>CM075875.1:18176900-21166900 GCA_038021265.1 Cyprinella venusta | reverse complement strand
GATGAGTAAATTATAAGCAAAACTTTTTTTTAAAGTTTTGAAGTTTTTTCCTTTAATCTCTTCTTTTTGACCCATTTATGCAGACATTTTGCAAGCTAAAGAGAAAATGAAATGATGGGAAGCATAATCAGGATGTGATACGAGTCTGACAGCTCAATGCATCTGGCCTAGAAACAGCTCAACTTAGTGATTATCTTATTTATGTATTCATTTTGTATGAGAAATGGCACTCCTTTCACAATTAAACCGTTGATAAATTTGCCCCTGATTTCTTACTTTTCCCTCACCTCTTGTGCTTAATTGAAACAACTGTCGGCTATCAACCCAGTCGACTAATTTGACACGCGGGGAGATAAGCAAGACACGCCAACACCCTGCTAATAAATCATAGTGAGGCTGTCACACGGGAAAAGGCCATTCACATGTTCTCGCTGCTTTTTTTCAGAGTGCCATTTTGCGTATGCCTGCTCCAGCTAATGTAGGAGCTTTGCTCTCCTGTCAGCGGGGTCCACTCCTGCTAGCCTGAGGCTGTGATCAGGTGCCTGATGTCAGGGTTTATCGTCGCAGAATGGTGATTGCTTTAGAATTGGTCCTCGGCGTAAGCCCGTGCCATTTGTTCAGGTAATGCAAAACAAGTGGAGTTGGCTTTGCATCTCGCATGGGTCAATAAACTGAGGAAAGATGTTTTCGAGAGATAGGGGTTATTGCAAACAATTTGAGATGAGGGTATTCAATAATAAGGCTGAATTTGACTTCTGCTCTCAATAAATATTCTAAGCACATAGGCTTGTTGACACTTATGCAGTGAATGCCATCATATTGGAATGAATGTAGATATGTATCTACATCCTTTTGATTTTCCCTGTTTACAGATATGCTAAGAATTTGATTGTCTCATTTTTATTTTCTCCTTTGCTGTTTTTAATTATTCTAAAAATCCCAAGCAGTGTGTGATCTCTTTAATGATCAACATTTCTTGTTTCTTGCACAATAGTGATATCACAATTTAAATCATGGAAAACTCTGTTAGACAATCAATCTTAGGACATCAACATTTCAATGGCAGTACAGTGTTACTTGGATAAAGCCAGTGCTAGTGAGACATATCGATAGGCTCTCTGTTTGATGAAATGAAGAAAACATTTCACGCTAGAGTCCCCGATGGCTCTCAACTACCAAATATGTCAACATAATGTGTGATTTATGCTCTGAGGGTGCGTTCAAACTTGGTTTGTTTCGATTTGTTTGAGTCCAGACCAAAATAATCAAGACACCTAAACTACAAGGGTGAAGGATTTTGAAAATAAACACATTTAGAAAAAAGGGTTCATTGGGGTTCTATATATGAAGCATAGGGTTCTTTACTCAACTCCAAATAAACTTTTATGAAAGACAAGAAAGAACCCTTTTGGCACAAAGGTTCTTTATAGGCTATTATTCATTCATATATTTAATCATTCTGCAACATTTTATAGTTGTAATTAAATTATTGTTCATTAAACTGTTGTAGTTACTTAATATCCCATTTTAATCATGCTGATTTTTGGAGGAAAACTGAAATTGCACTCTTCATGTGATATTGATTATCTACATAAAATGATATAAATATATACATTTTCTAACCCCAATATCTTGAATTTTGTGATCATTCACATGCATTCATAAATACATTTTAGGGTCTTGATGTTTGTCAATTATATAAAATATTTCATCCAGAAAGTACAAAACAAATGATAAAGAATGAACCCAAAAGGTTCCATTTAGAACATTTTTCCCTAAAGGGTTCTAATTATTGTATAGAACCTTTTAGGGGTTCCAAATACATAGCGCTGCCGCTGATAGAACCTTTTAAGGTTCTATATATAAAAGCTTTTCTTCTAAGAGTGGATACAGTAGCTTTGTAATAGCAAAGACTGCATTTTTAGCCTTTAGTAAGTGAAGTAAATCCATTGCAATTTCACAAATTAAAACTTTGTGATTTGTTATCAGACATGCAATGCCATTTGGCACCATCAAAACTCGAGTATCAATGCATCTTTTGAATTTAAGCAAGAACTAGTTAGATTTGATAAGTATGGTGGAGGCCAATAACTCTGTTTAGAATTATTAAATGCAGTTTTGTGCCCTTCATTTCTACTTCTCCCACTCTTTCACTTCTCACAATGTTGTAGCATTATTGCGCTGCACAGAAAGCCACAGAATCAAGTACTGTAGGAGTCTGAGTGGGATTCTTTTTTTTTGTTGTTATTTTAGTGATCCATTCTGCTTCCGCAGCCTCTCTGATGTACTCAGACACTGACCCTGAGCTCGTAACTCATACAGCGTGGCCTTGCAGTCGTTTGAGTGTCTAGCCGGGGCTGAAAAGTATTAATTGCTCCCCAGCGCTCTGGCCATTGCTGACCAGGTTAACTGCCCCCTCTCTCAAACCATTTACCCCCGCGCCTCTTCCACACTGCCGTCCAAATAACTGCTTCAGTTTAAGAGGGAAGCGTATCGATTCCTCTGCGGTGGTTAATGAATTTTGATTGCTATAGCTACCATCAGAGATATGGTTTTGCTTTATTGATTAAAGGCTACTGGGATAATTTTACACACACATGAACAAGAAATTTCATGGATGGATCGCTGGGCGTTATCATTAGCCTCATTTTAACCTTTCTGCATGTGTGGTTTTGAATTTGATATTGGAAAATTTGATTATTTTTCTTGTTGAGTCGAATAACCAACCATCTAAGAGAATCAAACGTGTGAGTTTAGGAAGCAATGTGTGGCAATTTGATATGAAACCTAGATATTTAAAATGATATTTCTGCAGACCCCCTAATATAAAATATCCACCCATTCATATTTGACGAGTTACACGGCAGTTGTTATAGTAGGGTTTTAGGGGTTCAAATTAATGAGCCATATCACTCTATTTTGTATTTTTGCATCATTTATGGTGTTTTTGTCTGTCTGAGTCTCTTTACGTTCATCAGTTATAGCTATGTTCTTTCAGACGTGGACGTCAGCCAGTGGAACATAATTTATTTCCACTCCGGCAATATGGTTACTTGAGTTTATACCTCCTGATTCCCTTCATCTTCATCCTCGGTGTGTGGATCTTATTGACCGACAGAATGAAAGGCTTTGTTCTGAGTCACTCTGTTCAGTGGAGGACTTCAAATGAACAAACTCATTGGTCCAGCACAAGGGCAACTATGTAACACTATTCCGCCAACTCATTTGGTCTGGAAACATTGATGATAGTCTTATCAGTTCACAGTGGTTGGCAGGCGTAGCCTCACATTGCCAGATTTTTGGAGTAACTGTGGTCCACACTTCAGCTTAAAGGAATATTCTGGGTTTAAAAACACATTTCTGTCATGACAACTGGTATGGTATGGTAATGGATATGCCAATTTTGATATTTTCGGTCTTGGCAGTTATTCATTGGCCACTGATACAGCAGGAACCAATCAGCTGTGGGCTATAGAGAATGATGTGATCGCGAGCGGATTTTAAGGCCGTGTGTCCACCAAAGCGTTTTTAGCCAGCTGAAAACGCTAGACGCTCTGCTGAGGACGCCGTGCTTTGGGCGCTTGAGAGCGTTTTGGCAGCGCAGCGTTTTTTCCATTGAGACGTTTCGTTGCTATGATACAGAATATCCGCAGCACAGTTTACTTGTAATTGATTTCGCAGATAATTTGTTTCATACAAAAAAATAATTCTTCATCCATTTTGTTCGGTTAGCTCTGCTGGTTGATGTCGTTGTACAGAAAGAATGTTGTGACAGTTGGTCGGTGTGGTTTTAGTCCCGCCCTCCTATATATGTATATGTGTGTATTTAGTAAGTAAGGACAAGTGTATATCCACAAGTTTCCTACGCCCCATGAGGCCTTGCGTCAAAAGTGGGCGCGTCTTCCGGTTCGAAGTAAACAAAGCGCGACTTGTCATGCTTGACACTCGTTCATTCAACAGTTGACAGTCATTCAAGTTATATCCAAACTAGCTAACGATGTGGGAACACAACCTCAACGAAATTAAAAATGGTGAAATAACAGTACCTTTACCCTCCGCAGTAGTTGGTTGGGAGTATTATAATAACATTATTAATAATCACTCATCAAGGCATGGTGACAGACAGTTGTGTGAGCTAACAAACAATTAAAATAAAAAACACACACTTAGTCATTGCTTTGGAGTTTATTCAATATTATAAATGAATGTGCTACTTGAATACATTAATTGGCACATTTGGTATTCTGTCAACTCAGGCTTTGACCCTGAGTTTAGGTGTAACATCAGTAGAGAACAGCCAAACACATGCTGATAGAGTTTATAGAATATTAAGAATTTAAACAAATGTACACAGGAAGATTCGTCGTCTTTTGGGAGGTGATGGAAACTACAGTCGTTGGCAGGATCACTCTGATTTCGTTTTCAGCTTATGTTCAAAACTATCACGTTTAAGCCACTGAATTAGTTTAGTCCGGTTATACATACAACCGCGAACAGCACATGTTGTCCCTGAGCTCCGTAACGACATCTCTCATAAAGATTTGCGTCTTTAAATAGTAAAATAATTCTCCGAATAACAGCTAGCCTCTTCGCTAACTAACACACAAAATACCATTGGAATGCTACTTCCGCCGCCTCACCGGAAGTTTCACCCACTTTATTTTTTACAGGAGCGCCCCTCGGAAACTTGTGGATAATATTTGTGGTAATTACTTTTTTGTAAAAGATGTTTAACTTGAATTGAACATGGAATGAAATTGTCTCAAGTAAAGCTCTGAATATCTTGATTATTTGATATCATGAATCTTATATTGTAACTACAGTATTTGATCATACATCCCCATGGTTTAGGAGACCCTCGTAGGTTTACAATCATGGCACATGGACCATCTCATCTCCACTCTTCTCTAAAGGATCTTAGACCTGTGAGTCATTGGTTATGAAGTAATTCAAATAATGTTTTATCACAGTTACCTTTTCATGTTTGACATGTATCTGATCGCCACCATGGTTGACACCACGGATAATGCTTTTGCAAGGTTTGGGGGTCTTACTATTTTTTTCCCTGAGGGAGATTCACTGTAGATCAGAAAGCCACATTATGAGGTTATTTACTGCTTGGTCTCTTTGCCCTTTCCGCTAAAGGTCGACTGGGAAAAGATGGCTATTGTTCTTTCACGTGTCTTCACAGACAGGAGGGAAATTAATGTTCAAGGCGTGTAACGGACAGGTATCTATTCAGTCAGATCATTGGGATTACATTCTCACTAGACTTTATTAAACGCATGTCTATCAAAGTTGAGTTCTGCAAGTGCAAAATTGTCTAGATGTCTACTTGATGTAAACCACTAAGAAAAAAAATGGGATGGGTTCTTAAGCTCGTCAACCTAGCGATTTCACTGGGATAGGTTGATGTATTGTCAGTTGTACAGGGTAAGATATTATTCATGCATTACTATAAGAGCCAGTGTTTGTATTCCAGGCTGTGGTATCTTGTCTTCTCTGCTCTGGTTTCTGTGTTTGCACAGAAAAGCTTACAGCAGAATCAGACTCGAGCGGGCTCTAGGGAAATATTGATACATTTTGAAACCAAAGGTGAACACAGATGAACACACACACATGCATACAGACATCTCAAGCCTTCAAGCGTTTGTATCGTGACACTCCATGAAGGTCACCCTGCAAAGGGGACACAATATTCCTGCCTAACTGCATCCAGGAGAAACTCAAAGAGCCAATCTGGCCTTTAATCTTCAGAGAAGAAGTGCACATCGTTCCTAACCTATTCCATCAGTGTTCCCTCCCCCATTGCCTGCCACATTCACTGCCGCTCCCGGTCTGGATTACACAAAACAACCTCTGCTTCTGTTTTGGATACAAATAACATCAAATAGCCAATTTCTATGCATCCGTGGGGTTTCTGCTGAGAAAGCAGTGTTACTGTAGGATTTTGTGTTCTTTATTTCATTATTTTTGTCTTTACTGTACACTCACCTAAAGGATTATTAGGAACACCTGTTCAATTTCTCATTAATGCATCTAATTGCTAATCACATGGTAGTTGCTTTATCTAATCAACCAATCACATGGTAGTTGCTTCAATGCATTTAGGGGTGTGGTCCTGGTTAAGACAATCTCCTGAACTCCAAACTGAATTTCAGAGTGGGAAAGAAAGGTGATTTAATCAATTTTGACCATGGCATGGTTGTTGGTGCCAGACGGGCCGGTCTGAGTATTTCACAATCTGCTCAGTTACTGGGATTTTCACGTGTAACCATTTCTAGGGTTTACAAAGAATGGTGTGAAAAGGGAAAAACATCCAGTATGCGGCAGTCCTGTGGGCGAAAATGCCTTGTTGATGCTAGAGGTCAGAGAAGAATGGGCCGACTGATTCAAGCTGATAGAAGATCAACTTTGACTGAAATAACCACTCGTTACAACCGAGGTATGCAGCAAAGCATTTGAGAAGCCACAACACACAATCTTGAGGCGGATGGGCTACAACAGCAGAAGACCCCACCTGGTACCACTCATCTCCACTACAAATAGGAAAAAGAGGCTACAATTTGCAAGAGCTCACCAAAATTGGACAGTTGAAGACTGGAAAAATGTTGCCTGGTCTGATGAGTCTCGATTTCTGTTGAGACATTCAGATGGTAGAGTCAGAATTTGGCGTAAACAGAATGAGAACATGGATCCATCATGCCTTGTTAGCACTGTCCAGGCTGCTGGTGGTGGTGTAATGGTGTGGGGGATGTTTTCTAGGCACACTTTAGGCCCCTTAGTGCCAATTGGGCATTGTTCAAATGACAGGCCCTATCGGAGCATTGCTTCGCACCATGTCCATCGCTTTATGGCCACCATGTACCCATCCTCTGATGGCTTCTTCCACCAGGATAATGCACCATGTCACAAAGCTCGAATCATTTCAAATTGGTTTCTTGAACATGACAATGAGTTCACTGTACTAAAATACGAGTGTGGTCATACGAATTTGTACGAATTAGCCCCCTCATAAAATGTGTCCGATTTGCCACGAGATAGGTTTGAATATATAGTTTTCTTCAGTTGTGGCACTCAGCAGAAAATGTGGAGTTGACTGATGTCTCTACAAACTCAGGCACCAGTGTGTCTCACATAATTTCACATCTTTAAAACTCAAGCTCTGAGCGGGGTTCATTCAATCTCAGAGCAATTTGCTTTATTTCAAATTCTGGAAATTGCTGCAAACTGAGGTTGACAGTTCAAAAAATGGCAAAAATGATGAATAATTCAACTGTCACTTTGTACTGTGCCATTGTGTTGCCTGGCAGATAGCTGATAAAGTCATCTTTATGATATTCCCAGCACCATCCTTACGTTGAATGTGGAGTGTGTCTCATTTGACATACAGTAAGGATGCTGGGACGGAGCTGAGCGTGAAATGCTCTGTAAGACTTGAAAACTGGTTCCAATGCCCTCTGAAGACAAATGGCATTGCTTGTAAATTTACAACGACACCCTACCCCCTTTCCTCTGAACTATATCCCTCTCTCCCCCTCTTTCAGTCAATGACACTGAAAACTCACAAGAATATGGTTCTTAATGTGAATGTGATAATCTAGGAGTGTTTGGAATCAGTTTAGGAGTGTTTGGAATCATTTTGATGGTCTCAGGGTGACTGGTAATAATGTCTCATTCCCAAAGTAATAAAAGGAAAGGTAATAAGGGTTTTAAGAATATAGAAATATCTTGCACACAAAGAAGGAGGTGGCTTTGACTTCACACCTTCTGGCCTTTTCTCTGAGTGCAACTTACAACCAAACAAATGGTCTGCCCCAAATAAACATAGTAGGGGGATTCAGTAACTTTCCACTGTATCCTGGTGATTTACATATCAGGTGAGGTCTGATTATAAAGGGAGATGTAACTAGAGTTCGTGGCTGCCTTTCTGTATTCAGATCAGCCCATGATGTTGTGTCTTCTCAGCTCATGTAATATGTTGGGTAAAGTTCTTTGTTCTTTGAAACATTTGATGATTTGCATTGATTATCTTGTGGAATTCTAATAATACATTTACCTGACATAATAAATTGTTACATTTGGCTATTCTAACAGACTTTGACTTTATTTTCATTAGAGTTAAAAGGAATAGTCAAGCATTAACATATTAAATGATGCACAGATATCATTGATAAACCCTTTTCATTTTATGGAGTCAGATGAAACGAGTTAATACATAAGATTAAATGTGTTGCATTTAACTAAACATTACTTTGCCATGGAAAAGACGGAACACGCTTGAGACCTTCACCACGAATCGAATTCCGCGATTTGGATCGATTTCGTGGCCCTTTTTACAGTGGTGACACGCCTCCGTGATCGCAACAGATGGATTTCGCGAACAACGTCTTTTCCAGCAATTTATGGGGATCTTAAAATCAACAAGAGGTTTGAACTTCTCTTTCTTCTGCTGCTCTGGTAAGTCAACTTTTTCTATCCTTTTGAAAAGTGTTGAGAAAATGTTGTTTGCCATGTTTAGGGGTAGGAAGGCCCTTTGTTTAGTCCGAAACTAAAACATGAGGACATGAAAACAGCCGCGGTGCGCAGATAAAGGAGTAAAACCCTTGTTTAATAGAATTTAAAGATAATTTGTTTGATTAGGCAAAAAGAAAAGAAATCTAAATTTGAAATAACTTTTCAGATGATTTTGGGTAGACTTAACGTTACTCGAGGAGTTATAAAACTAAACTTGCATGTTTGTCTTCATTATTGTAGTGGCTTTGTTGAAACAATCCAACAACGTGAAGAGAATCGACAAACAACAGAAATAAAATCTAAGTTTGTAAATGATCGGAAAACACGTGATTTTATAAATGAGGCAGACGATGCATTGTTTATGAAAGGAAAACCTTGAAAAAACACAATGATATGATTTATAGGCTAAGAAGCAGTTTAGCAGAGAAATGCTAGTATTGCCCATGCTGCAACAGGCTAATGGTAAATTCTAAACCTATGCTGTTTAAACAATGATGCTAAAGCTAATGCTAATGCCATGCGGCTTCTAGGCTAATGCTAATGCTAAGGACATGCTGCGTTCAAAAACGCTTACCCTTTGTTTGACCAGGCCATAGGCCCGAGGCCACATTGAATAAGATTCTAAACATAAACTAATCTTGACAAACTTTATATTGCATTTGAAAGCTTCCACTTTAACACAGATGGGAAAGCAATAATGCAATAGTTTGTATTTTCAAATTTGGGGTTGTGCTTCACACAATGTAACGCACTCATAGAACACACTGTATAGTTGTTTGTGCTACTATATGTGCACATAGGCTAAATGTAAGTTTATTCTTTAAACACAGGATTGCTTTGCTGTAAGTGTTTGGAACACTTAGGTAAAGGCTGTTGATGTTGTATTCAAGGCCATATGTATCCTGTGTGAGCTGAATTAAACGTGTGTGTGTGTCTATGCTGAATGTGGTTATAATGTAATTGACAATGCTCATTAATTCTTGAAAAGAATGAGAAGAATTTGAGACAGAAATACTTTACATATTCGGAAAATGAAATATTGCCACGTTTGAACTCATTCTGATATAATTATTTTCCCGAGTAGAGATCGGATTCGTATATTTCCACAGTTTTTGCGTCAGTTTAGCGATGGCTAACATCCGGTATCATTTTACGTGTACTTAAACGAGGAGGCGTTTAAGGGGACTTACATATGTCTTTGATTGTGTCCGTATGGATACGGCAAATCCTAGATATTTAGTCAAATTACCTCTGATTTGATGACCGGACCTGACGAGAGTGTGGCATGCGGACTTTAGAGAAGGGCCGCAGAGTGATATAGTTTCCTAATCTAAAACGGGAAAAATATAACTAAAGAACGAAAAGAAGTATCAAACGTTAAAATGACTTTGCTTCATATAGTCCTTGATGGAAAACTCCCATAACTGCGGAAAAACCACGCAAAGGAACATAACTGAAAATCAGAAACTGTGAGCGTGAATCTCGTGAATCATAAAACAGAAACCTTTTTATATTCAAAGCTTCAGGGAAAGAAATTTCCCCAAATATAAATTGGAACATGTATAAAGATTCTGTTCTGTTTACACTATGGGCCGAAAAGGTCGAGCCTACGCTGCATAAACTCACTAAAATAGGTCTTAAAATGGACGCTATTGACAATGAAATTCTCACTTGGTGGGAAACAGTGGGTAGTAAACAGAAGAAATCAAAACATGATGAGATAATTGAGGCTTTAAACTTCATAAGCTATAAACGGCTAGATAAATCAACAAAATTTCTATCCTCGCTTATGGATGTTAAATGTGAAGAAGTGCATTCTAAAAATGCAGAGGCAAAATTGTCTGAGGCAAAGATCCAGGATCTTCAGACACAGCTAGACAGATTAACAGCTGAACAGTTAGTCCTGACTGAAAAGTGTAAAAATCACAAACACACCATTGCAGATCTTAAGACTAAACTAATGGTTGAAAAGTCCATTTCTCCCAAAACGCTCAAAAGCGATGGAGCTAAAAATGTGCGCTTCTTAAACGAGTCATCCTGTTCTAATAACCCTGTACCTTTTCAGACAGATGAAGCAGGCGATAAAATTTTGAACAAAGTGCCTGTTTCAGCCTTTAAGGTGATACGGCACCCAAACGGCACAGAGTCAACCATTCGGCGTCCTCTAACGGTAACTGAATGTAGCTTGTTTAAAGCAGAGATCGGACCATTCCCTTTGAAAGGGCCATTCGAACCTTGGTGGAGACGCATTGTTAGCCTAAAACATGCATTTCAGCTTGAACCAAAAGATATTTGGCAAATTGTTATCAGCTCAATTCCAGATGTCCTGAACTATAAGATACCACCGGCTTTGATGACAGGCACCATTGTGCAATCAATGCATCAAAACGAGCCTGAGAGTGAAATCTTAAATAGATTAAAACAATGTCTGCGCGATCTACGTGGCTCTAGTCCTGTTGGATGGGATTTGATTTTCAATCGGAAACAGAGAACTGAAGAATCGTTTGAGACATATGCAGAAAAAATGTTTGAACTGTTCGAGGAGTATTCTGGAATTGAGGGTGTTAACCACAACAATGCAACTTTCCTTGAATTACTACTTACAAATGCAGGGCCGCGTATACAGCAATCGCTCACGTACGGTGCTTCTCCAGCAAAAAATACATTCGAAGGTATTGTTAGCTGGGCAACAAGAATTGAATCACGAAAACAAATACATGGTGAGGTAGCTGTGTTAGATCGTCAGGAAAATCCCTCATTTGTAGGAGAATTCAGAAAGCCACACGGTGGCAAACTGAGCAGATCCTGTAATTCCTGTCACAAAACAGGTCATACAGAGGAAAAGTGCTGGTCGTTGGGCAGAGGCAGACCTCCACCCTATTTCAAAAAACGCAGACAACCACAGTCTGATGACACAAACCAGCGCCCTGCAAGGAACCAAAGATCAGATGCATCTAAACCCCCCACTGAGCTAACAACTTTGGTCACTCAAGGCCTTAAGCTATTAGCGACATTTGCTAGTCGGGTAGCAGCCCAATAGCAAATAGCTTAATAGTTTTGACATCTAAATTGAACGAATCTGTAACATTTTTTCCAAAGACCAGAAATAATAATTTCATTTACATTCTTAAATTCTACCATACATTATATTATAATCGCCAAGCAGGCATCAATTGGAGAAGTGTGAAATTAATCCTTACAGTTTGATTTTGTTGACCTGATACAGTACCTGTGCCAAAAGGGCGGAAAACACTCACTGTGTGAAACAAACACTCACAAAGTGTGGTGTGGCACAGGTAATTGCCAACTGACCAAAGAAGAAAATTTACAAGGAGGGTGTGAACTAAACATCAGAGGTAACGAGAGACCACCACTAACCAAATGTGTGAATGACACCATGAAATAATTCATGCCCACAGATCTGGCTGTAATGAAAGCAATTTGAAGTTTAAAACCCGAAGACTGGGATCTCTATTGCTGTGAGAGCAGACTGTGAAGACTGACTGCAAGAGCAGTGTTTAGGTGTCACACACTGAACCAACAACAGCAATAATTCAGACCTGGTCAATGAAACTCGGTTTCATGTGACAGCTGGAATTAAAATTGCAATGGACATGATAATGGAGCAACAAACGAATGTGTCCACATGTCTGAATTTGAAACTGTGTAAAACATCAAAATTAACTGTGGCTCTCTCTGCATGTGTTTTCTGTCAGGTTAACTTCTACAATTCCTCGGAGGATGGACGCCGGGACGGCCGATCTTCATGATTGTTAGAACATAACCTGAGATTCGGGAGATGGGTGAAAAGACCATTCAAGAGGCCTTTACATCTTACAACAGCACATCCCTTCATCAGATGGCCTCCCAGTTTAGAACTGGAACTAAAATTCGCAACACAATTGTTATACAGTAGATTCCACCCATCTCCTAGACATTAACACTGACTGAACACACCCCTCCATCACAACACCCTCACAGCATCATTATCTGGAATAGATCAAGCCTATCCGGTCTGAACACAACACATCATAAGAAGATGAAGATGACATAGAGTCCAATAGTGTCACTTCACTAAAGATCTATTGTGCATTTTCACTCTCACAGATCCTGATAGCTTCACACACATAAGGATGGGAAGCTGATCTCATGACATAGCACACGCTATTCACCACACCCTGCAAACTCATGGAAAACCACTGGAAAACACATATTAATGGCTACAGTCACAAATCAATGTAATGCATCAAAAGCAGTGGCAGACTTGCCATTAAATTTCAAAATGTTTAAACTTTCTGATTGTTATTGGGGTGGTTGGAAAATCAGAGGGCCCCTGGTTTCTCAACATACCACTAATAATAAAAACATCATAACTAAATAGATCTGAAGTGTGAGCGCTTCAATCAATTACAGAATTCACAATTCAACCCTGGCATTGATTTTGACTTAGCCAACAACAACACACACACACACTCTTTCTCCCTCTTTCTCTCACACAAACACTCAAACTCACACACACAGATACCCTCACAAAACACACACTCTCACACCTGTTGCAAGGAATGGACAATCTCCATTGTTGAATACATTTAAACGTGGTCCAAGTCACTTCCTAGATTTGCATAAGTGGCTTGCATTGGAAGATTCCTGAACAAACACTGATTGATATATTTTTAATTATTATATGTTTTATTGTTCTTTATTACATGATTGAACATTGATTGTTTTTATTACATGATTTTTAGAATCTATTTGATTATTTTGAATACACTGACCTCTTGCTGCATTTCCTTTTTATAATTCAGACCAAAAAATTATATTTAGGAATTGGATATTTGATATGAGACATCCTTACCATTCAATACCCTGAGAAAATATGAGCAGACTTGCTGAAAAGAACATGGTATTTTATATTGAACATGACATGATTTTGTTTTTGTTGCATTATGCGTTCCTATGCATTTCTTCTTGAGTTCAAGTTCATATGTGTTTCAATCGCGAAATGGACATTTAAGATGCTTTTCAGACGTCTCACAGAGAGCCCATTCACCCACTGAGGTCTGTCCAGACAACCGCACCGCTGGAGGTGACAGGATTGGTCGAGAAGGGACAGATTATCGTTATGGGGAAGGTGCCAGGGAAACGTGAGTGTCTTCATGAAGGAACGACACGCCAACCGGAAAAGTAAAGAGGTCCAGATTGACTCTATGAACTTTGCTCACATCACCAGAAGAAAACCTGAACGCCTCATCCACCTGCTGGACTCAAGCTACATACACCTGATGAGAACAGGTGTTCTGCAGGTGAACAAAGCCCTCTGAGCTTCTACAGATGACAGCATTGCCAAGAGACAATTGCTGAATCACACCAAGGATTTCAAGAAACGTCTTACTCTGTGACCCCTAAAGTGTCTGAATCTGACCCATTGGGGTCAAGGAGGGAATTTGTAAGACTTGAAAACTGGTTCCAATGCCCTCTGAAGACAAATGGCATTGCTTGTAAATTTACAACGACACCCTACCCCCTTTCCTCTGAACTATATCCCTCTCTCCCCCTCTTTCAGTCAATGACACTGAAAACTCACAAGAATATGGTTCTTAATGTGAATGTGATAATCTAGGAGTGTTTGGAATCAGTTTAGGAGTGTTTGGAATCATTTTGATGGTCTCAGGGTGACTGGTAATAATGTCTCATTCCCAAAGTAATAAAAGGAAAGGTAATAAGGGTTTTAAGAATATAGAAATATCTTGCACACAAAGAAGGAGGTGGCTTTGACTTCACACCTTCTGGCCTTTTCTCTGAGTGCAACTTACAACCAAACAAATGGTCTGCCCCAAATAAACATAGTAGGGGGATTCAGTAACTTTCCACTGTATCCTGGTGATTTACATATCAGGTGAGGTCTGATTATAAAGGGAGATGTAACTAGAGTTCGTGGCTGCCTTTCTGTATTCAGATCAGCCCATGATGTTGTGTCTTCTCAGCTCATGTAATATGTTGGGTAAAGTTCTTTGTTCTTTGAAACATTTGATGATTTGCATTGATTATCTTGTGGAATTCTAATAATACATTTACCTGACATAATAAATTGTTACATTTGGCTATTCTAACAGACTTTGACTTTATTTTCATTAGAGTTAAAAGGAATAGTCAAGCATTAACATATTAAATGATGCACAGATATCATTGATAAACCCTTTTCATTTTATGGAGTCAGATGAAACGAGTTAATACATAAGATTAAATGTGTTGCATTTAACTAAACATTACTTTGCCATGGAAAAGACGGAACACGCTTGAGACCTTCACCACGAATCGAATTCCGCGATTTGGATCGATTTCGTGGCCCTTTTTACAGCTCTAATTATATTTCATGTATGAAAGGCTTATACGCCATGGGTGGTGAAATCCTTCACAACTACTTTCCTTAATGGATTTTCCCTCACTGTAAAGTTTAACAGCGCCAGTCATCATGCTGCTGGGGCCATTACTGAAGCTTATTAAACTTTTTATAATGTTATAAAAGTGTGAGTAGCCTGCACACCTTGCAGGGTTTCAGAAAATGTTATATATGGAAATGCGTGATGGCTGAAAGCGTTATGTTAAATAAACATATCTGTCTACATCTATTTCTTTGCATTACTGTTATGAAAATTAGGGGTGAAAAGGTGATTTCGGCGTAAAATAAATAAATAAATGTAAATGAACGGACTCATTCTTGACCGGTTTGATGAGATTTACCCAAACATGTTTAGAAGCAGAACCTTGTGCTACTTTGCTGAGCTTGTGTACTTTTAACACTGCCACAATCACTATATCCATCCCAACAGTTAGGGTCACTTCCAGGCCATGTAAACACTAAGTCTTCTTTCATCCCATCACATTTATGTAAGGAGACAAAACATCTGCACTCGCTTGTAAATTATCAACATCTGTGTCCTACTTTAAAACCTCCAAAAACTGGAAAACGCGCTCAAGCAGCATGGCGAGCGCATCCACATCCAAAAGTGTTGTGCTCTTTCTCCTTGAGTGCCAAACTGGGTCAAGATAAGAACTCCATCATCACGAAGAAGATAAGTGACTGCTGTGTTTTATCCTGGTTTTTGACGCACCACAAAGTTTTGTTGTTGTTTTTGGCACTTTCTTTCTGTTGTGGTGGGCTGATGAACGTGTGTTTGAAGCGCTGCCTATCTGCGCTGTCCCTCTAATGTGGTGAACGCGGAGATATGGGTACAGACAGACAGCCAGACGTGATGTTGCGTCTCTCTCCAAACCACAGGAACATTGTCTTCTGGCACACATCCATCACCCTCAGCGCTGTCTGGCTCAGAGCAGGTTCATTATCTGCAAAGCTCTTTACTTCCACAGCGCTGCGGACACATTTTAACTACAGTTTGATGCCTGCTCGTGTCAATAAGGCAACATATTCTAAATTCCCTGCCAAGAAAAAACTCTGCTTCTGTCAGGTGGAAATGGATGTAAATGCAGTTTGTCAACTACGTTTCCCCAAATAATTATGTTGATCTGTCATCTGAGCGACAGATGGTTACATGGTTACATTGTTATCCCTAAAACGTAACCATAAAATTTAATCACTAGATGTCTTAAAACCTATTACAACTATTTATAATAAGATATTAGATCTATATTAGATCTTTTGAGTCGACAACATAAAATTTAACACCGTTTTTTTCTTTCTCGATGTGCTACTACATTTGATATCTCCCTGACAATGAAAACTTATTGATTGGTTGATGGCTGTTTGGTTGATTGATTTGTTGATTGATTGACCAATCAAGAAGTAAATCCATCCATCCATCCATCAATCAATCCATCCATCACCCAACCCATCCATCAAAACTATCCATCCACCCACCCATCAATCCATCCATAAATCCATCCATCATCAATCCATCACCCAATCCATCCATCAAATCCATCCATCCACCCATCAATCCATCCATCCATCACCCAATCCATCCATCCATTCACCCATCAATCAATCCATCAATCCATCCATCCATCCATCCATCCATCCATCCATCCATCCATCCATCCATCCATCCATCCATCCATCCATCCATCCATCCATCCATCCATCCATCTATCACCCAATCAATCTATCCATCAAATCCATCCATCCATCCATCCATCCATCCATCCATCCATCCATCCATCCATCCATCCATCCATCCATCCATCAATTAATCTAACAATCAGTCCATCAATCAATTCATCCATTATCCATCCATCCATCCATCCATCAACAAATCAATCAATCAATCCATCCATCAATCTATCAATCAATCAACCCATCAATCCATTGACTGACCAAGTTCATCAATCAACCGAATGACCCCTCTCAAAATAGGATTTGAACAGCATGTAAAGTATATTTGATAAATCCTTGTTTTAAACAACTCTATTAGTAAAGCGTTTGCAGTTTATCAACTAGGTTTTGATATTCTGAGCAGCAGGCCAAAGGCTTCTTCTTTAAATTCAACATAGCAGACATTTCCCATCTAATCTTGTTGATCCGCATGCAGTCTGAGCAAATTTATCCTCGCTTCTTTTCAAGCTGTCCGTCAAAGGGGACGATCTTTATGAACGCAAGGCTGCTCAGACATCCTGAGGGAGAGCAGGCACGTTGCATTTCAGCAAACTTGTACGGGGAGGAAGCGCAGTGTTTTGAAAGTGTCTAACCTTTTCACCTTACAAGTTCATCTTAGTTAGCCAACATGCTTTATACCGTTTTTTATGTTATTTCTCTTTAGTACTTTCTCTTCATATTATGAGATGTGGATTAGTGGGAACTGCTGTGGTATGTGGCCTGTTTTTCCAGCCCATTGTGAAAGGGGTCATCGGGGGCCTGATGTGGACAGCTGGTATGCCCCGTCTACCAGAGTCAGGACCGGGCACACTTGCACTGCATCAATGCTGTGTCAGTACACCTGAATGAGAACACAGGTTAATACATAACAGCTGGCCTCGTTTTTCTTTGCAGGCTGTTTGTTTTGGCATTAATGCGTTCGCTGGATTTTAAAAGAATATCAAAGTTATGTTTAGCTTAACGTCTAATGGTGGGTTTTGTAAAGTAAAGAAAAGATTGCATGTCTAAGTATAACGCTTAGGTTGAATTACTTATTATATAGAATTATAAAAAAAATGTAATAAGCTGTTATAATTTGGTATTTTTCAACATATAAATCAATACAATTTCACTTTGAAATTAATTTTTGGTATGTTTTAGCTTACCTCAAGGGCATCCAAGATGTAGGTGTCTTTGTTTCTGCAGTAGTTTCAATTTTGATATTTTTAGGTCAAACCGTTCGTTTCTAGCAGTCAAATAATGGAGGCCACCTCAAAGAGCATGCACAAAGAAGTCCAAATTAAACATGACTTAATGACTTGTAAATGTAAGTACACGTTGACGGCCTAAGACACAAACAAGCGGTTTGTGTGAGAAAACAGTATTTATATTGTTTTTACCTCTTGTAACCACAGCCACGTCCAAGTGATCTGAGGGCACAAACTTTATTTTCTTTGATTTTTGATTTTTATGTTTTATATTATTTTATTTTTATCCAATGAACTGTCAGAATGCCTCTCAAAGGCCTCATTTATACATCAAGTTCCTTGCTTTAAATTTCAGCGAGTTCCTTAAGACTGAGTTACACGGAAACGATCTGAAGAGAAAACGCAAAAGTGGTATTGCGTTATCTCTATTTATTCTGTGTTTAGAGTCAACGAGCGTTATGGGTGAGAAATCCGCGTGCATATGGTGCCGCAAAAGTGTGTAAAATTTGATGTAGTATGCACTCCAGGCGGCTAGGTGGCAATGTAAACCACTGCCACACAACAATACCATGTCCGCTCGCTTGAGTACAACCTTCACTGTCTAGCAGATTTTTGCTTTTTAACCCTTTAGACGGGAACGCGACAGTGGAGCATTTTTAAGATTTCCACTCTGGAGGGTGGTTTCACTTTTTTGCAATTTTAAGCCCCAAAAACGCTGTCGCCGTGTAAACGAAAAGCACATCCGATAAAATATTTTTATGTTCTCACCCGCAAGCGTTCTCATGTAAACAGGGCCTTAGACAGACAGTCAATGAGCGGCAAAAATAAACAGCAGCCGTTTTTTTTTTTACATTTTTTACCAAAACAACAAGCTTATGCTGCGTTCACGCCTTGCTTACGTTCATTATTAGTGTAATGTTATAAGCTTTGAGGCTTTAGGTAGTTTAACGCAGTCTCTCGTGATGCTTTGCAGACATGTGTTCATGTGTTTTGGCTTCGGAGACGGCTTTGGAGACGCTCTGAAGGGAGGGTAGGATCTTATGCTTTCAAAATTCGCTTGCTATTGCTTGCCTCTCCGAAATTGCTTATCCTACCTTTAATCATGCTGTATTTTTGCAGGCTGAAATATACATGCTTTGATATTACATCACTTTTAAAGTCCCATAATGAAGTATTGCCCCCAGCTCTCTGAGTTCAGATCATATAGTCACCTGTCTTTGCCAAGAACAGCCGGTGCCAGACACCCTCTCCACCTTCTGCTGGGAATATTAATACTGCACAGATGCCAAACTCTTAAATGACTTGTCTTTCTAGTCTTGTTCTGCTAGATTTTAGGCCTATTTTAATTGCTGTTTATGTTTCAGATATGCCTTCCAGTCGTGTAAGTCCAAAAAATATGTAAACAAACCTTGGCAGAAATGAAAAATGTTGTACATAAGACACTAAAAATGTCTGAATTACATTGCTTTAGATTGCAAAATATCAAACCAAGTGTTATTAAAAACAAATTGTTGGCCTTGGGACTAAAAGTAATTGCAAAAATGGCTCAGAGTTTTTGTTGTTGTTGAGAAAAGCTCTTGCATCTGTATTTGGTTTTATCTTTACATTCTAATACAACAAAATTCATATGTTTTACCTTGATAGTGCCATGGGGATAGTCTACCATTGAGTTGTTCTTTATTGATGTGTTGCTTATGTTGGAGCTGGACTGTTGGCATTTATCTATATGCCTGTCATTTCTACTTATTGCTCTGATGCCTCCATTGGCAGACTGGTGTGTGCATGATTGATAGTTGTGACGTGCTTTATTTTTTTTAAACATACTGTTCCTATAAGCATTAGGCCTAGTCATTACAACATGCAGTTTTGGACAAAGACACTTATCCATCATTGTGTGCTGTAGGGGTTTTAATGAATGAAATGCTCGCATAAATAGTAATACCTAAAGGATTTACACTCTTTCAATCTTCTCTTGCATTATTGATGAGGATTTAGCAGTGATTGGTTAACTGACCCAAAACATAAAGCCTAACCAATTAAGTTCTTACCACAAAAGATCAGTTAAAATGAGCATGCAGATTCTGCCATAAATTCTCCCAATACATTAGACTCTAGTCAAAGCTGACAAGATAGAAATACAGTCCATATATATTGCTATTTGTGGTCAAAAAGGATAGGTTGTAAAATATTAGACTTGACAGTACAAAACAATTCTGCCATTGACAAACTATAAATCCTTTCTATTTCATTTTTTACTAGATTCGTCGTTTTTGTGTCCCAGTATGGCTGTGTAGAATACATGCATAATCTGAACAGTCTTAAATTGAAGATTCAAACGATACACAGGAGAAAGGAACACAACCAACCTACAGTACCTCTATGACAACAAACAATGCAGAACAAGGAGCACACAGAAACAAAGGGCTTGTACAGTAAGGAGCTGATGAGATAATTAATGAAACTAACAAAATCAATTAGAAACCACAGTGACAAACTGACAGGGAACGGGAGGGAGGATGACAGGAGAAGCTAACTGTAAACACAATGAAAACCGTATGAAAAAAGGACATTTATTGTATTAAAATACTTTATTTTATTTTATTTTATTTAATGATCCCTGTCAGGTTTTGAATGGCATGCATAGTGAGAAAACACCACTTAGAGTATTTAATGGTTTTCTTTTGTCACACAAATGTCTTCAACAAACAATGTTTCAGGCCATAAACTAGGCCTAATTCCTGTACTGTGTGAGAATATCTGTTTGGTGCCCACAGAAGCACTGTACACTCTAAAACTAGGCATGCACACTTTCTCTCTCTTCTGTCTGGTGCAGATAAAGTTTATCTGATCAGATCCCTTTTCATTCCAATGAAATCTGCTCATCAGCGCTGCCATATTGCAGATAAGATGGACTAGTGTCCTCTTTAGTGCATGCTATTGTCATATCCAGTTCAGTCCCCTAGACTCTCTCATCCCGATTAAATCAGTCCTGCACTGTCTCTCTATACTCTCGCTCCAACTTTAAGTTTCCTCTGTTGACTCTCTTTGTAAAAATGCCAATGGTGGGACACGGGTCAGAAAGACGCCTAAAGAGTATTTTGGCATATAATTGCTGATTTTTGGCTCTATTTTAGCCCTCTGATGCATGGACAGATCTTTTTTTATTATTATTATCACGGGTGATCATTATTGAGTTCATTATTGAGTATTTTAAGTTTCTCATTTTCTTTCTGTCTTGGTCAAGTATTGTTGGTGTTTGCTATGCACTGTGTCTAGAGTTGTTCACTTTTGTTAATAAAACTTGCTGCCATTTTTAAACCTGTCCTCATCATCTTTGGACTTTAAATGTGACATACAGTACCTTGCATGGGTCGAACCAGAAAAAAAATCCATTTGACAGTCTCCCATATTCATTTCATTATTTTTATTTATAAAGCACAAATAAACACAACAAAAGTTGACCACTGTGCTGTCCAAATATAATACAAATAAAATAAAAACAGAGGTAGTATGCTTCAGTGAGACTAAGAAACCCTTTCACTAATACTGTGGAATCACAGCAAACATGAATACTAAAATCCCTGACAATTAATATTCTGTCAAATTTCATGGTAATATCCCCTAGAAATTTGGAGAACTCTGTGATAAAGTTTTTATTTGTTCTTGGTGGACAATAAACCACTGCCACCACCAACAATTTCATCGAGTCCAATGAAAATAGTTGAACTTAAAAGCTTGTGAAAATGTCTATTTCTATTATTCGGCAACAAAAGCTGACTCTAAAAACAGATGCCAGTCCTCCACCCCGGCCAGACAAACGTGGAGGATTAAAAAACGTATGATTAGGAGGGGAAAGTTCAGGGAAATGACTATTATCTCCACCAGACAGCCAGGTCTCAGTCACAAATAAAAAAATCTAAGTTGCCAGAGTTTAAAGATAGAAGTCGTTGTTTCCATGCGACCTTGAAATCTCTAAAGCCATTTTGCTCGAAGATGAGTCATACTCCTGTTGCAAGACAATGTGTGATATCCGACAACCACAACTAGGGAAGTTAGTCCATATCACTGCCACTGTGAGTCCCACTGACAGGTTTCGTTGGAGGACATCATTAGCTGTCCTCTTTCATTTCTCAAGTTCAAACAAAGTTCAGGATCCCATTAGAAAGACAGAATTTGGTCTTGTGCTCCAGTGGCAGCACCAACAATTTCATGCTGTGTGCTTTTCATAAAAAAAAAACACCTTGACGCATGCCACTCTCATACGGAGCCATCAATCATGGATGTGCTCTGGATTCTGGACATACTGGGAAAAAACTTAAGGTGAATATTTTAGAGGAAACATAAGGATTCTTCTTGTTTGTATGTGTATAAATACAAATATGCTGTTTGTATGTGACCTCATGAGGTTTTGTAGTACATCTATTGCAGCTCGGTGAGATATGAGTGTCTGTGCTTCCTGTAGCTCTGGGCACAAATTCCCTATGTGAAGTACGTCAGCATTTATTAGATATGAGCTGGTTTTTTTTGTTTTTTGTTTTTCTCAGAGGCATGCAATAATGTCACATCTACCACCGCAATGTTCCCAGACCTCAGACATTATTCGCATACTCCAAGGATCTTTTCACTATGCTTCAGTGTTCCAGTTTTATCCACAACACTATCACTTAATATACAGATAATGAATGTAGAACATTTGTGGTCTAAAGGGGCAGATCTCATGAAAAATGTCAAGACAATGTATACATTGTCTTGACATTTTTCATTAGATCTGCCCCTTTGTTTCACACCGAAACCAAATAATTTGCATAAAGCAAAATAAAGCCTATTTTATTTTTTTATACAAAACTATTTTTTTTTAAAAAGTATTAATTATAATTAAAGGAATTAATTATAATTGAATTAATTAAATATTAATTATATGTGTATGTATGTATATATATATATATATATATATATATATATGTTTGTAATATGTATATAAGAAATGTTTATTTTTATTTAGATGTATTATATATATATATATATATATATGTATGTTTTTAATTTTAGTATTTATAACAAACTATTTTAAAATATAAAGGAATTACTAATATATATATATATATATATATATCAGCCCGTTCTCATCCCAAAGCGCCATATACGACGCTTTTGCAAAAGCGTAAATATCGAACGCACATGGCACCCTTTAGCGCCAAATGAGACGCAGAAATATTAGGTCCAAAAGCGCCCCCTAGTGTTCTAACCCTTACCCCACACCATACCTAAACTTAACCAAAACGAAAGCGTCTAATTAGACGTTAAAGGGTGCCGTGAGCGCCGCATTTTTACGCTTTTGCAAAAGTGTCAAATATAACGCTTTGGGATGAGAATGCGTTGTATATATATATATATATATATATACATCTAAATAAAAATACATTTCATATATATGTATATATATATAGAATTATAGTATTTGTAACTTAGAATTTATAAATTGAATAACTTTTATAAATACTAAAATTAAACATTTAAGAGTCAATCAAATATATAAATATAAATAAAATTAAATTTTTTATTTAATTTCAGAAAAAAATACAACACTACATATATAATTATAATTATATAAATATGTAATTATTTTATTTTCTTTATTATAGTATTTGCAAAAGTGTTATTATATTACTCCAATGCAAATGTAAAAAAAAAAACATATCGCCAAATACATTTTAAGGTATAACTGTTTATAAACACTGTAGTAGTATTTATTCTATTGAATTTATTTTTTATTTGAAATAACGTTTGATTTTTATATTTAAAAAAAAATCCTTTTGTACTGCCAATATGATTCAAATGTGTGTATGTATGTGCGTATATATATATATATATATATATATATATATATATATATATATATATATATATATATATATATATATATATATATGCTGCTTCAAAGGCCAAGTCATATGGGTAGATAATAAAATGATTTAAAAACATCAGACCTCTAAAAGCAAACACATCACTCCTATGTAGAGTTAATTTTCTTGTCTTGTATCTGTTCTTGTCATTCACACTTTATCACATTGCATTTTGTTCCTAGAGTTGGCAAGTCGATTACCAAGCCATTGGGCAGCAATGGATAGAAGTCTTAAGGCCCCTGGTGTCCTCATGACCTCACACCCTTAACAACGTGATGACATTGACGAGACATTTGGTGTCCAAGATACAGTACCTCAAGCCCATCCTCCAATACTTACCTCGCTAGAATTGACAGCCTTTGCGCTGATAAGAGTAGGAAATAGTAGAGGCTAGTACAGTATGTCACAGAACATGCAGCCATGGCCCATGACATGACCGCCGTTGGGTCAACATGGGGTCGTGAGAGCCGATTCCATGGTCGGATTGGACACGTAACATCTCACTTAAAGATATTCAAATGCACATACATTATAAATGTAAGGTGGCATAGCGAAAGATTATGAGGTCAGCTCTGATTGGAGGTTAGAGGATTTGACTTCAGGGCGAACTGAAAGTGCTGTCACAAATCACCATCAGAGACGTTCACAAGAGCTGACCCATGTTTCTTGGAGCTTCTCAGGGATATTATATATTTAACAGACTCATTACTCTCTCTACACGCCCAGAGCTTCCTCAGACTTCATCATGGGTGGAATGAAACATATTAAATGCTGGTGATTTTAAAACGTCTGATTCATATTGCATGCGCTTCGTGCCAGTCCTGCGCTCTTAAAGTGTCTCTGGCTGTAATCTAAGAAGCTTTAAGCGGAACCTAGAGCCCTGCGGACATTGATATGTCTGTGTGTGTGAGATAATGTTGTGGATTGATTTAATGCTCTCTCAGAACTTGATGATTATGGATCATGACTCTCATCGCGCATAGTTCCAAATCTTAAGAGCTCTACGCTGTGGTCTTGCCCTGTGAATGTATATGGTTAACTTTGTGTAGGTGTTCTGCTTCCAATGGATTAACATATAGTGCAAATTACAGTCAAATCGATATGATCCATCATCATCGTTAAGATGAGGTCACGTGACCTCATGCAATCAAAATAGGAGTTTTGTGGCTTTTATTTGTTGCCTGTTAGCTCTGTAGGCTGGTTTATTTCTAAACGTTTACACATTTCGCTTTTCATTATACGGTTGTCGCCAATGAACCTACATTTTAATTTAAACGTTCAATATATAAGCATGTTAAATATAAAGGAATCTAAAATCTAAACCTGGTTAAAGTATTTATCTGACAAAATTATTTGGCAAAAAAGACAAATTACAGCCATATGTTGTAATTTAGCCAAATTAAGCCAAAAAAAAAAAAATGCTCACAGGAAAAGCAGACATTGACTTCAGCATAATCGGTTATTCATATTTTGTTATTTTAAAACAAAAATAAATTATTGTGGCATTTATTATAAACAATAATTATTATAAACACCAAGCCCTAACAAATGTTTTGGTGTAAACTAATGTTTAAAGCAAAACGGTGTGTACGTGCATGTTATGTTAATTATGTTAATTACAGCATATAAGTCGCTTTGACATATCGCGGCATGTTTCAGATTATTAAAAGGGTGAAACTTCTGTGTTCACACTTAAAGTTCGGTTCGTTTGGTCCATACTTAAAAAAATAAAATACTCCTGGTCTGCTTAGTGTTCACATTGGCATTATTAACACCGAACTTAAAGTCCATTGCAACCTGATTGATCTGCATTTATTACATATATTTTGAGACAGAACTTACCAAACATCCAAAACAGTGCTGTGTGCTGGGATAAATGTGCTCGTTGTATATGCGTAGCCTACATCTGATGGTGACAATTAAAGTCTTGTGATACTCATGCCAGGCGGCAGGCGTCATTGTTGTTGTTGTCAAGTTTCCGCGCGCCAATTGCTTTGAGCCGGGCCTAGCCTAAGTCCAGGGCTGTTTTTTTTAGTCCCAGTCCTTCCCTGCCTACCAGTCAGCTGCCTCAGGAGTCCGACAAGCCAACCAGGCCCGATAGGACTCCTTCTTCAGCTTGACGGCATCCTTTACTTCCGCTGTCCACCACCGGATTCGGGGATTGGCGCCTCGACAGGCACCGTAGACCTTACGGCCACAGCTCCGAGCAGCCGCTTCGACAATGGAGGTGGAGAACCAGAGGGGGGAGTTGAAGATCTCTCTGACAGGAGTCTCTACCGAAACATTCCCAGCAGACCCTTACAGTACGCTTGGGTCTGCCAAGTCTGTCCAGCTTCCTCCCCTGCCATCGGATCCAAATCACCACCAGGAGAATGCTCTGCCCCTCTCTTCACCCGAGTGTCCAAGACATACGTCCACAGGTCTGATGAAACGACCACAAAGTCGATCATCGACCTACGGCCTAGGATGTCCTGGTGCCACGTGCACTGATGGGCACCCTTATACTTGAACATGGTGTTTGTTATGGACAAACTGTGACTAGCACAAAAGTCCAATAACTGAACACCACAAGGGTTCAGGTCAGGAGGGCCGTTCCTCCCAATCACACCCCTCTAGGTGTCGCTGCCCACGTGAATGTTGAAGTCCTCCAGTAGAACAACAGTGTCCCTAGTTGGAGCATTTCCAGCACGGCTCCTAGAGACCCCAAGAAGGCCAGGTACTCTACACTGCCGCTTGGCCCTTAGGCACACACTACAGTGAGAGACCTAACCCCAACCCGTAGGTGCAGGAAAATGACCCTCGCGTTCACCGGTGTAAACTCCAACACATGGCGGCTGATCTGGGGAGCTATAAGCAAACCCACACCAGCCGTCGCCTCTCACCATGGGCAACTCCAGAGTGGTAAAGAGTCCATCCTCTCTCAAGGAGTGTGGTTCCAGAGCCCAAGCCATGCGTAGAGGTGATCTCTTGGAACCTCTCAACCTCAAGCACAATCTCAGGCTCCTTCCCCGACAGCGAGGTGAGGATAGGGGTGTTCCACATCCCTAGAGGCAGTTTCCGTGTCCAGGGATCTGGTTGTCGAGGCTTGGCTCCAGGGTGGGGCCCCGGCTGCGCCATACCGGGTGACGTCACAGTCCTTGTTTAGTTTTCACTCGTAAGGATTTTTGAACCGTTCTTAGGCCATGTCCACACGGACACGGGTATTTTTATAACCATGACTTTTTTTACGCGGTTCGGCCATTCGTCCACACGGAAACGCAGTATAAGGACACTGAAACCGAACATTTTTGAAAACCCCTGCCAGGGTGAGTATTTTCTGAAACGCTGGTTGTAATGTTGTCATGTAGACAGTGAAACCGGAGTTTTTGCACCGCTGACGGCTTCTGATTGGCTGACGTGGCTTTACGGTTAGGTTTATATCGCCACCTGCTGGTGTTGCATGCTCTTGACAGCGCTTGATAGCGTGTTTTCATGTGGACAGAGGTTTTTTTGTTTTTTTTTTGTTTTTTTTAAACGCAAGGGGGGTAAAAACTCCGGTTATAAAAATACCCGTGTCAGTGTGGACAAGGCCTTAGTCTGACTCGTCGCCTAGGACCTGTTTGCCTCGGGAGACCCTACCAGGGGCATATAGTCCCGGACAACATAATTCATAGGGTCATTAAAATTCCTTTTTAATGTGTTTTATATGCAGGCTGTGCTGAAAACTGTTGTTAAACTCAATCAGAGTTCAGCTTGCTAAAACATATTGTCAAATTCAGCTCCACTGTGCAGAATATTTATTCATAGAACACAGTGCAGCTAAATATTTTATTGAGGAGCTAATTACACACTACGTGATGTTTTTAATGAGTCGCACAATAAGAACATGATTTACCATGTGAAAAAAAGGAGTGCTTCCTTACTTTTTACTCCAATCTTTTCTCTAATTGATGATGCCTGCGTTAAGTCATGTCGCATGTATACAGTATAATTTCTCCGTCTTGTTTATTTTCTGAAGTCTGTTCTGGTTTCAGTCAGTATAAAAAAATGCTTTAAGCTTTGTCTTCATGGTACAAATGTCCCTTTCACAGCATGAGAAGGAAAACTGTATTAAAAGTGAGTCCATGGGGTCGTAAATAAGCCTCCTGTGAAGATGGGGTAGGCCAATAAATCTAAAAGTACATGTTGCCAATGCAGATGAAGTTTTATTCTTACTCTAGGCCTCAAAGACGCAAGGCAATTTCACAGTAATCGTATCGACTTTCTGTGATCTTAAGCATGAATGTAGGGAGCTGTATTTCCCAGTGTCTTTGCATCAGGGGATACAAAGAAATACGATTGCCGTCTGTTTTGAATTTGAAGTCGATAGTATACACCATATATTTGTACATTATAAATTGTATGCATAGCCATATGCAGTATTTATTTACATGGACGGAGTGTCTCACCACTGCATTACTGTAAATTTACATTAACTGAAGGATACACTGTTGGCTGGAAGTCTGACTTAAAATAACATTTTCTGTAGGAAACTCATTCAGTGTATCTACAGTATGTAGCTTTACCTTATACATACAGTTTGGATTGGATCTCATCCAGTGGCAGTATATGATATTTTTGGCAGGATATGGATATTCCATTTTTCCACTCGCACCCTGCTGTGGGTGTGATTTATTCCCCAGACTGTTTGATTCCCATCATTGATAACACATGACTGACAGTGGCTCTTTATTTATAGTGCTAGCAGTGTATGCATATTTACACACACACACACACACACACACACACACACACACACTTTGGGGGTATGATAGTATATGGGGTGCATGGAGCATGATGGCACAGATGGTGATGTCCAGCACTGAGATTCTGGGGTTTAGTGCAAACACACTCAAAAAAAAAAAAAAAACATGAGTATGAGTGAGGATATATTTTATTTTATTTTATTATTTTATTTTTTATAATTAGAATTTATCAGTCTCTATCTGTCTATCTTCTATCTTATTTTTTTATTTAAATGTATTTTTATTATTATTATTATTTTAATTATGTATTTATTTGTTTGTTTATTTAGTTGCATATTTTAAATCTTTATATATTCAATTATTTTAATTTAATTTATTTAAAAATTATAAAAATTAATCGTTTTTTTAATTATTATTTTTAAATCGTGTAATTATTAGTTTATTTATTTATGTATTTGTTTTTAATTCAAATATATAAATTACTTTTAAAAAGTATGTACTTTATATACATTACTTGTTAATAGTGTAAATAATTGTTTCATATTTATAATTTATATATATATGAACGTGAGTGTGCACGTGAGTGTGTTTGAGTGTGTGCATGCGTGTGTAAAACCGTTTAGTGTTTTGATCTTACAGTCATGGATCATCTCTTCACACCAGACTGTGCAGTGAAGTGCTATACTATCAGGTGAGACATACCTGAACTGCTCCAGACCGCAGAGATTACACCTCAACACCACAACAGTTCTTATATACACAACATGCAAGAATAAACCAATCCTGCACAGACAGACTGCAGTCCTTAATGACAAAAACACACCAAAGTCTTAGTAAAAAACAAAAAAGTTGAACCAGGCCATTCTTAAAGCTTCTTCCTTCACATAGTCACCCAACAAAGGCACGATTAAGAGCCAATGCTTTTTTTACCTTTAGACGGGAAATACCACAAAACCAATTTCACAGTAGTTCTTACAGTGGTAAAGGTCAGCAGGCAGGGTGTGGGAATGTGAGATTTTTTTGGGTCCGTTACGGATGGATTTTGATAGTTTTAATCTTGTTGCGTTACACACTGACTGCAGATGGAGTGCGTATCTAGGAGTCGCAGGTCCTGTCGCCATGGGCTACGGATGTCACATGGAACCTAGATGTCAGAGCAGACAGGTGGAGATGCCATCATGTGAAAGAAGCCTGCTGTTTCTCACACGCTATCACACTGAGACAAACACGAGATGCACACACACAGACAGGCACAGGCTGTGTGACTGATTCATCCAGCAAAATGTGCTTCCTTGGGAAATGAGACTAAGGGGCGGTTTACACTACATCATTTTCAACTAAAAACATTTAATGAGTTTTGGCCATTCATTTACACGACAATGGCATTTTGGGGCCCTGAAAACGCATACATTTGAAAACGGAATTGAAAATGGAATTTTTTGAAAACGATACCCTGATCAACTCTGAGTAAACGACGAAAACGTGAATTTGGGAAAATGGTGAGGCCATGCGTATTACGAGTTTAGGCTGAAGGGGCGTGGTGTTTCTTTACAAAGTGACAGTGCCAACTACTGGCCTTGGATGAATAATACAGCAGGTTTTTAGGTGTTTTCGTGGATCCGTGTGTACGGGGAACGATTTGACAACGTTGTTGTCTGCATGTAAAAAAAACACAAAGGAATAGTACATCGTTGTCGTCGTGTAAACATACCCTAAACTCTAATTGTGTCTGAACGGATCAAGAGATTGATCACTTTAAGTGAAAACTATACATAAAGTATATAGGCATATTGTTATTCTGAGTAATATAATATACATTAAAAATGTTAAAAGTCCAATTAATAAAATGAAGATGAATTAAATTGCTGTTTGAATGATATTGGTAGCTATTTGAAAGCGTTAGTTCTTAATTATTTATGTATTATATGTATATCTATATGTGTGTGTGTGTGTGTATATATATATATATATATATATATATATATATACTATATATATATGAGCGACGAGTCTGTAAGATAAACAAACCCCTCTCCTCATCTCCTTATTTTAGAAAGCTCAAATCCTCCCTCATGTAGACTGACCTTAAATGGTATCTACCATCCATCCAACCAGACATGCAATCTTTATTTATAACATCGGGCACTGTGTCTGCTCCAAACCTACATTAACATTGTTGGCAGATCGCCCTGTACTCCCAAAAGAGAGGCAAGAAAATCATGGATCCCTAAAGTATTAGCACTCTGTAAATACTCACTAATGGCCCATTTTTTTCTTCGTTTTTTTTTTATTTATTTTTATATATATATATATATATATATATATATATATATATATATATATATATATATATATATATATATAAATTGGTCTTCTGTAATGAACACATCTCTGTCTCAGACTGCTTGCTCTTATTAAAGATGTTCTCCTGGTGGTGACCGAGGGTGTACGCTATCCTAAGAGGACCAGTCTGAACTGCAGATGTTGACGCTGTGCTTGAATGCTTCTTAGAGCCGGTGGATTTGGTCTGGGAGGACAAAGAAAGATTTGGAGGAGCTTGATGCATCTAAACCAGCCAACACTCCTCTTGTTGGTTTAATTGGTTGTTTTTCCCAGCTTCCTTCCCTAGCCATTTAATAACAGTTGTGCTGCCTAATGGCGTAAGACTTACCGCTGAGATTGAAATGCCCTCGCACAAACATAACCAGGTACGTTGTTCTGCATTTAGATGAGGGGGGCAAAGAGGCCTGCTGGGATACAAAGATAAAGCCATCCACAGGAAGTACCTGTGTACCACAGGAAACCAAGTGCACACGCCTATTTGAATTAGCTTGTTAGCAAGAGTGTCAACATGTATTCAGGACTGGGGATAGATGAAATAGTTCAAGGAAAAATGAAAATATTGGAGGAAGAAAGTGTGAACTGCAGTCTCAGGTGTTTTATATGTGTTCGTGTTGAAAAGTGAAAGCTGTATGTGCCAATTATTGGTAACCCATACATTTTGGAAGCAGCTGGGGTTAGGTGTCTTGCTCAGGGACACTTGGTCAGGTGGAACCGGGGATTGAACCACCAACCTTCTGGTTTGTAGACAACCTACATGAACCACCCAGCCACTGCTGCCTGACTTGAATTAACCCATCCAAGTTAGTGTGCACACAAACTAGATACTCGTTGTAATGATTCACGATGCACAGAGGAATCCATTTGCAGCTTTTATTAAACAGGGTCGTACAGGCAGGGTCAATACGAGGCAGACAGGGCAATGCAGACAAGACAACAGGATCAACAGGAGACAGGCAGAGATCAGGGCAGGCAGCAATAATCGTAGTCAATAACAGTCCGAGTTCAGGCCAGGCAGATATCAATCGTAGAAGAGTCAAACAGTCCAAAGTCCAAAACCAGAAAACCAGAATCAGGATACAAACGCTCAGAAATGATCACCGGGGCAAATCAAGACTTCGCACTGGTGTGGTGTGTGGACGTGGCTTTTATGTGTGTGTGTTAATGGCGTGCAGGTGTGTGACGCAATCAGTCCCAGGTAAGCGGCATGATGGGAATTTGAGTTTGAAGCCAATGATCAGTATTCTGGTGAAGGCTCCCTCTGGTGGCGGAGAGGAGACAGAGCGGGAGCCTCCACTGTAACAGAGCCCCCCCCCTGCGAGCGGCTCCTGACGCGAGGAGGCGGTTGTCGTCGGGGTCTCCCACGGGGTCGAGGGGCCGGTTTCTCCGGGTATGTCCTATGGAACTCTTCAGTGAGAGTGGGGTCCAGGATATCCCTTGAATTGACCCAGGACTGTTCCTCCGGACCGTACCCCTCCCAATCGACCAGATATTGGAGCATGTTACCCCGACGTCTGGAATCCAGCAACTTGTGCACTCTGTAGGCCTCCTCGCCGTCAACCAGAAAGGCAGGAGGGCCCTGAGAGGCGGCCCCCTCCTCCGTCTCTCCCCTCGGACCACCAGCGGGTTTTAACAGGGAAACATGAAAAGTGGGAGAGATACGATAGTTAGCGGGCAGGTCTAAACGGAATGAAACAGGTGATATTTGTCTTATAATTTGGAAGGGACCAACATACCTGGGACTGAGTTTGCGACATGGAAGTTTGAGGCGTAAGTCTCTGGTTGACAGCCATACCCATTGACCACTCTGGTATTCTGGGGCAGGACGACGATGACGGTTGGCTTGTTGTTCTTGACGCCTGACAGCATGCCTCAAATGGGTGTGTGCTTGGTCCCAGACCTCTTCGCTCTTGTGCAACCATTCCGTGACAGATGGGAGTTCAGTGGGTTCACCGGACCATGGAAAGAGAGGGGGCTGAAAACCCAGTATACATTTGAAGGGGGTGATACCAGTAGCAGGTTTGACCAATGAATTTTGAGCATATTCTGCCCAGAATAAATATCTGCTCCAGTCATGTTGGTGTTGCTGGCAGTAGGTTCTCAGGAAGCGGATGATGTCTTGATTTAGACGTTCGGTCTGACCATTGGACTGGGGGTGATAACCAGAAGTAAGGCTGATGTTCACGTTTAAATGTTTGAAGAATGCGGACCAGACTCTGGAAGTAAACTGAGGTCCTCTGTCAGATAGTATGTCCTCAGGTAGTCCGTAAAATCTGAATACTTGGTTGCATAAAAGTTCAGCAGTTTCGAAGGCAGTGGGAAGTTTAGTGAGGGGAATGAGACGGCAGGCTTTGGAAAATCGATCCACTATCGTGAGGATTGTGGTGTGTCCTTGAGAAGTGGGAAGATCTGTGATAAAGTCGAGGGCTATGTGTGACCATGGTCGTTGAGGTGTGGGGAGAGGACAAAGCAGGCCAGCGGGTAATTTTCGGGGTGATTTGGAAGTTTGACAGGCGGTGCAGTTTTGAACATGGTTTGTGGTATCGGATGTAAGCGTGGGCCACCAGAAACGATTTTGGAGAAGATGGATTGTGGCATTGATTCCGGGATGACCTGAGCTGGGATTAGAATGGACTTGATCAATGAGACGGGGTCGAAATATTTCTGGAACAAAGAGGAGGTTGGCTGGACACTCAATGGGGGCAGGAGTCTGAAGATTGGCCTGTTGGATCTCGGTCACAATGTCCCACTGGACTGGAGCTACTAAGAGATTCTCATGGATGATGTTTTCGGGATTGTCTTTGTGGACTGTCTCTTCTGTTTGGCGAGAGAGGGCATCGGCTTTGACGTTCTTGGTGCCTGGGCGGTAAGTGACAGTGAAGTTGAATCGTGTGAAAAACAGTGCCCATCTTGCTTGACGAGGATTGAGGCGTTTGGCGGATCGAAGATACTCCAGATTCTTGTGGTCAGTAAGAATGATGAACGGTTCTGTTGCTCCCTCCAACCAGTGTCGCCATTCTTCCAGAGCCAGTTTCATGGCTAAAAGCTCGCGGTTCCCAACATCATAATTCCGCTCAGCTGGAGAAAGTTTGCGGGAGAAGAAGGCACACGGGTACATCTTAGCTGGATCTCCCTGTCGTTGAGATAATATGGCCCCGACTCCTGTGTTCGAAGCATCTACCTCCACAATGAATTGACGCTCTGGATCGGGATGACGTAGAATGGGTGCAGTGGTGAACCGGGTTTTCAACTCCTGGAAAGCTCGCTGTGCTTCGGGGTTCCAAGAAATTCGAGAGCTGTGACGTTTGGTTAGAGCTGTTAGTGGAGCAGCAATGAGACTGAAGTTTCTAATAAATCGTCGATAAAAGTTGGCAAATCCCAAGAATCTCTGTAATTCTTTGACCGTCTGAGGTAATGGCCAATCCAGCACTCCTCTCACCTTCTTGTCATCCATGGCCACTCCCTCTTGACTGATGATGTAACCCAGAAATGAGACGCTTGTTTGATGAAACTCACACTTCTCTATCTTGGCATATAACTGGAACTGAATTAGACGTTGAAGCACTGCTCTGACATGTTGAATGTGTTCCTCCAGTGAGTTTGAGTAAATCAGGATATCATCGATGTACACGATCACCCATTTATCCAGCATGTCACGAAACACATCATTCATGAACGCCTGAAAGACGGAAGGACTGTTTGATAAGCCGAAAGGCATGACCAAGTATTCATAGTGCCCACTAGTGGTGGAAAAGGCTGTTTTCCATTCATCCCCCTCACGTATGCGAATCAGGTTATATGCATTGCGTAGATCAAGCTTGGTGTAATATTGAGCCTGTCTCAGCTGTTCCAATGCGGCTGGCACCAGAGGTAAGGGGTAACGATATTTGATGGTGATATCATTTAACCCACGATAGTCAATGCAAGGCCTGAGTCCTCCATCTTTCTTCTTGACGAAGAAGAAACCAGCAGCGGCAGGTGAGGTGGAAGGTCGAATGAATCCTTTGGCTGTCTCTTCCTCAATGTATTTTTTCATGGCCTCAGACTCAGGTTTTGATAGGGGAAAGATTCTACCTTTAGGAGGTGAAGCGCCGGGCATTAAGTCAATGGCACAATCTGTTGAACGATGTTCAGGGAGTTGGGAAGCTTTTTCCTTGCTGAAGGCTTCCGTAAGATCAGAATAGACTGCCGGTAGCTCAGCTAGCTCATGATTTAAGGTGTCTGGTTCTGGCTTGGAATTGGTCACTCGTTTGACTTTAGACAGACATTGGTTGTTACAGGTCTCACTCCAACGAATGATTTGTCCCTCCTTCCAGGAAATGTGTGGATTGTGAGTTTGCAACCACGGGTGGCCGAGAATGATGAAATGATGTGGAGCGTGAATGACATAAAATTGAATCTGTTCAGAATGAAGGGAACCAATCTGCATTTGGACCTTCTCCGTTTCACACTGGATTTTACCGTCTCCGATGGGATGACCATCTAACGCCTCCACTGACAAGGAAGAGTGACATGGATGAAGTTTGAGTTTGATTTGTCTGGCGAAAGTTTGAGAAATGAAATTGCCAGCTGCTCCGGAGTCTATGAGGGCTGTAGATTCAATACATTGGTCTTGTATAATTAGACGAATGGGGAGAGTGAAACTGGATGGAGATCTTTGATATTGGTTTACAGAACTCACCGAAAGGGTGCGAGTTGGAGGTCGGACTGGACAGGAGAGCTTCATATGGCCGGGTTGACCACAGTACATGCAGAGACGATGTTGCAGTCTGCGTTCCCGTTCCTCTGGAGTGATGTGCGTGAACCCGATCTGCATGGGTTCGTGAGCGTTAGCTGCCTCGAGTGAGTGACGGATGTGTGCCCGGGTAATGCGTCTGGAACGCATGAGATTATCGACTTGAATGGCCAGACTTATATACTCATTCAGGTTTTTTCCCTCATCTCGACAGGCTAATTCAGATTGAAGTTCAGCAGTGAGCCCTCTCCTGAACAGCGTTTTTAATGTATCTTCGACCCAGTTCGTCTGTGCAGCGAGGGTGCGAAACGTAAGGGCGTATTCGGCGGTGGTACACCTTCCCTGGGTGAGATTTAGAAGCTGTTCTCCAGCGTCTCCTCTTTCTGAAGTATGCTCAAAGACTTGACGAAACTGTTGAAGGAATTCTTGGAATGTGGTGAATGAAGACCCCTCTGGTTTCCAGACTGCCGTAGCCCATTCCAACGCCTTGCCGGTGAGCAGGGAACAAACAAACGCAATGCGACTGGCTTGAGTGGAATATAATGTCGGTTGCTGGTCGACAAAGAGTGTGCATTGCAAAAGAAATCCCTTGCATTTAGTTGGATTTCCGTCGAATTTGTCAGGAAATGCGAGTCGAGGATTTACTGCTGTACTCACGGTTTCAGAGGGAACACTCGATGGTGGTGATGGTGTAGCAGATGCGCTTGGTACAGTACCAACAGCGGTGCGTAACTCCTGCATACCCTGTACGAGCTGTTCGGTGAGCGTGGTCAGGTGGCCGAGCTGATAATGATGTAAATCCAGACGAGAGGCTTGGGAGGTGAGTTCAGAGGTGAGTTCCATGACGGCTGCTGGATTGTTTAGTGGCGAAGTCTTCTGTAATGATTCACGATGCACAGAGGAATCCATTTGCAGCTTTTATTAAACAGGGTCGTACAGGCAGGGTCAATACGAGGCAGACAGGGCAATGCAGACAAGACAACAGGATCAACAGGAGACAGGCAGAGATCAGGGCAGGCAGCAATAATCGTAGTCAATAACAGTCCGAGTTCAGGCCAGGCAGATATCAATCGTAGAAGAGTCAAACAGTCCAAAGTCCAAAACCAGAAAACCAGAATCAGGATACAAACGCTCAGAAATGATCACCGGGGCAAATCAAGACTTCGCACTGGTGTGGTGTGTGGACGTGGCTTTTATGTGTGTGTGTTAATGGCGTGCAGGTGTGTGACGCAATCAGTCCCAGGTAAGCGGCATGATGGGAATTTGAGTTTGAAGCCAATGATCAGTATTCTGGTGAAGGCTCCCTCTGGTGGCGGAGAGGAGACAGAGCGGGAGCCTCCACTGTAACACTCGTATTGTAAAGTGTTACCAGAATAATCTATGATTCTGAATGCCAGTATCCACAACTGCGGTGCGGTGATTGACAGCAACACTCTCCTCAAACATTAATTGCGTTCTGTGCTGTGCCGTGTCGAGGCACAACTCATGTAAAGTTGATAATTCCGCGAATGACGAACAAAGATGGCGACAAAGAGGAAAAACGGCAGACTGCAGCTTTAAACCCCATTATAAAACCCCATAGATAAACTCTAAGGAACCAACGGCGAATTAGACTTCTGGGATCTGATGGATATCTGCGCCATATAGTCAGTTAATCAGTTAATTACTTAATTAATTTCCCTGAAATGAATGAACATTCCTACAACAATGTCATTCACATGTCAGATTATGTATTATTTAAAAGCATTCTGTGATGAAATTGTCGGTGGTGAGAATGACATTTTAAACATTTACTATGGGAAAATGTACAGTATTGACACAATAGATACAGTATACATTTATTTTACTATTTGTTCAACTTTTCATTGTATTAAACATGTTAATTGATTTTTTTAATGCCATCCTTTTACCATCCTTTGATCCCAAGATACAGTTATATACAGTAGATTAAAACTCATTCGTTATGGGTTCTGTGCAGTGGTGTATACATTAGCTATTTTTTTTTATCATCATTGCTCTCTATAGAGCTCTCCGTCCACTTTATATAGACCTTTCAGTTCTGTATAAAGTGAAAAAAGAATTGATGTATCCCCTTGTGACACAATTTAATTTTCTCCCAAGATTGTATAAAGAAAAATTAGCCCAAGTCAGAAACCTAATGTTTCCCCAAAGGCTACAAATGTATAGATTTGTTCCCATTGTCCGCACCTCCGGTGGAGAGTGGAAGACAGCCTGTGATTAAAGACATTCTCTCTGAGACCTGCCGTGTCAGATTCATCTGAAAAACACCTCTCGTGACTCCATGAGCGCTGCGAGACCCCTGGGCTGCATTGCAGATCCGAGGGGAGGGCCAGACGAGAACAGAAACCTATTTATTATATTGAGTGGCCTTCTCGAAACCAGCCGTCCTCTCCATCTCGCTTGGATCCTGCCATTGTGATGGAACCGCCTGCTTTGATCCCTGTAGTAGAAAGCAGGTGTGCTGATGAGACAGAGGGGAGACGATGTTGTTGTTCTAATGTAACTGTTGTTGGCTATGTCTTTCTTCCTTTTCTTTTCTGTTTTTGATGGGCAGCCCTTCAGTACATGTAAAACAGCCTTCGGACAAAGATGCGTACTGTTCTATTTCCCAGCGAGCCTCTGTGTTTTTGATGAGCTCTGACAGAGTTCTGGTTGCTGTCCAGGGAGCGTTTGCGGGTTGGGCTTTGAGATGCGTGTCTTTTGGTGTGGCTGGCATTTTTGGGGGCTGACAGTAACAGCCTTGTGCTTTGTGTCAGCACGCTCATCCATGCTGACGGTTTTACAAATGAGATACAACTGATCATAATGCTTGTTTAGAGCCCTTTCTGTCCCGCCAGACAAAGCCAGTGTGACCAATGTATGTATCCATGAACTGGGCTTTTATACTACTGTTTAAAAGCTTGGTGTCTCTTATAGAGGGTATTCAGAGTATATATTGCAGTGGCTATATACATACGACAGTCATCATGTTTTCAGGCCATTTCATGTTTTATTTTGGTGGGACACAGTAGGTGGGTGATTTGTCTGCTTACTTTTTAATTAGTCTTCTAGATTAAAGATTCAAGATTACTTTATTTGTCCTTTGGGAAATTTGTCTTGGACACAAAAGCTGCCACATAAAATACATACAATTATAGTGCAGTAACAGACACAGAAACAAAAAAAAGTGCAGACAAAAGTGCATTTAGTACCAACAACACAGCCCCTCATTTCACACCCACCCCATGTCCCGAATTTAAGACATTCACCAGCAAGAGTTTTTATACCTTTTCAGTTATCTTTTCCTATATTTAACTGGAATCCTATACCCAATGGGAGCAGTTTGTACTCTGAGTATTGGACAACATGGCAAGTATAATTTTCCTAGTGTGTTTTAACTATGGTTTTCTTAAAGAAAATTTGGAGGGAGGGATGCTTCCTCACCCCTTCACTTTAATTGCTGTGTGAACCAGTCTATTTGTGATTTTTAACTTCACTGATATGTTACCAAACCAAGCTATGATTCCGTAACGTAATACACTCTCTATCCCAGCATGATAAAATAAATCACTACCCTCTGCCCTACCCCGAAAACACCCTGAGTCTTCGCTAGTAGTTGAGTCGCTGTTGGATACTACGGTAGTGCATACAGAACTCGCAAGGACATTCTAAGGCAAATGACAGTCAAGATGTAGGCTACATCCTCAAATTTGTTATAATGAACCTGTGTAATACAAATGTCATGGGCCAATAATGGAATATGGTCCCCCAGATGTTATAGTATTTACAATGAGATGATGGTCCTCACACCATTGTTTTAACCTTACAAACTATAGCCAGAAATGTCAGTGTCTGTATCTATAAGTCCCAAGAAGGCGGTGTCATTCAAAAACTTGACAATACAAATGCTGGGATGACTGCTTGTACAATCGTTTGTGTATAATGTAAACAGATTTTGAGAACTCACACTTCCTTGCGAAACACTTGTATTGATGACTTTGCACTCAGATAATGTCTGGATGTTTGGGTTAACAGATATTGAGTTAGTATTTCCATTAAAGCCATTATATTGTTCATTCAGACCGATTTGCGAATGCTCAGGAAAACAAGAGGTGGGATTTATCGTACAGACCAATCATATCCAACCATAACCAATCATAGTGTGATGGAGGTATTGCCTCCTCTCATGTGTCTTTCCCCCATTCATTCTCAACTAACCCCCACCAAACCCAGCACACACTTTAGGCGGTCTGTTAAAAGTCAGTGGGCTCAGTGGAGGCAAGATTCACGGACTCCCACTGTAACTTTAACTGCTGGTGTCCCTGTTGGACAGATTACTTTAGAAAAACTAGTGAGATTGTGTAGTTTGTTAGAAATGTGAATGGGCTGCTTAGTGTTTTGATGGGTTTAAAGTGCAGAATTAAGCGACCAATGTCTCTCTAAATGCAAAACCTTTCCATTTTTTAGCTGCCAAGTTCAAGTTTACCTTTGTAAACGTTAATGCACATTATCCCAGCTGAACCAACCTGACCTAGAGATATTAAGACATTGAAAATACAGAGGTTGATGATGTGGTACACAGCATTTTTGAGTAAATTTGCTCCATCTGCATCAGTGCTGTTACATAATGCCCATGAAACTCTGCCAGTGATTTCTCCATTAAAAGTTCTAAAAAGTTCAAAAACAACTTCATCATTTACTTTTAACGTGATGTGTTGTGTGTGCAGATGGCCAAACTGGCAGGAAATGCAGAGAAGTGATTCACACCACTGAATAACAGGTCTGCAGTACAGTTGGTGTGATGTCAGTGAAGCATGGTGCTTTTGAGTTACTGAGCTCTGCAGAATATCTGTTCACCAGTTCAGCACAGATGGCTGCTCTGACTTTACGTTCGACATGGGGTATCATAATGGGATGTGTATATGTGAGCATGTTTTTTTTTTCCATTTAGTACTTTTCCCAGAACACAAAAGTAAAATATGATCATCTGATTCAAGTTCACACCCCCCGTACGTTTGTGAACTATGCGTACATTTGTCATGTGAAATATCTTATTAATCATTTTTATGATCCCTTTAAAATGATTGACATTTTGGTAGATTCTGGAAGTGGCATGTCTATATTTTATATGAGTGACCCTTCTTTGTTTGTCCCTGTATGTCTCTGTGATCAAATTGCTCATCTGAGAACTTCACTACTTGCCAAATCACATGTAAAGTAGAACAGAGTCTACTTGCATTTACTTGGGCAGATGTTAACACTTTTTTTGCATTCATATGTGGATGGTTTTGACTTATTTTTCCCACATCATCTACTTCAAGTCCATGTTTATTTTTTGGATCATGTTGAAAGCATGAGAGGTCATTTGCCCGTCTTTACTACCTTTCTTATTTTCAGAATGTTGAAAACAATATGTGAATAATGAAGTGGCATGTAACTAAAATAGGGTGAGTGTGGATCCACTTCTCCATTGTGTAGTGCAGATACGTGTAGCGAGATGCCAGACCTCAGACATGCTATATGCACACAAACACACACTTCAACCTGTCGTCAGTGAGATTGCAACCAAGCAGTCGTTCAGTCACACCTTTTGAAACCCATCTCACGCTCCCCACATGAAAGACACTGCAGTGGCGCCACACGAAGAGCCGCCAGTCTTCCCAGCAGCTCCGCACATATATTAGCTATTAATTAGTTGGGCATGAGCCAGAAATATGTTTTCTACGAGGGCAACATCAATGGTTGTTTTTGCCTGTCAACTATTTCATTTCTTTCTTGTTTGCATGATGCTGTTTTTCTGTGTATTTAAATTGATTTGCATTAGCTGAAGCTCTTCATTGGGAATGAGGTCATGTTTGCAATCGATTGGGTCAAAGTTCGGGGTTGATATGCTTGTGTGTATGAATATTATAATGCAGCCTCAATGATCTCACTAGATAGTGCTTCTTAACCCTCTTGTGCTCTAATTTTTGACAGAATTTTGTATTAATTTATTATTATTGTTATTCTTTTTAATTCGTGGGAATGGTTCGAAACTTGGGAAAGGTTACGCCACTTTGTACTATACTTACGGTCAAAAATAACAGCATTGGAAACTAATTTCATCTAGTGGAAACATTTGGCACTGTGCCCAAACAAAATCTTACTAAAAGATATTTTTTGAGATTTCAAGCTCAAATTCGGAACAGATGTTGTTTAGATTTTTTGCTTTGATTTTCTCACAGTTTTAGAGTTAAATGTGTTCTGGGACACACACACACACACACACACACACACACACACACACATATATATATATATATATATATATATATATATATATATATATATATATATACATATCATATAAAAATTGAAAATAGTATTTTTATGCTTTTTTCTGAACAATAAAAGTAAAATTCCACTTTTGTTTTTTAAGTTCTTATTTTTTTTTTTCACTTCAGCGATAATCTGCCACAAGTCGTTTTTAAAAAACTGACCAAACTTAAGACTGTGCTTCAAATCATTCAAGATTTATGATAGTTTATTTTGGAGATTGCATTTTCAGGTCAATGCTCAAAAAGTTGTGGATGGATTATAACTATAAATATAATTTAATACCATAGACCCCCGAAAAAAAATACAACATTTTAAATTAAAACACATACTAAATTATAGTACATCATTTAATTTTTTTATTCATTTTATTATTTATTAACTTTTATTTTTACGTTTTGATTTTTGTTAATAATTTTGGTATGTGCTTTTGTAATTTCGTTTTTTGTCGTTTTATAAAATTCCTACTTGGCTTTAATTTTAATTTATTTAAATTTTAGTGTTTTTTCAATTTTCAATTGTGAATGATATGTGAATGATATCTGATATTTACACAACATGATTTTCAGCAAATAAAAGATTTTCAATAAATAATCTAAATTTCGGCCATGCCTCATTTTTGCAAAGGTATTCATAATGTACCATAATTCATTATATCTTTTCATTTAAACATTTAGCACAATCAATTTGGTTCATTTTTGGATTTCTCAGTGTTAATAATTCATTCTGTTGTGAAATGTCCCTGAAATCACACACTGTTGTTTTCCTCATGTCAACAACGCTCACGCTGTCTATTTACGACTGCGTTCTGTTTGCTTTTCTCCTTCCGCTCATCCCTCGTCTATCCCGCTGAGTTCCAATCTAAAAACCTGTCAGAATTGCCTGCTACCATCCTCTCTCTCTCTCTCTCTCTCTCATTTCGAGTTGCCGTGACTAGTTCTGGACGAGAGATGGACTCGGCCCAGTTTCGGTTCTGCAGCATATCGTCCCTACGGCAATCAGACTATCAGTCAGCAGCAGCCAAACAAACACACACACACACACTCACTCAATGAAGCCCTTGTGCTTCTCCATGAGGGGATTGATAGTGAGCATCTGGGATCTGGTCGAAATCAGAACAACTTATTCAAGTCTGGTCTCACCAAATCATGAGTTAATTTAGATTTGCATAAATGGTTTTTGGCAGGCCGCATCATTACTTTCTATATGGGAGGGAAAAGAGACAAATAGTCAAATTAACAAGAGAACTAATGATGAGAGGAGAATATTATAATTCTGTCCTCGCTCTGAGACGCTTTTTTTTTCATGTTTTCACACAGGTGACCTGCAATTGTTTCAGCATCAGTGATGGAGAGCTGCAGGATTTGGGGGTGGGGCTTTACCCTAGGTGAGTGACATGAGGGACATCCCAGCATGCTTTTCACTGAACATACAACAATTGTGGACATTATTATTGCCGTTTGCTATAAAGCCATTATTAGTTCTGTTTGCTAAGAAAACTTTCTAGCATAAGTGAACAGCAAACGCTGAGGTTGGCGGGGAGGATCTTGCGTGACACATCACATGTGATGTTTTCTGTTTTTGAGTGGCTTCCTTCACGGCGACGGCTCCGTTGTCCATCTTGTAGGACACAAAGGAGGAAGGCAATCTTTGTTCCGAGATCAGTGCAGCTTTTAAATTCTCAACCATTTTTAGCCCCTTGTTGATTATGTCTTGATTTAGTTATTTTTTAATATATATTAGGTATTCATTAATATGTATTTATGTATACTGTGTTATTTATTTAACGTAGGATGTTATAATGCATAATGTTTTCGTTACTATATGTGGCCTCACAAATTGCCCCTTGGGGACAAATAAAGTGTTTTGAAATTGAAAAAAAAAAATTAAATTGAAAAGCGTCACTGTTAAGTACTTAAGTACATACTTAGTGTTCGTGATGAAAAAAAAAATCCATCAAAATTCAAACTAAACATTTATTTGCACTCCAAATGAATTAAAAGTGTTACATAATATTGTTGATCATTAAAGTATATAAAATATTAATAATTTTAAAAATATGATGATATTACTCCAGGTGAGTGACATGAGTGACTGACCCAGCATTTTTTGCACTGAACATAGAACAATTGTGGAAATTATTAGTCTCACTTTTATTATTATTCATACTTGGGGTTAGTGATGAAAAAATCTATCAAAAAAGTATTAATTATTGCATAATATTTAAAATACTAAAAAAAAATCCTTTTTATATCAAATTAAACATTAAATTGCTCTTAAATATATATATGTGTGTGTGTGTATATTATGTTTAAAATACAGTGATATTATCCCAGATAACTGACATAAGGGAAATCCCAGCATGCTTTGCACTGAACATATAACAATTGTGGACATTATTATTGCTGCTTGCCAAGAAAAACATAACTGTTCATATTAATCATATAGTGATACAAAAATTATATAAATATTATTATTCATACTTGGGGTTAGTGATGAAAAAATCCATCAAAAAAGTATTAATTACTGCATAATATTAAAAATTATATTTAAAATATGTTGACTTTACCCAAGATGAGTGACATAAGAGACATCACAGCATGAAAAATTGTGGAAATTATTAGTGCTAATTGCTAAGAAAAGCATCATTACTAATATTGATCAAATTAAAGGTTATAAACCTTAATGTAATTGTTAATTATTAACTGTTCTCTGAAATTGTTTATTATTCCCTAAAATGAAAAGTTATTAAATAAAATGTCAAATTAAATCTTAATAAAGTGCTCAAATTAAATAAAAAATAGGGCATTATTTCCACTACAACAAAACATTTTTTTCCTCATATATATAGATATTCCAAAATCAGGAGTCCTTGTTTATTAAGGAGACATGAAAATCATGCTTGAGATGAAATATAGAATGTAAACGTCCAAACTTGAGGTTTTACTTTCTAAGTTTTACCCATAATGCTCTTGTGTCTCTGTCAGTTAGGCCACTGTTCTTATTTTCAGGCAGATTTGTGTGACAGAAAACATGTTTGTATTATTAGCTCTGCAGTCATAAAGAGGGATTCTGACATGAGTTAGGATTACATGCTACGATTTGCTCTCTGCTACTGAACATGCCTCAGGGAACCTCCCGTTCACACACACACACACACACACACACACACACACACACACACTCACACGCGGAGGGGCTGAACCAAAAGCAGCACAAGAAACGAGAATAATTACACATAAACAGACATTTGGCTTTCAATGTGACTAAATTACAACTTGCCGAGACGCATTGTGAGCTCTGAAATAGAGGGGATTTCCTCTGCAAATTGCTTTGTGCGTGTATGTAAGACTTGGAGTGAATACTTTGGGCTGAAATACAGTACTAAAAACACACATTTTAAAGCTTTCGAATGGAGAGTGACTTGTTTAGTATTGTTATTTTAAAATTGTGTGAATCTAAAGTGGATGCAATGCATGTAAAATCACCATAGGTTTCACATTAGCTACAGTACAACATACTTTATATTTAGCCTTCTGGTTGCTGCAGGAGTGTTCGATGGGTCTGTCTTACAAAAAAATGACAGGAACATTCTCTGTGCTATCTTCTTCCTCCTCTCTCTCTCTTCTTTCTCTCTGTTTTCTGTTTGTGGAGGGGGATAGCAATTAAAATGTGACAGGCCAGTGTCAGTGCACCAGTACCGTCACGCTCTGCCTTCTCCCTTTGAGGCGGTGACAGGGCCGAGACCTAGAGATGAACTGCTCTTAAATTACACTTTTATCAGTGCTGACGTCTTTCATAATTAATCTTCATGCCCACATTTGTCACCAAGTGGCTTTTTTTTCACCTAACAGATGAGCTCTTGATGGGGTCATGATTGTACGGTGGAATTTCCCATTTCTAAAGGCTGATTAAAATACAGCTCAATTGTGTTTCTTCAAGACGACATGGAATGACGTTCAAAAGCATTTATTTTTCATAATGTGGCACATTTCAGATGAAATGGAATATTCGCAAGGACACAATATAGAGCATGGCTTGGTTTTATCCACTGGGAATTGATTGGTTCATTAGAGGGACACTCCACCCATTTGCATAAGCTTTCCATTGTTAGAAACCCATACTATTGAATGGTCGTGCAACACTCTCTCATTTTCCCCTGAGACAAGAGAAATCTGCTATTTACCTTTTTCACTTCCTCCTACAATGACGGTTAAAACCGTCATTTTACGTCATTGTTGGGGGAAGTGTAAGAGGGTATAGTATAACTGGGTTTCTAACAATGTAAATCTTAATGCAAATGGTTCGAGTGTCCCTTTAATAGCAGGTGTAAACAGGGCCTGTGTGTATATAAAAGATTGCAGTTGTAGAGGACTGGCTATCTTTAGGTATCACTGGGGTACCAATATTTATTTTCTCTACTTGGTTGAACAATGAAAAGTATTGCATCCATTTATAAGCCATAACACAGGATGTTTTATCCATGTCTATCTTTATACATGAAATGTGACATGCACTGTCATTTTCTCTGCTTCCTAATGCGAGAGCATATTGTGGCGTGTTTAAGTCCTCAGCCGTGGCGTCTCCAGTGTAACACTGGTTCTCTGGCTGGATGTGAACCAGCGGTTTTCTGCTAATCCCTGTGGTTGTGTCTGGAGGATTTGTGCTGTCAGACGTCCTCCCATGGCCAGGACTCAGTGCTGACACTCGCGGCCCCGTCTGGGCACTGTTATCAAGGGAAGAGAGTGTATCCGTAGTGCCCAAATTAAACTCCAGTAAACCTGTGGTCGGCAGTCTGTTATGCTGTGGCCTGACAAAACCCAGCAGCAGAAATCCATAAGGATTTACAGGCGCTGTCATCCGTGAACAAGGAAAGTTTGTGACGATTTGTTTCCCACCTTAACACACCATTCAGGCCTTGGAAATAGTGAGGGATAATTGGGTGTTTCTTCCCCTACGGGCACTCTTATGTCCCAGGAGTTTATCATAAAACAATAGAAACTGTTCAAACTAACTAGATATTTATCTGTATTCAGCCCGTTCTCATCCCAAGGCGTCATATACGACACTTTTGCCAATGCGTAGACATCCTATATGGGGCAGAAGGCGCCTCCTAGAGATCTAATCCCTACCCCAGACCTAAACCTACCCATACTCTGTGCGTGTTATATTGACGCTAAAGGGTTCCATGTGCATTGGATGTCTACGCATTGGCAAAAGCATCAGTATATGAAGCCTTGGGATGAGAATGCATTGCTGTATTCTATTTGCTAAATGAAGGGCACAATAAAACCAAAGCATTATAGATTTTATTGTGTTACATTTTGCTGATTTTCAGTCTTAACCTTTACTTACAAATATTTATTTAATTATTTGTATGATGAATTCACGATTCATCATAAAAAAATAATAAAGTAGTAATAAAACAGAGCAATCCCAATATGGTCCTCGCAACATTGGTGCTCGGGCACTAAATATTTGTAAATAACAATAAAAATATACATTACATTTAAAATTAAAGCTGCAAACAGCAATGAAAAGGGCCCTCGCACCCATACCGTCATCACCCAGCGGTTTTAGGAAAACAGAGCACGGTGGGCAGTATGTAATGATAATAAATATAGGAAGACTATGTCAAAGGATTTGCATTTGCACACTTCCTGCTACCAGCAGGTGGGGCAATTGCTATAACCAAATATGAGCATGGTCATGTGTTCAGAACAGGACTCTTAAACATTGAACATGAAGTTTGGGGCAGATCGGACATGAGTTACTGCAGGGTGTTTGTGGTTGCCTATATAGCAACATCGGAACTGCAAGCAATATTGAACTATATGACATATTCATGCACAAATCACCAAAAGGCTGAAATTGGGTGTACATTTGTCAGGCCGCCAAGGACACACCCTTCAACGAAAACTCAATATCTTCGCAATATAACGTCGCAAAGGCCTTAATATTACACTCACCAAATTTAAAGAGGATCAGATCAAAACTGTAGGAGAAGTTTGTAAAGTACTTGGAGGAAGTTCAAAATAGCTGACTTCCTGTTGTGTTTAGGGCTATGCTCCAAGAGACTTTTTTGTAGGTATTGGGTCATTACATGTATGTACCAAATTTCATACCTGTACATGAAACGTACAGCCGGGGCAAAATGTGGCGACAATAATTTAAAGAATTTGCTCCACCCAATTTTGAAAACCATACCCTCACATGTAAATTTTCACCACTTCCGAAGCATGTGCAAAGTTTCATGAGTTTTCGAGCATGTTTAGGCCCCCTAAAAAGCGATTCTTTTAAGAGAAGAAGAAGAAGAAACAGAGCAAAAACAATAGGGTTCTCTCACCATTGCTGCTTGGGACCTAATAAATAAATAAAGTCTAATAAAGATTTCTCTATTTAAATATAAAAAAATGCAAAATCATTAAAAAGTATTTTGTTCTTGAGATATGAGACATTTAATATGTGATGAAAACGTCTCGGTTACTAATGTAACCCTCGTTCCCTGAAGGAGGAAACGGGTGACGTGACGTCGAACATGAGCGACTGAAAGGGAACTTCAAGGTAAAAATGAATGTCATTTTATTGTGCACTATTTCCAACAACATGTCATTTTGTCAAATAACGCAATATAAACACTATATTGAATAAAGTTTCAACATTTGTTTATTTAAGTATATATTAATTTAAAATTTTCAATCTAGGATACAAGTGCTTAGCGAGATAAGGGCTTTCCATAGCAAAATATTATCAAACACAATATATGATTTGAATTGTGATCGTAATGACACTGTGTAAAATACATTTTAGAAAAACCTAAATAAACAGCAAAGCGTATAAACACTGTTAGTAGACATATGAAACTGGTTTGAGTTTGTTTTAAGAGAGTTCATAAAAATCCACACGCAGGGCCAAAAGTAGTTAGCTCTAAGTGGGTGTTGTTGACATCACATCCTTGTATCAGTTGCGTCAGTCTCCGCTGTTCTGAAAATGCAGTAAATTAGGCTGTATTCAGGTGTGAGGGTGTTCCAGGAACAGCGTTCTGTTCTGCTTCGCGATAGTTAATGGCTACCTTCAGCACTGTTATTTGGAAACATTCATAAATGACCGCAGCGGATTGCTATTCGCCTCGTCTGTTGATGTTTCAGGCTGCTTAGCAATACCCAGGTATTATGTTTTGTTCACAGCCGAGGGAAGAAGATGAGAGGAAATCATCCCATTGTCCTCCATATTCTTTCATTACCCAGCTCTGTTCACCATTATTCCGTTCGTCTTCTGTTTACTGAGCACGGTGCTTAGGGCTACAAGTACAGACTTGCTTTAATGAGATATATTTTCTTTCGTCATTACTTAAAAACCACATGTAAAGATTGGGTTTAGGCCCCTGTGTATGTAAGTGAGGAGCGTCGGGCTCTTAGGGGCTGTTTATGGGTGAATAATCAAAAGCACAGATTAAAGGAGGATCATAAAAGAGAGTTTCACTCAGGTTAAATGGTCTGCTTTGAGCTTAATGTGTATGTGTGTGTGCAGACAACGGCTTAGCTAACAGCTATTTTCTGACAGCATCGATAAGCTCAAATTTGGTCCAAAAATGTTGATATTGCTTAAAGGAGGCTCTTTTAAAATAAAAGAGTTCAATCTGCTTTGTTAGCAAATGCAACCCAGAGCATTTATGGGAACTAAGCTGTTGGTAAATCGGAAATTAGAAATCACAAACATTATGACCACTGTATATATTTATAATATAGGGCTGTCAATAGATGACAATGAAATTAAGCATGCACCATTTATATTGTTTAACCTGTTCATTTTGTCATGAATTGCTATATTCAGCAAAGTAAACCAGTAGGTGAAAATGAAAGAAAATTAATTACACATATACATATATAATTTTTGTATTTGCTTTATTTTAGTTTTACCTGCCGTCTTTTAACACTCTTTCTTGAATTTAAATGAACTTCTTTCCTAATTTATTAATACATTTGAAGGTGTGAAATTCTTAATGCAAATAAGCCCTCATTTGATTCTACAATACTTTTGATTTGATTTAATTTATTCCTTTTAGAGTTGGCAGTGAATTAACAATATCCTGTAAATGAAAAGCACTGGCGTGCGAAGAGGGTGTGGCCTATTGCCAAAACCGTTTCATTGGCTAATAATTATCCAAAAATGTGTGTTGAATTACCATGGAAGATTGCATTATTATGTTCTTTTCAGCAAAACAATTTAGCGAGAAGAAGAGCAAAACGAGTTTTAAAGATAAAATGTCTTCAGATATATCTAACCAGCCTCCCTGTGTGGGCCATTAAACTGGCACAGCTTCCATATTCAACATCCATGGGAAACATTTCGCGTCTATGAATATGAGCCTCTGGGATTACAGTGAACAAACACAACCAGAAAGGCAGATGCCGAAATTGCTGTTTAGATATAAGCTAAGAAGTGCTCAGATCGGATGTGAGGCCAGGACAGAATCAAGGCTTCAGACAAACTTGTCGACGTCTCCGAGAAATGATAATGACGCAGAAAGGTTGTCCCGTGAGAGCGAATCCCGTCTGTTTACCGTCAGCTGGGTGGGCCGACTCTAAGCCTGCATTATACACTGGTCTTAGGCAATGTTGAATCTTCCCCAGACCATGACAAACACATGTAATTTGTTTTTTTTTTTTTTTGTTTTTTTTTTTGAATGACTTCCGATGCAGCCAGGACGAGACTGTGTTCTTGTCCACGTATAATGGATAATTGGGCTTTCGTGCTTGATTTATAATTGCTGTGTTTGTTCTATCATGCTTGTGTGAATGTAAATACATGCATTCAGCTCGCCATCTCCTAAAATCTTACCACAAGGGAGTACTAGCCGACATGAAGACTTCAAACATGGTTTTAGACTTACACACTGAATACGTATCTTGCATTTAGTTCATAGTCAAAGTCATTAATTAATGTTTTAGCCACATAACATTTACTGACTCTCATTTCGTTTTGAACCATTATAATTTTTGTTTTTCAATCAGAGCTTTGGCTCTCTAAATTATGACTTTAACTCCCTTTTTTGGAGCTTGGGATTATAAATCACTCTACATCTTTGGAAAACAGATACTATATATCTAAAATACACAAAAATTTAAAAAAAATACAATTTTTGTATTTTTTTTAACAAAGAGAAGAAGATATTGTTAGTGTAAGTGACACATATGATTATATTTACTAATATTTGTTAATATATTATTGGTTGGCTGCATTTTTGTAAATTCAAAAATGGCTATTGTCAATGAATGTGATGTCAGCATCCAAAAAGATCACCAAGGTCATCGGCAGTGATGATCTCACCTTCAACGTAGATGGCGAGGGTCTTAAGAAGACCATCAGTGTCACATCAGTGTCATTTCTGTGCTGTCATTCTCGCCTTGTCACATTCGCTTTCCTAACCCGCCGGAAAGACAGCAGTTTCATCATATCGCGTTCAAGAAGACAAATGTCCCGCTGGCAAACATGTCAGCTTTCTTGTTTTTGGCGTCTACCGACTGGAGCAACTTGTTTCTTTAGTTAATTAATTAGTGATGACTGATTTGTGTTCCATTATTTAGCAGTTACTGTCCTTGTGCATTATTTATTTAGATGCAAGAGAAAGTGAGAATGGAGACTATGAGGGATTAGCAGTTTGATTTCAGTGTTTAATGAGGACAAACAATGCAATCTGTGTTTTAGAGAGGAAAAACTGGATTTTTGATGAGTTTGTACAAGTTTTCCTTTGTGTTTTGACAGGCTGAATGAACTAAATTCATCCCCTTTGGGGCTTATTTGTCAAATCAGCATAGATTTATGCATACAACAAACAAACAATAAAAAAACAAAAATTAGTTAAATCAAATTTTAATACTATCCTTAAAAGGATAGTTCACCCAAAAATGAAAATGAAGTCATTAATTACTCACCCGCATGCTGTACCAACTCCATAAGACCTTCGTTCGTCTTCGGAACACAAATTAAGATATTTTTGATTAAATTTGAGAGGTGGATCACTACCACATAGGCACCCTAAGGGATTGAAACTTGACAGTCATTGAAGAAAATGTTTAAATATTCCATGTGACTACAGTGGCTCAACTAGGTTTATCAAGCGACGAGAATACTCTTTGTGCGAAAAAAAAAACAACAACAACAAAAATAACGACTTAATAATATTAATGATTATTAGAGTGTTATTATAAAGTGTCACCGTACTAGTATTCCGAAACCTTCAATGCTAGTCTGTTATAGTCGAGGGCTAATTAAGGGTGAGAAATCAAGCTGAGAGGATGCATTGAGACACTGCTAGTGAATTGTGCTCACACATGGTTCAAGAGTTCCTGGTTTGACCTGGTTTTGTGTTTGTCTGAACCAGCATGTCTCTGCTGAACCACGACTGCCGCCCGAACTGTGTCATGACCTTCGAGGGCAATCGACTCACGCTGCGAGCTGTTAAGGTCATCAGACCCTGCGAGGAGGTACAGGTCCATCCATACACAATCACATACACCTTGTTTCCCGCTCACCTCGTCTTTTTTTGCTTTTCTTTTGCTTTTCTTTTTCACTATTTTTCACTCTCATACACCTTATTTCCCGCTCGCCTTGTCCTTTTCTAAATTACCTGGGACATTTAAACCTGGGACATTAATGTTCTTTAAATTGTTGTCTGTGGTCATGACGTTCGCTTGGTTTTTACATTAAAAAAAAAGATTAAAATGAATAAGTAATAGGCTATTTTCGACCCTAGTTTTGAGCCCAGCTCAAAAACGCTCGGTTTTTATGGGTGTCTCGCATTGAAGACTTGAAAGTAAACGCCCACTGCTGTGAGTGGATAACAGTTTTGCATATTATAATGAGTTTTACTCTCAATCCGTTTGTCATCACGAGGTAGGCTGGTCTATGTTATTTAGCTATGCGTGTAATGCGTGAATCGGTGGGCGGGGCTAAACCGGCTGTGTTGAAGTAGGTGTTGATCATCTTCTGCGGGGGTCCTGTTTTATCCTCGTTGACGTCATAGTTTCCCACTTTGAAAAACGAGTCGTTTGCTGAGCCTGGTGTCAATAAAAGCTTTTATTGGACTAACAAAGACGTTTTCAGTTCTGGAACTTACAGGATATTATTATCTTATAATATGATGACCTTTTAGATGTCAAAAGCTCAAGGAAAATTGATTTCTCAGTTAATCACCCCTTTAAAATGTATTATTTTTACTTCAGTTAATAACAATGTTTTCATTCAGTTTCCCGCCCCATCCACACTCCATTGAATCTCTCAGATAAACAAAGTAATATTTTCATAGTGCCATGGAGCCACAGTGTTTTACTTTTCAGCCCACAAATAGCGGTTGTCTATTCATTTTAAACCGGGACAGGAGAAAGTATTTTAACTTCCAAAAAATTATACACATCACACCACATTTTCTCAGTTGCAGTCACTTAACCGAGCCCCCGCCAGATTAACTTCACCCTAATTCAGTCGTCCCGTGAATAAATCTAAAAGCAACATCCTACATTTACATTTATTTAGCAGACACTCTCATCCAGAGCGTCTTGCAGAACTCTTTAACAATCACTCCCGACTAATCAGAGCTCATTTGAACCTATTTACCTGACCGCACACATCCATCACACGTCCAGCCAGAATAACTAGTAGAAAGCCAAGATATTCATATACATTAACACCTGAATCCATTCGGCTGATCTGTGGAGGGATGTGGTTATTCGCATTGGCCCTGTTCGACACGCTCGACAAACTCTCATTATTCGTCCGTTCTGTTTATTTCTGCTCTGAAAGTTTAGATATTCCCAAGTAAATCAGGCAGTCATGCTTAATTTCCCTCAGACAGTGGGAGGAAACGCCGAGAGAGCAAAAGCGAACTGGAATGATATTACCAGCAAGCTCTCTGTACACAGGAAGTAATGAGAATTCACACTATAGGTGTACGATATGGCAGAATACACAAGTGCTCATCGTCCCACAGACACTGTTTACACACACACAAACACGCACGCATTCGCACGACACAATTATAATTCATACACCCACACACATCTGCACACTGTACACACGGCACTGTTTGCCCATAAGGGTCGTACTCATTTTGGATCGGTTTTTCGTTTTTCTCCTCTTCCGGTTTCTGTTGCTTTCTCTATTTACCCATCTTTTCTGTATGTACTCTACTCTTTCTATCAGTCTGGTTTTCTCTCTCTCCACTTCACTTAATAACTCATTCATTGGAATAACTGTTTTCAATTATCTCCCACTCTCTATATTTGACCTCCCCAAGAGAGAGTTTGGAAATGGAAAACAGTTGTGCACTCTGCAGTATATGCTGTCATGCATACTTTTTATTGTCTTTTCTTTTCTTTATTTCTTTTATAGATAACTGGTGAAACAATATACAGCTACGTTATTATCGCATGACCCTACAACACAACATTGCATAGCCTATTTAATTTAAGTATGGTTGATACACATTTCATCCAATTTTAGGGAAAACGGTCTTTTTAAAATTCCAATCAAATGAGTCAAGATGGCGATGTAAAGGTGAAAATCATGGTTGATGTTGCTTGTGATTCATTTGTCATGTTAGACCGATGAGATGATACATTTAGGTACTTTCCTGTTATCCGGACCCCACCATTTTGGAACTATAGGCATCCCTGATTGGTCTTAACCCCAGTGACAGGTAGGTTTAGGGGCGGGGTTAGGGGTAGGCCATCGTCCTGATTGGTCTTAACCCCAGTGACGGGTAGGTTTAGAGGCGGGGTTAGGGGTAGGCCATCGTCCTGATTGGTCTTAACCCCAGTGACGGGTAGGTTTAGGGGCGGGGTTTGGGGTAGGCCATCGTGGGGTCCGGATAACAGGAAAGTACCCGTTTTTATATAAATTTGAAAATATGCAACAAAATGGTCAAAATATATTGCTAATTTAGATTTACATAAATGCAATGTAACAGAACACAAGACATAACACAATTTAATCAGATGTTTTTTCCTGTCTGGGGATGTTCAAGCACATTGTATTTTGGGTATAGTATTCTATGCAGCTTTCTGTGGTTTTATACTGCACATTTTAAGTAAGTGATACACTGTAAAAAAATATTATAATGATTTGTCATCCCATTTTTTGTCATATCAACTTATGTTCAGATAACATAAAATCTTGAGTTTCTGTTGATTAAACCAATCTTCTTCATTGTATTGACTCAAATCTATAATTTCAATGAACTCAAAATTGTAAGGCAACCAGTTACTTACTTTTTAAGTTAAATTAACTTTTTTTACAGTGTATGCCACTCAATAACAATGATAATAAAATTGTTGATACAATTCAGAATAAATTAATTTCTTTCTTAATGGCTAACACAAACACAAACAATGCACATTAAAGCAAAGCAAAGACACATTTTTTTTTCATTTACATCCTGCAGTATTGGAAATTTACGGCTACAGTAAGTGTTTTTCTTGTAGCTCAGCAGGCAAACTTCTCATTATTTGAGACTAAACTGCCATAAGACATTGGCTCTGTTCCAACCCCTAGTGAGCAGCATCTGTCTCTGCTGTCTACATAGGCATCTACTTTCTAAGGCTTAGAAAGTAGTTGCTTATGTAGAAGGCAGCCTCCTAAACCAAATGAAGCCTTTGTGTGCCCTTTTTTGTTTGAAACACCCTTCGAAACTCAGTTTTTATTATGGATTTTTTATTCTGTACTTTTTTACCGAATAAAATATATAAATAATTTATTTGAAGCAGGGGACCATTGCAAAGGGACCTTTGCAAAAAATAAAAATAAAGGTCTCTTTAGGGGCTGCGTAATATACTGGCATTCAAAAATTTGGGCTTTGTAATTTTTTCTTTTTTTTTTTTTTTTTTTTGATGGAAATGAATACTTTTATTTAGCAAAAATGCATTAAATTGATCAAATTGACAGTTAAGACTTAAGTTGTTACAATAATATATATATATATATATATATATATATATATATATATATATATATATACTGTATATATATATTAGAATGATTTCGGTTGGATCATGTTACACTGAAGACTGAAGTGATTATGCAAAAAAAATCAGCATTACATCACAGGCATAAATTACAGTCTCGAATATTTTAAAATAGAAAAGTTATTTAAATTGTCATAATATTACTGTTTTTACTGTATCATTTATCCAATAAATGACGAATTGGGCAGCATAAGACAATTAAAAAATTATCGACCACAAACTTTTGTACGGCATGCGCAAATATGACATAAAATGTATTTCTAATTTTATCCCATTCATCTGAACGAACATTTCTACTGATTTCATTGCAATGCATTAATGCATTTTGGGATTACTACCTGAATATCCACTTTTCATACTCTACATCATAACATTGCCTAAATTTACTTATAGCATTTAAAATGACTGAATTTAGTGTTTAGTTACCAGGGTTTTCTAGATGCCTTAAATCTTTCAACTAACCGTCTCTAATCTCTCCCTCTTTTTAGCTAACCATAAGCTACACCGATGTCCTCGCGCCCAGCGAAGAGAGACGTTCCCGACTGCAGGAGCAATACCACTTCTTGTGTCAGTGTGCTCGCTGTACCGCTGAGGACAAGGTGAGCCGTGTGAACATCCCCTCAGGTCTATCTTTCTTATCCACCCTTTATCCTCATTTTTCCATTTCTTTCACTTTCACCCCATCACTCCTGGAAAAGGCTTCTCCCCGCCTCATTGTGTCCTGGCGGGATCGCTATCTATCATCCCTGTTCTCCTCCATGTTCTCTTTTCCTCGCTCTTTTGCTCTGTGTCTGTCCCACTCAGCCCTCGAAAGCATCTGATGATGTGTCAAGTCTGTCAGACCCGGTCCTAGACCATCACCGGTCTCTCAGCACTGCCCCGGGGAACCTGTCCTCAGCAGGCCCTGTCATCTGTGATCATCACTGCGATGACAGGAGCACGTCAAGAATAAAGCTTAGGATGGCATGCGTGAGAGCGGACGAATGAATGCTAAAGATGGAGTGAAGAGAGATGGGAATTTAAAGATGAAATGTAATTTTTTAGATGTTAAATACTTATTTTTGATGATAACATTCCAGGATTTTTCTCCATATAATGCACTTCATTGGGAACCAAATGGTTCAAGGTCCAAGTGAGAGTTTCAGTGCAGCTTCAAAGGGCTTTAAACAACACCAGACGATGAATAAGGGTCTTATTTAGCAAAACGATCGCTCATTTAAAAAAATAAATAAAAAAGTTTAAGTTTTATAAGCACAAATGGTCGCCTTGCTCTGTTCAGTGATCCGCGTTTGTAACTCTCCTGTTCGAACTCATCACATCAAAATGAACTAATATATATTTAGAAAAAATGTATTTGTAATGTTTTATATATATTTAAAAAATTTCTTGTTCAATGAGAGTTATTGGGGTCCAATGTTATTATGGACCCCATTGAATTTCATTGATTGGGAAAAAAAACTATTTGAAATATACTTTTATTTCACAAAAGAAAGAAAGTCATAACAGGTTTGGAATGATGTGAGGTTGAGTCAATGATTTACATTTTTTGTTGAACTATCCCATCAAATGCATGTGTGAGTGACAAAAGAAATATGGCAAGCCGTTTTGGCTTCTAATCATTCCTAGGATATTAATTTTTTGATTTATCAACAAGTTAAAAGGATACTCACTGATGTCAGGACCTTACATTTACATGTTATAATGGCTATTTTTATATCAGGAATTATATTTTCACTAGATTAAAAACTTGATTTCTTGATATCACAAATGCATATCCTGCGAGTGATTCAAAATGTCTTGCAAAAGTACTATATTGCAAAATTCAATGCAATTTTAGATATCAGGAAAAACTGTTTTTACTATTTGAAATGTATTTTTTATATCAAGAATGATATCAATGAGGACATCATTGTTGATGTCAAGAATTTCCTTTTTCACTAAATGTAATTCCTAATATCAAAAATAGCTATTGTTAGACTAGTAAAAATTCCATTCATGATACCAAGAACGATTATTTTAACTAGTGAAAATTGAATTGTTGATTACAATTAATATCCTGGGAATGATTAAAAGTCAAACGGGCTTGCCATAAAGAAACAGAACTGGTGTTGTGTGTGCTCCAACATGTCACTGGCATACACAAGTTCCTTGCAGGCTTATGTTGTGGTTATTTTGCACCTGCATGCCGGCATACCATGCTAAATAACTGTGCTCTGAGCTCAAGAGAAAGAGGCTTTATCCTGCTGTTAACACCTACACAGCTGCTCAGACTGACCTCTGCTTGAGTCATCTGTCAGATACGTGCAGATAAGAATAAACGCTCTTGCTCAGGGCTGCTGAGATGGAGACTTGGGTTTCATCCCTGAATCCAGCAGTGGAAGAAACAGTGGAAGCTTTTTAAGCTCGTTTTTCATAGGTTTGGGGTTGTTAGGACAACTGGTATGAGTGGTACTACAAACTCACATCTATTTGTCCATGCATCTTCTTCTATCCATCCATCCATCCATCCATCCATCCATCCATCCATCCATCAATCCATCAATCAATCAATCAATCAATCAATCAATCAATCAATCAAATTATGCAAGTCATTTTTGAATAAAAGGTGTATATAGGCCTGAGCCTAGGCACCAGAATATCATTGAGACAGATTATTATGGAAATATTAATTTAATAAATGATTGAAAATATTTTTATTTAAAGGTAAAATGATTTATTTTCTTTTATGCCTGTACTGGGATCAGTAAGATTTGTTTTTAAAAGTCTCTCCTGCTCACAAAGGCTGCATTTATTTGTTCAAAAATACAGTGATATTGTGAAAAATATTATAAATTAAAAATAAGTTTTGTTTTTTTTATATTTTTAAATGTCATTTATCCTTGTGATGCGAAGCCTTCATTGTCACATGATCCTTCAGAAATCATTCTAAAATGCTGATTTGATGCTCAAGAAATATTTCGATGTTAAAAACAGTTGTGTTACTTACTTTATTCAGTATTTTTTGATTTGAAAAAAGCTCAAAAGAACAGCATGAAAATATTTTATAACATTATAAATATTTACTGTCATTTTTATCAATTTAATGCATCATACGGAATAAAGGTGCATATATATATATATATATATATATATATATATATATATATATATGAAGAGTTCAGATGCAAAAGCCTCTAAGTGCCATTTGAAATTTTCTTCTAAAATGATCATTTTTACTCAAGCTTGTATATTTAAATTCAGTAATTTCACTTAAATGGCAATGAAGATTACCTATTAATTGTCATTTAAGTGAAATTACTGAACTTAAATATACAAGTTTGATAAAAATGGTAATTTTAGAAGAAAATTTCAAATGGCATTTAGAGGCTTTTGCATCTGAACTCTTCATATATATATATATATATATATATATATATATATAAACTTTTAAAACAAAAGTGTATATAGTTATTTTCTACAATAGAGTAAAAAAAGTTTTTTATCCTTGTTTTTGTTGTTCAGCACATTTCTTAGTTGGCATTTCTTATTTCTCTAAGTTGGCAATATCCGAAATGTTTTGGTCCCCTTGTCGAAAACAACTTATAAATCAGACTAAATTATGTTGTTGTTTTTTTGTTTTTTGTTTTTTTGTTTTTGAAAATGTAAAAATGCAGATTTTTTTTTTGGTCGGTTTAGGATTAGGGGATAGATTATACAGTTTTACAGTATAAAAATTATTATGTCTCTGTAAAGTCCCAAAAAACATGAAAACTTAATGTGTGTGTGTGTGTGTAGGTAATTACAGGTGAGGTTTGTGAAGTGTTACAGTGATGACACTTTGATGAGAGGGATTTGTTGATTCACCACCGGCTTTGCGGTAATCTGACAACCTGTGTGAGTTCAGTAGGACATACTGACACTCTAAAACAATAGAGCAGCTGTATGTGCAGTTAAGTACAGGGAGGGGTTGCTCAGGTTATCACCTTCCCAGAATCTCCCGAGACCGGAGATGTGATTCAGTCTGACAGTTAAGTGGGGGGGTCACTGATGTTACTCGGTTCATAAAAGGACTGTCTGGTCATACTGGTCACGTCTCTGCTTTTTTCAGTTTTTTAGTATCGAGTGTTCTTTCACATTTGTGCCATGTCTCCTTAACAAATTTGCTGTGTCCCATTTCTTATAGTATGCAAATATGATTCTAAATAGTATGCACGAGAAGAGTTAATGCATCCCAGAAAGAGGTGGGCATCTGCAGAAAAGTTTAAAATAAAAAGTTTGCATGTTCATTTAGCAAATTAATTTATGGCAATGAATAAAAAATAAAAATAATATATCTTTTTTTTTTCCTGGTAGATTTTTGCTGTACTTACTGTAAAACATGCATGGTTTTTAGTGAATAAACCAACAACCTGTTGCATAACAAAAAAAGGAGTCATTTTTGACAGTTTGGCATGTTTTCTTACTACATTCCTATGATGTGCTTTTGTCGGCAAAGTGCTTTTATGTGTAGTAAGACTATACGAAATGGGACACATTTGCCAAAGCCGTCAGACTTCCTGTTATGCTTTGTTCAGTGGGATATTTTCGAACTCCAGTGCACTCTAATCAGTCCTGTAATGAATAACATGATTATTGAATTTACACAATAATAAACAAAGACTGAACCGCCGTCTACAATTTGATTCCTGACTCGCTCCCTGTAATTAGGCTGTTCACGTTAACAAGAAAATGGCTTTTTCATTGAAAATGAGCAGCAAATAGAAAAGTTTTTGTATCATGTAGGCTGCAGACCCCTTTTGTGCAAGCAGCAATTAGATGTTTAATTTAAAGCTTCAAAGCTCTGACCAGACTCTATAAGGGATTCTGACATAATGTGCAGGTAAAAGCCTGTTTTTCTCTTGTGGCAAAACCTCAATAGGGTTTGGTGTGTTTGACAAGCTGCAGTGTGTTTACCATGTTCAACGTTAAGTGATTTCATGTGCAGCTTTCAGTTTATTAGTGATTCTGCAGTGGAAACAGAGCTTTATGGTCCGGTGGAGATTTCTGGAAGTTAGTAGCACTCAGCCTGTGGGGTTTTGGCCTATCATGACATCCACATTTCGGTCAGCTTTGCGCTCTCTTCTCTGATAAATCATTTATAAAGCTTGCATCGTTTGCATGGACTGAGTGCATTTGGACAAAAAACATAACAGCTTTCCATGAATATCTGAATTCATTTTGTCACTAAAAAACTAAAATTGGTTTCTCAACCCTTGGCTGAACCATACAAATATCTCCACACAGCTTCATCATACTTCCTGCAGCGAGGTTGATGTCCTCACATTGGAGTTAATGTGGAAAACCAAAAATGTTTTATTGTTTTTGCCCAATTCATACATAAATTCATAATGGCCTTTCTCATCCGCAGAACTTGGCCTGATAAAGATGTCCACAGTTTATTTTTTTGGTATATTCTCATGCCTTGAAGCTTGCAATTAGGGATGCACGATATATCGGCCAGCATATCGGTATCGGCCGATATATGTTCATTTTTAATGTAATCGTTATCGGCCTGGTAAGAAAATGTGGCCGATATATTAAAGCCGATAAATAATGTATTATTCCCTTCAGCTGAGACACTTGTTGAGAACTGTTTATGTTTTTGAATTTCTTGAAATATGATTGAAATCTCTTCAAAAAATGAAAATCTGGTTCGGAAAAACATGTGCAACGCAAATCTGTCATATCGGCTGAGAACATCATTATAATTGTGCGCTTGGGACATGGATTTAATTGTGAGACTTTTGTTTTTGTAATCAGGCTCTCAAAATTAGATCAAAATTTGGATTTAAGTTTATCGGCCGATATATCGCTTATCGGCTTTCAAATATAAAGAATTATCGGTTATCGGTATTGGACAAAATTTTCATTTCAGTGCATCCCTACTTGCAATACATATTTCTAAAAGCCAATACAAAAAACGATCTTTCTGAAATTGTAGCATGTGTGTGTCGCATGCTATCTTTGATGGTCTTCTCGCTTTAGTTTTAGCAATTTTATGTTTGCTACTTGTTTCTTTTTGCTACTGTGTCACTAGACAAATTGAGATAGCCATTAAACATGAAAGTGTTATGCAAATATTTAAGATATTTCTCCTTATACAGATACTCTTTGGCATAAAGTGTTTTTTAAAATGGATCCAATAACCCTAGCGATGTATATAGAACCCCATTGAACCTAAAAATATAAAAAAGTTAAAGCAGCACTATGTTGTTTTTTCAACCTTTATAATATTTTTCCAAAACCCTTGAGATGGTACATCGACTTACAATAGGTTGAATGACAGGTCTGCCATAGCCTGACAGTGTCTGTATCGCTTTTACTGGCACTATGTAACTTCGGGGAGCAGGTAGGAACCCGAGCACAAAAAGAACTACAAAATTTTACTGCTTTACGGCATACATCACTTCCCCCAATTCCTCAATTTCTGACGGGAGAGCCCAACGAGCGTTTTTTTTATTTATTTATTTTTTTACCTCTGTATGTTGTCATGGCTGAAGCAGCGAGTAAAACCAAATGTGAAGAGCGTCAGAAACAGCGCACGCGTGATCAGTTTACTGCTGGCAATGTGTTGTGTCAACCCGATCTCACGACGAATGATTAAAAAGTGGCTAATTCGTAACAATTCATACGACCTCACTCGTACGAATTAGTACGATTTTGCTAAATCATAGATATTTTACGAATTGGCCAATTCGTATGAATTCGTACGAATGACCTACCCCTTACCCCGCCCCAAAACCTAACCATCACGTGGGTTAAGACAAACCGTACAAATTCGTACAAGTGAGGTCGTACGAATTAGTACGAATTAGACACTTTTTAATCATTCGTCGAATTCGTACGATTTGGGCGTGAGATAGTGTTGGTTGTGTAGCTTCGCCCCTCGCTACATCCAATATAGACTGCATTGCTTTCTTTTGAGGGCGCTTAACACACTCAATCATCCCCGTAGAGCCGGGGCGGGCAGCTCGCGCCAGCTCGAGACGTGAAATATTCTGATTACTGAGTTTGGTAGGGGCTGCATCCTTCCAAGTAAATAATACATGATTAGACGAACAAAATAATCGGTTAGGATAACTATGTCTGCAGGTCATAGTCATGTTTGTTCCTTATTTTTCTGGTGAAAGTCTTATAGCAGATAGACTTACAGTACTATGGTATATAAATAGTTATCAATAATACTTATCGAATTACCATAGTATCTGATACCATCAATATAATGCATCCTTGCTGAATAAAATTATTCATTTCTTTTAGAACATAACTTCTTTATAAAAAAGACTGACCTCAGAGTGATCAAGAGTTATTTTCAAAAACAGTGAGAAATGGCATATAAAGGAAAGATCAGTTTAAATGTTTTAAAAAAGAAGGAGTTTAAGTGTGTGCGTGTGTGTGTGTGCAGATAGTGTATATTGTCAGCAGCGTGACTGTTCACCTCTGATACATCACACAGCTTTGATGTCTCAGAGGCACTTATACGTGTATCCCTAGGGGCTACACACACACACATCTCTCCACAGGGATTTGAGTGTCTGACAGACCCCCCTATGGCTCCGACTTGTCATCACACTTATCCTGAAATAAAGGTGCCCTCTCAGAAACAAGCCCTTTCAGTTTCCACGCACCTCACGGCTCTGTAATCCAGACAGCTTCTCTCATTCTCCTTTTAATGCTTTTTGTTATGTTGTGTGTACGAAGGTCTTTGATGTTTGATGACCCACACACACATAAACTATAATTCAGTAAAAGCTATTAAATAATATGAAAAAAAATTTAGATTGACTTTTTATCGACTATTAATTCGCATTTGCAGTGTTAATAAGTTGTTCCTTTGCAACACCATAGCAACCACCCAGAACACCCTAGCAACCACCTAGCAACACCATAGCAACCATCCAGAATACCCTAACAACCACCTAGCAACACCATAGCAACCACCCAGAATACCCTAACAACCACCTAGCAACTGCCTAGCAACCAGAACACCATAGCAACTACCCAGAACACCCTAGCAACCAGGTGCTAAGTTTTGCCACTGCAAGCACCACTTCACATTTTCTTCTGGAAATGTACATTCTAGTTTAATTTTGTTGTTGATTTAAATGGAGATTTTTTTTTGTTAAAATCATATATATAATTTATATGTAAAGGAAAAGATAGAAAAATAATTTGATTATAACTTAAAAAACAAGTACATTTAGAAATAAATAATATTTAAATACATTTTAATAATATAATATTTAATAATATTTGTATAATATTTAAATACATTTTAAGTTAGTAATTCAAGCCTAATAAGAATTTTTAGCAATGTTTGATTGAGATTGTCCGTTGATTTATACTTGCAGTATGCCATTTTTTTCACTATATACTTCTGTTTTTTTTTAAAGTACATAAAGACAGATATACACACATAAATAAATACGATTGCAAATTAGAAAAATAAATACATTTATAAACTTATAAAATATGTTTCAAATAAAATGACACATTAATAAGTAAATGAATACAAAAGTCAAAAAGCATTAAAAGCATTTGTTTGCATTAAAAAAGGTTTCTGTACATTAACCTTTTTTAATGCAACTTTTGATTTATCTTCCATTGATTCATACGTGCACCATGTCATTTTTGCTTTTGCTTCTGTTCAATCAGGAGCTGCGTAAAATGATTTGATGTGATATTGTTTTGTGAACAGGACTGTGACATGCTGGCTGGAGAGACGACAGCGTGGAAATCATTAAAAGACGCCCTCCCTCACCTGGAGCAGCTTCAGTCTGAGCAGCGTATCCTTCACAGTTGAGTCAAACGATATTACTGTAAGAGTCGGAGAGCGATACGCTGACTGTATCTCAGGGTTTAGCTTGGTGAAGGCAACCAGCCTGTAGCAGTTTTGCTCTGGAAACAACTGCTAGACTCTGCAAACTATGCCCGATACAGTAGTCATATCAGTTTCTGAAAGATTGAAGTGAAAGGTGTGAGGGTAAAGCTGTCAGTTCTGTCTAGCTCTCTTGCTTTTACCCTTTGGACACACGTCTGATGTACAAAAGAAAATGCAGGCTGTCTTCCTGCTGAAATAACAAGCGTAGATTGCATTTTGAAATCTGTTTCCCAGCTGGCTTAACCAGCAAGACTTTCTTGGTCTTAGCTACTGTAGTTTTTTTAATGCAGTCCTGCTTCTTTTTTTAATTATGTCCTTAACTGTTTAATCAAAAGACTGGGAAGAGTTGTTGAAAGAGAGCCAAGCTCTTTTGCTCAGATATGCAGATGTCATCCCGGATAGGAACATCTATGTGCTCAGGCTGCTGGATCTGGCCATGGATGCTTGCATCAGTCTGGATCACTACGAGACGGCACTAGAGTACGGCAATAGGGCTCTGGGTCCTTACAAGTGAGTGTGTGCCTCTAAGTTCTCTGATCTGTGTCTTCACTGAGATTACTCTGGTAAATCTCTAAGGAATACACCTCCATCAAATCTATAAAAGTCCCATTAGAACTGTGACTCACATAGACTCGCTCATGTCTGAAGATCCAAAACAGACAAGTGCAGATTTGGTTCATAGAAACACTATGCAGTATTATTTATTTAATTGATAAATTTCTTTAAGTTTATTCATTACCAAATGAATAGTTCACTAGGTCATCATTTACTCAACGGCAAGTTGTTTCAAACTTATCTGAATTTCTTTCTTCTGTTACACTCAAAAGAAGTTATTTTGAAGAATGTCGGAAATCAAACAGTTGATGGACCACATTAACTTCTATAGTTGGAAAAAAAAATACTATGGAAGTCAATGGCGTCCATCAACTGTCTGGTTGCATAACAATAGCGTAAGTATCGGATGCCTAAAGGTGCTTGCACACTGAATCCAAAATTTCCATATGCGTTTTTTCTTAGGCTTTTCTTGGGACTTTTATTTTGGATGTGATTAATCATGATTAATCGTTTGACGATTAATCATGATTAATCGCATCCAAAATAAAAGTTTCTGTTTACATAATGTGGGTGCACTGTGTATATATATATATACACGCACACATGCTTGTATACATTTAAGAAATATTTTCATGTATATACAGTATATAGATTTATATATAATTTATATTATATATAAATATAAATCTTTTATATAAAAATAATATTTAAAAAATAATTATACACAGTGCACCCACAAATTTTATGTAAACACGAACTTTTATTTTGGATGTGATTAATCGCGATTAATCGTTTAACAGCCCTAGTTTTTTTTTTTTCGTATTCGTCATTCGGTGGCTCTGAATTGTCAAAACACCTCTTAAAACGCTTGCTACGGATGCGAAAAACGCAGGAAAATCAAAGCCGATAAAAAATAAATAAATTAGGGTGGACAAAAGTTTCGGAGGCAGTGTGTAAATTTCGGACTAGTGTGCAAGGATCAAAATTATGTTTTTCCACTTCTTGGATGATAAAACAACAACAAAAAAGGCATTATACTAGTATTATTCTCTTTTTGACACAACAGTTTCAATGTTTCAATAAAATATGGCATTTTGGGGGGGAATATGTATTGGTTTTGTATAGGATACTAACAGATTTATCGTCTCAGGACATTTAAAATCCTTGGACACCCTGCTAGAATATGTTGCCTACCCAAATACACAGGTTTTTATTGAATTTTTTATATAACCTTTATCAAAAAAAAAAGCTTGTTCAGCTGTGTTTAAATGGAACAAATGGATCAATCTAGGAAAGGGCAGACCCCAGGTGACATGCACTGCAGGACGGTATTCATCACCAACTAGCACTGGATCAATGTGCATGACACCAGTCTTAGTTTTGTGCACAGTAGCCACTATAAGACTTCCCGTGAGACGTGAAGAACAGGAAGCTCTAAAACACCAATGGAAACTGGTCTTCTTCTAAAGTGAGGCGTTTGTGAGCGTATTCGTGTAAAGTAAAACAGATGATCCTCTGTAGGAGGTTTGGGACTCTTCTATTGTGGTGTTTTTTGGGGAAAAAAGCTGTTAGGAAAGGTCTCTTTCCCATAGTGTTGAGAATAATGCATTCCTTCAGGCTAAACGCAAAGAGATTATTGACTTCAAGCTCCCGCAGATGTCAATTTGTAGTGGGAGTAGACCTCCAGTGATTTCCACTAAATCCAAAAGTAGACAGTAAAGCAGTATTTGGATCAGAGCTTTGGAAGTCATTGGACCTTAGAAAAAAGGGAAATTACCCAACAGCTTTTCCCCTGTCAAAGGGAGGACATATGAATGCGGTTGTTATTTTTCTACTGCGCTGGATCCCGTCTTCCCATGTCATCTCACACAAAGCGTGAATACGTTTTTATATTGCCTGTTGGATTCTTATTCTCCATCTTTATATTGCGTCTGATGAATGTTTATGGTGCCGAGGGAGGGCCTCCAATTGCAAGGAAAAGGAAAAAGTGCTGCTAAAATGGCTTTTTAAACACAGAATCGACATTGAGATTGATGGCTGCCAGTGTCACTGCAGTTTCTGCTGTTAGTGCAACAAGATAAATGCGCATTATACAGAAAGATAAATGCCGCACACAAGAATATTTCAATCATTTGGTCGTTTTCATTGCACATCCTTCAAGTGCTGATAATTGCTGCTTTCACAATGATTTCTGCACTTGTCTTTGGGAAAGAGAATTTAATGTCTTCTACCCAAAGACGTTTATATACTGAAATACTATTGTAATAATAATAGATTAAAATGGTCAAAAGTGACTATAGTTAAAAAAGATTTCAGTTTCAACTAAATTCCGTTCTTTTTAACTTACTTTTCATCAAAGAATCCTGAAAAAAGTTTCTTGTTAGCAGCAAAACTGTTTTAAACGTAGTTAATAATGATGTATTTTTGTTATAAGAAGCAAATCAGCATATTAGAAGGATTTCTGAAGGATCATGTGACATTGAAGACTGAGGAATGATGCTGAAAATTCAGCTTTGCATCACAGGATAAATTACATTTTAAAATATATTGGAACATTTCACAATATAACTGTTTTACTGTATTTTTGATCGACTAAACGTAGCCGCTGTGAGCATAAGAGACTTCTTTTAAAAACATTAAAATATCTTTCCGACCCCAAACTTTTGAAAAAGCTACTTAATAAATGTACATTTTCTCGAATTGCTGCAACTTTTCAATTTGAGTTATGAGAATCAAATCAGCATATTAGAAGGATTTCTGAAGGATCATGTGACACTGAAGACTGGAGGAATGATGCTGAAAATTCAATATATTGGAATATTTCACAATATTACTGTTTTTACTGTATTTTTGATCGACTAAACTTTGCCGCTATGAGCATAAGAGACTTCTTTTTAAAACATTAAAATATATTTCCGACCCCAAACTTTTGAAAAAGTAGTATATGTTGCTTAATAAATGTAAAATTTCTCGAATTGCTGCAACTTTTCATTTGCCATCAATGAAGAAAAAGCTTTTTGCTCTCAGAATGTTTTTTATCCCAATACATCACAAATATACTGTAATGTCTATCGCCCAAATCAAATTTTCCAACTGTGGCCTGATGTTTTTTCCCCTTTAATTCATTATCATTGCATATGCCCTAATGTTTTGCTTGAAAGTGGGGTTTAAAAGTCATAATCCGTCAAACATTTGGGCAGAAAATTGGTAAAAGTCTGAACAAGGCTGTGAAAACGGTTTTGTTTAATTGACAGCTCCAGTCATCACGTAACACCGGGCTTCATGACATTCCATTACAGCTTGATTCAGTATTCGTCATGCGCTTTTGTTCTGCCTTTCAGAAATTGTGAGGTTCATTATTGGCCTTGTCTGGGATGGGATCCCAAATTATTTGTGGAATTGGCTGGTCCTGTGCTAGCAGTGTGAATGCTTTCTGAACAGGCAATTATTAGCACCGGTCCTTCCCCACCCTTCTCTTGTCATTGAGGCTTCAAGAGGTCTTGAAAGAGATACTGGCAGAGCGACCACCTGACAAAGCAATAATAGATCCTTCACATCACGAGAGAGCTTGAACGGCCTTCCAATCACTTCTCCGCTCAGGGAGAACATTTAATTTGGTTACCTTAAGAAACCTTTCAAAAAGTGTTTATCTGTGCTATGATTTATTTTCAAAGAAACTGGTTCCTGTTCTACTTGTTGCATATTAACTAAAGTCGCTTCTGGCTGTTGCGAGATAAGTAGACATTTATTTATGCACCGATTCTATTCAGTCAGGCAGTTTAGTGAGAGCCACTGAATTGTTTTAATTGCTCAAGTGCTTAATATATGCCAAGTGATTCATTAGTGCGTGCTGTTTTTAGCTAGTCTTCTCACAATAATTAATTTGATTATAAAATTAGAGCTGGAGCTTCTCATTGCTTATGTATGATGATGATGCTTTTCATTTCACTTTGAACTTTTATTCAGTCTTTTAAACCTAGACTCAGGGATATTCAATGACTTGACAACGTACATAGTGGGCGATAAGTTTGATTTATGTATCTCCTTTACAGGGACCAAACAGCCAAGCGCCAAAATAGAGCATAAATTTCCTTTATCGGCAAATAATGCTCGTATGTTTCTCAGACGTCTCTAGGATGTTTATTCCTCCTCAAGTTTTGTTACAGGTGTACAATATGCTATACAGTACCATACTAATACTGTGTTTGACCCCCTTTCGCCTTCCGAACTGCATTAATTCTACGTGGCATTGATTCAACAAGGTGCTGAAAGCATTCTTTAGAAATGTTGGCCCATATTGATAGGATAGCATCTTGCAGTTGATGGAGATTTGTGGGATGCACATCCAGGGCACTAAGCTCCCGTTCCACCACATCCCAAAGATGCTCTATTGGGTTGAGATCTGGTGACTGTGGGGACCATTTTAGTTCACTGAACTCATTGTCATGTTCAAGAAACCAATTTGAAATGATTTGAGCTTTGTGACATGGTGCATTATCCTGCTGGAAGTAGCCATCAGAGGATGGGTACATGGTGGCCATAAAGGGATGGACATGTTCAGAAACAATGCTCAGGTAGGCCGTGGCATTTAAACTATGCCCAATTGGCACTAAGGGGCCTAAAGTGTGCCAAGAAAACATCCCCCACACCATTACACCACCACCACCACCAGCCTGCACAGTGGTAACAAGACATGATGGATCCATGTTCTTATTCTGTTTACGCCAAATTCTGACTCTACCATCTGAATGTCTCAGCAGAAATTGAGACTCATCAGACCAGGCAACATTTTTCCAGTCTTCAACTGTCCAATTTTGGTGAGCTCTTGCAAATTGTAGCCTCTTTTTCCTATTTGTAGTGGAGATGAGTGGTACCCGGTGGGGTCTTCTGCTGTTGTAGCCCATCTGCCTCAAGGTTGTGCGTGTTGTGGCTTCACAAAGGCTTTGCTGCATACCTCGGTTGTAACGAGTGGTTATTTCAGTCAAAGTTGCTCTTCTGTCATCTTGAATCAGTCGGCCCATTCTCCTCTGAATGACCTCTAGCATCAACAAGGCATTTTCGCCCACAGGACTGCCGCATACTGGATGTTTTTTCCCTTTTCACACCATTATTTGTAAACCCTAGAAATGGTTGTGCGTGAAAATCCCAGTAACTGAGCAGATTGTGAAATATTCTGTGTTTGGCACCAACAACCATGCCACGCTCAAAATTGCTTAAATCACCTTTCTTTCCCATTCTGACATTCAGTTTGGAGTTCAGGAGATTGTCTTAATCAGGACCACACCCCTAAATGCATTGAAGCAACTGCCATGTGACTGGTTGATTAGATAATTGCATTAATAAGCAATCGAACAGGTGTTCATATATATATATATATCACTTTGTCCAGGTGTTAATTAAGCAAAAAATGTGCACTCAGAGTGTTTCTTACTATTCTCTAGATTTTGCTCCTCTCACTTTGTGTTTCTCAAGTTTGACACTAAGAACCCGTTTACACCTGGTATTAAAATGCGATCTGTATCCAGATAAGTTATCCGGATAATAAGTGTTCTGATCTCACCTTTGCGTTTACACCTTGTATTTTTAATGCGTCCTTGTTATCCACATCGAGTTCGGATCTCTGTTCTCCAGAGTGACACCTGTGCGTGAGCACTGAGGTGACGGGATATCAGCTGTAGTTTGTCAACAAGGCAGGTAACGGACGCGAATAGCGCGTCAGGCGCGAGTGATTTCAATGTTTAGTCAATGCAAAGACGCGTTACACGTGTAAAAAATTCCTGCGGCTTGAATGAGAAGTTGTTCGACTATATCCGCGAGAAGTTGCGGCCTCTGCTGTCACGGAGAAATACTCTGTCGCCGGTGTCTGTGGAGAAGAGAGTTGGAGCTGTGCTTTATTATGCCACAGGGTCTGGACAATCTCTCGTCTTTGGGATAAATACAGCAACTGTATGCCACGGATTATACCAGGATGACGTTTAGCAGGTAAGAATGCGATCACGTCGTACGGATTGCGTTTACACCTAGTAAAGATCCGAACACAATGCGAGCCAGACTACCTCCAGATGTGGTCAGGCAGATCCGATCACAATCCGATCACAACGCGTTTACACCTTGCATTTTTATTATCCGGATAACTTATCTGGATACAGATCGCATTTTAATACCAGGTGTAAACGGGGTCTAAAGCTATCAGTTTAAACATATCACAGGTTTCGGTACCTGCTGTTCAGCCTGGAAGCATAAACTATTTGCATTCTCACATCCAGGTGACTGTGGCTATCAATAGCTCAACTGCGGTTAGCTCATTATCAAAACATTGCAATGGGAATATGTAAATTCCTGTCATTCAGTCATGCAGAGTGCATGCATCTATCTATCTATCTATCTATCTATCTATCTATCTATCTATCTATCTATCTATCTATCTATCTATCTATCTATCTATCTATCTATCTATCTATATATCTATCTATCTGATAGTTTTTCAGAACTCAAAACTTCCTTCTTAATTTAAAAGCCGCTTTTATTACAGCTTTTCTCAATTGCTATGGCACATTTTTCGAAACAGTCGTTTTTCGAAACCATTCTCTGAACTGTAAACTCAATTGTCACAACTCTATTGCATGTCTGCAAAATGCAGTTTCTCACCCAAATATAATGTATGCTTCAAAACCTATAGTTATTGTGACAGTAAATTGGCCAATGCCACCAAAATAACAAGTGTTTTTGTCACCGTGTGAGCCACACTGGTCAAAATGTTTCAATATGTTTTCACCATGGAAATATTGTATTGAGTCATAGGTTTGTTGTCTTCTGACTCTGGATCAGTCTCTGGCTCAATCAAGTCTGGCTGAATTTCACCAGTTGCAATTTTCAACATTGGAAGTTTTCAAAACAATTCAGCGTAATAGTGTACGTAAATGTAATAGTGGGGACATTGAAAATGATTTAGTATGCAAAACTGTCACCCAATCACAAACGGGTGGGCGTCAACTTCCAAGTCTTGAGAGTGGCACGCCCATTAAAACATCGAAATAGCCTTACTTCGAACTACTTGATGTAAACAATCTTGCTACCTATATAAGTGGACCGCAGAGAACATTATTTAAAAAATGCAGTTCATGACCCCATGTATTGAGTTGTTATTATATTACATTTTAAATGTTATATAAATAAATCAAACATGAAGAATGTTTGTTTTTGAGGTTACACTCGAATTAAAGGTCCCTTGCTTAAGCATTCTTTCATCTCAAACCATTTCAAGTCCTCTATTAAAATGAGACAAGCTGGTTTGTCATTAATATGCAAATTAGGGCATTAAGCAGTTAATCCAATGAAGTGGAATAAGGAACATTCCTTAGAGTCCGGCTCCAAGGGCATCCTGGTCTACAGAGTTCCCCTTCACTCCAGCAAAACACTGACCGCTCACCTCAGCTTTGACAGCTTCAGACCTCTGCAAGAGGTTCATGAGTGACTTCACTCTAATGTTTATGTACTTTGCCTCATTGCCTGAAGTGTTGCTTTGCCTCTAACTAGCAATCGACATAGTGCATCGAGTTCAGTTGTAAACAGGGCGTTCTTTCGACCTGACTCACTGCATGTTTATCATTCACATGCAAAGTTTTCTGTTTCAGATCACACAAAACAAGAGAAGCGCGTGTCTAGACTTCACTAGATCACTTTTTTGTTTTTATTTACTTGAAATCTCCAGGACTAGTGTAAGAACCTGACCTAATCATTTCCGTCATTTCTCATTACATTACACAGTGCATAAATATGTATTTATCATGCCCACAAGGCTAGCATTTCTAAATATAATAAGTGCCGTAGGTTAGCTATCCTGTGTTCTATAAAAAATTGAATCGTCTAGTGACCAAGTCAGGCTTAGTCACTACTGGGGCTTTTAAGGCTTCACTTTTATCTCATTGCCATAGTCTGCGGTCTTTGCTTGAGGTACCTTCAATAAGCTCAACATCGTAATCCTATCAATGAGTTCAGGCTATTTCTGTGTCCAAATTGTCATTGAACAGTAAAGTATGTAATTTGCACACCACAAGCGCCACAAACACGATTGCAGAAATAATGACTGTTTTCAGATTTTCTGACTTTAAAAGACAATTAATGGCAGTATTGAATTGAGCCGGATAATGAAGCTAACTTTGAAACATTGTCACTGAATGACTGTTGCCTTTCGAGGAGCTGCTTTATAGCTTGTCTCGTAATTGATGATTTTACAAGTGAAAATATGTTTTCTTCGCAATAAGTTTAAAAGCAGTTGCTGTTTATACCTATAGACCATTTCGCAAGATGTAAACAACACCGGTCCAGAAGCACTTCCTGTTTCAGTTTTTTAACACTCTATAAATGTTGGGATAAAGTTCAACCAATCAAAAAGTTAAACAAACATCTTAAAGATATTTTCTTTACATTTGAAATTAAGAAACTATTTACAAACTGAAACAGGAAGTGCTTCTGGACCAGTGTTGTTTACATCTTGTAAAATGGTCTATACAGTGATACTTGCAAACAATTACATACTGTATAATCTGCATCCACCATGTTGTCATTGTCATGTGACCTATGGGGCCCTATTTTAACAATCTGAAACGCAAGTATCAAGCGCGAAGTACAAGTAACTTTTGTGGGCGAGTCTTGGACACAGTGGAGTACTAGTACATAAAGTTCTATATAAATGCATGTGCAAATGCCATCTTGAAGCTACTATACATTTGAGGTTGTGAAACCACTGCAAGGCAAACAATACTGTGGCCTTTTGCAGCAGAAAAGGAAACCCTAAAATAATTTTACAAATTTAATGTAATTGCACATTCATTTCCACAGTGTTGGCAAATGTGCATTTAGAAGGCATTTGCACGGTTTCACTACTCTTATCAGATGTTGATTTATGCAGATCCAGCCGTGCTCTCCTCAGCACAAAGCAGCAGATCCCGGGGCGTTTCAGCTGCGAGTACCTTCTGATGTCTGACAGTCTCACAGCACCCCATCCTGGGGTGCGTTTCCCGAAAGCATCGTTAGCCAACTATGGTCGCAAGTTCCGTCGTTATCAGCATAGTTCAATGATTCGGTGTTTCCCGAAACCACCGTTCCAATGAACATTCGCAAACAGCATCGCAAAGTTGTGTGGTTTGAACGACAGCTCTCGACCTGTGGTTAGAGGCATCGTTTCTATATTGCAACACATTTGGACGTAATAAATCCTTATCTTGAGGAAAATAAGCAAGCTGACATTCAGTACAACCGGTGTCTTTTATTTAGAATACTTAAAAAAATCGAATTTACGTCTTTTAGTTTGTCAAAAGATTTGAAGTAACGTGTTTGAAGGGTGCGCATGTGCGAAAGCGCTCCACGATGTAAGAACGAGCCAAATATTGAGTCTGGTAATAAAGCAAAACAACTGAGAACAATTAGAAATAGTCCTCAGATGACATGTCTGTAATTTATATAAAAAACAAATCTAGCGTTAATTGGATCTCAAACAGTGTCATTAAAAGTAGTTATTACTCAACCACGTGCGAAACCAACGTGGTTGAACGATACGTTGCGACAGTGGGATTCCAACGATGCATCGTACTATGGTAGTGAAACAGTGAACTACGTCGTTGTACGGGAAACGCACCCCTGTTCGATAGCTCAACGTATCGCATAGAGGACAATTAACACATATATCATCAGGCCACATGGTTGAATGATGAATGGAGCTGGTTGAATACAACATTTCTGAGCATTATTATCAGTATGCAGACATTTACATTGCTGCATTGCTCATGAACCCAACTCTGGTCGGGTGTGCACACTTTTCTAGATCTTTTCCACTTAATATATTCAGTCATGCCAATTAAAGCAAAATGCTTTTTAATGAGCTGCTGCTGATATGGATATTTTACCTGCTGCCAAAACACCAACAGGTGGTGTAAAGAATATCCCAGGATTCTGCATCAGTGCTTCATGTTTCTATTTGTAGATGCATGAAACAGGGCTGTTATATTTAAATATGTATGAAGAGTCTCTTCTGCTGTGCATGTGCTTTTACCTCTTTTTAGTTCTGTTCATCAACAAGCAGAAAGACAAATAGAGATTTCATGGACGTTTCCCACAAAATGTATTTGAAGCCACTCTTAAAAATGTATAAATGTCATTGTGTTATATAACAGAATACCAAAAGCAAGTTTTTCTTGTTGGAAAGAAAGGTCGCAAAACTGTCTGGTTAGTGATGTTCTTCTAAATATCAGAAAATCGACTGAATGGATACAAAAAATGGTAAAACTCGACTGGGGAAGTTGTAAAGTGAGCCTATTTCCAAAAAAGTGGAGTATGTGATAATATAAACAGCTACAAGTTTTAATTTAAAGTATTAATAAATGCTGAATTTAACATTGAGTTGAATGTTTTAGCAGTATTTTTCATTGTTAGCTCATGTTAACAAATGGAGCCTTACTGTAAAGTGTTAAAAACGTTTTGAATTATTGCAACCGCTCATATTATTGGTTTTCAGTTGCCCTGACAGCTTCCTTGAAGTGTCCTTTATTGAAGAACTTCCTTTGTCCTCGTCTCACTGTCATGACTCAGAAGAAAGATTGGAAACTTAAACTTCTGCTGAATCGGTGCCAGAACTTCATCGCTAGAGCGTGTTCTCCACTTCACTTCCCTTAGAAATGAGTGTAGGCCGGGGTCAAAGCGAACCCGATCTCGCTACACAACACAGTGATTTAATTAAAAGCCTCCTCGATTTTTCAGGGTCAAAAATATGTGTCGGCTTTCAGCGGTTCAGAGGGGAAATGGGTGTGAAATGTGTGAGAGGGATTGTTTTGGGGGCACCTACAGCATTGCTTCATAAAACAGATAAAAAAACGGAGCCACACACAGTTCTGAGAAGCTGCCGGAACGTTCCAGAGGCCCAGGAAGGCATTAGTGACACTGAGACCGCAGCGTGGGAGTCTGGGTAACAGAGAGGGCACTGACTAAACCAAGCATTGTGGCGTGCAGAGGGAAAGGGATGGGGTCCAGCAGGATTGGATTGTAATGGAGGGCTTTGTCATTAGTCAGAGGGTTCAGAGATGGAGTCGAAGGTGGACGGATGTGAGACGGGGCAGTTAGAGGCGATATAAAGGTGAGCGGGAGGTGATATAGGTGATAGTGCGACTCTGGTTTAGCCAAGCATGTTCCCATGCTCCGGGGGAGGAGAAAGGGTCATGTAAAGAGACCCAGAATATTCTTATACATCAACATGTTAATATGCTATTTATAAAGAAAACTGCCTTTATTGTTTTTCAGCTGAAATGTACCAAATGTTAGTGCTCAAGGCTTAAATGGATACTCCAATTTTTTTGGAAATCATTTTACAACTCCCCCAGAGTTAAACAAAGTTAAACCAAGTTAAAGTTGAGTTTTACCGTTTTCAAATCCATTCAGCCGATTTTCTGATATTTAGAAGTAATGACAGTAACCAGACAGTAACCAATATCAGTAACCAGACAGTTTCTGGTCTCATAGACTTCCATAGAAAATATATACTATGGTAGTCAATGAGACCAGAAACTGTCTGGTTACTGATATTCTTCTAAATATCAGACAATAGGCTGAATGGATTCGAAAACGGTAAAACTCAATTGTTTAACTCTGAGGGAGTTGTAAAATGAGCCTATTTCCAAAAAAAGTGGAGTATCCCTTTAACTGAGGAAGCTTATTGGGTCACTTCATTTAAGTTTTTAAGTTTGGCTCCTGGTGGCTCTATGGGTAGCACTGTCACTTTACAGCAAGAGGGTCCCCAGTTCAATCCCCGGACTGTGTCAGTATGGGTTTCATCCTTGTGCTCCCCCACACTGTCCAAAGACATGCAGGTTATGGATTGGACATGCCAAACTGACCGTTTGTGTGTGTGAGTGTGACTCTCAGTGCTGGAAGGGCATCCGTCATAAAACATGTGCCAAATCCAACACGTGTGTGGATAATTCAGATAAAGCGGCCCTGCAAATGAGCGGGACTAACGCTAGAAATTTTTTTGTTCCGATTTTAATATGAAATTTGTTGTTTCTGTGCCACTAGCTCCACCAAATGGAATTGCAAGAATGTGACTGTTTTCAAACAGGTTTCCCTCAACGAGATCCCTCCTCCCCATCTGCCATTGGTTGCCAAATAGATAGCCTATACCCCAAAATTACGGCATTGATTGAAGATCAAGAAGTGGTACATAGTCATTTTTAACACCATTAGCTAAACACATGTAAAATAAACATGTAAAACTTTTTTTTTGTTTATTTCAGAAATGTAAGAACGTGATATGCAATGAGCCCATTTCCTTTTATGTCCTTTTGCCTAATAAAATAAACAATTATAGCATTATATATAGTTTTGTTACATTCCAGAAATTTTGGAAGTGGTTAATCCAATGTTGCTCCTTCAGACTGAGCTGTACTGGACACATAGCCTATTTAATTTGGTCTTGGAATAATTTTATTAAAAATGAATGCAATTTGTAGTAATGAAATCTCTATGTTTGATTGTGTTGAGACATGAGATCTATATAAAAGAGACGTGTTTGCAGGGATTTTTTTTTTTTTTGGCAAAATCTAAGAAACTCAATACTTCAGCAGACATCTCCATTTGTTCTCTATTTAACCTCACTGCATGTGAAGTAATTGAAATATTCATAAAATCAGTAGATTTTATAAAATCAGTAATCAAGCAAACTTTTGGATAAAGTTCTATCCATTAACATTAATGCAATATAGCTAACTCGAACAATAAAGAATAATTTAACAGAAGTTTATTAATATCAGGTTTTAAAAAATAACATCGGTATCATTTTACAATAAAGTTTCATTATTAGTTAGTTAAAAAGAACTAAAAATGAACAGTTCTTCTATTCTTAATTTCATAATTTACTAATACATTATTAAAATCAAAAATTGTATTTGTTAACTTTGGTTAATCCACTATGAACAAACTGAACGACTGCATTTTGATTAACATTAACAAAGATCAATGTACTGTAACAAGTGTATTGCTCATTGTTTGTTCCTGTTCGTGTATACATTAACTAATGAGACCGTATTGTAAAGTGTTACATTAACATTAGATAATGTATCATCAATGAACATGAATAATAGTTTATTTATAAATTATTATTAAGAATGTTGTCCATTATCAATGCTTTATCATGAAGCAACTAATGTTGAGTGACCACTTTTTTTTCTTTAGAAACATGTGTTTTCAACAAATGCATTTGTGAATGTAAAAAAGGCTCAGTGATTGATTAGATGTTGATCAATTGATCATTTTGTATTCATTCTTGTATAAACTCGCATCAGCACCGCAAACAACCTTCACGTTGACTAGACTGCTGCTCAGAGAGAGTTATTTGAGGTTGATGTCACATGACAAAAGCGCTTTTAATGCATGGAGATGCAAGCTGCAGATTACGGTGCCAGGGCTTTGTTAATGCGCTGTCATTGTCTGCCGAGTAGATTAATGTTATAAAGGCCATTGTCTTTCCTGGGTGCGGTACTTCTTTACAGCTCCCAAACAAGTTGCCTTTTGCCAAGGAGATAGAAATCACAATTTAATATTCCTCCAAAGTGGTCCCGGCAGAGATGCAGCTCTTTGTTCTTGGTAATGATCCAGCGTGGAGATGAATAGAAAGGCTGAGCTAACACTAATGGGACTGTTAACAGGTCGCTCGCCCCTCCTCTGGCTGTTGCTACAGCAACAAGAAGTGCCATTCTAATACTGATGATGGCTTTCTGTAGCGTGGCTGACTTTAACAGAAGTGCAGTGGTCAAGTCTGTCGAGCCGGTGTAGTTGTTCAAAGATATTGTTATTGATTGTTGATTTTTTTTTTATCTTGGCGAAATTCGCATTTGACTGGATATATTGATTACATTTCATTAACTGGCAGGTTTTATTAAGGTTTGTTTAGTGAGTGTATTTGCTACCATCCACGGGCAGAGTGGGACCAAAAAATCTACCAGGAAATTTCGTAGACCACCGGCGAGGATTTAAATATAGCATTTACAGTTTTACTGATTAAAAAGGAACAGAGCCGGACTTGGACCAAAATTCGGCTCTGGCATTTGTGGTTTTCACCGGCCCAACTAATTGATGATGTTAAAAAAACGTCCCCAAAATCCGAACATTTTTCTCACTGAGACACACCATACAAGGCAGCAATGACTTTCACACTGTAGTCTGTAGGCTACACACGAGACGTCATGATATAAGACTGAGGCGCATAGACTTTAGTCCATTACGAGCATGGCACAGCGGCCAAAAACACACGCACACAAGCATGGCACAGCGGCCCGAAACACACGCACACAATCATGGCACAGCGGCCAATAACACACGCACACAAGCATGGCACAGCGGCCAAAAACACACGCACTATAAGGCGCACTTAAAAGCCTTTAATTTTCTAAAAAAAAAAAAAAAAAAAAAAACGACAGTGTGCCTTATAATCCGTAGCGCCTTATATATGGATCAATAACACTCGGCGTTATTACATTCACCCGCGAACTCGCGCTCTTGTCCATCTTGCCCGCTTTGTCACAAGGCCAGTTTAACCTCGTAAACTGGCCTTGTGACAAGAAAATATATTGCAAAAGCTATGGTTGGTATTGTTACTATTATGTTAGCTGCGTACAGTACCAATATAATTTATATATATATATGAAGAGTTCAGATGCAAAAGCCTCTAAGTGCCATTTCAAATTTTCTTCTAAAATGAACATTTTTATCAAGCTTGTATATTTAAGTTCAGTAATTTCACTTAAATGGCAATGAAGATTACCTATTAATTGTCATTTAAGTGAAATTACTGAACTTAAATATACAAGTTTGATAAAAATGGTCATTTCAGAAAATTTTTAAATGGCATTTAGAGGCTTTTGCATCTGAACTCTTCATATATATATATATATATATATAAATGTGCAGAAGCAGTGCAGTATGACCAGTGGTTTTACCACTGATGAGTAAACTGAATTGGGTGGTTTGTAATATTGAGGTTAATGACTATTTTAAAATTTTTGACTATGAGTTGATGCTGTAGTCGTTTTTGAGTTATTTTGCACTTTGCACATGGTCCCTTCGGACTTGTCTCTCAGCCGCCTGCTCATAGAGATCCATTGATTTAGCCTATATTAGAAGAAGAAGAAGAAGAAGAAGAAGAAGAAGAAGAAGAAGAAGAAGAAGAAGAAGATTCTTTTGAGTTCACCTTCAAGATCACGAGTTTGGACAATGTCTGAGGCTTCAGACACATGAAAAGCAGGGCAGAAAGGCAGGGCATTGAAAACAGCGCAGCAGCAGAGAATACCCTGTCTGCGCTCGCAGACGCGCTTGGGGATGCTGAATGCAATGCAAGCAACTTTAGTCAGGCGGGGAAAAGACGCGGAGTTTAAAAAATGTTGCTCTGTCCAAGATCCGCTCGCCGCGCACTCGCTCCATTCCCTTTAGCACATCAAGTGGATGCATAACGCAAACACAGTCGAACGTATGACTGCAGTAGCCTACCTTATGCGCCTTATAGTAATCTATTACGCCTATAGCCTATATGAAAAATGATATAAATATATATAATCCGCACCGGATAAGGCGCACCTTCAACGAATGACCTATTTTAGAACAATTTTTCGCCTTATAGTGCGGAAAATACGGGTATGATAAAAAAAGAAGCATGACCTACCTTATTAAATCAGCAGCCGTTGCATCAGCGCGCTCTTATGATGAAACCAGTGTCCAGAGAGAGTCTCTTTTTCGATTGCCATCAGCATAAAGGCTTCGAGATGCTCTCCGCTGTGCTCCTTAATCGATTCTTGATGAATTTTAGCATGGAAAAGCTTCGCTCACATGGAACTTGTGTCACAGACAGAGTTAACAGAAACTTGTATCCAAGTCCGATTAGATAGGAGTCAGTGAGCAGGTTATACCTTTGTAGGACATAGCAACAGATGGGACATTTTCTGCAAGATTGACAGGTTTTGTTCCCAACATCCCATTCTTCATCTGGACTTTGCTCATCATCTCCATCCTCAGTACTCATCTTGGTCTGATATTCTTCGCGCACAGACGCAGTCCCAGTGCGTAGCCAGGCGTAACGTTAGTTCACCCTGTAAGGCCTTCTATCGTGTCTGATGAGTTTGGCGCTCAGGGCATTGAGTACGCCTGCAGGTACACCGTTACATTTCAACTCATTAAAATTCTGGGGATCAAGCAGAGCGAAATCCTCTGTATAGTTCTCTGTTTTTAGCAAAACGTCGTGGAATACAATGGTTTCCAGAATGACATTGTGCAGTTGATTAATTCAAATTGATTAATTCAGGTGCGTGTGTCTGACCTCAGTAGTCATGGCAACAATAATCAGACACACCTGAGGTGCGTTCCATTCGACAGGGTCCCTACGCAGTGTTCACTGCTCCTTCACTGACTTCCTGTAAAGTGATGTATCGATGTTCCCTTATTCCCTATGCCGTTTGCAGCGCCCTTCGAACTGAACATGTTCGTTCCCTTCGAATTGGAATCTCACTTAAGATGGCGAAATAGCTACCCTGTGAGGTCCATTTCGCAGTCCACTTACGGTCGAATGGAGAATTAAACTAAGAATTAATCATTTTGGCCAATAATTGGAAACAAGGAGCAGGCTTAAGTTCAGGAGGTAGTGCAACTGTGCATAAAGCCCATTCGGCGGAGCACTCTCTCCACCTGATGAAACACTTAGAAGCTTCGTTTAGCCGTAGTCACGTGACGTAGGTGTTTTGAATCGGATCAGTGTTTCGAATCATCTGCGCTTCCGGATCTCGCAAAGCTTCGAAACGTCTGTTTCGCGTCAGCCATCCCTAAAAATAATATCCCGTATTATTACGCTCTGACTGTGTTAACTGACTCAGAATACCTACGCAACTATCTGTGTCTCGGCCCTAAACAATAGAAAATCACTCCGGCCCTTCTGGCATGTGCTTCTGTTTGTATACAGACTAGGCGAATGTGTGAGTTTGGTGTAATTAGGTAATACGACATTAGTGACACTTTACAATAAGGTTCATTAGTTAATGTATTAACTAACATTAACTAACCATGAGCAATACATTTGTTTCTGTATTTGTTCAACTTTGTTAAGGTTAGTTAATAAGAATAAAGCTATTTTGTTCGTGTTAGTTTAATGTGCTTTAACTAATGTGAACAAGATTTTAATAAAGTATTCGCAAATTAACATTAACAAAGATTAATAAATGCTGTACAAGTGCAGTTCATTATTAGTTCATGCTAACTAATGTAGTTAACTATGTTAACTAATGAACCTTATTGTAAAGTGTTACCGACATTTCTTTTCATTTGATTCCTACTTCCTAAGAAGTAATTGTAATTTCAACAAGACTAATACTGAAAATTGAACATTTTAATTTTAAAATGGTTATTGCACATACTTTATGTCTGTAATGTGGTATTTGCCAAGGGAAACATATTGCATACACATAATATAAGATAGATAGATAGATAGATAGATAGATAGATAGATAGATAGATAGATAGATAGATAGATAGATAGATAGATAGATAGATAGATAGATAGATAGATAGATAGATAGATAGATAGATAGATAGATAGATAATATAATTTTATATCCTATAACTGTCTGTGTTGGTTGGAACTTGAATCTTCTTTCTTTTATTGTAACATATAAAGGGTCTGATATTTCTAGACATTTTTACAACTAACAAAATCACCAGGGTCTTTAAAACGAACCTGAGGAGCTTATAGCATCAGTCTCTGCTATTGGATGACCTTGACAGTGGCAGACACGTGACCCGTGCCAATAAAAACCTGCAGCATGTGATGAAGACTGTCATGAGGAATCCCTCCAGAGGGATACTTCACAATAAAAGTCTGTCCAGACATTGACTGAGCTTGTCTGAGAAAGAAAGAAAAAAACTGCGAGTTTTGAAGAACTATAAGCACTCTTCATCATTGCTTTTACTGCCAAGGATTTGACCTTTAAGTGAAAGTCCGTCAAGGCCATGAAGATGAATCTACACCGCTTCACTGAGCTCATTGAGTAATGAGTCAGGACACAAATTAAACCAAATCCAGGACCATGTGCGCTTGAAATGAACATATTCTGAAAATACTTTGTGTTATTGAAGTAAAATAGGTCGTTGATGTTTCAAATGATGTATTTATATACCGTGTCCTGGGAAACACTCAAAATCCTCATATGTTCTTATCTTCCCCTGCACTGTCTTGCTAGGAGAGGGCTTTGTGACTTTATGTCCTGGTTTTAGAGCGGCAGACAATCAGCCTCTTTCTGATTCGCCCATCTCAGCATAGAGGATCACCCATAAGCCTGGCCGACTGCCCCTCGGCTCAGTGCGGATGAATGGGAAATGTGGAATAAAGGCTTTTCTTTCTTCACCCTCACCATCCTGGAATATGCTGATGTCAGCATGTTTCCTGCCAGGATCATCGCTATTAATCTTATGTGCTCAAACACATATGTAAAATGTTATTAAAAATTTTTTTTTTATTTGTTTTTTTTTTCTGAGACAGATGGAATATAAGAGGGGATCAGATTTTTCTAGTATATCAGTCAGCTTGTGTATTTATTCTAACAAAGGAAACATTAATATTGTTGCTTGCAGATGCTGATTTAATGTGCATTTCTTTTTTGAAGTTTACTATTACGTTTACCATGATGGCATATAATATATTGGTGACCATATTGATAATTATATAATAAGTTTCCAATTATTGTTATCTCTCTGATTAAGACAAGCAGATAATATTAAAAACTAGTTTTATTCATATCAGAACTCACTTTAATACATTTTTTTTAATTTCATTTGTTTTTTCACTGCAGACTTTAAAGGTACTGAACATTTTTTCTACTCAAGATTAAAATGTTCTGTGTAAAATTCTAGTGCAATATTCTAGAGATTGCACTACAATTTTGGGATTTTGCATTTCAAGTCCTAAATCATGGCGAGTGTGTATATCTCTGGTGGAAGGTCACAAAAACTCTCTTTCTAGAGTTTGAACCTACATCTCGGTAGCCAACATCCCTAAACACTAAACCACAAAATGGCCAATTGAAAGCTTACATTGTTGCCATTTATTTTGCCAATGCTATAAATAATCTTGTTTGGTCCCCCAGATTGTACTTCTCCGACCCTCATCCGTCCCGAGCGGTGGAGCTGCTGCGTGTGGGGAAGCTGCAGCACTACCTGGGCCGACTGAAGGAGGCTTACGGGAGCTTCACACAGGTCTGTTATCAGATGATCTTTGGCCCTATAACACACTCCAGAGAGACCTGACCTGTAATGAGAGCCTGGATGGTGATCGACTGTATTCTGCCCTGCACTCACAGTTGTCAGATTGTTGTCTAAACGGTGGTATGGATGTCAGGATGTGGAACTCAGTCAGAGACGGCCAGACTATATGCAAATGGAAAAATAAGGACCAAAAAATTTTATCTTGAAACTTAGAGATTGTAGGCAAACGAATAATAACCCTTATAAATTGGTTTTATCAAATGGCTGAAATTTTAAAAGGCATCAATAGTTAAGTTATTAATAATATAATATGAATAAATAACGTGTGTGTGTGTGTGCATTGACGGATGGATGGATGGATGGATGGATGGATGGATGGATGGATGGATGGATGGATGGATGGATGGATGGATGGATGGGCGGACGGACGGGTGGGTGGATGGATGGCTGGGTGGACGGACGGACAGATGGACAGACGGGCAGGTTGGTGGGTGGATGGATGGATGGACGGGCAGATGTATGGATGGGTGGACGGGCGGATGGCTGGCTGGGTGGACGGGCGGATGGGTGGGTGTGTGATTGGGTGGGTGGATGGCTGGCTTGATGGATGGATGGATGGGTGGGTGGGTGGATTGGACGAGCGGATGGGTGGGTGGATGGATGGGTGGGTGGATGGTTGGATGGATGGGTGGATGAACAGACGGACAGACAGACAGACAGACGGGCGGGTTGGTGAGTGGATGGATGGACAAGCGGACGGATGGGTGGGTGGGTGTATGGATGGGTGGCTGGGTGGGTATATGGATAGGTGGATGGATGGATGGATGGATGGATGGATGGATGGATGGATGGATGGATGGATGGATGGATGGATGGATGGATGGATGGATGGATGGACGGACGGGTGGTTGGTTGGATGGTGGGATGGACGGATGGACGGACAGACGGACGGACGGACAGACAGACAGACCAATTAGACTATAACAGTTCCTGTTTCAATCATGTAGTTGAATTTTCTTCCTTCACATGACAATGGTTTAACTCAACCGTCTCTCTTCTTCTCGCCCCCTCTCTCCTCAGGCCTATGACATCATGAAGGTGACCCACGGGACAGAGCATGCCCTGACTAATGAAGTGAGGAGAAAACTGGGCGAGTGCCAGGCCGAGCTGGGTGAAGTCTAGACTGAACCCCTGCGTCATCATATGGAGACTGACACGCTAGCTGTCAATCAACCCGCCGCTGAATTCGCTCTCAAATGGAAAGTTTCAGGATGCTTGTGTCTGCCACCTGTTTTTGTGCCCCATCAAACCAGCTGGCTTAGAATTCAACGGGGGGAAAAAGAATATTTCTTCTCTGCTTCTTCTACTCCGCTTGCCAAAGGGGGAAAAGCGTCATTACTGACATGCTTTTTCATTCCTTTCCCATTTTATTTTGCGTGGTTCCACCGGCTGTCCCCCCAGTATCTGTTTACTTTTAACACGCAATCCAAAGTATAGTCTACTACCCTCCATATTTTCACTAGTCCCAATTCTAGGTATTTAGACCCCAAATGAATGGTTGCAACAGGAACAATATTGCTAAATCTAAATAATAAACTTAAAGAAAGTGTCAGCTTTCAAATGTGCAGATAGACAGATAGTAAATGTGCAGTATATGCGTCTATTGCAAAATCTGAACAATTTGGTTCACTCCATTTTTGATTTGTTCAGTAGCTACATATTTTTAGTTTCTCAAAGATATAAGTTCGATATCATATTATAAATGCATCTGATTGAGTGTTCAGTGAATTGTTCCATGTTGTTCTGTTCACTTTGCATAAAATTTAAATAAAATTATTAAACTAAGTTTGATTTTAGTATTATTTATATACTATTATAGTATTTTTTTATTATTTTGAATTAGCTTTTATTTTCACACTTTGAATTTTTAAGTTTTAATAATTTTGTTATGTGCTTTCAATTAGGTTGTTTTTAGTGCTGAGCAACGATTTAATCACAACACCTTTTCAGGAATAACTGTTGTGCTTCAAGAACCTCTCCGAACTACACACACACACACAGTTGTGTTTCAGTTTCTCATCATTAACTTGTCGCTCTGACAAAACAGTCCCATTTGCTCAGATTTCATAAACATATTTCAGCACTGATTTGTGTTTTTAAGCTCTTCTTTTACCATCTGGAATGTGTTATTACAGTTCAATCCTCGATTTGTAATGTGGGTCATTCCTACTATTCAGTAAATGTCCATGTCTCCATCATATGACTTGATATGATGTATAAAATATGATATCATACCAGTTTTAACAATCATCACAGTTAAGGGATCATTTGAATAATTTCAGTACTTTGGTTTGAACGGATGTTTCCATTTATATGCTAACAATAAAAACTGCCATTTTATTAAACAAATATTCCAGGTGTTTCACTAATCAAAATGATTTTCTTAAATGTTTTGAAAGTATACAAAGTATGCCCTCAAGTCGATCACATATCATCCTCAGGAAGTGATGTCATTTTGGTGGTAAAAAAAACTATTAATAAAACACACTTAAGTTCGCTTAGTTTGTATTTGCTTGTGCTTGTCAGTAGCCTGTTTCTCCGGACATTTTTTCAGCACGTTATTTTTGCTAAATCTTTTTAACCCTCATGAGTGTCTGGATATATATAGATGGGGATTACACATTCTCATACCACCGTCCGTCCACTAAAGCAAACAGCTTTTGGTGGTGCGCTTCTCTGAGATGGAGATAACATCTTTCTGTTGGATAGAATGGGGCTTAAGAGCAAATAGAGGAAGTTGCTATAGAGCGGCCAGTTGTCAGCAATCCTATCTCTAAAGCCAATGACATCATTTCTCACAAAATGTGAACGAGTCCAACCATGAACTGCGATTTCACCAAAAATCTTTCTTACTTTTATAGTAAGGTTTTACAATCACTACATATACTGTAGTGGCCAACAGTGATGTCTGGCCTAGGAAAATTGATATCACCCATTATTAAAATATACTTTAAAAATGTGATATTTCATGCAGACATAATTTTTATGTGTTTTTCCTGAGAACATTTTAGTTTTTTTATCTATGCAAAATAAAATTTATAGCTGTAGTTTGCCATTTTTGGTCAAATCATTTCAGCCAGATACATAATGTGCTCAAGTTTTGTTCTTCCCTCATTTATGTTTACTTGAACTTGATCATTATAATTTTACTTAAAGTCCCCCTTTAGTCAATAACTTTATCCCTTTATACCACCAAATTTTCATATTTAAACGTTTTTTTCCTTGAAAAAAAATAGCCTTAAAATAGCTCGAAAGTAACCACATGTACACTGTAAAAATGAACATGCTTTATCTAATCAAAAAAAATGTGGCAACAGATTACAAGCAATATTATTAATTAAATGTAACAAATTAGAATTGAGTAATAATTAATCAAATTAATTCCTTAAAATTTAACCATTTAAAATGAGTAAAACTTACAACAACAACCCAAAAAAAAAACATCAATTTAAGTCACCATTATGGTGATCGTGTTTGTTTAAGTTTGTTTTAAAATGACGTTTTTCTCCTTCAGTGATTCTGCTTGTTAACATCAGGTGTCTTCAATGTTGGCAATATAAAATAAATAGTTCTTAATTAATCTTTGACCTCTGACTATTGAGATATTTTTGTTATTTTTTTTTTTGGTGTAAACTTTACTCATTTTAAATGGTTAACTTTTAAGGAATAATTTGATGAATTATTACTCAATTCTAATTTGTTCAATTTAATTAATAATATTGCTTATAATCTGTTGCCACAATTCTATTGATTTGATAAAGCATATTAATTTTACAGTGTATACGCAGTCCCATGAATATGCAAATGAACCCCGTCTCCACTCACTCCAGCTCAGAGATCCACTCGCTGACAATGACACGTTGACCTGGGGTGCGTTTCCCAAAAGCATCGTTAGCCAACTATAAATGGTAAAATGGTAAATGGACTGCATTTAAATAGCAATTTCATAGACCTAATGGCCACCAAAGCGCTTTACATAGGCCTATTGCCTCACATTCACCCATTCACACACACATTCATACACCGACGGTGGTGTCAGCCATGCAAGGCGCCATCCAGCTCGTCGGGAGCAGCTGGGGTTAGGTGTCTTGCTCATGGACACCTCGACACTTGGTCAGGTGGAACCGAGGATTGAACCACCAACCTTTCGGTTTGTAGACAACCCACATGAACCACTGCCGCCCTATGGTCACAAGTTGGTCGCAATTTCCATTGAACCCTATTGGTAACGACAGAACTTGCGACCATAGTGGCTAACAATGCTTTCGGAAACGTACAACTATGTAGTTCGATGATTCCCTACTATAGTTCGATGCATCATTGGAAAAATCAACTAGCAAGTCACGACTGTTTCCCGAAACCCACTGTCGCAAAATATCGTTCAACCACGTTGGTTTCGCACGTGGTGGAATAATAACTACTTTTAATGAAACTGTTTGAGATCCAGAAGAAACTGTTTGAGAACGCTAGATTTGTTTTATTTAAATTACAGACATGTCATCTGAGGACTATTTCTAATTGTTCTCAGTTGTTTTGCTTTATTACCAGACTCAATTTTTGGCTCGTTCTTACATAGTGGAGCACGTTCGCACATGCGCACCCTTCAAACACGTTACTTCAAATCTTTTGACAAACTAAAAGACGTAAATTCCATTTGTAAGTATTCTAAATAAAAGACACCGGTTGTGCTGAATGTCAGCTTGCTCATTATGCTCAAGATAAGGATTTATTACCTCCAAATGTGATGCAATATAGAAACGATGCCTCTAACCACAGGTCGAGAGCTGTCGTTCAAACCACACAACTTTGCGATGCTGTTTGCGAATGTTCGTTGGAACGATTGTTTTGGGAAACACCGAATCGTTGAACTATATTCTGATAACGACGGAACTTGCGACCATAGTTGGCTAACGATGCTTTCGGGAAACGCACCCCTGGTTAGTTACAAAGTAGTTTGTGACGTCAACACCAGCGATTTCAGACCACGTTTTTGGGACTGTCTTTGGTTCACTGCAGTTTTAAAGAGAAAATACTCAGCAATGGTGTCGACTTATGCATTTGCACAAGTTATATAGTTTACAAAAGCAGGTATATATATATATATATACTGTATATATATATATATATATATATATATATATATATATATATATATATATATATATATATATATATATATATATATATTCACATCTACAGTATTATTATAGGATACACAAGAGAATATCATAGATAATAGAAATCAGTTTACTTTTATTATTACAATGAGATATTTAAACACCAGGATCACTGATAAGATGTGCTATTTTCTGTATTAGTCCTGTCAGGCATAAGGTGAATCATCATACGCTTGTAAAGCTCATAAACTCCCCTGTGTTTCTCTGACATCTGATATGATTTTCTATCAAACTGCATCTCTGGATGATGCCTGTTCATTAAAGCTGATAAAGATCTATCTTGTCTGCAAGTGTCAAGGATCAGGCATATCTTGTAAAACTGCGCATATTGAATTAAAATAATAACTGAATAAAAACAGACAGACTAAAGGTTGCTTTCATTCCTTTTTATAAGCAATTCCATCAAAAAGCAGACGTTTCATGCTGAAGATTGCACCTGTACAAAAACGTGGTGGAAAAAAACCCTTTATAGTAGCTGAGAAAACAACTAAGAGAAGATTAAACTGCAAATTATTTGTGCAGAATAAAGCAGAAAAAGAATGCAGATTCCAAAACGTCCTTTATTTACATCAGTCTGTATGTCGATCAAACTCTCATCCAAGCTCTGTTTTTTTCCCATAGCATAAGAAATCATGCCGACTGTCGCAGTATTAACATCAAGCAATATATTGACATCTTTTAACCTCTTCAATCTCTCAGTCTTTTGTGTTTTTCCTTTCTATTCACATGACCAACTGAAAGGAGGCGAGATCTTAGTTTCGCAACCGCGTTCTCGAACATCAAAGCGCATTAAAGACGATATTCGTTTAACATTGTACTGCATATCACACAATCAGTTGAACAATCCACAGATGCCGAAGGATGTGACGCGTTGCAATGGAACATTTCATGAAAATGACGTGTTCTCTCATCTCCCATGATTTGGCGATAGGTGTTTAAAAAAAAACAACAACTATATAATATATAAAGACGAACAAAAGTGAAATATAGTATATTTTTTATATATATATGGCATGAATTTAGCAACTGTACAAGTTTAATGCATAGTGCTTTTGCAGGCTAAATAAATTATAGAATATAAGCATCTCTGTCATACAGGCCTCCTGAGGTAAAAAATAAATAATATCCTTCATTCATTACATTGCCGAAAGCTCAAAAGGGCAGCCGGAATGTCGCTCCCCTTTGCTTTGGCAGGGGTCAGGGGAAGGGGAGTGAAGCGGGAATGGAAAAGCGCATGAAGTCTTTAGTTAGTACCAGAAACAGGCTATGTAGTCATCTATAAACGTTTAGAGCTGAAACTGTCTCAAGCACCATAGATATACTGTATATATAAACAGATTTATACCGTACCAAAGTGTCAGCGGACTGACAATGAGACCACATAGAGAGAAGGCCAATGATCAGACATACTGTATGCATCAATCTGATCTGGAATGCAATAAAACTCAATTCAATGAGTTGTATTTGATGAAAAACATCATTTAGGGAAGTTTTTGCAGAAGCCAATCAAAAATGTCCCAAGAAGTTGGCATGCAGCAAAAAGCCTTTATTTTTGTTACTGATATTAAAGATCCTTGTTGGTCCTGCCAGACTGAGGATTTTTCTCGCCTCTCAACCGTGACACGCTGAAGTGGCCCAGCCCCGAGGCGTCACATTGCTGAAAATGCCAACATAACCGCAGGGGATGTGAAAAATCAATGAGCCAACGCCAGAATCATTCGAGAAATCGTGCTGTGCTATTTCATTGAATATGAAACACTCTATGTGGTCTCAGTGTGTCCAAGAATACAAAAAGTAATATAAAACACACGTAACAGTTCATGTTGAATGTGACTAGTGTCTGACAATACAAATACTGGGACAGAATCAAAGAGATTAAACACATAATTTAACAAGCAGTGTTTTCTTTTTCTTTTTCTCGTTACTTTTTAAACTTTTTTTGTTTGTTTGTTTGTTTGTAAGCATGTTCTTTTTAGGCTAGCACCATCTGTACACAAATATGGATTTTTTTTCCCCATAGATTTCCAAGATATTGAAGTGTTCACAAGGCACTTGTCGTCCTTTTTTGTTCTGTTTTTCATTCATCTTCTTTAACGACTTGTTCTTTTATCCACATATGGTAATATAATTTGTTTGTTCACAGAAAGCAAGCCATTTTCGCAAACATTGACTCCAAAATTCCAAAGTGCTCATCCAACTATGTGGGACAAAGGTTTTTTTTCTTCTTTCTTTCTTTTCGTCAACTCTCCAAGTCCAGCGTTTTTCTGTTCCCCACCAAAATCCATTTTAGAAAAATATTCAGCTTTTATATTTTCCCATTCATTACAGCAATCATCGTTGTGACGAACTTTGTAACTTGCTCACATACACCCTGTTGAGCCTTTTCCACTTCCAATTGTCCATAATACTTGGCAAATCTTTTACCGTCGCCGGCAGGTGATGTCAAAGCATGTGATCATCATCAGATGAGCTTTGCAGAAGTTGACCCGGTTCTCCAGTCGTTCCGTGACAAACTCTAGAGCTTCCAAGTACTCAAGAGAGTCCACTTCAAATGTCTGCTGAAGGTCAACTGCAAACGTGAAGGAAAAGAATGATAACCGACCACCACACTAGTATTTTTGTCAAAATCAACTATTTATTGAGTCGACACCAATCTGTGGCTGATGACATCCTTAATGAACAAAAGTTCATTCACCCGATCAATTTTGAGCATCCAGATGGTTTAATCTTGTGGAGCGCTCTCGGAATATGCATTTATTCGTCATTTACATTTATATAGCACTTTTCTTAGCACTCAAAGCGCTTTACATAAGGGGAATTTCTTCAACCACCACCAATGTGCAGTATCCACCTGGATGATGCGACAGCAGCAGTGGCGTAACTTCGTAATGATGAGCACCACACACACACACACACTGCTCTCGTGGCCTAGAAGGGAACCTAATTTGTGTGCATATAACCTACTTAATTTACACCAGGTAATTATCATTAATATTATCACACTCATCCGCAGATCGCTAATCATACATGGTAATAATGTGCTGAGGCCATCTATGCAAAATGATAACCGCTAGTAATAATAATGATAATAATTAATTTATTACATTTATATAGTGCTTTTCTTGGAACTCAAAGCGCTTTACATAGAAGGGGTAATCTCCTCAACCCCCACCAATGTGCAGCATCCACCTGGATGATGTGACGGCAGCCATAGTGCGCCAGAACGCCCACCACACACCAGCTAACTGGTGGAGAGGACACAGAATGATGGAGCCAATGGGTATACATGGGGATGATTAGGATTAGGAGTCCATGATTGACAGAGGCAACTGGGCAAATTTGGCCAGGATGCCGGGGTTACAACCCCTACTCTTTCGCAAGACATTCTGGGATTTTTTCGTGACCGCAGAGAGTCAGGGCCTCTTGAACGTCTTATCCAAAGGACGGTGCTCTTTGAAAGTTTAGTGTCCCCATCACTACACTGGGGTGTTAGGGCCCACACAGACCACAGGGTGACCACCCCCTCCTGGTCTCACTAACACCTCTTCCAGCAGCAACCTGGTGTTTCCCAAGAGGTCTCCCATCCAGGTACTAACCAGGCTCAGCCCTGCTTAGCTTCAGTGAGCAACCTGTTTTGGGGCTACAGGGTGATATGGCGGCTGGCAAGTACAGTGCATAGAAATTTCATGTTGGAGCGTGATTTGATCGAACGTCATGGAGCGAGTTACTCTGACGAAATGGTCTACAGTAAGCAGCGTGAATGATGTGATTTCGAATATCAAATCAGCGCATTTCCTTTGATATGTGAGTATCGCAAGTATCCTGTGAAATCACCTTGTTGCCAGGGGCCTGCTTGGGATGTGGGCAAGGTCCGTGAGCACGGGCCCCCAAGCTGCACTGTACACCCCAGGACAGCAGCCATATTGTGCCAGAAAGCCCACCACACAGATCACAGGGTGAGCATCTCCTAGTGGCCTCACTAACACCTCCATTAGCAGCAACCTAGTTTTCCCAGGAGGTCACCTATCAAGGTACTAACCAGGCTCAGCCCTGCTTAGCTTCAGTGGGCAACCAGCCTTGGGCTACAGGGTGATATAGGCCATGATCAGTGACTATGTCAAGTTTAAAGCGTCATGGCAAAGCATTAAAGTCGACTAGTCTATGCAACCCCTAATTCATACAGTTTATGGCTATCATTTTTTGGACTAGAAACAGTTCAATAAAGTACCATTGACTGTAACCCAAAGTGTGTTAATCACTTACATTCAGTGGTCCATTTCTCTGGCTCCAGCATCAGATATTGTTTGGTTTGCTCCAGTTCTTTCTTCAGCCAATCGTACTTGGCCCGCACCTCTGAGATTCTCTGTTGCCGATGCTCCAAGATCTTCAGTTTGGCACTAAAGTATATTACTTCCTGGGGATACAACAACAATAAGTGGGACATATATACCATGTTCAAAAGAACTGCTGTTAAAACACCCTGCTGCTCACTCTTCTTACCTTATTACCTACGGTTCGCCTCCTCTGTAAACGTTCAACATCATCAATCTCATAAACCTTAATCTCAAAAGGTTCAGCTAAACCCCTCTGCGTGGGCCGGAGGGGGCCATCCACCCAACGTACCCCTGGACTGATGACTGGCTTTCTCACGGGAGAGGAGGTGTCCAAGGAGAGGTTAGGGATTAGACGGCGTCTCTGGGACCCTGGATAGGAAAAAATGTCATGTTATGACCACTATGTAAACACATTTTATCAAACTTAAGTTGCTTTGGAAGTACACCAGACAAAAAAAGTGTAAAAGTGTCAAAGTGCTGAACCAAAGTTTAACCTACAGCACTCGGAACAGCAGTGCTACTAATTCAGAGTAGCAGTGTAATGAAAAAGACCACTGAGATAATGTCAGGACATTATCTTATCTGACCAGTCTGGGAGAACGAAGTCTACACTGAGGAATTTGCCAGAAGTGGTTCCCCTATTTGCATAGAAATTGACAGTTCCAGGTCTACTGATATACTATCTGATTTGGAACCAAGGAACAAGGTAATATTAATGTGTTTCAGCTTGTCAGTTGGTCTGAAAACGGCACAGAAAAGGTCAAACTTTCAGTCTTCCCTCATTTCAGAGAGAGAGAGTGCACTTTCTCCTGAGAGAGTTCAGAAGAACGTTAAGAATGGCAGGTTTGCAAAGCCTTTTACAATACTGATTTTCTTTGCAGGTTCAAGCTTTGTGTCTGAATTTAGAATTATCATAGCCAGAATTTAAATTTTAAGTGTTCCCAGAACTTTCCACCATGCAAATGTTTGGGTGCAGAGAAATAGGGTAAAATGATTTGCCTGGGGAAACGGGAGAGAAGGTGTGTATTCAGAAAAACACTAAATATTCAAAGACCACCTACAGCTAAGTTTGGCAACTGCTATCAGTCTGTATCATAAAAGATCATCCAAGCACATTCGGGGGAGTAAATCTGTTTAAATAGTTATGTTACTTCCATCTATAATCTGGAATGAGCCCCACAAGCTTTGTAGTACAATAATTTTTGTTGAGCACAGTTCATTAATTATGCTGTTAATAGATCTTTGCATTGTTGAAATGTAGAAAGATGAATGCCATGATGAGCCATCAAATAATCTTTTAGGTTATTTTCAGGATTTTAAGTATAAAGAATCATAATTTCAAAATGCTTACCTGTATTACTTCTTTTCTTTGAATTCTTTAGGCTCCTTCGACTACTGACAGAACCACTGTTTTCACTCATTGAGTCCTGAGCAGATGATGTGCTTCCCGTGGCCTCACTGTCTCGTATCATACTCTCATAGCCACTGCTACCACCACTGTGGTAAAACAAGGCAGTCTTTCCCATGGCGGGAGGAAGCTCTCCGCTTAGCACGCTGCTGTTGTCACTGGCGTGCCCACTACTGCAACGGTGAGGCCTTCTCGGGGCAGTGATCTTACTGTAAGGTGAGGGTAAAGTATGGACCACTGGCCTTTCCTCTTCTGGGACTGCTGCTCCTCTCTCTTCGGTGTCTGAAGCTCCTCGTCCTTGGTTAGTGCGAGAGCTGGCGCTACCTTGTAGAAGCTCAGAGATTCGTCCATTCACTGCTCTTAAAGGTAGCTTAGATACAAGCCCTGTCCCCTTGTTGCGACTTAGGGACTGGGTTGACCATGAACTTTGGTTCTGGTTCTTTCCGTTGGGGGGCAAACTTGAGCTCCGGTTTACTGACTGTGGGAGGGACTTGGTGGAGAAACTTAGGGTCTTAGTGCTAGAGGTTGATAAGCTTCGAGCTTTGGGGCTTGCCATAAGGAGTTTGCTAACTGCAGAGATTTTGGATTGACTTGATTTGGGTGACTGCAGTACATTGTTGTTGCCATTTGGTCCGTTGGTGGGTGATGAAAGCAAACCACGAGTGATGCTCCTACCTGTCCTTGGCATTGTACTGTCTTTTGTGACTCCTCCTTTGGAGCCCAGAGAGGTCAAACTCTCAGCTCTCTCCAAGGAATTACAGTCATAATGTGCAACATGGGACCTCCCTAAGGAATTGGTTCTGTTCGCTAACTGCTCAAGTTTGGCACTGAAAAGTCTGCTGCTCTCTACATTTGGTCCTTTATGTTTACCACCCAAATCTTCAGGTGTGCCACCGAGGAAAGATAGATACTGGTGTGGGGTCTGAACATTTCCTGGATTATGCTGCGGGCTTGCTCGATTCCTCTGGTCAAGGCTGGACTTCCTTACAGGTGGCAATGGTGGTATTCCTTTCTGACGAGCAAAGATACCTTGCCTTCCAGTGGAACTTCTTCTTTCGAGTGTGGCTCTTGGACTGCAGGGAGTAGAGGTGGTAACCCCAAGGCTTTTATACTCTCCACTCATGTACCGGTATGTAGGGTCTTCCAGATCATCTTGCTTATTTAAGCGATGCCATGCACGAGGGAGACTACCTGTCCTGAGGATGTCAGCAGAGTACACTTGAGTTATGCTTTCGGGTGCATTGAAAACCATCTCGCAGCCATCCACCACTCGGTTCATGGAATCAGGGGAACATGCTGCTTCACTACTTGAGCTGTGCTTGTCGAATTGACATTTCCTTTTCACTGATTCAGATGTTCTCTTCTCTGATTTGACATCACAGACCATGTTCAATGGCTTAGTCTCTTCACTGCCCTCTCTTTTCATCCATGGGTCATCAAAATTTATCTCACTTGATATTGGAACAGGTGGGGATTTGAGATCATTAACTGGAAGGGTTTTGGTAAGCAATTCCTGCACAACTATTGGCTTAACAGCAGCACATGGGTGAATTGTTTTATTGGTCTTAAAAGGAACATAGACACCTAAGGTTGAGGACAGCTTGTCTAGTTTGTGTTTAGTAGTTGGGCTTTTTTCATTCACTTCAGTTGTATTGGAATCACTCTCTTTTTCTGAGTTGCTTTGTCCATTTGACTCAGGGAGAACTTCAGTGTCACCTTCTTCTTGAATTTCCAAAAGCCTGTCTTCAGCTAGTGCCTCACCTTGTCCAAAGCCTTGCTGAGCAACAAAGCTATGACATGATTGGTCGCCATCACTGCCAGCACTCATTTCACTCAGCCATGAGCTGATTGAGGAACGACGACTAGCCTGGACATCCCCTTCTATCCTGCTGAGAGGCAGGAATTTATTAATGTTGACTTGTGAGATAGTGGTGGTGGTAGTGCAGGGAGCAGTGGCATAGTGTTCTAGGTCTTCACTTATGCTGCTAATGATACTAACAGGCCTTGATCCAGATGCCATGGCCTGCAACGAACAGTCACTGTTAAAGCTGATAATACTGGTTGGTCTGCCATTTTCCATAATCCCACTAATTGTCAGCTTTTCTACTAGGGTAAACACCAGCTCATCCTCTCCATTGGGTTCCAAAGGATGCTCCAGCATAACTGTGGCTGTGGTGTCCTTCACATCTTTCTTATTATCCAAAGGCAGCTGGGGAACATCATCACACAGTGTCTCAGCTGATCCAAGGCTATTGGTGGATGAAGATCTCTTTAGGACTTGTGGGCTCATCCCCACTGGAGAGGTTCTAGACTCTGGATTAAGCAAAGACTCTGTAGATGACTTTCTATAGTCTAAATTAAGATTTTGTGAGGAGTGAGGAGGTGTACCAGGCATAACTCCTTTCTGGGTGTACACTTTGCAGCGTTGAGAGGGAGAGGATGGTGGTTTATACTCTGAGGTTTTAGTAAGACTGGCAATTCCCAATCGAGGGGAGCCCATAGGTCGAGGCTTACTCTCACTGCTGCTTCCACCACTGATGGATTCTCTACTGTCATGCAAACTGGAGCTCTTGGCTCTCTGAAGAGGGGTTAGTTGCCCAATGCCACTGCTACCAGTCACACTTCTGCTGCTGGAGAGTCCACAACTGCCTGTTGAACACTGTGTCAGGCTTTCAATTATTGACTGAGCGATCTCTGCTTCTTCAACCACCTCACGGATCTCCGCCAGTTGCTGGTCAGATATCCTCTTTGGAGAACTGGATTGATTACACCCTTTAACGACTTGACCATGACCAGACTCAAATTTGGCAGCTCTGTTGTCAGGGATTTCTTCAAAAGGGAATTTTGTGACCTCTTCTCTTCCATCAATACATTCCAGCCTCTCTTGTAGCTCTGCAAAAGTGTTACACTTAAGACAGTCCTTCTCTTTTTTACCCGACTCGGCACCTTCCTCTGGCAAAGGTGGAAGTGGCTGAGGATGAATGGGCTGCAAAGGTTGGACAGACTGTGAGGCCTGTGCTAGTGGGTCTACAAATTGTTGAGATGGTTGTGATGTCAAAGGAGCCTGAACAAGATCTGCTTTATTTTTATGCAGGGATGGAATGATAGGAACAAACTCTGGAGGACCTTCGTTGTCTGTTAGCTCTTTGTCTGAAAGAGCTGAGCCATTTGGTCCCACATAGATAACTGTGTCACACGACTGCTCGCTGCTGGAATAGTCTTCAGGGTCACTTGAGAGGTGTAGCAGAGGCATCTCTGAATCAACAACATTTCTAGAATGGATGGTCCTCAGCTGTGTTGGGCGACGCATTCTTCCTTCCTCACATGAGCTCTCACCACCAGAGGAACTGGATGTGTATTGCTACAAAAGAAAACATTTGACTGCATTTTAAACAATTAAACATAAAATACAATTATGAATCTATTTAAGGTAAAATAAAGTTCAATAAAATAAAGGACTGGGTCATACCACGCTTACTTTAGCCTTCTTCTTCTTCAGCCTAAGAACACGAGAGGCAATTTGAAGGGTGGAAAGTGTCTCTGAGAAGTTGTTGGGTGACGAGGAAATGTGGGCTATCATGGTGGTGCGACAATTCATGTTTCCCAGGGACTCTCGTAATAGCATGGTTAGCTTACTATCTCTGTAAACAAAAATGACATTAGTTTATTTGTGCAGAATGCCAATTGAGTAACCTTATGAATAACAGTGAAGATGCATGAGTTTACCATTTTACAAATATATTTTGTTCTCAAAAGGGTTGAGCATTCAAAATCAAGGATTTTTAACAAAATTAACAGCAATTAGTTTAATCTTCTAAAATTATCCTTTTTAATAATAACAATAGATAGAACCTTTTTGGTCATTTTGATTTGCTGAAGTGCCCTTGATTCGATTTAGAGAGAGCAAAGGAGAGAGAGAAAGAGAGACTTGGATTGGCATTTCCTGTTCTGTCTGCCTTCCCTATGGCAACCATTAGAGGTGCCAAAACTGCTTTTCAAGGATGAGTCAGCTGGCATTACGATATTCACATGCAAGTTCAGTTCTCAGAAATCAATGACATATACAATAACTTGAAGCAAAATACTGTCACGGACTACAGCAACAGAGTGTACAGTAATGTGATTACACTGACACTGTGCTAATTTGTTTGATGTTGGATGATTTGCTTAAATATGGTTAGTGAAGTGCATAGTCAATCTTGAGTGTTTATTAAGACAGCGAACACTTGGCTGAGCTATAAATTATTACAATTCTAAAATTATTTCACTAAACATAAATTAAACAAGCATAACTGTAAAATACTGTAAAAAATACTGTAAAAAATGTATTTTAAAGTGTTTCTGGTTATTACTTCTAATATTGTGTCATAGACTGAATGCATTAAAGTGTAAAATCCATAATTTATTTATATATTCCAAATTGATTAAAAAAAAATCAGAATTCTAAACAATATTCTAGATTTGACATAAAGGTTAAAACAGCCAATTACAACGATCACAGGCAGTTAATTTACCATTTAGCTCTTATTATTAAATCACCATCTAAAATTGGTGACTTTATATTCATTTATGATACACGCATATTAATTCAATTTATCTTGTGCAAATGTTGCATTCCTCCTAAAAGGCTGTAAACCCTAATTATATCTGGGCTCTCCAGAACGGATGCGTTGCCAGCCTTAAACCCCATGATGCTTTGCAATGTAAATTCGCCATGATTAAATTAAGGAGCCATGGCATAAAATGCAAACGTGCCTTGAGGGAGCTAAATGGAAGCGCTGCGAATTTTGGGGAAACAAAGCTGCTGGAAAATGCATGGCACCTTCTAAAAGTTGTCTGTTTAACTGAAATTAACATGCTGCTTAAAAGAAATAAAACAGCAGTTGCAGAGAAATGGTCTGTGTTAAGAATGTTCGATGAATCCCAGTGAATGTGAAACTGCATCTGTCTCTATGGCTGCTTGGCACAAGCTAATTCACTTAGCTATTACCCCTGAGGAACGATAAAGGTTACATTCTCTCTGCAGATTCAATGTAGCATTAGAATCCACTAATAACTGCTCACATCAAAGCCTGGAAAATGTCAGTTTGTATATATTATTCATATAAGGTGTGTTCATGAAGAATTAATGACATGCAGCAGAGATATTAACACTAAACATGTTGCATCTTTAATGAGTCGAGCGACTGACGAATTACTTCACCCATCACAGTATAATCGCAATCTTGTCGTTGAGGTTGCAACATACAGTATCCAACTCAATGTTTTTGTTGAGATCATATAATGTGAAAGAAAAAGTGAAAAGAAAAGGTCTCACTTGTAAGGGATGTGCTTGCTGCCATTGACCAAGGCCAATATGACATTCCCCAGGGCCGAAAGAGAGAGGCAGAGTCCTGTAGTGCTGTCACGGGTCTTGCTCAAAACCTTCACACAGCTGCCCAGGTCGATGAGATGCAGTCGGCTCCTGCCTCCCGACACTAAGCAAAAGAGCCACACAGTCAGATTGCCTGAACAGTTTCTAACATGTTCATCATTCATCAATCTCTTAACTCTAATATGATACAGTATTTCATAACATTCTCCTTTATGCCTAGGCCAATGGTCCAGACACCATAGTGACAATTTTAAGAGACTCAACTGAAGTAATTGATGTTAACCATAACCAAGATTGATTTTTAAAAGAAATTAATACTTTTATTCACCAAGGAGGCATCCAATTGATCAAAAAGTGACATTAAAAACATGTATAATGTTACAAAAGATGCTGTCCATTTGAACTTTCCATTCATTACATTTTCTAAAAAAATATTAGGGAGTGCAACTGTTTTTAACATTGATAATAATAAGAAATGTTTCTTGAGAAGAAAATGTGCATATTACTGTAGAATGATTTCTGAAGGATCATGTGACATTGAAGACTGGAGTTCTTGCCAACAGGGATAAATTACATTTTACAATACATTAAATTAGAATAGATTTTAAAGTAATAATATTTCACAATATTACATTTTTAAAACATCTATATAGCTACACTCTAAAAATGCTGGGTTGTTTTAATCCAACTTTAAGTCAGATATGGACAAACCTAAATGTTGGGTTAAAAATGTCATTAAAAATGTAACCCGATGGCTGGGTTGGTCCATTTTTAACCCAAAGTTGGGTTAAAACAACCCAGCATTTTTTGGTTAAATTAAGAAAAAAGCTTGCAAAGAAACTGGAAAAGCAATAGAATGTAAAGAAACTTTCAATATAAAGGACAGTATAAACTGTCAAAAACATCATGATGACCATCTAATTCTGTTATGAAGTGTTCTTGGAAACTATTAGTAGACCAATATAGATAAATGGAACTTATTAGTGAAAATTGAGGATAATGACCCTATATTTCAAATGGCAACATTATATCTCTATGTGTTTCTATATTATGTAAGTTAACCTTCATCACGGAAACATCTAGAGTGGATTTCATGACTCTGCTTACATTAGCTTCATTATACACAGTTAATTCAACCCACTCAAATACCCTCAAAGCTAACACATCTGGTTTTACTCTCTTGGAAGGAGGGAGGACTCACTTGAGCCAAACAGAACATTTTTTGTGATAAGAGAAATTAGCACTGTTCTCCAGAAATAGCCAGCTTTAGCATGGCAGCTTTTAGATCAGATCCTACATCTCACATTAACAATGGCACTTTTTTCCTGTTATCACACCCCTCTCTAAGATTATCAGCAACAGACTATTTATAAACCATGCTGACAACATTTGGAAGTATAATGAGAAAGTTTGAAATCAACAGTGGAATAGAGCAGATTACTGCAGATAAGTCTAGCACAGCCGATCAGAATCTTATTTTGTGTTTTAGATGCTGTTGTTATTCATCATAAAAGTATCTTACCAACCTTAACCAGGAATTACCAAAAATTTTGAAACCTAAAAAAATAGGTCACAGACCAAAAACCATTTGAGAACCACTGTTGAGTCTCCACTTAAACTATATCTAGCTTAAAATGATACTCACTTCCACCCTTGCCGGTCTTTTCCATTCGATACTGATAGATGTGTAGGGTGAAGAGCATGTGAGAGTTACGGTGCTCCTCTTCGTCATAGTCTGGCTTACTGCTGTAGCGTGAAGCAATGGCAGCATCCAAGAAGAAGGCGGCCTTCTCAGCCGTAGGGGCGCGCAACTCACTCTGATTCTGTAACTGTGTAAAAAAGGTTCGGTTGAGAAACAGTACTGACTTAATACTCTACAATATTATCGGCATCAGTATAGTTGTTCGGTTTGGCTGATAACTGCCAAGCTACATTTATTTTGACTTTATTTATGGAAAATTGCCATAATATGATTACCGAATCAAGAAGCAGCTATATCTAAATGATAAATCTGTCGATTTTAAGAGATTGTCTCTTTATAAAGTTCAAATTAGTTTTAGATATTGATTCATTTTTCCAGTTAATTAATATTTAAACTAAATATAAATTTAATTGCAGCATTTGTTGAATAGGTTGTATGATATATATATATATATATATATATATTCCATAGATTGAATAGAAGGAGTGGAATAGAATAGAAAATGGAATAGAAGTCTATTTTTCACAGTATTTTAACATCAATCAGCGATTATATGAACAATCCCTTAATGAACAATATACTGTATAATTAAAGAAATGTGAACAACATTAATGAGCTTACCTGCATCCCGCAGATGGGGTCCTCGCAGAGATAGACTCCTGGAGACTGGCCGTCCTGCAGACTGCCTGTCGCCACCTCTGACAACAGATCTTTCAGGTTCTCGTCTTTTCCCCAGACCTCCACAGCCGACACTCGTACGGAGAAACGCGCACCCGTCTTTTCCTTGCACTCGTTGATCAATTTAAACAGCCAGGAGATGGCACACGGGATAATCCCGAAACTCTGCATTGAATCATCCTTGCCAATCATAGTGTAGGATTTGCCTGCAACAAGACCAAGGACCAAGTTGACGATGGATTGCTTTGAATACATTCGCATTTCAGGGGCATTATAAATGTAGAGTGGAACGGTACAGTAGAAATAGGTCAGGTGCTAAAAGCCATGGTGTCTGTTTGGCCTCAAGAGCATTACACCAATATGTGTGGTCTATTTCACACTTTCTAATGTGATATTTAGCTTCCAGACCAGCACTCTGGCATAAACCACAGTGACAGATGTCTCATACACGCAACTCCGACACATTCCAATACAATTAAAAATCCATTACAGCTGGAAAATTGACAAGATTAATGTAATCGTGCTCATAAATATGGTCGGAAAATGTACCATGACTAAATACACGAATGTTTTGTCTGCCTTAATGGGTTCTTATTTCTAGAAAAACCCTTTGTTTGAAAGTACGGTGACATTTGCCATATGTCGTAGTGTGGTTGAGTAAGCACATATGCCATGTGGGCAGCACTGGGCATTAAAAGCAGGTTCACCCGCAGGACCAGAACCGGAACAACAGCCTGTTGATTGGCACTCCCTGGATTCATTTCTGGACATTGCCCTCCACACAGTCATATGCATAAATACCCCTGCTGTTGACATGAAAGGGGCACACTAAACAAAGCCATATGTCACAGCGCACATTCAGAACAGATTTAACTTCAAAAGACGGATTCCACTAGTTTGGGTGGGTATGAGAAAGAGAATCACAAACAGAGATGATACAGTGTCTGCTGAAATAGGCTCATTTGCATGGTTCACAGTGATTCAAAACACCACAACAGTTCATAAATACAAGCCAGTCCTGCAATGGTGAAGATGCAGCAGAGTACAGATTTATTCATGATTTAATATGACGCACATGGGCCAGATTTATCTAGAGACTTGAAGGAATATTTAAGGAGATATTATACTATTGTGGCAGGTGCATCATTGATTCGATCCACTGTTAAATGAGAAAAATGTTTTTTTATGTGCAAAGTAGTGTTATGAGCTTTTGCCATTTTTATTAGCTTTAAAAAAATAATAATTTCAGTTTTTCAAATTTACGGGTACGTTTACACAAAAACATTTTGTGTAATTTTTTTTTCGTTTGCATTTTCCGCGTACGGATGACACCATCAAAACAATCCCTGATCACACCAATCCGTGAAAACGATAAAAACATTGTATTATTCATACCACGCCAGTAGTTGGCGATGCCACTTTGTATAGAAAAAACTATCCGCCTATAGAGTGAAAACCTAATATGCATCACATAACCGTTTTCACAAATTCACTTTTTTGTAGTTTACATGGAGACAATAAATGGCCGTACACACCGAGACGAATATCGGCGCACGTTGGTTGCCAGCGTTTTTCAACGCGTTTTGTGTGTTCACTCTGAAGATGAGAAGAGTGAACATGCAAATTAATTCCCTAACATTAGATGGCACCCATTTGCTCTGCAATACCACTCCAACAGTTCTCTTTAATCAAGATTTGTGTAGTCGCGTTTGTCTCGTAGTTCTTTATGTTCTAACACCAACGAGACCAGCAGCTCTACATTTATCTTGCCTTGCATCTTCCTCGTCTTATTTCTTCACTGCAGTGTAGACAATACTTGGTGTAGATCTTCTTTGCCTTTACGTGTGCTCGGCAAGACCGTTTTGTGTTTGAGCGCCCCCAAGTTGTGTTTTACTGTAACTTAAGAAGCTCCAAACACCTGAGCAAAAGCGCCAATCTCATTGGTCAGATAGTTTTTGACGCAGAGTGTCAAACTAAAAAAAAAAAAAAACCCGAGGCATTTAAAAAAAAGGACGCTTTTATGCGTGGCGTTTTCCGTGTCGGTGTGCACACTCACAATGGCGCCCTTTGTTTAGTCACGAGGCATTAAAGTCCCCGTGAACCGGAAGTTGCAAACGACTTTTCTCCAGTGTTGTGACGTATTTCTGAGAGAAACAGAATACAAAATGAGGCTAAATAGTGGGCGTGGCTTTTTTTTCCAACTAGCACCTGATTGGATCTAGAAAAATGGGTGTTTCATTCTGAAATGGAGGATGACGCAAGTTTACACACGCTGTCAATCAATTGCTCACTTGGGGCTCGCAAACACACAGCAGCTGTCAGTTGGAGGGGCGTGGTTATGGATGTTAAGGAGACACCCAAACCGTAAAGCCTACGTCATCGGGCAAGGTCCTCCAATGCAGAGGGAGGGGCATTTTCAAAATTTGATTAAAGATTAAGAAGCCAAATTTTTTTTTTGTGTGTGGACTGACTTGCATGTATGAATTGTTCACCACAAAACGATTAATTTAGGCAAACAAAGTAAGTATGGTCAATTTTGATTTCATTGGGACTTTAAACGTCTGCGAATATCACGCGCGAAATTCGTCCTGGTGTGAACAGGCCTTAACGGTGTCGTTTTTAACTCAGAAAACCACAGAAAGTAAATCAAACAACCACATAAACACACATGCCAATCAACACTGAACAAACTGTGAGAACTGAAGGCTAATTTAGCCTGGCTAAGGCTACAGTTTACATGTTTACACGGAAACGATTCTGAAGAGAAAACGCAAAAGTGGCGTTGTGTCATCACTTTTTATTCTGCGTTTTGACGAGCGTTTTGTGTGTGAAATTCGCGTGCAAATGGTGACGCAAAAGTGTGTGAAATTCAATGTAGTATGCACTCCAGGCGGCTAGGAGTGCATACTACAACAACACCAAGTCCACGCGCCTGCGTACAAACTTCACTGTCGAGCAGACTTTTGCGTTTTTACCGTTTACACGGGAACGCGGCAGTGGAGCGTTTTTAAGATTTCCACTCTGGAGGGTGGTTTCACTTTTTTGCGTTTTTAAGCCTCAAAAACGTCGTCGCCGTGTAAACGAAAGGCACATCCGATAAAATATTTTTACGTTTTCACCCGCAAGCGTTCTCGTGTAAACAGGGCTTAAAAATACACTAGGGAGGCTAATCAGCAGAAACTGAAACAGGTACGTAACAATCAGTAACCAAGGAAACAAATAAGTGGCAGGAAAATGGGAACAAAGGAAACATGATGTGACAATGATGTTATATACCTGTTCACCTAGCTAACTTATCATCATGATTACACTGCATTAAAATCCATCAAAACAGATAATAGAAAAAGAAAAAAAATAGAAGAGCATACATCACATTGTAGACGTAAAAATCATTTATATAAATAAAAAAAAAACATGAATGAGTTCAATTACATTTATTTTTAATTGATGTACTTAATTTGTATTATCTTTTTTACGTAATACATTGTACATTTTGATTGTAGCATATCAAAACTGCTTTCTCGAAAATGGTCTTTCACATCAATTAAAGTCGCTGGGCTTTTACTTCCAGGCGGAAGATGAGATGGATGTTCTGTAGCAGGTGAACTGAGAGTCAGTAATTCAATCAGACTGGATGGAGATTCAATTACTACAGCATCTCTCTTAAAAATTTTACACACACAAATCCATTATAGGCTTCAACTTGTCCTTCAGTTTAATGGATTCTGACTTAAGCATAAATAAGCCTCTGGGCTGATCAAGCAGTTTCAGAAGATAAAGCTTCATTCCAGAACACTGCTAGAGTATTTTAATAGTCACCATATGGCCTTTGCATCCTCACAGCCAGCATGACATACATGATCTAGAGGTCAGGACGTATTATGTACGATTATTAATTCACTCTCTGGTTTATTTTAAGGTTTAAAACAAGAACAAATCTGCGATACATGTTAAAAGAACCTATCGTATGTATTGATGCGCTAAAGCAATGGTGAGCAGGGGTCAGCTCGATGCACAGCTCAAGTTCACCATGATTCTTTTGTTTCTTGTTTATACAGCCACATTGTAAAGCCAAATGTCTAAGGTAATTACTTTCAAACCACTAACAGGCCAGTGTCTGGGTTATTACAGCTAGTTAATTAGCTTTAGGCAGCTGACCAATGAAATCATTGTGGAATGCTTTTCCAATGATGTATGAGCCGGTCTTTGGTTCTCAAGTAAAGGTTAATGGAAACGAGGAATCTGAGGAATTACACGCTGTCATCAAATCACTGACCAGCAACCAGGGTAGCATTTTCCCATTGTTTTCCAAGCAAACTGCTGGTTAAATTTTACACTAATCTTCCAGAGACAACAATGGACAATGACAGCTATACAGGGTGAGATCATATTGTAGTCTGCCATGCATGCTATGAAACTAATTCCATCTAATTTACAGGATGTAAGGTGTTGGGAACGCCGGGGAATGGTTATTTATGGAATATAAAACACATATGAGAGATGGAAACATTACAGGATGTATTAAGCCTCTGACGTTCATTACAAAGACAAGAAAGATGTCTGTCTAAAAAGGCACTTACAAGATATTAGAAAGGGTCAATGAAGCACATTGTGATAGCCTCATATATTAAAGAGACTGTAATTTGTCTCTTACCTAGTTTGGAGTGTCCAAAGCAAAATACACAGCCATCTGCTCCATTGACCACAGACTGGATGACTTCAGCCACAGTTCCAGCACAAACCTCTGCCTGCCAGGAAACAGTCAACAGCCAATCAAAATCATGCTCTGCAAAAATAACTCAAATTGCATGACTTAAATTAAGATGACTTATCTTTTTTGTTTTTACTTTTCAAAAAAATATTTAAAAACTAAAAAAATATTTAAACACTACAAATGTACTTGAGAGGCAGCATGGAAAAAGGTATTAGGACTTTTCAGAGAATTACAGTATATTTGATACGAGTGTAATTTGTCAAAAACTTTATCAAAAACTGTCATTTTTGATAAGTGTAAAGGTTAATATGAACGAAAAGTTGTTTTAAGAATTTTTAGATATTTTAACTATACTCTAAGGCAAAAACTCTTGTTAAAAACAAGATTTTTCTTTTTTTTTTTTGGTGTGTGTAAGATCTTCTGTATAGCAGCAATGACTTAAACATCATTATTAAGCTATGAGGTTAAAGATCTGGGTTGGTAGCCTTATAGTTAAAAATTCTATATGCTGAGGGGTGACATATGCAGCCATTTTTGTCTTAAACCGCAATCACTATTTAAAGTAATGGTTCTAAAATGGTGTTTTGCAGCAGTGCTATAGAACCATCTTTAGTTCCCCAAAGACCCTTTCAGTGTCTTTTTTCCCACTATAAACTATAAAGAACCTTCTGTGCAATGGATGTTAAAGGCTCTTCATGGTATGCAAATAAAGAACTTTTATTTTTAAGACAGGTTTCTCCAGAGGGATTTCCCCTGTATTGAGACCATACTGTTGCTTTGTAAAGGGAGCAATTATTTTGCAATTCTGCCACTTGTGGCTGAAATGACACTGCATGTTTAATGGTTAGCACCAATCCCTCACCTGAGAGGCATCATGGGAGAAGGCTGCATCAAATGCGAACATCTTTGGTGGAGCCTGGTTGGAGCTGCCACGTTTCTGAGTTTGATTCTGCTGAGAATTAGCCGCAGGATCCATGATGGTCACTTGCTTCTTACGAGAATCGACCTTCAGGAAAGAGCTGGACTCTGCCGCGCTGGCGGGCGATGAAGGACAAACGCGTACCATCACTTTAACCTGCACAGAAATACAACAGCATCTGCTCAGTAATGCATTTCAGATTGCCATGTTTCAAAGCACCAACCTATCTGTGAATAACAACTCAACCAATGTTTTTGAGAACAAAACATTCTGCTTGAGGGAGAACAAGCTATTTATCTAGGTTTACAGCTCTGTTAAAGGTTTAAAGATTGAGGAAAGTTCGCTCCTCATTTCCGAACACTACTCCTATATGAGCATTTGCTTTTTCAAGTGGTTTTGAACAACTTTTTGTGACTATAAACCCTCAAACTTTAGCCATTACTTGTGTTTTTGACAGAAGTGTGTGCAGTGTGATACTTAGAGAGTTATTCATAGCTCTTTAATATTTCACAGTCAAATGTGTGGAGACAGCAGGCAAACATTAAATCTCAGTAATGCTATGAAATGCAGTAGCAAGACTAAGGAAAAGGTAAGCCAATTAACTTCAGCTGAAGTTTCGTTTAGGAAAATTAAATTTACTCAAAGTTTCTCGAAATTAAAGAGATTGAATATGAATCCAATGAGAGTGTGCATTCAGGACACTTTTTGCCATAGAGATGGGAAAATGTGTCCCAATCAACCTGAATTCACTCAACGAACGGATTGCAGGTCTACCAAATGTTAGATGAATGTAATTGCTGAACATTAACTAGTTTATCTTGTTCTTTGAAAAAAAAAAGTAGTAATGCACCATCTAATATAGCTTGTCATGTATAGGCTTCATGTATCACATACATGTATACGATAAACACCTGTCCCGTTTGCAAGTGTGCTCAGTGAAACCATCATTGACTGAATGTAATTACAGATTAGTGGAGTAGAACACACAAGTGATTGTTGGAGGCATGCATAAAGACAGGAGATGAATCTTGGCTTTCTTTCCAACTCTACCTCGGTGACACTGAAAGCCATTTAAAGTCTAGACACAATGGTTATACATGGACACCAAGACAGCATTTATTTCTTCCAAAAACAGTAATATTGTGAAATATTTGCACAGTTTTTTTAAAAAAAAAACTGTTTCTATACAATACATTTTGAAATGTCATTTTTTCCTGTGATGTCAAAGCTGAATTTTCAGCATCATTCCTCCAGTCTTCAGTGCAGTCTTCAATACTACACATATTCACTATGCTAAACAAACGGCTGACCTATTGAATGCATCATCCCATTTATAAATGCCTCCCAAAGGAAACCCTCTCTATAAACTGTGACTAATACGCTTTCTTTCTGAGCCCTTGCTTGTTATAGAATTGTGGTCATGGAGCAGCCCTAGGGGCAGTTATAACATCTGTCATGCTGTGAAATGTAATTAGTGAAATCAAAGCATTCAAGATTAAATATCAAGTTAAGCACATATTCAAACAACAGATTTGTCTGACCCTAGAACAGTACAGCAGTTCATTTTGTCTTCTCAATGCAAAGCTGCAGACATAATTACCCTAGAAATCCAATCTCGACGCCATATGGATTAGCAAGTGTAATACCATCATCACTACATTGATAGACATTTGGATAACACCTAATCATTCCGGCATCTAATTTGTTTTAGGCATTGTATTTATTGGTGCGTCTTTGGACGAATGTTTTAGTAAAAAAAAAAAAAAACATAGAGGAGATTTCCTTGATATTGCCTCTGGAAAGGAGAAATAATCCTATATTTCAAGTGGATTCCACTGAGATCAATACATTATATTACAATTTCCAATTCTTAAATCAGAACAAAAGCTAAAATTAGTTGCTCTTTTACGGAGCCTCCCTAGTCCCACTTTGGCAAAAAAATTTATTATAACTATCTTGTGGCCTCAAGATAGTAACTCGTGGCCTCAAGATAGTAATTCGTGGCCTCAAGATACTAACTTGTGGCCTCAAGATACTATCTCGTGGCATCAGAGATAACTTGTTACTATCTTGATACTAGATACTAACTATCTTACTACTGTAACTCTAACTCTATCCAGATACTAACTCTATCTTGAGGCCACGAGTTACTATCTTGAGGCCACGAGATAGTATCTTGAGGCCATGAGTTACTATCTTGAGGCCATGAGTTACTATCTTGAGGCCACGAGTTACTAACTTAAGGCCACGAGTTAGTATCTTGAGGCCACAAGTTACTATCTTGAGGCCACGAGTTACTAACTTGAGGCCACGAGTTACTATCTTGAGGCCACGAGTTACTATCTTGAGGCCACAAGTTACTATCTTGAGGCCACGAGTTACTAACTTGAGGCCACGAGTTACTATCTTGAGGCCTCGAGTTATTATTTTGAGGCAACGAGTTACTATCTTGAGGCTACGAGTTATCTTGAGGCCACGAGATAGTATCTTGAAGCCACAAGGTAGTTATAATTAATTTTTTTTTTTTTTGCCAAAGTGGGACTAGGGGGGCTCCGTGCTCTTTCATTTCCTTAATGAAAAGGAGATTTCAATTTACATTTATTTTGTTGTTTTTTTTTTTTCATTTCACATTATTTGAAACCTAGCAGATGATGTGTATAATAGTGGATTTTGTATAGAAATTATGTTAATAATAATATACAAAATAAAGTATACAATTGGTGATATGGTATAGCAGCCATATCACCCTGTAGCCCAAGACTGGTTGCCCACTGAAGCTAAGCGGGGCTGAGCCTGGTTAGTACCTGGATGGGAGACCTGAGAAAACCAGGTTGCTGCTGGAAGAGGTGTTAGTGAGGCCAGCAGGGGGTGCTCACCCTGTGGTCTGTGTGGGTCCTAATGCCCCAGTATAGTAATGGGGATACTATACTGTCAAAGAGCACCGTCCTTCGGATGAGACGTTAAACCGAGGTCCTGACTCTCCGTGGTCATTAAAAATCCCAGGATGTCTTTCGAAAGAGTAGGGGTGTAACCCCGGCATCCTGGCCAAATTTGCCCAGTGGCCTCTGTCCATCATGGCTTCCTAATCATCCCCATATATACCAATTGGCTTCATCACTGTCTCCTCTCCACCAGTAGCTGGTGTGTGGTGAGCATTCTGGCGCACTATGGCAGCCGTCGCATCATCCAGGTGGATGCTGCACATTGGTGGTGGTTGAGGAGATTTCCCCTCTCTATGTGAAGCGCTTTGAGTGTCCAGAAAGGCGCTATATAAATGTGATGAATTATTATTATTATTATAATTATTTTGCATTATATTACAAATTGATGCAACAAATAACTTTTTGAATAAAATATGCCTTTTAAAGAAAAACAACAAAACAATGCACGAGACTTTTATGATTTATAAAATTATCTTTTATGACTTTTATCATTTTAAATATCTTAAAATTCCATTATAGAAATAAACTGAAAAAAAAAAATAATAATCAGTTTGATATGCAAAAACAGAATACAATTGAAAATACATTCAATTGAGTAAAAAAAATGATTTTGGAAAAATTTGATGAAGTTTTGATTGAAGGATTGAAGCAATCCTATAAATTCTGATAATACAAATCACACTGTATAACATGGATCTAATAAACTTGGGTATGTGTATGTAGACTGTCCAATGATCACACCAAGGCTGTTAAAATATTATCTCAGGCTATCTTCGGTATGACATACTGATGGACCACTGTTAGGGAGTCACGACCAACGAAATTGTCACGATTGGTCATCTTTCTTCGGGAACAAATCGTTCAGTGTGTATTAGGCATAAAGGAGACACATGAGTTTGCTAGGTCATTTCTCCAAGGAAAAACTGAAGAAGCAGGAAACTACAAGGAAGTAAAAACTGGGTATCTATTTGTCTTTCCTGGGAACAGACTTCCAGAAATGTCATTACAGTGTGTTAAATATTTCATCCTGGTGTCATTTAACAGCAAAAAGGACCCTGCAGTTTTGCATATACCACCTGAATTATGCATGAGGCGCATTGTTGAGAACACACACAACACTTCTCTACTAACCTGCTGAATATGTGCACACAAATCAGGACAGCTCATGGGAAAAAAGGAATGCAGCTGACCTTTGACGCTGTAATGATACTGTCATTTCATACATTGGTGAAATCCACCAGAGATGTGGCAGCATTTCTAGCAATGGTACATCAAGAGTTGTATACAGTACAGTACGACTTATCTACACAAGTTTCTAGAGTGTACATTTGAGGTAAAGCTCCTCTCTGAGCCCCAGTGATAAGTCTCAACCAAGAGCTTCAAACTGGCTCAGATCTAATAATTTTCTGGCAAACAGAATTTAATGAAACCCTATTCTACACCCACAGTCCCTGCGCTACAAAGAGTTGTCTTTTTCAGTTCAGTAAAATCAATCCTTCCATGTTTGTTTAGTACTGTACGTCCAGCATCTCTAAGCCCATTACCACAAATAGAAATTCTTCTTTTTGGTGATTTGCAACCCATTGCATGCATTGAGTCTCTGATTTTCAGAAGCAGGGATAAGATCACAGTAGGAGGGCTCATTAGCCAGCATATGCGGCGGGATGGCGGCGGAGGAGGTGGTCTCCCTATGAGCTCTCACAGCTTTCGTGGGTGAGAGCAGTTTTGGATAAAGTAGCAGCACTAATGAAAGGAGATGCTCTATTCTGGGTTATTAAAGGTCTTTAAGAACAAGGGAACAGGAGCCAAAACCCACATACTCACTCAGTGGTGCTCACTAGTTCTCATCATTAAAACATTTAGATTCACATTAATTTTGTATTTTGCATTTCATCATTTTTAATTTGTATATATATATATATATATTACTGTGAACCAAAACAAGGGCAAAAAAAACACCTTTTTTTAATTGTCCCCATGGTGCAGCACAAGTGCCCAAACAAACAAACAATGCAATCAAGTTTATCTGATTCACAAACAAACTATCCTGGTTCTTTTTAGTGAATCAAAAACATTAGGTGCAAGTTACATTGATGAACAAATTATGAGCCGGTACTTTTTAGTGAATCAAAAGCATACTCAATCAGTAGTCCGATTCACACCCAACAGATTCTTATGAGTCAGATCTTTTAATTAAATTGAGCATAAACGACAAGTTACATCTTTGAATCAGTCTGATGAATGCACAGTTGAACTGAATCAGAGTGGTTAATGGGTGCCTTCTCAGTTCTCAAACGGACGGCTGCATACTTACGAGCCCAGTCCTTACAGTAGGCTAGAGTTGCGTATTAGATTTCTTTTGTTTCTACGTATGCTATGCTTTAATCCCTGATATTTACAGGAGAGGTTTGAAAAAATGACACAATGAAATGTCATTCGAACACTTTTCATTTCATCGACTGATGTGATTTATATCATGGTATTTGAAGTATGGACCTGTGATGCCCAGATCTTATCGAGCTTATATGTGCTTGTAGCCATACAGAGAAAGCACGTTTCATATATTATAGTGGGATGAGATCCCCTCGGATTACTCATCAAGTATGGAATCAATAAGCCAGAAGTTGATATGTCCATTACAATAGATAATAACAAAAAGTCTTTATATCACTCTTAGTCTACAAAGCTTAATTAAAAAGACATTTCTTCTTAGACATATCTTCTTGCAGTGTAAACTGATGTGTTAAATGATCACAGGCATACTGGGATAAATATTTCAGACTATTCAATTCCCATGTGCTCTGCTTACTCCCTGATGCCCGTAAGGTGTTTTCTTTAACACCTACATTTTACAAAAGGGCTGTTAAAATTGTAATTAGCTACTGAATATATATATATATATATATATATATATATATATATGTCAGATGCACTGGCCAGGTTATTGATGAATCTGCCAGGATTCTCGCAGGATTCACTGTAAACCCAAATAAATTGGCAGAGCTCAAAAAATTTGAGGTAATCATTTACAACAACTTTCTTTAAGTCAAAGGGATAGTTCACTTTGAAATTAATTTTTGATACTGTACGTTTTTACCTCTTGTAACCACAGCCACGTCCAAGTGATCTGAGGGTGCGGGCGCTTGCTGTGATTACAAAAGGGTAAAAACGATATAAACGATACGTTTTCTCACACAAACCGCTCGTTTCGTGTCTTAGGCCATCAATGTGTACTTACATTTACGAGTCATTAAATCATGTTTAATTTGGACTTCTCTGTGCATGCTCTTAAAGGTGTACCCCATATACCTCCATTATATGACTGACAGACAAGAACGGTTTGACCTGAAGTAAGCAGAACTTTTATTTTGTAATATTTTGTACTCTTGCATTCTACTTGCTTTTAACTGTCTGAGTAAGCTAATTAAAACATTTAACTTAAAATTACAATGTAATCTCAACTTAAATATTTCTAGTAGTGGAAACTTGGTTAGATTTAATGCAATAAATGCTATCTTGCTAATTGGATACACAATGATTTGCAAAGCACTTTCTGAATGTGGATAGCAACATTTAACATTCATCAGTTCTCAAACTAAGCTCAAGCTCTACTCGTCACCAAACAAGTTCATAAAACCCAGTTTTGTGAACTCAAAAGAAAAAGAATGTTCTAAATATTCATATTACTCACTAATTTGTTTAATTTCAGTTACACAAACCAATTAATTATTGTGTTACTAAAGTATAAACCCCCAGAAATGTTCTAGAGTAGATGGATAGAGTCTCAACTAAGAAGAAACAGGAGATTTACAATGGAAAGCGTTATTCTCTTCTTTGATGGAAACACAAATTTACTCAGGAGCTTCTCGAAGGGTTTGAAAGTCACCACTAATTGCTTTATCATTATGCAGATAATGGAGATGCCTTTGGTATTTAATCTCATCACATTGTCATAAAACTCAGTCTGGGAGCGACATGCCTGATGGTGCAAATCACGATCACTGCGTGAATTGGGGAAAACTGCTGGGCTGGAGATGAAGGAGTGATGACATAATTCACACAAACATTTAGAATGAATTCCTATATCTTCACATCATCCTAGTAGAATAATGTCACATGTAAATTTGCATGAGTGCAAAGCACAATTTTAGATAGTGTTTTTACTTAATTAGTTATATTCAGAGCAAATATGAATGATATATCTGTGTCTTTCATCTCTATCTCAAAGTCGATCACCTGTGGATGTCATAAAAGCAGCAGTATAGACCAGCTACACCCATCAATATCTTATCTCACAATGTTCTTCTATCCAAAGGCCACTGTTGCAGCCCTGTCCCTTGAGAAAGGTGACATTTCTCTGCTGTAAATGCCAGAATTTGCATTGCCGACCATCCTGCTTATGGTCCGGTCTGCTGGAGAATGGTTCATTTTTAGTTCGCCAGCGCACCGCACGACATGCAGCCAGTGGGTGTTGTTTACAGATGAACTCAAGCTGTTCCAATGCAAGATGACCTGTGTGGACTCACCAAAAGTTCTCAACAACCCGCCTTGTGGTTAATTATGCGTCTCTCAAGATCTGCTTCCAAAATTCATAATTTTGCTTAACAGAAGCATCCACATTTGACAAACCCACAGATTACCTCTGAGATTTTTTGGGAGGTGCCAGCACTAGATATCATGACCCAAATCGGCAGACTGAGTCCAAATACAGATGAATGTCCCCCATCGTCTTATGTCTGAGAGGAATGCCAGATATGCTGGCTTCCCTGCGATGCGCTGAAGATCAGGATCAACTTTCACCATGAGGGGCTTTTCCACCTTTCAGTGCTCGTACCAATGCAGGCGTTTGACGGATTATTTCCATGCAAGAGCTTACTAGGGTGGTTTCAAATAGAAAAACAACAAACTGTCGGAGAAATCAGTGATGCGAACGGTGTGCTGACTGAGCATGTAAATTAATAAAGGAAGGCGGCGGTAAAGACAGGACAGAGTGACAGGGGGCTGAAGACTTTCCATTATGTTTGGTTGAGGGTACTGAAATTGCTTTTGTACTGTATAATGATGCTGGTTTACTAGTGATTCAACTGAATGGTTTACTGATCTGAAGTGTACAGAGATGAGACTAGCAAAATCAGACAACTGAAACATGGCTGGAAAAAAGAAGCCAATTTTGTAACCAGGACGGCTGAGTGGTTAAGGCGTTGGACTTAAGATCCACTGGACAGATGCGGCTATAAAATAATTCACATTATAAAATATGTGGTTGCATTTACCAACAAACCAGTTTCTCAAAGTGGTTCTGAAGCACCTGTAGAAAGAATGAAGGGGGTTCCAGCATTGCAAAGTGACGAGGATGGCCGAGTTTTTAAGGCGTTGGACTTAAAGGGGTGATGAACTGAGGAATCAAAATTTCCTTGACCTTATGGCATCTAAGAGGTCATCATATTATAAGAATATCCTGTAAGTTTCAGAACTGAAAACGTCCTTGTAAGTCCAATAAAAGCTTTTATTGACACCAGGTTCAGCAAACGACTCGTTTTTAAAAGTAGGGAACTATGACGTCAAAGAGGATAAAACAGCAACCCCGCAGAAGAAGATCAACGCCTACTTCAACACGGCCGGTTTAGCCCCGCCCACCGATTCAAGTATTACACGCATAGCTAAATAACATAGATGCCTACCTCGTGATGACAAACCAGATCCAGCTACCGAGCAATATTGAATATTGTGCAGTGCCTGGTTGTGGAAGACAGTCGCGGCAAATGCTTCCTCTGGATTCCAATAGGACTGCATGGATAAACTTTATTATTAATGACGCTCCAGCTGATGAGGTAAAACATTGTCTGTCTGTTCTATTCATTTCACTGAGGATTGTTTTGTAAACAAGACTGGATTTGCAGACCGATTAAGAGTAAAGAATGGTGCTGTGCCGTCTATATTGGATCCGACAGGAATGGTGCAACACACGGACTCTGGGTCGAACATGTTTGGGCGAATCATTCCGGTTGCCATTTTGCAACATTGGACGTTTTCAAAACAATTTCCCCCAAGTGCATCGATGGGTGAGTTGAAACTTATTATAATATGCAAAACAGTTATCCACTCACAGCAGTGGGCGTTTACTTCCAAGTCTTCAGTGCGAGACGCCCATTAAAACCGAGTGTTTTTCAGCTAGGCTCAAAACTAGGGTTGAAAATAGCCTATTACTTATTCATTTAGATGTTTTTGAATGCAAAAACCAAGCGAACGTCATAAGTTGACCTTAGACAACAATATAACAAGATTTAAAAAGCCAGTCCATGACCCCTTTAAGATCCACTAGACAGATGCAGATTATAATGTTGCGTTTACCAATAAACCAGTTTCTCAAAGTGGTTCTGAAGCACCCGTAGAAAGAAGAAAGGGGGTTCCAGCATTGCAAAGTGACCAGGATGGCCGAGTGGTTAAGGCGTTGGACTTAAGATCCAATGGACGAATGTCCTCGTGGGTTCGAACCCCACTCCTGGTAGAATGTATATTTTAAATTACATCGTAGTAATCCTACTTTATCTGGTTGCGTTACCAACAAACCACTTTCTCATAGTGATTCTGAAGAACAAAGGGGTTTTTAGTATTACAAAGTGACTTGTGGACCAGCCAGGTGAGAAGACAGCGCAATGATGTGGAATGTTAGATCAAAGGCCTAAGTTCATGAATGTTAAACTGCATCTCTCCTGAAGCAGAACACTTTCACCTGTGATCTCTGCAGGAAAATATCTTTCGCATCCGCCCAATATGTTCTCACATGCTGCCAAAGCACACATCTGATGCTTACATTTCTCAGCCATCTCTTCTGATGCCTCTGTCACAAATACAGACTGAAGGCACTTTTATTTTTTCAGTTCACTATTTACTGTATCATCATTTTGGCCCAGTTTGAACTTGATAAATAGTTCACACAAAAAGGAAATATTTGGCATTTAGTGATATTAAAATGTGCCCGTTTTGCTTCACTTCTGTTGCTCATTTGATTATATCCTTGGCATTTTTTAGTTAATAGGCTCACCTTGAATGCTTTACAGACCATGAACACCCCAGTCCTGCCCATCTCATCAGAACTTAAACAGCAGTTAAGGAGACAAATGAAGGCTCTGAGTCTGGAAATATTACATCAAAACAACCTGACGTGACCAGGATGGCAGAGTGGTTGTGGTGTTGGACTTAAGATCCAATGGACAAATTTCCTTGTGGGTTTGAGCCCCACTCCCGGTAGCACGGTAGCAATTTTAAAACCGAACAATGAGGTAAAAATTTATGGCAAACTATAGTTGGTACAAAAAATGAAATGTTGATATACAATTGTGATGCATTGCAGAAGCACTGATAAGGTGTTGAAATTAATCTGTTTATCTTGCAAACGCATTCATTATGTTGGTGGAGCCCATTATCATCAAGACGTTATCTAACTGACGCTTTTGACCATACGTCAAGATCAGTTATATGTCAGTTAGAAGACACTATCTAATCCTAACCCTACCCCAGACCTAAACCTACCTGCATCATCTAACTGACGCTAAAGGTAAAGTGTCATTTAGATGACGCCCTAGAATAGCGTCATCTAACTGACGTTAAAGGGTACCCTAAAACGTCGGATGTTGACGTATAGTCAAAAGCGTCAGTTAGATGATGTCTTGGGATGAGAATGTGTTGGTTGGTGAAAAACACACTTAACCATTGATATATTATTACAGATCCTACCTTGCCCATGCCGGGAGTGTCTTTGACTTTGTTGACTGCCCGTAAGAGGCAGGGTGGAGCAGGGGGTGGAGACACCTGCAGGATGCCACTGAAGTTGGTGGGAAAGAGGGGTGGGTCACATGCCACGGGGGGCGCCGGACGCTGCTTCTTCTTCTTGGAAGACAGATTTAATTTCTGGGCAGCCCTGTGGATAAATAAACACAAGCCAAGTTAAAACTAGACCAGATGTGTATGCATGTACAAACACTGTGATCTCTCGACGGTTTACATTGATTCCAAGTTTTTTGTTTGCTCAAGAAAGTGTTTTGTATTTCAAATAAAATGCAGCTTGGAACGTTCAGATGTAACAATGCAGACCTAAACGGATTTTGTGAACAATCAAGTGAAGTGGTAAAGTGTATGTTTTTCAGTAAATTTCTCGTCCATCTCAAAACCCACTGATGAAGATTGGAGAATTGTTGTTAAATGCTCAATACTTGCATGACGCACGTCACAGCTAATCAGAAGAGAAAAGAGACATCTGCAAGGTCTTCAATGCAATTACAACAGTATTTCTAGCATTTTTTTACTGCTGAGTGCTCACGGATAGCATACAGGATCTGAACTTACTTCCTCGGGAGAGAACAACAAAGAGAGAGAGAAAGAGAAAAAAAGACAAGTACAGTATAGAAGTGTATTTTTATGTATTCAAGTAAAAGTTAAGTTGTTCTAAAATCATGGATAGACAGACAGATAGACAGATAGTGAATGGTCTCCTTACTCCTGGTATAGACAAATGGGATTTTAATTGCTTTTAAGTTGCGGATGAGTAAGAAATTTCAGTAACGCTTCCTTTTACAGTCCAGTTACCCATGTAAATACTATATACTTATTTTAGTAACTACAATTACTGGGTAATAACTAGTACTAACCCTGAACCTATCCCTGTTCCATGTACTTACCTTATATTATCAGTACTTTCTAGGTAAGTACACTGTAAGTATACTGTAAGTACTGTACTGTAAAAGGAAGCGTTACCGAAATTTCTGAATTAAATCTGTTTGACCATAAAACTGGCCACCTCCCAGCAAACACAGAACGTTCCCCTAACGTTCCTGAATGGTCCCATGAGGTCATTTTTTTGGGAACCAAACAAGAGCGTTATAGGAACGTTCCATGTAGGGTTTTTTTTTTAGGTTCCATTTTTATAACATAGAGAGAATGTTCCAGGAACGTTCTCTTAACCTAAAGGGAAAGTTCTAGAAACGTTCTGGGAACCAAAAACTAACGTTCCCAGAACCTAAATTTGTTTGCTGGGCAATTACTAAACCTCAACACTGTACTTACAAATGAGGTCCAAATTGTAACTCCGTTCTCAGTGCAACAATAAATCACTTGCACAGTGGCAACCTAAGTAAATGAGTTGATCCACAATGATTGCACCTGTGGACTTCATGTGAAATTCTAGTGTTTTTAGTGTTTGAAGAGATATTGAGATTGGCTTTGACTTGGGAGCGAGAGAAGTGAGGGTCGATTGATTCAAACCGTGGTCTAGCAGCCTGTTAGAGACCGTTTCATTTAGCTCTTAGAAGAGTATCGATCAGTTCAGCATTTTCACCTGACCAAACATATCTGTGCAGAGGCTTATCACAGCCTCATTTAGACTCCCACTGGATCTGGGTTCAGATGATGGAGGCTGAAATTGCAGTTTACAAAACTGAAATAACCTCATGTGGTCAAACATGAAAACACATGAGGGTTTTGCCGGAGGGATGAAGAGAGTGGTGATCTTAAAATATGGCATGTGAAAAAAATTTAGTAGGGGACCTAAAACGGCTAAAATGTTTTTCAGGCCCATATGTATTCATCTGTTCCAAGTCAAATCTTATCTGAGAGGCCATGTTAAGGTAAGATATTTCAATATTTACTGTATGTATGCTTGCCTCTAAAGAATTGATAGATATATAGACAAATGTGTTCCCAACTCCAAATGGTTTAGAGTCTCCTCAGGGTACAAATATTTTCATAATGGGGTTGTAAATTCGCCTTGAAATTCATGCTGGTCCAAGCAGTTGTTTTCAGCAGGGTAGACAATTAGGCTGGTCTCTTGTGTTTGGGTGCATGTTTTAAAGGTCTTGGTGGTTCATCTGGCAGTGATGCGTTAATCAGCTAATAATCAGCTAGAGCAAGTAAGGTTATAGACATAGCACACCAAACGAAAGGGCAGTTCTTCTCCCCAAACTTCAACGCAGACGTACAAAGGCATTGCAAACTCTCTCCCAAAAGGATCCAGATGTGTGAGTCTCATTTTCTCAGATTAGCAAAAGTAAAATGCCGATTTGTTCACTCTGTGTTATAGTACCTTGAGGCACAATCATTCATTTTGAATCCTCCACCTTTGCCAAACTGTGCAAATCTATTCAAAGATACAAGCAGAAGAGAAAAATTGCTCACGGTACAGACATTTAAGTCTCCCGGCACTAAAATCACTTCACAACATATACAAAAAATACACATTCAGCCTTTGGCTATATCATAGAAGAACTTGAGCACTGTGGTTTTGATAAAGCAAAGAAAATATTTTGCAAACTGATCAAATTTCTGTTGAGAGGAGTGGAGCGAAGTGGTTACTGTAAGGGGAAAAAACTAGGTGAAAATAATAAACATCCTGGCAGATACGAGATGGTGAGAATGTAGCTGGAAGTAATAATAACACTCAGTGTTTGTGTACAAATCAGGTCTGGAGATACAGTTACTGTGCTAGATATGAAATCATCAGCACATTGGATGCCAACACCAAGAGGAAACTTCCTCAGAATTGAGACAAATTATCACCTGGATGCATTGTCAGGGGAATGTTTGTTTGTGTGTAAAACTTGTGTGTAGCCCCTAAAGGGTTGTGACGAAGTACATGGCTGAGCTCCAAAGCGTTGTGTGAAGTGCAAAGCGAGGTAATTATTGTGACACTCATTAATGTCAGGAAAAGAGTTTTCTTTCTCACATACACTTTTAACGAACTTACTGACCAAAACCTTAATGAGCTGACAAGTAAAGTCTCATAAAGTATGACGCAAACTGTTGTCTCTGCCATACGCTTCTAATTTGAGCCATCTTGTCCAACATTAATAAACAATGTACAGTTTGTTGTTTCCTGCTTGAGAAAGGCCAGAAGAGAATAGATGGAAATGATTCTAGTTAAAAGCCAAAACACGTAAATCAGAGAAATTGGATGAAAATTTAAGTGGACACTTTGCTTGAATTGGCTTGAACCCGAACGCAGCCGAGATTGTGTTATTTTGCAGAGGCGTTAATGAGATTTCTTTAAATAGCTTCTTTGAGGAACGCTCCAATTTAGGAAACAGACAACATCTCTCCCCATCATCATCTCCACAAAAGTACAACATGCATCCACCTTAAGCCATCTTAACTGGCATTTAATCACATAACGTAATATACAATTGCCAGGGTATTGCCATACAGTTGCTATGGTCTTCTGGTTGCCAGTTTAGTGCTATGGTGTTGCTATGGTGTTCTGGGTGGTTGCTAGGGTATTGCCATTCAGCTGTTATGGTCTTCTGGTTGTCACCATGTTGCTGTGGTGTTGCTTGTGTGTTCTAGGTGTTGTTCGGGGTATTGTCATACAGCTGCTATGGTCTTCTGGTTGTCAGTACATTGCTATGGTGTTTTGAGTGGTTGCCAGGGCATAGTCATACAGCTGCTATGGTCTTCTGGTAGTCATCATATTGATATGGTGTTGCTAGGGTCTTCTGGCTGGTTTCCACAGCATTGCCAAACAGCTGATATGGTCTTGTGGTTGTCAGCACATTGCTAGGGTGTTGCTAAGATGTTTTGGGTGGTTGCCAGGGCATTTCCATAGAGCTGCTATGGTCTTCTGGTTGTCAGCACATTTCTTGGGTGTTGCTAAGATGTTTTGGGTGGTTGCCAGGGCATTGCCATACAGCTGCTATAGTCTTCTGGTTGTCAGCACGTTGCTATAGTGTTGCTATGGTGTTTTGGGTGGTTGCCAGGGCATTGCCATACAGCTGCTATGGTCTTCTGGTTGTCAGCACGTTGCTATGGTGTTGCTATGGGGTTTTGGGTGGTTGCCAGGGCATGGCCATACAGCTGCTATGGTCTTCTGGTTGTCAGCCCGTTGCTATGGTGTTGCTAAGGTGTATTGAGTGGTTACCAGGGTATTGCTATACAGCTGCTATGGTCTTCTGGTTGTCAGCACATTGCTATGGTGTTGCTATGGGGTTTTGGGTGGTTGCCAGGGCATTGCCAAACAGCTGCTATGGTCTTCTGGTTGTCAGCACATTTCTAGGGTGTTGCTAAGATGTTTTGGGTGGTTGCCAGGGCATTGCCATACAGCTGTTATGGTCTTCTGATTGTCAGCACGTTGCTGTGGTGTTGCTATGGTGTTTTGAGTGGTTGCCAGGGCATTGCCATACAGCTGCTATGATGTTCTGGTTGTCAGCACATTGCTATGGAGTTGCTATGGTGTTTTGAGTGGTTGCCAGGGCATTGCCATACAGCTACTGTGGTCTTCTGGTTGTCAGCACGTTGCTGTGGTGTTGCTATGGTGTTTTGAGTGGTTGCCAGGGGAATTTTTATGAAAGTGATTCCAATAATATAGTTAGGATAATTGAAATAATCATAGATATAGTTACTGACCTTGGTGTGAACGGGCCTTAAGTCTATTCTTAACCTTAAGTTAACCTTAACCACAAGTTTCTTAACATAACTCAACTATATAGACTTAATTCAGATACCTTGAGTATAGACCTATTTGAAGTAAGTCCTAATAAAAAAAATACCCCAAAATAGCTCCAAACCAATTTCTTTAAATTGAATGATTTAGCTAGCAATAGCATGCGAAACAACACAACAGTGGATTGAATGCAATGGGATTGTTGAGACAAATATTTAAGAGATATAGTAAGGCTCACCTTGGCAGACAGCACTAGTAGGACAGCGACGCTAGAGAAAAAGATTACTTGTTTCTCACCTGTCCATCATTTAGGAGGCTGAGGACCCCTAAGAGTCCAGTTCTGTTTTCCTCTTAAACAAGTATCCAGATTGAATGTGGAGTTTGACAGCTCACCATGAATCCGTTAGTTCTCCATGTTGTGGTTTTATGTGGTTTGTAGATAATGTTAAGTGCCCCTCCTTTAATGTATCCGCAGCAGATCGAAGCGATTCCTCGGCAGCGAGCAGATAGCTTAATTCCCACACCTGAGCACTCCCGACTGCCTACGCTCCGTCTCTCCAATCCCATGTCTCTCTCTCTCTCGTTCATTGCCCCTCTCTTCCTCTCCCTCACACTTCTTTCTCAGTTTCTCTCCTCCATGTCTCTGTTTGGCTAATTCCTCTGATTAAATTGACCAAGAAATAATGTCCAGGCTCCAGAAGAAGAATGACCAGCTAAGAACATCCAAACAGGATGCAGGAAAGACACTGACAGGAACAACATCACATTGCCGCCTCTCAGCCCCTGTGCTCAGCTGATAATGTCTTCTATTCAATCTCTGCAACAGTCTTGTTCTCTCTCTCTCGCTCGCTCGCTCTTTCTCACTCTCTCCATCTGTAACATACCTCACACTTCTCCAAGGATTTCTTTTCAACACCACAGGCAACAGCAAAGTTGGACCCAGAGCTCTGGCACCTCTGCACTCACTTTCTATACTGTTGCAGAAATCAGACAGACTAAATGACAACCAGAATACGTGTCCAATGTTCTGAAAGCGGATAAATAATACAGGCAGAATCTGACTGATCGTATTTTAGGATGTACATTGGATGCAAGTAATGTCACTGGTTCTATATGTGCCTTGTGAATAAAAGGGTTAGTTCAGACAAAAATGAAAATACTGTCATTATTTACTCATCTCATGTGGTTCCAAGCCTGTATGACTTTCTTTCTTTTGCACAACACAAAAAAGGCCCTGTTTACACCATCATTTGGATCACATGTGGATGACACTAAAAACAGGTGTAAATGGGGTCTAAAACGTTTTGAGTTTTTCCACTTTCGACCGCTTCCAGAGGTAGTCAAAAACTCATTCGACTGGATTGCTTTCGTAGTGTTAAAGGGATACTCCACTTATTTTGGAAATAGGCTCCTTTTCCAACTCCCTCAGAGTTAAACAGTTGAGTTTTACCATTTTCGAATCCCTTCAGACGATTTTCTGATATTTAGAAGAATATCAGTAACCAGACAGTTTATGGTCTCATTGACTTCCATAGTAGGAAAAAATGGTAAAGCTTCCTTTTACAGTCCAGTTACCCATGTAAATACTATGTACTTATTTTAGTGACTACAATTACTGGGTAATAACTAGTACTAACCCTGAATGGTTCATAAAAATTTGGCTATCCCGAAAAGATCCTCCGCCTTTGCACAGACAGCTTATTCATTTAAAATTATAAAACAATGGAATCAACTCCCCAACAGTTTAAAGATGTCTGTAGATGTGAACCATTTTTCTAAAAACTTAAAGAAATACATTCTTGAGAACCAGCTGTGTCAGCATCACTGCATTTAATGTATATATTATGAGTAGAGATGGTCTTTTGAATATGTTCTCTCATCTTGTATCTGATTGTTTTTATATGATCTTCATAGACTAATATGTGTAGCTGATATTACTATTGATAGTTGTTTTGCAATGTTTTAATGTCTTAAATTGTGTGCACCTGCCCGGGGACTGTGGATGAAAATTAGCTTCGGCTAACTCTGGCACAAAGCATCTCTTCGCAAGGCTAATGTATTTTGTGCATTGTCCCTGATAAATAAATAAAGGAGAAAAAAAATACCCCTAAACCTACCCCTGTTCCATGTACTTACCTTATATTAGCCAGTAATTTCTAGGTAAGTACACTGTAAGTACACTGTAAGTACTGTACTGTAAAATGAAGCGTTACCGAAAATGGTAGTCAATGAGACCAGAAACTGTCTGGTTACTGATATTCTTCAAAATATCAGAAAATTGGCTGAATGGAAAAAACGGTAAAACTCGACTGTTTAACTCTGAGGGAGTTGGAAAATGAGCCTATTTCCAAAAAAAGTTGAGTATCCCTTTGATGTTCATGTTGTCGAATAGCCACAAAAGACCACCAACTCTATTCCTATTGACCTAATGCGTAAACATTATGGGAAGTATGCTAGCCAGGCGGGATTTAAACTTTTTCGTCGAAAGACCCAAGTTTGGTTGGAAGATTAAAAAATGTACCAAGCACAATATTCTCTCACCATTCCTGATTTCTAACACTCACTCGCTATGTTTGGCGTGGTCTTGCGGCTATCAGAGCAGAAAAGAAAGCTGATGCTCTCCGTATATTTTCCCTCATCTCCAGCCATGTTCCTTTGTAAATTGTGTGAGCTTATTTTGTCCATTAGATTGAAAGATCTAAAAAAAACCTCCATACATTTACCTGCCCATAGACCCTCCCCTCGAAGAAATCAGGACAGAAGTTGTTGAAAGTGGACAATAGAGACGGATTAAAACACCAGATGTAAATGGCAATGTGTTTCCCTCATATATTTGTGATCCGATCGACCAAAACACATCTGAATACCAGGTGTAAACAGTCCCAGAATGTTAATTTTGGCATGAGCTCATTCTAATAGGTCTCTGTTTCATAATAATACTATAGAAAGACACTGAAGTCAGAAGTCAGACACAAAAAAATTTTGTTTAGATCATGTTAACCCAAAGCACAAATTGAGTAATCCACTGGGTCAGACCTACCCAGTAGGCTAATAATGTCCGTATGAACGTCAGCTTTCTGTGTAGCCAGAAACACTGAACTTCCCTATTGTCCTTAAAACAACCTTCATCTCCAAAGGACTCAGAACATCCTTAGACATTTCTGGGTGACACCGTTTCACTGCTGCAGCGGCACTGGAGAAAAGGAAAGCCTGCAGCCCGATTCAACCCGCAGTCGTGTTCTGGCGGTGCTTTGTGTCAGAGGGGCTGTTGTCTAATTTCCCTGTCACTTTTCATACATCCTGCTCTGATCCACAGCTGCAGAGCCGCCGCATAGAGATTCAGCCCCAAACGTAGAGCATAAAAGAGGCAGGCCAAAGCATTCCCAATGCTATAACGCACACCCAAAAGCTTTAACATCATAGACAACGCAAATGTCTGTTACATATCGCTTCTAATTAGTCAGCATTCTTCCCATATGGTGCAGATTAAGGGGGATTCGCTTGTATAATGAGAGTGAGCGGGGAGGAGAGATAAACAGGCAGCAGCTACATATATATGAGTGTTTTTGCCGATAAGCTTCATTAAGTAAAACAATTAAAATGGGTTTTCAGTCGATGGACAGTTTGACTTAGTGTCGACCCAGATCCAGGCCATGTCTGATACATGTGGGTTCAACACGTAGCCTACCAGATATGGGCCGGATCTGGGCCGACACTATGTTGCTTGGCTTATTAGTAATGGGAAAGTTCATAATTGTGGCTGAATTTGGAATAGCAAAGGAATTCTTGCCCTCAGAAGAATAAATGAGATTTTAGAATATAATATGTTGATCAAATAAATGCTTGGGGAGCATAAGAGACTTCTTTCAAAAACATTTAAAAATTTACCACCTACAATGTTTTAATGGTAGTGTATATGAGAAAATATAAGCAATTAAAACACGTAAAAATTGTATTTATGTTAAAATATTTGCAATTTATTTTGGGGCATTTTTTTATATTTTGAAATGTATTTAAATGTATATATCTGAAAATGTTTTTTTTAGGGCTGTCAAACGATTAATCGCGATTAATCGCATCCAAAATAAAAGTTTGTGTTTACATAATAAATGTGGGTGCACTGTGTATAATTATTTTGTGTGTGTATATATATATATATATATATATATACACATACACACAAGCATGTATATTTAAGTAAAAAATATTAATAATATATAAAATATTTATATTTATATATAATATAAATTAAATATAAATCTATATACAGTATATACATGAAAATATTTTTTAATTATATATAAGCATGTGTGTGTATTTATATATATATGTAATATAATTATACACAGTGCACCCACATATATTATGTAAACACAAACTTTTATTTTGGATGCGATTAATCGTGATTAATTGTTTGACAGTCCTAGTTTTTTTTTTAATTTTTGAATGTGAATTTTATAGGCTGCAATTCATTGTCTTTAAATTCATTTATCAAATTTTAGCTTCAGAATTGCATTCAAGAATTTGCACTTCCCTTTTCCATACAGCACATGGGGTTGTGGGAAAAATTAGCCCAAAAAACAAACAAAACAAAACCATGAACAGATGCAAAAAAATAAATAAATAAATAAGCATGCTGCTGATTTCTTCAGACTTAAGCTGTAGCTAACATATCTCGCAATGGTTATTCATATTTAAATTAGCAGAACTCCACAGCCCCGGGATTCAAATTAAACGCCTCACTCATTAAAAGCTTGACTGGCACTATCTCTCAGCCTCTTATGCATACTTCTTGGTTTAGGTTTTGGGCCTGGTTTGAAAATTAATCACTAATTTATTAATCTTTCCGCACAACCCCTTTGCCAAACAATGCCACAGTTTTCAGATTTCAACAGATCTGCTGCTAATAAAGCTGTTTACTTTAGTTAGTATCTGGAATACCTAATGAGCCATTATGAGTTAATTGACGGGGCTGAGAAGCATTTATTTTGGGGTCTAAAGTCATCCTGCTCAGATTAATCCAAGGGTTAATCAGAGCAATCCCATGAGAAATGACTTCTCCCAAACATATTTTTAACTATAAAATGATTTTATTTCCCCCTAGCTCTCTCCTCGCTGGCTTTGCTGCTGTAGTAGTTAAAAAATAAACCCATTAGTGTGCTGTAAAACAGTTCTAGTAGGCTATTTCATGATGGTTTCAAGTTCGTCTTTCATTACATATCTGTGCCATATTTGTTCATATATTATTAAAGTTCTTATTCTTATACGCTCATATAAAAGACAAATAATCAGCAAATTGTATGTAAGAGCCAATACGTGAAGATATTTCACCGTCAAGAGGATGAAGATGCTAAAATAGAGCATAACCAGAGGAGTTGGACCCATATAAATCCCCACAATTCTGACCTGTGAGATTGCACAGTGCTCGGAGGCTGTTTCTGCAGATAAGGTTCTCCCAGACAGTCAAGCTGCTTCTTCACTGGATCATCAAACAAACCAGGGAGGCTGAGACCGCTCGAGCAAAAAATAGAGCGCTTTGAATCGGAATGCTGCCTTAGTGAGTCAGCATAGGCAAAGCCATGGTAGTGGAAGGCCAAAGAAACAGCCCGATCAGTCTATACTTATTGAGCAGGGCAACATATTTCACCTATACTGTGCAGAATAGAATAGAATAGAATAGAATAGAATAGAATAGAATAGAATAGAATAGAATAGAATAGAATAGAATAGAATAGAATAATGCACAAATCTATTTGTTTTTTAAAACATGCTGCTCAAATATAAAGTTCTTATTCTTATATGCTCATAGAATAGAATAGAATAGAATAGAATAGAATAGAATAGAATAGAATAGAATAGAATAGAATAGAATACAATACAATACAATACAATAATGTACCAATCTATTTGCTTTTTAAAATATGCTGGTCATATACGGTATATATAAAAGTTCATTCTTTAACGCTATAGAATAAAATAGAATAGAATAGAATAGAATAGAATTCTATATTTCTATTCAAAGTCTTATAAAATATAGAGTAATATATATGCCTAATATAAGTCAAGTCATATAAAAATAAATAATAAAATAATAAAAAAGTGTATCATTATAAAATTCTAAGCCCAATCAGAGGAGGTATACTTGCTGCCTCTGCAGAGGTAATTCAATTCCTGTTTCACTCTGAAATATGTCACTAGAAAGTGAAACTGGTTGTTCCTGTTGAGATAAAAAGCCTACAAGGAAATCTGAATGGTTTTTGGCCTTCAAACAAGACATAAAATGCATAACCAAGTGGTGTTGAAGTGATCTAAGCCTCCTGAAGGCCAGATCTGTTACTGCTAACTGCACACTGAAGAACACGCCAGCATAGAACCTGTTGTTACTATGGTGACGCTAGTTAACAGCTGAAAAGGGGACTGACTGATGGTCATATTGTGTGACTCAGACGTTAAAGGACAAATGTAGGAATGAAACAACATAGTTCTGAAACCCAATCCTCATTTTTCTGAATAGGACAGTACGGAAAATTAATAGATGTGTTAGCATTCTGGAATGGTCAATATTGTGATATCAATTTTGTCAGTATAATATTGTACAGTATAATCAGTGATCAATATCATTATATAGCGACACGTTTTAGAGTGATAATTACTGTTAAATATTGACAATTTAACTGTTTGGAAAGGCTTCATTACCTACAAAAATCGCCTAAAATGATGCCTAAATAGACATTTGGTGTTCATACGTTGTCAATTTGAATTTTTTGTTGACTCAACATGCATTAAATATTACGCAAAACAACTGCTTTATTAGGCCACTGAAAATTTGGGTTGAGAACATTCTAAATAATATTCTGGATCTGGAGTGTAGAAGAGCATCAGACAGACTCAATTGAGACCAAAGGGTCTGTGTATCCATTTATAGTACCAAATATTCTCTGCTTCACTGGCTCCAGGGTACCCTCCAAAATTAATAATGTCAGCCAGGGCAGGAAGCATGGGACAGGGAGGCAAGGGGTTGCTGTAATTGGACAACAAAGTTCTCAATGTTCAATGCTTTGTGCCAAAACCTAGAGAGCTGACTACATAGGTAGCATTTTAGGGCATTATAGGCACATTCCCATCACAAAGACACCATATCTTGAAAAGAAAGAAAACAACTTGAGGGTGATTATATATATACTTATAAAGTATATATATATATATATATATATATATATATATATATATATATAAATAATCACCCTCAAGTTGTTCCAAATCTCAAGTTGTTCCAAATTTTCTTTCTTTTCAAGATATGGTGTCTTTGTGATGGGAATGTGCCTAAAATGCCTTAAAATGCTACCTATGGAACAAATTGAGATTTATTGGAACAACTTGAGGGTGATTATATATATATATATATACTTATAAAGTTCCATATCAGTTATATGCTGCCTTAGAAGTCAATCGTCTATGTAGAACAGCTCACTAGCCTTTGGACCAAAGCCATAATGTGTGGGTGGAGAGTTTTGGCTGTGTTTCCCTTTATTCCAAGCTACAGTATCCACTGGCAGTGTAATGGAATTGTGGGAATTGTAGGCATACTCTCCCTCTATTTACATTTAATTAGATCAGCAAATGGAGCTGTAAGTGCTTATCTTCAATAAAGGCCTTCACTGATCTCTAGAGGTCAATTTCATGCCTCTGAGTGATAATTCTGATAGTAATTACCATGATTATCATCAGAATTATTGCAGCTCTCATCAATGGCTGACTCCGGGCCTGTTATATTATTAACCTCTATGCTTAAGCGTGTCATTCGGCCGTAGCTTGTTACTAACTCACCACGATCACAAGGTCCTAAAGGTCCTGATGTGCGTACGGCTGGCCTGGTGAGTCAAACTCGATCAATTAATCATGGGAGCATGCTCTAATTGTCCTCGTAGAATCAATGCTAATTTATCTGTAAATACAAGACCTAATCATTAAATTAAGTAGAATGGAAACAAATATTCCAGTTTGGGACTAAATTTAGTGTAAAAGATTAAAAATCACCCGAATGAAAAGCCTACCACATTGGACGTGTTCAACTCAATATGTTATGGTGCAGAAAGAGCTCCTAATCATCTCTGGCTTCAGCCTGCATTTATAATTTATGTAGGGGTCATTATAAGGCCTGATGTCCACTTGTCACTGCTTTGTGACACACTTTAAGTGATCGCTCACATCCTCTCACAGCTAAATGGATTGGATCAGGAGTTAATTGCCCTGAATTTTAAGTGGCCCCTCACTCCTGTCAAACAAGATGAATGGGAACGAGAGAGAGAGACGCATGAACGGAAAGAGACATATCAAAGAAAAAGGGGTAAAGTTCATTGCTTGCAGCTCAGGGTCGATGTCTTTATGAATCAAAATTCTAGCTTTGAAAAAACATCATTGTTATTGTCTCATAAACTCGGGGCTGTTCTATTCACGCTTCTACCCACTTGCTTGTAATCAGGTTCATTAAAAATGTATTGCATTTCACAGCGAACACACACACAAAAAATCACAGTGTTGCTGATTATTTAGCTTTTCTTGGGTATTCTTGAGGTTTTGCTAAGTAGTTGGTAAGGTGGTGTCTTATAAGTCAAAGAAAGCTTTATAGTCAACCATAAGTCAAATCTCCTTCCCTCAAAAAGACAAATTTTCCCCACAAAATACATCTGAAATGCGGCTCTGGGTGGAAATAATGAGGATAGGCTAATTTAGAGCAAAAGTGTCAGTCAGACATTAATATACATATCTATAAATACACACACTCCAAGCACTGAAATGCCTTCAGAGACAGGCATCCCCTAAGGCGAATATTTGTGGAATAAACGCGGCTGGGCTCTTTAGAGGGACACTAATGAAACCTCTCACTCTCCTCACACCCCGCCGCCCCGCATATTCGGCAGCTCAATCGATCATTGAAGCGTGTGGGGGGAGAGAGGGGGTTGGGGTCAGTGCTGATGTGAGGGGTTTCTGAGGCGACCCTGCTTGTTTTAAAGGCCACGGTGAAGTAAGAAGGTGGTGCGCTGAGAGGTGCAGAGGGGGGCGGTACTGTAGCTCCCCAGAGATGGAGGCGCGGGAGAGTTAATGAATAAAACGACACATGCTGCGCATACTGACAGTGGCCGCGGTTATGCATGGCTGCTCGCATTATATCATCTCTGGGGTACGTACCCCGCACCCCACCTTCATTCGCTCACACAAACCATCTGTAGCACAGTGAAAGGATCAGAATACAGTGCAAGAAATCTGTTTCTGATTGCATCTCTTCTTCGGGAGAAAGGAATGAGAATGAGAGTATTAAAAATGAACATAAAGAAGGGGTTTTGTTTTCCAAACGAAGTATAGAAATCTAATGCGGCTCTAAAAGGAAATTTAAGCGGGCATTTTATGCAGGCAGGGAAATGTAGGCATTTATTTAAATAAATAAAATATATTTATAAAAAGAATACTTCTATATGCAAATATTAATATGAAAATATTTAAGCAGGCATTTTAGACAGGCAGGGAAATGTATGCATTTATTTAAATAAATAAATAAATAAAATATATTTATAAAAAAAATACTTTTGCAAATATTAATATGAAAATATTTAAGCAGGCAAGGCAGGGAAATGTGGGCATTTATTTAAATAAATAAATAAAATATATTTCGGTTTATATTTATTTTCGGTTTATTTTGGTTTCGGGTTTCGGGAAACAGTCGCGACTAGCTAGTTGATTTCTCCAACGATGTATCGTACTACGGTAGTGAAGCAGCGAGTTACATCATTGTACGGGAAACGCGCCCCAGGGGTGGGTTTCCTGAAAGCATCGTTAGCCAACTATGGTCGCAAGTTCCGTCATTATCAGAATATAGTTCAACGAGTCGGTGTTTCCCGAAACAATCATTCCAACGAACATTCGCAAACAGCATCGCAAAGTTGTGTGGTTGGATGTAAGGATCCCTTTACTGGACTGCTATTTTCCTCCTGGTCGGCAGGTGGCGCCTCTCACCTGATTCCTGCTGAACACTACTTCTCATTATGCCTGATTTATCACACCTGTGTCTTGCCCTATTTAAGTGTGTTTGTGCTATGCCTTATTGTTCAGTCTTGAGCCTATGTTACTCGTTGCAAGCCAGCCTGTTAATATTTAAGTTTATTTCTTTGGACCCTTGTGTCTGTTTTTCTTTTACTGCTTCTTGGAAGTCCGTTTTCCTTTGTTTTGTTGTACTTTCTATCAGTAAATACTGTCTTTCATTGAAGATATACGACTCCTTGCCTTTTGACCATCTCTGCTCTTGGATTCATCCATTGGGGAGTTAGCTCAATCTGTTAATTCTTCAGTGACTTTGAACACAAGAGACCCAGGTTCAATCCCCACCTAGAACAGCCAGCGTGGTTGAACGATACTTTGCGACAATGGGTTTCGGGAAACAGTCGCGACTAGCTAGTTAATTTCTCCAACGATGCATCGTATTATGGTAGCGAAGCAGCGAACTACATAGTTGTACGGGAAATGCACTGCAGCAGCAGAAACCACGGCGGTGGGCTCGGTAGAGGGTTTTTAGATGTGGGGTACAGCAGCGATGTGACGGTAGAGGGGAAGCAGATGGATAGAGAAAGATGAGGAGAACAACCTGTACTGGAATTAAGCCATTGCTGAGACGTCAATTTGCCTTCTGCATGGCAGAGACCCATTCATGTGCCAACACACCTGGGACAACACAACTGACTGGTCCAGGGCAGATCTAGAAATAAACGATATGAGTACAGGGCTTTAGAATGCTCCCAAGATCACCTTACAGCACGGGAACCTCTGTTAGGAGAGTGAAAAATTGGGATACCACAAGCAAATCTAAGAGTATAGACTTTACATCTCCACAGAATCCCACTTTAAACACTGAGAAGAATGATTACTAATAGTGACATATATATATCCGTATAGGAAAGCATGAAACACAGAACAGACACAGCCAGAGCTCAACTGTAGATAAGAAACCATAACAGTGAAAGGCTTTTCCACTACAAAATCATTAAAAGAACACTTCCTTATGGGCAACCCGCTGGACCATTTTAGGTCAGTGCGTCCTTACTTAAAGTGCAGCGGCCGAGACCAAGGATCAGGGGTCCCGCCAGAACAAACGAGAGCCACAGGAACGTGACATGGGTGAGTGAAGCAGAGGAAAGGAGAGGAGGGACTGTTGAAAAGTCAGGCATGGTTGCACAGGGGTGACGGTTGGCCCCCCGACTCCGGTGAGCAAGGCTGATGATAGAGTCTCTCATGCAGTCAGATCAGCTATTCATCGTGTGCCAACAGCAGACAACAACCCGTGGACTGGAGCTGATGGAGCCAACGCAGGGTCAGTAAACCCACTTATGAAAAATGACCTGATCAGAGCCAGCTGAGAGACTTCATCAGAGTTTCTACCAAATCCCATTTTTAATAAAAATAACTTAAAATAATAATAATAAAAAAGATTATGAAAGTTTGTTTTATAGTTTGAAGGAAATCATATCAATTGATTATATATTTAAGTTTATATATTTAAGACCAACTCGTCCATAAACTAAAGCTTGTGAGTGAGTGCTCAAACGATTTGTTCAAAAACAAAAATTTACTCGCAACAAAACAAGCAGTGTTGGGAAAGTTCACTGTCTACGTGAACTAGTTCAAAGTTCAGTTCACACATTTTAAAATGAACTAGTTCAGTTCATAGATCATACTTCAAAATATGAACTAGTTCATAGTTCTGTTTTTCCATATGTTGCGAGCTTTTTTGTTATTGCCACAGCCCATATACAACCACAGACAACAATTATTTTCAGAGGGGCCATGCTAATCTTCTCTGTATCGATCCAATTTTAGTATATGTGCTGACTTAGCAAGCGCTCTCTTATTTTTGTATAAATTATAATGTTTTGTTAACTTGTGATAAAAAAAATTTAAAAAAAAGATTGGATGTTTTTCCATGCTACATATTAAGGCCTGTTTACGCAGCATGAGCCTGTTGTCTCATCCCAAGACGTCATATAACTGACGTCTTGGGACGTCTTTTGACCATACGTCAACATCCGCCATTTTAGGGTACCCTTTAACGTCGTTTAGATGACGTTATCGGATCCTAACCCTACCCCAGACCTAAACCTGCCCCTAAACCTACCCCGTCACCTAACTGACGTTAAAGGTAAAGCATTAGTTGTATGACGTCTCAGGATCGTCATAACTGACGTTAACTAAACTAAAAATAGGAACTAAAACTGCGTGAGGGAATCACTTAATAATTTGCTCATCTGATTCGTTAAAAAAACGAACTCTTACTAAACGAAACAAGCGATAGTATTTGAGATGAGTTACACGCTGCAGCAGAAATCAATTACTTCCCCACTCTATAGTATGCGAAAAACAGTAAGCCAAATACACAGTATTCAACAGTAATGCGTTCAAATACATCGTATTCAAAAAACGTAGGTAAAAAATATGTAAAAAAGTACAAGTGACCTTCCGCCCAAGACGATTGACGGTTGAGATCCAACACGGTTGAGAAGTAAATTCAAATTCAAATGTAGCGCCAACTCATACAATATGCGGTTTCGGACACACTGATGGAATCATTCTCTCAACCGATTTGTTAGAAAGCACTGTTTGATTCACTAATAAAAAGAGTGAGTCTTTGAAATCATTCGCTCAACATATTCTTTTAATAACACACATTCATTCAGGAACGAACCCCCACTACCAAGTGTTGCTCAGAGATGTGCAATGGTGTATATATTTATAAATATATATAAAAGGAATGTTCATTTTCTGGCATTTTTAAATAGACAGTAAAACTTTCAAATGGCTTTTAGAACATTTAAATGTGGCGCATTTATCAAAAGAAGAACAGAATGTCTTTCTTGGTTTCTGGAAAGAAGGCGTGTAAATTACAGATGTGCGGTTGAGTTTGACAGCCCTGCCACATCTTTAACTGAACGCATCCGGATGGTCAGGTCATGACACCTGTCCCATAAAGCACAGCGCCCTCTCAAGAAGGCATGTTACGACGACTGTAAATTTTCAGGTGCGAGCACAGAGTGAGGACAGGGGAAAAGAGCAAGGGGTGTGACACGGTTCTGTTTCAAACAAAGAGAAAAATGCGTGCCAGGTGTACACATACACACACTTTGGCAGGACAGTCTTTACCTGTCAAACAACAGGCCGAGACACATACACAAAAGAGGGCTGTCCTTCATGTAAACCCGCACCTTCTTCTGAAATTTACAGCCTTCTTTTTTTTTTACTGCCGAAGGATGGCTGACATTGTCTGCTACATGAGGGCACGGTGGTTATAAATCACATGGCACACTCTCTCCTGCTGTTTTCACTGCTGTGAAAGAGGAAAATGAACAGCAGACAAGTGATTTTTTTTTTTTCATAATTATAACATCATTTATTATGTTATAAATGTATCAAATCTGGGATCTAGCACAGAGGTTTTTACTCTGGACATAAAGGCCTGAGTTTTCACAATTTCAAAATACTCCTATATATTTCTAAAATTGTTATTAATATTATATTGAAAACTATATTATTTATAATAAATGAAACTTTATATTCCTAATATGATAGTGCGTGCATATAGTTAATTCCTTAAATTAAAATAATCGATGATTATTAAAATAAAATAATGTATTACATTTTATTAAATGATTCAATATTATTCAATTAATTAAATATATTTACTTGCTTGCCTTTTTTCTTAGCATGCCATGTAACCTGTTCATATTGTACTGATGAATATGCAGCAAAAAATAATTCAAATTGTCAACATACAGTAAGCTTTGACGTCAACAATGATATGCAAATAGTTTTCTCTTCTCTTTTAAATGTTGTAAGCCAATATTTTTGCTATTTTCCAATCTATTCATGATTAGAAGTTATGTTGCAAATAATTATCCGCATTCGATATTGTTTGCAACACACCAGTCGAGAACCACTGATCTAGTACATTCTCTCGGTCTGGTATCCGCCAGCGTGGTTGATATGAGGCCAGTAAATCACAATGGAAGGCTCTTAACCTCTCTGTGATCTGAACATTAAAGAAATATTTAGAGTGTTGGAGCAATACATCTACAGTAAGATCTCTCATAGGGATTAACAGCACACAAGCAGTATAACAATTCATTCTACAGATGAGGCAAAACGCCATCAATCATGACTGTTTATCCCTCATGTAAAACAAAGTACCACATTTCAGAAACAGAGGCGCTGCCAAATGGTTTTTACTGTAAACGTTTTCTGCCCATCGCCACGGTTTGATAGACAGCTATGAGATATGAAAAACAAAACGATGGACAAACGAGGAACCTTTTTTCAACCAAAAGTACTGTACTCTCATGAATATTAACTATAAATTTAGTGACATTTGATCCTGGCCAATCACCAACCACCAAATGTGATGCACTCTCTGTGTTTATATGTGAATAAAAGCCTAAATTACATCTGTTCGGTTTAGAAAGCAATCTTATCTCTCCAGTCTCCACAAGACTTGGATTTTTTGGACATTTTGCGATGCTCTAATTAACTTTTTTGGATTCCTGGACTTTCAATTGAGGATTTCATTAATAATCACTTTATTTGTGTTTTGAAGACTAATCAAACTGGAATGCTTAAAGGTCATATCTCTAAAACTGTTTGTTGAACATCTCAATATCAAACACTTTTTTTAGAATAGAGTGAATGCATTGACACCACTTTCCCGCCGGAACAACCCCCCTCAGCCTGACTGAGTGGCAAAAGATCTGCTGTGTGACTGGATTTAATCGGGGAAACTGCGAAAATGCAATTAAAACGAACAATTTTATCAATTTAAACTAAATGTTGGACTCAATAGTGTCACTTACAACTTACTAAAGATCTAGTGATCCATGGATATTGATATGCAGACAGGAATCATGTTGCCTGACATTTATGTTTTCCTGATTTCGACACCGGGGAAATAAAAGCGATATAGACCAAATATAGACCTTTAGACATAGTCTAAACAAATTTGTCTGTGAACGCTTTATTTCACTTAGTTATATCAGTGTTATATATAGCCTATGTATATATATCATCATATCATCCAGCCATAAAACTTTAGGTTTTTTTTTTTTTTTTTGGTCAGTGTTTATGAAAAAACATCCAATAATGCAGATTATGCAATGATAAATATTTAATATATATATATCACAATACAAAATATATGGGTATGGTTGTACACCTAAATTCAGCATATTGACACAAAATGATAACTGCAAATCCACTGGAGTCCAGTTGTTTCTGTGACTTGCAGCGATCCATTTGCTCCTCTTTCTATAGCAGTCTGTTAAAATATACCTCAGATTTTTTGTCAAATCTAGTTGTACAGTCAATCTCAAAGCTCTTTCCCACTTTATATGTGTTGTGTTTGCTTTTCGTGGCATTCACGATGAAAACAAATACAGCCGCTCAGTCTTTTTGCCACTCACTGAGTAACTGCAGGCACTACGGCCGACGGTGATGTCACCCTTTATAATTCTGTCATCATCAATTCTAAAATTTTATAATATTCTAGTATTCTATCACAATAGTACCGTACAGCAGCAATAACCAACAGCAGCAGCAGAATCAGCAGTGTAGATCTATTCCACCAAGACAGAACATATCAAAATTGTCATATCCATTAACATGCCAAAATTGCCATGCCAACCAGTTAAGACTAAATATTTTTAAGAGCTGTCAATATTTAATAATGAATGCAACTCATTCTCATTGTAACCCATTGTAAAATGCATTCACAGATAAATTGTTTTTGGAACACATATTGCATAAACAATTTTCTTTTATAAATTCACTATGGAGTTTCAATTATGACTCATTATTTAATGAATTTCATTTCTGTAGCTATTACTGTAATTTGAAGGCGGGATTTCTTCTTTTGATTTTTTGAACAAGTGCCGTGTCTTCTGGCATCTAAGCAGTGGGCACAAACAGGAAGGAGGAGAAGAAGATAAAATCCTGCTGACCACCACTATAGCCCTCTGATACAAAAAATACATGAACTCCAGCTGCTGTAGAAGCTGAATTCATTAGAGGCTCTCACGAAAACGAGAGGTTTTGAGGTTTCACATGGGCCATTCATCTCACACTATCTTTCGGCGCTCTCCTCCTGGACTCTGGCTCCGATAAAACCCCATGATCTATGTCCTCGCCCCCTCCCACGGCCCCACGGGGTGACAGAGACCAGAGCACGAATCGGGAAAGAGGATGTCTTTCCCATAGTATGACATAATGCCTCTTTCAAAAGACAATACACACAATCATAACAGCGGCAAATGGACTTCCGAACTAAATCCAATTATTCTTTACAGGGAGACAGCTATGGGAAAAAGTGAACCGGTGATCAGAGCATCTCACGTGGCACCATTAACGTGACAACACCTGCCAGTGCCTGTGCATTTGTGCAAGTATGTTTGCAAGTGTGAGAAATGTCCTGTTGACAACAGACAGCTGTGATGATGAGTGCGAGTGAAGGATCAAGCACGAGAGGACATGCAACCACTCTCAGTGTCAGACCTCGAATCCCACTACACCCCGTCTATGACTGAGAAATGACAGACAGAGTGTTTAGTGACTGCAGATGGCCGTCAAGCTCATCACATATTCAGACTTGAGAGAGCTTGCTCAAGGGAAGCTGCATGTTATTAATATTGCTGTCTTATAGGAAGAAAAAAATCATTAAGAAGATACAATTCGATAAATCTCTTGTGCATTTGGATGATGTGTTTTTGAAACAGATGATCTGATTGGATATGGTAACTAAAATATGTGAGATAACCTGATATTCTCAAGTATGCATCCAATGGACATTTCACAATGAAGCCATAACAGCAACATGACACCAAAGGTCACATGGAAATGTCCAGTTTGTATACAGCACCCCTGCATACTTGAAAAATTTATTTGACAGCTAATCATGTATGTTCTGTATCAAATGCAGTACATATTTAGCCTGGCAAGCCAGACCTATCAAGATGTTAGGTCTGGGAACTCACAATTGGCATACCTCAATCCGAGGGGCGGGATAAATGGTTGTCTTTCAATATCCCTCTGCACGCAATAGGATAGCGCCATAACCAACCAGAGCAACGAATGGATGAGTGAGTCCAACACCTTTTCCCTCCAGCGGATTTTGCCGTATCCAGTCGTCAAAACTCCGAACACATCTTCCTTTTTTTAAGAATGACTTAAGTGACATTCTCTTAACTCCAAGTCATCCAGAGTCGCGGCCAAAGCCGATTCGAAAGACCGCTGTTCGCCAACTGCCTCTTTGTTTTCAAGTAGCAGGGAATTCACCACTTGAAATCACACGCAGAACCGTCACAACTCTGCCGTCATTGTGTTAAGCCCGCATACCAAACTCTATACACGATGTGATTGGCCTGACCAGAGTTTGGTTTTTCCACTTCGAAAGCCAACGGAGAGTTTCTAGACCACACTTTGCAGCAAAATAATTTTTGCTGCCGCTAGGCTGCGTCTTCTAGGCTAGAACATATTCTGACAGTCTTTAGAAATTGGATGTGTCGCAGAATTGTAGTCAAATGCAACCCGCCAATCTAAACACACAACAAAGTGAGGTCATGTGACACACAGAGGGCCCTATTTTAATGATCTAAGCGCTATTGCTAGTTTAATGACGTAAAAAATGGTCGGCGCACCTGGCGCATGCTCTAAAAGTGTCTTTCCTATTCACTTAATTGCATATAGTGCAATAAACCAATCAGATTCTGATCTCCCATTCCTGTTAAAAGCCAGTTGCGCTCGCGCCATGGCGGATTCACTATTTACATGGCGGAATTTGCAAGCGGAAAAACTGAACGCTTCTCTTAATTTAAATAAACGTAATAAAATCTAATAAACTTAATTTCCTCATCTTGATTGCCTACTTATAAAAAAAAAAAAAACTAGGGGAAAATGGTCCAACGACTGAGCAAGATGGCGGCCATTTTGATATGCAAATTAGAAGGTAAAAAACTCAAGATTTCACTTGGGTACCATTTTTTGGGACTCAGCACCCTTGAAATATGTAAGGTAGGCCGGTTCTCGACTGATACCCATAAATGCTCCTCACTTCTTATAGAAGGCCATTTTTCTGAAATTGGTCTAGTCTATCTAACGAAGAAACGGATCTGCTCTACGCGAAGTTAAAGCAACAAGCAGAACATCTACGTGACAAAGTGAATGCACGCTGTGAACCCGCCTAAGCGCACATTACTAATGCGCTCTTTAAATAACAAAAAAATATTGTGCCATTGACTTTGCATTTTGCATTTGTTATTTAAACAACGTGGCGCAGGACGTGAAAATGATAACTGCGTCAGGCTGAACCTAGCAAAACACACTTGCATCGCGCCTGGCGCCGCATTGCACCGAGTGTATGAAAGGGCACACAGTCTTACCTGGCAAAGAAGGACGCAGCAGCGGAGGTGCCACTGGAGGGCGCTGTGGTTACTGGAGCAGGAGGTGGAGCAGCAGGGTTGTTGTATGCAGCCGGGCGGTCGGCATTGTAGCGGTTGAGCGCGGCTTCGTTTAGACCCTCCCGGTTGCCCTCGGACACCATTTGAGAGATCTGTATGCAAGTAAACATGGGAATTAAAATCAATGTGTAAAACAAATAACTAAATAAGATCCAAATGCAGTGTAGTTTTGGTAATGTTCTCAATTTGGTATTTTATGCCACCCGGGGGAGGGCTGAAAACACTCTATTTTTGTGTGAACTAGAGCAGCAGTAGCTCCATGCAGACGTCTCTGGAAAGTGTCCCAGGTCACGCAGTGGCAGTGAGTAAGTTTAGCACAGATTCTGCCAGGCATTCAGATAAACAACTCCGCTTAGACGTGAGTCATGAGAAACAGCCCTGATAAGTCTGCTGTGAAGGCCCTACAGCATGGCTGACTTTCTTAAACAAGCATTCAGCCAGACCCACTCAGGAAGATTTGGAAATAATCCGGACCCCCTTCCCTGCCCCAGCTGTAAATAGATGGTGAGGGCACTGCTGTTGCTGTGGGCCGGGGTCTGTCATTTCGACCCAAATAAGGACACACGAGTCCCTGAGGAGGATGAGTAAACCAGCAGCCCTCTGTGTTTAACCAGAAAGCTTCACCAATGTAGGAGAGTATCACTCAGATAAGCTTGGAAGGATGGTGATCAGTGCATTTGTTGCTAAAAATTGTCCAGCAGTGGACATTATATATGCATCACAAGACAGTTCTGAATTTTTTGCTTTTTTTAACGCTGGTCATGTGTGTGATGCGTGTGACGTACAACCTAGAAGCTTTGCGCAATTTCACTACATGAAATCTGGAGGCCCACAGAGAAGGAAATGACTGGTTGAATAAACTAGTTTTTTCTGTTTTTCCGGAAGTGACGTCTCGCACGTGTACGTCACTCATTGTGTTTACACAGAGATTTTGGAAGTTTTACCTTTCACTGTGAAGATCTAAATATTGAAATCGTCTTCCATTGCGATTTCCTGTATATCTAAATATGTTTATAAAATCCAAAATCTCAGTGTAAACTCAATGAGTGACGTACACACGCGAGAGATCACTTCCAGCGCATGCGCAGAGAGAAGCGTCCATGCCTTCAGATCACTTGGGCGCGACTGTGGTCACAAGAGGTAAAAACTATATAAATACTGTTCGTTTTCTCAAACAAACCGCTCGCTTCGTGTCTTAGGCCATCAATGTGTACTTACACTTATGAGTCATCAAATCATGTTTAATTTGGATTTCTCTGTGCATGCTTTTTCTGGTCGACCCAGGGTGAACCCCATAAAACTCCATTATATGACTGACAGGCAAGAACGGTTCGACCTAAAAATGTCAAAATTGAAAATACTGAGGAAACAAAGTCACCTACATCTTGGATGCCCTTGAGGTAAGCTAAAACATACCAAAAATTAATTTCAAAGTGAACAATCCCTTTAATAACTTTTCAGTTTCAATCCCATAGAAGCCTATGGAGGAGTGATCCAACTCTCAGATTTAATCAAAAATATCTTAATATGTGTTCCGAAGATGAACGAAAGTCTTACAGGGTTGGAACATTTTGAATTTTCATTTTGGGGTGAACTAACCCTTTAAAGACGCTTTGCCACTTTGCGTCTGCAAAAACGGGCCTAACAGTACCAATAGTGACTTTCACACCTCGAAGAAAGAGAGAGTCTAAACTGATACTCTCATGCTGTCTTCACAGCCTCACATGTGTTATTTCCGTCTGGCTGCAGGTATGGTGGAAAAAGCATAGCAGTCTTAAAATACTCCATGATATCACATGACTGACAGGTATATATAGTAGCGTCTGGACTCGATACACTTCCTTAACTCTGCATTGGTCTGGGCAGACATCCATGTGACCAATGGATTTACAGTAGGTGTGTTTGTATTTGACAAATGCAGGAGGTGCTGGAGTTGACGTATGGAACGAAACGTCATGGGAATAACCATAAACCATTAATAAACCTGATAATGAACTGCTAGTAATGGACACAATATTGATCATCTGCCAACAAAAGATCAGTAATACAGATTTATGTAACAATGTTATCCTAGTACATCAAACAGAAGAACGGGTCAATCTACATAGGACGCTTAGTACAGAGGGTAAGATGAAAAATATTAAAAAGCTTTTATCCATTATTAATTATTGAATTTGGCTATTTTTTTAATACAAAGCTAAATCCAGCTCATTCAGTACAAGCAATGATCTGATGACATAATTGTCATAATCTAATTCTAATCATGCAAATCTCCTTCCTCAAGCCAGAATAATTATGAAAATTAAGCTGCAAAAATGGGTGTTTTGAAATCAGAATCACGAGCAAATTAACATACTGTATACTTATTAAGAATTCGGAAACAATGTGAACTAGACAGGTACACGGTCAGTCAATCATAACAGGTCATTTCAAAGTCAAGGTACAGTAGAAATTTAAAAAAAAAATGAGGACTGGTTTTGGTGTGTGTGTTGGGGGTTTGCAGTGAATGTACAATATGGTCTTTAAAAAAATACTTCAATGAATCTTCAGTGTTTGCTTTCCATGAGCTAAATGGCAATCCTATCCTCATGGCAGCACTGAAAAGACCCAGCCCTGCTCACAGCTAGTCAGGCCACTTGGGAACCCACGGCTGATTTGCCATCTGTTGTGCAGGAATGAGAAGGAGCATTACATACCAGCAGTGCCAAAAGCACAGATTGCACCTCTCTGCCCATCCTCCCATCATCCCTCCTTCCATTCTCAACCTCATTTACCGTACTTCTCTCTCTCTCTCCAGTGTCTGATATAGTAGCCCTTTGTTACATTTGTCCAAATGTAATACCCACATCCATACATCCATCCGTGTTCAACTGTTTGACATTGACTTTGACCTTCATACTCCCTTTGCTGGTCCATATGGCTTTGTGAAGCTAAATTAAAAGTCTTGGCATTACTGATATCAGCTAGATAAAGGTTAATCAAAGATCAGCAGATAGTCGGGCACATTGCAGGTCTTCTGTCCAAGTTCTCCAGTTACAAATAATGCACTGTGAGAGAACTTTCTTCACTTTATATGAACAAAAGGCCTTTTTTTATACATTTGAAATCCCATTAACTTGGATTATGTGATATGTGAGGTGTTAGACTTCAAAACTAAAATATGTATAGTGTGTGTATGTATGTATGTATGTATGTATGTATATATATATATATATATATATATATATATATGTATATGTATATATATATATATATATATATATGTATATATTAGGGCTGTCAAACGATTAATTGCGATTAATCACATCCAAAATAAAAGTTTGTGTTTATATAATATATGTGGGTCCACTTTGTATAATTATTTTGTATATATATAAATACACACATGCATGTATATTTAAGAAAAATATATTATTTATATATAATATAAATGATATATAAATCTATATACATTATATACATGAAAAGATTTCTTACAAGCATGTGTTATGTGTGTATTTACTTTTTTGCTATAAAATAATTATTCACAGTGGACCAATATATATTATGTAAACACAAACTTTTATTTTAGATGCGATTAATCGTGATTAATCGTTTCACAGCCCTAATATATACATATACATATATATCACTGGGGCTGTACTTTCTCAAAAGGTACACTTTTGTACCCAAAGGCTGCATATTGGTACCTTAGTTGTACATTTTAGCACCTAAAAAGTACATTTTAGTACCAAAAATGTACATTTTAGTACCAAAAATGTACATATTAACACCTAAAATGTACATAATAGCACCTAAAATGTACATATTAGCACTTAAAATGTACATATTAACAACTAAAATGTACTTATTAGCACCTAAAATGTACATATTAACACCTAAAATGTATATATTAACACTTAAAATCTACATATTAGCACCTGAAATGTACATATTAGCACCTAAAATGTACATATTAACAACTAAAATGTACATATTAGCACCTAATATGTACATTTTAACACTTGAAATGTACATATTAGCACCTAAAATGTACATATTAACAACTAAAATGTACATATTAGCACCTAAAATGTACATATTAACACCTAAAATGTACTTAATAGCACATAAAATGTACATATTAACACCTAAAATGTACATAATAGCACCTAAAATGTACATGTTAAAACATTAAATGTACTTATTAGCACCCAAAATGTACATATGAACACCTAAAATGTACATATTAGCACCTGAAACTTACATATTAGCACCTAAAATGGAAAAACGTTTACTTTTTGAAAAGGTACAGCCCCAGTGACAGCTTTTGTACCTTTTTTTCTGAGAGTATATGTATGTGTGTATATATATATATATATATATATATATATATATATATACTGTATATACTGTATATATATATATATATATATATATATATATATATAAAAGAGCAGAGCACATTCTACGAGTCCAGACAAAAAAAAATAGTCTTATACAGAAACAAAGAAGCAGATTTTTAAGAGATTATCATATTTCCTGAATTTTAAGTTTTGAGAAGATAAATGTGATGTATAATGTCTTAGTCTGTTATTAAATTGCAAATACTAAAGAGAGGAACTTTAATATTGCAGAAAAATATAATTCTAGTGATTTATTCAAGCATATTGGAATGCCGTGAGCACAATTATAGCAACTTCAGCGACGGATTGTCCCTGTGCATGTGTGAAATAAATATCCAGCGCTTGTAATTTTTTGGAGGTCTCATTTCATGTGACTCCCCAATGTGACTTTCTCGGCTCCGGGTTTACGACACCGGGGCCAAGTGCAGGTGTGATGGATGAGGAAGGTAAAGAACATTTCTAAAAACGGGAAATTTCCTGATGCAGCAGAAATACCCAAGAGAGGAATCCAAAGATCTAAAAGAAGGCCTTGAGTGGAGGATTCCTTCCACCCCGTTCCCCAGCGGATCCCTGCAGTCCCACAAGGAGAGACTTCCTCATTCATCATAATTAAAGCGGGAACACACTGCACAGCGTGGATACTCCTTCCCTGGATATGTTAAGCACTATTCTTCACCACCATCCCATGAGCTCTCTCTATATCTATCTGTGACGGTTCAGATTCACTTCTCAGCCCTACAGAAAGATATACAAAAAAGATCTATCTATCTATCTATCTATCTATCTATCTATCTATCTATCTATCTATCTATCTATCTATCTATCTATCTATCTATCTGTCTATCTGTCTGTCTGTCTGTCTGTCTGTCTGTCTGTCTGTCCGTCTGTCCGTCCGTCCGTCCGTCCGTCCGTCCGTCCGTCCGTCCGTCCGCCCGCCCGCCCGCCCGCCCGTCCATCCATCCATCCATCCATCCATCCATCATTCTATCTATCGTTATCTTTGTCTGTAAATCTGTAAGGCCTATAAACCTAAAGTAAAAAATAAAATAAAATAAAATAAAATTAAAAAAAACAAGGCTTGGTCAAGATAACACCTAACGTTTTCTATTTTTTTTTTTCAAAAAAATCAGAGTAATTCCTTTTAAATTTGATACATTTTCATTCTACATTCATATATTCAAATTGCAATTCTGCATCACGTTTTCTACTATTGCAAACGTGTGGCAAATATTAAAGCAAGACACATATTGTAGTCCATGGTGACTCATGCAATCCTCCTGTTCTTATTTTGGCACGGTTTACATTGATTGTGACATGAAGGAGTATGCGAGCATGCAGCCATACTTGACCTGATGAATGTAAAATAGGGTTTGTATTCAGATTGTGTACAATCTATAAAGTAGAGAGACTCTTTGAATGAATCAATGTAATAACACTTGACAGAGCAAAGGAGACCCCCTACGCCGTACAGATGCTCTCTGCCCATAGCATAAACTTCATAAATAAAGAAACCAGTTTAACGAGAGACTTCTTTCAGGAAATGATAAACAGAGATTCGACAGTTTATGTAAAAACATATTCAAGACTGAAGTTGCCTCATCATGCCTTTAAATGGGCCTGGACACAAGTCATAAGTGTCCGTTGGGTGGGAGCCACATTCCTCCTCCAAAGAAAGGGATGTGGGTTTCAGAAAGGAGCCCTCCTTGAGGAGATTTTATAAGGGATAAGACAAAGTCCACATGGAATGTCAGAGCTCTGTGTGTGGCATCCAAACTGTTTTTATAACAAGGTCCTGCATCCAGGGTAATTGTCACTATCGGAGTGACTCTCCAGCGCAAGCTTAACGGCTTCCTGTGCACAAAAACCAGCCCCTTGGGCAATGAAAGAGAGCGAGAGGAGGAGAGATACAGAAAATAAAACAGATCTTAGCCAAAGTAAACAAGAGAAAAGCACAGAAGTCACAAAAGACTCATTGAGATGGAGAGGGAGATACAGAGCCCAAGGAGGAGAAGAACAGGCAGAACAAGGAACAGCTGAGAAACCAAATCCAGAGAGAATGTGTTTCAAAGAGGATGTTATTAGAGTGAGGTGAAGGGTGTGCCTCTCTACAGCCTAAATGACTTCCTAGTCCCACCGTGGTGTTATCAACTGGCACAATCGAGACTAGACCCACCAAAATTACGAGCATCTTCAGGGAACAAATCACATACTCACCAAATAGCTGTTATTATTCTGCAGCGTTGAGCAATGCAGCCAATTACAAACATATCTGTTGGGTTCTTAAACGCAATGGCCAATCAGACTTGTTTACCAATCAAAATTATCAAGAGTGTTTATGGGATGAGTAGGTTTCATGACATTCTATTTCAATGTGTTTTTAAGGCATCTAGCCTTACCCTGGAGTTGGCTAACTCTCAACCTATGTGTGTGTATATATAAACTCCTGAACATTTTAGAGTGTCAATAGTCTAATAAAAATCACATCCTCTTCTTGATTTCTTATTCTTTCTCAAAAACACATAAACTAACACGATCCACTACTCGGTGGATAACATAAAATAAATTTCACCATAAAAATCACCATAAAAAATCACCATAAAAAATCACCATAAAACATCTTAAATATTAAGGTTGACAAATATCCAGGTTGACAAAAAAAAAGTGAAATCCGCCCGTGCCATCAGATCAGATGGACATGGCTGTGGTTACAAGAGGTAAAAACGATATAAATACACTGTAAACGATTTCTGTTGTTTTCACAGGATTATACTGTTTTTCTCAACAGTTTCTTACTGTATAATCTATGTACAGTAAGTTACAGTAGATTTAGTTGTTTTCACAGTATTAAATTGTTTTTCCAACAGTTATGTACTGTGCACACAGTTGACAGTATGTTACTGTTGAATTTCAATGCATTCTGGGAAATTATCAGTTACTGTTAATCTAAATACAGCAGTGCAAATTGACCGCGAAAATCACCACACCCAGTTCCAGGGGAAAAATTGCTAGCCTACTAATGTTATTCTTACATTTAAAATAAAAATTTAGCACTGGTTGACCATTAACAGTCATAATTTATGACATAATTTATGTCAGTGGGGTGTAGACATGAGAGCATTTGACTTTGGAAGAGTTTCTGTCGTGTCGTGTCAGTGGTGCTGCTGTCGACGTCTGCCGACCTGGAACTTCTTCATCTGGTGAGTAGGCTAATAATTCTTATATGTGTATGCATACGGATTCTAGCAAATAACTTTAAAGTTATTTAGAATAGCTGACCACGATTTCTATCTATTCTAGACATTTTAATATAATATGTAAATGATAGGCTACTCTTCAGTGTAGCCATTTGGGACATGTTACTGTAAATTCAAATACATTAGTACGAAATGACCGCGAAAAATAACAACAAGCTGCCGTTTTATGAAGAACTCTTCAGTTCTCTTCCCTCTGTAAGAACGCGAAGGCAGTGCATCGCGTTGCTGTCGACGTTTTCGCCATACATATCTGGTTAGTAATTCATATTTTTATGCAAACCATATCAGTAACTTGCGTTAACAGATTAACGAAAGAACTGACAGCGGAATTGTTCTATAACGTCTGTATCAGACGCGGATTGTTGATAGCCTGGCTAACTTACTTGATTAATATGATTTTATTAACATACATTTCATATGTAACCTCTTATAAGGTCAAAATGGTCTAATCATTTTGTTATTTACCACGTTAAGTCGGTGGAAGCGCCTGCACGTTCATTATTTTATAACTTATAGGGTTAGGAATTGAAAATCGATCCTGAAATCAGATATCAAAGGTTAGGATTCGGATTTATTGTTATAAAATTAAAGTGTCGATTTCTCTTATTGATTTTTTCACGCTTATTTTCGTGTAAATCCTGACCTGGCGTTCTGCCATTTAAAGTTAACGTTACCTCAGTGATTAACTTACTGATGGGCCGCGGAAAGCGCCCAAGGTGCATTTTTTGTCCAAAATACAAAGCTATGTGTGACATGTTACATGTACAGTATTGTCTGCTATAATATCATTTTTTTTTACTAACTGACATGTATTCATTTGAAGAGAACGATGCCTTGTCAAGCTTTTTTTAATTCATGTAACTTAGTATCACACAAGCAAAATCTAGCCTATGTTTTCATGTGTTTGTAAATAAATTGATTTTAACAACAGTTTAAACAAGATTTTAGTGTTAAGTGAATTACACTTTAGACATCATTTTGTTTGTTTTTGCTGTTTAGCCAAAACAACAACAACAATGTACTGTATTTTAACTGTCTTGTCTTTCTCCTTTTCCACAGGTGTGAGCTGTGCATGTTAAGAAGACCCCTATCCATCTTGACGACCGATGAATTGTAAATCTAATTTAATTATTCTATCTAACTACTACCACTATACCTAAACGTACTGTATTTTAACTGTCTTGTCTTTCTCCTTTTCCACAGGTGTGAGCTGTGCATGTTAAGAAGACCCCTATCCATCTTGACGACCGATGAATTGTAAATCTAATTTAAGTATTCTATTTATCTACTACCACTATACCTAAACGTACTGTATTTTAACTGTCTTGTCTTTCTCCTTTTCCACAGGTGTGAGCTGTGCATGTTAAGAAGACCCATGTCCATCTTGACGACCGATGAATTGTAAATCTAATTTAATTATTCTATCTATACTACCACTACACCTTGGTCCAGTACTGACCCACTGAGAACATTTTAAACAGATTATTATCCATCTGTGAATTTTGTCTATCAAGTTGTTAAGAATTGTTGTGTAAAAAACACACACTAAACGTTGTTGTACAGTTTAAGGTTCAATTGCATAAAAGCTTGGATAGAAAACTTCCTATTGCAAAAGAACATAAGTCTGCATATAAATGATTATTAATACCGTAATGCAAGTTTTTCATGGCACATGTGCATGAGAAAGTTGTTTTGTGTTTAGTTTTTTTTTAAATGACACTGGATAACTTGTCATTTTGTAATAGTCATCTGGATTGGTGGTTTACTCATCAAAGCTAGTTTATATGTCTCCCAGTCTTGCAAATCTGTTCCTCTAGATAGAAAGCAGCCAAAAACCCTTAAAAATCAACAACTGACCAGTTAGACATTCTATCTCAAACCAATAGACCATCTTAGACTAGTTTAAGCTGTTTTACCCCAGCAAGGAGTGGGTGGATGAGTTGTTATGAACTATCTTTCTAATAGATTGATCAGATAGCACCTCTTTAATCTTTTCTATTTTACCTGTTCATGATAATTTTTTGCATGTATTTATGCATAATTGTTCATGATTGTCATGCATGATTTTTAATGTATTATATTACATTTTTATTATTAATGTATTTAATTGTATTAATGTATTTAAATGTATATTATGTAAATGTACTAATGTGTTTGAAAATACACAATAAACCTTGTGCAGTTAAAGCTTCAATTGTTCTTTTTTCTATTTCCCATTAACAGTTAAAATAATATTTCTACGGATTTTCTACAGGTTACACAGTAGCACTATAAAATAAATACAATAACATTTCGTACTATACAGTATTATTAAAAATTACCAGTGTAATACTGTATTTTAATATGGTAAGAAATTACAGTAAAATAATGTTATTTAATTTACAGTATGCTTAACAGTACTGTAGTTAGTGTTACAGTAATTTTACTGTTAAATGAAATACAGCAAGTACTGGATAATTGTTGCCAGTAAGTTACTGTTAATTTGACAAGAAATTTTTTACAGTGTACTGTTCGTTTTCTCACACAAACTGCTCATTTCGTGTCTTAGGCCATCAATGTGTACTTACATTTATGAGTCATTAAATCATGTTTAATTTGGATTGCTTTGTGCATGCTCTTTGAGGTGAACCGAGGGTGGACCCCCTAAACCTCCATTATATGACTGATAGACAACAACGGTTTGACCGAAAAATATCAAAATTGAAAATACTGTGGAAACAAAGACACCTACATCTTGTATGCCCTTGGTAAGCTAAAACATATCAAATATTAATTTCAAAGTGAACAATCCCTTTAACATAACCTCTGATCTCTGAGAGTAAGGGAACGAGTATTGCGTAGCCAGCCGCACAGAGTAGAATGGCAATATGTCGAATACCAAGATTACATTAGCTAGTGTTCCCCACCAATTCACAAGCACAAGAGAAAAAGTATTTTGTACTTACATTTAATACCCTTGGAACTCAATGGAAGTTGATTGAAGATGCCATAGTTATGACCAGTCAACTAAACCAACAATCTTTTCACAAAATCTTGTCAAACTGTCAAAATCCATCAACACTCCGTGCATGAGCTACTTTCTGACATTCTAACTGACCAAGACCAAGTCGTACGAATTCGATGAATGATTAAAAAGTGGCTAATTCGACCTCATGTACGAATTAATACGATTTTGCTAAATCGTACATATTTTACGAATTGGCCAATTCGTATGAATTCGTACGAATGACTTACCCCTTACCCCACCCCTAAACCTAACCATCACGTGGGTTTAGACAAATCGTACAAATTCGTACGAGTGAGGTCGTACAAATTCGTAAGAATTAGCCACTTTTTAATCATTCGTCGAATTCGTATGAATTGGGCGTGAGATAGTGTTGGAATATCAAAATACATGATAGAAACATTTTGTTAAACCACTTTCAAGTGTAATGTTGACAACTCTATTGAAACAATTACTTTTTATTACAACTTTACATGAAAAAATAGGCCATTAGGCCCTGGACTAATAGGGTATTCTATTTTTCCATTCTATTGGCTGGCTGCACAAGTCTAATTTAAGGCTCTCACAAATAGGTATGGGTACTTAATACATTTTCTGAGTCATCAGAGTGCCTTGAGTATTGAAGTTGAGTTGAGTCGTGTGCCCCTGGTGTTCTTTCATGCCACAGGAATAAAATAAAGCATACAGTTTAGGTGGAAATGATACCGATCAACCCCCCTGGCTCAAGGACTACATCTATGACAACAATTACATTTTGTTTATGTAACAAATAACATCTGTTCAGAATATGCTTATATTTTTTAGTACATCCTTGGTACACATGTAATCACTGGAAGTGTCCTATGGTGTGACATTATGTGCTATTATTTTCAGAACACTGTGAGCATTTTATGGTTTCCCTAATTAAAATCTGCTGTTGTTACAAAGCTTCACCTTGAGTCTTTGCTTTCTAAGCAGAAACAAATGTTACATGCAAATGCTGCAGATGTTTGTGAGTGGAAGGTCTCACTGAGATTATTCTCAGATAAAAATTATTCACAACTGTGCCTGAAGCAGAGCAGTATTATCATACTCCGAATCATTAAATATGCATGACAGATAAAGTATCTCTTTCTAAAAAGAAATACCATCATGCATTAGATGTCATCTCAATCCAACACATTTAGGAAGATCTAACAAATACGTAGAATTTTTTTTTAAAGTTAATCTGTCAGATGAATCCCACACCTCTTATGAGAGCACAGAGGTCAAACTCATGATCTGTCACTGTAACTAGTTTGTTAGATCATTCTCATACAGAAGCATCTTTGTCAAGACCCGAGTTCATTGAAAGGACACATTTGCAAGACATTCCTCTTAATCTACATGGGATTTTAAAGACTTGATTATTTGAATTGAATAAAGAACATTTACCCACTCAACCACTTAGATGAAGAGAGATCAAAGTGTCAATTTCCAGATATAGCCAACTGAACATTCCCTAAGGGATTCCTGTTTTTGTCTACCAACCTTTAAATAAATGGTAACCTTAAGGTGGTAACATCTAAATTATGTTATTGTATTATGTATTACTATAAAATACTGGACTGTTTCAACCCATGTTTGGGTTAAATATGGACAAACAAACCCAACCGTTAAATTAAATTTTAAACCCAACAGTTGGGTTTGTCCATTATTGGCCCAAACTTGGGTTGAAACAATTCACAGTTGATTTAAAATGATTTTGTGATCAACAATAAAAGTCTGAAAGCACATCTAAAAACATTTAAGTGCATGTTCTTCTTGCACCCCATGATTGTGCCTGAAAAAAGTAGTATGCTGCCCATTGTCATTCTCATGATGCAAATGCAAAAGCTGTCTCCAAAAGAAGGTTGCAAAATTACACCCCTTCATTTCTGTTGCATGCATCTTTCAATGGATAATACAATACCTTAATGCATTGCAAGCTCAATGAATAACCTATTGCACATTTTGTCAAGTGAAGGGACCCCGTTATCCAGGAAACATAAAGTTTTCTGGATAAAGTAACAGTAGTGTATGCGTCTCTAAGTATGTTTGAATTTATGAGATTTGAATCTCCACAGAGTAGCTGATTCTATCGTTGTACAAATTGCCTACTGGCAATTCTTGAGCACCACTCTCAAGCCTCCTATAAAGCATTCCTTTATATTTAATAGAATCTAAAGCAGCTGACGCTCCGATAAGCCACAGAGACTCCAGAGAAGACAACTCTCTGATGAGATCTAATCAACCTGCTGTGACTTAATTCACTTAGGCTTTACTAAAACGACTCCTGAGTGCTTCAATTCAGTAAGTTCTTTTCCTATTAAGCCTGAAGACTGACAACATATGCCAGGACTAAATTTTCCCTCGTTAAAACATCTCCCATTTGGACCTTATTCAATGCTTGTTCAAATATGAGATGTTGACTTCATTTGGTAGAAACTCACTAACCTTGAATTAGGTCTCAAGTGTGAAGAAACATCACTCACCTGCCTGTCAGAATTACATTGTTTGCTCTCTGTGATAAAATCTAGATAACATCCCATTACCGAGAGGGGAATAACAAAATGAACTCGCCTTTCATGGGTTCTCAGTCTCTGCAAACACAGTAGACCAAAAGAAAATGGTATTTTATCCAGACAAATGAATCAAATTGATCCTCCTTGCAGGGTTCCCCCGACCCCATGCAATCTACATAAAATGTAATTCCTTCCGCCCGATACATTACCAATGCACATTACTGTCCCAAAAGACTCTATCATTAGATTACAACATTAACCACAATGTGCAAACAACAGCTCATTATATCAGGCAGGACTTCTCCCTAAAGGGACACCATCTCTCCAGCCATGAATAGAAAAAAGGTTTTGTTCCAAAACTTAATGAACTATCTTGAAGTGTTCTCCCTACATAGACAGCTACCTTTAGGAAGCATCTTAACTGAGCATCATAAAAGACTCATAAAAGACAAATGCACATAAAAGAGCTTGGCCATTTATTGTGGCCAGCCTAAGGCACACCTGTGCAATAATCATGCTGTCTTATGCCTGGTTCAGATTACACAATTTTTTGTTTGTTTGTTAGAATAGTCACTGTGTCAGATTCCACTATTTTGACTCCTAAAATCTTGTCGTGTCGTGGACAAGACACATGTCAGACTACACGTTGCTTCCTGACCAGTCATCGCATGCCGTCTTTAACAGTGCACATGATGTCATCAAAAAGGCGAAACTAGAAGCGAGTAACTTTCGGAAACGAACGTAAACAAACAATGGATGAAGCGGTGAGTGTTGTATTGGCTGTCCTATGTTCAGAAAAAAAGTATAAGAAAACCCGACAACGAACACGTTCCTGGATTGCTCGAAGAGGACAGTATGGGCTGTCAATCCTCCAAAGATAACTCAAGGTAAAATATTGTTTTCTCATATATTTTTACTTTTAGCACCATCGTCTCTCTTTCGTTTGCCATTTTTGAAAATTGTGTACGGAAAAGCTTCTGTGCTCCTATTGGTCAACCTCATACATGTGACGGAACAGTCGCGGACGACTGTTAAAAAAATTAAACATGCTAGTCTTTTTGTCGTGATGTCGTGAAGCATTGCAGACGCAACGTACACTCTTAGAAGAAAAGGTTCTATATAGAACCTTAAAAGGTTCTAAGGCGCTACGTATTTGGAACCCCTAAAATGCAATGAGTGTGAATGATCACAAAATTGAACATATGGTGGTTAAAAAATGTAATTAATCAATATCACACAAAGAGTGACATTTCAGTTTTTATCCTCCAAAAATCTGCATGATTAAAATGTGATATTAAGTTACTACAACAGTTTAATAAACAATAATTTAATTACAACTGCAAAATGTTGCAGAATAATGGAATATATGAATGAATAATAGCCTTTAAAGAACCTTTGTGCCAAAAGAGTTTTTTCTTGTCAGTATTGAAACTTTTTTAGCATAAAATGTCCTTTGGAGTCGAGTAAAGAACCTATACATAGAACCCTTTTTTCTAAGAGTGTAGGTTGTCGCCCACTATGACACACTATACGAGATGATACGATTGAATCTTGTGTCCTGATGCCCGTCGTCGTTTACGAATCCACACGACACCCTACGTCAAATGGATTGTGCCAAAATCGGGCTAAAATTGTGCCAGGCATTATCAGCATCTTGATATGCCACACCGTTTTCTGTGAGGTGGATGGATTATCTCGGCAAAGGAGAAGTGCTCACTAACACAGATTTAGACATATTTGCGAACAATATTTGACAGAAATAGGCCTTTTGTGTACATAGAAAAAGTCTTAGATCTAGAGTTCAGCTCATGAAAAATGAGGGCAAAACAAAAGTGTTGCATTTATAATTTCGAGACAGACAGATAGTCAGTTAGATAGAGGTGTGGCGTGTGACATAAGCCTACCTGATAAGGATAGAGCGTGACACCGTTGGCTCTTGACTGGTGCACGGATGTCCAGGTGCCTTCCAAGTGTTGGTGAGCTTGGAGTGCGACAGAACTCAACACAGTTCCATTAGCATTGTTGGGGCTGCTGGGGAGATGAGGCTGTTGCGGTCCTGTGGACTTTCCTGCATGGCTGGGTGAATTGTTCTTCTTCTCCACCCCACTGCTCACCCCCAGACTGTTGGGTTTGGATCCGTGTTTGGGATGGGCTGGGAGGTGGGAGCTGCCGCCGTTGCTGGCGTTGGTGGTTGTCGGCGTAGGACTGGATGTGGTGGCGGAAACAGTAGCAGAGGTGGAGGAGGCTGAGGAGTGGTAGCCTGCAGGGAGGTATGCCCAGTCACGAGGCGGTGTGGGACCCTGGAGGATGCTTCGGGAACCCACCAGGGAGGCCAGGGATGGAGGGGAGCCAGGAGATACATCACACTGCTCCAGGCTCAGCACCATGTGGACGGCCTCCTGCTTCAGCTGACTCAGGTGGGTGGCGCACACGTCACAGCGACCGTCACGCTCGTTCCATGCCTTGCGTGTGCTGTTGGACACCTGCAGCTTATCATGGAGAAGCAAGGAGAAGGAGGGATCCTAAAGAAAGGGAATAAAGAAGGAAAAATTAAGTTTACCTCTGCATATAAGGTTAAATAAATGTAAAGTGCTGATTAAAGGTATACTCCACTTTTTTGGAAATAGGCTCATTTTACCACTCCCCCAGAGTTAAACAGTTGAGTTTTACCGTTTTTGAATCAATTCAGTCAATTTTCAGATATTTAGAAGAGTATCAGTAACCAGACAGTTTCTGGTCTCATTGACTTCCATGGTATATTTTTTTCCTACTATGGAAGTCAATGGGACCAGAAACTGTCTGGTTACTGATACTCTTCTAAATATCAGAAAATTGGAAGAATTGATTTGAAAACGGTAAAACTCAACTGTTTAACTCAGGGGGAGTTGTAAAATGAGCCTATTTCCAAAAAAAAGTGGAGTATCCCTTTAAATGAGCATGACATCATGAAAAAGTTAAGAGAGATTAATACATAAATACTGCAAAATTCACTATGTAATTTTATAATATCCCTACCAAAAGTAAAATCATTCACATGTTAGAACTCTAAAACAAATCTCTTTCTTTTCTCAATTGCTTCCCATTGACAGCAATAAGATTAAATGGAGAACAATTTGAGACTTTTTATTAAGTCTATCTGATTTTCAAACTGTTCTCCTGGCTCAAATGATTTGAAAGTGACATTAAATATGTCTCAGGCAGTGGTTAAAAAAATCAGCAGTCAAAAGTCTTTTGATGCAAATTTTATTATAAACACACTTTTTATTAATCAAATGTATCTTAGATGTTCCTTCTAAAACTCTTGCATGTCCACCAAAGAATAAAAATTATGACATCATTTTTTCATCCCCGTGTGGTGTATTACTTTCTTCTGCAGAATGCAAAAGAAAGTTTTTTGAAGAATGTTTGGAACCAACTATGTATTTCCATCATACAGCAAAAACAGAAATGTTGAAAATCAAATTGTAAAAGTCTTCTTTTGTTTTCCATGGAAGAAAGCAATTCATAGAGGTTAGAACGATTGATGTCAGTAAATGATGACAACATTCATTTCTGGGTGAACCAAAAATATAGAAACAGATTGGAATACAGTTGGCAAACACAAAATAATTCAAGCTGCTATCCTCATTATTTTATTTATTGATCAACATAACTATTGTTTCATTTTTATTTATCCAATGGAGTGTTAGGAGAAACATTCAAACATCCAAACCGATAACTCAATTAAGTAAGTGCAATGAACAATTCAACTTTCCTCTGGGCTAATATACACCTTTGGTTCCTCCAATGTCTTTCCCCAAGCAGTCTTTAAGCAGACTAAATGACTCTGCACTGATAACTAATTAGAATCATTAATTTATCGCCACACAACCATGGAATCTTTTTCCAAAGACATTCCCATGATGTCACTACAGATCGGCGCCATGAACTTATTACAGGCACAATCCCTCCCCGAAGCAACCTGGGGTTAAGTGCCTTATTCAATTTTTGATTGGCTCATGGCTCACTTCCTACAGAGATCATACCAGCAACTTCCGTGAGCATAAACCACTGACTACACCAACCAATGACTAACTGAAATCTAAAGATGATGCCATACTCACCAAATACAAAGATGTGCATGGTTATTTTTATATGGTTTCTTTACTAAATGCAGAGCACCGCCCTTGCTCTCACGCATTGTCACTCTGAATTTGTTTATTTTCCTGGCTTCCGATTCTTCACTAGCATAAAGCTGTTTTCTGGCTTTGGTGCATCATCACACCATGTGCTTGAGGTTTCCGTGAGACAAAGATCATAATTACGTTTTGGCTGATTCTCTGAGGGCCAGTGCAAGGACGAAGGAACGATTCTAGCTAGATTAATTAAATGACATCATCATTTCGTCATGATTTAGCGGACACTCAGAAGTAAATATGCTTATTCTTGCATTCTGCTGCATCCCATCTGTGTCTTGTTTTTGATTTAAGACATTGACTTAAAAGTTACATTACACAAAATAGTTCTGCAGCCACAGGAAAGAATTAAGAGATCTCACAACATACTTATCACCAACTCAATCCATTCACAGTTGGAATTTCTGGCTTAAAGATGGGGGATGCATCTTTAAGCTCATCATTATGGCTAGATGGTTCTTCTCTCATTTTAGACCCAGCAAAAATCTAATTAGCGTCCCCAAAGCCTTGACAAATACTTGACCTTTTTAGAATAGACAGTGCTATAATGGTGCTTTCGGACTCCGACTGCAGTAGTCATGAGAAGGTGTGAAGATTAAAGCAGCTACTATAACAATAAACCTTAAACCTTTGGACCAGACAGCTGCACTCATGCATGAAGAAAGGCTGAATTAGCATTGCCGCTAGTGACAGTAGCATTTGTCTAAAGCACAGATGCAGGTGCTTGAAATGTGGCAACACATCTGTACTTCAAATGAATTGTTGAAACAAGAAGGCAAGTCAGCTGTATTCACAATCCAGTTTTCTTCAATAATCTGACATATTTCAAAGTAAAGCGGAACATCCAACATGATTTTATACATCCCAAATTGAAAAAAGTGGGCGTTACATACCAGAATGGCTGCGATATCTCATTTCAACACCTCTTTTGGAAATAGATGTTATGGTGTTATTTCCATAAGAGGTGCATTTTTGGTTAAGATCTTGTATTGAGAATGCAAGAGTCCAACACTCTGTAAAGTCTCCTTTCTATGGATGTCTGGACTCAGAGGTGCCAATTCATGTATGAAAATGATTCTTCATTCTTTCACAGTTTGAGCCTGATGAATTTTGACATTGTCATCCTGGAATATGACCATGATGTGTCTTCCTAAATGGTTATTTGCGAAATGAAAAGCTTCAAACTCCAACAATTTGGGCAAGAAGATATACAATAACATATACTTTAACATGCTAGAAACATAATACAGCAATAAACAATAATCTAAATCCAAACAGAAACGTTTTTCTTTTCTTTTTCTGGCTGGAAAGTGTATATCGCTATATTGAAAATTGCATTGAGATATTCATTATATGTCATTATTCTACTTTAGATGTCTTGGCATGGATCATTTTTGAGTTTTGTCAGCCTAACATAACGCTTTTATAAGGTAAAGCAAGTCATAACATTTTGATGGAAAATTATCACAATTTCCTTCCTCTACAACATGCTGATGAAATGTGCTAAAAAATGCGTATTACTGTAAGAAAACATTATTTTAGTACGGATTTACTATTATAGTTTTTATTAGATTATTTGTTTTATATTTTATTTTTACAGTTTTAATAATTGTATTGTTTTTGTATTGTATTGTATTGTATTGTATACAATAATTGTATTGTATGTTTTCATCACTTGTAGTCTCTAATAATATAGTATTTATTAGGTTTTAGTTTGATTAGTTCTTCAACATAGACTAACCACTAATGCGAAATGATGCCTTTGCAACTATCTGAAATCAAATATGTTTAATCATATATCATATGTTTCAAGTAATTGAAATGTTGATGTTCTTTTAAGGTTTTACTTAATTCTCCTGGGAGGGAAAATAGGATCAATTTTGACTTTAAGGACTAGTAATGTACTTTTCCAGCTAACCCATTTGTTAGGGAATGTTAACCAAGTGATTTAGGGTGACATTGAATATATCTGTATCACAATGGACTCAGAGTTGGCGGGGCCAAAGTGGGGCCAATTCCCAGTGCAATGCTTACTGTGTCCTTACCGCACCTTATACCTCCCAGTCGGGTCTACCTGGCCCCCCTCGGGTGGGCACAGGGCAGCAGTCCAGCTAATCAAAGCCCCGTGCACGAGCACAGTCACTGAAGGAGAGAGACTGAAGGTCTGTTCTGATTAAAACCACACATTCCTTCTGTCAGTGTAAATCTAGAGACTGACTCTCATCTTACACAAGCTGCTTTGTGTATCCTTCCCCTCCTCTCCCAGCATCCCCTCTGCCCCATACAATGCACACGGTGACCTCTACGGACCAGTGTAAGCTAAAGCTAACAGGGCAGCACTGTACTGTACCTCTATGAAAGTGTGCAAAACTCAAAACTGACAGACTTGACATTTATAATGTTACAAAGGATATCTATTTCAAATAAATTTAAACTCCATTCATTCTGTGTCATTGATTAAGACTTAAAAGCTACATTACACAGCGACATTATGATTTCAACAAAATAATTAAACAGCGAAACTGCTTTCATCATTGAAATGTTTCTTGAGCAGCAAATCATCACATTAGAAGAATCTCTGAAAGATCTCTGAAGACTGGAGTTATGATTCAGCTTTACCATCACAGGAACAAATTACATTTTAAAATATATTAAATAGAAGAAAAAAAATCACAATATTACTGTTTTCTTGGATCAAATACATGCAGCCTTGGTGAGCATGCTTTTTTTTTAAACATACCCCAAACGTTTTGAATGGCAGTCTGAAATAGTTAGATTGATATGCACTCAGGACGTCTAGCTGCATGGTATGTAGTCTGCACAGAAATATTGATGTGTTGATGTATAAATATTTGTAGAAGGCAGACAGAAGTGATCTGGAATATGCAGGAAATGATCAGTCACACACTGGACGTTCTGTTAGTATAAACACAAAATGTTTATCATACAACTAGTTGTCTTTGAATTTATGTCAAGCTTTGTTATATTACAAAAAACTAACACACAATACATACAGTATGGATTTATCAGGTTGAAGGTGAATCTGTTTTAAAACGGGATGTTCAACAACAACAGAAACCTGCATTTCTGTAATTCATGCAAAGCCACTGCAGATATTTCTTCTTTCAAGGTGGGGACCCAAATACCAAATCCTAAGCCGTGCCACTTTAAGACTTAACCAAAATAACAGACTTTTTAACTGTAAAAAAAAAAAGCAGTTTAACTGTAAAAAAAAAGTTAAACTCAAAATCGAATTTAAAGGGAAAATAACTTGAACTTTCACTGCAGCACGAAAAATAGTCTGTCTCACATTTTACAAGCAATCATAACCAGAAAATAAGCAGACTTTGTTTGGCCAAAACTATCACAATGAATGCCTTACAGGGGAAAATAATCTAAATGGAAAGTGCTGCTTGCAAGCTTTTTACTTATTAATATGAGAATTTGATTATCATATTCCAGACAAAATGCAATAATCAGTAACCAGAGGTGTTTAATGTCAAGGAAAATCATAAAATCCAATTGCACTGAGCCATTTACAGATCGGATATGAATTATGAAAGGCTTGGGTAAAAGTATTCATACTGAATAAATATTTATGAAGCAATTTAGGTGGCAAATATAATGATATGTAAATGAAATGATAAAATTTATATTAAATTGTACATAAAATATTTTCAATGCTGTTTTTACCTGTTGTTTTACTGCTTTTGATTACAGTTAAAGAGTTGTGGACTAAAATATGATGAAAGTAATTCAATTGCTTCCTAAGTCAAACAATAGAGCTTGGGGATAGCAACTCCAAGGTTATGGGTTCGATTCCCAAGGAACGTATGAAACTGAAAAAAAGATATTTTGAAACATATATAAGAATTTGAAAGATATATAAGAAACATCTAGCAAATGCAAAAATCTCTGCAAATTATATATATATGGATGGATGGATGGATGGATGGATGGATGGATGGATGGATGGATGGATGGATGGATGGATGGATGGATGGATGGATGGATGGATGGATGGATGTTTACACATTTTTAAGTTATAAGTAAAAATACTTCTTTAACATTTGCATGAATAAAAGTTTACACAACAGCTTTTCCTAAAGTAAAAAAAAAAAAAGTTTCCCACCTCAGTGACCCTCACTATCCAAAAGAATTGTTGGGGAAGGAGTGAGCATTAATAACCCCCATTAGGCTTTCCAGAGGAATCAGATTTTACTTAAAGAGAAATCTGTGCATTCATTCAAGACACATCCATGCAGCATTTATAACATTTTGCAGGTTTTGCATCAATACTACATTGCATACATTTATAAAAAGAAACCCGACCCACTCTCGAGAGCACTCTAACTGCATGGAGACTGAGATTACATTGGAAGGACAAACAGATCCGTGTAGGCTAAAGCCCTCTAATGGATGTAGCCATTCATTCTCCAGCCAAAAAGAGACTCTGAGAGAGGGTGAAAGAGGACTCTTAAGACTGCCAGATGGACTGAAGCCCTCCGGTCCAGCGCTCTGCTTTAAAAACACTTCAGATGAGAGCTTCACAGAAGTGTTGATTGGCTAGTTACCATTCATCATGATGGAAACTGGATCCAAGTCTGAAAAAAACGGCTTATATTCCTCAGTGTCCGTCGAATTAGAGTCTTGATGGTTATTAGGTCTTCGTTGGAAGCATTTTCTCACAGCCACCGGACAAGTCTCAAACCACATTCACATTTGCTTTAGAGGACAAACCAAATGAGCAAAAGTTAGGCCTGCTTCCAGAGCCTCTGGTTTCCTTATTTCATTAGCAGGAACCAGAGAAAATGGCAGCCATTATCAGGCTGGTTTTGAAAACATTGAAGTCATTAATACTGCTAGCAGAAGCCCTGACTGAACCAATTAACCATCGTCTATATGGACCGTCCCGCTGGGACAAACATACAGGAGGAGGGGCAAAAGTCATGAGCTACAGAGCAGGAACAGAAGATATACTGTCCTGCTTTCTAAGCAGTCTTGGCATTGGCTGTGAACTAGAAACGGTTCAACACATCTGATATTGTGTCGCAATTGACAATATGGGAACAGAATGAGCTTATACACTGAGTAACAACAAAATACTAGTCTTTAAAATGATATAAAAGGACATTTTGTGCTTTACACATCTCTGACATTGTACAAAATGCAGTTGCTGCACAGTTTCAAATGGATTCAGGAAACATATCAGTGCCGCGAAGTCATTGTTATGGTGCAGGGTCTGGTTCGCTCACTGATTTTCAATCAACAATTACATGACATCATCTGACTAATAGTGTGCAGCTTACCCGCTATATAAGAGAACGCCAATACCAACATTTCATCCAGACAAAAGGCTCTTTCACAGTTGTGATGGTATTTTAAAACTGATCGCAAATTCATTATTATTATGGGCAAAAAAATTAAAAAATAAATAAAATAAAACAGTGAGACTTTTTTTAAATTCTTTTTTTTGTGTTTAACAGATAAAAAAAAAGATAAATGATAATCGAAATGTAACTTTTTGGGCGTACTAACCCTTTAATGAAAGGTGAAGAGCAGCACAGGAGAGCTTCAGTGGTAATGCCTGAAACAAATTAAAATTTTGTGACCTATTTAACCCTCATCATGTTTGCACTCAGGGGGAAATTAGATGTGATAGCGAGAAATGCTTGAATAAAGAGATTTCTCATCATTTTAAACCACTTCAATAAGCAAGTAAAGCTTTATTTATATAGCAAATTTTAAACAGTATTTACAAAGCGCTTTACAAAAGGGAAAGTCACATACATACACATAGAAAACGGTAACCCTTTATTTGACAGTGTCCTTTTTAAATATGTTAAAGTGGGACCCATATTTACATGCAGCTAACCCTCAACCAAATCCTATACTCCAAACTTAACCCTATAGTAAGTACATGTAGTTGCTTAATGTTGCTCAGTACTTAAAGGGTAACTAAACCCCTGGTCAGAGCCTGACTCCACCCACTGGCAATATTTGAAAAATGCTGAAAAAGTGGGCAGACCCCAGCGGAGATAGAGACGAAATAGATGCTAAAAAAATCTATCCTTATCGTTTTCAATACTCGCAATTCCAACTCCTGACTCGCTACAGTGGTTTTGACGAATAAAGCTGTTTTTTATACTGCCGCTCGTACTAAGAGCATGGTGAGCTGAAACCTGCGTACGTCACGAAGTGCAGAACATCCAATAGGAAAATTCAATTGCAGTAGCCACCGTTCAACCTGAAGAGGGCAGCACTAAGACGTTTTTACACCACATATTGTAGAAACAAAACACTTTATACACAAATGTCAAAAAAGTTACTCGAATCAATGACTGGTATTAATAAAGATCCATTCTTACAGATCATTAACTAAAAAAAGTTGGTTTAGGGTTTAGTTACTCTTTAAATATATAATTACACTGCAACAATGACACCAAAAAATAAAATGTAACCGAAAAAACACACATACACAAAGAAAATAGATTATAAAATGACTAAGTTCAGCATACCCCTATCTGAATCTGAGAGTTCAAGAGATTTCCACTACGCATGCGCGAGAATTGCTTCAGTCTTCTCTGTTAAAATCAATGGGGTCGCTGTGTCCATTTCTTTTACTGTCTATGAGCAGAATGCCCAAAGTAGACAATCGAAATAAAGTGCAACCAAGATTGTTTTGTTTTTTTGTAAACTAAAATAAAGCTAAAATTAAAAAAATAAATAAATAAAATATAAGGATGATAAACTTAAACTTAAATAAAAAGCTTAATAGGAATACAATTAATAAAAAATGACAAAATCACTTAACAAAACTATAACTAAAATGACAATAAAAAGTGAAAACACGAAAGTTAAAATGCATTTCAAAATATTAATAAATAATATATTCATATTTTTAAAAATACTAAACGTCCATGTATCATATTAGTTTGTGCTGATAAAATCAGTGTAGAAATTGACCAGTACGATCACACACTCCTGACACCAACAACTGTTTGTCCAGCTTTCCTCTAGTGTGTGTTTGCAGAAGAAACTCAATGTTTATATCCCACTAGAAACTAAAAGCAAAGACTTGCTCTCATTGCTAGTTTATATGTCTTAATCTTATAAAAGCCTCTAAACTCTGCAGATGTATATCCTTCATCAAAATCCTAAACTATAAACATGTAAAAACCTGGAGAGCGATGTAAGATCAGGATGTAAAGTCAGTTTTTCTGTACCACCATTTTACCTGATGTTGCTTTTGGCTAATGTGGTGTTCGTTTTCTGAGTGGCTTCATTCATGTGGAGGTTTCCCTGGTCATTCATTACATTTCCACCATCCTCTGAGCACCTCTTGTGAGTGTACACAACATATCCATAAACCTCACAAAGAAGCTGTTTAGTTTGACATCCCTAATTCACCTCTTTGCCTAGACAATTATCCTATATCAACAAACTAAGAGCTCTCTGCAGGGACCAGGTCGCGAATCAGGAGGGACAGACAGACAGCTATTGATAAGAGCACACAGGACGCTTACAGTCCCATATTTGAGCTTCAGACAGCAAGTGTAGTGTAGGCAGGAAGGCATATGTGCTGTCAATAACTGTCAAAGTCAAAATGAACGGACAAGCGAAGGTTGAAACTGCACACAGCTTGAAACCCCAATCCAAACAAACCTGATCCATTTTAACATGAACATCCTGACCCAAAACCTGCTCAAGAAGTTAAACTTAAGCTGCTCTTTAATAGTAGTTAATTGCAGTCAACAAAAGTGCCCATTTAAAGGGACAGTGTCTCATCTATAAACACATTTTTCTACAGTTAAATTATGATTAGTTTTCATCAGAAACAAAAACAACAAAAATCTAAATTAATAATAGTATTAAATTTACAATAAATTCTGGAAAACAAAATAAAATACTTAAATAATCAGTAAATTGTTCATTTTACATGAACTATATGATTAATTAATGTCACTAAAATGACTCTTTTAAGGGATAATTCACCCTAAAATGAAGTCATAATTTACTCCCCCTGGTCTTGTTCTATTGCCGTATGCCCTTCTTTCTTTTATGGGTCACAAAATGAAAATATTTTTTTTAAATGTCGCACTTACACTAATTCATATAATGGCAGTGTCCAATAGGGTTTGAAACTGCGGAAACACATTTTTCATATTCTCGCATATAGCACAGTTATGCTGCATGCCTTGAACCCTTAATCTGCATGTGCTGGGATGTTAATGCATCCTAACATATCCTAAAATATTAAATCCGCTGGCAGATTTACATGCTCCTCACCTCTGAATTGTTTGAAATGAGCTAATATAAGAAATAACAAGCAAGCTGCTTGTGGTTAAGGAATAACTATAGGCATATTTGAGGCTAATTACTGATGCAACAACACTTATTCGAGTTGATTCAGCCAAGAGAGTCAAAAATTCAACATGGTTCTCAATTAAGGTTGCTTTTCCAAAACATTAGCTAGAAATGGATGCAAGCCAAGATGCAAACACAAAAGCAGAAAGGATTTTTTTTTCAACTTTCTTATGTCTCATGTTTTTGAAAGCTGAACTTTCTTTATTAAGAGTTCAGTTTTGTGCCATGTTTATTTATTTTTTTATGGTAATTATTTGTTACTAACTTATTGTGGATAAAATGTTACCACTGAACAACTGAAATGTTTCCACGTCTGTTCAATCTTTCCATCTGCTGTATGACTCAAGATTCAACATCACCTCCAGTAGGGTAGGCCTAAATAAGAATTTTTTATAGAGAGGCAGATGAAAGATGTCTCTTATGTTCACCAAGGCTGCATGTATGATAAAAAATACAGTAAAACTAGTGATATTAGTAAATATTATTACAATTTAAAATAACCGAATATGTAATTTATTCCTGTGATGTCAAGCTGAATTTTCAGCACCATTACTCAGTCTTCAGTGTCACACGATCCTTCAAAACCTGTTCTAATATACTGATTTGATGCTCAAGAAACATTTTTTATTGTTATCATTGTTAAAACCAGATCAAAATTTTGTGGAAACTGTGATACATTTTGATGAATACTGTCACAAATCCTTTGTATCTTTGTCCATGGACCTTTATTTTGAAACTCTTATTTTGCCTATAGTGTTCAGTTCCTGTGTGTTCCTGTTTACTTGGTAGGCCTAATTGTTTAGAGCTCACCTGTTGTACATTATGTTCATCATCCTGTAGCCTATATTTAAGCCCTTCAGTTTCTTCAGTTATTGTCTTGGGTCAATGTTATGTGCTAGTGTGTTTCTTTGTTTAGTTCCTAGTTATCGATCATCTTCTGGATCATCTAGTCAAGCACATTACAAATGTTTAAATCAACAGCATTTATTTGAAATATAATTGTTTTATAACAAAGTAAAAGTCTTTAAAAAAATATCCAACCCTAAACTTTTGTTGAACAATAAAAAAAGCAGTGTTCCTTTCATTTTGGGGAATTGTACACTAACTGTAAAAAGTTTGGACACTTGAAATAATATAGGCTATTTCCTATCAGTTTGTTTGAACTTCTGAAGATTTTCTAAAACAAAATCACATACTTAATGACTTAGCAACTGCTAAAAAAAAAGTATGTTCTATATATAGTATGAATGTGTGTGTGAATTCGGACGTAGCCTACTACATTCGCCATGTTGTCATTATCATGTGACCTACCAGTGTCACTTGTTTCGTTTCATTGTCATTCACAAATGTGACCTCAAAGTGTCCATCGTATGCACACTTCAGAATCTCTTCAGAAGTTGGTAATCTGGGTACTTTTTGTCCACTCTTTTATGAGTAGAATTAGATATTTGTGAATTTGGACATATACAGACTATATAGAATTATTTATTGTCTCATGTCTGCTAAACACATTATGACTACTGAGGAAGTATTATAGTCAAGTTCAAAATGTTACGTAAAGGTAAAGTGAGCCATGTCACAATATTTCCATTCTGATCTATTTTACTGGCTCAGAATCAGCTTGATTCCTGGTTGTATTTCACACAAGAGTGAAATACCAGCTCCGTAAACCACCAGCAAATCACATCCACTGCCAAATATTCATCAGTTCTTTCTGAACTCACTCAAGACCCGCCTAAAAGTCTCAGGATGGGCAGCCACAGTAACACAGCATGAGCTAACCCAACATTAATCTGCTCAGGCATCGCAGAGAGTATAGACGGTCAGAGAGAGCCGCTCTGCACCTGGAATTCTCCAGCTTCAGGAAATAAATGACAACCTGAATTGCTTTTAAAAGGGCTCAAGTAAAGCTTAGATCTACAGATATACTTCTGTGTGTATTGTGCAGGACACATTTCCTTTACTGCAATACAAGTGATTCAAATATTGAGCAAAGACTGAGGTTTTTTGGGGGGGATAATTTTGTGTGTTGATGCATTTAATGTGCATAAGTTTGAGTAACCTCTCATCAGCACCAAACATAAATTTTTCCTATATATGATGTAAAGAGGCCATATTATGCCCTTTTACAAAGTCTTGATTTAGTTTTTAGGGTCTATAGGTTTTCATGCTTGAAAAAACACGTTCTTTTTCGCATATTTTATATTGTTGTCAGTAATGCTCTGTTTAGTTCCCGTCACTAAGAAGCCCCTCCTTCCAAAAGTGCAATGTGCTCTGATTGGTTTGCAGGACTAGTGTGTTGTGATTGGTCAAACACTTGAAGTGTTTTTCAGGAAATGTCACTCCTATAAGCATGAGTTTCAACAGAAAACTAAACGGGCCTCGCCTCTTTTATTTATCCTCTTTTATTAAGGTTGAATCAATACCGAAATTATCAATCCTAAATTGAAATCTAAGTAAACAATAAAACACCCTCAGAAAACCTATTCCTGTAGAAAATAAATAGAAATATTATTAAATTGAAGGTCAATAATTCACAATTTATCTTTTAACAAACTTTCTCCACACTTATGAAACAAAGATGTTTTACCGCCGTCATCTGTCTGTTCATTAATGTTTGTATGATATTTCATTTTTTCAGGCTTCGATGATTTTTAAATTCCATCATATAAAGAATGTAATTACTTTTCTCTCCCAAATTAACACATTAACTTTCATGCTTCACATCACACTGTCTGAACTGAAGAACTGTGCAAAGTAGCAGCACATTGTCGTGCGAAATAATTGGTGAAATTAATGTAAAATGACTACATTAAACAAGCATATTAAATAAACAAATCAAGAACTATATTAAAGCTTAAAGGCAAACCTCTAAGCAAGATAAACCAACATATCTGAACAATATAATAACAATATAATATAAAATGGTGGGCCTCAGGCTGCCAATCATTCAGCATGCTTGGAGAGACTGCATGTGATTGAAACGAATAAGTGCATGTGGAAGTTTGAAAGATGACTAACACTGCTTACAGCAGCTTTAACAAGGAGGTTTTTGAATGATTTTACACTGAACACAAAACCTAAATGTGGTTTTACCTCTGGTTATACTTCACAAACCCAGCTGCCTTAGCAAAGAGGATTGTGGTTTAGAGAAAATCACCTCACTTTTACTAAAAGCTGACAGTGAGGTCCTCAAAGAGCTCATACATACATGCTATTGAGAGTCATTTTCACAAATCTGCCCTTAAGCCCACATGGGAAAGAGCACAATCACAAAGAAAGAAACTTACAGACGTTATTTAGCTGGCTCACTAATGCCTGGCCATTCTATCGGAGCGATTTAGGTCCACTTCAGCCACTTCCCGTATCCCAAACCCCTAAATCTTTAGTCAATTCCATATGAGCCTCTGAGCTCATTATTCAGAAGTGATGTCACTTCCTCTCATTACAATCTAGATGGTAACCCTTTTTCTGCAAAAAGTTGGGTTGCACCAGCCGTTTTTATGTTCTTACTTAAAGGGATAGCTCACTTTGAAATTAATTTTTGAAATGTTTTAGCTTACCTAAAGGACATCCAAGATGTAGGTGTCTTCGTTTCCACAGTATTTTCAATTTTGATATTTTTAGCTCAAACCGTTCTTGTCTGTCAGTCATATAATGGAGGTTTATGGGGTTCACCTCAAAGAGCATGCACAGAGAAGTCCAAATTAAACATGATTTAATAACTCGTAAATGTAAGTACACATTTATGGCCTAAGACACGAAACGAGCGGTTTGTGTGAGAAAACGAACAGTATTTATATCGTTTTTACCTCTTGTAATCACAGTCACGTCCAAGTGATCTGAAGGCACGGGCGCTTCGGACTTCGCAAGCGTCGAAAAGTGCCGGAGGTGATCTCTCGCGCGTGTACGTCACTCATTGTTTACACAGAGATTTCAGAAGCGTTACCCTTCACTGTGAAGATCTAAACATATTTAGATATACAGGAAATTGCAATGGAAAACGATTTTGATATATCAACAGACAACGTTGATTTTTTTCGCATAAATTTTTCGATAACTTCCGGCGAAATTACGTTTAATTATTATGATGACTATTTGACATGAACATAGTGTGCAGTTTAGATCCGGTTCGTGTTGAAGAGCCACTAACAAGTCATTTATTCACATAATGCTCTCTCTATCTTAAAATGTAAACGATTATAAATGTCAACATCATCGTATACCGTATGTCTAAAGAATTGATGTTAGGGCAAAACAAGAGCTATTGATGAAATTCAATCACTTTGCTGCCATTACTCCTGGTCAGAGGCTTCTGTAAACATTTAGTTAATAGATAGAGTTATGTTTCAACTAACTTTAATGGTCCAACACTAAAATATTTACGTGTAATATTATGTTTACGTTGCAACTAGGCTTGATTTACGCACAGCTAGTGCAACCATCCTCTGTTTCTTACATGGTTTTTGCTCCAGCAAACCTTTTTCAATCACACGCCGTCTATGAAAAATGGTTGTTGTTCGGATAATGCTAATGTATGCATGAGGACACCGCACATGCCTCATTTGAAGTCTTGACATGTCGATCCATACTAGTGATGGGTGAGACGTGCATCCCGCGGAGAGAAATTGTGTGTCATTTATACGCTACACAAGAGTGAAAACCCCAAAGATCCTATAATGAGATGGGACAAGCTGCAGATGTTTCTCGTCATCAGGTAAATTTTCCACTCTCGTATGAGATACCGATTTGGGACTCATCAAAAAAAAAAGCATTTCAAACCAAATCCATGTCGACACCCCTGATGTTTGTTTGCTTGATTTCAAAATCCAAATAAAGAACGAGAGACATATGGAGAATGGGGAAAAACTGAGATCACAATCGCCTGGGTCTCCTTTCCACCAAATGCTATCTACCTGCATCTCGTTGCCAGAAAACTGCCATAAATCTACGCTTGGCCAGCAGCTCTTTTTGGCCCTGCACCCCTCAGAGGAGGGATGAATAGGAAATTAGAGCTCGCAGCAGCCCAGGGATCTGACACAGGAAATGGAGCTAGTCATAGAGTTCTGCTTTTATCGTCCTGTAATAAGTTCCAGCTGGCTGCACATTGAGGGTGCACCGGTGCTGTATACGAGATCAGTGAACACTATGGAATACACACTATGGCCTAGTGGGGCTCCAGTAATACAATCACAGATCAGTTTCGCTTCAGTAATAGGTGTGTTCAATGTGCTTACACTGAAAAATGCATATTAATTAACACTGATACCATCAGCGATGAGCAAAAACAAACGGGTAAGGTTAGAGACAGCTTTAGTGGTGTGGGTGGGTTTAAGGATGGGTCAACAGTGTAGTTATAGCTGTAATTACATATAATACATACAGGTAATTAAAATGATAAAATAAATAAACATGCATTTACGTAATAAGTGCATTGTATCAAACTATTCATTTAAATGTTAGTACATAGTAGTTAAAGACACCTAAAAAATAAGATCCAATGACTCTTTTGAGATGGTTCTTTTACTGAATCATTCAGTAAAGGCCAACTCATTCTCATCCTAGGGCGTCATCTAAGTGACACTTTTGACCATGCGTCTAAATCCGACGCACATGGCAACCATGACGCAGGTAGGTTTAGGTCTGGGGTAGGGTTAGGGTTAGACCACTAGAAGGCGCGTCTCATATTGATGCTAAATGTGCGTCAGATGTTGAGGCATGGTCAAAAGCATCAGTTCAGCATCAGAACGGGCTGTTATGGCTCACAAAGGATTTGCTGTTTGATTGGATCTGATGGCTTCTTCATACATGAACTCAGTGAATTTGTTAGAGCAGTTACTGGATCATTTAAGTTATCATTGAATGAATAATGTATACTGTATATTTTGCAAAAAAATTACTTACACTAGTAATTTTTATTACACATTACTTACAATATTTACACAATATAAAAACGTAATTTTGTGCCTAATATCAAAACCAGCCAGGGAGGGGAAACTGAATATGTTGAAAAACAAACCGATTTATATAGTACCCACCCTATTATATCCAAATCGAATATTATCGAGGCCAAAACCACACTGACATTTAAGGACAAAATTAATTCAATTTTCATTTTCATATTAATATTCATATTCATATGTTGCTTTCACATTTACATTTATTCATTTGCAGATGCTTTTATCCAAGACAACTTACAAATGAGACATTTTTACAGAAAAGACATTAGGAACAGCTAAAAGAAATGATGAAATAATGAACAGAAAATACTAGTTGACATTGTAATGCGCACAGGTGCTTCACAGTCATGTTAAAACAGCTATGCAGAGAGGAAATCTCTTTAAACTGGCCCTAAAATCTAGTGTTGTAGTCGAGACCAGCTCACTCGAGTCCGAGTCGAGACCGAGACCATAGAGGGTCGAGTCCGAGTCGGGACCGAGACCAAAGAGAGTGAATTATGGATGAGAAGTATGTATTTCAATACATAGTTGAGCTAGAGGCTCCAAATCACATCTGACCTGGGTCTTGCTGCATTTATGTGCCGTGAATGTTATAGTCTCATGTCATCCGCAGTTGCACACAAGAAAGTCAGCAATCATTGGACATTTCAATCAAACAATTTAAAGAGATATTAACATTCAGTAATAATCATGACATATTTTGAATGGGACTCGAGTGCACTCGGGAATAAGTCTGAGTCCTCATATGTTCGAGTACGAGTCAATTCCGTGTCAAAATGCACACGAGTCCATGACAAGACCGATACCATATCCGAGTCCGAGTCTCGAGTTCACAACACTGCAACAATCATTCAGACTACAAATGTCACCACCTGACAAAAACCATGCGGACAAGACAAACAAGAATAATAAATGGTTGAATTTGAAAGTTATTTTTGGCAGCCAATTGCTGGAGTCCAACAAGAATCTTCATGGGATTAGGAAATATCAACGTAATTTCCCAATGTTGGCATGCAGCTAAGAACTATTTTAACTTTAGTAAAGATAATGACGGCTCCCATTGAAACAAGCAATAGAGAGAACACTGACTAAAGCTCGAATCTCAAGACATCGCCCTACCAGACTCCAAATAAACAACAGACCTCCAAGATTTTGAGGCTAAATTCCTCTGTGTTTGGTCTCGGTGGGGTCACGTTTGGTGTCAGGGCAGTAAATTTGTCTGAAGTCAATTTAAAGATAATTGAATAAACCGAGAAAAGAGGTCTTCAGTTTATAGATCATCCGCAGTTTATAGACTGTCTCCTTTCTTGGGCTTTCCAAAGTGCTTTCGGATCACGATCTTTCCTTCATTGGCAGGAATGAAGGAGGTTGTCCGTGCTGAAAAATAGCACCAATTAAGCCACACACACAGATAATCTTAACTGAATCAGAGGGAACACAAACAAGATGTCTTATCAACAACAATCCCTCCTCTAGTTGTTTGAGTTAACTCGGCCTGATTGATAGGAGACAGACTCATCTTTCCTAACACAATTTGCAGTAATAGATTAATGAATCTCAGCTGAGTGCTGGACTTCCCAGTGAGGACATACATTTACAGACAGTGACCCGACTGGATTGATGGGGCAGGGCGGCCTCCGATGAAAACAGGCCTCGACAAATAACATGACGATGTGTGTTTGTTTGCGCGGGCCGGGGGCCAGGGCAGAGATGAGTGATTTAGACAATATCACTTACTGACACGAGGATCAGCACTGGAGTGTTTGGGAGAGGACATAATCTTGCCTGTCAATCCCCTTTTGCGCCGAGCAGAAAGGGTCAATACAAGATCAGTGATGAATGTGTTCTCACTAGACACTGTTAACGGTCAATCATCTTCTCTCTAGTGATTTCATTGACCGGGTGAGAGTGCCAAACAGACACCTGGAGTGATTAACAACTGCCATTTAGAAATGAAAAGCATGTGTGTCCTGAACTGATACAGCTATAGAGCGATAGAGATTAATTACTCTTTCTTGAAAGCTTTTAAATGCATCTGTGCTTTTATGGCACCACTGTAAAAAGAATCCTGTAAAAAAAATGGTAAACTAATGGCAGCTGTGGTTGCCAGCATCATACTGTAAAAATACGGTGTGTTACCGTTTTTAAAATGAACAGATAAATACCGTTTGTCAGCTACAGCTATACGCTGTTAAACTAGTGTTAAAATAGTGGTAAAAACGGTATTTAGCTGTTCTTTTCAAAAACAGTTACACACCGTATTTTTACGACAAGATGTTGGCATCGACAGCTGCCAGTAGTTTACCGTTTTTTTTTTTTTTTGCAGGATAATTTTTTTTTTTACAGTGAAAGGTCAGCTTCATATGTTGAGCGGGCATTCAACATACTAATTGACTTATGGCTAAGCCACACCCCCTCTACTCACTTGGACAAACTGTCAACATTCGGGTACAGGCGCTATTGCAGTGGTTACAGTAGGAGACGTTTCACGGGAGGTAATTGGTGATTTTTAGAGACAGAAAGATTATATATCATCTTAAAGTCACCTAAAGGGCCTAAACTATGCATTGGAGGGTTATATTAATTATTTTATAGTTGAAAAGCAAAAACGTACAGGTTATAGTGTAAACGTGATAAACCGCATATCGTTGCCCTCACCGTTTGGTACTAAAGTATTTACAGATAAATACTTGATAAATACAAGTATCTCGGTTATTTACAGATACTTTAATGAAGCTAAGTGACATGATGTACAACACAGCTAGAAGCTAACGTTGAAGCTAGAAGCTAACGCTAACGTAATGTTTTCTAATGGACGTCTAACGTTAGCCTATTGCTACATTAGAGATCTTAAAGACAACGTTCAAATACGTTGTTGACTTAACTTAGAACTGATGTAGACATCCATGTATACAGTAATTTATCCACATTTAGTTGGTGTTGTGGTCTACCGCATAACTTAATCGCATAACTTAATCCAAAGCAGACACTTATCTTGAGATGTGTTGAGATGTGGCTTGGAAAAGGGTAAAAGAAAACACACCGTCACCCAGCCTCTTGGGATATAGTGTCGGAGTTGCATGTACCCCATTGCACACCGTTTGACCATTTTAAACTTAAAATAACAAGAAAAAATGAATGAAAACTGATTAACTTCAATGCATTTCAATGGAAGTGGAAGCAGAGAATGCCCGAGTGTATTGGGTTAGCGGCGCACAGTGATTGGCTCATCGCGTTTGAGGGCGTGGCTTAGCCATAGGTCAATTCCACAGACAACATAAGCTATCTCATTTCTCCCTTTCACCTCAGAATGAATTTGGACATGCAATTCCCTGTAGTCTTCTCCAGTAAATAAGTAATAAGTAATTGCAGGGATGTTACACACTATTTATGGTGTCAACCTGAAAAATGCTCCATTACACGGTTATAGTAACCTAATGAGGCTATTGTAACCGAATGCTGGAAATGTAAACATGTACTGTGTTAGACTAAACTGGAAAGGGTCACAACACTTGCATATTGTTGTCCTATTGTTAGTATAATTGCTTCTATTGCTCTTTTCACTTGTAAGTCGCTTTGGATAAAAGCGTCTGCTAAATGATTAAAAATAAATGTAATATTGGTGTAATGTACTGGTAATCCTATACAGTAGATGCAGTTCAATTCTAAATACAACAGGTAAACCTGGGCAGCAACCTAATACTAGAGGACATGTCTTTTTTTGTAAGTGACTTTGACAGAGCGAGATGGAACACTGCAAGAGGGGGCTTGTCTTGTCGTCCTGACACGTCCCTGATTGATTGGGCAGATTGTGGGGTTTCATTAGGACTCTAAACACACGCCCACTGTGAGATCAGTAGGGAAGAGGTGTTGTTCATTTCTCAATACAATCACATTCACTGAAGAATAAAGCGCCTATTTATGATAGACGGACCCTGCAAATGAACCCCTGGGGGTTGTCTGATACGTCCGACAGTGTTAGTATGCATACAGTCTCATGTTTCCTATATAGCTTGCGATATTATAACCACTGCTGACATGCACATATTCCATCAAAAGAGCTGTGGGTTATTTCTATCACACTTTAAATGATCTGATGTTCTACCTGCCACACATTTAAAGCTTGAGGAAAGGATGAACGTCAAACATCACTCGACAGAGTAGGGTTTTTTTTATTTCCTTTTCCATTGCCTTCGCTGATCAGTGAATTTCAATTAACCCTGCATTTTATTACGAGTATTTCAAATGATCCAAGGTCTGCATGGCCCTTCCTGTGTAAACACTGCCTGAGAGATTTTCCTCTGTGTCTTTCTCTCTCTGCGACTCTACACCTGACAAGCTGCGGTGTTAGAGATAACACACTCCTTAATACACAACCCACACTGAGACTCAACAGCTCAAATTGATGCTTCTTTACCACAAACCGACTCATCCACTGTCCCATACAGAGCAACCAGGAGATGACTTCTGCAATATTAAATGCACATAAACTTCCATATTTGTCACAGTCGTGACTCTTATTCTGATATTCTGTTCTGTTTCCTTTAGTTCATGTTTTCCTGCCCTGTTTAGTTTCAGTTTCTTGGTTTCTGATCATAGTTAGGCAACTTATAATCTTCAGCTCTATCTTATTATATTAGTAGATTGTTATCTACATATATACTCTCTGTTCATTTCAGTCCTCTGTCGGTTATTGTCTTTTTGTAATGTGATTACAAGTAATGTCATTACCTGAGTTCATTATTTAAGTCAGTTTTGAATTGTCCTATTCGTGTTGTCTACACCGACACGTTACAATGAAAACAAGATTTGACTGGATTGTAAATAGCTGGATATGACATCATTGGACAGATTAAACACACACACACACACACACACACACACACACATATATATATATATATATATATATATACATATACACATAAAATTTGCCTCTCTCAGCAGTGTCGATTTACAAGCACATTTGCTAAATGAACACAACACTCAACATACTCAATCACAGAGTCTTTGTGTTGTCATCAAAGGCTTATGCTATTTTTATGCCTGTGGGCGTTTTTTTTTTCATATTCTGTTTAAAATTACAAATTGGCATGTGGAGCGCTCGCACATGAGCTGTTTCCTAAAAACAAACCCCACACACAAATATGTGGCCCTTCTCCTCAGCCTACGGCTGTCAGTGCTGACTTGGGAAGTCAGAGGCTGCGCTACCTTAAAATAACACAACAATACTGTGGAGAAAGACAACAGAGGCGAGTATTTCAGGAGTAGAGGACAGAAGCTGAAAGCTGCCATTAGGTCAATCTTTGATCGCTCAGCTATGAAACAAAAATAAACCAGAACACAGTCTCAGTTAACCATTACTCCGCCAGATCGCCCTGTCTTTCCTTTAATCTGCATTTCAATTCTTATTTAAAGAGGTAGTTCACCCAAAGTGATCACTGTCGTTCTTTACTTAATGTTATAATACATTTGTTAAATAAATATGGAAAGATACACACTAAATCAAGTTTCAACCCAAATTTGGTTCAAATATGGACAAACCCAAATGTTGGGTTAAAAATGTTGAAAGTGAAAGTTGAAGTTGGGTTAAAATTTGAAATTACATTTTAACCCAACATTTGGGTTTGTCCATATTTTACCATATTTTACCCAGCATTGTTTAGAATACAGGTTTGGAACATGGTAAAGAATAGGAAATGGTGATTGTACAGTAATATTGAAAACATAAATATTTCAGGTGAACTGTTTCTTTAAGGACAGACAGACAGACAGACAGACAGACAGATAGATAGATAGATAGACTGAATTTAATTGAAACTGAAATCCAATTTCAATTTACGTCATGTGAAATAGTTGTCAATTTGTATGTCCCTAACAAACTGAATTGAATTTACCCAAGCTTACACACAGAAGTCCATTATTAATTCCAGATTTAGACATTCCGAGTTTGGGGCAATAGGTTCAGCAAAGTATGGTAGTAGACTTATAAAATGCAATAGAAAACTGTCATTGAGTAATAATGCAGCCTCGTAGTGCTATGACTAAGTGATGTTTTTGTGTTTGTAGAGCATGTGCAGTAAATTTTCAAGAATCTAGATTTGAATCGAGCCAGACCTCCCATGAGCAGTTTTCTGCTTTCCTCATCCCCATTTCCCACTCTCTCCCTCTCTTTCGCTCTCTGACATTGATAAATTGTTCTGTGCTGTGCAGGTAATCCATCTTCTGAGACCCCAGACCCAAATCTCCAGGCCTGAGAGTGTTCTCTGCTCTCGCTTCTCCTTTCCCTCACATTCCCCTCAGCTCAAGGTTACTGTGCTCGGCAGTGCTGTTCAGAAACCCTGCGACTAATTACTTCAACCTGAGAGGTAAAAAGATGGGACAGGGAAACACAGAGAGTGAGAAAAGGAAGAGGAAAAGCTAGATGTACAGAGAAAAGAGGAGCGAAAGAACAGGTCTTAAAAGCCAAGTTATGGTTTAATGGGAAAAAAAATACTGACAAATAATTGGAATAAAAGTGGCTTTTAGTCCATGTCTATTAGCATTAGGTTAATTTTTAATTCAAAACATTGAGAAAAAAAATATAAATATGTAAGTATGTAATATACATAATGTATTTTTTCCCCCAGGAAAACCGACCCATAATATTAAAATTTGAACTCCAAACAAATCCAATAAAATGCTCTTTAAAATTAAGATGTCATTGCGCCTATACAGTACGTGTCTCTGATTGGCATAAAATTTCATGGTTGTAAATTAACTATAAGTCTATTGATGTGAAGGTCTTATTTCCCTGTGAATCTGTGTGTGATGAACCTGACTGTGTGTTGCTAGGAACTGGTCCACTGGTGCATGCAATAGAGATGAAATAGGCAAGGTGACATTGTCCTGACATCCCACAAAGCGCTGTGCTACATCATAATTTGGACACGTGATAGATCTCGTCTGGAGGTTAATTCAGTTCTTTATTCATAATAACGAGCTACTCAGTTCGTCTGAATGACCTCCAGCAAAGCATCATACCACTTTCAACGTTCACAAGCCTGTCTACATGTCAAAAACCATCAAGGGCAAATACAAACAGTGTGCATTTGACCCTTCCATTTACAATGTCCTTGTTTTAGACCCAACCATGGACGATCAGATCAATTTAAAGTCTAAATACTCATGCTCTTCCCGTTTGCTGTGTAATTTTGGATTTAGCAGAACCAAAGGCTGTCTCTCACATACACAAAGCAGTTGTATACACACGTAGACTCATAAAACAGCGTGCGTGTGTGTTCTGACCCATATCACAGGCAGCTAAACTTTAATCGGCCTCATGTCAACTCAATATGTAATGGGGTGTAACAATTCAAACCAAAATGGCTGCTACTCTCCCGGTTATGGCCACCAAACATTATCATTTAGAGAGTCAATAATATGGCTTTTCTAGAAACACTTTTATTTTATGGGATGGTGTGGACATATGCTTAAATCTGCTCAGGAAACAATTGCTACATTGCATACTTATACTATATAGTAGTCAAAAAACAATGTGACCTGTTGAACTATGTCCAAATTCACAGTACTCATAAAAGAGTTCGCAGTTTGTGGGCAGTTTGCTGGTAAGTCACATGATAATGACATCATGGTGAATGTATACGCCCAGATTACATACACACATTCATAAATAAGTACATAAGCTATTCAAGAGAATATGAGATTTCGGATCATGCAGCCAACACATTTTTGCAATTAAATGCACTTATTACCTTCTAAACATGGCTGCTCTGATGATTCAGATGATGTCACTTTCTCTTGATTATACTATTTAAAATGACAAAGCACAATTACTTGAGGTAAATAAAAGTAATGGGGTGAAACTCACAGAGAGTTTTAAATAATTTTTATATAAATGTGATTGATCTAGTGTGAATATGAAAATAGTATAACAAATTTTAAACTCTACTCTCTAAAAATTGGTTTAGTATTTTATTGGAAAGGTTGTTTTAACCTGTTTACTTTTTCAAGACAACCATTAGATCAGCTGGAACGTCAGAAAACAAAAGAAAGCTCCAATAAATTCATCTCTGCTGATCTAACACCATCTTCGGTTGTTTCTTCCTGTCCTCATGACCTTTACTATCCTCTCGTCATTCACGGCATAATTAACTCAGCTTTTCTCCCAGTCTGCACTATACCGGTCTCACTCATCCTCTTAACATTGTTGATTTTGCAGAGGAATGCACTTAAACCTCTTGTAAAACATGGCATTTTGCAGAGTGAATGACTCCATCTGTTTTCTTTCCCCCCCATCTCTTTGTGTCAAAAAGGTGTGCGTTCCCCTTGAACTCAACCAAACGATGGATGGAGGAGCCCCTCCGTCTAAGTTCTCTATCTGATCATCTCTCTGAATTCCTTGAGCTGATTACATGCCATGAAAAAAAAAAAAAAACTATAGTAAGTAAAGCGACTAAGGTTTTAAAATATGTGGTTTTAGCCTTTTTCAGTCAACGTAACAACATAGAGACCATAAATTGTTCAAAGAAAATATTCTCTATTTATTAGCATGGAGACCATGTCTTTTGTGACAGCAAAAGAAAGGTTGAAAATGTTACAAAGGTTGTAAACCCAAATAATAGAAGATGTTCGATCTTTAGATGATGTCTTTAATATGTACTGATTAAGAATGCATGTTAAACTGACATCTTCTAAACATCTATTTGGCATCTCGCAGGAGACGTCCTATAGACGTATTGCAGATGAGCTTAAAAATACGTCTTCCAGATGTAAATATTAAATCAACTAGACTCTGGGAGGTACACTGGACAGAAGGGGAGTCACACCACCATATGGAAAGAAGCGTAAATGGATGGAGAAGCATAGTTTACTGTAAAGCTACGTCTTAGTTTTGCTTATCTTGACGAAAGCCTACAAATCGGCATGAAGTTTTAACATCTACTCTCGTGTAATAGAAATCATTTTTATAATTTTTTTTACAACTATTTACTGTATTTTACATTCATTTTCATCTAGTATTCTAGTGTGTTTTGGCAGTTTTTTGGGTGGCGGGTCGCTTCAAAGCATCAAAGCAAGAGGTCTCAAGCAACATCTACTACCTCCGAGGAGGAAACAGTCCTGTTGTTATGTGGTTGGGCAATTAAAAAAAATGAGTTAGTCGGTGGGGGTTGTGGGGATGGGGGGGGGGGGTGGCCTCTTCTCAGGTTAAAAGCAGAACGAATGGGCCTCTCCACATGTGTGTAAAACCAGTGACCGCATGAGAGATCACAGCGGTGTAAGACAACAAGGGTAAAGTGGAGTTCATGCTGACTAGCACTGCTAATGAGAGATAGTTTACATATGGTTTACTGCAACTGTTTATAAATGAGCTTGGGCACATGTGTTAATAAACATTAAGCTTCACACATCATGCTTTCTTTATGTGATACACAATAAAGTAATTGAAATAAAATTCAGTCATGATCAACTCTCTACTCTTAGAACGTGAATAGAGTTTAAGCTGGTAAGATTCAAGATTCAGGTTGATACAACACTTGGATTCCCAAGCTTTTTTGTCATCCAAACCCCTTTGGAATAAACTATTTACTTGAGATTTTTACACATAGTCACATTTCTCTGATCTCGTTTTGGTAATCTGGTGATTCGAACCCCAGTTTGGCACACACTGCCTTATGCCCAATAAATAGTTTCTTTATAAATGATAACTTTTCTTCTCATACTCTATTAAGTTTTCATCATCCTTTTTTTTCAGTCAACAGAACACAAAGGACATTACATGGCATTTAGTCAGAAATGTCACAGTAAATAACCGTAAACAAAAAGCTTTGAAAGATAAATGGAAATTCAAGGTTTAAAAGGCCACTAAACAAACACAAAATGCATTCAGCTAGACACCATGAAAAAAAACACAAAACAATATGCATTTTAACCCTGGCATTGCAAATTAGTCTTCAAAGGTGTCTAGTGAGATTTACTGTACATACTTGCAATACTTTCCCGGTGAGCACACAATCCTCAGAACTGCAGGACTGCGGACTGAACCCTACACATTCAACACATCAAACCATCCGGCCTCCAGAGGTGCATTACACAATTCTGTCGAAATCTTTCATACTGTTTTAACACAGTGATAAAGCCACGAGTGACTAATGTGAACTAGCACCGCTGATCGCTGCATGCCTTAACATTACAGATCTGCAGAACCAGCCGGTATATCCTCCATCAAGGCAGTGCTTTGATCATGGAGAACTTCGATACGGCTCGGTTCAGCTAATCCCTGTGAGATCGATTCTGGGCCGGATTACAGGCCTTCATGCTTTGGAGGAAGTACTTACAGTTATTACGGGGTACAGCAACAACCTGACCGGACTCTTGAAATACAGTTTTGGGTTTCACTAAAAAACAAACCACCCACTCTGCAAACCTACAGTGGATTTAAACATCTGCAATTTGACACTGTAAAACTAGCGTTTATGGTTACTGATGCTGTTCAAAATCATACAGATCTGAGAACGAGTTGAATTACACAGATCAAAATCACTGTAATATTGGACAACATCTTCAAGTTGGCATTCGGCAACAGGCGTAGAACTATTTTTGTTTCAACTGAGAAAAAATCGAGCTCAATAATATCTCAAACTGTGCTTTCTGCTATCAAAATATAAACTCAAACATGTCTCACGAATGTCTTTCAAGACCAAATAATCTCAGCTGTTCTATCTATATTAATTGTATAGCTCTATACTCTCATTGTATGTGAATAAATGTCTCAAGATTAAATGTTTTGCGATTTTTAATGGGAGAATTTCATAAGAAATATCATCACACTTAGGGCTGTCAAACGATTAATCGCGATTAATGGCATCCAAAATAAAAGTTTGTGTTTACATAATACAGTATATGTGGGTGCACTGTATATAATTATTCTATATTATATAAATGCATACACATGCTTGTATATATTTAAGAGCTATTCATGTATATACTGTGTATAGATTTATATATAATTCATAGTATATATAGATATAAGTATTTTATATATAAATAATATTTTTTTTCTTAAATATACATGCATGTGTGTATTTATATATAAAAAAATAATTATACACAGTGCACCCACATATATTATGTAAACACAAACTAGTCACACTTTAGATTAGGGTTCAATTTTCACTATTAACAAACTATTAATTTTGCCTCAATAACCCTTAATTACTGCTTATTAATAGTTAGTAAGTAAGGTAATTTTTAAGTTTAGGTATAAGGGATGTAGAATAAAGTCATGCAGAATAAGCCATTAATATGTGCCTTATAAGTACTAATAAACAGACAACATCCAAGTAATAAGCATGCTAATAAGCTAGACTAGTGTAACTGAGACATCTTCCTCTGGGTATAAGACTTTAAACGCTAAATAAGTCCAATATTTCCTCAAGAGAGGCAAAAACCCACGGGATTCAAAGCCCAGCTTCAAGCTGTAATAGAGCAGCCCACCTTGGTCTCTGTATGAAAATAAAACCTTTCAACATTTCATACCTACAAAAAGAGCAGGTTTTTAAGGCTAACCATTACCTGCTGTGAGACATTCAGGTGTAAAAAATAGAAATTAACCGACTCTGTTGTTGAGAATCCAAGAAATCTCAATCTATAAACAGCTTTTACTTGGATTGACTGTCAACAATCCTCCATTGTTCTAAGCAGCTATCAGGTCACAATCCACAAAACCACAAAATATTATTCACATTCACGTCCAACGAGAAGTAGCCCGTGATAAACACACCAAATCCAGCAGGGCCATCCATGTTCTGTTCTCTCATCGCTGAGCTGTATTCATATTTGCCCTAGTGACACCATTACACCCGAGACAAAGCCAGCCACCAGACAGGAGGGAGTGCCGTTTACAGTAACAGCGGCTGCTGAATTGAGCCAACGTCAGCAACCCTTTCCTATTCCTATTAGTCCGTAGTGAAAAAAAGCAACCTCTTTATATGATAATGCCTTGCTCACCTGAGAGGCATAAAAAGAGCATTAAATGAGAAATATGTAAGAAGCTCACACTTATAACATGTTGCTACCGTGGCAACAGTGCTCTGTTGGAAAAGGGAGTTGTGTATGCATGAATGAAATGAACATGCTTCAGTCCAGAAGGTTTAATCTAAAGACGAACCCCAGGGGACGAACCCCAGCACAAGTTCTGTGTGCTCTTCCACCGCTGTGTTCTACTCATAGTTGGATGCGGGATATTCCAACGCATTCTCATCCCTAGGCGTCATATCAACACTTTTGCCAAAGCGTAGACATCCAACGCACATGGCACCCTTTAGCGTCAAATGAGACGCTTCGGTTATGGTAGGTTTAGGTCTGGGGTAGAGTTAGGGTTAGACCACTAGGAGGCACCTTCTGCCCCATATATCTACGCCTCATTTGACGCTAAAGGGTGCCATGTGTGTTGGATGTCTACGCTTTGGCAAAAGCGTCGTATGTGACGCCTTAGGATGAGAACGGGCTCGATATTCGTACTTCAGACCATAAAAGTGTCTCTTGGAAGATGACGTGTAAGCTTTGTGTTCAAATGTCAAGTAATAATCTTTTAGCAACCAAATTGCAAGTGATAGATGCTGCTATGTTATGCTAACATTTATTCTACATGTACAAGATTATCGCCGTTTTACACAGTTGATTTCAACGATTGTTAAACAGTTTAACTATCAAAAAATGAAGGAACTTTGAGTTTTATTTGCTTTAGTCTCAGCCTCAATTGACCTATGGCTAAGCCACGCCCTCAAACACGATCAGCCAATCACAATGCGCAGGTAACCCAATACACTCGGACATTCTCTGCTTCCACGTCCATTGAAATGCATTGAAGTTAATCAGTTTTCATTCGTTTTTTTCTTGTCATTTTAAGTTTAATGCAATGGGGTACATGCAACTCTGACACTAGGTTCCGGGAGGCTGGGCGACGGTGTGGATTTCTTTTACCCTTTCCCAAGCCACATCTCAACCAAGATAAGTGTCTATTCTGGATTAAGTTATGTGATTAAGATAATGCGGTAGACCACGATACCAACTAAACGTGGATACATTAAACATGGATGTCTACATCTGTTCTAAGTTAAGTAAACAACGCATTTGAGTGTTATCTTTAAAATCTCTAAAGTAACGTTAGGCCAACGTTAGCCTAAAGCCCCGTACACACCAGGACTAATATCAGCGCGCGTTATTCGTCAGCGCTTTTCAATGCGTATTTTGTGTTCACACCCAAGCGATTTTCGCTGACAATGAGCCGAGTGAACATCCGAATTCATTTCCTGACATTAGATGGCGCCAATTTGCTCTGCAATGGCACTCCATAGCAGTTCTTTTTTATCAAGATGTTTGTAGTCCCTGTCGCGTTTGTCACATAGTTCTTTATGTTCTAGCACCAACGAGAAGAGCAGATCTAAATTCATCTTGCGTTGCATCTTCCTCGTCTTATTTCTTCCTAGCTGTGTAGACGACGACGCTACTTGGCGTAGATCTTCTTCACCATTTCACATGTGTGCTCGGCAAGACTGTTTTGTGTTTGAGCGCCCCCAAGTTGTGTTTTACTGTAACCTCAGAAGCTCCAAACACCTGAGAAAAAGCACCAATCTCATTGGTTGGATAGTTTTTGACGCAGCGAGTCTAACTAAAAAAAACGAACCTGAGCCGTTTTTTTTTAAAAATGACGCTTTTACGCGTGGCGTTTTACACATTGGTGTGCACACTCACGAGGCATTAAACATCGGCACATAACGCACGCGAAATTCATCCCGGTGTGAACAGGCCTTTACATTAGAAAACGTTAACGTTAGCTTCTAGCTGCGTTGTACATCAAGTCACTTAGCTTCATTAGCGTATCTGTAAATAACCGAGATAACAAATGTTTACAATGTTGTGCTGAATGATTCATGTAAATACTCTAGTACCAAACGGTGATGGCAACGGTATGTGGTTTAGTAACGATATGCGGTTTTGCATAGTTAAGGCCCTCCAAGATTCTCCAAGATTTTCGGGAGACTTGTGAGTCGCATTCTTTGACGGTCCACGTGGAAACAAAGCCGTCGTGATGCCAAACCCCCTCATGGAAGAAGAAAGCTGTCGTGTTTACAACTTTAACAATGAGCGCGTATTAGGATCAACTAAATGTTGGATTTTCAAAAGTATTTGAAGTTCACAGCACCACTGTTGCAGTAAACCTGCGCTTTATTCTTGAATGATTTGCATATCGTAGTGACATCGACTTTACACGAACCCTAAACATGACACTGAACAAAAGTCTATCTTTATTACCTCCCTTTGTGCTATTTTTGTAGGAAAAAAATAGACATATTACTTCCTGAATGTATTGTAAGTTGTCCAGAAGGATCATATCACAATGAGGCTCTACCCTTCATTTCATGTCTCAACACTAATCAGCATGTGGGTGAAGATCCTACAGAGAAAATCCCAAACACTCAGTCATGTCTCCTTAAAAAATGGCCTCTGGCTTAAAGAGCGTGCTCATGGCCACCCTGCTCTCCCGTGATCTCCAATCCTTCCCATCAGCCCCCTCCTCCTCCAGCTTATTTTAATGGGCACCTCCAGGTCACTTGCAGCTGGCAGAACTGGCCATAAAATCTGGAGACCAACAGCAGGTCGGAAACACGAGCCGTGGCCACACGAGATCAATGGTGCTCTTTAAAACCAGCAAAATGCTACTTTTAGAGATTATGGCAATTATATTAGGTGTGACATCAACTTAGACAGTGCATGATGAGGAGATGCAAATGCATGTGATGTTTTGGACTAGTTCTTGAAAGGATAATCAGAGCAATTATCGAAATGATGAACATAATGGATGCCATGTGTTTGTAACTTAAACTGAAAGCATTGCAACTGTGATCATGTAGTTCTTAACACTGATAAATATTTGAGATGGGGGTATAGGGATAGATCTATCTATTCATCCATCTCTCTATAAATAAATTAATGCGCACAACGCAAAAGTGTAAGAAAGGTATAATATGCTGTTACTGAATCTCTATAATGTTTGTGACAGCACAGCGCCCCCTGTTCTCAATGGATAATTATTGGTCCAACTCTGCTTTAGTTTCCATGGGACGCAAACAAAACGATCAATAACATAAAAAGGTAGAGGTTGCCTGTACACTATTTATTTACTGGTGTAAATCATAGGCTACATCTGGTCTGTTTATACACAGATCCTGGTTTTAGTTGCTGAAAATGAACCGTGCAGCTGAGCACACGGCAAAACTTGATATTACGCACACGTGCATGCATCCAATTAGGCTGGCTGCGCACTGCATATATTTAAGTATAACTCTGTTCTTATGATTTGTATCCACACCTAGTACTGCTGCAGTGCTAACTTAGGAGTCAAAAGCTATGGATAGTTAACCATAAATGCGCTTCTTTCAGCGCTCTGCTCTCCACTAAATCCACATCATGGTATGACGTGTTTCTTTACACAATCTGTTTCACTTTAAAGTCTTCGTAATTCAAAAAGACTGTTAGTCAGCAATAAAATACACCCCTTTGGCCAAGCTGATCATGATCTCAGACTCGCGCTGCAATATAGTGGATCTGCAACACACTGCAGTGTTTCACGCCACCCCTCATGTGCAACACTTAAACACAGTCTCTTTAGATAGGCTATTATATGACAAGGTAACAAATCGATCAATTGTAATGCAAGACAAAACAATTCTAATAGTAGAAGCACGCTTTAAATCTTAAGTTTTGGGTTCTACGCTTAACCTATCCAAGAATTTTGGGTAGGCTATCCAAAATTACGCACTGCAACAACTGATTTATTTAGGACTATCACACGTCAGCATTGATAGGCTATGTGATATCATCTGTATGATGCATTACAAGTCAAACATTGATTTCGGAATATTCTTAAATGGTTTAGTTTCTGTCAGCCTACCTTGCTAGAGTAGGGTCCGGGAATTAGTAGTTTTAATGCCTGCCTCTTCAGCTCCACCAGTCGAGCGTTGCAGTTCTCGCACCAGATCCCCCGCTCAGAACCAGGTGAGCTCCCGCTACCCGAGGCTGGAGAACCAGTGCCGAACCCTGGAGATCCGCCTAAGGAACCGGGCGAACCGGTACTGATTCCAGGAGATACAGTAACAGGTGAACCGGAGAAAGAGCCCGGGGACGATATTCCTGATCCGGGGGAAGGGGTTCCAGAGGACCCGGGCATGGATCCGGCACCTTCAGGGACCGGGCGGCTTGCGCTCCGGGACTCCTCATAAGCCTTTCGGTACCAGGTTTCAGGAGAGAATGATGCTGACTTCGTAGGGGATGAATCGGTCATCTGCAAGAAATGATAGAAGAATAATAAATAATAATAATAAAAAAAAAACAATTATTGGAATATAATTGACTGGATTATATACATGAGAAATGTTAAAAGTGGTTAAATCATTTGCATTTTGACTTTGACATAATTAGTTTGTTGTGGCTGCTTTTCCAAATTTGAAGATAATGTAGGCTATTGCCAAGAATATGCTCATACATAAAACAAGTCTAATAATAAATAATAATGATGATGATGATAATAACCAACATCTTACCCCATGTTTTCTACTCCTGGTCCCGGATCTGTCTTTATTCCCTGTTAGAGAGGTCATGATTAAGCCTGCAGAGGGACTGATGGAATAGCCAAACTGTGCTCCCTGTTCATCCACAACCAAAAGATCCCAAAATCAATCTGTGGTCAGTTCAGCAGCCCTTCTGAAGTCCAGTCTCAGCGACTAGTACCATGCAGACATCTATCCATCTTCCACAGTGGAATATGAATAACAGATGGTCCAATCTGAAACGTCCAACAGTGGATAAATCCAGTTCTTTCTTTTATGCTTTCTGGTTTTCTGAATCCATGTGCAGTGGGTTAGATTTCAGAGCATTCCCGCACAGGCGCATTTTCCCATGCACATGGACTTGTGTGAGGCGCAGGCTGTAGATCAGTAGATCAGGCTCTGTTTGAGGACTGATCTCTGCACTGCTCTCACTCACTCCAGAGGAGCGCACACATCTGTCTCTGGGTAGACTGGCCACGCCCCCTCCGCGCCTCTCAGCGAATAGCGTGTCCGAGATCTAATGACTGACATGTGGGTGTGTATTGTTTTCCACATGCACGCGAAACTAAACTACAACTAAAGCGACCGATTTCAGGGAAATTTTCATTATGGAGCCAATGTTAGTTTTATTGCTGACTTACTTTTAGAGAGTCGTTTTTTATAGCCTGCTGCCTATTATTATTATTTTAAAAGAGATTGGAACTGTTTTGCACGCGCAACAATTCTTCTTTATTAAACTAAACATGAACTATAATTTTGTGGTTCACGTGTACATTTATTTTAGACATAAATAAATAATGACAACATTTATGTCTATGGTGATGGATTTAAGTGCCCAAGCAGCGAACAGTTGTCATGGTTACTTCATCGGGTGAACGCGCATTGCGCGTGGAAATAGGCTATTTACCGCATCATGACTTGTAGCCTAATCTAACTTCTGTGGTTATTTAAAAACGCAGTTTGCAGATAAAAAAAATGATGCAATCAATACAATGAAAAAAAAAACTAATTTAGAGCACACTATTAATAGGGTTTATAACAAATTGGTATTATTGTCTAAAAATAATAGGCTATGATTAAATTGTAAAAATTATATGACAATAAGTTATGACAAACATGTTTTTACATTGCCTTAACTCATCAAAAAAGGTTAAGCAATGTTCAACTCTTTTGTGTAATACAAGAATATACTCATTTTTTAAGTTGATTGCACTTTTTTCTTTCTTTTTTACAGTAGGCTACATGAAAATATTAAAAAGTGTGCCAGGTCAATTATTGTAAAATCTTCAATTACTTGCAAACATGTTGAAGTTTATTATGAAACCAAGAACAAATATTTGCAAGCCATTTTTCAGTATTTGTGTTTCTTAATTGTTTTGCATTGGCATGAAAAAATAAATGGTCAGGATTGAGTTGTTTTCTCAGTTCAGCAAGAATTTGAAGGGACGTATTGTAAGCACGGGTAAGTAGCACCACCTACAGCTCAAACGTCTAAAAACCTTCTGAACCTCCACTACAACACACTGCTTTGTAAGAGACTAACAGTAAGAAATAAGTAGAATTAATGACCATTAATTTCTAATAAAATGATACTGCTCTGCAGCTATCTCTGCGGTGTGGACATTTTAATTTGGAGGAACATTTTATGGTCCTATGCCTTCCACAGACGATATAAATAAATTTAGACCATGATTTAGTGATTGCGCTCGGGATGTGAAGAGACTTGCAGCATAACGAAACAATCACCTACCCTCCCTTTAAAGGGATAGTTCACTTTGAAATTATTTTTTACTTGAAATTATAAATTACAAGGGCATCCAAGATTTTTGTACTTGTCTATCAGTCATATGGAGGTCTATGGTCACCACCTCAAAGAGCATGCACAGAGAAGTTCAAATGAAACATGATTTAATGACTCTAATGGCCTAAGACACGAAATGAGTGGTTTGTGTGAGAAAACAAACATTATTTATATTGTTTTTACCCCTCCGCAAGACTAATCAAGCCAATTTTTACACTACACTAAAAAAGTAGTAACATAGAACCGTATCGTCTAGAAGAGCCCTTTATAGGCAGAAGTGGTCCTTTTTGATAGAGTTTAGTTTTCTTTATTTGTTTTGAAGAATTTTTTCTTAATTTGTTATTTGCCTTTTTGTTTTTCAAATCTGTAACTGTCCCCTCACAACTGATTTTCTGGAGCTCAGTCATTCAATAAACATTACTCTAACTCTAAACTCAATTGTGTATTTCAGATGCTGTCCCCATCGTCTGCAGAGAGAAACTGACACTCAAATTACACACATAATAATGGACGTAATGACATCATAGAAGATTGTGAAGATATTTCACTGGAACTTAGTCTTTATTACATAAATCAAAAGATTTGAAAATATTATTAATAATACTTATATCAATGAAAATAAACTATTATTAAAAGGTTATTCATTACACCATCATTTAGGTCCTATTTAGCACTTTCAAAGGTTCTTTATGGAATCTTTTTTTTTTTTTTTTTTTTTTGCTTTTGTTACAACCAGAAGAACCCAGATTTGGTACTTTGGTACCATTTTTCCAAAGAGTGAATATTATTTAAAATGGTAACTGAGAGGATTTTGCTTATGATACCTTGATTATAACTCTCTAAAGTCTCATTTATTAGAATTATTCGCTCTGTCAGCCATCATCGAGAGTCATCAAAGGTCATCATGCTCACAAAGTCCTTGTAGAGAATGATATTTTTATCAGGATCAACAGCCGCAGACAGCATTTCATCCATCTCTTCTTGTGTGAAGGGCTCTCCTTCAAAACAGAAAGAATTCATTTTGTTAACTGAAAACTTCCTTGTGTTGAGGCTTCCTTAGCTGTGTCCCAATTCAGAGGCTGCATCCTTCGAAGGCCTAGCAACTGTTTTATTAAGTTAGATTATTGGGCATTTTTACCTTTATTGGACAGGATAGTCAAGGAAAGACAGGAAGTGATAGGGGAGGAGAAAGGACCAGAAACCAGGACTAGAACTCGACTTTAGGGTCGCCCGAAGCGCTGTTGTCCACAAGGCTGCGGCTCCGACAGAAGACCTAGCAACTTTAACAGCTGTCATTGATGAGCGGCGGTCACATTTATACAAAAAATAAACTGTCTAAAAACAAAACAGGGTTCAGAACCTGTCTAAATCTACTCTGCCCATTTATGTACATAATAAAGGGTACAAACAATCTATAAAATCACTTCTTAGTAAGATACATCAACATTTGAACCTCTTTAGAGTCAGTTTGTTTTAAATTTGTATTATTAGATATTCGAGCAAATTGAAACCAAAAACTTACATTTAACAGTATAATCCAACATTTTCTCTCTCTCTCTATCAAAAAATAAATCCAGTCGTCACTGGCGCGCAATGAATCTTGGGATAGACTGTGCCACGAAGGATCCTCCTTCTTTTTTAAATACAGTATGCAGCCTTTGAAAGATGCAGCCTCTGAATTGGGAAATACAATAGCTCGCAATTGTTCAATTGTGACATTGCACATTGATTTCATAATATCAGAAGCCTATCCTAAAATCACAAACCACTATTTTGAATAGTCTCATTGGACATACTATACCTTCTTGTGTTAAATATTTGGTCAGTTCCTCTGGTTCCAAGTGTCCTTTTTTCTGTTGATCTAAAACCTTTAAATAGAGACAACAGCACCACTTTTTTAATCTTATTTTCCACACAATTCTGACTTTTTTCTTGCAAATTTCAGTTTATATCTCACACTTCTGAGATATAAATTCGCAATTGTGTGTCATAAATTCCAATCTTGGAGGGGGGGGGGGGGGGGTTAACTTCATATCTCACAATTCTGACATTATAACACACAATTGCGACTTCATTACATGCAATTCTGAAAAAAAAAACAATAATTGCGTAGACGTAAACTCGTGAGATAAAAAGTCGCGATTCCTTTTTTTATTACAGTAAGTGGTGGAAACAAGGCAATCTTCCATAGAATTGCAGAGAATTTCAGTGTTATGTTTTTTTTTCTGCACTGTAACTAAGGTGCATACAAACAACAAAACAACAATAACAAAATGTTAAAGTGTCAGAGCATGAGATACCTCAAAGGCCTGGAGGAGCACATCTTCTGGAATAGGACGGAATCTGCAACAAAGAGGAAGCAGAGCTAAAATGGGGTTGCACAACTACTGATTTCTGATACAATACTCGAGTTACAATACTCGATAACAATCCTCGAGTTACTCGACTACTCTTGGTTCACGCTACTGTTAAATGAAAAGACATGAAATAGTTCTTATCAATAACTGTACATAAATGTATAACCTAATGCAACAATTAGGCCTACATAAGTAATCACTAAAAACATTTTCATGTAAGAGAGTAAAGCCAAATAAATAGCCAAAATTTTTTCTTTAAAAAGTGTATTTTAACTAACTTATTTGAAATTCTGCAGAAAGCTCAAGATGATAACTGATCCTTCACTCTCAGTGCCAGTCTTACTTGCGCTCCAGCATGATCTTGGTCATAGTTGGAAGAAACTTCTCATAGCGTACAAACCCAGTGGGCTCTTCTTCTTCTAGCTGTGGAAGAAGTCACAAATCATAACTACGAATCTACTCAGCTTGCAAGAGTCAATGAAGCTCTATGTCTAGCACTGTAAAAACAAGCCACTGACCTCAGCAATGACATCATGCAATTCAGCTTCTGATGGAAAACAGCCCAGTGAGCGGATAATAGTGCCTATTTCTCTAATTAAAGTTAAAAATAGCAGTGTTAAACAAGCCATTTGATCATTTGGTAACTTAAACCTCTAAAGTGTAATATGAAGTAAGGAAATTGACACTTTAAAAAACCTTAAAATGTTACCTGACATCAACAGTCTTGTTGGATTCATGGTCAAACACGTCAAATGCATTACGTATCCTCTTTTGAGTTTCTGTTATAATAGTTTCTGACAAAAGGAAATTATGTTTCAGCAAATATGACGAAACAATGGAGTAGACATTGTTTACTAGTTACTTCTGTTGTATTCATTTACTGTATCCCCCTCCCTCCCCCGTGCCTTTTACTTTGCAGTGTGAGCTAACGGTACCTTAGCTATAACGTTTTTTATTCGAAACTTTACACAAACGAAATTAAAATTGTAGAAATAACACATGAGCAACAAACAACATGCAAGAGTAGGGCCTACACATGCTACTAGGTAAATCGTCCAAACGAGGAAAAAAGTTTTGCATTTTGAATCTATAACATTGTTACCAGCGTTGTACTTGTCAGCCATATTTTTGTAGTCTATGGCATCATGTCCCAAACACTGGTTGCTAAGTAACACACTAACTTACCCGAGACGACATTATTCATTTGGTGTTTTCTAATGTTTATTGGGAAAAAATGGTGTTCTCTGCCAATATTGATATAAATATTGATGCTATATATGTGTTTTTGTGGCATCGAATAAAAAAAGGATTCTACATAATAATAAATTAGTCTGTGACAGTTAAAAAAAAAATACTTGATACATCAATACATGATTCTTATTAGTCATATTACACTTAGAATAAAACAAATGGATAATTCCATAGTCCTATAAGTAAAAAAAAATATTAGTAAAAATAATCATTATCAATAATTGCCAGATATATTCAGATTTATTTATTTATTTATTTATGTCTAAAGGGAGTGAAATTAACTGCGTATATTATATCCTAATATTTACTACTTTCCTTATTAGAATAATATTCGACTAATTTGCAGTTTATTCTATCATTAACAATAGCCCCATATAGTGATGTTTACGGTAGCTACTCACTCCTCCTCTATTGTGTGCATTACGGTAGATTATATAAAGCTGAACTGGCCCCGTTCTGCTGCCCATCAGTGACCGAGGGACCGGCCGCTCTGTACAGTCCGCAAATAACCTCCTCTTCTCCATTCATATTTCACACATCTGGGGTATAACGTCTGAAAATAACGTCTGACGGCAAGATGAGCGCAATGGACGTGAAGAAGCTGAAAGTGAACGAACTGAAGGACGAGCTGAAGAAGAGGAGTCTGTCTGATAAAGGGCTAAAGGCTGAGCTGATGTCCCGGCTGCAGGCCGCTCTGGATCAGGAGGCGCTGTCCGCCGACACCAACGGCTCTGAAGGACTCAGCTTTATGGGCGATCAAGACCTTGACGAAGATCTGGCTGGAGAGAGCATGGATCCTGATGAGGAGGAGGATGAGGATGGAGAGAACGCGGAGGCTGAGGAACAGCAGGATGATGACATGGAGGAGGAGGAGGAGGATGCCGGGGTAGAGATGGATAAATCAGATGAAGATGAAGATGTCCTGCTCAAAGAAGATGATGAAGAAATTGAAAAATTTGATGATGATGATGACGTGGCTCTCGACATGGGCCCTGGCGAGGGTGAGGTTACACGATGAAGCTTGCAATTCATATTTTGATATTCATATTTGGGTTATGTGATGCCAGGATAATTCATTCTGACAGCAGAGTGCATAACGAATTTTATGAGATACTACCACTGGTGTCCCATTTGTGTCCCTTTGGCTTATTACTGACACAGAATACTAATATATTTAACTCCATTTAACGTGTAATGCATAAGACAAAAGAAAAAGAATATATATATATATATATATATATATATATAATCACCAAGTAGGCCTAATGTATTATTTATTTAAATAGGCCTCTACATTATAGGCCTATATTTATGGTCAGCTATAATACTTCTTGTTTTTAATGGATGACAAGTTTGTCTACATATCAAATTAATCAAGGGAATCTGCTGATTCAGTTCTGTTTTGGCATGGTTTGCACAAAAGTTTTTTTTTTTCAGTTCAGCAGTTACTTAATTCGAATCAAATCAAATGAAATGTTTAGGCATAAACATTGAATGAATGACCTTTTAATAGTATCTGTCCGTTGGTTTGTATTGGTTGAGCACTAACTCTCTGGATCGGTGAGCTGTAACGGGATGCTGAAGGGGATATTTTTTTTGGATATTTTGAAGGACAAAAGCTCCAGATGGAGTCTGTGTGTAATGATCTCGGTTCATTTGTTTTACTCCGCCTGCCCTGGAGTAGTGAGGACGAGGACCTCATTCATTTAGGACACTGTTGTCTTCATTTCGCACAGTGTTTCCTAACCCTGGTCCTGGACTGGAGTAGCCTACACCCAAACACACCTATATACATGTGGATGCTGCTTTAAACAAATTTTTAAAGGGAAAAAAAGTAAATAATAAATCAACTCATAGCTGATTCAAAGTGATCAAGGGCTTAGGACGTTCCAATTCAGCTCATTGCGGTTTCTACCTGTAGTGGGCACTCGTGCAACGTAATCAATGATGTACATCCAAGGGAATGAGACGGAATGAAGTTAGCGAGTGAAGGGCATGATAATTTTGGACTGGAACGCAGCCCTAATCTGAAAAATAAAGCCTACCCGGAAGTGCAAAAAACTGCAATACATCTAAAATCCGCTAGAGGGAGGTCCCAAAAGGCTAGCAAATGTCCATAGACCCCATGTTAAAATGTATGTTTTCATAGCATAAATTCATGCTTTTACAGGTTGGTCCCATGGCTTTTATTGTATTTTTGGATAGGTTCCACATGATTGACAACTGAGGGGGTGAATTTTTTTTCTAATTCGTTAGTTTAGATATAAAATGTATGACAAATAAGGGCGGTTAGCTTTGATTGACAGCTGATAACGGGCTGCCTCAAGTGGAATTTGATGTCTCGGCCATTATCTGACACAACACATCTTACCACCTCTGTATCCTTTCTGAATTTTTTTACGAGCAGTTCATTCATACCAATGCAAGATCGCAATGAAAATACAGACCGGAAGTCAAAAGACAACGAGCGCAGCGATGAAAAGGGTGCGGGGCTACATAAGGTCTTTATTTACACGACAACGATGTACTAAGAACGGAAATGCTTTTTCTTTGTACAGCTGACGACATATCAAAACTTTCACTCAGATCAGCAAAAACGTCTAAAAATGCTGTTATGCATGCCAGGCCAGTAGATGGCGATGTCACTTTTTAAAGAAAAGACTATGCATCTGGTCACATACTGTACACATTCTTTTACAGCGCATTTGTACCAAACGCGTTTTTGTAGTTTACGCAGAGTCAATAACGGTATCGTTTTCAAAAGTTTGCGTTTTCAGGCCCCCATAACGCCATTGTAGTGTAAATGAACTGCCAAAAAAACAACTTTTTTTTTTCAGTTTAAAATGGTGTCGTGTGAATGGCTCCTAAATTCTGGAGGGCTGTGGCGTTCCAGGAACAATGGATTTCTGAATGAAGTATTGTTTGCATATTCCTGTTTTTCATTTTTCATTTTTTTGTTTTGTCAAGCACAAGTTTTACACAGAGGGAAAGAAGTGCTTGTGTGTTTTGCCCATTAGTATCACCAAATATGCCTTCAAATTTTGCACACACTGTAACAGTTTTCTTCAAGGTGCATGAAATGTGAATCTGAAAATGTGTGTTACTTAGCTCAAAATTTCACAGAGTGCAGTTGTTTTGGGAACAACCTCGTGTCTTTACCCATTCAAGTACCGCTAGAGCTCCTTTAAACATGTGAACTTATAATTAAATACACATTTCTTTTAAAACACTGGTCATTGCAATTCATGCATAACCGAAGTAACTATAAATCCTTTAGTAATTATTTGGACCATCATGTTACAACATGATGGGTCCAGCAGGGAGGTAAGCCTCCTTTACAATTTATTGTTTTATTTCCAAAGGGGATGCGGACAAAGACAAGAATGATGAACAGAAGAATAAGAAGGGTGTAAAGAGACGCCGAGATGAACATGGAAGGGGCTACTTTGAATTTATTGAAGAAAGCAAATACAGCCGGTAAGAAACGTGCAGTCGGCCTCTGGTACTCCTGAGGTACCGCTGCACCTTTATGAGCAGTTTTGGCAGTAAAGAGCCAAATCTGACATGCTGTTCCTCATCAGTGCAAAGAAACACACATTTTTACTGACCATTTTGAAATTATTTTCAGCCTATAATAAGGGCATCTCTGTCACCTCAAGTGGCTTTTTTTTCCTCCTTGGGAATCTTGTTTTTGTGTAGGTCAGAGCTTGGGCTGTTAAAGAAATGGAAATATTCTATGGGGTATTGATACATGTCCAGGAAATAAACTATTCATATCTATTCATAGTTTGGTATTCTGTATCGGATGTTATCTTTAGAAATTATCATTAGTGATCAGATGTATATAGTGTATTCTTCCTTATCCTTATCAATTTTTTATGTGTTCATGTTTATGCCATTTAATTTAATTTATGCGATGTGATGGTATTTTTTTTTTTTTTGCAAGGAACCGTACGCAACCTCTGTGTATTATCATATATATATATATATATATATATATATATATATATATATATATATATTCGTGCTGTCAAATAATCGATTAATTGCAATAATCACATCCAACATAAAAGTTTTTATTCACATAATATGTATCTATCTATATACTGTATATATAACACATATACACACATTTTTGACATCACAACAAAAAAAAATAATAATTAAGAAACATTTTATTTGTTAAGAAATTCAAAGTTAAAGTGTTTTACTTGTTCAATCAGATTTATTTATTTATTTATTTATTTTATATTTGCGCAAATCCGCCTAATTTGTGATCCCATTTTCTAAAAAAAACGACTAATGTTTCATTTAATTGTTAATTTTCCAAATCTATTCTAACAGCATTCATGTGCTAAATTTAACAGTTTATTAATTTAACAGCATTAACACATGTTTTATACTTGCAGATTATCTTGGAACATATTTAAAATCCAAAGGAAGTTCAAGGGGATCTGATAATGGCTCTGACTTTTGTATAATTTTATTGAATTTCCCTCAGGGCGAAGTCTCCCCAGCCCCCTCTGGAGGAAGAGGATGAAGAGTTTGATGACACGACTGTGTGTTTGGACACCTGTAAGTATAAAGCGAATTAATTTAATTAAATTAAAAAAATACTGAATATTTCATCAAGCAACATGCAGAATATGTTTCTGTAAAGTGATACAAAGTCAGTTGTCCACCTCTTATTTTCCTCAGACAACTGTGACCTGCACTTCAAGGTGTCTCGGGATCGATACAGCGCCTCCTCTCTCACCATGGAGAGCTTTGCCTATCTTTGGGCAGGGGGACGAGCATCTTATGGTGTGGCAAAGGGCAAGGCTTGCTTTGAAATGAAGGTGAGAACACTGTCTTAACCTCATGTTTACTATAGTTGTCCTTTCGTGACGTTAGCCTTACTTTTGCATATCTTTGCACCAGATTATCGAGAAAATACCTGTAAAACACATTTCCAGTAAAGGAACTGAGATTCATGATGTGCTGGTGGGTTGGTCACTGGCAAACAGCTCTCTTCTGCTAGGTGAGGGTCTTACATTGGAATATATTATACTATTAAATTCATGATGTAGTTTGAGTGTCCCTTTACCTTACATATTCACAGGGGAGGAAGCACACTCATACGCCTTTTCAACTAAGGCCAAGAAAACCAGCAACGGTGTGACAGAGGACTTTGGGGAGGCTTTTGATGAGAATGATGTTGTCGGATGCTTTATTGTAAGTATCTGTGTGCTTATCCAGAATGAGTGTTTAACCACTGTGCAATTACTACTCTTGACCACTAAGTGGCACCGTATTTATACACAGATATACGTACATACATATATATATATATATATATATATATTCCAATTTCTCAAGTTCTCAAGATTTTGAAATGAAATGTTCAGCAAGTGTGGGTGTGTTTTATATGTCTACTTATGGCCATTATATAGAATGATTGCTTGCTTGTGTTTATTTGGCAGAATTTTGATGGGGAAGAAGTGGAAATTTCCTTCTCCAAGAATGGACAGGATCTGGGAACAGCTTTTAAAGTCAGTAAGGATGAGTTTAAGGGGAAGCCGCTCTTCCCTCACATCCTCTGCCACAACTGTGCGGTTGAGTTCAACTTTGGCCAGCGCGAAACACCGTACTTCCCCCAACCTGACGGCTTTACCCTCCTGCAGCAGATCCCAGTTTGCGATCGCATCAGAGGACCAAAGGGGCCCGAGACCAAAGAAGACTGTGAGGTTGGTTTCTTAGCCATTACGTTTTTCTTCTATAACATCATTAAAGTTCATCATGGAAATCTGCTGTAAATCTGCACAGGTCATTGTCATGGTCGGACTGCCTGGATCTGGAAAAACTGAATGGGTAACAAAGCACACAGAAGCCAACCCTGGAAAATACAACATTCTTGGGACAAACACCATCATAGAGAAGATGATGGTGAGTGTAGATTTTGGTAACATAAAAAGGTTCATTTGTTTACATTAGTTAACTACACTAGTAAACATGAACGAATAATGAACAATACTTCATTCGCTTATACATTTTTAAAATCAAAAGTTGTTTCTGTTAACATTAGTTAATTCACTGTGAACTTACATAAACAATAAATAATTGTTTGTTCATTAACTAATATCAACAAGATTGAGAAATGGAGTAAAATATAGTGTTCATTGTTAGTTCATGTTAACTAATGCATTAACTAATGTTGAATGGGACCTTATTATAAAGTGTTATCAAGATTTTTTTTTTAAATATTATTACAGTAACAACACTATTAATGTTATTTTGACGTTGAAATTCAGATTTCCAGTTTGAAACGACAGCTGAAAGATGTCACAAAGCTCTCAGCAATATCTCAGCGTGCTCCTCTCTTCCTCGGGAAATTCATCGAGATCGCTGCGCGTAAAAAACGCAACTACATTCTTGACCAGGTGACGTGGAGTTTACAAATACGTGACAAATATTCAAAATGGTTATTATATCATCTGCTGAAAATGCTAAATGTTAAATGTCTTTAGACTAATGTATCGGCACCAGCCCAAAGAAGGAAAATGTGCCTGTTTGCCGGGTTCCAGCGTAAAGCTGTGGTAGTCTGTCCAACAGACGAGGAATACATACAGAGGACTCAGAAAAAGGCAGAAACAGATGGAAAAGATGTACCTGAGCATGCAGTCCTAAAAATGAAGGGTAAGATCCTTTTCTCAAGCCATACTTGATCTAAGATGTGTGCAACTGTGTTTTATTACTTATATTTCGTATTAGCCATTATTTAAATATTGTAATCACAAACTTTTATTTTGGATGCGATTAATCGTTTGACAGCCCTAATAGTTATGTTTATTTAATATAATAAATAAAGAAGCATAAACAAAATGAGGGGTGTCTGTTGTGTCTGTTTTTGTGACTAACGTTTCTTTAGTATAGCCATAGAGTATAAAAACCAATATAAATTCTCGGTATACCATTAGACTTTACTATCGGCGGAAGTACTACCGCCACTGTGCCTTTAACAGTAAAAACACTATTGTGCAATTGACCAAACTCACCAGATGAAACACTATAACTCTATAATCTTTTCCAGGAATATACACGCTGCCCGTGGAAGGTGAGTGCTTCACCGAAGTGGTTTATGTCGAGCTGCAGAAGGAAGAAGCGTCCAAACTTCTTGAACAGTACAAGGAGGAGAGCAAAAATTCCCTCCCTCCTGAGAAGAAACCCAATCAGGGAGGTGTACAGCTTAAGAGGGGAGGCATTCGAGGACGAGGAGGCAAAAATCTGTTCAACCGTGGCGGAGGACAGGGTCAGAGGGGAGGACGAGGGGGCTTTCAACACCGAGGCAACTTCAGGGGTGGTACGCCATTTCAGTTGTGCTAAATGTTTGTTTTTATTTCTTATACTAACTTTAAAGATATCATGAAGCAGCACCTGCCAATATTGAGCAGGAAATAAATAACACAACTTTTTCGGTTTGTTTGGCAGTGCCTGGACCGCGCGGGGGGTTCAGTAGACCACCGAGAGGCTTCCTTCCTCCCCCTGCCTTCAGAGGTGGTTTCAATCGGGGGGGTTTTAACCGTGGTGGTGGTGGGATGCCTAACAGGGGTGGTGCCCCCAGGCCAGGACATGGGCGGGGCAATATGATTAACATGGGCAACAGGGGAGGAGCCATGCACAGGGGCAACATGGGAAGAGGGACCAATCGAGGAAACTTCAACCAGGTGAGAAAACATCAATGGTGTAGATAATTTTTTGTTGTAAATTAAAATGTAGTTGTTGTTGTCGCTACCTAAACAAGTTGATTCTGTATGCCTGTAAGGTAGGCAGCTAACGGCACAATTATAAACTGTTCTTGACTTGGGATTCTTGGCACTTCAACCTTACAAAAACCTCAGAAGCTTACAATGATTTCAGTCAATATTTGGGAGTTAACTTACCATGCTTTTCACTTTAGAATACCCATACAAATAATTAGTAATTCCTTCTTAAGTGTTTGATCATACCTGAGGGGGTTACTAGTGGGTTATCATGACCTTCACTTTAGAATTAATTACACATTTTGCATTATTCACTGTATATAGTAGTTCTTCTACCTCCTCTAAGACGTATCAAAGTAACTCTAGTTAGTGATTAGTCATTTGAACTACCTCATTCAACTGAGCGCTATTACTAATTCATTAATCAGAGTTTGGCCTGATAGTGGAAAAGATGCCACCCCAATGTGAACCAGAAATCACAAATCTGCTGTTTTCACAGAAGTTCAGGGGTCGAGGAGGAAATAATCGAGGTTTTAAAAATGGCAACTTTAGCATGAACAAAGCACAAGCTTTCAACCAGAGCTGGCAACAAGGGGTGAGTTCCTTGAAAAATATGTTAATATTAATAAATAAATAAAAACAAGAAATGGAATAGAAAATGAAGCCTTTTTTGGACCATTGTTATTGTTGGCTTCCTTCTTTGATTCCTTTTTTCTTTGTCTTCATCAGTTCTGGAATCAGAAGCCATGGAGTCAACAATACCATCCTGGATATTACTGAACAATCGCTGTGATGGACTGATATCACATAAAAGCTTTAACTTCGGAAGTCATTCATTGAACCTAATGTCCTTTTGTTTTTGTACAGATTTTAATAGGACATTGAGGAGAAATGACTCTGGAGCTTTCAGAGCTTCACAGGTTTCTTTATTTTTTCCAGCTAATACTTAGTGTTTGTCTTTGAACACAGGTTCGTATGACAACATGGTTCAATTCAGGAAACTCAGTATAACTTCAGGGTGGGATGTTTGTCTTTTAACAGCTTTCAGGGTTTTACTTTTAATTAGTCTTGTGTGAATCTTTGTGTAGCAGTTAAGCTGTGTATACTACTGTCGAGGCACGAGGCATTTGAACAATACTGCAGTCTATTTATAAATGTGGGTGTGTTTTTAATTAGTGGTGTCAATGTTTTTGGGGACAAGGCAAGCTGCAAAAAGCCATCTGATTTTGAACATTTAACCTTTTTTTTCTGTCAGGAGCAATAAACAGCATTTTTGGCTTGCCTCTAAAAAAGTGAAAGCAGAATAGATGATTTTATTATTGTGGGATCATGATATTATTTATGTGTAGTTTATTTAAGAGATTTTTTTCCTGCTTTTTCATGAGCCTTTTACAAATGTAATTAATTGTGAAATGTGGCTTACTTAATCTAAGTTTAGTGTCATAATATATTTTGTTCTTTTTGTTAATTATTTTACTTTTTAAAAGTGTTCATGGTTTACAAATCAGTTGCAATCTTCTTTAATATAACCTTAGACGTGACCACAATTTTGTAGACCTGTAAACATTTGTAGTCGAAATTATAGTTATTAAATAACACTACTCAAATATTGGACTGCATCCTCTTACTCCATAAAACAGTGATTATACATTTATTTTATAATAGTTCTATCTGTATTAAAGCTTTCAAAGGATGTCAGGGTGCCATTGTGGACTGTTAACAAGACTGATTTTGCATAACTATGAAATATTGCCAATAGGATGATTGGTTATTCTTTAGTGACTGAAATATGCATATAGATTTTTTTCTTCTTATATTTGTACTGCTGTAGATAATCTCATATCAGTGTTAAGATCTCAATTGTCCCAGATTTATGATGCAAATGACTAATGTGTTTTTAGATAATTGTTGGCTAAAAAATTTGGCAGATATTAGGAACATTAAATTGTATTACTTTAAAAGTATTACTGTTTTGCAATGGCATGTGTGATGTAGGTCATAAAAAGAAAAAAAATGTAGGTGATTTGTTTTGATGTTGTATTTGTTCAGGTAAAAAAAATATAGTATTAAGATTCTAACACTTTGTAATATACACCTTTGTCCTTCTTTCTTTTTATACCTTGCTATGTTTTGTACTTTACCTTTAATCAAGAAGAAAACATCATAAAAATGAAACGAGTAACTTATTCCATGCATTCTTTTTTAAATAGATTGTTTGTAAATGATAATAAAGTTTGAGAATAATAACTGGCGTACATTTGCCTATCTATCTATCTATCTATCTATCTATCTATCTATCTATCTATCTATCTATCTATCTATCTATCTATCTATCTATCTATCTATCTATCTATCTATCTATCTATCTATCTATCTATCTATCTATCTATCTATCTATCTATCTATCTATCTATCTATCTATCTTGTCTACTCAAATTTACAACTGGCACATTAAGCAAATGTTACATATGTTGCAATAAACTTAAGCCAACAGACGACTAGAATTTCAGGCACAACTAATCCTGTAGGAATTTCTATGCAGAAATATAACACTCAAGTTAGTCTGTGAATATTTAACTCTGTTTATGTATAGCTCTGCCACATGAATGAGATGTAGTTACACTGACACCAGAGACATTCGTGCCAGGCTGTTTGCTGAGTCAAGAACAACCCCTTTGAGGAGAAATATCACATTTCATACCTGTTTATAAAATACACAACAACAAAATGGGAGAAAAAACCCCATCAGATATCTTTAATGTTTGTTTAACGAGTCTTTAAATATTTTATATGGATTTAATATAGTGGTCAGTAATCAATTAGATGTTAAACTTTTATTTTGAAACAAAACGACCGGAAATGACTCACGCCATTTAGTTTCTTTACTAGAGCCAGTAGGAAAGGCGGCAATGTTCTTCTTCCAGGGGGCGCAAGACGGCTCAAATCTCAGAACGTTTTAAACCCCATCGTCATTTAAATCTATTAAATCTACAGATTTCGACCTAAAATGCAAACGCAAATATACATAAACTCAATCTCTAAAAATATTATAAAAATCATTATCAGAAAATTATCAACTATTATCATTGGTCCATCCTATCAGCGTGGAGAAAAGTAACAGGTACCACGTGACATCCGGTCTATCCTAATGGCAGTCGGAATAATAATTTATTTGATAAATAAATGACAAAGACACTGTGAAGGATTAGTAGGTTTTGATCTGAAAACCTAAAGGAAATATTTAAAATATGTCAACTGTCATTTAGACCGTTTATCATTTAATTCTAACTCAAGCGAAGTGCCAGTCTAGCCTCTTTTATTTCTGAAGCAGAAAAACATCCGCCCCCTGATTCATCATCACATAAGCTCAGGAAGAAAGAGAGGAGGCAGTAGTGTGTTCATACATCTGCAATGGCCATTGAGCTACGCTCTGGTGTCAAATATGGCTCGTTTTTGTCACTCGCAGTGGTGTTGGTGGCGTATTGGTTCCGATCTCCAAACGGTTCGGTTCTGGATGAAAGGCTAGATGTGCTTCTGTCTTCATTGCTGCGAGCAGAGCAGAAAGTGGGCATGGACGGCATGTCTAGACCGAGAGTGGCTATAGGTAACTTATTGACTTTTAAGTGCACTTAACAGCATGCAAGAAATTAGAATGGTAATATAATGGATAGATTCTGCAAGTTGTCAAATATGTCATTTATATAAGAACGTTGCTTTATATGTATTTATTTGTAAAAAATCGCTCTAAATATTTAAGAATAAACTTTAATAAAAATATCAAATTAACTTTTAATTAATTTCCTGTAACAAGAATGCTATATTATTACTTTGCATGTTAGATTTATTTTGAAGTAACTAAGCAATGCTTATGCATGCTACTGTAAATTTGACAGTTTTTTATGTTATAAAGTTGTATTTTTAAATCAATAACTACTCATTTAATGTAATTTGTATAAACAGTACTGGTTTATTTTGAAGCATTACTATTTTTAATGTTTTTGAGATAAGTCTCTTATGCTCATTAAGCGAGCCGACATTAAAAATATAGAAAAAAAAACCCTCTGTAATTTTGTGGAATATTATTTCAATTTAGAATAATGATTGTGTATTTTAATATACTTTAAAATAGAAGCTGTTTCTGTGATGCAATTCTGAATTTTCAGCATCATTACTCCAGTCTTCAGTGGCACATGATCCTTCAGAAATCATTCTAATATGATGATCTAATATTATTATCAATATTGGAAAACATTTTTTATGCTTTTTTAGGATTCTTTGACAAATAAAATAATAAAAAGAACAGCATTTATTCAAAATAGCAAACTTTTCGAACAATATAATTTTTCCTATCACTTTTTTGTTAATTTAACACATCCTCGCTGAATAAAAGTCTTAATTTCTATCACAAAAAAAAAAAAAAAAATTACTGACCCCAAACCTTTGAATGGTAGTGTATTGTTACAAAAGATTTCCATTTTTAATTGCATGCTGTTCTATTTGAACTTTTTATTCATTAAAGAATCCTGAAAAAATTATCACTGGTAATAAACAAATATTAAGCACACAACTGTTTCCAACATTTATGATCAAGCAAATTAGAATGACTTCTAATAATATCTTTCTTCATCTGATAATATGGCTTGTTTCGCGTCTGAGGAATGCTATCTTAGGATCAGGCCTGGGCTCATGTTTTGCATGTTTGTTTTGCATCATGCCATTGCTTTTTTTAAATTGTTGGTTAAAACAGTCTCTATAATAACACGTGTGCAGTGCTTGCAAAAACTTTGACAACTGGTTTAAGCCTTAGCCTGTATTTACCAACATTCTTCGGTCATTAAAACCCAGTGCAATGAATTTATTGTGTTTTGTTGTTTATACGACGGTCAATGAATGTGAAATTTCTTCTCTAGACTCTTGATTGAATCTTTGTTGATTGTGATGTTCAGTCAGTTCTATTGTCAAAGCCTATCTGGGATTGCACAGTCATTATCTGTTTTTTGAATCGGTGATCAATGCCTCAGTCTGTAGTGAGTGACATTTTCTTAATGCATCTGATCCATTCTTTTCAGATATTCTGTGACCTATGATTTAGGTGTGTTTTGTTGGACGGTCAGGTTCAAAGATTGAATAATTGTAGTATTATATTACTTAACATGTGATTTGACTGTCTCTTATCAGGTTTTGGCGGCTGTGTGGATATCATCGTTGATGGAGTGACTCTACTAAACAAAATCGGTCTGAAGGCGACAGACCAGCCCCTCCACCACGACTACATAGAGAATGCGGAGCAGCTGGCGCAGAGTTTCGCTTACTTTTTCTCCCCCGGAGCCGCTTCGGAGTAAGTGAGAGCCGTTCAAGCATGTTCAAAAAGCCCTCGGGACTGTAGAGATTACACAATAAAACAAAACACGTCTGTTGTGATTTTTTTGGTTTGGAGCCTGGGGTCAGTTAAACAGTTTCAACCGTGCGTTTTGTGTCAGTTAATGTTTAACAGTTGGAATTAAAACTGGTCAGTCCTCCACAGAGTTAGCCACAGATGTAGTTAATCACATTAACCATCAACAACTAATGTCACAAAACTAAAACTAAAAGTTCAATATTAATAATTCAATATATTTTTAAAGCTGAAATAGATCAGACCCTTTTAGTTTTGTTGTGCTGGCATTCTGGCAATATGGTTAAGCTGCTTACAGCAAGAGAATTCACACTCGAGAGCGTAACGACAGGCCTCTCAAGATAATATTGCAGTTATGTTGAGGCGCTGCTAAAGCCTGCGGCACAGTAGCGTTTGGAGACGCTTCTGGTTGACATATGTTTGGATTGATGTGTGAAATTCTCCTCGAGCTTTTCTATCAATCATAGTGGAGGTTTTCTTTTCGTTCTTTTCATTTAGAGAGGCTTTTAAGCCTCTGGCGTCAGGGTTGCAGGCCTACTTGAGTGAAAGTATAAATGCCTAAAAAATAATAATAAAAAAATACTCCAGTAAACGTAGAAAGTTAGAGCTAACATGACTTGAGTGAAAGTACAAAAGTATCCGATTTAAAGCGTACTTCAGTACCGAAAGTAAAAAGTAAATATTCAAAGTAACTGTAAATATCGATAATTAAGCAGGGGCCTGGCCATGATGTAGGGCTGTCAAATGATTAATCGCATCCAAAATAAAAGTTATATATATATATAAATATATATATATATATATATATATGTAAATACACACACATCATTTTATATATTTAAGAAATATTTTCATATATATATATATATATATATATATATATACTGTATGTAGATTTATATATTATTTTATATTATATATAAATATTTTATATATATATATATATATATATATATATTTTTTTTTTTTCTTAAATATACATGCATTTGTGTGTATTTATATACAGTATATACAAAATAATTATACACAATGCACCCACATATATTATGTAAACACAAACTTTTATTTTGGATGCGATTAATCGCGATTAATCGTTTGACAGCCCTACCATGATGGTAGTTGAACAAACTCGGGGTTGCAGGATTAGTTTCGAGTTGACAAAACCAAACCAATCCAAACAGGCTTTGTTGGTACCATGAACAAAAACCCCTCAGTTGCTTGACTTGAGGCTGAATAACAGGAGTGTTATTACAGTAAGCACTGTGTTTGTTAATCTGCTGACCGTTTTCTTTCACTCTTTCCCATAGGAGGTTTGTGATGAACGACACACTCTTCAGTGAACTGGTAGAGGCTTCGCGAGAGCTACCGGGAAACAGGTGGTCAATAGGAGGAAATGCACCTGTCATGGCCAGCAGGATGGCGCTGGAAGGATGTGATGTGCTTTTAGGTGGCAGTTTCAGCATCGATTTCACTGATATCCTCTCACAGCGCATCACAGGTGCTGCAATTTCCAGCTTTGTGCTTGAAAAGCTGTTTTTGGTCAATATTGTAAATATAATAACAACACTTTAGTGCCCCTAATTTCAGGGGTGCACAACTTTTTTGGTCTGGTTCTCAAGGGAGCACGTTTATTTTGTATTGTAAATCGGCAAGACAAAACACGTCCAAATGATAAACTTTCATGATGATGAAAATTAGCAGTTAATCCACAAAATATATGCATGTCAAACCATGGGGCCTGGGGTCTCATTTATAAATCGTGCGTACGCACAAAACGGGGCCAAAAAAATGTATGTACGCCAGTTTCCAGGCAAAGGTTGTGATCTATAAAAAACAAACTCGACGGGAGAATGTGCACACCTTAAACAAACTTTGAGCCGTGTGTACACGTATTCTGGAGACAAAGGGAAGGCGACGCCGTTGGTGAGCTGGAGTGAAATGTCTTTTTGGTCACTTTTAGACCCAAAATCTAAAGAAAATTATAGCCTAGGCTACAGAAAGATAATAGCCTACAAATATAATTTCACTCACCAAGCCTATCACTTGAAGCCAATATCCATCCCTTCTTAAATGTCCGCGCAGCAAGTGCGTTGGACTGTTTAGTGAAACTGACGCACATATAGCCTATAATCTAATGGCAGATGTAAAACCGTAAATCTTCATGATTGCTAATAAATACAGTGCATGTTCTCAATAACAGTTTAAATAAGAATGATTTAAACTATGTTTTACTTCTGATATAAACATTTAGATTAAATATGTCTCATTAATGGAGTTAAACACTTTAACTACATGAAATCATTACAAAAATTTGTTGTGGATGCAATGCTTTTGAACACTTTACCTCTGGCATGCTGTTTAATGATTTAACTAGAGATAATTGCTTATCATGATAATAGCAGATTGTCTGAGAAAACAGTTCCATGCAAATAATGCACAACCATGTCTGTCTGTTTCCATTAAAAATATAAATTCATTAAAAATACTATTTGGCCAATGGAAAATATTGAGAAAATCTTTCTCTGAAATGTATTTTGCACTATTTGATTTATTCATTCAAAAACAAGGCAAGGATGTAAGCAACTAAAAAATAAATTTCCCAAAATCCCATATCTGACGTTTTCCGGAAAACTGGATCCGACTCAAATTTAAGGTCTGGTTGGAGTTGAACTCTTCAGGACAGTGGGGCTTCGGGAGCAGGAACGGACACTCCTGGTTTACATGCATCCATGGTCAAAAAACACTTTAATATTCTCATAATACACATTGATTGAAGCATAAACTCCTTTCTCACAGTGTCTGAAACTTTTCGATAAAGAATTCGGCCTCTCTAAACTCCTTTTTTTCCCAAGAGCATACTCCGCTCTCATTGGTCAGATGCTCCAGTCTGTTGTGCTGTAATTAGTCTTTATTACACACTACTTGAAAGCATAATAGGTGCACTTTAAAATCTTACTTTTTTTTAGAAAGAGTTACTCACTTTAAAGTATATTTTTTGCATGCTACAGCTCTTTTTTCCATGTTTTTGATTGCATTGAATGATTTGGTCTCTCCTCAGTGGCTGGAAACACTGTGGATGAGCCAGATATCCACCTGATCCTGGAGTACCCCACAGGTGCCACATGGGGGCCGTACACTTCCCGAAGGGCCAACAGGTGGGCTTATATTAGGCTAATATACTTTCAGATTGTTGTTTTTTACATTATCTAATCTACTTTTAATCTAGACATTTTTGCTTTGCATGTAAGTGCTTTTCTTGTATTGCTGTAGGTATATTGTCCATAGTGATGACCATAATCCATATTTGGACTCCATGGAGCAATTTCAGGAGAAGCTGAATGACTTCAATCCGGATTTGCTCGTAGTAGGAGGGTTGCAGATGATGGACAACTTCCCTTTCAAAAAGGGTAAGTGAATGAAGCCGTCTGAGGGCAATATTTAACAACTTTCAGTAATGACATTAACAAACATAATTGCATAATAATTAAATCAGTATTTAATCTGCTTTCAAATTATAGTATGAAACATTTTATTCATGTGTTTTCATTGTTTCATTGTACTAACGTTCAAATGTTTGGGGTCAGTAAGATTTTTTTAAATGTTTTTGAAAGAAGTGTATTGTGTTCACCATGCATGCATTCATAAAATACAAATACAATTGCTCTTTAATAGCAGTTTTATGTTTTTATACATTTTATTTAAACATAATCATCATTCTAATATGATGATTTGCTGCTCAAGAAACATTTCTTATCATTTTTGATATCCCCCCAGGATTCAGGGATGAATAGAAATTTAAAGAAATGATAATGAAAGCATTTATTTGAAATAAAAAAAAAAATGCACTTTTGATTAATGCATCCTTGCTGAAGAAAATATACATTTGTTACTGACTCCAGACTGTTGAACAGTATGTATATTTTATTTCAAATACTATCCAGTTAAGCATTATGTTATGTGTAGTAGTGAACTAAATAATAATGAACAGTTAAACCATCAGCCTGTATGTGGATCAGTGGTGGTGTGGAGCTAAACTAACCCTGTACTGTCACATGGTAAGATTAGCATGTTTTCCCAGCTACCCTGGGAAAGTAGACATACTGTAATAACTCGTAGCGCTCGCTGATTTTGCTTGCTTTGCATATCTTTTCTTTCTGCCCTAGAGGGAAATTACTATTAATAATAATCACTGCACATCTTCACTGCTTGCATCATGAACAGACCATATGTTTGATTGGACAAATCAGTTTTCTAAGTTGGATATTGGTGTTTTAAGTAAGTAATATTTAGTTCCAAATGCAAAAAATGCTTAATGAAACTTTAAAAGTGAAGTGTGTAACTACACTACTCTGTAAAAAAAAAAAAAATGAATCGGTAAAGTTAGGAGTTATTGGAATTATTGGAGAACATTTTACAAGAAAACACTATTTCAGAATGAATTCTTCAATGTGTTACTTTCCATTTCTTGGTAATTAATTGTGAAGTTTAAAAGCGATTTTTAAGGTGAAATTTGATTCATGGTAACTTTTTCAGTGTGTTTCGAAGCTGTAAATAAATTATGAAAAATCGGAAATATTGAAATACTATTTCAATCTTTCTACTTCAAAATTTAACAGTGAAAATTGTCGTACACCAAATTTTTGATTTAATGTTCCATTGAGCACTTTACATATTAGGGTTTTCGCCATATTGGTTAAAGTCCCCCTGTAGTCAATAATTGTATCCCTTAAAACTCATCTTTGAAAAAAATATTCATGCCTTAAAGGAGTAGTTCACTTTAAAAAACAAACAAACAAACAAACAAAAATATTTGCTGATAATTTACTCACCTCCATGTCATCCAAGATGTCCATGTCATTCTTTCTTCAGTCGAAAAGAAATAAAGTTTTTTGATGAAAACGTTACAGGATTTTCTCCATATAATGGACTTCAATGGGAACCAAACGGTTCAAGGTCCAATTGATTCCAGACAATGAATAAGAGTCTTTTCTAGCGAAACAATCGGTCATTTAAAAAAATAAATAACAAAGTTTAAGTTTTATACGCTCAAATGTGGCTTTTCACCACAAGGGGACTTTAAGAGATTCTGTAACAACCGTTTCTTTCCTACAGGAGAGCGTGAGGCTCTGCTGGGAAGGCTGGCGCAGATGTTGTCCTCCGCGTCCCCGCAGACCGCCGTACATTTCGAGATGGCCAGCTTTGTGGACGAAAGTCTGATGTCCGACCTCCTTGAGTTTGTTCTTCCTCACGCCGACTCTTTGGGCATGAACGAGCAAGAGCTGCCCAATCTCTTGAGCCTTTTCCGCGGCAGCAACTTGACCGTGCTCTCCGACCCCAACCCCCGCGTAGCTACGGTGCTGGACCAGATGAGAGACCTCTACCGCCTGGTAAACCAGCGCCACCGCGAGGCCGGGACGGGTCGGCCGCTCACCCGCCTTCACGTCCACACGTTAGCTTTCCAGGCCATCATCGTCAAACGCGGCTCCCAGTGGAAGAACACCATGTCGGCCACGGCCAAAGCCTCTCTGACTGCCAACCGGCACGTCTGCGGCTCGCCGGACATCGATCTCAGCAAAGCACGGCTGATTATGGATGATTCGTTCTCCGTTAGCAGGAGAGAAGGGAGTCAGAGAATTCCGCTTAAGGAATCTCGGCCGGTTTCCTGCTGGGATGAGGACGGCTATGAGATTTGCGTGGCTCCTGTGCTGGTGTGTACAGAAGTCTACCAGACTGCCGGAGGAGGAGACAACATCTCTGCCGCTGGGCTCGTACTGCAGATTTGAATACGAGATGTCTTCATCCCACATGCTTGGGTTTTATTTTTTATTTCATTTTATTTTTTTGTGATCATTTTATTTTTTGGGGGGAAAAACATTGAGACACATCGTGTGCAATACAAACTTTGGGTCCAGCTGATATAAAGTTGGTTGAATCTCTCAATTCTGTCAACAACATGTCCACGTCTTATTTCACCCATAAATCAAAAATAGAAATGAGAGGTTTTGCTTTTTTACAATTATTTTCTTGACAGTTAAGCATGTTTTATTTGCTGTGTTTTTAAATTGTACCATGGTATTTTTTTATTGTAGTATTTAAAAAAAAAATACTGTAGTAATGAGAATATAATGAAAATCACAAGAAATACGGTGTAATGATGAAAATGTGCTTAATTGTCATGAAAATATTATCTTGATGGTTTTTCTTTTTGCAAAATCTAATTACTCACTTAGATTTGTGTGTGAAATATAATCTGGACAGTTATTTTTAAGATTTGCGTAGTTTCCCCACCTATTGTTCATTTGTTTTCAGTTTTTATTTCTCGTTTAGCATATCTTTTCTCTCATCCAGAACCTTTTTGTGTCTTAAAATGGCTTCGTAATCATTCACTTCACGCACATTAACCCAACAGGGGCCAGTAATCTTGAAATAATATGCAGAAGAATCTTTGAGCGCCCAGAGATTTTATATTATGACTGAAATCAATCAATGCAAATGCACAATAATGTCAAGTGGAAACACAGAAGAATTTAGCATGATTGAAGTGTAATGGGGTCCATCCATAATACCTAACATTGTGTTATCCTTATTAGTCACACATTATTTTTCATGATTGGAATATTTTTGGGGGGGATTCCATATTATCATAGTCCACTTTAAAGGGATACTCCACTTTTTTTGGGAAATAGGCTCATTTTACAACTCCCCCAGAGTTAAACAGTTGAGTTTTACCGTTTTCAAATCCATTCAGCCGATTTTCTGATATTTAGAAGAATATCAGTAACCAGACAGTTTCTGGTCTCATTGACTACCATAGTATATTTTTTTCCTACTATGGAAGTCAATGAGACCAGAAACTGTCTGGTTACTGATATTCTTCTAAATATCAGAAAATTGGCTGAATGGATTTGAAAACGGTAAAACTCAATTGTTTAACTCTGGGGGAGTTGTAAAATGAGCCTATTTCCAAAAAAACAAAACAAAACAAAAAAAAGTGGAGTATCCCTTTAACAAGAGATTGAACAGTTACACATCCCAAACACTGAAACAAGCCAGTCTTCCACTCTTATTTACAACACAATGTCTTTAGCTAATTTGTCTGAATTAATGTCTGAATTAAATCACATGTTCTTTTTAATTAAAGGAACATGGCTTGATTTTTAACTCTAGGGAAGGGAAAGTTTATGTCTGGTCATGTTTCTGTGGGTGCATGCATTTCATGAAACCTGACAAAAACATGTTGTACTTAACCCAAAAATTAAAGAAAAATGTATTACAGAAATTACAATTGAAACTCAAGTAAAACATCCATACCGTCATGAAATAACATCATGAAGCAAGTCTTAAAGAAAAGGTGTGTTAGTTCTAAGTAGTTCTAAATTCGTCTAAATTTAGTTCTAAATTCACCTTTTTTATCAATTTATATATATATATATATATATATATATATATATATATATATATATATACATATAGCAATCAAATGATTAATCACGATTAATCACATCCAAAATAAAAGTTTGTGTTTACTTAATACATGTGGGTGCACTGTGTATATATATATATATATTTAAGAAAAAAAAATATTATTTATATATAAAATATTTATATATAATATAAATTATATATAAATCTATATACAGATATACATGCAAATATTTCTTAAATATATACAAGCATGTGTGTGTATTTATATATATATATATATATATATATATATATATATATATATATATAAAATAATTATACACAGTGCACCCACATATATTATGTAAACACAAACTTTTATTTTGGATGCGATTAATCGTTGGACAGCCCTTATATATATATATATATATATATATATATATATATATATATATATATATATATACATTAAGAAGAACAGGAATATATATGAATGTAAATATATTATACATGCATCGTGTTCTGAGGGGTCATAATAAAACAATAATGTCACAGTTCAGAGCAGAACAATTGCCAGAAAAGGACAAAAACAATACACAAACACACGAAGATAAGTTTTATTTTGTTTTATTTTGTGTTTTTGTGCTTGAGGAATTACTCTTGCAATGGATGAAGTAGCAAAAACCACTTATTTTCTAAAGGACATGTGCATAAACTACCTGCGTGTTAGTATTTTCGGGAGAGGGATTTGAAGAACTTGGTCATATCTGCCGTGATCACAGCTTTTGGTGTCTCTTTTAAAAGATTCGGAAATATCGAAGCAAGTTTGGGCTCTGGCTCCCTTTCAGTCACATCTTCCACCGGTCACCCTGAGTGCAAATTATTACCTACCTCCTGTGCCTATGAATATATCCAGCTTACCTGATGTCCATAATGATTATATTGTATACCTAGAGTGCTTGTCTATGCTAGTGTAACCCAACATCAGACAGGCGATGGAAGTTAAAGATGTCCCACCCTATCAGGATGTGTGCATTGAGACGCTCTCCAGCTAGTATATGAAATATGTCTCAGGGATCACAGTAGCCTGGATGTCTATGATCCACAACACTTGAGTTAGAATTAAATTAGCTGTAAAAGCTGGTGTGATTCTGGGTTTGAGCCTGTAATATACTGACCAACCGATGGTCCAGTAGATTTGAAGAATCTTTAGTGTGAAAAATAGCAATGGATATTTTGTTGTGAATGTGATTCTTGTGTTCATGTGTCGATGATAATGGTTGACGCATGTCTGAAGCAATTGTAGCATTGGAATTTGTTTGGGAATGGTGGTAGTAGGAGTTTTTTGTGTTGTCCTGCATTTGCTGGAAATGAGTTGTTGTGAAATGCCTTTTTCTCTGTCCTTTTGTCTTGGCCTGCATATGCGGTCTGTCAGCAACAGCTGTTCTGAAGGGAAAAGACTCATTTGTGAATGGATTTCTATGTAATAAAATATTACATTCCATTTATGGTACTCTGTTGTGTGTTTCTAATTATTTTGTGGACATTTTAATTAGGATATTTTGGTATGGTTGAGGATAAAGTAACACCTTTAGTTTGCTTGTACGTAATTCATGTAAATATTATAAATAGGGCCTAAAACTTACACATTTTTTTTGCCACACCTGCAATGGCCGGTGACTGAAGGAAAATGACCAGCTTGCAGCTATACAAATTTTACACCAGCCATGAAACTGTTTTTGCAAAAACAGTTATGACACCAAACTTTTGAATACCAGTGAAAATTCACAATTTTCAGGTTCCAAAATGTAATAATCAAATGTAAAATAACACTGCACAGATTTCACTGTTTAAGTTAAACACAGATTGATCCTCATTAAAGTAATAAATAAATAGTCAAGAGCAGTGATTTTTCTCTGTCCTTTGTTGTTTGATTAACATTAAGGACAGAGACAGCAGCAGGAATATTAGGCTGGTGTCACTTTAAGAGCTAATGCATGCATATTCATACCATAGGATTGATACACATGCATTATATTTCTCAACTAGGCATTTTCGCAGGGAGACATGAAAGAGTTTGATTTAGTATTTCTATTTGCACACTGTCTGAGATGCGGATGTTTCGTTAGATTTAATAATTTAACAAGCAAGGCTTAAAGCTACTCTGTGTAACTCTTTTAGTTTATTCTTAGCTAAAAACACTTAGTTCTTTCAAAAATATATCTGCTCATTACTGTAGATTTACTTCGTTCAAGTAATAAAATGTTTTTGTGAGTGTATAATATGCCATTGAAAACACATACGGGTAAGGGGTTCTAATGTCGGTCGCCATGTTGCCCCTCCATCTTGAAAGTACATTAGCCAAAGAGGGACATACCCGTTAATTCAAGCTTCGCCTTTCGCGTTTACGTTTGAGTTAACAATCATGGATGAGGTCGAACTGGAAGCCATGTTAATCTTGGACTACATTGGCCACCGTAGGAGTTAAAACGAAATCGGAATTGAGAGGAACAGAAACTAATTTTCATTGGATGGTCATATACTTTTTCACCGCTAGATGGGGGTAAAAAACACACAGTGAGTGTAGCTTTAATTTTAGGCCATATTTATAAGTATATTTCGAACTAGAAGTAAAAAAAAGAATTCCTTTGAAGTATTTTGATTATTATTATTATTATTTACAAAATAAGCATATGTTTTTGTGTAAAATAAATTGAGTGTTGATGTCGTTAAAGCAAATAGAGACATGCCAAATTCTAAGATGTATAAATTTTCATTTAATTGTTATGATAATCATTTGTAATAATAATAAAAAAAACAATGGAAAATAATAAATAGAAGAATTTCATGAGTGGTATCAGAAGTGGATGCAAATTTCAACTGCTGAGATTTATTTGAAGCCCACTACAAGATGCAAATATTGGCAAGTTTAAAGTTACAAATGATTACGTGGATATGTGTAAAAATTATACATACACATTATGTATGTTAAATAACTTAATGTATGTATAAGCATAAACAGTAAATGAGATAAAAAGATAGCTTAATTTTCCGTTGCCATTTCTTATGTGTCTTCACGTATGTTTATTTTGAAGTTATAAACCTCGAAAAATCTGAAAATGTAAAGATATTTCATGAGCTCTAAAGACAATGTTCTTCAGTTCACATCTCAGAAAATCGCATTTCTTTTTTAGTTTTCCACTTTTATTGTGAAATACTGCAGCTCTACCCTTCGAGAGCTTCTGATTGGTCGATATTGTGTCCAATCACAGAGCTCGTTGATTGCAGGTGCCAGAGGGAGAGCCGAAGCGCTGTAGAGTGAATCTGCGGCTGCTAATGCTGAACACTTACCTAACGTTTATAGTTTATCACAGTCAGTCAAAATGAGCTCCATCGGGACCGGGGTGAGTGGATTCACTGCTAAAAAATTTATCACAGTATTTAAACGAGATATGACCCAGAAAGTGTGATTCATTACGGAATGTGTGTATGTCTGTGTCAGCTTTAGCTTTAGCTTAGCTAAAGCTAACAAGCTACTTCTAGTGTGCAGGATCTGTATTAGTGTGTTGTATTCACTTCCAACCCAAGTAAAGTTAATAAAGTGTTTCCATACATAAGTAACTTAAAATATTTGTATATACATGGTTTAGTTGTGCGTTTTCTGCTCTATTTTTCTCCTGCTGAGTCACTGCTCTATAACAATGAATGATAGCAGTTCAAATGAAAAGTCTCTGAGGAGGCAAAGTGAAAGTAAATGTGATGTGCACTGCGAAAGCTGCTTTGCTACATTTATTTAGCCTAATCGATGCACAGCTTTGTCTTTATTATTGCAGGGATTAAAAACTATTTGAATCGGTAATTTATTCAAAATGAACTCAAGCTATGATTTTGACAGCGGTTCTCTTCTCCCCCATCCAGTATGATTTATCCGCCTCCACCTTCTCACCTGATGGAAGGGTATTTCAGGTTGAATATGCCATAAAGGCTGTAGAAAACAGCAGGTAATTAATTAACCATTATTACAACGCATTAAAAAAAGCATGATACATTTTAATATGCTGCTCTGAAAGGTTTTACCGTTACCCCATCCATTTTAATGTGATAACACCTATATTATTTGTGTTTTGCTTTTGATGTCTATTAATCTGGAAGTTCTTATTAATTAATTGAATAATTTTGTGCTAAAAAATCATTTTTTATCGTTCATCAGCACAGCAATTGGCATCCGCTGCAAAGATGGAGTCGTGTTTGGCGTAGAGAAGTTGGTGCTGTCCAAGTTGTATGAGCAGGGCTCCAATAAACGCATCTTCAATATTGATCGGCACGTTGGAATGGTGAGAACATTGATCATGGTGTTTATTAACAGTAATTTATCTTCTAACTATTTGAGTTTACATACTTGGATTATGTTGATGGCTGTGGATTATTAGATTGTGTCTCATAAAATGCTATGTTTCCTTTATTGTACTTTAAAAGCAATTACATCCATGTGATTATTTGGACATTTTCCACCCTAAACTTTTACACTGGTAGTCAAAAGTGTTGAAATGAGAATTTATAAGTCTCTGATGCTCAGCAAGGCTGAATTGATTTGATCAGAAGAAAAAATAAATCAGTAAAACAGCAATATTGTGACATATTACAGTTTAAAATAACTGGTTCTGTTATAGTATAATGTAAAATGTAATTTGTTCCTGTTCCCGAATTTTCAGCATCATTACACCAGATGATTCTTCAGAAATCATTCTAATATGCTGATTTCTTCATTTAATCTTCTGTTTATTATTATTAAACATATTATTAGAATTGTTTTCTGGATTATTTTAGTAGAAAATTAGAAAACAGCATTTATCTGAAATGGACATCTTTTGTAACATCATGCATGTCTTTGCTGTCACTTTTAATCATTTTATGCATCCTTGCTGAATAAAAGTATTAATTTCTTCTTTTTTAAGAAAAAATTATGTCCCAACATTTGAATGATAGAGTAAATCTCTACCTATGAAACCCTGTCTGTGTCTTCTAGGCTGTGGCGGGTCTTCTAGCAGATGCACGATCTCTCTCTGAAGTGGCCAGAGAAGAGGCCTCAAACTTCCGCTCCAATTATGGCCATGACATCCCACTGAAGGTAAGAGGGAGAGTAAAGCCAGAGATCACCCAGAAATTAGCACTGTACCTTCATTTATTCACCGTAAATAATTTCCTCATTCTAAAATTATTCAAATGTGTGTGAGCCAAAGAATGGAAACTCTTTGAATAGAAACAGTCTGAAATGAGATTCTGGTCATTGATGTACTCTTATTATCCAATCAGCATCTTGCAGAAAGAGTGGCCATGTATGTCCATGCTTACACATTATACAGCGCTGTGAGGCCTTTTGGATGCAGGTAGGTCTTCTGTAAATATTTTTTATTATACAAGATTGGAAGAGCTTATATATATATATATATATATATATGTGTGTGTGTGTATGTGTATATATATATATATATATATATATATATATATGAATATATATATATGTGTATATATATATACATATGTGTATATATATATGTATGTATGTATGTATGTATGTGGATAGATGTATATGTATGTGTGTATATATATGAATGTATATGTGTGTGTTTAACATGTTTAATTCTTTACCCTGTCAGTTTCATTCTGGGATCTCATGATGAAGATGATGGTCCACAGCTCTACATGGTTGATCCTTCTGGGATTTCATACGTAAGAGATCTATTATAAATAAATTATCACTTTTAATCAGTGCTTTAATACTTTAAGAGATAGTTCACCCAAAAATTAAAATTCTATCATAATTTACTCATCCTTAGTCGTTCCAGACCAATAAGACTAATGAATAATGAAATCTGAGAGATTTTTGTCTGTCCATTGAAAGTCTGTTCACCTAAACCTTTGATGCTTCAAAATGTTCATAAAGAGATAGTAAAATATATCATTTTATATAATGAACAGATTGAATTTAGTTTTATTAATGTATGTGGTGATGAAGTTCATTTCTGCATGTTACGCCACACGTTTGATCTTCCACAAGAACCAATGAGGTTTGTTCTCACACATCAAGCAGGTTCGATTGAGCTTTCGTTTATATTCCACCAGTCAGTGTTTAAATGTGAATAAAAGACTAAATTCAATCTTTTCCTCATATAAAGAGATCATGTCTCTTCACAGAATGTTAGTTTTTGGGAGAACTATCCCTCTAATGCAGACTACAAGCCTTTGACACACTTTGGCCCTGTCCCAAATGGAACCCTAAGCCCTCGCAGTCTATCTCAGAGAGTCTACAGTTTTGTGATGTAATGCCTCTTCGGCCCTATTTACACTGCATGGTTCAACTGACCCATATCCGATTGTTTTCCTCTCGTGTGGCACAGATCGGATATGACCGTTGAACGTGTAAGCAGGAAAAAAAACGCATGGATTCCAATTTTCTCAGATCGGATTCAGGCCTCATCACTCATATGTGGTAATAAATCGGATATGAACCGGATACGTGCATTTGTGTGTGCCATGTAAGCAGACAAATCTGAAATTTCCCAGTAAATGCGAGTCGTACGTCATTAAAAAAAGTGACGTCAACTCAGATACACCACCAACTGAGATCACATGACTTATTATATGCGCGATGGAGGACGAAGGATACATATAGTGGAGCGATGTGGAGGTTTCATGAGTTTTGAGTGTTTTGGGCGAAGAGTGCTGGCAAAAATGCTGGGTTGTTACAGAAATAAATCCGTATTTGAAGACATTTCACAAGTTATGGGGATGCACGGTTTTAAGCTCTCGTGGCTACAGTGCCAACAAGGCCTCTCCTCTTTTTTCCCGCCGTAAGAGACCAATGTTTTGCTGACTTTTCGAAATATTGTGGAAAGCAAAACTGCATAATTTTATTTGCATCTGCATCCATTGCATTTCGTGCTGTTTTACTCCATTTTCCGGGTCAGAACGTCTACATTTGGTAGTTTTAAAAGTGTATAGTGTAAATGTAAAAATCGGATACGGGTCACTTTTAAAAGATGATGTAAGCAGGTCGTCAAAAAAATCGGATGTGGTCAGAAAATCAGATTTGGGCATCAAGACCTCCAGTGTAAATGCAGCCTTCGACTTGTCGGATAGACGTTTTCTGGAGAGCTCGCTTTCATGCTGGCTCAGCAAAAGTGGCATCAATGGGCTGCAAAAGTTGCGCCCGCAAACACCCTTCAGAAACCTACAATGACAAATGGGACGCCCTACGGTCTTGTGGACTGAACAGACGTACATGCACAAGGTGGCCATTGTAGCTACATAAAACTAGTTCTGTAGCCAAATGTAAGTGCAAATGCAACAGAACTTTAATGTTACCTTTGTGGTCAAGTTGGAGTGACCACCAATAGAAAAGCAGCTAAAATGTGTCCAGCACACACAAACTCCTTAATTAGTGCAATAAATAGTGCAGATTGTACATTGTTTTCATTGACCACAACTTTCCCTTTGTCATTAATGTTTGTTAGGGTTACTGGGGCTGTGCTATTGGAAAAGCCAAGCAAGCTGCCAAGACAGAAATTGAGAAACTACAGGTATGTGTTGTTATTTATGACGTAGACCTTATTCACCAGAGAAACAAGCGTGTAGCCATCTTTAAAATTTTATGTGATTTATCATTTTTTTATTGTTGCGGTAGCTATGTATATTTATATGGCATCAAAGAGTAATTAGCTGGTAAGATGAATTTACTTATTGTAGAGTTAACGAAAGTTTTCGATAGCATTGTAATGGTTTAAGCAGATGCCATAAGTATCATAAGTTAGATTTTAAAACTAGCAGATTCATTAATTAATCACAATGAATAATACAAACCTGAAGAAAGAAGCAGAAACTAAATGAGTCCAGCCCTGAAATTGGGTCGCTATATTCATCACATACATTTTGCCTTACGCTACTGTTCAAAAGTTTGAGGTTTGTAAATGAATACTTTTGTTTAGCAAGAATTAACAAAATGTATCAAATGCGGCAGTAAAGACACTTTACTAAAGATTTGTAATTCAAATAAAAGCTGTACTTTTGAACTTTGTTTCTCAATGAATCTTGAAAAATATTAAAAGTGTTTAAAAACCGATTAAAAACATTTTCAACATCGATAAATGTTTCTTGAGCAGAAAATCATCAGATTTCAGATCACGTGACACTGAAGACTGGCGTAATGATGCTGAAAATTCAGCATCACAGCCATAAATTACATTTTAAAATATATGTGTAAGTTGAAAACTGTTAAATTGTAGTATTTCACATGTTTGATCAAATAAGTGTAGCCTTGGTGGGCATAAGAGACTTCTTTCAAAAATATTATAGAGACTTTCTGTCCCCAAACTTTTTAACAGTAGTGTACATCTACAAGTGTTGTTCATAGTATCTCCAGGGTTTTTGTACAGAAAGTTTTATTGTCTTTTATTTGTCAGCACACACTCCATTAGATCTTTACCCCTAACAGTACAGCTGTGATGTTTAGTGATAGCATGTTTGGCAGTCTTTCTTTGAAACAAGTTCAAACAAGAGTCAGCTACTTCCAGTTCTACAGGGACCACATCAAGTCTTAAAGAAGTAACAGCATTTATACCATCAGAAGTTTTGTTATTTCAAATCAATTACAGTATTAGATTCCTTTAGCAGCATTTTCATGTTAATGTTAACAGATTAATGCCATTAAACGTGTAAAGGTTAAATCCTTATTCATTTATTTTATTTCAGATGAAAGAAATGACCTGCAGAGAACTGGTGAAGGAAGTGGCAAAAATGTGAGTGTTTTGTTTCTAATTTAAAATGGAGAAGACCTCAAAATTGAATGCATCGTTCATAGCCAACACAAGAGAGCAGTAGAGGTCCATGAAAACAAACCAGTCGGACTTCTAGTATTGAGTTTTGTCAGCTGAATTTTCTTCATATCTGTTAGGTTGCTGAGTTAACAATAATGTTGGCTACTAATGAACAGGGTTTTTAAACCCACCATTTGATCAGTCAGTTTAAATGACTTTTACATGACTTTTCTCAGGTATTGATGGGCTATTGCATACACACACTTTAAAGGGATAGTTCACTTTGAAATTAATTTTTTGATATGTTTTAGCTTACCTCAAGGTCATCCAATATGTAGGTGTCTTTGTTTCCACAGTAATTTCAATTTTGAAATTAATTAATTCATTTGAAATTAATTTCAATTTTGACATGACTGTGGTTACAAGAGGTAAAAACGATATAAATACTGTTCGTTTTCTCACACAAACCGCTCGTTTCGTGTCTTAGGCCATCAATGTGTACTTACATTTATGAGTCATTAAATCATGTTTAATTTGGACTTCTCTGTGCATGCTCTTTGAGGTGGTGACCATAGACCTCCATTATATGACTGACAGACAAGAATGGTTTGACCTAAAAATATCAAAATTGAAAATACTGAGGAAACAAAGACACATACATCTTGGATGCCCTTGAGATAAACTAAAACATATCAAAAATTAATTTCAAAGTGAACAATCCCTTTAAACGTTAAATCATCTTATTGAAAATTCTAACCAGTATATTTAAAATTTAGATCAGAGCATAAATAATACACAAAGAAATTCTTGTCAGTGACTTTTCCAGACCTAAAAATGTAAAAATTCGGTTTCCAAGCTGTACACGATTGTGGGAGCCCTGAATTAAACATTTATAACATGGCACATCTAATTAAAAATTTTATATTTATACATTTTATAACTATGTGTGTGTGTTTTGTCATCTCTTCTCAGTATCTATATCGTTCATGATGAGGTGAAAGACAAAGCCTTTGAGTTGGAGCTTAGCTGGGTTGGAGAAGGTAATGACAGGCTTTTATATTCTAATACTCAATCTATTGTGAATTTAACTTAAAATCAGATTTTTTTACTCCTATCTGACACAAATCGAAATTTGTTGCACACGTGTAAACACAAAAATCAGCACGAGATCTAATTTTTTCGCATCCGCTCTGAGCCTCTTCCAAATGTGATTTTTAATCAGATACATACAGTATCTGATATCTAAACATCCGACCTATGTCTAAACGCATATATCCGATTTCTCCCTTGCAATTCCAAGCCACCACAAGGCGAGAGTGACACATTTGCTCACAAAGATAGCTTTTTAATGTTTGATTATGAGGCAGATGTAATATATTAAAGAAATTGCACACACAGAAACTTCAAGGAGCATAAAAACTGGTTTTCAACATTTGCCCTGTGAATTTTTTTTGTATTAAAACAGCTTCGCTACTGACAGCTACATTATATTTCTCAGCAATGAGATAACTACTGTTTTTGTAAATAAATTTACAAGCTTAGATCCATGCAGGCAACTCTCTCTCTCTTACTTTCCCTTTAATTCCTTCAAATCAGTTCAAATAAATGAAATCTTACTGCGCTACTAAAATACACTAAAATGAGTAATTTTCTGGTCTATATCTGTTCAAATGTTTCATGACAGCTTTTAACTTGCCCATGTTGGCAAATAATCATAGCCATTGACCACCCACCCGACATGAATTGTAAAATAATTTTAGTACGGCCATTCAAAACCCAAGGGTCAACCATGTCGCATAGTAAAGCGATCGCCGACAGAATTATTTTGGCGGGGATAAAATGTAAACACAGATATCGAATACGTCTAAAGTGAATGTAAACAAGTGGGACCACAAAAAAAAAAAAAATGGATACGGTCAAAAGATCATATCTGTTCACAAAGACTTAGTGTAAATGCAGCCTTTACTGAATCTTTTAGTTTTTAGGAAATGTTTTGTAATATTTAAAACTTCCTTTCAGTTTTCCTCTACTGCATTTGTGTTCAGTGCTGCATTTGATTTCTCATAAAACCACATCCATCGTTTTGTTCTATATTATATTGTTTTTTGTAGTTTGTGATTTAAAACCTTTTTTATAAATATTTTTACATTGTTTAAGATTGCTTTTTTTTATCCCTGATTTAATGGTGCATCAACATTAAAAAAAAGAATGGTTTTATTCATATATATATTTTTGTCCCTCTTATTAGTCACCAAAGGAAAGCACGAGCTTGTCCCGAAAGACATCAAAGAGGAGGCGGAGAAATACGCTAAAGTAAGAAACTGTTCCTCTGGTAATAGATATAACAAAAGCTCTCTTCAGTGTTGGCTTATTGTCACATTTCTGTCCTGACAGGAATCCCTGGAGGAGGAAGATGACTCTGATGAGGACAACATGTAAACGCAGTGTTGCAAACCTCTCTGTTTTTCCACTTCGCTGACTGTGTACCATGTTTCAGACATTCTGGCAACTCTCAAATTGACTGCAGACAATAAAATGTTTTTTTATGTTTTCTAATGGACTAATGTAGTCCTATGTTTTGTGGGTTTCAAACTTAACAATAAATACGATTTATAAAACTGAAAGTAGGTCTGATTGAGTCTCCTAAATTGGCATAATAACCATTCATTAGTTGGGCAGCAAGCTTAGACAAAGCATTGATTGATATTTATGCACACCCTGTCTAGAGAATGTGTACATTACTAAAGATTACTAAATTAAATGTACATTACTAAATTTCATAAGGCACTAAAGACATTATGCATTCTGGTGTGTAAATAAACAGTTCATCTGCAATACGCTGCAAGGATTTGACCCTGAGTTAATGATTAACTTAGTTGTGCCAGCCACCAGCATATGGAGCCTCGAAGAAATCCCAGAACATTATAATTTACTTTTTAAAATTGCCATCCATGACATTGTAACCCAAGCATGCATGCATGATATAGTATTGGAGTTAAAACAGAAGTGACTAGGTCTTAACTTTCCATTACAGCAGCTCTGAGGGTAACACATGGATATTTAGCATAGGGATGTACACTAGCAGTCAAAAAGTTTGAGTACACGTACACCTGCTCATTCATTATTATTACTAATTTGCTATTAATCTGAAATGTGTAAGGCCATCAAAATTGTGAAATTTCAGAAAAGTAAGGGATGAGAATGCTTTAGTAAATCAAAGTTTAAAACATCTGAGAGAGAATTGTCTCTCAGAGTTTTTACAGAACTAATTTCAAGTATTTCAGCAGATGCCTTTTGATCAACGCTTATGAAAAACATAATTCAAACCTTACACTAGCAGTGCTTAGATAATTGTGGCAGCTTTGTATCGTTTTTATGGCCTTTGAGGCCAAAGCTTTGCACGTGACCTCTATTTTTAGCTCTGTGTTGCTGACTACATCTTATTTGGAAAGTAGAGTTTGAAATTAATGTTGCTTTAAAACGGTCCTATAGATTTATTATGTAATGTGTGTGTGTGCTTTTAGATTAAATTACAAGCTGATTTTAATGCATAGGCAAACTGACAGATTTATTGATCAAAACACAATATACACATATAAAATATACAACTTGATCAACAGTGCATAAGTATAAATTATTTTCTGATCCTGTTTATACAATAAATAACTTTCAAATATAAAATTCTACTGGTCCAGTCGCTGAGGTAACTTACATCAACACTGAATCAAACACAACACATAAGTTAGTCTATCCATCATAAATAAGCATAACACCCAGTGGAAATCTCACTTCTGAATCACAGTTCTTCAATATTGTAAGAGTAAAACAAGCATTTCAGTGACAATCAAATGCATAATTTGAAACCACGCAGGTGTCAAAAAATAGTATCTAACGTGACACACACATGCTTACTATGACGCTGTGTTCCGGTCACGTGGTCAACAAAACCCATGACGCCAGACGCTCTCCGTAAAGACGCCATTACCGTTGCCTTCAATTGACCTTTTCTACACGACCGCATTAAAACGATTAATTGGTAAAATATTAGTAATACAAACCACATAAAGAACAAATTGAATTTAATCGAAGCGGAGGTTATTCGATCTGGCTTGAAAAGCAGGCAAAAAAGTCACCGGGCTCACCGCGAAATCTCACGGGCTCCGAGTCCAGAATGCGAAAATAATTACGTTGGGTACAAAATGGCGAATGTTCTCTTCGCTTCGACATGCGCAGACTGAGCAGAGGCTTTCCCTCTGAAATGAAGCTCCGTTCCCATACACCCTTCCAGCCAATAGGCTTAGCTGACGGCACGCATCTGACTCAATTCGCCCAATCAGAACCGTGGACAACGCAGAACAGGAAACAAGTAGCCAATCGGGGACCAGGATGGATTTGTTGTATTCTCAAAGAGTGCGACTCAAAGAACACCAATGAGAATGCGTTATTCGCAGCGCCGCTTTCATACTCCTCAATCACGTTTCGCGCTTCAGCCTAGCCAATAGAATTTCTCTTAGCGGTCAGCCAATCGCAATGTTCTGAATTTGCTCACAGTGGCCCCGGGAGCCAATAGGGATCCGAGAAACACAACCTCAGCTCAACAGCTTGTTATTTCGTCTATGCCTTTGCAACCTAGTCGAATGCTGAGCTGAAGCAGTCATATAGGAGCATGTAAGTACACATATATATTTCCACACAACATTCAAACACCGATTTTGCCTCAATAAACCCGTATATCCACGCGTGTCTCGTTTAAACCCGCTAGTCTGAAAGTAATCCAGTCATATTTGCCGTTTTCCCGTGGTTTCCAGCGAAGGTATTTAGGCGACGAAGAGAAAAAAAAATTGAATGGCAGAGCCTAGTCACATCTAGTCGGCTTGTTTTCTCATAGATTTTACCCGACGACTTTTACTCAAACTAACCACTCAAAACCGATCATTTTATAGTCAAAAACTTATAACTCAGTTTGAAGGGAAAAGTCGCCTCACATATTGTTGCGGAACTAACCCGAAGAACTATTTAAATCGCCATAACAGCTTCACTATATTTAGCTCAACCGTCACAATTTGATTGACAGGCGTCAATAACCCTAATAACTGTCAGTTTGACGTTCTTCGAACTCAGATACTTCGGTAAATACAGTGTTAAGTGAGGGAAAACGGGGGTTAGTGGATGGTGGAGGGGCTGACATGGTGCAGGACGGTGTGTGAGCTATGATGGCGACGTGACACACACACACACACAGTGAGTGAAGCGGGAAGGAAACACGCAGGGTTTGAAGAGGTTATGTTTTCCTTCAGTGACTCCCTGCTTTGTTTTTACATCATTAAGGCATCGTAAGTGGCTCAGATTGGAGGTAAAGTCACGGAGAGGCAGTTAAGGCTTTGTTTTGACGGGTTGGTCTTGTTTATTTGATCATTTTGAAAGGGATAAGGACGAGAAGAGGCTAGCTGCGTTAGCTCCTTTAGCATTTTCTCTGTTCTGTGTTTGTGTTGTGCTGTCAAATTCTTCTCACACACACAAATGACTCGTTTTTTTTAGCACATGGCGCCAGATCGTGACTGTTTCTTTCTGCTTGTGTGTTGTTCTGTTTCAGCAGTCGAAACCAATCGAGCTGGACTCCCTCAAATAGCCATCAAGATGAAGGTGAGTCTCTGCAGTTTTGATAGGCGACGCCTCCCTAAATGAAGCCCAGCAAGCATCTGGAACAACACACTTAAATGAATAAATCATATATGGATGGGTTTTTTTTAATAGCTGACCAGGGATTATCAGAGAAGCTCAGTAGTTCAATGTTTGTGGTAGTCAGTGCTTTCTGAATAACCAAGATTGTACTTTTCACAACACTTAAGTGCTGTTACTTGAAGTATTCTTAGATGCTTTTGCACATGCTTTTCATAACCATGACCATGCAAAGAGCAAGTGTTGGTATTAATCTGTCTATGCACCTTAATAATATTTACACTGTTCACAGGTAGCAGATGAACCTGCCTACCTGACTGTGGGGACGGATGTGAGCGCAAAGTACCGTGGTGCCTTCTGCGAGGCAAAAATCAAGACTGTTAAACGCATGGTGAAAGTTAAGGTACGTTGATGAATACATGCTTGCATCAAAGTCAATTTTATTTGTATAGTGCTTTTCACAATACACATTTTAAAAGCTTTACAGCAATGCATTAGCTTAATGTTTATATCAGATTAATTCCTATAGTCACAATGTAATGATACAGTTTATATCTTGCATTGCTTTGAGGTTTGCTCTTTAGTATCTTGCTTTACTTGAGTATACTGTATGCATGTTTATGAAGTATATATGCAATTTTAGGCATTTCCCCAGGTAATAATATTGTTTACATTTTTGTGATGATAATACATCAAACAGTTGTAATTAGCTTCATAATATATATATATATATATATATATATATATATAATCTCACTTAGAAATATATACTTTCAAAACTTTGTTCTTTTTAAATAGCCCTTGGTGTGTGTTTTCAGCTAACAATCATCTTTGAGCTTTATATATTAGTTTACAAAAATGTGAAAAAGTTCAGAGTGCACATGCAAGCTAGTGTCAGATGACATAGAGGGTAAACAAAGTTTTCCAATGGTCATTTTCTGCTGGTGACAATGCAGAGATTTGTTTCTATAAAAGGGTTCTGTTGCTTTTATGCAGAAGTGTTTGGTGCATTTTACACCGCATGCTTCAGTAATGTAACAGGCCAAAGGAAAACCATCTAATCATGCTTTGTGAACTAACTCTGCAGACCAAACTTCATCTGTGCAGAACGTCCATCTTTTCACAGAGTAGTCTAATCGTAAGCTTACAAATCATGGCGTAATTTTGATCAGCACCTGCCAATCACAAGTATGTTGTTTTAGGGTTAATCCACGTACTGGAATTTTTGCAAGACCTCATTCTACGTCAAGGTCTTGGTTTGTGGCAGTACTTTAAACTAGTGAAACATGACTGCCTTGAGTAACAGAAAGCCACACATTCCTGATATTTGTGTTGCACATTCTCAAGTATGATTGCAGGGAAATAGTTTCTCTTTACATTGTATGTAGGCGCTCACTAAGAACCTTGTTTGAGAGAGATCATGAAGAAAATGTCGTCTGTTACACAACCAGATTACTTCACCTTCACTGAGCTGTATGGTTACTGTCTTACCATCCTTGTTACTGTCTTAACATCGATGCCACTCTCCCCCTCATGCTTTGGTGCTCTTTTTCTATATATACACATTTATTTATTTATTTTTACCTTTTTTATCTTGTTTGTAGGTTATGCTTAAAGGAGACAGCACCTCACAAGTTGTCCAAGATGACCAAGTCAAAGGACCCTTAAGGGTAAGGGATACTTTTTTAGACACTGACTCCAATTCAGTTGAATAATTGTTGCTTTGTTATAAATGTTGTGTACTGCACATGCAATATTTACTAGAAAGTACTGCTTAGTTGTAGCCATGTTCAAAATTAACTTTTCCCCACAACTGTTATTGCACAGTGAACTGAGGAAATTAACTTATGGTCATGACTGGAATATTGTTTAGTGAAACTAAGCACCTTGTGGACTCAATTATGAGGCAAAACATTGTATAAATTGTAGTTCATAGACAGTGTTTAATTCTAAAACAAGAAGTTGTAGAAATATTTTTAACTGAACTTTTTTAACTTTTGAATGTGTCCTGTTTGTGTCATAGCAGTTTACCAAAAAGTTTGGTAGTGCAATGATGTGTTGTAAATCTCTGCTCTCAGGTTGGCTCAACAGTGGAAGTGAAGAGCCCAGAGGGTGGACTTAGCGAAGCTGTCATCAACAAACTCACAGATGCCAGCTGGTACACTGTGGGTACGTACAGACACAGCTGACTAAATCTCCCTAGAACGACACATATAGTACCACTCTTATGCCCTATAATTGATCTTCAGTAAACTAAACTTGTCATTAACATTTTAATGTTTTTTTTTTCCTCCCATGGTCATTGCAGTTTTTGATGATGGTGATGAGAAAACCCTTAGAAGAACTTCACTGTGTCTAAAAGGCGAAAGACACTTTGCAGAGAGTGAGGTAAATGTAAACAGATTGAATGAGGTATTCTCTGCATCATGTGTCTTGTGGTTAACACTTTACCCTGGTTTTCTCTCTCTCTCTCTTTTTTTTCTGCCCATTTTTCTCTGTAACAGACTTTGGACCAACTGCCCCTTACTAACCCAGAGCACTTTGGCACTCCAGTCATTGGAAAGAAGACAAATCGGGGTAGAAGGTCTTCTCAGGCAGTGTGAGTATTTGCAGTCCTTTCCTCTTTGTGCTATCTAGATGCATGATTCATTCTTAAATTAATTCCTCATATTCCTCACAGTTTACAAGTCCACATCATAGTTTCTTGCTCCCAAAACAGTCCTAACTTAGTTTTACATAACTTAGTTCAAATCCCTTCTTTATTTTAAACAGGCTTTTGCTAATGTACACTTAAGACTTCAGTATGTAAATGATCTCTGATATTTAAACCTAAATGTATACTGAGCTTGTTAAGCCCTGTTCACACTGCCAGCGGATTTGTCACTGTATGTCATAGTCTCTATACTGTGTAGTCGCTTGTGGGTGTTCCCAGTGCTGTCGCTCTAATGTTATTAGTAGACTGTACGTCTGACCAGGTCTAAAGAAAGTACATTCACAAGTGATGTATAAAATAAAGATATCATTTCTAATTTGACTAGGAATTAGGTTTGAAAGATTTAAAAGTAATATGCTGTTGGAGTGTGTTGTTATATTAACCACAGCAGTGCTCAGTGCATTAAATTATTAAATATCGGTGCATTGAATCAACAACAGTATGTTAATAGTTACAAAAATGTTGTTCGAATTTGACATAACCATTTTTCTTGTCCCTAATATTCAACATAAATGTAGAGGAAACTGTAAAATGAAGCAGGGAAGCCCCTTCAAATCAATTGCTTAATGGAAAAGTTCATTTCTGACCCTGCCATGGGGGCACGTCTGGCAGTTGCAGTTTGTACTTGGTGTAAATTGCATTAATGAAAAAATAATTTTGACTGTTTTGGAGGAATTCAAATAAGGACGTTATCTTGTTGTCGATTGAGGGTTATCCACTGAGGTAAATGAGGCAAAGCTGTTTTAAAATGTTCTTACCAAATTTTGTATTCCAAAAGTTTGTCTAACTCTGGTACTGCCACCTTGAAAAGTTACTGTCGGTGTTTCCCGGAGACTTTTATTTACTTATTAGTATTTCATCCAACTGTCTTACTGGTGTGTCAGTGTTTTCTTTTTTTAATAAACCACATAGCTTGTCATTAATTAGTTGAGAGATGCTGTGATTTTGAAATTTGAACACTGATTTTTATTCTTATTTTACATGTACATGTGAATATTTGCCTCAAAAGTCATGGAAATGTATTGTTATAAATGTGTACAAACTAGGGATGCAACAATACAGTTAGCCCATGGTTCAATACATACCTCGTTTTTTTAAACCACAGTTTTCGGTTTGTTCTGATGGTTTGACATGAGTTTTTTTTGTTTTGTTATTCTATACTTAGGCAATAGGAAAAGTAAGAGGTAGAAGCAAATAAAAACAATTTATTGCAATACTTGAAAGCTAAGAAAAGTCCATTAGTTCCTAGTGTATTATATAATATAAAATTAACACTGACATTTTACAGCAGCTGGTAGCCCATGTACAAACTGGGGAACACATTTTGGAAATAAGTTGGTAAACATAAATTGACCATTTCACATAAACATAGCCTACTTGCACTTCAGTAAAGTGTTTCCGTTTTAGTAGGCTACACGTGTAAAACAATGCTTGCACACAGTCATTTTTTTGTTTACCGTTTTTTCTTCCTCTGCATTATACTCGACGGCAAAACAGAAATGTCCCCTCACCACGGATTTGAAAGACGTCGGCACTTCCTTGTACTGCAGCCTCACTTCACCGCCGCTCGCCATGTTAAAGTGTGGAATGATGGTTAAGCCACGCGCAACTTTAGAGCATAGTGATTGAATATTTACTCGCAGAGAGGAGTTTCCTCGTGTCAGCTCATTGACTTACAGGCAAAAAACAAATAGTCAATTCGGAGAGAAATAAAATGCACATAAATTATTTACACTAAAAAACGCAATTTGCAAGCGCGTATTGCACCGTGGATGTTGTACGAACAGTTCAATATTATATTGAGAATTGTAGCATCCCTAGTATGAACCCTGTCTATTTTATTTATTTTCCTACATGCAAAAATACAGTTTTCTGGTCAGTATTTTAATGTTAAAAGAGAGCATGTTTCAAACATTAGTGCTCTGTTTGATGAAATGCAGTGCAGAAGATGAGAAGGAGTCTTCATCGAGTGAAGATGACGACGACGACAGGCGAAGGCTTAATGATGATCTTTTGGGGAAAGTTGCTTGCATTCAGAGTGGGTCTGATAGTGATTCCTGCCACTACGTCTTGGTGAGTCCTTTATTCATTTATAAACCTCTTTTAACTTTTGGATTTTAAATCCAGCTATAGAGACAAGCTATGTTTCCATCCACCTATTTTTATGTGCATTTTGTGAAATTGCATTAAATGGATGTAAACGCCAAGATGCACATAAATTCAAAAAATTAGGCAAATTTAATTTTTATTTGTATTAAAAAAAGCATGCCCATAAACTACAATGGAACACATTTACTGTATAAATTCATTGATGTGCATCAAAAAAAGTCTAACTAACCAGTGGGCTGATCTCACAGCATCTGACTTGTTGTTTAAGTAATTCTGAAGTGCTTGAGAGAATTCTGCCTTAAAGATGGTTCAGTATAATTTCCTCCCAGAACTGTTTTACATGACTGCATTCCCAAATAGCAGACTTCCGCCCAAGTTAACATGACCAGGATTATTGCGTTTCATTTGCGTGTTGAGGTGCAAGTAATTTATTATATACGAAAAAAGGGCTACAGTGGTTTTTACTGCAGCAAAGCAATTTTTATTAGTGTTGTTTGGTGCTAGTTTATCTGGAAGTGTTTATTTTGATTTTTTTCGTCTCATCTTTTTCGTCGTTTTATGCAGTATTCCAATTTTGAGCATAAGTTAAATTCGAAAGTAGACTAAACATGATCTCTATGACGTGAGAGTAGTATTCTGAACTTTTGAGTTAGCTTAGTATGGGTAACAGATTGAAAGTTGTTTGCTGATGATGTTAAAGTGTTTGAAACTGTTGTATGGAAAAGATTGTGCTCTGTAAAAAGAAAAAGTTGCACAAAAACTGTATATTGGTTTAGAACAAAATGAGAACATATGTGACCATGGACCACAAAACCAGTCTTATGGGTCATTTCTTTTTAAATTGAGATTTATACATCTCCTGAGAGCTGAATAAATAAGCTTTCCATTGATGTATGGTTTGTTAGGATAGGGCAATATTTGGCGGAGATGCAACTATTTGAAAATCTGGAATCTGAGGGTGCAAAAAAAAATCTTAATATTGAGAAAATCGCCTTTAAAGTTGTCCATTTCTGTTGGCGATCTTGCTACATCCACTCACAAAAATTGATATATTTGACTTAAATATTTTATGTATTTAAGGTAGTAAATTTACAAAATATCGTCATGGATCATGATCTTTACTTAATATTCTAATAATTTTTTTTTGGCATAAAAGAAAAATTGATCATTTTGACCCATACAATGTTTGCTCAGGGTCACACATTTAAAGAACAGAGCCAGTCTTGAGACGTTAGATATTACTTGTTGGAGTTTGTTGTTTGGGGGTTGCAAAGGTTGTTTTGATCATTTTTCTGAAACCGACCTTTGACAAAAATGCACTGGCTTTTTTTTTTTTAAATATGCTAGCGGTGAAATAATTAAGATCTTTCTGATTGAATATGTGTCAATGAAGACAAAAGACTCAAATGATAATCAAATGCAGTATTCTTTACAGTTAAAGACTTGGTGTTTTCAGATCTTGAATATTTTCTTCCTCTTTGAAGGTGATATCTCCAAGCTGCAATGATGACCTAACTGTCAAAAAGGACCAATGTTTAGTGAGATCATTTGCTGATTCCAAATTGTGAGTAGCATTGAAAAGTTGCTTTGGCATTTACAAAACCCATGAAGTAAAAATTAACGTTGTACCCTGTATTTCATCTGATAGCTTTGCTCATTAAGCATTTTCATAGGATCTGTAATGGAGAAGTTTTGCTTTTTAATGCCATTATAAATTTTCTTTAATGAGAAGAAACCGAAACATTTTCATGTTGTTGCTATTCTATTTCTGATTGATCACTGTTTTTGTTCTGCAGTCACACCGTGGCACGCAAAGAAGTTCAGGAAGTAAACATTGACACCCTCTCTAAACCTGAATACTCACTCAAGAAAGGTATGAGACCCACGATCAGATGACCTCTAATGACTTGACTGTTTCCAGGTCAAAGTCCGACCTCTCATACACTCATTCTTGTGTATGTGTTTTTTTTTTTTTCTGTTACCAGGGTTTGAAGCGGCAAAGCTCTTTCTAAAAGCCAGACAGGTCCCTGACAGCTGGAAAGTGGACTTGAGTGAGATTCTTGAATCCTCCAGCAGTGATGAAGATGATGGGGATGGGGATGGGGAAGGCAAAGGCAGTGAGGAGGAGGAACAAAAGAAGCCAGAACCAGAAGAAGTAAGACTCCAGTATTTCTTTATTTCTAATTCTTTACATTTTGCCCCAGAAATAGGCTTTCCTTTTAAAAGCCGTTTGCCAAATGTTGAAAAAAATATATGTTGCTTGCGAATTCTTAAATTGGTAGTTTTGGAAAATTGTAGTCTTGTCTTTAAAAATGTTGAGTTTTTTTTTTTTTTACTCATATTATGGTACTTTAGTTTATACTCTTGCTTGGACCTTTGTTTCTTGGTCTCGTTGATTGGCATGTAGTTTTGCAGTGATTGCTCTGATGAAAGGGGCTGCCAGAGTTGGGCACCAGACGTACTGAAGCAATACAAGGCCATTCGAGAACAGTGCCGACTGAATGAGAGCCCCAGTGTTGGTATTTATGTTGATTTGTGAAGACATTCCATCGGCCCTTTACATCTCATGTTCTCGTACACCTTGATTAAGCCCACTGAATGGTCTCAGCATGTGGGAAAGCCCCCAGGCTTCGGACAACAATGTCTCATTCTTCCTGCTCCCCGAGTTTGGACAAATGGCCATTTGCTTGGTTTTCCGACTCGTTCCCATGGCAACCGCTCGTTCCTTTGGTTTTGAAAAGGCTGCGGGATTGGCTGAGGCCCAGTGGAGGTGTGCCAGTTTTGATGGTGGGCAGGGCTGAGCTCATCTCAAAGAGTCTTCTTTCCTCACTGGAGAAGTGTCCCGCATGCTGGACAATTATAAAGCCAGAATGTGAAAGATAAGTGGAAACATTTAATGTTGGAAGTGATGGGTTGCTTTTCTTTTTAATTAATTGTTTCCTCAGAAAGCCTGGACTAGAATTCTGTTTAGAATAAGGATGTGCAAAACTACTAGTCAAAAAATCAACTATTTGCTGACTAAACGGTCTTTTAAATTTGATTTCACCCATAAAGAAAAAAAGATCATCATGTACTCCACGCAACTACCACTTTGTTGCTTCAAAAAGTGAGCGGTAACATAGGGAAAAACTCCTAATGACCAATCCTGATTGCAATGTCACTACACACATTCTTCCAGCATGGTTTTCTACGAGAGTTCCTGGTCATGAACGGATTGTAATCGTGCCGTGCCGTACCAGGCTCAAGTGGAAACATAACTGGAACCATTCCTTACCGGTTTTAGAACTGTTCGGCCCCGACAGTGGAGAATTAACAAAACCTTTCAGGATTCACTTTTCCTAAAGCTCTTTTTTCTGAAACCTCAGTGCCTGTTGCCGCCAAGCCTTGTTGCGGGTCCTTTGCAATCACTCTTGTTTTTTTCTGAACCTACATTTCTCAGAATCCTGGTTGGAGTTGTTGATAGCTTCCTTTTTCTGGCCCATTAGTGCCTTCACTATCTTTTTGTATCCTGTTGCTTATTTGTGAAGGACGATGATATCTTCTCTTAACTTTTTAGTACCATTGTTTTGACTTATTTCTAGCATGCATTTAAACGCAACAAACCTAGCCAGTTCAGATATTTCAAGTGTTCTACCTCAAGCACACCTGATGCAACTAATGAAGCCCTTGCCTCGTTGTGTACTGTTGTGAGAGATTCTATTCAGAGGGTTAAATAATTTTGAGACTGCAGAAGTCATTTTTTAAAGTTGCATTTTCAATTGAATTTGCGGAAACCACTTAAAGCATTAATTTTGTTGAGCTATTTCAATTACTTTGGTTTGATTTGTTCATTCCAAAAAGTGTAAATGCTGAAAGTGTAAATGTTGCCATGCCAGTAAACCTGATTTGCAATGGGGGTTGAATAATTTTGATTTCATTTGTAGAATTTTGTATCTACAACCAAGTGTATTTTAATTAATGTAATTGTAAAGTGTAATATAAAGTAATTACTAAGCTCTTACCAGGTAACATTTAAATCAGTGTATTTTTATTCCTAATTTAGTGATTTATAAATTCTGCATTAATTTTGTAATATCACAAGCTTGACTGAAACATTTTAAAATGTCATTATGCCATTACCGCTATTTTGTCTTGTATGCTGCCTGTTTAATCCCATTCAAAAACAAATTACTTTTATGGGCTGGTTCTTTTTAATATAGAAAAAAATGCTTATGAGTCTGTAGGAGTGTTTAATAAATTAATCTCACTTTCAGTCACGTTCAACTCTGACAACTTCTATGGTGTTCTGCATTTAGGGTTAGTAAGACTTAAATTGGTGTAATTACTGACACGTGTAATTTAAGATGCATTCAACAAAATGCTTTGTTTCTAATGATTCTAATGATTATTTTATTTTTATAAAATAAATTGAATGAGTAAAATATGACTAATTAGGTTCAAATTAAAAGTCTGTAAATAAGAATTAAATTTAATTTCTCAGATAATACTTTCTCTTAATTTAGTTAATTGTTTAGGGCTGGCACGATTCCTTGATTAAATCTGAGTAGTCTATTAAAAAGAAAAAAAATCTTCACTTGCAATTTGCCTGTGTTGTTTAGTAACCAGCAAAATACCAATAGTCATCAGTTGCACATTCCACTGAAGAATCCATGAACCGCCTTATTAGACCACTTTCTAGGGCTGGACAATGTTTTAAAACCATTTAAAATCATACTGCAGGATATAATGCTACTCACAAAGACTGCAATTCTACATATATATATATATATATATATATATATATATATATATTATGCCCTGTGGGTTTGCACTTGAGTTATGTACGTGTAGGTTAAATGTGCATCTCAGAGCTGCTGCATTCACAGTGAATGCTGCTCCACATGAAATGTTATTTACATGCATGTGCGTGAACCTCCATCTCTGCGTAAGCTGGTTTCTAAGTTTGTTTGGGTTTCTTATAACATTCATCTGGGAACACATTGTGTGCCATTTCATCAGATTTATAACATTAGTCATTTATAAACCTATGGCAAAACAGGAGCTTGCTTTTTTTTTTTAATGTGAACGGTTCATAGCGATTTCAAAATTTCTATATTTTGGTCTCCACATATTCTTGTTCAATAAGTTACAGTGGCTGTAGAATTTCTATCATAAAGAAGTTTCCAAATATTAAAGATTAAGTGAACATTTGAATTAAATGTCTTTTGGGCAATATTAGCCTTTATAAAAAAAAAAAAAGTATTTGATCTGCTGTAAAGTGTAAGAATTGCTGTTGGCACACTGTTATATTTCAGCATTTGTCTAATGTATAAGATCATTGTTAAAATGTGTAACGTACAAAATCATTGTTTATATTATGTATATACTATTATGTATTCTAACAGTGCTGTTCTGCAAAACCAAATGAGTACTTGCTTTTGATACTTTATTTGAGCCAAATATTATTGCCTCAGTTATTGCAGCAAGTAGTTTACATATTTTGAGTCATTTTAAATGCTATTGTTTGCTTGGTTCTATTTTTATTACCCAAAATAAAAATAGTTTGATTGGCAAAATAAGTATGGAACTAGAATCGGAATAACTGAATTCCTGAATGGTTAAAAAAAGCAAAACCTTCATACAAGAATCAAAGTGTTTGGCAAGTCAATGATCGATTAGATATCCACTGAGAAAACTGCGATTTTGTTGGTTATGTGAAATTCAGAAATTCTGATGTTCCACTTTCTTTCTCTTAATCAGCCTGATGATGAGCCAGACCCAGAGGAAAGGGACCACTTTCTACAGCAGCTTTACAAGTTCATGGAGGACAGAGGTAATGCCTGCACTTCAGCAGTTGAGTAGGAATCACTATTGGAAAAAATGTAATGGGGAAACAATCTTCATAGGGACAGCTAAACAGTGTATTTCAAGGTGGATGTCATTTATAATCTTTGAGCGTGTGGCCTCAAAAGCTCAAATTCCTCCCACCCCCCATATAGACCAATTCTGCTGGGCAGATTTTCAGTTTAACGCTTCTCTGCACCTTTGCTTTCCTTCCAGGGACTCCAATTAACAAACCTCCAGTGCTTGGCTACAAGGATCTCAACCTCTTCAAGCTCTTCCGACTGGTGTATATTCACGGAGGCTGTGACCATGTAAGTGTTCTTAGCGTTCCCACCATCTGTTTATTGTACTCGGCAAGTGGGAAGTGAGATGTGCCAAAAATATGAAGCGAAAGTATTCGTGACTTAATTTATGGAGCCGAACTGAGTTGAAAAATTGCTTGTTTTAAACAGCATGTTCTGTAAAAGTTATTTAGGGTAATTATATTTGGGAAAACGGTTGTGCTTGTTGGAGTGATGTCATGTTTCTAAGCGATCTTGATCCCTGGGTGCGGTAGGCAGATGTGGATGACACTACCAACTCTGTGCGTCAAGAATTGGTGCTTTTAGTCATCAAAAAGACTTGTGAAATGAGATGATTTGTTTTGTTTTTTTAGATTGAGAGCGGATCTATTTGGAAACAGATCTACATGGATCTTGGCATCCCGGTTTTGAACTCTGCTGCCTCATACAATGTGAAAACAGCCTACAAAAAGTAAGTGCATGCTTTCACAATTTGTGCTGTGCAGGACTATATTTGTTTACTCAGCAGCCAGTCTTCTTTTTGTGGCTTTGGCAAATGGAGATAATTTTCCACATTCGAAGGTGACTTAAGCTGAACTCTTATGATTTTTAAAGAAATACTCTTCGTCATTTTTAACTTGATGTTAATTGGCTGCATCTGTTGCATGCTGTTGATTACAACAGTGTCTTGGACACATCTTTCAGTGTAAACATATGAACAAAAAGCATGATTACAGTAAATAAACTTTACAATGAATGCCTAGCTGGCAAGTAAGAAATACCACAAATAAACGTTTCAGATGTAACTTAGTAGTACATCAACTCGCATAGTGGGCAGATAAAAAAAAAAAGCCCTTTTAAAAAATTGAAGGCTTGTTATAATAGAATGGGGTCACATATGATGATACCAGAGAATGGTTTCGCAAATTTGGCTGATGTCATGTGATGTTACATTTCTCTTGGCTGTCTGATTAACCTCTGCTTGAGTTCAATAAAACATTTGGAGAAGCCCATTACAAATGCATGTACAAGACTTTGCAGAAAATTAACATTGTTGAATATTTGAGTAATTGTTTGTTGGTGATTAACATAATGCATTTACTTATCCTTTGGCCTGATCCTCAGGTATCTGTACGGATTTGAAGAGTACTGCCGCTCGGCTCGGATCCAATTCAGGACGGTGCACCACAACGAGCCGCGGCCAGACAGGCAGCCAGAAGCGCAGAGCATTAAGACTGAGAAAAAAGAGAGGGAAGACACAGATGAGATGATGCTGCAGGTTACAGCGGAGCCTGGAACCAGCGAGGACAAACCTGTGGCAGACGCTGATGAGTCGGATGCTGAGAGTGAAAAAGGATGCAAAGATATCTGCTCGCCAAGGGTGAGTGTCTGTCTGTCTGTCTGTCTGTTAGGCTGCTCTCAGGATGTGGGATTTTCATGCTCGATGACTTGTCAGCAGAGCAATAATACTTGCGTTCAAAGTGTTTTTGTCCTTGAATGAGTTTGAGGAAATGCACATGATGATACTAGAGAATGGTTTCGCTTTCATGGCCTGATGTCATGTGATGATACACTTCTCTTGTCTGTCTGATCTTCCTCCTTGACTTTAAGGGTTTGATTTGAACTTGATTTTAAGGGCATGTCTGTCATTTAGGGGTTTTAAACCGGTAAGCATATTGCATTTAAAAGAATAGTTCTCTCAAAAATTAAAATTCACTCTCATGTCTTTTGAAAACAATTACTTTCCTCTGTGGAACACAAAAAGAGAAATTAATCATTGGTCCAAGCTGCTTGTTTCATACAATGAAGGTGAATGCTGGACATAACTGTCAAGCAAGATTTATTGAAAAATGTAAATTTCAACTTTTTTCTCACACAAAGTTGTCAGCTATCTATGGAGGACTGCAGCACATGACTTGTATGGACCACTTTTTTAGGTGCTTTTATGATGTTTTTTGCTTAAATATAGTAATCATCGAACCTTATTCTTTTGCACATAAAACAAATAATGGTAGTATTCAAGACTTGTGGTGATCTATTCTTTTAATATGTTAATTTGAGCATATAATCATTTAGTCACTTAATAAGGCATTTCTTCATGCTACAATTATAACTAAGGTGTTTGCGCTGCTCACGTGAGTGTAATTAAATGATTATGCTTGTTATACAATCTAGGATATAAGTTTTCTCTTTGTAGGACGTGACATTCAATTAACTGGTTTTGTGCAAGGATCTTCCCCTTTAATAATTATTAGGAACTAGCTAAAACATCTTGGTTGTATGTCTGTGACTACTCAGGGCCGGCGGCGGTGTACGTTGACCCCTGTGAAAGTAGAGGTGAGGGAGCCAGTGAAGCAGGAGAAATCAAAGGATGAGAAGAAAGAGGAGATACAAGTTGGAGGAGAAAACCGTGGAGAGGAGCAAAAGGAGAAATCTGATGGTGAGACCCCCGGGAAACGCCGCAGTCACCGCCTCGACGAGTCTGATAAAGATACTGATGACGAAGAGCAGGAGGACGATGAAGATGAGGAGGAAGATGGCGAGAGATCCAGACTCAGGGACCGGTACGTCTGCATCTATGCTTCTTAACATGTTTAATGTTTGGCGGTCCTGATGAACAGATTTATGTTCATGATGTTGTCATTTAAATTAAATGACTCTCAAAACTGTCATTCATATGATTAGGCTTGAAACCTTAACCTGTTCCAGCGGAGTCAAAAATGATGATACCAGAGAACGGTTTCGCTAACTTCACTGATGTCATGTGATGTTACACTTCTCTTGGCTGTCTGATTAACTTCTGCATTTAAACAGAAGAAATGGTATTAATTCATGAGTGAATTTGAAGCTTTTGTACTCACTTTTGTTGACAGCTATTTTGACAATAATGGCTGTATGTTGAGTTATTATCAGAGGACAGTAAATATATACTGCTATACAAGCAGCACATTGACTACTCTAAAATATATCCAAGTTTCATTTCTATACCGTTGTCCCTTGAGAAGATATGCTAAAATGTTTGCGGTAATGTGAGGGGTATACTCACTTTCGTGATGTAGATAAAAAAATGTATGTATATGTGGATGTGACGGTGAGGATTTTTTCCTACCGTTGTTTAATCTGTGTTAATCCGACAACACCGGTAATACTGGTATCACCGGGGGGAGGGACCTCTTTTACACCTCGCTTTTAAATAGCTAATTTGAAAACGAAAGTAAAATGTGCGTGACCGCACAGGCATTCAACAGTGCGGAGTAGAGCAAGCTTTTTCACTCAGTCGATTGGTTTTTGGATTTCATGGGATTTTCTCATTTTGGTGGTGATGATATGATAACTCAGTTTCATTCATTAATTTAATCAAAAGTAATTCTATTTTTAAGATCATTTAGTAAGATCATTTTCATCCAAGCAATTCCAAACTTCGTAAGGCAGGTTACAACATTATGAGATCAAATACAGTAACTTATTAAACACGTTCCACAGCGCCACCGAGTGCATTCAATTATACCTGCGAGTTCTAGTGCTTAAGATTTATCATGGATTCACTGAATTAATGGCCATCAAAGCAATCTAGTAAAATTTAAATAGTATTTTTCAAATAATAATTACATGCATGAAGGGGAAAACAAGGCTATAGCTTAAGGGAAAAATAAAATAACTCAAGTCTTCAATGTTACGTGATCCATTAAAATTATTCTAATATTCATTATCATTGTATGGGTACATTGTTACTTTTTGTTTAGGATTATTTGATGAAATTAAAATAAATGCTGTTCTTTTGAACATTTTTTTTATAACATTATACATGTCTTTACTGCCACTTTTTGATCAATTTAATGCATCCTTTTTTACTTTTCACTTACTGACATCAAACTTTTGAATGGTAGTGTATGTTTATATAGTAAATCAAACTCCTATTTCATTAGAACAAGAAAAGTTCTGTTTTCCATGATATAATATAATCCTTTAAAGAATCTCTCTGTGGAGGAAGAGCATAATCATTTGTTTGTTTGACAGTGATGAGAGGGAGGAAGGTGACTGCTGTGAGGATTCTGAGCACTCTTTGGCCGGCACTAAAGTCAAAGTGAAATATGGCAAGGGGAAGACACAGAAGATTTACGAAGCTAACATCAAAAACACAGAGAACGATGATGGAGAGGTTCTTTACCTGGTGCATTACTACGGCTGGAACGTGAGGTGAGGCGTTGGTGTGACTTCCTTTTTGACATTTCATTTGCTCCTTGAATAGTAAATAATGACTTGTGTACATGAGAAAGTCATTTAAGCTTTCAATTTTCAGTTTATGAGGCTGGGGTCTAACATGATGATACCAGAGAATGGTTTCGCTAACTCTACTGATGTTTTGTGATGTTACATTTCTCTTGGCTGTCTGATTAACCTCTACTTCAATTCTCACATTTGTTATAATTAACTTTTATCCTGAATAAAATTTATATTTGAAGGTATCTAAATTGTTTGTGAAGACTGAATGGATTATTTATTGTTCACTGTGTGTGTGTGTGTGTGTGTGTGTGTGTGTGTGTGTGTGTGTGTGTGTGTGTGTGTGTGTGTGTGTGTGATGACAATAATATTCAAGAGGCTATTTTGTCTCTGAAACAGATATGATGAGTGGGTCAAAGCAGATCGAATAATATGGCCTGGAGATAAGGGTGGAACAAAGAGAAAACAAAAGAAAAAAATGAAGGTGTGTGACAATCTATCTAAAAAAAAAACTGCAAGAGAATCGTTTTAGAACCTTGAAAAATTAACATTTTTGTGTTCTCCTTCATCACAGAATAAAGAAGATGGAGAGGAGGATAAGACCAAGGTACGGCGAGGTCGTCCCCCACTTAAATCCACCCCTCCCAGCACCTCCCGCAGTCTGTCCAAGACCCCCAGCAACGAGGGTCGGTCCAGCAGCAAGAACTCACGGCCCGCAGATGCCTCGGCCCTGCCAAATGGAGATAGTAAGACTGTCCACTGTCCATGCCAAAAGCTGTGTGCTTAACTTGTGTGATACTGTAGCTAAAGTTCAGATCTGGAAACTGGAAGGGTGCTGGTAACAAAATCATAAATTCATGTTTAACATTCGAATATTCGATGTTCATTACTACTGAAGCTTCGAAGCTCAAAAAATGGTATTCGGACCAGCCCTAGTTGTTGGGCACGACGCAGAGCGAAGCTTTAATAACACTGGATAGTCTTTTACTCCTTTGTAAATGAAATACATGGGCTATTAATCCTGATTCCTCGCCATTAAAGCTGCATCTTGTTGTTTTGTCAACATTATTGACAGGCATTGCTGCTGTCACCAAGAGTCACTAATCCTTATTACGTTTACTGTATGTATGTGCACAGAGAAAAACATCTCTTTTTTTAGATACCCACAATGCATCTGTTTTAAAATATAATTTCACTAAAATATCGTGATTATACCGTATACCGTGATAAAAGCTCAATCAATTAACCGCAGCATGAAAATTTGATACCGGCACATGCCTATCATCACCTTAAGATACCATTCATTAACATTACTTAATCTAACATCAACACATTGAGTGAATAATATATTTTTGATTGTGCATGTTTGTTCACTTCATTCTGTGTGCATTAAAAATAGATACAACTTTTGATTTAAAAAGGTATTAGTACATTTGTAAATGAACACCAAGGAGAATAATTGCTACAGTATATAACTATTGTTTATTTTTAGGTCATTTTATCTAATATTATTAACGAATGGAATCTTATTGTAAAGTGTTTTTAATTCTACTGTTTCTGTAACTGTGATATACACTTTAATATATGTAAATTTAATCTAAATTAAGCTTTGGTACAGAAACCTCTGGATTTTTACTGGTATTGGTACCAATATTAATATTTTGGTGCTGTGACAACATTAGTGGATACCAGTTTTGCCAGTATGTATATTTATTGGGAATCAATCCTGTGACCTTGACTTGTGCTCAAACTTACGTTTTAAAAAATGTGTACAGGTACCCCTCGCCGGCGAACAAGGAGAACATCTGGGATGTATGATTCTGATAGAGGATCTAATGGTAAGAGCAACCATTTGAGTCAATACAAAAACAACTGCTGAAATATTTTTTTTTCTTGCTTTAAACACATTTTTGAAAAATGTAAAGAATTTTTCTTTTTTTTCTTTTCTTTTTTTTAAGCTTAAGTTCTAATGTGTATTCTAGATTTTTCTCAATATAAATATCCAGCTGTAATATGGAAAATGAAGTGCTTGTAAGTTGTACATAACAGACGAATACGAACCCGTGAGCTCATGCTGAAGTGCATGGCTTAACAAATCACATTAAATTGTTTAAAACATTTTCATCACTTTACAAGTTTGTAACTGCCTTTTTCCTGCCCCCTTTTGGAACCAATGATTTTTAATCCAAATGTTTGTTTGTTTGTTTTTTACCGTTGGCTCAAAAAACACAGATAATTACTTATCTTGTCCAGTACATATGTCCATCTTTAGTTTTTAATTAATACATTACAGCTTTATGATGGTTAACTTTTATGTATTTTCATTCTTATTTCCACATTTTTAGATTCAGGGAACTCTTCAGATGATAGTGAGTGCGAGGAATCTCCCGAGAAGAAGCTGGAATGGACCGAGAGGACTGATTCACCCTTGACAGCAAAACAACTGGAAGCTGAGGATCTCTCGGAGGAGAGCACAATGCCAGAACCTGATCAGACCGAGCCTGAACTACCCAGCAGCCCACAGGAGACGCCCAACTTCAAGGAGAGTGAGTGTAAACCCGAGGAAGATGCATCCCGGCTCCCTGTTGAGTCTGATGACGGATCTCCAAAACCAAGAGCTAAGAAGCCTCGTTTGAAAGAGCCAGGATCAGAGACGCAAACACCTCCGGCTGCTAATCACACAGAGACAGAGGAACCCTCCACTCCTCCTCGGCCTTTGAAGAAATCCCAGGAAACTCCGCATAACAGTCCCGTGGAGAGAATAAAGCTGACGGAGACAGCAGGTTCAGACACGGACTCAGCGACAGAGGACATCGGGCCTCCAGAGCGAAGCAATGCACTGAAACGCAAAATCACTGAACAGCGAACGCCAGAAAAGAAAATTCGCCTGGACAGAAAAGAAGAACCCAAAGCGCTTTCTCCAGTTAAAACACCACTAATAGAGAACAAACCTGAGCCTGAGAAGAGGGACGAGGAGAAACCCGAGGAACCCTCCACTCCAACACTATCATCGCCCTGCAAAGATATCGAGATGAAATCTGAGATGCCTGCTCTTACTAGAGAAGTGCTCCTCAAGGCAGAACCTCCATGCCCAAGGCTGGAGGATCCAACAACAGCCACAAATGAGGAAATGATGCCTCAAATTGGCCCAGAGGCACTGGTCTGCCACGAAGTGGACCTTGACGATCCTGAAGAGAAGGAGAAACCCTCTGGTGAAGAGATACTGAAAATGATGGCGGAAGAGAAAGCTCAGCCTGAGCCTCAGCCTCTGGAGCCTTCTGACCACCTTCCTCATGTCCTGGTTGCAGTGGGACCTCCACGTCTGTTTTCCCCATCCTCTACCCCCAGCCCGGACGAATCTCAAAGCACTAAGGGAGAGAGTGACGCAACCATTGAGGTGGACAGTGTGGCAGAATCACAGGAGGGTCTCGGGGAGAACGAGTCAACTCACAGCTTTGATGCTAGTGCAAGTTCGAGCAATTCCAGCATCTCACTGCAGGATCGAGATGGAAAGGACAGAGGTAAGTTAAAGCTTGATTACTGGTGGCTAATGTTGCCTGATGCTAATATAATCCACAATACATTGCTCATTATTAGATTAGCTTTTTTAATGATTTTTGCTTGATTATCCTTTCTCACGTTTATCATCCATTTGGTTACTATTTAAATTTTTCAGGTCAAAAGAGGTTGTTGGATTGCATTACCAGCTCGTCGGCCAAGAAGCAAAAACGCAGCCAGAAACGTTCAAGCGCTGTTTGTAAAACTGAAAAGAATGGAGCAGGTGAGTTTTGAAGTGTTTTAAAAGCTTTGGACGCATTTATTAATCGCGGTCTAAGTCGGTGTTATTTTTTGTTCTGTTAAGTCTATGCTATAAATGGATAAACTCATTGAAGGTTAGGTCAGGTTTGAGTAATTTTTCAGTTATGTAAAAGGAACAGGGTCAAATATGATGAGTCCAGAGAATGGTTTCGCTAACTTGACTGATGTCATGTGATGTCACATTTCTCTTGGCTGTCTGATTAACCTCTGCCTCAAAGCAACATTTTAGATTCAACTGTGTGTGAAGTTTGCTAATTTGATAGGATTTGAGACTGTTTTAATATTGACTGTCTTTCTGTATGTCCCCAGGTCACAGTAGCGACAGTGAGGACCTGCCTGCCATGGACAGCTCTAATAAGCTAACCCCAGTCAAGCACTCCAGCCTACCCAAGAGCCAGAAGCTCTCTCGATCGCCCGGTATGGTTTCTCCCAACAGTAAAGACATGGAGAAAGACAAGCACAAAGAGAAGCAGTCCATCCCTTCTCCCCGCACACACAAGTGGTCCTGCCAGTTGAGTGAGTTTTCAAAACTTTCCAAAGTTAATTTGACACATTTTGCTTGTGGCTTGTCATGCTTTGCAAGTTCTCACTGAAACATTTTATAGTGATTCTCTCCACTTTAAATAAGGCAGTGTGTTGCCAATTGCCAGAATCCAGGCTATATTAAAATACCTTTTTCTGAGATGCAATTGATCCATAAAGTTTTACTATTAGTGTGCAATTTAACTTGCAATATGCTTTAAAGATTGGATTATATATCAGAATAAAGATTGGCTCTTTTTAAAATTGGGAAATTCTACTATACCGACAGGGCTTAAAGTTTTCAGTTGCTACGACGGATTTCCGTCTGTTGGAAAAAAGTGGGGAGTAAATATGTAAATAAAGTAAATATGTAGCGCGTTGTTGTTCCTGTCTATGGCTCACCATGTATGTAACCACAAAGTGTGTATATCTGTGTTCTTAGCTGAACAAGACCTGCCACTCACTCTGTCGCAGCCAGTAATGGAGCTCATCTAGTTGGTTGATCACAATTAGAGCGCACTTTCCAAATGATCAATATCTATATAGGTTATGATATTAGCTCACTTTGTGGCAAAAGCATTCTCTGTTGGCTTTGAGATAAGTCTCTTATTTGTTGTTGTAAGTTATATAAAAGGTTATCACAGACTCAAGTCTTATAAAAGCATTAGATTGAAAACATTGAAGGTTAAAAGTTACGTCGGGTTTATTCAGTTTTTTTTTTTCAGTAAATATTGGAAGTTGTGTAAAAAAAGAACAGGGTCAAATATGATGATACCAGAGAATGGTTTCGCTAACTTGACTGATGTCATGTGATGTCACATTTCTCTTGGCTGTCTGATTAACCTCTGCTTCAATATGTGTTCACCAACATTTTAGCATTAGATTGAAAGCATTAGATTGAAAACATTGAAATTTCATTAAAGTGTGTAAATAATAGAAATGCAATACAAAATTGCCTTTCTTTAAATGCAGTTTGCAGGGCTCGACATTAAAGGAGAACTCAGGTCAAATTTAACATTGAGCACATTGTTTTGTACATTTGGAGTGCTGTCAGTAAAGACAAAAATCATTGTTGACTACATAGTGTTATCATCTTTTAAAAAATTCGCACCCTGTTGACTTCAGTGGGGCATGTTCTAAACCTGCTTTTAGCCTCTTAACCTCCTTGATTTGTCGTTACGAGTGCACAGCCATGTGAGTGGTGTTATTAAGAGTTACCACGGTTAATCTGACTGCAGTAGATGTGAAACATACTTATAAAAATGATGTTAATTCAGCCAGCGCATACACCTCTATTTGCTTCCTGTTTTCGGTCATAGTAGTAGTAGTTCCTGTTTTCAAGTCCATAGTAGTCGATTGTTGAGTTCACAGGCGTGATCATTGGTGAATGTCATCTCAAACCCAACACTGTGTGGTGTTTTGAGAATATCAGCTCAAATGGATAGTTCATCTGAATCAGATGTTGAACACACGGAGGGGGTTTGAGATTATATTCACCGATGATCACGCGTGTGAACTCGACAATCAACTACTGTGGGCTTCGACCGAAAACAGGAAGCAAATAGAGGTATGTGAGCTGGCTGAATTAACATCATTTTTATTAATATCTTTCACATCTACTGCAGTCAGATTGACCGTGGTCACTCTTAATAACACCATTCTCATGGCTGTGCACTCGTAATGACAAATCAAGGATGTTAAGAGGCTAAAAGCAGGGTTTAGAACATGCCCAATTCTCCTTTAACACTTGTCTGGGACAAGTAGATTTTTTTGAATGGACAAATAGTAGCCTGATTAAAAGCGTCAATTACAAAAAAAAAAAAAAAAAAACTAGGGAATGACTAAAACGAGAGAATTTGTACAATTATTGTACGTTGCCATCAATAATGGACCCAGATGTCTCTTGGTGTACTCTAATGCCAATCCATACCATTGCAGCTGAAATGTTTTCTCCGTGTTTTTCTTTTGTAAAGGATGTAACTTCACATCCTCTCCTGACTGGTTCCTGCTTTTGTTTTTCACAGCTGAGCTGGACAACATGTCAAGTACTGAGCGCATTTCATTCTTGCAAAAGAAGTTGCAGGAAATCAGGAAATACTACATGTCACTCAAGTCCGAGGTGGCGTCCATCGACAGGAGGCGGAAAAGGTTAAAAAAGAAGGAAAGAGAAGGTAAATTTGTATTTATTTCATTTAATAATTCAAATGTATTACTTAACGATGAGGACAATGTCATTTAATAATATTTTTACCATTTATTTGAGCTGATTATCAGGTCAAGAATTTGAAAACTGTACTTTAATGTTAGTCAAAAGTGCAAATCGTTTTTTTTTTTTTTTTTTTTTTTGGGGTGTCTCAATATCTTTAACCTCTGACTTCTGATCAATAGTGTCCCACACCACAGCGTCCACATCATCAGGCTCGTCCGACACAGGCATGAGCCCGTCTTCGGCTTCCCCCACGCAGAACACTGTGGCCGTCGAGTGCAGGTGATGTCACGCCCGTGCCCCGTCCCGCCCCGCTCCACCTCTGCCTTCTCAGCATCCCGCTGCCTCCACGGAGACGCGCATACTGACGAGCCAGAGCAAGCAGCCAATAGCACTCGACTGCCCTCCGCCTCCACGCCGCCTCTGATCCCTATCGGCCACTCCCACCTTCTGCACTTTGTAAACTGATCCTGCCTCCTCTCGCTCGCTGTCGGCACCAGGGAACGGACTCCACGTGAGGGTTGAATGTAATCTACGGAATCAAAGCTAACGATTTCTCCATCCAGAACGAATACGATGGCACTTTTCGCTTCTCTCTACAGCCGCTGAACGGAAACCACACCTCTTACTGCTTCTGCGCAGCAGGGACTGCTAATCAATCAGTTGTTAGTTCCTCTTCCATCAGAACGTGGTAAGAAAAAGGTCTCGGATCCCAAGGTAATGGTCACCTTAACCAGCTGGATATGGTTATTCAAAGAAAGGTCAATTGTAGTGCGCTTGTTCCATCAGAACTGCCAAAGTACACGTGCTACAGCAGAGTGCCCTATTTTGGAAAAGTAGGACAAAGTCAATTGCGAAAGGGAATGTAGTTTACTGAAAACCGCAGCTGGCGTCTTCCACTTCTATCTTAGTATGTGAGCACAGAGAATTATGCAAAACCTATTTTTGTTGTCTCTTTTTAATAAAATAAGAAAACGGAAATGGAAAAAAAAAAAGAAAAAGTATAAAATGTTTACAGTGGAACACGAGATAAAACTGTTTTCAGTGGACTAATTTCCTTTGCAAATGTATTTTGTCTTTTTATATGTAATTGCAGAGTTTTTATTTTAGTATGGAAAATTTCAAAAAGTATATATCGCAGCCGTGAAGTTATTTAATGAAAGATTTCTAGAGCTGAAATTTTTGTGTAAAATAAAGGTATTATCTTGCAACTTGTTAAATATATTTATTCAGTCCGTGGAAAGCATTTTTGTATTTTTTACGAGATGAGTCAGTCGTCCCACATTCAGTTCGGTCGGTGGAGTGGAAGGAACATGAGGATTTCGTGGGGTCATCTTGAACCTTTGAATGTGACGTCACAATTTGGGTAACTACTGTGCAGTAAACGGCATCTTCCCATGTTTTGTTCATTCATTTGGGCCCAAAGCTCCCTTGATGGAACACCAGAAATTGGTGACCTGCTTTTTTTTCCCCTCTCCATCCTTTTTTTATTTTATTATTTGTCTTCCTGGTACTTTATAATTTAAACAATTATTCTCATTTTCATTTTGAGTTCTTGGTCAATCGAATAAATTTGTTGCTTCTCTCACCAGTATGTTCAGCCCAGGGGTTTCTTACTGATTGTTCCTTTTGTAAATAGATCTTTCAAAAAAAACATGTATTTGAAAAATACATTTTACACAAACTGTAAAAATGATTTATATTATTTTTTAAACCGTTCATCTTTGTATATTAATTTCTTTTCTATGTCAAGTTGGTAGAAGCATTAGCACATCTTTTGACTGTATATAATCGACCATTTAGGAACCTAAACCCAAGCTGTCTAGAGTGACGATGACCATGTTGAACACTTATTGCTGTAGGCATCTATCAATTCACTGCGATAAAATTGTGAAAACTTGCTTCCCTGTGACTTCAGTTTATTTACAGATTCCCGAATGAAGAAATGAAGGCATTAGGTTCCTGTGCAAAGCCATTGTATCATTATGTAAAATAAGAGGTCTCTCATTTCTAATAAAGTTTTGAAATATTCAGAAATATGTTTTCTTTCTTTATTAACTGGTTGATCATTCACAGAAACAAGACCCTTTCACCACCCTTTATTTGGCAGAAATACACTCTATTAATAATTGACAAGTAACATTGACGCTCATAATTTTCACAAATCAATATTTAGTTTGTTTATGTGTATTTTTGTATATATATATATATATATATATATATATTAGGGCTGTCAAACGATTAATCGCATCCAAAATAAGTTTATGTTTAAATAATATATGTGGGTGCACTGTTTATAATTATTTTAGATATATAAATACACACACATGCTTGTATATATTTAAGAAACATTTTCATGTATATACTGTATATAGATTTATATATAATTTATATTATACATAAATATTTTGGATCTAAATAATATTTTTTTCTTAAATATACATGCATGTGTGTGTATTTATATATACAAAATAATTATACACAGTGCACCCACATATATTATGTAAATAGAAACTTATTTTGGATGCAATTAATCGTTTATATACATGTTTATATATATATATATATATATATGTGTGTGTGTGTTTATAAGTATATATGTGTGTATATATATATATATGTTTATATATATGTATGTTTATATATATGTATACTTATTTTTTTAATTATATAATGTAAAGAATATTATCTTCACTCTTTAATACGTGTGTATATAAATATGTAGTATTTGCATATTATCCCTTTAATTCATAGAACTAATATAAAATCTTCATTAGTTAAAGGTAGTGCAAATACTTAACATATACATAAGTGTCATTCAAATGCAAAATAATTTCTCTGTTAAACATTTTGTTTTTATTCCATTAGATAAATTATGCATGAACAAAACTGAATATTAGAGTCGACTAACATTTCATTTTGCATCATTCTAACATAAAAACAATAAAGATCTTTCACGTTGTACAGTCAAAATGAGCGTGTCTGTCCTTTTTTGGAAACCCAAAGTCCCAGTAATCCGAAGAGCCACAAGACGCGAGGGATCCTCACACTATTCCCAGTGCCTGAGTCCCGTGTCCTGCTGCTCCAGTTTGGAGGGCCCTGCTCCACACTGGAATAGTGCTGTGGGGTTCAGTCCAGCAGCGGTTGACTATCGCGGTTGTCCTAACAAGCCGGCTTTGGCAGCCAAAGCTTCGTTCTGCTGGATGTGATATTCCTGGAAGCGCATGGAGATCCTCTGCGTCATCTTCAGGTACTTTTGTAAGCAGCTCTCAGAACATGAGGTCTGGAAAGAAAAGTTGCATTCAAATCAAGTTCATGGTACTGTTTAAGATGACGCTTTATTTTAAGGTGACGGCTACACGTTACTACATGTACTTACTCCAGAAATAACAATTGACAAAAGCAGCTTCTTTACTCCTTTAAGCCTGGTTATGAAAGTTAATATATGTGAAATAAGATGATATATTTAAATAAGTATTTAAATACAAATTACAGTCTCTCAAAGTATTTAATTACAATTTCATTTATTTTTGCTAACGAAAATACAAAATACTCAAAAGTAATTAAATACATTTTTTCAAATATACATAATTAAAATACTGCCCATCTCTGAGTATGTAGTTGACTAATATTACTCAGTACAAATGTATGTCACCTTAAAATAAATTGTAACCCTGGATATTAAATTAAACTTAAAATCACATTACTTACCTCCTCTGGCTTGACCTCTCTTGTTGTGAAATCTTTAACACAGTCCATGAAACAGTTTTCTGTGAGTTTATTATAGGTTCCCAGGAATTCTTTGAACTGCAAAATACAAAGATGATCAGCTAAACGGGTTACTGAATGATTTCACAACTAAAATAGACAATATTTATGGTATGTAAGGTTCCTCTTGCCTGTTTGATCTGGTCTGATTCAGTAACCTGAGCTGCCATAGTTACAATACAGTGGGATGCTGTGAATGAAATTGAATAAAATCATTCAGACTAAGAGCATTTAAAACAGTAAACCTTCCTGCTCTCACTGACAGCGCACAGAATAAAAGTTCTTATGAGCACTGATGATGATGATGATGAGTGGCTAGATTAGCCTTTAGCATCATCTCTCACATGTACATAACACAGGCTATGCAAAAAATGCCTTTCAAAATAAATAAATTAATAATAGCTTTATAGTAAATAAGATTTAGACCATAAACGTACTACGAAGCAAGCGTCGTAAAAACAGTAAAGCGGATACCTTTGCTGTCAGGCAGTCAGAGCTGAAGGACATGTGAGAGAAGAGAACGGAATCGGCACTTCCGGAACAAATAAGAGTCCCCATTAATTAAATAGTAAAAACATGTATGAGGGGATTCCATGGGGAATTCAATATCATTTACACATCTTTAAAAAAAAAAATATGCATCAAAAAAGCCCTTATATTTGCATGTGTATTATGATGCTGTTTATTTTATTTTATTATAGTTTGCCTTTGGTCCCCTCTTTTGATTATTTATCTTACTTAAACAGGTAAACATATTATGATAACGACCCAATGGGGGCAGCAGTGTAAAGACTTCTCAGACCAAAACAAAGAGAAGACAACCCTTTATTTTGAAATCCGTGTGAACGTCACGCCGCTGTTTCCTTCCAAGATCACAGTTGTTGTGAAGTTGAGAGTGTTTGTTGTCGGCAACTACCGACGCTTTGTAAATACACGGGGTGCTTCTCATTTCTTATTTGTGCATCCTCGTTTCCTTTCCTTGCTTCCTTTCTTTGCGTCTCAGCTCCACCCCCTGTAGGACGCGAGGGAAGGAAGCGAGGAAAGGAAAGGAGGGCAGAGGAATCGAATAAAAGCTTTTTTATATACATTGGAATACTTGATCACTCGAGCGTCACTCCACAGTGTCATCAGCAGCGCTAAAAGGATCTGCCCTTATGTTGTTGAAGTTTGGTTATTTAATAAATTCATAATAAATAACAATAAAGATAGGCTATACTGTTGAAATATCTGAGCTGTGTGGTTTATATAAACTGCAAAGGTAAAGTATAAATTAAAATGATTGTGACCGATGTGAAGGGGGAGGAGAATTGACACGTGCGTCACGTTTAGTCAATATAACAGTTACGCGTAGGATGCACCTGTGTATCCTCGCTTATGACTCCTCAGGAAGCCTCCTATCTCCTCGATCCTCGACTCCTCGCGGTGCAATTAGAGAATTGAGATGTCCTTCAAGATGGCTGAGCTCGATCGGTTTCCGGGTCATAGGAGGGAGGACGGAGGAGCGAGGAGACGAGGAGGGATATTGAGAAGCACCCACTGTCTATGTGAAAATAACTGGACTTTGAACTGGCGTTTGAAGTGAACCGGAAAAAACACTCTTTGGATATTACGGTAAAATACTAAAATGTAGACGTGACTTAATAAAATAACAGAAATAAGAGAGGGTGTTCAAAACTGATGCTTTAAAAAAATCACCTGCGGCGGGAAATTTAAAAACAATACATAACTGACAACAACGTCAGAGTGATTGACGTGTGTCATCTGTGGATATCTCTGGGAAACCCACACTAATCTTTATGTTGACGTCACCCTCACGGTAAGACTGTTGTTGACACTTTGCTAATGGATTCCCAAAATATTATTATTTACCGCCTGAAGACTTAAAAACAACCGACACTTCTTGCTGGACTGTCTTATTATTGATGTAAAAGTGGAAATGGATTCTCATTGTGTGTCTGTGATCAATAAGACACATTTAAACGACTCTACGTCTAGTTCTGATGCAGCAGATGTTTTAATTCAGTCAACCAGAGCTGCTTTGGGTGCCAGCAGAGAGGAAAAACGGCATATGAGTCATAATAAAGTTAATATTCACATCAGGAGACTGACAGACTCTGAACATGTTCATTCTGTGGATGAGAGAGAAATCCCACCTGTCCTCCCTGTGAATATCCTTTCTGCTGAAGAGACAGGTAACACTATCAGACTGATTTTAGTTCAATTAATTATCAATTTTAAATAATCAATTAAATGATCAAAAGAATAAAATCATATTTATCTGAACTCAGCTGGACCCGAAGAACAACAGGCTGTTGGACCATCAAATACATTTGCTAACCTTTTTGACAAAGTGAGATTTTGTTTACTTTGGTTTTCTTATGTTTGTTTTTAATTAATCTAAACTTAAATGGATTAAAATATTTTGTAATTCTTTATGTTAATTAACAAAAGTGTCTGTCACATAGGCCTCCAGGAAAGAGAAAGGTGAAGCTCAAACTACAGTCATGCAGACAGGAAACTTGAAGTCAAAAGGTACATTATACTATACTATATTATATTATATTATATTATATTATATTATATTATATTATATTTATTATATTATATTATATTGTATTATTATACAGGGGTTTTCAATCTTTTAGATGCCAGTGACCCCAAATATGGCATTTATATTCGATATAATCATATTTAATATAATCAAAACTATATATATATATATATATATATATAATTTGAAAATTATTTATTTAAGAATAATAAAAATAATATTTTTATGTTTCTTTCTACTCATTATAGTACTGAATATTATTATTATTATTTTTATTAATCTTTTAGATGCCAGTGACCCCAAATATGGCATTTATATTCGATATAATCATATTTAATATAATCAAAACTATATATATATATATATATATATATATATATATATATATAACTATATATATATATATATATATATATATAATTTGAAAATTATTTATTTAAGAATAATAAAAATAATATTTTTATGTTTCTTTCTACTCATTATAGTACTGAATATTATTAATATTTATTTACTTATTTATTGTATTTTTATTTTTTATTTATTTGTTTTCTAATTTATTAGTTTTTTTTATCTAAATTGGTCTTATTTTAATCTTGTTTTGTTAATCCTTTTTTTATTGTTATAGTTTTTCTTCTAAATTTTACCATGGAAAAATGTGAAAACCCCTTATATATATATATGTAATATTGGCATACATTAGTACCATGTTATACATGCCTATTATATTTTTTTGTATTATAAACTTTTTCAAGTGCTGAATGCCACCATTGTAAACTGATTTGACCTTTGTGAACACCACAGGTGGAGATGTGCAGATTTCTACATACTCTGGTGATGGGAGAGGAGCAGTATCTGCAGCCCTCAGGAAGAGGTAACGTCTGCTTCCATTCAGTCGCTCCTATAATCAAACATGGTCATTTTGCACACGTGGATATTTCACTGTCTTTCAGATCCCAAAGTGCCCCTTTAAAACGAAATGTGACAGTACAAGTGTTGGACCAAGACAGATCTCAGACTCCAAGAGGCCAGTCAGATCCTGCTTTTTCATTAGGAGATCCTGGGACTTCTGCAAGTGTGTCAGCTATAACAGCTGCAACTACTGCTGCCACAGCGCCACTTATCAAGGTAGACCTAAGAAGGATTCATATAGCATTATAACATTCTTAAATTCATAATTCAATCCAGCATTCTAGCAGTCTCCTTAACCTGTCTTTGTTTGGCCCATCAGGCTCAGAGAGAGATGGAGGCTCAGATCGCACTGGTAACTGCTGAGCTGAAGAGGTTGCAGGCAGCAGAGGGCAGTGTCCCGCCGGGGAGGCCGGCCAGGACTGAGAACACTTCTGCTGGGAGAGAGGCCCATCTGGAAGAGCAACTTAACATTCTGATCCAGCAGAGACTGCAACATCTGGAGACAATTCAGTGTCAGCAGATTCAACTGCAGGTAAAGAAGGCAAGATCTCTGTTCAGATCTGGAGATGCAGAATCTGCCTTTTTAATTTTTTTTATGTTATTTTAAGTTTGTTTTTACTTCTTATTTTTTGTTTTATTCTGTTTTTTACTTTTGTTTTATTTGAATTCTGTATTGTTTTGTCTTGTTTTTATTTAAAATTATTATTTTTGTTTGTTTTATTTTGTCCGTTTTGTTTTTAGTTTTGAGTTTATTGTTTTTATTTTGTTTTTGTTCTGTTTTTTGTTTCATTTCATTTTATTTTAGTATTATATTTTTACTTTTTTATTTTTTAAGTCTTTTTTATTTTTTCATGTTATTTTTTAGTTTGTTTTTACTTCTTACTTTTTGTCTTATTCTGTTTTTTACTTTTGTTTTATTTTAATTCTGAATTGTTTTGTCTTGTTTTTATTTAATTTGATTATTTTATGTTTGTTTTATTTTGTTCAATTGGTTTTTAGTTTTAAGTTTAGTTTTTGTTTTTTTATTTTGTTTCTGTTCTGTTTTTTGTTTCATTTCATTTTATTTTAGTATTATATTTTTACTTTTTTATTTTTTAAGTCTTTTTTTATTTTTTATGTTATTTTTTAGTTTGTTTTTACTTCTTACTTTTTGTCTTATTCTGTTTTTTTACTTTTGTTTTATTTTAATTCTGTATTGTTTTGTCTTGTTTTTATTTAATTTGATTATTTTATGTTTGTTTTATTTTGTTTGTTTTGTTTTTAGTTTTAAGTTTAGGTTTTTTGTTTTGTTTTTTATTTTGTTTTTGTTCTGTTTTTTTTTGTTTCATTTCATTTTATTTAAGTATTATATTTTTGCTTTTTTTATTTTTAAGTCTACTTTTAATGTTATGCAAGGTTTATTGTACCAAAAACATTCATAATTTAGTTTTCATGTTTCCCATCCTCCTTAACCTGTGAATTAAATATATTTGCTACTGTAAACATCCTCAGTTCTGATATGCTGACCTCAGTATAAATGTATAGTTTCCACTGTTGTTTATCAGGGCAAAAAATGGCTAAGTACCAAATACTGAACAGAGTACATAGTAGATTGAAAAAAAGACTTCATTCCAGACATCTGTTTTGAGCAGTCACATGTTGTTGTATAGCATCATCATTTCAGAGATCTGCAAGGTTTCAGATTTGCTTCATAATTGGTTTTGTTTGTCAATGTTGTGCATTACTTTCTCTAATGACGCGCTCTCTCCTCTGTCGTTAGAATCGTCTCTTGGGCTCGGCTCTGGATGTCGTAACAGCTCGTGCAAACCCAGACTCGCAGTCCACAGGCTCTGGAATCACCCAGACAGACTCTCTGCCAGTTCAGATCTCCGGGAGTCGCAGCATCAGACTCTTTTCCCCTGATCAAACCTTTGCTAGAAGCCCAGGCTTCGGTGAGTTGTGGTATATTTGTCTGAATATTTTCACAATCACAATTGTGTCTCAAAGGAGGAATTAATCACCATGACATCATTTTTTTTTTTTAGAAATTAAAATGAGTAATAATATGAGCCCTTCTAATAATAATTTATGTTTTGACCTGGCCCATTGTATAATAATATAAATCATGCACTTTTATCTGTAAATGCTAGCCTGGGTTAGCAGTGTTCAATACTTAGAGTGTAGAGTGTTCAATACTTTTTTTGTCTTCATATCAAATAGTTTGAAACACAACAAACATTTTGCACAATTTTTTGTTTGAAAAGTGTGCTCATGATATTTTGTTGTTTTGATAGTTCTGTTATAAAATTCAAATACATTTATACATATTTAATGGTGGCTGAATAAATATGGGGCAACTGAATTACAAAAGGTCCTGATGTTTCTACATTGGTTTATTTCTCTTGCAGTCTCACAGGATGTGCACCGAGAGACACAAGCAGGTGTGCATATAAGCCCCCTGGACACCCCCGCACCACGGAAGGTCATTCCTAAACCCACCCACTGGACATCATCAACAAGCACCGTCAAACCTCAAAGATCCTCTCTCAAAAACCAAGGTTGGTTTCTCTCATGCATCATTTTCTCTGTGATAGTTTATTGGCAGGATGCAGTACGGTCATTATTGATGGCAGATATCTGATTTATTTGGTTTTGCTTCAAGAATTTTACTTTCTTTTTTATTTCTTTTGATTCACAAGCCTATCAACGCAGACATCTGAAATGATTATTTGAATGAATTGTTTATTGGTTTTTTTTTTTTTAAAATCAGCCCTAGACTGGTATCATGATGACATTCAAGTTGAAACCACTTGATGGCAGTAGCGCCACTACTGAATTTTTGCTTTTGCACCACGCACTAACAGACCAAAATTTTATATATATGATTATATATAAATATTATTATTCTATACTCTCTCTCTCTCTCTCTCTCTCAAAAAAAAATATATATACATATATATAAAAACAGATATCGTCTTCTTTTTAAATCATTGTAAGATAGGTTAATAGATCAGTCAAAGTTAATTAAATTAATCTAAGGTAATGATAATCCATAACAGGAGAAAACTGTCTTTTTCTCTCAAGTCATTTTTTCATGTTGTTGAATCTAAAAGCTTTCTTGGCTAATGTCCTTCTCGATTTAGATGCATGCTTTTATATTTTATTTTTTGCGAGACACTATATCTAAATATAGAAGAATGAAACATGCTGTGCACTTTATTTATTGCTTTTTTGTTTCTGTTATTAGTCCTTTGCATTAAGTAAATTATTCACATGCAAAGTCTTTTTTTATCTATAGGCCTGATTTTTTTTTCTTCATAATATGCATTGACTATGTTTTGGCAAGCAGACGCAGCATTTTAACTGATTACTTCTGCACATATTTTGCGGCATGTTTTCTTTGGTTAAGTCTCATATCTTATCTCTAATTTCCAATTGCATTCGCTGCATCCATGGCTACAGGCTTCAGTTTGGAATCCATTGTGCTTCGCCTCCACCAAGAAACCGCCTGCTTTTAGTTTCCTGTTTAGGAAGCAACAATGATCAGCTCAGCCCCCAGAACCTCATGTTCTCAAACTCCAAAACCAGTAATTTACCCCCGAGCATGTTTTTTTATCCCTTTAGACACCATCACTCAACCAATCTGTCACTCCTCCGGATTGAATTGAAGACTTGCTTTTGCTCTAAAAACCAATTAAGGCAAAAAGCAGTTGTTGAAAGAGGTGTCACCGCTGAACAGCTGTGTAAATATGAACAGTTCAAGCTGTTCGCCTCAGTCACGCTGTTTTGCTCCCGTCGTAGAGAGCCGAGGCTTGTTATTGGAAAGCTTCGGGCATGTTAGCACAGGCTGACCTGGTAACACAGCTGCTTTAGTGTCTTCAAGTAGTGTGTGTCATTAAACAGGCCACGGTGGATCTGAATTACCGTTTGAGTGTACCAGCCTCGACCAAATCACTTTCGAGGAGCACTTGTCTTATCACAAACAACATTCCTGATTTTCTATTTCCCATCGCTCTTTCCTCTTTTTCCAATTTGCTGGTAATTTAGTTGCGAGCTGTTCGCTCAGAGATGGGGTCGCTGACACACGCCTGTCTGTCTGAAACCTGAGAGAATTTTCCCACCTAAATCGAATCCCCCTAGGTGTCTCCCTCATGAGCGCAGGATTGCTTTCCCAGACGCCGGAGCTTATTCTTAGGCTCACGTTGATGGATGTGTGTGGGAGAACAGAGAGTTAATTATGGCTTGCAGTTTTTCGGTGTGTTTTTTTTTTTTCCCAGGAGTGTGAAAATTCTCACCCAAAGCATTAGTTCTGTCTGTTTTCTTAAAACCGCACATTCGACCTGCATACATACACAATGCACTCCTCCGGATTGAGTGTGAGAATTTGATGTGAAATTCAGGGATGTGCGAGTGTAAACACAAATAGTCCAAGTTGCTGTTTTGCTGGGTCGTGTGTGTCAAGACTGTGGGAACGTTCAGTAAGATGTCTGTTGCTACTGACTCCATTTTGTCACTTGTGAGCATCAATCTGGTCGTCATGGCAACCCGGCTATTTCAGTGGCAGCACTGCTTCATCTCTTCGGCTGTCAGACCGCTCTCTCTCTCTCTCTCTCTCTCTCCATTGAAACGGGCTATTTTTAGCCAACCTTCCTTTTGTTTCTCGTGTACATCATCAAAGCGGCATTAAATACATGCGGAGAGGCGAATTCTGCAGTGTGTAGACCTTGTATGTTCACCTCTTTATGAGTAATGCACCAGGAAATAAAGAGAGACGTATTAGAAGTGTTTTAATTATCAAAGCTCTTACATGCGTTTGTCATAAAGATAAATTTAGCAGCTGTTTCTGTGTTTTTTAGCATCAGCTTTTTAGGTTACAATGGAAATGAGTGTAAAAGAGAAAGTGTTTTATTAGTTTTTTTATGTTGAAGTGTTCAATAATCAAAACGTTGAACCAGTTGTATTTCTCATGTTTAAACTGTGACGATTAAAAACACAATATTCTTTATGAATAATTTATTCGAAATGTCATCTGTGCATTTTGAATTTCTATTGTTATTAATCTTTTAGCATTTTTGTTGTTCACTTAAATGGTCCTGTGGTGTGACAAATGAGTTTTTGATTGCATAAATATTGCATGTAGTCGCTCTGCATGTTTGAAATGTAATTCTTTATTCATCTGTTTTTGATTCATTTAGCCTTTAGGTCAGTCAGATCCAGACTAGTAGTGAAGATAGTAAAATCTAATAGGTGAAACAAGAGTCAAATCCTGTTAGTTGAGAAGCCTGCAGATTTTACATTAAGGGTTATGAATATTGCAGATGCCCTCAACAGAAATTCATGTGGTCTTACCTCATCAAAGATTTATGGGTAGGAATTTTAGCTCGTACTAGACAAACACTGTCGAAATATGCGGTTACCTGATCTCAGGGAGATGACATCATCTTTAAATACTGTGCAATTATTGAATCTGATAAATGCTTTATAATCAAAAGTTTCAAGTCAGTAAGAGTTTCCTAAAGTCTCTTTTGCTCACAAAGGCTGCATTTACCATTAAAACAGTAATATTGTGAAATATTATTGCTATTTAAAAAAAAACAAAACTGTTTTATAATTGAATATATTTTAAAATGTAATTTATTCCTGTGATGCAAAGCTGAATTTTCAGCAGCGTTACTCCAGTCTTCAGTGTCACATAATCCTTCAGAAATCATATTTTAATATCGATTTGCTGCTCAAGAAACATCATGATGAAAACAGTTGTGCTGATTAATAATTTTGGATAGAAAGATGGATAGAAAGGTCAAAAGTAGGGCTGTCAAACGATTAATCGCATCCAAAATAAAAGTTTATGTTCACATAATATATGTGGGTGCACTGTGTATAATTATTATATATATATATATATATATATATATATATATATATAAATACACAAACATGCATGTATATTTAAGAAAAAAATATATAATTTATATATAAAACATTTATTTTTATATATAATATAAATTATATATGAATCTATATACAGTATATACATGAAAATATTTCTTAAATATATACAAGCATGTGTGTGCGTATTTATATAAAATAATTATACACAGTGCACCCACATATATCATGTGAACACAAACTTTTATTTTGGATGCGATTAATCGCGATTAATCGTTTGACAGCCCTAGTCAAAAGAACAGCGTTTATTTGAAATTGAAATCGGTTGTTATGATGTAAAAGTCTTAACTGTCACTTTTGATCAATTTTGTGCATTCTTGATGAATAAAAACCATATTGACCCCAAACCTTTGTTTGTAAGTATAGATAATACAGTTTAGGATAAGCAGGCAGATGCAAATATCTTCATATATACCAGCATGTTTCATTAACACCATGACATACATTGTGATCCTAATGTGTTCATTGTGCATTCTGAAAGCTGGAAAGCTTCTTGTCACCTCGTCCATGTCAGTCAGGAGATACCAGGAGAATCTGTCTGCCCCCCCACCCCCCCGCAGGGATGCCCTTTCCGATATAAATGGCAGAATTTATTATTAGCCAGTGCCCTTACCTGCCGAGGCCTCCATCAGCGTTGATGTGCGCTGGGGGGTGGGTCACATGCCGTGCGTCACAACTTAATAGAGCACAGACACGCTAGCCAGGCCTTCGAATGCATTAAGGTTCTTTGTTCCCCATAATGCACTTAATGCATCAGACAAGACCCTGTTTTTTTTCCCCTGTAGCCATTTAACCTGCATGAGGTTTTTAGGTGTTCACTAACACTGTGAGCCGTGCTCCCGACGCCGGGCAGCAGTCTGGCATTGTGTGTCTGGCAGCACTATTACGAGAATCCGGCCCTTGGTGAGGTGCCAGCTCCATGTTAAATGCTGACTGTTGTTTACAGCTCTGTGTTTGGTGTAATTATAAAAGCAGCAGAATGGATCTCCGCGCAGCCACAGGTCTCGAACTTTACAGCTGATGTTTTGCAGCTGCGGATGTGTGTGGGTTTGACGTCACGCGGCAGCTGGGAAAAGGGTTAGGAATCTGTGCGGTAACGTTGGCAACTTCGCGGAGACCTATCAGGAGCTGTTGTTTCCAGCTCTCACAGTAAACAATCCCAGAATGCAATTGGAAAGAATATGACCCAGAAAACTGATGACTGCTACAGTCTGGTTAATGAAGTTATTGATCTGTTTTTTTCACGTTACAATGTATGTTTATTGAAATTTTTTCCTCTTGGGTGCTATGACAAATTTTTTTTATTACATTTCTGTGTCGTTTCAATGTGTAAATGAATAATGGACATGCTGCGGTCTATCAAAAACTCCTTTAAACCTATTTGTTTTTATTTTTTTAGGAAAACAACACACTAACGTATACACATAATGTGTGTGTTAAATGGCAGCAAATGCATTTTGTTTTAAATAAATGATTTTCTTTTGAACTTTAGACTCACCAAAGAATCAGGGTTTCCTCAAAAATATTAAGCAGCACAGTTGTTTTTAACATGAGAATGTTGAAATAAGTGAAAGAGCAGCAAATCAGCATATTAGAATGACTTCTAGAGCCAGACCGATATATCAGCAGGCCGATATTATCGACCGATGTTAGGCTTTTCTAAAATATCAGTATCGGAGTGAAAGAGCAGCAAATTAGCATATTAGAATGATTTCTAGAGCCAGACCGATGTATCAGCAGGCCGATATTATCGGCTGATATTAGGCATTTTCTAAAATATCGGTATCGGAGTGAAAGAACAGTAAATTAGCATATTAGAATGACTTCTAGAGCCAGACCGATATATCAGCAGGCTAATATTAATGGCCAATATTAGGCATTTTCTAAAATATCGGTATCGGAGTGAAAGAGCAGCAATTTAGCGTATTAGAATGATTTTTAGAGCCAGACCGATATATTAGCTGGCCGAGATTATCGACCGATGTTAGGCTTTTCTAAAATATCGTTATCGGAGTGAAAGAGCAGCAAATTAGCATATTAGAATGACTTCTAGAGCCAGACCGATATATCAGCAGGCCGATATTAACGGCCGATATTAGGCATTTTCTAAAATATCGGTATTGGCAGTTATAATGGCCGATAAATTAAAATTTCAAAAATAAAATAAAAACGGATGAATCATGCTTCAACCATGTCATGAGTGTTGTCAAAAAGTGCAGGTAAAGGGATAAGCTAGCTAACATTGTAATTATAAGGTAGCTTATAACTATAAGGCAATGTAGGGACTAATTATTATATTTTATTTATCATAACTTTAATATATTTTGATGTTCCTCTGTTCTGTTGAGACAATAGAAACAAGTTTCTTTCTAAAATGCATTATCATATTATTTTAGTTAAACCTCATAAATAACTACAAATAACTAATGTCAGGGAAATCTGTCAATATTTGGTTGTGCATTTCTGAAATAAGAATAAGAATAATATCGGCCGATATATCGGATTTTAAAACCAACAAGTATTTGTATCGGTATCGGCCTTCAAAATCCTTTATCGGTCTGGCTCTAATGATTTCTGAAGGATCATGTGACACTGAAGACTTATTCACAGGAATAAATCACATTTGAAAATATATTACAGTAGAGGACGACAGTTATAGTTGTAGTAACATTTGTCTATATATAGTTTAATTTTTGGGATTTCTCAAATGTGTTAACGGCACAGCTTATTTTTTTATTGGAGTCATTAACAGCGCTGATTGTTTTTGCATATCTGCTTGTTCTCTCAGTGAAAACACGGCGCAGAGGGTCTGCGATACAGGAGGCTTTGTTTGCCGTTGAGTCATGAGACTCGAGCTGCTCGTTTAACCATGTTCAAGAAGCCTCATGTTCCCTGTTAGCCAGACACTGGGGCCCGCTGGAGGCGCGCATGGCAGCACTGCTGTTGTTCCAGTTGGAGGAGGCCCTTCTTACGCTGCCTTTTTGACCTTAAGGAAATGATTACGGTCAGGAGCTCTACTGTTGTTTTTGGAGGATTGAGAAATCCTTGTCCTGCGTATTTATATAGCTTTGTTTCCTTTCGTCTGCATTCCACAGTGCCGCGGGGAGAACATTCCACTCTCCGGCCTCCTAATAGGGCTCAGGAAAAAGCACCAGGATATTTTACATCTGCGCCGTATGAGGTTTCCCCCCTCCGTGCTCTCGATTTGACTTTTTCCATTTACAGTCATGGCCTGACAAACTGAAAGAATATAGAAAGAATAACCGCTCGCTTGTGTTCAGAACGGCCTGGCGCGTATCACGTATTTATGGTCCGGGTTATTGGCACGGCGCACTGCGTTTCTGCAGAATTGATGACTAGCCGAAACACACGGGGCCTTGTTAGAGTCGTAGGCCCGCAGTAGTGTGTGTGTGTGTCTTCTGGCAGTGATGAACCGGACTGCTGACTGCGGCAGGTGTCTGGTGGCCGGGCTGATCCTTTACGATATCTTCTCTCTTTGCAGGAAATGTCAGACTTCAGGACCAGAGCCCTAATAACCGGAGGTCTCCCGAGAGATACGCTGTGCAGTCCGTTGGGGTAAAGAGGTTTGCCATGGCAACCGCTGACAACGGCCAACCAGAGCGGTCCAGGTAATAATAGATCTCTTTTCAGAGCACAACTCTCTCGGCCTTTCGTGTTTCGCCGTACACAGCGTGTAACCATAGTAGTGGACCTACATAACCACTTCTTTTCCCAAGCCAAAGGAATGCTTTTGTTTTATTTACGGTGCTCGGTTAAGGCCTTCTTGTCTTTTTAGTTTAAATACTCCTTCCTAATGTTCCGTAAGCAAGTGTCACTTAAAAACGGACGAAGCGCGCACGTGTTTTGCTCTAGTTTCTCCCGCTGTGAGAGGCTTACCGCAACTTGTCAAAATGACAGTACAAGAGGCAGTGCGTTGATGTTAGTGGTTAACTTTGAATGTCTTTGCTCTTGGCTTCTGATGTAGCCAGGGAGATTCTCAATAATTCCAACATGTTTTTCGGATCCCGTTCCAAACACTTTTTCCGCTACGTCTGCAAATTAATTTTGGCCTCCTTGAAGATGATGTCATCCGGAGCAAGACACATGAATTGGAGTTTATATAACTGTCATGGGGCAAGCAGAAGACAGTTGACAGATGATGCTAACAAACAGTACCTAAAAGTTTTTTTTTTCGACGTTTACAATGGAAATACCATGTTTGTTTTGGTTCTTTGACATACCTTAGACTACCATATCAACATTAAATGAATTAGTGGTTGATCGATGGGACGATATGTAATGCCATTCAAAGAATGGGATCAGTAGGATTATTTTGGTTGTATTTTAAAGAATATATATATATATATATATATATATATATATATAATGATACTGTATATAATATTTATATATATAATATATATATAATATTTTAAAGAATATATATATATATATATATATATATAATGCATCCTTAATGATATATATATATATATATATATATATATATATATATATATACATACACATATATACATACATACATACATACAGTATATATATATGAAGAGTTCAGATGCAAAAGCCTCTAAGTGCCATTTGAAATTTTCTTCTAAAATGATCATTTTTATCAAGCTTGTATATTTAAGTTCAGTAATTTCACTTAAATGGCAATGAAGATTACCTATTAATTGTCATTTAAGTGAAATTACTAAACTTACATATACAAGTTTGATAAAAATGGTAATTTTAGAAAAAAATTTCAAATGGCATTTAGAGGCTTTTGCATCTGAACTCTTCATATATATATATATATATACGTATATATCATTAAGGACGCATTAAACGGATCAAAGTGATAGTAAAAACACACACAAATGAAAATACATCTCATAACACACGCATACACATACACACACACACACACACACACACACACAGATATATACACACATATCTCTCTCCCCATATATATATATATATATATATATATATATAGGGAGAGACAAAAATAGTCTAAAATATTGGCTAATTATGTGCTAGATATGTCTGTCTATTCCTTACTTGATTATGTTAATCATATACAAAGTATATGTCAAGGTACCGTGGTACTCCAATAGTCCTTTTTTGTTAGAGGAGCAAAAAGAGTGTGTTTATTAACATAATATTTCAAATGTGTCCTTTTCAATAAATGTGGCAATACCTAGTTTGCTGTTTATACTGTTTGTAATCGAAAGCCTCTCGAATGTTCTGCCGGCCGCTTTGAAATACAGTTTGTGTTGGTTTTGCAAAAAACAGAAGATTTTAAAAGAGTACATTTGCTTTCACTGCCACCACCTCCCTTTTTTTGGCAGATCAGCAGCTGCATTTTTCTTTCTCTTTTCCAGCCAGTATTTCTGTGTAAGGTCTCTTCCAAAAAAAAAAAAAACACAAGTGAGGGAGAGAAAGTCATACATCTGCAGGTTACCGAGTGCTCAACACAAGATGTGCACACACGAGCAGCTCTGGGAAGTCTCCGAGCAGCCTCTGGTTCCCATGGCAACCGTGGGGCGGTCTCTATCGGCTCCATCTGAGAATAGGTAAAGTAAATCTGCATGCATCTGGCCGCCCGCCAGCGTCTCAAATGAAAGAGCACTTTGAATGGCTGCCAGGTTTGGAGGAGGAGAGAGGCTGTCAGGCCTGCTTAATGTTGGCAGTTTGTACTTGGCAAGACTTGCCTTTTCCCAGAATCCCTCACTCTGGCAGCCGGCCAGCCACTTAGCGGAAGCTGAGAGTTAACCCCTGCGATAAGCTGGTGGAAAGCTGAATGTGGAAAACTTTCCATGCAGAGTGTGTGTGTGTGTGACCGCACATGTATGTGTGTGTGTGTGTGAGTGTAGGTGGGTGGATGTTCTGCACAGTGTGTATGTGTGTGAGTGAGTGCCAAGCCTCAGGGTGATCTGTATTCATGAGAAGACTACAGGGACAGCGAAACATCCCTCAGTGAAAAGGGAGGAGGGTGAAATATCCTTCACAGGCAGACTGCATATTATTTAGACTTCACATTTTTACCAAAGGATTGCATTTTTTTTCTTCCTGCCCATAGGATCCCATTTAAATATGTTTGGTGTTTTTCTCCGAAATATAAATATTTGAGTTCTACATATGGTCTTGTATCACGCAAGGGCGTTTGAGTGTTTGCAAAGTGAAGCCTGATTTCATTTTGAAGTCAAGTGACTCGCTCCGAGATCATTTGCACAAACACTCGTTTCTTTGTGTCGTTAATTTGGGGCACAAACGAAAGACGTCAGGCTCATTTACACCATCCGAGTTACAAGCACAGGGCACAAATACTGTACAAACTGTCTCCGGGTTTACAAGCTGCTTGCCATATCAGTAGTGGTTTTTTTATCCGTTTGACGTCCAAATTCAGGCTCTGCCATGCTTGATGTACTGTATATATAATTTTCAGCGGAGGGAGAAAATCACATCCTCAGATTTGGCTCCTGCCTACTTGGTAGTTATGGGTTTTTTTTTTGTGCTTGGATAAAGCACAGCTTCTTTCCGTGCCAGCAGAATGCAGGGATTGCAATAAATGGCATTTCTCCTCTCCTCCAGACCTCCCTTGCTTTTTTTTCTTTCTCTTCCTTTGGTTTTTCCACCCCCTCGTCTTGTTGTATAACAGGGCGAGTTTTTTTTTACATCATCTACGGGGTGTTGTTAAGCAAAGAATAGACTATGGGAAAGGGGCTTTAGGGGCGGAGCCGCCAAGCTTCCTCATTTAAAGTAAACAAACACTCACACGGACTGACCGATATTACCAGAAATATTATGAGTCTTTCATAATCATATTTATTTAATGACTTAAAGACGTCAGAATATATATCTTCAATAGGTGTTGTTTATGTTTAAGGCAGCCTCTACACCATGAAGCATATTATTTCAAATGCTCAAAAATGTGCGTATGACACAATATGCGTATTTGTATTATAAATCGTATGCATTTTGCTGGTCTAAGCATTTTTTTCCAACATGATCTTGCATTATTAATTGGACCACAGAATATGAAGCTTATGGACATTGTAGAAGCAATAAGAATCGACTCTCTGGAGTCTGGAAGAAACATGAATACCTCCGATTTTCCACCCACAACTCTGGCTCTGGTTTTCTGAAAGCAAACTGGCTAATGAGGTATGGCAAGCAGCTTGAACATGAATCTTTTTTTATTTGTTTTATAAAAATGTATATTTATTAGCTAAATAGTTTTTTCCCCGTTTTTGTTATTAGTATGTGTTTGTATGTGACCCAGTAATGACTAGTATCCATTTAATTTTCACTGGTAACTTTTCATTTGATTGTAATGTTTTTTTTGTTTTATTTTTTTCCAATAGTGATGAGTATCTATTAAATTAGCATTTAAAACAATTTATCAGATTTATTCATTAGAAACTAGTATTGATCACGTTTATTCATTAGATACTCGTACTTATATTTTTGGTACTAGTCATTATCCCAATAGTATATTTTTACTGGTAACATTTTGTTTTTTAAAATAGGCCTATCTGTTGGTCAGATATTAACTAGACTTATTAGTGCTTATTTATTCGAAAAAATATACTAATAAACACAAAAATTAAAATGTGTTACCAATAACAACTTGCCACTATTGAGATTAGAGTGACATAAACACTATGAATAAGTATTAAATACTATAGTCAATACTACTGAAGTACAATTGGATTTACTTAATGTTCAATGAAAAAAGTGCTGGTAACTAAAAAAATAGATAATAGTATGTTTTGAAGCATAAATGTTTAGGTTGCTTGCCATAATGGTGGTGGTGCGCGTTTCTCGGTCCATTCAGAAGATTTGTTAGGGAGTGGTTAGCGCATGCGCACTCGCATGGCAACAAGTGGCTTGTCATTTGTAACAGAAAAAGGAACTGCGGAACGTGGTGCTGACGTCACTGGCCCAGCCAGGTGGCATTCCGAGAAGCAGAAGAGGCGCATTCGCCTCCTAGTAACCGTATAACGGATCCGAGAGGAGCAGCTCAACATGTCTTCGGCGCAGGTCTCCTCGTCGAGGAGACAGTCGTGTTATCTGTGTGACCTGCCGCGCATGCCGTGGGCGATGATTTGGGATTTTACGGAGGCCGTATGCAGGGGTTGCGTGAACTACGAGGGCGCGGATCGGATCGAGTTTGTTATCGAGACCGCGCGCCATCTGAAGCGGGCTCATGGCTTCCAGGAAGGGAGATCCCCGGGTCCCGCGCCGCCGCCTGCGGTGAAAGCACAAGCGGGAATGTCATCCAAGGAGTCGGTGCAGATGAATCATGTGGACGGCTCGTCCAAACAGCAGCAGCAGCAACAACAACAACAACAGCAGTCCGGCTTGGACCGATACGCGCTCGGAACGGAGAGATCGCGCTTTGATTATTCCAGCATCGGCGCGCACAGGCTTCCGAACGGGCTCGGTGGACCGAACGGCTTCCCCAAATCAGACGACGGACCCCCTGAGCTGAACCGACAGAGCCCGAACTCGCGTCGGAACCACGGGCTGGTGGCTGTGTCGGGGCAGATGAGCGTGCCGCCGAACCTCCTCCCGCAGACCCTCCTGAACGGCCCGCCCTCCGCGGCGAGCATAGCACAGCACAGCCTGTCTGGACGAGCCCCTCCAGCCACGACCAGCATCGGACCTGCGCTCGCCCTCTCCGAGCAGGGTAAGCGACCCGGTTCTGTGTCCAGCACGGACCAAGAGAGAGACCTGAAAGAGAAACAGCGGAACGCAGAGGCTCTCTCTGAACTTGGTGAAAGTTTGAGGAACCGGTCAGAGGATTGGGCGAACAAACCTAAGATAGTGAGGGACACGCTGATCACGCTTTCCAATTGCACTCCGTTTGATGTGAGGTTCAAGAAAGACCATTCCCTTGTAGGTAGGGTGTTTGCTTTCGATGCCATTTCCAAGCCCGGCATGGACTATGAACTGAAAATCTTCATCGAGTATCCCAGTGGATCTGGTAATGTGTTTTCCAGTGCGTCTGGTGTGGCTAAACAGATGTATCAGGACTGCATGAAAGACTTTGGCAGAGGGCTTTCCTCTGGCTTTAAATACCTGGAATACGAGAAAAAGCACGGGTCTGGCGACTGGAGGCTCCTGGGCGACTTGCTGCCCGAGTCCGTGCGTTTCTTTAAGGAGGGGCTTGGGGGTGAGATGCTGCCCCAGCCTTACATCGACGCCAGCTGCCCTCTGCTGCCCTCGGCGCTGGTCAACATGCCACGGGCCGTGGCGTCGGGCAGCTCGCTCAGGCTGGGCGTGCGCAAACGCAAAGCCTCCCCAGAACCAGACTCGGCCGAGGGGGAGCAGCAGAGACAGCAGTGGATGGCGAGTCAAAGCGAGGCGCTCAAACTGACAATGGCATCCAGCTCGTTCGCAGCCTCTCACGGCGCGCCTCCACCCCTGGGCACGGTGCACTCCAGCCGAGCCACCCCACCCGAATCGGCCCCACAAAACGGACAGTCCCCCATGGCTGCGCTCATGTCGGTCGCAGACACTTTGGGTAACGCACACTCACCAAAGGACAGCAACTCTGTGCACTCCACCACATCCACCCGACACAACAGTAGCAGCCCGGTCTCCCCCGCCTCGGTGTCCGGACAGCGGCGTTTGGCCTCCCGAAACGGGGAGATCAGTCTGACCGGGACGCCTTCCCAATCGGGTTCACATCAGGGCATGGATCAGGTGCACCCTCAGAACATTCCAGACTCACCCATGGCCAATAACGGACCCTTGTGTTGTACTATCTGCCACGAACGTTTAGAAGACACACACTTCGTCCAGTGCCCGTCAGTTCCCAACCACAAATTCTGCTTCCCGTGTTCCCGGGAAAGCATCAAAGCGCAGGGGGCCACGGGAGAGGTGTACTGCCCCAGCGGAGAGAAATGTCCCCTGGTAGGGTCAAACGTGCCTTGGGCTTTCATGCAAGGCGAGATAGCGACCATTTTAGCCGGGGATGTGAAAGTAAAGAAAGAAAGAGACCCTTAAATATAAGTATATATGCTTCCAGCATCAGAAAGAGACAAGTGAAGCGAGTATATTTAAGGTTGTGTCTTAAATCCTGGCGAGCTGCCTAACAAGATAACAGTTATGAACATTATAGACGCATTTGAAATGCTAAGTGTCACTGTGCAGCACGCTTGGTTTTGAGACACAGCCTACTTGTTGTGAATATTGAAGTAACAGAAATAGTCCAGTGTACAGAGACATTTCATGTTTTCCTCCACGAAGGAGGAGGATGTGTGCGTGGAAACCTTTTTTTACGGCACTTTTACGGTTTACGTTAACATTTCTATTCAATTTCATACTTGTTTTCCACATCTACATGTACAATCCCAAGCAAAAAAAAATGTTATTAATGAATACACTTTTTGTGGTAGGTATAACAAATGAAGTGAGTCTAAGAGAGGGCATTCTTTGTTTCTTGATCCCGTCCTTTTTTTTTAGTATTATCTTAAAAACGGCAGTTTTTAATTTGTATCCCGTGGTCTGAGAATACAGATATATTTTATTACGTGTTTTCATTCTTCTTTTGCTTTAAAGTTGCACGGACGCTTTAGTAGAGCAAAAAATACTGTAAATGAAAAATGAAATGCTCTGTTTGTTTATACATATTTCTGTAGTAACAGAAGACTTGTAACGTGCCTTGGAGCTGAGTAAATTGTAATAAATTCATTGATATTAACCCTTTGTGGCGTGTTAATTTGTCCGGGTTAGAAATGTCTTTGATATTTCAATTCTGCCTTGATTCATTTCAAAGTTCTCTGACGAATTATTATAGTTTTTTAGTGTCATCTATTTGTTTTGTAGATATCCGTCAGTTGTGTTAACTAAGGGCCAAATTATTCGTTTTCCATTCACTTTGTAATGCTGTTTTTTGTAACCAACAATATCCATACAAAAGCCATTTAAAAAATACTCCGCTAAGCACATTTCTCTGTTGTTACATGTAACGGGGGATCGAGTATCGCAGTAAGCATATCATTTTCATTGCTTTTGTCAGTGTGTTGTGCATTCATGTCACTGTTTTTGCTCCAGACAGATGTAGTCCTGCTACTCTGACCTAAAAGTCAAATGTTTGATGCAGCCACAGGGCATGAAACATCAATTCACCACTCCCTGATGGGTGTCACATGGGGTAGGTGCAGTGCTTGTTTAATATGTGCTGTTAGTTTTTTACTCCCTCAGCAACACATTCTGTTAGCGCACGATACAAACTGTTTTACTGCGTTAAAATGAGCACCCTGCTCTTTACACGCTGCGTCTTAATCGGTTATGCCTGGATTTAGGAGCTGCTAGCTGTTCCCTCTCTCCGTGTGTGTCAGAGTATTTTGGTGCAAGTAGAGGGAAAATGCTTGCACATGCCTGAGATGGCCCTGGGGATGTATTCCTCATTTAGAATTCAGCTGGTTGGTCATGTGACTTGTCAGTCGTACTCTTGCATTGGCTGCGGGAGCGAGGGAAAACAGTTGGTGCGTGGCTGTTGCCATGACTCAAACTAATGCTCTTTCACAGACAAATAGAAGGTGGCACAATTCATTCATGGCAGCCGGCCATGCAAGAGCATCCAGACCAAATAACTGGGGAGACGTTAAGGTCAGAGAACAATGCACATGCCAAGCCATCTTACTGAAGTGGGCTCTGTGGTTGAATACTGTGGAGGCCTGTGGTGCACATCCTGTAGATCGGAATAATTTAAGCGGGAACTAGAACCGAGTTTGTGCACTACACTCTTAGAAAAAAGGGTTCTATATATGAAGCATTGGGTTCTTTCCTCAACTCCAAAGGAACTTTTATGCTAAAAAAAGGTTCTATGACAAGAAAGTGACATTCTGCAACATTCTGTAGTTGTAATTAAGTGATTGTTTATTAAACTGTTGTAGTAACTTAGTGTCACATTTCAATCATGCTGAATTTTGGAGGAGATAAACTGAAATGTCACTCTTCAAATTACATTTTTTAACCCCCATATCTTGAATTTTGTGGACATTCACATTCATTGCATTTAAGGGGTTCCAAGTACGTAGCGCTTTAGAACCTTTTAAAGGGATACTCCACTTTTTTTTGGGAAATTGGCTCATTTTACAACTCCCCCAGAGTTAAACAGTTGAATTTTACCGTTTTCGAATCCATTCAGCTGATTTTCTGATATTTAGAAGAATATCAGTAACCAGACCGTTTCTGGTCTCATTGACTTCCATAGTATATATATTTTTTCCTACCATGGAAGTCAATGAGACCAGAAACTGTCTGGTTACTGATATTCTTCTAAATATCAGAAAATCGTCTGAATACATCTGAAAACGGTAAAACCCAACTGTTTAGCTCTGGGGGAGTTGTAAAATGAGCCTATTTCCAAAAAAGGGGGAGTATCCCTTTAAGTTTCTATATAGAACCTTTACTTCTAAGAGTGTATGCGCGAGTTTGTTTCTATAAAGGTCATGTGCAACACTTGTTTTTGTTATCAGCAATACACTTTATGCATTACGTGCAGCATATATACCAGTTTATGTGAGGGCATATGAAGAGTTCAGATGCAAAAGCCTCTAAGTGCCATTTGAAATTTTCTTCTAAAATGATCATTTTTATCAAGCTTGTATATTCAAGTTCAGTAATTTCACTTCAATGACAATTAATAGGTAATCTTCATTGCAATATAAGTGAAATTACTGAATTTAAATATACAAGCTTGATAAAAATGATCATTCTAGAAGAAAATTTCAAATGGCACTTAGAGGCTTTTGCATCTGAACTCTTTTATAGCGTATATAAGTGTGTATATATAGCACTGCATCAAATTTCAAAATAGGTATTGAAAGGGTTTGTAAAAATGAAAACTGACTCTTTTTCCCCTCATTGAATCATGCATATGAATTAAGATTTCCTTGCCAACATATTTGCATATTCAAAAGACAATGGCTCGTATGGCAGCACAATAGCTTAGCCGGTATAATATGTATAATACATCCCTAATCCTTCCAAACCCGGTGAGGAGTTTAGTTTGTCGTGCTTTGTGGTGCATTGCAGTGATCTTGTCGCTGCTGCTCTTGTCTGTGAGGAATCAAAGGTGTGGTGTCTGGTTCAGGATGGAGTGGGCTTCTATTGTCATGCTAAAACTGACTTGGGTTTGAGGTGCCCTTGGCTGTCTCCATAATCACATGGGTTTCAAGTTTCAGTGCACATACAAAGAAAAAAATAAACAGATACACCAACCCCACCCATTACAGAAGGCGGGGGTCTCACTTCCTGTTTACTACACATGCGTATGTGGCGTCTTGAGCGTGTGTGCTAAATTCTGCACCTTTTCATGGAATGCTTTGAGACGCAGACAACTGGAAGATGTGGAGAAGACCCTTTAATTGGCTTTATAGTAAATATAAATGCTCAAGTAATCACATGTGATTATTTTGAGTGGCCATTTAAGGATGGAGATGTATCTTAATGATATCAAGACAAGCACAAATCCCATTACTGCCTTTGTGCCACTATTTTTCAGCATAATACGTTTCTATTCGTCTTTACAGGGCATTTATTGATCCACTGATGCATTTGTGTGTTGGATTTATTTGTGTTGCTGCAAACATCTCCAAATGAATATAATGTGGTAGCCTGTCTGTTTCGGGAACATTTGGTTTTGGTCGCGTTGTAAAATCACAGCAGTCTGTCCACCCTTTGCTAGCTAGTGAAGCCAGCAGCTTCTTCCCCTCCTCCAATTCCTTTCATCCTCATAACACACACACACACACACATCTCTCTCTCTCTCTCTCCTTCAAGGGAGAAGTTTCCAGTGGATAAAAATACAGCCACTCCAAAGGTTACGCTGCAGTGCCATCGTGCACGGTTGCCCATGGTAACAGCCTTGTTCAAAACATCATTTATTCAGGAATGTGCAGAGAGGTTCAGCGTTAACCCTGCGTGTGCTGGCATTTAGCTGTTGCTCCGCTGTGTTTTGCATGTCTTTTGTTTAGAATTTTGCTTTAGAATTGCAATACCGTTTCCTTGCTGATATTGTCGCATTGTTTTCTTGCCATTGGAGTAAATATCAGTGTTACAGTGGGTGTGAAATCTCAAAATCCAATCAACAACTGGTAGATAGAACCAGGTTCTAGCCTTTTCTTATTGTTTTTCTTTGTTGATAATCCATTTCACACGGATAAAGATCTGTCGAGATTTTATCACAACTTTACCGCCCTTCTTTGCCCATTTGAACAGTAGTCTGTTCTAGAGCCCAACCGATACAAATATTTGTTGGTTTTAAAATCCGATATTCCGATATATCGGCCGATATTTATTTTATTTTTTTTCAGAAACGCACAACTAAACATTAACAGATTTCCCTAGCATGAGTTATTTGTAGTTATTTATATTTATATTTAGTTTTAACTAAAATAATATGATAATGCATTAAAAAGAATCTTGTTTCTTCTATTGTCACAACAGAACAAACTGGTGATAGTGGCATTAGCTAGCTTTGTGGTTAGCTAGTCTATGATGAGCCATAATTTAGCAATGGATTACGTCATACTGCTAATTGTAAAACATACATTTTCAATATAACAGGCCAAGGAGAGATGATGCGTTTCATTGCTATAACTGTCACGCGATATTAAAGAAATACTTCAGTTACATTGTTAAAAGTTAAAAGGACAGTCAGTCAACTACACTGTAACAACGTAACGCAACTATTACTAGCTAATTCCGCTTCACTCTCGGCTTATTTAACAGCAGCAAAACTGGACATGATAGTCACAAATTTTGTCATGCTTATTTGAGTTAAGAGAACTAATGGGGATGTTCTTTTAATTGTTATTCAAGCAATGCATGTCTCGTGACCAACTCAACGAGTGTTGCCAACAGGAACGGTGTAGAGTGCCCTCTGGTGGACAAACTATACAACTCCAACACTCATGACATGGTTCAAGTGCGTTTCGTCCGTTTTTATTTGATTTTTGATTTTTGAAATAATCATTTATCGGCCATTCTAGCTGCCGATACCGATAGTTTGGAAAATGCCTAATATCGGCCAATAATATCGGCCTGCCGATATATCGGTCTGGCTCTAGTCTGTTCATACTGCTTTAGAAGTTATTAAGGCTTTTCTTGTTGCGTAAAAAAAAAATTGCATGAAAATATTTTAAGGCGGGTTTCCTGATAGTCCCAACCCATTCCGTTGGTTACATCAATGTTGCAAACAAACAAAACGATGGGGAAATGAGCGTGCAAATGGCTTAAAGTTGTCTGTGCTTATTAAACTGGTACATGCAAAACTATTTTAACCATTCACCGTGTCAATGCACCCCTGACTACGAAATGGCATTTAACTCTCCGCGCTTGTGCTTGTTATTTAGCACCAACGGGGGAGGGAGGGGGGGGGGGGGGGTTATGTGCAAAAAGGGTTATTCCCATTTTGTTTTCATTCACTGTTCCTCCGAGCACTACCATTTATAGACGGTGATGTCAGCACTATCTTCCATAGCCCAGGGCCTCTTTGGCACATAATGTATGCAATCTCAGACATTCCATTCCTGCCTCGCAAATAAGCTGCGGGCTACAGCGGGCGTGTGCTTCCCCCTCTTTCTGCAGATATTAAAGGCGCAGAGTGGGAATTGATTTTCTCCTGCTTTTCACTCCTACTCTCTCGTTGAGTTTATTTTTTGGCAGCTTTTTCTCTCTTTCTCTTTTTTTCCTAGCGCAGAGAAACTAGACCGTAAATCCTTTTTCGAACGTTTGGGAATTGCATGTTATTGTTAATGATTTAGTGCCGTCTCTCGGTATCAGTTTTGAGTTTGCAAAATTCACTTTTGTGATTGTGTTATTAAATAAACATCTTTTTAGAGACCGTGATTCGTCTCTATTTTTATCAGCCCCTTATATAAGAACATACGCCTCACTGAACAGACACAGCTCCGGTCTACCCTTGACTAATGGCATGTGGGGTTGTAAAAAGGGGGTCCGTTTTGGCAGCGTTTCAGATGTTTTTCATTAGCTGGTGAAGGACATCAATTTTCGGATGGAATTCCAATTTGCATTTCAGGGCCAGTCCCTCCTTGAGGGCCAGGGCCCTGTTACAGCTTCCTGTAGATTCCCGCCAGAGAAGTAGCAGGGTGGGGGGCTAGTTTGGGGGAAGGGGATTGTTTCTGAGCACATGGAAATGGCCTATAGGGCACCATGGAGACTCCGTCTGTCTTGAAAAGCTCGCAGGCTGGATTGTTCAAGGATGTTTTCACTTGATTGATCTAAAGTGTTGAACTGAGATCCCACTGGATACATGCCGAAGAGGAATTTTGGTATCTTTCATGCGCTTTCTGATTTAGGTTTTATGCATTCAAACGACTATTATGTGTGAAATGACACATTTTCCCTGCAAAACACTGAGCACTGAACATTCCTTCCTTTTGTTTTTAGTTTGCAGACGGACTGGCTGGGAAGGAAAGAGTTAAATTGTAACCACGGTCTGTGGGTTCTTGGCCGGCTCACTGGAGAAATGTAGCCCCCTTTCATTCTCTGGGTTGTTTACACGACTGGCAGCCATTTTAGACTGGAGCTCTGCTAACACAGAGAGGTCTCGGGTTTCTTAGGCTTTCGCAGGGCAGCGAGTTCAGTCAGCGGCTTGTTCTGTCATCCATCTTCCATCGGGGGCCCTTCCCCCCCTCACACATTCACACACACACATACACACTCTCTCTCTCAATCTACAATCTGGTCACCATCCACTGTACTCTGAGAGCTGTACACTGTTCACTTTTAAGTGCTCTGTTGTTTATTAAAACACTAAGCCACTTGAGGGAGAACATTTATAGTGATTTTTTTTCACGGCTAAGGGGTGTTTTTAGTTAACGCATTGCGGAAGTGTGTTTTATCGTGTTGTTGCTAACATGATAATATGATAAAACTTAACAATGTTCAGTATGTGGTGGAATTTATTGAAAATATTTTTAAAATCATCCTTTTTGGATTGGCTTTACATTGATCTATTAGTCAAATGTTTTAATACTCTCTCTCTCTCTCTCTCTCTCTCTCTCTCTCTCTCTCTATATATATATATATATATATATATATATATATATATATTATTGCTTTTGTTGTTTTCTGCTTTTTCATTTAATTTCATATATCCTTTTTATTGAAATATATTTAATTTTTGTTGTTATTTATACATTGTAGTATATTACAATAATAACACGGACTGCTATTTTGTTTTTTTGTGTCGACTTTTTTCATTTTTACGTTGAATTGCTCTCTTTCTCAAGAGTTTTTGTGTGTCCTTTTCTCTCGTTTGCCCCTTTTGTCCGCAGTCACTCAACCTTGTCTTGTCCTAGATTTGAAAGCACATGCTTTCACAGAGCTGTTAAGGGATCAGGATTCTGTGTCTGCATTAGTATCTGTCTGTCTGTTGCCTTGATCATGTACCAAGAAACACAGATGATCTCACTGGACCAAAACCATCAGTATTAATAGCAGCGAAACTCCCATGTAATGAAAACCTTCCCAACGACCTTGTGGTGAAACCAAAGGTTGTCATCTATCGCAGCTGCTAGACAGGACGATGGGTGTGGTTTGCCCACTGAAGGGTCTAATTGGAGGGCTCTTTAAAGGTGATGTCATTTATTTGTCTATGGGTCTTTAACTCAGCACTGTTGCTTTCCCGTCACTCGGGCATTATTCCAGACCTTCTGATTGGATCTAATCAGGTGTTCCTCTGTGTCTAAACAGCCCCTTCCCTTCATCTCACCTGGAGTGGTATCGTCTGCTTTCATTAGGAAATGATTGAGATTGATCAGCCGAGGCCTCACGAGCTGTTTGTAACAATCATGTCAACAAAATAAATACATCCTCTGTTTATGAGAGAGATTTAGCCTTTTCTCGAATCAATAAGCCGTGTATGGTACTGTATGAATGTTGATTTTGTAAGCATGTTGATAGTTGTTCTGCAGTAAATGCTGGTGTTGAATTGAGCTGACTTTGACCTTTTCTGTTTGATTGATCATCCAATAGTGTGATCAGTTCAATGGGCAAGTAATCAGAAATTACAGTACCATGTTAGATTATAGATTTTCTTTTAATTATGTGTTTGGATATTTGCATAATATCTTACATCTGAAGATTGTTCCAAGATATACTGAGAATTTCATGAAAATAATGGCAAAAAAATTGTAATGGTCACAAAACATCCATTTTTCTTTATAAAAAATGTCTTTATATACATTCTTTATATATATTTTAAAAGTTTTTGAGATCTCTGTCCCCACCCCCGTAATAATAGTCCGTTTCCCTTCCACCGATGCGTCAGAATGCCAAACAAGCAGTCATGTTCTGAAATAACATTAATATTTAATATTCCTCGTCTCAACAGCTGAAGTCTTTAACTGTGTGTCTGCACTCCCCCGTTCGCTTTTCCCTGTATTTTATTCCACTCCGTCGTCTTCCCCTCTGTTGTTGACTGAACATTTTCGCAGCGTATGCAGCTGCCGCCTGCCGTGCGCTGTGCTCCATGACCTCAGCTCCTGGCTGCTGATTGGTTAATATAGACTTTGACAGTGCTGCAGCCTGACCGCCACCAATACCCCCTGCAAAACAGAGGTGTTTCAGATGGGTACAGTCTCAGTCCCGTTCCTCCTCTCACCTGGGCTGAGTGTGAACCCCCCCTTCCACCCCCCCAACATCTAGCCCATCTGTTGCGTGAATGAGATCCGTGATGGTGCTTCAATTACAGAGTGTTAGAGGAATGTCAACAGCTGAACCAGACTTCCCTTCACACTACCAGACTTGAAATAAGTAAAGGGAAAAAGTATGTGTAAATTGTTTTCGCAGATGGTTTATTTCGGGCTTGGCTGTGATGCTGTTCATGCCAATCTTGAAATGGTATAACTCAGGAATCCTATTGAAATTAGACTAAAGAATGAAAGAATGTCATTGACAAACTCTCCTTTGTGTGTATCTTTTTTCTTCTTTTTCTTTTTTGTTTGCAGGCCCTGCTGCTCTCATGTCATGACTGAATTGAAAACACTGAGGCCATTGATAAAATTTCCATTAAAGTGGATGAATGTTGTAACAATGAGTCGCATGGCAAAAATGTCAATATAAGCCCCAAAATTATATAATGATGGATGGATGGATGGATGGATGGATGGATGGATGGATGGATGGATGGATGGATGGATGGATGGATGGATGGATGGATGGATGGATGGATGGATAGATAGATAGATAGATAGATAGATAGATAGATAGATAGATAGATAGATAGATAGATAGATAGATAGATAGATAGATAGATAGATAGATAGATAGATAGATAAGCACATTTAAAGTACTGAGGTGTTACATGTCTGCCAACTGATAGATTCAGGCCTTTACTATGTGGTTGCTAAGATGTTCTGAGTCATTGTTAGTTTTGTTGGTTTGCGGTCGTGTGAATGGATTGTCAGATCTACACATTAGCGCAGGTTAAAACGAAATCTCACACTTTTATTTAGTATTTACAGCTCCTAACTTAATAAAACAGGCTGTGTGACTATGACGAATGGTTACCTCACACTGTTAGACCTTATTTTTTTACAGTAAAATACTGGCAACACTGTTGCCAGTAATTTACTGTAAAAATTCACTAAAACTCAAGTTAACTAAAAAATACAACTTATTAGTTTTAGTGCATTTTTACAACACTGTTGCCAGTAATTTACTGTAAAAATGCACTCAAACTCAAGTTAACTGAAAAATACAACTTATTAGTTTTAGTGCTATTTTTACAGTAAATTACTGGCAACAGTGTTGCCAGTATTTTACTGTAAAAAACCTGGTAAGGTCTAACAGTGCATAATAAACATCCTTTGCAAGTTCGAAGGACTTTATTTAAATTGGGGACATATCATGCTAAATCCTCTTTTTTGCCCTTAAATGCATTTTGTTGTATATTTGGTGCGTTTATAAGTATAGAAACGTTGAAATTATCCTCCTCAGGTGCTTCGTTTATATCTTTATATTCTTATTTTTCAACCTGTTCCGATTTTTCTGTTCTCTATGACGTATTTACGACAAATACGTCACAGTATTTGCAGCGGAACTGATAAATAAGGACATTGACTACCAGCCCAACACTTTGAGCAATACACCATTGTTATTTCTTGCTCCGATTTTGTAGTCCAAGCTCAATGATATTTACCCTTTAAATGCAATGCAAACACCTCTTTAGCTGTTGGCACGTGCCAGTGTTGGTGACCCCTGGTCTAGGGTCTGACAAGGTGTTGTATTTAAAAGTGCTTTAAAAATAAAATGAATTGAGTTGTGTTGTGGGATGAGGTAGGCTCCAAAATGTAATAGGTTATGTATAAAATAATCCCAGAGTGTAAAATAGTAGTAGTGATGCTTGCTTTAGCATTGCACCATTTTCATTTGCTGCAGTGCCTTTAGTTGAGCAACATTACCACACCGTGATTGGCACCGTCTTTGACATTTCCCGCAAATGCCGTGTGTGGTGCGCTGTAGTCTGGCATGGCATTAGATTGGGTGGCTCTTCATGTCTTCAGTGTGATTAGGAGATGGAGATTCTTTAAATAGAATGCCAATGAAGGAGTGCATGGTCTGATTGGCAGTGGCAATGTATAATTCAGTTTTCAACCCCCAGGATTCAGAGCGAGCCTGTGTTCTGATTACTAATCAGCAGACACGGTGACTCTCCCCACCTCTTCTACGGCAAGAGAAGGCACCACCAGCTATCAGCTGCTGTGTCTGTCATGAACTGTTGCGTGCCAATCTGGAGAGCCCTGCTAAAAGAGGCGGGAGGGGGTGAGAGAAAATGCCTTGTTACCATGGAGAAGGAGACCTGGGGTGATGGTGGCTGGTTGTAAAGTCTAGGTCTTTTTAGTCTCCTTATATCCTGTTTTTTTTCTTCTTTCCTCTTCTCAGAGCCCTTCTGAATGCCCTGCTTTCCTTGGGAACGTACAGTTTTCTGCAGTGTAAGATTTTGTCGCGTTTTTGCACGTTGACAGCTGCAGTAGAAGTCAGTAGTTTAGTACTTAACTGTAAGTAATACACTTCGACGTCCAATTTGTCGTACACCGTTTGTGCGACAGACCTGAAATCATGTGGGATTTTGGGGAGGGGTGCTCTGTGAAAAATATGCTGTTAGATATATGGATAAAAATGTTGTGTTATTACGGGATGGCAAATTAGTAGCTTATTAGTATCTTATAACTTTATATTTCATTTATGAATGTAATGTTAGCTAACTAAACAACCAAAATCGCAATTTTTTTTCCTTAAACATATTCTGATAACCACAACGATTGTTTTTTTTTTTGTTTTTTTTTGGTAACACTTTACTTGAAGGGGTGTGCATAAGACTGACATGACATCTTCATAACCATGACATGACATATGTCTTGAATATGAAATAGGGTTTATGCATGTTTATGACAACTGTCATTAAGTGTCATTCGCTCAATAATGACATTTTGAATGCAAATATGACATTGTTTAAGATGTCTTTGTTATGACATCTTGACATAAACCAATATATCATAACCTGTCAGTGTCTTTGTCATGACAACTTGACATTACTAAGACAACACAACCTGTCATAAATATGACTTAGCAGATGAATTATAAAACTTAAGAAACCTCTTAGATTTATTGGTTACCATTACATTAAACTGTCATGTGGTTGGCTTTGACATCGGCTGTCATGAGGCCATTATAACTGTGTCATGAATATTTTTCGTGACCTCAACTACAGTGGTACACATTGAATTTGTCATTAAAAAGTTATAATGGCTTCATGACAGCTGAAAATATTTGTATCGTATCTGCCTTCAAAATCCTTTATCGGTCGGGCTCTAGTGTTGATGGACCTTTAGACTTAAGACTAGAGTTTAACAAGTAACAAAATAAAATTGTCTTCCAAATTTCAAATAGTTTAATGAAATAGCTGTTGTTTTTTTCCCACATCAATGATTTTAATAGCACCATAGGTCTGATGAAAAATAATGCCCTTGACTTTGTAAAGTGAACGTTTAATGTGTATATTTTACAGCCATCCGACTGTGAAGGTTGATTTATGGTCAGCGTCTATCTCTCGCTCTTGTTTTCTCACTGGTTTTGGCTGTCTCTCTGCTATCCGTCATATATCTCGCTTCTCATCATGATTTTGTTTTTGTTCTGAGCTATACTTCTTTTGTTTCAACTGTCCGACCCATTCACATTTCTGGTAATCAGAACCAGAGCCGCTCCAGGAGTCCGACGTCCCACTAGCCTGGGGTGAATTCTGGCGGTTTGGTTGGACTTATTCACATTCCATGGCACATTTTTTGAAATCTCGCTGAAATGTGGGCCTAAGAGTGCAAAGAGTCCACTACATCTTTCCAGCTTTCCTTTTTCCACTTTGTGTCCTCAGCATTTTACAGCTTCCCAGAAAACATTGCCCAGGTTTTCCCAAATTTAAAACCCATTACTGAACCTTAGCCAGTGGCTAAATCAACCTTGTGTTCCCATGTTGTCTGCACAACAATCAGATATATGTAATATCCACCGAGGGAGTTCAGAGTGAGGATGAGTCATAGCTAGTGCAGTTTTAAATCACAGTGCTTCATTCACACCCTCTTTTTTAAAGCTTGTGATTTGCTCATTCACACACTTTTGCTGGATCCGCTATAGTCAGGAGGACTCCTGCTGGTTAGTATGCGGTATTGCATGTTGCATCATGGATCTGTGTTTTTGTTCGGTGATAATTGCATTCTACTTGTTTTGAGCTGTTGAATTGCTTATTGACTGTACTATCTCGTCCCTTTTTACTTCATCTAAATCAGCGTCAAAGGAAGTCACGTCGCATCAATATTTCCTACATATCTCTGAAACACACAGGCACCACCAGGATGCCTCTTTATTGATTCCTGGTTCACATGAACAAAACAGTTCCCTTCAAGTTCACCTCCTTAAATGGCACCAAAGTCAACATAAAATCAAAATTAATCATTTTTATCTTCCATAACACACAGTTTTTTGCCTTTCCATCTATTGTGGTCAACTTTTCACCTTCCCAATGGATAAATAAAAATCTTTTTTTTCTTCTTTGAATATCTTGTTTTGCTTGTTTGCATGTAAATGATCATATTATAAATAAATCCATAAATCAATATTATGGAAGTGCACCTAAAGGAATACTCTGACTTTTTTGGACTTTAGCTTATTCACCATATCCCCCAGAGTTAGATAAGTCCATTTTCATCTCTGTGCATGCCGTTACTCTGTCTGACGCACCCACCGCTAGCCTAGCTTAGCACAAAGACTGGATGTAAATGGCTACAGCTAGCATACTAATCCTAATAAGTGACAAAATAACTCAAACATTTTCCTATTTGCATGTTGTGGTTTCTATATTCACAGAGTGTACAAATAACAAGGTCATATGAGACACAGCCATCTTTAACCATATAAATATTGGTGCTGCGGTAATCACTCCGCCCAAGTAGCAGTGCTTCACCTTAGAATATAGTTCCCAATATTTATACGGTTAAAAGATATGTGTCGCATTTGACCTTGTTATTTGTACACTCTGTGACTATACAAATCACGATATGTAAATCGGAAAATGTTTGCGTTATTTTATCACTTATTAGGATTAGTACGCTAGCTGTAACCATTCACATCCAGTCTTTGTGCTAAGCTAGGCTAGTGGTGGGTGCGTCAGACAGACTTACAGCACGCACAGAGATGAAAAAGGTATGGACTTATCGAACTCTGGGGGATACAGTGAATAAGCTAAAGTCCAATAAAGTCGGAGTGCTCCTTTAAAAATTAAGGTTCCAAATATACTGTAAAATAACCAAATTTGATTACCAGAAGAACCTTACAGTGAACAGTTCTTCAAAGAAACGTAGTGTGAAGAACATTTTAATAATCTGAAGAACTGTTAACACCAGTGCACAGACAAACACCAACAAACAGGTTGGCTGTTGGATTCAGAATTTTATGAAAAAGAGCTGTCGTTCACACTGCCGACAAACACTGAACATGTTCAGTCGGGTGAAAATAAACCCTGACCAACGCCAACAGGAGTAAAGTTGTTGGTGTTTGTCTGTGCAGTGTGAACTGGCCTGTGTGTTGGTTCTAAAGGTTCTATGGATTGTAATTGTCTTCATGGAACCATTGTTAAAGAAAGCACCTTTATATTTAAGTGTATTGTGCTTGACTTAATCTGCAAATACTCCGAAGGCCCACTTTTAAAACTTATTACCTGCGCTGCACGGCAGACAGTGAGTGTAATGTATTGCAGCCTGTTTGCTAATGGCAGCCGCCAGTCCTGGCACAGATGTTGAGCTGTAGAGGAGCAGTGCCGCCCAAACTCCCTGTTCCTTCACGGTGATTAATGAAACCCCAGCTCACCGAGCTCCTCTCTCAGCCTCGACGGACCACTTCGGTCTCTCAGGTCCCCGCTGTATTTCCTTCACGCTGTCAGATTTATACCAGGGTGCAGTGCATATTTATGAAGTGCACTCTCCATTTGCACTCGTGGCTTGTTTTTCTTACATTTACTGTCCATGGCTCTGGATATTAATCATACGTCACTCACCCCCTCTGCTGCAGCTGTCGCTGCTCTTATGGTCGGACAACAGCCGCATAATTGAGCGAAACGCTCCAGTTCTGCAGGAAGTAGGTCTAAGGAGCCAACTCTTACACCAGGGTACTTGTGGTGAATGTTAACATTTTAATGTGTTCTGTTTAAAGGACTTCATATTTCTTGCTGTATGCTAATGTCTTTGTTTAATATGCGTATATCAGCTGTCCATTTTATATTCCACCCCAGCTCAAGCCAATTGCCTTGAACGCCAATGGCTGCATCTTAAATTTACATGCCAGCCAGACTAAGTAGTATGCAAAATGTTGATCAGTGCGCCCCAAGTCAAGGTACTTTGAAAATAGTAATAACAGAGGTGTCTAGATTTCTGAAATGTTCATCCTGGCTTTTGTAGCACATAATTCTTTGAGCTCTACTATTTTAAGAGCAGATGTTTGAGTCTAAAATTTACATGATAATGAACTAACATATGAACTTGCATATTAATGAATAACACTCTCGCTGACAGTATGTGGTTAAGTGCAACTGTGGTGTCAAGAATTGTATGATGTAGTTCGTTCAAAAACTGGTTTAGATACTACTTAAAGTGATGGTTCACCCAAAAATGAAAACTCTTCCTTCATTTACTCACCCTCATGTTTTTCCAAACCTGTATGACTTACTCTCTTCTGCAAAAATCAAAGATTGTTATGGCTAAAAACATTATTGGACCCATTGACTTTCATTGTTTGGGGAAAAAAATCTTCTTTTGTCTTCTTAGAAGATATATAACCTGCTCATATACAGGTTTGGAAAGACATGGGGTGATTTAAATTTTAATTTTTGGGTGAACTATCACTTTAAAGCTATGTAAATGGGACAAACTATGTAAATGAGCGTTTAAAAAGTTAATATCATTTTACATGACTGTCTAGAATAATACATTCTGATTGGCCATCAGCAGTCACATGTTTTGTATACTACTGTTCAAAAGTTTGAGGTCAGAAAGATGTTTTATTTTTAAAGAAATCAATACTTTAAGATTTATCAAGGATGCATTAAATAGTGTAAATTGACTTCTATACTTTGTAACTGAAAGTTATCCCAGGCAAACAATTATATTTCTTCTCACAAAACTTTTACTTAAATACATAGTTCACCCAAACATTTAAAATGTGTGACAAAAGATATTTATTTATTTTTACAATATAATACCATGAAAGTCAGTGTTATTTAGATCCTTCAAAAAAAAATCCTATTTTGTGAAGAAAGCCATAGTTAAATTTTAAGTTCACAATCGCTTTAATGTCCATTAATTTGGTATGAATGCATCTAATAAACATCCCAATATACAGTTACCCAATTGCAAAATAAGCCACTTTAAGATAGTACAAGACCAACTTACTGTACATTAACACATTACATAGCTGTGTCCAGTTATACAAAAGAAAAATGGACCACTTTAGGGTCAAAAATGGTGTTTACTTAAGCTCCCCCTACCGTTTATGTCCCGTAGATATCAGTTAACAGCATGAATTTGGTGTCGGAATTGACGGAATTGAATCTCAAAAAAAAAATTAATGAGATTCCTCGTTGTCACTCCCTGTCTGCTGCAAGCATTCGCTCCAAATTTCATCTGACATAGTGAAGACTGAGTGTGATGTAACATCATATTTTCATGAGTGCTGTGCTCTTTTTGACGTGGGACGTCTGACTGCCGTATTTAGTGCTGCTGGGAGACGTTTCGGTCTGTTGCCCTTTCCGTCAATGGGGCAGGCCGTGGGGGGGAGGAGGAGCCCCTTAGCGTGTCATTCCAATGTGACGAACAGAGATGACACAGGCAGAAAATAACCTTCTATTTCAGCCCCAACCGAACCCCCTTTAATGTCTGATGGAACCAGCCAATCACAGCTGGCTCTGTTGCTAGGTAATGGCTCTGCCGCCCCCGTGCCGAAGTATGTTAATACAAGGCGAATTGCATCCCCCTTGCCGAGACGAGAGATCATACGGATGTGGGTGTGTTGGGGGTTTGTCTACTACAGTGAGGGAGAGCGGCCGAGATGATGAGAAAAAATACAAAGGCCAACAGGCAGAATTATAGGGGACAGACGAGAATGAATCATCGCAGTCAGATTCAGTTGGTTGGTTTCCTCAGCAGACGCCGGCTTTATACAAAAACAAAGTGAACAGGTTCCCTCACATCAAACTCTGTTCTTCATTTTTGTTTCTTTTGTGTTTTAAGGTGAAAAGGGGTTTGGACCCTATACAAAATCTCTCTGAAAGAGAAATTTCACTCAAATTTCTATTAAATTCCTTCTATTTTGACAGTGAAGTTCCATTGTGACCCCGCCTTTCCTCTCTCTCTCATGTCTTTCTGTAACTTTGTCTTTCTAGAACTTTGTCTTTGCTCTTCCATTCTTTCCCTGAACAGTCTGTTAAATGTTTTCTATTTGAATACATTGGAAAGTAATGTATTACTGTGATGGCATCATTACTCCAGTCTTCAGTGTCACATGATCCTTCAGAAATCATTATAATATACTGATTTGCTGCTCAAGAAACATTTATTATTATCAATGTTGAAAAAAGTGAAAAAAAAAGTTGTGCTGCTTAATACTTGTGTGGACACCGTAATGCACTATTTTCATGATTCATTTATTTAAAGGTGAAATGAACCTTTGGTCTAATAAAACATTAGTACCAAGTCAACCGTTCCCTGAGATTTGTTTTCATGATAATCGAATGTAAAGAGTTTTATCTCTAAAAACCGTTTAGCGAATAACGCTAGTACTGGGGGCATTTACTAAGTAAAAAGAAATCGCTAGTTTATACCACTAACAAGGCTCAAAATAGCCCCACACTAACACAGTAACATAATGAGGGTCCATACATGCAAAACGAAGCATTGACAACTTTGTAAGTGTACAGACCGTTAGTTCACTTTGTGTATACAGGCTGGAGCCATCTTTGGAAAACAGACTCGATAAGTCGATCCCCGAACGCTGTTCATACAGTTCAGAAGTTCACTGAACTTCATACAGTTCAGCTCACTTGGCACGTCGTTCGTGGTTCGACTTGTCGTGACTGTTTTCCCAAGATGGCTCCAGTCTGTATACACGAAGTGAACTGTCTTTACAAAGTATCTTCTTATTAAATGGTCTGTACACTTACAAAGTTTCAATGCTTCATTTTGCATGTATGGAGCCTCATTATGTTACTATGTTAGTGTGGGGCTATTTTGAGCCTTGTTAGTGGTATTAACTAGCGATTTCTTTTTACTTAGTCAATACCCCCTTTACTAGCGTGATACGCTAAACAGTTTTTAGAGATAAAACTCTTAACATTTGATTGTCATGAAAACAAATCTCAGAGAACGGTTGACTAGGTACCGATGTTTTATTAGACCAGAGGTTCATTTTGCGCTGGAGTTCTCCTTTATAGAAAGTTATTTTGAAATATAAACCTTTTGTAACATTATAAAAGTCTTTACTGTCACTTAATCACTTTAATGCATCATTGCTGAAAGTATTCATTTCTTTTAAAAAAAAAAGTCTTGCTGACCTTGAACTTTTGAACAGTAGTGGATGGAGTGCCTAGTATGCATACTATGCAAATTTCATGCATGCATTTCCCAAAGGAATTGGATTAAAAATCCACCGCTTGGCTGGTATTAATCATGCAATGTAGTTAGACCATGTGACAATGTAGCATATTACTCTTTAAATCGTCTGCCATCGCATACTGTTTCGCATATTACTTTTAAAATGAATAGAAAGTAGGAGGAATTTAGATGAACTGGATATTTTTAATTACACATTTACTTGAATCCACCCTACATACTGCACAGTATACAGTTAGTAGTACAATATTCCTAACATTATCACTATTCTGCTAGTCTGGCTGTTTGATTATTTTATTCTCTATATTAGCTTTGTTATTTGAACATCAACGGTATCATGCGGTTCCTCACTACCTCTTTCCGTGTGTTGGTTCCCAGTGCTCATTCATCTGCCCTGCTCTTGGGATGCTGTGGTGTGTCAGCATCAGGCCAGTATGCAGTGACGGACGGCTTGTCAGAGTGACAGCCACCAGAACAAACACACCCATATGCATGCGCTTGCATTAATATGCATGGACCCTGCACACATGCCCCTGGTTGTTATTTGGGGAAAAAGACCTTTACGATAATCAAAAAATGTATGAGCTTTGTATTAAGTGAGATAAATATTAATGAGCAAGCATGGTTTGGATGGGCGGATGTAGTTTAATAACAAGCGTATGTGTTCGCTGAGGAGAATGCTGGGAAGGCCGGCAGGACGCAGGCTAGTGAGCGGAATACTAATGCGGCTGCATATCTTTGTTCCGTTCCAGCCCTCACGTTTCTCCGGAGTCATTCACATGCAGTCGAGCGCACTGTGTCTGTGGACGTACTATACAATCAGATTCTTGTCTTCCCCTAGAGCACACAAATATCGCTGTATTTGTTATCACACACACAGGTGTTGTTATTGCAGTAGCTTTCGTGCCAGTGCAATCGTTTGTCTTTTAGTGCGTTTAGTGTTGTTTTAGCTAGTGTGTGTGTTTTTAACACTAAGGTGCTCAAGGTATTTTTGATTGTCGCTCAGTTGTTGTTGTTTTTTTTTTTGATGCCTTAATGTTAAGCTATTTTATTCAGTTCCCATAATATATATATATATATATATATGAAGAGTTCAGATGCAAAAGCCTCTAAGTGCCATTGGAAATTTTCTTCTAAAATGATCATTTTTATCAAGCTTATATATTTAAGTTCATTAATTTCACTTAAATGACAATTAATAGGTAATCTTCATTGCATTTTAAGTGAAATTGTTGAACTTAAATATACAAGCTTGATAAAAATGATCATTCTAGAAGAAAATTTCAAATGGCACTTAGAGGCGTTTGCATCTGAACTCTTCATATATAGGGGTTCGGCCGGATACCGAATACACTGGTTAAGATCCCGCCGAAACCGAATACCACTCCCATCCTCAGTCCATTAACACAGTAAACACATTAATGAATTAAACAACCTCCACAACAGTGTATTTTTTCATTGTATTTTTATTTTAACTGTAAAATAAAAATAATAAAAAGAATAGGCAACTTTATGCCAGGATGAAAATTGGAGAAAACAATTTTGACAGTAACCGTATATATCAAGATCCGAAAAATATCACGAAAATCACACACATCTCTTACATCATAATTAAATTAACCTGTAACCGCTAAACTTTTACATGAAATGAGAGTTTCCTTTCAGGAAAACAAGACGCTCGGCATGAACAGGTGATAGCCGGTTGGGAGTGTTGGAACGAATGTACCTCCCCAGCAGTAGCCACTGAAAAGTGCTTGCCACCCCGAGACAAATCGGCATTGCGAATAGAACATATAGCTCGACTTAAATCACCTTCTTTTAACTGAAAGTGCTGTCAAACAACTCTTTTCCTGCTCACGAATTCCATTTTCAAATTCTCAGCCCTACTGCACTCGAACCTACATAAACATCTTCCCGTAATCAACGACTGGTGACGTCAGCCAGTGTAGCATGCAGAGTGCAAGCCTATGGTTTGGTTCAGTGGCAGAAACCGAACCCCATCAAAAAGCCCAATATTCAGCCGAATCCGAATCCTGGATTCGATGCAACCCTAATATATACAGTATATATATATATTTATTCGTTGTCAGACTGTACGAACATGATCGTCGTTGTTAGCCACGTCACACTGTCGGAAAGAAAATTTGTCCAAAGTTTTACACCATCAATCAATGACACTTACGTTCACAGTGAGCTGCATAACCTGTGGGATTGAAAAGGTGGCTACATAGAAATCTCTAGCTTTCATTGAGGTCATGGCTTGTCTTGAAAAACAAAAGACAATTTGATGGTCATCGTTGGAGAAGTCACACCGCAGGACTGTGAGTCAAATCTTCTGACAATGTAGAATTTGATCGAAGGGTCATAAATTGGCTGTCGGTGAGCATGTCAAACTTTGGAAACTTCCAAAACTGAGGAAACTTTCAGGATTTGCAAGATTAGTTTTAGATGGCCAAATCGTGGCCACAATCGTACAGCGTGCAGCCGGCTTGCAAGCATGAGGATTTGAGCGAGTTTGACGATTCAGAGCATCTTCAAATCTGCAGCTCTTGTGGGGGGTTTCCAATCTGCAGCTGTCAGTATCTATCAAAACAGTGGTCCAAGGAAGGGACGGTGGAAAACCGGTGACAGGGTCATGAGCGGCCAATTCTTATCGATGCATGGAGAGAGTAGACTGTAGCTCAAATTGCTCAAGTTAATGCTGGTTCTGATTGACTTGCGGTCAACAGTATTTCTCGATAAGGATTTAGATCAGGGTTTCTCAAACTCGGTCCTGGAGGGCCGCTGTCCTGTAGAGTTTAGCTCCAACCATGATCAAACAAGCTAATCAAGGTCTTCATGATCACTAGAAAGTCACAGGTAAGTGTCTTTGATTAGGGTTGGAGCTAAACTCTGCAGGATAGCGGCCCGGCTCCAGGACCGAGTTTGAGAAACCCTGATTTAGATTATCAGCCCTAATGTCTAAACCATACGAGACTGGTAGACTGACCCCGAGCTATGAGGTTGTGAAATGAAAGTTTTTGCTCCCATTGAAGCTATACGTTTGTATGAAATCAACCTTGTTTAAAGAAAAACATGTTTTATCAGCGATCTTATGAAAAAAAAAAAAAAAAAAAAAAAACGACACTACCCACAATCCTAATAGTATAATCCCCATAGTAGCAACATCTGCTGATTGGTCCAACTCGCTGTTACCATAGAAATGTTTACCTTACTGGGGAACGGCTAGAGCTACCCGCGGCTGTTGTTGTAGTGTACCGAGTTGCTCTGCATCAGAACGTAGACAGCCATACCTCAACTTCCACACTTTCCCAATTGAGAGTTTTCATTAATCATCCAAACCACATCGTCATAAGTGACGGAGAGATTTGGTCCAGCGGTATCTATCGGACTCCACCATTGTAAAAAGCTAACCGGAAGAGCTGTATCCCTACTAAAATACGTACTTCCGATCTTCAATTTTTTCGTGACATAGGCCTATAGAGGGACAGAAAGCTCTCAGATTTCATCAAAAAGATCTCCATGTATGTTCTGAAGATGACTGAAGGTCTTGGTTTGGAACGACATGAGGGTGAATAATTGATTATAGAATTTTCATTTTTGGATGAACTAACGACACTTCATAAAGGTTTTTAGTTATTTGACTGGAAAATAAATGTCCATTTTATTATTGAGCTTAAGTTTGAATTGACAATTTGTTGTCTTTGTGTATAATCGGACTTGTTGTGTGTTCACGAATATTGTTTGCGTTCGGTAGACTGTGTGTGTGTTCTCCCCTCCTCTCCCTGCTGTAGTCAAGCCTTTTCCAGGGGGAGTTTCACCACATTAGTGGACTCCAGTTTAAATGTCACCCACTACTGAGAGACAACCCCTCCCTGCACCAGCAAGGAGCCCCTGCACTGACCTTGATCCCGCAGAAATGTCACGGTATCCACCCCGCCTTGATATTACACTGGAGAAAAGGGACTATATTTGCACATGAAGACTCTTGCCATTAAATATCCCACACAACCATTTGTTGAACCTTCTGTTTGCTTGGCTTTGAATGGCCCTGGTGTTACTTTTACTCTCTGTCAATTGTCTTTGTGTTACACACTGGTGGTTACGTAGTTAGTCTACACAGTTTGTTGCCTGCCTAATATAGAAGCGTCTGTAATAGAGCCTCGTAAATGTCTAATTTAAAACGTCAGTCAAGTTTATCGTTTAGTACAAGCGAGTGTCTCTCTACATAGTCATTACAAATAAAGAGTCATTTCATACATCTTGCTCGCATTTTAACAAATGCACACTATTGATTTCATTAGAGCTATCATAGGAAGAAATTATGTTTTAAAATATTTTCAAAAAGAAATTAGGTTATTTAAATTGCAATAATATTTCAAAAATAATGCTAGCATTATTGATTAAAGGGTTAAAATGTGTTTCCTTTTCTTTGGATCATAGGTGCACTGCTGCCTAGGATTTTGGCATTAGATGTTGCACAACAGCCTAAGTTTAAATGTCTGTTCTGAAATAACATGAAAAGCGTAAGTTATGTGCGCACAGTGTGACGGAAACCTTAAGGGATTGTAAGAGAGTTTCATCATTCTCGTGTCGCATTCAGCACTGTCCTCATCTCTGGTTCTCTCCTTCAGGCCCAACTGTGTTCTGTCCTGTAAAATTGCTTTTAAATTACATTTCTAGGTTTCTTCTAAGATTTCCTTTGCTATCTGTGGAGGAGAGGAAATAAATATCCATTCGGAATATCCCTTTTCATCTACTTTTGCGTTATGGAAGTTGACAGTGAGCTGGACTCAATGTACCGGTCAGGTCTTTAACCCTCAGTGTTTCCCATTATAGCAGAATATACAGTCAAACCAAAATGTATTCAGACACCTTCAACATTTCTCACACAATCACAGTTTATTCGCTTTGGTTTAGAAAATGGTAATAAAATGTGACAAGAACTAAATCAGTATTTCACTGGTTTTGGTCTCGCAAATGAATTCGGTTGAATATCTGTCAGCTTTTAAATTTAAGTACACAATTAGATAAGACCAATTGAGGTCAACCAATTACTGAGCAATTCTTAATTTTGTTCAGTCTGTGGTTTAAAAAGGCTGCATTAGCAATTAAAGAAAAAAAAAAAAAACTTAAGCAAAATATGTGTCATTTTTGGTCCCAAATTTGTATACATTTTATTGTATTAAGGATGTTGGGGTATAATATGAATTAATAAATAAATAATGAATAAAATAATATGAATGAATAAATAAATAAAATAAATGAATTAATAAGTAATAAATAATATAATAATCAATTAATATATAAATAATAATATAAATAATAAATTAATAAATAAAATGTGAATTAATAAATGAACTATAGTGTCTTCACCCACTAGTAAAAATATAAATAATAATATAAATAATAAATTAATAAATAAAATATGAATTAATAAATGAACTATAGTGTCTTTACCCACTAGTAAAAATTATATCTGGTGTCTGAATTTTGGTTTGACTATATATTAGGGCTGTCAGTTGAATCTACATTACATCATCAGTACATTCAGTACATTATCTTCAATTGGATGTTTTTCTCAACAAATATTGACATGCAATTCATAAATCAGAATATCATCAATAATTGATTCGATAAAATGTTGAATTGATTGACAACCCTAATAAAGATTAGCATGGTGAGATTTTAAAACAATATCTGTAATAATTTGATAGTATTCTCATCCAGCGCCTCTATTACAGAGCACATTTACTCTCCATTCTCGATCTGAAAACATAATCATCTGTAAATCGGATATGATGAAGAGTGTTAAAGGAAGCAGGGCACCCTGTTCAAATCATGATAAATGTGTGCGAAGGAGCTGCGCTCACCCATGCTGTGCCGCCAGAGCTTCACTTCGCAGCCTCGGGCATCAGGTGGCCGGATTTAAATAGCAAGGGCCGAGGCCACATCTGTTGCGGCTGGTCTGGTGGAGAGAGCCGCCGATGCTCGGGTCTGTGTGTGTGAGATGACATTTGGATGAGCGGGGATTTACCCAGCAGCTGCGCAGACGCAGGTCGGCATGATGGATGATGGGTCCGCTTGCCTAATGTACAGCACAGAAAAACAGTCGTGTGGTGTTGCTCGAATGCTTAGTGGATTTTTGTAAGACTCAATGGCTCCCTTCTAAACCACAATTATCTGTTGTTTGTTTGTTTGTGTGTTTCTGTTACAGCTTTAAGTTTATTAGAGACAAATACATAAGCTTATTTCTGCTGCATACCAATTGTATCTACACTGTTCGGAAAAGAATAGCAGTTTTATGCTACTTTTTTGTCCTCATTATGACATTTATTCACTGTGTTGGTCTGGACATTAAAATGCGCCCTTTTTCTTTTTGGGGAGCTAAAATGTCTTTAATCAGTCAACTTAATGAGTTAAAAATGAAATGTTTTAAATTTTTGAAACTGCTTGTAGTTCATTCATCACTTTGGATACATACTAGTACTATTTTTGCATTATGTATAGTCATGTGAATATGGATAGTCTTAAATATACTCTTCTAAAGTATGTTGTTTGGATGGTTCTCATACTATTTTTGCAGTATGCGGTTATGTGGAGATGTATTATCGTCTTGGATATAGTCTTCCTCTTCTAGACTGTGGGTTTGGATGCATACTACCATACTAATACATGTTTTTTCAGTGGGTATAGTGTTATGTGCATGCAGTATAGTCTTCCTCTTCTAAACTATATATGTTTGGGTGCTTCTACTTTTTTGTTGCAAAATGTGTAGTCTTATGTGCATATGTCTTTTATGCGTTATCTTCACAGCAAAATCCCCAGTGTTAAATTAACACTTAGAGTGTAATTCTGAGCAGAGTGCTAGGCCCTGTTTACACGAGAACGCTCGCGGGTGAAAACGTAAAAATATTTTATCGGATGTGCCTTGCGTTTACACGGCGAAGGTGTTTTTGAGGCTCAAAAACGCAAAAAAATGAAACCACCCTCCAGAGTGGAAATCTTAAAAACGCTCCACAGCCGCGTTCCCGTGTAAACGGTAAAAACGCAAAAGTCTGCTTGACAGTGAAGGTTGTACGCAAGGACTTGGTGTTGTTGTAGTATGCACTCCTAGCCACCTGAAGTGCATACTATATTGAATTTCACACACTTTTGCGTCTCCATTTGCACGCGGATTTCCCACACAAAACGCTCGTCTAAACACAGAATAAAAAAAGATGACGCAACGCCACTTTTCTCTTCAGAATCGTTTCTGTGTAAACATAGCCTTAAATGAACTCTGAAGCAGTTTTATAGTTTATGAGATAATTAAGTGAATAATTGAGTGAAAATTTTGCATTATTGAAGACACCTAACAAGCAGAATCACTAAAGGAGAAAACCGTTATTTTAAGTCACCATTATGGTGATCAGTGTTCACTTTATTTGGGCTCTTGAACCTTAAATCATTAACTTTATTTTTTTTTTGGCTGCTGTACATAAGTTATAACAGCCAGATGAATAAATAGAAAAGGTAACCCCATCTGGCGTCTTCAATAATACTCAAGTCATCACTTAATTAATCACTTAATTATCTCATTAACTTTAACACTGCTTCAGTGTTCATTTAACACTACGTTCAGAGTTTATATAATTCACACTTTCAGTGTTAATTTAACACTGGGGATTTTGCTGTGTTCCTCTTTTAGAATACATGAGTTTGAAATTCTAACTAATTTTTACTTTTGGTAGAATGTATAGTTTTGCTTATGGATAGTCTTAAATATAGTCGTCTTCTGGACTATGGGCTTGGATGCATACTACTCATACTTTTTTGCAGTGTGCACTTTGAATACGCTTACGTGGATATAGTCTTGGATATAGTCTTCCCTGTAGTCTTCTAGACTGTGTGGGTTAAGATTACATACCATGCTAATTCAAATTTTTGAGTAAGAGTTATGTGAGTATGTATAGTCATAGACTATAGGTGTTTGTGTTCGGAGACATACTTCTAAGATTTTTTTAAACGCATGTTTAGTCTTACATATGTATATAGTCTTATATATTTCTCTTCCAGGCTATATGATTTTAAGAATGCATACTAGCTCATACTATACTAGTTTTTGCAGTATGTATATTGTATACAGTGTATAATTTTATGCCTTCATGCAACCTATTAGATTATACATATTGCATAATAATGTGTAGTATAGTAGTATACATCCCAAACTATAGACTAGAAGAACACGACTACATGAGTTTGGATGCATACTCTTATACTAATTTTTGCAGTATGTTAAATAGAAGTATAGTCTTGGTGGGGAAAGTTGTTTAATTGGCTATTTTGTTAAATAACGATTATGTCTGTCATTGAAACAGTGCGCGGTCACCTTTACAAATATAGTCAGCAGTCAGAAACCCTGCTGGTTTTTTGTTAGCCAGGTCTCCCTCGCTCTGCATGAGGTGCACCTCGCCACAGTGAATAACCCACCTGCCCCTGACATTTCACTCTTCCTCGCACAAATGATACAGTATCTCTTCACCAGACCACACTTTTGAAGCTCACACTCCCGCAAAATTACTGCATCCCACTGTTGCCTTTTCCTGAGTAATTGAGGTGAGAACAGTGGGAAACCTCGCCCTTCCTCCACCCTCTGCTTTCCCATCTCCTTTCACCTATTCAGAAAGAGGTTTTTCCCCTTTCGTTCTTGCTCCAGATCGGCTGTGACAGACAAATACAGAGTGCTCTGATTGGACGGATGGGGAAAACACATCTTCTTTTTCGTTCTTCGTTCTATTTTTGGTACAGATCTTTCCAGCTTTTGGATAATGAAGTCCACAGTAAGAGTGAATCTCCAAGCTTTGGTGTTTCATCAAGTTAAACCTTGGGTGATGTGTCTATCTAGGCGATAAAGCGAAAATGTGGCACACGCTGATAAAACGCTCTTTTGCTCTTGCAGCTGACAGAAAGTCAATGTTCAAGTTGAGAAATATTCGAGATGTGTAACTATTACGCCCGACGATATGACAGGTGTCCCCTATTGATTATGTCTTCATATTGGCACACAAACAACACTCAAATGACTATGGCAGGAGAAAAAAAAATCCATACTCTATCTGGCAGTGCATCAAAAGGACATCCGTGCACATATTTAGAATGAGAACACAAACACGGGCACTCATTTTGTAGCTCAGAAATATCAGCGCTGTTCATTGAAGGAGACATTAGCATTGCGTGACCTCTAGCTGGGCGTTCTCCTCCCCTGCCTATCCGTATCTACACCCTAATCAATTTGAGCGAGATCAAAACGGCTGACATCTTCCTCTTCAAATGGATTAGTTCCTTTTGTGGCATCTTAAGGCTGATTGAGGGAAGTGTGCTGTGTGGAATACATCAGGACAACTGCCGCCCCATGCAGCACGGCTCTCGCCTTCATGTTTATTTATTGCAAAGCTCCTAAAAGGCACAAAAAAAGCACCTGTTTCCTTCCCTGGCTTCCTGTCAGTAAATGAAACCTGGGGACAGAAAGGCTGCTCTGATGAGACGGATGTCTAATGCATCTGCCTGTTGTGCGTCTGTTGCCAAGCAGTGGATCAAACACAACACTGTCTCGGGTTAACAGGCTTTCCGACATCAGACGGTTAACCTTGAGAGATTTCGGATGTTTCGTCTGTATCATATCCATCATTTAAGGACAATTTGCTAGTCTTGTGATGTTTGGAAGCGTCGACTGTCGGTAATTCAGGATGAATGCATGTTGAAATCAAGAATCAAGAAATCAAGACTGACCTGGTTTGATTTGTCTGCACTTTTCCGCGCTTTTTTTTATTCAGATTATAACCTTTTATAAATCATTTCTCTTTCAGTGTTTTTGATTTTAGTGCTTTTTATTTTTACATTGATTTTTCTTTAACTTCAATTTGTTTATTTCTATTTCCTTATTTTAAAATGAATTATTGCATGATTTTATTTTTAATAATAAATTAATAATTAATCTTTTTTTTGTACGTATTTATTAGGGCTGTCATTACAATTTTAAATCGTACCTTTGTCGTGAAATTAAGCATACACCATTTTATCTTGTTTAACGTGTTCATTTTTGTCATCATTTGCTTTATCCAGCAAAGTAATTCTCACAAAACTGTTTTTTCTGCCAAAAATTTTAAAGGTAAATTTAGTTGTCACTCCAAAAAAGGACACTTGGAGATCCCAAAGGACCTAAAAACCAAATGATATAAGGAGTTCATACTCCATATAATTCATAAATGTGACCCCAGATCAAAAAACCAGTCTCAAGTAGCACAGTTATATTTGTGGCAATAGCCAATAGAAATGATCGATTTTTCTTTTATGCCAAAAATAATTAAGTAAACAGGATATTAAGGAAAGATCACATTCAATGAAGATTTAGTAAATTTCCTACCCTAAATATATAAAATATTTATTTTTTGAGTGAATGCAGAACAATCACAAACAGAAATAGACAAATTTAAAAGCGATTTTCTCAATGTTTCGATTTTTTTGCACCCTCAGATTCCAGACATCTAAATAGTTGTATATCCGCCAAATATGATCCTATCCTAACAAACCATACATCAATGTAAAGCTTATTTATTCAGCTTTCGGGTTATGTATATATCTTATTTTCTTAAAAAAATTGACCCATTTGTGGTCCAGGGTTACAACCAACTAACCGCATTGACTTGACTGCATATACTACAGTACACGGATCCATTCATTATTACTAACAGCACAGCAACATACACATGACAGATAAAACATGTGTCACATTAAAACATTTGGAAACAACTTGAATGTACGGTTCCTGTACTTCATCGCAATGGCCTTTCAACCTATCATCAGGGCATACAACGGTGGATTGACATTCAGTTCAGTCTTTATTTCACACAGGAAAACACATTGGTGTCTCACAGTGGATTCGAACCCGTGTCTCTCACACCAAAGGCATGTGTCTTCTTATCCACTGCGCCATCATCACCCCAAAAGCGCCACAGATATTTCTTATTCTCTTTAAACCTATGAATAAAGGAAACGATTCCATTAATAAAAGTCGATAGCATCTCAGGGTCCTGCATATATTGCAGACGGCAAGATTAAACTTGCCTCCCTGCACTGTTTTCTCTAACACACTCTCAGTGCCTGCGATGCATAATTGCCTGAGATTCTTCTGCCTTCTGTTCTTTGTGCACAGGCAGAATGAATGGCTCTCTGTGTGTGAAGTGGAGTAAATAGACACGTTACTGTGTGCGTCGGAGTGTTGATGAAAGCAAGCGGGTTGATGCTTATTAACCGTTTCGTACCGCAAGCCTCAGAAATATCGTATTTGAAGGCTGGCGTTCGACGGCACTCTTTGCACACCATGTGCCCGGCCCTTGAGACTGGACACTGTCTGCTTTTCAGCTCTGACCTTTGTTTTGAAGGCAGCTCTGGGAAGCAGTTTCTGTCCCTCCCTTGCTATCTCTTTGTCTCTCTGTATCTCGTTTCATTTTCTTGCTTGTTCCAGTTTCCTGCTCGTCCCTTTTCATTTTTATCACGCTTTGTATTTCTTTGCCATCTCCTCTTTGTTTGAATTTCCTTCTCCCCTTTGTTGTGCCACCAGCTTCTCTCGCTCTAAATAAAGTAATCAAGCTCAGCACTTTATTTTCCTCGGTGTGCATTCTCACATGACAGGTTTCCTTTCTCTCCGGGACTTTAAAAGAGAACAAGGATCCTTAAAAAAAAAACGAAAAAGGGAGAAAAAAAGCCTGTCCAAGGAGATAAGAGCCAACCTGTGGGAAAAAGCAATCAGAGAAACATGAAACCCATATTAACCCACAGGACGACATTTATCTCTCAGAGCAACACTGATCCTGCCTTTTCAGATGGGAAGAATTTCATGGTCTGAATCTTAACATTTTTGAAGGACATGTCCAGGTGACATGTCACCCATAAATTTAATAGGGCACATGATGTGCGAAGAGTGCCATATATGATATATATATATATATATATATATATATATATATATATATATATATATATATATATATATATATATATATATCGTTTGACAGCCATAATATATATATATATATATATATATATATATTATGCCTGTCAAACAATTAACAAAATAAAAGTTTGTGTTTACATAATATATGTGGGTGCACTGTGAATAATTATTTTGAATACATATTATTTACGTATATACGGTATATGTATACAGTATACAGTACGGTATATGTATAGTGCTATGGACCATTTTGTGTATGTGTCCTGAATAAAGACGTGATTGATTGATTGATATTTTTAAATAATAATTAAAAAAAATAAAAAAATAAATATTTTTTTTAAATATTAAATATTTTTAAAAAAATATTAATTATGTAAAAATAGTTATATTTATATATAATATAAATGTTATATTTATATATAATATAAATTATATATAAATCTATATACAGTATATCCATGAAAACATTTCTTATATATATATATATATATATATATAAAATTATACACAGTGCACTCACATATATTATATAAACACAAACTTTTATTTAGGATGTGATTAATCGCGATTAATCGTTTGACGGCCCTAATATATATATATATATATATATATATATATATATATATATTAAATACAGTATTAGTAAAAACATTTGTATTCAGTGTTGTTGTATAGAGAGTTTAGGAGAACTTGCATTTAATTATCTAAAAATAATATATCAAAGCAAAAATTTTGGGTTGCGTTGTTTTGTTTACATGAAATACATGCATTTTGATGTGAGATATGATTCCCATGTTTTGGTGAAATTCGCCCCACAAGATTTGCAAACCTTCACCAGACTTTAACATCCTGTTTAAATGCATACCTCTTTTTCTTCCAGTATGTCAAGGAAAGTAGGTGTGATCCGCCTAAAAAGTGTCTTTTGAATCATTTCAAATTGGTTACCATGATCTTGGCAAACTGAACCCGTCTCCGTGTGATTAATAGCCTCAACATTAGACAAGCACTGTAGTGTTGGAGAAATGGCCTTCGCAGTAACGTTAGATTGACTGGCAACCTAAGACTGTGAAAACAGTCCAGACTAAAAGCCCTTGGCTGGAACACGATAAACCCCTGGCTTCAGCTGAGGCCCCTCAGGCCCCTTCAGTACAGAGCGCAGATGTGCCAGGATAAATACATATTTCAGCTTCAATCTGAGGTGATTCGGGTTTTTACGCCTTGTACTGCTCGTGTGAAATGTGGTGTAAACGCTGAGCTGTTCAGACAGACTGCGGGAAGTGTGAGCATGGGGCAGATTAGCGGACGTCCTCCGGCAGTGTTTCAGGGTGCGCGCTCATCCTCTGATGAATAAGGTGAACATCACTGCTGGATGACCTCTGTGTCCTTCAGCTGAACTTCATATGGTAATTCACAGTGTAGTACGTTGAATAGTTCGATGAATTTTGAGAAATCCATGAGATCGCCAAGTGTTGCCTTCTAACTTGTATCAGTTCTGAAATTGAAATTCAATTTAGTTGTATTATCAGCTTTAACATCGGACAAGAAAATTGGAATTTTGGTTTAAAACTTTGCGAGTTTGATCAAGGAGAGCAGACTGGAAAAGGGTACATAATTTGGCTTCTTGCATGATTGTATCTAATGTAATAAATTTGACACCTCGCTGCATTTATTTTTCTCAGGACGAGCCAGACGCCACCTGAAGCATCTGCTGTTCTTACTGAAGAACCAGCTTTCCTGAATCCACAGAATGAACAGGAGAACCAAGGAGAACATATACATGTGGCTTCGTCCAGCTCGGTCGTGCAAAGAGCCAATCAGATGCTGCAGGATCTGGGGCAGATTAAAAATGAGATGAGGAGTCTACTGCAGGTGAGAGCTTTCACACTCTGATAGTCCTACTTTTTGGTTTAGTTCTCTGCAGGGGCATTATCAGTCTTGGCCAAACCAATTAAAACTTTAAATTGCTGTCTTCTACTAATTTGTCCATATTCTCAAACAGCTCGATGGCAAAAATTGGCTTTTTCATGTGGATTTCCGTGGATGGTCATCCATCCATCCATCCATCCATCCATCCATCCATCCATCCATCCATCCATCCATTCATCCATCCACCCACCCACCCATCCATCCATCCATCCATCCATCCATCCATCCATCCATCCATCCAACCATCCATCCATCCAACCACCCATCCATCCATCCACCCATCCACCCATCCACCCATCCAACCATCCATCCATCCATCCATCCATCCATCCATCCATCCATCCATCCATCCATCCATCCATCCATCCATCCATCCATCCATCCATCCATCCACCCATCCACCCACCCACCCACCCACCCAACTATCCATCCATCCATCCATCCATCCATCCATCCATCCATCCATCCATCCATCCATCCATCCATCCATCCATCCATCCATCCATCCATCCATCCATCCATCCACCCACCCACCCACCCACCCATCCATCCATCCATCCATCCATCCATCCATCCATCCATCCATCCGCCCATCCATCCACCCACCCAGACTGTACGATTCTACTGAGACTCTACTATAAGACTGATATATGATATAAATGAAGAGTTCAGATGCAAAAGCCTCTAAGTGCCATTTGAAATTTTCTTCTAAAATGATCATTTTTATCAAGCTTATATATTCAAGTTCAGTAATTTCACTTTGAATGACAATTAATAGGTAATCTTCATTGCAATTTAAGTGAAATTACTGAATTTAAATATACAAGCTTGATAAAAATGATCATTCTAGAAGAAAATTTCAAATGGCACTTAGAGGCTTTTGCATCTGAACTCTTCAAAAGTAGAATCTACTGCTATAAATGTTATTGCCAAGCGGACAAATTTCTACAGTCTACTGGACAATAATTGCACAAGCATATGCCCTGTCCAACTCTTGCCATTGATCAGCAGGTTTCTGGTCATTTAAAGAGGCCCAATGACAGTCCAAGTGTTGAGCTCCGGATCGAGTTAATCTAATTGGAGAGGGACCACTGGTGAAATCAAGCCGAGACACGGATCCGAGACATTCGTGGCTCACTGACCAGACACCAATTTTTTTCAATTGTTTCTTCCCTTTGCCACCCACACTAATAAATTACAGCGCCTCTTCGTTCTTACCAAATGTGCCACTGCCTGTTTCCATCCATTACTGTCACCCTCTCTCTCTCCCAATAAGCCATTGAGTTTCCAGGCACGTCTTTTGCGGCTGAAAAATTCCATCAGCCCAGAATAATGTAACATACAGCAAATGACACATTAGCATATAATTGAGGATGCAGGATTTGAATTCTCTTTGGCCGCTGTCAGAGAGTCTCTCTCTCTCTCTCGAACTGAGGCAGCCAAGTCACTAGTCTCACTGTCTGGCCTGTTTTAATGGAATGTCACTCACATTGCACTCTTTTATGTGCCTGCTGGCAATATCCTAAAATTTTGGCCATTTTGTGAAGAAAAAGAAAAAAAAGTGTTATATAGGTATCACAATTTGCCTCTGGTGCTAAACCGTAGCATTTACTCATTCAGTGACTTCTGCTTATTTGTGTAGTCAAAACTTAATTTAGTAGTTTGCTACCAAGTCTCTCCATCTCGATCCATGTCCTTCCAGACTGCTGATGCGTTTCCTGTGCAGAATGCCAAGTCGACCCAGATCAGCAGGAGCAGCCATCTCGCCACGGCCCCGCCTCCGCCTCCTTCCACAACCCCCGTCTCCATGGTAGGTTCCCATGGCAACCCCATCCTCCGCACTTCCAGGTTTACGAGCCCTTCTCCTCTCTCTGTGCAGTTTCTATCCACAACAACAGAACGGCACAATTGTACTTTTGTATCCTTGCAATTGCAGCCCTGCTGTTATTCAGAGACCGCTTCGATAAATCAGTGTTATCACTCGTTTACACCTGGGCTTCAGAATAAACGCGCGGCACCCCTCCCAAACGCAGCCGCAGCAAATTTAGGTTACGATTGTTTCTCTTTCTTTTGCCCCAGTCAATAATTGCATCCACCAATTTCGATTCCAATTCGTATGTGTTCGAAATGTTGAATTATGTGAATTACACGCACTGCATGATTTGACCAAACGAAACTCATGCCGTTCATCTTGTAAACGTCGCGAGAATGTGCCCCATATGCCCCTTTTGTTTAATATCAGCCAGTATATTATTAGGACAGAAAGTACTGCTGTAAGAAAATCTATGGAAGTGCCTGATTAATAGTATTCGAGTGCCTCGGATGTAGCTGAACGTTTGACAGGAGCACAGGGTTGAGGTTAGAGAGTCCCTCGTCAAGGCGAGCCTGCCAGAGCAGCATCTGCCGTCCCATGTAATGGATTTATGGAGCTCTCCGACAGATTTATATTCAGGAGAGGATGAGAGGGAGAGACAGCCAAGGACCCTCGGCTGCCCACTTTCGTGCTTGCCGAGAAGGAACGTGACACGTATACTACAGGGAAAGACGCAGCGGTTCAGGGCGAAATTTACACGGGGCTCGTGCAGCAGCCGCCTGTATTTGACCGTGAACTCTTAGCGCACGTTTCACACCATTTTCGGGATCGAAACATGCAATTGAGTCGAATTTGACACGTATAAGACCTTAAAGAAATACTCCACTTTTTTGGAAATAGGCTCATTTGACCACTCCCCCAGAGTTAAACAATTGGGTCTTACCGTTTTCGAATGTGTTCAGCCGATTTTCTGATTTAGAAGAATATCAGTAACCAGGCAGTTTCTGGTCTCATTGACTTCCATAGTTTTTTTTTTTCCTACTTTGGAAGTCAATGAGACCAGAAACTGTCTGGTTACTGATATTCTTCTAAATATCAGAAAATCGACTGAATGGATTCGAAAATGGTAAAACTCAACTGATTAACTCTGGGGGAGTGGTAAAATGAGTCTATTTCCAAAAAAAAAAAAAAAAATGGAGTATCCCTTTAATACAATACAGTTTGGATGAGCAATGCTGATCATTCTTCTCTACAGTAACTTGAGAAAAATTAGGGTTAGTTAGCAGTACTGTCACTTTACCTATTGCTTACAAATATTTTAGCTTATTATTTATTAGTTATAACTTAATATTTTAGTGGAAAATCTAGTTTGGCCAGTTTTTCTTTTTTTATTGATTAATTTTTAATTATAATGCATTCAATTGACAGTCAACACATTTATAATGAACAAATAAATGCTGTTCTTTTTAACTTTATATTAATCAAAAAAGTATTGCAGTTTCCACAAATACAGTATATAAGGAGCACAACCGTTTTCAGCATTGATAATAATAATAATAAATGTTTCTTGAGCAGCAAATCATCATATTAGAATGATTTTTGAAAGATCATGTGACACTGAAGACTGGAAATGATGCTGAAAATTCAGCTTTGACATCACATGAATAAATTACATTTTAGAAATGTATTAAAATAGAATATGTTTTGTTTTGTTTTTTACATTTTATAATAATATAAAAAAAAACATTTTATTAATATTATTATAAAATGTTTTTTTAACATTTAGAAAAAGAACATTTTATAATACTATAAAAATATGTAATAATATTTCACATTTTTTCAGTTTATTTTTATCAAATAAATGCAGCCTTGGTGAGCATACACTGTTTTTACTCAATAGAGTGATGTTTCAGCTATATACAGTATTAAATGCAATGTAAAGTTTAATTGTGTTTTAAAAGAAATATTATTGTTTTAGTGAACTCGAATAAAATAAGTTCAGAGTACTCATAACTATTGTTTTTTGTAAACTTAAATGAATTGAGGCAAACAAAAAATAAGCTGGCTTTACTTGTTGGAAGATACTTCTTTTAAAAAACTTTAAAAAAAAATGCCTAATATAATTATTTACATTAATATTTATTCTATATTATAATAATAATTAAGTATATCACAAGACAACTATTTATTAGTAATAAGCTCTCTTCTGAATTGAGACCTGTCAAAATGTTGGCAAAGCAAATAAAAATCTGAACTACTGGTCTGTCAGGAGAAAACACATCCTAATTGTTAAGTCCTGAAAATACTTCTGAGAAAAACACAACAAGAGCAGCGCTCGCCCCTAATGGCTCATAGCAGCATTCCATTAAACATATTTATCATATTTATTCTCTGGAGCGGCACTCTTACAAAGACAGTTTGTTTTCCCCCCTCTAAATATACACAGTCATTTAAATGCATCCAATATCTCTCAATCTTTCCTCCTCTCTCGCAGCCCCCAGAGCCGGTTGATGTGATTGCCGTCAGGGCTGCTCCTTTAAACAGACCCAGCATTCTGAAGAGCATCCGGCCGCCCACATCCATGTTTGAGGATGCAGGACTGGTCCTGAGGCAGGTCAGGCAGAGCAGGAAGATTCTAGAGGAAAACCTGGAAGCCATTTTGAGAGCCAAGGATGGAGAAGTACTTCACAAACAGTTAGAGGCATTGTCGAAAAACAGGTATGATATGATTGTACAAAAAAGGACAATAATGATAAATCCATGGGATTGTTACATTTTTGAAGTGCATTAACAGTTTTAGTTAAATTACATGGTGTAAGATACAATAATCACTGAACCATGGTACTGCCACATTATCTTTTTTCTTTTCTTTACGATTTCGAGGGAAAAATCCGCCACAAGAATTTGCTAGTCAGAAAGTGTAGCACAGTAGCAAATTTCCCCGTGCCTCTGAGAGCGCTGCTGGTTAACTTCTGCATGTTTTCATGCTTGTGAAAGTTAGTCCGTGCCGAGGCGGTGAACCGGTATGAGATTTTGATTGACAGCTGGCCTCAGAGCACACTCCAGGCAGGAAAAGGGCTAAGCCAAACGGAACCATCACTGTGATTGGCATCTGTCAGTGGAGGCCTCTACCCAGATCTTACCAAAGCCAAGCTCCATCGCAATATATTCACCTCTGAGAGCAGGGCATGGGACCACCTGAGGTTAACAGCTCTGGCATCACATTAAACCCGGCACAGAAAATGAGATGAAGTTTTTAAAAAAAAGGCAAGCTCTTTGTCAGCCGTGTGGGGTTTTAATCAAATTTGACTGCTCACTTTTCTAAAAAGAACATTGCAAGTATTGCAGCTGTATTCATCTTTAGGCAATTGGTTCACAATTCAAATACATCTTTCCATCAGCCATCTTTTTTTTTGGTTATTCTTATGTTTTAGTGATGGATAGGAAATTGCGAATTGTTATTAATCAGTCTTGGTTACAAATAAAGTTAATATATTAACTAATAATGATAATTGTTAATATTTACGCACTGTCATTTCCAAAACGTATGCTATATTTATATATTTATATTTATTTATAATTTTTTATATATATATATATATATATATATATATATATATATATATATATATATATATAATTTTATATACACATATAATTTTTTGTGGAAAAGAAAAAAAGTATATATATATATATATATATATATATATATATATATATATATATATATATATATATGCAAATCTTTTACAGAGCAACATTTAATGGCTAAAAAAGCTGTTAAAAAAAGAACTTTGTATTTTTTTAGATAAAATTTTTATAGTTTTTTAAAAATATTTTTTTGAAAATATAAAATAATAATAATGCATTTTTGATCATAATTATTAAACAACAATAGTGATTACTGTGATTATTATTAGCGAATGAGTCATCCAAAAATCATTGAAATTAACATGTAATAATAATTTAGAAAACATAGCATAAAAACTGATTTAAAATAAATTCAATATACATAATAAAAATTCAAATAATTCAATGTACATAATATAAACTTAAAATAAATTATTTATTTACCTAAAGATAGTCTGATATTTTAGACACCTCTGTTAATTGGAAAGTAAGTATAGTAATTGGCCATTATATGTGCAATATTAGTCATTAATGTCTCAAATATTTTCAGAAAAATGGCCTCAGTTTGGCTTGCATATCTCTCAAAAATTGTAATAATTTATTATTATTATTATTTAAATAAAGAGAAAAGCCAGTAAAAGCATGATATTTTCCCCATTTCCTGTTCCAGATGGACCACTTTTATTGTACTTTCACAGAATATTTTTGTCGTTGTATGGAAAAAGCGGCGTGTACACATAAAAAATGTCTACTTTCGTGTTTCACAGAAAAAAACAACAACATTTGAGTGTGTAGGTGTGATGCTCTCATATTTAGGTCAGTGGAGTCAGACCTGAACCCCGGTCACAGCATGGTGTCGTCGATAGAGACTCTCCACCAGGAGGTTATGTCACTGTGAATTATGAGTTCACTTTTGTTTGCAGCTTTTAAAACGCATTACGCTCCGAGCCAGGCGAAGCGGTTAGAGGGATGTTTGAGTCTGCTTTACCACGTCTCTTGGAGAGTAGTAACCCTCTATAGCAGGAGGTCAGACTCAATCTTACCATTCTGCCTGCTCTCAATGTGACATTACCCCAGGCACAGAGCAGCTAATGGCTTGTGATACACCCCGAGCCATCGTCGCTGCCTACATCATACACATTTCCAGAGATACGGAGAGATAGAGACGTGGCAGCGGCAGAGTGCTAAAGCAGCAGTTTAGAATCTGAAATGGAGAAGGCCGCCCCAGGACTGCTGTCTGTTATATGATGCGGAGGCTGTGAAAGCAGAAAGAACAGCAGTGTTCTCGCTTTCCTCCGGGCTCAGTGCAACGTCATTGCTGGAATGATCATCACAGGGAACCGTTTTTGAACCCAAATATTTTAAAACATTGTTATTAGCGTTTAACTGATTCACAGTGGAGGAAAAAAAAGCAAAAGTCTGTGAAAACTTGTGAAAACGCAATATCTTTTCTAATTTTCATAGCACGTTATATTATCTGGATATCAATTGGACTGAAAAGTTGCATTTGTGCCCAGAGACAGCAACATTTAAGCTGACTTAAAACTAGGGCTGTCAAACGATTAATCGCAATTAACCGCATCCAAAATAAAAGTTTGTGTTTACATAATATATGTGGGGGCACTGTGTATAATTATTTTGTATGTAGTATATAAAAATACACAGACATGCTTGTATATTTAAGAAAAAAATATTATTTATATATAAAATATTTATATTTATATGTAATATAAATTATGTATAAATCTATATACAGTATGAAAACGTTTCTTAAATATATACAAGCAAGTGTGTGTGTATTTATATATATTTATATATAAAATAATTATACACAGTGCACACTGTGTACACATGTGCACTGTTTACATAATATACACACATATATTATGTAAACACAAACTTTTATTTTGGATGCGATTAATCGTTTGACAGCCCTACTTAAAACCTTACATTAATTTTAAATAGGTGATTATTATTAATAACAATAATGATAGTTATTATTAGTCATTTCAGCATTTTTAAGTCTAATTTGCTAATAATAGTAATAACAACAGCATTGGTAATTGTTGTTTCTATTGATAATAATAATAATAATAATAATAATGAGTAGAATATAAGTTTTTTTCTGCAAGATTTGCTAATAATTGATTGTTGTTGTTGCTATTCATTAATCTTCTTATCATCATTATCATAAATAGCAACAACCAATGCTATTAATAATATAATATAATCCACATTATTACGTACAGAAATTTTTGGACATCCAATTTGCTAATAATAATAGCAATGATTGGTGTTGTTTTTGATATTGTTATTATATTTTGTTACTGAGAGGAGAGAATTACCACTTATTTTAATCTGAAAAGTGAGCTTCTAGTTTTTAGCTGAAATATTTCCAATATATTGATACCATATGCACTGTAAAAACCAATTAGTTCAGTTTACTTAATTTAAGTTAAGTTACTCTTACTTAATCCAATTTAAGTTTTGTCAACTTAAATCTATCTGTGATCCGAGGAAGTATACTCCCAGAGTGCATTGCGGCATGAATAAATTAATTGCTTTGTTTTACTATTTTTGGCTTTATTTTACCATTACAATTTTATTTGCTATCATGATTGGGGTTATACTGACAAGAGACAGCAAAAAAAAAAAAAAAAAATTTAATTATCTATAACCTAATATCATTTGGCATATCTACAGTATCACATCTCAATCTATCTAATAAATATATCAAATAGATAACACTGATTGTCCAGTGCGTTCTGAATTAACATAAATGTTTGTGTGACGTCATTGTGCTTTTGTTTTTTTAGCTGAAAGCTTCACCACAGCCCAACAACGGTAGGGTCTGCTTTTCTTGGCTCGACGGTCCCTCTCCAACACCTCTCCAACCCGTCTCAGTATCCAAACTCTTCAAACAAAATGTCAGCCTCGATGTTAATTGTCTCCAAAATGGCAGCTGCAATCAGCCCCGCTCCTAATACTTGCGTGTGCATGAAAACACAAACGCGCTGATTGATGCGTCTTCCTCTCCCTGCTCTAATGGCTTTGATCTTTTCCTCTTCTGAAAGGTCGCACGGATTGAGGTGCCAGATGCTGTTCTGCTCTCCCCCGTTCACCGGTTTAGCCCACGCCACCCGCGCCGCAGCGAGAGAGAGCGCTTCACGTCGTGCTTTATGTGCAGGGCTTGATGGATTCATTCATTTGAGGAAGTGACACTGCAAAACGAGTCTGAAGTTCGATTTTATTCCCGCCATCCATCGCGGTGAAATATTAATGAGGGCATTTGCGAACGTGAAACTTTCAGATCTTTTTTTATTCCTCTTCATTATGCGCCGTGCCTCCTCCCCACCCCCTCCTATACCGAAAAAGTTACAGCCCACACTTGGGTAAAGGCAATATTTTCTCAGTCTGAGTTTCAATGACTTTGTAATTGTAATTATCCCATGTGCTGAAAATCTCATGAAGGGTGTTGCATAATTCAACAGATGGCGGAGACTTTGGGTTTGGGAGTCAGTATTGAGATTTATCACTCCTCTCGCTGCTTCAAACTGACTTTCTTGATGTTTCCTGCCGTCTACACACACTCATAATCGTTATGCCTCTTTCAGTCAGTCGCTGAGGCTCGCCGTTCGACCTGTATTGTGTTCAAGTTTCCCGTCGGCTGACATCATAACTTTCGGAGGAAACGACTGTCTTATTATCGAGTTACGTAATTGGTAGTTGTGTCAACTGCTCCTCAAAGAGCGCTTGATGATTCTGGTAATTACCCTGAGAATTACATCCGTTATTAACCTCAGAGATTATGTGCTTTTATCGTTCATCGGGGACCAAGTGCTTGGGTTGGATGCTCGCTGAAGTCTCATTTGGTGCAGTCTTGATTTTTAGACGGTTATACTTTCAGTTTGAAATCATTTCATTGTATTTTACTTGCTTTTGATCTTACTGTACTTTAGCAATACAATACGATGTGTGCATCATCAAATGTGCATTACCATTCAGTCTCGGAGATTTTTGAAGTCTTTTATGCTCATAAAACCTATTTTAGAACATTTTTCATATATAGGGCGCACCGGATTATAAGGCGCATAAGATACTGCAAGGTTCTATATAGGACCTTAAAAGGTTCTAAGGCGCTACATATTTGGAACCCCTAAAATGCAATGAGTGTGAATGATCACAAAATTCAAGATAAGGGGGTTAAAAATGTAATTAATCAATATCAGACGAAGAGTGCCATTTCAGTTTTTATCCTCCAAAAATCTGCATGATTAAAATGTGATATTAAGTTACTACAACAGTTTAATAAACAATAATTTAATTACAACTGCAAAATGGTGCAGAACAATGTAATATATGAATGAATAATAGCCTTTAAAGAACCTTTGTGCCAAAAGTGTTCTTTCTTGTCATTATTGAACCTTTTTTACCATAAAATGTCCTTTGGAGTTGAGGAAAGAACCCTACGCTATAGACCATTTCAAAAGATGTAAACAACACTGGTCCAGAAGCACTTCCTGTTTCAGTTTGTAACTGTTTTCTTTATTTCACATGTAAAGAAAACAAACATTTTAAAGATGTTTGTTTAACTTTTTGATTCAGTTTTAAATGTTCTGTTGGTTGTATTTTATCCCAGCTTTTATGTAGTGTTAAAACACTGAAACAGGAAGTGCTTCTGGACCAGTGTTGTTTACATCTTGTGAAATGGTCTATATGAAGGGTTTGGTTCCAAAACGCTATAAATCCATTTTGAAGAATTTGAGTGAAACTGTGTTTTCTTTAGCAAGAAAATGGCCAATTGATCCATATATAAGACGCACCGGATTATTAGGCGCTCTGTCGTTTTTTGTTTTTTTTTTTTAAATTAAACACTTTTAAGTGTGTGCCTTATAGTGCGGAAAATACGGTAGCTGTTTTTTTAATTAGAATATATTTAAAAATATAATTTATTCCTGTGATGGCCTCTCCATCATTACAGTGTCACATGATCCCTCAGAAATCATTCTAATATGCTGATTTGATGCTCAAGAAATATTTCATATTACTGTATATCACACACTCATCATTTTTAGTAATTGAAGCTTTTATCTTTTTCTGGCACCCAAGGTTTTTTGCACGCTTTCATTTCGTTCTCTCCAGATCTGTCATGAGTTTCTCCATCTTTGTGGAGGGAATGTGAATAAAGCGAGGTGCTAAATAGTCTTTATGGCTCATTTTCCACCTTTTTCCCCCTCCCGAGAAGCCCAAATTTACTGGATAATAAGCAGTTTAAAGGGGCTCGGTTGAGGAACGGAGAAAATGCTGGGTTTGTCTAAAGAGGTTAATTGAAGGTCATTCTCGCCGCTCGAATCAATTGTGCTCCATTTGGAATCACAAGTGTCTTCAAGCATCATCTGATTAGGCGAATCCATCCTGCGGCAGACACTCGGCAGACACAGTGTGACAAAGCTTTAATGGCCAGCCAGGGCCTTCATCTCAGAGCCTGTTTGTGTCGAGAGCGGCTTGTGAGATTTTGCGGGCAGCTGTGTGTGTCCGTGGACCAGTGCGTCCTTGTGCCCTCTGTTTTTCTATGGCTAACTCTTTGTGTGTGTGTTTGTGGACAGGGTCCATTGGATGTTGGGGAAGGATCAGTAGAGCTTCATTCTCTTTGTGTGTGTTTTTTTTTTTTTCATGGCCAGCTGTTGTAGGAAGGCTGAATCTGTGCTGCTCGACCACTGAAACATTTTCTTACCAATCATCATCTCTACCAGACTTCTGTTTATTTTGCATTGTTTGTGCAATTTCAAAATCCAAAATTTGTTCTTGATTGCACTTGACGTACATTTGACGTTTGATAGTCAAAAATCAATGTTAGGTTGATATTCTCATTATTCAGTTGTATGGATCATCCAATAACATACTAGTTAATTAGTGATGTTATTATTATTATTTTGGTCACATTTTAGATTAGGGTCCAATTCTTACAGTTCTTAAAGCTACACTGTGTGATTTTTACCCCCATCTAGTGGTGAAAAGGTACATGACCATCCAATGAATATTAGTTTCTGTTCCTCTCAATTCCGATTTCGTTTTAACTCCTACGGTGGCCAATGTAGTCCAAGATTAACATGGCTTCCAGTTCGACCTCGTCCATGAGTGTTAACTCAAACCTAAACATGAAAGACGAAGCTTGAATTAACGGGCATGTCCCTCTTTGGCTAATGTACTTTCAAGATGGAGGGGCAACATGGCGACCGACATTAGAACCCCTTTACCCGTATGTATTTGAAGAGTTCAGATGCAAAAGCCTCTAAGTGCCATTTGAATTTTTTTTCTAAAATGACCATTTTTATCAAGCTTGTATATTTAAGTTCATTAATTTCACTTAAATGGCAATAAAGATTACCTATTAATTGTCATTTAAGTGAAATTACTGAACTTAAATATACAAGTTTGATAAAAATGGTCATTTTAGAAGAAAATTTCAAATGGCATTTAGAGGCTTTTGCATCTGAACTCTTCATTTTCAACGGCATATTATACACTCACGAGAATACTTTATTACTTGAACGAAGTAAATATTCATTAATGAGCACATATATTTTTGAAAGAACTAAGTGTTTTTAGCTAAGAATAAACTAAAAGAGTTACACAGTGTAGCTTTAATTATTACAACTATCTATTTATTAACTACGACGTGTGCCTCAATAAACTCCTAATTACTTCTTATTAATTACTTGCCTTGATTGAAGACAATTTTTACATTTCTGAATACTATTAAATCTTACTTATTTTGTAACTTTGTTACATTGTATTTATCTATGCTGGTAATTAGTGCATAATATGTTCTTTATTTTTTAATGACCCCCCCATCACACACCCACAAAGTCCTCTCTGAAACACTGCCTCTAAATTCTTCCCCTTTAAAGTATTGTTGTCCTAGCCAGACACACTTAGATGAACGTCCTTGATTGTTGCAACGCATCTCAAACTGTTTTTGAGCACCCCTCCATGAGTGTCATATTTCTCAGATGCTGTTACAAGTTAAAAATAAAATTCAGCTTTAAGACAGACAATTTTAAAAATATGTAGTGGTGCACATTCCCTAGTTTTCTCATCTTTTGGTCACATGAGCAACTTCAGAAACTCCATGTGACATTCCTTCAATGGATTTGTAGTGTATTTTTGATGTACTGTAGCATAAACTCTAGTGTGTCCTTACACAAACCCACACAAACCCACACTTCCTTTTCAATCCGTCTGAGCAGAAATGCAGAGATGAAAAGAGGAAAAAGGAAGCAAGAATTAGATGGCTGTTGGTGGTTCAGAGCAGCAGTTTGGATGGCATGCTGGGATTGTCACTCGTCTCCTCATCTCTGTGATTTATACAGTGCAATAAGTGTTGCAGAGATGGGCTAACAGTCCAAGAGACAGCAGGGCATTAGCATAATGTGTTCAGCGGAGAAAGGCTGGAAGACTGTTGCGTCTTTAAACGCAGTGTGCCACATTTAGATTTGCTCTGCCTGCAGATGTCATCCCTCATTGGGATTGGGGATCTCAGACACTCGGCACGTGAAAATAAAACAACTCACAGAAGTCCAACTAACTGTGTTTCTGTCCCTGTTTATGCTGAAATCCCAGTGCTGGTTTCCAATCCGTTTAGTTCATTCATTTAGAATATGTAGAAATTCATCTTACGGTTGAAAATTGAATCCATTCACTCCCACATTTTGAAGTAAATGCATCTCTGAAAAATCTAAACTGAATCCAGTAATAAACTGATATAGAATTCGTGCAGCCTTTTTTTAATAAATGACAAGCTTTTTGGAACACACAACCAAATACATGACTTATAAAATGAGATATATATCATTTATATATATATATATATATATATATATATATATATATATATATATATAAACACACAATTCACAGTAAGTTAATCACATGATTTAAATGAATAAGATGTTTTGTACACTCTTAGAAGAAAAGGTTCTATATAGAACATTAAAAGGTTCTAAAGCGATACGTATTTAGAACCCCTAAAATTTTCTATATCAAAATTCAAGATATGGGGGTTAGAAAATGTATATATTTATATCATTTTATGTAGTTAATCAATATACCACGAAGAGTGCCATTTCAGATTTTCTCCTCCAAAAATCAGCCTGATTAAAATGTGATATTAAGTTTAATAAACAATAATTTAATTACAACTAATATTGGAGAATAATGTAATATATGAATGAAAAATGGCCTATAAAGAACCTTTGTGCCAAAAGGGTTCTTTCTTGTCGTTATAGAACATTTTTTTAGCATAAAAGTTCCTTTGGAGTTGAGTAAAGAACCCTATGCTACATATATAGAACCCTTTTTTCTAAGAGTGTACATTTGGACTACAAAAGTAGTTGTGCTGCTTAATTGTTTTGTGGAAATGTTTTTTTTTTTTTTTTTTTGAAACAGAAATTTCAAAACAACAGCATTTATTTAAAACAGAAATCAAAAATTGATAACGGTCACTTTTTATTTAATGCATCCCCCTGCTGGATAAAATTAGGCCTTTAAGAATATCTTACTGATTATTAATTTGTCTTTATTTAGCAAGTTAACTTATGATTAGAGATTTGGGTAACACTTTACTTGAAGGGGTGTGCATAAGACTGGCATGACACCTTTATAACCATGACATGACATATGTCTTGAATATGAAGTAGGGTTTATGCATGTTTATAACAACTGTCATTAAGTGTCTTTCGCTCAATAATGACATTTTGAATGCAAATTTGACATTGTTTAAGATGTCTTTGTTATGACATCTTGACATAAACCAATACATCATAACCTGTCAGTGTCATTGTCATGACAACTTGACAGTAAATTAAGTTAAACGGTCAACTACAGTGGTACACATTGAATTTGTCATTAAAAAGTTATAATGGCTTCATGACAGCCAATGTCAAAACCAACAACCTGACAGTTTAATGTAATGTTAACTAATAAAGCTAGGTGGTTTCTAAAGTTTGATCATTAATCTGCTATTTCATGTTTATGACAGGTTGTGTTGTCTTACTAATGTCAAGTTGTCATGACAAAGACACTGACAGGTTATGACGTATTGGTTTATGTCAAGGTGTCATAAACAAGACATCTCAAACAATTTCATATTTGCATTAAAAATGTCATAACTGAACGAATGACACTTAAATGACAGTTGTCACAAACGTGCATAAAACTTCCATATTCATAACATATGTCATGTCATGTTTATGAAGGTGTCATGTTAGTCTTATGCACACCCCTTCAAGTAAAGTGTTACCGAGATTTGTGTTTGTCCACTCCCTTCCCATTATTAAATGAAATTCGCAGCTCGTGGAAAATTCATCTCTAAAAGTAGCTGAAAAGTGACCTTGAACCTCTTCCGTACTAAGCACTGGAATGACTAAACGTGCCTAGAGCAACACAACAAGCTTTACTCTCAAGAAAAGTAGCTCTGTGTCTCGAGTTTCTGGATGAAGAGTTTTTTTCTCTTGTGTCTTTGAAGATGTTGACGACCTGTCATGTGTCTTGTCCTGTAGAGATGTCCATGAAGAGCTGAGGATAAAGAAGACAGTTGATGCCTGGATCAATACACTCAGCAAGGAGATTCAGGTGAGCTGAACTGAAAGATTTGGACTCTCTTTTTCTGCCTTCAAATACAATCTGTTGTTTCTGCACAATCTGTCACTGTTCTTTGTTCTCCGAAACACTGTTTTAAAAGGGAAAATATTTGAATAATCATTAGTGCGTTTTGCTTTTGCTTATGCTTGGCATTGAGCAGAGATCTGATGTTACTTTTCCAAGTGATCACGTTTATGATTATTTACCTGGCGGACAATAAAACGGCTGAAAAACTCCCACATGGAGGCTTGTTTCCTCCATAGAATAAAAAGGTAATTACGACTTTTTATCTCACAAGCAATTTGATATTTACTTTCACGCTAGTTTGGGGTTTTTGGTTCCTTGCCACTATCGCCTTTTAGCTTGCTTAGTTGAGGACACTTATATACCTGACTGCACTGATACCATCAGATGAGAACTGAACTGAGCAGGGTGATGACATCACTGTTTTCTCCAAAGCTTCTTCATTGATTAACTGATAAATTGAACTCATTCCATAATTGATTAACTTTACACAGTTATTGAACCAAACTGAATCAACACTGAACTGATTTCAACCGTATAATGACTGCTTACTATTGTCTTTTGAGCAGCTTTACAGCAGAATTTAAATCTGTTTAGTTGTGTTGCATCATTGAATCAGCATTTTTCCATTTATCACTGTAAAGCTGCTTTTAAAGGTGCATTATGCAACATTTTATGTTAATAATAGACGTTTTTCGAACCCATACATGCTTAAAAATTGCCTGATGGGCTGAATGAGCCCTTTTCTGATCACCGCGATTGCCTCTATATCCTGTACAGCAAAATAAATAAGAGGGATTCGGGCTCGAATTTTTAGACTGGGCATGACGTCATGCACGTTCACGCTCACTATGTCTGGCAGGTTTGTGTATTCGCCGCCATTCTCCGTATCAGAGAAGATAACTCAAACGACACAACTTTAGTCAACTTTTGACAAAAGTAGAAGATGGATTCAAAGAGACCGGCTTGTAGTTCACCCAACGCAAACTCCACGTAAGACAAAGAAAATAAAACTTTTGTCTGGTGCCAGGCGGCGGAATAAGACGAGTGTCAACACCGTGAAGCTTTCAACAAACGGAGAGAGCTCCGGTCTGCTCTACGGCTCAAACGGATCCTATACAAAATAAAAACTTATATTGCTCATGAACGTGTTTCCATAATGATACAATCATCAAGTGTATACAGTAAGCACTCTATCATCTGGAGATAGATGGAAAAAAACCCAAAGTTTTCTGCCTTTCCTTTATATATTTCAAATGACTTTCAGTTTTATAACTTTATTACCTCATTGTGACTTTAACAAAGGATGTGTTGCAGTTTCGCTTGTCGCCAGAGGGGGCGTAGTTCTGCAAAAACTTTTCATAGGGGTATAACAATACATCGATCAAACATCTAACGATACGATGCATCGATACCACACATAAAATATCAATATAACGGTACCTTTATTTTTACACACTCCACATGCTCACGTAACATTTCTCAGCCGAAATAGACGTCTGACAAGATTGACTGAACCCTTTGTCACAAAAGCTGGTATTTTCCACTGAAAAGGCATCGCAAGTTTATGTTTTACAGCAGAAAGGACAAGCCCCGAAAAGTCTGTTTTAGCAAATCAGTGCGCAGTATTCAGGTCTGGTGACAAGGCTGCTTGTCACTTTGAAAAGACGCGCTAGCTGAGAAGAGTTTCGTCAAAACTGACTAAAAGTGATCGAGGATGGATTTCAGCAAACTTGATGAACCCGTGATATCTTCTTCGGCTCGTAAAAGGAAAACATAATAATTGGCACATAATATCTAAATATCGATTAATTGATCGATATAGCCCTAAATAGAATCGAATCGTATCGTAGAATTTTTTGAGGTATCGGCGAATATCGTTTCACTGGCGGAGAGAATCGATATCATTTCGTATCGTGATTAACTGTCCGATTTACACCCCTAGTTTTTCACCTTTAATTTGTGAGATATAATTGAATTGTTTGATATTAACTCGCAATTGTGAGCAAAAAAGTCTGAATTGTGTGGTATAAACTCGCAATTGTGAGATATAAACTAGCGATTTCAAGGAGAAAAAAAGTCTAAATTGTGAGATTAAAACTTGCAATTTCGAGAAAAAAGTCTGAATGTGAGAAATAAACTAGCAATTGCGAGAAAATGAGTCAGAATTGTGAGATGAAAAGGTCACAATTACCTTTGTTTTGTTATTATTTTTTATTACATGGTGGAAACAAGCTTCCATACATAAGTAACATCTAGCACATACATTTTTTTAGCATTTTATTAAAAATACGTTTATATTACTTTCCGTGCACTATTTATTGAATGCACATTCAAGTGTTTCTGACTTCAAGGTCCTCTCTCTTTCTCCTTCCCTTTGTCTTGTCTTTTTCCTGTCAGGATGATCTGGCGAGGGAGAACTCCGAGAGGAGAGATGCTGCAGTCGCTAAAGTGGTGCAGCAGGACCAGAGGAGTATGAGTGGACGTGGAGGAAGAGGAAGAGGAAGAGGGGGAGGTGAAACCTCTGCGGCAGAAAAGAAAACCTCTCTGAGAGGCTTAGTGAGAACACAAGCAGAAAGCACACTGGCACACAGCAAACAACCCACTCTGTCTGTTAGAACCAGACCTGAAGGGAAGCAAGAGACGGTGAGCAGGATTATATCAGTGTTATCTAATGCCGTGTTCACACAATGGGCAGAACAACCAAACTGATAATAAAATATTAAAGCTCTGTTTCAGTAGCAATGAGATGCCTGCCTAGACAGCATCATTCTGACTATTCTAGATAGTAGGCTGCTAAATAATTGTTGAACGCCAATCACACATAACATTTTTTTTTTTTTTTTTTGCTTTAAAAATGACACATCCGACTGCAGACAGTGTCGATAAGGGTTTTTAAAAGTTAAACTTCTTTTTACTTGACTAAGCATCTTTAAAAAATGTTCAGTGGAGAATTTGAGAGAGATAAAACAATTTTTTGGACAGTTAAAGTTAACTATGAAACTGCTTGGGATCAATATTTATTATGTTAGCAATTATGAATTAAATTGAAAATGTTTTTTTTTCAGGTTTCACTCTAATAGTGGATAGGGGAACAATAGTTATTAGAAAGACAATATTAGGCAACCCCCATCCCATAAAAAGTATGTGTATACTAAACAGCATATACATATACAGTAGATGGATCCATATACCATTTCTTTATTTTAATATTTAATGTTGACTGTGTGCAGCCGTTCTACTATATATTATACAAAATGAAATGGCATTAATTACAATTGATCATCTTGTCATTTAGATTTTAAACCTTATTCTAAAAGATACTTGTGGTTATTAACTTGTATTTAAATCCTTACTGCATATATTTACTAAAATACAGTATATGTGTGGGGGTCTGAAAGTTTGAAAACCCCTGACTTACACTCTTCATACTGTTTGTTTGCACCAGGCAGTCGATTATGACTAACATTATATGACATGAGAGCTTTATAATTGGCTATTTGGCTGTGGTCCAAATCCTGTGTCTGTTATATTAAAACTGATAATGAATAGCAGCATCTTCTACTCTGTTTGTTAGCCGCGTTTAATCCTGTACGTGTTGTTTACTTATCACCGTGACCTGACAAGCTCACAACACTCCCAAAATGGCCCATCTGGATGTAAACACTGTTGCTCAGTACTTCTGTGTCTCAGTGGCATTTTCTCTAAATGAGCCGCTTTGAGCACCCATATGTTGCTCCGACACTAATTTGCTAAAAATAAAGAGTGACAAGACGAGAGGCAGGCTTGCCTTATCTGTGTTTGGCACAAGCCTGGTCCTGTTAATGGCTGTCCACGTTGCCCGGTGTCTGTGTGGATGATTCTTAACCTAGCAACACATTCAGTGGTTATCTGAAGGTTACTATGTGTGGAGGCCATCCAGGCATTTAATTGCTGCTATCGTTAAAGGTGCAGTCAATCCAGACAACAGAGCACACTGTTACAAGAGCTTCAGAGTTATTTTGCTGGCGACAATCGGGGGTTGCCATGCGTTTTAGATTAAACTAAACGAAATCCTTACGGCTGTGCCTCACTTCACAGAAGCAAAGCTATAACTTTTTACGTTCTGATCAGTGTTATTGAATGCAGTCTTTATATATGGGTGTTTTTAGGATATTGCTGTCGACATGAGTGTATCATAATATAGTGTCAGTGTACAGACGCATAATCTACCATGTTTACCATATATATTTTATATCAGTTTTGTCTTTTGAAAGAAATGAATACTTTTGTTCAGCAAGGATGCATTAAATTGATCAAAAAGGATGATGTTACAAGATATTAGTATTTCAAATAAATGCTGTTCTTTTGAACTTTCTGCTCCTGAAAAATAAATGTATCATGGTTTCCACAAAAATATGAAGCAGGACAACTTTTATCAACTGATAATAATAATAAATGTTTCTTGAGCAGCAAATCAGGATATTAGAATGATTTCTGAAGGATCACGTGACACTAAAGACTGGAGTAATGATGCTGAAAATTAAGCTTTATACCACAGGAAGAAATTATATTTTAAATGTTTTATTTTAAAGATGCTATATGTAACTTTTCTTCTAAAATGAATCCTTTTTGTATTGCCTGTGTGCAAAGGGGTTGTAATATCACACATTACAATGACCCACTTGTCGGGTTTTGCTATTACCTTTAAAGGCCAGTATTCCTGTTTCTATGTGAAGTCTCCGGGTCGGATTTTCATGCGCTCCCGAACCTCTCTCCACAGTCTATCTCTATGTGACGGCATTGCAGCTAACAACATGGAGTCTTATTACACCAAAAGACAACCTGCCTCCAGCACAACACACACTCTAACACAAACTCCACATAAATATAAAAAACAAAACAAAAATGTATCTGCTGAAGCTCATCAGGCCAATCGTGAATCGATCGAAAACACGGATCAACATCGGCAGAGAATTTGAACTATGGAGAGACATCCGCTATTTTTATTGTGATAAATTACAATAGCAAGGTAAACTACAACATATATGAGACATGAAATGAAAACAAAACACTGTTCCAGAATAACAAAAAGTAGGTGCTTTAAGCCCCGTTCACACCGGGAAGAATATTAGTGCATGTTATTCGCCAGCGTTTTTCAACGCGTTTTTCGTGTTCACACCTAAGCGATTTTCGCTGACGAGGAGCCGAGTGAACATCCAAATTCATTTCCTGACCTTAGATGGCGCCAATTTGCTCTGCCACACCACTCCATATTAGTTTTCTTTTATCAAGACGTTTGTAGTCGCTGTTGCGTTTGTCATATAGTTCTTTATGTTCCGACACAAACAAGACCAGCAACTCTACATTCATCTTGCCTTGCATCTTCCTCGTCTTATTTCTTCCTAGCTGTTTAGACGGCGACGCTACTTGGCGTATATCTTCTTTGCCATTATGGACGTGTGCTCGGCAAAACCGTTGTGTGTTTGAGTGCCCCCAAGTTGTGTTTTACTGTAACTTCAGAAGCTCCAAACACTCCAAACACGTTTTGAAGCAGCGCATCAAACAAACCCGAGACGTTTTTTTGTTTGTTTTTTTTAAATGACGCTTTTACGCGTGGCGTTTTACCCGTCGGTCTGGTGTGTACACTCACTTTAGCGCCCTTTGTTTAGTTCCGAGGCGTTAAACTTCGGAGAATACTGTGCGCGAAATCCGTCCTGGTGTGAACAGGCCCTTAGGATGTAACTTTTATTTTATGTACTAGATCTACAGTCTAACGTCACTCATCCCACCACTATCATCATATTGTTTATAACACACATTTCCAGACACGTTCAGTACAGTAATGTTAATTCCTACGACCTTACTGTTACACTGAAATTGTTCAGTCTAGTTCACTAACGGTTTTTGTTATATCATTATACATTCACCTATGTTGACATTGCTGATTGTGAAAGATAGACGAATAGTTTGTGAAATGCCTTATGCTAGATAAGACCACATATGTGACGTTATCATGGTACAAGCATGAAGCATTAGTTCAACGTCAAGCTGATAAAAGTAGCCTATTATTGTAACGTTGCAGTGGGAGTTTACATGAGTTTCCAGCATGTTGTGATGCTTTCTTCGGTGTGTTGAAAGTGTCAGTGTGGCCGGCGTGTACCATGAGCGCTCGCTCTTAAGTTCGAGCACGCGCAAGAGAACGAGCGCTCTTGTAAAAATTGGTTGCAATCTGAAACATCACCGATAGAGGCCGCCAAAAATACATAAAGCACATTTAAATTGTGATCAAATTTCACAATATTGTATTGTTGTTGTTTTTTACTGTTTTACAGTTTTGTAGTAATTTACCATAACTGTATGGATAAGTTAATATTATTTGCTATGTTTACTATCAATATGATTAGTACAGTTAATTATGTTTACTATAGGAGTATATTTGTACAATGTGCCATGTTCACCATACATACCGTATGAGTGCATCATAGTATACATTACCATGTTTGCTATTTTAAATCTCGATTCGTTTGTTATTTGAGCTTTTTTTTTTGTTTGTTTTTTTCATGCCCAGACGGTTGTGCTTAAATCTCAGAATGATCAAGAATATCTGACCAGACTGTATGGAAAAGCTCTTTATGAGGGTCATCGACGCACACTCAAAAAAAGCCCTTACCTTCGATTCAACTCGCCCACACCGAAATCCAAACCTCAGCGACCTAAAATAGTAGAGACTGTCAAAGGTGAGTTTCAGCCCTTCAATTAAAAGTGATGATTGATGGTTCTTTCTACGTTTCTTTTAGCAACTTGTGAAATAGTCATTAAATAGTAAAACCAACATGAAAATGAATTGTGATAAGATCATGGATCATCATCCTGCCTGAAAAAATACATTTTTTCCATGTTGCCCACCCCTAATTTTGCCTTTTCTGTCTTCATTTTAACTCTTTATGGATTCTTGTCCCTCTCTTTTTATTCACTCAAATAGGGGTGAAGATGAAGTCATCTAAAACCCAAACTAACCAGTTTGTAGATGGTGTTCCTGCCCTGCAGCCTTCAGTCTCTGAGCCCCATTTCCTGTTCAGCCCCAGTGATCCAGCCCAACAGCAGCAGCCTGGGTCTCCAGTGCGAGGTTACCTCATTCCCATGGCTATACCTTTAGGTAAGCCACCATTACTACACCTAACAGGGATTGTATGGACATGAAAAACCTGAAAAAGCCATAGCAATTTTAAAGGCATATCAAAGCCATTACAATAAACCCAAAGCTATGGAAACTTCTGTCACAAATATCCATTTAACGTTGTATTTTGTGTGTGGGGTAAAGTCTAGCACAGTTGCCGTTTTGTTTTTTTAAACCACATAGCTTGTCATTGACTACGTTTACATGCAGCCAATTTTCGGGTTATGGTCGGGTTAAGGTCACTATTCGTTTCTGAAACATTAGGAATAACCCGTTTACATGCGTGAGCAGAGAGAGTTTCTCCTGTATACATGGAATTGCAATATCCCGATGTAAACAGCGACGCACGGTTAGCGTTTAGACTTACGGACAACCTTAAGATGCAATATGCGACATTTACGATTCTTCTTCCTGTATCCAAAGACAACAACAACAGCACTCTGCGGATAATGAATAATTCGGGGCAGATAGCGATTGCCTTTGTTTGTGCTTTGATGCTGGTAATGTTACTGAGCTCGCTCCAAAAGTATGCTCTGCTGTGACTCGCCATGTTTACTTCCGGTATACTGCACGCGGATTTTTATATGCGCCGAGAAGTTTCTCTACCCAAACACCAAGATTCCTTGCGAATAGAACATGCGCGGAACACAAATCACTATGGGGATATGCCGATACGCGTTTACATCGTTTACATTTACATGACCAAAAATTCGGGTTTGAAAAGGGGTACCCCAGGTATAATATCCCGGTTTTTAAAATCCGGGATATGAGCATATTCAGGTTTTTGCCGGTGTTTAAAGGGATACTCCACTCTTTTGGAAACAGGCTCATTTTACCACTCCCCCTGAGTTAAACAGTTTTTGAATGTATTCAGCTGATTTTTTTTTTTTTTTTTTTTTTTTGTATTTAGAAGAATATTAGTAACCAGACAGTTTCTGGTCTCATTGACTTCCATTGTATATTTTTTCCTACTATGGAAGTCAATGAGACCAGAAACTGTCTGGTTACTGATTTTCTTCTAAATATCAGAAAATCGTCTGAATGGATTTAAAACGGTAAAACTCCACTGTTTAACTCTGGGGGAGTTGTAAAATGAGCCTATTTCCAAAAAAAGTGGAGTATCCCTTTAACATGGCCGTTCGCGACTGGGTTATTGCAAATATTGCGGTTTTGAACGTGCTGCATGTAAACGTAACGTTAGTCATGAAGATTTAGTTTAGATATGTTGTGGCGGATTTAAGCATGGTTTTTTATTCTTATGTTACATATACATGGACGTTTCATGGAACATTAGATGATGAATATTTGCCTCAAAAGTCATTGAAAAATCATGTGAAATTATTTGTAAAAATCTGTCTGAACCTTGAACCATTTTTACCTGTACTTGTTCATTTCAATTCAGCTAAATCTGTCTTGACAAAGTTTACTCCAACCCAACTCAGACTTGATGTCCCATATGACGACTTGCATTTTGAATCTGAAAACTATGTTTTAAAACGTAAATACATAAAGGATCAATGACGCCATTTATGCTGTTCTGTGTCCTTTAAACCTCTGACCATTCTGAAACGAAGATGCGACAGCCTCCACATGCTGCAGTCATAAAGCGTCTCTCCTCCGGCTGGCTCTGAGCACACGGCAGCATTAAAGAATGGACTTAATTAGACGACATTTCAGAGGTGTGAGTTTAGCTCTTAATTACGACTGGCTCTCCACTCGTTAAAAAGCCTTCCTATGCCGCTCTCGTTTAATCACTTCACTGTCAGGGACATTAATGTCTTTCTATTACGCTCTCATTTTCCCGCTTCCAATCATTGCAAGCTCCGTCTCAGGTCCGACCTTGTGCGGTTGGAGGTAATTCTGTTTATTAGCCCAAACAGCCATATGTATGAAAACACCGTCATGCTTTACGAGGGGACTTTTTAGGGCAGTAATTGCAAATAGCCAATTGAAAACATTTTGAAAGCGTTCATATTATGAGTTGATCCATTTTTTTTTAATCCTCTACCCCCTTTTCTTTTTGAGGATTATGACCTCCTGGCGCCGAAACGTTCCATTAGTTTGGTAACCGCTGAATTGCCATCGTTATTTTCTGTAATGGACTGAAGAGGTAATTAAAGGCATTGCATGAAAAAAAAATGCCACTGACGAAGCACCTTTGCACTGTTAAAGCTGTTTACAGTATTGCAATGTTTCCCAAATTGTGGCTCAGGGTATTGAGAAGGAAATGAACTTGAGGAAAATGGCCTAGTAATGTTTGAAACAGCATTTTGTGGGCTGTTGCCCGTATACTGGACTGACCTCTGATCGGAGCTACGCTGAAGTGAACAAAGACTCGCTAATCACATCTGCAATGCAGTGGCCTTAATCGGCATCATAGAAACTCAACTTTTCATAGTCATATTGAAGTTCCTTTCACTTGGAAATGAATTAAAATTAAGGACAAACTACAGCAACAATGTGAAAGTTGCTAAAACAACGCTAAAATGTTAGCATTAAACATTAGCTTTGTTGTTTTTTTTACAGTGCCTTCTGTCTATATGGTAATTTCTCTACTGTGCGACAGAGAGTCGCAATCGTTAGCCTATTTTTTACAAAAACTTCTTCTATGGGGCCTAAACGTAAGATATTGTAAACGTATTGTCTACAAAGTATTGGAGTCTTTTATCTATTGTCCTGTTTCTTTAGAAATAAATAATGGACAAATGGAATCTTTTGACGCCTCAGATGTAAAGTTATTCGCTGTCAAAGTGACGCCAAAATGAATGGGAGTCAATGGAATGCTAACAGTTGGTTGATAGTCTGCTACAATAGCGGCTCCCAAGCCGAGCTTCAGTTTCCGGCTGGTGGATTTCCCCCTTGGATCTAATATACACAAATGTGATTTATTTACTTGCTGTTTACATTTGCAGACAGAACTGACTGTGTTTATGTGAACTTTGTGTGTTTTTGACACAACCTTGTGTGTGTTTGACAGTTTAAGTGCAGTAAGACGTGAAGGGGAACTTAGTTTAATACCCACGAGACACTTCGTCTGACAGCCAGCTTCTGTGTTTCGGATATGTGCGCTCAGAAAACCATATATCAGAAGTTTAGACTGATATGGCTTTAAAACGCATGCAGATAATAAACTTCCATGATGATGGAGAACTGCAATGTCACGTGAGCGTGACCACGATAGAGATGATAATCAAAACCATATGTTTTAGTTTTTGGCAGCGTGTCAGTGGAACGAGCTGTACAGGCTCAGTCCTCAGGTGGAAAATGGGGCAGAGAGCAGCAGCTCATTTACATTTAAAGATACATGCACGAAAACGGCATATTTTTCTTCGCATTTAAAAATGGCCTTTTAAAACATGGTATAATGGATATCTATGGGGTATTTTTTGCGGAAACTTCAGACACATTCTGGGGACACCTGAGACTTATATTACATCTTGTAAAAAAGGGCATAATATGTGCCCTTTAATGTCCATTTATGACGAGATTAAAATAAAGGATTTTATACCAGAAGGACTGTTTTAAAGGAAAAAAAAAATGTTTTTTTTAAATAAACATTCTTCCAAGAGGCATTAAAATTAAACAATTTTCCAAGAGGCATATACGAAAATTAAGGCCTTAAATAGCATTAAAAAATGTTACATTTTTATCCTACAGGCATTAAACATTTAGAAACAGTTTTGAAGAAAGTTTTATACTATCAATTTATTTGAATATAGCCTTCATATTTAATCATTTGTATTTGCTGTCGCAAAATTTATGTTTGGTATTTTGGTAATTGCTTCCCGCCAGAGCAAAATTGCTGTGACCAGAAAAATGGGAAAGTGCAAATTCCAACAAATTTCAAGTGGCTGAAAGACATTTTTAACACGGTAAAATATTTTTTGCATTTAACACAGCCACCATTCTGTCATCCTTTGGCTATAGCTTTACATTATATAATTTTTATCCAGTAGTAGTTATACTAGTTAATTATCAGTGAGACTGACCTTCATTCATAAAAAAGATGCCATTAAACAAGTATTTGAAATAAACACTTATAGGTGATTCAGGATAAAACAAAAACATGGTTTGGAAAATGGATTCATGATTATGATCTAAATTTTGGAGAAAAAAAGTTAGACTGCAGCTTTAAACTGCTAAGTTAGACACTTATATTTCATGTTATATTTCAGAGCGACACCAATCTCATTCCCCAAATCACACCTATCAGACCTGTCTAACTTTCATCTAACGAATGTGAATCATCTCCTTATAACTTCTTTAAACCCCCACATCGACCAAAAGCATCTTTTACCAGTCGAGGCCATTCCCAAGGCGTCTTAATCATCCACCAGTGTCATCCCCGTGGCTGTCCTATTTCCCTTCACACTGAATGTGTGAAAGAAACCCAAGCGGAAAGTTCCAGACTCCCATTAAAAACTTCCCAGACTCTTCTGCAGTTGAGCGCGGTGTATCTGTAAGGGAGAGGGTCCAGACTGGCCCAGCCTGGATTGGATTGACTCGCCAAGGCTCAGACTGGGTCTCTGGAGGGCTGTAGATTAGAGCTGCATGGCCTAATTTCCCCTTCTTCCGTGACTCTCCCGGGATGACAGAGGGGATTGCAGAGTGCCCCATGGGAATGGTGAAGAGAGCCTTTCATCTGCTCCAGATGATCGGTGCGGCTCATCCATAGACGGCCCCCGAGTCACACTTACTCACGTACGACAGCAGGCAAGCTCTCCGCAAATCTGCTTAGCAAGTTCTGCACTGCAGAGAGTAGAGAGTGGCAGTCGAATCAACACAGCAGCGTTCAGGGAAGTGTTAGTTCATACCGTTTAGAGCAGTGGTACTCTTTTCAGTCAAACTCCAGAGCTGTAATGATACTTTTTATAATATATGATTTTCATTTCATGAAATTAAATTCGAATTGAATTGGCCACAGCCCATATCAAGTTGAGTTTTAATTGGAATTGGAATGATAAAAAGTGTAATTTAATCAGTTATCCAATAAATCCATCCATCTCTTTGTCATTCTATCGATCTATCTATTGTTCTGTCATTCTATCTTTTATTCTGGCTGTCGCTCTATCTATCATCTTTCTATCTGTCATTCTATCTATCTATCTATCTATCTATCTATCTATCTATCTATCTATCTATCTATCTATCTATCTATCTATCTATCTATCTATCTATCTATCTATCTATCTATCTATCTATCTATCTATCTATCTATCTATCTATCTATCTATCTATCTATCTATCTATCTATCTATCTGTCATTCTATCTATCTATCTATCTATCTATCTATCTATCTATCTATCTATCTATCTATCTATCTATCTATCTATCTATCTATCTATCTATCTATCTATCTATCTATCTATCTATCTATCTATCTATCTATCTATCAATCTATCCATCCATCCATCCATCCATCCATCCATCCATCCATCTATCATCTATCCATCCATCCATCCATCCATCCATCCATCCATCCATCCATCCATCCATCCATCCATCCATCCATCCATCCATCCATCCATCTATCCATCTATCTATCTATCTATCTATCTATCTATCTATCTATCTATCTATCTATCTATCTATCTATCTATAAATTGTTCTGTCATTTTATCTTTTGATATGCCTGTCTAACTGTCTGTCTGTCCGTTCGTCCGTCCGTCCGTCCGTCCGTCCATCCATCCATCCATCCATCCATCCATCTATCTATCTATCGCTCTATCTTTGATCTGTATTTCTCTGTCTATCCATCTATCCATGTTACACCTGTTAACCTCAAAAAACACCTAGTTAAAAATGATTTAAACAAATTTCCTTGTATTTTAATTAATTTCAGTTGTTGAATTTGAATTGCAGTCAAGTTTACTACCTCATTTTCAAATTCATCCCTAGCCATTCTCAATGCAGTTCTAAATGGTGCACATCTCCATGTAATAAGCCATCTTTTCTGTTCTTCCCTCAATGTATTATTGATAAAGAAAGAGTCATTGTGAAGACTTGTTGTAATTCACACACAGTGATTGCTGCTTTCGCATGCCAGAGATGCTTTGAGAGCGGCCCATGCTCACCGTGTCTTGCCGTCTCTGAGGTGGATTCTTATTCTTTATTGATTGTAGATGAAATTGCTCTGGTGGTAGCCCCAGTGGTGAAGACGTGACTTCATTTGTTGCTTTGAAATTGCATGTGGTTGCAGAAGCAGGACGTGTGCGCACATATTTATGTGCATTTATTTTGTTTTAATCATCTCATCATCTCTCTCTCTCCCCATCTTCTTTCTCAAGTCTCCTGCTGCAGTGTCCTCGGGTCCAGTAAAGTCAGTGATTTACATACTCTTGAATGTATTCCCAAGCATTTTGCGGGCAGTGAATTTTGTCCCTTCGTTTAGGTCTTTGTTTCCTTGCATGCCTTGCGGCTTCCCTGGTTCGTGAATAGCCCCGTAATAGCGTCTCTTACTGTCCATCATTGAGCTAATCTATCCGATCTGGTTTCGCGTTTCAGAGTTTTCGCTCTCTTGAGGTTCCGGAGCACAAACGCCTCCTTTCAAGCCTTCCTTCGGCGGGGCCCACATGTTTGCTATCAGAAGTATTTGTGCATTCCAGATGAGTCAGTGCTTCTTGCTCCTGAGCCACTGTTTGGATGCCCTTCAGCCAAATTATGGAAATCGTAAAGCTTATGTTTCCCCTGCTTTGCATGGAAGGCTGGGAAAAACAGATTGCGGCGCTCGCAGCAGATTTATGCTAATGTCAGCCTCCTCATTTGCCGTTAATGTGCAGAGACCAGACTCGCGTCTCTATGTAATGGGGCATGTGTGTCCGTAACCTGCTTTCCTGCGAACAGGAACGACACAAACCTGCGCTAACGCACTCTGGCTGAACCGTCTCACGGTCCCATTGCAGAACAGATGCCAATCATGTTGCCAGATCGGCCTCCTGCTCAGCCAGATGTGTGTGAATGTGTTTTGGGCTGACACGGCGCTTTAAAGTACCGTGGACGTCCTTTACAGTCGCTCTGCGGTGTGTTGAGAGATAAAGTAATGAGTAGCTGTGTGTGTGTGTGTGTGTGTGTGTGTGTGTGTGGGCTCCATCTGCAGGAGTGCCTCTTTAATATCCCTCTCGCGTGAGTATAGGGGTCGTGTTGTGCCCTTGCCTGTAAACATCGTGTTGATGCTATCTGCGCTGCATCAGGGCGATGGATGTGCAGACTTTAGAGGTTTGGCAGAAGCGCATTTAGGCTGCCGAAGTGTATTGCTATTTCACTCACGCATCCTGTGGAAAAGAGGGGGATGGAGACTTTGCGTTCAATGTCGCCTTTTGTTGTCCTGGTAATGTTTCATTCTGCAGACATTGTTCATGTATCTCTAATGCCTGAAAAACTGACTTTTCCCGCCTTTTTTAGTATGTAGGTGTGTAAATAAGCAATCATTTAGTAATATTTTATGCAAAGCAACTTGCGTGCACTAATGCCTTGTTCACACTACATGATTTTAAAACGTCGGGCTGAACTGTGCGGTTCACACTACATGACTTGTTCTCAGTGAAATCAGGAGTGTTCAAGTTGTTGAGCTGTTCACACCACATAACACAACGTGATTGATCCACAACAGGAGGTAACTCACTGCACGAGTTGACAACGCACTACATAGAGATACAACCACGATCAAATGATAAGAGCAAATCATTTTTGACTCTGAGAGCTGTTTCGGTACTATGGTACGGTCTAAATCCTGAAAATAATCAAATAAATAACGAGGTGACAACAACTCTGTCACCCAACGATTCTATCTTGTCTACAAACCACGTTTTGTCACGAAAAAACACGCAATAAAACCAAGCAGAAATGACGCGAAACAGCACGTGCGCCAATACCCAGCGAAGAAGAGAACACAACACACGAATATGGACGTCACCGTACAGTACGTTCACACCGCCGCCGACTTCAGCGTCAAAGAAGCTCTGGCCGCCCTGTCAAGGACGCTTGTCAAAAAGTACGGGGAAGCTTGTTGACGCTTTGAACGCTCTGACATTGCTGGGAGAATAGAATGGTCACAACATGAAATGTAATAAACAGAAAAAAACAAGCAATAGATTGAAGAAACCGTTTTTAATGACAGCATTTTTATAACCGTTTTGGTCACATTTGGTCAGGAAAAAATAGTTAGCTACTAATATTATTTGCGGTCAAATCGGTGTCACCATGAGCAAATTAATTGCATTCCCGCTCTAAAACAAGCGTTCGTAAATATTTCAAATAAAAGTTGCGCTCATGCGGTCCCTGTAAGCAAACGGACGTCATGTCATAAATAATACGAAACCAGCAGGAATCACAGCAACGGCGTTGATTAGCTTGTCTACCATTTTTTTGGAACTAATGTTTTATGAAACGAAATTTGACATTTTGTATTTCTCCGGAATCAGCCAGCGTGAAGGACGTCTATATTCCGTTTGGTTGCTGGCGTTTGACGCTGCTTGCCGCTGAACCGCATCACAGCTCATTACCATAAAGTTGAGCTTCTTTCAACTTTCTGATTGACGCTCAAAACGCCCAAAACGCTACGGCGAGGAATTTGACACTCCTTGCAGCTGAGAGAAGCCAGCTTCCATTGAAAATTAATGACTTCCGGACGCTTTGGAAGCTCAAGTCAGTGGCGGTGTGAACGTACAGTCAGACAGAAACTAGTGCTGCACACTGTTTGCGCGATGATTTGCTCTGAGAAAAAAAAATGCAAAAAAAGGAAAAACTAAGATTTACCCGGTGACCTCAACCCATGCGTTGCTATGATTGGGTGTACTCATGACATCACTGAGGTTGAGTCGCGCGACAGCTCTGGATATCTAGCAGGCTATTTTTCTGGGCTTGGCGATGCGTCTGCGAGCGTTTTCGCTGCGTTGTTAGCTCTTCCATACTAACAGATTGGCAAGCGTTCATCGTCCGCTAATCCCCTACGATTTGCACGCGATAAAACCCTGAGTTGTCGGCGAGCTCAACGATTTGCAAATCGGGCATAAATCGGGCTTAAAATCCTGTAGTGTGAACTTGACTTAAACTGCGATGTACAAGAGCGCTTCAAGCAACGCAAAATCGATTTCACATGTCATTACTTTCTGAAATGCAATTCATAATGCAAAGTGTTGTCATGGAACATACTGTATAACCTTTGGGTTACAATCCCAGATCATTGAGCACAACTCCTTGTATCTCTTTAGGTAAGCCTAGAGTGGACGGCCAGGCCCCAATGCCTTCACAGGACGTCATTAGCGATAAACCAGCAATCGTAACAACGTCCTTCCCTCCCGTTACCATTTCTAAACCCAAGACTGCTCCTGCTATTCGGAAACCCAACACCATCTTAGTGGAGGTCCAGTCAGAACCGAAGAAACGTACACCACAACTCAAAATACAGGTAACACCAGGTTCACACATCTTCAGCTGATTTTGTCACTTCGCACACTATTTCACTGTGTACGAGGGCATACAAATGAGACTTTACAAGCTTTGCATGACGCATCGAACAATATCACTTCCCCATTGAAGGGGCTTTTATTCCACGTGTTTTGTTTGCAGGTCCAGCCTGGTGTGAACATTGAGAGTTGTCTATGCAGTAGTCCAGCTTCTTCTACGCCATCAATTCCAGCCGAAACCATCCTTCCTCCACCTTCGATTCACGTAAAACCTCCCAAATCACCAACAACACTGAGTAGACCCTTATTTTTTTGGTTGGCTTTATCAGCACTACTCCATATTTCATTTCAATTTTGTACCAGAGAAATAGCTTATAGTTTTGCAGGCTTTCAATTTGGTGATACACCCAGGATGTCCTCTAACATGTACATTTGCTCATGTATGTGTGTGTGTATTCATACACCAGCTGTCTTGGCTCCATTCTGAGAATGGATGGATATTATGCCATTAAATGTTGGCTGTGCTCCAGCATGCTGTAGTGCTATAAGGGCCAGGTTTGCATTTCGCATCGCACTGCCATTGATTTTTGCCAAGCCGTGCATGCATGCGCCTTCATGCTCTCAGAACCTGCCCGAGCGGATGAAGATGGATGAGGTGTGTGCGTTTGCGTGTGTGTATTGAGCTGAATGTATAATGTTTCAGGGGGGACTTTGCCGCCAGCGTTTTCTGCTCTTACTCGTCCAATCCCGACCTCAGCCATTCACATCTGGTTGCTAGGCAACAGATGCAGCTCCGTTGCTCTTCTGTCGGAGCAACACGTCTAGGAGGACAAAGCCTCTCTGTGGTCTGCCCGCCGCCATTAGCATCAGAGGAATCATTACAGCTCTATAGAAATAACCCTAGAAACACGTCTGGCGATAGAATCCGTCAAGTTAATTTGGGGATGCGTTTCCTCTTTTTGCTTCGACTTCAGGTCGTTTTCGAAATCAGCCACATTCTCACTCAATTTAAGGAAGGAAGGGTTTTGACTGTTCAAAATATTGAGATTTAAAGTGTCCTGCGTACTCTAATATAATTCAATCTTGGCTAAATATTTGAAGAGTTCAGATGCAAAAGCCTCTAAATGCCATTTGAAATTTTCTTCTAAAATTACCATTTTTATCAAGCTTGTATATTTAAGTTCAGTAATTTCACTTAAATGACAATTAATAGGTAATCTTCATTGCCATTTAAGTGAAATTAATGAACTTAAATATACAAGCTTGATAAAAATGGTCATTTTAGAAGAAAATTTCAAATGGCATTTAGAGGCTTTTGCATCTGAACTCTTCATTTGATTATTTTTCAAATAGAATAAATACATTTTAAAATTTTATTTTTTAAATACAATTTTATATAAGTAATAGGGCTGTACAAAAATTAATTGCGATTAATCGCATCCACGATAAAAGTCTGTGTTTACATAATATATTTGTGTGTGTATATTTGTATATAATTATTTTGTATATATAAATACACACACATGCATGTATATATTTAAGCAAATGTGTTATTCATATATAAAATATTTATATTTATACAATACAGATTATGTATTTATATATATATATATATATATATATATATATGTATATATATATGTATATACAGGATTTAAGCGCAAATAATTCTTAAATATATACATGCATGCATAGGTATTTATATATACAAAATAATTATATACAGCACACACAAATAAATTATGTAAACACAGACTTTTATTTTGGATGCAGTTAATCGCAAATCATTGTTGCACAGCCCTAATAAGTAAATAATATACATTTTAGAATAAAACATATTTTTAACTGTAGTTTATTTAGAATATTGTACAAATTTAAAGTCTTCTGAGTACTGTAATTCACTCTTTTCTAAATATAAAATAATAATTAAAAAAAATTAAAACTACTATTTTAAAATAAATATTATTGAGGTAAAATAGTGCAGCTAGGTGTTCATGTGTGTGGCCTTTACTGCACAGTACGCACGCACACATATATTAATATATAATTATATTACATTAATGGCAGCCATAAACATCCTGCAGATAACATAATAAACATTATAACTGTTTTAAGAATTATTATTTTGTCCAAATGATTATTATTATTGATAGTTGTTAGTGCTAATATTATTATTTTTTGAACAACAGTGTATTTTATCATGTTCATGTTGCACGTACAAGCAATAGACATGTTTCTGTGTGTGTGTGTGCACAAAAGGGTGCGTTTTCCCCTTAAATTGTGTGTCTGATGCAGCTCGGCAGAGGTGTTCTGGTCTGTCAGCTCAGCAAGGCTGCGTTCAGCGCTCTGTCTGTGCCCAATTAATGACCTTGACTCATCAGACTGGCAGACCCCAGCCTTCCACAGACATGGGACGTACACTCACACACACTCTCACAAAACATGCTTTGAATCGTACTCTTCACTCCCACCAGGCCTGAGGCCTGTCAAACAGAGGGAATGAAATATGACTAAGTCTCACAGTGCTTGTGCTTAAAACACATAATATCTCGGTCCTCTGAGACTTGACATTTGAAGTGCATTGCAGTCACCGCTGGCTCATACTGTTACAAAGTCCACTTTTGTTCTTTGAGAAAATATTGTGATAGATTTTTGAATAGTTCACCTAAAAGTAAAAGTTCTGTCACCATTTACTATAAGAATTTCTTTCTTACAGTTCGTGGGACTCACAATGTGAATAAGGCTGGGGACTTTGAAGGACTCAAAAACATTCAAGCACAATATTTCAAGTCCTCTGAAATCATTTTAAGGTTGTTTTGTGATAAACGGACTAAAAATGTATTCTTTCTTTACAATGAGTGAACTGTCAACCATTGTTACCGGATCATGGAGTCATCATCAGTGTGAATCCACCCGATTCACGAATGAATCAAACCATATTTGTGATCTGATTCATTCCTTCTGTGTTCCTCTGAAGATAGAAAGTCTCACGGGTTTGGAACAACATGAGAGCGAGAAATTATGACAGAAAACTATACAAAGGAACTATTCCTTTAATTTGCAATTCAGCTGCAAAATTAATTACCAATTGCTCTTTTTATTTCCCGCTATTTTCAGTGCAAGTGTGATTGTGCTCATGTGTGTGAGCGGAATAGTAAGTAATATTGTGTTTCTGTAGCTCACTGCAGCACGCTTGCTGCAGTCTCGTGTGTTTCCGCAGATCCGATGGAGTTACTCCACACACACACGCACACACACACAGACACACACAATAAACAATGTTTATCTCATATCTCAAAATAAACCAGGATAGAGTCATCAGTAATGATCTTGTGGTTTGTTTTGTGACTGACGGTACATTTATCCTGCCTGTTACACAGCTGCTTACTAAATAAATACATGTAAATCAAGTATTGATTTTATGATATAGAGTCGGAGAGGACATAAAACTAGCACAGCTACACATGAATATTTTTTTAGATGTTTTTAAAATAAGTTTCTTATGCTGCATGAATCAAAAATACAATAAAAAGAGTGATATTGTGAGATATTACTTTTTATTCTGACCCCATACTTACACTCAACAATAGTGTAAGACAATTAATTATAAGTTTAGCAATTAGTAATGTATATATTTCCCTATTAGAATGCTGTGACTGACTAAATAAGAAGCATGTATTCCAGACAGCTGTATTATAATTGGATGTAACATCTATTTCTTCATGTGCCATCCAGGACAGAACACCTACAACTATTGTATAAATGATAAAAAAAGGTGACAAGAGCTGTAAAATGTATTTTAGTGCTTTAGAAGGAGCAATGCGTATAAAACTATCTGTGTCGCGTACTCAGCACACCCGTAGCTCTCATTCACATGAGCAGACCATTTCTCTCCGTTACCATGGAGACGAGGCTTAGCTGCATGAGACAGAGACCTGGAAAACTGATGCGTGATTCTCTCTCTCATACACACACACACACACACACCTCTTAAACAGTTACAGTTTATGTCCTTTCAATGAATGATTCATTGAATCTTGTAGGTATATGATGTAAAGACACTCTTGTAAGATTGGTTGATGAGACAGCGTTTTATTGTATTATGTATGTGTGTGATCAACATCACGTTTGCGACTACAACCATTTGAGGAGCTGTCAGGATATTTTGGGATTTTTTGACGCTCATGTTCTTCCAAACCTGTGTGACTTGATTTCTTCAGTGGATCGCAAAAGGAGATGTTTTGAAGAATGTTCACGCTCCTCTTTTCCATACAAATGAACATGTACAATGATCATGAGCTTGTCAAGCTCCAAAAAGGACATCATAACAGCACCATAATTGTATCCATATGACTTGTGCACTATATTTTGAGTCTTACAATAGCTTTATGTAATGCACAGATTGTCATTGTTTAAAACGTCACATGGAATGACAGTAAATGACAGAATTTTCGTTTTTGAAGGAACTTTTTCTTTAAAGTTGTGATGAAACAGACGTAGTTGAATATTTTCTTCTGTATTGTGAAACATATATGTTGACGTTGCACTCAAAAATGGAGGCAGACCAACGCGAGCTTGCAGCTTTTAGAATACCTCACCAAAGAGAAGTCTTTCGTTTCATTAGTTGAACATTGTAAGGTCTTTTGCATGGATGAATATGCATGGATATACTGTATATGTGTATACATATATATATATATATATATATATATATATGTACATATGTACATATGAAGAGTTCAGATGCAAAAGCCTCTAAGTGCCATTTGAAATTTTCTTCTAAAATGATCACTTTTATCAAGCTTGTATATTTAAGTTCAGTAACTTCACTTAAATGGCAATGAAGATTACCTATTAATTGTCATTTAAGTGAAATTACTGAACTTAAATATACAAGCTTGATAAAAATGGTCATTTTAGAAGAAAATTTCAAATAGCATTTAGAGGCGAATTTTAAATCCACACTACCCTATGGTCAAGTGTCATCTTTTATTTCAGCCTGTCATCATTATCCTTATTAGCTCACACACTTAAAACTTTCTAATCTCCTCAGTTGTTGATGAATTTTGTAATTTCCAGACCCGGTATTGCTTCCTGACCTCTGTCTCCGTATCATTGCCTCCCAGGCCGCCGAGGAAGCGCACGCTGGAGAAGATCAGGAGGAAAATATCTTTCCCGGAACCAATTTCTTGGCCGTAGCTGACATCAGCCAGGTACATTCAATTACAAGCACATTTCAACCCACACGCTCACTCCAGCTCGTAACGTAAAGGTCATTTCACAGCCTGGTGTCCACCCTGAGGGTATCAGCCCCTATCCACTGTTTCCTACTTCCTACTCCCATTTGCATTTTGACCCAACTACAAATGCCCATTCTCCACGTCTCCTCCTCCTACTCGGATATATTGGCCATCAATGGCTCAGTGCTCCAATAATGAGATTTTCAGAGCCAAAGGGTGAAGGAGAACATCGTTTTCTTTAATTAACGAAGACCAGAGAATGGATGAGAGTTTAAAATATCATTCATGGGCTTGAGAAAAAAATCTAATTACAATGTGCCTGCTAAATTGGCCTTTCAGTGAATTGATATTGAAGGGGTGTGGTGCCGATATTTCTCTCTCTTTTTTTTTTTTTCGTTCAGGAATTCAGGCTTGCTCAAGCATGCACACGGAGACATAAGCCCCTTGTATTTGCCGCTAACAAGCAGTGCAGGACGCCCCGCGTATGGGGCATCAGGCCGATTCTGTCGCTCGGTCTTACAAGGGCAAGGCGTCAGTTAGCACCAAAATAGCATGGCGGTCATTAGACGGGAGTTGGAAACAGGCAAATTTGTGTTTTTCTCACAGGCTTTTGTGGAAGGTGCTGGGAAAAAAGTGTTTAAATGAGAATAAAGTATCATGGAGGGGGTTGTGTTTCAAATCACATGAGCTGTTCCACAGTGACCCCTGTTGGTCTGAGAGGGAACATCTTCCACAGATGAAGCTCAGTTGGAGCCGATCTCTGGTTAACAGGTTTTGCGGTGGAAGGAAATTGTTTTGTGTCGATATGCTGAAGGTGATAATTGTTTGCAGATGTTTGCCGTTAGAATAAAGATTTGTATGGTTGGATTTAAAGGGTTCGCATCAGAGATGCTTTGAAAATATAATATTTTGTTACAGTCCTGGGCTGCGTCTCCCAAAAGCATCGTAAGCCTAATCGTAGAGATTTAGCGTAGAGACCATTCGTGGCAATTGTTTTATGATCATCAACTTAGGCTTACTATGCTTTTGGGAAACTCAGCCCTGGTTGTCAAACTCAATGTTAGCAAATAATGTGCTTTTTCTTCATTTAGTACTTGAGTCTTCTGCAAACTGAAGGCTCTGTATCAGTGGTTTTCAACTTGTTTGACTCTGAGGGCCCAAATTGTCTAAGACAATATTCAGTAGTAGTGGCAATATATTAAAATATTGATTACATTTGAATTATTTTTCAAGTTTCAATAACTGAATGTTATTTGTTTTTATAAAGCATTTTATTCAAATGAATTTTACAGTCATTTGTGAATACGAGATTTTTCTTTAAAAGGAGAAGTTCACTTAAAAAAAAAAAAAAAACTTTTGCTGATAATTAACTCACCCCCATGTCATCCTAGATGTCCATGTCATTCTTTCTCCAGTTGAAAAGAAATTAAGGTTTTTAGATGAAAACATTCCATTATTTTCTCCATATAATGGACTTCAATGGGAACCAAACGGTTCAAGGTCCAAATGAGAGTTTCAGTGTAGCTTCAAAGAGCTTTAAACGACACCAGACGATGAATAAGGGTCTTATCAAGGACATTTCGAGTCATGACTCGAAAAAAGATTTGTTAATTTTGATGAACGAGTTTGAAGAGGAGAGTCATGAACGTTCATCACAGAACAGAGCAAGACGAGCATTTGTGCTTATAAAACTTAAACCTTTTTATTTATTTTTGAAATGGCCGATCGTTTCGCTAGATAAGACCCTTATTCATCGTCTGGTGTTGTTTAACGCCCTTTGAAGCTGCACTGAATCTCTCATTTGGACCTTGAACCGTTTGGTTGCCAATGAAGTCCGTTATATGGAGAAAATCCTGGAATGTTTTCATCAAAAACCTTAATTTCTTTTCAACTGAAGAAAGAAAGACGTACTGTAGACATCTTGGATGACATGGGGGTGAGTAAATTATCAGCAATTTTTTTTTTTTAAAAAAAGTGAACTACTCCTTTAAATAAATTTTACTCTCAATTAGCAATTTCTCTGCAATTTCTAACAAAAAAATATATTTTAAGAACAGAGCTAGACCAAATATATATTTTTTAGCTAGAAAATGTAGAAAAAATCGCTAATTATGAGTAAAATCTATTTTAAAGAAAAATATTGTATTCACGAATGACTGTGAAATTCATTTGAATTAAATTCTCTAAACAACTGCCATTTTTTATTTAAGGACCTGAGTTCCCATGGTCTTGAAAAACAGATATATAAAGGGAAATTTAAAAGTGTGATTTCTAGGCCTGAAACAAATAAAATCCTAAAAAAAAAATATTAAGAACAGAACTAGACCAATTTTATATATTTTTTAGGATTTTATTAATTTCTTTCAGGCCTACAAATCACACTTTTAAATTTCCCTTTATATATCTGTTTTCTAAGACCATGGGAAGTAGGGTCCTTAAAAAAATGGCAGTTGTTTAGAAAATGAATTAAAATAAGAAAAATTATGTCATTTTACATTTTGACCTTTAGCTGTTTTAGCTTATTTTAAATTTTGTATGTATTTTATTATCTTGTGCCCCTCTGGTTGAGTACCCCTACTCTATGTGATTGTACAAGTATAAGGCAACCCTTATATCAGCACAAGCATAACTAGTACTCATACTTAAAATTTAGTGATTTGAACAACCCCCTATATAGCACTAAGTATTGAATGTTATCTTGTACCATTTGTGCCAATCATGCGGTTAGTACTTTTCTAAGTGATTTATATCTGGTACTGTTAGACAATAAAACTGATGGAAAAGAATCCCACAGACTTGAGTCATATCTAGACCAAACAACTTGAAACCTGCCAGAAGACCCTAGCAACCTATCAGAGAGATTTTTCATACAAGTCCTACTGACTCTTTTTATTTAGACTCTCTAATTGTTTGAATGGCAATTAAGATTGCAGTTACGAGTCCAGGAATATAAACATTTTCCAAAGATTGAGAGCAATAAAAATTCAAGCACGTCGTGGAGCAGTTGCGTGTATCTAAGTGTTTTTTTCGAGGTCTGGCATGTATTCGGTCCACTTGTAGTTTTCCCAACAACCAAATAAAGGCCCCAGCTACTTAAGTACAGACCCCGGTGAACAAGCTCTCTCTCTCTCTCTTGGACTGCAGGCATGAATCACTGCCAGCTCCTAAAATGTCATTCCTCCAAGTCTCCAGTGCCTCAGCTTTGGCTCGGCCAGTTCTGATGGAGCCATAAACTTCAAACGGGCCCAGCGCCCGGCTGGCAGAATGCATTTCTCTCTCTTTTTCCTCTGGCAGCCGGCCACTGGAAATGAGCTAATCGCTCCTTACACAGACCTCCCTGAGTCCGAGCCAAAGGAATCTGAACATTATCCAAACCAATGACCGAAATGTTGAAAGCTGGCTCGCGGATCCAGCGATGGAATTATACAAGACAGACGTCCCCTTTTCACTCCAGCCTCCCCTTCTGTTGAGACTGTAACGACCACTGTGAAATTGTGCTCATGCTAACATATGTTTGCCATTACCGCACGGTTCACGGTGTGCGCTTTTATTTGCTGTCATCCGTGTTGAAAGGTAAATGTCAGATCCAGTGAGCCGTCAGGGATGTTTTTGCGGTAATGGATTGTCAAGCCTTATGTTGGCAGATATATATCATAAAACTGCTAAGACTTCATTTTCCCGAATGCTGTGTTAAATTCAGGAAACACACTGTGGACTTCCAGACTCCCCTATAGAGCTCGACGGGCTTCCGTCTCCTCCAGCTGCTCTGTATCACGGCCCAGCGTTTCCTCCACAGCCTTCCCAGTCGACCCATCTCACCGAGCCCATCCTGAGCACCATCCAGCAGAGAGAGACCCTGGAGAACAGGCTGGTGGATTGGTGAGGCTCTGCTATCTGTACACATTTCATCTGCTGCACAGATATAAGCATTAAATGAACAAATTATTGATAAATTATGTTTTTATTATTATCACATTAAGCTTAGAATGCATAGAAACCTGAACCTATTGTGGTTTCTGCAAAAAAATATTATTTATACATTGATCATGTGACAGGATCATTTTGAATTGTAATAATATCTCACAATTGTGCAGTTCGGTACATCAGGAATAAGCAATCTCCAATGCTAGGTTTAGTATCGCAAATTACAGTTTGTTCCAGTTAGTGGCATTCAGTCCCCCTGAGGTAGTTGGTACAGTACAGACTCCTTCTGTTTATTAAGCACTAAGCATTAAATAGAATTCAGTCTTGCATAGGTCAAATTTTTTGGTAGGGATGATAAAAAACAAAAGGTATTTAGTCACAATCAGCTACTAAACTGAAAAGCATATCTTGTGTTTATTCTACATCTGAGCCTTACTTCACTTTTCCAAGAGGAGACAGGCAGTGAAACAACTTAAAATACTATGTAATTTATGGTCATAGTAATAAAAGTAATACATAATTAGAAACTGTAAAGGTTTCTATTTGCATTTGTGTGCACTCACAATAAAAACAAAGGTCACACTATAGATTAGGGTCCAATTCTCACTATTAACTAACTAATAACTCTCACTTTTGCCTCAATAAACTCCTAATTACTGCTTATTAATATTTGGTATGGTAGTTGTTATGTTTAGGTAATGGGTAAGATTTAGGGATGTAGAATATGGTCGTGCTGAATAAGGCATTAAAGGGATAGTTCACTTTGAAATTAATTTTTGATTTGTTTTAGCTTACCTCAAGGGCATCCAAGATGTAGGTGTCTTTGTTTCCGCAGTAGTTTCAATTTTGATATTTTTACGATATTTGATATTCAAACTGTTCTTGTCTGTCAGTCATAAAATGCAGGTCTATGGTCACCACCATCCAAATTAAACATGATTTAATGACTCGTAAATGTAAGTACACATTGATGGCCTAAGACACGAAACGAGCGCTTTGTGTGAGAAAACTAACAGTATTTATATCGTTTTTATCTCTTGTAATCACAGCCATGTCCAAGTGATCTAAGGCCGCAGGCGCTGCGGTCTGCGCAAGTGCCGGATATTATCTCTCACGCGTGTACGTCACTCATTGTTTACACAGAGATTCCGTAAGTGTTATGCTTCACTGTGAAGATCGAAACATATTTAGATATACAGGAAATTGCAGTGGAAGACTATTTCGATATATCAACAGACAACATTGATTTTTTTCGCAACTGCGCGAGAGATCACTTCTGGCGCTTGCGCAGACCGAAGCGCCCGTCCCCTCAGATCACTTGGACGTGGCTTTGGTTACAAGAGGTAAAAACGATATAAATACTGTTCGTTTTCTCACACAAACCGCTCGTTTCGTGCCTTAGGCCATCAATGTGTACTTACATTTACGAGTCATTAAATCATGTTTAATTTGGACTTCTCAGTGCATGCTCTTTGAGGTGGTGACCATTGTCCTCCATTATATGACTGACAGACAACAACGGTTTGACTGAAAAATATCAAAATTGAAAATACTACGGAAACAAAGACACCTACATCTTGGATGCCCTTGAGATAAGCTAAAACATACCAAAAATTAATTTCAAAGTGAACTATCCCTTTAATATGTGCTTTATAACTACTAATAAACAGCCAATTTCCTTGTAACATACATGCTAATAAGCAACTTGTTATTAGTGAAAATTGGACTCTTACCAAAACAAAACCTTTAAACAGGATGCCACTTTTTAAATTTTTTAGTTGGTGCATATTTTGTCTCCTCCACTTTTGCTCTTTTTTCACGTGCACCCCCTTCTGGATTGGAGTGTGGATCGCCTTCGCCTGTGACTGACTGTATTCGTTGTCTGACTGTATGCACCGAACACTGACGTCTGTGCTGCGACCGTTCGGGTCGAATACATGTACCATAACACCCCTACTTGACACTATAGCACTGTTTTGTCATTTCTGTCATAGGGTGGAGCAACAGCTCATGGCCAGAATGATCACTGGAATGTTCCCTCAGCCCGCCCAGACTGATCCAGCCAGCCAATCAGAGCCGGAGAATAGTGTGACATCAGACATAGGTGACTATATGTCATTTTTTAATTGCACCTTTACATCTCACAATGATAATCTCTTAATTATCGATTTAATTGTGGACACTTTGGTGGATAGGGGCTTCTTTACCATCTATAAAATAAGTAATGGGTGTTAAAAGCTCCCAGTTTACAAGCTTTAGAAGTTTGCATTTCAACTGTCATACATCTTCCCCAATGTGTCTGGTCAATGTTAAAAATCAACAACACAATCAATAACACATGACACAAACCAGCAAGAATGATCCAGCTGCACCAGGTTCCAGTCTACAAGCTCATAATTTTGATTCATAGCGTCTACGAATGCGAGCTGCGCATTTGTCAAGCGTGTCAGCGCGCAGCAAGATTGTATTTCCTCATTAAAGCGCGATTGCTTTTGTTCAGCCCCTCTACTCCTCCTCCGCTCCATCCTTCCGTCTCCGTTGCGTCACTTCTGCTCAGTTGGCGCGGAGGTCCTGCCTCATTAATTCTCGCTTTCGTTTAATAGAAAGATCAATGATGTATCAAATTTGCAGAGGAGGCTCGCGGCAAACTGTCGTCAGCATATTCGCAGACTGACTGGACTCTTCCTCCTGTAGAGGAACTGTATTTGTGTTTCAACGCAATCTTTCCCTAGACAAAAGGAAACGAGAGCCCTGCCAAGAATGTCAATTCTGTATATTCGTTTTTTAAATAGCACCGGTCCAAAATGCTTACGGGTGCAAGAATTCAGAATTGGCTGGGTGAGAGGTAACGCGGGTCTCAAATTGGATATTAGAAATTACTTTGCTGGCAAACTCATATTTGTTCAAAGTGCTTCAAAGTTCTGAATATTGTGGAAATACCAGTGTTGTGCATGGGTTACTATTATTTGGATGCACATTAAGAGTTTTATCTTTTTTAATTGATGTGAAAATGTAAATATTAGCAATGCTCTTGTTAAACATGATGATAGGTCAGACCTCTGGCCTAGTTTTTTCAAAACTAGGTTTGAATCTTGGGCTGTGTTTGTCCTGATCCCATTACCCAAAACACATTGCATTTATTTTAAATGTTGTCTTTGTCATTAAAAACATGGCAGAAAGCTTAACCAGCATTTAGAGCTAGAAAATCAGTCCACCACCAGCCCAAGTAATAAATATACATTTTAATAATTATTTTTATAAATTATATAATAATTATATTATATTTATTGATATTGCTTTCACATTTTATGGTGAATTTTGAGTAAACATTGTCTAAAATAAGCTTTTGTTAAATTTCAGCAGTTGACTGTTCACTAAGCTCCACGGTTATTGTTTTTTTTTTTTTTTTCATTTAAATAATTTGATAAATGATACAACACCATGATTATGTATCAGAGTGTATGCCAATATTTTTTACGTCATGCAAAACAGTTATTTTAGTTGTACTATTATAGTATTCATAATTTGAATTAGTTTTGATTTTTAGGTTTTCATTTTTTTCATTTTAGTTTGTGATTTTTTTTATTCTTATATATTTTTGCGTTTTTAAAATGTCTATTTAGCTTTTATTTAATTTTTTTATTTAAACAACTGTTATTTATTTTTTTATTTAACAATAACGACACTTATGTGAAAACGATTAGACAGCATCAGTTACTGTTTGTATTGGTCAGTTAGTTTTAGTATGTCAAACATCCATGTGCCATATCCACCAGGTAATCTTCCTCTGTGTGTTTGTGTGGCAGTGGAGGCTGCAGGTGGTGGTGGTCTTCAGTTGTTTGTGGACACAGGTGTACCAGTGGACTCTGAGCTCATAAGACAATGTGTAAATGAAGTGCTGGCTGAAACCGTTGCTGTTATGCTGGGACAGAGAGAGACAGAGAGAGAGCCTACTGCCCCTGTCCAAACACAGGGTACTCAGGAGGTACTAGAGTCTAAAACACTCTCATTTGTATGGAAACTTGTTTCCACCACGGAATAAATAGATAAAAAAAAAAAGTCATTGCAACCTTTTAGCTCACAATTGTGAGAATTTCTGACTTTATAACTTGCAATTGGCGAGTTTGTATCTCACAATTGCAAGAAATAAAGTCAGCATTGCAAGTTATAAATTCACAATAGTGAGAAATAAAGTCAGAATTGTGAGATATAAACTCGTAATTGCGAGAAATAGTCAGAATTGTAAGATATTTGCAATTGCAAGAAATAAAATCAGAATTGTGATATTCGCAATCGTGAGAAATAAAGTCAGAATTGTGAGATATTCGTAATTGTGAGAAATAAAGTCAGAATTGTGAGATATAAAGCCGCAATTGCGAGAAATAAAGTCAGAATTGTAAAATATACGCAATCGTGAGATATAAAGTCTTGTGAGAAATAAAGTCAGAATTGTGAGATATAAACTTGCAATTGCGAGAAATAAAGTCAGAATTGTGAAATATTCGCAATTGTGAGATATAAAGTCAGAATTGTGAGAAATAAAGTCAGAATTGTGAGATATAAACTCAATTGCGAGAAATAAAGTCAGAATTGTGAAATAATCGTAATTGTGAGAAATAAAGTCAGAATTGTGAGATATAAACTCTCAATTGTGAGAAATAAAGTCAGAATTGCAAGTGTATATCTTGCAATTCTGACTCGCAAAATAAAATTGTGAGATATAAACTAGCGATTATGAGTCAGAAAATACTTTTTCTCAGAATTGCGAGTTTATATCTCACAATTTGGATTTTATAACTTTTATTGCAAGTTTATATCTCACAATTGTGAGAAAAAAGTCTGAATTTTGAGTTATTCCTCAGAATGTTCAGTTTATATCCCGCAAATGTATCTGACTTCATTTCTCGCAATTGTCAGTTATAAAGTGAGAATCGCAGATATTAACTTACAATAAAGAGAAAAATGTCCAAATTGTGAGGTAAAAAGTCATAATTACCGTATTTATTTTGTATTCCATGGTGGAAACAAGTTTCCATATATTTGTCGATTATGATGATAATACCTTAAATACTTTAAGTAAAAAGATGTGATGATATTGTTAATATTGCAGGAGGTTACTACGGTACCAACACCGGCACCCACTCCTGAGCCCAGCTTGAAAGAGCCGCCATCTCCTGTCAGAACTCCTGATCTCTCCGAACATCTTTCTACAGCTCTGTCTCCCAAGAGAAAACATCAGGAATCTGCTTCACCAGGTCTGACAATGATTTCTATGAACATAATGAATCACTCGCCTTATACTTGCTGCCAACAGACACATCAGTTATTTGTAAAGGTGTTAAGCACAGTTGTTCACACACATCAGTCAGCTCTACAACCATTCTGCCTTTGTTTCAGTACCAGATAGAATTCCTGTGGGCACACCAAATACCACACCAATCCCATCTCCCATCAGGGTAGACACACCCTCTCCTCCTCCAGCCAATCAGAGCCCAGAGTCAGCCACCCTGCAACATCACCCATGTGGAGGAACAGAGCTCCCCCTGGAGGAGGAAGAACTGCATAGCGAGAAGCAGGAACAACAGCCAGAATCTGTGTACGTCTAATTACCACATTTTCATTCTTACATTAAATATTAAACCAAAGCAAGATAAACACACACTAATATTATGTGTGTAGAAAAGCAAGGGACAGAATCAAAAGCTAGTATGTTTCACGCATTGTTTCAGTATTGACAACTCAAACAAGACTCAGTTTACCTTTTTCATTTTGCACTAGAACTTGGGGTAGTATGTCTAGCTCTAAATGTTGGCCTGGCAATGAATATTGTGATCCCATCAGACGTGGTGTATAGACCCACAGTGCCACCTGCTGTTCAAAACAGTAAACATATGACTAATTCTTGAAACATGGGACAAAACAACATGTCCAATTTGAAAAGAATGATCTGTATAAAACCCAAATACATAATTTCATTTTATTTTATCTTTATTTTATATAATTATTATATAAAATCATCTCTCACTACCTCTAAAATTAGATATTTATTGAACTTAATAAAAATGCAAGCATATATATATATATATATATATATATACATTTTTTTAATACAAATTTTATTTATTATTTATTATTTTTTGTATTTTTAATTTCACCTTTTTGGCGTTCAATAAGGTCACACAGACTCCAATTATTGTTTTTTTTTTAAACGTATTTATTTGCTTATTTATTTTTTAACTGTACTCATATTTGTTCCATGGTGTGTTAACTGTCCTCCAAATTCTAAATAAATAGTTTCGAATCTTTAGATAATTGCTCTTATTTTAAGTCGTTATTAGTAGCTATCAACACCTGAAAAACAAAATAGTATTTGCATTTAGTTCATGTCTAATATGTAAACTTCTGTCAACACCATTTCCTCTGGGATTCTGGTGACAATTCAATAGACTGAGCAGAACAAACCATCCTGTCATCTCAATGAACTCATTTAGTGAAGTCAATGCTAGATTTCTTAATATTGTTAGTAACATCCATGCACATTCTGGTAACAAAATTTGCAATTATTACTTAAAAATATGGTAACACTTTACAATAAGGTTCATTAGTTAAATGAACTAAGAATGAACAATACTTCCACAGCATTTATTAATCTTAGTGAATATTAATTTCAACATTTACTAATACATTATTAAAATCAAAGGTTGTATTTGTCAACATTAGTTAATGCACTGTGACCTAACATGAACAAACGATGAACTAGCATTAACAAAGATTAAAGATTTTTAAGTAATAATTGACCATATTTTTGTATCTTACATTACTGAGTCATAGCAAAGCATTGTAATTTATTGTTCCGTGACTATCTGACCTTTGGATTTAAAATCTGCTGCTGCTACTGCACCTTAAAGACTTCTGACTGTATGTAAATCACAATTCCCTTTTGCATTGTTTTTGTTACTAATGTTTAACTTCTATGTCAGTGTAGAAATATGTGCCGCTCCCTAACACTCTTCATCTCTCTGACACGCAGTGTGATGTCAGTAGCCCAAGATGATGATGCAGAAGAACCCGTCGTCCCTTCACCTTCTCCTCTCCCCCCCAAACCAGCGGCTCTCCCACCTCCTCTTCCTCCTGCAGCCACCCCTGACTCCTCTTCATCATCCTCCTCCTCAGAGGAGAGCAGCACTAGTTCCAGTGTGACTGTCACTGAGACTGAGATGCCAGCCAGACACATCTCAGAGGGAGAGCTGCTGCTCACTCACGGCCAGATGGCAGCAGTCAAAGGTAATCGATCGGTCCAACACACACTCACACAGCCAGAATGATCCAAAACCTCACTGTCTACATAAGCACATGCCTTCTAAGAACACAATTGACATGAATGAATGACTGACTTGAAACACTTCACATGGGCAGTGTCTCACAAAGCCACAAACAGAGCCTAAATCAAAGCCTATTTCATTATACATATATATGCACTACTGGTCAAAAGTTTGGGTCCCACTTTATATTAAGTGGCTTTAATTACTATGTGCTTATATTGAAAAATAGGTACAATGTACTTATTGTGCTCAAGTTGTATTGTAAAACAGTTTTGCTGCTTTTGAGGTGGGATACGGGTAGGGTTAGGGACAGGTGTGGTGGTATGGGTAGGTTTAGGGGTGGGTTTAAGTATAAGGATGGGTCAGCTTTGTAATTACATAAATTAGTTGCAGCTGTAATTACATGCTGGTATTTTTAAAATATAAGTACAATCTAAACATATGCATGTACACAATAAGTCCATTGTATCAAATTATTCGTTTCAATGTAAGTACATAATACTTAAAGCCACTTAATATAAAGTGAGGCCAAAGTTGGTAATAAGTCGATTCTTAAAACTGTAATATTGGTAAATGTTATTGCAACTTAAAATAATTGTTTTATATTTTAATATATTTTAATTGACTCCAGTCTTCAGTGTCACATGATCCTTCAGAAATCATTCTAATATGCTGATTTGCTGCTCAGGATACGTTTATTATTATTATCAATGTTGAAAACAGTTTTTGCTGCTTAATATTTTTATGGAAAACTGAGATACATTTTGGATTCTTTGAAATAAAAAAGCATTTATTTGAAATAGAAATCTGTTGAAATATTATAAATATCTTTACTGTCACATTTGACGAATTTAATGTGTGCTTGCTGAAAAAAGCATTCTTTTTTCTTTTTTCTTTTTTTTCTTTAGTTACCAACTTACCATAAACCTTTTAATTGTAGTATGATATCACAGTTTCCACTAAAATGTTAAGCTTTTAAACATTGACAATAAGAAATCAGCACATTAGAATGATTTCTGAAGGATCATGTGACACTGAAGACTGGAGTAATGATGCTGAAAACTCAGCTTTACATTACAGGAATACATCAGATTTTAAAATGTATTCAAATAGAAAACCGTTATTTTAAATTGTAATTGTATTTCATAATTTTGTTATATTTGTGATCAAATAAATGCAGCTTTGATGAACATAAGAGACTTCTTTCTTTATATATATATATATATATATATATATTCCGTTATATTTAATTTACCCTGTAGTGTTCTGATGATCCCTAAATGTGTAATTTTTTTTGTTGTTGTTGTTTTCCACTCCAGTTCTGGAACAGGAAGGAGTCCTCCTGCCTAATTTGATTACCAGCCTGAACAGCTCCCTGCATGGAGTCCAAGACATGGTGAATGTTTGAATGCAATGAGTCTTAGTAACAGACCCACACACTTGTGTCTTACCTCAACATTTATTAAACCGAATGGAATGAAATAATAAGACTGACATGGCTAAACATGAACTGACAATTTCAGCTTTGGGTTTGAGCTTTTAGGCAAGGCAAGGCAAGGCAAGGCAAGGCAAGTTTATTTATATAGCACATTTCATACACAGTGGCAATTCAAAGTGCTTTACATGGAAGAAGTTAAAAGAATCAAAAGAAATCAGAATAATTAAAACAGTTTAGAATAAAAAAATCATAATAATAAAGTAAAATACAGTAAATAATTAAAACAATTTAGAATCAAGAATAAAATGAAGTACAGTAAAAACAGTTGGACGAACAGTGGCACAGTGCTCATTCAGTAAATGCATAGCTAAACAGATGTGTTTTGAGTCTGGATTTGAATGTGACTACTGTAGGAGCACACCTGATCTCTTCTGGAAGCTGGTTCCAGCTGCGGCTGGCATAATAGCTAAAAGCAGATTCTCCATGCTTAGAGTGAACCCTTGGTATTTCTAGCTGACGTGATCCTAGTGATCTGAGCAATCTGTTAGGTTTATATTCAGTGAGCATATCTGCAATATATTTAGGTCCTAACCCATTGAATGATTTATATACCAGTAATAATACTTTAAAATCAATCCTAAATTTAACTGGGAGCCAGTGTAAAGACCTGAGGACTGGTGTGATGTGTTCATATTTTCTGGTCCTGCTCAGAATCCTCGCAGCAGCATTCTGTATGAGCTGCAACTGTCTTATGGTCTTTTTAGGAAGGCCAGTGAGGAGGCCATTACAGTAATCCACCCTGCTGGTGATGAAAGCATGCACAAGTTTCTCTAAGTCTTGACTGGAAACGAAGCATCTAATTCTTGCAATATTTTTCAGATGATAGTATGCTGATTTAGTTATTGCTTTGACATGACTATTGAAACTAAGGTCTGACTCTAGAGACACACCAAGATTCCTGACTTGATTTTTAGTTGTTAGCCCCCTAGCGTCAAGGTATGCATTCACCTTGAGAGCTTCATCTTTGTTTCCAAACGCAATGACATCAGTTTTGTCTTTGTTTAACTGCAGAAAGTTTTGACACATCCAACCGTTTACTTCATCAATGCATTGGCACAGGGAGTCTATGGGGCTGTAGTCGTTAGGCGATAGGGCTAAGTAGAGCTGTGTGTCGTCTGCATAGCTGTGGTAAGCGATTTGGTTCTTTCTCATTATTTGGCTCATTGGGAGCATATACAGGTTGAATAGGAGTGGCGCAAGAATCGAGCCCTGAGGGACTCCGCAGTTCATGGATGTCCACTCAGACTTATGTTCTCCTATACTCACATAATAACCTCTCCCTTCTAAGTATGACTTGAACCATTTTAGGACTATCCCAGAAAACCCCACCCAGTTTTCCAGCCTGTCAAGAAGTATGTCATGATCTACAGTGTCAAATGCAGCACTGAGGTCGAGCAGTACCAGTACGGATAATTTGCCTGTATCAGTATTTAATCGAATATCGTTTATTATCTTTATGAGTGCGGTCTCTGTGCTGTGATTCGATCGGAAACCAGATTGAAAATTGTCAAAGTCTCCATTTGAGCTTAAGAATTTGTTCAGCTGATTGAAGACAACCTTTTCAATGATCTTGCCTATGAAAGGAAGATTTGAGATCGGTCTATAATTGCTTAAGATGGTCTTATCCAGATTGCTCTTTTTCAGGAGGGGCTTGACAACTGCAGTTTTCAGGGAGTTTGGAAAACTCCCAGAGCGAAGTGAGGCATTTACCACTTCTAGGAGATCTGCTTCTAGACAGTTTAACACATTTTTGAAAAAAGATGTGGGAAGTGTGTCAAGGGCGCAGGTAGATGTTTTAAGGTGATGTATGGTTTCTACCAAAATTGAGCCATCAATTTCTTCAAAATCAGACATAGTGACTACTTTCTCAGGTTGTGGTCTGATCTGCCTGACCCCAGAGCAACTCAGGGATGTGCTGATCACCTTTCTGATATTATTGATTTTCTCAGAGAAGAAAGAAGCAAACTCATTGCACTTCCTTTCTGAGAGCATATCTATGTGAATCTGGCTTGGGGGGTTTGTCAGTCTCTCTACAGTAGCAAAAAGAGTGCGTGTGTTGTTTATATTGCTGTTTATAATATTTGAGAAGAAAGTCTGTCTAGCTTTGCCTAGTTCCATATTGAAAGCATGGATGCTGTCTTTGTAGATGCTATAATGGACTACAAGTTTTGTCTTCCTCCACATGCGTTCTGCTCTTCTGCATTGTCTTTTCATATTTTGCACTGCTGTTGAGTTTCTCCAAGGTGCTTTTTGTCTACCACAATTCTTCCTGACTTTTACAGGAGCAATATCATCAATTACACTCTTAACTTTTGAGTTGAAAGAATCAAGGAGAAAATCAACAGAGTCGGCAGATATGCTTGGTTTTAACGATATAGCATTCATAAATAGCATACCAGTGTTTTCATTAAAGCATCTCTTCTTGACAGACACAGCTCTAGCTTCAATGGCAGGAGAAATTAGAATATCAAAGAAAATACAGAAATGATCAGACAGTGCTACATCCTTAGTGACAATCGATGAGATGTTTAAACCCGTACTGATAAGTAGATCTAGAATGTGTCCACGATTGTGTGTGGGACCATGAACATGCTGTGTAAGATCAAAAGTTTTTAAAACAGTTTTGATTTCTTTTGCCATATTGTTTTCTGCGTTATCTATGTGAATGTTAAAATCTCCAGCAATGGCAAAACAGTCAAACTCAGAGGCAATTGTTGATAACAGTTCTGTAAAGTCCTCAGCAAAGGCTGGGGAGTATTTTGGAGGCCTGTAAATAATGATAAGTAAAATGCGTGGAGCGCCTTTTAACACAATACCCAGATATTTTAGCCAAAGGTTAGAGGTTCACTCTCAATGAGAACTGGGGAGACAGCCAGTAACACTTTTTGCTGATTTAACCATCATCTGTCATGATTAGCAATGTGGAAAACACTAAATCTGATCAGAATTTCCAAGTCATTTTGGATGAAAGTGTTTTGGAAAAGTGGGGAGGGAAAAAAACTCAAACAGTGATATAATTCATTACGTCGTGCAATAAAACTAATACCACACCGATTTTCCAGATGTGCATAGATCAAATGAAATGCACTGGTTTTATAGAAACCTTTTGTTTTTTTCTTTCAGGATTATGATCCGCCCAGTGAGGGTCAGGTGATTAGAGCTCCACGCCTCCTTGCTCATCATGATCCCGTCCTGTCTCTGTTGGCCAGGATGGAACGTGGCCCTGTTAACCAATCACAGCAGCCAGAGGTATCACAGGACTCACCTGAAGCAGTCTGATTCAGTGATGATGTCTGGTTCTTTTGAACTGGTTCTTTTTAATGGCTCACTGAAGTGTGTTGAAACGCGTAGCATTATTTACTGTAATGTGTTGACGTAATTTCCACTGAAACAGGAAGACAGGGCGGGACATAACGAACAGCTCCTCCCCTTTTTTTAAATGGCCTATAGCGTTTTGTTTATATCACTGCTCTGCCAGAGGTTTTTCTCATCCTTATCTCCTCTATATCAAATCTTTAGCATTCTGTGCTAGCTTGGGAAAACCCAGACAGCTTCCGGCAAAATTAGATTTGCTCTGAAAGTTAGTCTGGCAAAGAGCTCATTCAAGCCCATTTCCAATTCGTCGAAATCACGGCCCAATCAGAAACGTTGGGGTAGGGTAGGCTTTACACTATGACAACAGCGCTGGGATTTTGAAGCAGATTTTGTAGCCTACTTTACAAAGATGGATGTTGCCGTCGAACATCACACATTCGAATCAGCTATCGCGACGGTTTTAAGTGATTTGAACGTTTCCTTTTTGTTAAAAACCGAGCAAAGCACAACACTCGCAAATGTTTCTCCGCCGGTCGCCGCTCTGCATACGCCATCTCCTTCATCGCTCTGATTGGTTTTAGGTCTACCCGTGACATCCGTTGGTGACACCCCTCTGGAAATGATTTGCCTTTAACTCAGTTACAACTGAGAATGGCCTGGTTTTAACAAGGCTAATTCTGTGCAGAATCAAATGGAATCATTCGCTATCCACTATATAGTGCCATTCACCATGTAGAATATAGTAATTGTGTGAACAATTGACCGATTTTAGCCAGCTTAAGCATCTATTTATAGTGTAGGGGATGGGACACTTTTGATTCTAGAGAGCATTTGATTGGACAGAAAATCGGATGAGAAGTAAAGTGCAGAGTGATGTCATCAAAGTCATTAATCCATATTGGCAAAAGTGAGGGACTGTAAGTTTTGAATGCTTATATCATCTAAATGCAAATTTTTGTCAATGTTTTGGAGCTTATTAGATTATAGATAACAGTAAGATTAACATTTTCATACTAAAAGGTAAAACAAAAACTTCAAATTTGATTTCTTGGGGACTTGGTCAAATAAGATTGGTCAAATAGATTTGGAGAACGTTTGTAAATTGCTCTTTTATAAGGGCTGTACCTGTGAAGTTGATTTTCAGACTTTTTGATGGTAAAAATCCCCAACCATAAAAGCAGCAATTGGGGGGGTGGGGGGGCGGGTTTTTGGGGGGGAATCATAATGCATAAATATTAGGGCTTTCTAAACGGATCCAAAATAAAAGTTTGTGTTTACATAATATATGTGGGGGCACTGTGTATAATTATTTTATATATATAAATACACGAACATGCATGTATATTTAAGAAAAAAATATGATTTATATATAAAATATTTATATTTATATATAATATAAATAAATCTATATACAGAATATACATGAAAATATTTCTTAAATATATACAAGCGTGTGTGTGTATTATATATATATATATATATATATATAAATATATATATATATATATATATATATATAATAACTATACACAGTGCACCCACATATATTAACTTTTATTTTGGATGTGATTAATCGCGATTAATCGTTTTGACAGCCCTAATAAATATACATTTGAAATATTATGTAAAGTGTAATCTTATTTAATATTAAATATGCAAAATAATTACACAATATACATTTAATAATATAATTTATTTACTTTATATTAAATATTTTTCTGTCCACCATTAAGTGTACTGTTAGATGTATAAACATAAAAACCTGATTTCTGACCAGAACTTTATAATTATTATTTTTCGTACACTTGTATACTATTTTTCTCTGAATGTTTCTTCAAACCCTAGTTCAGAGCATTATTTACTTTTTTACTGAAGCTTTTTATCCATGTTAATCATATCTCATTTTTTGAGATTGCTAGTTTTGCTGTTTTCCAGCAGATGGCGCTAGAGGATGTATTCAAAAAGATGCTCATAATAATGAATCTCTCTTTCTCAGAGATGGTGGGAGGAGGAGAGCAGTGGAGAGGTCAGTGAGGGTCAGAGACCTCTGCTGACGGCCACAGAGCAGAGTGTGATGACCGGACACTCGCTCATAGATCAGCAGAGATACACACACTCCAGAACCACAGAGATCTCACCTCACTCGACGCTCATGTCACCTGGACAAGTGCTCGCTGAAGTCACGGGTATAAAAACATCACTCAGACAACCAACACTATACACACTCTTTTACCATAGAAAATAAATAGATAAAAGTTTTTACATCACATGCCTTAACAGTCAAGCCAGTGTGTCGCGTTAAAGGTCTCTATGTTTGACGTATGTACTACAAACATATAAACCTCATCTCACTTTTTTATATTGTTTTTCCTGCCACCATTAATCGTTTTATTGTCCGTCATATTTCTCTGGCCATTTGGGTGGCCACGTCTCTTTCTTGTTCGCCTTTGGCGGTGTTACTGGTCCTCCGTGGGGACGTCTCTAATGGGGCATGTCTCGCACTACCCGTGTTATGTGGACGCTGGGAATTGAGCTGTTTTTGCTTCAGATTTTGTGTGTGAAAGAGCGAGCTGAGGCTGACACAGGGGAAGCCAGGTGGTCTGAATACTTCATCAGAACTCTTGCTCAGGGAACCGGGCGGAAATGAAACCCACTCCCACTCTGAGCATCCTCTTACACAGCCTGTGAACGACGTCCAAACACAACCGCAAAGACTCTCCCCGCTGATGTTTATTCCATTATTCTTTGCTCGATAGCTCTTCTCCTGTTAAAGTATCAGATGAATTTAAAGTAGAGACTGACTAATATATATATATATATATATATAGTTTTTAAATTATAAAAAAAAAAACTTAAACTTTAAAAAAAATCAGTTCGGTTACATTTTTTTATGTTTTTAAAAGAAGCATCTTATTCTCACTAAGGCTGCATTTCTTTTATTAAAAATACAGTAAAACATTAATATTCTGAAATATTATTAAAATTGATTGCAGTTAAAAAAATATTTATTATTATTATCAATGTTAAAAACAGTTTTTTCAGGATTATTTGATAAATAGACAGTTCAAAAAACAGCATTTGTTTGAAATGGAAAGCTTTTGTAACATTATAAATATCTTTACTTTACAATTTAATGCATTCTTAATGAATGAAAGTATTAATTTCTTCTTTTTTTTAATTCTTACTGACCCCGAACTTTTGAACGATAGTATATCATTTTACAAAATATTTCTATTTCAGATAAACACTGTTTGTATATATATATATATATATATATATATATATATACAGTATATATATATTCAAAAAAATATAAAAAAAAATATTTGATTAATTCTTTGTGACTTTGTCTAACTGTTAAACTGGTATATGTTTCCCATAGGTTGAGTTTAAATGAATATTGGCCTAGCTCTTATTAAATAAACATCATATTAATAATACATTAATAATAATATATTATTAGGGAATTATAAAATAATTTTCTCAATTTTCTGACTTCTCAGGAAGAAGGGTGATATCTACATTGTGATATCTGCATAATTCTATTGTTATATTTAAATTGGCGGGAGATTACACATCATAAAGGAAATTTTAAAAAAGAAAATTATTATTGCTTAGTAATAAACAATTAATCGCATGAAATTACATTTATTATTGGTGTTGAAGTTATACATATGGTTAAGTTTTGCAATCGAATTGCACAAATATTTTTATTATTTCTTTTGGGCTATGTCTTAACTGTTAAACTGTATGTTTCTGTACGTCTACCTCTGATTGGGTAAAAAACGTGAATTTTTGTGATGAATAAAGTCTGTGTTGGACTTTTTTGGAGTCAATATTAGTTTCGTATCATGTTTCAAAACTAAAACAGACTGTCCAAATCCTCACGCTAAAAAGAAACCTATGTAAGTAAATAAAAGTTATTAAGCAGAGATGCTTTGGAACACACAGACCGGCGTTTAAAATGTTTGCTGTTAAATGTTTAGAGTACGTAAAGGATCTGCAGTCCAAAAGTGTGTGGACAGTACATCTAAAGTTATGAGTCCCGGGCAACAGAACTCCGGTGTAGATCCCAAACCTCTTCCTGTGTTGGCCTAAACCAATATTTACTTTAAGCCAAGATCGCTCCGCTCACAGTAAAAAGAGCCTCCGTGTTGCCTAGAGACTAGCGCTGCCAAAGAAAAAAACACACTCCCCAGCTGCACGAACAAGAGTTCATCCTTGACGGAGTGAGAATTTAATGCTATTTTGCTTTCCTCTTAACTGCAATAGAGTTCCCCTAACAAAGACAAATCAAAGCTGCTGGAAACATCACATTCAACCTGCTAAGAACACTGTTGAATGTACAAGCATGTTACAGGCTATCAAAATATATGTATACATGACAGAGACTCCTGTAAATATGCATGATTTGATGATTGAGTTATGATCAGTGTGGTATTTTTATAGAGTTTGTTGTTCTTGGGCGTTGAGATAACACAGATATCAAATCATACTGAACTTTGCATGCAGTCTGAGATATTCATATGTTGTATCCATGACAACCAGGTGCAGTGGTTGAGGACAGTGGGCTGTCACTCAACGTCAGGTCATCGGAGGAACAGAAAGAAGCTGAGGTTTATCACGTGATGACTGTCTCCTCCCCTGAGCTACAGGACACAGAACATCTGGCAAGTACAGTACAGAGCGTGAATTATTTATTTAAGTATAAGTTTGTGTTACAAACAGGAAGCACAGCTAATAGCTTTCTTTTATGTTAATTAACATAATTAATGTGTGAATGTGACTTCATATTGGACAGTGAATGTAACCATTAGGATTTGATTGGATTGTAAAAAGTGGGCTATGATTTTTTAATAAATCTTTTTTTCTTTATCCGTGTGGCCTTAGAAAAATAGTTGAATAACTTAAGAAAGTTATTGCTTTTTATTAAAAGATAACAATTTCCACCATAGGCATTAAAATGTGTAGTAAGGAGGGGTTCAGTTTTGGAGTTAATGATAATTTCATTATACAGTGATTAATATTATGGTAACATTATGTTTTGGTGATTAAAAATGGTGATTAAAAATATGGTGGAATTAAAAGTTGAAAGAAGTCTCTTATGCTCACCAAGGCTGTATTTATTTGGTAAAAAAAAAATACACTGTAAAAAAAATTTGAGTCAAATGAAGTAACCTGGTTGCCTTAATTTATGTTTATTGAAATGGAAAAATTGAGTTAATACAATGAAGGAGATTGATTTAATCATCATAAACTCAAAATATTGTGTTATCTAAACCACATTAATTATTTAAGTTGATTTAACAAAAGAAAAAATGTTTTGATTACAAATCATGAACATATTTTTTTAATACTTGTGAAATATTATTACAATTTAAAAGAACTGTTTTCTGGTTGATTTTTTATTTTATTTTATGTAATTTATTCCTGTCATCAAAGCTGAATTTTCAGCATCATTCCTCCAGTCTTCAGTGTCACATGATCCTTCAGAAGTCATTCTAATATGATCATTTGCTTCTCAGTGGCTTCAGTTCACCAAAAGCCAAGGTTGACGTCATCTAATCTTACTCTAAGTACTTCACACAACCTTTTCCAGAGCGTCAAAGCTTATAAGTCTGAATATTATCCAATTAAAATTTGATTTTTGATGTGATAACCAAATCCTTCAAAGATTGTCCTTATTTGCAAAACTACTTCGCGATGTAGGAAAACTAACACTTTATGGAAAAAAAAAACTTTTATTTTGAAATCAAAAAAGAAATTAAATTACCACTATAGCCAGCAGAATGGTGACCAGCAATCACTATTATTACATATAAAAATCTAGTTTTTTTTTTTTTTTTTTCAGTTTTTTGCACTGCAGCATGTAGGAAAAGTCACAAAGTCTCATGAAAAGCAAACTTTTCTTGAAATAGCGAATAAGAACTTAGTAAAATTGTGCTAATTATAACCTCATTCAGCATTTTGAGATACTCAGAGATACTGAGCAGATTCTCATTACCGGTAACTTAAACACCTCTGATTTGGTTATTGCGATTATTAACAGAAATCTGTGAGATTGGCTATAATACTCAACTCTGCAAAATCACATTTGAAATATAGGCACATTAGCAGCGTCGTTGAACTTGTATGACAGGTTTATAACAACCAAATCTCATTAATTGGCTTACTTTTCTGTTAATTATATGTGAAACATAATAATATAACTATATTAATCATGCAATAAAAATATATTGTATTACTTGCATTTGACACCCTAATGAAAAAACAGCATTTACGTGAAATAGAAAGCTTTTGTATGTAATGTTTAAGTCATTTAATGTGTCCTTGCTGAATAAAAGTATTAATTTCTTTCTAGACAAATACATTTGATAGATAGATAGATTTTTGAATCCATTCAGCCGATTTTCTGATATTTAGAAGAATATCAGTAACCAGACAGTTTCTGGTCTCATTGACTTCCATAGTATATAAAGTATCTCTTTAAGAATAAAATTTGAAAATAATAGGATCAATAAATGAGCTTCCTGTCCTCAAATCCCACACACACACACACACAAAAATCTTAGGCTTGTATATTCTAGATATTATTCCATTCATATATATGTACGAGTGGACCGTCTCTATATGGGCTCTGGTTTCGCCCCTCAAATCTGATTATCTGAGCCACATTCCAGAAGCACTGGGACTTTTAACTGTTTGTTAGTCTCTGCTTTTCTGTGTATGTTCCAGACAGACTGAGACTCAGCACTGTAGCACTTTTACTCCTGTGATATTGCTTAAATAACTTATTCAAGTTGGTATTCGAAATGGTAAGCTAATGCTGGTTGTCTGTGCTGTTGTAGATTGTTCTGGGTACATCTGAGTGTTCCTCTAGTTTCTGCTCAGGGGCGACCTCTGTCCCTGATTTTCTCTTAATCGCAAAAACAAAGTGTTCTCTTTAGTGGTGTGTGCAAACTCTTGAGACCCTCATTAACCCAGCATTCTCAGTCTATAGGCCGCCCATATGTGGGGATTTACCCCCCTGCCCTGAATGAGGGAGATTAAAACAATATTTTCCCCCTCTGTTCCCTGTAAAAGCCCCTCTCCTCTGCTATTGTCCTAGTCTCATCTCTCATTTTTTTTGTGTGTTTAGAGGTCCCAGATAGCACAGGTGGTTCATGGACCTGCACCAATCCTGGTGAGGCAGTACGAAGACAAAGAGGAACCAGGTACAAATACAAATACATGTCCACACAAAATCTCTAATGTTTAAAGACCCCATCAAGTCAAACCTGGTCTTAAAAATGTCTGTTTTCTGCTAAAAAATTATAAAATGAACATTTTGATCATACACACATAAATTCTTATGAAAAAAAAGCAGCATCTTGCATCTTGAACTACATAGATTTTGGTCCAATCAGATGCTCTCTAAAATGATTGATTGGAAATGAAATTATTTTCAGATTGGGTTTTTATCACAGTATTAAATGGGTAAATGGTATACTTAGGAGGTATCTAGTGTCTTCTAGCAATTACTAACTGACTCAAGTTAAAAGAGCCCAACTCTATAAATGACTTGGGTTCCTAGCTCAGTGTAAATCAATGAATGTTCCTCAATGTAAATCAACATGTCTGTATGATCACAAAGCATGCAGGACGAGTTTGGCTCAGCCTCACCTCAGTCAAATAGTGTTCTTTGCAGCCTCTAGATGGCAGTGCACCTTTAGGGCAACAGTCTGCATTGTTCTGTCATGGTCAGAGCATGATTGTCCACTTCTATCTGATGTGTGTGTCTCGAGCGTCAGGGATGCAGAGATGCTGGAGTCAGCTTTATAAACTTCAGTCAGGTGTGAACGGGCACAACAGAAGACAAATATCTTAGTGACAGCAGCCGCTGAGATGGCATATGCATCGTTTAGTTTGAAGGTTAGGACCACTTGGCATGGCTATTTATGTATATATATATAAATAAATTCTGTTGTAGACATACTCCCTCCTTAGGGTAAGCAGGCCATTTATCCAAAATAAGCTGTAATGGTAATGAAGCCACAACCAGAAACATTATGTACACACATGGAACACATGTAACTCTAAATGGCTGTTTGGGATGTAAGAAACAATTGTTGTACAGTATGTTTGCAGATGCTGGACAGCACTGCAGATTAGACATAATGAAATCTGAGCTGAGAAAGCGTTCTCTCTGCCCTGTGCTTTTTATTAAGTCTTATATAAGAGAACATTGTGGGCTCTAGTACTCGTCCTGATTACCCTAATTCACTGACCAAAAACACCTCTATCTCAACAGATGACTATTAAAAAATCTATCTATCTATCTATCTATCTATCTATCTATCTATCTATCTATCTATCTATCTATCTATCTATCTATCTATCTATCTATCTATCTATCTATCTATCTATCTATCTATCCATCTATCCATCTATCCATCTATCCATCCATCCATCCATCCATCCTTTTTGACCTTTTCCAATTTGAACACTGCAGCCTTATCACACAAACTTCTTGGCTTTTTGTACTTTCCGTAAAATTGGAAAAAAAAATGTTTTGACAAATGTTCCTTCTAGTTCTGATTCTAATTGACAGCAATTCCTTCAATAATCACTTACGCATGTGTACAATAACGCCTAATGCTGAGTGACATTAAAGTAAACTTGAAAATTGGCCTTTTCCTTTTCTTTGCCTTCTGTGTTCTGCATCCCTTCTTCCTTTTGCCATTTCAATCTTTCCCTTTTTCATTTGTCGTTCCTCTTATCTATTAGTTAAAGAAGTCTGCTCTGTCCTGCAGACCTATACCTCCTCACATATGTATTTGACATATAGTTTATCCAGATGCAGTCTTTCAGTGCCGGCCTGTCGCATGTGATTAGTGTGTGATGACGAGAGCCAGTGTGTGCTGACGGGTGAATGGATGTGATTAGTGTTTGAACGTCAGCTCGTTCTGTGTCATTACATTTGCTCTGAGGATTTTCCCCTTTTCTCTCTCAGTGTGTAATTTGACGCACCAGTGCAACAGCAGAAAGACCGGAGATGCACCTGTGTTTGAGTGCCTGCAGTTACTTTTTTTAATCGCCTGATTATTACGCATGTACACATGTTTGAGAGCCCATTGTCTGCTCTGTTTGGAAAGTCGTCCGTTTAAGTTCACTTCAAAATGAACATTCATTCATTTACTCAATCTTATACTGTTCTAAACACAAGAAGATATTTGGAAGAAATGGTTTTATCCATATAATAAAAGTAAATGGGTTTTCATGTTGTTTTGGACCCCATCGACTTCCATTATATGACTAAAAAGGTTTGAAACAGCATTCATTTTTTTTTTTTTTTGGTGAACTGTCTCTTTAATTTAGACATGCGGTGCTATCGTATAGCAATCACAAGTTAGCTGTTTTGCCACTGATGTTTTGTCAGGTCATGAAACTAATTACAATAAACAGCCCATATACCTTGACAAAAGCCTGTCTGTTAAGTCTTTTCTATCACTTTCTCATCAGTGCTCGCACAAGCAACCGTTTGTGAGTTTATAAAGGAGGTGAGTGCACTGAAAGTCTTCGCTGAATTCACACTGCAATTCTATACTGTAAGAACATGACATTAAAGCCTTTTAGTCACAGCTTTAGCCCAGACGAAGGGCCTTGAACAAATAGAGCTTCTGTGACTGCGATCTGCACCTCTGCCTGATCTACAGATGGGCCAATTGTGTTGTGTAATAAAAGGCGTAGTGTGGTACTGTACAGCCAGATCGGTGCAGACATGACCCGGGCAGCGTCCCCTGGTTATACAGCTGCTCTCTCTCTCCGATGACTATGTCTCTATTTGCCCATTAGAGAATGGCTGCTCTGTTCAAGCGTCCCAGTTCAGCTTGTAGCCGTGACTTTGTGGTCGAAAAGCGATTTAAAGATGCTTATATAATGGTGGCCGGTGAAACTCCTTTAGGATATGGCAGATGGAGTCGTCGTAATTGGGGTTTATGTAAGAATTTGACTCTGTTGTTTGTGCTTTGCCATTTCGAATCAGTCAATATTTAGCTCTTATAGGCTTATAGTTTGAATAATTCATCAGTTATTGATTATTTATCAATAAAATGATCTATAAAACTGGTGTTCTGAGTTACAAGTATGTTATGTGGTTGCTAGGATCTTCTGGTGGTTGCTAGGTAGTCAGGCTACTTAGTAGGACTGTCAAACGATTAATCGCGATTAATCGCATCCAAAATAAAAGTTTGTGTTTGCATAATATATGTGTGTGCACTGTGTATAATTATATATATATATATATATATATATATATATATATATATATATAAATACACACATGCTTGTATATATTTAAGAAATATTTTCATGTATATACTGTATATAGATTTATACATAATTTATATTATATATAAATATAAATATTTTATATATAATTAATATTTTTTTTCTTAAATATAAATGCATGTGTGTGTATTTATATATATACAAAATAATTATACACAGTGCACCCACATATATTATGTAAACACAAACTTTTAGTTTGGATGCGATTAATCGTGATACTGATACTACAGCCCCATTACTTAGTTTATTTATTTCAGTTTTTTAATTTATTTTATTTTTTTATTTATGTATATATATATATATATATATATATATAGGGAGGAGATTTAGGGATATATAGAAAATTAACTTTTTCACTCACCAGCCAATTTAGCTACTAAATTACCGGCCATTCAGAACATCTACTGGCCAAAAAGAAATTAACCAGATTAACTACATCACACTATATATAGAAATATGAAGAAAATTTGATTTCATACATTCATTTCTTATTCAAACAAAATCCTGTCTTCCAGCCATCTGCTCCTTTCCTCTTTCATCTTCATACTTTTCACCAAAAATGGTTTTAGGTGGACAGATTATTAATGCAGTACAAAGAACAAATGCTTTTCTGTTGACAAACACATTTTAATCTTCGCTATTGCTTCAATGCAATTCAATGTCGTTATTTGTTGCGTAGTGACGTGTCGTGCATGTTCAAGTAAGCCGAATATGCTCAGATATGCTGTATTTAATATATCACGATGACTCAAAAGTTGAGTGTTTGCGCTAATTAATCACGATTAATCATCTAACTGATTTTTCTATATGTGTGTGTGTGTGTGTGTGTGTGTGTGTGTGTGGGTGTGTGTGTGTGTGTGTGTGTGTGTGTGTGTGTGTGTAAATATATACACACATATAAACAAAAACTTAATTACGATTAATCGTTTTGACAGCACTTTGTTCAACCATTTAATTTATTCAAAACCAAAGTGATTTGGAAATACATTGTTTTTGTCTGTTTTTGTGATGTGTATTCAAAGATATGATGTATAGAAATGGAAAGTTGCACAACCAATGAAAGGGTCTCTATCCCGAGGTGAAAGTGGACATCCGTTGAACACTGGGCTCTTGTGTGTGAAATATTGGCCCCTCTGTGAAGCACAGGAAGGGGTGAGGGCACACATCACATACACACACACACACACATACACAGCCCGCCTCTCGAGGGCCACTCAGATAAACTATTTCCAAGCTGCACGGCCGTTCTGTTTTTACTGGGATCAAAACATCATTCAAGGAGCTAGGCTTTCCAGGAGAGCCATGTTAACCCCAGCTCTGTGTGAGCCCTCTTCCTTCATCCATCATGTCCAGTTAGTTCTTCACTAGAACGATAACATACCTACAGCTCTACGTGTGCCAAATGAGAACAGCTTACTGTGTATTTAGCTACTATGCGAATATGTGACTTGCATGAATGTGGTGCAGAATTTTGATGGCGATTTGAGCTTGTTTTAATGCAAAGCATTCAGGAATAATCACGCTTCGATGAAGTCACCAAGTCAGCTTCTTTTCTCATTTCAATAGGCTTATTCTCATTTGTGTGCGCTTTTTTTTTTTAATTAATACTTTTATTCAGCAAGTACACGTTAAATTAATCAAATGTTACAAGACATTAAAATGTAAAAGACATTTAATAGTTAGAAAAAAAATCTGTTCTTTCCAACAGGGCTTAAGCAACATATTGTGAATGTCTGGAAATATTTCTTGAAAAAGGTGTTTTACCAACTTTTTCCTTGGGTACAGCTTCCAACCTTGACTATATCTATACTTTTGAATAGTCTCATTCAATTTGAAGGGTCAGAATCAGGCCAGAAAATGGTTGTGAAATTCTAAATTACAACTTTTCAGTGCAGAAACCTTAACTAAACCTTGACTTAGTAGGGTCTTTTATTTATAAGAAATACACTACAAACATTAAAGTTAAGCCTTAAATGCGTAATAGAAATAGTACATCTTTGTCTTCACTTGAAATCAGCCTAATATCTCTGTGACGCCCTCTGAAGCTGGTGTTACTCTATAAATCATTGCATTATTAATGTTTTCGTTTCAGTTTGTGCTCGCAGTGGGCCGTGATCTTGTGTTTCCTCTTCAAACAGCAGTCTAACGCAAACAAACAGTACACACACCGAGACGCCGTCTCCGCTTTTCGCTTCTCGTCGCATGACTCCTCACAGAGATGAGAGATTATTTACCCGATGTCTACTCTCAGGTTTGTGGCGAAAGAACCACAACTTCAGTGTGTTTGTTTAAACAACTCACCCGTTGGCTAATAGCCGGCAACTTATGATGTTTTTGAATGTGTGTGCAGTTTTGCATAATCGTAGGTCTAGTATTTTGCCTCAAAACTTTATGAAAGAAGTAGACGCCACATGAAACGAGAATCTAATAGACTGACGTGTTTAAATTATACACAAACGTTTGGCATAAATGCTGCATATTCCTCCATTGCAGCTGTAAAGGGCTGTGGACTGTTAAAGCTGGACGAAACCCTAGCCAGGAGACCACAAACAGGCCTGAAATTGGCGCTATGCTTTTGCCATGTTTTTCTATTAAAGCAGGAAGCGAAGGAATAACAATCAAACCCAATGAAAGAATAACAAACCAGCAAGAAAGTTGGATTCTCTCTTTGTCCTCACACGGGGCCACACAGTCCCATCCCCCTGTAGTACTATGGGCCGTTCGGATGTAAACTCATGGTTCAAGAGCTCTGGAATAACACGCTACGTAAACAAGCCCGAAGAGTTGAGGTGAAGACAGCCAGTCTCAGTTTTGCAGTCACCCAGAACCTCACTACAGATGAATGAATAGAACAAGACAGGGAAGCTTTTGAACGCTGCAAATAAGACTCGTCTGGTCCAGATATGTCATCTCTGTGACCCGTAACGCTCCCCCGTTGATCTCTACATGTGTAAACAGAGTTCAGTAGTGGCCATTCAATTACGACAACTCAGAAAATGGCGGGAGAACCCATCTCGCTCTGAACAAAACAATGGAAGGCCGCAGGCTTAACTGGACTTAGTGAGTGTTTTTATTTGCTCAGTATTTGACACAATGTAGTTATGTGGCTGGTCAAATTCACATTTCCCACAAAATAGGGACAAAAGAAGAGCAACTCGTGTTCAGTGGTTTTGATATGCTCTTCCACACCCAGTTTTATGTTACGTACTTGACCTGAAAAGTGAAAGTCTACTCTTCTGTTTAAAATTGCTGGAGTTTAAGATATTCGTTTTGCGTTTGTGTGGTGTCATTTAAGAACAGATGTATCGTTCTATGTTTGATTTGTGCACTCTTTGTTGCTTAATTGAGAAGCAGGACTGAGAGATGACAATGCAAATCTGCAGGCCATTGCAGAAAGGACTTTTATTGAAAATGTAATAACACCATAAAATTTTGCATAATACACATCACTGCTGTTTTTGAAAGTCTTTTATTGTCTCTAAGGCTGCATTTATTTGATTAAAATAAAGTAAAACAGTAGTACTATGAAATATTACAATTTAAAATGTAGTTTATATATATATATATATATATATATATATATTAAAATGTAATTTATTGTGATGGAATTTCCAGTATCATTAATCCAGTCTTCAGTGTCAGTGTCACATGATCCTTCAGAATTCATTCTAATTATGCTGATTTGCTGCTCATAAAGCATTTTTTATTATTATTATTCTTTGAGACATTTTTTTTCTTGAATGTCCAAAAGAACAGCATTTTTTAAATAGATATATTTTTTTAATATTTAAATATTTACTATATATTTATAGTAAAAAAAAATTATTTTTTTAAATATTTAAATATTTATTGATCCATTTAATGCATCCTTGCTTAATTGAAGTATTAGTTAAAAAGCTTAACTTTATAGAAAGATTTTACAACAAAATTTTACAACAGCAAAACATTACATTTACATTACATCACAACAGCAAAACACAATGTTTTGCTGTAATTTTACATTTTGTCTTGTTGAATAAAATATAGCTTTTGAATATTGTAGACAAATTACATGTAATTCATACTTTAAGAAAGCAAATATTTTACTGTAACATCTTACGTATTGTTCTGTTAAATCTAATATGGTAAGTTTTATATTCTTTTTTTCTTAGCTAACTTTTCTTTCTTTTCTTTTTTTTTTTCAACGAAACCTGCGCATCATGGTGGCAACTTTTGCCAAAAAGCAGCAGATTTACTTCAGAATGTGTAAAACTCTTAAATTAGCCACCATTGTGATATAATTTTATATTTTCATAGTACAAACAACAATAATAACCATGTTTTTTTGGCAGACACTTCAGTTACCGTGGTAAAACGAGATTGTATCATATGTGCAGTTTGATTTGCATTCAGACTGTGTAGTCTAGTTCTCGTCTAAACGGTTTGTTTTGACAGCAGGGTGTGGTATGACAGTGTCAAGTGTCTGTTTAAGATGGGTAAGTGATGACTGTAGTCGGTCTGTTTGTCAGTAGTTCCATGCTGACTCCTTATCTGCCGTTGACTGACAGAGACTGGCCTGGCCAAGTTCTTGTTTATCGTCGCGCTCCATCAAGTTTTCCCATCTCCTGACCTGCAAACGCAGCAGAGCGATTTCACGCCACAGTTACGGCTCGCCACCCTGCAGAGTCACAGCGGCCGTAATACAACCGTCACAGGGTTCAGCGGACAAAGCTCTCAGATCACTTCTCAAGACTTTTATGGCTTCAGTACCACTAATTTACAGGGATTTTCCAATGTCGCATTAGATGTTTTAATGGCTCACGGTAAAATTGCACCACTGTTAGTCACCGAGCTTGAATGTGCTCGCAAAGACGAAGCTTGGTTCCCCTTTACTTGAAGTTTGGGTTTATAGTGCAAGTTAAACATATTGGATATGGAATGAAAGTGCAACAGAGTGTTGGTTTGTTGGTTGGTAGGTAGATATTCAATCAATATATTGATACTGTGGATGGATGGATCAAGAGATTCGGACTTTCAAGATTTGTCCTTATTTCAACGCACGCAAAGAGTTTCTTCTTCTGTGTGTTTATCAGTGCTCTAAATGCCTGTCATGGTAATTGTTTGTGCTGTTTGTGTCTAGTTAAGAATAAATCCCTCGTCCAGTTGTCCAGAGTAATCGGAGGAAGGCTGAGAATCTGATGTCAGTCGGTCCAGCTGTTCTGACATGTCTGTATCTGAACAGCTGCTGAAGGCCACTCACTCAGGCCACGCATATCATTTTATTGTGTCTGTTCTGGACGCTGCATGTTTGAAGTTCCTCACCATGCCTTTCTGTTACGAGAGCCCTCTTCCAATGACGCCAACTGGCCTAGTGCGGCCCGGAAAAAGGCTTGAAGTCCAGGAAATGGTGTTTATGACCAGCTATAAATGTTTTGTCATATTACTGACTCTTGTGCTTTCTATAACCATAGTTTCTGGTAAAATATGGTAGTTTTATATATTTATATATATATATATATATATATATTATATAATATATATATATATAATATATATTTTTTAATATACAACATTTTTGAATATTTTACACTGTTCGAAAGTTTGGGTTTTTCTGTTCAAGATTTTTCAATATTTTTGAAATAAGTTTTTAATGTACACCAAGGCTGCATTTATTTGATCAAAAAATACAATAAAATCAATAATATTGTGAAGTATTATTAAAATTGTAAATAACTGTTAACATATGTTCAAATGCAATTCAATTTCTGTGATTGTCTCCAGTCTTTAGTGTCACATGATCCTTCAGAAATCTATCTAATATAAAGATATTATTATTATTATCTATTATAATGTCAAAAACAGTTTGGTTTCTATTTTTGTAGAAACCATGATACTTTTTCTTCAGGGTACTGAAGAATCATTTCATCTTTTCTATTGAATAGAAAGTGTAAAAAAAACAGGTGTAAAAAAAAAAGTGTAAAAAAAAAATTGTGACTTTAATAAATAATTTTTTTGCCTTACTGGATTAAAGTGAATTTAAGAAAGAAAAATATTTATTTAAAAAAAAAAATCTTACTGGCTACAAATGTTTGAATGGTTGTGTATACAATTTTTGAATTGTAACTTTGGAATATTAATATTAAATGAATATGATTCCAATTTTCTAATCATTCTAATTCTAATTTGTACTCATCATTCCCACCATTTCCATACTCTGTGGTTTCTTCTGTGGCAGATTTTCAGTGAATAATGTTCACAGGTTCACTTCCCATACAGTGTAACCTGTGACTTGTTTTGTTTGAGTGGCTTGATGTGCTTGACATCTGGTTCCACCAATAGCATGAGTTTGGGGCGGGAACGTTCTGTTTATCTGACCAATAGCAGACAAGGCAGTTTTTGGGAAACCTGTTTGAAAACATCCATTATTATTGGAATTGCTTTTGAAATTGTTCACTGCAGCTTTTAGCCTGTTGTCCTAACCTCTGTATACATTTTTTTATTCGCTTGAAATAAAAACATTGACATTTTCCTTAACAGACTATAAACGCTCACTTCTCTTTGCTTTGGGAGATGTTACAGCAGGAGTATCACGCAGCCCCGTCTCATCCTGTCAAGCGTGAGATCAGGCGTAGAGATAAGGTTCCCCTCACAGATGGATGAGTGGAGATGAGAGGGATAGACTTTTGAAAATGAACCGGGTTTGAGTGCGGCTGTGCGCTCCAGTAGTCATCACCTCTTCACCCCTGACTCTCCTCATCTGCCAGGCGGAGTGAAGAGGGGGGTCATCCCGCTTTGATCAGCCGAGCAGGCAGCGACGCTAAGCCACGCGGCAGAAGGCCTCATCTCTGCTTTCACAGGTGGAGGAGCAGGCTTTCATGGAATCGCTCCTGTTACAGTTTGCAGAGGTTTCGTGACGTTCCAGCTTGGGTTTGTGTTTGATGATGGGCTGAGTGGAAGCTACAGTCGTGCTGTCTGAGCAGATGGACAGTTGTGTGTCCTCCCACTTTACAGGAAACTACTGGCTTCTGAGTTATGTGCTGTCGTTGGATGCAGAGATGACTAGCTTCTCAGATGTGATTAGTTGATGAAGTGATTTTTGGGTGGACAGGTTTAACTAAACTATTTATTGCTGCATACACTACTGTTCAAAAGTTTGGGGTTAGTAGCTTTAAAAAAATCTTTTATTGAACAGAGATGCATTCCATTTATCATTTATAATGTCACAAAATTTTCTATTTCAAATAAATGTGATTTCAATCATCAAAGAATTCAATAAATAAGTGTATCACGGTTTCCACAAAAATATTAAGCAGCACAACTGTTTTCAACATGCAAGAACAAGAAATATATATATATATATTAGGGCTGTCAGTTAAATGCGTGATTAACAGCGTTAAAGCAAACCCATTTTAACGGCGTCAATTGTTTTTATTGCACGATTAACGGTCTTTTTGGCCTTGCAAACTTTGTAGTTTTCTTTCAAATGCTTTTGGAACAGGACGTGGCATGTGTGTGCTAGGCTATGAAACCCATTCATTTCAATGGCTTGTGCCATGCGAGGACGTTTTGTTGCTTCGTCGAAAGCGCAACCGTATCTAGCTAGACCAGAAACAAAACAACAGGCATGCCGCACACACTCGTTTGGGGTTGTGAGCCGGCCAAATAGTTGGTTAACGTTACGTTTTGAGTGGATGACGAGTGAGAAACGCCGAAATTGATGCCAATACGATTCTGAATGGAAAGTTTACTTTAAAAGAGTTGTAAAATGGTTCCATTGACAAGACCAAAGTGATCTGTGTGTTTTGTCGTTGTGAACTGAGCTATCATCATCACAGTACGTCTAGTCTGAAATACCGCTTGATGATGGGCAAACACACACACACACAACTGATGCGAATTCTTCGCCCCCTTGTCAATTTCAGGACCTTGAAATTGGTCAGTATTGGTCAGTATTTCTTTCACCCTTTTATTGATGAAGTGTTAAAGTGTTACATTGTGCGAGAGATTATTTGTTCCAAGTGAGAATTCTAGTGTGAATTTGAACACAACATGACAATGTTGTTTTCAATAAAAACATTTTACCAAGCAAGCCAATCCGCTTTCCCATGTTGATAAGAGCTTTAAAATGAGAAAAAAATGAGACAAAAAGAAATCAAGAGACATTTAGAATAGATAAAAAATGTGTGATTAATTGCGATTAATCGCAAGTCAACTGCGATTAATTGCGATTAAATATTTTAATCGTTTGACAGCACTAATATATATATATATATATATATATATACACAGTATGCATTGTATAATATATTATGTGTACATATATTTTATCTGATTTATATATATATATATATATATATATATTATTTATTTATTATATAATATATGTATATGTAAATATGTTTTATTAGATTGTTTTGTATTCATTTTTTATTTTTATATTCCTGAAAAAATGATGGCTAATCAATAGGCACATTGCCTTGCTGTTAATTAATATTTTGAATAGCGGTCATCAACTGTAGAGGTAAAGAGCAAACCATAACCTTTTTTTTTTGCAATAAGGAATCTACTTCGTGATAACACATGACTTCTTGTGGCTTATAACTTTATTTTATGCTGGTTCACTTAATTATTTCGCCCTGTTGACATGGCTCAGTGTTTTATATCATAGGTGTGTGTATGTTTGCGGCTAGATTCCAGACAGTCATGAGTCTCTCTCCACTCATCTGTTTCCTATCAAACCTGTTCTCCCTGCCAACCTGTCAACCTCTCCCTCTCTCCTTCTTCCATCTCTCCCTCTCCTCCCTGCGGGTGTACTGGAATGGACCCCGGTGTCCTATCAAAATCCTGGCTCACACCCGATTCCCTACGACCAGACCGGCATCTTGAATCTATCAGTGCTGTCACATGATCACGTCCAAGTTCTGCTCCGTTCTTGTTCTTCACCAGCCAAAGGATGGTCAGCACACATTGATGAATAAACATGAATAAAACAATATAAAAATCTTAAATGCCACTTTTAATCAATTTAATGCATCGTTATTTTAAATTACTGGCCCCAAATTTTTGCAAGGTACACTAGTTTATATACTAGTATGTACTGTAAATTATTTGCATGACTGTTAGTTACATTTACCAGGTTTCTCTCCTAAAAGGATGTCCCATCGTGCATTGCGACAGATCCGTGTGTGTGTGTGTGTGTGTGTGTGTGCGCTTGCCAGCGATACGTTTCAATCACACATAGATGCCTTTCCGTCACTCCCCCTCATTCCAGATAATTTTGGCTCTATGGACAGATGCTGTCCTGTTCACAGATGGCTGAGAGTCCGGGCTGCTCGCCCACAGGCCCACCCGGGCACCCCTCACTGATTACAGCTCCTCCTGCGGGGCCGAGGCCCCCACATACCTGCGATACGCTCGGCAGGCCCTACACAGAAGAGCGCTCCAGACTCAAATGGCCTGATTGGAGCTGACGGCTTACTTTTCAAAGGCATGCCTGTTAATTACCAAATCTGAAGCTCTGAAGGTGTGCTAAGCCAATATAACGCTTTGCTGGCTGGGCCAGATAGTAAATAGTTTTCAGGTAAAATGTCATGTGATCTCCATCAAGTCTGCTTGATTCCTGGCCTCCATCACAGAGTTTTTGTTGGGAGCCGGTGGGAAGTGGCGCTGCATGAGAACGCAGATCTAACGTACAGCTGGCGGACACACACATCAAGAAAGGGCGTGGACAGTCAAAAGCGTTTGTAGATATCAAAGCAGTTTTGGTATTTCTAAATGATATTTTTTCTGGAATAGTGCAAGCTGTGGGAAGGTTTCGAACTGCTTTTTTGTGTTTATAGTGATGCGTAAAGTGGTCATATCGTGAGAAATCGTTTAAAAAAGATTGAAGTGAAAAACATTATGCAACTTCCATAACTTCCACTCTCCACCCTACTAAAATCTAAGCTGCAAAAGTTTGTCAATTTGATCCAAACGTTACAAAAGAGCTGCTAAAATTAATTTTTAACATAATCTTTCAGGCTGATCTTCACAGTTTGAGTGATACGTATCCTACAGTATACTGTAAGACACAGTGGCAATCTCATTACACATTTAGAGAGGGTGTTTGCATAGTTTTAAAGCATGAAATCCTCAAGTCTGGGTGAGTTGAGAATGTGGTTAAACAACTGAATTATAAATGTGTTGGTACAAATATGTGATTTGACCCCTTTAACCCTAGTGCTGAGATTTATTACCTATTTATGTACTTAAAAATTGGTTTATAGTACATTTAAAAAAGAACTCATGGTGAGAACTTGCTTATCTAAAGCAATCTTCATTATACGTTTCAAAATACTATCATTATACCATTTAAATCTACTATTATACAATTACAGCTACTTAGCTGAACGATTAAATCATTTTAGTCCAATTTATAAAGGCAGTTTGTAGCTTATGTTCTTTAGTCTATTGTAGTATGTTTAGAGTAGTGTAAAAATAAGACTTCATTTAGTATTCTAGGCGTAATCGTCGACGGGGTGAGTGAAAAAGGACTTCTGTTGTTTTCTTTTGTGTTGAAGGAAACCTCATTAAATCAGACTTTGGCGAGAGAAAGGCCAACCTGGCAGAGCTCTTTCTGGAGCACAGCCGATTTCTCAATTATTTTACCTTTCTGTTTGACCTGCTTTGAAACTGGTCCATATGAGGGTTTTTTTTTTTTTATTCTTAGCCATTTTTGAGGCTCGGTCTCTGAAGGTCCCCTGGATTCTCTTGGGACAAATAACCTACTTATCTAAAAATAACAGTCAGTCCAAAGGAGAGTCCTAAGCAGTTCACTTTCTAAGGCTTTATTTTTTCATGCTTTTGAAAGCCCCTATCAACGTGGCTTCTGTGAAATGCATCTTTGCTGGATGGAAAAAGTTGTGTTAATATATTAAAATGCAGTGTTGCCAGAAAACTGACGCTTAGAAATCCCTCTGTAGCAAGGTTTAGTTGTCCTGCTGTGGTCTAAGTTTGTGAGATTTGAGAAGATTCATGTTGCCGTTCTTTAACCCCTCCAGTTATGCTGGGCTAATATAATCGATCCAGCAGATGGTGGCCATATTAGATTAAACCTCCGAAATATATTTTGCTGTATCATTAAGCAAAATAAAATACCAGGGTCTAGGTCACATTTCACCCCAAAATCAAAATAAGAAATTATATTTAGCTACTAAAATTAAGCTTTTTAAAGTTTGCACAAATTGTACATGATTATTCTCATGGCATTTAAGAATGTCTTCTTAAGAATGTTTTCTAAGAATGAAATCTATACAGAGTTCATTGTAAAAAGATTTTTTCATTTAAATTATAAAGTATTTGTATATCCAGGTAGTATGTTGTATTTATGGAAGCTTGTTTCCACCACTGAATAAAAAAAATAAAATAAATAATTGTGACTTTTTTATCTTGCAATTCTGAGAAATAAAGTCAGAATTGCGAGATAAAAAGTCAGAATTGCGTGTTATAAAGTCAGAATTGTGTGTTATAAAGTCAGAACTGCGTGATATAAAGTCAGAATTGGGTGATATAAAGTCGCAATTCGGAGAAAAACACAGAAGTGCGACTTTTTATCTCACAATTCTGACTTTTATTCTCACAATTGCGAGTTTACATCTCGCAATTCTGACTTTATAGCACATAATTGCGAGTTTATGTCGAAATTCTGACATCTTTTCACAGAATTGTGAGATATAAACTCGCAATTGTGAGTTATCAGGCCAATTCTAAGGGGAAAAAATACTAAATTTTCCCCCCTCAGAATAGTTTAAATCTCACAATTCTGACTTTATATCACGTATTTCTGACTTTATAACACACAATTGCGACTTTATATCTCGCAATTCTGACTTTCCATCTGGCAATTCTGAGAAATAATGTCAGAATTGTGAGATAAAAAGTCGCAATTACCTTTTATAGACCATTTTACGAGATATAAACAACACTGGTCCAGAAGCACTTCCTGTTTCATTTTTTAACACTACATAAAAAGCTGGGATAAAATACAACCAACAGAACATATAAAACTGAATGAAAAAGTAAAACAAACATCTTAAAGATGCTTTCTTTACATGTGAAATAAAGAAAACAGTTACAAACTGAAACAGGAAGTGTTTCTGGACCAGTGTTGCAAAATGGTCTATATTTTTCATTCTATGGTGGAAACAAGCTTCCATATGTATTGCCTTAATCCATTAATACTTATAATATATATATATATATATATATATATATATATATATACTTGTTTTTCATTCCACTCATTAGAAAATTCCAAGTTCACCCGCCACACTTCGAGCTCTCATTCTAGTCTGATGATTTTCAGGCTGACATTATGACCCCGCTCATGCTACTGACAGTTTTCATGAGATTCACCTCTTGGCCGGCGTGACATTTAAAGGCTTCTGATGGCCTACAGTGGTCTTAAACAGTGGCCTTGTCTTTGTGATGTTCTGATACAGTGTCCATGCGTTTAAAGAGCCCTTGGAGGTAGAAGGGGGAAGGTTTCTCAAAATGAAGATGGATAAGATCTTTCTCTGTTCTCTTTCACTCTCTCTATCTTCCTCGGTCTCTCGCTCTCTCTATCTTTGGCCCTGAGCAGTGGCCTCGATGACCCCATCTCCTCTCGGCTCCTTGACCCCTGTGTGTGAGGTTACGGCCCGGCTTCTCCACATGGGAGTCATGCCTGCTGCCTAAGTCCTGCTCTCTTTTCCAACCTCTCCTGCAGATCCAGATGAAAGGAGCATTGAGAGGCTGTCCCATCACCCCAAACCCCCTCCAGCCCTCCTTGGACAGAGCAGAGCAAGAAATGGGGGGATGAAAGCTCCTCTCGCCAAATGCAAATCCCCTTCTATCCCAACTCAACCCTGCTGCTAGATCTCCACACAGCGGCCCCCGTCTCTTTATCAGTGGGATCCACTCCACGTGACTCTGATTTCAAACCATATCAGAATCCCCTCCCAATCCAGGCCGTAGTTCCCTCTCTAGGGTGTAGGGTGGGGTCACGTGGACCCCTATCCAAAGGTCATAACCTCTTGACTCTCAATTAGCACTCCCTGTATTCAACGCTGCTCTTGTTTCTGAGGTCGGGCCTGATGGAAAAGGGGGACGTGGGTGGTGGGCGGCGCTTTGCAACACAATGCTTCAATCGGCGGCCCATGCGGCTTTTCTGAGCGGTGCTGTAAACAAGCCCAAAGAAAAGGATTAGTTAAGAGCCATTGAAGGCTTTGATTGACTTAATCTGTCTTTAGGGGATAGGAAGTTTGATGGGGTTTTAAATGCTCCGAGGACGACCCCAGCTCCACCTGGCTTCATGAACGCGGAAGCTCGCGGCTCAGCAGGGTTATGTCAGGGGGTCTCCACCTGTGGAAAAAAATCCCTGTAAATCAAAGTCAACCTGACATTTATCCCAAGGAACAACCCTTTGGCTGTGTTCCACAGAAATGAGGCAGGGAAGATGGTATAATTAATTTATGGAGCATTCGTCTCGCTTTGACACATTGGCGAAAGAAAGAACTCTTGACCGACTCTTTAAAGGCTCACTCTGTTTCTTTGCCTTGTATGGTATTTATCTTGTTTTAAACCTGCATACCCTTTTATGATTTATCTTGGCTGTCTTTAGAGTATGGGAACGGTACTGTGATGTCACTCTGAGAAAGTACATAAAGCTGAAGGAATATTAAGTGCTGTTGACACTGTAGCGCTGTAGTCAGCACTTCCTTTACATTAAAGAACATCATCTATCTCAGTTAAAGATCAATCGTTTCACGAACTATCTTTGTACTTGTTCTGTCATTTTCCGTCATTAATCTTGGATTTCCAGATTCAATTCCAGTTCACAAGCTCTCAGTTCAGTTAGCTAGCTATTTCTTCTTTTAGAGATTCATTACAAGGATTAGCTCAAAAGAATAATTTTAAGATTAAAGAAAATATACGATTCTGCTGTATCTTTTTGACGTCACCTCCTAAAAGAACCGGTATAAATGATTTCGTTCACAAACCAGTTGTGTTCCTCGCTTGAACATTTCACAAAGGGTTAGCCCACAGTTCTCTTGTTTTATGCCTTCCAGTCTAGTCCTGTAAGTTTGGGTTTTAAAACGTGTCTGGCATTGGCTTGCAGCAGGGAAAGTTTGAAGGTGAATGCCTCTCTTTAACACCTTGTCATGCCTTTAGGGGAACTGAGTGGAGGGTATAACTGTGTGTGTGTGTGTGTGTGTGTGTGTGTGTGTGTTTGTTTATTTTCTGTAGCTCAAGCCCAGCTGTGCTCATGTTATGTCGTCACCTCATGCTGAAGGATGAGGCAGTTTTGAGTTTTCAACCCAAAACACAGTAGTGTTTTCCTTTTACTCCAATGAATACATTTTCTGAGGAGACCCTTTTTGGTTCAGTTAGATGCTGTATATATATAAGTCTTCTAATGTCAAAGTCTATGGAAGCTTGTTTCTGCCATAGAATGAAAAATATAAAAGGTAGTTGCGACTTTTTATCTCACAATTCTGAAATTATTTCTCAGAATTGCGAGATATAAAGTCAGAATTTAGTGATATAAAGTCGCAATTGCGAGATAAAGTCAGAATTGCGAGATATAAAGTCAGAATTCTGACTTTATATCTCGCAATTCTGACTTTATATCTCGCAATTCTGACTTTATAACTCGCAATTCTGACTATAACTCGCAATTCTGACTTTATAACTCGCAATTCTGACTTTATATCTCGCAATTCTGACTTTATAACTCGCAATTCTGACTATAACTCGCAATTCTGACTTTATATCTCGCAATTCTGACTTTATAACTCGCAATTCTGACTATAACTCGCAATTCTGACTTTATATCTCGCAATTCTGAATTTACAACTCGCAATTCTGACTATAACTCGCAATTCTGACTTTATATCTCGCAATTCTGAATTTACAACTCGCAATTCTGACTTTATATCTCGCAATTCTGAATTTACAACTCGCAATTCTGACTATAACTCGCAATTCTGACTGTATAACTCGCAATTCTGACTTTATATCTTGCAATTCTGAATTTATATCACGTAATTCTGATTTTATATCTCGCAATTCTGACTTTATATCACGCAATTCTGACTTTATATCACGCAATTCTGACTTTATGGGCTCTATCTTGCACCCGGCGCAAATGACTTTATACACAAACGCATGTCTCATTCCTATTTTGCGCGCGCGCAAAGCGGGATTTTTCCATCCACAGACGCACGTCGGTAAATTAGGAAATGAACTTGCGCTCCCTGGGCGGATCGGCGCAAACATTCCCTGGTGCTATTTTACACTTCCAGAAAACAATTGCGCCACTGACCAGAAAAAAAACTGGTCTAAAGTCAGTGGCGCATTGCGCATTGTTCATAATGCTATTTTAAGCGCGCATGCTTGGCCATAATGTAGCGGGTGCACAGCACGCATACACTTTGATTCTCTCATCAACACAGATACAGTAGTTTTTATTTTTGCAAATCATACATAACATAACAAGGAAAAATATTAACACATGGGGGAAATTGTATTACTTGTAGTAGTAGTAATTGTAGTACTGAAGGATCAGACCTGTTTGCCCAATAGTGGCAAGAAACATACTGTACGTATATAATGTTTAACCAACGCTGATGTGCGAGGGTTTCTCCCATCCCCACTTTATATCTCGCAATTCTGACTTTATAACTCGCAATTGCAACTTTATATCGCGCAATTCTGACTTTATATCACGCAATTCTGACTTTATAACGCAATTGCGACTTTATATCACGCAATTCTAAGAAATAAAGTCAGAATTGTGAGATATAAACTCGCAATTGTGAGAGAAAAAAGTCAGAATTGTGAGATTAAAAGTCACAATTATTTATTTTATTTTTATTCAGTGGCGGAAACAAGCTTCCATAAAAGTCTCTTTCACTGGAGGTTTTGTGCTAGTTTCATTTTTCCCCGTGTCTTTGTTTCTCCTCAGAATTCCCGCAGCTGAGAAGACTTTCAGATGACGCGTTTTTTGGGGACGACGAGAAAGGTATTTGTGTAAACTGTCTTGATTGTTTTCAAATGTATCAGTGTAAATGCATCAGACTTCATTTGCTTCATTTGATCTCATTTCCTCTTATTTAAATTCTTTACTCGTTGTTGTTGGTGAAGAGCAATTTCACAGAGTACAGCACAGCTTAGAGACCTTTCCAGAGGCTTTGTAAAACTCTGCCAGACAGCTTCATTCTTGACACTCCCAAATTTCTAAGCAGCCAGATGAGAGCAGAGAAAAGACAGAGTAAAGTAGAATAGATGTAAGGGGTCAGAAGAAGGGGGAGTTTGACTTATCTGTCCATCCTGAGAGTTTGGAACGGGGTGTAGAAATCTGTTAAGTGTTTGCAGGTGTCTTCCTAGAGGAGGTTTGTAACTGTATTTAACACATTCAGACACTACATACTCATGAGTAATTTTTCTTCAATGGTTCATTTCTCCAGAGTAAGTGCATTCCCAAATTGCATCAGGTTTGTGCCTCTTTTTCTTTTTTTGGCGCCTCTATTCGTCTGTTTTTGTTCTTTTTTGGATCCCTGGTTGAAAGATTGGGGTTTCTGAAGTACCTGGCTACTTTCACCATCTCTCAAGAGCATGTTCTTCTCTTTCAGCTGAGCTTTTATTGTCCATAGTGTAATATTTTAAGACTGTGCTGCTGACGGATAAGGTTTGACCTTACCACCTGATCCTTTACAAAGACAGATACCAATCAGTTCTGAATCTAGTTTGAGATTTAAAGTGATAGTACACCCCAAAAATGAACTTTCTGTCATCATTTACTCACCCTCATGCTTTTTTCCTTCTGCAGAAAACTAAAAAGCTGTTTTTTCTTCTTGGTGAGCGGTCAGCTCTCATCTCAGATTGCTCACTCCCATCTGCTGCTCAGTAAAGACTTGTCATGTTTAACTGTTATTAATACGTGAGGAGTAAGTAGGACCTAGAATAGACTAGACACGATGCTGACATACTGAGATGTATTGTGCAAGTATTGAAATAGCAAAGGCATGAATAAGTGATGGAGCTTTTAGGGTGTTTGTCTTTTGAAAGAAAGCACGATCCTTAATGGATCTACAGTATCGGTTATTTGTCTTACAGAAGCCAAAAATTGGCTCTAGTTGTATTAATGCAGTATTTATAAGGGGTTTTGTAATGCTTGTTTAATCCTTTTAGGTGTGTTTCTGTGTAATTTTATCAAACCAAAACCGATTTTTATTCCAAACCTGGATGATGTTTTGCCAGATTAGTCACTGAAGCATTGGTTCACATGAGCAATCATGGCGCATTTGAATTTTTAATACACTTTTAGGGTATGATGTTCACACTTGGCAGGATTGGTTCTATTAAAACGAACCCTGGTGCATTTGCTCTTTTAGTGCATTCATTTGAATAAGTGTGAACGCTGCCATATGAACCCTGGGCCGCACCTAACAAGTGGACTGAAACCCACCTTTTCAGGAATTGATGTCTCTCCTTGCAGCAGATCTTCATTTGTGTGTGCAATTGATGAATTTCTAGTACTGTTCTGACTCTTTTACACATCTTATAAGCTCTTCATGACTTCTCAGATGGCAGTGTGAACGCTGAGCAAACCAAGACTCCATTTTTTATTGGTTCTGACCAAAAGAACCAAGAGAACCGAACTAGTCCAGTCATTTTAAGCCAAAATGGGGGTCATCTTTGCCATAATAATTAATAAAGGCTGGTTTCTAAAGCACTTCTTCCTGTATTAATGTTCATGGGTAGCCTAAATGGGTTCCATTCAGACCTTAACGTTAAGTCTTTTACTGTTATATGTCAACAAGATTGAAAAAAAACATTTTCATCTGCTATACCCAATGTTTAGATCTGTTTGGGTAATTGTGCAAATTAGCTACTACGTAATTATATTATGCACCATTTTTCCATGTTAACAAACAATTTCAAAAAAACTTGTAATACATTTTTTGTTTGTCTTGATGTAAGTAATCAACTCAGTGATTTTCATGATGATATCTAAAGGTTAAAATTTTTTGCCCTATTCACGTGAGAAAACTAATTAATATGTGAATGAATGCGATATATTTGGGTCTTTTTCTAAACTTTCCCTTAATGGGATTCTTTGGGGCTTTTTTTTCCTTACTCGGGACATATTGATGATACAAAATCAATTGAGTTTGCTTCTGTTGCAATTTGTTCAACCTTTTTTCATAAAATGACTGGACTAAACTACTAGACCGTTAGTCTATTGCTGTCATGTTTGGGTGTACTGTTCCTTTAAAAAACATCTATTTTTTTTATCATGTCCCCATATGACCCTTGGCTCTCTGGAATATTTCAAAAAAGACATCTGAGTGACCAACTGCACTGTTCAGAATGTCAAAGTAAGACAATTATCCCATTGTTGCAATGGTTTGATTTTTGTTCCAAACCTAAAGTCTCCAAGGATATGCAGAAATTTTAGGCAAATGCATTTTTATGTTTTGCTTGGTTTGAATCCATTTTAAACCCCCAGCCGCAGAGTACAACTATGTAAATGTCTTCCATTTTGCGTTAGAAGCCATCTTCCTGAGATTGTATATTTAAAGAAAACTATTATTTGTGAAGATTTGTACTGATATCTTCTCAAAGACTCTTATTAAATACTCCAATTGCAATAATCTGAGAATGTCCCAACACACTGACGTCCCTGTAGGGTTCAGTCAGGTCTGCTTCTCGACTCAAGTGTGATGTTCTTGGCTGTGTAGTTTGGGTCTTTTCACAGAGAGGTGAATGTGTGTGAATGCCCACACAGAAAATGAAATCATAGCCGCAAAAGGAAAAGGTCCCAGAAAAAGGAAAGTTCTGTCATCATCTACTCATCCTCATGTTGTTCCATGAGTTCAAGGGAACAAGGGACTTGTTTGATAGCCTGTTTGTCTTATTTATTGTTTTTTTGTATATTTTTTTTTTGTAATGTTTTGTGCTGCTTTTAAGCAATGATTCTAGAAAATACTGGCATTCTTATTTGGTAACACTTTATTATGGGGAGCACATTTTCACCAGTAACGATGACTTTTGCCTCAATAAACTAATTTACTGCTTGTTGATAGTTAGTAAGGACGTTTTCGTAGCGTTTAGGTTATATTCAACCCGATCTCATGACCAAGTCGTACGAATTCGACGAATGATTAAAAAGTGGCTAATTCGTAACAATTCATACGACTTCACTCGTACGAATTAGTACGATTTTGCTAAATCGTACATATTTTACGAATTGGCCAATTCATATGAATTCGTACGAATGACCTACCCCTTACCCCGCCCCATCACGTGGGTTTGGACAACTCGTACAAATTCGTACGAGTGAGGTTGTACGAATTAGTACGAATTAGACACTTTTTAATCATTCCTCGAATTCGTACGAATCGGGCGTGAGATAGTGTTCATTATATTTGGTAGAATTAAGGGATGTAGTATATGGTCATGCAGAGTAATGCATTAATATGTGCTTTAAGTACTAATAAACAGACAATATGCTAGTAACAATATGCATGCTAATTAGCAACTAGTTAGCTTATTAGCGAGAATTGAACCCTAACATATTTTGTCAGTTTCTCCTATTTATCTGCTCCTCTCATTTTTTTTTAACTCAGTCTAGAATCTCTTTGAGGGCTTATTTTTTTTATTTCTCATTGAATGCTGTTTACTGATTCATGACGCCCACTATCATGCTTACTTGGGTATGAATAGCTCAGGGCAGCTTACATGAACATGTAACTTAAAAGAAGTTTTTATTTCTGTTGGTGGACAAACTCCCACTCTCGTCTCATCTGTATATTTCTGTTTTCATTCTTTCCCTTTCACTGCCTTCATTTGCTCTCTCCCGTCCACCCTGAGGTGTTGTAGTCAGTCTGTAGCGTTTGTAGGCCACAGGGTTTTCCAACAAGGATCTGTGCCAAACCTGGCCCATCTGCTCCACAGAGGCCGTGTTCACTGCAGACACACTACAGCAAACAAACATGCCGAGGGTCTTTTACTTTTGAAAAATGTGTGAAATAACAATACTTATTCAGTCCTCTCTGTTTTTAGTAGTTTACAGTACAAGATGAAGGTCATCATTTCCATTGTGAATGAGTTTCGGGCTCTTCACAATGTCTTAAAGGGACAGTTCACCCAAAAGTGAACAAGTTTTTCTTAACTTGTATGGGTTGAGATGATTTTTTTACAGCAGAATGTTCAGGCTACTTTTTGCTTAAAAGCAAAAAGCATGTAAACTAATGTCTGCTTAATATCTGCTAACACTTCATTTTGATTTGACATTCTAGACTACTGATGATAATACCTTTTCAAGTACGTCAACTTAATTTACTAACTCAAACCCTAACCTAACAGTCTTCCAAAGTCAACTAATACTCCAAAGACTAACTATTATATTCCAAAGTATAGTAGACTAAATATTCCAAAGACTAACTAATAATGCGAATAGCGCGTCAGGCGCGAATGATTTCAATGTTTAGTCAATGCAAAGACACGCGTAAAAAATTTAGAAAAAATTCGGCGCGATAGACGCGAGTACGCGATTGACACGATTTGTGCGTCAGGTTTGTGCGAATGGCGCGAATTGAGTGTCTGGCACGTTAAGCGTGTTACGCGCGAATGATTTAGTTAGTGCCATTTGTGCATTCTCACTTTTGACGTAAATTCGCATCTGCCGCCCGAGTTGAAAAATCTGAACTTTACCGTCAATTTGCGTCGCGTTAACCAATCTGGAGCCTGCTGCTTGCTCACGTGATGAAGGATCTGGATGCTTCAATAAATTATTTTGTAAAATGACTAAATGCGGGACAACAGGTCATCAAACTGGACGCGGGACAGTCGGAAGTACCGCTGACAGCAGCCGTCATCCAGGCGCAGCTCCTGGAGCGAGCAAATGGTGAAACTAGCCAAACGGTTCGCCTCCGAAGGGTCTGGTGCACACAAATACGGTGACGATGATCCCAATCCGCTGTTCTGCTCTCCAGAGAAAATACAGTGGTGACTCTCTCAATGAATGCTCAGTCAACATAAAAAAGATGGCCGCCAACGGGTTTCGCTTGTGACGTGCATTAATTTCGCTTCAAACTTTTGTTTTTACGCGCGTCAGTTTCACTCTTGACGCGCGAATTAACACAAAGTGGTCAAGCGTCAAACTAGACGCGGTAGACGCAAATTTGACGCGCTATTCGCGTCCGGTGTGAACAGACAGTAAGGAGAGTTCGTTGACATGTAGTTGCAAAGTTACTAGTATAATGTCTAAAGTGGACCGTCTAAATAAAGAATAAGAAAGTGTTTTAACCATTATAATAAAGCTTCACAGTCACATTCTGGAAAAATAAAGTTTATTTTGGAAAGACAGTATAAGTATATGATGACAGAATATTAATTTGTGGGTGAACAGACACTATACAGTAATAAGCGTGTTGCCACATTTCTGACTATGCTTGTGCTGATTGGCTTTTTATTTGTGTCTTGTTCAGGTTATTTTGCCAGTGCTGGCAACAGACAAAGGACAAATCACTGTCCAAATTATGACGAGTTAATATTTTCCATGTGGAAGTGCATCACCTCGTGATTTTGTTATAATAGTCGCTCCATATCAGATGTTTAGATCTGTGGGTGTTTTTCTTGTTATTATATCCAGGTTATGATTCGAGCGTGGGGTGTGAAGTGACTTTTATTAATCATCTATTGAACGAATCTGATCGTGTCAGTTTGCTTTGAACACACTCCCGTAAAACCATGTGCTGGCTGTTCAGTCTGTCCAAGGCAGTTAAGCTCAATATTTGTGGGAGGGAAATTATGGGAGAGGCTCAGTGTAAAAAAAAAAAATTCTAGTAAATGGTCTGCTTTTTAAATGATGTTTTGTGGATCAAAGCATACTAGGAGATATTTTTAAAGGAGACATAGTTTGGAAAACATTACTTTTCTTGATTTACTAGATAGGTGTATTTCAACATACTCGCTCTTCAACCTGTACACGTTTTTATTAAAACTAAGCTACAAAAATGTCCTTCCAGAAACACAAAAACAAAGAGATTGATATATGATGACCCACATAAAAATGATATCTATACTTCAGCCTTTAGTATGCATGCTTACGTCTATAAATACAGTATATTTATAGTATTTGTAAAATAGTATTTGTAAAATTATGGTGGTTTGCTTGTCCATTATGACAGTCTCTGTGTGAGCAATGTAGTGGAGTGTGACAAACAGTGAAATGGTTCCAGTGTTGAGACTGGGGGAATGTTCAATGGCTGGAAAAGGCTCTCGGCCAATCAGATTTGAGAACCAGAACAAACTTTATATATATATGTATATATATTAGGGCTGTCAAACGATTAATCGCAATTAATCGCATCCAAAATAAAAGTTTGTGTTTACATAATATATGTGGATGCACTGTGTATAATTATTTTAGATATATAAATACAGACACATGCTTGTATATATTTAAGAATTATTGTCATGTATATTCTGTATATAGATTTATATATAATTTATATTATATATAAATGTAAATATTTTATATATAAATAATATTGTTTTCTTAAATATATATGCATGTGTGTGTGTTCTTTTTTTTACATTCTCATGCTTGCAAGCCAAAGGAGGATTGTGAAAGTAGTCTCATATGGACATAAATCATTGTTAATATATCAATATGTTTTATTTAAAAATGCATTAAATAGGTACAGCCATGCAAGAAAACTTGACTAACAGTGTAAGGACAAAAATAAAATAAAACCATACGGCTTAATTTTCCCCACAAGTGACGATTCCTTAACAGCTCGAGAAAACACACAGGAAAGAGCATCTTCCTCTGTTGTATGTGTGTGTGTGTGTGTGAGAGAGTCTCCCTGCTGATCTCCATCATCAGTGTGTGCCCGGCGGTCCCGTGAGGCTCTCACACTTCCTCTCCTGCACGCCCCATTGGCCTGGGTAAATGCCCACCCAGCCTCTGCCTGCTGCCCCCCAAAATACAGAGGAAATGACTGATGAGTGTTTGCTTGTGTGTGCAAAGTGTGTCACCGCCTGGCCAGCGTTACGGTTAAAAAAGATGTCCTAATAAGCAGCTGATGTCACTGTGTTCTGCTGATGAGTTCACAGGCCTATTCTGTGTGTCGTTAACTGGAAAGCCTTATAGGATGACTTAATTGCATTGAAATGTGTGAATTTTAGCAAATGGAGCACTTGGATTGTGTTCTCATAAAGGCTGAAATTATTAGCTTGAATATAGCATAGCTTTTTATATTATATTTGCATTTATTTGATGCAGAATACAGTAATTCTGAAATATTATTTCTCTAAAATAATCTTATTTAAAAATAACTGTTTTCTACTTTAATATATTCAAATGTTATTTATTCCTGTGATTGCAAAGTTCAATTTTCAGCTTTCTCTTTCAGAAATCATTCTGATTTGCTGCCTATGAAACATTTGTTATGATCAATGCTGAAAACAGTTGTGCTGTGTCATATTTTGGTGGAAACTGATGCATTTAGGATTCTTTGATGAATAAAAAAGATCAAAAGCAGCATTTTTTTCTCATTTTACAACTTTTTTTGTAACATTATAAATATCTTCCTTGTCACTTATGATCACTTTAATGCATCCTTTCAAAATAAAAGTATTTACCACAAATAATTTTTACTATTGAAATATTTGCATGCTTTTGCACTGAAATCTCATTCAAATGTTGTTTCCATCCCCACAGGTGAAGACATTTTTCTGCACGCAGACGGAGGAGGAAGTGATGTCAGAGTGATGTCAGTGAGGCTGCCCTCTGCCAAACAGGATCAAGAGTCTGTCAGCCTCAGCTCTGTTGAAGGAGATACAGACTCTTCTGCTAATGATGTGTTTTAAGAGCGAAGACCCTGTGAAACCTCTCTGACAGGAAACTGCTAAGTGCTTGAAAGGAATGAAATGTTCTTGATGTTCTAAATTATTAACATTACATCCTAACACAGTTGGATGACAGGAGACATTATGAACTTTTTTCTTGTCTCTTATCATCATGTAGCATCACTGATAAATAAAACTATATGTTTTGTAATTGTACACTTTTTATACCAATAAGTTAAACAAAAGTTTTTAATTTCACTTTAGTTTTAATCTATTTCTCCCCAGGTTGACGTCAGCTTTCGGGCTGATTCTGTCTGAGCGGGGCTGTTCTCTGTCATGGTAATGGCAGCGCAGTGCATTACTTCATGACAGAGGGTTTTCACATCATTAGTCTCAGACTGCTGTTTCTCCCATTACAGGGGGAGATAGAGAGAGATAGCCACTATCAGATGCTGCCTTGCAGTATCCTGCACTGATGATGCCTGTCTAATAAGCATCCTGTTTCCTTTTCAGCACTTAAGACATGATAAAGTCTGGGAGATTAAGTGGAAGCAGTCTCGTAGAACCAGACTTCTGACTAACGCCATAAAGTCTGGTCCATTTTACTGCCCTTCTGGCCTAGAATCAACCACAATTTTAGCTAAAAATAGACCAATATTCACTAAAAGTGTTACACTCTTAGAAGAAAAGGTTCTATCAGCGCTACGTATTTGGAACCCCTAATACACTCTTAAAAAAAGAGTTCCTCTGGGTTCTATATAGAACCCTGGGGTTCCATACTTGGCCAATAGAACCTTTTACCAAAATAATGGTTCTATAGAGAACCATTTTGGAGTTCCATATATGAAGTGGGGGATGGAACCATTTCTGGTTCTAAATAGAACCATTTCTTCTGAGAATTCTAAGAGAAATTATTGGAAAATGAATAGACTGTAATCCGAATTTCTGTCCTTAAAAAAGTACAGTTACAGTTATTTCATGTTCATTACTCTAACTAAAATATAAGCATTTCTGATTTGTTTTCAAAGCACAAAAGCTTATTAATACAAAACTATGTGCTATTTGAGCCGTAAAGTTAATTATTTAATCATACTTTTATTGGTGTGACTATATTTCAAAGCAGATAAACAGCCGGTTATAATGGACTCTGCTCCATGTAAACTGCAACTTTCTGGTTTATTCGTGCACCGTGTGAAAGTTGCAGGTTTACCGGCTTTTATTTGATCCTGACTTGGGAAAACTAGATATAACTTTCACACTAATCTCATGTTCACTCTTATTTGGACAGTTTCACAAACAAGGCTTAAACTAGTCCCAAACTAAAAGGCATGTTTGAGCTGTCTAAACTGAAAGCTAACTGAGTAGCGTTTCATTTTACAGTACTTAAGTGTACTTACAGTGCTAGAAAGTACTTCTAATAGATGGTAAGTACATAGGTTAAGGGTAGGTTTAGGGATATGTTCAGGGTTAGTACCTACTGTAGTTATTACCCATTAATTGTAATTATTTTAATAAGTACATAGTATGTACATAGGTAACAGGAACGTAATAAGAAGCGTTCTCGCAACTTGCACTGACATAACTTAAAATATGTCAGTGCCATTTTTTTTGTCTCAAGATGCCTTGTTTGTGAGAACGGGCCATAATGTTGAGGTTTTGTGGCTGTATTAATGTGTATTGTGGTGCAGGATCCAGTTTGACACCCATTGAAAGAACTTTATGATTTTTTTTGGGGGGGTAACACTTTATTTTAGTGTCCTTGTTACATGTTACATGTAGTTACTGTATACTCATTATGCATAACTGCATGCAATTTAGCCTAACCAAGTCCTAATCCTTACCCTAACTTTATAGTAAGTACATGTAGTGAATTATTATTACTCCGTACATAAATACAGTATAATTACACTGTAACTTGGACACCGTAAAATAGTGTAACCTATTACACTACAAATCCAGGGAACTGCCGAGATTGTTCTCGATGATAATTAACAGTGACTAACTAGCAACTTTACTTTGTTTCTTAGAAGTGTTCAGTGTAGCAGCCTAGTATTACCTTGTAAATGCCTTATGGTTTCCCAGTAAAATCCAATGAAATTGGCATAAAACCAGCCAGATTGGAGCATACAATTTTTAGAAGTCCATTGCAATTTTTGTCTACAGTATGCGATAGACAGTATGGTGTCACCTGAGACTTTAATGGAAGAGATCCAGGAACTCCCAGCAGATTGTGTTCAAGAATAAAATAATAACTGTGAGCGTTGTTGTGTCAGAGCACTAAGGCACCAAATAACCCCCTCTCCACTTTGCTCTGGTTTTTCTGCAGGTATAAGAACAACAGAGGGAAATCTATATATAAAGAGCTCATCTGGGAAAATGTTAGGCTTTCACAGCTGTAGAGCAGCCAATGGAGCGATAAGTGAGGATGATAAGAGCAGCCAGAGCCAGTCTGGAAATAAAGAAGCTAATGGTGTGATGGGATGCTGACCAGAGACACAACCAACTCACAATGATACACAGCTACTCTGAAGAAATCTAAAGTAGCTTTTTAGTTAGTCATGGTTCGTCAAATTATCTCTTGTGCGATGTTGTCAAGTTATATATATTAGAGCCAGACCGATATATCGGCAGACCGATATTATCGGCCGATATTAGGCATTTTCCAAACTATCGGTATCGGCATTTATAATGGCCGATAAATGAATATTTCAAAAATAAAATAAAAACGGACGAAACATGCTTGGACCATGTCATGAATGTTGAAGTTGTATAGTTTGTCCACCATAGGGCACTCTACACCGTTCCTGTTGTCAACACTCGTTGAGTTGGTCACGAGACATGCATTGCTTGAGTAACAATTAAAAGAACATCCCCATTAGTTCTCTTAACTCAAATAAGCATGACAAAGTTTGTGACTATCATGTCCAGTTTAAAATAAATTAATTAATTAATTAATAAAATATCGGCCGATATATTGGAATATCGGAATTTTAAACCCAAAAATATTTGTATCAGTATCGGCCTTCAAAATCCTTTATCGGTCGGGCTCTAATATATATATATATTGTGTTCACTTCATATCATACATATTTTCTGCTGACACAAGCGACGGTCAAGTACTGTGGTTATATTTTATGTTAGTTAAAATTTTAAAACTTTTATTTGCAGTACGCTGAGCTGAGTTGAATTAAATGCCTGTGGTAATCCACATTTTGCCAACTGTATGTGATTACTCTTCATGTGATTTAATCCTGCTCTCCTTTCCGTTGGGTTCATGATATGTAGCTTCTGTAGACTGCTAACTCTATAAGCAGATGTGTGTGTCCAAGCACTAAGTGATCAACCTCATCATATTGCATTTGAGAGCTGAGGTCGGTTTGATTGGATTATAATGAATATGCAGGAGAACCGCAAGGAGAGCTGGACTCAATTGCAGAGAAAAGAGAAGGCATCAAAAACACAAACTGGCCTGAAATCACTCAAACTGTCTTAAAGTGCTTTCTAAAGATTAGGTTTGTGGGCCAAGCTTTGCAGTCAGCTCATATCAGTCTCCCAACCTAAAAAAATCCTCTTAAAGCCCCCGTTAGCCAGCTGTTTATCAAAGCCAGATGTGTGAGGCAAGAACCCGCAGGAAATTTACCATGACATTGTCCACTCTTCTTTTGAAATGACCTGTAGAACAGAGAGAACTCACGTAAAATCTTCCCCCACCTCTTCATCTATCAGCCGACTGCTTCCATCGGAGACTGGTGCTTAAACCTTGAGGGAATTGGCACACGTCGGAGTGTCTGTTTTGTTTGGAATGTCAATAGTTGGTAGAGTTCTAGCGTGAGTTGTGATTGGATGAAGCCGCTCCATAAAGGTGACACTTTGTGCATTTAATCATTGTGACTATAGATGGATTATGCTTAAGGGGAGGGGTGTGGACAGGGATTTTGGGGCCCATGAAAAAAAAATGAGGTAAGACCCCTAGTGTGTGGGCCCTTAGAATCGTCCTAACTTTCCCACCCTTATGGCGGAGCCACTGCTTTCGGGAAAAGTCTTGGATTTTTTTTGCATTTTTCCAAACTATTCCATCTACTAAGAAAAGATTTTTGGAGGAGCACAGGCTGAACTATTGGAGGGGTGTTAATACTAACAGTGATTTGAAGCGACAAAGCAACCAACGGGTTAACTTTATGCTAATTCACAGTATTTGGATTTGACGATTACCAGTAGGAGTGCAGAAGTGATCCGCCTCCTGATACAGTTTTGAATTTAATCAGCCCTTTAGAGAGCATTTTATTGTGCGCATTAAGGACTCGGAGCTCCAGTGTGGTTCTGCAAAGCTTTTATTGGGACATTTTGAGGGTTGGGTAATAACATAGATTAAATATATGCACATATATCAAGGCTCTTTTGTGCCAGCAGCCATTTTGAGCCACCAATGTGTGTGTTTTATGTGTGGGGGAGATGAACAGCTAATTGGTTCTTCTGAAATACTACTTAGACATGCATATTTATGAAGTCAGCTTTGTGATTTCATGACTGAGGTTTTATTTCCCATGTTGGTGTAACCCTAAAAAACAGGGTTTAGTGATTGGACATATTTAATAGCTTTATTATATAATACATACTTTATTATAATATATATGTGTACACGGTACAATATTTTATCTTTTCATCTGCTATTTCAAAATACATTAGCATATTCTCTCAAAGATGGACTGAAGGCCACAAAACTCTAATTTCACAGGGCATTCAAAGGAGAACTCTGGCGCTAAATGAACCTTTGGTCTAATAAAACATCTGTACCTAGTCAACCGTTCCCTGAGATTTGTTTTCATGATAATCGAATGTAAAGAGTTTTATCTCTAAAAACTGTTTAGCATATGATGCTAGTAATGAGGGCATTTACTAAGTAAAAAGAAATTGCTAGTTTATACCACTAACAAGGCTCAAAATAGCCCCACACTAACAATGAGGGTCCATACATGCAAACCGAAGCATTGAGAACTTTGTAAGTGTATAGACCGTTTAATAAGAAGATACTTTATAAAGACAGTTCACTTCGTGTATACAGACAGAAGACATCTTGGAAAAATAGTCTTGATAAGTCGATCCCCGAACGCCATTCATACAGTTCAGAAATTCGCTGAACTTCATACAGTTCAGATCACTCAGCAAGTCGTTCGTGGTTTGACTAGTCAAGACTGTTTTCCAAGATGGCTCCTGTTTGTATACACGAAGTGAACTGTAATAAATATCTTCTTATTAAACGGTCTGACAAAGTTCTTAATGCTTCGTTTTGCATGTATGGACCCTCATTATGTTACTGTGTTAGTGTGGGGCTATTTTGAGCCTTGTTAGTGGTATAAACTACCGATTTCTTTTTATTTATTATATGCCCCCATTACTAGCATTATACGCTAAACAGTTACTAGAGATAAAACTCTTTACATTCGATTATCATGAAAACAAATCTCAGAGAACGGTTGGCTAGGTACCGATATTTTATTAGACGAAAGATTTATTTTGCTCCAGAGTTCTCCTTTAAGTATTACATTAGCACATTTGCTTCAAAGTTGTAAGAGGACGAGTGTTACGCCACATAATTGGATGGAAGGAGGACATTTACAGACTATCTGACTTGGTTGACCAGCTTTGGTTAAGATTTCTTGCTTTATTCCACTACAAGATCAAGGTGACATTGAGTGATGCTGTTTGGGGTCATGATAAGAAGCACAAAGAACTTCCTTACCCTCTCACATCAGAGAGTTTTAAAAGATAAATGACTTTCTAGGAAGATTTAGGCCAGTTTAGTGTGCCATTGCTTTGTTGTTTGTGCGTCCAGTGATGAATGGCTGCAGTTAAGCTTCAGGATGGTGGGGCTTGTACCCGAGTGACCCTCAGTCTTGAACACCTGCCAAACACATCACTGCCTCATGTCAGACGCCTCCACCTGCTGAGATACTCACCTCAACTCACCTCATGTCCACCTATATGTGTCTACTGGACATCTATGCTTCTCTATTCACCACTATCACACTAGAGCTTTTAGTCTGGTTTGACGGCCGAGTTTGGTTTATTTGGTTGGTGCGAATGTTTTCAAAATTCAGTGTGTATCTATGAACTGGTTCAAGGTCATGCGTTTATTGTACTTTCAAAAAAAAAGAAAAAAAAGAAAGAACTCAGTTTTACTTGTGGAAGTGAACTGCTATTGATCATGTATTTTGATGTGTTTTAAAATGTTTCTTGAGCGGCACATCAGCATATTAGAATGATTTCTGAAGGATCATGTGACACTGAAGACTGGAGTAATGATGCTGAAAATTCAGCTTTGACATCACAGAGATAAATTACATTTAAAAATATATTGAAATTAGGGCTGTCAAACGATTAATCGCATCCAAAATAAAAGTTTTTGTTTACGTAATATATGTACAATACAATACAATGTATATGTACAAATATATACAAGCATGTGTGTGTATTTATATAAATTAAATAATTATACACAGTGCACCCACATATATTATGTAAACACAAACTTTTATTTTGGATGCGATTAATTTATAAATTTTTAAATATTTAATAAATTAATTTTAAAATTGATTAATTTAATTTATTAATCACGATTAATCGTTTAAAAAGCCCTAATTGAAATAGATAAATGTTATTTTAAATTGTAATAATGTTTCAAAATATTACTGATATTACTTTGCCTGTTTGCCTTTCTTCTAAACCACAATGTGACACATGTATTTTAATGGTGAGACTTTTTTCTTTGCAATCAGGCTCTCAAAAATGATATAATTATTTGGATTTAGATTTATCGGCCAATATATATATATATATATATATATATATATATATATATATACTGTATATATATATATATATATATATATATATATATATATATATATATATATATATATACATAAATGACAAATGTGCTGTTTTTCTTTGTTAATTTGTGTTTGTTCATGATACTATTGTTAATTTATACAAATTTATACTTTTCGTTTTTGGATCATCCTACACAGCTGAAATGTCTCAGCAACGATGTGGGGTTGTGCTTATTTAATGAGACTATTAACCCGTAGACAAATGTGAGAGTTTGTTTGGAGACACTGCAGATTTCTTGGCCTGTGCTGGAGTGTTGCGCCACTGGGCTGAATGCTTGTTAATTGGTGTTTGGGAGGGGTTTGATTATCTCGCTCTGAGGTTTTAATGGAGCCTCAATGGATAAGAGAACCGCAACGGAGGATGGGTGCTGGACTCTGGCCAAGGGTTTCTCCGTCAGGCTCCATGTGAAGACGCTAAAACAAACCTCTCTTAGACATCCATCCTCGTTTGTTGTTTCTCTCACACCACAAATAAGAATACAGCCACAACTTGTTTGCTAATGGCTCCTTGCACGGCCTGAGATTAATTATGGAGGGTAAGGTTTGGCGTCCAATGGGAGAGATACAGATGGAAGCTGTCTGTGTGTGTTTATGGAAATCAGGCGACGTTCACACTGCCAGATCAGATGATTGATGGACATAGAGTTTCCTAGACTGGCTGCATTGTTCCAGCCATAGGAATATGAACGAGTGAGAAAGCATTGATTTGTGGGAAGAGGGGTATCAGGGCACATCCGTCAATAAGAACCAGAAAGGGAGCGAGAACAATGTTGTTTTGCATACGTGACCTCACGGTGATGATGCTCCATTATCAATTATGCAGTCGTAAGTGGTTTGGACATGTAAACCAATGCCCTCTGGGAGTTTGACTCAGCTGATTTGCGAACAGTATTGATTTTTAATCCTTCTATTGCTGCTGAAGTGCTTTTTAAAATGTACAAAGGCATATATATATATTGTTCGCTTAGGTCATTTGTACACTATTGAATGAAATCATTGTGCGAGTGTTCAATCAAAGGCACCAATGTCCATTGTATTGTGTATGAGGTAAAGGCTGAGGGAAGCAGATGTCTCCAGATGTTGGCTTTGACCCTTGGCGTGCTGAGAGGACAGGAAGGAGAACAGCTTTCATCCTCCACCGCTAGATCAAAGAAAGACAGCCGTTTCAGCAGCTGTACAGAGAAGCAGAAGTGGCCACCACAATGTACTTCTGTCAGTGTGACTAGAGAATAGAGTATGTGGTTGCTAAGGTACTCAGTGTGTCTGTGTGTTGCTATGCTGGTTCAAGCCCTACTTCAATGTTATAGCTCACAATTTAATTTGTCTAAATTAGTCCAACTAAATTAATACCTTTTATTTTATGTCATCAACCAATCACATGGCAGTTGCTTCAATGCATTAAGGGGTGTGGTCCTGGTCAAGACAATCTCCTGAACTCCAAACTGAATGTCAGAATGGGAAAGAAAGGTGATTTAAGCAATTTTGAGTGTGGCATGGTTGTTGGTGCCAAACACAGAATATTTCATAATCTGCTCAGTTACTGGGATTTTCACACACAACCATTTCTAGGGTTTACAAAGAATGGAGTGAAAAAGGAAAAATATCCAGCATGTGGCAGTTCTGTGGGCGAAAATGCCTTGTTGATGCTAGAGGTCAGAGGAGAATGGGCCGTATGATTCAAGCTGATAGAAGAGCAACTTTGACTGAAATAACCACTCGTTACAACCGAGGTATGCAGCAAAGCATTTGTGAAGCCACAACACACACAACCTTGAGGTGGATGGGCTACAACAGCAGAAGACCCCACCGGGCACCACTCAACTCCACTACAAATAGGAAAAAGAGGCTACAATTTGCAAGAGCTCACCAAAATTGGACAGTTGAAGACTGGAAAAATGTTGCCTGGTCTGATGAGTCTCGATTTCTGTTGAGACATTCAGATGGTAGAGTCAGAATTTGGCGTAAACAGAATGAGAACATGGATCTATCATGCCTTGTTACCACTGTGCAGGCTGGTGGTGGTGGTGTAATTGTGTGGGGGATATTTTCTTGGCACACTTTAGGCCCCTTAGTGCCAATCGGGCATCGTTCAAATGCGACAGCCTACCTGAGCATTGTTTCTGACCATGTCCATCCCTTTATGGCCACCATGTACCCATCCTCTGATGGCTACTTCCAGCAGGACAATGCACAAAGCTTGAATCATTTCAAATTGGTTTCTTGAACATGACGTTGAGTTCACTGCACTTAAATGCCCCCCACAGTCACCAGATCTCTATAGTGTCGCACTATAGTATCAATTGTATTTTTATTCCCATACATCTTGATAGTCAACATGTTGCTGACACACTAAATCAAATGTATCTTTATTCCTGTACAATTTTATTGCCAATACCTTGCTGACACACTTTCAAATGTTGCTTTAAAACTCAGTATGTTCAGTCAGTAAAGTCTTTGTTCAACAGAAAAGCAGAGTCGCTTGCATGAAGATCCAACCCGATCTCACGACCTAGTCGTACGAATTCGACGAATGATTAAAAAGTGGCTGATTCGTAACAATTCATACGACCTCACTCATACGAATTAGTACGATTTTGCTAAATCGTACATATTTTACGAATTGGCCAATTCGTATGAATTCGTACGAATGACCTACCTCTTACCCCGCCCCTAAACCTAACCATCACGTGGGTTTAGACAAATCGTACAAATTCGTACGAGTGGGCATGAGATAGTGTTGGAAGATCAGAGCGATTTTGGACGACTCCTCTGTGTCTAAGACTGTTAAATTGATGCTGGTGCAAGAGTATGTATATGCCTGAGAGAGCATGAATTATTCAGCACTGCTGACAGCTAAGGATTCATACAGGTGGAGCCAGAAAAACAAAAGCAGGGTTGGGACTATTTCTAATACCTTCCCACAATACCTGCTGTTTTCTTACAGTTGCTCAGCTGTGTGTTTGAGCTGCGCCTCGGGCAGTATGCCAAAACTAGGCTGAATAAATCCCCCGCATATGTGTCCACTGGGTCCAAACTGGATGCTAATTATCATGAATTGGGGTTATTTTGCATTCTCCAGCCTATGAATACAAATGTAGTGGTTTCTCAATTTCAATTTTACAAATCGTTCACTTTTTTGCTTGTTTTATTTGTCTGTTGTTTTAGGGGACTGGAATGTGTTTCCAAGAAACGCAATTATTGTTTGTCAGCAACAGATCTATGTTCAATCTCACAGATATTTTCCACTTCTGAAAGCCATGTCCTCAGGAACTTGTGAGTAATTTATGTTTTGGTTCCACAGATTTAATGTGTATTAGTTCCAGGTGACCTTTCTGAAATGCGTCGGGCAAAATAAGAGAGAGATTGTGATGGAAAAAGACTGGATATTGATTGTGTGTGTTCAGAAAGAAAGATGCTCACCATGAAAATATTCCATCCTCAGGCTGAGTGTCCAAAATAGAATTAATGTTGAATGCTTGTTGGTCTCTAGGTAGACTTGAAATGTTTCTCTCTCATTTTCCACCTCTCTCTCTCCCTTACTGACTCACTCCGAGAACAATACTCTCTTCCATGTGCTATTTTCAGGGCTTTGATTAATGGTTTAAAACGCAGGATTGTAGCGGAGAGTCTTAAACCTTTCATGGAATATGGGTTGATTATTGAAAGCTCTCTAAACAATGGAAACCCACACCACAGATTTTGATGGAGATCTTGAGATTTGTACAGCTGGGTTTTGAAGTTTGCGGCACCCCACCCCAGACCCCTGTAAAATATTTACAGCATAAAAAATATGCGGCCCTCGTTGAAGTGATTTCTGTAGAACGAAATCTGAAATCATTTGGCTCTAATAGAGTGGTCTTGGTGGCATATCTGTTTCTCATTGGGCTCCAGACTTTCCCAATAATGTGTCTACTGGTGAAATAGCTATAGCTAATGTCATGAGCAAAGTATAACCTAGAAAATTGTTTCTACCACAGAATAAAATATTAAGTCCCCCTGTAGTCAATAATTGTAGCCCTTGAAACTAATCTCTGATCACCAAAATGGAATATTTAAATGTTTTTTCCTTGAAAAAAAAAATAAGTCTACATGCCTTAAAGTAGCTTGAATGTAACTCTACACTCAAGCCTAATTTAGTATATGTGGTTGTATGAATATGCAAATTAGCCCCGCCTCCACTCAGAGATCCACCCATTGACAGTCACACGTTGACCAGGGGTGCGTTTCCCGAAAGGATCGTTAGCCAACTATGGTCGCAAGTTCCGTCGTTATCAATAGAGTTCAATGGGAATTGCGACCAACTTGCGACCATAGTTGGCTAGCGATGCTTTCGGGAAACGCACCCCCGAATGGTTACAAGGTAGTTTGTGACGTCAGAAACACCAGCAATTTCAAATCGCGTTTTTGAACCGTTTTTGTTTCACTGCAGTTTTATATATTCAGCATTGGCATTGACTTATGAATTTGCACATGGTTTGCCTTAAAGGGATAGTTCACTTTGAAATTATTTTTTGGTATGTTTTAGCTTACCTCAAGGGCATCCAAGATTGTAGGTGTCTTTGTTTACACAGTAGTTTCAATTTTTATATTTTTAGGTCAAACCGTTCTTGTCTGTCAGTTATAATGGAGGTATATGGGGTCTACCTCAAAAAGGATTCAAAGAGAAGTCCAAATTAAACATGATTTAATGACTCGTAAATCTAAGTACACATTGATGGCCTAAGGCACAAAACGAGCGGTTTGTGTGAGAAAACGAATAGTATTTATATTGTTTTTACCTCTTGTAACCACAACCACGTCCAAATGATCTAAAGGCACGGGCGCAAGACCTCTTGCGTGGTTGCGAGGAAAAAAAATCAAAGTTGTCTGTTGATATATTGAAATCATCTTCCATTGCAATTTTCTGTATAATATGTTTAGATTTTCACAGTGAACCTCATCAAGGTCATGGCTTCGGGTCCCAGGGAATGCATGAAATGGTGGTTACTCAATACCCAGGCAAGGCAATTGATCAAATACATACCTTGAATTCAATGGAAGTTTCATCTGTATATTTTACAGTTGATACAACACTTGAGGATCAGATACTCTAATAGCAGAACCAAACCAGTTTGACTTTTGACATGTACTTGAAATATGTACAAATGTATCCATAATTCACATATGGCATGGCGAGTTGGGTTAATCTGGTTTATATTTTTCACCTGATAGACAGCAGACAGACATCAGATGGCCAAACCGTGCTGAGGAAAGCAGATACTAATCCAGAAGCTTTAGAGAAACCCAGAGTCCGTATTGAAGTGGGGACATGGGAGGGAGGAAAAGACTCACAGTTTTCCTAACGCGAAGCAGATCTTAAACCGTTAGGTCCCTAATGGAGTCCATCTTTTATTCGGTGACGTTTGTGAGAGGCCTGCTTCAGTCTCTGAGGACCGTCACCGCAGACCCTCATGGGCTCGCTGCAGATGTTTGTTTGATCTGGCCTTTGGAGCGCTGGAAAGTCCAAGTTATTTTTGGAGCCACCGTCGCCATTTAATTAAGGCGATTAAGGGATACCGCCAAAGACGAGGAAAATGGTGCGCGGGGGTGATTTACGCCTCCGATGGTGTGAGCGATGCGATGGTGAGAGAGAAACGTCGTCCTGAGTAAACACATCTCAGGATAATTGAGAGTGATGAAAGCGTGGACGGCTTTCTGTTTATTAGCAGACATTCTCAAGTAACCGAAACGGAGAGAGCGAGGAGCCTTAAAATAGTGAAGGTTATGCTTTCATAGGATAATTATACAGTCAACTCCCATGTGCTTGATTTAATCAGCTCTTTGTATTATTTGATTTATACATGGAAAAAATGGGTATATTTATATTTTGTGGTGCAATGCCTCAGTGCCCAGTTTGCGATGGACACTTTGATCAATCAGGGGAAAGTAATTATATAGAACTATGAATGTATTAATCCTGATTATCCTGCGGTGGAAAACTGCCATGTGATATGAATGATATCTCAGAGTTATTAGTATGTGAGATGTTGATAAGCCCACAGCTGCAATGTAGATTTATTAATCCACATAAGCCATGACAGCTTGAATGAATACACCATGTAACCTGAATTGTAAGCCTATAAGTTTGTTAAATCTATTTAGCTAAACTAAAAGGAGCAGTGTGGGGTTTTTTTCTGTTTATCCATCTATATAAATATAATTCTATAAGTCATGGTGACGTATTGTTTTCCGTTACTTTGAATCATCAGAATAATTTAGATAGTTTGATTATAGATATGGTGTTGGGAGTAACACATTGCAAATGAAGCAAATAATGTAATCAGGTTACAACTAAGGTAACTTGTTACTTTTAAATATACAGCAAAATATCCCAATAAAATTTTCCAAATATGTATCGCAAGTTACTTTGTTTTCCCCTGTATTGAGTCCCTCTCCTGTCCCCATGTAGAGTTTTTTTTCTTTTCTTTTATTAATGGTGAAGTAAGAGTGTTGAACTTTCTTCTTCTGTGTCCTATTCTTCTTTAATTCAGAATGGCAATGATTTGTTTGAGCAGCGCCCTCTACTGCACAGGTGTGAATTTGCATTTCCTTCAGCCTGAGGCTTATTCATTTCACTTTTGGTGTCAAAAGGCCTTTACGTTTGCCGAAAAGAGCACTTTTTTTGTTGTTGTTGTAGTTATAAAACACAAGCAAGCCTAACCCAGATGAAAAAAAAGTAGCACAAAAGTAATGTAATGGATTACTTTCCATAAAAAGTAACTAAGTAATGCAAGTTACTTTTTTAATTTTAGTTACTTTTAAAAGTAGCTTCTTTGTTGTTGTTGCAGTTATAAAACACAAGCAAGCCTAACCCAGATGAAAAAAAAGTAGCGCAAAAGTAATGTAATGGATTACTTTCCATAAAAATAACTAAGTAATGCAAGTTACTTTTTTTAATTTTAGTTACTTTTAAAAGTAGCTTTCTCCAAACTAACTTATTGTTATGTTATGTTACGTTACGTTACGTTACACATGATTTATTATTTGAATTATCGCTCAGTGAGTCATTTAACCATGTATTACTCTTTGGAAGGCTTTCCTTTCAAACACATGAAAATGTACAGATTCACGTCATTTCATATTTACATACAATGCAGGGATTCCCCCACATTGTTGTCAGCTGAACATCTTAGCTGAACATGTCAACGTCATTTAGTGTCAGTAATAAAATTACGGTTAACGGTCACATGAAGTTAAACAAATACATTTTTAAAAATATTTTTTTATGAGGTGTTTTATTTTGGTTGTTTTTATTTTAAATGTAAAATTTAAATTAAAAAATATTTTCATTCAAAAAATAATTAATAGCTTTTCATTAAACTGACGAACCCCTGCAGTTCCATCATGAACCCAGTCTGGAAAACCCTGACCCAATATAATATTCAATGCACTTTATGTTGTTGAATAACAAAGAATGTAATATATTTTCTTTCTCTTTGTATTTTTATATCAATTTGGTACAAGATTATCCTATTCAAATCAATGTGATAAATTGGGTCAAAAGTAATCTAAAAGTACATTACCTTAAATGTGTTATTTGGAATCATGAACAGTAAGTAATGTACACAGCACTGGCTATATATATATATATATATATATATATATATATATATATATATATATATATATATATATATATATATAATTTATTTATTATATATATATATATATATATATATATATATATATATATAATTTATTTATTTATTTATTGTCAACCAGCCAATCATTATCACAGAAAATAAACCTAGACTTGCGTCAACCCTGAAACGAAGAACTATCCCAGAGGGGTTTATGTTCATGATCCTGACTATTATATGGTTTTGTGCCAAATAAATTAGTAAAGTGGGCATGAACTCATTGATTTGAATTTAAATGTAACAGAGTTAGATGGTCATATACTAAAACAGTTGACCAATTTGTTATCATAACATACACACACTATCTTCTTTGTCTTGTATTTTTCCAAAATAAATGGAAGCTGTGTGAGAAAATCATTTAATGTTTTTCTTTTTTTTTCAGATTTTGACCTTCCCAGCAGTCATTTTCATTTGAAGACACGCCACCATGTCCAATTCAAAGACCCACAAACCAGCCTTTTAAAATGAGTGTGTGTGTGTGAAGCGTCTCGGGTGGCGTGAGTGTGTTTTAATTACACACAAATCACTGGGATGACTGATGGAGGGGCGGAGAAGGGATGCAGGAGGACCGGTGGCTGATAAGACGTTGCCATGACAACCGTATCCGCGTTACCTCCCGGTTAAAGCCAGTGCTGCGGGGATTAGAAAAGCAAAGCAAAAAGTCAATCGGTATTATCTTTGCAGTTTAGAAATGGATCGCTGCATTACACAAACTCATTTCCTTCAGATTGTCAATCAGTCGCGCATAGTAAACATGACTTTATTTTAAAACCTTTCAAAGTTCAGTTTGGGCTCTAGACAAGAAGTATTAAATCTGTGCTCTTTTCCACTTTAATTACACTGGATCTGTAAAACAAATAATGATTTTGATCTGTCAGTAAGATGTATGAGGCATATGGAAAACAGGCCAATTACGTTGGTTGTTTGACATTTGGAAGACAGAAAATGCATGAAGTTTTTGTTTATGAAGTGAATTGTTGGCTGCATCATTTGGTTTTATATCTGACCTTTGGAGTTTGATGTCATCTGTGATAAAAAGGTCTCTCAGGCTTTGGTGGAAATGCTTTTTATCTCATAAATTGTTTCTTCAGATGTTTTACTCAAAACTTCACATCTTGAGACATGGAACCAGAACAGAGAACTGAACAGGAACGGCATCACGAACCACAAATCCAGAACATCCGTGAAACAAACACAACCTCCACATGACTACAGCAAGCGTGTAAGTATGTATTTCAAGTATCAGTCTTTAATCTCCTTTCACAGTAATAATTGCTTATTTCCTTTATGTTGTAAAATTGCTTGTTCCACCATCAGTGGTTAAACTAAAATTTAAAGGGATGCTCCACTTTTTTTTGGAAACAGGCTCATTTTACCACTCCTCCAGAGTTAAACAGTGGTGTTTTACCGTTTTCGCATCCATTCAGACGATTTTCTGATATTTAGAAGAATATCAGTAACCAGACAGTTTCTGGTCTCATTGACTTCCATATTAGGAAAAAAATATACTATGAAAACTGTAAATAAACTGTCTGGTTAGTTAATGATATTCTTCTAAATATCAGAAAATCGGCTGAATTGATTCAAAAACGGTAAAACCCAACTGTTTAACTCTGGGGGAGTGGTAAAATGAGCCTATTTCCAAAAAAAAGTGGAGTATCCCTTTAAATCACACTTAAACGTGAATGTCATTTCTTTAGAAAATATATTGTGTGCAAAAATACTGTCCAAGCCATTTTTTTTAAATTCTCGTTTATCTAACAATATTAACAATAATGTCTGACAGTCAGATTTTTTTTGTCCTCATTTTGAACTGTATGTATATTTTGTTTTATCATTTAAAAGCTTTCTTTTTGTGAAATCTTTGCTTGAAAAGTGGGGTTTTGCTATCTCTTCAAAATAATTGTAGATCGTTTCGCTTGATAAGACCCTTATTCATCGTCTGGAATCATTTAAAGCCCTTTGAACAGATTGCACTGAAACTGTCTTGGACCTTGAACCGTTTGGTTCCCATTGAAGTCCATTATATGGAGAAAAATCCTGTAATGTTTTCATCAAAAACCTTAATTTCTTTTCTTTTCTCGGATGACATGGGGGTGAGTAAATTATCAACAAAAGTTTTTTTTTTAAAGTGAACTAAATAAATAATAATAAACTGACCCCAAACTTTTGAAATGGTAGTGTATGAGTATAAGCATCATCCACCCTGCATACACTGTGAAAAAATTATAAAAACGGTAAACTACTGGCAGCTGTGGTTGCCAGCATCATACTGTAACTATACAGTGTGTTACTGTTTTTGTGTTAGAGCATATAGCTGTTAAATTAAAATTTTATACAATAGCTGACAAACGGTATTTACCTGTTAATTTCAAAAACAGTAACACACCGTATTTTTACAGTATGATGCTGGCGACCAAAGCTGCCAGTAGTTTACCGTTTTTTTACAGGATTATTTCACTGTTATCGTTCTTTGTCATTGTTGGTTTTGCTTTGTCTTTTTTTCTGTCTTAAAATGGTGTTCTGCATGCAAATCTTCCATCACCCGCCTGCACTCGGCTCACACAGATCAGTGTGTACCTGCGGTGGAAAAGTGCTCGTATGAGCCCGTATAATGTGTTTGTGAGTGTCTGCACTCAGACCGCCATGGTGAACGTGTTCACGGGGTAAATGTGTGTTTTTGAGAGCTTTTGAGAGCGGTCTGTGTGACGAGAGGGGGGTCTTTGGCATTGTGCCGGTCCACATTACCCCACCATTAATACTCTTAATGATCCGCTGGCTGACAGTAAGGAGATGCTGGAGAGCGCCTGGTCCGACCACTATTGTGTGAATCCTCCAAAGAATAAAAGAGCCCGTGAACCACTTTTAGCAGACGCCGTTCTCTTTAGCTGAAGTATCGCCTTCTCCGTGTCTTACTTTAGGCTAATAGCTGTTTTTTGTTTGATTTTAAAGACCTTTGGACTGGATCATAGGCAGTTTAAAGTACAAAGGCATAGCTGGGATTTCATAAGTGAGAAATTGTGTGGTAAGAAGTTGTATGAGTAAGCAAATCTCAGAAGAAACAACTTCTTGGACAATGTCCTGACCTCACGCAGCTCGGCTCAGATGTCTGGTTAAGCTTTGTTGTTCGAACCGGGACATTCTGTACGGACTGATTTGACATTGAACTTTGAACTTTTGACATGATACAGCCTTTATTTTAATCTAATCTCCACTTTTTAAAGGGCTGAATGTCAAGATCACAATCCACTCTTGCCAATAAGGCTTCTTTTTTAAATCTGTTTTTATTGCTGTAACATCAACCGACACCCTTGACAAAGTCATTGGAGATCCAGGTTTAGAGTTTTAAGTAACATACGGTCCAAATTATTTTTCCAAAGGTGTCTAAAAAAGGGTTTACAAATCTTTTCTAGTCTCTGTTGGAGTTATAATATTTTTTGTTGCTGACATGACGGATTCTTTGATTCCATATGTGTGACACAAGGACATATCAAGCCTGACAACCACGTCGAACTTAATAATAGCCCGAGGGCACTATATGTTGGTCTGAATTACAGCATGAGGCTCATGGGACACCCGTCAGTAGCAGCAGGACTGACTTTGCATTAATATTCAGCTGTCTTTGTCTCGTTTTAGATTCATTAAGTAATGACTCGCATTATTGCTCAATTATATTTCAGTCTTATAATCAGTTGGAAAACATTTAAACAGCAATGTCATGAATTTCATTGTAAAACCAAGAAAACATTAGTGTGTAAATGACCCTGTAAAGCCTGACATATGAAATACTAGTCAGTTAAAGGGATAGTTCGCTTTGAAATTACTTTTTAGTGTGTTTTAGCTTACCTTAAGGGTAGCCAAGATGTAGGTGTCTTTGTTTCTACGGTAGTTTCAATTTTGATAGTGTTAGGTCAAACCGTTTGTGTCTCAGTCATATAATGGAGGTCAATAGGGTCCACCTCAAAGAGCATGCACAGAGAAGTCCAAATTAAACGTGATTCATTGAATCTTAGATGTAAGTACACATTGATGGCCTAAGACACGAAACGAGCAGTTTGTGTGAGAAAACGAACAGTATTTATATCGTTTTTACCTCTTGTATCCACAAACATGTCCAATCTGAGGGCACGAGCGCTTTCTGGCTTTAGTAACAAGAGGTAAAAACGATATAAATACTGTTCATTTTCTCACACAAACCGCTCGTTTCGTGTCTTAGGCCATCAATGTGTACTTACATTTACGAGTCATTAAATCAGGTTTAATTTGGACTTCTCTGTGCATGCTCTTTGAGATGGATCCCATAGACCTTATTCAGAGCAGCGCCATGACAGGTATGAGAGTGAGGCTGTGAGGGATAGACTTACCGTGTTTCCAATGGCATCCGCTGTAAAAAGCTGAATAAAGTTCAAATTACTGACAATTTTTTCACAGCTTACATTTTTCAGGAGTTTTTTGTCAACTGAAATTTCTTGGGAAGATATTTTTCCAGTGTTTCATAAACAGAACAATCTGAAAACAAATTAAATAACAGTACAGCCCATTGAAGAGATCCAAGTCTATCCCTCACAGCCTCGCTTTCATTCTCATTAAAAATCAAAGATGGCGCTGCCGTGAATAAGGCGTATAGACCTCCATTGTATGACTGACAGACAAGAACGGTTTGACCTACAAATTTCAAAATTGAAAATACTGTGGAAACAAAGACACCTACATCTTGGATGCACTTGAGGTAAGTTAAAACATATCAAAAATCTATTTCAAAGTGAACTATCCCTTTAACTTAAACTTTAGACAAAGTATAAACACGTATTCTTTTTTACTCTATAAATATCAAGATTTAACAGTAAAAAGACATGTGTACCAAGACTTAAAGTGTATACTAAAGGCCTTTTATTTGATAAAACTACTACTATAAAATCTACTCTAAAAGATACTGGGCTGTTTATGGTTGAGTCAAATATGGAAAACCCAACTGTTGGTTTAAATTTCTTTATTACATTTTTGTCTCCCAATTGTTGTATTTGTCCATATTTATGTGGAATTTACAATGGAAGAGGCAAGACACTGCACTGACATGAAACTAGTAATATTGTTTGTGGTGTTCCACAGCATCTTTGGCATACCGCGGATGACCACAGACAATAATTTTGGCTTGTCCCTCAGAATGTAGAAACAAAAATCACTTATGAACCCAGAATATGTCTTGTTTTTTCTTGACAAAGAGATATGGAATTTATTTAGGCCTATTCATTTTTGTTCTTAACCTCAAATTCTTATACGGCCTTTAGCATCAGGAAAGTTAATTTGGTGAACAAAGCTCTGGCCTTGAATGTTATCCAGCATCCCTCGACTGTACTGATGTGTGTGTGTGTGTGTGTGTGTGGTTTCTCACAGTGTGGGGTGAATAGACAAGCTCTACCTTTCGAATCACAATCACAAAGCTTCAACGGACTCAGTGTTGACACCTGCGTCCAGCGTCCATTCAACTCCAGGTATAATGGCCGGTCTCTTGATCGGAATTATTTTTTCAAGTCTTTTGTTTCCACTACCCCAGGAATACTAAAACAAACACCTCCGACGTGTTATTTTTGGCTCATAGCCACAGTCTTTGGGTGTGCGTTTAAAGTAACAACATGGGCGATATGACTGATGTGTTGTATAAAAGCGCTCTGTGCCCAGTGTGACATAAGATATAGGTGAGGGGTGACGGTTGGTATCATGCTTATAAACCCTCGCGCCGCATTTGCTCGATTTGTCGCCACGGCTCGGCATCTGTAGGCTTTGATGTATTTAGATGTATTAATTTATTCCCCATGTTCCTGCCAGTCCTACATAATGGGGTCCTGTTCTCGTTTAATGGGCCTTACAAAATTCATAAGGTAATTACTGTGAGTGATTGGATTAGGTTAAAGCACAAATGTGACTTTGTACTAGCGAAAGCTCGTCTAAGGGGAAAGTGTCTGGCTTTTTTGGGGTCAAATTATATGGGAAGTGATTTACATAAAATAATCAAGCGTCGACTGTTAAAACAGTTCTATTTCCAATAGGGACACTTCTCGAAACAGTGAGCTTTTTTGGGGGAAATCTGGCACTAAATGGAAGGATTTATCCTGTTTGTCTGAGAGATTTGATTCTGGTGGTACAAAGACTGTAGCCTTTGATCCAATTACAATGTATGTATATCCCGGGTCACTTCCTGTCCCACAGTCGTAGCCTAAGGAGTGCGGCCGCAATCACGACTCTGTCCAATAATTGAGTTGGTGCCCTAAAGGCAATCTTTCTTTCCGTATCCTTGACCGTGTGTGTGTATATCTGTGTGCTTGTGTAACCGTTCGGCCTGGGCTAACGTTTCAGAGCTGTTTGAGAAGGGTCACCAGCTGTGTTTCAAACATCTGTTCCTCATAGAAGCAGCCATGGATCCCATTTCCTCGATCCCTGTCATGTTTAGAGAGAGAGATTAAGCTTTGTGCCGTCTACTGAGGGTCTTCTCCTCTCTTTGACTCATCTTCACCGCCTGCTTAGCTGCAAATCAAACGAAACTGTCTGAGCCATCGGTTGACGTTGATGGACAGGGGTTTGAGGGGTGCAGTGTTTTTCATTAGACACGCTTTTGTGGAAACGGGGGTTTTCTCATTTATTCCGATAAATGTAAACAGTGTCTGATCCTTTTTAATTGGAATTTAGATACGAGTATCCAGAGAATAAAAAATATATATAATTGGAAAAAGACGAAATTTGTATATAAAACCTGTTAAACTATTCACATCTTTGGATCCAAAATATGAATTAGCTTAAAACCTGCCAGAACAATCGTATTCTCGATATGTAAATTCTTGATCCATTTCACAGATGCATTTTCAAACAAATCGGATGTCTGTTTTGAGTTCTCCACGCGTCTGACTAATGAGCTAGTTGAGAAATGTGACTTCAGGCTCTTATAGAAGCAGCTGTGGAGTCTATTACCAGAAATAATGTTTAAACACATGTTCCAGAAAAACCTGTAGATCATTCTTTGTTTGAGTCAATGTATATATTCCCACGTTTTAGTGAAATGTCAGTCTTATTTCCTATTAGATTACGCGCATCTAGAACATTTTAGAAGGGCAATTTGTGCATTTGTAAAAAAAAATAAATAAATTAGCAATAGTCAATTGAAAGTAAACAATGTTTTTGTTTGAACAACAGAGGGCAGTCACTCCACCTGAGTGCCTTTAAATCAGTTGCGCATTTCAGAAATCTTAATTATAAAATTAAAAATCTGAAATGCATGTCATTAATGGTAATGCAATTTATATTGCCTCGTGCATTTTGTCTTTGTATGGCCACTGGTATTTTCCTGTTGTTTTAGAAATTATACTAAAGTAGTAACATTTATTAGACATTACGCCATGGTATCCTTACTGTGTTCTTGTACTGTAAATATTATGTGTATAAGAATATGGCAGTCGTAAAGCACCTAATCTCATCACTGTACTACCATAGAACTTTTTAATAAACTGATACATGAAATGTATAGGATATGAAATTGATTTTAAGACAAAAATTAAAGTGCTTACTTATAAATCTCATATTTTGTAGGCTTGGGTGTGTTACGTGTATTTACTTCTCATGTACTTTAGCAACAAAATGTGGTTCTGTTTTTGTTGAAAATGATAATTAAGAGATGGGGTGGTTAATACTTTCTTTTATTTTGCATGTAATCTGAATAGTATAAACCATCTAATGCGAATCTTGATCCTGTTTAAAGATCATGCATGAAAGGACACCTCCATAAATCAGAGGAGGAGGGAGTGAACTGAACAGAACGGGGCGGGCATTGGGACCCCGTGGCCTCCTCAGCAGCGAGGTTTCCTCCGTGTGCGCGAGTGTGATTGAGCTCTTCCCTGCTGGACACATTCAGATCCCAGTATCAGCCGGACGGGACACATCAACGCCCTCTCTATCCCTCTGTCTGTGGATTTGGACTTTTTATACTGAGCTTCAGCAGGGACAACAAACTTTTCAAATTTATATAACAAACAGTCCTGATAATTTTTTTTCTTATTTTTTCTCTGATTTTTTTTGGATTCTTCTTTTTTTTTTTTTTTTGATGCTCACTTTTAATACATGGAGATTATCTGACCATGTCGTAATTGTTTCTCAGATGTACTTAGTTCTTAAGAAGAATCTCCATCAGATTATCATCGGTGGATATATAAATAAATGAGCTGTCAGAGATGCTGGTGTCCAGGGATTATTGCGCGCTCATGATGCGGGATCGGAAGGAATGCGACGCGCGCTCCGGTGAAGTGGAGCGGGTTCGAACCCGAGAGCGTGTGGACGCGACTGTTGCGGGTCTGACCGAGCTGGAGTATCTGAGGCAGAGACAGGAGCTGCTGGTCAGGGGTGTGTTGAACTGTCAGGAGGACAAACCTTGCCTTACAGTGGAGGACAGCTATCTGAACACTGAAGAGAAACTTCTGGAGGAGAATATTTTATTACTCAGAAAACAATTGGTGAGTAATAGAAACTGATTTATTATTATCGTTGTTGTTGAAGTAGTCTATAGCGCAACATCCTTTTTTGGCCTTTTTATTTTTTTTGTATCATTGACATTTTTACATTAATTAATTTGAACTTTTATTTTAATCGAATAAACCCTTAGACCATAGTACAGTTATGGTATCTGATAAGTACTAATTCTAAAACAAGTTCTGTACTTTTCTTTGTACCAAATGGTATTACTAAATGGTACTTCCAAAAATGCCATGGTACATGGTTAATGCATTGAGCATTTTAAATTATAATTAAAAAAGACTTTAGATTATTTTTAATTGCCATAATTAAACACTTAGTTGGATTGAGGTCTATTAACATAAGAAAAAAAGTATATTTAAGTATATTAAAAGCATATTAAAATGTTTTTGTTTATTAAATTTTGGTTTTGATTTGTCTTTGCATCAAATTGCAAAACGTAGAAAACGTATTTTGAAGATTAATACTGGTAGAGACAAAATTGGCTCTTTTTTGCATTTAGTCATGTGACACAAGAAACGCAAGCGCTATAATCATTAGGAAGACGTTAAAACAAAAAGAGAACCATTTAAATCAAACTTCCTGGAGGTAGTAGAACATCCCTGAGTTTCTAATGCAAGTCTAGGAGGGGGTCTGACAGGCCTGAATAAGATTAGTTGATGGGCTTCAATGGAAATGAACTTTTTACAAGCCCAGTTCAAGCCCCCTGCTGTCTTTAGAGGATGACCAAGATTAAATTTAACAGTTGGGCCAAAGACACCTGGTTCCACTTGAGGTATTTGCAAACATTTCCATTATTGTAACCCTACGGGGTTTATCCATTGTGGTTAAAGTATTGTATACACAAAAGAAGGTTTGGATTTATTTCCTGGCTTTGCTAAAGCCTCAGACATGTACACAAGTGGCTTGAGTCTTCCCCGCTGTAGTTTGGCATGATTCCACTTGTTTATCTTGAGGTCGGTTTGTTTGCAGGCCTCACACCCAGAACTGCATTAAAGTTAATGGCAATGTGTGGATCGTATAATGCCTGATGTCCTTATGATTTCCCCAAAACAAACAACTGATCCTATGTGGTCTTGTGCAATGAATTGAGTATAAACCAGCGATGTAGACACCATCGTTCAAAAAACCCAAGCCCAGGCCATCAAGAGTGGTCTGGGGTTAATTTGACGCCGTTTCAAAATAACCGTAGGTGTGCTCTGCAAATGGCACTTTGTGTAAAAATGGTCTGCACAGCCCAGCATGCTGAGAGCTCAGGGCCAATAAATCACTTGTAGCCCGCCTGTCAGGACCAGGCTTTTTTACAGCCTCGGTCTGCAGCGGAGGAAACGCCATTCCACTTCTCCATATAGCCTGGAATCTGCACTGCATTACCTCCCCTGTCAGCAAACAGCAGTTAAATTTTGCAGCAGATAACATGCCTCTGATTATAGGTCATTTGAAGTAATGTCCTTCTGCTTTGAAGGGGCCACATTTTCCTCAGTCTGCCGTTTCACCATGCTTAATTTGGAATGCAGCACATGATACGGGTGTTGTCAGATGCATCCAATTGCTCGCAAGCTGTCTGTCGAAGTTGGATGGTTATTCCCATGCGAGGTGTGACTCTAATTTAGTTCATTACATCTGTCTGATCAGTGCCATGAGGCCACCGGCATTGAGACATCAATTGTGAAATGTAACTGTTTGCAGATTCTTGTTTGGGCTGCAGGGCAAAACCTTCGAAATTAAATACCAAACATTTTTACCATTTATGAAGCTCCTAAACATTCCTTAACATCTTTTCAATATGTATTGTTTCTTTACAGAACTGCCTTAGGAGACGAGATGCAGGTTTGATCAACCAGCTCCAGGAATTAGACCGACAGATCAGTGACCTGCGGTTGGACACAGAGACTTCGCATGAACACGTGGAAACGGACAGTCGGCCAAGCTCGGGTTAGTATCTTTTGTGGAGCCATAGCTCCTTAAAAGGGGCTTGAATTCTGTGCACTGCATGTTTTATCGAATTATCATTAAGGGTTGGCAAAATTGATTGCCTCCAGAATCGTCTGCATAAACCCAATCTAAGCAATTGGCGTAGGCAGAAAGGATTTCCAATAAAATTGATTCACGAGCTCAGGAAAGCATTTCTAATGATTGTTAATCTTCTACAATCACCCGAGGGTGGTAATCAGAAGTCCTGTTCGAATTATATCACTTTGCAAAAGACTATTTTGTGCTTTGGGCTTGTAGTAGCATGTGTACCTGTGAGCCCTAATGTCTCTTTTTAGTTGTTTTGCTTAAGCACTAATTTGGTAATGTGAACAATCTGCACCCGGTACCAGAGGCCCGCTTCAGCTACATTAGTTTACATTCCAAAAACGAGAGGTAATTTTAGTGCTGGAACTGACTGCGCTTTTGTTGGAGGAAGGTTATATAAAGTGGAGATTGATTACATGTGTGTATGCTCCTCTCTGAAAGTCTTAATTGTTAAAATGGCCTTATACTGCAACTGCCTCTAACGTGAAACTAGAATTATTCAACCTTTAGCTATTTTGAGTGCCGTTTGTAGTAGTTGTTATGGTGTTATTCTTCACCATTTTAATGCTAATATCAATTGTGATGTATGGAGCTCTGGTTCCTATCTTTATTTCCTCTGGGCAATGTACAGTATACCTTCCGAAACGCTCTGCTATTCGTATTGAAAGAAAGTAGGTTCCAAACGCGAGCTCTAAAGATGTTAACTTAATGTGTTAATGTCTCACCCTCTCTCTCCCAGGCTTTTATGACCTAAGCGACGGTGCTTCCGGATCCCTCTCCAATTCCTCCAACTCCGTCTTCAGCGAGTGTTTGTCCAGTTGTCGTTCCACCACCTGCCTGTGCACCCCCCTCGACACCTCGCTCTGTGCCTCTGAGGGAAGGCTTAAGCCTGCAGGTGAGAGTCTCCTTTTGACGATTTGAGGTTTCTGGGTCATTCAGACTGGTCTTACCCATCAGAAATGTTTCATGCATTCCTGAAACACTGTTCCCTTCTCATGCTTTGTTATGCAGAACTATTTTACTTAATGGTGATTTCTTGCTCCAGGCTGGTATCACAAAGAAGGGACGCTCTGTTCGTTTGTTTCTAGTTTCTTCAAAATACATCTGTTTTTGTGTTGCATTACCGTTAGCAGAGAGCATTCTGTAATCACTTAAGCTCAACTGTGCAAATAGAGGTGAAACAAGAGAAGTTTGGTCCCAGACAGAGATAGAAACAGTTTCACAGCCCAGCCACACCTATAAGCTAGCAACAAAAGGCTCATTAGCACATCAAAACTAATCAACCACCCACCCAGCTGAGCACTAGAACTCTATGAATCAGATATACTCTCATCTCACATGCCATAGGATAATGAAAATAGTGGTTTTAGTAATCTAACATTACATTTTCTTGTAGTATTAACTGTTGTGCCCTCTGGGATTTGCAGATGAGCTGGGCATTTGTGCCGAGTGTGAGTGCCAATGCGAAGACTCAAGTTCTGGAACAGTCCGCAGGTCTCTTTCTGCATCTTACTCCCCTTCCCCGGATGGCTCCTGCGATGGCCTTTCCAAATTCCACTCTGATCTCATTGCCAAAAACGGTAATGATGTTTACCGGTACCCCAGCCCTCTCCATGCGGTGGCTGTCCAGAGTCCCATCTACTTCCAGTCTGTGACTAGTCACCTAAAGGACGATTGTAGCTTTTCCAAGCTTGGTGAACCATCGAGTGATGAACAGAAACCTGAGCAGGTCATAGGCACCCAGAATTCATCTTGGCATGCCTCTCAGATGCTCCCAAACAAAAAACTGGATAGTTATATCTTTGGGCTACTTCAGAGGAGGGCACAACCGTTGAGGACCAGCAAACCCAGAACAAGCATCAACACTGACCCCTCCAAGAGCATTTTGAGGCAGGCTAGTCTTTGTTCACGAGCCCCTGCTTCTGCCCAGGCCCAACATAGGACCTCTGACCTCAAGCCTAACTGGCAGACATGTTTACAAGATGCATCAGCAACTAGCACTGAGCCAAGCACAGCTTCGCCCCAAAGACAGTGGTCTTCTGAGTCTCCAAGTCAGCCGCAGAATGGTTACTCAATCACCAATGATAATAACACTAGTTGCCTCTTGAAGAAAAACGTTTTTGGAGCCAGTAAAGGGCAGCCTTTAAGTGTTGCATCGAAGGACTGCCAGGATTTAGACATCCCTAATGCAGTTTCCTCTCCCAAACTCAACAAGCATTCTTATTACACTGTGGAGGACAATAAATCAGGACAAGCAACGAAAGCAAGTCCTCTTAAGAGGAGTCCTAAAGCTCAGGCTCCAGGAAGTTGTGGTGAAGATGCCGAGCAGCTGGCTCCAGAGTTGCTCAGTCTCGGTTCTTCTTCGCAAAGCCAAGACGAGGGAGGTCAAATGGTCAGTGCCCAGTACATCACTGCTCAGAAACAGAATGTAAATCTATGTAAGGGTGGCACCAAGAACATCAAGACTGTCAAAGTGAAAAATTCCACCAGTGCAAAAAGTAGACCTCATGCGTCCAAGCATGTTCACGAGATTGGTCGTGACAAGCATCGGACGGGATCTAGGAGGTCTCGACAAGTGGACGACGTCCACCACTTGCATAAATCCTACAAGAAGTCCTCCTCAAAAGCCAAGAGAATCCCTGCCCCCATCCCTGAAGAACGAATCCTGGAGAAGCACACCAGTTCCACCGGGGGTCGATCTTCTTCCCAGAGACACCATGGACATCACCGACATCATGAAGCAGTGTTGGCCAAACCCAAGTACAAGCGCAACGACTACCATCGGCGACCCAGGGGTCTCCATGAGATCCCATACGAGGAGGCTTACAGGAGGGCTCACTACAGGCAGAAACGAGAAATGCTGGGCCACATGTCAGCCATGCACCTGCCGCCCAACGCACACTACACCAGCCCCTACGCTTACGTTGGCAGTGACTCGGAATATTCAGCGGAGTGCGCCTCTCTCTTCCATTCCACCATTCTGGACACAAGCGAGGATGAGCGCAGTAACTATACCACCAACTGTTTTGGGGACAGCGAGTCGAGCGCTAGCGAGGCGGACTATGTAGCTGAGAGTAGCACTAGCAGTGACTCCGAGGGCAGCGCAGGGGTCAATTGGCCCCAGTTCAACCAGGCAGGTGCAGGATCCCACGGAATGACGTCAGCACAGGCTAAGGCGTTTGTCAAAATCAAGGCTTCCCACAATTTGAAGAAGAAGATCTTACGTTTCCGATCAGGCTCGTTAAAACTTATGACCACAGTGTGAGAGACTTGAGGGACCCAGAGATCAGTTAGGATGCAGCCAATCAAATTGGCTTCACTCCCTTTTCAAACAATCAAGTGCCTAGACAGAAATCATCTGCACGGCCTAAAACTGCCCGTCTCGAACGAGGGAACTCAACTTCTGTCCAGCACAACGCCTTCCCCTGCACTTTTCACGCCTTTGACGTCATTGTCTGTAGCCTTTTTGTTTTGTATTTATTATTAAGTTCAGCTTTTGCTGTGATGCATCTACATAGCAAGTACTATGTAAATGCGCTGTTCATACATGGGTTACTTTACTAAAGATATTTATAACTTAATATATTTGGTTAGCCATACATGGAAACGAACAGGAAGTATGACTGAACTGAAGCAGTGGATTACAGACAGTCTGTCTGAGAAATGTTCGCCAAGCCTAGTTCACCTGCTGATCATTAAGGGCTTTTGTTAAATGCACATTAAATATGCATGAGCAACAGCTTTACCATTTTCCTTATTAGCTGTAAATCCCCCTTTTGTAAAATAAATGTTAATGTATGTCGATTTCTTGAGTCTCTCTTTATTAAATCCCGTTGTTAAAATCATTCAATGGTGTCCTTGTTTATTTGATGTAATGGCTGTGTTTCTCTGTGCTTTTTAATCCAAGAAACTTAAAGTGCCATACTGAACAATCCTAAAATTGCACCCCTGTTTATTTTTATAGTCTGAAATTGTCAAGGCCATGTTAAACCAAACTAAATCCCCTGCTAGAGGAGGCAGTAGTTAAATGTGGCATCTACTTATAGTCTTTACAAGTGTAAACAAACACTTAACGTTCTTCCTCCGTGCCATTTGGGTAGCATCGTTCAGGGACAGCAAACTCATTGACATCGGCATCAGCAGTGCAGTCTCCTTCAGCACTGAAGAACATCATGAAGATCCGATGTTGAAGTTATTCTTGAAATAGATACAGTTTCTAATATGGTCTAACTCTGGAGGGAAAAACAGATGAGATGTAGAAAGTCTTAAAGTTGAATATGTAGTCAAAGAGAAGAGTGCAAACAACTAAACCCGTGGCCTTCAAGATACTCTCTTCTTTCATGAGTATCTGACCTTTAATTTTTTGGCTCATATCCCTCACGGCTACATTGAAAACATTACCCCTTCTGTTTCCAGAATCTAGTATAGATAGCCTCCTGGAATAGGTCTGGCTTTTTAAAGCACAGTGCATCTGTTTATATTACCGCAGCTGTGAGAAAACCAGACTGTGCTCTACTCTTTCTGGCATTTAAGAACACATGGCTTTTCCTGCCTGGTTACAAGATGTTTCTTTATCCCAACTGAGATCAGTGAGTCTCATATTCAGAATCAGTTAGATGATACTTTATTTTGCTTGCATGATAACCATAGATCTTAAAATGATTTGGAGTAAAAGAATTTCAATAAGATGGTGTCATATTTCTTGCATATGCAGCCATATTGTGGTTGCCTAATATACAGTTTGTATAATGGTTATTGGTTTCAGACAGTTTCTGGTCTCATTGACTTCCATAGTATATATTTTTTTCCTACTATGGAAGTCAATGAGAACAGAAACTGTCTGGTTACTGATATTCTTCTAAATATCAGAAAATCGTCTGAATGGATTCGAAAACGGTAAAACTCAACTGTTTAACTCTGGGGGAGTTGTAAAATGAGCCTATTTCCAAAAAAGTGGAGTATCCCTTCAAGCTTGAATGTTTGTTGACGGCTGATATAAGTTAGTACTATCCATGAAATAATTAAAGAAAGCCAAAAGAAGTTTAAATTTAGAGGTCACCTTGTTTTTGTTGTCCGGAAGGATCCATTCTGACTTCATACATTGGTTTGGAGGGCAGTTGTGGTCGCTCTCCCAAGGTCAGTCGGGCCCTGTGGAACAGGCAGGTTGGGGCCTGAGACCGTGGGCTATGAGAAGCATGCATTCAGTGTTGATTTAGCCTTGCTCTCCAGGGTCCAATGACTCTCTCAGGCCTGTCAGAGATCACGCACAGATCAATCTTCTTTTGAAACCAGCTCATCCAGCCAGGTCAGCGAGAGGCCAAGTTGGTAAACTTAATACATGGACAACTGGTGGAAAACCCACGCAAAACAATCTCCCCACCAGAAACCAGGGCACTCTCTTCTCGTACTCATTGTCAGGGGAGAGTTTCTCAGAAGTATCTTGATTTCAGCTGGTGAGGTGATCAGATTGCTTAGGGGGGTTTAGCATTGTGGTACTGTACATGCGCTGCAGGCTGTCTGCTTCATGCACCCAGTACATGGATCTTCACTACTCTTAAGCCCTCGGCTTTGTTTTATTGGTTGGGTTTGATATTTATTGGAAAGAGCTTTAAAGGTGCTGGAGTTGACTCTGGAGTTAATGAAGACCAAACAAATAGGCACTTTCTAGTCTCCATCATGACGGCGGTTCAACAGGCTAATACCCAAACACTGTCACATTAAGCTGAATAATGCAAAGGGAACAATGCAGCGTCCTCCCTCCCCACACGCTGCCCTTTCCCTTGCCCCTTCTCAAGAATACACTGAGATCTGAGACCCAGTCAGAGTCTCCATGGATCAGCAGATTCAACTGCACTCAGTCAGCGTTCACATTAGAGACCCCATATCGGGCATCTCAAAGCTTGTTTGCTCCTTGAACTTCTTGATTTCCACCGATGGCCCTTTCTCTGTAATTACGTCTCTCTCCTCGCCCAGCATGGCTTAAGTGGTGTGTTCAGCACGCTCAACGACCCGGCTCTGAAGAGTGACACCGGCTTTGAGAACAACAAGAGATGGTGTGTATGTGAGAGAGACATAGAAAGACACTTTGTTTGTGAGACTTCTGACTTCCCTTTCCCCGCAGCAGTCTGTCCTCCTCCATTGATCTTCAAACAGTCACCAAGAGTCATAAAGTTAAATGGGAGGAAATGGATGACAGATATGGAGATATTGGATGTGTAAATCAAAAGGGACCAGACAGACCACAACATCCCCGCCTGTGTCCTAACCCCTCTGCTCTTTGTAGAATCTGATCTGGATGTGGATAAAAGACTTCAGGGTGATGCAACATGTCCCATCTGGGTTGTTAAAAGGAGATCTGGACGATGCATAAAAGCTTTAAAGGTAAATAGCGTTCCAGTCTTCACTGCCTAAAAGCGAACATGTTCTGAGTGGCTATCTGACCCGGGGTGTGTAACTATGGCCCTGTTTGCACCTGGTAACGTGCATCTCAAATGTGTCTCCAGTGACCACTTGTGATCTCGGGAGAGTCTAGGATTTCTTGACTACATGCATCACTGCATATTGATGAAGCAGCAAAGGTTTTCAAAGAAATCAATTCCCATTACAAAAATATATGTTGTATAGTGAAGTGTTCAGTGTTATATTTGTTGAACATTAGAAAGGTATACTAGGTATAATAGGTATACTGAATATATAAATATATATATATATATATATATATATATATATATATATATATATATATTAGGGCTGTCAAATGATTAATCGCGATTAATAGCATCCAAAATAAAAGTTTGTGTTTACATAATATATGTGGGTGCACTGTGTACAATTATGTTTTATATATATATATATATATATATATATATATATATACACACACATAATACACATTTATTTATATATAATATAAATTATATATAAATTTATATACATTAAAATATTTTTTAAATATAAATATATACAAGCATGTGTGTGTATTTATATATATATATATATATATATATATATAATTATACACAGTATAATTACACAAACTTTTATTTTGGATGCGATTAATCATGATTAATCGTTTGTCAGCCCTAATATATATATATATATATATATAATATATATATTATTTCATCCATATTTTTATATTAGTATTTTATATAAGTATGTTTTAAATAACTATTTAAAAAATTAAATATAGATTTTTTTTTACTAAAATTCCTTTTCCTCTTCGTCATCGTGATATAATTTTGATATTTGAAGTTTTAATTTCTACTTTATTTGTACGATGTTTTTAAAAGGAATTACTAGTTTACTTACATTCATTATATTAATTTTTTTATATCTGTAACATTTTATTTATTTAATTTGACATATGTACATATGAATAACATAATAAATAAGATAAGATACATTACTATATTAACTTACAACAGGACTTTAAGTATCATCTTAATGACATTTAAAATTTCTTCATTTTAAATAGTATGTTTTCATGTCTACTTTATTTTTTTTACCTTATTGTCTATTTATTATGTGACACATATGTCTATGGGCCAGTGTCAACAACACATTCTCAATCAATGGCATCTTGAATGAATAATAAATCATATAAAGCTGTATGTATAGCCACCAAAGGCGAGTATCAATGGTTCGTTTTAGCACTCACACCGCAAATGTGTTTATGACTACCTCAGAATATGGTTTTAATGATCGAATCATTCAAAACTGATGTTAATACCATGTAACTGGCCCTCTGACGGCAGAAAGCAATGACATTATCATTCTCATTCTGCATCCGACGCCACACGCTCCTTTGAGATCAATAAATACCCCACGATACCCAGCTATCTGCAATCTTGGGAACCAGTAGGAATCAGTGTTTACCAGCAGCGCCCCAGTCCGACAGGCCATAAGTCACTCACAAACAGATAAACGCATCTCTATTTAAATGAGTTCCTTGGCTGACCTCTAAGAAAGCGCTGCAGGGTTTCAGTGGGAGAGATCCTGGTGTAATGGATGGTGAGGGGGAGAGAGAGAGAGAGAGAGAGAGAGCCAGGCAGGTGATTATTATGAAGCACATTGTCTCCTTAATGGAGCCTTTTCCCTCTCTTAGTTTGTCCCCGGTGTGTCATGAGAGCTCGGGCCATCGAGGGAGGGGTCGTCTGCACCCCGAGGGGAGAGAGAGGGGCTTGTGGAGGTCACCGGAGCCTGTGGGGAGAGGCCTTGGTGGTCTCAACAGGACCCTACACTTCATTTGCATGTAATCAGAGATGTTGAAAACAGGCTCGAGGGAGTCAAGGGACACTTTTGACCACAGCTATATTTGATGTTGGCTTTAAAGGAGCAGGGGGCTTTGCTTTTCAAACACACTTAATTAGGTTTTTGCATGATAAAAGTTGCAGAATGAGGTTGTTGCCATGAGGCGAGCGCAAACACCGGAGCTGCCGCTCATTATGTCAAAAATCCCGGCTATTTGTTGGATCGGTGTGAGGCAAATGCATTCATATGGAAGAAGATTCAGAAGCAGGTTGCATAATCCTTCCCCTCTTTTTCTCTTCTCTAATTTGCATAATTGTCTGAGGATGCCTGGTTCGACTTGCCCTGAAGAATGACATTTGTGGTGCAAGCAGCCCGGCGCTTTTTAAAAGCATTGATGACTTTGTTGATAAGCCCAGAGAGAGTCATTAGGTTGTCAGACTGATCCATGACTTGCACTCAGTGCTCAAATGAAAGCCCTTTACCATGCTTAATGAAAAGGTAATTGTAGGGACCCCTAAAATAAATATACTTTTTGTTTTGAAGTATTTTAAAAAGGTGAAATTTGTTTTTCATTTTTTTGTTTTTCACATTTCAAAATCATCTCAATGTGATGCAATTACATGTTTTTGTTTCATATCCAATGAGAATGGTGTTGAATGTAAATGTATTATTTCTGACCAGTGACTGCATAAAAAGTTTGCGTCATAACGTGAATTACGTGAAGGGGTGGAGCATCGCACATGGCATGAGAAGACGGTAATTTGACTGCTCGTGAGACGTGCGACATTTTGTCAAGTTTCTGAGGGGCGCTCCTGTAAAAAATAAAGTGGGTGAAACTTCCGGAAGTAGCATTCCAATGGTATTTTGTGTGTTAGTTACAAGGGGGTAATCCATCGACCGGAAGTTGAAGTCTCGCGGGAGCTGACATCTTGTAGCAGAACTTCACTTGCGTTAGCATTCCCATTGACTCCCGTTCATTTTGGCGTCACTTTGACAGTGAATAACTTTACATCTGAGGCGTTTGAAGACCCCATTTGTCCTTTATTTATTTCTAAAGAAACACGACAATGTATAAATAGCTCCATTACCTTGTAGCTTATGGCCCGTAGAAACAGTTTTAGTGAAAGTAGGCTAACGATTGCGTCATACCCACGCGACTCTCTGTCGCACAGTTTAGAGATTACCGTATGAACATGAGAAGAAGCTCGCGCGCAATCGGGAAAAACGTGGAGGCAAGCAGAATTGCCTAGCAGAATTGTCTCATTCTCCTAGCTCATGGACAGCTCCTATTTACACTCTACGCCTCTGCATGTTTCGGAAGGGAATGATTCAGATTTCTCATGCCACAGCACTAGAAGACAGACGGGTCACTCACGTCCCACTACATAGTCAAGCTCTGTTTGAGTGCGCGTCAGGGACGGAAGTGCTAAAAAATCGCCAAAAACGGGCTTCGATCGTCTCAATGGAGTTCCAATGAGATCGCTCTGTCCATTTTTTTTACTGTCTATAGTTAGTTAGAGAAGACGCTAGCTGTTTTTCGGATAATTATTTTACTATTTAAAGACGTAAATCTTTATGTCGTTACGGAGCTCAGGGGCAATGTGCTGTACGTGGTTGTATGTATAACCGGACTAAACTAATTCAGTGGCTTAAACGTGATTGTTTATTGTTTACGATATTGTTTTCGATAGGAAAATGAGTATGACGAAGTCAGGCTATAAGAGCCCGTCTCTGATCCTGCCAATGACTGTAGTTTAATTCCATCACCTCCCAAAAGACGACGAATATCTTCCTGTGTACATTTGTTTAAATTCTTAATATTCTATAAACTCTTTCAGCATGTGTTTGGCTGTTCGCTACTGATGTTACACCTAAACTCAGGATCAAAGCCTGTGTTGACAGAATACCAAATGTGACGTAGCACATTCATTTATAAGTTTGAATAAACTCCAAAGCACAATGACTAAGTGTGTATTTTTTTATTTTAAATGTTTGTCAGCTTACACAACTGTCTATGCCTTGATGAGTATTGATTATTAATAATGTTATTATAATACTCCCAATCAACTACAGCAGAGGGTAAAGGTTCTGTTATTTCACCCGTTTGAACTTCGTTGAGGTTGTGTTCCCACATCGTTAGCTATTTTGGATCGCTAATCGCGCTTTGTTTGTTTACTTCTAACCGGAAGTCGCGCCCACTTTTGACGCAGGAAGCTTGTGGATATTCTTAAACATAAGGCCCAAAGTAAAGAGAAACGATTTTGGTTTCATTTGTTTTCTTATTTGAAGTGTTATTGCTGTAAGAGTTATTTCTGTTTATTCTTCGTGATCTTTTGAGTCATGGCACTGAGTCAGTATGTGCGTGATGAGAGCTTAACAGTTAGTGACGTTCAAATTCATGCTCAAAGTTATTGGACATTCGTGGTGCATTTCGGAACTCCTCTGGGACTGGATCGTTTGTGTGGTTCGTCGTCGTGGGACGTGGATCAGATGCGATCTATCGTGCGTCTTGGACTGCTCGTGTGAAACTGTTCGTCGAGTTGTGAGTGAATTAACTATTGCTTCTTTCGTCGGATGGAAGTAAGTGAACTCATTTTCGGGACTGTTGAATGTGAGTAGGCTACATTGAATTCGTCAACTGTGATTGTGCACCAACAAACTGGGCCCCAACGATAACAAACTGACTCGTATTTTTTTTTTTTTTTGCCTGCGTCACAGACTCACGAATTTGCATACTGAAAGGGAAAAAACCCTTATGTTGTGAATCGTTTTTTTTTTTGGTGTTTAATTCCCTTGTAAAGATATTATGTGATTTTCCTTGTTGATCTAAATGTTTCTGGAGGAAAGTGTTACCTAAGAGGGTTTTGACTGATGGTATTTGAGGGTATTTTGATTGAGGAAAGTGTTTCAAAGTAGAAAAAGGTAATAATGAAAGTATAAGAGCAAACAAGAGAGACGAGAAATAGTTCTGAGACTGAACAGGTGATTTGTAAGAATACGTAATTTACATGCATGCATTATTGTAAAAAATAAATAAATAAACATTTGTTATTTATGTTCCCTTAACATTTGCATTTTGGTATTTCTTTGGAGTTTAGCAAGTTAATTCATCTAATAAGGTTCAGATTTCTAGGAAACTATAAATAAGAATTATATAATTTATCATCTTTGTAAAAGTATTGTGAATTTGGTATAGAGTAAAGCTACTTTTACATTAATTTTCGTTTAAAGAAAAAATACCGGCCAATTCACCATTCAACTGCTGGGAATTCAGGTTCTTATTTTATTTGGGAAACATTAAAATTAACCCTCAGGGTTAAGAAAAGGGTTACATAATTATGACCTCATGAGCACAGTAACCTTTTGTCATCGAATATTCCCAATAAATTCACAATGATTCATAATTAACAATTTTAATATTATCAAGGTCAGAATTTGTTTAATTGTTTTTTTGGTTCATGTTACTGGTTGTGTTACTAAAACACAATACATACAAAAACACATCATAATAATTTGCTAAGCAAAATGTTTACACACTTGATTCTTAAGCCACTTCTTAAGAGGTTCCTTAAAGGAGTGATAAGAAGAACATTGTCATATTGACTGTGGCAAACTATTAAAATATTTGCTCCTTATCACTGATAAGACTTTCTGGCCAAAAGATGTTTGCCTATTTGGTACTTCCCAGTCCCCTCGACTGACAGACCTGGTACCAATACCACAATCTATCCTCTATTTAATAAACTCCTTCAATGGTGGTGGTGCAAGGCCATGCCAGACTTTATACACAAAGCATGGATAATTAAATTTTTTTACATTTTCAAAACTCAATAGATTATGTTTTTTATTTATTTTACCGTGGTGAAATGAGAGGGGTTTTTTTTATCAAACACTTTTATTGCTTTCTAATACAGTGTTTCTATTGGCTAAAGTATTGAGTTATTCGTAAATGACCAACTACTGAAACAATACTGCATAGGTGAAAAAAATGTTTGAATATAAAGACAACCTCGCAGCACCAACTGTCAAGAAGAACCTGATGTACCTAAAATAATTTAAATGAAATTTCACAATAATGGACAACTTTTTACATGGCTTTTAAAAGTGAGAGGAGAATCTAGAGTGACTCCAAGATACTTAAACTCCTTCACAACTTCTATTTCCTCTCCCCCTAGAAATACATTTGAGTGTGTCATCTCTACAAATCGTTTTGAGAACACCATACACACAGATTTTTTTGTGTTCAGTATTAAACCTGTCCTGATAAGCCAATCCTGTTCATTAGTCATAGCAGAAGTTAAAATGATCGAAGCTTTTTCGAAATTCTTTGCATGGGTATAAATAACTACATCATCTGCATATAACTGAATGTGTACATCTTTACATACTTCAGGCAAATCATTTATGTAAATTGAAAATAAAATAGGTCCTAAAATAGAACCTTGTGGAACCCCCTTGGGGCAAGCAATATAAGGAGATTTCACACCATCAGTATACACATTGCTTTCTATTTGAAAGATAAGATTTCACCCAAAGTATTGCTTCCTCTGAGAAATTAAAATTTGTTAATTTAGATAAAACCACCTGATTGTCAATGGTGTCGAAAGCATTCTTTACATCTAAAAATACGACACCCACACATTTTTATCTAGTAAGCATTTCACTCTCTCCACAAATAAATAGTTTGCTGAGTCTTTTGTGTAATTTTTACGAAAACCAAATTGCATTGGATGTAAAGAATTAATCATCATTATTAGGTATGCTTTGCGCATATGTTTTTCTGAGGTTTATTTCTGTTTGTGGATTAAAGAGTATTTAGATTCAATTCCCTCATCATCTGTCTTGGACCACAGCGCTGTGACCATATATATATATATATATATATATAATTTAGCAGACCTTTTTGGGTCGAGATTTCATTTTCGTTCTATTGTCTGGCCTTAATGTTTACCCAGGAACTATATCGTTCTTTTAACAAAAGTTGTGCGTCAGTTTGCTGTGTTTTCATGCAAAGCAGCTCACCACTTATTTGTTTAATGTGCTAATTTTAGCAGTAAACATTGATGAAGTAGTTTGTGGAGCATGAAATGTGCCTGAGTGTGTTGTGTGAATAGTCAAACCGGGATAAATTGGCTTGCGTATAGACGGGCTCGGTCAGGAACCGATTGAACCGACTGTTCAACAAACTACAGTTATGGCTGAATCGCAGAAAGTGGAGTATGTGAATCACGATAAAGTTCAATCTGCCACTATAGCCTCTTGTACTTCCAAATCTTCTTTCTGAGAAGTTCAAATCTTTTGTCTTCAAAAGACTGATGTAGGCTATTTGTAGTGGATAAATACAATATTAATGTAATATTTGTGCTGTATAACCCCTAGCTGTTTTGAAAGCCTGATAGAAAAACGAACAGCTGTAGGAAAACATTTGTACTCCATCATTCAAACTTGTTTTTACCACCGTAAATGACCTTAAATACAGACACTGACGTCTGCCATAATGAGTTAACAGAGGGGATGGGGACATCCATCAACATTAAACCTGCCTAAAAGTCAGTCTCTCTCTCTCTCTCTCTCTCTCTCTCTCTCTCTAACAAAAACAGCATAAGAATTCTGTGGTATTGAGTTGCGTCATTGATTGTTCCTCAGATTCTAGTAAAAGTTGCAACACTGTTTCTCTGTCTGTCTGTCTACATAAACACATGTACATGGGTTAGCTGAAGCTTATCTCCTCTCTTCTGTACTCAGTCAAGCCTTTCATTATTATAATGAGACTAGCTATGATAATGACTAGCTAATGCTAATTCTCTCTCTCTCTCTCTCTCTTAAACAGATTAAATTGTGTCTACAGCCTAATGAGAATTAATGACGGTTGTAATTTCTTCCATATCAAACTGTGGTTTGGCATGTAATTTTACTTTTAGAAAATAATCACATAGAAATTTCCTGTTGGTGCTCTTTTCACACAAATAATGCTTGCCTTGCACATAAAGAAAACGTGTTGAAAGTTGTTTGGAATAGCTTTTATTTAAAGAGCAAATTAAGAATTTTGCTTTTCCTTCCCAATAAAAAGTCACTTTAGTATTCTGGTTTGTGTTTCTTCTAGAGTTTCCTACACTTTTGTTAACGCTACACTGTGTAACTCTTTTAGTTTATTCTTAGCTAAAAACACTTAGTTCTTTCAAAAATACATGTGCTCATTAATGAATATTTACTTCGTTCAAGTAATAAAGTATTCTCGTGAGTGTATAATATGCAATTGAAAATACATACGGGTAAGGGGTTATAATGTCGGTCGCCATGTTGCCCCTCCATCTTGAAAGTACATTAGCCAAAGAGGGACATACCCGTTAATTCAAGCTTCGCCTTTCGCGTTTACGTTTCAGTTAACACTCATGGACGAGGTCGAACTGGAAGCCATGTTAATCTTGGACTACATTGGCCACCATAGGAGTTAAAACGAATTCGGAATTGAGAGGAACAGAAACTAATATTCATTGGATGGCCATATAGATTTTCACCACTAGATGGGGGTAAAAATCACACAGTGTATCTTTAAATTTGTTGATTTTATTTCTTCTATAAAGATTTTGTCTCCATCATCATCATCATCCTTGGCTTATTTCTATTAAATGCACTTAATAAGAATGCATTACAGACATCCAGAATATGAAATATGAGGACAGATGTGGTCACTTGAGACAAAACTGTCCCAGGGCTGTACAATTTAGTGCTTCAGCAGTGGAGCTGTGGATGGGAAAGACTTCTCACCATTTGTCCAACTGAGGCTGCCAAAGATAGACCCCAAAGGCCATATCTAAAAACAAAAGTTTTACACGAATGTAGAAATATTTCCTGTCAAATATACACAGTGGTTTCTATTCTTTTGGCTTTGGAAAGGACGAGACAAAGATTCTTGTTGTCTCTCCCTCCCTCCCAGCTCAGTGAAGAACATCTTTTAGCATTGCATGCCAGATTTGAGACCGTCCTTATTGACGCTGTGTGGTATTTAAATGTTACAGTGAACAACTGTGTGTTCTGTGGCACGGCATCAGATGCTTCTGATCGGGACCCTCCCGTGAATCGGCACTTCGGTTCTGGCACCAGAACAGAACGCAGACGCATATGAACATTCCATTTGTCAGAATTATTTTCAGCGCTTGGAATTAAACGCGGTTTCAAGGCCTGATGGAAGAAGTCATTAGCTGTGCCATCTGTGTTAATGTAGGAAAATTGCAGAGGCCCTTCTTAGACCACTGCTATGAAAATGACACACACTCCATACTAGTGAAGAGAAAGACTGTGGGTTATTTACTAAACTGTTGATTAATAATTATAATTCTGTGCTATGATTATAAATTATGGCCATGCATTTATTTACGAGTAAACATTTAATGAGAAGAGAAAAGTACTGTCAGCTTGTCATTATGTCAAAATAAACCTCTTCAGGGTTCGTTTCGCTTTTATTCTCTGACAATGACCAGCCAAACATAATCCCTTACTTATTAAAAACATTCTACATTAGTTTTATATTATTACTTAATAGTACTTTAAATCATCTTGAAATCAAAATTGACCCTATTTATTTTGTTAGCGCACATTACAAGTCTTGTGGTGAACAATGAATCTGTGCAAGTTAATACACAGGCAGAAATATATGTTTGTCGTGGTAATCTTTAATCAAAATCTGAAAATTTGCGTCAGCTGAAGTGGCATTACTTTTCTGATGATATCAATATTTCATTTCACTTGGAAAACACAATACTGAAGTAAAGTCGATAGCAAATTCCGGTTCATAAGGACTTTAATATACAGGTATACAGAATAAGTATTGTTCAAAATTCATGTGTGACTTTTTTTAATGAAAGGTTTTAATCCACTTCAAATGTTGACTATATAGTATATACACTATTTACACAGTAATGTACTGGCAACAATTATCCATTTTTACAGTATATACATCAAATACTGTAAATGGAAGTACAGTACCCTAACTGTAAAAAGTATTAACTTACTGGCAACAATTAGCCAGTAAGTTACAGTAAATACAACTAAAATCACAGTATTTAATTGTTTTTTGATTTCACAGTATAGACATAAAATACTGTAAAAGGAAGTATAGTATCCTTACTGTAAAAAGTATTCACAGTAACTTACTGGCAACAATTAGCCAGTAAGTTACAGTAAATACAACTAAAATCACAGTATTTAATTGTTTTCGATTTCACAGTATATACATACTGTAAATGGAAGTACACTACCCTTACTGTAAAAAAGTATTCACATTAACTTACTGGCAACAATTAGCCAGTAAGTTACTGTGTATACAACTAAAATCACAGTATTTAATTGTTTTTTGATTTCAGAGCATATACATAAAATGCTGTAAATGGAAGTACAGTACTCTTACTGTAAAAGGTATTCACAGTAACTTACTGGCTAATTGTTGCCAGTAAGTTACTGTAAATTTTATGGTACATTTTTTTACAGTGTACTGTTTATGATTATTATACTTATTACAATTAAAAGTGAACAGCAAGTAGTGGACTTATATGCATTATATGGAAACTGTGCATCATTCTAATCTACATGCCAAACAAGTCAGTTTTTTTTGGAATACGAATTTGCGTTGCAAATGAAATAATGTTCCATTGTTGTGGATTGTCAGCATTTTGCTTATGCAAACATCCAGGCTGTATAGGAGAGATGTCTCCACATTCCAGTCTGTCCTCAACAGAAATACTCAGTCTGTCAAAGCGTCAGTGCTGAAAGGGTCTCATTAGCAGCTAAAGTGAGAGCATGCAGTTTAATGTTAGCTTCTCATATGACATTCTAACTCATCACACTGTCCAGTTTTGGCCTGGAGAAACTGATACTCTAACATCCAATGTGAATGCTGGTGCCCTGTTACCATGCTGAGATGTTTACTACTGCATCCAGCTTTAAAAGAGTAATTCTGTCATTCTCAGAAAAACAGTTAAGAATGCTTCGATTGAATAGAGTTTGTGAATGCATCTCCACCAAGCCATTCACCCTGCGTTCACACGGTTCTTAAAGGAATCAATCGAGCGGCTTATTTCCATTCAGCTGAAATGAGGCAGAGTTGTTGTTTTCTCTTCACCTGGGCGAGAGCTCAAGGTTTTTCCTTGTAAAATCAATAAGACTCCATTTACAGTTGGGCTGGTTTCTGTCTGTGTTTCATGTCTGGACAAGAAACCCAAGAAAATAACCAGTTTATCTGTAAAAAAAGAGAGAAGCTTATGTGTCTGTCTGTGTTTATAGGTCATTTAGGCTTTTGTTGACTTGTTTCAAAGAGTGACAAAGCGCAATGCAACGAATAAAACTCGTCCTTCTTCTGTATTTTCACTTGGGCTGCCAAGAGATTCAAATTATGTGACAACTCTCACACTTCGTTTTTTCTGGAACTTGTTTCGAAACTGTAGCATGTGAGTCTTTTATTTCATATGTGAATCAGTGAAGTTGAAAGTTATTCATGTTGCTGCCATCGATTTCAGTGGTAATTAAGTTCTGTAATTTAAAGACATGCAAATAAGTCTTGTAAAAAGTCTCATCATGAATTTAATTTAGAATTCGGTTGGGAGGACACCAACCCGATCTCACGACCAAATCGTACGAATTCGACGAATGATTAAAAAGTGGCTGATTCGTAACAATTCATACAACCTCACTCATACGAATTAGTATGATTTTGCTAAATCGTACATATTTTACGAATTGGCCAATTCGTATGAATTCGTACGAATGATCTACCTCTAACCCCGCCCCTGAACCTGACCATCACGTGGGTTTAGACAAATCGTACAAATTCGTACAAGTGAGGTCATACGAATTAGACACTTTTTAATCATTCGTCGAATTCGTACGAATTGGTTGTGAGATAGCGTAGGGGGACACATATTATAAATCATCAGTATCTCTTTATAGGTATGACAGGACTAAATATTTAGTTGCGATGGTTACACTCCATGTGACAGCTTAAAAAACTTAAAAACTTTATAGAAATGTCAGTCACTGTAGCATTTAAGCCTAAAACTTTGCGACAACTGCAACAAATATGGATATAAAAATCCGTTTTTTTTCTGTTGTTGACATCTCCTTTTAGGAAGTTAATGAATATTTATTAAATGAATTAAAATTCATGTGAAATCAGTTTTTTGTTTTTCTGAGATGAGATTACCGCTTGCTTCTTCATGCAGGACACTCCTGATGGTCTTATTATCTTTCATACTTTCCAAGCAAAATATAACATATTTAAAATATATTCTCCCAAAGAATAGAAAGGACTAAGTGATTTCTAAAAGTGTGGGGGACATGTCTACCCCATTAAATTAGCTCTCTGGAAAGTCATTTACTGATAAACAAGAGCCCAGCCGATGCTTGCATTCTGACCAGGCTTTAGACGTTTTAATGTCCAATTAGCTAAATGCATTAACTGTGTCAAATTTAACACAGTTAAACATATTTAATTAACCTCATAAGTTAACGTGTTTACATTGGCAGCCCTGACTTTCACACGCACACGTCTTATATGCTTGCCATGATTGCTGTTTTTGTTTTGGCTGCTTTCAAGTATACAGTCAGAAAAGTGGTGGTCTTTGCTTTGATGGGCTTATGTGACTAACGGGAGAGAGGATGAGGTGAGAAAGTGGGGGATAACAGGAAGACACTGCTGTGATGGAAGTAGAGAGGGTGGGACGTCCCAGCTGGACCCGTCTTTGAAATGGGCGAGCGGCCGAGGGGGGAAAACCAGGGAAGAAAGAGTCTGATTCAGGGAAATACCAACAAGTCGCTCTTCACGGGAATCAGAGGAGGTCTGGGAGAAGGACTTGCACTCCATTCAGTCCTAACCAAATGCATGTGCCTCCGCTTTCAACTCTGTGCGGTACTTTGTTATTTGTCTATTAGCATTAGAGGCTCAATGGGTGCAGTTAAATGGAGTCCTCTTTTGCTACAGTGGTTTCTGTGGGGTTTAACTCTAATGAAAAGGCAACGTTGTGGGCTGAAGTGAAAATGAATACAGAGTTAGAAAACAGATATGAAGCAGCTTTGAAGCGGCCTGTAAAGATTTTGGCCAGTCTTAAGAGAAGCCGGTTTTCAAATCCTGGCACCCCACACGTTATAGTTTTTACTACAATTGGCAACCTCCAGGAAATCTGGAGAAACGAAGATCTGGAATAATCTTTTAAGCCCCGTTCCAAGTCCTTTCTTCTCCACAGTCACGGAAAGCTTTTTTATTATTTGATCATTCTTGTGTTTCACACTACGATTTAAGGAGGAGCAAGTCTGTATAATCCGGACAATCGCACTGTTAAAAGTATATAAGTGCCCGACCCGTTTCATTTTACTCCTTGGGCATCCCTCCTTTAACTTTATTTCCTTAATTAGATCCAATGGGAAACTTTGCTCTAGAGTCCACTCTCACGCTAAAGTGCATCCATTTTGCATTGCCACACCAGTTTAACTTTGCATAAATCTATTTCAAGTAATTATTTGGTTAGATTTAAAGTAGGTTTGAGTTTTACCTTTCATTTTAAGATGCCATTTCCTATATTGCACCACATTTCAAGACTTATTCCACAAGAATCATTTGCATATTCCAGTCGTCGAATAACATGGAATCAGTAGTGTTCCTGGGCATTGTGTTGTGGATGTTGTTTTTGACTCATCACATCTCCCAAGGGTTGGATGACAGCTGACCCTGAGCGACAAACACAAGGGCGGGAGCAACACGGATGGCTACATGCTAACAAAACCAAGACGTAAAAGTCACAGGCGTCCTGATGTGTATAAAACTGATCCCCGCAAGCTCATCAGTGAGTTCATCAGAGGTCAAGATGTGTGTCTGTTTCGCCCAGAGGACACACCATGGGCTTTGAGTGTGAATCCCTGAGGTTTCACCTGGTTTCCAATCGAAACCATCTGAGACTCACCATCCCACGGACACTCCAGCGAACTGCTTAGCAAAATTTGTTAGGTTAAAATGATGCAGTAAATTTGTTTTGTTTTCAACCTGCAATGTATTGACCTTTAGATCTGTGGTTGCGTGTAATTATTTAGGGAAGAAATTTAGCGTAAGGATTTCAAAGTGGCACAAAGAGAGCACACACACACACCCTCCCCCTTGACCAGTGATTTCCCAGGGGTTGATTCAGAGGTCACAGAAAGGCCATCTGTAGCTGACCTTATTTAAAGACAACATATATTTAAATTAGCTATATTTATTGTTTAATTAGTTTGTTTTCTTGACTTTTCTTTGCTGCTTTTGTAACCAAAGCAGCACACAAGTAGTGAAAAATAATATGAACTAACTATATTATTTTATATTCTGCCGAAAATGTGAATGATGTTTGCTCATTCAAAACTCACAAATTGTGGTTGTTAGTTGGTGTTGCTCTGCATTCCAGTGATATTTCTATATGGTTGCTAGTGGCTTCTATTTTATGTAAATGAATTTCAGCAACAAAATTTAAAACATAATCATATATATAAACATATACATACAATTCAAAGGTTTGGGATCAGATTTTGTTAAATGTTGTGTAAAGCCTCTTATGCTCCAAATCTGAATTTATTTGACCAAAAATACCTACGCTATCTCACGACACAATTCGTACGAATTCGACGAATGATTAAAAAGTGTCTAATTCGTACTAATTCGTATGAGCTCACTCGTACGAATTCGTACGATTTGTCTAAACCCACGTGATGGGTTTAGGGGTGGGGTAACCGGTAGGTCATTTGTACGAATTCATACGAATTGGCCAATTCGTAAAATATGTACGATTAAGCGAAATCGTACTAATTCGTACGAGTGAGGTCGTATGAATTGTTACGAATCAGCCACTTTTTAATCATTCGTCGAATTCGTAAGATTTGGTCGTGAGATCGGGTTGAAAATACACAAAATATGGTAATGTTATAAAATATTATCAAATGATAAAAGCTGAATTGTCAGCATCATTAATTCAGTGTCACAATATCCTTATACTGTATAATATAATATACTGATTTGCTGCTCATTAATGTTTATGCTAGTCATTTCTGTTTATATTTTGCTTATATTTACATCTTTCCACAATTGATTGACATCCAATTAATTTTTTTATATAGATTTCATAATATAATATTTCAGTCTTTGAAATGCAAATCACTACCTGACATAATTACGTATAATATTCCCATATCTTTGGCTTGTTGCAAACATGATCTTGGCTGTCATGATCTTGGCGAACCAATTTCCCTCCTGACCACCCTGAAAGGAAGCCGCCCAATTAGAAGGAGCTCCTAAATATATGGCGGCTCATTCTCATTTCAAGAGCCCAGATGGTAGTACAAGTTACCTGTCTCCACAGGCCTCCTGAGAGGAGCATGGGGCTGGAAGCGGCCCACAGCCAATTTATCCACCCTTAGTTGGGTTGCTTGAGCTGCTGGTGAAATGCACCCTGAAACGTTCATGTTCCCTCGCCTGGAAGTTAATTAGAAACGTCTGTATTTGGCAGTTGGGGCATGCCGTGACATGTCACAGACGTGATAAGGCTATCAGATGCATTTGGCACAGAATTAAAAAGATGAAATTATGACTCACCGACATTGTCTGTTCAGTAGTTTATAGCGTGCAGAGAGCTGATGAGTGATTGGAATGAATCATCACTCAAGATCACAAATAATCAATCAATGATGTGATGGTCTGCCGCCTCAGTGGCAGTATAGAACCAGGACATGGGCGGGCATGCAGGTACGGATGAGATTGACAGAAAATATGAGCAATCAAGTTTGTCATTCTATACCTACTGTGAATTAAATATCAGTTTAAAAAAGAGTTGATATTAGCTTGTTTAATATTATTGTGCAACACAAACACGCATATTCTGAAAAAACATCTCAGTGTTTTTGTCCATATAATGAAACTCAATGAAGTCTAATGTCTGTGTACCACCAGACAAGTATGTGTTTACCATATGTGTTGTGGTCTATGTATTACAAAAACTTGTTCCTGACACGGACGGAATAAAACAATTTTAAAGATAAATTGCAACTTTCTTTTTCCTAGAACTTCTTTTCTCACAGTTGCAAATTATAAAATCTTATATAAATATTTTTTTTTCGCGTTTATATTGTATGCTCAATTCTGACTTTATAACAAGCAATTGCGAGTTTATATCATGCAATTCTGAGACAAACATTCACAATTACCTTTTTTACTTTCCATTATGGATGTATGTTGATAATTGGTTGGATAAATAAAATAAAATCTACTCATCATATAAAGAAATAATTTCTCCTCACAAGACTTGGATTAAACCACTCAATTCATTTAGATACATTTTTTATGCCTTTTTTACTTTTTTTGGATCTTGGTTTTAGTTACTGAACTTTCAATGGAGGGACAGAAACTTCTCAGGTTTTATTAAAAAATATTTTTATTTATGTTTTGTTGATGAACTAAAATCTTATGGCTTTGGAACAACGTGAGGGTGGATAAATGTTTCATTTTTGGCTGTATGTTTCATTTAAGGCTCAAGGTTATCTTCTGCCAAAGAAAGAGTGACTGAGACTGAATCTGAGTAGGTCGTATTTCATCTGGTTGATTTTGCCATGTCTGTGACAGTGAGCGATGTCCTCAGCCAGCTGTGTTTAAGCATGCACAAGCTGTCGCCAATCAGAGCAACTCCCAGTGTGTTTCAGAAGCAAGGTGACCGGCCTTGTTATTACCTCATCAACCAAAAGGACAAAAGACGACTGCATGGTTGCAGTCATCCATGCTTACTGTGGTTGCCTTGGAAACCAGCTGCTCAGCTGGAATGTTGGAAGTAGTATGAGTAGGGGGGTTACCGAGGGGCGACTGGATTACGCCCCTCTCCAAAAAAATGGAGATCAAGCCCATTGAGAATGTAACAGTTCAGGAGACAGATCAGAGCCGTAGGTCAACACAAACTGAGCTGAATGTTTTGCAACTTTAGAGCTGACGGAGCAATTTTCCATCATGGAAAAGCCTCATGTTGGGAAAAGCGAGCTGGCTGGGAGAGGAAGCCGTTCCTAATTTGTAGTACCCACTTCTGCATGGCACGCTGCAAGTCAAGCATGCTTTTTCCACTGCATGAAACAGGCTAAACAGACGTCAATAAAGACCAATAGACTAATTCAAGTGATTTAACAGACTGGAAGAAGCTAAAGCAGACCGAGCAAGGTTTCTTATTTGCACCTAATCCCTGTAATTTTAAATCCATCAATCTAATTCATATTTCATAAGTTCCCCTTCTTCTCAGGCCACAGGGTTCAGAGATTGACCAGGGATATGCATTTCCAGAACCCTCCCGAAAATAAATCACACTGGCTATGGGCCTTATTCATGAAACACGAGCAGAGCGAATCATTCGTAAAAGTGTTCTTGCAAACAGTTGCATTCGATTCAATGGGACAGTTTACACGACCAAAAATTTTGAACTTTATATTCATCATATCCAGATGAAAAAAAAATACAACAGTTTTTTAGAAAATATATTAGGCAGCATGGTTGTATTTCATGACTCGATTTCAATACTCATATTCAACAAATATTTCTTGAGCACCAAATCCATATATTGGAGCGAATTAACTTTGGCCCTGTTTACACCTGGTATTTAGATGCATTTTTGTTCAACAACCCTAATTTTAAGTGTAAATGGGATCCAAAACATTTTGAACTTGTCAAATTTCAAAATGCCTGACCTGAGTGCACTACCCAGATGGGATTTAAACTTTGTCACCTGAAGACCCAAGTTTGGTTTGAAGACAAAAAAACGCACCAAGCACAATGTTCTCTCACCGCTCTTTCTTACACTCACAGCTTTCGGCCTTGTCTTGGCGGCTGTCAGAGCAGAAACTAAAGCTGCTGCTCTCCGTATGTTTTCCGCCATCTCCTTTCGCTTTCATATGTAAATTGCGCGAGCCTATTTCGTCCATTAGATCGAAAGATCTGAAAAAAAACAAATACTTTTACCTGCCCATCGAACCTCCCCTTGAAGAAATCAGGACAGAAGTGGTCGAAAGTGGACAAAATAAACAGATTAAAACACTCCTCCGTCTCCTCATCCACTTGTGATCCGATAGACATCTTAATACCAGGTCTAAATAGGGCCAACAGACAAGTAAGCGAGTGTGCTATAAATTCAGCAACATTTCAAACATTATATTGATGTCACATGATCATATCACATAGCATGTTGGATTCTTAGGGAAAAATGAGTTTATTCGAATGAAATTTTGTTTAGAAATCTCTTTTAGCAGTCAGGTACAGCTTATATTACTTCTAGTTTAAAATAAAAGTGGAAAAGTTGAGTGCATTTCATTGTAGGAAGTGTGTATGCTTTGCATATTTTGGCAAATGTAGCAGATTAATAGGAAATGCTAACAGATCCAATTTAGTATAGGATACTATAGCATATTCCATGCTCTGCAAAATATACATGCTACGTAAATAGAAATAGCATAGGTAATATGCTATTCTGACCTGCAGAGTTCATAAGCATGCCTCTATTTGGTCTTGACTTGAGAACTGGGGTACAAAACCAATGCCTTACACAACCCTTGATGATTAATGGTATTATCAAGTTCGCTCGGTGCCTTGAAATATACCCACTGAGCGACAAGAAGTGCAGCCTTCTAAATCATCCAAAAACAGCATTGGCTGTTAGCCACAACGAGAGATCAGTCTGTTCAGATGACAGTGGTACATTAGGTAGGGTGGAGTGGTTAGAAAACAGAAAGCTTTGACACTCAAGAGACATAAAGATGGCAAGCGATAGCACGTGTTGCTGCAGGCCAGAGATGAAGACGGAGATTGCTCCAGGGAAGGAAATGAGGTGGTCAGAGACCACGCCACACGCTAATCCTCTCTTTCCCGGCTCTCAGTCTGACTGCACCGGTTCCCGTCTCCGTGTCTGTCTCGCAGGCGAATGGGAACGGATCTGGTGCTCTCTCAGAGCCAGCTCTAGAGTGCTCTGGACATGTTTTTTCAATTGCACTGATGAGACAGGCTGGCTCCTAATAAACAGAGCCTTTGGTTTAAATGACAGGTCTAATTTCACATACTGTGATGAGAGACTGTGGAAACGGAGCCTGAGTCATTCGGATCCTTCGAGATTAATTCTCTTTCCTGTGAAGATTAAGTGTGTCGCAGAGCTGATATCTGATTAGGGGACTTGGGGGACTTGTTTATAATTAGTTTGGGTGTAATCTCGTTTCACAGCACCTCGTGGGGAGGCAAATGTTTTCGCAAATTTATCTGCATAATTGGTCAAGGTGTTAATCAGGTTTGAAGATACCTGCTGGCTAGATAAAGCAATCATTAGACCTGTTCTACATAGCATCACTGAGGATTCATGGGTAAATGATATGGCTCAACATTCTTTAGATTATAAAACATTATTCGTTATGAAATGGATAGTTGTAAAATCTATTTGGATAAAACAATACTGCATGTGGAATTATTTTAATGTTTTGTTTGCTTTATGACTGGATATTTAGGGGCTGGATATAAACAAGTGGCATTTAAAACTTGCTGAATAAGGAATAGACAGAGAGTGTTTTTCGAGTCTTGGCTCTTCATTAAATCCATAGTTCCACAGGCCAATGTTTGACCAAATGCAGAGCTGTTCACCAGACAGATGGTTCCCCTTGTATTTTTCATTTCCACACTCTTCCTTCAGCTCACGCTCAGGTTAGAAGAAAAGACTCAAGCCTCAGACACACGCCAAATGAATCTCCACTGCCATAATATTTGTCTTGACACCCAAAGCTTCCTGAACTCTTTGTAAAGGAAGAGATCGGAGGTGTCATCTGTATGGCACATTAAAGACCTCTGACTGTTTATTTGTTGTCAGATGGGAAGGTAGGGTGAGAAAAACTCGGCCTGTCCTGCTGTTCAGCAGCACACAACCAAAGGGAAGTGGGTCTTTATTGGTGACCCCCCAACCAGGGCACACTCAGATTTCCCCCAATTTATGGATACAGTTCAGTCAAAACGAGGGTTTGAATTTGGGGCTCAGCAATAAAGCCAATGTGCTTGAAGAATATAGCGCAAAAACAAGTGGTTGAAGCTGGTGGACAGAGAAAAAAAACATTGAATGCCAAAAAACTACTTGAGAAACACTTTGAGGAATCTCCCAACATGTGCTTCTATTTAAAGATTGAACTGCTCTACCAGGAGTGGGGTTTGAACCCACGAGGACATTTGTCCATTCGATCTTAAGTCCAACGCCTTAAAGGAGAACTCCGGCGAACAATGAACCTTTGGTCTAATAAAACATCGGTACCTCGTCAATTTTTCTCTGAGGTTTGTTTTCATGATAATCGAATGTATAGAGTTTTATCTCTAAAAACTGTTTAGAGTATAATGCTAGTACTGGGGGCATTGACCAACTAAAATGAAATCGCTAGTTTATACCACTAACAAGGCTCAAAAGAGCCCCGCACTAACACAGTAACATAATGAGGCTCCATACATGCAAAACGAAGCATTGACAACTTTGTAAGTGTACAGACCGTTTAATAAGAACATAAGTTATAAAGACCGTTTACTTCCGTTTACTTCGTGTAGACATACAGAAGCCATCTTAGGAAATAGTCTCGATAAGTTGATCCCCGAACGCCGTTCATACAGTTCAGCTCACTAAGCACGACGTTCGGGGATCGACTTATCGAGACTATTTCCTAAGATGGCTTCTGAATGTATACACGAAGTAAACGGTCTTTATAACTTATGTTCTTATTAAACGGTCTGTACACTTACAAAGTTGTCAATGCTTCGTTTTGCATGTATGGAGCCTCATTATGTTACTGTGTTAGTGTGGGGCTATTTTGAGCCTTGTTAGTGGTATAAACTAGCGATTTCTTTTTACTTAGTCAATGCCCCCAGTACTAGCATTATACGCTAAACAGTTTTTAGAGATAAAACTCTTTACATTCGATTATCATGAAAACAAATCTCAGACAACGATTGACTAGGTACCGATGATTTATTAGACCAAAGGTTCATTGTTCGCCGGAGTTCTCCTTTAACCACTGAGCCATCCTGGTCACTTCTGAATGCATTATGCCTGATATTGACTACACTCTCTGAACGAATAGATCTGATCTCATTGATTTCAAAATGAAAGTATGGCCAGTCCAAAAGATTGAATTTGAAAAAAAAAATAAATTGGAATTGTCTGCTATTAAGACATTTATAAAACACATTGGCCTGAACCTTTAATTGAGTAACTGTTGAGTAAATGTCCATGTGGTGTAATTTATTGTTTGTAAATCATATGAAATTGCTTTTGAATGCATAAAAAAAGCTACAAAATGAGTGCATTCATTAAATCAGCTTCAGTCTTGTGAGGATGGAAAGCACACATAAATCAGTAACCATGGTTTCTGGTGACTTAATATTGCCATAGCGACGGAGAGATCAACAGGGACTCTGCAGAAGGTGCGGATAGCATCTATATACAACCTGTCAGTCGCTGGGCTCAGGTCCTCTCACTTTGTAAAACAGCAGGCATCCCTCCTGACATGGTTCTTATTAGCACTCATATAGTGAAGTGCTCAAGTGAGACGAGACCTGTTTTGTAAGAAGCACGCATTGTACACAAGGGAGAGCAGGGAAAGAGGTTTCTGGGGGAAAAACAAACATCTGGTTATTAAAATGACCATGAAACTAATATCTCACCAATATTTTGTCTTGCCTAAACATATGTCCATTGATGTAGTTTTTTGTTTATTTTCTATTTCATTGTTGAACAGATGCTATTATCTACAGATTTTGCAGCACACTACAAGGACTGTTTGAACCCACAAGGACATTTGTCCGTTGAATCTTACTTCCAATGTCTTAACCACTCAGCCATCCTGGTTACTTTTACAGGTGCTTCAGAACCACTTTGAGAAACTAGACTTTTTGTAACACAACCACCAAAACATGCATCACTATTCCATTTGAAATTCACAATCATCGACTAGAAATGGGATTTGAACCCTAAAAGACATATATCCATTGGATCTTGAGTCCAACGCCTTAACCACCCAGCAATTCTGGTTATTATGTGGAGCTTCCACTTATTAGTAACACAACCACATTACTATAACGCAATTATAGTACAGTTGCATTACAATATTCCATGTAACATTCACAACAATCTGTGAATGTGGGGAGTGGGGCTCAAACCCAGAAGGACATCTAACTCAACCACTCAACCATCCTGGTAATTTTGGTACGCTAACACCCCTTTGTTCGTTTAACAGCTACTTCAGAACCACTTTGAGAAACCAGTTTGTTAGTAACGCAACCACATTTATTACTACATCTTAACGATCCTGGTTACTATGTAAGAATATGTTTGCTAAATTTAATGATGAATTTAAAGCTGGATCTATGTTTTTAAACAGATTGTGCAGCTGCTCAGTGTGTGTTCTTATCCGTCCTTAATGCCGAGTGAACGCGTCCCTTTAAGCATCTTCCCCATTTGTGACACAACCGCGTTCTGCTTTGATCGCCTTCTGTACGGCTCACCAAGCAAATGCTTTAATTAGTGCTTTATTGACTAATGCTTTTCTCTTGGCCCTGTGTCACTAGCTTTGCCGGCCACCGGCCCATTCTTTGTGGATTAACCCCTTTCTGTGCGCAGTTTAACCAGCCATTGTCCTGCAGTAACGTGAACTGTTCTTGCAGGAGGTTTCGCACACAAAAGCCCTTCAGTGCTCAAGCAGACCTCAAAGAGCCATCATCCCTCCATCTCCAGCTCTTCAAAGACTCCTTCATCATTCTGAATCCCTCTGTCCCTCCTCAGGCCCTCGTTTAGGAGCCCATCGGCCCTCACCTCCCCCACTGACCAGCACACTTATCCCACTGTCTCCTGGGAGCTAGGGGCTCATAAGTAAGACCTGGACAGCTGATAATGACTTTGCAGCTCTGGGGGAAGGAGATCACCACTGTGTTTTAGTGGTTATCGCAGTGGTGGTCTATGTGTACATGTAGGGTCCAAAATCCTCACTCCACGGCAAATACAAAAGACTTTTTCCCACTTACTTTTTAAGAAATGCAACAACATAGTGGTTAAAACGGCAATAGACTGACCCTTTTTGACTTGCTTGAATGAAAAAAAGAGATACAAACTGTTTACCAAAGAAAATCTACTACCACCAATTTTAGCTGTGTGTAATTCCACAAAGCAATTAACTTATTCCTGGTGTTGAAAAATGAGAAACAAAATTGCAATGGGTGATTTCTGTTTTTCTGACGTAGTTGGTGTTTCTCCTGATTTGGACTTGCAAATATAGATCGGAGCTAGTTCTCACACTTTTTTTTTTTTTACCTTTTACCAAGGAAATTTACCTATTTTGGAAAGTCAGTTTATATTTAAGAAGTCATGGCCACAAAAAAGCTTCTGAACATTCCTGCTTTATTGCCCAGGAAAAAGAGACAGTTGACTGAACACAGGTTGACTTTTCATGGCAACATGTCCCAACATATGCCATTGAACATAGGTTATATCTGTTTATTGATGCTGTGTTGCAACTTGAATATATTGGCAGACCAGACATGTCAATTTAGATCGAGGGTGAGGGGATTTATCCTCCGTTTCTTATTTCTATCACTCTATTTAAGAATAGTGGACACCTCCTTATGTGGAGTCTTTCATCTCTAATGATCTCTTGTAATGAGTAGACCTTTGCCATGCTAATGAGCTTTCAATTGTTCCTGCTTTTCCAGGTCTTCTCCATCAGCAGGGGCAGCACTCTTGGCTGGGGGCTTCACCCTTTCCATCTCCTAAAAACCCTGCTGGATCTCAGCAAAAGGGGGGGCAGATAGTTGCCTTTGAAGAGCACATAGTCATTATCTTTTCCGAGGGCTCTCTTTGGGTAATTGTGGTGGCTTTTTGGTGCGAATGATTTCTTGATAGTGTAGACGAGCGATTCCCAGCATGTGCTTAATTTCTTTCTGTTATTTTTTTCTTTTCTTTTGTCCATCATACCTGACAGGTCACGGGGGAAGGGTTCGCTTGCCGCAGGGTGCTGCAAATCAATATAACACACTGGTTCTTTTCCGATAAATGACACAGGGATGGAGGAAAATGAGGTAGACAGACCGAAGTGAACTGGTTTATTGGAGACTCGATTACTCAAGCTATTAATATGCGCAGCCTCCTCGTTTTCCTTAACGACTTCTTTACCTATTTCCGGCCTCCTGAAAGCTTCAGTCTATGTTGAACGGGGATTTGTACGGAGCTCTACAGCAGTCTTTGTTTCTTGATCTCTCTACGAGTGCTCTTGAGTTACTGGAATACCAGTGTTTCTAAAAATGAGTCCGCACTCCCCCTGAGGAGGACAGTGAGAGATTTACACAGCTGGTCCACGAGGATAACACAAACTCCAAGCTCTCCATCCATTCTTTCTTTCTTTCTTTCTTTCTTTCTTTCTTTCTTTCTTTCTTTCTTTCTTTCTTTCTTTCTTTCTTTCTTTCTTTCTTTCTTTCTTTCTTTCTTTCTTTCTTTCTTTCTTTCTTTCTTTCTTTCTTTCTTTCTTTCTTTCTTTCTTTCTTTCTTTCTTTCTCTTTTCAGAAAGAGAGGGTGTTGGGTACATATTACGTACATTCCCTCCAGCTGAACTCACCCCTCATCTGATTCCTGCGATCTGGGTGGTTTCTGTGTATATTGATTCATCCTTTTATCAAATGTCAAGAGTTGTTTATGCACCAGTTGGTTTTTTTCTCTCTAGATATTTATTTCTTTTTAAAGATGTCTAAAACAGAATTTTTGATGTACAAAAGCCCTCTTGAACGTGCATAGAACAAGTAATCGATCGTGTAAACTATGTAGTAACCTAAAATGACCAGCTGACTGTACTTTGAATATCAAATACTGATTTGTGTTTTTAAATTAGTTTATTGTGTGAGGAGAAAAAGAAGAGTTAAATGAGAGACTTTCCACTTTTGTCCTGAGCAAACTATGAGCTCCGCCATGATGAACACTAATTTCCGTTTGTGTACTGTCCTGTTTTGTTCTCCATTGGAATTTATTGTTAAAACGTAAATAAAAAGAGTGACTGAATTAATTAGAAACTTTTTGAACATTACTAAAAATTCAAATGAGTGCAGGGTTCAGCTGTCCTGTTTTTGGATGCCAAAAGCACGGCAATAAAATGAAGAAGTTCCTGGGACGTACGTGTTTTGTGCGCCAGCAAATATGAAAACATTGTCTGTGAATGGCACCATATGCCTTGCATTTTATGCCAAATACTGAGAGAAAACAAGCAAGGCTTGCAGCATTTCAGTTAAAATATTCCCGATAAAAGGCACTCTTATCATTTTTGAGGACTGACCAATCAGAATCAAGTATTCCAGAAAGTCTTAACTGATAGGTCAATCATGCCATTCCACTGTCAAATCTTTGTATAGTGATTACTTAGCTTGTATGTCTTACATTAGTTATATTCCCTTTTAAAATTAACACACTTCAGCCATGAGTGGGATTTAAACCGATTTTTTTTGTTCAAAGAAGGCAACAACCTACCAAACCCACAAGGACATTTGTCCAACGCCTTAACCACTCGGCCATCCTGGTTACAATTGACACTTTTTGTCACACAGATTAACTAACTACACCTTTTGCCTCAATATATTTGCCACTTAATTACTGCTTATCAATATAAATATTGCTTCTGAGAACGTTCTATCAATATTTCCTGTAAAACTGATTTGCTGAGTTCTAATAGTGAATTGTGTTGCTGAATATGTTTAAAATACGGCCCTATAGGATATAGACTTCATTAAGAGCAGCGCCACCGTTACGTTTAGGTATGGGGTTAGATTTAGTGATGTAGAATATCTAATATCATACACAATAAAACATTAATATGTGTTTATAACAACTAATAAACAGCCTGCATAGTAATATGCATGCTAATTAGTAACTTTAATAGTGAGAATTGAACCATAAACCAAAGTGTTGCCGACATTTCATGTTTTTAAAGATTTCACGCACTTGACAGCTATAAAACCAATGAAGACACTTTATTCACTCTATTCAGTTGTGTTGGATTCATCATCAGGAGTGTGTTGATTGATGGTACTGTAGGCTACTATTATTCAATTATTGACTTTCAGCAACTGTTTTATTGTTATACCATTAGATCAGTATGTGGTCTTTATTAAGGATATACATATATATATATAAGCAACATATTTGGAAAAAACTTGCATATTTAGTCTTTCTGACAATTTTTCAGTGAAATTAAAAAGCGTTTTGAATCTGCCAAAAAATTGATTTTGTCAGCATTTAGGTGGATATTAGCGTAAATATGCTAATAAACATGGGCTAAAAGCCCAAAATTGTACAATTTCCCTTCAGTCAGTCCTGTCAGGGGGTCTGGTTTAAATTGTGGCCTAGTAAAAGCAGCTGCATCTTTTCCATGTCAGAGAAGAAGGAAAACACACGCAGCCCCCGTCAGGCCTGTGAGTCCGGCAGGGTCATAACCCAGCACCTGAGCTAATCATGGACATTATCAAAACAGCAGGCTCTCTGGGGTCTGTTTGTTTATGCTATCCAGGGTGGCCCCTCGCTCTCCCCGGGCCTGGCCCGGTCTGGCCCTTGTAACAGCACCTGGGGCAGACAGTAAACACCTCTGCCTCAGTGCTGGACGAATGGGGTGCTAAAACTGAACAGGAAAGAGGAAGAAATCCTTAGCTGTAAGTCAGTTCGTGAATTAAAACATCAGAAAAGATGATAGATGATGTCAGTGGAAACTGAAGTTCTTAAAGGAGTAGTTCACTTTTAAAAAACTTTTGCTGATAATTTACTCACCCCCATGTCATCCAAGATGTCGATGTCTTTCTTTCTTCAGTCGAAAAGAAATTAAGGTTTTTGATGAAAACAATCCTGGATTTTTCTCCTTATAACGGACTTCAATGGGAACCAAACGGAAGCTGCACTGAAACTGTCCAAAAGACAGTTTCAGTGCAGCTTCAAAGGGCTTTAAACGACACCAGACGATGAATAAGGGTCTTATCAAGCGAAACAAAGTGATTGCTCATTTAATAAATAAAAAAAGTTTAAGTTTCATAAGCACAAATGCTCGCCTTTGCTCTGTTCTGTGATGAGTGTTCGTGACTCTCCTGTTCAAACTCGTTCATCAAAATGAACAAATCTTTTTTCGAGTCACCACTCGAAGGCTCCTGGATAAGACCCTTATCCCTTTGAAGCTGCAAAGAAACTCTCATTTGGACCTTGAACCGTTTGGTTCCCAATGAAGTCCATTATATGGAGAAAAATCATGTTTTCATCAAAAACCTTACAGTAATTTCATTTCAACTGAAGAAAGAAAGACGTGGACATCTTGGATGACATGGGGGTGAGTAAATTATCAGCAAAAGTTTAAAAGTGAACTACTCCTTTCAAAGAAACTTTTTTTTGCTTGGTGTGAAGCATTTTTTTTATAATCCAAAGAACCTTTTAAAGAACCTTTCAGTGGAATGATAAGTTTCCTTTGATATATCAGACCGTTCTGTTGGATATATGTAAGGTTCTTCATGGAAAAGAATTTGCACTCTATTTGTAAGGATTGTAGCACCAAATTATCAATCATACAGAAGTGTGTGTATCTGTACTGTCATAACCACAGTACTGTTTAACTTCAGATTCTTTTGTTGATGACACAAGCACATTAGCACCAACTTGCATCTCCTCCACTAGAGCTGGGGTTCAAATCCACTTAAATCCATTGGATCTTAAGTCCAATCCTTAACCATCCTGATTTCAAGAAGGTGAATATTTCTTTTTCTTGATATTTGTTTTCAGATGCCAAATGTCACATTCTGGTCTGTCCACATGCTGAGAGCAGATGAGTCTGACTCAAGAATGCATTGCAGGTCTGACTCCTCTCTGAATCCCAAATCAAGCTGTAATGAGGACCTGATAAGAACTGAAATCTAAACATTCTCTCTTTTCAATCTGTCTTTGTCTCTCTTTAAATCCTTTTGTCTGTCTGTTTCCTCTTCACTCTCAATTCATTTCAAGGAGCTTTACATTACAAAAGTGGGTTTCATATTGGTAATTCTGTTTTGCATTGGCCGTATCAGTTAAAAAAAACAAAAAAAACAAATAGACCAGTCATAGTCAGTCATGATAAAAACTTTTCTCAGGTGCAAAATGTTCAAATAATTTTGTTCATATGTCACACGTAGTAGCGATTGTGTGATCAGTGCTGAAGGACATCTGCTCCTGAGAAACAACTGCATGAAATGTGTCCTTGCTCATGTCTCTTAACTGGAATTACTGTAAAGGCTGACAGATCTGAGTGTATTTTATAAGGTCCTCTGGGTTCATAAATCAAGCCGAAGCCTTTTTCATTTATTCATCTTTATAGCCGTCCTCCAAACAGCTGTAAACAATGACGTTTTCTGGAACATATCAATTTATTGATTGAATCTACTTAAAAGAAAGCTCCTTTCATTATTGCCATCCCAGTATATCTGTCAAAAGCTCTGGGTAGAAACATAAACCATATATATTTACTCACTAAAAGATCCTTGTGCTTGATTATGTTGGGTTTTATGGAGCAGCTGTAGTTCTAATGCACATTGTCTGATGATGGATTATTCTCATTCCATTGTCTTTGATATTATTAATGATACAGGAGGTGCTACTAATTTATGTTCTAAAAACGTTTTCCATTCAGTTCTGGTTGTGAGAATGTTGAAATATCCATGTGCATAGAAACATATTTTAGTCTTTTTAGATCCAGAGCACAGATGGTATAAGGATCCCTTATGAAAGAAAAATTTACTTGAAATATGTTGTAATATATTATTTTCCTTTCCATTTTCCAATATTATTATATATTGGAAATACATGGAGTATATTGATGATACATATTCTATAATATATTAAATATATTGTAATATATTGCAAAATATACAAATGACTGCCACTTTCAGTATATTGAAATATATGGTATATATATATATATATATATATGGTAAATGAATATATAATATATGTAATTATATATCCGAAAATATATCCAATTTTATATTTATTAATATCCACCATAATGTATTACAATTTTTATGGGATAATGTATTGGTTATATATGTAAAGATATAAGGTCCCATGTATATTCAATATATGGTAGAATACATTTCAATATATATATATATATATATATTAAATTATATGGAAATGTATAAAATATATGTATAGATATGTGTTCCATATATTGTGGAATATATTTAATATATATATATATATATATATATATATATATATATATATTACTTTAATTATTTACTTTAATTATATATAAATATTTTACTTCATACTATCAGTGTGTATATTCTACTATATATATATATATATATATATAGCACATACATATCTTTATAGCCAAAGATTATTACATGAATTAAAGTTTGATTATTAAGAATTGCGAGAACAGCTTTAGAGCTGGGCCTCCTCTCTTCACCACACCGGATCTGGCCCGACACTGTTGCTGTCTGGGAAGTCTCTTTGATATTTTTTTTTTTATGTCACAGGGCTGATGAATTTTTTCTTCCATTTGGATGTCCACAATCATAAATCTGTTTGTTTAGAAATATAACAGCACACCTTCCAGAGATATACTTTGTGTTTTTGTGTAATTTGTGCAATACGATTTAGTCCAATCCTTAGTTTCCTCCTTAACCTTAAGTATTAGCAACAGCAATAGTGATGGATGCCTGTCTTAGCAAGGCACTACTAATGGTGTGATGGTGAGCCAAGGAGCAGAAGGGAAGCAGGAGGTGTGTGTGCAGAGGGTCGTTTATTCATTACTTGCAGTCGGACAGTGGCTGCCGGCCAGCACATAAATATGAACAGGACATCGGGACAGCGTGCCAGGGTGACAAATGACTGCCGCAGTGTGTGAAGAGACCATATTTCAAGGAGGAATAGCAAAGACACTACACTCTCTCACACACTCAGCATGATGACCTTTCCCACGTGAGGATCTGTGTGTGTAATCTCAGGTTGCACTAGCATAACAATCTCTGCTACAAGCTCAGCATTCTGGGCGGCAGTTTCATCTCGCCATAAACGAGGGTGCAATAAATGCTTGAGTATTTAAACCGCCCGAGACGAGACGTGTGACCTTTGATCCGTACGTTGAAAGGCAATATGAACGATTGATTTATATTCAGTTCGACTCACCTCCTGTCTTTGTGTAAAGCTCAATGCTGAAAGAAAGGTCAATGGTTAGTGAACATTTCTTGTAGTTATATGTAATAAATGTTGTTATAAATGTTATTCATGTATTTTGATTCTTTAAAATAGTTATTTCTTGAGATTTTTCCTGTTTGAGGAATGTTGGAGATGATTAAAGAATTCAGTGATTAGGCCTGCACACCTTTATATTAGAATTGTGTCTTTGTTTTGATCAATCCTTAGTCATTTTAGCAGCATTTTGCTTTTTTATTTTGCCTTGATCCATTGAATATTTGACCAATGAACTCCCTTCCCTGAATCCTTCCATACACATGTGGTTTTGAACTTTGGCCCTGACCCCTGGAGGACATTGGACTGCCTGCAGTTGATCTTTATCTCTTGGAGATTCCTTGTTTCATCTTGCCTCTCTCTGTTGTCTTTGGCCTCTTCCTGCAGTTTGTTTGTGATTTCAAACAGAGCTTATGATAACAGGGTTGAGCTCTCATGATACAGAGCTCTGATAAGGGTCTTGATATCAGCTCCCACAGAATCAGGTTATCCCAAAACTTGACCCAGACAGGAGAAAGCCTCTATTTTATTATCTGATGACTTGAAAAGTGTCGCTCGCATTGGGAAGCTAGATTAAACATGAGCAAGGTCACTAGGATCTGGTCAAGGATGTTGGTGGTCACGGCACCAGGCTTTTAAAGGCATCCTTCCACACACATTCCTGTTCTTTTTCATTTCAAGTCCCTTATTGCACGGGGATCTATCTCAATCCGCATCTGATTGCTATCATAAAGTTCATGTGCGGGCTTGACATGCTCTCAAAAGCTTTCATCACGTGTATTCAGGTCAGAGGAGATATAGAATCGGCATGAATCTTTTCACCACATTCTACGTGGGAAATAATTCATCATTATAATAATTATATTAGGGCTGTGAAATCCAAAATAAAAGTTTGCTTAAACATAATAAATGTTTGTGTAGTGTGTATAATTATTTTGTATATATAAATACACACACATGCATGTATATCTTTAAGAAATAGCCTATTTGCATGTATAGTTTATATATATTTATACATAATTAATATTATATATAAATAGAAATATTTGATATGTTGAGAACACTCTTTTCTTAAAAATATGCATGCATGTGTGTGTATTTATATATACAAAATAATTATACACACGACGCACACATATATTAAACACAAACTTTTATTTTGAATGTGATTAATTGCGATTAATCATTTCACAGCCCTATTACATAATTATTTTATTTATTTAATTATTTATAATTTACTTTTTTATTTAAATTTAAATTTTTATTTAATAAAATACTAATAAATAAACTAAACTAAATTATTTTTGATGAACCCATTAATACAAAATAAACCCATAAATATTGTCAGAATTATATTCAGAATTTATTTTATTTTCTGTGGTAACAGGCTTGCATACACAATCCTGGATAGACATTTAATATGATTTGCACAAGATTCAGAAAATTTCAAGAAGAGCAACAGTGTTGCTCAAAACAAAACATATAACGCTGGCAAGTTACTGTTGACGTCGAGCAGAGCGCTTTGAAGTGTTTGGTGGTCAGGAGCGCTTGTTCTTGTTTTGGAAGTGATATTAATCAAAGATTAATGTGTTGACAGCTTCATGCATCTGTTCTTCAGCCATTTTTAATGCCCCTATCAATGTTGTCTCACCTCTCATGTTGTCCTGCAACATTTTCATGTCCTGAGGGCCCTTTTTTATCTTTTCTCCCATCTCACTTTCTCTTTTTTTTGTTGTGACAGTTACGTAAGAACCAAATTCCTCCATTCCTTTCACATAAAACAACCATCTGACTTTGATCAAGCAAACCACAAACCTTGAGTCAAACATAACTGAATTATCACATCAGCATCTCTGGCACAAAACTTGAGCGTCGGTTTCTTTTTGTTGTGCCATCGTCATGACAACTATGCCATCTGTCACAACAACAAGTGGACTGGACAAAGATAATAAACTTCCTTCAATCCTCATTAATATCTTATTTAGAAACTGTTCTTGGGGTTATCTTGATTTAAAAGAGACAAAAATCTGCCAAATGTAGCCTATAAACGTGTTTTTCTTCTTTGTTAAGTTAAGGACGGTGCTTATATATATATATATATATATATATTTTATATAAATATAAATATTTTATATTTTTTCTTAAATATACATGCATGTGTGTGTATATATATATATATATATATATATATATATATATATATATATATATATATATACAAAATAAGTATACACAGTGCATATATTGTGTAAACACAAACTTTTATTTTGGATGCGATTAATCCCGATTAATCATTTGACAGCCCTAAATATATATGAATGTGAATATACATATGATATATATTCATATATATTCAGCCCTAATATATATGAAAATGAATGCAATTCGGAAAGTCAAAACCATTGAAGCGGGACATTGTTTTATTACGGCAACACTGATTGAATTTTGATTGATTTGATTTTCTTTGAGATCATAACAGGGTAACAACCCCTGCCTGGATAAATGTTTTTTTTTTCAATCCCAAACATGGGATTTGTGCCTCTAATGCTTTTAAAACAACTGGGCACCGAATTGTAAAGTGAATTCGTGAAAAATGCACAGTGACTCTGGGAACATTCACAAAAGAATCTATGAGAATGTCATGATTAATAAAACACCTCACACTTTGCAATATCAAACACTTTTGCGTTAATCATATTTCTATGTAAAGGGTCCACACATATTATTTTCAGTCTATTTCTCATGAGCTGCCTTTGGTCATATAACTGAAACTCTTATCGAGTTTCCATCTGGCCGAGAGTTGCTTCAGGTAACGGTGGACAGCAGACAGAACGGCTCCAGGCTGCTTGTTAACCTTGAAGTCATACAGAACCAGAGAAGTGCAGGACTGATAATGAGCTGGAACCCGCGGACCCTCTAGACCACCGTTCACTCTATTTTCATTCCTCTGCATGTCCCAGTGTCTACGCCGAGCACAATGGGAAAACGATACCGGTCATACATTCTCCCCAGACCATAGCCTCTGTGTTCAGACGGCGATTTGATCATATCAAACCTGACATCATGGAGGGAGACCAGACAGAAGAAAAAACATAGGACTTCTAACAATTTTTACCTCAGCTGCTTTTCTCAGAATTAAATTACACAAGAGACAAAAATTGCACAATTTTTGAGCTATTGTAATTTTAAAAAAACATCAAATTCAATGTGGATAGCAATGAGGAGAATTGGATGAGAAATGTTTGAGATCATACTGAAATCGTAAAAAAAAAAAAAGTTTCCGTTTGGATTTAAAGGCATGTTTAAGATTCTATGATTGGATCATTATTGAGTTCTTAAAGTTTCCAGCATGTTACATGTATGGCAACAGTTCTTATAGCCTTAACCAGCACAGTCTCATCCCAAGACGTCATATAACTGATGTTTTGGGACGTCTTTTGACCATACGTCAATATTCGCCTTTTTAGGGCCCCCTTAAACGTCGGTAGATGAGGTTATGGGATCCTAACTCTACCACAGACCTAAACCTAACCCTAAACCTAACCCGTCACCTAACTGACGTTGAAGGTAAAGCGTCAGTTGTATGACGGCCCGGGATCGCCATCTACCGACGTTTAAGGGGGCCCTAAAAAGGCGGATATTGATGTATGGTCAAAAGACGTCCCAAGACGTCAGTCGTATGACTTTTTGGGATGAGACTGTTACCCTAACTAATGTGTTTAGCTTTTCATTTCTTAAAACAACACTATGCAGGATTTCCATTTTTGTCAAACTGTGACCCCTTGTACTATCGTAAATAGCACTCACGCAGAGATGTCTCTACACTCACGGCCTGATCCCCTTCGCCTGTATAACGGTACCTGTTCAGTAGGATGGAAGCTGTAACGAGTGGAAATAAGGTGTGGTCCCTTTAAGAGCTGCACCCTGTTGAACTGTCGGTAGTCTGTATTGTATGCGCCTCGAACACCACATGTATACGGCACCGGGTTATTTCTGTTTTATGTTTATTTTAGCAGATCTTTCTTGTCGTAAAGCAATTCGGTACATTGCTAGACCTGATATCACACGACATTTCCTGACACCACAGCCGGCGGCCCGCCGGCTCAAAGTTTCAAGTGTGTTTTTTCCGCTCACAGGCAACAGGGGGTGGGCGAGACACCCAACATTCAACCTGAAAATAGTCATACAACCATTGCAGTAACTCCGAAGCTATTTTGTTAAGGTAAAAAAAATGCATAGTTCTTCTTTAAATAACCATGTAGAAAGACATCATGGCCATTTTCCAGGATGACAATATCAAGATTCACCAGGCTCAAACTGTGAAAGAACAAAGAATCATTTTAACACATGAATCGCACCTCTGAGTTCAGACCTTAAAGTCATTGAAAGTCTTTGGGGTGTGCTGGAGGAGACTTTACAGAGTGCTGGACTCTTGCATTCCCAATACAAGATCTTGATCAAAAATTGATGCATCTCTTAAAGAGGTCACGAATTGGCTTTTTAAATTGTATTATATTGTTGTCTAAGGTCAACTTATGACGTTCGCTTGGTTTTTGGATTCAAAAACATCTAAATGAATAAGTAATAGGCTATTTTCTACCCTAGTTTTGAGCCTAGCTGAAAAACGCTCGGTTTTTATGGGCGTCTCGCGCTGAAGACTTGGAAGTAAACGCCCACTGCTGTGAGTGGATAACAGCTTTGCATATTATAATGAGTTTCAACTCACCCGTTGATGCACTTGGGGGAAATTTTTTTGAAAACGTCCAATGTTGTAAAATGGCAACCGGAATGATTCGCCCATACATGTTCGACCCAGAGTCCGTGTGTTGCGCAATTCCTGTCAGATCCAATATAGACGGCACAGCACCGTTCTTTACTCTTAATAATCGGTCTACAAATCCATTTAAATTTGCAAATCCATAAATAAATTTGTCTTGTTTACAAAACAATCCTCAGTGAAATGAAGCGAACAGACGGACAATGTTTTACCTCATCAGCTGGAACGTCAATAAAAATAAAGTTTATCCATGCAGTCCTATTGGAATCTAGAAGAAGCATATGCAGCGACTGTCTTCTTCCACAACCAGACACTGCACAATATTTTGCATTGCTCGGTAGCTCGATTCGGTTTGTCATCATGAGGTAGGAATCTATGTTATTTATGCGTGAATCGGTGGGCAGGGCTAAACCATCTGTGTTAAAGTAGCGTTGATCTTCTGCGGGGGTGGTGTTTTATCCTCTTTGACGTCATAGTTCCCCACTTTGAAAAACTAGTCGTTTGCTGAGTCTGGTGTCAATAAAAGCTTTTATTGGACTAAAAAGGACGTTTTGTGATGTCTTCCTAAATGGTTGTTTAAGAAATGAAAAGCTGCACACTCGGTCAATTAGAGTTAGAAGAACTGTTGCCAAACATGCCACAAGCATAAGCATCACTGCAATAATGATCCAATCATAGACTCTTAAGCATTTGCCTATTTAAATCCCAAAAAAGAGAAAAGAAACAGTGTAAATGAAATGGTGAAAATAATTTTGGAGAAAACAATAACTTTAAACAAATTACTCAAAACCAATTTTTTTTTTGTCATTTTTGTCTAAGAGAACAATTTAGATTAAAAGATTGTATTTGTGAATTTCCTTTCCTGTGAGAAGAATACATATTTGAACAAAATAGAGGAGATTACAGACCAGTCAGACTTCAAGACAGGAAAACAGCTAAATTACTTCCACAAACCGCCTTTGTAATGGTCGTAACACACTTTGTGCTTATAAATCCTTGTGATTTTAAAGAATGCTGTGGTTCTCATTACTATTTTCATTTGCCAATCCTGCTCCTCCACACTGTTATTTTCTATAATATCTCTCCCGCTGTCCATATTTTGCCACACAAAGTAGGCCATAGCAGCAAAAGTCATGCTATTACATTCCTCTCTGCCCTTATACTTTCCAGCTGCTCGAGAGACCGTGCCTCCAAATTCATCTATGAAGATCTTATCAACCTGACTGTTTACTTTAACATGCATTGCAGCTGCAAAAATCCACCACAACTGTATGCATCAAAGCATCCCAATCTGTCAAAACAAGCAGCTTTCCTCTTCGCACGATGACTGGAGACGGCGTGAAATTATAAATGGGCTGGCGGTCTGGGATTCCAACAGAGGAATTATTATATATTCATACTGAAAGTTGATTTAAGGGTACTGGGCATGTGCTGATTTTAATGGCTCATATATTTTAGGCGAAATAGCGTTAGATGAAAAACATGCTTGTTTGCTCTTTCACATTTGGGCTTTTTTCAATAGTCAAAATGTACCCCCTGTGGCCTAAGAATCTTTCATCTATTCCCCAAAATTGATCTTATTTTTTTAGCTCTTGCTTCCCGCTGTCAAAGCCACAATACGGTTTGTGAACACACAGCGGACGTGTTTGACAGAAGTGACATCTACTTTGTCATCGCAGACCCTGGTGACGCTGCAGAAGAAAAGTGAAACAGCAAGAGCTTGCGCCCCTCTTTCACTCACAAACAAGACTTTGGCTGGAAAGGCTGCTGGCATTGAACTATGGACAAATGAGATATTGTATCTGGCTACAAGCTATTGTCAGCGTGAAAGAGAGTCAAATTCAATGTGCATGTCAATCACTTGACTTCTAACTAGTGGGTCTCGCTTAATGTGAATTTGAGGGGATGACAACCAGATGGCCACTATTAAATCCAATTACGCCAAAGACTGTTCAAGTGGAGGATGAATTCAGTCTGGACTTGATTAAGAAGTGGGTTAGCTTTGGAATTTAATTCAATATTTACCAATTGCCCTGTGATTTTGTAAAGAAGCAAGCTACTGCAAGGCATTTATTTCCTCTTAGGTTTCGTGTATTGCACGACCCTACAATTGATTGATAGACACAGACCCCACTCTGAGTGCTTTTTTCAAGCCTGTCTGAGACTTTTAAAGCATTGTTAACATTGGAAATAAAACCTGTTGATATTTCAGGCCAATGCAAATGGGGGTTTTGAAAGGGACAAAGACAAAAGGGTCCATTGCGTAAACGAAACAGATCTTGGCAAATCTTTGGGTAAACATCTGTAAGGTTAATGAATCACATGTCTAACTTTATGCTTGGAGGAACGAAAAGTACTATGAAAACAATTGTACAGGGAAAAAAATCCTCACCACTAAATAAAGCAGTGACCCTAAATCCATTGTGTGTCGTGTAACCTATTTGCTCTAATTTGAGGTCATTCACACATGGATGCTAATTGCACTGGATGGCTCAATGATGACGCTGTCTTGAATAAACTGTAGGGTGTCTGTTCCTTTTTGGGAACACTCTTATCAACATCTTGTCAGCTCTTTTTATAAGCGGCCTTTTGCCTTTTAGGGGAACGAGACATTGAGAAAGTCTGAGTAAGATTGTCTGAGAATGTGTTTTGGGTCTATGCTGGATCTCATGTGATTCATCGTGAACTGCGATACAAAAACAGCAAGATGGAAAGTTGATGATTTCTTCAGATGTATGTGCAAAGAGACAGACTGAGTCCCAGTTTGCAAACTCAGACTACACTTTAAAAGTGTGCATTGTAGTGTGTGAGGATATGGCAGCTTCTTTGTTAAAAATTGATATCATTTCGGCACCTTTATCATAACCTGACTCCGCCAGATGGATTTGCTCCGCATATCCATCTGGAAACCTTCCGTTGAAGTAATTTTGGTAAGGGACGAAAATACTGGTTAGCTGATTGGCCTATGTTGGTGATAGACGGGCCAAATCAACCAATCAGATCAACTAAGCATATGACGTACCGTAACTCTTGCCGAAACCAGTCGGGAGAAGAGCAAAAACATCTTTTCCTCTGAGAAAAGCCTCCAGAGCTCTTCTTTCAGTGAAGAAATACTCTGTAATTCCGATAAAACTTGCTCGATAGCCACGCTGATGCTAGTTTCATCCGCTGAAGCCGTCATGTTCTTTAGACTGAACTGTCGCGCTTCTCGTTGCGTCACACCTCAACCCGCCTCAAAGCCAACTCTGATTGGACGTTCGTCTGGTGAACTGCTCCCAAATTTTCTTTAACGGAAAGTGTCCAGACTGATCTGCGAGTGAAACCTTGAAAGCTCGCGAGATCAGGATGGTCTCGCGAGGCTACCTTTATCATGCTTTTTTTACAATCTAGGTTATATGTTTTGGAATACAGTCAACACATTCAATCCTGTATATTATTTATTATGGATAGTATGCATATATGGATGCAGGATCCCAGCAAACAAATTTAGCTTCTGGGAACGTTCTGGGAATGTTAGTTTTTGGTTCCCAGAACGTTCCTAGAACTTTCCCTTAAGGTTAAGGGAACCTTCCCGGAACATTCTCCTTACGTTATAAAAATGGAACCTAAAAATAACTTACATGGAACATTCCTATAATGTTCTTTTTGGTTCCCAAAAAAATAACATGGGACCATTTAGAAACGTTAGGGGAACGTTCAGTGTTTGCTGGGATGCAGTTTTCTCTTAGTACCTTACGTTAGCTGACAAATAAGCAAACGTTTTCTTCATAGTGTCATTGTTTGTTGAGACTTTCAAAGCACTTTAAGTGCCCTTTTTTGATGTGTGAACCTTAAATCCTGTTCCTTTAAGTAGAACCTCACATCTGTGTAAATAAACCCGTGGGCATATCTCTGGTGATTCTCCATTCAGAGTTAATGGGAATAAGGGAGCCTTGCTTCTTAGTTCACTTTGATTGATTGTCTGAAAATAAAACGGGGCCCATACCATATTTATTCCCTCCATAAACCTCTTCATAGGCCGGCGGACTGTGTTCCATCGTCCGTGTTTAGTGGTGATGTCAGCACTCATGAACCTCCCCCATTTATATTAACCGTGCCGCATGATCGTATATGGAAAGTCATTTTAACAGAAAACCACCACCATGCTTCATGAAAGAGTTTTTCCTACACACTAATTGCCTATGCTCATTCATACTGATAAAATATTATAGATTTCAGCTGAGCATGCTGAAAAGAAACTCTGCACTGTTCTCCTAGACAGGAAATGAAAGCAGCGTGAAATGAAAGGAGTTCAGGACAGACAACTTTCCCCCCGACTTCTGTCCCTGGCGGCTGTGTGTGTTTTCATAATGTTCTCTCATGATCGATTGCAAGAACATCGAGTGGCCAGCCAGTCACTCTGTGTCCCCAGCTGGTATAGTTTGCTTGGTTAACCGCATAATTCACAGTACTTTATGGTGCTCGATTCAGGGGCAGAGTCTCTGTTAATCTCCATTATGAAGTCAAAGCTGTCATCATACGCTGACCCTTTGAGAACAGTTCCTGACTTATAGCCTTATAGCAATAGTAAATTGTTTTAATTATTCAATGAGCAGCCTTCTATTTTAATCTTGAGTTATAGTCAATGCACAAAAAAAGTCAGACCCATCAACACTAGTGGGGGTTGTTTTAATGCTTTTAATGCTTTACAAAGTTCAGATTCATCAAAAAATTTCCAGTAATGCTGTTGAATGTATTAAACAATTTTCCACATAAAGGAGTCTTATAAAGTGCACAAAAATACTCAAAATGTGTATCTTTAACATTGTCATGAACCTATACTTCTCCTAATCAAAGGTAGCCATTAACGTCATAGTATATTTTGGAGGACATCCACTCACAATTCCCTATGAATTGTGAATGAAGCGCCTTCGCCCTCAGATCACTTGGACATGGCTGTGGTTACATGAGGTAAAAACGATATAAATACTGTTCATCTTCTCACACAAACCGCTCGTTTTGTGTCTTAGGCCATCAATGTGTACTTACAGTCACGTAAGTCAAGAACGGAATGACCTAAAAATATCAAAATTGAAAATACTGTGGAAACAAAGACACCTACATCTTGGATGCCCTTGAGATAAGCTAAAACATATCAAAAATTAATTTCAAAGGGAACTATCCCTTTAATTACATGGCACAAGCTGAATGGTTCCTGTTGCATCTGCAGCCAATGAGCTTGCTGCTCAACATTTAAATAGTCTGGTTCAGTGTTTTTGCTATAGCAGTTTCCTCTGAAACCCTCCACCGTCCCCAACTCCACCTGTATAAATCTGCCATGGGGAGTTTGCTCTTTGTGCTAAAATAGTATGTCTTACATGCTCACAGCATTGTATCTGTGTTTGTTATGGCAGCAGCAAGTCTCTACTCAGCAATTGTCCGTCCCATATTCCAGTGAAATCTGGTCACCCGTTCTACAACTCAATAGAAAGACATATCTCACGAGGTACATTGTATTATTGCAAATTCAATATAAACTGCAAATTCAGATTCATAACTCTGCAGGCCAAATATGATTTATTTTACAGTGGTTATAAAACACAATAGTTTAGAGGATCTGATTTTTTTTCTATATCAGGATTTACCACTTAGTTTATGGAGTTTGCAATCGGCCAGGAAAATCTGTAGGTGTCACTGCTCTCCCAATCGAAACAAAGAGGATCTTTAATTTGGCTAATGGCTTTCAGGTCCACTTTAGCAAAAGACGCTGAGAATCTGATAAGGTTAAGGGAGTAATCTAACTCCCAGCATGCCTCTGTCATCTTACAGTTATCTCAGATTGAAGTAGAATGCTGGGTAGACTGGCTATAAGATCCTACTACATGCTTCTAAGCAGCTGAAGCTCTGTTAGTTTATCCAACAGAGGAGTGCAACTTGATAATCCCCAAATAGTAGCTTACCTAGGCACCACATGGATTAGAAGTTTTAATGTGAGTTAAACCAATGCAAACCCCTGATGTGATAAATCTAATGTCTTCATCGGGCTGTTGGCTTTTACACATGATGTGGTTAACACTGACTGATAAAAATACTGTAATATATAAGGTTGGTTACCAGCACCAAGTGTAATACCAAATTTAGCATTTTAATCAAGAGTTTTGTTTGTTTGTTAATCTTTTACTATGTCTTGGAGTATCACAATAATGGTGATATGTATTGAATCATGACATGAGGGTATCGTTACACCCCTAATATATATATATAGGGGATCGCGGGGCACAAAGTAACGCGGGGCTAGTTGTGTAACACGTTTGTTTTACATCAACTCAATTACACTAAATGCGTCATTATAGTAAGCGTGTATATTGTCATGTAATTTATATGCTAAAGTGAGTTTTTACGTGCATGTGATACGCATTGGTTGGTTAGGGTAGGTTTAGTAGCGGTGTGGGGTGCGTGTGTATTATAAGTTTGGCTAGAATTAGTGGTGTAAGGTGTGTGTGTATTACACGCAAATGAACTGCGTATCAAATGCACGTGAAAAACTGCGTCTCATATGCACGTAAAAACTCATTTTCGCGTATAAATTACACGACAGTACATGATGCGTGTAATAGAGACGCATTTACGTTAGACACATGCTGGCATGACGAAACTTGGTGTACTAGTTGCCATTTCAACACTATAGGCTATAGAAAAAAAATTCGCCAAAATTCCAAAATCATTGTAAGATATTACTGAACATTTATTTAACCATAGCAAAAGTACATTTCTTAAGTTAATTTTTCATCTTTATTGTTTGTGTTTATTTTAGGACTGTCAAACGATTAATCGCGATTAATCGCATCCAAAATAAAAGTTTGTGTTTACGAACTTTGTGCTTTGTGTTTAATATATGTGTGTGTAGTGTGTATAATTATTTTATATATATAAATACACACGCATGCTTGTATATATTTAAGAAATATTTTCATGTATAATGTATATAGATTTATAATTTGTATTTTTCTTAAATATACGTGCATGTGTGTGTATTTATATACAAAATAATTATACACACTACACCCACATATATTATGTAAACACAAACAGATATTTTTTGTAAACACAAAACGAACTTTTATTTTGGATGCAATTAATCGCGATTAATCATTTGACAGCCGTAGTTTATTTAAAAGTAGACAGATCTGATATTATTTTAATCTCCAATCTGTTGTTTAACAGTTGATATCGTTCTTTAATGCTTCGCTAAAAGACGCTAGCAGGGTTTAAACCCCAGTAGTGCAGGTGGGGCATGTTGTAACATGGGTTACAATGTGCCTCTATTAGAAATATGATATTATATTCTATACTTTTATAGATTCTATTGAGAAAACATGAGAAAATGTAGATAAAGACTGAGAATCAATGTTCAGAAATTATTAATTATTATTTTGTTTTGATCTATGCTGTATAGCTGTGTTTTCCGGTGTGTTTGTCGTCAAACTTAAAAATTAGTTAATTTTTAAATTAATAAAAAATGTCATTAGTGTATATGAAAAAGTTAGATATTGTATTTTAGATGTAAGAATATATTTTGGTTTGACTTTTATATGTTTTTGATTAGATGAGATAGCATTTTATATGGTGTTGTTACAATGTGCCCCTCACATGTTACAATGCACCCCACTTATGGGGCATGTTGTCAAATTTCACTTCCATTCTTTCAGGGTAAATCAAGAAAAAAAAGTATACAACAAAACCGCATAATTGTATTATACATGTGGGAAATAAATGTGGGAAAAAAATTATGCTCTAAACCCTAAGTAGATTTACACAAACTGAGAGAGTCAAAAAGCGTTAGGTTGTGTCCCTATATATATATATATGAGAGAGAAAGAGAGAGAGAAAGAACAAAAGAATATACTTATCGCAATTTATTATTATTTCCACAATATTACGACAGATTATAGCCAGTTATTGTGTCTGCTTACTCATGAAATACTTACCATAATTTCATCATAGGAAAAGACTAAAAAACATTTTTTTTTAGCCATATGTTCAAATCTTCCAGAACCAATTACCGCCCACTCTCAAGTGTTCAATTAGTGGGTACGGTTGTACCATATATATTAGTATTCACAAAGTTCCTTGTTTAAAATTCCATGATGCAAAGCCATGAAGCAAATCTTCAGTGTGTAATTAAAAGTGTGATTGCTCCCTGCGGACAGAAGGTGTTACTAAGTCATAGTGCTCTCGGTGTGGAATAAACCTACGCACTCTAGCCAACCTTGGGGACGGCAAGGTCATCGCTGATGTGTTGTGCTGTTTGCAAGTGAGCGAGCGTGCCTTGTGAAATCACAACCTGTTCGGAGAGCCCTTCACATTTCAATATCTCTTCTCTCTCTGACTGTCAGCACTCTATTAGGATGAGGTTGCTATGGTGATGCCGTAGTGCTTTCTGGCAGCATTCAATAAATACTCTAAAGTGTGTATTTTAAGTTCTGCATTTCCACTGATAAATTGCAGGCCTGCAGATAGTGTCACAATCTGTCCCTTCTGAAAGCTGGCACATTCATTGAATCTCTTGATAAAGGAGCAATGACCTTGCAAGACGGTGTGTGCTAAAAGTAAAGAGGTAAATAAATACACACACAGAGATAAACACTATAGAGTATATTAAAGCAAGGCATTGTTCCAGTTGCCATTACTGGACATTTCACAATGACTAAAGGACTGTTTACACCAATAACGATAACTATAACAATATTATACTATATTAGACATTGTTCTGTTTATTATAAACACGCTCTTTAAAGCAGGATGGATTCTGATTGGTTGTTATAGTTGTGGTGTGGTGTGAACGGGTTTTTAGAGTTGGAAATATCCCCTTTACGACATTTTGGATTTTTTATATTAAAAAAATATATATATTTTAAATACATTTTTTGTGATAGTTTTATAGTATTATATTAACATATAGTCCAATATACTATTATATGTAGAGTTAGAAATGTTTATATGTATGTATGTGTATATATAATTTTATTTTTCTTCCTCTCAACACTCTTCCTCCAGGGGGATGATATCATTACAATATTAATAACCACAGTACATATGAATCATTGGTTCCACGCTAAATGTTCCATGTGTGCGTCGCCTTGAGGGAAAAACACGTTGACACTGATACAAAGGCAACACACACACAGAGACTCCTACGCAAACACATGCTCCCCAGAGCAGGAGCCTGTCACCGCAGTGCAGGGACGTCTCTTTGTCACCATGTGGTCAAGGCTCACTGGATCTGTGCCGCATGTCTTAATCTAACAGATCAGAGTGCTCAGGCGAGCCCCGATGGCTGACCATTTGGGGGCCTTTTCAGTTTGGGGATTAGGGTTCATTTTTAGGACACCCTTTTATTCCATCGAAAATTACATTTCCCAAGACAATGGGATTGAGGGGAAACCACGTCATTCCATTGTATTGATAAGCAGCTTTGATGGAATATGCAGATTGAGGTCATAATGCTGCCAAATGATATATTTAGAAAAAAATTAAGCAAAGAAACATGTTGAAATCAGTGACTTATATTGCTCTCTAATCATGCAACTAATAATTGAATAATTTAAATAGATTTTAACTCACCTAATCACAATAAATCGGATCATAAAAGTTCCGATTCATAAAAGATCATATATATATATATATATATATATATATATATATATATATTAGGGCTGTCAAACGATTAATCACATCCAAAATAAAAGTATAATATATATATATATATATATATATATATAATTATATATATATATATATATATATATATAATTATATATATATATATAAAACACATGCATGTAAATTTAAGAAATATATTTATATATAAATTATTACAGTAATATTTATATATAATATAAATTATATATAAATCTATATACAGTATATACATGAAAATATTTCTTAAATATATATAGTGTATTTATATAAAATAATAATACACAGTGCACCCACATATATTACGTAAACACAAACTTATATTTTGGATGCGATTAATCGTTTGACAGCCCTAATATATATATATATATATATATATATATATATATATATATATATATACATATTTTATATATACATATTTTATATATTTATAAACTTTTATGTTAGATGCGATTAATCACGATTGATTGCTCTAATTTGTACATCTGAAGAAAATGTGAGTGGTTCTTTTCTTTGCGAAACCCGCTGACATGATGCTAGGGATGTTCTGGGTGTTTGCCGCTGTGTTCTCTGAAGTACCTCTATGTTTTCTCTGTGGTTGCGAAGGTGTTCTGAGTTGTTGCTATGTTATTAAGGGTTATTGTTAAGCCATTTTTTGTGGTTGCTAAGGTGTTCTGCATGGTTGCAAATGTTCTGGTTGGTTGCTAGGGTTTCCTGGGTGGTTGTTATGGTGTTCTGGGTGGTTGGTAAGTGGTTTAAAGAGTAAGTTGCCATTGTTTTTCTGGGGGTATCTGGGTGGTTACTAGGTTTTCATGATTTGTTATCACAACATTTTTTCTTTAGTCAAATGATCTTTAATAAATTATGTGACAATTATGTGACAAACCAATCTGCTTCATTGTACTATTTTTAATTATTTTTTTTAATTTTAATGATCTTTAAATTTTCATCATTTCACATGGTAAATGTGGTCAAACTAACAAACTACAAAATGATTTTTATGTCTCAAGTATGAAGCTATAATTGTTCATCTTCTAACCCCCTGTGTCTTTCCTCAGTGTAGCATTACAAAGACACGGGGAGATAATAAACGGGAGATAATAGACCATCTCTGCGTCTCAGTTCCTTGACTGACATCCCATTCAGCAACAGTGACATGAGTCAGCCTCCTTGGTTTATCCATGAAAGACATCTGTGCACCGGACAGGTTGATTGACCGCTTCTCTGTCTCTATCTCTCTGTGTCTATATGTGCATGCATGTGCATGTGTGAGAAAAAAGAGGGGGGTACACTGTAAGATTGCATTAAATATGCCGTCTCTTGTCCTCTGCCCTTCGGCAGGTCGGATTTAACTGAGTCAGCTAACGTTTTGCTCCGTTGAACCCTGTTGCTGATGTCTGCCTGCAGTGGAAACATATCGGCATAACTGCAGCCTCATCGCACTTTTAATTGGCTCCTCCAATTCTCTGAGCATCTAAAAATGATTATGATTACAGCAGTGGGTTCTCAACAGAGCATCTCTTTGTTGTCTGGTTTTGGGGTTACAAATGTTTGCATTCATTTAATCTCGCAGTTTTAATCTGCGCTGCACCCCTTGTAGGGTGTAGACACAGTTGGGCGGCTTGATTGTCTCCCCATTGTTTTTATTTGACAGTATGTTAGCTTTGTTTTTGTCTGTTGACGCATGAGTATTTGCTCTTCACATGCATAGCAGTGAAGCTCATTAGTGAGACTTTGTCACTGTAGTCTCCAAACTATGTTGATTACAGTATTTAATGTGCAATCAAGTGTCACATATTTACTGTGGTTAATAAGGGCACACTAATATCACGCGGTCTTAAAGGGATAGTTCACTTAAAAATTAATTTTTGATATGTTTTAGCTTACCTCAAGGGCATCCAAGATGTAGTTATCTTTGTTTCTGCAATAGTTTAAATGTTGATATTTTTAGGTCAAACCGTGTTGTTGTCTGTCAGTCATATAATAGAGGTCAATGGTCACCACCTCAAAGAGCATGCACAGATTAAACAGTCCAAATTAAACACGATTTAATGACTCGTAAATGTAAGTACACATTGATGGCCTAAGACACAAATTGAGCGGTTTGTGTGAGAAAACGAACAGTATTTATATCGTTTCTACCTCTTGTAACCACAGCCACATCCAAGTACTTTGAGGGCGTGGGCGCTTTGTGGCTGTGGTTAGAGGTAAAAATGATATAAATACTGTTCGTTTTCTCACACAAACCACTTGATTTGTGTCTTAGGCCATCAATGTGTACGAGTCATTAAATCATGTTTAATTTGGACTTCTCTGTGCATGCTCTTTGAGGTGGTGACCATAGACCTCCATTATATGACTGACAAACAAGAACGGTTTGACCTAAAAATATAAAAATTGAAAATACTGTGCAAACAAAGAAACCTACATCTTGGATGCCCTTGAGGTAAGCTAAAACACACCAAAAAATAATTTTTTAAGTGAACTATACCTTTAATGATTGCAGATTTAGATTAAAATCAAAAACAAAATACACAATTAATGCAAGCTTTTAAAGGGATAAACTATTTTCTCACTCTCATGACGTTCCAAGCCCATTTGCTGTATTTTTTCAATGACACCTCTTTCATTGTGAATGTCTTTTGAGTGCTGAGATTAAACAACATAAAAGTAAGTAATAAGTATGGTCTGTACCTCACACAAAGTAATCATATGGGTTCAGAAGACTTGGAATATGAAGCTTTAATTGTGTGTGTGTGTGTGTGTGTGTGTGTGTGTGTGTGTGTGTGTGTGTTTTTTTTTTTTTGTGGAGCTTGATAGATATAGTCGCTTTGAATTGTCATTTTATGAGAAAAAGCTGCATGAACATTGTTCAGATTTTCTCTTTATACTGTATGTTCCACAAAGAGGACAACAGCATAAGGCCATGGAACAGCATGAGGCTGAGTAAATGATTATAGAACTGTCATTTTTTTTGTGCGAACTATTTCTTTCTTCTAACAATGAATGCAATTAACATTTTCCTAAACGCATGCTTTCTATTCTAAGTAATAAGAATATGAAAAGTCTCTTCAAATGCTTCCAGTTTTGAAATTATTGAAATAATAAACTATTGAAATTATTTTGCAGGACTCCTGAATAAAGGCTGCACACAAGACCTTGAGGACTGAAGCATCCCATTATGAAGGGATCAACAAAAATGCCATCATCATATGATGCAGGAGTAAGTGCAAGCGCATGATTTTGATGACATTTCACTCAACATTCCCAGAGCTTCTGCAGAAATAGTTTGACATTGTTTTTCATTTTGTCAAGTTTTTCACCGTAACATGCTTTTGTGAGCTAGTAACATTCTAGAAATATATTTTCTCTGTGCAAACACTGTAAAAAAATAAAACCATCATTTTTACGATAAAAAAACGGCAGCTGTGGTTGCCAGAACTTTATCGTCAAAAATACGGTAGCAACGTTATTGGTTTTACAGACTTATCTTAAAATTTACAGTAATAAACCGTATTTCATTATCTGATATAATGTTAATTTACCAACCTATTGAAGTATTAATATCTGTTTTGTAATACACTGACAACCAACAATGATCACAGCAGAAATGAGAGTCACATGATCAATGAAAGCTCATCACAAGCTTCTCTTCCACAAGACAATTAATACATTTACAAAAAAGCTGCACAGTGTCATTCACACAAACATTGAACACCATTGTGGTAACACACATGAAATAAAAAAAATGCAATAAACATTAATTTAACAACATTAAATGTAACATAAAACCCTATGTACATAACTGATTAGAAAAAACAACAACAAGAAAACTATGAGGAACCATAGTTATTTCAACAAAAATACATAAAATGTGAAGTGTCACACAATTTACGTTTTTTCACTGTAAATTATACAATGAGTTGTTCTTTTTCACTTTAAGAAACTGTAAATTTAACGGTATTTTACTGTAAAATTGCATTAAATGTACCATGAGATCTCACTGAAAAAAAATAATCCTTTAAAAAAACCAGTAAACTACTGGTTGCTGTGGTTGCCAGCATCATACCGTAAAAATACAGTGTGTTACTGTTTTTGAAATTAGCAGCTAAATACCGTATTGTAATCTACAGTACAAAACTTAAATTTAACAGCTCTACGCTCTAGCTCAAAAACAGTAACACACCATATAGTTACGGTATGATGCTGGCAACCACAGCTGCCAGTACTTTACCGTTTTTTACAGGACTATTTTTTATAGTGTATTTACCGTATAGTACAGAAACTTTCTGTTAACCAACTAACAGTTTTGCACTGTAGCATTTTACATTTAGTCTTTTACCGTTCAAATCACGATTATTTTTTACAGTGGTCAATTCTCAACCTTGCACTGAGGGTCTTTTTGTCAGATCCTTCAATTTAGTGTCTCACCCACCGAACTAAAAAGGTGTGACAAGTATACAGTTCTCATGGAAACAGTATGAGACCATATATCCATGCAGCAATATCCTCTTGTCTCCAAAGTCGAGACTGCTGCTTTGAGTCGGGGACATTTGCTGATCAAGCATAAAGTGTAAATGAATTTTGCGTCATAGTGGTTTTTAGGTAAACGGTCAGCAAATGAAAAAATGCAGAATAGGTTCCAGCCCGTGGAAGGCCTGATTGCCATCACTGATGAGAGAACCGTCTGCCTTTAGAATGCGTTCGCCTTTGGTTTGGTTTCTCAGTTGCAACGATCATTTGGTTCCCCTCGTGCCGCAGAGGCGTTCTGTCTGCTTCTGTCATTAAACGCCGCGCTTCCAACAGGAACATAGAGTAGCCAAGCATTAGATTGAACGTCGTGTTTAGTTAAGCCCTTCAAGGCATCTCTGAAGGAGAAATAAACCAACCCTTTTTATCATTCCAGTCTTGGAAACAAGCTTCAAACTCATTTCTTTCAGCTCTAATTTACTTGACAATCTTCCTACACCGTCAAAAGCAAATTAAAGTAATTTAAATTCAAAAATTACATCAGAGCAATCAAAGATCTGTGCAATGTGTCTGTTCTGGTTTTATTTTCTTATTTTTGCTGCTGAATCTAAATGATTGTTTGTTATATATATATATATATATATATATATATATATATATATATATATATATTAGGGCTGTCAAATGATTAATCGCGATTAATCGCATCCTAAATAAAAGTTTTTGTTTACATAATGTATGTGGGTGCACTGTGTATAATTATTTTGTATATATAAATACACACACGTATATTTAAGAAAAAAATATTATTTATATATAAAATATTAATATTTATATATAATGCAAATTATATATAAATCTATATACAGTATATATACATGTAAGATACAGTATATACAAGCATGTGTGTGTATTTATATAATAAAATAATTATACACAGTGCACCCACATATATTATGTAAACAAATTGTTATGTAAACAAAAACTTTTATTTTGGATGTGATTAATCGCGATTAATCGTTTCACACGTATATATATATATATATATATATATATATATATATATATATATATATTTTTGAAAGTCTCTTAAGCTCACAGAGGCTGCATTTGTTTGACCAAAAATACAGTAAACATTTATATATGCACGATATAGTGGCCACCATATCGTTATCGGCAGACATATGTTAATTTTTTAACATTATCGTTATCGAACCAATAAGTAAATTTGGTTTATATATTAAAGCCGATAAATAATGTATTATTCCCTTAAGCTCGCCATGATGGTTTTGAATTGCTTAAAATATGATTGGAATCACTTTCAAAAAAGGAAAATACAGTTAAGTGCAACATGTGCAGTGCAAGTCTGTCATATAGGCTACATAAGATTATAATGAGAACATGGCGTTTAATGGTGATAATTGTTATTTATTATATAAAAATTTTTGATTTAGACTGATCTGCAAATATATCAGTTATCTGCTTTCAAATTTAAAGAATTATTGGCCAAAATTTTCATATCGGCGCAATGCATCTCTAGTAATATTGTGAAGAAGGCCAATTTAAAATAACTGTTGTCTATTTTAATATATTTTAAAGTGTAATTTATTCATGCCGTGGCAAAGCCATATTTTCAGCATTATTACTCCAGTCTTCAGCGTCACATGACGCTTCAGAAATCATTCTGATTTGCTGCTCAAGAAATATTTATTAGTATCAAAGCTGGAAACAGTTGTGCTGCTTTTGTGTAGAACAGAATGTTCAAAGAACAGCATTTGTTTGTAATAACTCTCTTTTGTAACATTATCAATATATTTCAGTCACTGTTGATCAATGTAATGTGTCCTTGCTGAATAAAAGTACTAATTTCTTTAAACAAATAAAAATCTTAGAGATACCAAACCATTAAACTCTGGTGTAAAACTTATTGCCACAATCCTAGAGTGTTATAGTTGGTCACCAGGGTGTTGCTATGTGTTTGCTATAGTGCTTTGGGTTGAAAGAGCACAACCTGGTCCCTAAATAAACCTGTTTTATCATCCTCTAGGTGAAAATTGTAATTTTTGGGGGGGAAAAAAATAGCACACTTCAACAAGCCACATGAGCTATGAATCAGAAATTATGTGGAATTAAGGTTGCATTCAGTTTTAGGCCTCTGGGGTAGTGGAGCTCTTTGTGTTCAAGCTAACTGTAAGAGCACACTTAATGATTGATTGTAGGGAAACTCATATCCCATAAATGACCTTCCAGCAAAACAAACAGCAATTCAGTGAACCAAGAAGAGAGAAATGTTACATTTACGAGGCCAGCTATTAAACTAAAGCTTCTTTAGGTATTAATGGTTCCATGGAGAACCTTTAGGCATCTTTCCATTGCACACAAGTTCTTATAGAGAAAAATATTTCTTTAGAATATTTAAATGTTCTTTACTCTAAGAACTGTTCACTGAAATGTTCGTTGGGGACCCAAAAATGTTTTTTTTTTTTTTTTTTTAGTTTTTTTTTAGCTGTGAAAACCCCTTTTTGGAGTGTACGTGTATCCAAGGAGGTTTTTGTGCCGGGGGTGGAGTTGACATTTAGATATGAGATTCAGAATAAGAAAATGCGGTGATTGTTTTTGTTTGGATTCTACTGGGACAGATAAGACCTCTCGTACAAAACAATTAGACGCTGCTTGTTATGCTTTTTTATGTTTGGACATGGTGAAATAGTTCAGATAATCAAACAAGCCTAAACAAACATGCACTCTTTACGCTTGTGCTCAGGAAAACGCTAATAGGAAATTCCAATAACGCTGCTGTTCAGTAGGGGGTATTTTGGAGGAATGCTCTACATAACAAGCACATCCCTAAACATTACATACATTTGAACACAGACGGCTCCATCTTTTGCATGCGAAAAATATTCACAATCTCTCTGAACATTTTCTGTTTTCACAAAAGAAGTGATAGGGCACTACACACTTTCACAGACAATTCTTCATAACGGCTCTACCAGATCCTCTCGGATCCAGTTACACAGACTTCATAAACAGTGTGAAATTCCTGAATGTTCTGATAAAGGCAGGTGCTGATGATCATAAGCTAAGATTTCAATGTAATTATCTGTAATCAAAATATTGGATTTCAACATATAATCATCAGTACAAAACATCATTAATGAAAGACATTGGTCAATTATCTGAGAAATCCATCATTAACTATCCCACAGATGTCTGCTTAATATTCTACACTCAAGAACAATTGAATAAAGATAAACATCCATGTTGTGAACTATACTTGGATTGTCCTTTTGTTTATTAGGTCCTTAGACTTATTATCTTATCAACCTGAATCAATGGTCAATATTTGTCAATACATTTGACCCATCACCCCTATCAACCAATCACCTTATGACCTCTGAAACCTAGAATCATGTTCTACCGCTGCTTGAAAGTCCTTGATCGACCCCTAGTGTTAATACAACAGATTTCAAGCTGCTTATAAACACTTACCTGTCAGCCGAGCAAGCATTTGTAGTAGGTGTCTACTCCCGTAATATAGAATTGATCAGATTTCTATGTTTAATAAATATAGAGAAAATTGGGGAAGAATGTGATTTGCTTAGAGCATTATAAATAAAAACAAGAGCCGTTAAAGTTTTGTTCATAAACATTAGCCTTTGTTTGATTTGTGTTCTTGCCAAATTAAAAAAAGCCTTTCCACATTATTATATCTCATGCCACTGGCCAACTCGGTATCACGACAAGACGAGAAATAATCATGTTGGTCCACTTTGGAAAACGTGTAGATGTCACGGTTTAACCCCTTCAAACGTGAAACTTACACGTTTGCTTTAACACGTTTCCAGAGGAGAGATACCCGGATGTTGACCTATTCTACCCGATTCTACCATAGACAGCAAAAGGATTCTACCTCTATGGATTCTACCAACCGGCTCTTTTTACAAAGAGTAAACACACCATCTAGTGGTTGTGCAGAGCATGACTCTGAACTTAAAAAGGCTATAAGCAAGGCAAAGGTAACAGCGACGGGAAAAGATAGAATAAGTTATGCAATGTTGAAACATCTTAGTATTGAGGCTCTCAATACTGTATTGGAGTTATTTAATAGGGTATGGGAGCAAGGGAAAATACCGAAGAGTTGGAAAATGGCTGTTATTATCCCTATTAGAAAACCTGGAAAAGATCCTACTATGGCTTCTAATTATAGGCAAATTGCTTTGTCGTCTCACCTAGGTAAAATAATGGAGAGAATGATTGTGGAGAGAATGACCTTTTATGTTGAATCTAAGAATTTAATAACGCCGTTTCAAAGTGGCTTCAGGAAAGGAAGATCAATAATGGACCCAGTCATTAAATTGGAGAGTGATATAAGGAAGGCCCAAGTGTGTAGAGAAATAGTTGCTGCCATATTTTTTGATATGGAAAAAGCATTATGATATGCTTTGGAAGGAAGGTGTGTTCATTAAAATTCGAATGCTTGGAATAGATGGGAAAATGTATTTTTGGATTAAGGACTTGACCTACACAAATAATGCCATTTTCCATAAGGGCTCTTTTGACTCTAGCATGCGATTTTGTATTTGTAGTGTCCATTACCGTTGTTTAGAAGCCGACTGGTGCTGCGATGTGTCGATTATATGCGGGAATTGGTGAGTCTAAATAAATTAAAATAAATAATACATTAACAGTATTCTTATTAGTCAGTAAAACAAATATTACTTAATTTTTAGATTTATAATATACATTTTCTAGTATATAAATTAGGTGTTTATCAAAGATATAAACCTTTTTTTACACAAGGATGATCAAATTTAGGATCTAAAATCTTGAAAACCTGTCTTAGATAATGCATTAGCTTGTTAAGAAATGAGAGCTGTTTGGAAATCGTTACCTTTATTTCTTTGTAAGTCCATGAGTTATTCCTAACTGCAACCGTTGTCACCTGGTCATCCGAGAACAGTTCTGCTTGTACTGGTACGTATGATTGCACAGTTAGGGGTGTTTTGTGGACTGTATATAATGTGTTTATAACATTTACCATTCTCATATATATAAAGGTCTGTCCTCGTGACCAAAGGACAAACCTAGAGAAGATCTGCATGAAATGCACTGGGTCTCCTGAGCTGTATGACTGGCTGTACCTGGGCTTCATGGCGATGCTGCCTCTGGTCCTGCACTGGTTTTTCATTGAGTGGTATTCTGGGAAGAAAAGGTAGTTGGCAAAATCTTTTGTGCTAAACAATAGTAAGAGATACTTACTAGAGGCAATATTATTGTGTGGATCTGATTTTGTTTTGCAAAGATATGCCTTAAACTTTGATAATACATCTTTCTAAACTAACCAATGCTCTCCTAATGTCATCTCCAGTTCCAGTGCCCTTTTCCAGCATATCACGGCCCTGTTCGAGTGCGTCGGCCAGCTGTCTATCTGTTCCTGTGAGGTTAAGATGCTTTCTGACTGGTACACCATGTTGTATAACCCCAGTCCCGACTACGTCACCACGCTGCACTGCACGCAGGAGGCCGTGTTCCCTCTGTGAGTGCCCTTTACATTTAATATGATTTGAGGCTTCAGTTATTTCTGTTGGTTTCCAGGGGTGTAACTAGAGCTGATTGAGAATCAGTTTGTTTGAGGTAAATCATAATTCTGAATAGACAACTATACAATAACATAATTTAGTAGAGGTTCTGACGAAATTTCTGCAGTCTATTCACATTTTTAAAATTATATTGAATTATTATTTTTAAATCAGTTTGAACTTCATTTGCTTCATTACTGGATGTCTGGTTGCTTCATTACTCAATGATTCAATTAAATACGCCACCTACTGGTGTAATGGTATAATTGATACAATTTTTATTCAAAACAACACGTTACTTTTAATGGGGATTTACATTTTGATCGCTACTGTAGACATCAGTGTTTATTTCCGAACTATAAACTTTTATCACAGTACTTCTGTGTCAATAGGCCTGTAGCGGCACTTCACAATTACGCCGACGTCATGTTTTTGTGTCGACACGTCTTTATTTATTATTATTTTTTTGCACCGTTCCCAGAGGTACAGCACACCACACACAAGTGGGAGACAGTAACATTGCAGAATAGAGGACGAAACGGCAACCTCTTCACAAAATTCCCGGCAAAGCATTGTAAAAAGCCCCAACAACAGAAAAAGTCTTTAAAAAAAGTTTGCCCTAAATCATCGAAGGTATTGGAATACTTCAAATTTAGTGCTAAACGTAAAGGTGTCGTTGTTTGCGCTCTTGGATTTGGTATAAGTTACCACACTTGCACAACAGCAGTGTGGGACCATCGGAAACGAAGGCACACCATTGTCACTCGTGAAGGAGCCAAAAACAAGTACTAACAATGGCGAAATTTATTTCATTTTGTGAAGGGTGTCATGTAGCTTGAGCTCTGCACACTTTGGTGGTTTCGCATTACAACTTTTGCATTTTTTTTTAACAAGAGTTATGTTGTTACTGTAAAAGAGTTAAACAAGCTGGCCTTTCATTTTGTATAAAGGTAAAATAATTTTATTTTATTTTGTGTTTGGATTTAGATTTTTTTGCTCTGCAAAACTGTTGTTTAATGAAGTATATTAAGAATTTGTTGGTATTTATTTGAGAAACATTATGGTTTTTATTAATCTAGCAACAGAAAATTTAGTTGTTAGATCTGTCAACTAATCGATAAAATAATCGCTCGAATAATCGTTTAGTCAATAATCGTTTACCCCAGCCCTATGTGTTAATGTGAATTATTGTCAAAGAAAGAAATAATGAGACTGTATGGCTATTTGTGAGGCTGTTTCCTTCCTATAAATGACCACTGCACTCTCTGACTCCAAAGCAGCGGCGTACTTGTGGAAGGCTTAATAGATATGGACAAATTGTTGTCATTGAGGAATAATATTGTGTGGGTGTTTGAATCGAGATTGCGATCTTTTAACGATTAATAACTTGTGTAGCTCTAGTTGTAACAGTACACTCATGTCAAGATTTGGTTTGATACATACTGATCTCACCATACTCTCATGATACTTTAAACAAAGCCAAAATAGTTAAAATGTTGTGTTTTTTTTTCAAAGACATGATAAACAGTTAAGAAAGTACTGTTCATTGCACTTTCCCTGACTGCATATATTTAAAAAGTTGTAAATATTGTATATTAAGCAATGTATTTAATTTATTTATTTAAAATAATTAGAATTATATTCAGTCTCAATGGATTCCGAAGGCAAGTAATCACAGGAGACGCATTTGAAACATGTGTTAGTACCTGGTGTAAACGGTAATGCGTCTTGCCTGGCCACTTGTGATCGGTTTATCGAAAACTCATGTCCACCCGCTCCCAGCCAGGTAGAAACAGCTTCTCCCACCCACTCTCGCCCAATTTCTGTTATATTGTATATCATTTGAGGGTATCAGGCAGAAGCTATAAATATGCGGGAGACTCCCGGCAAAGCTGGAATGTCTGTTTTGTAGCATTTTTTTTTTTTATCGTGACACACTACTTTGTTACAACCCTATTTCTTTCTGATTCCATGTTTTTTTCTCTCTCTCTTTTTTCCCAGGTACACCATTGTGTTGATCTACTACGCCTTCTGTCTTGTTTTCATGATGCTTCTGCGGCCACTTTTGGTCAAGAAGATTGCATGTGGCTTAGGCAAGACGGATCGTTTCAAGAGCATCTACACAGCGCTGTACTTCTTCCCCATCATCACTGTCCTGCAGGCGGTTGGAGGAGGACTACTTTGTGAGTGTGTTTTTTATTTTTTAATGAACGTTTGAAAATGTACCTAGTTGACGTTTGTGTTTTTATATCTCCCTCTTATGTTTTCAGACTAAGCATTTCCATATATTATTTTGGTGTTATCGTTGGTCACGTTGGCAGTTTACATGTCAGCTTCAGAGATAACAGGTAAATATTTTTCTGCAGTATATGTTTATTATTTATGTCGCAGTGCTTTTTAGTTCATGTTCTTAGACAAATATATAAAATATTTGTTGTTTATCTCGTGCAGTCTTTCAAAAACCTTGTGGCTAAGAAGAAACGCCTCGTGGTTCTCTTCAGCCATTGGCTCCTCCATGCATACGGTATCATTTCCATATCCCGACTGGATAAACTGGGGCAGGATTTGCCTTTGTTGGCTCTGGTGCCCGGACCCGCTCTCTTCTACCTGCTAACGGCCAGATTCACGGAGCCGAACAGAATAGGCTTTATGTCGAGCGTCACGTGACCAAACCGGAAAACGGGTCTCATCGCATCCGCTTGTCAGAGAAAGTGTTAACGGCCGTAAGAACTGACTACGATATCTATGGATTTGTAAGGTAATCAGCTAACCTACGTATTTCACTTTGTTATTGGCGTTTTATTCCATTTAAAAATCTAAACGTTACTGTGAAGAATGAAAAATATAAAACGTTTAAATATCAATCTGCACATGTGAGGGATATTGGTTATGCTAATCTTTATCGCTCCTTTTAAGTTATCTTGATTAAAACCGCAAAAAAATTCATGAAGCACATACAAAAGGTCTGGACCGGAAGCGATGAGACCCGTTTTACAGAGAATGCGGAAGTAAGTTGTGCATAAAGCCTATTCTGTCAGAGGGTGAGAATGGACACTGATGTCACTTCCTTTGTAGGAGAATCAACTTCTCCACAAACCTGCATGTTAGAGCGACACACAGATGCCGTGGAGCAACGTTTAATTTAGTAACACTTTTGGCCAAAAAGCCATAAACAAAACTTTTCGTTATTACTCATGTTATATTGCCATAAAGTTTTCTGTTACATTTGTGAATACGCTTTATTGAGGGTTGCTTGATTGAACGGTGCTTTGTAAATAATGTTCTTTTTCTTTACCGTTTTCCTTTGAATCATGAAAGCGAGTTTTGGAAAGTAGTCAATGTTTTTGTAAATTGATTGTAACCTAAGAGTATATTTCATTATTATTTGCAGTTTGTATCTATTGTCAAGAATAGTTACAAATCAACAATTTTCTGTAATATACAGTATATGTTTTGTGTGATATATATGAAACAGCTGGTCTGTGAATTTCTTGAGTGTGCTGAAGTAATGTTAACCATTTTCCTATGACAAACTTTCTTGTGCCAAATATAATTGTATGTGTTTGTGTTTTCTTTTCATGTGCGGTTGAATCATAGCTTAACTCTATAAAAGGAATATCTTGACAAATCACATTAGCATGTTTGAATGTTTGGCTGCTGAATATGTAAGTCTGCACACACATTGTATTGTGAGAATAATTCTATGTAGTTTTCAATGTTCCCAGACTCGCATCCTCACCGCTTGATTAAAGATTTTTCAAACGTATATGTATAAGTTCAACAGGTAGGTGGAATGTAACAAACTGATTAGAGACATTAATTTTTAAACAGTTTTATTGAATATGTAATGTATACATATTCATGGCCATCAAATCAAGGAAAATGACCATTTGTCAACTGTGTTTGACTTGTTGAATAAATTATTGTGACAGTTTTTTGCATAGATGTGATATTTTTTAACAGCATTTAAAGCAAGTGTTTTCAGAGTCATGGAAATTAACATGTGAGGTCAAGGAACTTTTTTGTAAAAGTTACAGTAAGTGTCCATTTGTTAGATAACCAAGTGGAGGGAGAATACACTAGTTAACATGAACTAACAATACAGTTTTTTTATCTTAGTTGATGCATTTAACAGTAGCCTACATTTTTGAAATCAATATATATTTTTATTTTGAAAAATATATATATATATATATATATATATATATATATATATACATATATATATATATATATATATATATAATGAGGCATGTTTTACATAATCTAATTTAATGCATATTAATTATACATATTACATCTTATATAATGCATATATATATATATATATATATATATATATATATATATATATATATATATAGGGGTTAAATTGGGCCGGAACGGTCCGGCACCTCAGATAAATTAATAAATTAGTTTTAGAAATTTAATCTCAACGAATCTTGCTTCTCCCGATATGGACCAACTTCCCTTCCTCCCCGCTGAACGCGAGCGATAAACACATAAAGTATAAACTATATAAAGTAAAAACTGTATAAAGTATGAACGCATAAAGTATAAACTATATAAAGTATGAACGCCTCGTCTGTTTGGAGAGGTGCGCACGGAGCCTCGCGCTCGGACGCGTCGAGTATAGCTCAGTTAAAATAGCCTACATAAATTATGTCAATACAATATTAACATTTAACATTATTTGATATTTAAAAAAAAATTATTTGATCCACAGTCTGCTCTGATTCCTGACTTGCAACTGAAATATGATGTAAATATTTTTCCACCAACAAATATTAGCGATTCATGCATTTCACACATTTAGGCTATATATAAATCAATTAGCCTATATAAAAATGTACTTTCCACAATCGTGAATTAGATCAATGGATTTATTTCCATTCAAATTGATTGAAACGGTAAACGATTCCTTATGGTGCCCTGCCCTCTAGTGGGCAACGTTAATATAACAGCCTTCATCTTTTGTAATGGTTTGAGCAGGGGTTATAATACCAAAACTTCAATTATAATAGATGTATGAATTTGTGATGCTCGGGAGGAGAAAAGCAAATTCTAAACCAGGGGTTCTCAATTGATAAGAGTTGGAGTTAAACTCTGCAGGAAAGTGGACCTTGAGGACCAGAGATGACAAAAATGTTATATTATATTAATCTATTAATCCATCTATTATAATTGCCCTTCTTTTTGGTCATAAGTTACCATAGTCTTTAAACGAAACGCGTGAAATTTGACCGCGTTAACACGCACTCTTTGTCCGCGTTAACGCCGTTATTTTGAACGCTTCAACACGGACTGTTTGACCGTGTTGACGCGGCCAATTTGTAGGCCCCCTATGTGTCGACACGGACTGTTTGACCGTGTTGACGCGGCCAATTTGTACGTGTTAACGCGGCCAATTTTATGGAAAGCCTTAAGGGCCAAATACACGCGAATTTTAACGCGTATTTCACGTGTATTTTACGTGTATTTTACGTGTATTTTACGCGTATTTTACGCGTGAAATACGCGTTGATTATGTCACGCGTATTTCACGCGTAAAATACACGTAAAATACACGTGAAATACGCGTGAAATACGCGTTAAAAATTAGTATGAACGGGTCGGTGTCATTGGCTGCTGAAGACTTAGGTCTAACCATTTCTGTGAGCTTAGAGGGGTGTACCTTTCATAGACTAGTCTACCACCAGTTTACATTCTATATTCAGTTTTTTGTGTAACCTATATGAATAATAGGCTATATTTAAATAGCAGTTTTATGACAATTTAGATAAAAATAAAATTAACTTGTTTTTCTCCTCTCATGCCTTTCTGTAAATAAGCACATTATTGGAGATTTTAGCTTTAACATCAAAGCATTATAACGTGTGTGGGGAATTCAGTTACAGTGGAGGTAACCAATGCAGGTTTATGATCACTGCAGGTTTAAGATACAGACCACTGTTATCAATATCTGTCTTTGGAAAACAACGTAAGCTTTTGTTGTGCTTACACTGACAGCTATAGCAAGCAGGGGGCGCTTATTCAAACCTTTTTATTCTGAAATTGGGCACTCAGACAAATTGTAATTAGGTATACAGGTGATATTATCAAGGAATTTAATGACTTAATGTCTTAATATCTTATGTCTTAATAATAATGTCTTAATAATAATGACTTAATATGTTATTTAAGGCTTTTAGGATTAGAATGGGAGCTTGTGCTCAGGTCAGGTATGGACAATTACCTAACTGTAATTAGGTATACACGTGATATTATCAATTTAAAGAAATTTAATGGCTTAACATATATTAAGGCTTTCAGGATTAGAATGGGAGCTTGTGCTCAGGTCAGGACAGGTGTAAGAACTTGATTTGGCTTTCCTGACAGCAGAAGTATTTTACTGCTACCACAATTAAATATCCTCCTATTTCCTTTTCTTGTAGCCCAAAGAAAATAGATAGATTATACATTATACATTATAGGGGACTTTATCTCATTAAACGACAAATTAAACCCCATGTAGCCTACTATTTAAATCGATTGCTGGACGTCGTAATGTTATTGTGGCCTACATAAATCTGATTTAGCATTTTATTAGCAACCCCCACCCCACCTATCCCACCCACTTTTTAAAACAAAGTTACATCACTGATTTTTATGTTTATATGTTTACTTAAATGTTATATGGTGTTTTACCAAAGTGTCTAATAATTTTTACAGATAAATTGCTTTAATACCAATACCAAGGTGACATACCAAGGTTCTTACACCTGTCCTGACCTGAGCACAAGCTCCCATTCTAATCCTCAAAGCCTTAAATATATGTTAAGCCATTCAATTTCTTTAAATTGATAATAGCACGTGTATACCTAATTACAGTTTGTCTGAGTGCCTTGTTTCAGAACAAAAAGGTTTGAATAAGCGCCCCCTGCTTGCTTTAGCTGTAAATGTAAGCACAACAAAAGCTCACGTTGTTTTCCAAAGACAGATATTGATAACAGTGGTCTGTATCTTAAACCTGCAGTGATCATAAACCTGCATTGGTTACCTCCACTGTAACTGAATTCCCCACACACGTTAATGCTTTGATGTTAAAGCTAAAATCTCCAATAATGTGCTTATTTACAAAAAGGCATGAGAGGAGAAAAACAAGTTAATTTTATTTTTATCTAAATTGTCATAAAACCGCTATTTAAATATAGCCTATTATTCATATAGGTTATTCTCACACACACACAAAACCGGAATAAACTGATCTATAGAATGTAATCTGGTGGTAGCCTAGTCACCCCTCTAAGCTCACAGAAATGGTTAGACCTAAGTCTTCAGCAGCCAATGACACCGACCCGTTCATACTGATTATGTCACGCGTATTTCACGCGTATTTTACGTGTATTTCACGCGTATTTTACGTGTATTTTACGCGTGAAATACGCGTGACATAATCAACGCGTATTTCACGCGTAAAATACACGTAAAATACGCGTAAAATACACGTGAAATACGCGTGAAATACGCGTGACATAATCAACGCGTATTTCACGTGTATTTCACGTGTATTTTACGCGTGAAATACGCGTGAAATACGCTATGGAAAGCCTTTAGGGCCAAATACACGCGAATTTTAACGCGTATTTCACGTGTATTTTACGTGTATTTTACGTGTATTTTACGCGTATTTTACGCGTGAAATACGCGTTGATTATGTCACGCGTATTTCACGCGTAAAATACGCGTAAAATACACGTAAAATACACGTAAAATACACGTGAAATACGCGTTAAAAATTAGTATGAACGGGTCGGTGTCATTGGCTGCTGAAGACTTAGGTCTAACCATTTCTGTGAGCTTAGAGGGGTGTACCTTTCATAGACTAGTCTACCACCAGTTTACATTCTATATTCAGTTTTTTTTTTGTGTAACCTATATGAATAATAGGCTATATTTAAATAGCAGTTTTATGACAATTTAGATAAAAATAAAATTAACTTGTTTTTCTCCTCTCATGCCTTTTTGTAAATAAGCACATTATTGGAGATTTTAGCTTTAACATCAAAGCATTAACGTGTGTGGGGAATTCAGTTACAGTGGAGGTAACCAATGCAGGTTTATGATCACTGCAGGTTTAAGATACAGACCACTGTTATCAATATCTGTCTTTGGAAAACAACGTAAGCTTTTGTTGTGCTTACACTGACAGCTATAGCAAGCAGGGGGCGCTTATTCAAACCTTTTTATTCTGAAATTGGGCACTCAGACAAATTGTAATTAGGTATACAGGTGATATTATCAAGGAATTTAATGACTTAATGTATTTAAATATGTTATTTAAGGCTTTTAGGATTAGAATGGAAGCTTGTGCTCAGGTCAGGTATGGACAATTACCTAACTGTAATTAGGTATACACGTGATATTATCAATTTAAAGAAATTTAATGGCTTAACATATATTTAAGGCTTTCAGGATTAGAATGGGAGCTTGTGCTCAGGTCAGCACAGGTGTAAGAACTTGATTTGGCTTTCCTGACAGCAGAAGTATTTTACTGCTACCACAATTAAATATCCTCCTATTTCCTTTTCTTGTAGCCCAAAGAAAATAGATAGATTGCATTTTTATGAACAAATATTTTTTTACCAAAATTGCCCCCTTTTGCAGTGTAAGCACAACAAAAGCTTACGTTGTTTTCCAAAGACAGATATTGATAACAGTGGTCTGTATCTTAAACCTGCAGTGATCATAAACCTGCATTGGTTACCTCCACTGTAACTGAATTCCCCACACACGTTAATGCTTTGATGTTAAAGCTAAAATCTCCAATAATGTGCTTATTTACAAAAAGGCATGAGAGGAGAAAAACAAGTTAATTTTATTTTTATCTAAATTGTCATAAAACTGCTATTTAAATATAGCCTATTATTCATATAGGTTACACAAAAAAAAAAACTGAATATAGAATGTAAACTGGTGGTAGACTAGTCTATGAAAGGTACACCCCTCTAAGCTCACAGAAATGGTTAGACCTAAGTCTTCAGCAGCCAATGACACCGACCCGTTCATACTAATTTTTAACGCGTATTTCACGTGTATTTTACGTGTATTTTACGTGTATTTTACGCGTATTTTACGCGTGAAATACGCGTGACATAATCAACGCGTATTTCACGCGTAAAATACGCGTAAAATACACGTAAAATACACGTAAAATACACGTGAAATACGCGTTAAAATTCGCGTGTATTTGGCCCTAAAGGCTTTCCATAATACGCGTTAAAATTCGCGTGTATTTGGCCCTAAAGGCTTTCCATACGCGGCCAATTTGTACGTGTTAACGCGGCCAATTTGTACGTGTTAACACGGCTAATTTGTACGTGTCAACACGGACTGTTTGACCGTGTTGACACGGCCAATTTGTACGTGTTATGTCACACGGACTGTTTGACCGTGTTGACGCGGCCAATTTGTACGTGTTAACACGGCCAATTTGTACGTGTCGACGCGGACTGTTTGACCGTGTTGACACTATGGAAAGCCTTTGGGGCCAAATACACGCGAATTTTAACGCGTATTTCACGCGTATTTCACGCGTAAAATACACGTGAAATACACGTGAAATACGCGTTGATTATGTCACGCGTATTTCACGCGTATTTCACGTGTATTTTACGCGTATTTTACGTGAATTTTACGCGTGAAATACGCGTTGATTATGTCACGCGTATTTCACGCGTAAAATACACGTAAAATACGCGTGAAATACACGTAAAATACGCGTGAAATACGCGTGACATAATCAGTATGAACGGGTCGGTGTCATTGGCTGCTGAAGACTTAGGTCTAACCATTTCTGTGAGCTTAGAGGGGTGACTAGACTACCACCAGATTACATTCTATAGATCAGTTTATTCCGGTTTTGTGTGTGTGTGTGTGTGTGTGTGTGTGTGTGTGAGAATAACCTATATGAATAATAGGCTATATTTAAATAGCGGTTTTATGCAATCTATCTATTTTCTTTGGGCTACAAGAAAAGGAAATAGGAGGATATTTAATTAGCAGTAAAATACTTCTGCTGTCAGGAAAGCCAAATCAAGTTCTTACACCTGTCCTGACCTGAGCACAAGCTCCCATTCTAATCCTGAAAGCCTTAAATATATGTTAAGCCATTAAATTTCTTTAAATTGATAATATCACGTGTATACCTAATTACAGTTAGGTAATTGTCCATACCTGACCTGAGCACAAGCTCCCATTCTAATCCTAAAAGCCTTAAATAACATATTTAAATACATTAAGTCATTAAATTCCTTGATAATATCACCTGTATACCTAATTACAATTTGTCTGAGTGCCCAATTTCAGAATAAAAAGGTTTGAATAAGCGCCCCCTGCTTGCTATAGCTGTCAGTGTAAGCACAACAAAAGCTTACGTTGTTTTCCAAAGACAGATATTGATAACAGTGGTCTGTATCTTAAACCTGCAGTGATCATAAACCTGCATTGGTTACCTCCACTGTAACTGAATTCCCCACACACGTTAATGCTTTGATGTTAAAGCTAAAATCTCCAATAATGTGCTTATTTACAAAAAGGCATGAGAGGAGAAAAACAAGTTAATTTTATTTTTATCTAAATTGTCATAAAACTGCTATTTAAATATAGCCTATTATTCATATAGGTTACACAAAAAAAAAAACTGAATATAGAATGTAAACTGGTGGTAGACTAGTCTATGAAAGGTACACCCCTCTAAGCTCACAGAAATGGTTAGACCTAAGTCTTCAGCAGCCAATGACACCGACCCGTTCATACTAATTTTTAACGCGTATTTCACGTGTATTTTACGTGTATTTTACGCGTGAAATACGCGTGACATAATCAACGCGTATTTCACGCGTAAAATACGCGTAAAATACACGTAAAATACACGTAAAATACACGTGAAATACGCGTTAAAATTCGCGTGTATTTGGCCCTAAAGGCTTTCCATAGACCGTGTTGACACGGCCAATTTGTACGTGTTACGTCACACGGACTGTTTGACCGTGTTGACGCGGCCAATTTGTACGTGTTTCTTTTGTACACGTAGACACGCTAATTCTTGTCGTGTTAAGACAACCAATTTGAACGTGTTTCTTAACGCGCATATTCTGTAAGTATCCACTTATTCTGCTCTAAACATTAGTTTGTTAGTTTATGCTGTTGTCTGTATTGTTTCCAGGAACATCATCTTGGCTGCTGCAGGCTGATGAGTGCTATAATAAAATTACTACATTCTATTTGTTGAATGTGTTTTGATATGATATTTTTATTAATAATATTTTATTTACCTATAAACTTGTCTTTAGAAAGCCATACGTTATAGTGCAACCCGGTATCACGACAAGTGGTGAAATAATCACGTTGGTCCACTTTAGAACCCCCTCAAACGTGAAAATTACACGTTTGCGTTAACGGGTTCCAGTGGAGAGATACCCGGATGTTGAACTATTCCACCCATAGATATCATTCCACCAACCGGCTCTTTTTACAAAGAGTAAACACACCATCTAGTGGTTGTGCAGAGCACGACTCTTTTAAATACTGCTGAATAGAAAGTGCAAGTCTATTATAGTTGGATGATAATTATATCCTTAGTATATCCTATGAAGATTTTCCCTCTAGTGGATATAGTCATTTTATAAAGGAAAAATCATTTCCACCCTCTAAAATATTTTAATTATCCACTGTATTGTCATTTTAAATATTCAATATAATATGTTAATTGAACTGTCATTTTAGATAGGGGAATATAGATGAAATTTTAAATGAAATACATTTTTGTCAATTCTTTAATACAAAAGTTTCACAGATATTTTCTCTCATTGTTCTATGCATAATATGTCATTTTAATTTATGTAAGCATTATTTGATAATAACAGATCGACCCCTGGTGTTAATACAACAGATTTCAAGCTGCTTATAAACACTTAACTGTCAGCCGATGAGCAAGCATTTGTAGTAGGTGTCAATAAACCATAATGTCAAAATCTAAAACTAAAAATATTTTCAATAGCCATGCGCACTGTATTGTCATTTTAAATATAGATTAGAAATTTTAAATGGAATACATTTTGTCAATTCATTAATACAAAAAAAAAATCACAGATATTTTCTCTCATTGTTCTATGCATAATATGTAACATTTTTAATGTATGTAAGCATTATTTGATAATAACAGAAAGGTGGTGAATTTAAACACGCTTAAATATTGTCTAGTTGTTATTCGTGTAATGTTTTTGCTCGCAATACTGTTCCAATGCTGCCGTTTGTTATTTCATAGCTTTAGTAAAACAGTATGAATGAATAGGCGTGTCCACTGTATACAAACAGCCATATAATGCCCGTTACAATGCAATGTTTATGCTATGAACAGCTCTTTCAATCCTTAGTTGCCAAGGCAACGATTGTCTTATGTTTTTATTTTGTAAAATAAATAAATAAAGCACACCCATTCTTACAGGTTATGCACTTCAGATAAACTTTATAACCTTCAGACCATACTGAAGAGACAATATTGACTCAATAAGAAAAGAACTTTTCGCCATACTTGTTAAAATAGTTATCAGAGTTTCACCTCTGAATGATCATATTTCCCCATGGAAAGCAGGCGTTTTTATTGTGTGTGTGTGTGTGGGTGGGTGGGTGGGTGTGTGTGTGTGGGTGCGGCCTCTTCTCAAAATTACTAGCACGGGGAGGGTTTCAGGGGCGTGTGTGTGTGTATTTCTCCACCCGGAATTGCGGCCTGTCTATATACTGCCTCTACAGAACAGCTCTGTGCTATTAACAACACCAAACAGGTATGTGCCTTCCTTTAGCCTCTTGTCTTTTTCAAAACTTTGCCAGCATCTTCAAGCTTAATAGTTTTAACTTCGGTGTGTGTTTGCATAGTGCTATTCAAATTATGTAACTTAATTCTATGTGGCTGATGAGTTTTGCCTAATGCAAACAGTAGGCATGGCTATCATGTTGACATGAAAGGCATCTTTTGAGTTTTACAGATATTAAACAAATAACTGGACAACTTTGAAAGAAATGTATCGTTAGAGTTTAATTAGACTTTTGCTAGCTTTTTAAACACATGCCTTTATGTGATTCACAGACAGTGAAATCCACAAGCCTGTTGACGAGTCTGAACTTGCAGTGTTCAAGTTCTATTGAGTGCAGATTGTACAATAATAAAATGTTAGTGATTAATCTGCAACTTTAGTTGTTTAGATGTATTTTTCTCTGAGGTAAAAGTCATAATGCACCCAAAGCCAATTCATGGAAACTTTTACTACATTCATGCATTACGCAGAACATAGTTATTATTGTATTATGCATCCACTCTGGCTCACCATTCACACAGTTCACACTGTGCAATGGGTGTGGTGGTTGGTTTCATGGAAGAATGAGTCATCAACTCGTGTAAGCAGGGAACCAGTAACAATTTATGTAGTTAAACCGAACATTGACAAATTATTGATGTTTTCGAAGAGAAGTTGTTTTACTTTTATCTTTCAACTGCTCCCATAAAGACAGATTACTTTTTTCAGTATTAGTATTTCATATTAGTTTTATGTCAGAGGCTATCGCTGCATCTAAAATCACATACTGTCTGAGCAGGTACACACACAGCAAACAGTAGACACACACACCCAGAGCATTGGGCAGGCATTTTTGCTGTGGTGCCCAGAAGCGAGTAACGGGTAAGGTACCTTGCTCAAGGGCACCTCAGTCATTTCGAACCTGTGGGTTCCTAGACTCTCTAACCATGACAGCCCCAATGTGGGTAGTATGAGCGAAATCTGGATGTAGGCCTACTATATCCACCATGGGATCTACAAGCGTCATTTGCATTCTAAAATCCTCTCCCGTGGCCTCTTGGGATGGTGAAGTGTCCATCAAATGACTCTTGGCAAAAGTAGTAGGTCATCTGGGTGCTTTTCACCTACTGTTTTCTGAATCCTATGAATTTGGACATGCTACTTTTTTGGCATATAATTCACATTCTATATCATAGGGAAGTATTTGATTTTGGACGCAGCGTATATATCTTCAAATGGAAGGATTAAACTTGTGCATTCAAGATTGTGGGTTTGCTTAGTAAAATAATGTTATGTGTCTGTTAGCATGGCCAATTATCGTTTAATGCCAAATTGACAATGTATTCTCTCTGTTTAGATTTCAGAGATCATGGATGTAAGTACATTTTATCCCCTCAATAATTCTATCTAGTTTAGTGCAAAAAGTATCATGCTTTAAGTTCTATTATGTCCTGTTTCAGCTTTCAGATGCCCTCGATTTTCCACCGCAAAGCAACCAGCAGGCAGGAGGCCCAGTATGGCCTGGCCAACCAGCCAACCCCATCTGGCCCGGCCAGCCTGCTAACCCCGCCTTGCCTGGCCAACCAGCCAATCCTGCTTGGCCTGGCCAGCCTCCTAACCCCGCTTGGCCTGGCCAGCCTGCTAACCCCGCCTGGCCTGGCCAACCACCCAACCCTGCCTGGCCTGGGCAGCCAAGCCAACCAACATGGCCTGGACAGCCTGGGCAGCCTACAGCTCCTGGCTGGCCTGCACCTGCACCACAAACTGGCCCGTATGGTGCTCCTAATCAAACTCCAATAGTGAGATGTTTTCACTTTTCTTGTATTTGTACAATCATGGAGTTTTTTTTCTATACAGAATACATTTTAAATACCTTGGGCTTGTGAACGTCTAAATATTTTAATCTTGTTAAAGTGAACGGTCTGTGTTAGATACAGTAGGGTACAACGGGGATAAAGGCACACCTTAAGGAAAAGGAAAATGTTTTTCACAACTCCCATAGTGCATGATTGCAGAATATATATAAAAATAGGTTTTTATTGAACATTGATTTTACACACCTTGCAAGTGTAAATGGCACCCAGTATAAATACAAATAATTTAGCTATATTATCAAGGACATAGTTTTATCAAGGACACAAATGGTCCAAAAACACAAACAATAAAACAGAGTCCACAATATTACATATTTAAATGTTGGTTAAATCGGCTCAACTTTGTGCTGGGTTTTGTCAGTGTTGAAATCATACTGTTTGCAGAGTCTGTTAACCTACACATGCATTTGTGCATGATATTGTGCAGAACAGGTGGGCACACCAACACTAACAAACATTTGGCTTGCAATGCTCCATCATTGAGTCTCTTCATGCTGCTCTTTCTGTAGTGCCTCCACAAATGGGCAGTGTACATAGGGGCACAATATGCTCTAAAAAGTGTAGTCTTCACAGACTCTGAGCACATACTAAATTTTCGAATCAACATATTAGCTTGTGCATACATCATACAACACTGTCTATAAATGTCCCTATCTTCAGATAGGTCATCAGTTATATAATGTCCTAAGCATTTAGCCTCATTACATACTTTAATGACAATACCAGACAGAGAGAAGTCAGGAAATTACATGTTTCATGTCCTCCCTACTCATAACAATTTTAATATTACTCTTTTTTGCATTATATTTAATGTCATCTAGTGGTAGGGTGACCAACAGTCCTGTTTTCCCAGGACATGTCCTGACACGTGCCCTGGCTGTTTTTTTATAAAGTGATGAAAATGTCCTGGTTTTCCAAAAACTGCTGGGAAAAAATCAGCTCTACAGCAAAATATAGATGGGCAAACGATGATGAGGAAGGAAAAACAGGATAAAGAGGAAGAAAACTAAAGATACAAATATATTTGGTTAGTTCGTTTTTGTTTCTGAGAGCTATTTTTTGATCAATTTGGAGGTATTTCTTTTAGTTATTTATTATTTATATATTTATTTTTCTAATACAGAAGAGACATTATTTCTATCTTTATTTCATTCAATATTTTTGAAACCTGTCATAATAAAACATGTTTCACCTCTGAGAAGCCTTGTAATATATATATTTTTTTAATCCTTACAGAGGATGCATAGCCTACTTTAAATGTATTGAAGTTAATAAGGCATCTTTTTGTAAACTTCAAGTATCATTTGAGTATCTGTTTGCCGGTGTTCTGTCGATTTTTGCTTCCTTGTCGAAAAATGCTACCGTAGCGCGAATTGATGACAGAATGCCGATTAAAGTCGTATGAAATACAATTATAATACAATTCTAAGTTATGAGAAGCTACTGTATACTGTAGACGACTATTTTTACTTTTAAAACGGTGTGAAAAGTAAAAATTATCATAAAATATTCATCGTTGACTTGTCAAAGTACACCTTTCCTCATAGTAACTGAAAATTTCACTTATTCCTTTTCTGCTGGCTGATCGTACAAATATTCATATTATGGTAGTAAGCATTTTTAAAGGGAAATTATATCCTATTATAACGGGAAAATGTACCAAATTTCAGTTATTCCTTTTCAGCTGGCTGACTGTACAAATATTCATATGGTAGCAAGCATTTTTTTTAAAGGGAAATTACATATTATAACGGGAAAATATACCTTTTGTAAAAAAAGAAAAAAATATATCTGACACTGCACATGCGCATAACCGGTAAGTAGCAAATCTCGATGGGTAGCATGAATTGTCAGAACACCAGGCCGAGTGTCAAATATGGTCACCCTATCTAGTGGTTAAGAGGAAAATAAAATAAAATGCTCTGTGTGCCTTTAGCCCTGTTGAACACTAGTGGTTCTTGGTTTCTGCTAGTTTACTCACCATTTACTTTTCTTTTCATTTTTTTACAAGACTGTGCCATTTGATCTCCCGCTACTTAATGGAGCCTTTAACAAGATGCTCATCACCATCAATGGAGAGGTCAAACCCAACGCTAAAATGTAAAAACAACAATGCACACACACATAAAAATATGCCAAATTATTACATACAGTACATACACTCGAAGTATTTAGGCCTAAATTTAACATCCGTGTATTGAATTGCTTATAAATTTCCCATCCAACTGGATTACACAGTTTTAACATAAACTATTTAATTTAAATTAGGGAGAGAGACAATTTCAGAGAGGGTTTCAATAGCTTTGAAAGCATAAGATCCCTTCAGAGCGTCTCCAAATCCTACAAAACACATGAACAGACACAGAGTAGAGTCTCCAATGCATCGCGAGAGACGGCATAAAATTACCCCACGTATCAAAGTACATAAAATAATAATAATAATGAACGATAACAACATTGAGAGCTCTGACTCGTACCACTGCACTGCTGCAGATTAATTTCACCATTGATTGGCATATAAATGCATAACAGCTTCAGGTAGAACATCACTGGGGGTACCATTGTCTAATTATGGTTAATTAGTTTGATAAAATATGTCAGTAAAACTAATAAAAAGTGTGGCAGAGTTTATTATTAACTATTTAATTTGATTTAAATCATATTTTAATAATGCATTATTTCAATTTCTTTGACTTAAAATAAACCCGTTTATTCAGCTAGTTAAAATGTATGAGATTGAAACAAATTTTGATTTATTGATATGAAATGTATAACCCTGGTTCTTGTGTATTTAAAACGCCCAGCCAGTTTATTAGTACAATTACAGAAACCTCTTTCTTACCGATTTAATTTATTTACATCTGACAAATATGCATTACGTCAAGTTTATGAGTTTGTCATCAAGTCGTCTTCATTTATAAAACGCTTTTAACAATGTTGATTTAACAATGTTCCAGCTGCTTTATATTACAGTGAATTAAAGTAACAGAGATTGTAATCCAAATGGATGTAAATGTTATGCAATTTAAAAACAGAAATATTAAATTTAGGCCCAAATACTTTTTTTTAAGTGTAATATACATCATAAAGTACACAATATATTTTTTTTTATCACCACACTTTGGTTAAAGGTTAGTGTTACCTAGAACTATATTAAATTATGAAATTAAACATGGCAACTTTAACCAACAATTTTGACAATCTCCTTCTTTGTGACATCCCTGAGTATTTCATGTGTGTAATCTTATTTTTTTCTCCTCCTCCGATTAGTATTACACTGAATTTTAATAGAGGCAATGACATTGCATTTCACTTCAACCCCCGCTTCAATGAAAGTGGAAAGCAAGTGATTGTGCGAAACAGCATGATTGGAAACCAATGGGGTAAAGAAGAGCGAGAGCTTCCCTCCTTCCCTTTTGTCCCAGGAAAGCCTTTTGAGGTGAGCGTGGCATCAAACACTTTTGTTTCTTATTTATCTCAATGGTTTTATTTTGATCAAACAAATATTTTAAATATTTACTGTTCAGCCATCATTTATTTAAAGGGATAGTTCACCCAAAAATGAAAATTCTGTCTGTAATTACTCACCCTCATGTTGTTCCAATCCCGTAAGACATTCATTCATCTTCGGAACACAAATTAAGATATTTTTGATGAAATCTGAGAGCTGGATCACTCCTCCATACTATCCATAGGCTTCTTGAGGGATTGAAACTTGCCGGCCCCGAAAAGTTATTAAAGACATCGTTAAAATAGTCCAAGTGACTACAGTGGCTCAATCTTAACTTTAGCAAACGACGAGAACAGTTTTTGACTGTAGTCAGTTAACGTAGTGTGATAGTGTAGAGCTACGTCACACGTAGGCTCACTATTGGCCGACGTTGGTCATGTGTGTGATGTGTGTGACGCACAATAACAGAAACTTATGCTGTTACACTAGTGAACTCACTCGAGGCCCACAGAGAAGGAAATTAATAGTTGAATAAAGTCGTTATTTTTGTTTGCGCACAAAACGTTTTCTTGTCATTTTTATATACTTTAGATTGAGCTACTGTAGTCACTCAGACTATTTTTACGATGTCTTTAATAACTTTTCGGGGAACAAGTTTCAATCCCTCAAGAAGCCTATGGAGGAGTGATCCGGCTTTCAGATTTCATCAAAAATTTCGTAATTCGTATTCCGAAGATGAACGAAAGTCTTGCGGGGTTGGAACAACATGAGGGTGAGAAAATACTGACAGAATTTTCATTTTTGGGTGAATTATCCCTTTAAAGACATTAGAGAACAGTTATCTGATGAGAACAGAAAAGGAGGCCCTGAAATAGCATCACTAAAAAGTAATGCAACAAAGCAGACAAAACAAGATCATGTATTTGTCTCCTGCCACGTTTGGTTAAAACTATTTCATGCGTGTCCAATTGCAACTGATTAAAATTATTTTGACTTTCAGATGAAGATATTATGCACTGACACTGAATTCAAAGTGGCTGTGAACAAGTCGCACCTTCTGGAGTTCAAACATCGGGTCCGTGAGCTCAACCAGATCAGAGGTCTTAGTATATTCAATGATGTCACCCTCAGTTCTGTAAATGTGGAGACACTGCAGTGAAATCACACCACTCATTCTGTAATGGTTTCATGTCTTTTGACAATGATTAATACCTATTCAACCATGTGCAAGTTATTTTTAAACGCTATGCATGTCAACAAGAGTTTTATATTTACTGCCTGCAATTTTTCTCAATGCTGTAGTTCGCTTTGGTGCCTCTAGGTGGGTCTGTTACTATCTGGGTTGGATTGGGTTGTCGTAAGGTTCAGTGGCAGGGTTAAAAGGAATAAATATTTTATATAAACATGATACTGATGATGATGAGGATAATAGCGGAGGTCATAGTGGGGAATGTGATAGTGGCCAATCAAGAATAATGCATAATTAATGAGAAATTAGAACTGGAATAACTTTATATTAATGTAAGTTATCTTCAACTGTAACCAAAGATGGTTCTTCTTTGTATAAATATCCCATGATTAAAGAAACAACAACTGATGTAAACATTGAGTGCTGGGCATGTGATTACAATCCTCTGTGAGATCTGTGTAGTACACTTTCATTGTCTGCTCCTAATGTATAAAATAACAGCAGGGTAAACTGAAGTCAAGGCAGTGTTACATTTTTAATCATGGAAACAGTCTGTCAGAGTTATTGTCAGAGACGCCCTGATAGAAATCTAATAGAACTGACCTCAATTATGCAGAGGTCTATTTATATAGTGCCCGAAGGACCTGATGACTTCAAAGAGTTGAGCCCTGTTGCAACCCACCGATGAAACCTCCAACGTTGTATAAATAATGTGGATACATTTTAAGAATGTTCCTTTGGATTGTGAATGTGCCTCATTTAGTCTGTACTTTTCAGACTCCGGGATACAAGGATGTAGAATTAAACCACAAGATATATATATATATATATATATATATATATATATATACATACACACACAATTTTATATATTTGTTTTCAATGACCCTACGTTTAATTAAACCATCAACCAAAAGATATGATTTATTAAATATCTTAAAATTTAATAAAGAACAAAATTTGGTTAAGGTATCTATCTGGCAAAAAAAAAAAAGTACATACGACTAAAACATAATCGGTTATTAATATTTTGTTGGTTCTCTTCTGTTTTTGCATGTGTTTGACAATGTCTTTGTATGACAACATGACTAAAGATTATGTCTGCACAATTTGACATGTTAAAACGATTGACTCCAAGCACAACTATGAAAAATGCTTACCAAATCTTTAACACATTTAAATAATAATAATAATAATAATAATAATAATAATAATAATAATAATAATAATAATAATTGAATAAAGGGTGAAGATGGCAATTTTCCTTGGCCAGACTTCACATTTGGTATCAACTAGGCTATGTAAGTATGTTCTTGTAAATTTTAGGTTTTATTTATTTATTTATTTATTTTTTAGATTATTTTAGTTTAATTTAATTTCTCTATTTTGGGACACTATTGTAGTAAAAAAAAAGAGTAAACTAAAACAATGCCAAAATATTCCAATCTATCCTTGAAACTGAAATAATATATTTTCTTAAAATAGTTCTAATGGACAGAAAAGTTACTGATAATAAGGAAATAAGTTATTAAACCGCAGTAGAATGTAAAAATGTGTGTGAATATAAAAGCCTACATTGTTAGGCCCATCCCAATAGTGCTCTATATTTCTTTTCTAGGTGGGTGCGTGCACGCTCCCTAGCGTGCCTTTATGCGCGTGCTCGCAATATACGAGGCAGTGCGCGCTGCGCGTTCACCTGATCTGATCACACACAGAAATAAAGCGTAGAGTCCTGAAGGACACTCGACTTAAAATTCTGACAACAAGATGATATGAATTCGTTGCAGTAAAGACAGAAGAACAAGTCGGCGAAGAGTTTCCACCTCTCCATTTCGACTTTTACCCTATTTTTTCTAAGGTCAGTCTTTCTTCTATTTCCTCATGTTAGGCTTAACGTTATTGCTTCTACGTGTCAGTCATAAATACCTTTATATATGGCGTTACCTGAGTTTAAATTGATTTATTTGGCATCTAACGTGATTTGGATGTAGCATTTATACAGTGTTTTTCTCTGTTGACTCAGTGAGCGGAACTAGCATTTAAACACCTCCAAAACATGACATGTATCCATAATAGAATCTAAAAGACTTATTTTTGATCATTTATTGGTTATGCATGTGTAAAATGCAAATAATCGTTTAAGTACTCCCCTGTTTCTCTCCTCTAGAGAGCAGATGTATGTCATGGCGTTTCTGTCAGTTAGCTTTAGTGCTAATCATGAAGATAGACGCAGTACTATCACACTTATAACTCGAAAAAAATAACTCATAATATTAATATGTTTTTATTTTTAAGTTCCGTCATTTTAAAAGGGTGTAAATAAGTGCAGATTACTCGTGTTTAAGTTGTGATCGCTAATGAATAACTTTGTTGACGACTTTTTTTGGTGCAATGGCCAGTTCCTAGTTTTTCTGTTTCCCATGTTGTTTATTTCCATTTAGCGTTCAGGTTTGTTTTTATTCATTTAATGAAGTGTGTGTTATACTGTCAGATATGCTGAATTATAAGTGTTTTGGTGGTTTTCAAGAAGTCCCATTTGAAATGACTTACTGATTCTCTTGAACTCTTTCAGATGACTTACAATTGAGAATTTGGCAAACATGCTGAATGATACCCACCATAATATTATAAGGATATAATCACAACAACATGCTAATTGTGTGGATATGATTGTATGACATCCACTTTCTGTCATATAACACAAACACGGACACATCATGTGCATTAGTTGACCTGAGAGAACATAGTAAGATATTGGATGTGAGCGAGACGCTAAATCAGCAAAGAACTTATAATGTTTAACCACTTAATTAGATATCTGAACTTTCCCCCCCATGTAAGGTGTTGATACAAGCATCTCATTTATACCTGATGCAGAAATTAATCTATTTTACCAGATATATTAAATAAATATTTGCTTATTAAATGCATTGTCTGTTTAAATAAAACAGAAATACTTACTTCTTTTACACTATATTGGCCTTGGTTATGAGACACTAAGAAGCAACCTTTACTGAAAATAGTTAAACAAAAATAATTTTGATCTATCTCAATTTTTTTGTAGTTGGTACAATTTTGCTTTCCTGAAGACATGCTTGTTGCCAAATTTTGATCTGAAGCCTGGCTTGTTTTTAACAGGTCAGTTGGTACCAACATTGGGCTGATCTGCAAGCCTTGTTTTTCCGTAATGGGGGGAGGTGGAATGAGCATTTTGAAGCTCTACGGTTTTGGTAATTGCAGATCAGGAGTGCAAAGAGTGGCTTTTATCTTTTGCTGGTCAGCTGTTATGTGGCATGTCAAAACCAGGCCATACATCCCGTTTTAGACGTGATAAACGTTCTCACAGTTATTTGTCAGATGGTGTGGGGTAGTTTTGTTTGTGGTCACAGCAATTTTCTGCTTTGTGGTTTTCAATTTTTTTTTCAGATACTTGCATTTAGGTACTCTTTCAGGTTTTTTAATTCAGGTGGGTCAATGGGTGACACCTTGATCTCAATGTTTTTTCTTTTCTTCAACAAGGTTTTTAAATCTAGATTTCAGTCATATATAGCCGCGTTTCCACCACATTAACTTTCCCCAGGAACTAGGAACTTTGGGGTGGTACTTGGTGTGTTTACACCGCAGGAACCAGGGTCTAAATGAAGTTCCAGCTAAACATCCCCCCCAAGAAAGACCCTGCTGGCGAGGTAGTACTTTTTCAGAGTTCGGGAACTTTCGGGGTGTGACTTGTGCGCTGAACATGCTGATTGGTTCTTACCACTTCTTCTTTCTGCCCGATGGCGCACGTTCGTCCCATCCATCTCACGGTCAATGTCCGCTGATAACAAACGTCTACTTTTATATACCGTAGCATTACAAGCTTTCGGAATTCGCTTTGGGTGCTCATCTCTTTTCTGCCATTTTGTTAATTACCTCATTAGTAAACACAAAAGTAGAACAGCTTGAGGCCCCGTTTACACGAAGGGAAACGCAGATATTTCCATTAACTATTTCAATAAACATTATTTAAATAAAGAAACCAATCTGTTTTGTATATGATCGCATCCAGGGAGTAGCTTATGCATTTCCGTGTCGAAGGGATAGCTAGCTAACAAACTCTAGGCTGTAGTAACTAGCCTAATCGTACTGACAGTCGCTCGTGATTGAGCGCTGAACTGATGTGAATGTGCTCTATTGTTAGATGACGGACCAGCCTCAGTGCGTCATCAAGTAGGGGCGTGTCATCGAGCCCTGTTTTAGCCCCGCCCAAAAAAATCCAAAACAGTGAAAAACTGTTTAACGGTCTAACTCCGTATTTCAGTACTTCACAGTTCACAGTCTTTGTAATATGTTTTAGCAGTACATTTGTAACATTTAGAATTTTTTTTGCAGAATTGCCTTTACAGGGACATTAATGATTCTTGACTGGTTAGTGATGGAGAGGCACACCATAATTACCATAATTGTATAGTGATGATGACATGCAAATTAAGTTTTTAGTGTTTTGTCAAGTTATTTTAGTCATGCCACAGAAATCTAGTATATAGTCTCAGACCAAGTCAAATAAGTACTTTAAACATTTCCCATTATTAGACCATTTAAGAGGTTGGTTTATTTGGCAAGCATTGATTTAAGCAACCGATGTCATGTTGAAACATGCAGAATTGCAGAAGCAGCTCTTTGGCGTTTTTTTTTTTTTTTGTCTGCCTAATGCAGTGAGAATATACCAAGTTAAGTGAACACTTCATAAAGCACAATTGAGCACAGCCACCTGTTTGAATGCAATGAGCCCTGCAGCGTTTGCAAGGGAAGTCTGACAAGTGGACCGCTTCCACAGCTTAAGAACCTGTTTGGTCACTCGTCCTGGAGTCATGTGGCTGGCTAAAGGGAAGTGTTAAGCAGAAAGGTGTATCTTACCTCACTCGGCAAACCACTGAAAGCTTTTATTCAAGCCTCTCGCAGGGAAGAAATACCCAGCAGGTTGGGACAAGCTTTTGTCTTGAACATAGACAAGTCTGCAGGATAGTGTGTGGTTTGGATCGCGTTGCCTTCTTTCGAACTGGGGGTTTAATGTGCTTTTCATCAAGCTTGAAATGCTTTGAAGTATTTGTGTGGCAAGATGTTAAACCGTGGCTGACACACTCTGCATTATTTGGGCGGCACGTGAAATCCAGAGCCGTTGTTTTTCACTATTATTAATGCAGTCTTCTTAATGCATCTACCTCTGACCAAGTGTTTTTGTTCTGGTTTGACATGATGGTTTTGCCTAATGTTTATAGGCAGAAATGCACAACGGGGATGTATTAAACTACATGCTGTTCAAATTCAGCAAGTCTGTGGCTTGCCTGAATGACTAATCTACTGAATAATTGGGCAAAGGAAAAAATCCACTTTAACAAGCTGACCTCACTCATGGACGACGATGTATTAGTCATTAAAAATGTCACTAAAGTTAGAATTTTTATCAGAATAAAAAAATGATGTATGTGCTGATAGACACTGGTAAAGTGAAAAAAAAAGAAAAAAGAAATTAATACTTTTATTTATATAAAGAACATTAAAAGTGACAGTAAAACATCTGTAAGATTTCTATTTCAAAAATTCATTTTATTTTTTTTCTATCTATTCTATTCTATTCATCAATGAATCCTGAAAAAATCATGTTTCCACACATTTGAAAATCAGAAATGTATCTGAAGCAGCAAATCATCATATTAAAATGATTTCTGAAGGATCCTGTGACACGGAAGACTCGAGTAATGATGCTTAAAATACATAAATAAATTATATATATATATATATATATATATATATATATATATATATAATTACATTTTAAAATATATTTAATTAGAAAAGTTATTTTAAAGTGTAATATCACAATATAAAAGTTTCTACTATATTGTTCAAGATCAAGTATTGATCTAGTTAATGTAACCTTGCTGAACATAAAGAGATTTCTTTTAAAAGTTTATGTAAAAAGTCATACAAAGTTGTAGGGGGGTAACGATACCCTCATGTCACGATTCGATACATATCCCGATACTGAACTCACAATTTGATATTATTGCGATACTCCAAAACATAAGATAAAAGGTTAACAAAAAACGTACTGTTGATTAAATTGCTAACTTTGATATTACATTAAATGAATAGGCTTAGACTCGGCAATCCAAGGACAGTGGTGACACCAGAATAAAAATATTCATGATTCTGAAGCTGAAAATACAGAATTATTTTAGACGATCATGCTTGCACTTTTTCTGACTAGATATATTTAGATATATTTAAAATGATGTTGGACACTTTTTACTGGTTAGGCTTAGGGTTATATAAGTCATTTGGCATTATCAGGACCTACAAATATTCCCCCATTGCATTAGTATACATTATAATCAACATTAAAGGGATACTCCACTTTTTTTGGAAATAGGCTCATTTTACCACTCAGTTTTACCGTTTTCAAATCCATCCAGCTGATTTTCTGATATTTAGAAGAATATCAGTAACCAGACAGTTTCTAGTCTCATTGACTTCCATAGTAGGAAAAAATATACTATTAAAGTCAATGAGACCTGAAACTGTCTGGTTACTGATATTCTTCTAAATATCAGAAAATCGCCTGAATACATTCGAAAACGGTAAAACCCAACTGTTTAACTCTGAGGGAGTGGTAAAATGAGCCCATTTCCCAAAAAAGTGGAGTATCCCTTTAAATAGTAGTTTAATGTAGCACTGACACTAAAACTTTTGTGAGATTTTTTTTTTCTCCTGCAGCAATTTTTATTTTGGGGGAACTATCCACGTTATGTATTGTTGCATTTTTGTATTGCGATATATTGTGGCACAATATATTGTTACACCATATTTGACTCCTCTTTCATACACAAGCCCACATTAGAGTACGTTTTGTGCATGCTAAACTCACATTTCACAGGGAGTGACTGTCGAGTGCAGATGGTCTGTCGATTCCTACTAGGAACATTGGCGTAGCTGGAACACCTTGTTATTGAGGTCATACGGCTGTGTTCGCATGTCTGCTCATTACAGACGTTTATTACAGCGGCTGGTTTAATAGGCGAGTGAGAGAGAAGACAGATAGCAGTTATAATGGTAACAGATTTGTTTTGGAACGCCGATTGCACAAGGTGTGCACAGCCTATCAGGTTTCAGCTGGCGAAGAGTTCAAAGGCCTGGTTTAGTCTGAGGTCATGCAATGGACCTTGTGTATATCGGTGCTGTATTTTTATGCTGCTTGTGCTGGGTTGGGCCATTGACATGCTTGTTGTCCTGACCTAACTATTCCTAGTATGGTGTCAGAATAGCAGCATAGTATTTGGCAACAGGACGCTTCCACATGCACACACCCTTATTGTGGAGTGTGGACGGTCCCTCAAAGTGCCACAGAAGCAATTATAGAGCATGTGTGAACTTCTATCAAGATGTGAAATTCAGAGCTGGCGCTGTTGGGTAATCGGAGGCTTTACTGATAGTTGTTGATGTCTTATTTTGTATCCAACTGAACTACTAACCTCCTTCGAAGGAGTTCAGTCTGCTGAGTGGTTAACACTGGTTGGTTCGTGGATCATAATAAAGTCTATGCAAACATTGCTCTCAAACAGACTTGTGTATCTACTCAAACACTCTTTTGTCATGATAATCTTGAGCTAAAACTGATTCTTCTTTATAGATTCAGTATGTTGCAGGTAATTTTGCAAGTAATCAATTTGGACATACAAGTCTAATTATTGACTTTTAGCTTAACCAGTTATTGAATTTTAAACATCAGCACATATAGCAATCAAAATAAGGGAGGGCAAAGAGAGGGCAAAGATAATCGCAAGCTTGTTTGTGACCCAAGAACGTGTAAGAAAGCATTTGAGAAGGCAAATCATTGCACAACAGCACCACAGCCCATCTGCAGCTCAGTTATGGGAAAGAAAACTCCCAAGTGCTTTGATTTGAAATGGGTCCAAATCAAATATTACAGCAGATTCTGTGCATTGAAAAATACATGCTGGATTTGAAATAGAAAACCACAGTTACTTCAAAATGTTTGAAGAAGGGAAGTTGTACTGAAGAACGGGGAAGTGAACCTCAGCCCAGTCTGCTGAAAGTGAAATGTACTTAGATGTGCTACATTTTAGGACAACAACATCAGTGCACTCTAGTGTTGTCAAAAATATAGATATTTCGATACATATCAATGCTAAAAATATCTGGAAATTTTACTCTTATTTATTTTTACATGGTAATTCAGTTTTTTATTGCAAAACCCATTCATTTTGAGAGTATTTTACAGTAAAATTGTATGAGATCTTAAACCATTTACAGTTTTTTTCACCGTATTTGGAGAAACAAGTTAACCATTAACGTGTTTTTACTGTACCATTTTTACAGTATAGTTTTGACTTTTTTCATAGATGGTACTTTTTACAACACTAGAATCTATTGCATGCTGCATGCAATCAGTATTTCATGGGCAAAGCGCTCAACTTGACCTTTTAATTTCATGTGTGATGAATGCACTGGAACTATTAGCAACTGCAGTAAAATCTCTTGATCTATAATTAGTTTAAACTGCAAAATATTTGTAATTTTGGAAATTAAAAATGGTTAAATTGCTAATTTAAAGTCCCCCTATAGTCAATAGTATCCATTCACTAAAATCACCAAGTGACAAATTTGGATGTTTTTTTTTTCTTCATGCTTTAAAATTGCTTGAGTGTAACTCTACACCCTTGCCTCATTTAGTATGTGTTGTTCTATAAATATGCAAATTAGTCCTGACTCCACTCACTGGCACCAGCTCTGAGAGCCACTCATTGACAATCACACGTTGACCTGATTGGTTACGAGGTAGTTTGTGGCGTCAGAAACGGCAATTTCAAACCGTGCATATGAGATAGTCTTTGGTTCACTGCAGTTTTAAGGAGAAAATACTCAGCAATGCTGTTGGCTTGTGAATTTGCACATGGTTTGTTTTAAAGCAGGTAAACACCACATAGACATAAACGACATTAAAAGCTTGATTTTCACCACTTTAATCACGCAATGTAGTAAGGTCATGTGACACCAGTGTTACATGCTACTCTTTGAAATATTTTGCATATAAATTTTGATACATATTTGGCAGCATCCTTTGTAGTGTGCAGTATTTTAGAGTTGACATGACTATACCATGGACCTTTATCCCTTTTAGTTTGGACTCCAAGACATTTTTAACAAACTCAAAGGCTCCTCTGTTTAGGAGAGCAGCTGAAAATTCTTGGGTTTGTACCATGAGAGGTGCATGGCTCTTTGATTTATGCTCTTATGTTTTTACAGCGTCTGAGATCTGGAAAGATCTATGAAAGCCATTGTAGCAGCTGGTCTGTTTTAGACGGTCTGGAAATGGCATTGTGTAAGCTTAGGAGCCGCCCCACCTCTCCTTTTGAATGAGCGCCATTGTTTTTGGAAAAGCTTGAGCAAGTTCAGGTAAAGGAAGTGCGATATGAGAAGTTCCCCAGCCCTTAAATGACACCATGCGTTGTGAATGTGCAGTTGTGTGTGTATATTTAATTTTAGTTACTGTTTGTCTTACATTTTGTTTTTTGCTTGCGAAGTTTGTGCACGCAGATTGTGCACTCAGTCCCCCTTCTTCAGGGAAGGTCCAAAAGTATTGATTATCTTTGCCATTTATAGGCATGCAAGGATCGTGAATAGCCCATTGGCTCCTTATCAGACCTGCGTTTATATCCTCTGGCAGGCGCACACGTGCTTGTAAGCAGAGCCCTCCTGTCCCGGCCAATCACAGCTGCTTAGGTGAAATTCTGGAGGGTGTCAGTCAGACCAATAAAACCATGTGCTGTGCTGAAGTCTGTGTACATACTATCCTCTGTAATGGAATACTGTGCAAATGTTGAACTGGAGATATTTACAATGCATTGACTTGACGAATAGCTTGGGTAAATGTGAGTATACTTTTATGTCATTTTTAGTGTAAAAATATATATATAATTCAGAGAAAGACTTAGCTATCTGTTTGGCAGTTGCTCATTTGTGGATCCTCCCCAGGAGCTGCATGAACATGAGTACTCGGAACACGGATAGAAAGAGGAAATGAAGTTATCTCTGCTTTGTTTTGGTCTCTCCATTGAGACTATGCAATCTTGTCTGCTGGTGAGCTCAGCCAGTGTCTGTTTTAATAGCAAGCGTTTCGACGTAATGTGAGGACGTATGTTGGGACACGGGGCAACTGTTCCAAAACACTTTTTTTCAGGCTTATCTGCTCTTAATGGGGGAAGTATCTCTTTGAAAACAAACTGCTTGGCTGCTTTTCTAGCCTCTGGAGAGGAATGGGCACAAGAGATTCAGAGCCATGTTTTCTGCTTAGCATGTGCACTTTTCTATTATATTTCTGCTTCCTGATGAGATTGTCTGTCATAATCAGTAGAGCTGTAGTTTGACCTTCAGATTGGGAATCTTTGTTTTTATCATTTGACATGTTACATGACATACTACTACTATAGCAAGTGTGTGTGTGTGTGTTAGGGCTGTGCCATATCATACCGTCCACGATAATACCGGTATAAAATTTTACATGATAAAAAAGTGTCATATCGCGATATTGATGATATAGTTGTGCGAGGACGTGATATTGATGATATAGTGGCATGATGACATATGTCGTATTTACGTTACTTAGCGCACGCACAACAGCACAGCAGCATGTCAGCCTCTAGATCAGATCAAGATTTAGTTCCTAAAAAGAGAGCTACTTCAAAAGTGGTTTGAGTACAAGAGGTCAGATCTCAAACAAAACACAATTTTTTGTCTAATATGCATGAAAACTGTAGATAAAGGTCGCATAAAACAACTTTATGCTGCTGGACTTTATTGCTTTAATCATCATGTTACTTTCTACCGGCCGGGTGTCTGTCACTTGAGTCAGAGCACTATTGTTCATCACGCGCACAGTAACTGAAATGTAAAACTGTTAAAAGAAAAGACTCGATAAACGATTGCATAGCTATATACTGTATATTATACGCTACGCATCAATATGTATTTCCTTTGTGCTTTGAACTGCACAGTGCGGATTCGACGCGCAGCCCGACTCCGTGTTGCTTCAAGCGCATCATTCAGCGCTCGGGATGCGCATAAGCGCTGTGCGATGTATTGGAGCCTTTCATATCATAATACTTTTGCGCAATGAAAGATTATTTATGGCCTTTGTTCTGTCCTATCGATCATATGTTGCTGCCTCATTAAACAGCTGTGCTATACATTTTAAACATGTCTCGATTTTATAGTAGACTAGGCTATATAATAATTAATCCTTTTGATTTTTGTTACCTTGTTTTTTTTTCATGAATGTACAATACAAAGAGCAATGCGTAAAGTTTTACCAGATTTAGTGTTACAATTGTCTCTTATTTATTCCCCACTAATTTTTTTCCCTAAATGTTCAGATTTTATACAATTATTGTATAAATTAGGTATTTTATACCTTATTTGATGCTAATCCAAAAAAGATGCAAGGCAACTTTTAAGTTTTGATCATTTTTTAATATATAATATATAAGCAGTAAGTATATTACATTTTGAAGGTTTGTTTGGATTGCCGCTGTTTGTTTAAATTTTTTGTACTTAAAAGTTTAGGTAAATTTTATTAGGTGACAATATTGTGCAGGCTTCTGAAGTTATTGTTAATATTGTTAAGTTATTACGTATTGTTAAACTAAAATGTTAAGGAGTTATGTTATACTTTTTTTTTTGCACTAATGCTGCTGCCAACCAGCTGCAATCACCAATAAAACGTTGTTTCATATATTTTTTTCTATATCGTGATAAATATCATTATCGCAAATATTCTTGAAATATCGTGATATAATTTTTAGGCTATATCGCCCACCCCTAGTGTGTGTGTACAATTATGCATTAAATCTTAACAAAATGGTGCTGTGGCCCAGTTTGTTTCCAAATCAGGTTATTAAAGCTTCTTCCCATCAGTGTTCCCTGTCTCTTATGTAGGTTTCTGTGTCACTCTTTGTGATAGCCTAGTTATTTTGGAATTACACCCTCACAAGTGGTTACTGCAGACCTCAAAGGCTATTTAAGGTAAACTTAATTGTCTTTTCAATAGGCTTTGAGGATGCACAATTACTTTATACAGTCAATAAGAGGCCAATCTGTGATGCTTTGATGTAGGGTTGTCATTGTAATAATTTTAGTCGGTCCCATTGCAAAAACTATTGTTGCTATTTTTTATATTAACACTGCATTAGAGTTAACATGACAATTAGCACACTTAATATACACCCATCTATTTTGACATATCAGATTTTTGTGTCCTTCCGTGGTCAAACATCGCAAATTCAGATTCAATCCCACATTTTAATAGGGTTGTCACACCTGAAAGTTTGCAGTGTACTAATTTAAATTATGAATGGGTTATAGCTATACAGTAACTGACCATTGAACGCTTTAACCAAAGCTGATATCACTTAAACGGACAATATGTAATTTTTTTGGCCACCAGGGGTCACTCATTTCACATAATAACAAAGACGTACTTTGATGACGTCAGGAAAGAGCGTGGGCTCGCGGGAGTTGTTGTCGCTGTCAATGACAACCAGCTCAACTCATGACATGACATGATCGTTTTTTACAAAATATACGGATATACGGCATCTCTCTGTAGATTAAGCTTGTCAAGAAGCTTTAAATGCAACCCCAATGTTTACCTGTGTCATACTTCTCCTGCGCGGCTCGCTAACAGCAACAGTTGGCTGATTTGAATGAGACGACCGGAACGGGCAGCGCTATATGCGCGAGCAGCACCGGGGGACAGTGCATCTCGTCTGAGTGAGCGCTCGTGAGCGGGCACGTGATTTACACGCATAAAAATACGTCTTACTTTTTTTTCTTCGTCATTTTCTATGCTTTCTTGGCGGTAGTCCAGTGTTCCCCTTTGTGTTTGGTGGTTTCACCGGGTTCCGCAAGGAAGTTAGAGAAAATAGTGGAGTCAAAGGTTATATGACGCCATAGACGGACGACGAAACGGAAATAAATAAACGTCCCGTGTCTTCGAATTAAACTATAAATTTCTCCGTATTTGAAAGTTGGTTGAAACTGTCGGGATAATGTAAGTACACATCTAATAGAAATATATAACATAGATACAGTTATTTTTGCTATTTTTAAAGCCGAAAAAGTACAGATTGTGGCTTTAAGTTCAATGCTACTTATACTGTACAGGAAATCTCTTGTTTACATCTTCTTTATACGTTATAACAAAACGATTCGCAAGCGCGCAGAGCTTGGGCTAAACAAACTGGTATTAATTGGATTCTGACTTAAAGGGATACTCCACTTTTTTGGAAAGAGGCTCATTTTTCAACACCCTCAGAGTTAAAAAGTCGAGTTTTGCCGTTTTCGAATCCATTCAGCCGATTTTCTGATATTTAGAAGAATATCAGTAACCAGACAGTTGTTTCATTGACTTTTTTTCCTGCTATGGAAGTCAATGAGACCAGAAACTGTCTGGATACTGATAATCCGAGTGTGTTTATATGCATAATCTTGCACAGTTTATTCATATTTTGCCTTCTTAATGCTAAAAATGTATGACTCACAACACAAAAGCTACAACACAAGCTTCACAAACCTAAGGACACTGAAAACAAGAGATGTGCTGCAGTGAAAGTTTCCAGAACTGCTTAGAAAAGTCCCAAAAATTAGCTAGTACAGAGATTGAGACCACAGAAAGAGAACTAAGAGGAGTTAAAAGTAATTGTTTTAATTGTTAACAGTTTAATGGTGCTCATGGAAGAGTCTTTAAAAGTTTCTTCAGCTGTTTTAAAGGGGTGGTTGATTCCAGTTTCACTTTTTTGATTTTAAATAGTGTGTAATGTTGCTGATGGTGCATTAACAGTATCTGCAAAGTTGCAGCGCTGAAAGTTCAATGTAAGCAGAGATATCGTCTTTTAAAAACCAGGAAGTGTAAACGCCTACAAAAACGACTCGATTGGGACTACAACGGGTTATGGTATGTCACTAACGCGCACATTTGCATCAACCACTCCCTTCGGAATATGCAGGAAAGGGCATGTGCATATTTCTGCAGCACGTCGAGTGAGTTGTGTTCACGCAGCTGTCAGGTCTTCTGTGTTCGGCCTTCCCACGGATGCTACTTCATCAACAATGGATACAATTTATGTTTGATTATATTCCTGAAAGTGACGATCGTAATCTAGCTCTCTGTGCTGCGCATTTTACGGAAGACAGCTTCCAGAATCTCCACGAGTTCAATGCAGCAAGAAACTGTTAATAAACAATGAAGCAGATCCAACTTTAAAACCAGAGGCAGCAGTTGTTGGACCACAACCTGTAAGTAGGCTAAGACTTAATCGTTTTAAATGTGTTTTCATGTATAATTCCAGACGTAACGATAGCCTGTGTTTTATTTTTTCAAAATGCCAGCGCTGGCTATATAGCCACTATATGCTACTAGTTTTGCTAGTATTTTGTGTCTATGACAAACGCGTACAAACATTATGGACCTGAATTTTGTATAAGTACTAATGTTGTAAACATATTTTTTCATGTATATATGCTTTATGACATTATTTTCGATTTGATCAAGAACGTAAACTTGCCAACGCTGTTTGTGCTTAACATTAGTAGCCAGTCAGTTGCTATCGTTGCCAGTCAGATGCTATTGTGTAAAACAAACGTGTGTATGGTTAAAAAAAATATGGCAAATTATCATTCAGAAACGTTTAGTAAGAGCCGTGTGTGGTGTGGTTCTGTTTGACTCTCTTCATCGCGGCTTTCTCGGTCTGATTCTGCCTCAAACTGATACTGCAGTTCGACACCATTATTTACATCTGGACCGGAGCTGGCGTTTTCCCGTTAAGGTAATAGGCGTTAACCTTCCGGACAACGTGAGCGACAGTTTAGCCTATCACAACACACCCGTCCAAACGAACCAATCTGAGCCCACGACGTGTTTCTGAGGGAGTGTTTTCATAGAATCAGGAAGTAAACCGCTCGTTCAGGGGACAGAGGAGAGTGCGGCTGACGATAAAGGTGAAGTTTATGAAAAATAAGACATTAAAAAAAGAAAAACCACGAATGTCATATTGCACCCCATAAACACAATCATGCAAAGAAAAAGAGGAGTAAACCCCCCCTTTAATGGATGCATTTACTACTGATAGAACTGTACAAACTAATATCTGCAAAAAACTATAGTTTGTAATAAGTTTATACTATTAGGGTCTTGTTTCAAAACCGTCCTTATATAGAATGTACATGTGTATTCAAGTTGGAAAGCCAAGCTGTTCTCAGTTTTGTCCATCAATGTTGTTTTGCAGTGAGGCTGGAGTCCTGAGCTCTTCTTTTGGGAGACATCGCTCATACTGGAGAGAGGACCCTAATGCCTCAGAAATGTGAAACTATCAGTTACTGCAACCCCACCCCTTACCGGGAACCACGCTTACGAGCCTCCTGTCCGCCATCAGTCTGGAGGTAATTAGTACTTACTGCACTCAAGCCTATACATGACATCACACATTTGGAGGGTAATTTGACGGTAATTCACTCACTTACATTTGTTTAGATAGCCTGAATCAACTTTGGTTTCAGCTGTTCATTTCCAGAAAAACGACAAACTCTCTTTCATCTGTTCATCATCATCATCGTCACGGATGTCGACCTCCTTCAGGAATGTTTTTCATTATTTTGTTTGGACACAACAGCCAACATCAGCCCTCAGCTAAATGTTTTCATAACAAAAACTTTAAAGATGTTTCGAACATGTATATTAAATTTTGTGCTGAACTGTTAGTACACATTAGCTATGGTTTCTCATGTTGACAATTTCCCATCCCGTCTTACCATGGCAAACAAACGTAGGTTTTAGCATATTATCCAGTGGGTAGAGAAAAACAATCTTTTCTGTATGCGTCCAGCTTTATAAAAAAGTGAGATCCTGTTCGCATTTCACCAATTGTTACCCCTCTGTTGTTTTGACTTGATAAGCTATAGACTGCGGCGGCACATGTGGTGGAGTGTGCAGACCCAGATGCTCAGCCTTTTCTTTAGGAAGAACACAGTGTTACAACACAATTGGAGCAATGTAGTCTTCAAAATCGTGACCTCATCCTTGTTCATCCCCAACCCAATCAGTTTACCAGGTCCTCTGGCAGGCCCCTTATAGAGGAAGTCATGAGCGTTTACAAGAAGACGTCATCCTTTTCATTACTCAATCTGATGTTTTGCTGTTCACTTATGGGTATTTGTTTTCTTTTTACATAATGTTGTTGTGCTTTTTCGCCCTTAAATTATCATTAGCTCACACATGTGTTTTGGCCCATAGTCTTAAGGAAACTCTGAGTTGTGAGTGCGTTGAGGGCAAGGGCTGGGCGGCAGCTGTATGTTGTTGCCAGGTTGTGTAATGAGTAAAAATCAGCATTTGAGTGCCAGATAGGAGCTGGCATGCCTCCAGGGTAATCATACTCCTGTCCAGCAATGGTGCTGCAGTGTGTTTCTGTGCAAACTGGGAGGTTCTTTAGAGGTTTTGAAGCAATCAGTACAGTGCTACACTCTTTTTTATGTGGTATTTTGTCATCCATCAATACAAAAGTCAAATTTGATGTTCAACTTTTATTTCATGACCAAAGGGGGGAAGCTAGCTATCTATCTAAACCCATTAGCTTTTTATTTCAGTGGTGACCTTTTAATCAGACTACCTTGTCTTTTATATCAGGTCAATTTATTTCCAAATGTTGAATTTATGTACATCTAAAGTGAATCTGCTATGTTTGAGCTTTGCTAGCACAAAAAACAGGACGTCCAAGGCAGGGTTGTACCAGGAAATGTGAGTGGCTTCGATTGTCCATGGATATAGGTACACTGTTGACTTGCCTTTTGTGTTGTCCCTCTTTTTATCCAAGACAACAGCTCAACCAAACGATTTTGACCTTGGAGATTAGCCTCTCCCGCTGTTTTCCTCAAAGGAAGGTTGGCACAGGAGGAGATGTGCTGGGCTATGCAAGCTTTCCAAGGACACACCAAATGCTATTCTCTCTTCTCAATAGACATGGCACTTTCCATGTTTGCCATCCAATAAATGGCTGCGACCCACATACCTCCTCCCTTTTTGAGCAAGACTGCCGCCTCCCACTCTCACTTTGGCTCCGAAATGGCTGTCCACAGTGTCCGAATGCCATCCCGTGTTGTCACGTGAGAATCCCTAGTACCACTTTATCAGGTCTGAATCTGCAGTTGAAGAATGCCTTATATGCACTTGTTTTTGAGAGTTCAGGCCTCCCACACATAGATACTGCTATTGGTGGTGCTGCAGGCTTGTTTGTAGGGCAGCTATGTCTGTGTCAGCTGAGTACTTGTGTTAGAGCCCAGCTGTGTCTGGACCTGGGTGGCTCTGCTCCCATTATGTCAGCCTAAGGGCCAGAGGGAACAGCTAGCCCTTGTGCTCACTGTCAAACTACTTCTGCTGGTGGAGTTTTTTTTTTTTTTTTTTTTTTTTTGCCATTTTGCATACGTTTTACAACAAACAGAATCATCAGACCCAAACGCATTCCTAAGAACCCGCCGCACTGACTTCAAATCAATTTCAAGATTTTATTTTTAGCATTTTAGTATTTTACAGCTAATGTGCTGTAAAATCCACTGTTGTAATGTTATGAATCAAGCACATAAAAAAAAAATACTTTTAGGGATTGAGTTTGGTTCATTTACTGGAGACGTGCATCTAAAAGAAATAGTTCAGTGGTTCCCAACCCTGTCCTTGAGGACCCCCAACACTGCATATTGGGGGAGTTTTCCTAACCAAACACACCCAATTCTACATATTAGCTAGGGCTGGGCTATTTCAGTGAACAGGTGAAAAATCAAATGAAAAATTTCAGTGAACAGGTGAAAAATCAGGTGAAAAATTAATAAATAATAAAAAGGCTTCTTCACCTGGTTCACAATTAAATGCTCAGCTGTTCAATTAACAAGAAAATGTAAACATAAATACTGTATAACAACAGGAGTACCTTTTTCTTTTATTTTTTTTTTATCAAAGCTCGTGTGAAAATTAATTTGCAGTGAGCTTTTTCACAGTGTTTCCTCTAGAACTTTTCCCGCTGTGGTGGCAGGGATATTCCCATGACCACACTCCCTTGCCCCCGGTGTTTAGGCTAAACCTGTCTAAATATTATAGTATGAAAGGCCCTAATTTAGAGCGGCAAATCGATTATGCGCATCCCGTGCGCAAAATGAAGCACTTGAAGCAACGCGAAGTCACAGTGTACAGGCGCAGCGCTTCACATTTAAAAGTTTAAGCACAAAGTATAGAGATATTTGATGCTTATTATATCTATGCAACATTTTATTGATCCTTTTCTTTTAACAGTTTTAAATTTAAGTTACAGTACGCGTGCTCTCTAGTCCAGCGCTGTAATAACAGACACCCAGGAGAAAGTAATATGATTTAGAAAGCGCTATAAACTCCAGTAAGAAAGTCATTTCATGAAAACCATATAAATGTAACACAAATAAAGTATAATAATGGGAACATTGATCTTGAAGAGAGTTTCGTCGTGTTACTGTCGTAACAGAACGCGATGCGCTGTTTGAATGCTGCTGAATGGAGAATGATGGAGGAGAGACCAGTTTCCATTAACTTAACTATATATTCATGACTATATATTCATTTTTACCTCACATTATGCTATTGAATGACTTTAGAAGGCTTGGAATAGTGCGAAAACTTTATGGTGGTTTACATTTGTTATGCCTTTACGGGGCTAACAACACAATAGTGCGTGCACAATACCGGACTTCACTGAGAAGCTGCTGCAGCCGCGGCGGGATGATGTTTGGTGTGGCGGCCGCGGGAGAAAGACTGTAGGAAACACCGTTCCGGGTTATCGATGGCTTGCGGCTGGGGCTTCTGCAGCACACAGTTTCACGCGCGGGGAGCAGTGCTGTGGGCTCCGGTCAGCAGCTTGCTTGGAGCAAGGATTACAGCGCATATTTGAACTATATCGATATATGCGATATGGTCCAATTCCATATCGCATTTAAAAATATATCGATATATTTTTTATATCGATATTTCGCCCAGCCCTAATATTAGCTCATTAGTAAAGACTTCAGGACCCCAGATGGGTGTGCCAAATAAGAGAGAAATAAAAAATGTGCAGTGTTGTGTTACTCCAGGATCAGGATTGGAAACCACTGGAATAGTTAACCTGAAAACGAAAATTAGCACTTTATTCAACCTCATATGCTGCTTTTTGTCCATACAGAGAAACATGTAGTGACCATGGACTGTCAAGCTGCAAAATTTACCATTGTAGCAGTCCCTTCAACTTGGCCCATATTTTAAGTCTATTTGTAGTTTAAATGAATGGGCTTAAGTTCTACTTGACCGAAATATTCTTTTAAGATGGATGTGCATCCTTGAAATAGTATTTCTCAGAGAAGTAGTTTTCTCCTCTTTTTAAAGAATTTCTTTCTTGCCATTTCTCAGTTTAGTGGATTTTTGAAATTCTCTTTTTTTATCCCTTTTGTTTAGGTGTACTACCATGCTTCTCAAGCCATACCCCAAACCACAAGATAAGGAAATACATCGGGAATCTGTGCACGATGGAACAAGAGGCCTCCATGTCAACCAGCAGGGAGTGTTTAGGAAAGAATGGGGAGTTCGCCAGTCGTGTGGCCTCATGGGCTCATCTGGCAACGGTACAGCCAACCGGTGTCCCCTCAGTGTCATCTCCACCAACACCCTCCGATGTAGCACCAACAGTGGGAGCAATGCACCAACTAGAGTTAGTGGATCCCGCAAGAGCAGAGCATCCTCCGTCACATTTACTTCTTCTTTAGTTCTGCTCTCACCTTCAACTGGTTTGGAGAATGATGGAACACTTAGGATCTACCAAGGAGAGGATGCAGAGGGATCTTTGGATATATGGGCTGTCATTAAACCTGGGAACACAAAAGAGAAAATTGCCATTTTTGCAGCTCAGAAGTGTGGCAATACTTGCAATAGTGTCATTGACAACACCTCAACACCTCAAGAAACAGAAGCCATTGCTCCAGAGCTGCGGACTGCCTCTGTGAAAAACAAAGGCAGCTGGGATGGTGACTGGTCTGTGGCCAAGCGCAGGAGGAGGTCTGGAAACCTGGAAAAATCAAAAAGTGTAGAAGCTCCTTTACCAAAATCTGATATACAGATAGTGTCTCAAAAAGAGGCCCTCAATGAGAACATAAGTCCATGCCAAGAAGTTGCAGAGGATGCTGTCAGGATGGAAGGCGAAGAGGATGAAAAGATTCTCTCTGTGGTGGAGATGGTGGCATACTTGGAGCAAAGAGCAAGCGACCAGCAGGTTAGCTCCAAACCCACATCCTTACGAAGCACCAGCAGCATCACTTTGTCCAAAGTTGGAACCATCCCTCAACCTGCAGAGCAACAGTCCACGGTTTCAGAACAGCAGGAGGAGGATGAAAGTGAGTCTGTTCGAGTTCTGGATATGGTGGCCAAGTTGGAGTCTCAGTGCCTGAGCCGACAAAGCCTCCGGGAAGGTGGAGGAACCCTGTCTCGAAGCAACAGCTTACAGAGGAAGGTGGGGCGTGTGCTTCTAGCAGGCTCAGAACCTTACCTGCTGCCATCTCAGCCAGTGTCACCCTCTGTCCATCAGGACTGTAGAGCTGAGAGTGTCCCACCAGAACTGGAGAGTGATTTAGACCAGCTGTGTTACCCATCTAAGACCCTTGAGGTGACCGAGACCTCGCAGTGTGGGCTTGATAACTGCGCCCTCAAGGTGGAAGACAGTTCTTGTATTGCAAGACAGGGAACTAGCACAGCTGTTGAGATGGTAAATAGCCTGCAGTCCTCGCCAAAGGATGTCATCTCAGAGTGCAATGAGGAGCCGCTACCTGGCATGTTGTTTTTTGTCAAACCTGCTCAGCCGCTAAAAGAGCAAATCTTATCAAAGAGCAAATCGCAGAACAAAGAGCCTTCTCGCATCGAGGATTTTGAGCCTTCTGTGGACACTTCAGTGTGTTGCAGAGATGGACTTGTGGGTAAGCAAAATCATCAAAACTTTGAGGAGACAAAGGGAGTAGAGACTTGCGTAGTTAATCAGGAGCCTGTGCCTTTTCCATTACGCCGCCTAGTGTCTCATAAATTCCTAGAAGCTCGCTTCAAGATTCAGCTACTTTTGGAGCCTCAGCAGTACATGGCTTTCCTGCCTCACCACATCATTGTGAAAATCTTCTGCTTGTTGCCTACTGAGAGCCTGGCTGCCCTCAAGTGCACCTGCCATTACTTTAAATTTATCATTGAGAGTTATGGCGTACGGCCAGCAGACTCTCGTTGGGTTAGCGACCCACGCTACAAAGACGATCCCTGCAAGCAGTGCAAGAAGCGGTATGACCGTGGTGATGTTTCGCTCTGCCGTTGGCATCATAAGCCCTACTGCCAGGCACTACCATATGGCCCAGGCTACTGGATGTGCTGTCGCAAATCTCACAAAGACTCACCTGGATGCAACGTGGGAGTTCATGACAACCGCTGGGTCCCTGCCTTTCATAGCATCAACATGCCAATTTACAAGAAAAACAGCGACACTGAAGAGGACTCGTAGTTTGCCAGAAATTCACATGCTGTGTGACTAGTTTGAATGGGCTATGCGTTTTCTGTGCCTGAGGGTTGCCAATGAGCATGTGCGCTTTCGATGTATAGTGCTTACAACCAGGTTGCTGAAACTAATAAGAAATTGCTGGGTCTCTGTACTTTAACTCCGCCAACTAATCAGCAGTTCTCCTGTCAAAATCCCTCCTCAGGTCTTTAATGTTGGTCTGCACTTTAACCTTTTAAGATTGAATTTTGCAGAGTTCTATCTGGGTACTGCTTGATGATTTTAACTTCGAGTAAGCATTAGTGGCTAACTTATTTTCTCAATCCACCCCTATTCTTTTTCTGTTCTTCTTGACACACCCTGGCACTTCCTGCACTGATGTTGACCTAGCCTTGCAATGATAAACAATTTTTGAGAATTCATTCTGTTTATCTCCCTGTGTACTAGCAAACATGAACTCTTGGCCAGTAGGGTTATTGAGTTATTGATATTTGCTGCATTTCCCCATCTTCCGTTATCATCTCTTATAAGTTCTGGGATATTAGTTGGACTTCACGACTTGATGGGATTGACTTTTTGAGATTGTTTTGAGCCCAGATGTTTACATTGTACATAGCACAGAGTCCTATATATCATAACAGTGATGAATGATGGCACGAGTGTGACGAAATGCATTTAATCTTAATATGGGGTAAAACGCCTTGTACTTTTTATGATGAATTTGTGTATACAGATATCTATGTGAAATGGTCACTCTTGTTCTTCAGTGGGACTCTTCTGATTAACCCCTGTGAACAGGTAGTGCATATTCTTCTCAATTTTTAAGTATTTGGTATGTATGATGTATTGTTTCGTGACTGGAAACATTTGAATGTGGGAAGAGAGTTTCTCCATTTTGACAGTAACTAACTGAACACCGTCAGAAAAAAAGAAAAGAAAATTGCAGTATATTGTTTTCCAAAGTGTGTCAGATTTTTTTAAAATTATTAATGACATTGCTGTGCTTTGCCTGTTAAGGCATTTTACTTCAATAAAGTATATCTTGAAGAATTTGCAACCCATGTTCTGCTTTCCTTTTTTGGTTTTTGTATGTTTACACTGTTTGAATCCACAGAAAACAACCTTACACAGTATGCCAGTTAGCCATACATTTTCTTTTAGATTAGAGTGGTTAATTGCTAGCTGATAGGTATTCATTTGGTAAAACATTCATTTATAGTACATAACAAATTTTGTACATGAACTATACAAAAGGCACATCAATTTCATTTCCAAACTTTGAATCTATTCAATGTTTTTGAGTGAAGATCCTGGGCAACAAAGCCTGCACATTTCTGTTGGTTTCCCATGAAGAAAAACATTATGTAAGCTGGCAGTAAATTAACTTTGAGTTTATAAAAATCAAATGTTTTTAATTAAAATGGTAATGACTTTTTGTGTTATATTGGTATGAATTGCTAGCCTGGTAATACCAGACTCTGCTACTTCACTTTGCTTTGTAGACAGAGTCTGGAATGGCATAATAGAGAAGTGTTTTCTCTCTCGCAAGGGGGCGCTTCTCTGAAGTTTAAAATCATTGGTTACCCGTAAGCCAATCAGATAAGTTTATTTATGACGTATGTTATGCGCCGACACAGCCGCATCGAGATATACTTCGAACTCAAAGCTATGCTCGAACTTCCACTGTAAACCGGGAGCGGCGCTTTTGTAAGGGCTGCAAAATGTGTGCCAACCGGGAATGAACAATTCACAAACTAGCTTATTTAAATAATTTACTGAGTTGCGGCCGCCCCGCAACATCGGCATGCCCTGCTCTCATGAACACGAGTCCTGACAGATTAAGCTTCCACCGCCCCGCAGCGCCGCGAAGGCGAGACCGAGCCTCTGCTCTCGCGAGTCATGAATTGGAAGTTCATTTTAGTGATTCTCTGAGTCATTTCGTTTATTTAAACGTACAATATGCAAATTTTTTGGCCACCAGGGGTCACTCATTTAACATAATAACAAAAGACGTACTTTGATGACGTCAGGAAAGAGCGTGGGCTCACGGGAGTTGTTGTCCCTGTCAATCGACAACCAGCTCAGCTCATGACATGACATCATCGTTTCACAAAATATACGGATATGGCATTTCTCTGTAGATTTAGCTTGTCAAGAAGCTTTAAATTCAACCCCAATGTTTACCTGTGTCATGCTTTTTCTCCTGTCCCAAACCCTTCTTGGGTCATGTTTCACCCATACGTTTGAGCTTTACTGAGCTGGCTGTAGGAGCAGAACGTGCAGGCAAAGCGTAATCGTGGTTCATAACTATAATACAGACGAATATTAATATTTATATTACGCTCCTTCAATGAATGACCTATTTTAGAACATTTTTCATATATAGGGCACACCGGATTATAAAGCACATAAGCACTGCAGTCAAACGTTTGACTGGGTTTGCGTTATGCATCCACTATGTGCTAAAGGGAATGTAGTGAGAGCACGCCGCCGCAGGTGACGGTGAGGCGTTTATTTAGTAAGCATGAGCGCGCTAAAGCGGGCACGTACATTCGCAGCCTAACTCATGTGAGTATTCAATGTGGGCGGCTCGCTAACAGCAACAGTTGGCTGTTTTGAATGAGACGACTCGGTTACTGTGAACGGGGAGCGCTTTATGCGCGAGTAGCACTGGGGACAGTGCATCTGAGTGAGCGCTCGTGAGCGGGCACGTGATTTACACATAAAAATTCGTGTTACTTTTTTTCTTCGTCATTTTCTTTGCTTTATTGGCGGTAGTCCAGTATTCCCCTTTGTGTTTAAAGGTTTCGCCGGGTTCCGCAAGGAAGTTAGAGAAAATAGAGGAGTCAAAGGTTATATGACGCCATAGACAGGCGACGAAATGGAAATAAAGAAACGGCCCGTGTCTTCGAATTAAACTATAAATTTCTCCGTATTTGAAAGTTGGTGGAAACTGTCGGGATAATGTAAGTACACATCTAATAAAAATATATAACATGGATACAGTTATTTTTGCTATTTTTAAAGCAGAAAAAGTACATATTGTGGCTTTAAGCGGCTTAATGTTATAATTTTAGCTGCCAAATTCCCCGATCACATCCACCTATGCAATGTTGATAATATTCTGAATTAAGAAGTCATAATGCTGCAAAAAATTATTTACATGGAACATAAATAATCACTTTACCTTCCGAGTCTTACGTTCATTTGTCACATGACATACGCAATGAACAGATTGTTCATGAATCGCATATCTGGGACTAATGCAGCAACGAAATATGGTGGATTGTTGTTGTTGTTATTATTATGATAATAATAATAATATGATAATAAGAGCGCGCCAGGAGCGTTCACAGCCGAGGTGACCGACGTTCTTGTCATGGCTGTAAAAGACGACGTTGAATGGGGGTAAGTTATGTCCTTATAGTTAGTTATGCATATTGTGGGCAAACAGGTCTGATCCGTCATTACAACAATTAGCCTGGAAAATTGGGTAGCCTAAATGTCTAAGCTTGAAGTGCTAGGCCCTCTAGCAACGAAATTGAATAGTCCAAAACGAATAGTTTGGTCTTAATAAACAACCAATTAGCATGTGAGTAAGAAGAATACATTTAGAGCCATACATGCATTGTAACATTTGCTAATGTTTGTAAGAATTCTATTAAAGATTTTTAGGTTTCCTTCTATGTTTTTTTTTAATCTATAAAAGTTTTGGGTAACACTTTATAACTGCACGCTATTATTCATTAGTTAAGCATGAGTAAACAGTTAATTCATCATTTATAAAACATTAATAAACATTAATAAGCAGTTTATAAATATATCTATAAATGCTTTCTTCTTGATTTATATGCATATCTATAATGCGTTTAATAATTGTATTTTCATACTTTGTTAAATCAATTAATAATTTCTAAATGTAGTATAGCATTATAAGTATAGCATTATTTACAAACCTGTTGTTTAAGAGTTGTCAAGTCATTCATAAGATCACTTAGAAAGTGTAAGTAAATGTAGTAAATACAGGTAGTTATAAAGTATTTAGTAGTGGTTAGTTAACTATTTTTGTGAGCTAATCTAAAGTGAGGACTATTCAAGCTTTGTAAAGCATTTATAAAGGCGATGTAAAGACTCGTAAATCTTCTAAACAGTAAAATGTAACAAACAACGCAGTGATACAGAACATAGAAATATTTAACAGCCTTTAAAAATGTTTTACAAGGCATGAATAGTCCTCACTTTAGATGAGCTCACAAACATAGTTAACTGACCACTACTAAATGCTTTATAACTACCCAAAGTAACCCTGAATTACATCATTAATACATGTTAATAAAGCATTTATTAACACACCAAGTAACCATCACTATATGTTTGAATGATAAGCTGTATGAATGTACATTTAAATAGTTTAGCAATCATTTACTTACACACTCTATGTAATCTTACGAACCATTGACAACTCTCTAATAACTGCATAAAAAATGCAATTCTTCATTTAGAAATGATACATTGATCATTAATAAAGGATGAAAATACAATTATTTAACAAATTATAGATAAGCTTTTAAATCAAGAAGAAAGCATTTATAGCTGTATTTATAAACTGCTTATTAATGTCTATTAATGCTTTATGAATGATGAATTAATGGTTTACTCATACTTTACTAATTATTATTAGCGTGTAGTTATTATAGAGTGTTACCAAGTTTTGAAATGTGATTCATCAGTAAATGTAAAACCTCTGTGCAACATCACTTCCATTTTTGGTACAGGGTAAATACTAATAGAGAGTGTTGTTAAATCTGTCTGTTTACAAATTTCAGAGCAATAAATGTTGCAGAAGTGCAAGGTGGCAAACCAGTTCCCAAAAGTGTTGTGGTGGTAAGGATTACTGAAGCTGAGGCTAGTGTTACAGGCATTCTTCAGAAACTTCAAGCTGACCTAAGGACTGCAGAATCTCCTGTGTTGCTGGATTCAAACTGGAACGAAATAATGGGTTCAGAAGGAGCACGTGGTAACAACTCTCATGATTTGTATTATATTGTATTGTCATTTGTTTAGGAATTATGTTACTGACCTTGTCTCCATTGTGTGTACTGTTTGTGTTAAGGTTCCCAGTTTTGGAGACAAACCTCAAGAAAAATTAACGCAATACTTATTAGCCATTTTTCCAGGCTTCAACACAGACGAAAAAGGATGAGGTGATTTGAAATGATTTTATTGAATCTATTAAGTTTATTTTAATTTTGTTTGTATCTATCCTTAATCAGGTGTGTTGGGGGAGACATGCAAAATGTGTAGTGTTCGTGGGCATCCAGGAATGTGGTCGGGAACCACTGATATATTGTGTGTGTGTGTGTCTGTGTAGGGAAGAAGACTCTGGATTGCAGGACATTTTGGAAAAGATTGAGGAGGTGTTGGAGGCATCGCAAGGTCTGGAGAGTGTTGCTGTCAGACTCCGGAAGCTAACGACACTGGCCACAAGAGACAGAAACCAAGTCAACATGCAGCAGGCATCACAGCTCAAGGAAGCCTTCACTTGCGTTGTTTGTAGAGGTATGAGAGCCCAAGGGTCTGATATATCAACTTCACAGTTTACCACACTCTTTTTTTTTTTTTTTGGCGTGGCGGAGCAGGCTGAGGGCGTGACCAGGGTAGAGCAGGCTGAGGGCGTGGCCAGGGCTGAGCAGGACGTGGATATGGCGGAGCAGGATGTGGGCGTGGCGGAGGAGGCTGAGGTTGTGACCAGAGCGGAGCAGGACCAGGGCGTGGCGGTGCAGGCTGAGGTTGTGACCAGAGCGGAGCAGGACCAGGGCATCGTGAAGGAGGCTGAGGGCATGACCAGAGCGGAGCAGGACCAGGGCATGGTGGAGGAGGCTGAGGGCGTTGGCAAGATGGTGAAGACCCTTCAGGCGCCCACGGCGGTGAAGACCCTTCAGGCGGTGAAGACCCGTCAGGCGGTGAAGACCCTTCAGACGGTGAAGACCCTTCAGGCGGTGAAGACCCTTCAGGCGGTGAAGACCCTTCAGGCGGTGAAGACCCGTCAGGCGGTGAAGACCATTCAGGCGGTGAAGACCCTTCAGGCGGTGAAGACCCTTCAGGCGGTGAAGACCCGTCAGGCGGTGAAGACCCTTCAGGCGGTGAAGACCCTTCAGGCGGTGAAGACCCGTCAGGCGGTGAAGACCATTCAGGCGGTGAAGACCCTTCAGGCGGTGAAGACCCGTCAGGCGGTGAAGACCCTTCAGGCGGTGAAGACCCTTCAGACGGTGAAGACCCTTCAGGCGGTGAAGACCCTTCAGGCGGTGAAGACCCTTCAGGCGGTGAAGACCCTTCAGGCGGTGAAGACCCGTCAGGCGGTGAAGACCATTCAGGCGGTGAAGACCCTTCAGGCGGTGAAGACCCGTCAGGCGGTGAAGACCATTCAGGCGGTGACGACCCTTCAGGCGGTGAAGACCCTTCAGGCGGTGAAGACCATTCAGGCGTTGAAGACCCTTCAGGCGGTGAAGACCCGTCAGGCGGTGAAGACCATTCAGGCGGTGACGACCCTTCAGGCGGTGAAGACCCTTCAGGCGGTGAAGACCATTCAGGCGGTGAAGACCCTTCAGGCGGTGAAGACCCGTCAGGCGGTGAAGACCATTCAGGCGGTGAAGACCCTTCAGGCGGTGAAGACCCGTCAGGCGATGAAGACCATTCAGGCGGTGAAGACCATTCAGGTGGTGAAGACCCTTCAGGTGGCCACGGCGCTGAAGACCCGTCAGGCGGTGAATACCCTTCAGACGGATGGTCTCGGGCTGGACGGTCTCGGGCGTTGGAGTGGGGCTGGTGACGTCATCGCTAGTGAAGGATGATCCGCAGGACCCCAGCAGCCACTCCACAAAATGGGCAAAGCTTCCTTGAGGTGGTTCCCCAGACAACTCCGTTAGAATGGTGTTGTTCAGTCCCACACGTAGAAACATGCAGAGGCAGTCATCTGGGAAACTGGTTTGATGTACCAAATCCAGGAAAACCTCCAGGTGTTCCTCAAGAGAGCTGTTTCCCTGCTCAAGGCACATTAGTCTTACTGCATGGAAATCCATGTTTGGTTGGGTCTTCTGTCACGGTGTAGTGTGGAATGAAGACAGGCTGAGGCTCCATACAAAACATTTACTGAAAAACTCCAAACCGGCACAAGGAAGACTGGCAGAAGATTACACACACTATCCATGAAACATAATCAAGAACCGACAAGCTCAGACTGAAACAGAGAGAACTAAATACAGATACAAATGAACACTAACAAGGTGATGACAGGTGACACAGATGATCAGGACGATGAACAGGTGGATGATTGAGGGAGTGAGTTCAGGTGTGGAGACAAGAGGATTCTGGGAAGTGTAGTGAAAATGACTAAGACAGAATGGTGCAGACAAAGACTGTGACAATTATATAGTCAGTGAATAATTTTTCAATGATTATTAAACTTTATGAATTAATTTGCTTAAGCATGTAGATTTTCTTGCAGTTTTTAAAATCTTAAAATGTCTTAATTTTTACCATAATTAAGGCTTTTAGGTCAAATATTTAACAATTTAATTAATGGGGTCTTAATTACAACAATAAATGCATGTTATTTCCACCATATTGAGGTCTAGAGAGAAAGCCATTTTATCTGGCCCACTTTAGCTGGAGTAAAGCCCTGCTCTGATGAATTACAGTGGCTGCTTTCTGTCTAAGCAAAAGAAAGATTAAATTATAATTTTTGCAATAATGTGTTTCATTACCCACCAAATTGATATCAAAAATGAAGATTATGCACTGGGTAAAATATTTAGACCTACCTAGCTTAATTTGAAATGTCCTAAATACATGGAAGTGCTAAAAAATATAAAATAAATGTCATAGAAGGGATAAAATTTTACTTTCTAACACTTGTTGAGACATTGTTACAACATTGTTTTTATTTAAATGTTCAAATAATATTTTGGAAGATAGAACCTTATAGTTCTAAGTGAAAAGGTTTTTTTTTTTTTTTTTTTTTTTTTAGAATTAGAAGGATCTATCTGGATTTGACCCACAAATCTGAGAGGATTTTAATATTGTATGTTTAGAATACATAGGGTCCCTGTTATTTTCATGTTTGAATGAAACTTGTTCCCCATGTAAATTTTCCTATATGTAATGCAAAAACTTTGAAGCTCAATATCTGAAAACTGCTCAGAACCTTATAATTCCAAGAGGACAAAGTGTGTGTAATCTTCTGCCAGTCTTCCTTGTACTGTACCTGTTTGGAGTTTTTGAGTAATTGTTTTGTATTGGAGCTTTGCGTCAGCCTCAGAGACTGTCTTCATTCCACACTACACCGTGACAATAATCACACAAATAGATAGAGGGCCATGAGACTTAGACCTGAGTGCAAAAATGGAGGCTCTAGACCCTTCCAGAGATGAGACATTGAAACTCAAAACTTAGACCCCCCAAAAAAACGAAAGGGGTAACATTGTCAGTTTTTTTTTTTTTGGATCGAAATTTTGAGTTTCTCCGATCTTCTTGAAACTCTGGATTCTGATAGAGGGCCATGAGACTTCGACCAGAGTGCAAAAATTGAGGCTCTAGACCCTTCCAGAGCTGAGATATCGAAACTCAAAATTTCGACCCGAAAAAAAACCCCGAAAAGGGTAACACTGTTGTTGTTTTTTTTTTTTTTCGGGTCGAAATTTTGAGTTTATCTGATCTTCTTGAAACTCTGGATTCTGATAGAGGGCCATGAGACTTAGAGCAGAATGCAAAAATTGAGGCTCTAGACCCTTCCAGAGCTGAGATATTGAATTTTGACCCGGAAAAAAAAAAAACAAAACGAAAGGGGTAACACTGTCGTTTTTTTTTTTTGGGGTCGAAATTTTGAGTTTCTCTGATCTTCTTGAAACTCTGGATTCTGATAGAGGGCCATGTGACTTCGACCAGAGTGCAAAAATGAAGGCTCTAGACCCTCCAGTGCTGAGATAACGAAACTCAAAATTTCGACCCGAAAAAAAACCCGAAAAGGGTAACACTGTCGTTTTTTTTTGTTTTTTTTTCGGGTCGAAATTTTGAGTTTATCTGATCTTCTTGAAACTCTGGATTCTGATAGAGGGCCATGAGACTTAGAGCAGAGTGCAAAAATGGAGGCTCTAGACCCTTCCAGAGCTGAGATATTGAAACTCAAAATTTCGACCACAAAAAAACGACAATGTTACCCCTTATGTTTTTTTTTTTTTGGCCGAAAAATTAAGTTTCCCCAATCTTCTCAAAACTCTGGATTCTGATAGAGGGCCATGAGACTTAGACCTGAGTGCAAAAATGGAGGCTCTAGACCCTTCCAGAGCTGAGATATTGAAACTCAAAATTTTGACCAGAAAAAAAAAACGAGTGTTACCCCTTATGTTTTTTTTTTTTTTTTTTGGCTTTTGGCCGAAAAATTAAGTTTCCCCAATCTTTTCAAAACTCTGGATTCTGATAGAGGGCCATGACACTTAGACCTGAGTGCAAAAATGGAGGCTCTAGACCCTTCCAGAGCTGAGATATTGAAACTCAAAATTTTGACCAGAAAAAAAAACAAAAACAAATGTGTTACCCCTTATGTTTTTTTTTTTTGGCCGAAAAATTAGGTTTCCCCAATCTTCTCAAAACTATGGATTCTGATTGAGGGCCATGAGACTTAGACCTGAGTGCAAAAATGGAGGCTCTAGACCCTTCCAGAGCTGAGATATTGAAACTCAAAATTCTGACCAGAAAAAAAACCGACAGTGTTGCCCCTTACGTTTTTTTTTTTTTTTTGGCCGAAAAATTAAGTTTCCCCAATCTTCTCAAAACTCTGGATTCTGATAGAGGGCCATGAGACTTAGACCTGAGTGCAAAAATGGAGGCTCTAGACCCTTCCAGAGCTGAGCTATTGAAACTCAAAATTTTGACCAGAAAAAAAAAACGACAGTGTTACCCCTTACGTAATGGTCTTAAAGGAGATTTGAGTGTGAAATGGATGTGATTTTATATCAAACAAAGTGGCCAAAACACCAGTTTTCTGTGTGAACGCAACAGTGGTGCAGTGGCTAAACACGTTTTCTCTGCTGATGGGTTGCACTGGAGTCATGGGTTCGATCCCCACCTCAGCATGATTTATTGTAAAATCACAGGGCTTGAAGAGTGAAATATAAGTTCCAGCACTTGTCTCAGCAAGAGATCTGTGGCTCACAGGTAAGAGTGCTTCCTCACGGGTTCAGAGGTTGCTGGTTCAATCCCAGCCGGGTCTCTGCGGTTTGAGTGTTGCACCGTCATGTGGAGGATTTGGGTTCAAATCCCACTATTGTTTACATTAAATTGTTTTCATTATTACCACCAAAGTGCCTGAAACACCAGCATTGAGTGTGAAAGCCACAGTGGTGCAGTGGTTAAAAACATGTTCTCTGGTGATGAGGGTGAGATAGATGCATGGGTTCATGCTTGTAGTAACAATATGACATTTTAATTGCAAACCATTTTAAAGGCAGTTTTCACTCTCAGATCCCAATCATAACAGGAAGTAGAATACAAGCAGGAAGCAACAGGAGAACATCAGAGCTTCACACAAGACACAACTCCTGCTGACTCTCACATACATCCAGAAAACACTGCAATATCCACTTAGTCCTTCTTATTACACTTTACAGTGTGAATATCAGAGGGCGATTCATTCAGAGATTAAAAAGGTAACGCTACAATAGCGACTGACAAGAGACCTTGACTTCATGCTAAAGGAAAAGTTACTTACAGGTGAGTCTTGTGCCGTACTCGGTTCCCTCATTTATGTGTCGTTTGATTGCGTCTGTGTGTCGGTTTTATTTGAGGTTGAGCTGTAATAGGTGCTGTTAAAGTGACATTAAGAGCTGTCATCTTCTCATCTGCAGGATCTGCATGTGTTGTCGTGATTGTTATCAAGCGTCATGTATTCAAGCAGCAGAAGCATGAGACTGAAGAGCGGAGGAAAAGTGCACTTTACTCGCTTCGGGTTATAGTGGCGAGATCACATCTGAGACTTTGGATTAAAGTTCTTGTAAAATTGCAGCAGCAACAAGTTTGACAAGCTCTGTGGTGCAGAAAATAATGATTTGCCTTTGAATGAGAAAGTCTAGTTTTTTGTATTTATATGTGTGTGTGTGTGTGTGTGTGTGTGTGTGTGTGTGTGACGGAACAGAAGGACAGAACAGAGAGGACAGAAGAAATTTGCAGCGGTGTAATTCACACAAATCACCACAGGAGGGCGAAACACTTATGTTTATTAGACTCGATCGGACTCAGTTTGCAACGGTGTGATTCACACGAATCATCACTTTTCTATTACTCTCTATATGTAATTCACACAAATCACCACAGGAGGGCGACACTATTTTATGTTTAGTAGACTTGATTTGCAATGGTGTAATTCACACAAATCACCACAGGAGGGCGACAATAATTTTAGATCTGACTTTTTTGCATATACGTTTATATAGACAGACGATAGAACACAACACACACACACTGATACAGTTGATACAAAGAATAACTTAAATGATAATACATTTATTTTAAAGTTTGTTTAGAGTACACATCAGTTTGCAAATTTAAATTTCAAAAAGAATTTTGCACATGACTCTTATAGAAATAAAAACATTTTTTTATAAGAATAGATCTGAGGAGTCAATGAATTATTAGTCAATGATAATAATCTTTCATCTAGTCTAAACACAAGAAGAAGGCGAACTAGAACCCACAACCACTTGCTACAGATTCAGTATTGCTACCACTGAGCCACTGAAGACGACACACTTCTGTTGGTTCTCTTTGTAGATTTATCTTTCTAATGACGGGGGGCGCCAAATCCAGAGAATTCGGGAAAATTGGGGGGAGTTTTCGGGGATTGGCACACAGCTTCCAGGAACCTGGGGGCCGCCAAGTCCCTGAATTCTCCGCAAATTCTCCCCGAAATCCCTGAATTCTGCTGGATTTCTCCTGACTTGGCGCCCCCCTAAGGAGTGAATTGATATATGCAGCATAGAAGTATACACAGCTACATCTATGCTGCATATATCTATGCAGCCGAAGCTTCAAGAGGCTCAGGGGGCTCAGCAAGCTCCAAGTGGCTCAGGGGTTTGAGCTGTGCTTCATCATGTGGAGGATTTAGGTTCAAGCCCCACTCTTTGCATTAAAATGCTTTTTTTACGGTTTTGTCCAAATAAAAAAGACATGCCTGCAAAATAAAGTGAAAGAGTGGAAGCTTGAATGGCTCAGTGGTTAGAGTATTACATTATCATGTCGAGGATTTGGGTTCAAGTCCCACTCTTAGCATTAAAATGCTTTATTTTGAAGGGTTTTGTCCAAATAAATAAGACATGCCTGCAAAATAAAGTGAAAGAGTGGATGCTTGAATGGCTCGGTGGTTGGAGTGTTACTCTATCATGTTGAGGATTTGGGTTCAAGACCCACTCTTTGCATTAAAATGCTTTATTTTGAATGGTTTTGTCCAAATAAAAAAGACATGCCTGCAAAATAAAGTGAAAGAGTGAAAGCATGAATGGCTCAGTGGTTAGAGTGTTCCTCTATCATGTTGAGGATAGGGGTTCAAGTCCCACTCTTTGCATTAAAATGCTTTATTTTGAAGGGTTTTGTCCAAATAAAAAAGACATGCCTGCAAAATAAAGTGAAAGTCTGGATGCTTGAATGCCTCAGTGGTCAGAGTGTTCCTCTATCATGTTGAGGATTTGGGTTGAAGTCCTGCTCTTAGCATTAAAATGCTTTATTTTGAAGGGTTTTGTCCAAATAAAAAAGACATGCCTGCAAAATAAAGTCAAAGAGTTGAAGCTTGAATGGCTCGGTGGTTGGAGTGTTCCTCTATCATGTTGAGGATTTGGGTTCAAGTCCCACTTTTTGCATTAAAATGCTTTATTTTGAAGGGTTTTGGCCAAATAAAAAAGACATGGCTGCAAAATAAAGTGAAAGAGTGGAAGCTTGAATGGCTCAGTGGTTTGAGTGTTGCCAGCATGTGGCAGTTTAAAGGCAGTTTTCACTCTCAGATCCCAATCAAAACAGGAAGTAGAATACAAGCAGGAAGCAACAGGAGAACATCAGAGCTTCACACAAGACACAACTCCTGCTGACTCTCACATACATCCAGAAAACACTGCAATATCCACTTAGTCCTTCTTATTACACTTTACAGTGTGAATATTTTAGAGGGCGATTCATTCAGAGATTAAAAAGGTAACGCTACAATAGCGACTGACAAGAGACCTTGACTTCATGCTAAAGGAAAAGTTACTTACAGGTGAGTCTTGTGCCGTACTCGGTTCCCTCATTTATGTGTCGTTTGATTGCGTCTGTGTGTCGGTTTTATTTGAGGTTGAGCTGTAATAGGTGCTGTTAAAGTGACATTAAGAGCTGTCATCTTCTCATCTGCAGGATCTGCATGTGTTTTCGTGATTGTTATCAAGCGTCATGTTGTCAAGCAGCAGAAGCATGAGACTGAAGAGTGGAGGAAAACTGCACTTTACTCTCGTCGGGTTATAGTGGCGAGATCGCATCTGAGACTTTGGATTAAAGTTCTTGTAAAATTGCAGCAGCAACAAGTTTGACAAGCTCTGTGGTGCAGAAAATAATGATTTGCCTTTGAATGAGAAAGTCTAGTTTTTTGTATTTATATGTGTGTGTGTGTGTGTGTGTGTGACGGAACAGAAGGACAGAACAGAGAGGACAGAAGAAATTTGCAGCGGTGTAATTCACACAAATCACCACAGGAGGGCGACACTATTTTATGTTTATTAGACTTGATTTGCAATGGTGTAATTCACACAAATCACCACAGGAGGGCGACAATAATTTTAGATCTGACTTTTTTGCATATACGTTTATATAGACAGACGATAGGACACAACACACACACACACTAGCTGCGTTCCATTCGACAGGGTCCCTACGCAGTGTTCATTACTCCCTACTCCCTGAACACGGTACATCAGTTGAAGTGGACTTCGCTGACAATACCGCTCATTTGGAATGCCCTGCAAACGTCATCATTTAAGTTAAGTTAAAGTACGGGGTTCCGCAGATTATGATAATAAAACAAATAGATATAGGCTTACATTAATATTTCAATTGAATTTAATATCACATTTAAAATATATATTTATATAATCTTCAATAATAAATAAAAATATGATAAGGTAAATTCTGAGGTTAATGGTTGTGGTAATCGTTTATAAAGTCCCAAGGACATACAAAAATGGCATATGTAAATGTAATGTTCACCCCAATAACCGTTAAAAAATACTTAGTTAGTATAATAATGACAAAATGTATGCATACTTACACACAAACATAAACTCATCCATCGTTATTTACGACTGCTCTGACTGGTGATGACGTGACGCGCAATGACAGTTGGGTGATTCCGCTCTCCACTTCCTGTGAAGTGATGTATCGATGTTCACTTATTCCCTACGCCGTTTGCAGTGCCCTTCCAACTGAACATGTTCGTTCCCTTCGGATTGGAATCTCACTTAAGATGGCGAAATACCCCGTGAAGTCCACTTCGCAGTTCACTAACGGTCGAATGGAACGCACATACTGATACAGTTGATACAAAGAATAACTTAAAGGATAATACATTTATTTTAAAGTTTGTTTAGAGAACACATCAGTTTGCTAATTTAAATGTCAAATAGAATTTTGCACATGACTCTTATAGAAATAAAAACATTTTTTATAAGAATGATTTTTTTTTTTTTTACAAAAAACTCTGAATACAATCTAGTATAACATCACATTTACCTATGACCTCAGTATTGAATTTACACATTTCTGACTGGTACCTAACGTTATAGTGGAGTGTTGGTCACGTAAGCTAGCTGCAATTATTTGTTATCTTCCAATAAACATTAACTAAAGTTGGCAACATCAATTTCAACTACTGACTAGATTCATGAGAGCACGGCTAATGCGTTCAAATGTAAAAAATACACTAATGAACTTTAATGAACTTACCAGCGAGCGTACGTCGGAAGCGCTGAAAATGAATGGGGCTCAATGCTGGAACTATCAGTGTTTGGAACTATTGGCGGCTCCACGACAGGCGTTACTTCCGCATTCCAAAGTTCCTATGGCAGCCTATGGGAGTGTCTGAACTCTGTTTCTAAAGGGCTCTGGGTCAAACATTCCGTGTTGACGTAACACGTACAAATTGGCCGCGTTAACACGGTCAAACAGTCCGTGTTGAACAAGGGGGTAATCCATCAGCCGGAAGCTGAAGCTCCCTCTGGGGGCTGTCATTGTAGCCCACTATCACCTGCTGTTAGCATCCCATTGACTCCCATTCATTTTGGCGTCACTTTGACAGCGAATAACTTTACATCTGAGGCGTCCAAAGACTCCATTTATCCGTTATTTATTTCTAAAGAAACACGACAATGTATAAAAGGCTCCATTACTTTGTATGGTACGTTATGGCCACGTAGAAGCCGTTCTTGTAAAAATAGGCTAAAAATTGCGTCATAACTACTCGACTGTCAGTCGCACAGTAAAAAATTACCGTTTAGACACGAAGAGAAGCTCGCGCAGCCTCGCGGGCAATCTTTTACTGTCTAAAGTCAGCCCATGACATAAATAGAAGCAAAATGACAAAATAACTAATCAGAATACTTACCAAAAGTTACTCCAGGTCGCGATTCGCCGTCTCTGTGCACGATTAAAATTTCTCATGGCACAGCTACTATCAGTGACAGTGTTACCCCTTATGTTTTTTTTTTCAGGTCCAAATTTTGACCTTCGATATCTCGGCTCTGGAAGGGTCTAGAGCCTCCATTTCTGCGCTCTGGTCGAAGTCTCGTGGCCCTCTGTCAGAATCCAGAGTTTCAAGAAGATCGGAGGGGGTCAAAATTTCAGCCAAAAAAAAAAATGACAGTGTTACCCCTTATGGTTTTTTTTTTCAGCTCCAAATTTTGACCTTCGATATCTCGGCTCTGGAAGGGTCTAGAGCCTCCATTTTTGCGCGCTGGTCGAAGTCTCGTGGCCCTCTGTCAGATTCCAGAGTTTCAAGAAGATCGGAGGGGTCAAAATTTCGGCCAAAAAAAAAAAAAAATGACAGTGTTACCCCTTATGTTTTTTTTTTCAGGGCCAAATTTTGACCTTCGATATCTCGGCTCTGGAAGGGTTTAGAGCCTCCATTTTTGCGCGCTGGTCGAAGTCTCGTGGCCCTCTGTCAGAATCCAGAGTTTCAAGAAGATCGGAGGGGGTCAAAATTTCGGCCAAAAAAAAAATGAGAGTGTTACCCCTTATGTTTTTTTTTTCAGGTCCAAGTTTTGACCTTCGATATCTCGGCTCTGGAAGGGTCTAGAGCCTCCATTTTTGCGCGCTGGTCGAAGTCTCGTGGCCCTCTGTCAGAATCCAGAGTTTCAAGAAGATCGGAGGGGGTCAAAATTTCGGCCAAAAAAAAATGACAGTGTTACCCCTTATGTTTTTTTTCAGCTCCAAATTTTGACCTTCGATATCTCGGCTCTGGAAGGGTCTAGAGCCTCCATTTTTGCGCGCTGGTCGAAGTCTCGTGGCCCTCTGTCAGATTCCAGAGTTTCAAGAAGATCGGAGGGGGTCAAAATTCGGCCAAAAAAAAAAATGACAGTTTTACCCCTTATGTTTTTTTTTCAGGGCCAAATTTTGACCTTCGATATCTCGGCTCTGGAAAGGTCTAGAGCCTCCATTTTTGCGCGCTGGTCGAAGTCTCGTGGCCCTCTGTCAGAATCCAGAGTTTCAAGAAGATCGGAGGGGGTCAAAATTTCGGCCAAAAAAAAAAAAATGACAGTATTACCCCTTATGTTTTTTTTTTCAGGTCCAAATTTTGACCTTCGATATCTCGGCTCTGGAATGGTCTAGAGCCTCCATTTTTGCGCGCTGGTCGAAGTCTCGTGGCCCTCTGTCAGAATCCAGAGTTTCAAGAAGATCGGAGGGGGTCAAAATTTCGACCAAAAAAAAAAAATGACAGTGTTACCCCTTATGTTTTTTTTCAGCTCCAAATTTTGATCTTCGATATCTCGGCTCTGGAAGGGTCTAGAGCCTCCATTTTTGCGCGCTGGTCGAAGTCTCGTGGCCCTCTGTTAGAATCTAGAGTTTCAAGAAGATCGGAGGGGGTCAAAATTTCGGCCAAAAAAAAAAATGACACTGTTACCCCTTATGTTTTTTTTTCAGCTCCAAATTTTGACCTTCGATATCTCGGCTCTGGAAGGGTCTAGAGCCTCCATTTTTGCGCGCTGGTCGAAGTCTCGTGGCCCTCTGTCAGAATCCAGAGTTTCAAGAAGATCGGAGGGGGTCAAAATTTCGGCCAAAAAAAAAAATGACAGTGTTACCCCTTATGTTTTTTTTTCAGGTCCAAATTTTGACCTTCGATATCTCGGCTCTGGAAGGGTCTAGAGCCTCCATTTTTGCGCGCTGGTCGAAGTCTCGTGGCCCTCTGTCAGAATCCAGAGTTTCAAGAAGATCGGAGGGGGTCAAAATTTCGGCCAAAAAAAAAAATGACAGTGTTACCCCTTATGTTTTTTTTTTCAGGTCAAAATTTTGACCTTCGATATCTCGGCTCTGGAAGGGTCTAGAACCTCCATTTTTGCGTGCTGGTCGAAGTCTCGTGGCCCTCTGTCAGAATCCAGAGTTTCAAGAAGATCGGAGGGGGTCAAAATTTCGGCCAAAAAAAAAATGACAGTGTTACCCCTTATGTTTTTTTTTCAGCTCCAAATTTTGACCTTCGATATCTCGGCTCTGGAAGGGTCTAGAGCCTCCATTTTTGCGCGCTGGTCGAAGTCTCGTGGCCCTCTGTCAGAATCCAGAGTTTCAAGAAGATCGGAGGGGGTCAAAATTTCGGCCAAAAAAAAATGACAGTGTTACCCCTTATGTTTTTTTTTCAGGTCCAAATTTTGACCTTTGATATCTCGGCTCTGGAAGGGTCTAGAGCCTCCATTTTTGCGCGCTGGTCGAAGTCTCGTGGCCCTCTCTCAGAATCCGGAGTTTTAAGAAGATCGGAGGGGGTCAAAATTTCGGCCAAAAAAAAAAATGACCATGTTACCCCTTATGTTTTTTTTTTCAGCTCCAAATTTTGACCTTCGATATCTCGGCTCTGGAAGGGTCTAGAGCCTCCATTTTTGCGCGTTGGTCGAAGTCTCGTGGCCCTCTGTCAGAATCCAGAGTTTCAAGAAGATCGGAGGGGGTCAAAATTTCGGCCAAAAAAAAATGACAGTGTTACCCCTTATGTTTTTTTTCAGCTCCAAATTTTGACCTTCGATATCTCGGCTCTGGAAGGGTCTAGAGCCTCCATTTTTGCGCGCTGGTCGAAGTCTCGTGGCCCTCTGTCAGATTCCAGAGTTTCAAGAAGATCGGAGGGGGTCAAAATTCGGCCAAAAAAAAAAATGACAGTTTTACCCCTTATGTTTTTTTTTCAGGGCCAAATTTTGACCTTCGATATCTCGGCTCTGGAAAGGTCTAGAGCCTCCATTTTTGCGCGCTGGTCGAAGTCTCGTGGCCCTCTGTCAGAATCCAGAGTTTCAAGAAGATCGGAGGGGGTCAAAATTTCGGCCAAAAAAAAAAAAATGACAGTATTACCCCTTATGTTTTTTTTTTCAGGTCCAAATTTTGACCTTCGATATCTCGGCTCTGGAATGGTCTAGAGCCTCCATTTTTGCGCGCTGGTCGAAGTCTCGTGGCCCTCTGTCAGAATCCAGAGTTTCAAGAAGATCGGAGGGGGTCAAAATTTCGACCAAAAAAAAAAAATGACAGTGTTACCCCTTATGTTTTTTTTCAGCTCCAAATTTTGATCTTCGATATCTCGGCTCTGGAAGGGTCTAGAGCCTCCATTTTTGCGCGCTGGTCGAAGTCTCGTGGCCCTCTGTTAGAATCTAGAGTTTCAAGAAGATCGGAGGGGGTCAAAATTTCGGCCAAAAAAAAAAATGACACTGTTACCCCTTATGTTTTTTTTTCAGCTCCAAATTTTGACCTTCGATATCTCGGCTCTGGAAGGGTCTAGAGCCTCCATTTTTGCGCGCTGGTCGAAGTCTCGTGGCCCTCTGTCAGAATCCAGAGTTTCAAGAAGATCGGAGGGGGTCAAAATTTCGGCCAAAAAAAAAAATGACAGTGTTACCCCTTATGTTTTTTTTTTCAGGTCCAAATTTTGACCTTCGATATCTCGGCTCTGGAAGGGTCTAGAGCCTCCATTTTTGCGCGCTGGTCGAAGTCTCGTGGCCCTCTGTCAGAATCCAGAGTTTCAAGAAGATCGGAGGGGGTCAAAATTTCGGCCAAAAAAAAAAAATGACAGTGTTACCCCTTATGTTTTTTTTTTCAGGTCAAAATTTTGACCTTCGATATCTCGGCTCTGGAAGGGTCTAGAACCTCCATTTTTGCGTGCTGGTCGAAGTCTCGTGGCCCTCTGTCAGAATCCAGAGTTTCAAGAAGATCGGAGGGGGTCAAAATTTCGGCCAAAAAAAAAATGACAGTGTTACCCCTTATGTTTTTTTTTCAGCTCCAAATTTTGACCTTCGATATCTCGGCTCTGGAAGGGTCTAGAGCCTCCATTTTTGCGCGCTGGTCGAAGTCTCGTGGCCCTCTGTCAGAATCCAGAGTTTCAAGAAGATCGGAGGGGGTCAAAATTTCGGCCAAAAAAAAATGACAGTGTTACCCCTTATGTTTTTTTTTCAGGTCCAAATTTTGACCTTTGATATCTCGGCTCTGGAAGGGTCTAGAGCCTCCATTTTTGCGCGCTGGTCGAAGTCTCGTGGCCCTCTCTCAGAATCCGGAGTTTTAAGAAGATCGGAGGGGGTCAAAATTTCGGCCAAAAAAAAAAATGACAGTGTTACCCCTTATGTTTTTTTTTTCAGCTCCAAATTTTGACCTTCGATATCTCGGCTCTGGAAGGGTCTAGAGCCTCCATTTTTGCGCGTTGGTCGAAGTCTCGTGGCCCTCTGTCAGAATCCAGAGTTTCAAGAAGATCGGAGGGGGTCAAAATTTTTGCCAAAAAAAAAAAAAAAATGACAGTGTTACCCCTTATGTTTTTTTTTTCAGCTCCAAATTTTGACCTTCGATATCTCGGCTCTGGAAGGGTCTAGAGCCTCCATTTTTGCGCGCTGGTTGAAGTCTCGTGGCCCTCTGTCAGAATCCAGAGTTTCAAGAAGATCGGAGGGGGTCAAAATTTCGGCCAAAAAAAAAAATGACAGTGTTACCCCTTATGTTTTTTTTTTCAGGTCAAAATGTTGACCTTCAATATCTTGGCTCTGGAAGGGTCTAGAGCCTCTATTTTTGCGCGCTGGTCGAAGTCTCGTGGCCCTCTGTCAGAATCCAGAGTTTCAAGAAGATCGGAGGGGGTCAAAATTTCGGCCAAAAAAAAAATGACAGTGTTACCCCTTATGTTTTTTTTTTCAGCTCCAAATTTTGACCTTCGATATCTCGGCTCTGGAAGGGTCTAGAGCCTCCATTTTTGCGCACTGGTCGAAGTCTCGTGGCCCTCTGTCAGAATCCAGAGTTTCAAGAAGATCGGAGGGGGTCAAAATTTCGGCCAAAAAAAAAATGACAGTGTTACCCCTTATGTTTTTTTTTTCAGGTCAAAATGTTGACCTTCAATATCTTGGCTCTGGAAGGGCCTAGAGCCTCTATTTTTGCGCGCTGGTCGAAGTCTCGTGGCCCTCTGTCAGAATCCAGAGTTTCAAGAAGATCGGAGGGGGTCAAAATTTCGGCCAAAAAAAAAAATGACAGTGTTACCCCTTATGTTTTTTTTTTCAGCTCCAAATTTTGACCTTCGATATCTCGGCTCTGGAAGGGTCTAGAGCCTCCATTTTTGCGCGCTGGTCGAAGTCTCGTGGCCCTCTGTCAGAATACAGAGTTTCAAGAAGATCGGAGGGGGTCAAAATTTCGGCCAAAAAAAAAATGACAGTGTTACCCCTTATGTTTTTTTTTTTCAGGTCCAAATTTTGACCTTCGATATCTCGGCTCTGGAAGGGTCTAGAGCCTCCATTTTTGCGTGCTGGTCAAAGTCTCGGGGCCCTCTGTCAGAATCCAGAGTTTCAAGAAGATCGGAGGGGGTCAAAATTTCGGCCAAAAAAAAAAAATGACAGTGTTACCCCTTATGTTTTTTTTTCAGGTCCAAATTTTGACCTTCGATATCTCGGCTCTGGAAGGGTCTAGAGCCTCCATTTTTGCGCGCTGGTCGAAGTCTCGTGGCCCTCTGTCAGAATCCAGAGTTTCAAGAAGATCGGAGGGGGTCAAAATTTCGGCCAAAAAAAAAAATGACAGTGTTACCCCTTATGTTTTTTTTTCAGGTCCAAATTTTGACCTTCGATATTTCGGCTCTGGAAGGGTCTAGAGCCTCCATTTTTGCGCGCTGGTCGAAGTCTCGTGGCCCTCTGTCAGAATCCAGAGTTTCAAGAAGATCGGAGGGGGTCAAAATTTCGGCCAAAAAAAAAAATGACAGTGTTACCCCTTATGTTTTTTTTTTCAGGTCCAAATTTTGACCTTCGATATTTCGGCTCTGGAAGGGTCTAGAGCCTCCATTTTTGCGCGCTGGTCGAAGTTTCGTGGCCCTCTGTCAGAATCCAGAGTTTCAAGAAGATCGGAGGGGGTCAAAATTTCGGCCAAAAAAAAAATGACAGTGTTACCCCTTATGTTTTTTTTTTCAGGTCAAAATTTTGACCTTCGATATCTCGGCTCTGGAAGGGTCTAGAACCTCCATTTTTGCGTGCTGGTCGAAGTCTCGTGGCCCTCTGTCAGAATCCAGAGTTTCAAGAAGATCGGAGGGGGTCAAAATTTCGGCCAAAAAAAAAATGACAGTGTTACCCCTTATGTTTTTTTTTTCAGCTCCAAATTTTGACCTTCGATATCTCGGCTCTGGAAGGGTCTAGAGCCTCCATTTTTGCGCGCTGGTCGAAGTCTCGTGGCCCTCTGTCAGAATCCAGAGTTTCAAGAAGATCGGAGGGGGTCAAAATTTCGGCCAAAAATAAATGACAGTGTTACCCCTTATGTTTTTTTTTTCAGGTCCAAATTTTGACCTTCGATATCTTGGCTCTGGAAGGGTCTAGAGCCTCCATTTTTGCGCGCTGGTCGAAGTCTCGTGGCCCTCTGTCAGAATCCGGAGTTTCAAGAAGATCGGAGGGGGTCAAAATTTCGGCCAAAAAAAAAATGACAGTGTTACCCCTTATGTTTTTTTTTCAGGTCCAAATTTTGACCTTCGATATTTCGGCTCTGGAAGGGTCTAGAGCCTCCATTTTTGCGCGCTGGTCGAAGTCTCGTGGCCCTCTGTCAGAATCCAGAGTTTCAAGAAGATCGGAGGGGGTCAAAATTTCGGCCAAAAAAAAAAATGACAGTGTTACCCCTTATGTTTTTTTTTTCAGGTCAAAATTTTGACCTTCGATATCTCGGCTCTGGAAGGGTCTAGAACCTCCATTTTTGCGTGCTGGTCGAAGTCTCGTGGCCCTCTGTCAGAATCCAGAGTTTCAAGAAGATCGGAGGGGGTCAAAATTTCGGCCAAAAAAAAAAATGACAGTGTTACCCCTTATGTTTTTTTTTTCAGGTCCAAATTTTGACCTTCGATATCTCTGCTCTGGAAGGGTCTAGAGCCTCCATTTTTGCGCGCTGGTCGAAGTCTCGTGGCCCTCTGTCAGAATCCAGAGTTTCAAGAAGATCGGAGGGGGTCAAAATTTCGGCCAAAAAAAAAATGACAGTGTTACCCCTTATGTTTTTTTTTCAGGTCCAAATTTTGACCTTCGATATCTCGGCTCTGGAAGGGTCTAGAGCCTCCAATTTTGCGCGCTGGTCGAAGTCTCGTGGCCCTCTGTCAGAATCCAGAGTTTCAAGAAGATCGGAGGGGGTCAAAATTTTTGCCAAAAAAAAAAAAAAAATGACAGTTTTACCCCTTATGTTTTTTTTCAGCTCCAAATTTTGACCTTCGATATCTCGGCTCTGGAAGGGTCTAGAGCCTCCATTTTTGCGCGCTGGTCGAAGTCTCGTGGCCCTCTGTCAGAATCCAGAGTTTCAAGAAGATCGGAGGGGGTCAAAATTTCGGCCAAAAAAAAAATGACAGTGTTACCCCTTATGTTTTTTTTTTCAGGTCAAAATGTTGACCTTCAATATCTTGGCTCTGGAAGGGTCTAGAGCCTCCATTTTTGCGCGCTGGTCGAAGTCTCGTGGCCCTCTGTCAGAATCCAGAGTTTCAAGAAGATCGGAGGGGGTCAAAATTTCGGCCAAAAAAAAAATGACAGTGTTACCCCTTATGGTTTTTTTTTCAGCTCCAAATTTTGACCTTCGATATCTCGGCTCTGGAAGGGTCTGGAGCCTCCATTTTTGCGCGCTGGTCGAAGTCTCGTGGCCCTCTGTCAGAATCCAGAGGTTCAAGAAGATCGGAGGGGGTCAAAATTTCGGCCAAAAAAAAAAAATGACAGTGTTACCCCTTATGTTTTTTTTTTCAGGTCCAAATTTTGACCTTCGATATCTCGGCTCTGGAAGGGTCTAGAACCTCCATTTTTGCGTGCTGGTCGAAGTCTCGTGGCCCTCTGTCAGAATCCAGAGTTTCAAGAAGATCGGAGGGGGTCAAAATTTCGGCCAAAAAAAAAATGACAGTGTTACCCCTTATGTTTTTTTTTTCAGCTCCAAATTTTGACCTTCGATATCTCGGCTCTGGAAGGGTCTACAGCCTCCATTTTTGCACGCTGGTCGAAGTCTCGTGGCCCTCTGTCAGAATCCAGAGTTTCAAGAAGATCGGAGGGGGTCAAAATTTCGGCCAAAAATAAATGACAGTGTTACCCCTTATGTTTTTTTTTCAGGTCCAAATTTTGACCTTCGATATCTCGGCTCTGGAAGGGTCTAGAACCTCCATTTTTGCGTGCTGGTCGAAGTCTCGTGGCCCTCTGTCAGAATCCAGAGTTTCAAGAAGATCGGAGGGGGTCAAAATTTCGGCCAAAAAAAAAATGACAGTGTTACCCCTTATGTTTTTTTTTCAGCTCCAAATTTTGACCTTCGATATCTCGGCTCTGGAAGGGTCTAGAGCCTCCATTTTTGCGCGCTGGTCGAAGTCTCGTGGCCCTCTGTCAGAATCCAGAGTTTCAAGAAGATCGGAGGGGGTCAAAATTTCGGCCAAAAAAAAATGACAGTGTTACCCCTTATGTTTCTTTTTTTCAGGTCCAAATTTTGACCTTCGATATCTCGGCTCTGGAAGGGTCTAGAGCCTCCATTTTTGCGCGCTGGTCGAAGTCTCGTGGCCCTCTGTCAGAATCCGGAGTTTCAAGAAGATCGGAGGGGGTCAAAATTTCGGCCAAAAAAAAAATGACAGTGTTACCCCTTATGTTTTTTTTTTCAGCTCCAAATTTTGACCTTCGATATCTCGGCTCTGGAAGGGTCTAGAGCCTCCATTTTTGCGCGCTGGTCGAAGTCTCGTGGCCCTCTGTCAGAATCCAGAGTTTCAAGAAGATCGGAAATTTCGGCCAAAAAAAAAAATGACAGTGTTACCCCTTATGTTTTTTTTTCAGGTCCAAATTTTGACCTTCGATATCTCGGCTCTGGAAGGGTCTAGAGCCTCCAATTTTGCGCGCTGGTCGAAGTCTCGTGGCCCTCTGTCAGAACACAGAATTTCAAGAAGATCGGAGGGGGTCAAAATTTCGGCCAAAAAAAAAAAATGACAGTGTTGCCCCTTATGTTTTTTTTTTCAGCTCCAAATTTTGACCTTCGATATCTCGGCTCTGGAAGGGTCTAGAGCCTCCATTTTTGCGCGCTGGTCGAAGTCTCGTGGCCCTCTGTCAGAATACAGAGTTTCAAGAAGATCGGAGGGGGTCAAAATTTCGGCCAAAAAAAAAAAATGACAGTGTTACCCCTTATGTTTTTTTTTTTTCAGGTCCAAATTTTGACCTTCGATATCTCGGCTCTGGAAGGGTCTAGAGCCTCCAATTTTGCGCGCTGGTCGAAGTCTCGTGGCCCTCTGTCAGAACACAGAATTTCAAGAAGATCGGAGGGGGTCAAAATTTCGGCCAAAAAAAAAAATGACAGTGTTGCCCCTTATGTTTTTTTTTTTCAGGTCCAAATTTTGACCTTCGATATCTCGGCTCTGGAAGGGTCTAGAGCCTCCATTTTTGCGCGCTGGTCGAAGTCTCGTGGCCCTCTGTCAGAATCCGGAGTTTCAAGAAGATCGGAGGGGGTCAAAATTTCGGCCCAAAAAAAATGACAGTGTTACCCCTTATGTTTTTTTTTTTCAGCTCCAAATTTTGACCTTCGACATCTCGGCTCTGGAAGGGTCTAGAGCCTCCATTTTTGCGCGCTGGTCGAAGTCTCGTGGCCCTCTGTCAGAATCAAGAGTTTCAAGAAGATCGGAGGGGGTCAAAATTTCGGCCAAAAAAAAAATGACAGTGTTACCCCTTATGTTTTTTTTTCAGCTCCAAATTTTGACCTTCGATATCTCGGCTCTGGAAGGGTCTAGAGCCTCCATTTTTGCGCGCTGGTCGAAGTCTCGTGGCCCTCTGTCAGAATCCAGAGTTTCAAGAAGATCGGAGGGGGTCAAAGTTTCGGCCAAAAAAAAAATGACAGTGTTACCCCTTATGTTTTTTTTTCAGGTCCAAATTTTGACCTTCGATATCTCGGCTCTGGAAGGGTCTAGAGCCTCCAATTTTGCGCGCTGGTCGAAGTTTCGTGGCCCTCTGTCAGAATCCAGAGTTTCAAGAAGATCGGAGGGGGTCAAAATTTTTGCCAAAAAAAAAAAAATGACAGTGTTACCCCTTATGTTTTTTTTCAGCTCCAAATTTTGACCTTCGATATCTCGGCTCTGGAAGGGTCTAGAGCCTCCATTTTTGCGCGCTGGTCGAAGTCTCGTGGCCCTCTGTCAGAATCCAGAGTTTCAAGAAGATCGGAGGGGGTCAAAATTTCGGCCCAAAAAAAATGACAGTGTTACCCCTTATGTTTTTTTTTTCAGCTCCAAATTTTGACCTTCGATATCTCGGCTCTGGAAGGGTCTAGAGCCTCCATTTTTTGCGCGCTGGTCGAAGTCTCGTGGCCCTCTGTCAGAATCAAGAGTTTCAAGAAGATCGGAGGGGGTCAAAATTTCGGCCAAAAAAAAAAATGACAGTGTTACCCCTTATGTTTTTTTTTTCAGCTCCAAATTTTGACCTTCGATATCTCGGCTCTGGAAGGGTCTAGAGCCTCCATTTTTGCGCGCTGGTCGAAGTCTCGTGGCCCTCTGTCAGAATCCAGACTTTCAAGAAGATCGGAGGGGGTCAAAATTTCGGCCAAAAAAAAAATGACAGTGTTACCCCTTATGTTTTTTTTTTCAGGTCCAAATTTTGACCTTCGATATCTCGGCTCTGGAAGGGTCTAGAGCCTCCAATTTTGCGCGCTGGTCGAAGTCTCGTGGCCCTCTGTCAGAATCCAGAGTTTCAAGAAGATCGGAGGGGGTCAAAATTTTTGCCAAAAAAAAAAAATGACAGTGTTACCCCTTATGTTTTTTTTCAGCTCCAAATTTTGACCTTCGATATCTCGGCTCTGGAAGGGTCTAGAGCCTCCATTTTTGCGCGCTGGTCGAAGTCTCGTGGCCCTCTGTCAGAATCCAGAGTTTCAAGAAGATCGAAGGGGGTCAAAATTTCGGCCAAAAAAAAAATGACAGTGTTACCCCTTATGTTTTTTTTTTCAGGTCCAAATTTTGACCTTCGATATCTCGGCTCTGGAATGGTCTAGAGCCTCCAATTTTGCGCGCTGGTCGAAGTCTCGTGGCCCTCTGTCAGAACACAGAATTTCAAGAAGATCGGAGGGGGTCAAAATTTCGGCCAAAAAAAAAAAAATGACAGTGCTACCCCTTATGTTTTTTTTTCAGCTCCAAATTTTGACCTTAGATATCTCGGCTCTGGAAGGGTCTAGAGCCTCCATTTTTGCGCGCTGGTCGAAGTCTCGTGGCCCTCTGTCAGAATACAGAGTTTCAAGAAGATCGGAGGGGGTCAAAATTTCGGCCAAAAAAAAAAATGACAGTGTTACCCCTTATGTTTTTTTTTTCAGGTCCAAATTTTGACCTTCGATATCTCGGCTCTGGAAGGGTCTAGAGCCTCCATTTTTGCGCGCTGGTCGAAGTCTCGTGGCCCTCTGTCAGAATCCAGAGTTTCAAGAAGATTGGAGGGGGTCAAAATTTCGGCCAAAAAAAAAAATGATAGTGTTACCCCTTGTGTTTTTTTTCAGGTCCAAATTTTGACCTTCGATATCTCGGCTCTGGAAGGGTCTAGAGCCTCCATTTTTGCGCGCTGGTCAAAGTCTCGGGGCCCTCTGTCAGAATCCAGAGTTTCAAGAAGATCGGAGGGGGTCAAAATTTAGGCCAAAAAAAAAAAATGACAGTGTTACCCCTTATGTTTTTTTTTCAGCTCCAAATTTTGACCTTCGATATCTCGGCTCTGGAAGGGTCTAGAGCCTCCATTTTTGCGCGCTGGTCGAAGTCTCGTGGCCCTCTGTCAGAATCCGGAGTTTCAAGAAGATCGGAGGGGGTCAAAATTTCGGCCCAAAAAAATGACAGTGTTACCCCTTATGTTTTTTTTTTCAGCTCCAAATTTTGACCTTCGATATCTCGGCTCTGGAAGGGTCTAGAGCCTCCATTTTTGCGCGCTGGTCGAAGTCTCGTGGCCCTCTGTCAGAATCAAGAGTTTCAAGAAGATCGGAGGGGGTCAAAATTTCGGCCAAAAAAAAAAATGACAGTGTTACCCCTTATGTTTTTTTTCAGCTCCAAATTTTGACCTTCGATATCTCGGCTCTGGAAGGGTCTAGAGCCTCCATTTTTGCGCGCTGGTCGAAGTCTCGTGGCCCTCTGTCAGAATCCAGAGTTTCAAGAAGATCGGAGGGGGTCAAAATTTCGGCCAAAAAAAAAAATGACAGTGTTACCCCTTATATTTTTTTTTTCAGGTCCAAATTTTGACCTTCGATATCTCGGCTCTGGAAGGGTCTAGAGCCTCCAATTTTGCGCGCTGGTCGAAGTCTCGTGGCCCTCTGTCAGAATCCAGAGTTTCAAGAAGATCGGAGGGGGTCAAAATTTTTGCCAAAAAAAAAAAAAATGACAGTGTTACCTCTTATGTTTTTTTTCAGCTCCAAATTTTGACCTTCGATATCTCGGCTCTGGAAGGGTCTAGAGCCTCCATTTTTGCACGCTGGTCGAAGTCTCGTGGCCCTCTGTCAGAATCCAGAGTTTCAAGAAGATCGGAGGGGGTAAAAATTTCGGCCAAAAAAAAATGACAGTGTTACCCCTTATGTTTTTTTTTTTCAGGTCAAAATGTTGACCTTCAATATCTTGGCTCTGGAAGGGTCTAGAGCCTCTATTTTTGTGCGCTGGTCGAAGTCTCGTGGCCCTCTGTCAGAATCCAGACTTTCAAGAAGATTGGAGGGGGTCAAAATTTCGGCCAAAAAAAAAAAAAATGACAGTGTTACCCCTTGTGTTTTTTTTCAGGTCCAAATTTTGGCCTTCGATATCTCGGCTCTGGAAGGGTCTAGAGCCTCTATTTTTGCGCGCTGGTCGAAGTCTCGGGGCCCTCTGTCAGAATCCAGAGTTTCAAGAAGATCGGAGGGGGTCAAAATTTAGGCCAAAAAAAAAAAAATGACAGTGTTACCCCTTATGTTTTTTTTTCAGGTCAAAATTTTGACCTTCGATATCTCGGCTCTGGAAGGGTCTAGAGCCTCCATTTTTGCGCGCTGGTCGAAGTCTCGTGGCCCTCTGTCAGAATCCAGAGTTTCAAGAAGATCGGAGGGGGTAAAAATTTCGGCCAAAAAAAAAAAAAATGACAGTGTTACCCCTTATGTTTTTTTTTTCAGGTCAAAATTTTGACCTTCGATATCTCGGCTCTGGAAGGGTCTAGAGCCTCCATTTGTGCGCGCTGGTCGAAGTCTCGTGGCCCTCTGTCAGAATCTAGAGTTTCAAGAAGATCGGAGGGGGTCAAAATTTCGGTCAAAAAAATGACAGTGTTACCCCTTATGTTTTTTTTTCAGCTCCAAATGTTGACCTTCGATATCTCGGCTCTGGGAGGGTCTAGAGCCTCCATTTTTGCGCGCTGGTCGAAGTCTCGTGGCCCTCTGTCAGAATCCAGAGTTACAAGAAGATCGGAGGGGGTCAAAATTTCGGCCAAAAAAAAAAAATGACAGTGTTACCCCTTATGGTTTTTTTTTTCAGCTCCAAATTTTGACCTTCGATATCTCGGCTCTGGAAGGGTCTGGAGCCTCCATTTTTGCGCGCTGGTCGAAGTCTCGTGGCCCTCTGTCAGAATCCAGAGTTTCAAGAAGATCGGAGGGGGTCAAAATTTCGGCCAAAAAAAAAAAATGACAGTGTTAGCCCTTATGTTTTTTTTTTCAGCTCCAAATTTTGACCTTCGATATCTCGGCTCTGGAAGGGTCTAGAGCCTCCATTTTTGCGCGCTGGTCGAAGTCTCGTGGCCCTCTGTCAGAATCCAGAGTTTCAAGAAGATCGGAGGGGGTCAAAATTTCGGCCAAAAATAAATGACAGTGTTACCCCTTATGTTTTTTTTTTCAGGTCCAAATTTTGACCTTCGATATCTCGGCTCTGGAAGGGTCTAGAGCCTCCATTTTTGCGCGCTGGTCGAAGACTCGTGGCCCTCTGTCAGAATCCGGAGTTTCAAGAAGATCGGAGGGGGTCAAAATTTCGGCCAAAAAAAAAAATGACAGTGTTACCCCTTATGTTTTTTTTTTTCAGCTCCAAATTTTGACCTTCGATATCTCGGCTCTGGAAGGGTCTAGAGCCTCCATTTTTGCGCGCTGGTCGAAGTCTCGTGGCCCTCTGTCAGAATCCAGAGTTTCAAGAAGATCGGAGGGGGTCAAAATTTCGGCCAAAAAAAAAATGACAGTGTTACCCCTTATATTTTTTTTTCAGGTCCAAATTTTGACCTTCGATATTTCGGCTCTGGAAGGGTCTAGAGCCTCCATTTTTGCACGCTGGTCGAAGTCTCGTGGCCCTTTGTCAGAATCCAGAGTTTCAAGAAGATCGGAGGGGGTCAAAATTTCGGCCAAAAAAAAAAAAATGACAGTGTTACCCCTTATGTTTTTTTTTCAGGTCCAAATTTTGACCTTCGATATCTCGGCTCTGGAAGGGTCTAGAGCCTCCATTTTTGCGCGCTGGTCGAAGTCTCGTGGCCCTCTGTCAGAATCCGGAGTTTCAAGAAGATCGGAGGGGGTCAAAATTTCGGCCAAAAAAAAAAATGACAGTGTTACCCCTTATGTTTTTTTTTTCAGCTCCAAATTTTGACCTTCGATATCTCGGCTCTGGAAGGGTCTAGAGCCTCCATTTTTGCGCGCTGGTCGAAGTCTCGTGGCCCTCTGTCAGAATCAAGAGTTTCAAGAAGATAGGAGGGGGTCAAAATTTCGGCCAAAAAAAAAAAATGACAGTGTTACCCCTTATGTTTTTTTTTCAGGTCCAAATTTTGACCTTCGATATCTCGGCTCTGGAAGGGTCTAGAGCCTCCATTTTTGCGCGCTGGTCGAAGTCTCGTGGCCCTCTGTCAGAATCAAGAGTTTCGAGAAGATCGGAGGGGGTCAAAATTTCGGCCAAAAAAAAAATGACAGTGTTACCCCTTATGTTTTTTTTTCAGGTCCAAATTTTGACCTTCGATATCTCGGCTCTGGAAGGGTCTAGAGCCTCCAATTTTGCGCGCTGGTCGAAGTCTCGTGGCCCTCTGTCAGAATACAGAGTTTCAAGAAGATCGGAGGGGGTCAAAATTTCGGCCAAAAAAAAAATGACAGTGTTACCCCTTATGTTTTTTTTTTCAGCTCCAAATTTTGACCTTCGATATCTCGGCTCTGGAAGGGTCTAGAGCCTCCATTTTTGCGCGCTGGTCGAAGTCTCGTGGCCCTCTGTCAGAATACAGAGTTTCAAGAAGATCGGAGGGGGTCAAAATTTCGGCCAAAAAAAAAAAAAATGACAGTGTTACCCCTTATGTTTTTTTTTTCAGGTCCAAATTTTGACCTTCGATATCTCGGCTCTGGAAGGGTCTAGAGCCTCCATTTTTGCGCGCTGGTCGAAGTCTCGTGGCCCTCTGTCAGAATCCAGAGTTTCAAGAAGATTGGAGGGGGTCAAAATTTCGGCCAAAAAAAAAAAAAATGACAGTGTTACCCCTTGTGTTTTTTTTTTCAGGTCAAAATTTTGACCTTCGATATCTCGGCTCTGGGAGGGTCTAGAGCCTCCATTTTTGCGCGCTGGTCGAAGTCTCGTGGCCCTCTGTCAGAATCCAGAGTTTCAAGAAGATCGGAGGGGGTCAAAATTTCGGCCAAAAAAAAAATGACAGTGTTACCCCTTATGTTTTTTTTTTCAGGTCCAAATTTTGACCTTCGATATCTCGGCTCTGGAAGGGTCTAGAGCAGGGGCGGACTGGGACCAAAAAGTGGCCCTGGACTTTCTGACCCACAGCAGCCCACCATACGGTGGCCGAGAAAGCTCAACATGCTGCAACTGAAGCAAACACTTGCAAATAGAAAAAAACACCTGCAAATTAAAAAAAACATCGTCATCAGTTTCACAACACATGTGTGCTCCAAATGCAAAATGCACTGCCAAAGTTCACAACACAACCAAATACAGAAACGCACTGCACATAACACAGACCACAACGGATATGTTTCCAAGTAAACCAAATAGACCTAAGTAGCGAAGCCCTATGTGTGCATGTGTGTCTCAACTTTAAAACTTTGGTCCCTACATTACCTAATATTTCTTACAAAACTTTTCTTTATGAAAATTTTAAACAGAACATGTAAGGGCGTGGCCAAGAACAGGCAGGACAGGTTGTGGACAGATAAGAAGATTTATTTCTTCTAAAGAATAATTACACACAGGGGTAGATCCAATGAAAATAATTTCCAAAATAAAGTCCATATAAAAATCAAAGACTTAAGATGGAAGTCAACTGAAACAAACAAAAATTAAACTGGCCTCAAAATAAATAACTAAATCTCCCCTGGTAAACAAAATAATTAACAAAACCACTAAGGTCAGCAGGCCAGGATGTTACTTTGGCTGGACAAAAATCTAACTACCATTCACACATTCCCTCTGATTAATATACCTCTTAGCCTCTACCAAACAAAAAGAAAAGGTAAGTATCAAAATAAACCTTTCCCCATCTAACAACAAATATTTAACTAAAAATATACACGATCATAACAAACATAATTTAATCAACTGCTTGAAGCACAATAAAAAACTACGTACTTCAAACAAACAAAATAGAAATTAAACTGGATGAAATAATAAAAAGGAATCCCCCTCCTCATCGGATCACAATGGTACAGTCCAACTTCCTCTGGGACAACTCAAAAGTACAGGCTGAAGCCCCGCCTCTTCCTTTTGGCCTTCACATGGAATGCGGCCGCTCACTCCATGCACCAGAGGAATCCAGGACTCAGGTAAAATCAAACAGTAAAGAGAGAATATAAGTAGAGTGCACCCTTCCATACATTCAAACTTTAATAAACTGTTTAACTCATAACCTTGTCCTGTGTTTATTAATAATGCTAAGGGATTTTAAATAAAGTAACAAACCATACTAAATTAAACTTCAAAATAAACAGTGTAAATCATAATAAAATTAATGTGAGGTGAGCAACGCACCCGTCACACTCTGACCCACCTCCGGTTCCTCGCCCACATGGCGGGAAAGAAAGTCATCAGTCAGGTTCTCTCTTCCTGGCCGGTGGAGAATGGTAAATCGATAGGGTTGCAGTGACAAGTACCAACGGGTAATCCTGGCATTAGTGTCCTTCATGTTGTTCAACCATTGGAGTGCTCGGTGGTCAGTCTCTAAAGTGAAATGTCTGCCCAAGAGATAATATCTTAAAGAGTCCAAGGCCCATTTCACTGCCAAGCATTCCTTCTCAATAGTGGAGTAACGCATTTCCCTAGGAAACAGCTTTCGGCTAATATAGGCCACAGGGTGATAGTTTCCCACTTCTCCTTGAAGTAGCACTGCTCCTAGTCCAACTCCTGATGCATCTGTCTGTAAAACAAAGGGTTGATCAAACCTAGGACTGTGCAACACTGGACTTTCCTGTAGAGCTCCTTGAATATCCTGGAACGCTCTCTGGGCCTGCTCAGACCACTGAATCTGGTTTGGGCCATTGTTCTTTATCAGGTATGTTAGGGCAGCAGCTCTAGAAGAAAAACTAATCCAAGGAAAACTATCCGAGGAGCTAATCCGAGGAAAGTTTCTTGGTCTTAGGTAGTGTACAGGACTTAATAGCTTGCACCTTCCCCACTTGTGGCCGGATGACCCCATTTCCCAGGACATACCCAAGGTATTCAATCTCTTTCTTTGCCAGGGCACATTTATCAGGATTGATGGTCAGTCCTGCTTCTTGGATGCGTCTTAAAACCGTCTGCAAGTGCTTCAGGTGCTCTTCCCACGTTTTACTGAAAATCACAATGTCATCAAGATAGGCTGAAGTGAAATCAGACAAGCCATGCAAAACCTGGTCCATCAGTCTTTGGAAAGTGGGAGGAGCTCCATGCAGGCCAAAAGGCATAGTCTTAAAATGATGTAGGCCCCAAGGAGTCCGGAAAGCAGTCAATTCCTTGGATCTGGAACTTAAAGGCACTTGCCAGTAACCTTTACATAGATCAACGGTGCTCAGATATTTCGCATTTTCCAGGCGCTCAATCAGTTCCTCAATACGAGGCATTGGGTATGAGTCAAATTTCGAAACTGAATTCAAATATCGAAAGTCAATGCAAAATCTTGTAGTTCCATCTTTTTTTGGTACCAAGACCACAGGACTGCTCCATTCACTCTTGGAAGGTTCAATCACACCCAAAGAAATCATCAAGTCCAATTCCTTTTTAAGATCTGGCAGTAATCTTTCAGGTATACGATAACTCAGTCTCTTTGGAACTGCATCTTCTTTCAAAACGATGTCATGCTCTACCAGCTTTGTTTGACCCGGCTTCGCCTGGAACAATTCAGGATTACACAGAGACTGAAGTTGCTGGGTTCAAGTCCCACTCTTTGCATTAAAATGCTTTATTTTGAATGGTTTTGTCCAAATAAAAAAGACATGCCTGCAAAATAAAGTGAAAGAGTGGAAGCTTGAATGGCTCAGTGGTTAGAGTGTTACTCTATCATGTTGAGGATTTGGGTTCAAGTCCTGCTCTTAGCATTAAAATTCTTTATTTTGAATGGTTTTGTCCAAATAAAAAAGACATGCCTGCAAAATAAAGTGAAAGAGTGAAAGCATGAATGGCTCAGTGGTTAGAGTGTTCCTCTATCATGTTGAGGATAGGGGTTCAAGTCCCACTCTTTGCATTAAAATGCTTTATTTTGAAGGGATTTGTCCAAATAAAAAAGACATGCCTGCAAAATAAAGTGAAAGTCTGGATGCTTGAATGCCTCAGTGGTCAGAGTGTTCCTCTATCATGTTGAGGATTTGGGTTGAAGTCCTGCTCTTAGCATTAAAATGCTTTATTTTGAAGGGTTTTTTCCAAATAAAAAAGACATGCCTGCAAAATAAAGTCAAAGAGTTGAAGCTTGAATGGCTCGGTGGTTGGAGTGTTCCTCTATCATGTTGAGGATATGGGATCAAGTCCCACTCTTTGCATTAAAATGCTTTATTTTGAAGGGTTTTGTCCAAATAAAAAAGACATGCCTGCAAAATAAAGTGAAAGTCTGGAAGTTTGAATGGCTCAGTGGTCAGAGTGTTCCTCTATCATGTTGAGGATTTGGGTTCAAGTCCCACTCTTTGCATTAAAATGCTTTAGTTTGAATGGTTTTGTCCAAATAAAAAAGACATGTCTGCAAAATAAAGTGAAAGAGTGGAAGCTTGAATGGCTCAGTGGTTAGAGTGTTACTTTATCACGTTGAGGATTTGGGTTCAAGTCTGCTCTTAGCATTGAAATTCTTTATTTTGAAGGGTTTTGTCCAAATAAAAATGACATGGCTGCAAAATAAAGTGAAAGAGTGGAAGCTTGAATGGCTCAGTGGTTAGAGTGTTACTCTATCATGTTGAGGATATGGGTTCAAGTCCCGCTCTTAGCATTAAAATTCTTTATTTTGAAGGGTTTTGTCCAAATAAAAAAGAAATGCCTGCAAAATAAAGTGACAGAGTGGAAGCTTGAATGGCTCAGTGGTTAGAGTGTTACTCTATCATGTTGAGGTTTTGGGTTGAAGTCCTGCTCTTAGCATTAAAATTCTTTATTTTGAAGGGTTTTGTCCAAATAAAAAAGGAATGCCTGCAAAACAAAGTGAAAGAGTGGAAGCTTGAATGGCTCAGTGGTTAGAGTGTTACTCTATCATGTTGAGGATATGGGTTCAAGTCCTGCTCTTAGCATTAAAATTCTTTATTTTGAAGGGTTTTGTCCAAATAAAAAAGAAATGCCTGCAAAATAAAGTGAAACAGTGGAAGCTTGAATGGCTCAGTGGTTAGAGTGTTACTCTATCATGTTGAGGATTTGGGTTCAAGTCCTGCTCTTTGCATTAAAATCCTTTATTTTGAAGGGTTTTGTCCAAATAAAAAAAGACATGGCTGCAAAATAAAGTGAAAAAGTGGAAGCTTGAATGGCTCAGTGGTCAGAGTGTTCCTCTATCATATTGAGGATTTGGGTTCAAGTCCCACTCTTTGCATTAAAATGCTTTATTCTGAATGGTTTTGTCCAAATAAAAAAGAAATGCCTGCAAAAGAAAGTGAAAGAGTGGAAGCTTGAATGGCTCAGTGGTGTGAGTGTCAATCTCTCGTGTGGAGAATCCATGTTTGAGTCTCTTGATGGTTAACATTTTTAGTTTGATTGGTTTGGTCCAAATGAAAAGACCAATCTTCAAAAAGGACATCCAACTATAAGTGGTTCAGTGGTAAAAGCGTTGCTGTTCTGTGTTGACAACCCTGGTTCAAATCTCACTTTTGCGGTTGAAATTACTTTAGTGTGATTTTTTGAGACAAACAGAAACATTGAAATGAAGAAGCTCCTGTGGCTCAGTGGTCTGAGTGTTGTGATTCTATGTGGGAAACCCAGGTTCGAATCACACTCTTGTGATGCTTTAGTTTCACTGGATTGTCGAAGTAAGACATGCTCCCAAAAAAAGAAGAGTGAGTGTGCAAGCTCCAGTGGCTCAGTGGTCTGAGTGTTGTGATTCCATGTGGGAAACCAGGGTTCAAGCCTCACTCTTACCATGCTTTAGTTTCAACGGGTTTGTCCAAGAGAGAAAAAGACATGCTCCCAAAAAAAAGAAGTTTGAGTGTGGATGGTCCAGTGGCTCCGTGGATGAGCTCTCACTCCCGAATCGGGAGGTTGGGATGTTCCTGGTTCAAGACCGGGCTGGACCGTGAAGCATGGTTGCGTTGACGAACATCCTCCAGATCTGCAGCTGGGGGACGAGAGACGGTCAGGACACGAAGGGGGGAGGAAATAACCTAACTCCTCCCCCTGGGGATTTCTGGGACGATATCCAGCAGCGGTGTTGCTGCAGAGAGAGGCATTTTTTTGTGGGACTTAACCAAAATTTTAATTTTGGAATACATGAAATGTACTCATCATTAGACTGCACCAAAAAATATTTTTCTTGCCTCATACACACAATTATCTATAGTTCTCATCCTAAACACTCCTCCACAATCATCAGTCATCATCCTCCTCCTCCTCCTCCTCCTCCTCATCCATCCTCCATCCATCACTTGCTTCAGTGCCCAGCCTAGTCTTGAACCAGGAACCTCCCAACTGGGGAGTGAGAGCTCAACCACTGAGCCACTGGACCATCCTCACACATGCTGAATTTTTTGGGAGCAAGTCTTTTTCTCTCTTCGACAAAGCCAGTGAAACTAAAGCATGGTGAGAGTGAGGCTCGAACCCTGGTTTTCCACATGGAACCATAACACTCAGACCACTGAGCCACTGTAGCTTGCACACTCACTCTTCTTTTTTTGGGAGCATGTCTTACTTCGACAATCCAGTGAAACTAAAGCATCACAAGAGTGTGATTTGAACCCAGGTTTCCCACATGGAATCACAACACTCAGACCACTGAGCCACACACACTCACACTTACTTTTTTGGGAACATGTCTTTCTTGGACAAAGCCAGTGAAACTAAAGCATGATAAGAGCGAGGCTCAAACCCTGGTTTCCCACATGGAATCACAACACTCAGACCACTGAGCCACTGGAGCATACACACTCATGCTTCTTTTTTTGGGAACATGTCTTTCTTGGACAAACCCAGTGAAACTAAAGCATGATAAGAGTGAGGCTGGTGAGGCTTTTTTCAGGTCCAAATGTTGACCTTCGATATCTTGGCTCTGGAAGGGTCTAGAGCCTCTATTTTTGTGCGCTGGTCGAAGTCTTGTGGTCCTCTGTCAGAATCAAGAGTTTCAAGAAGATCGGAGGGGGTCAAAATTTCGGCCAAAAACGACAGTGTTACCCCTAATGTTTTTTTTTTTTTCGGGTCAAAACTTTGACATCCGATATCTCGGCTCTGGAAGGGTCTAGAGCCTCCATTTTTGCGCGCTGGTCGAAGTCTCGTGGCCCTCTGTCAGAATCCAGAGTTTCAAGAAGATCGGAGGGGGTCAAAATTTCAGCCAAAAACGACAGTGTTACCCCTTATCTTTTTTTTTTTCAGGTCAAAACTTTGACATCCGATATCTCGGCTCTGGAAGGGTCTAGAGCCTCCATTTTTGCGCGCTGGTCGAAGTCTCGTGGCCCTCTGTCAGAATCCAGAGTTTCAAGAAGATCGGAGGGGGTCAAAATTTCGGCCAAAAACGACAGTGTTACCCCTTATGTTTTTTTTTTCGGGTCAAAACTTTGACATCCGATATCTCGGCTCTGGAAGGGTCTAGAGCCTCCATTTTTGCGCGCTGGTCGAAGTCTCGTGGCCCTCTGTCAGAATCCAGAGTTTCAAGAAGATCGGAGGGGGTCAAAATTTCGGCCAAAAACGACAGTGTTACCCCTTATGTTTTTTTTTCAGGTCAAAACTTTGACATCCGATATCTCGGCTCTGGAAGGGTCTAGAGCCTCCATTTTTGCGCGCTGGTCGAAGTCTCGTGGCCCTCTGTCAGAATCCAGAGTTTCAAGAAGATCGGAGGGGGTCAAAATTTCGGCCAAAAACGACAGTGTTACCCCTTATGTTTTTTTTCAGGTCAAAACTTTGACATCCGATATCTCGGCTCTGGAAGGGTCTAGAGCCTCCATTTTTGCGCGCTGGTCGAAGTCTCGTGGCCCTCTGTCAGAATCCAGAGTTTCAAGAAGATCGGAGGGGGTCAAAATTTCGGCCAAAAACGACAGTGTTACCCCTTATGTTTTTTTTTTCAGGTCAAAACTTTGACATCTGATATCTCGGCTCTGGAAGGGTCTAGAGCCTCCATTTTTGCGCGCTGGTCGAAGTCTCGTGGCCCTCTGTCAGAATCCAGAGTTTCAAGAAGATCGGAGGGGGTCAAAATTTCAGCCAAAAACGACAGTGTTACCCCTTATCTTTTTTTTTTTCAGGTCAAAACTTTGACATCCGATATCTCGGCTCTGGAAGGGTCTAGAGCCTCCATTTTTGCGCGCTGGTCGAAGTCTCGTGGCCCTCTGTCAGAATCCAGAGTTTCAAGAAGATCGGAGGGGGTCAAAATTTCGGCCAAAAACGACAGTGTTACCCCTTATGTTTTTTTTTTCGGGTCAAAACTTTGACATCCGATATCTCGGCTCTGGAAGGGTCTAGAGCCTCCATTTTTGCGCGCTGGTCGAAGTCTCGTGGCCCTCTGTCAGAATCCAGAGTTTCAAGAAGATCGGAGGGGGTCAAAATTTCGGCCAAAAACGACAGTGTTACCCCTTATGTTTTTTTTTCAGGTCAAAACTTTGACATCCGATATCTCGGCTCTGGAAGGGTCTAGAGCCTCCATTTTTGCGCGCTGGTCGAAGTCTCGTGGCCCTCTGTCAGAATCCAGAGTTTCAAGAAGATCGGAGGGGGTCAAAATTTCGGCCAAAAACGACAGTGTTACCCCTTATGTTTTTTTTCAGGTCAAAACTTTGACATCCGATATCTCGGCTCTGGAAGGGTCTAGAGCCTCCATTTTTGCGCGCTGGTCGAAGTCTCGTGGCCCTCTGTCAGAATCCAGAGTTTCAAGAAGATCGGAGGGGGTCAAAATTTCGGCCAAAAACGACAGTGTTACCCCTTATGTTTTTTTTTTCAGGTCAAAACTTTGACATCTGATATCTCGGCTCTGGAAGGGTCTAGAGCCTCCATTTTTGCGCGCTGGTCGAAGTCTCGTGGCCCTCTGTCAGAATCCAGAGTTTCAAGAAGATCGGAGGGGGTCAAAATTTCGGCCAAAAACGACAGTGTTACCCCTTATGTTTTTTTTTTTCAGGTCAAAACTTTGACATCCGATATCTCGGCTCTGGAAGGGTCTAGAGCCTCCATTTTTGCGCGCTGGTCGAAGTCTCGTGGCCCTCTGTCAGAATCCAGAGTTTCAAGAAGATCGGAGGGGGTCAAAATTTCGGCCAAAAACGACAGTGTTACCCCTTATGTTTTTTTTTCAGGTAAAAACTTTGACATCCGATATCTCGGCTCTGGAAGGGTCTAGAGCCTCCATTTTTGCGCGCTGGTCGAAGTCTCGTGGCCCTCTGTCAGAATCCAGAGTTTCAAGAAGATCGGAGGGGGTCAAAATTTCGGCCAAAAACGACAGTGTTACCCCTTATGTTTTTTTTTTCAGGTCAAAACTTTGACATCCGATATCTCGGCTCTGGAAGGGTCTAGAGCCTCCATTTTTGCGCGCTGGTCGAAGTCTCGTGGCCCTCTGTCAGAATCCAGAGTTTCAAGAAGATCGGAGGGGGTCAAAATTTCGGCCAAAAACGACAGTTTTACCCCTTATGTTTGTTTTCAGGTCAAAACTTTGACATCCGATATCTCGGCTCTGGAAGGGTCTAGAGCCTCCATTTTTGCGCGCTGGTCGAAGTCTTGTGGCCCTCTGTCAGAATCCAGAGTTTCAAGAAGATCGGAGGGGGTCAAAATTTCGGCAAAAAAAAAAAATGACAGTGTTACCCCTTATGTTTTTTTTTCAGGTCCAAATTTTGACCTTCGATATCTCAGCTCTGGAAGTGTCTAGAGCCTCCATTTTTGCGCGCTGGTCGAAGTCTCGTGGCCCTCTGTCAGAATCCAGAGTTTCAAGAAGATCGGAGGGGGTCAAAATTTCGGCCAAAAAAATATGACAGTGTTACCCCTTATGTTTTTTTTTCAGCTCCAAATTTTGACCTTCGATATCTCGGCTCTGGAAGGGTCTAGAGCCTCCATTTTTGCGCGCTGGTCGAAGTCTCGTGGCCCTCTGTCAGAATCCAGAGTTTCAAGAAGATCGGAGGGGGTCAAAATTTCGGCCAAAAACGACAGTGTTACCCCTTATGTTTTTTTTCAGGTCAAAACTTTGACATCCGATATCTCGGCTCTGGAAGGGTCTAGAGCCTCCAATTTTGCGCGCTGGTCGAAGTCTCGTGGCCCTCTGTCACAATCCAGAGTTTCAAGAAGATCGGAGGGGGTCAAAATTTCGGTCAAAAACGACAGTGTTACCCCTTATGTTTTTTTTTCAGGTCAAAACTTTGACATCCGATATCTCGGCTCTGGAAGGGTCTAGAGCCTCCATTTTTGCGCGCTGGTCGAAGTCTCGTGGCCCTCTGTCAGAATCCAGAGTTTCAAGAAGATCGGAGGGGGTCAAAATTTCGGCCAAAAACGACAGTGTTACCCCTTATGTTTTTTTATCAGGTCAAAACTTTGACATCCGATATCTCGGCTCTGGAAGGGTCTAGAGCCTCCATTTTTGCGCGCTGGTCGAAGTCTCGTGGCCCTCTTTTAGAATCCAGAGTTTCAAGAAGATCGGAGGGGGTCAAAATTTCGGCCAAAAACGACAGTGTTACCCCTTATGTTTTTTTTTTCGGGTCAAAACTTTGACATCCGATATATCGGCTCTGGAAGGGTCTAGAGCCTCCATTTTTGCGCGCTGGTCGAAGTCTCGTGGCCCTCTGTCAGAATCCAGAGTTTCAAGAAGATCGGAGGGGGTCAAAATTTCGGCCAAAAACGACAGTGTTACCCCTTATGTTTTTTTTTTTCGGGTCAAAACTTTGACATCCGATATCTCGACTCTGGAAGGGTCTAGAGCCTCCATTTTTGCGCGCTGGTCGAAGTCTCGTGGCCCTCTGTCAGAATCCAGAGTTTCAAGAAGATCGGAGGGGGTCAAAATTTCGGCCAAAAACGACAGTGTTACCCCTTATGTTTTTTTTTCAGGTCAAAACTTTGACATCCGATATCTCGGCTCTGGAAGGGTCTAGAGCCTCCATTTTTGCGCGCTGGTCGAAGTCTCGTGGCCCTCTGTCAGAATCCAGAGTTTCAAGAAGATCGGAGGGGGTCAAAATTTCGGCCAAAAACGACAGTGTTACCCCTTATGTTTTTTTTTCAGGTCAAAACTTTGACATCCGATATCTCGGCTCTGGAAGGGTCTAGAGCCTCCATTTTTGCGCGCTGGTCGAAGTCTCGTGGCCCTCTGTCAGAATCCAGAGTTTCAAGAAGATCGGAGGGGGTCAAAATTTCGGCCAAAAACGACAGTGTTACCCCTTATGTTTGTTTTCAGGTCAAAACTTTGACATCCGATATCTCGGCTCTGGAAGTGTCTAGAGCCTCCATTTTTGCGCGCTGGTCGAAGTCTCGTGGCCCTCTGTCAGAATCCAGAGTTTCAAGAAGATCAGAGGGGGTCAAAATTTCGGCCAAAAACGACAGTGTTACCCCTTATGTTTTTTTTCAGGTCAAAACTTTGACATCCGATATCTCGGCTCTGGAAGGGTCTAGAGCCTCCATTTTTGCGCGCTGGTCGAAGTCTCGTGGCCCTCTGTCACAATCCAGAGTTTCAAGAAGATCGGAGGGGGTCAAAATTTCGGCCAAAAAAAAAAAAATGACAGTGTTACCCCTTATGTTTTTTTTTTCAGCTCCAAATTTTGACCTTCGATATCTCGGCTCTGGAAGGGTCTAGAGCCTCCATTTTTGCGCGCTGGTCGAAGTCTCGTGGCCCTCTGTCAGAATACAGAGTTTCAAGAAGATCGGAGGGGGTCAAAATTTCGGCCAAAAAAAAAAAATGACAGTGTTACCCCTTATGTTTTTTTTTTCAGGTCCAAATTTTGACCTTCGATATCTCGGCTCTGGAAGGGTCTAGAGCCTCCATTTTTGCGCGCTGGTCAAAGTCTCGGGGCCCTCTGTCAGAATCCAGAGTTTCAAGAAGATCGGAGGGGGTCAAAATTTCGGCCAAAAAAAAAAAATGACAGTGTTACCCCTTATGTTTTTTTTTCAGGTCCAAATTTTGACCTTCGATATCTCGGCTCTGGAAGGGTCTAGAGCCTCCATTTTTGCGCGCTGGTCGAAGTCTCGTGGCCCTCTGTCAGAATCCAGAGTTTCAAGAAGATCGGAGGGGGTCAAAATTTCGGCCAAAAAAAAAATGACAGTGTTACCCCTTATGTTTTTTTTTTCAGGTCCAAATTTTGACCTTCGATATTTCGGCTCTGGAAGGGTCTAGAGCCTCCATTTTTGCGCGCTGGTCGAAGTCTCGTGGCCCTCTGTCAGAATCCAGAGTTTCAAGAAGATCGGAGGGGGTCAAAATTTCGGCCAAAAAAAAAAATGACAGTGTTACCCCTTATGTTTTTTTTTTTCAGGTCCAAATTTTGACCTTCGATATTTCGGCTCTGGAAGGGTCTAGAGCCTCCATTTTTGCGCGCTGGTCGAAGTTTCGTGGCCCTCTGTCAGAATCCAGAGTTTCAAGAAGATCGGAGGGGGTCAAAATTTCGGCCAAAAAAAAATGACAGTGTAACCCCTTATGTTTTTTTTTCAGGTCAAAATTTTGACCTTCGATATCTCGGCTCTGGAAGGGTCTAGAGCCTCCATTTTTGCGCGCTGGTCGAAGTCTCGTGGCCCTCTGTCAGAATACAGAGTTTCAAGAAGATCGGAGGGGGTCAAAATTTCGGCCAAAAAAAAAAAAAATGACAGTGTTACCCCTTATGTTTTTTTTTTCAGGTCCAAATTTTGACCTTCGATATCTCGGCTCTGGAAGGGTCTAGAGCCTCCATTTTTGCGCGCTGGTCGAAGTCTCGGGGCCCTCTGTCAGAATCCAGAGTTTCAAGAAGATCGGAGGGGGTCAAAATTTCGGCCAAAAAAAAAAAATGACAGTGTTACCCCTTATGTTTTTTTTTCAGGTCCAAATTTTGACCTTCGATATCTCGGCTCTGGAAGGGTCTAGAGCCTCCATTTTTGCGCGCTGGTCGAAGTCTCGTGGCCCTCTGTCAGAATCCAGAGTTTCAAGAAGATCGGAGGGGGTCAAAATTTCGGCCAAAAAAAAAATGACAGTGTTACCCCTTATGTTTTTTTTTCAGGTCCAAATTTTGACCTTCGATATTTCGGCTCTGGAAGGGTCTAGAGCCTCCATTTTTGCGCGCTGGTCGAAGTCTCGTGGCCCTCTGTCAGAATCCAGAGTTTCAAGAAGATCGGAGGGGGTCAAAATTTCGGCCAAAAAAAAAAATGACAGTGTTACCCCTTATGTTTTTTTTTTCAGGTCCAAATTTTGACCTTCGATATTTCGGCTCTGGAAGGGTCTAGAGCCTCCATTTTTGCGCGCTGGTCGAAGTTTCGTGGCCCTCTGTCAGAATCCAGAGTTTCAAGAAGATCGGAGGGGGTCAAAATTTCGGCCAAAAACGACAGTGTTACCCCTTATGTTTTTTTTCAGGTCAAAACTTTGACATCCGATATCTCGGCTCTGGAAGGGTCTAGAGCCTCCAATTTTGCGCGCTGGTCGAAGTCTCGTGGCCCTCTGTCACAATCCAGAGTTTCAAGAAGATCGGAGGGGGTCAAAATTTCGGTCAAAAATGACAGTGTTACCCCTTATGTTTTTTTTTCAGGTCAAAACTTTGACATCCGATATCTCGGCTCTGGAAGGGTCTAGAGCCTCCATTTTTGCGCGCTGGTCGAAGTCTCGTGGCCCTCTGTCAGAATCCAGAGTTTCAAGAAGATCGGAGGGGGTCAAAATTTCGGCCAAAAACGACAGTGTTACCCCTTATGTTTTTTTATCAGGTCAAAACTTTGACATCCGATATCTCGGCTCTGGAAGGGTCTAGAGCCTCCATTTTTGCGCGCTGGTCGAAGTCTCGTGGCCCTCTTTTAGAATCCAGAGTTTCAAGAAGATCGGAGGGGGTCAAAATTTCGGCCAAAAACGACAGTGTTACCCCTTATGTTTTTTTTTTCGGGTCAAAACTTTGACATCCGATATATCGGCTCTGGAAGGGTCTAGAGCCTCCATTTTTGCGCGCTGGTCGAAGTCTCGTGGCCCTCTGTCAGAATCCAGAGTTTCAAGAAGATCGGAGGGGGTCAAAATTTCGGCCAAAAACGACAGTGTTACCCCTTATGTTTTTTTTTTTCGGGTCAAAACTTTGACATCCGATATCTCGACTCTGGAAGGGTCTAGAGCCTCCATTTTTGCGCGCTGGTCGAAGTCTCGTGGCCCTCTGTCAGAATCCAGAGTTTCAAGAAGATCGGAGGGGGTCAAAATTTCGGCCAAAAACGACAGTGTTACCCCTTATGTTTTTTTTTCAGGTCAAAACTTTGACATCCGATATCTCGGCTCTGGAAGGGTCTAGAGCCTCCATTTTTGCGCGCTGGTCGAAGTCTCGTGGCCCTCTGTCAGAATCCAGAGTTTCAAGAAGATCGGAGGGGGTCAAAATTTCGGCCAAAAACGACAGTGTTACCCCTTATGTTTTTTTTTTCAGGTCAAAACTTTGACATCCGATATCTCGGCTCTGGAAGGGTCTAGAGCCTCCATTTTTGCGCGCTGGTCGAAGTCTCGTGGCCCTCTGTCAGAATCCAGAGTTTCAAGAAGATCGGAGGGGGTCAAAATTTCGGCCAAAAACGACAGTGTTACCCCTTATGTTTGTTTTCAGGTCAAAACTTTGACATCCGATATCTCGGCTCTGGAAGTGTCTAGAGCCTCCATTTTTGCGCGCTGGTCGAAGTCTCGTGGCCCTCTGTCAGAATCCAGAGTTTCAAGAAGATCAGAGGGGGTCAAAATTTCGGCCAAAAACGACAGTGTTACCCCTTATGTTTTTTTTCAGGTCAAAACTTTGACATCCGATATCTCGGCTCTGGAAGGGTCTAGAGCCTCCATTTTTGCGCGCTGGTCGAAGTCTCGTGGCCCTCTGTCACAATCCAGAGTTTCAAGAAGATCGGAGGGGGTCAAAATTTCGGCCAAAAAAAAAAAAATGACAGTGTTACCCCTTATGTTTTTTTTTTCAGCTCCAAATTTTGACCTTCGATATCTCGGCTCTGGAAGGGTCTAGAGCCTCCATTTTTGCGCGCTGGTCGAAGTCTCGTGGCCCTCTGTCAGAATACAGAGTTTCAAGAAGATCGGAGGGGGTCAAAATTTCGGCCAAAAAAAAAAAATGACAGTGTTACCCCTTATGTTTTTTTTTTTCAGGTCCAAATTTTGACCTTCGATATCTCGGCTCTGGAAGGGTCTAGAGCCTCCATTTTTGCGCGCTGGTCAAAGTCTCGGGGCCCTCTGTCAGAATCCAGAGTTTCAAGAAGATCGGAGGGGGTCAAAATTTCGGCCAAAAAAAAAAAATGACAGTGTTACCCCTTATGTTTTTTTTTCAGGTCCAAATTTTGACCTTCGATATCTCGGCTCTGGAAGGGTCTAGAGCCTCCATTTTTGCGCGCTGGTCGAAGTCTCGTGGCCCTCTGTCAGAATCCAGAGTTTCAAGAAGATCGGAGGGGGTCAAAATTTCGGCCAAAAAAAAAATGACAGTGTTACCCCTTATGTTTTTTTTTTCAGGTCCAAATTTTGACCTTCGATATTTCGGCTCTGGAAGGGTCTAGAGCCTCCATTTTTGCGCGCTGGTCGAAGTCTCGTGGCCCTCTGTCAGAATCCAGAGTTTCAAGAAGATCGGAGGGGGTCAAAATTTCGGCCAAAAAAAAAAATGACAGTGTTACCCCTTATGTTTTTTTTTTCAGGTCCAAATTTTGACCTTCGATATTTCGGCTCTGGAAGGGTCTAGAGCCTCCATTTTTGCGCGCTGGTCGAAGTTTCGTGGCCCTCTGTCAGAATCCAGAGTTTCAAGAAGATCGGAGGGGGTCAAAATTTCGGCCAAAAAAAAATGACAGTGTAACCCCTTATGTTTTTTTTTCAGGTCAAAATTTTGACCTTCGATATCTCGGCTCTGGAAGGGTCTAGAGCCTCCATTTTTGCGCGCTGGTCGAAGTCTCGTGGCCCTCTGTCAGAATACAGAGTTTCAAGAAGATCGGAGGGGGTCAAAATTTCGGCCAAAAAAAAAAAAATGACAGTGTTACCCCTTATGTTTTTTTTTTCAGGTCCAAATTTTGACCTTCGATATCTCGGCTCTGGAAGGGTCTAGAGCCTCCATTTTTGCGCGCTGGTCAAAGTCTCGGGGCCCTCTGTCAGAATCCAGAGTTTCAAGAAGATCGGAGGGGGTCAAAATTTCGGCCAAAAAAAAAAAATGACAGTGTTACCCCTTATGTTTTTTTTTCAGGTCCAAATTTTGACCTTCGATATCTCGGCTCTGGAAGGGTCTAGAGCCTCCATTTTTGCGCGCTGGTCGAAGTCTCGTGGCCCTCTGTCAGAATCCAGAGTTTCAAGAAGATCGGAGGGGGTCAAAATTTCGGCCAAAAAAAAAATGACAGTGTTACCCCTTATGTTTTTTTTTTCAGGTCCAAATTTTGACCTTCGATATTTCGGCTCTGGAAGGGTCTAGAGCCTCCATTTTTGCGCGCTGGTCGAAGTCTCGTGGCCCTCTGTCAGAATCCAGAGTTTCAAGAAGATCGGAGGGGGTCAAAATTTCGGCCAAAAAAAAAAATGACAGTGTTACCCCTTATGTTTTTTTTTTCAGGTCCAAATTTTGACCTTCGATATTTCGGCTCTGGAAGGGTCTAGAGCCTCCATTTTTGCGCGCTGGTCGAAGTTTCGTGGCCCTCTGTCAGAATCCAGAGTTTCAAGAAGATCGGAGGGGGTCAAAATTTCGGCCAAAAAAAAATGACAGTGTAACCCCTTATGTTTTTTTTTCAGGTCAAAATTTTGACCTTCGATATCTCGGCTCTGGAAGGGTCTAGAACCTCCATTTTTGCGTGCTGGTCGAAGTCTCGTGGCCCTCTGTCAGAATCCAGAGTTTCAAGAAGATCGGAGGGGGTCAAAATTTCGGCCAAAAAAAAAATGACAGTGTTACCCCTTATGTTTTTTTTTTCAGCTCCAAATTTTGACCTTCGATATCTCGGCTCTGGAAGGGTCTAGAGCCTCCATTTTTGCGCGCTGGTCGAAATCTCGTGGCCCTCTGTCAGAATCCGGAGTTTCAAGAAGATCGGAGGGGGTCAAAATTTCGGCCAAAAACGACAGTGTTACCCCTTATGTTTTTTTTTCAGGTCAAAACTTTGACATCCGATATCTCGGCTCTGGAAGGGTCTAGAGCCTCCAATTTTGCGCGCTGGTCGAAGTCTCGTGGCCCTCTGTCACAATCCAGAGTTTCAAGAAGATCGGAGGGGGTCAAAATTTCGGTCAAAAACGACAGTGTTACCCCTTATGTTTTTTTTTCAGGTCAAAACTTTGACATCCGATATCTCGGCTCTGGAAGGGTCTAGAGCCTCCATTTTTGCGCGCTGGTCGAAGTCTCGTGGCCCTCTGTCAGAATCCAGAGTTTCAAGAAGATCGGAGGGGGTCAAAATTTCGGCCAAAAACGACAGTGTTACCCCTTATGTTTTTTTATCAGGTCAAAACTTTGACATCCGATATCTCGGCTCTGGAAGGGTCTAGAGCCTCCATTTTTGCGCGCTGGTCGAAGTCTCGTGGCCCTCTTTTAGAATCCAGAGTTTCAAGAAGATCGGAGGGGGTCAAAATTTCGGCCAAAAACGACAGTGTTACCCCTTATGTTTTTTTTTTCGGGTCAAAACTTTGACATCCGATATATCGGCTCTGGAAGGGTCTAGAGCCTCCATTTTTGCGCGCTGGTCGAAGTCTCGTGGCCCTCTGTCAGAATCCAGAGTTTCAAGAAGATCGGAGGGGGTCAAAATTTCGGCCAAAAACGACAGTGTTACCCCTTATGTTTTTTTTTTTTCGGGTCAAAACTTTGACATCCGATATCTCGACTCTGGAAGGGTCTAGAGCCTCCATTTTTGCGCGCTGGTCGAAGTCTCGTGGCCCTCTGTCAGAATCCAGAGTTTCAAGAAGATCGGAGGGGGTCAAAATTTCAGCCAAAAACGACAGTGTTACCCCTTATGTTTTTTTTTTCAGGTCAAAACTTTGACATCCGATATCTCGGCTCTGGAAGGGTCTAGAGCCTCCATTTTTGCGCGCTGGTCGAAGTCTCGTGGCCCTCTGTCAGAATCCAGAGTTTCAAGAAGATCGGAGGGGGTCAAAATTTCGGCCAAAAACGACAGTGTTACCCCTTATGTTTTTTTTTCGGGTCAAAACTTTGACATCCGATATCTCGGCTCTGGAAGGGTCTAGAGCCTCCATTTTTGCGCGCTGGTTGAAGTCTCGTGGCCCTCTGTCAGAATCCAGAGTTTCAAGAAGATCGGAGGGGGTCAAAAATTTCGGCCAAAAACGACAGTGTTACCCCTTATGTTTTTTTTTTCAGGTCAAAACTTTGACATCCGATATCTCGGCTCTGGAAGGGTCTAGAGCCTCCATTTTTGCGCGCTGGTCGAAGTCTCGTGGCCCTCTGTCAGAATCCAGAGTTTCAAGAAGATCGGAGGGGGTCAAAATTTCGGCCAAAAACGACAGTGTTACCCCTTATGTTTTTTTTTCAGGTCAAAACTTTGACATCCGATATCTCGGCTCTGGAAGGGTCTAGAGCCTCCATTTTTGCGCGCTGGTCGAAGTCTCGTGGCCCTCTGTCAGAATCCAGAGTTTCAAGAAGATCGGAGGGGGTCAAAATTTCGGCCAAAAACGACAGTGTTACCCCTTATGTTTTTTTTTCAGGTCAAAACTTTGACATCCGATATCTCGGCTCTGGATGGGTCTAGAGCCTCCATTTTTGCGCGCTGGTCGAAGTCTCGTGGCCCTCTGTCAGAATCCAGAGTTTCAAGAAGATCGGAGGGGGTCAAAATTTCGGCCAAAAACGACAGTGTTACCCCTTATGTTTTTTTTTTCAGGTCAAAACTTTGACATTCGATATCTCGGCTCTGGAAGGGTCTAGAGCCTCCATTTTTGCGCGCTGGTCGAAGTCTCGTGGCCCTCTGTCAGAATCCAGAGTTTCAAGAAGATCGGAGGGGGTCAAAATTTCGGCCAAAAACGACAGTGTTACCCCTTATGTTTTTTTTTCAGGTCAAAACTTTGACATCCGATATCTCGGCTCTGGAAGGGTCTAGAGCCTCCATTTTTGCGCGCTGGTCGAAGTCTCGTGGCCCTCTGTCAGAATCCAGAGTTTCAAGAAGATCGGAGGGGGTCAAAATTTCGGCCAAAAACGACAGTGTTACCCCTTATGTTTTTTTTTCAGGTCAAAACTTTGACATCCGATATCTCGGCTCTGGAAGGGTCTAGAGCCTCCATTTTTGCGCGCTGGTCGAAGTCTCGTGGCCCTCTGTCAGAATCCAGAGTTTCAAGAAGATCGGAGGGGGTCAAAATTTCGGCCAAAAACGACAGTGTTACCCCTTATGTTTTTTTTCAGGTCAAAACTTTGACATCCGATATCTCGGCTCTGGAAGGGTCTAGAGCCTCCATTTTTGCGCGCTGGTCGAAGTCTCGTGGCCCTCTGTCAGAATCCAGAGTTTCAAGAAGATCGGAGGGGGTCAAAATTTCGGCCAAAAACGACAGTGTTACCCCTTATGTTTTTTTTTTTCGGGTCAAAACTTTGACATCCGATATCTCGACTCTGGAAGGGTCTAGAGCCTCCATTTTTGCGCGCTGGTCGAAGTCTCATGGCCCTCTGTCAGAATCCAGAGTTTCAAGAAGATCGGAGGGGGTCAAAATTTCAGCCAAAAACGACAGTGTTACCCCTTATGTTTTTTTTTTCAGGTCAAAACTTTGACATCCGATATCTCGGCTCTGGAAGGGTCTAGAGCCTCCATTTTTGCGCGCTGGTCGAAGTCTCGTGGCCCTCTGTCAGAATCCAGAGTTTCAAGAAGATCGGAGGGGGTCAAAATTTCGGCCAAAAACGACAGTGTTACCCCTTATGTTTTTTTTTCGGGTCAAAACTTTGACATCCGATATCTCGGCTCTGGAAGGGTCTAGAGCCTCCATTTTTGCGCGCTGGTCGAAGTCTCGTGGCCCTCTGTCAGAATCCAGAATTTCAAGAAGATCGGAGGGGGTCAAAAATTTCGGCCAAAAACGACAGTGTTACCCCTTATGTTTTTTTTTCAGGTCAAAACTTTGACATCCGATATCTCGGCTCTGGAAGGGTCTAGAGCCTCCATTTTTGCGCGCTGGTCGAAGTCTCGTGGCCCTCTGTCAGAATCCAGAGTTTCAAGAAGATCGGAGGGGGTCAAAATTTCGGCCAAAAACGACAGTGTTACCCCTTATGTTTTTTTTTCAGGTCAAAACTTTGACATCCGATATCTCGGCTCTGGAAGGGTCTAGAGCCTCCATTTTTGCGCGCTGGTCGAAGTCTCGTGGCCCTCTGTCAGAATCCAGAGTTTCAAGAAGATCGGAGGGGGTCAAAATTTCGGCCAAAAACGACAGTGTTACCCCTTATGTTTTTTTTTTCAGGTCAAAACTTTGACATCCGATATCTCGGCTCTGGATGGGTCTAGAGCCTCCATTTTTGCGCGCTGGTCGAAGTCTCGTGGCCCTCTGTCAGAATCCAGAGTTTCAAGAAGATCGGAGGGGGTCAAAATTTCGGCCAAAAACGACAGTGTTACCCCTTATGTTTTTTTTTTCAGGTCAAAACTTTGACATTCGATATCTCGGCTCTGGAAGGGTCTAGAGCCTCCATTTTTGCGCGCTGGTCGAAGTCTCGTGGCCCTCTGTCAGAATCCAGAGTTTCAAGAAGATCGGAGGGGGTCAAAATTTCGGCCAAAAACGACAGTGTTACCCCTTATGTTTTTTTTTCAGGTCAAAACTTTGACATCCGATATCTCGGCTCTGGAAGGGTCTAGAGCCTCCATTTTTGCGCGCTGGTCGAAGTCTCGTGGCCCTCTGTCAGAATCCAGAGTTTCAAGAAGATCGGAGGGGGTCAAAATTTCGGCCAAAAACGACAGTGTTACCCCTTATGTTTTTTTTTCAGGTCAAAACTTTGACATCCGATATCTCGGCTCTGGAAGGGTCTAGAGCCTCCATTTTTGCGCGCTGGTCGAAGTCTCGTGGCCCTCTGTCAGAATCCAGAGTTTCAAGAAGATCGGAGGGGGTCAAAATTTCGGCCAAAAACGACAGTGTTACCCCTTATGTTTTTTTTTCAGGTCAAAACTTTGACATCCGATATCTCGGCTCTGGAAGGGTCTAGAGCCTCCATTTTTGCGCGCTGGTCGAAGTCTCGTGGCCCTCTGTCAGAATCCAGAGTTTCAAGAAGATCGGAGGGGGTCAAAATTTCGGCCAAAAACGACAGTGTTACCCCTTATGTTTGTTTTCAGGTCAAAACTTTGACATCCGATATCTCGGCTCTGGAAGTGTCTAGAGCCTCCATTTTTGCGCGCTGGTCGAAGTCTCGTGGCCCTCTGTCAGAATCCAGAGTTTCAAGAAGATCAGAGGGGGTCAAAATTTCGGCCAAAAACGACAGTGTTACCCCTTATGTTTTTTTTCAGGTCAAAACTTTGACATCCGATATCTCGGCTCTGGAAGGGTCTAGAGCCTCCATTTTTGCGCGCTGGTCGAAGTCTCGTGGCCCTCTGTCACAATCCAGAGTTTCAAGAAGATCGGAGGGGGTCAAAATTTCGGCCAAAAAAAAAAAATGACAGTGTTACCCCTTATGTTTTTTTTTTCAGCTCCAAATTTTGACCTTCGATATCTCGGCTCTGGAAGGGTCTAGAGCCTCCATTTTTGCGCGCTGGTCGAAGTCTCGTGGCCCTCTGTCAGAATACAGAGTTTCAAGAAGATCGGAGGGGGTCAAAATTTCGGCCAAAAAAAAAAATGACAGTGTTACCCCTTATGTTTTTTTTTTCAGGTCCAAATTTTGACCTTCGATATCTCGGCTCTGGAAGGGTCTAGAGCCTCCATTTTTGCGCGCTGGTCAAAGTCTCGGGGCCCTCTGTCAGAATCCAGAGTTTCAAGAAGATCGGAGGGGGTCAAAATTTCGGCCAAAAAAAAAAATGACAGTGTTACCCCTTATGTTTTTTTTTCAGGTCCAAATTTTGACCTTCGATATCTCGGCTCTGGAAGGGTCTAGAGCCTCCATTTTTGCGCGCTGGTCGAAGTCTCGTGGCCCTCTGTCAGAATCCAGAGTTTCAAGAAGATCGGAGGGGGTCAAAATTTCGGCCAAAAAAAAAATGACAGTGTTACCCCTCATGTTTTTTTTTTCAGGTCCAAATTTTGACCTTCGATATTTCGGCTCTGGAAGGGTCTAGAGCCTCCATTTTTGCGCGCTGGTCGAAGTCTCGTGGCCCTCTGTCAGAATCCAGAGTTTCAAGAAGATCGGAGGGGGTCAAAATTTCGGCCAAAAAAAAAAATGACAGTGTTACCCCTTATGTTTTTTTTTTCAGGTCCAAATTTTGACCTTCGATATTTCGGCTCTGGAAGGGTCTAGAGCCTCCATTTTTGCGCGCTGGTCGAAGTTTCGTGGCCCTCTGTCAGAATCCAGAGTTTCAAGAAGATCGGAGGGGGTCAAAATTTCGGCCAAAAAAAAATGACAGTGTAACCCCTTATGTTTTTTTTTAAGGTCAAAATTTTGACCTTCGATATCTCGGCTCTGGAAGGGTCTAGAGCCTCCATTTTTGCGCGCTGGTCGAAGTCTCGTGGCCCACTGTCAGAATACAGAGTTTCAAGAAGATCGGAGGGGGTCAAAATTTCGGCCAAAAAAAAAAAATGACAGTGTTACCCCTTATGTTTTTTTTTTCAGGTCCAAATTTTGACCTTCGATATCTCGGCTCTGGAAGGGTCTAGAGCCTCCATTTTTGCGCGCTGGTCGAAGTCTCGTGGCCCTCTGTCAGAATCCAGAGTTTCAAGAAGATCGGAGGGGGTCAAAATTTCGGCCAAAAACGACAGTGTTACCCCTTATGTTTTTTTTTCAGGTCAAAACTTTGACATCCGATATCTCGGCTCTGGAAGGGTCTAGAGCCTCCATTTTTGCGCGCTGGTCGAAGTCTCGTGGCCCTCTGTCAGAATCCAGAGTTTCAAGAAGATCGGAGGGGGTCAAAATTTCGGCCAAAAACGACAGTGTTACCCCTTATGTTTTTTTTTCAGGTCAAAACTTTGACATCCGATATCTCGGCTCTGGAAGGGTCTAGAGCCTCCATTTTTGCGCGCTGGTCGAAGTCTCGTGGCCCTCTGTCAGAATCCAGAGTTTCAAGAAGATCGGAGGGGGTCAAAATTTCGGCCAAAAACGACAGTGTTACCCCTTATGTTTTTTTTTTTCAGGTCAAAACTTTGACATCCGATATCTCGGCTCTGGAAGGGTCTAGAGCCTCCATTTTTGCGCGCTGGTCGAAGTCTCGTGGCCCTCTGTCAGAATCCAGAGTTTCAAGAAGATCGGAGGGGGTCAAAATTTCGGCCAAAAACGACAGTGTTACCCCTTATGTTTTTTTTTTTCGGGTCAAAACTTTGACATCCGATATCTCGACTCTGGAAGGGTCTAGAGCCTCCATTTTTGCGCGCTGGTCGAAGTCTCGTGGCCCTCTGTCAGAATCCAGAGTTTCAAGAAGATCGGAGGGGGTCAAAATTTCAGCCAAAAACGACAGTGTTACCCCTTATGTTTTTTTTTTCAGGTCAAAACTTTGACATCCGATATCTCGGCTCTGGAAGGGTCTAGAGCCTCCATTTTTGCGCGCTGGTCGAAGTCTCGTGGCCCTCTGTCAGAATCCAGAGTTTCAAGAAGATCGGAGGGGGTCAAAATTTCGGCCAAAAACGACAGTGTTACCCCTTATGTTTTTTTTCGGGTCAAAACTTTGACATCCGATATCTCGGCTCTGGAAGGGTCTAGAGCCTCCATTTTTGCGCGCTGGTCGAAGTCTCGTGGCCCTCTGTCAGAATCCAGAGTTTCAAGAAGATCGGAGGGGGTCAAAAATTTCGGCCAAAAACGACAGTGTTACCCCTTATGTTTTTTTTTCAGGTCAAAACTTTGACATCCGATATCTCGGCTCTGGAAGGGTCTAGAGCCTCCATTTTTGCGCGCTGGTCGAAGTCTCGTGGCCCTCTGTCAGAATCCAGAGTTTCAAGAAGATCGGAGGGGGTCAAAATTTCGGCCAAAAACGACAGTGTTACCCCTTATGTTTTTTTTTCAGGTCAAAACTTTGACATCCGATATCTCGGCTCTGGAAGGGTCTAGAGCCTCCATTTTTGCGCGCTGGTCGAAGTCTCGTGGCCCTCTGTCAGAATCCAGAGTTTCAAGAAGATCGGAGGGGGTCAAAATTTCGGCCAAAAACGACAGTGTTACCCCTTATGTTTTTTTTTTTCAGGTCAAAACTTTGACATCCGATATCTCGGCTCTGGATGGGTCTAGAGCCTCCATTTTTGCGCGCTGGTCGAAGTCTCGTGGCCCTCTGTCAGAATCCAGAGTTTCAAGAAGATCGGAGGGGGTCAAAATTTCGGCCAAAAACGACAGTGTTACCCCTTATGTTTTTTTTTTCAGGTCAAAACTTTGACATTCGATATCTCGGCTCTGGAAGGGTCTAGAGCCTCCATTTTTGCGCGCTGGTCGAAGTCTCGTGGCCCTCTGTCAGAATCCAGAGTTTCAAGAAGATCGGAGGGGGTCAAAATTTCGGCCAAAAACGACAGTGTTACCCCTTATGTTTTTTTTCAGGTCAAAACTTTGACATCCGATATCTCGGCTCTGGAAGGGTCTAGAGCCTCCATTTTTGCGCGCTGGTCGAAGTCTCGTGGCCCTCTGTCAGAATCCAGAGTTTCAAGAAGATCGGAGGGGGTCAAAATTTCGGCCAAAAACGACAGTGTTACCCCTTATGTTTTTTTTTCAGGTCAAAACTTTGACATCCGATATCTCGGCTCTGGAAGGGTCTAGAGCCTCCATTTTTGCGCGCTGGTCGAAGTCTCGTGGCCCTCTGTCAGAATCCAGAGTTTCAAGAAGATCGGAGGGGGTCAAAATTTCGGCCAAAAACGACAGTGTTACCCCTTATGTTTTTTTTTTCAGGTCAAAACTTTGACATCCGATATCTCGGCTCTGGAAGGGTCTAGAGCCTCCATTTTTGCGCGCTGGTCGAAGTCTCGTGGCCCTCTGTCAGAATCCAGAGTTTCAAGAAGATCGGAGGGGGTCAAAATTTCGGCCAAAAACGACAGTGTTACCCCTTATGTTTGTTTTCAGGTCAAAACTTTGACATCCGATATCTCGGCTCTGGAAGTGTCTAGAGCCTCCATTTTTGCGCGCTGGTCGAAGTCTCGTGGCCCTCTGTCAGAATCCAGAGTTTCAAGAAGATCAGAGGGGGTCAAAATTTCGGCCAAAAACGACAGTGTTACCCCTTATGTTTTTTTTCAGGTCAAAACTTTGACATCCGATATCTCGGCTCTGGAAGGGTCTAGAGCCTCCATTTTTGCGCGCTGGTCGAAGTCTCGTGGCCCTCTGTCACAATCCAGAGTTTCAAGAAGATCGGAGGGGGTCAAAATTTCGGCCAAAAAAAAAAAATGACAGTGTTACCCCTTATGTTTTTTTTTTCAGCTCCAAATTTTGACCTTCGATATCTCGGCTCTGGAAGGGTCTAGAGCCTCCATTTTTGCGCGCTGGTCGAAGTCTCGTGGCCCTCTGTCAGAATACAGAGTTTCAAGAAGATCGGAGGGGGTCAAAATTTCGGCCAAAAAAAAAAATGACAGTGTTACCCCTTATGTTTTTTGTTCAGGTCCAAATTTTGACCTTCGATATCTCGGCTCTGGAAGGGTCTAGAGCCTCCATTTTTGCGCGCTGGTCAAAGTCTCGGGGCCCTCTGTCAGAATCCAGAGTTTCAAGAAGATCGGAGGGGGTCAAAATTTCGGCCAAAAAAAAAAAATGACAGTGTTACCCCTTATGTTTTTTTTCAGGTCCAAATTTTGACCTTCGATATCTCGGCTCTGGAAGGGTCTAGAGCCTCCATTTTTGCGCGCTGGTCGAAGTCTCGTGGCCCTCTGTCAGAATCCAGAGTTTCAAGAAGATCGGAGGGGGTCAAAATTTCGGCCAAAAAAAAAATGACAGTGTTACCCCTTATGTTTTTTTTTTCAGGTCCAAATTTTGACCTTCGATATTTCGGCTCTGGAAGGGTCTAGAGCCTCCATTTTTGCGCGCTGGTCGAAGTCTCGTGGCCCTCTGTCAGAATCCAGAGTTTCAAGAAGATCGGAGGGGGTCAAAATTTCGGCCAAAAAAAAAAATGACAGTGTTACCCCTTATGTTTTTTTTTTCAGGTCCAAATTTTGACCTTCGATATTTCGGCTCTGGAAGGGTCTAGAGCCTCCATTTTTGCGCGCTGGTCGAAGTTTCGTGGCCCTCTGTCAGAATCCAGAGTTTCAAGAAGATCGGAGGGGGTCAAAATTTCGGCCAAAAAAAAATGACAGTGTAACCCCTTATGTTTTTTTTTCAGGTCAAAATTTTGACCTTCGATATCTCGGCTCTGGAAGGGTCTAGAGCCTCCATTTTTGCGCGCTGGTCGAAGTCTCGTGGCCCTCTGTCAGAATACAGAGTTTCAAGAAGATCGGAGGAGGTCAAAATTTCGGCCAAAAAAAAAAATGACAGTGTTACCCCTTATGTTTTTTTTTCAGGTCCAAATTTTGACCTTCGATATCTCGGCTCTGGAAGGGTCTAGAGCCTCCATTTTTGCGCGCTGGTCGAAGTCTCGTGGCCCTCTGTCAGAATCCAGAGTTTCAAGAAGATCGGAGGGGGTCAAAATTTCGGCCAAAAAAAAAAATGACAGTGTTACCCCTTATGTTTTTTTTTTCAGGTCCAAATTTTGACCTTCGATATTTCGGCTCTGGAAGGGTCTAGAGCCTCCATTTTTGCGCGCTGGTCGAAGTCTCGTGGCCCTCTGTCAGAATCCAGAGTTTCAAGAAGATCGGAGGGGGTCAAAATTTCGGCCAAAAAAAAAAATGACAGTGTTACCCCTTATGTTTTTTTTTTCAGGTCCAAATTTTGACCTTCGATATTTCGGCTCTGGAAGGGTCTAGAGCCTCCATTTTTGCGCGCTGGTCGAAGTTTCGTGGCCCTCTGTCAGAATCCAGAGTTTCAAGAAGATCGGAGGGGGTCAAAATTTCGGCCAAAAAAAAATGACAGTGTAACCCCTTATGTTTTTTTTTCAGGTCAAAATTTTGACCTTCGATATCTCGGCTCTGGAAGGGTCTAGAACCTCCATTTTTGCGTGCTGGTCGAAGTCTCGTGGCCCTCTGTCAGAATCCAGAGTTTCAAGAAGATCGGAGGGGGTCAAAATTTCGGCCAAAAAAAAAATGACAGTGTTACCCCTTATGTTTTTTTTCAGCTCCAAATTTTGACCTTCGATATCTCGGCTCTGGAAGGGTCTAGAGCCTCCATTTTTGCGCGCTGGTCGAAATCTCGTGGCCCTCTGTCAGAATCCGGAGTTTCAAGAAGATCGGAGGGGGTCAAAATTTCGGCCAAAAAAAAAATGACAGTGTTACCCCTTATGTTTTTTTTTTCAGGTCCAAATTTTGACCTTCGATATTTCGGCTCTGGAAGGGTCTAGAGCCTCCATTTTTGCGCGCTGGTCGAAGTCTCGTGGCCCTCTGTCAGAATCCAGAGTTTCAAGAAGATCGGAGGGGGTCAAAATTTCGGCCAAAAAAAAAAAAAAAAATGACAGTGTTACCCCTTATGTTTTTTTTTTCAGGTCAAAATTTTGACCTTCGATATCTCGGCTCTGGAAGGGTCTAGAACCTCCATTTTTGCGTGCTGGTCGAAGTCTCGTGGCCCTCTGTCAGAATCCAGAGTTTCAAGAAGATCGGAGGGGGTCAAAATTTCGGCCAAAAAAAAAATGACAGTGTTACCCCTTATGTTTTTTTTTTTTCAGGTCCAAATTTTGACCTTCGATATCTCGGCTCTGGAAGGGTCTAGAGCCTCCATTTTTGCGCGCTGGTCGAAGTCTCGTGGCCCTCTGTCAGAATCCAGAGTTTCAAGAAGATCGGAGGGGGTCAAAATTTCGGCCAAAAAAAAAATGACAGTGTTACCCCTTATGTTTTTTTTTCAGGTCCAAATTTTGACCTTCGATATCTCGGCTCTGGAAGGGTCTAGAGCCTCCAATTTTGCGCGCTGGTCGAAGTCTCGTGGCCCTCTGTCAGAATCCAGAGTTTCAAGAAGATCGGAGGGGGTCAAAATTTTTGCCAAAAAAAAAAAAAAAAAAAAGTTTTACCCCTTATGTTTTTTTTTTCAGCTCCAAATTTTGACCTTCGATATCTCGGCTCTGGAAGGGTCTAGAGCCTCCATTTTTGCGCGCTGGTCGAAGTCTCGTGGCCCTCTGTCAGAATCCAGAGTTTCAAGAAGATCGGAGGGGGTCAAAATTTCGGCCAAAAAAAAATGACAGTGTTACCCCTTATGTTTTTTTTTTCAGGTCAAAATGTTGACCTTCAATATCTTGGCTCTGGAAGGGTCTAGAGCCTCCATTTTTGCGCGCTGGTCGAAGTCTCGTGGCCCTCTGTCAGAATCCAGAGTTTCAAGAAGATCGGAGGGGGTCAAAATTTCGGCCAAAAACGACAGTGTTACCCCTTATGTTTTTTTTTCAGGTCAAAACTTTGACATCCGATATCTCGGCTCTGGAAGGGTCTAGAGCCTCCATTTTTGCGCGCTGGTCGAAGTCTCGTGGCCCTCTGTCAGAATCCAGAGTTTCAAGAAGATCGGAGGGGGTCAAAATTTCGGCCAAAAACGACAGTGTTACCCCTTATGTTTTTTTTTTCAGGTCAAAACTTTGACATCCGATATCTCGGCTCTGGAAGGGTCTAGAGCCTCCATTTTTGCGCGCTGGTCGAAGTCTCGTGGCCCTCTGTCAGAATCCAGAGTTTCAAGAAGATCGGAGGGGGTCAAAATTTCGGCCAAAAACGACAGTGTTACCCCTTATGTTTTTTTTTTTCGGGTCAAAACTTTGACATCCGATATCTCGACTCTGGAAGGGTCTAGAGCCTCCATTTTTGCGCGCTGGTCGAAGTCTCGTGGCCCTCTGTCAGAATCCAGAGTTTCAAGAAGATCGGAGGGGGTCAAAATTTCAGCCAAAAACGACAGTGTTACCCCTTATGTTTTTTTTTTCAGGTCAAAACTTTGACATCCGATATCTCGGCTCTGGAAGGGTCTAGAGCCTCCATTTTTGCGCGCTGGTCGAAGTCTCGTGGCCCTCTGTCAGAATCCAGAGTTTCAAGAAGATCGGAGGGGGTCAAAATTTCGGCCAAAAACGACAGTGTTACCCCTTATGTTTTTTTTTCGGGTCAAAACTTTGACATCCGATATCTCGGCTCTGGAAGGGTCTAGAGCCTCCATTTTTGCGCGCTGGTCGAAGTCTCGTGGCCCTCTGTCAGAATCCAGAGTTTCAAGAAGATCGGAGGGGGTCAAAAATTTCGGCCAAAAACGACAGTGTTACCCCTTATGTTTTTTTTTCAGGTCAAAACTTTGACATCCGATATCTCGGCTCTGGAAGGGTCTAGAGCCTCCATTTTTGCGCGCTGGTCGAAGTCTCGTGGCCCTCTGTCAGAATCCAGAGTTTCAAGAAGATCGGAGGGGGTCAAAATTTCGGCCAAAAACGACAGTGTTACCCCTTATGTTTTTTTTTCAGGTCAAAACTTTGACATCCGATATCTCGGCTCTGGAAGGGTCTAGAGCCTCCATTTTTGCGCGCTGGTCGAAGTCTCGTGGCCCTCTGTCAGAATCCAGAGTTTCAAGAAGATCGGAGGGGGTCAAAATTTCGGCCAAAAACGACAGTGTTACCCCTTATGTTTTTTTTTTTCAGGTCAAAACTTTGACATCCGATATCTCGGCTCTGGATGGGTCTAGAGCCTCCATTTTTGCGCGCTGGTCGAAGTCTCGTGGCCCTCTGTCAGAATCCAGAGTTTCAAGAAGATCGGAGGGGGTCAAAATTTCGGCCAAAAACGACAGTGTTACCCCTTATGTTTTTTTTTTCAGGTCAAAACTTTGACATTCGATATCTCGGCTCTGGAAGGGTCTAGAGCCTCCATTTTTGCGCGCTGGTCGAAGTCTCGTGGCCCTCTGTCAGAATCCAGAGTTTCAAGAAGATCGGAGGGGGTCAAAATTTCGGCCAAAAACGACAGTGTTACCCCTTATGTTTTTTTTTCAGGTCAAAACTTTGACATCCGATATCTCGGCTCTGGAAGGGTCTAGAGCCTCCATTTTTGCGCGCTGGTCGAAGTCTCGTGGCCCTCTGTCAGAATCCAGAGTTTCAAGAAGATCGGAGGGGGTCAAAATTTCGGCCAAAAACGACAGTGTTACCCCTTATGTTTTTTTTTCAGGTCAAAACTTTGACATCCGATATCTCGGCTCTGGAAGGGTCTAGAGCCTCCATTTTTGCGCGCTGGTCGAAGTCTCGTGGCCCTCTGTCAGAATCCAGAGTTTCAAGAAGATCGGAGGGGGTCAAAATTTCGGCCAAAAACGACAGTGTTACCCCTTATGTTTTTTTTTTCAGGTCAAAACTTTGACATCCGATATCTCGGCTCTGGAAGGGTCTAGAGCCTCCATTTTTGCGCGCTGGTCGAAGTCTCGTGGCCCTCTGTCAGAATCCAGAGTTTCAAGAAGATCGGAGGGGGTCAAAATTTCGGCCAAAAACGACAGTGTTACCCCTTATGTTTGTTTTCAGGTCAAAACTTTGACATCCGATATCTCGGCTCTGGAAGTGTCTAGAGCCTCCATTTTTGCGCGCTGGTCGAAGTCTCGTGGCCCTCTGTCAGAATCCAGAGTTTCAAGAAGATCAGAGGGGGTCAAAATTTCGGCCAAAAACGACAGTGTTACCCCTTATGTTTTTTTTCAGGTCAAAACTTTGACATCCGATATCTCGGCTCTGGAAGGGTCTAGAGCCTCCATTTTTGCGCGCTGGTCGAAGTCTCGTGGCCCTCTGTCACAATCCAGAGTTTCAAGAAGATCGGAGGGGGTCAAAATTTCGGCCAAAAAAAAAAAAATGACAGTGTTACCCCTTATGTTTTTTTTTTCAGCTCCAAATTTTGACCTTCGATATCTCGGCTCTGGAAGGGTCTAGAGCCTCCATTTTTGCGCGCTGGTCGAAGTCTCGTGGCCCTCTGTCAGAATACAGAGTTTCAAGAAGATCGGAGGGGGTCAAAATTTCGGCCAAAAAAAAAAAATGACAGTGTTACCCCTTATGTTTTTTGTTCAGGTCCAAATTTTGACCTTCGATATCTCGGCTCTGGAAGGGTCTAGAGCCTCCATTTTTGCGCGCTGGTCAAAGTCTCGGGGCCCTCTGTCAGAATCCAGAGTTTCAAGAAGATCGGAGGGGGTCAAAATTTCGGCCAAAAAAAAAAAATGACAGTGTTACCCCTTATGTTTTTTTTCAGGTCCAAATTTTGACCTTCGATATCTCGGCTCTGGAAGGGTCTAGAGCCTCCATTTTTGCGCGCTGGTCGAAGTCTCGTGGCCCTCTGTCAGAATCCAGAGTTTCAAGAAGATCGGAGGGGGTCAAAATTTCGGCCAAAAAAAAAATGACAGTGTTACCCCTTATGTTTTTTTTTTCAGGTCCAAATTTTGACCTTCGATATTTCGGCTCTGGAAGGGTCTAGAGCCTCCATTTTTGCGCGCTGGTCGAAGTCTCGTGGCCCTCTGTCAGAATCCAGAGTTTCAAGAAGATCGGAGGGGGTCAAAATTTCGGCCAAAAAAAAAAATGACAGTGTTACCCCTTATGTTTTTTTTTTCAGGTCCAAATTTTGACCTTCGATATTTCGGCTCTGGAAGGGTCTAGAGCCTCCATTTTTGCGCGCTGGTCGAAGTTTCGTGGCCCTCTGTCAGAATCCAGAGTTTCAAGAAGATCGGAGGGGGTCAAAATTTCGGCCAAAAAAAAATGACAGTGTAACCCCTTATGTTTTTTTTTCAGGTCAAAATTTTGACCTTCGATATCTCGGCTCTGGAAGGGTCTAGAGCCTCCATTTTTGCGCGCTGGTCGAAGTCTCGTGGCCCTCTGTCAGAATACAGAGTTTCAAGAAGATCGGAGGGGGTCAAAATTTCGGCCAAAAAAAAAAAATGACAGTGTTACCCCTTATGTTTTTTTTTTCAGGTCCAAATTTTGACCTTCGATATCTCGGCTCTGGAAGGGTCTAGAGCCTCCATTTTTGCGCGCTGGTCAAAGTCTCGGGGCCCTCTGTCAGAATCCAGAGTTTCAAGAAGATCGGAGGGGGTCAAAATTTCGGCCAAAAAAAAAAAATGACAGTGTTACCCCTTATGTTTTTTTTTCAGGTCCAAATTTTGACCTTCGATATCTCGGCTCTGGAAGGGTCTAGAGCCTCCATTTTTGCGCGCTGGTCGAAGTCTCGTGGCCCTCTGTCAGAATCCAGAGTTTCAAGAAGATCGGAGGGGGTCAAAATTTCGGCCAAAAAAAAAAATGACAGTGTTACCCCTTATGTTTTTTTTTTCAGGTCCAAATTTTGACCTTCGATATTTCGGCTCTGGAAGGGTCTAGAGCCTCCATTTTTGCGCGCTGGTCGAAGTCTCGTGGCCCTCTGTCAGAATCCAGAGTTTCAAGAAGATCGGAGGGGGTCAAAATTTCGGCCAAAAAAAAAAATGACAGTGTTACCCCTTATGTTTTTTTTTTCAGGTCCAAATTTTGACCTTCGATATTTCGGCTCTGGAAGGGTCTAGAGCCTCCATTTTTGCGCGCTGGTCGAAGTTTCGTGGCCCTCTGTCAGAATCCAGAGTTTCAAGAAGATCGGAGGGGGTCAAAATTTCAGCCAAAAAAAAATGACAGTGTAACCCCTTATGTTTTTTTTTCAGGTCAAAATTTTGACCTTCGATATCTCGGCTCTGGAAGGGTCTAGAACCTCCATTTTTGCGTGCTGGTCGAAGTCTCGTGGCCCTCTGTCAGAATCCAGAGTTTCAAGAAGATCGGAGGGGGTCAAAATTTCGGCCAAAAAAAAAATGACAGTGTTACCCCTTATGTTTTTTTTTCAGCTCCAAATTTTGACCTTCGATATCTCGGCTCTGGAAGGGTCTAGAGCCTCCATTTTTGCGCGCTGGTCGAAATCTCGTGGCCCTCTGTCAGAATCCGGAGTTTCAAGAAGATCGGAGGGGGTCAAAATTTCGGCCAAAAAAAAAATGACAGTGTTACCCCTTATGTTTTTTTTTTCAGGTCCAAATTTTGACCTTCGATATTTCGGCTCTGGAAGGGTCTAGAGCCTCCATTTTTGCGCGCTGGTCGAAGTCTCGTGGCCCTCTGTCAGAATCCAGAGTTTCAAGAAGATCGGAGGGGGTCAAAATTTCGGCCAAAAAAAAAAAAAAAATGACAGTGTTACCCCTTATGTTTTTTTTTTCAGGTCAAAATTTTGACCTTCGATATCTCGGCTCTGGAAGGGTCTAGAACCTCCATTTTTGCGTGCTGGTCGAAGTCTCGTGGCCCTCTGTCAGAATCCAGAGTTTCAAGAAGATCGGAGGGGGTCAAAATTTCGGCCAAAAAAAAAATGACAGTGTTACCCCTTATGTTTTTTTTTTTTCAGGTCCAAATTTTGACCTTCGATATCTCGGCTCTGGAAGGGTCTAGAGCCTCCATTTTTGCGCGCTGGTCGAAGTCTCGTGGCCCTCTGTCAGAATCCAGAGTTTCAAGAAGATCGGAGGGGGTCAAAATTTCGGCCAAAAAAAAAATGACAGTGTTACCCCTTATGTTTTTTTTTCAGGTCCAAATTTTGACCTTCGATATCTCGGCTCTGGAAGGGTCTAGAGCCTCCAATTTTGCGCGCTGGTCGAAGTCTCGTGGCCCTCTGTCAGAATCCAGAGTTTCAAGAAGATCGGAGGGGGTCAAAATTTTTGCCAAAAAAAAAAAAAAAAAAAGTTTTACCCCTTATGTTTTTTTTTTCAGCTCCAAATTTTGACCTTCGATATCTCGGCTCTGGAAGGGTCTAGAGCCTCCATTTTTGCGCGCTGGTCGAAGTCTCGTGGCCCTCTGTCAGAATCCAGAGTTTCAAGAAGATCGGAGGGGGTCAAAATTTCGGCCAAAAAAAAAATGACAGTGTTATCCCTTATGTTTTTTTTTTCAGGTCAAAATGTTGACCTTCAATATCTTGGCTCTGGAAGGGTCTAGAGCCTCCATTTTTGCGCGCTGGTCGAAGTCTCGTGGCCCTCTGTCAGAATCCAGAGTTTCAAGAAGATCGGAGGGGGTCAAAATTTCGGCCAAAAAACAAAAATGACAGTGTTACCCCTTATGGTTTTTTTTTCAGCTCCAAATTTTGACCTTCGATATCTCGGCTCTGGAAGGGTCTGGAGCCTCCATTTTTGCGCACTGGTCGAAGTCTCGTGGCCCTCTGTCAGAATCCAGAGTTTCAAGAAGATCGGAGGGGGTCAAAATTTCGGCCAAAAAAAAAAAAATGACAGTGTTACCCCTTATGTTTTTTTTTCAGGTCCAAATTTTGACCTTCGATATCTCAGCTCTGGAAGGGTCTAGAACCTCCATTTTTGCGTGCTGGTCGAAGTCTCGTGGCCCTCTGTCAGAATCCAGAGTTTCAAAAAGATCGGAGGGGGTCAAAATTTCGGCCAAAAAAAATGACAGTGTTACCCCTTATGTTTTTTTTTTCAGCTCCAAATTTTGACCTTCGATATCTCGGCTCTGGAAGGGTCTAGAGCCTCCATTTTTGCACGCTGGTCGAAGTCTCGTGGCCCTCTGTCAGAATCCAGAGTTTCAAGAAGATCGGAGGGGGTCAAAATTTCGGCCAAAAATAAATGACAGTGTTACCCCTTATGTTTTTTTTTCAGGTCCAAATTTTGACCTTCAATATCTCGGCTCTGGAAGGGTCTAGAACCTCCATTTTTGCGTGCTGGTCGAAGTCTCGTGGCCCTCTGTCAGAATCCAGAGTTTCAAGAAGATCGGAGGGGGTCAAAATTTCGGCCAAAAAAAAAATGACAGTGTTACCCCTTATGTTTTTTTTTTCAGCTCCAAATTTTGACCTTCGATATCTCGGCTCTGGAAGGGTCTAGAGCCTCCATTTTTGCGCGCTGGTCGAAGTCTCGTGGCCCTCTGTCAGAATCCGGAGTTTCAAGAAGATCGGAGGGGGTCAAAATTTCGGCCAAAAAAAAAAATGACAGTGTTACCCCTTATGTTTTTTTTTTTCAGGTCCAAATTTGGACCTTCGATATCTCGGCTCTGGAAGGGTCTAGAGCCTCCATTTTTGCGCGTTGGTCGAAGTCTCGTGGCCCTCTGTCAGAATCCAGAGTTTCAAGAAGATCGGAGGGGGTCAAAATTTTTGCCAAAAAAAAAAAAATGACAGTGTTACCCCTTATGTTTTTTTTTCAGCTCCAAATTTTGACCTTCGATATCTCGGCTCTGGAAGGGTCTAGAGCCTCCAATTTTGCGCGCTGGTCGAAGTCTCGTGGCCCTCTGTCAGAATACAGAGTTTCAAGAAGATCGGAGGGGGTCAAAATTTCGGCCAAAAAAAAAATGACAGTGTTACCCCTTATGTTTTTTTTTTCAGCTCCAAATTTTGACCTTCGATATCTCGGCTCTGGAAGGGTCTAGAGCCTCCATTTTTGCGCGCTGGTCGAAGTCTCGTGGCCCTCTGTCAGAATACAGAGTTTCAAGAAGATCGGAGGGGGTCAAAATTTCGGCCAAAAAAAAAAAAAATGACAGTGTTACCCCTTATGTTTTTTTTTTCAGGTCCAAATTTTGACCTTCGATATCTCGGCTCTGGAAGGGTCTAGAGCCTCCATTTTTGCGCGCTGGTCGAAGTCTCGTGGCCCTCTGTCAGAATCCAGAGTTTCAAGAAGATTGGAGGGGGTCAAAATTTCGGCCAAAAAAAAAAAAAATGACAGTGTTACCCCTTGTGTTTTTTTTTTCAGGTCAAAATTTTGACCTTCGATATCTCGGCTCTGGGAGGGTCTAGAGCCTCCATTTTTGCGCGCTGGTCGAAGTCTCGTGGCCCTCTGTCAGAATCCAGAGTTTCAAGAAGATCGGAGGGGGTCAAAATTTCGGCCAAAAAAAAAAAATGACAGTGTTACCCCTTATGGTTTTTTTTTCAGCTCCAAATTTTGATCTTCGATATCTCGGCTCTGGAAGGGTCTGGAGCCTCCATTTTTGCGCGCTGGTCGAAGTCTCGTGGCCCTCTGTCAGAATCCAGAGTTTCAAGAAGATCGGAGGGGGTCAAAATTTCGGCCAAAAAAAAAATGACAGTGTTACCCCTTATGTTTTTTTTTTCAGGTCCAAATTTTGACCTTCGATATCTCGGCTCTGGAAGGGTCTAGAGCAGGGGCGGACTGGGACCAAAAAGTGGCCCTGGACTTTCTGACCCACAGCAGCCCACCATACGGTGGCCGAGAAAGCTCAACATGCTGCAACTGAAGCAAACACTTGCAAATAGAAAAAAACACCTGCAAATTAAAAAAAACATCGTCATCAGTTTCACAACACATGTGTGCTCCAAATGCAAAATGCACTGCCAAAGTTCACAACACAACCAAATACAGAAACGCACTGCACATAACACAGACCACAACGGATATGTTTCCAAGTAAACCAAATAGACCTAAGTAGCGAAGCCCTATGTGTGCATGTGTGTCTCAACTTTAAAACTTTGGTCCCTACATTACCTAATATTTCTTACAAAACTTTTCTTTATGAAAATTTTAAACAGAACATGTAAGGGCGTGGCCAAGAACAGGCAGGACAGGTTGTGGACAGATAAGAAGATTTATTTCTTCTAAAGAATAATTACACACAGGGGTAGATCCAATGAAAATAATTTCCAAAATAAAGTCCATATAAAAATCAAAGACTTAAGATGGAAGTCAACTGAAACAAACAAAAATTAAACTGGCCTCAAAATAAATAACTAAATCTCCCCTGGTAAACAAAATAATTAACAAAACCACTAAGGTCAGCAGGCCAGGATGTTACTTTGGCTGGACAAAAATCTAACTACCATTCACACATTCCCTCTGATTAATATACCTCTTAGCCTCTACCAAACAAAAAGAAAAGGTAAGTATCAAAATAAACCTTTCCCCATCTAACAACAAATATTTAACTAAAAATATACACGATCATAACAAACATAATTTAATCAACTGCTTGAAGCACAATAAAAAACTACGTACTTCAAACAAACAAAATAGAAATTAAACTGGATGAAATAATAAAAAGGAATCCCCCTCCTCATCGGATCACAATGGTACAGTCTAACTTCCTCTGGGACAACTCAAAAGTACAGGCTGAAGCCCCGCCTCTTCCTTTTGGCCTTCACATGGAATGCGGCCGCTCACTCCATGCACCAGAGGAATCCAGGACTCAGGTAAAATCAAACAGTAAAGAGAGAATATAAGTAGAGTGCACCCTTCCATACATTCAAACTTTAATAAACTGTTTAACTTATAACCTTGTCCTGTGTTTATTAATAATGCTAAGGGATTTTAAATAAAGTAACAAACCATACTAAATTAAACTTCAAAATAAACAGTGTAAATCATAATAAAATTAATGTGAGGTGAGCAACGCACCCGTCACACTCTGACCCACCTCCGGTTCCTCGCCCACATGGCGGGAAAGAAAGTCATCAGTCAGGTTCTCTCTTCCTGGCCGGTGGAGAATGGTAAATCGATAGGGTTGCAGTGACAAGTACCAACGGGTAATCCTGGCATTAGTGTCCTTCATGTTGTTCAACCATTGGAGTGCTCGGTGGTCAGTCTCTAAAGTGAAATGTCTGCCCAAGAGATAATATCTTAAAGAGTCCAAGGCCCATTTCACTGCCAAGCATTCCTTCTCAATAGTGGAGTAACGCATTTCCCTAGGAAACAGCTTTCGGCTAATATAGGCCACAGGGTGATAGTTTCCCACTTCTCCTTGAAGTAGCACTGCTCCTAGTCCAACTCCTGATGCATCTGTCTGTAAAACAAAGGGTTGATCAAACCTAGGACTGTGCAACACTGGACTTTCCTGTAGAGCTCCTTGAATATCCTGGAACGCTCTCTGGGCCTGCTCAGACCACTGAATCTGGTTTGGGCCATTGTTCTTTATCAGGTATGTTAGGGCAGCAGCTCTAGAAGAAAAACTAATCCAAGGAAAACTATCCGAGGAGCTAATCCGAGGAAAGTTTCTTGGTCTTAGGTAGTGTACAGGACTTAATAGCTTGCACCTTCCCCACTTGTGGCCGGATGACCCCATTTCCCAGGACATACCCAAGGTATTCAATCTCTTTCTTTGCCAGGGCACATTTATCAGGATTGATGGTCAGTCCTGCTTCTTGGATGCGTCTTAAAACCGTCTGCAAGTGCTTCAGGTGCTCTTCCCACGTTTTACTGAAAATCACAATGTCATCAAGATAGGCTGAAGTGAAATCAGACAAGCCATGCAAAACCTGGTCCATCAGTCTTTGGAAAGTGGGAGGAGCTCCATGCAGGCCAAAAGGCATAGTCTTAAAATGATGTAGGCCCCAAGGAGTCCGGAAAGCAGTCAATTCCTTGGATCTGGAACTTAAAGGCACTTGCCAGTAACCTTTACATAGATCAACGGTGCTCAGATATTTCGCATTTTCCAGGCGCTCAATCAGTTCCTCAATACGAGGCATTGGGTATGAGTCAAATTTCGAAACTGAATTCAAATATCGAAAGTCAATGCAAAATCTTGTAGTTCCATCTTTTTTTGGTACCAAGACCACAGGACTGCTCCATTCACTCTTGGAGGTTCAATCACACCCAAAGAAATCATCAAGTCCAATTCCTTTTTAAGATCTGGCAGTAATCTTTCAGGTATACGATAACTCAGTCTCTTTGGAACTGCATCTTCTTTCAAAATGATGTCATGCTCTACCAGCTTTGTTTGACCCGGCTTCGCCTGGAACAATTCAGGATTACACAGAGACTGAAGTTGCTGGGTTCAAGTCCCACTCTTTGCATTAAAATGCTTTATTTTGAATGGTTTTGTCCAAATAAAAAAGACATGCCTGCAAAATAAAGTGAAAGAGTGGAAGCTTGAATGGCTCAGTGGTTAGAGTGTTACTCTATCATGTTGAGGATTTGGGTTCAAGTCCTGCTCTTAGCATTAAAATTCTTTATTTTGAAGGGTTTTGTCCAAATAAAAAAGACATGCCTGCAAAATAAAGTGACAGAGTGGAAGCTTGAATGGCTCAGTGGTTAGAGTATTACACTATCATGTCGAGGATTTGGGTTCAAGTCCCACTCTTAGCATTAAAATGCTTTATTTTGAAGGGTTTTGTCCAAATAAAAAAGACATGCCTGCAAAATAAAGTGAAAGAGTGGAAGCTTGAATGGCTTAGTGGTTAGAGTGTTACTCTATCATGTTGAGGATTTGGGTTCAAGACCCACTCTTTGCATTAAAATGCTTTATTTTGAATGGTTTTGTCCAAATAAAAAAGACATGCCTGCAAAATAAAGTGAAAGAGTGAAAGCATGAATGGCTCAGTGGTTAGAGTGTTCCTCTATCATGTTGAGGATAGGGGTTCAAGTCCCACTCTTTGCATTAAAATGCTTTATTTTGAAGGGATTTGTCCAAATAAAAAAGACATGCCTGCAAAATAAAGTGAAAGTCTGGATGCTTGAATGCCTCAGTGGTCAGAGTGTTCCTCTATCATGTTGAGGATTTGGGTTGAAGTCCTGCTCTTAGCATTAAAATGCTTTATTTTGAAGGGTTTTTTCCAAATAAAAAAGACATGCCTGCAAAATAAAGTCAAAGAGTTGAAGCTTGAATGGCTCGGTGGTTGGAGTGTTCCTCTATCATGTTGAGGATATGGGATCAAGTCCCACTCTTTGCATTAAAATGCTTTATTTTGAAGGGTTTTGTCCAAATAAAAAAGACATGCCTGCAAAATAAAGTGAAAGTCTGGAAGTTTGAATGGCTCAGTGGTCAGAGTGTTCCTCTATCATGTTGAGGATTTGGGTTCAAGTCCCACTGTTTGCATTAAAATGCTTTAGTTTGAATGGTTTTGTCCAAATAAAAAAGACATGTCTGCAAAATAAAGTGAAAGAGTGGAAGCTTGAATGGCTCAGTGGTTAGAGTGTTACTCTATCACGTTGAGGATTTGGGTTCAAGTCTGCTCTTAGCATTGAAATTCTTTATTTTGAAGGGTTTTGTCCAAATAAAAATGACATGGCTGCAAAATAAAGTGAAAGAGTGGAAGCTTGAATGGCTCAGTGGTTAGAGTGTTACTCTATCATGTTGAGGATATGGGTTCAAGTCCCGCTCTTAGCATTAAAATTCTTTATTTTGAAGGGTTTTGTCCAAATAAAAAAGAAATGCCTGCAAAATAAAGTGACAGAGTGGAAGCTTGAATGGCTCAGTGGTTAGAGTGTTACTCTATCATGTTGAGGTTTTGGGTTGAAGTCCTGCTCTTAGCATTAAAATTCTTTATTTTGAAGGGTTTTGTCCAAATAAAAAAGGAATGCCTGCAAAACAAAGTGAAAGAGTGGAAGCTTGAATGGCTCAGTGGTTAGAGTGTTACTCTATCATGTTGAGGATATGGGTTCAAGTCCCGCTCTTAGCATTAAAATTCTTTATTTTGAAGGGTTTTGTCCAAATAAAAAAGAAATGCCTGCAAAATAAAGTGAAACAGTGGAAGCTTGAATGGCTCAGTGGTTAGAGTGTTACTCTATCATGTTGAGGATTTGGGTTCAAGTCCTGCTCTTTGCATTAAAATCCTTTATTTTGAAGGGTTTTGTCCAAATAAAAAAAGACATGGCTGCAAAATAAAGTGAAAAAGTGGAAGCTTGAATGGCTCAGTGGTCAGAGTGTTCCTCTATCATATTGAGGATTTGGGTTCAAGTCCCACTCTTTGCATTAAAATGCTTTATTCTGAATGGTTTTGTCCAAATAAAAAAGAAATGCCTGCAAAAGAAAGTGAAAGAGTGGAAGCTTGAATGGCTCAGTGGTGTGAGTGTCAATCTCTCGTGTGGAGAATCCATGTTTGAGTCTCTTGATGGTTAACATTTTTAGTTTGATTGGTTTGGTCCAAATGAAAAGACCAATCTTCAAAAAGGACATCCAACTGTAAGTGGTTCAGTGGTAAAAGCGTTGCTGTTCTGTGTTGACAACCCTGGTTCAAATCTCACTTTTGCGGTTGAAATTACTTTAGTGTGATTTTTTGAGACAAACAGAAACATTGAAATGAAGAAGCTCCTGTGGCTCAGTGGTCTGAGTGTTGTGATTCTATGTGGGAAACCCAGGTTCGAATCACACTCTTGTGATGCTTTAGTTTCACTGGATTGTCGAAGTAAGACATGCTCCCAAAAAAAGAAGAGTGAGTGTGCAAGCTCCAGTGGCTCAGTGGTCTGAGTGTTGTGATTCCATGTGGGAAACCAGGGTTCAAACCTCACTCTTACCATGCTTTAGTTTCAACGGGTTTGTCCAAGAGAGAAAAAGACATGCTCCCAAAAAAAAGAAGTTTGAGTGTGGATGGTCCAGTGGCTCCGTGGATGAGCTCTCACTCCCGAATCGGGAGGTTGGGATGTTCCTGGTTCAAGACCGGGCTGGACCGTGAAGCATGGTTGCGTTGACGAACATCCTCCAGATCTGCAGCTGGGGGACGAAAGACGGTCAGGACACGAAGGGGGGAGGAAATAACCCAACTCCTCCCCCTGGGGATTTCTGGGACGATATCCAGCAGCGGTGTTGCTGCAGAGAGAGGCATTTTTTTGTGGGACTTAACCAAAATTTTAATTTTGGAATACATGAAATGTACACAGCAATAGCATGCACCAAAAAATATTTTCTTACCTCATACACACAATTATCTATAGTTCTCATCCTAGACACTCCTCCACAATCATCAGTCGTCATCATCCTCCTCCTCCTCATCCGTCCTCCATCCATCACTTGCTTCAGTGCCCAGCCTAGTCTTGAACCAGGAACCTCCCAACTGGGGAGTGAGAGCTCAACCACTGAGCCACTGGACCATCCACACACATGCTGAATTTTTTGGGAGCAAGTCTTTTTCTCTCTTCGACAAAGCCAGTGAAACTAAAGCATGGTGAGAGTGAGGCTCGAACCCTGGTTTTCCACATGGAACCATAACACTCAGACCACTGAGCCACTGTAGCTTGCACACTCACTCTTCTTTTTTTGGGAGCATGTCTTACTTCGACAATCCAGTGAAACTAAAGCATCACAAGAGTGTGATTTGAACCCAGGTTTCCCACATGGAATCACAACACTCAGACCACTGAGCCACACACACTCACACTTACTTTTTTGGGAACATGTCTTTCTTGGACAAAGCCAGTGAAACTAAAGCATGATAAGAGTGAGGCTCAAACCCTGGTTTCCCACATGGAATCACAACACTCAGACCACTGAGTCACTGGAGCATACACACTCATGCTTCTTTTTTTGGGAACATGTCTTTCTTGGACAAACCCAGTGAAACTAAAGCATGATAAGAGTGAGGCTGGTGAGGCTTTTTTCAGGTCCAAATGTTGACCTTCGATATCTTGGCTCTGGAAGGGTCTAGAGCCTCTATTTTTGTGCGCTGGTCGAAGTCTTGTGGTCCTCTGTCAGAATCAAGAGTTTCAAGAAGATCGGAGGGGGTCAAAATTTCGGCCAAAAACGACAGTGTTACCCCTAATGTTTTTTTTTTTTTTCGGGTCAAAACTTTGACATCCGATATCTCGGCTCTGGAAGGGTCTAGAGCCTCCATTTTTGCGCGCTGGTCGAAGTCTCGTGGCCCTCTGTCAGAATCCAGAGTTTCAAGAAGATCGGAGGGGGTCAAAATTTCAGCCAAAAACGACAGTGTTACCCCTTATCTTTTTTTTTTTCAGGTCAAAACTTTGACATCCGATATCTCGGCTCTGGAAGGGTCTAGAGCCTCCATTTTTGCGCGCTGGTCGAAGTCTCGTGGCCCTCTGTCAGAATCCAGAGTTTCAAGAAGATCGGAGGGGGTCAAAATTTCGGCCAAAAACGACAGTGTTACCCCTTATGTTTTTTTTTTTCGGGTCAAAACTTTGACATCCGATATCTCGGCTCTGGAAGGGTCTAGAGCCTCCATTTTTGCGCGCTGGTCGAAGTCTCGTGGCCCTCTGTCAGAATCCAGAGTTTCAAGAAGATCGGAGGGGGTCAAAATTTCGGCCAAAAACGACAGTGTTACCCCTTATGTTTTTTTTTCAGGTCAAAACTTTGACATCCGATATCTCGGCTCTGGAAGGGTCTAGAGCCTCCATTTTTGCGCGCTGGTCGAAGTCTCGTGGCCCTCTGTCAGAATCCAGAGTTTCAAGAAGATCGGAGGGGGTCAAAATTTCGGCCAAAAACGACAGTGTTACCCCTTATGTTTTTTTTTCAGGTCAAAACTTTGACATCCGATATCTCGGCTCTGGAAGGGTCTAGAGCCTCCATTTTTGCGCGCTGGTCGAAGTCTCGTGGCCCTCTGTCAGAATCCAGAGTTTCAAGAAGATCGGAGGGGGTCAAAATTTCGGCCAAAAACGACAGTGTTACCCCTTATGTTTTTTTTTTCAGGTCAAAACTTTGACATCTGATATCTCGGCTCTGGAAGGGTCTAGAGCCTCCATTTTTGCGCGCTGGTCGAAGTCTCGTGGCCCTCTGTCAGAATCCAGAGTTTCAAGAAGATCGGAGGGGGTCAAAATTTCGGCCAAAAACGTAAGTGTTACCCCTTATGTTTTTTTTTTTCAGGTCAAAACTTTGACATCCGATATCTCGGCTCTGGAAGGGTCTAGAGCCTCCATTTTTGCGCGCTGGTCGAAGTCTCGTGGCCCTCTGTCAGAATCCAGAGTTTCAAGAAGATCGGAGGGGGTCAAAATTTCGGCCAAAAACGACAGTGTTACCCCTTATGTTTTTTTTTTCAGGTCAAAACTTTGACATCCGATATCTCGGCTCTGGAAGGGTCTAGAGCCTCCATTTTTGCGCGCTGGTCGAAGTCTCGTGGCCCTCTGTCAGAATCCAGAGTTTCAAGAAGATCGTAGGGGGTCAAAATTTCGGCCAAAAACGACAGTGTTACCCCTTATGTTTGTTTTCAGGTCAAACCTTTGACATCCGATATCTCGGCTCTGGAAGGGTCTAGAGCCTCCATTTTTGCGCGCTGGTCGAAGTCTTGTGGCCCTCTGTCAGAATCCAGAGTTTCAAGAAGATCGGAGGGGGTCAAAATTTCGGCAAAAAAAAAAAATTACAGTGTTACCCCTTATGTTTTTTTTTCAGGTCCAAATTTTGACCTTCGATATCTCAGCTCTGGAAGTGTCTAGAGCCTCCATTTTTGCGCGGTGGTCGAAGTCTCGTGGCCCTCTGTCAGAATCCAGAGTTTCAAGAAGATCGGAGGGGGTCAAAATTTCGGCCAAAAAAATATGACAGTGTTACCCCTTATGTTTTTTTTTCAGCTCCAAATTTTGACCTTCGATATCTCGGCTCTGGAAGGGTCTAGAGCCTCCATTTTTGCGCGCTGGTCGAAGTCTCGTGGCCCTCTGTCAGAATCCAGAGTTTCAAGAAGATCGGAGGGGGTCAAAATTTCGGCCAAAAACGACAGTGTTACCCCTTATGTTTTTTTTCAGGTCAAAACTTTGACATCCGATATCTCGGCTCTGGAAGGGTCTAGAGCCTCCAATTTTGCGCGCTGGTCGAAGTCTCGTGGCCCTCTGTCACAATCCAGAGTTTCAAGAAGATCGGAGGGGGTCAAAATTTCGGTCAAAAACGACAGTGTTACCCCTTATGTTTTTTTTTCAGGTCAAAACTTTGACATCCGATATCTCGGCTCTGGAAGGGTCTAGAGCCTCCATTTTTGCGCGCTGGTCGAAGTCTCGTGGCCCTCTGTCAGAATCCAGAGTTTCAAGAAGATCGGAGGGGGTCAAAATTTCGGCCAAAAACGACAGTGTTACCCCTTATGTTTTTTTATCAGGTCAAAACTTTGACATCCGATATCTCGGCTCTGGAAGGGTCTAGAGCCTCCATTTTTGCGCGCTGGTCGAAGTCTCGTGGCCCTCTTTTAGAATCCAGAGTTTCAAGAAGATCGGAGGGGGTCAAAATTTCGGCCAAAAACGACAGTGTTACCCCTTATGTTTTTTTTTTCGGGTCAAAACTTTGACATCCGATATATCGGCTCTGGAAGGGTCTAGAGCCTCCATTTTTGCGCGCTGGTCGAAGTCTCGTGGCCCTCTGTCAGAATCCAGAGTTTCAAGAAGATCGGAGGGGGTCAAAATTTCGGCCAAAAACGACAGTGTTACCCCTTATGTTTTTTTTTTTCGGGTCAAAACTTTGACATCCGATATCTCGACTCTGGAAGGGTCTAGAGCCTCCATTTTTGCGCGCTGGTCGAAGTCTCGTGGCCCTCTGTCAGAATCCAGAGTTTCAAGAAGATCGGAGGGGGTCAAAATTTCGGCCAAAAACGACAGTGTTACCCCTTATGTTTTTTTTTCAGGTCAAAACTTTGACATCCGATATCTCGGCTCTGGAAGGGTCTAGAGCCTCCATTTTTGCGCGCTGGTCGAAGTCTCGTGGCCCTCTGTCAGAATCCAGAGTTTCAAGAAGATCGGAGGGGGTCAAAATTTCGGCCAAAAACGACAGTGTTACCCCTTATGTTTTTTTTTTCAGGTCAAAACTTTGACATCCGATATCTCGGCTCTGGAAGGGTCTAGAGCCTCCATTTTTGCGCGCTGGTCGAAGTCTCGTGGCCCTCTGTCAGAATCCAGAGTTTCAAGAAGATCGGAGGGGGTCAAAATTTCGGCCAAAAACGACAGTGTTACCCCTTATGTTTGTTTTCAGGTCAAAACTTTGACATCCGATATCTCGGCTCTGGAAGTGTCTAGAGCCTCCATTTTTGCGCGCTGGTCGAAGTCTCGTGGCCCTCTGTCAGAATCCAGAGTTTCAAGAAGATCAGAGGGGGTCAAAATTTCGGCCAAAAACGACAGTGTTACCCCTTATGTTTTTTTTCAGGTCAAAACTTTGACATCCGATATCTCGGCTCTGGAAGGGTCTAGAGCCTCCATTTTTGCGCGCTGGTCGAAGTCTCGTGGCCCTCTGTCACAATCCAGAGTTTCAAGAAGATCGGAGGGGGTCAAAATTTCGGCCAAAAAAAAAAAAATGACAGTGTTACCCCTTATGTTTTTTTTTTCAGCTCCAAATTTTGACCTTCGATATCTCGGCTCTGGAAGGGTCTAGAGCCTCCATTTTTGCGCGCTGGTCGAAGTCTCGTGGCCCTCTGTCAGAATACAGAGTTTCAAGAAGATCGGAGGGGGTCAAAATTTCGGCCAAAAAAAAAAAATGACAGTGTTACCCCTTATGTTTTTTTTTTCAGGTCCAAATTTTGACCTTCGATATCTCGGCTCTGGAAGGGTCTAGAGCCTCCATTTTTGCGCGCTGGTCAAAGTCTCGGGGCCCTCTGTCAGAATCCAGAGTTTCAAGAAGATCGGAGGGGGTCAAAATTTCGGCCAAAAAAAAAAAATGACAGTGTTACCCCTTATGTTTTTTTTTCAGGTCCAAATTTTGACCTTCGATATCTCGGCTCTGGAAGGGTCTAGAGCCTCCATTTTTGCGCGCTGGTCGAAGTCTCGTGGCCCTCTGTCAGAATCCAGAGTTTCAAGAAGATCGGAGGGGGTCAAAATTTCGGCCAAAAAAAAATGACAGTGTTACCCCTTATGTTTTTTTTTTCAGGTCCAAATTTTGACCTTCGATATTTCGGCTCTGGAAGGGTCTAGAGCCTCCATTTTTGCGCGCTGGTCGAAGTCTCGTGGCCCTCTGTCAGAATCCAGAGTTTCAAGAAGATCGGAGGGGGTCAAAATTTCGGCCAAAAAAAAAAATGACAGTGTTACCCCTTATGTTTTTTTTTTTCAGGTCAAAATTTTGACCTTCGATATCTCGGCTCTGGAAGGGTCTAGAGCCTCCATTTTTGCGCGCTGGTCGAAGTTTCGTGGCCCTCTGTCAGAATCCAGAGTTTCAAGAAGATCGGAGGGGGTCAAAATTTCGGCCAAAAAAAAAAAAATGACAGTGTTACCCCTTATGTTTTTTTTTTCAGGTCCAAATTTTGACCTTCGATATCTCGGCTCTGGAAGGGTCTAGAGCCTCCATTTTTGCGCGCTGGTCAAAGTCTCGGGGCCCTCTGTCAGAATCCAGAGTTTCAAGAAGATTGGAGGGGGTCAAAATTTCGGCCAAAAAAAAAAAATGACAGTGTTACCCCTTATGTTTTTTTTTCAGGTCCAAATTTTGACCTTCGATATCTCGGCTCTGGAAGGGTCTAGAGCCTCCATTTTTGCGCGCTGGTCGAAGTCTCGTGGCCCTCTGTCAGAATCCAGAGTTTCAAGAAGATCGGAGGGGGTCAAAATTTCGGCCAAAAAAAAAATGACAGTGTTACCCCTTATGTTTTTTTTTTCAGGTCCAAATTTTGACCTTCGATATTTCGGCTCTGGAAGGGTCTAGAGCCTCCATTTTTGCGCGCTGGTCGAAGTCTCGTGGCCCTCTGTCACAATCCAGAGTTTCAAGAAGATCGGAGGGGGTCAAAATTTCGGCCAAAAAAAAAAATGACAGTGTTACCCCTTATGTTTTTTTTTTCAGGTCCAAATTTTGACCTTCGATATTTCGGCTCTGGAAGGGTCTAGAGCCTCCATTTTTGCGCGCTGGTCGAAGTTTCGTGGCCCTCTGTCAGAATCCAGAGTTTCAAGAAGATCGGAGGGGGTCAAAATTTCGGCCAAAAAAAAATGACAGTGTAACCCCTTATGTTTTTTTTTCAGGTCAAAATTTTGACCTTCGATATCTCGGCTCTGGAAGGGTCTAGAACCTCCATTTTTGCGTGCTGGTCGAAGTCTCGTGGCCCTCTGTCAGAATCCAGAGTTTCAAGAAGATCGGAGGGGGTCAAAATTTCGGCCAAAAAAAAAATGACAGTGTTACCCCTTATGTTTTTTTTTTCAGCTCCAAATTTTGACCTTCGATATCTCGGCTCTGGAAGGGTCTAGAGCCTCCATTTTTGCGCGCTGGTCGAAATCTCGTGGCCCTCTGTCAGAATCCGGAGTTTCAAGAAGATCGGAGGGGGTCAAAATTTCGGCCAAAAACGACAGTGTTACCCCTTATGTCTTTTTTCAGGTCAAAACTTTGACATCCGATATCTCGGCTCTGGAAGGGTCTAGAGCCTCCAATTTTGCGCGCTGGTCGAAGTCTCGTGGCCCTCTGTCACAATCCAGAGTTTCAAGAAGATCGGAGGGGGTCAAAATTTCGGTCAAAAACGACAGTGTTACCCCTTATGTTTTTTTTTCAGGTCAAAACTTTGACATCCGATATCTCGGCTCTGGAAGGGTCTAGAGCCTCCATTTTTGCGCGCTGGTCGAAGTCTCGTGGCCCTCTGTCAGAATCCAGAGTTTCAAGAAGATCGGAGGGGGTCAAAATTTCGGCCAAAAACGACAGTGTTACCCCTTATGTTTTTTTATCAGGTCAAAACTTTGACATCCGATATCTCGGCTCTGGAAGGGTCTAGAGCCTCCATTTTTGCGCGCTGGTCGAAGTCTCGTGGCCCTCTTTTAGAATCCAGAGTTTCAAGAAGATCGGAGGGGGTCAAAATTTCGGCCAAAAACGACAGTGTTACCCCTTATGTTTTTTTTTTCGGGTCAAAACTTTGACATCCGATATATCGGCTCTGGAAGGGTCTAGAGCCTCCATTTTTGCGCGCTGGTCGAAGTCTCGTGGCCCTCTGTCAGAATCCAGAGTTTCAAGAAGATCGGAGGGGGTCAAAATTTCGGCCAAAAACGACAGTGTTACCCCTTATGTTTTTTTTTTTCGGGTCAAAACTTTGACATCCGATATCTCGACTCTGGAAGGGTCTAGAGCCTCCATTTTTGCGCGCTGGTCGAAGTCTCGTGGCCCTCTGTCAGAATCCAGAGTTTCAAGAAGATCGGAGGGGGTCAAAATTTCAGCCAAAAACGACAGTGTTACCCCTTATGTTTTTTTTTTCAGGTCAAAACTTTGACATCCGATATCTCGGCTCTGGAAGGGTCTAGAGCCTCCATTTTTGCGCGCTGGTCGAAGTCTCGTGGCCCTCTGTCAGAATCCAGAGTTTCAAGAAGATCGGAGGGGGTCAAAATTTCGGCCAAAAACGACAGTGTTACCCCTTATGTTTTTTTTTCGGGTCAAAACTTTGACATCCGATATCTCGGCTCTGGAAGGGTCTAGAGCCTCCATTTTTGCGCGCTGGTCGAAGTCTCGTGGCCCTCTGTCAGAATCCAGAGTTTCAAGAAGATCGGAGGGGGTCAAAAATTTCGGCCAAAAACGACAGTGTTACCCCTTATGTTTTTTTTTCAGGTCAAAACTTTGACATCCGATATCTCGGCTCTGGAAGGGTCTAGAGCCTCCATTTTTGCGCGCTGGTCGAAGTCTCGTGGCCCTCTGTCAGAATCCAGAGTTTCAAGAAGATCAGAGGGGGTCAAAATTTCGGCCAAAAACGACAGTGTTACCCCTTATGTTTTTTTTTTCAGGTCAAAACTTTGACATCCGATATCTCGGCTCTGGAAGGGTCTAGAGCCTCCATTTTTGCGCGCTGGTCGAAGTCTCGTGGCCCTCTGTCAGAATCCAGAGTTTCAAGAAGATCGGAGGCGGTCAAAATTTCGGCCAAAAACGACAGTGTTACCCCTTATGTTTTTTTTTCAGGTCAAAACTTTGACATCCGATATCTCGGCTCTGGATGGGTCTAGAGCCTCCATTTTTGCGCGCTGGTCGAAGTCTCGTGGCCCTCTGTCAGAATCCAGAGTTTCAAGAAGATCGGAGGGGGTCAACATTTCGGCCAAAAACGACAGTGTTACCCCTTATGTTTTTTTTTTTCAGGTCAAAACTTTGACATTCGATATCTCGGCTCTGGAAGGGTCTAGAGCCTCCATTTTTGCGCGCTGGTCGAAGTCTCGTGGCCCTCTGTCAGAATCCAGAGTTTCAAGAAGATCGGAGGGGGTCAAAATTTCGGCCAAAAACGACAGTGTTACCCCTTATGTTTTTTTTTCAGGTCAAAACTTTGACATCCGATATCTCGGCTCTGGAAGGGTCTAGAGCCTCCATTTTTGCGCGCTGGTCGAAGTCTCGTGGCCCTCTGTCAGAATCCAGAGTTTCAAGAAGATCGGAGGGGGTCAAAATTTCGGCCAAAAACGACAGTGTTACCCCTTATGTTTTTTTTTCAGGTCAAAACTTTGACATCCGATATCTCGGCTCTGGAAGGGTCTAGAGCCTCCATTTTTGCGCGCTGGTCGAAGTCTCGTGGCCCTCTGTCAGAATCCAGAGTTTCAAGAAGATCGGAGGGGGTCAAAATTTCGGCCAAAAACGACAGTGTTACCCCTTATGTTTTTTTTTTCAGGTCAAAACTTTGACATCCGATATCTCGGCTCTGGAAGGGTCTAGAGCCTCCATTTTTGCGCGCTGGTCGAAGTCTCGTGGCCCTCTGTCAGAATCCAGAGTTTCAAGAAGATCGGAGGGGGTCAAAATTTCGGCCAAAAACGACAGTGTTACCCCTTATGTTTTTTTTTTTCGGGTCAAAACTTTGACATCCGATATCTCGACTCTGGAAGGGTCTAGAGCCTCCATTTTTGCGCGCTGGTCGAAGTCTCGTGGCCCTCTGTCAGAATCCAGAGTTTCAAGAAGATCGGAGGGGGTCAAAATTTCAGCCAAAAACGACAGTGTTACCCCTTATGTTTTTTTTTCAGGTCAAAACTTTGACATCCGATATCTCGGCTCTGGAAGGGTCTAGAGCCTCCATTTTTGCGCGCTGGTCGAAGTCTCGTGGCCCTCTGTCAGAATCCAGAGTTTCAAGAAGATCGGAGGGGGTCAAAATTTCGGCCAAAAACGACAGTGTTACCCCTTATGTTTTTTTTTCGGGTCAAAACTTTGACATCCGATATCTCGGCTCTGGAAGGGTCTAGAGCCTCCATTTTTGCGCGCTGGTCGAAGTCTCGTGGCCCTCTGTCAGAATCCAGAGTTTCAAGAAGATCGGAGGGGGTCAAAAATTTCGGCCAAAAACGACAGTGTTACCCCTTATGTTTTTTTTTCAGGTCAAAACTTTGACATCCGATATCTCGGCTCTGGAAGGGTCTAGAGCCTCCATTTTTGCGCGCTGGTCGAAGTCTCGTGGCCCTCTGTCAGAATCCAGAGTTTCAAGAAGATCGGAGGGGGTCAAAATTTCGGCCAAAAACGACAGTGTTACCCCTTATGTTTTTTTTCAGGTCAAAACTTTGACATCCGATATCTCGGCTCTGGAAGGGTCTAGAGCCTCCATTTTTGCGCGCTGGTCGAAGTCTCGTGGCCCTCTGTCAGAATCCAGAGTTTCAAGAAGATCGGAGGGGGTCAAAATTTCGGCCAAAAACGACAGTGTTACCCCTTATGTTTTTTTTTTCAGGTCAAAACTTTGACATCCGATATCTCGGCTCTGGATGGGTCTAGAGCCTCCATTTTTGCGCGCTGGTCGAAGTCTCGTGGCCCTCTGTCAGAATCCAGAGTTTCAAGAAGATCGGAGGGGGTCAAAATTTCGGCCAAAAACGACAGTGTTACCCCTTATGTTTTTTTTTTCAGGTCAAAACTTTGACATTCGATATCTCGGCTCTGGAAGGGTCTAGAGCCTCCATTTTTGCGCGCTGGTCGAAGTCTCGTGGCCCTCTGTCAGAATCCAGAGTTTCAAGAAGATCGGAGGGGGTCAAAATTTCGGCCAAAAAAAAAAATGACAGTGTTACCCCTTATGTTTTTTTTTCAGGTCCAAATTTTGACCTTCGATATTTCGGCTCTGGAAGGGTCTAGAGCCTCCATTTTTGCGCGCTGGTCGAAGTCTCGTGGCCCTCTGTCAGAATCCAGAGTTTCAAGAAGATCGGAGGGGGTCAAAATTTCGGCCAAAAAAAAAAATGACAGTGTTACCCCTTATGTTTTTTTTTTTCAGGTCCAAATTTTGACCTTCGATATTTCGGCTCTGGAAGGGTCTAGAGCCTCCATTTTTGCGCGCTGGTCGAAGTTTCGTGGCCCTCTGTCAGAATCCAGAGTTTCAAGAAGATCGGAGGGGGTCAAAATTTCGGCCAAAAAAAAATGACAGTGTAACCCCTTATGTTTTTTTTTCAGGTCAAAATTTTGACCTTCGATATCTCGGCTCTGGAAGGGTCTAGAACCTCCATTTTTGCGTGCTGGTCGAAGTCTCGTGGCCCTCTGTCAGAATCCAGAGTTTCAAGAAGATCGGAGGGGGTCAAAATTTCGGCCAAAAAAAAAATGACAGTGTTACCCCTTATGTTTTTTTTTTCAGCTCCAAATTTTGACCTTCGATATCTCGGCTCTGGAAGGGTCTAGAGCCTCCATTTTTGCGCGCTGGTCGAAATCTCGTGGCCCTCTGTCAGAATCCGGAGTTTCAAGAAGATCGGAGGGGGTCAAAATTTCGGCCAAAAAAAAAAAATGACAGTGTTACCCCTTATGTTTTTTTTTTCAGGTCCAAATTTTGACCTTCGATATTTCGGCTCTGGAAGGGTCTAGAGCCTCCATTTTTGCGCGCTGGTCGAAGTCTCGTGGCCCTCTGTCAGAATCCAGAGTTTCAAGAAGATCGGAGGGGGTCAAAATTTCGGCCAAAAAAAAAAAAAATGACAGTGTTACCCCTTATGTTTTTTTTTTCAGGTCAAAATTTTGACCTTCGATATCTCGGCTCTGGAAGGGTCTAGAACCTCCATTTTTGCGTGCTGGTCGAAGTCTCGTGGCCCTCTGTCAGAATCCAGAGTTTCAAGAAGATCGGAGGGGGTCAAAATTTCGGCCAAAAAAAAAAAATGACAGTGTTACCCCTTGTGTTTTTTTTCAGGTCCAAATTTTGGCCTTCGATATCTCGGCTCTGGAAGGGTCTAGAGCCTCCATTTTTGCGCGCTGGTCAAAGTCTCGGGGCCCTCTGTCAGAATCCAGAGTTTCAAGAAGATCGGAGGGGGTCAAAATTTAGGCCAAAAAAAAAAAAAATGACAGTGTTACCCCTTATGTTTTTTTTTCAGGTCAAAATTTTGACCTTCGATATCTCGGCTCTGGAAGGGTCTAGAGCCTCCATTTTTGCGCGCTGGTCGAAGTCTCGTGGCCCTCTGTCAGAATCCAGAGTTTCAAGAAGATCGGAGGGGGTAAAAATTTCGGCCAAAAAAAAAAAAAAATGACAGTGTTACCCCTTATGTTTTTTTTTTCAGGTCAAAATTTTGACCTTCGATATCTCGGCTCTGGAAGGGTCTAGAGCCTCCATTTTTGCGCGCTGGTCGAAGTCTCGTGGCCCTCTGTCAGAATCTAGAGTTTCAAGAAGATCGGAGGGGGTCAAAATTTCGGTCAAAAAAATGACAGTGTTACCCCTTATGTTTTTTTTTCAGCTCCAAATGTTGACCTTCGATATCTCGGCTCTGGGAGGGTCTAGAGCCTCCATTTTTGCGCGCTGGTCGAAGTCTCGTGGCCCTCTGTCAGAATCCAGAGTTTCAAGAAGATCGGAGGGGGTCAAAATTTCGGCCAAAAAAAAAAAATGACAGTGTTACCCCTTATGGTTTTTTTTTTCAGCTCCAAATTTTGACCTTCGATATCTCGGCTCTGGAAGGGTCTGGAGCCTCCATTTTTGCGCGCTGGTCGAAGTCTCGTGGCCCTCTGTCAGAATCCAGAGTTTCAAGAAGATCGGAGGGGGTCAAAATTTCGGCCAAAAAAAAAAATGACAGTGTTAGCCCTTATGTTTTTTTTTCAGCTCCAAATTTTGACCTTCGATATCTCGGCTCTGGAAGGGTCTAGAGCCTCCATTTTTGCGCGCTGGTCGAAGTCTCGTGGCCCTCTGTCAGAATCCAGAGTTTCAAGAAGATCGGAGGGGGTCAAAATTTCGGCCAAAAATAAATGACAGTGTTACCCCTTATGTTTTTTTTTTCAGGTCCAAATTTTGACCTTCGATATCTCGGCTCTGGAAGGGTCTAGAGCCTCCATTTTTGCGCGCTGGTCGAAGACTCGTGGCCCTCTGTCAGAATCCGGAGTTTCAAGAAGATCGGAGGGGGTCAAAATTTCGGCCAAAAAAAAAAATGACAGTGTTACCCCTTATGTTTTTTTTTTCAGCTCCAAATTTTGACCTTCGATATCTCGGCTCTGGAAGGGTCTAGAGCCTCCATTTTTGCGCGCTGGTCGAAGTCTCGTGGCCCTCTGTCAGAATCCAGAGTTTCAAGAAGATCGGAGGGGGTCAAAATTTCGGCCAAAAAAAAAATGACAGTGTTACCCCTTATATTTTTTTTTCAGGTCCAAATTTTGACCTTCGATATTTCGGCTCTGGAAGGGTCTAGAGCCTCCATTTTTGCACGCTGGTCGAAGTCTCGTGGCCCTTTGTCAGAATCCAGAGTTTCAAGAAGATCGGAGGGGGTCAAAATTTCGGCCAAAAAAAAAAAAAATGACAGTGTTACCCCTTATGTTTTTTTTTCAGGTCCAAATTTTGACCTTCGATATCTCGGCTCTGGAAGGGTCTAGAGCCTCCATTTTTGCGCGCTGGTCGAAGTCTCGTGGCCCTCTGTCAGAATCCGGAGTTTCAAGAAGATCGGAGGGGGTCAAAATTTCGGCCAAAAAAAAAATGACAGTGTTACCCCTTATGTTTTTTTTTTCAGCTCCAAATTTTGACCTTCGATATCTCGGCTCTGGAAGGGTCTAGAGCCTCCATTTTTGCGCGCTGGTCGAAGTCTCGTGGCCCTCTGTCAGAATCAAGAGTTTCAAGAAGATAGGAGGGGGTCAAAATTTCGGCCAAAAAAAAAAATGACAGTGTTACCCCTTATGTTTTTTTTTCAGGTCCAAATTTTGACCTTCGATATCTCGGCTCTGGAAGGGTCTAGAGCCTCCATTTTTGCGCGCTGGTCGAAGTCTCGTGGCCCTCTGTCAGAATCAAGAGTTTCGAGAAGATCGGAGGGGGTCAAAATTTCGGCCAAAAAAAAAATGACAGTGTTACCCCTTATGTTTTTTTTTCAGGTCCAAATTTTGACCTTCGATATCTCGGCTCTGGAAGGGTCTAGAGCCTCCAATTTTGCGCGCTGGTCGAAGTCTCGTGGCCCTCTGTCAGAATACAGAGTTTCAAGAAGATCGGAGGGGGTCAAAATTTCGGCCAAAAAAAAAATGACAGTGTTACCCCTTATGTTTTTTTTTTCAGCTCCAAATTTTGACCTTCGATATCTCGGCTCTGGAAGGGTCTAGAGCCTCCATTTTTGCGCGCTGGTCGAAGTCTCGTGGCCCTCTGTCAGAATACAGAGTTTCAAGAAGATCGGAGGGGGTCAAAATTTCGGCCAAAAAAAAAAAAAATGACAGTGTTACCCCTTATGTTTTTTTTTTCAGGTCCAAATTTTGACCTTCGATATCTCGGCTCTGGAAGGGTCTAGAGCCTCCATTTTTGCGCGCTGGTCGAAGTCTCGTGGCCCTCTGTCAGAATCCAGAGTTTCAAGAAGATTGGAGGGGGTCAAAATTTCGGCCAAAAAAAAAAAAAAATGACAGTGTTACCCCTTGTGTTTTTTTTTTCAGGTCAAAATTTTGACCTTCGATATCTCGGCTCTGGGAGGGTCTAGAGCCTCCATTTTTGCGCGCTGGTCGAAGTCTCGTGGCCCTCTGTCAGAATCCAGAGTTTCAAGAAGATCGGAGGGGGTCAAAATTTCGGCCAAAAAAAAAAATGACAGTGTTACCCCTTATGGTTTTTTTTTCAGCTCCAAATTTTGATCTTCGATATCTCGGCTCTGGAAGGGTCTGGAGCCTCCATTTTTGCGCGCTGGTCGAAGTCTCGTGGCCCTCTGTCAGAATCCAGAGTTTCAAGAAGATCGGAGGGGGTCAAAATTTCGGCCAAAAAAAAAATGACAGTGTTACCCCTTATGTTTTTTTTTTCAGGTCCAAATTTTGACCTTCGATATCTCGGCTCTGGAAGGGTCTAGAGCAGGGGCGGACTGGGACCAAAAAGTGGCCCTGGACTTTCTGACCCACAGCAGCCCACCATACGGTGGCCGAGAAAGCTCAACATGCTGCAACTGAAGCAAACACTTGCAAATAGAAAAAAACACCTGCAAATTAAAAAAAACATCGTCATCAGTTTCACAACACATGTGTGCTCCAAATGCAAAATGCACTGCCAAAGTTCACAACACAACCAAATACAGAAACGCACTGCACATAACACAGACCACAACGGATATGTTTCCAAGTAAACCAAATAGACCTAAGTAGCGAAGCCCTATGTGTGCATGTGTGTCTCAACTTTAAAACTTTGGTCCCTACATTACCTAATATTTCTTACAAAACTTTTCTTTATGAAAATTTTAAACAGAACATGTAAGGGCGTGGCCAAGAACAGGCAGGACAGGTTGTGGACAGATAAGAAGATTTATTTCTTCTAAAGAATAATTACACACAGGGGTAGATCCAATGAAAATAATTTCCAAAATAAAGTCCATATAAAAATCAAAGACTTAAGATGGAAGTCAACTGAAACAAACAAAAATTAAACTGGCCTCAAAATAAATAACTAAATCTCCCCTGGTAAACAAAATAATTAACAAAACCACTAAGGTCAGCAGGCCAGGATGTTACTTTGGCTGGACAAAAATCTAACTACCATTCACACATTCCCTCTGATTAATATACCTCTTAGCCTCTACCAAACAAAAAGAAAAGGTAAGTATCAAAATAAACCTTTCCCCATCTAACAACAAATATTTAACTAAAAATATACACGATCATAACAAACATAATTTAATCAACTGCTTGAAGCACAATAAAAAACTACGTACTTCAAACAAACAAAATAGAAATTAAACTGGATGAAATAATAAAAAGGAATCCCCCTCCTCATCGGATCACAATGGTACAGTCCAACTTCCTCTGGGACAACTCAAAAGTACAGGCTGAAGCCCCGCCTCTTCCTTTTGGCCTTCACATGGAATGCGGCCGCTCACTCCATGCACCAGAGGAATCCAGGACTCAGGTAAAATCAAACAGTAAAGAGAGAATATAAGTAGAGTGCACCCTTCCATACATTCAAACTTTAATAAACTGTTTAACTCATAACCTTGTCCTGTGTTTATTAATAATGCTAAGGGATTTTAAATAAAGTAACAAACCATACTAAATTAAACTTCAAAATAAACAGTGTAAATCATAATAAAATTAATGTGAGGTGAGCAACGCACCCGTCACACTCTGACCCACCTCCGGTTCCTCGCCCACATGGCGGGAAAGAAAGTCATCAGTCAGGTTCTCTCTTCCTGGCCGGTGGAGAATGGTAAATCGATAGGGTTGCAGTGACAAGTACCAACGGGTAATCCTGGCATTAGTGTCCTTCATGTTGTTCAACCATTGGAGTGCTCGGTGGTCAGTCTCTAAAGTGAAATGTCTGCCCAAGAGATAATATCTTAAAGAGTCCAAGGCCCATTTCACTGCCAAGCATTCCTTCTCAATAGTGGAGTAACGCATTTCCCTAGGAAACAGCTTTCGGCTAATATAGGCCACAGGGTGATAGTTTCCCACTTCTCCTTGAAGTAGCACTGCTCCTAGTCCAACTCCTGATGCATCTGTCTGTAAAACAAAGGGTTGATCAAACCTAGGACTGTGCAACACTGGACTTTCCTGTAGAGCTCCTTGAATATCCTGGAACGCTCTCTGGGCCTGCTCAGACCACTGAATCTGGTTTGGGCCATTGTTCTTTATCAGGTATGTTAGGGCAGCAGCTCTAGAAGAAAAACTAATCCAAGGAAAACTATCCGAGGAGCTAATCCGAGGAAAGTTTCTTGGTCTTAGGTAGTGTACAGGACTTAATAGCTTGCACCTTCCCCACTTGTGGCCGGATGACCCCATTTCCCAGGACATACCCAAGGTATTCAATCTCTTTCTTTGCCAGGGCACATTTATCAGGATTGATGGTCAGTCCTGCTTCTTGGATGCGTCTTAAAACCGTCTGCAAGTGCTTCAGGTGCTCTTCCCACGTTTTACTGAAAATCACAATGTCATCAAGATAGGCTGAAGTGAAATCAGACAAGCCATGCAAAACCTGGTCCATCAGTCTTTGGAAAGTGGGAGGAGCTCCATGCAGGCCAAAAGGCATAGTCTTAAAATGATGTAGGCCCCAAGGAGTCCGGAAAGCAGTCAATTCCTTGGATCTGGAACTTAAAGGCACTTGCCAGTAACCTTTACATAGATCAACGGTGCTCAGATATTTCGCATTTTCCAGGCGCTCAATCAGTTCCTCAATACGAGGCATTGGGTATGAGTCAAATTTCGAAACTGAATTCAAATATCGAAAGTCAATGCAAAATCTTGTAGTTCCATCTTTTTTTGGTACCAAGACCACAGGACTGCTCCATTCACTCTTGGAAGGTTCAATCACACCCAAAGAAATCATCAAGTCCAATTCCTTTTTAAGATCTGGCAGTAATCTTTCAGGTATACGATAACTCAGTCTCTTTGGAACTGCATCTTCTTTCAAAACGATGTCATGCTCTACCAGCTTTGTTTGACCCGGCTTCGCCTGGAACAATTCAGGATTACACAGAGACTGAAGTTGCTGGGTTCAAGTCCCACTCTTTGCATTAAAATGCTTTATTTTGAATGGTTTTGTCCAAATAAAAAAGACATGCCTGCAAAATAAAGTGAAAGAGTGGAAGCTTGAATGGCTCAGTGGTTAGAGTGTTACTCTATCATGTTGAGGATTTGGGTTCAAGTCCTGCTCTTAGCATTAAAATTCTTTATTTTGAAGGGTTTTGTCCAAATAAAAAAGACATGCCTGCAAAATAAAGTGATAGAGTGGAAGCTTGAATGGCTCAGTGGTTAGAGTATTACACTATCATGTCGAGGATTTGGGTTCAAGTCCCACTCTTAGCATTAAAATGCTTTATTTTGAAGGGTTTTGTCCAAATAAAAAAGACATGCCTGCAAAATAAAGTGAAAGAGTGGAAGCTTGAATGGCTTAGTGGTTAGAGTGTTACTCTATCATGTTGAGGATTTGGGTTCAAGACCCACTCTTTGCATTAAAATGCTTTATTTTGAATGGTTTTGTCCAAATAAAAAAGACATGCCTGCAAAATAAAGTGAAAGAGTGAAAGCATGAATGGCTCAGTGGTTAGAGTGTTCCTCTATCATGTTGAGGATAGGGGTTCAAGTCCCACTCTTTGCATTAAAATGCTTTATTTTGAAGGGATTTGTCCAAATAAAAAAGACATGCCTGCAAAATAAAGTGAAAGTCTGGATGCTTGAATGCCTCAGTGGTCAGAGTGTTCCTCTATCATGTTGAGGATTTGGGTTGAAGTCCTGCTCTTAGCATTAAAATGCTTTATTTTGAAGGGTTTTTTCCAAATAAAAAAGACATGCCTGCAAAATAAAGTCAAAGAGTTGAAGCTTGAATGGCTCGGTGGTTGGAGTGTTCCTCTATCATGTTGAGGATATGGGATCAAGTCCCACTCTTTGCATTAAAATGCTTTATTTTGAAGGGTTTTGTCCAAATAAAAAAGACATGCCTGCAAAATAAAGTGAAAGTCTGGAAGTTTGAATGGCTCAGTGGTCAGAGTGTTCCTCTATCATGTTGAGGATTTGGGTTCAAGTCCCACTCTTTGCATTAAAATGCTTTAGTTTGAATGGTTTTGTCCAAATAAAAAAGACATGTCTGCAAAATAAAGTGAAAGAGTGGAAGCTTGAATGGCTCAGTGTTTAGAGTGTTACTCTATCACGTTGAGGATTTGGGTTCAAGTCTGCTCTTAGCATTGAAATTCTTTATTTTGAAGGGTTTTGTCCAAATAAAAATGACATGGCTGCAAAATAAAGTGAAAGAGTGGAAGCTTGAATGGCTCAGTGGTTAGAGTGTTACTCTATCATGTTGAGGATATGGGTTCAAGTCCCGCTCTTAGCATTAAAATTCTTTATTTTGAAGGGTTTTGTCCAAATAAAAAAGAAATGCCTGCAAAATAAAGTGAAACAGTGGAAGCTTGAATGGCTCAGTGGTTAGAGTGTTACTCTATCATGTTGAGGATTTGGGTTCAAGTCCTGCTCTTTGCATTAAAATCCTTTATTTTGAAGGGTTTTGTCCAAATAAAAAAAGACATGGCTGCAAAATAAAGTGAAAAAGTGGAAGCTTGAATGGCTCAGTGGTCAGAGTGTTCCTCTATCATATTGAGGATTTGGGTTCAAGTCCCACTCTTTGCATTAAAATGCTTTATTCTGAATGGTTTTGTCCAAATAAAAAAGAAATGCCTGCAAAAGAAAGTGAAAGAGTGGAAGCTTGAATGGCTCAGTGGTGTGAGTGTCAATCTCTCGTGTGGAGAATCCATGTTTGAGTCTCTTGATGGTTAACATTTTTAGTTTGATTGGTTTGGTCCAAATGAAAAGACCAATCTTCAAAAAGGACATCCAACTGTAAGTGGTTCAGTGGTAAAAGCGTTGCTGTTCTGTGTTGACAACCCTGGTTCAAATCTCACTTTTGCGGTTGAAATTACTTTAGTGTGATTTTTTGAGACAAACAGAAACATTGAAATGAAGAAGCTCCTGTGGCTCAGTGGTCTGAGTGTTGTGATTCTATGTGGGAAACCCAGGTTCGAATCACACTCTTGTGATGCTTTAGTTTCACTGGATTGTCGAAGTAAGACATGCTCCCAAAAAAAGAAGAGTGAGTGTGCAAGCTCCAGTGGCTGAGTGGTCTGAGTGTTGTGATTCCATGTGGGAAACCAGGGTTCAAGCCTCACTCTTACCATGCTTTAGTTTCAACGGGTTTGTCCAAGAGAGAAAAAGACATGCTCCCAAAAAAAAGAAGTTTGAGTGTGGATGGTCCAGTGGCTCCGTGGATGAGCTCTCACTCCCGAATCGGGAGGTTGGGATGTTCCTGGTTCAAGACCGGGCTGGACCGTGAAGCATGGTTGCGTTGACGAACATCCTCCAGATCTGCAGCTGGGGGACGAGAGAAGGTCAGGACACGAAGGGGGGAGGAAATAACCTAACTCCTCCCCCTGGGGATTTCTGGGATGATATCCAGCAGCGGTGTTGCTGCAGAGAGAGGCATTTTTTTGTGGGACTTAACCAAAATTTTAATTTTGGAATACATGAAATGTACACAGCAATAACATGCACCAAAAAATTTATTTCTTACCTCATACACACAATTATCTATAGTTCTCATCCTAGACACTCCTCCACAATCATCAGTCATCATCATCCTCCTCCTCCTCCTCCTCGTCCGTCCTCCATCCTCCATCCATCACTTGCTTCAGTGCCCAGCCTAGTCTTGAACCAGGAACCTCCCAACTGGGGAGTGAGAGCTCAACCACTGAGCCACTGGACCATCCACACACATGCTGAATTTTTTGGGAGCAAGTCTTTTTCTCTCTTCGACAAAGCCAGTGAAACTAAAGCATGGTGAGAGTGAGGCTCGAACCCTGGTTTTCCACATGGAACCATAACACTCAGACCACTGAGCCACTGTAGCTTGCACACTCACTCTTCTTTTTTTGGGAGCATGTCTTACTTCGACAATCCAGTGAAACTAAAGCATCACAAGAGTGTGATTTGAACCCAGGTTTCCCACATGGAATCACAACACTCAGACCACTGAGCCACACACACTCACACTTACTTTTTTGGGAACATGTCTTTCTTGGACAAAGCCAGTGAAACTAAAGCATGATAAGAGTGAGGCTCAAACCCTGGTTTCCCACATGGAATCACAACACTCAGACCACTGAGCCACTGGAGCATACACACTCATGCTTCTTTTTTTGGGAACATGTCTTTCTTGGACAAACCCAGTGAAACTAAAGCATGATAAGAGTGAGGCTGGTGAGGCTTTTTTCAGGTCCAAATGTTGACCTTCGATATCTTGGCTCTGGAAGGGTCTAGAGCCTCTATTTTTGTGCGCTGGTCGAAGTCTTGTGGTCCTCTGTCAGAATCAAGAGTTTCAAGAAGATCGGAGGGGGTCAAAATTTCGGCCAAAAACGACAGTGTTACCCCTAATGTTTTTTTTTTTTTCGGGTCAAAACTTTGACATCCGATATCTCGGCTCTGGAAGGGTCTAGAGCCTCCATTTTTGCGCGCTGGTCGAAGTCTCGTGGCCCTCTGTCAGAATCCAGAGTTTCAAGAAGATCGGAGGGGGTCAAAATTTCAGCCAAAAACGACAGTGTTACCCCTTATCTTTTTTTTTTTTCAGGTCAAAACTTTGACATCCGATATCTCGGCTCTGGAAGGGTCTAGAGCCTCCATTTTTGCGCGCTGGTCGAAGTCTCGTGGCCCTCTGTCAGAATCCAGAGTTTCAAGAAGATCGGAGGGGGTCAAAATTTCGGCCAAAAACGACAGTGTTACCCCTTATGTTTTTTTTTTTCGGGTCAAAACTTTGACATCCGATATCTCGGCTCTGGAAGGGTCTAGAGCCTCCATTTTTGCGCGCTGGTCGAAGTCTCGTGGCCCTCTGTCAGAATCCAGAGTTTCAAGAAGATCGGAGGGGGTCAAAATTTCGGCCAAAAACGACAGTGTTACCCCTTATGTTTTTTTTTCAGGTCAAAACTTTGACATCCGATATCTCGGCTCTGGAAGGGTCTAGAGCCTCCATTTTTGCGCGCTGGTCGAAGTCTCGTGGCCCTCTGTCAGAATCCAGAGTTTCAAGAAGATCGGAGGGGGTCAAAATTTCGGCCAAAAACGACAGTGTTACCCCTTATGTTTTTTTTTCAGGTCAAAACTTTGACATCCGATATCTCGGCTCTGGAAGGGTCTAGAGCCTCCATTTTTGCGCGCTGGTCGAAGTCTCGTGGCCCTCTGTCAGAATCCAGAGTTTCAAGAAGATCGGAGGGGGTCAAAATTTCGGCCAAAAACGACAGTGTTACCCCTTATGTTTTTTTTTTCAGGTCAAAACTTTGACATCTGATATCTCGGCTCTGGAAGGGTCTAGAGCCTCCATTTTTGCGCGCTGGTCGAAGTCTCGTGGCCCTCTGTCAGAATCCAGAGTTTCAAGAAGATCGGAGGGGGTCAAAATTTCGGCCAAAAACGACAGTGTTACCCCTTATGTTTTTTTTTTTCAGGTCAAAACTTTGACATCCGATATCTCGGCTCTGGAAGGGTCTAGAGCCTCCATTTTTGCGCGCTGGTCGAAGTCTCGTGGCCCTCTGTCAGAATCCAGAGTTTCAAGAAGATCGGAGGGGGTCAAAATTTCGGCCAAAAACGACAGTGTTACCCCTTATGTTTTTTTTTCAGGTAAAAACTTTGACATCCGATATCTCGGCTCTGGAAGGGTCTAGAGCCTCCATTTTTGCGCGCTGGTCGAAGTCTCGTGGCCCTCTGTCAGAATCCAGAGTTTCAAGAAGATCGGAGGGGGTCAAAATTTCGGCCAAAAACGACAGTGTTACCCCTTATGTTTTTTTTTCAGGTCAAAACTTTGACATCCGATATCTCGGCTCTGGAAGGGTCTAGAGCCTCCATTTTTGCGCGCTGGTCGAAGTCTCGTGGCCCTCTGTCAGAATCCAGAGTTTCAAGAAGATCGGAGGGGGTCAAAATTTCGGCCAAAAACGACAGTGTTACCCCTTATGTTTGTTTTCAGGTCAAAACTTTGACATCCGATATCTCGGCTCTGGAAGGGTCTAGAGCCTCCATTTTTGCGCGCTGGTCGAAGTCTTGTGGCCCTCTGTCAGAATCCAGAGTTTCAAGAAGATCGGAGGGGGTCAAAATTTCGGCAAAAAAAAAAATGACAGTGTTACCCCTTATGTTTTTTTTTCAGGTCCAAATTTTGACCTTCGATATCTCAGCTCTGGAAGTGTCTAGAGCCTCCATTTTTGCGCGCTGGTCGAAGTCTCGTGGCCCTCTGTCAGAATCCAGAGTTTCAAGAAGATCGGAGGGGGTCAAAATTTCGGCCAAAAAAATATGACAGTGTTACCCCTTATGTTTTTTTTTCAGCTCCAAATTTTGACCTTCGATATCTCGGCTCTGGAAGGGTCTAGAGCCTCCATTTTTGCGCGCTGGTCGAAGTCTCGTGGCCCTCTGTCAGAATCCAGAGTTTCAAGAAGATCGGAGGGGGTCAAAATTTCGGCCAAAAACGACAGTGTTACCCCTTATGTTTTTTTTCAGGTCAAAACTTTGACATCCGATATCTCGGCTCTGGAAGGGTCTAGAGCCTCCAATTTTGCGCGCTGGTCGAAGTCTCGTGGCCCTCTGTCACAATCCAGAGTTTCAAGAAGATCGGAGGGGGTCAAAATTTCGGTCAAAAACGACAGTGTTACCCCTTATGTTTTTTTTTCAGGTCAAAACTTTGACATCCGATATCTCGGCTCTGGAAGGGTCTAGAGCCTCCATTTTTGCGCGCTGGTCGAAGTCTCGTGGCCCTCTGTCAGAATCCAGAGTTTCAAGAAGATCGGAGGGGGTCAAAATTTCGGCCAAAAACGACAGTGTTACCCCTTATGTTTTTTTTTTCGGGTCAAAACTTTGACATCCGATATATCGGCTCTGGAAGGGTCTAGAGCCTCCATTTTTGCGCGCTGGTCGAAGTCTCGTGGCCCTCTGTCAGAATCCAGAGTTTCAAGAAGATCGGAGGGGGTCAAAATTTCGGCCAAAAACGACAGTGTTACCCCTTATGTTTTTTTTTTTCGGGTCAAAACTTTGACATCCGATATCTCGACTCTGGAAGGGTCTAGAGCCTCCATTTTTGCGCGCTGGTCGAAGTCTCGTGGCCCTCTGTCAGAATCCAGAGTTTCAAGAAGATCGGAGGGGGTCAAAATTTCAGCCAAAAACGACAGTGTTACCCCTTATGTTTTTTTTTTCAGGTCAAAACTTTGACATCCGATATCTCGGCTCTGGAAGGGTCTAGAGCCTCCATTTTTGCGCGCTGGACGAAGTCTCGTGGCCCTCTGTCAGAATCCAGAGTTTCAAGAAGATCGGAGGGGGTCAAAATTTCGGCCAAAAACGACAGTGTTACCCCTTATGTTTTTCTTTCGGGTCAAAACTTTGACATCCGATATCTCGGCTCTGGAAGGGTCTAGAGCCTCCATTTTTGCGCGCTGGTCGAAGTCTCGTGGCCCTCTGTCAGAATCCAGAGTTTCAAGAAGATCGGAGGGGGTCAAAAATTTCGGCCAAAAACGACAGTGTTACCCCTTATGTTTTTTTTTTCAGGTCAAAACTTTGACATCCGATATCTCGGCTCTGGAAGGGTCTAGAGCCTCCATTTTTGCGCGCTGGTCGAAGTCTCGTGGCCCTCTGTCAGAATCCAGAGTTTCAAGAAGATCGGAGGGGGTCAAAATTTCGGCCAAAAACGACAGTGTTACCCCTTATGTTTTTTTTTCAGGTCAAAACTTTGACATCCGATATCTCGGCTCTGGAAGGGTCTAGAGCCTCCATTTTTGCGCGCTGGTCGAAGTCTCGTGGCCCTCTGTCAGAATCCAGAGTTTCAAGAAGATCGGAGGGGGTCAAAATTTCGGCCAAAAACGACAGTGTTACCCCTTATGTTTTTTTTTCAGGTCAAAACTTTGACATCCGATATCTCGGCTCTGGATGGGTCTAGAGCCTCCATTTTTGCGCGCTGGTCGAAGTCTCGTGGCCCTCTGTCAGAATCCAGAGTTTCAAGAAGATCGGAGGGGGTCAAAATTTCGGCCAAAAACGACAGTGTTACCCCTTATGTTTTTTTTTTCAGGTCAAAACTTTGACATTCGATATCTCGGCTCTGGAAGGGTCTAGAGCCTCCATTTTTGCGCGCTGGTCGAAGTCTCGTGGCCCTCTGTCAGAATCCAGAGTTTCAAGAAGATCGGAGGGGGTCAAAATTTCGGCCAAAAACGACAGTGTTACCCCTTATGTTTTTTTTTCAGGTCAAAACTTTGACATCCGATATCTCGGCTCTGGATGGGTCTAGAGCCTCCATTTTTGCGCGCTGGTCGAAGTCTCGTGGCCCTCTGTCAGAATCCAGAGTTTCAAGAAGATCGGAGGGGGTCAAAATTTCGGCCAAAAACGACAGTGTTACCCCTTATGTTTTTTTTTTCAGGTCAAAACTTTGACATTCGATATCTCGGCTCTGGAAGGGTCTAGAGCCTCCATTTTTGCGCGCTGGTCGAAGTCTCGTGGCCCTCTGTCAGAATCCAGAGTTTCAAGAAGATCGGAGGGGGTCAAAATTTCGGCCAAAAACGACAGTGTTACCCCTTATGTTTTTTTTTCAGGTCAAAACTTTGACATCCGATATCTCGGCTCTGGAAGGGTCTAGAGCCTCCATTTTTGCGCGCTGGTCGAAGTCTCGTGGCCCTCTGTCAGAATCCAGAGTTTCAAGAAGATCGGAGGGGGTCAAAATTTCGGCCAAAAACGACAGTGTTACCCCTTATGTTTTTTTTTCAGGTCAAAACTTTGACATCCGATATCTCGGCTCTGGAAGGGTCTAGAGCCTCCATTTTTGCGCGCTGGTCGAAGTCTCGTGGCCCTCTGTCAGAATCCAGAGTTTCAAGAAGATCGGAGGGGGTCAAAATTTCGGCCAAAAACGACAGTGTTACCCCTTATGTTTTTTTTTTCAGGTCAAAACTTTGACATCCGATATCTCGGCTCTGGAAGGGTCTAGAGCCTCCATTTTTGCGCGCTGGTCGAAGTCTCGTGGCCCTCTGTCAGAATCCAGAGTTTCAAGAAGATCGGAGGGGGTCAAAATTTCGGCCAAAAACGACAGTGTTACCCCTTATGTTTGTTTTCAGGTCAAAACTTTGACATCCGATATCTCGGCTCTGGAAGTGTCTAGAGCCTCCATTTTTGCGCGCTGGTCGAAGTCTCGTGGCCCTCTGTCAGAATCCAGAGTTTCAAGAAGATCAGAGGGGGTCAAAATTTCGGCCAAAAACGACAGTGTTACCCCTTATGTTTTTTTTCAGGTCAAAACTTTGACATCCGATATCTCGGCTCTGGAAGGGTCTAGAGCCTCCATTTTTGCGCGCTGGTCGAAGTCTCGTGGCCCTCTGTCACAATCCAGAGTTTCAAGAAGATCGGAGGGGGTCAAAATTTCGGCCAAAAAAAAAAATGACAGTGTTACCCCTTATGTTTTTTTTTTCAGCTCCAAATTTTGACCTTCGATATCTCGGCTCTGGAAGGGTCTAGAGCCTCCATTTTTGCGCGCTGGTCGAAGTCTCGTGGCCCTCTGTCAGAATCCAGAGTTTCAAGAAGATCGGAGGGGGTCAAAATTTCGGCCAAAAAAAAAAAATGACAGTGTTACCCCTTATGTTTTTTTTTTCAGGTCCAAATTTTGACCTTCGATATCTCGGCTCTGGAAGGGTCTAGAGCCTCCATTTTTGCGCGCTGGTCAAAGTCTCGGGGCCCTCTGTCAGAATCCAGAGTTTCAAGAAGATCGGAGGGGGTCAAAATTTCGGCCAAAAAAAAAAAATGACAGTGTTACCCCTTATGTTTTTTTTTCAGGTCCAAATTTTGACCTTCGATATCTCGGCTCTGGAAGGGTCTAGAGCCTCCATTTTTGCGCGCTGGTCGAAGTCTCGTGGCCCTCTGTCAGAATCCAGAGTTTCAAGAAGATCGGAGGGGGTCAAAATTTCGGCCAAAAAAAAAAATGACAGTGTTACCCCTTATGTTTTTTTTTTTCAGGTCCAAATTTTGACCTTCGATATTTCGGCTCTGGAAGGGTCTAGAGCCTCCATTTTTGCGCGCTGGTCGAAGTCTCGTGGCCCTCTGTCAGAATCCAGAGTTTCAAGAAGATCGGAGGGGGTCAAAATTTCGGCCAAAAAAAAAAATGACAGTGTTACCCCTTATGTTTTTTTTTTCAGGTCCAAATTTTGACCTTCGATATTTCGGCTCTGGAAGGGTCTAGAGCCTCCATTTTTGCGCGCTGGTCGAAGTTTCGTGGCCCTCTGTCAGAATCCAGAGTTTCAAGAAGATCGGAGGGGGTCAAAATTTCGGCCAAAAAAAATGACAGTGTAACCCCTTATGTTTTTTTTTCAGGTCAAAATTTTGACCTTCGATATCTCGGCTCTGGAAGGGTCTAGAACCTCCATTTTTGCGTGCTGGTCGAAGTCTCGTGGCCCTCTGTCAGAATCCAGAGTTTCAAGAAGATCGGAGGGGGTCAAAATTTCGGCCAAAAAAAAAATGACAGTGTTACCCCTTATGTTTTTTTTTTCAGCTCCAAATTTTGACCTTCGATATCTCGGCTCTGGAAGGGTCTAGAGCCTCCATTTTTGCGCGCTGGTCGAAATCTCGTGGCCCTCTGTCAGAATCCAGAGTTTCAAGAAGATCGGAGGGGGTCAAAATTTCGGCCAAAAATAAATGACAGTGTTACCCCTTATGTTTTTTTTTTCAGGTCCAAATTTTGACCTTCGATATCTTGGCTCTGGAAGGGTCTAGAGCCTCCATTTTTGCGCGCTGGTCGAAGTCTCGTGGCCCTCTGTCAGAATCCGGAGTTTCAAGAAGATCGGAGGGGGTCAAAATTTCGGCCAAAAAAAAAAATGACAGTGTTACCCCTTATGTTTTTTTTTTCAGGTCCAAATTTTGACCTTCGATATTTCGGCTCTGGAAGGGTCTAGAGCCTCCATTTTTGCGCGCTGGTCGAAGTCTCGTGGCCCTCTGTCAGAATCCAGAGTTTCAAGAAGATCGGAGGGGGTCAAAATTTCGGCCAAAAAAAAAAAAAAAATGACAGTGTTACCCCTTATGTTTTTTTTTTCAGGTCAAAATTTTGACCTTCGATATCTCGGCTCTGGAAGGGTCTAGAACCTCCATTTTTGCGTGCTGGTCGAAGTCTCGTGGCCCTCTGTCAGAATCCAGAGTTTCAAGAAGATCGGAGGGGGTCAAAATTTCGGCCAAAAAAAAAATGACAGTGTTACCCCTTATGTTTTTTTTTTCAGGTCCAAATTTTGACCTTCGATATCTCGGCTCTGGAAGGGTCTAGAGCCTCCATTTTTGCGCGCTGGTCGAAGTCTCGTGGCCCTCTGTCAGAATCCAGAGTTTCAAGAAGATCGGAGGGGGTCAAAATTTCGGCCAAAAAAAAAATGACAGTGTTACCCCTTATGTTTTTTTTTCAGGTCCAAATTTTGACCTTCGATATCTCGGCTCTGGAAGGGTCTAGAGCCTCCAATTTTGCGCGCTGGTCGAAGTCTCGTGGCCCTCTGTCAGAATCCAGAGTTTCAAGAAGATCGGAGGGGGTCAAAATTTTTGCCAAAAAAAAAAAAAATGACAGTTTTACCCCTTATGTTTTTTTTCAGCTCCAAATTTTGACCTTCGATATCTCGGCTCTGGAAGGGTCTAGAGCCTCCATTTTTGCACGCTGGTCGAAGTCTCGTGGCCCTCTATCAGAATCCAGAGTTTCAAGAAGATCGGAGGGGGTCAAAATTTCGGCCAAAAAAAAAATTACAGTGTTACCCCTTATGTTTTTTTTTTCAGGTCAAAATGTTGACCTTCAATATCTTGGCTCTGGAAGGGTCTAGAGCCTCCATTTTTGCGCGCTGGTCGAAGTCTCGTGGCCCTCTGTCAGAATCCAGAGTTTCAAGAAGATCGGAGGGGGTCAAAATTTCGGCCAAAAAACAAAAATGACAGTGTTACCCCTTATGGTTTTTTTTTCAGCTCCAAATTTTGACCTTCGATATCTCGGCTCTGGAAGGGTCTGGAGCCTCCATTTTTGCGCGCTGGTCGAAGTCTCGTGGCCCTCTGTCAGAATCCAGAGTTTCAAGAAGATCGGAGGGGGTCAAAATTTCGGCCAAAAAAAAAAAAAATGACAGTGTTACCCCTTATGTTTTTTTTTCAGGTCCAAATTTTGACCTTCGATATCTCAGCTCTGGAAGGGTCTAGAACCTCCATTTTTGCGTGCTGGTCGAAGTCTCGTGGCCCTCTGTCAGAATCCAGAGTTTCAAGAAGATCGGAGGGGGTCAAAATTTCGGCCAAAAAAAAAATGACAGTGTTACCCCTTATGTTTTTTTTTTCAGCTCCAAATTTTGACCTTCGATATCTCGGCTCTGGAAGGGTCTAGAGCCTCCATTTTTGCACGCTGGTCGAAGTCTCGTGGCCCTCTGTCAGAATCCAGAGTTTCAAGAAGATCGGAGGGGGTCAAAATTTCGGCCAAAAATAAATGACAGTGTTACCCCTTATGTTTTTTTTTCAGGTCCAAATTTTGACCTTCAATATCTCGGCTCTGGAAGGGTCTAGAACCTCCATTTTTGCGTGCTGGTCGAAGTCTCGTGGCCCTCTGTCAGAATCCAGAGTTTCAAGAAGATCGGAGGGGGTCAAAATTTCGGCCAAAAAAAAAAATGACAGTGTTACCCCTTATGTTTTTTTTTTTCAGCTCCAAATTTTGACCTTCGATATCTCGGCTCTGGAAGGGTCTAGAGCCTCCATTTTTGCGCGCTGGTCGAAGTCTCGTGGCCCTCTGTCAGAATCCGGAGTTTCAAGAAGATCGGAGGGGGTCAAAATTTCGGCCAAAAAAAAAATGACAGTGTTACCCCTTATGTTTTTTTTTTTCAGGTCCAAATTTTGACCTTCGATATCTCGGCTCTGGAAGGGTCTAGAGCCTCCATTTTTGCGCGTTGGTCGAAGTCTCGTGGCCCTCTGTCAGAATCCAGAGTTTCAAGAAGATCGGAGGGGGTCAAAATTTTTGCCAAAAAAAAAAAATGACAGTGTTACCCCTTATGTTTTTTTTTCAGCTCCAAATTTTGACCTTCGATATCTCGGCTCTGGAAGGGTCTAGAGCCTCCATTTTTGCGCGCTGGTCGAAGTCTCGTGGCCCTCTGTCAGAATCCAGAGTTTCAAGAAGATCGGAGGGGGTCAAAATTTCGGCCAAAAAAATATTACAGTGTTACCCCTTATGTTTTTTTTTTCAGGTCCAAATGTTGACCTTCGATATCTTGGCTCTGGAAGGGTCTAGAGGCTCTATTTTTGCGCGCTGATCGAAGTCTCGTGGCCCTCTGTCAGAATCCAGAGTTTCAAGAAGATCGGAGGGGGTCAAAATTTCGGCCAAAAAAAAAATGACAGTGTTACCCCTTATGTTTTTTTTTCAGCTCCAAATTTTGACCTTCGATATCTCGGCTCTGGAAGGGTCTAGAGCCTCCATTTTTGCGCGCTGGTCGAAGTCTCGTGGCCCTCTGTCAGAATCCAGAGTTTCAAGAAGATCGGAGGGGGTCAAAATTTCGGCCAAAAAAAATATTACAGTGTTACCCCTTATGTTTTTTTTTTCAGGTCCAAATGTTGACCTTCGATATCTTGGCTCTGGAAGGGTCTAGAGGCTCTATTTTTGCGCGCTGATCGAAGTCTCGTGGCCCTCTGTCAGAATCCAGAGTTTCAAGAAGATCGGAGGGGGTCAAAATTTCGGCCAAAAAAAAAAATGACAGTGTTACCCCTTATGTTTTTTTTTCAGGTCCAAATTTTGACCTTCGATATCTCGGCTCTGGAAGGGTCTAGAGCCTCCATTTTTGCGCGCTGGTCGAAGTCTCGTGGCCCTCTGTCAGAATCCAGAGTTTCAAGAAGATCGGAGGGGGTCAAAATTTCGGCCAAAAAAAAAATGAGTGTTACCCCTTATGTTTTTTTTTTCAGGTCCAAATTTTGACCTTCGATATCTCGGCTCTGGAAGGGTCTAGAGCCTCCATTTTTGCGCGCTGGTCGAAGTCTTGTGGCCCTCTGTCAGAATCCAGAGTTTCAAGAAGATCAGAGGGGGTCAAAATTTCGGCCAAAAAAAAATGACAGTGTTACCCCTTATGTTTTTTTTTTCAGCTCCAAATTTTGACCTTCGATATCTCGGCTCTGGAAGGGTCTAGAGCCTCCATTTTTGCGCGCTGGTCGAAGTCTCGTGGCCCTCTGTCAGAATCCAGAGTTTCAAGAAGATCGGAGGGGGTCAAAATTTCGGCCAAAAAAAAAATGACAGTGTTACCCCTTACGTTTTTTTTTCAGGTCCAAATTTTGACCTTCGATATTTCGGCTCTGGAAGGGTCTAGAGCCTCCATTTTTGCGCGCTGGTCGAAGTCTCGTGGCCCTCTGTCAGAATCCAGAGTTTCAAGAAGATCGGAGGGGGTCAAAATTTCGGCCAAAAAAAAAAATGACAGTGTTACCCCTTTTGTTTTGTTTTTCAGGTCCAAATTTTGACCTTCGATATCTCGGCTCTGGAAGGTTCTAGAGCCTCCATTTTTAAGCGCTGGTCGAAGTCTCGTGGCCCTCTGTCAGAATCCAGAGTTTCAAGAAGATCGGAGGGGGTCAAAATTTCGGCCAAAAAAAAAATGACAGTGTTACCCCTTATGTTTTTTTTTTCAGGTCCAAATTTTGACCTTCGATATCTCGGCTCTGGAAGGGTCTAGAGCCTCCATTTTTGCGCGCTGGTCGAAGTCTCGTGGCCCTCTGTCAGAATCCAGAGTTTCAAGAAGATTGGAGGGGGTCAAAATTTCGGCCAAAAAAAAAATGACAGTGTTACCCCTTATGTTTTTTTTTTTCAGGTCCAAATTTTGACCTTCGATATCTCGGCTCTGGAAGGGTCTAGAGCCTCATTTTTGCGCGCTGGTCGAAGTCTCGTGGCCCTCTGTCAGAATCCAGAGTTTCAAGAAGATTGGAGGGGGTCAAAATTTCGGCCAAAAAAAAAAATGACAGTGTTACCCCTTGTGTTTTTTTTCAGGTCCAAATTTTGACCTTCGATATCTCGGCTCTGGAAGGGTCTAGAGCCTCCATTTTTGCGCGCTGGTCAAAGTCTCGGGGCCCTCTGTCAGAATCCAGAGTTTCAAGAAGATCGGAGGGGGTCAAAATTTAGGCCAAAAAAAAAATGACAGTGTTACCCCTTATGTTTTTTTTTTCAGGTCCAAATTTTGACCTTCGATATCTCGGCTCTGGAAGGGTCTAGAGCCTCCATTTTTGCGCGCTGGTCGAAGTCTCGTGGCCCTCTGTCAGAATCTGGAGTTTCAAGAAGATCGGAGGGGGTCAAAATTTCGGCCCAAAAAAAATGACAGTGTTACCCCTTATGTTTTTTTTTCAGCTCCAAATTTTGACCTTCGATATCTCGGCTCTGGAAGGGTCTAGAGCCTCCATTTTTGCGCGCTGGTCGAAGTCTCGTGGCCCTCTGTCAGAATCAAGAGTTTCAAGAAGATCGGAGGGGGTCAAAATTTCGGCCAAAAAAAAAAAATGACAGTGTTACCCCTTATGTTTTTTTTTCAGCTCCAAATTTTGACCTTCGATATCTCGGCTCTGGAAGGGTCTAGAGCCTCCATTTTTGCGCGCTGGTCGAAGTCTCGTGGCCCTCTGTCAGAATCCAGAGTTTCAAGAAGATCGGAGGGGGTCAAAATTTCGGCCAAAAAAAAAAAATGACAGTGTTACCCCTTATGTTTTTTTTTCAGGTCCAAATTTTGACCTTCGATATCTCGGCTCTGGAAGGGTCTAGAGGCTCTATTTTTGCCCGCTGATCGAAGTCTCGTGGCCCTCTGTCAGAATCCAGAGTTTCAAGAAGATCGGAGGGGGTCAAAATTTCGGCCAAAAAAAAATGACAGTGTTACCCCTTATGTTTTTTTTTCAGGTCCAAATTTTGACCTTCGATATCTCGGCTCTGGAAGGGTCTAGAGCCTCCATTTTTGCGCGCTGGTCGAAGTCTCGTGGCCCTCTGTCAGAATCCAGAGTTTCAAGAAGATCGGAGGGGGTCAAAAATTTCGGCCAAAAACGACAGTGTTACCCCTTATGTTTTTTTTTTCAGGTCAAAACTTTGACATCCGATATCTCGGCTCTGGAAGGGTCTAGAGCCTCCATTTTTGCGCGCTGGTCGAAGTCTCGTGGCCCTCTGTCAGAATCCAGAGTTTCAAGAAGATCGGAGGGGGTCAAAATTTCGGCCAAAAACGACAGTGTTACCCCTTATGTTTTTTTTTCAGGTCAAAACTTTGACATCCGATATCTCGGCTCTGGAAGGGTCTAGAGCCTCCATTTTTGCGCGCTGGTCGAAGTCTCGTGGCCCTCTGTCAGAATCCAGAGTTTCAAGAAGATCGGAGGGGGTCAAAATTTCGGCCAAAAACGACAGTGTTACCCCTTATGTTTTTTTTTCAGGTCAAAACTTTGACATCCGATATCTCGGCTCTGGATGGGTCTAGAGCCTCCATTTTTGCGCGCTGGTCGAAGTCTCGTGGCCCTCTGTCAGAATCCAGAGTTTCAAGAAGATCGGAGGGGGTCAAAATTTCGGCCAAAAACGACAGTGTTACCCCTTATGTTTTTTTTTTCAGGTCAAAACTTTGACATTCGATATCTCGGCTCTGGAAGGGTCTAGAGCCTCCATTTTTGCGCGCTGGTCGAAGTCTCGTGGCCCTCTGTCAGAATCCAGAGTTTCAAGAAGATCGGAGGGGGTCAAAATTTCGGCCAAAAACGACAGTGTTACCCCTTATGTTTTTTTTTCAGGTCAAAACTTTGACATCCGATATCTCGGCTCTGGATGGGTCTAGAGCCTCCATTTTTGCGCGCTGGTCGAAGTCTCGTGGCCCTCTGTCAGAATCCAGAGTTTCAAGAAGATCGGAGGGGGTCAAAATTTCGGCCAAAAACGACAGTGTTACCCCTTATGTTTTTTTTTTCAGGTCAAAACTTTGACATTCGATATCTCGGCTCTGGAAGGGTCTAGAGCCTCCATTTTTGCGCGCTGGTCGAAGTCTCGTGGCCCTCTGTCAGAATCCAGAGTTTCAAGAAGATCGGAGGGGGTCAAAATTTCGGCCAAAAAAAAAATGACAGTGTTACCCCTTATGTTTTTTTTTTTCAGCTCCAAATTTTGACCTTCGATATCTCGGCTCTGGAAGGGTCTAGAGCCTCCATTTTTGCGCGCTGGTCGAAGTCTCGTGGCCCTCTGTCAGAATCCGGAGTTTCAAGAAGATCGGAGGGGGTCAAAATTTCGGCCAAAAAAAAAATGACAGTGTTACCCCTTATGTTTTTTTTTTTCAGGTCCAAATTTTGACCTTCGATATCTCGGCTCTGGAAGGGTCTAGAGCCTCCATTTTTGCGCGTTGGTCGAAGTCTCGTGGCCCTCTGTCAGAATCCAGAGTTTCAAGAAGATCGGAGGGGGTCAAAATTTTTGCCAAAAAAAAAAAATGACAGTGTTACCCCTTATGTTTTTTTTTCAGCTCCAAATTTTGACCTTCGATATCTCGGCTCTGGAAGGGTCTAGAGCCTCCATTTTTGCGCGCTGGTCGAAGTCTCGTGGCCCTCTGTCAGAATCCAGAGTTTCAAGAAGATCGGAGGGGGTCAAAATTTCGGCCAAAAAAATATTACAGTGTTACCCCTTATGTTTTTTTTTTCAGGTCCAAATGTTGACCTTCGATATCTTGGCTCTGGAAGGGTCTAGAGGCTCTATTTTTGCGCGCTGATCGAAGTCTCGTGGCCCTCTGTCAGAATCCAGAGTTTCAAGAAGATCGGAGGGGGTCAAAATTTCGGCCAAAAACGACAGTGTTACCCCTTATGTTTTTTTTTCAGGTCAAAACTTTGACATCCGATATCTCGGCTCTGGAAGGGTCTAGAGCCTCCATTTTTGCGCGCTGGTCGAAGTCTCGTGGCCCTCTGTCAGAATCCAGAGTTTCAAGAAGATCGGAGGGGGTCAAAATTTCGGCCAAAAACGACAGTGTTACCCCTTATGTTTTTTTTCAGGTCAAAACTTTGACATCCGATATCTCGGCTCTGGAAGGGTCTAGAGCCTCCATTTTTGCGCGCTGGTCGAAGTCTCGTGGCCCTCTGTCAGAATCCAGAGTTTCAAGAAGATCGGAGGGGGTCAAAATTTCGGCCAAAAACGACAGTGTTACCCCTTATGTTTTTTTTTTCAGGTCAAAACTTTGACATCTGATATCTCGGCTCTGGAAGGGTCTAGAGCCTCCATTTTTGCGCGCTGGTCGAAGTCTCGTGGCCCTCTGTCAGAATCCAGAGTTTCAAGAAGATCGGAGGGGGTCAAAATTTCAGCCAAAAACGACAGTGTTACCCCTTATCTTTTTTTTTTTCAGGTCAAAACTTTGACATCCGATATCTCGGCTCTGGAAGGGTCTAGAGCCTCCATTTTTGCGCGCTGGTCGAAGTCTCGTGGCCCTCTGTCAGAATCCAGAGTTTCAAGAAGATCGGAGGGGGTCAAAATTTCGGCCAAAAACGACAGTGTTACCCCTTATGTTTTTTTTTTCGGGTCAAAACTTTGACATCCGATATCTCGGCTCTGGAAGGGTCTAGAGCCTCCATTTTTGCGCGCTGGTCGAAGTCTCGTGGCCCTCTGTCAGAATCCAGAGTTTCAAGAAGATCGGAGGGGGTCAAAATTTCGGCCAAAAACGACAGTGTTACCCCTTATGTTTTTTTTTCAGGTCAAAACTTTGACATCCGATATCTCGGCTCTGGAAGGGTCTAGAGCCTCCATTTTTGCGCGCTGGTCGAAGTCTCGTGGCCCTCTGTCAGAATCCAGAGTTTCAAGAAGATCGGAGGGGGTCAAAATTTCGGCCAAAAACGACAGTGTTACCCCTTATGTTTTTTTTCAGGTCAAAACTTTGACATCCGATATCTCGGCTCTGGAAGGGTCTAGAGCCTCCATTTTTGCGCGCTGGTCGAAGTCTCGTGGCCCTCTGTCAGAATCCAGAGTTTCAAGAAGATCGGAGGGGGTCAAAATTTCGGCCAAAAACGACAGTGTTACCCCTTATGTTTTTTTTTTCAGGTCAAAACTTTGACATCTGATATCTCGGCTCTGGAAGGGTCTAGAGCCTCCATTTTTGCGCGCTGGTCGAAGTCTCGTGGCCCTCTGTCAGAATCCAGAGTTTCAAGAAGATCGGAGGGGGTCAAAATTTCGGCCAAAAACGACAGTGTTACCCCTTATGTTTTTTTTTTTCAGGTCAAAACTTTGACATCCGATATCTCGGCTCTGGAAGGGTCTAGAGCCTCCATTTTTGCGCGCTGGTCGAAGTCTCGTGGCCCTCTGTCAGAATCCAGAGTTTCAAGAAGATCGGAGGGGGTCAAAATTTCGGCCAAAAACGACAGTGTTACCCCTTATGTTTTTTTTTCAGGTAAAAACTTTGACATCCGATATCTCGGCTCTGGAAGGGTCTAGAGCCTCCATTTTTGCGCGCTGGTCGAAGTCTCGTGGCCCTCTGTCAGAATCCAGAGTTTCAAGAAGATCGGAGGGGGTCAAAATTTCGGCCAAAAACGACAGTGTTACCCCTTATGTTTTTTTTTTCAGGTCAAAACTTTGACATCCGATATCTCGGCTCTGGAAGGGTCTAGAGCCTCCATTTTTGCGCGCTGGTCGAAGTCTCGTGGCCCTCTGTCAGAATCCAGAGTTTCAAGAAGATCGGAGGGGGTCAAAATTTCGGCCAAAAACGACAGTTTTACCCCTTATGTTTGTTTTCAGGTCAAAACTTTGACATCCGATATCTCGGCTCTGGAAGGGTCTAGAGCCTCCATTTTTGCGCGCTGGTCGAAGTCTTGTGGCCCTCTGTCAGAATCCAGAGTTTCAAGAAGATCGGAGGGGGTCAAAATTTCGGCAAAAAAAAAAAATGACAGTGTTACCCCTTATGTTTTTTTTTCAGGTCCAAATTTTGACCTTCGATATCTCAGCTCTGGAAGTGTCTAGAGCCTCCATTTTTGCGCGCTGGTCGAAGTCTCGTGGCCCTCTGTCAGAATCCAGAGTTTCAAGAAGATCGGAGGGGGTCAAAATTTCGGCCAAAAAAATATGACAGTGTTACCCCTTATGTTTTTTTTTCAGCTCCAAATTTTGACCTTCGATATCTCGGCTCTGGAAGGGTCTAGAGCCTCCATTTTTGCGCGCTGGTCGAAGTCTCGTGGCCCTCTGTCAGAATCCAGAGTTTCAAGAAGATCGGAGGGGGTCAAAATTTCGGCCAAAAACGACAGTGTTACCCCTTATGTTTTTTTTCAGGTCAAAACTTTGACATCCGATATCTCGGCTCTGGAAGGGTCTAGAGCCTCCAATTTTGCGCGCTGGTCGAAGTCTCGTGGCCCTCTGTCACAATCCAGAGTTTCAAGAAGATCGGAGGGGGTCAAAATTTCGGTCAAAAACGACAGTGTTACCCCTTATGTTTTTTTTTCAGGTCAAAACTTTGACATCCGATATCTCGGCTCTGGAAGGGTCTAGAGCCTCCATTTTTGCGCGCTGGTCGAAGTCTCGTGGCCCTCTGTCAGAATCCAGAGTTTCAAGAAGATCGGAGGGGGTCAAAATTTCGGCCAAAAACGACAGTGTTACCCCTTATGTTTTTTTATCAGGTCAAAACTTTGACATCCGATATCTCGGCTCTGGAAGGGTCTAGAGCCTCCATTTTTGCGCGCTGGTCGAAGTCTCGTGGCCCTCTTTTAGAATCCAGAGTTTCAAGAAGATCGGAGGGGGTCAAAATTTCGGCCAAAAACGACAGTGTTACCCCTTATGTTTTTTTTTTCGGGTCAAAACTTTGACATCCGATATATCGGCTCTGGAAGGGTCTAGAGCCTCCATTTTTGCGCGCTGGTCGAAGTCTCGTGGCCCTCTGTCAGAATCCAGAGTTTCAAGAAGATCGGAGGGGGTCAAAATTTCGGCCAAAAACGACAGTGTTACCCCTTATGTTTTTTTTTTTCGGGTCAAAACTTTGACATCCGATATCTCGACTCTGGAAGGGTCTAGAGCCTCCATTTTTGCGCGCTGGTCGAAGTCTCGTGGCCCTCTGTCAGAATCCAGAGTTTCAAGAAGATCGGAGGGGGTCAAAATTTCGGCCAAAAACGACAGTGTTACCCCTTATGTTTTTTTTTCAGGTCAAAACTTTGACATCCGATATCTCGGCTCTGGAAGGGTCTAGAGCCTCCATTTTTGCGCGCTGGTCGAAGTCTCGTGGCCCTCTGTCAGAATCCAGAGTTTCAAGAAGATCGGAGGGGGTCAAAATTTCGGCCAAAAACGACAGTGTTACCCCTTATGTTTTTTTTTCAGGTCAAAACTTTGACATCCGATATCTCGGCTCTGGAAGGGTCTAGAGCCTCCATTTTTGCGCGCTGGTCGAAGTCTCGTGGCCCTCTGTCAGAATCCAGAGTTTCAAGAAGATCGGAGGGGGTCAAAATTTCGGCCAAAAACGACAGTGTTACCCCTTATGTTTGTTTTCAGGTCAAAACTTTGACATCCGATATCTCGGCTCTGGAAGTGTCTAGAGCCTCCATTTTTGCGCGCTGGTCGAAGTCTCGTGGCCCTCTGTCAGAATCCAGAGTTTCAAGAAGATCAGAGGGGGTCAAAATTTCGGCCAAAAACGACAGTGTTACCCCTTATGTTTTTTTTCAGGTCAAAACTTTGACATCCGATATCTCGGCTCTGGAAGGGTCTAGAGCCTCCATTTTTGCGCGCTGGTCGAAGTCTCGTGGCCCTCTGTCACAATCCAGAGTTTCAAGAAGATCGGAGGGGGTCAAAATTTCGGCCAAAAAAAAAAAAATGACAGTGTTACCCCTTATGTTTTTTTTTTCAGCTCCAAATTTTGACCTTCGATATCTCGGCTCTGGAAGGGTCTAGAGCCTCCATTTTTGCGCGCTGGTCGAAGTCTCGTGGCCCTCTGTCAGAATACAGAGTTTCAAGAAGATCGGAGGGGGTCAAAATTTCGGCCAAAAAAAAAAAATGACAGTGTTACCCCTTATGTTTTTTTTTTCAGGTCCAAATTTTGACCTTCGATATCTCGGCTCTGGAAGGGTCTAGAGCCTCCATTTTTGCGCGCTGGTCAAAGTCTCGGGGCCCTCTGTCAGAATCCAGAGTTTCAAGAAGATCGGAGGGGGTCAAAATTTCGGCCAAAAAAAAAAAATGACAGTGTTACCCCTTATGTTTTTTTTTCAGGTCCAAATTTTGACCTTCGATATCTCGGCTCTGGAAGGGTCTAGAGCCTCCATTTTTGCGCGCTGGTCGAAGTCTCGTGGCCCTCTGTCAGAATCCAGAGTTTCAAGAAGATCGGAGGGGGTCAAAATTTCGGCCAAAAAAAAAATGACAGTGTTACCCCTTATGTTTTTTTTTTCAGGTCCAAATTTTGACCTTCGATATTTCGGCTCTGGAAGGGTCTAGAGCCTCCATTTTTGCGCGCTGGTCGAAGTCTCGTGGCCCTCTGTCAGAATCCAGAGTTTCAAGAAGATCGGAGGGGGTCAAAATTTCGGCCAAAAAAAAAAATGACAGTGTTACCCCTTATGTTTTTTTTTTTCAGGTCCAAATTTTGACCTTCGATATTTCGGCTCTGGAAGGGTCTAGAGCCTCCATTTTTGCGCGCTGGTCGAAGTTTCGTGGCCCTCTGTCAGAATCCAGAGTTTCAAGAAGATCGGAGGGGGTCAAAATTTCGGCCAAAAAAAAATGACAGTGTAACCCCTTATGTTTTTTTTTCAGGTCAAAATTTTGACCTTCGATATCTCGGCTCTGGAAGGGTCTAGAGCCTCCATTTTTGCGCGCTGGTCGAAGTCTCGTGGCCCTCTGTCAGAATACAGAGTTTCAAGAAGATCGGAGGGGGTCAAAATTTCGGCCAAAAAAAAAAAAAATGACAGTGTTACCCCTTATGTTTTTTTTTTCAGGTCCAAATTTTGACCTTCGATATCTCGGCTCTGGAAGGGTCTAGAGCCTCCATTTTTGCGCGCTGGTCGAAGTCTCGGGGCCCTCTGTCAGAATCCAGAGTTTCAAGAAGATCGGAGGGGGTCAAAATTTCGGCCAAAAAAAAAAAATGACAGTGTTACCCCTTATGTTTTTTTTTCAGGTCCAAATTTTGACCTTCGATATCTCGGCTCTGGAAGGGTCTAGAGCCTCCATTTTTGCGCGCTGGTCGAAGTCTCGTGGCCCTCTGTCAGAATCCAGAGTTTCAAGAAGATCGGAGGGGGTCAAAATTTCGGCCAAAAAAAAAATGACAGTGTTACCCCTTATGTTTTTTTTTCAGGTCCAAATTTTGACCTTCGATATTTCGGCTCTGGAAGGGTCTAGAGCCTCCATTTTTGCGCGCTGGTCGAAGTCTCGTGGCCCTCTGTCAGAATCCAGAGTTTCAAGAAGATCGGAGGGGGTCAAAATTTCGGCCAAAAAAAAAAATGACAGTGTTACCCCTTATATTTTTTTTTTCAGGTCCAAATTTTGACCTTCGATATTTCGGCTCTGGAAGGGTCTAGAGCCTCCATTTTTGCGCGCTGGTCGAAGTTTCGTGGCCCTCTGTCAGAATCCAGAGTTTCAAGAAGATCGGAGGGGGTCAAAATTTCGGCCAAAAACGACAGTGTTACCCCTTATGTTTTTTTTCAGGTCAAAACTTTGACATCCGATATCTCGGCTCTGGAAGGGTCTAGAGCCTCCAATTTTGCGCGCTGGTTGAAGTCTCGTGGCCCTCTGTCACAATCCAGAGTTTCAAGAAGATCGGAGGGGGTCAAAATTTCGGTCAAAAATGACAGTGTTACCCCTTATGTTTTTTTTTCAGGTCAAAACTTTGACATCCGATATCTCGGCTCTGGAAGGGTCTAGAGCCTCCATTTTTGCGCGCTGGTCGAAGTCTCGTGGCCCTCTGTCAGAATCCAGAGTTTCAAGAAGATCGGAGGGGGTCAAAATTTCGGCCAAAAACGACAGTGTTACCCCTTATGTTTTTTTATCAGGTCAAAACTTTGACATCCGATATCTCGGCTCTGGAAGGGTCTAGAGCCTCCATTTTTGCGCGCTGGTCGAAGTCTCGTGGCCCTCTTTTAGAATCCAGAGTTTCAAGAAGATCGGAGGGGGTCAAAATTTCGGCCAAAAACGACAGTGTTACCCCTTATGTTTTTTTTTTCGGGTCAAAACTTTGACATCCGATATATCGGCTCTGGAAGGGTCTAGAGCCTCCATTTTTGCGCGCTGGTCGAAGTCTCGTGGCCCTCTGTCAGAATCCAGAGTTTCAAGAAGATCGGAGGGGGTCAAAATTTCGGCCAAAAACGACAGTGTTACCCCTTATGTTTTTTTTTTTCGGGTCAAAACTTTGACATCCGATATCTCGACTCTGGAAGGGTCTAGAGCCTCCATTTTTGCGCGCTGGTCGAAGTCTCGTGGCCCTCTGTCAGAATCCAGAGTTTCAAGAAGATCGGAGGGGGTCAAAATTTCGGCCAAAAACGACAGTGTTACCCCTTATGTTTTTTTTTCAGGTCAAAACTTTGACATCCGATATCTCGGCTCTGGAAGGGTCTAGAGCCTCCATTTTTGCGCGCTGGTCGAAGTCTCGTGGCCCTCTGTCAGAATCCAGAGTTTCAAGAAGATCGGAGGGGGTCAAAATTTCGGCCAAAAACGACAGTGTTACCCCTTATGTTTTTTTTTTCAGGTCAAAACTTTGACATCCGATATCTCGGCTCTGGAAGGGTCTAGAGCCTCCATTTTTGCGCGCTGGTCGAAGTCTCGTGGCCCTCTGTCAGAATCCAGAGTTTCAAGAAGATCGGAGGGGGTCAAAATTTCGGCCAAAAACGACAGTGTTACCCCTTATGTTTGTTTTCAGGTCAAAACTTTGACATCCGATATCTCGGCTCTGGAAGTGTCTAGAGCCTCCATTTTTGCGCGCTGGTCGAAGTCTCGTGGCCCTCTGTCAGAATCCAGAGTTTCAAGAAGATCAGAGGGGGTCAAAATTTCGGCCAAAAACGACAGTGTTACCCCTTATGTTTTTTTTCAGGTCAAAACTTTGACATCCGATATCTCGGCTCTGGAAGGGTCTAGAGCCTCCATTTTTGCGCGCTGGTCGAAGTCTCGTGGCCCTCTGTCACAATCCAGAGTTTCAAGAAGATCGGAGGGGGTCAAAATTTCGGCCAAAAAAAAAAAAATGACAGTGTTACCCCTTATGTTTTTTTTTTCAGCTCCAAATTTTGACCTTCGATATCTCGGCTCTGGAAGGGTCTAGAGCCTCCATTTTTGCGCGCTGGTCGAAGTCTCGTGGCCCTCTGTCAGAATACAGAGTTTCAAGAAGATCGGAGGGGGTCAAAATTTCGGCCAAAAAAAAAAAATGACAGTGTTACCCCTTATGTTTTTTTTTTCAGGTCCAAATTTTGACCTTCGATATCTCGGCTCTGGAAGGGTCTAGAGCCTCCATTTTTGCGCGCTGGTCAAAGTCTCGGGGCCCTCTGTCAGAATCCAGAGTTTCAAGAAGATCGGAGGGGGTCAAAATTTCGGCCAAAAAAAAAAAATGACAGTGTTACCCCTTATGTTTTTTTTTCAGGTCCAAATTTTGACCTTCGATATCTCGGCTCTGGAAGGGTCTAGAGCCTCCATTTTTGCGCGCTGGTCGAAGTCTCGTGGCCCTCTGTCAGAATCCAGAGTTTCAAGAAGATCGGAGGGGGTCAAAATTTCGGCCAAAAAAAAAATGACAGTGTTACCCCTTATGTTTTTTTTTTCAGGTCCAAATTTTGACCTTCGATATTTCGGCTCTGGAAGGGTCTAGAGCCTCCATTTTTGCGCGCTGGTCGAAGTCTCGTGGCCCTCTGTCAGAATCCAGAGTTTCAAGAAGATCGGAGGGGGTCAAAATTTCGGCCAAAAAAAAAAATGACAGTGTTACCCCTTATGTTTTTTTTTTCAGGTCCAAATTTTGACCTTCGATATTTCGGCTCTGGAAGGGTCTAGAGCCTCCATTTTTGCGCGCTGGTCGAAGTTTCGTGGCCCTCTGTCAGAATCCAGAGTTTCAAGAAGATCGGAGGGGGTCAAAATTTCGGCCAAAAAAAAATGACAGTGTAACCCCTTATGTTTTTTTTTCAGGTCAAAATTTTGACCTTCGATATCTCGGCTCTGGAAGGGTCTAGAGCCTCCATTTTTGCGCGCTGGTCGAAGTCTCGTGGCCCTCTGTCAGAATACAGAGTTTCAAGAAGATCGGAGGGGGTCAAAATTTCGGCCAAAAAAAAAAAAATGACAGTGTTACCCCTTATGTTTTTTTTTTCAGGTCCAAATTTTGACCTTCGATATCTCGGCTCTGGAAGGGTCTAGAGCCTCCATTTTTGCGCGCTGGTCAAAGTCTCGGGGCCCTCTGTCAGAATCCAGAGTTTCAAGAAGATCGGAGGGGGTCAAAATTTCGGCCAAAAAAAAAAAATGACAGTGTTACCCCTTATGTTTTTTTTTCAGGTCCAAATTTTGACCTTCGATATCTCGGCTCTGGAAGGGTCTAGAGCCTCCATTTTTGCGCGCTGGTCGAAGTCTCGTGGCCCTCTGTCAGAATCCAGAGTTTCAAGAAGATCGGAGGGGGTCAAAATTTCGGCCAAAAAAAAAATGACAGTGTTACCCCTTATGTTTTTTTTTTCAGGTCCAAATTTTGACCTTCGATATTTCGGCTCTGGAAGGGTCTAGAGCCTCCATTTTTGCGCGCTGGTCGAAGTCTCGTGGCCCTCTGTCAGAATCCAGAGTTTCAAGAAGATCGGAGGGGGTCAAAATTTCGGCCAAAAAAAAAAATGACAGTGTTACCCCTTATGTTTTTTTTTTCAGGTCCAAATTTTGACCTTCGATATTTCGGCTCTGGAAGGGTCTAGAGCCTCCATTTTTGCGCGCTGGTCGAAGTTTCGTGGCCCTCTGTCAGAATCCAGAGTTTCAAGAAGATCGGAGGGGGTCAAAATTTCGGCCAAAAAAAAATGACAGTGTAACCCCTTATGTTTTTTTTTCAGGTCAAAATTTTGACCTTCGATATCTCGGCTCTGGAAGGGTCTAGAACCTCCATTTTTGCGTGCTGGTCGAAGTCTCGTGGCCCTCTGTCAGAATCCAGAGTTTCAAGAAGATCGGAGGGGGTCAAAATTTCGGCCAAAAAAAAAATGACAGTGTTACCCCTTATGTTTTTTTTTTCAGCTCCAAATTTTGACCTTCGATATCTCGGCTCTGGAAGGGTCTAGAGCCTCCATTTTTGCGCGCTGGTCGAAATCTCGTGGCCCTCTGTCAGAATCCGGAGTTTCAAGAAGATCGGAGGGGGTCAAAATTTCGGCCAAAAACGACAGTGTTACCCCTTATGTTTTTTTTTCAGGTCAAAACTTTGACATCCGATATCTCGGCTCTGGAAGGGTCTAGAGCCTCCAATTTTGCGCGCTGGTCGAAGTCTCGTGGCCCTCTGTCACAATCCAGAGTTTCAAGAAGATCGGAGGGGGTCAAAATTTCGGTCAAAAACGACAGTGTTACCCCTTATGTTTTTTTTTCAGGTCAAAACTTTGACATCCGATATCTCGGCTCTGGAAGGGTCTAGAGCCTCCATTTTTGCGCGCTGGTCGAAGTCTCGTGGCCCTCTGTCAGAATCCAGAGTTTCAAGAAGATCGGAGGGGGTCAAAATTTCGGCCAAAAACGACAGTGTTACCCCTTATGTTTTTTTATCAGGTCAAAACTTTGACATCCGATATCTCGGCTCTGGAAGGGTCTAGAGCCTCCATTTTTGCGCGCTGGTCGAAGTCTCGTGGCCCTCTTTTAGAATCCAGAGTTTCAAGAAGATCGGAGGGGGTCAAAATTTCGGCCAAAAACGACAGTGTTACCCCTTATGTTTTTTTTTTCGGGTCAAAACTTTGACATCCGATATATCGGCTCTGGAAGGGTCTAGAGCCTCCATTTTTGCGCGCTGGTCGAAGTCTCGTGGCCCTCTGTCAGAATCCAGAGTTTCAAGAAGATCGGAGGGGGTCAAAATTTCGGCCAAAAACGACAGTGTTACCCCTTATGTTTTTTTTTTTTCGGGTCAAAACTTTGACATCCGATATCTCGACTCTGGAAGGGTCTAGAGCCTCCATTTTTGCGCGCTGGTCGAAGTCTCGTGGCCCTCTGTCAGAATCCAGAGTTTCAAGAAGATCGGAGGGGGTCAAAATTTCAGCCAAAAACGACAGTGTTACCCCTTATGTTTTTTTTTTCAGGTCAAAACTTTGACATCCGATATCTCGGCTCTGGAAGGGTCTAGAGCCTCCATTTTTGCGCGCTGGTCGAAGTCTCGTGGCCCTCTGTCAGAATCCAGAGTTTCAAGAAGATCGGAGGGGGTCAAAATTTCGGCCAAAAACGACAGTGTTACCCCTTATGTTTTTTTTTCGGGTCAAAACTTTGACATCCGATATCTCGGCTCTGGAAGGGTCTAGAGCCTCCATTTTTGCGCGCTGGTTGAAGTCTCGTGGCCCTCTGTCAGAATCCAGAGTTTCAAGAAGATCGGAGGGGGTCAAAAATTTCGGCCAAAAACGACAGTGTTACCCCTTATGTTTTTTTTTTCAGGTCAAAACTTTGACATCCGATATCTCGGCTCTGGAAGGGTCTAGAGCCTCCATTTTTGCGCGCTGGTCGAAGTCTCGTGGCCCTCTGTCAGAATCCAGAGTTTCAAGAAGATCGGAGGGGGTCAAAATTTCGGCCAAAAACGACAGTGTTACCCCTTATGTTTTTTTTTCAGGTCAAAACTTTGACATCCGATATCTCGGCTCTGGAAGGGTCTAGAGCCTCCATTTTTGCGCGCTGGTCGAAGTCTCGTGGCCCTCTGTCAGAATCCAGAGTTTCAAGAAGATCGGAGGGGGTCAAAATTTCGGCCAAAAACGACAGTGTTACCCCTTATGTTTTTTTTTCAGGTCAAAACTTTGACATCCGATATCTCGGCTCTGGATGGGTCTAGAGCCTCCATTTTTGCGCGCTGGTCGAAGTCTCGTGGCCCTCTGTCAGAATCCAGAGTTTCAAGAAGATCGGAGGGGGTCAAAATTTCGGCCAAAAACGACAGTGTTACCCCTTATGTTTTTTTTTTCAGGTCAAAACTTTGACATTCGATATCTCGGCTCTGGAAGGGTCTAGAGCCTCCATTTTTGCGCGCTGGTCGAAGTCTCGTGGCCCTCTGTCAGAATCCAGAGTTTCAAGAAGATCGGAGGGGGTCAAAATTTCGGCCAAAAACGACAGTGTTACCCCTTATGTTTTTTTTTCAGGTCAAAACTTTGACATCCGATATCTCGGCTCTGGAAGGGTCTAGAGCCTCCATTTTTGCGCGCTGGTCGAAGTCTCGTGGCCCTCTGTCAGAATCCAGAGTTTCAAGAAGATCGGAGGGGGTCAAAATTTCGGCCAAAAACGACAGTGTTACCCCTTATGTTTTTTTTTCAGGTCAAAACTTTGACATCCGATATCTCGGCTCTGGAAGGGTCTAGAGCCTCCATTTTTGCGCGCTGGTCGAAGTCTCGTGGCCCTCTGTCAGAATCCAGAGTTTCAAGAAGATCGGAGGGGGTCAAAATTTCGGCCAAAAACGACAGTGTTACCCCTTATGTTTTTTTTCAGGTCAAAACTTTGACATCCGATATCTCGGCTCTGGAAGGGTCTAGAGCCTCCATTTTTGCGCGCTGGTCGAAGTCTCGTGGCCCTCTGTCAGAATCCAGAGTTTCAAGAAGATCGGAGGGGGTCAAAATTTCGGCCAAAAACGACAGTGTTACCCCTTATGTTTTTTTTTTTCGGGTCAAAACTTTGACATCCGATATCTCGACTCTGGAAGGGTCTAGAGCCTCCATTTTTGCGCGCTGGTCGAAGTCTCATGGCCCTCTGTCAGAATCCAGAGTTTCAAGAAGATCGGAGGGGGTCAAAATTTCAGCCAAAAACGACAGTGTTACCCCTTATGTTTTTTTTTTCAGGTCAAAACTTTGACATCCGATATCTCGGCTCTGGAAGGGTCTAGAGCCTCCATTTTTGCGCGCTGGTCGAAGTCTCGTGGCCCTCTGTCAGAATCCAGAGTTTCAAGAAGATCGGAGGGGGTCAAAATTTCGGCCAAAAACGACAGTGTTACCCCTTATGTTTTTTTTTCGGGTCAAAACTTTGACATCCGATATCTCGGCTCTGGAAGGGTCTAGAGCCTCCATTTTTGCGCGCTGGTCGAAGTCTCGTGGCCCTCTGTCAGAATCCAGAATTTCAAGAAGATCGGAGGGGGTCAAAAATTTCGGCCAAAAACGACAGTGTTACCCCTTATGTTTTTTTTTCAGGTCAAAACTTTGACATCCGATATCTCGGCTCTGGAAGGGTCTAGAGCCTCCATTTTTGCGCGCTGGTCGAAGTCTCGTGGCCCTCTGTCAGAATCCAGAGTTTCAAGAAGATCGGAGGGGGTCAAAATTTCGGCCAAAAACGACAGTGTTACCCCTTATGTTTTTTTTTCAGGTCAAAACTTTGACATCCGATATCTCGGCTCTGGAAGGGTCTAGAGCCTCCATTTTTGCGCGCTGGTCGAAGTCTCGTGGCCCTCTGTCAGAATCCAGAGTTTCAAGAAGATCGGAGGGGGTCAAAATTTCGGCCAAAAACGACAGTGTTACCCCTTATGTTTTTTTTTTCAGGTCAAAACTTTGACATCCGATATCTCGGCTCTGGATGGGTCTAGAGCCTCCATTTTTGCGCGCTGGTCGAAGTCTCGTGGCCCTCTGTCAGAATCCAGAGTTTCAAGAAGATCGGAGGGGGTCAAAATTTCGGCCAAAAACGACAGTGTTACCCCTTATGTTTTTTTTTTCAGGTCAAAACTTTGACATTCGATATCTCGGCTCTGGAAGGGTCTAGAGCCTCCATTTTTGCGCGCTGGTCGAAGTCTCGTGGCCCTCTGTCAGAATCCAGAGTTTCAAGAAGATCGGAGGGGGTCAAAATTTCGGCCAAAAACGACAGTGTTACCCCTTATGTTTTTTTTTCAGGTCAAAACTTTGACATCCGATATCTCGGCTCTGGAAGGGTCTAGAGCCTCCATTTTTGCGCGCTGGTCGAAGTCTCGTGGCCCTCTGTCAGAATCCAGAGTTTCAAGAAGATCGGAGGGGGTCAAAATTTCGGCCAAAAACGACAGTGTTACCCCTTATGTTTTTTTTTCAGGTCAAAACTTTGACATCCGATATCTCGGCTCTGGAAGGGTCTAGAGCCTCCATTTTTGCGCGCTGGTCGAAGTCTCGTGGCCCTCTGTCAGAATCCAGAGTTTCAAGAAGATCGGAGGGGGTCAAAATTTCGGCCAAAAACGACAGTGTTACCCCTTATGTTTTTTTTTTCAGGTCAAAACTTTGACATCCGATATCTCGGCTCTGGAAGGGTCTAGAGCCTCCATTTTTGCGCGCTGGTCGAAGTCTCGTGGCCCTCTGTCAGAATCCAGAGTTTCAAGAAGATCGGAGGGGGTCAAAATTTCGGCCAAAAACGACAGTGTTACCCCTTATGTTTGTTTTCAGGTCAAAACTTTGACATCCGATATCTCGGCTCTGGAAGTGTCTAGAGCCTCCATTTTTGCGCGCTGGTCGAAGTCTCGTGGCCCTCTGTCAGAATCCAGAGTTTCAAGAAGATCAGAGGGGGTCAAAATTTCGGCCAAAAACGACAGTGTTACCCCTTATGTTTTTTTTCAGGTCAAAACTTTGACATCCGATATCTCGGCTCTGGAAGGGTCTAGAGCCTCCATTTTTGCGCGCTGGTCGAAGTCTCGTGGCCCTCTGTCACAATCCAGAGTTTCAAGAAGATCGGAGGGGGTCAAAATTTCGGCCAAAAAAAAAAAATGACAGTGTTACCCCTTATGTTTTTTTTTTCAGCTCCAAATTTTGACCTTCGATATCTCGGCTCTGGAAGGGTCTAGAGCCTCCATTTTTGCGCGCTGGTCGAAGTCTCGTGGCCCTCTGTCAGAATACAGAGTTTCAAGAAGATCGGAGGGGGTCAAAATTTCGGCCAAAAAAAAAAATGACAGTGTTACCCCTTATGTTTTTTTTTTCAGGTCCAAATTTTGACCTTCGATATCTCGGCTCTGGAAGGGTCTAGAGCCTCCATTTTTGCGCGCTGGTCAAAGTCTCGGGGCCCTCTGTCAGAATCCAGAGTTTCAAGAAGATCGGAGGGGGTCAAAATTTCGGCCAAAAAAAAAAAATGACAGTGTTACCCCTTATGTTTTTTTTTCAGGTCCAAATTTTGACCTTCGATATCTCGGCTCTGGAAGGGTCTAGAGCCTCCATTTTTGCGCGCTGGTCGAAGTCTCGTGGCCCTCTGTCAGAATCCAGAGTTTCAAGAAGATCGGAGGGGGTCAAAATTTCGGCCAAAAAAAAAATGACAGTGTTACCCCTCATGTTTTTTTTTTCAGGTCCAAATTTTGACCTTCGATATTTCGGCTCTGGAAGGGTCTAGAGCCTCCATTTTTGCGCGCTGGTCGAAGTCTCGTGGCCCTCTGTCAGAATCCAGAGTTTCAAGAAGATCGGAGGGGGTCAAAATTTCGGCCAAAAAAAAAAATGACAGTGTTACCCCTTATGTTTTTTTTTTCAGGTCCAAATTTTGACCTTCGATATTTCGGCTCTGGAAGGGTCTAGAGCCTCCATTTTTGCGCGCTGGTCGAAGTTTCGTGGCCCTCTGTCAGAATCCAGAGTTTCAAGAAGATCGGAGGGGGTCAAAATTTCGGCCAAAAAAAAATGACAGTGTAACCCCTTATGTTTTTTTTTCAGGTCAAAATTTTGACCTTCGATATCTCGGCTCTGGAAGGGTCTAGAGCCTCCATTTTTGCGCGCTGGTCGAAGTCTCGTGGCCCACTGTCAGAATACAGAGTTTCAAGAAGATCGGAGGGGGTCAAAATTTCGGCCAAAAAAAAAAAATGACAGTGTTACCCCTTATGTTTTTTTTTTCAGGTCCAAATTTTGACCTTCGATATCTCGGCTCTGGAAGGGTCTAGAGCCTCCATTTTTGCGCGCTGGTCGAAGTCTCGTGGCCCTCTGTCAGAATCCAGAGTTTCAAGAAGATCGGAGGGGGTCAAAATTTCGGCCAAAAACGACAGTGTTACCCCTTATGTTTTTTTTTCAGGTCAAAACTTTGACATCCGATATCTCGGCTCTGGAAGGGTCTAGAGCCTCCATTTTTGCGCGCTGGTCGAAGTCTCGTGGCCCTCTGTCAGAATCCAGAGTTTCAAGAAGATCGGAGGGGGTCAAAATTTCGGCCAAAAACGACAGTGTTACCCCTTATGTTTTTTTTTCAGGTCAAAACTTTGACATCCGATATCTCGGCTCTGGAAGGGTCTAGAGCCTCCATTTTTGCGCGCTGGTCGAAGTCTCGTGGCCCTCTGTCAGAATCCAGAGTTTCAAGAAGATCGGAGGGGGTCAAAATTTCGGCCAAAAACGACAGTGTTACCCCTTATGTTTTTTTTTTTCAGGTCAAAACTTTGACATCCGATATCTCGGCTCTGGAAGGGTCTAGAGCCTCCATTTTTGCGCGCTGGTCGAAGTCTCGTGGCCCTCTGTCAGAATCCAGAGTTTCAAGAAGATCGGAGGGGGTCAAAATTTCGGCCAAAAACGACAGTGTTACCCCTTATGTTTTTTTTTTTCGGGTCAAAACTTTGACATCCGATATCTCGACTCTGGAAGGGTCTAGAGCCTCCATTTTTGCGCGCTGGTCGAAGTCTCGTGGCCCTCTGTCAGAATCCAGAGTTTCAAGAAGATCGGAGGGGGTCAAAATTTCAGCCAAAAACGACAGTGTTACCCCTTATGTTTTTTTTTTCAGGTCAAAACTTTGACATCCGATATCTCGGCTCTGGAAGGGTCTAGAGCCTCCATTTTTGCGCGCTGGTCGAAGTCTCGTGGCCCTCTGTCAGAATCCAGAGTTTCAAGAAGATCGGAGGGGGTCAAAATTTCGGCCAAAAACGACAGTGTTACCCCTTATGTTTTTTTTCGGGTCAAAACTTTGACATCCGATATCTCGGCTCTGGAAGGGTCTAGAGCCTCCATTTTTGCGCGCTGGTCGAAGTCTCGTGGCCCTCTGTCAGAATCCAGAGTTTCAAGAAGATCGGAGGGGGTCAAAAATTTCGGCCAAAAACGACAGTGTTACCCCTTATGTTTTTTTTTCAGGTCAAAACTTTGACATCCGATATCTCGGCTCTGGAAGGGTCTAGAGCCTCCATTTTTGCGCGCTGGTCGAAGTCTCGTGGCCCTCTGTCAGAATCCAGAGTTTCAAGAAGATCGGAGGGGGTCAAAATTTCGGCCAAAAACGACAGTGTTACCCCTTATGTTTTTTTTTCAGGTCAAAACTTTGACATCCGATATCTCGGCTCTGGAAGGGTCTAGAGCCTCCATTTTTGCGCGCTGGTCGAAGTCTCGTGGCCCTCTGTCAGAATCCAGAGTTTCAAGAAGATCGGAGGGGGTCAAAATTTCGGCCAAAAACGACAGTGTTACCCCTTATGTTTTTTTTTTTCAGGTCAAAACTTTGACATCCGATATCTCGGCTCTGGATGGGTCTAGAGCCTCCATTTTTGCGCGCTGGTCGAAGTCTCGTGGCCCTCTGTCAGAATCCAGAGTTTCAAGAAGATCGGAGGGGGTCAAAATTTCGGCCAAAAACGACAGTGTTACCCCTTATGTTTTTTTTTTCAGGTCAAAACTTTGACATTCGATATCTCGGCTCTGGAAGGGTCTAGAGCCTCCATTTTTGCGCGCTGGTCGAAGTCTCGTGGCCCTCTGTCAGAATCCAGAGTTTCAAGAAGATCGGAGGGGGTCAAAATTTCGGCCAAAAACGACAGTGTTACCCCTTATGTTTTTTTTCAGGTCAAAACTTTGACATCCGATATCTCGGCTCTGGAAGGGTCTAGAGCCTCCATTTTTGCGCGCTGGTCGAAGTCTCGTGGCCCTCTGTCAGAATCCAGAGTTTCAAGAAGATCGGAGGGGGTCAAAATTTCGGCCAAAAACGACAGTGTTACCCCTTATGTTTTTTTTTCAGGTCAAAACTTTGACATCCGATATCTCGGCTCTGGAAGGGTCTAGAGCCTCCATTTTTGCGCGCTGGTCGAAGTCTCGTGGCCCTCTGTCAGAATCCAGAGTTTCAAGAAGATCGGAGGGGGTCAAAATTTCGGCCAAAAACGACAGTGTTACCCCTTATGTTTTTTTTTTCAGGTCAAAACTTTGACATCCGATATCTCGGCTCTGGAAGGGTCTAGAGCCTCCATTTTTGCGCGCTGGTCGAAGTCTCGTGGCCCTCTGTCAGAATCCAGAGTTTCAAGAAGATCGGAGGGGGTCAAAATTTCGGCCAAAAACGACAGTGTTACCCCTTATGTTTGTTTTCAGGTCAAAACTTTGACATCCGATATCTCGGCTCTGGAAGTGTCTAGAGCCTCCATTTTTGCGCGCTGGTCGAAGTCTCGTGGCCCTCTGTCAGAATCCAGAGTTTCAAGAAGATCAGAGGGGGTCAAAATTTCGGCCAAAAACGACAGTGTTACCCCTTATGTTTTTTTTCAGGTCAAAACTTTGACATCCGATATCTCGGCTCTGGAAGGGTCTAGAGCCTCCATTTTTGCGCGCTGGTCGAAGTCTCGTGGCCCTCTGTCACAATCCAGAGTTTCAAGAAGATCGGAGGGGGTCAAAATTTCGGCCAAAAAAAAAAAATGACAGTGTTACCCCTTATGTTTTTTTTTTCAGCTCCAAATTTTGACCTTCGATATCTCGGCTCTGGAAGGGTCTAGAGCCTCCATTTTTGCGCGCTGGTCGAAGTCTCGTGGCCCTCTGTCAGAATACAGAGTTTCAAGAAGATCGGAGGGGGTCAAAATTTCGGCCAAAAAAAAAAATGACAGTGTTACCCCTTATGTTTTTTGTTCAGGTCCAAATTTTGACCTTCGATATCTCGGCTCTGGAAGGGTCTAGAGCCTCCATTTTTGCGCGCTGGTCAAAGTCTCGGGGCCCTCTGTCAGAATCCAGAGTTTCAAGAAGATCGGAGGGGGTCAAAATTTCGGCCAAAAAAAAAAAATGACAGTGTTACCCCTTATGTTTTTTTTCAGGTCCAAATTTTGACCTTCGATATCTCGGCTCTGGAAGGGTCTAGAGCCTCCATTTTTGCGCGCTGGTCGAAGTCTCGTGGCCCTCTGTCAGAATCCAGAGTTTCAAGAAGATCGGAGGGGGTCAAAATTTCGGCCAAAAAAAAAATGACAGTGTTACCCCTTATGTTTTTTTTTTCAGGTCCAAATTTTGACCTTCGATATTTCGGCTCTGGAAGGGTCTAGAGCCTCCATTTTTGCGCGCTGGTCGAAGTCTCGTGGCCCTCTGTCAGAATCCAGAGTTTCAAGAAGATCGGAGGGGGTCAAAATTTCGGCCAAAAAAAAAAATGACAGTGTTACCCCTTATGTTTTTTTTTTCAGGTCCAAATTTTGACCTTCGATATTTCGGCTCTGGAAGGGTCTAGAGCCTCCATTTTTGCGCGCTGGTCGAAGTTTCGTGGCCCTCTGTCAGAATCCAGAGTTTCAAGAAGATCGGAGGGGGTCAAAATTTCGGCCAAAAAAAAATGACAGTGTAACCCCTTATGTTTTTTTTTCAGGTCAAAATTTTGACCTTCGATATCTCGGCTCTGGAAGGGTCTAGAGCCTCCATTTTTGCGCGCTGGTCGAAGTCTCGTGGCCCTCTGTCAGAATACAGAGTTTCAAGAAGATCGGAGGAGGTCAAAATTTCGGCCAAAAAAAAAAATGACAGTGTTACCCCTTATGTTTTTTTTTCAGGTCCAAATTTTGACCTTCGATATCTCGGCTCTGGAAGGGTCTAGAGCCTCCATTTTTGCGCGCTGGTCGAAGTCTCGTGGCCCTCTGTCAGAATCCAGAGTTTCAAGAAGATCGGAGGGGGTCAAAATTTCGGCCAAAAAAAAAAATGACAGTGTTACCCCTTATGTTTTTTTTTTCAGGTCCAAATTTTGACCTTCGATATTTCGGCTCTGGAAGGGTCTAGAGCCTCCATTTTTGCGCGCTGGTCGAAGTCTCGTGGCCCTCTGTCAGAATCCAGAGTTTCAAGAAGATCGGAGGGGGTCAAAATTTCGGCCAAAAAAAAAAATGACAGTGTTACCCCTTATGTTTTTTTTTTCAGGTCCAAATTTTGACCTTCGATATTTCGGCTCTGGAAGGGTCTAGAGCCTCCATTTTTGCGCGCTGGTCGAAGTTTCGTGGCCCTCTGTCAGAATCCAGAGTTTCAAGAAGATCGGAGGGGGTCAAAATTTCGGCCAAAAAAAAATGACAGTGTAACCCCTTATGTTTTTTTTTCAGGTCAAAATTTTGACCTTCGATATCTCGGCTCTGGAAGGGTCTAGAACCTCCATTTTTGCGTGCTGGTCGAAGTCTCGTGGCCCTCTGTCAGAATCCAGAGTTTCAAGAAGATCGGAGGGGGTCAAAATTTCGGCCAAAAAAAAAATGACAGTGTTACCCCTTATGTTTTTTTTCAGCTCCAAATTTTGACCTTCGATATCTCGGCTCTGGAAGGGTCTAGAGCCTCCATTTTTGCGCGCTGGTCGAAATCTCGTGGCCCTCTGTCAGAATCCGGAGTTTCAAGAAGATCGGAGGGGGTCAAAATTTCGGCCAAAAAAAAAATGACAGTGTTACCCCTTATGTTTTTTTTTTCAGGTCCAAATTTTGACCTTCGATATTTCGGCTCTGGAAGGGTCTAGAGCCTCCATTTTTGCGCGCTGGTCGAAGTCTCGTGGCCCTCTGTCAGAATCCAGAGTTTCAAGAAGATCGGAGGGGGTCAAAATTTCGGCCAAAAAAAAAAAAAAAAATGACAGTGTTACCCCTTATGTTTTTTTTTTCAGGTCAAAATTTTGACCTTCGATATCTCGGCTCTGGAAGGGTCTAGAACCTCCATTTTTGCGTGCTGGTCGAAGTCTCGTGGCCCTCTGTCAGAATCCAGAGTTTCAAGAAGATCGGAGGGGGTCAAAATTTCGGCCAAAAAAAAAATGACAGTGTTACCCCTTATGTTTTTTTTTTTTCAGGTCCAAATTTTGACCTTCGATATCTCGGCTCTGGAAGGGTCTAGAGCCTCCATTTTTGCGCGCTGGTCGAAGTCTCGTGGCCCTCTGTCAGAATCCAGAGTTTCAAGAAGATCGGAGGGGGTCAAAATTTCGGCCAAAAAAAAAATGACAGTGTTACCCCTTATGTTTTTTTTTCAGGTCCAAATTTTGACCTTCGATATCTCGGCTCTGGAAGGGTCTAGAGCCTCCAATTTTGCGCGCTGGTCGAAGTCTCGTGGCCCTCTGTCAGAATCCAGAGTTTCAAGAAGATCGGAGGGGGTCAAAATTTTTGCCAAAAAAAAAAAAAAAAAAAAGTTTTACCCCTTATGTTTTTTTTTTCAGCTCCAAATTTTGACCTTCGATATCTCGGCTCTGGAAGGGTCTAGAGCCTCCATTTTTGCGCGCTGGTCGAAGTCTCGTGGCCCTCTGTCAGAATCCAGAGTTTCAAGAAGATCGGAGGGGGTCAAAATTTCGGCCAAAAAAAAATGACAGTGTTACCCCTTATGTTTTTTTTTTCAGGTCAAAATGTTGACCTTCAATATCTTGGCTCTGGAAGGGTCTAGAGCCTCCATTTTTGCGCGCTGGTCGAAGTCTCGTGGCCCTCTGTCAGAATCCAGAGTTTCAAGAAGATCGGAGGGGGTCAAAATTTCGGCCAAAAACGACAGTGTTACCCCTTATGTTTTTTTTTCAGGTCAAAACTTTGACATCCGATATCTCGGCTCTGGAAGGGTCTAGAGCCTCCATTTTTGCGCGCTGGTCGAAGTCTCGTGGCCCTCTGTCAGAATCCAGAGTTTCAAGAAGATCGGAGGGGGTCAAAATTTCGGCCAAAAACGACAGTGTTACCCCTTATGTTTTTTTTTTCAGGTCAAAACTTTGACATCCGATATCTCGGCTCTGGAAGGGTCTAGAGCCTCCATTTTTGCGCGCTGGTCGAAGTCTCGTGGCCCTCTGTCAGAATCCAGAGTTTCAAGAAGATCGGAGGGGGTCAAAATTTCGGCCAAAAACGACAGTGTTACCCCTTATGTTTTTTTTTTTCGGGTCAAAACTTTGACATCCGATATCTCGACTCTGGAAGGGTCTAGAGCCTCCATTTTTGCGCGCTGGTCGAAGTCTCGTGGCCCTCTGTCAGAATCCAGAGTTTCAAGAAGATCGGAGGGGGTCAAAATTTCAGCCAAAAACGACAGTGTTACCCCTTATGTTTTTTTTTTCAGGTCAAAACTTTGACATCCGATATCTCGGCTCTGGAAGGGTCTAGAGCCTCCATTTTTGCGCGCTGGTCGAAGTCTCGTGGCCCTCTGTCAGAATCCAGAGTTTCAAGAAGATCGGAGGGGGTCAAAATTTCGGCCAAAAACGACAGTGTTACCCCTTATGTTTTTTTTTCGGGTCAAAACTTTGACATCCGATATCTCGGCTCTGGAAGGGTCTAGAGCCTCCATTTTTGCGCGCTGGTCGAAGTCTCGTGGCCCTCTGTCAGAATCCAGAGTTTCAAGAAGATCGGAGGGGGTCAAAAATTTCGGCCAAAAACGACAGTGTTACCCCTTATGTTTTTTTTTCAGGTCAAAACTTTGACATCCGATATCTCGGCTCTGGAAGGGTCTAGAGCCTCCATTTTTGCGCGCTGGTCGAAGTCTCGTGGCCCTCTGTCAGAATCCAGAGTTTCAAGAAGATCGGAGGGGGTCAAAATTTCGGCCAAAAACGACAGTGTTACCCCTTATGTTTTTTTTTCAGGTCAAAACTTTGACATCCGATATCTCGGCTCTGGAAGGGTCTAGAGCCTCCATTTTTGCGCGCTGGTCGAAGTCTCGTGGCCCTCTGTCAGAATCCAGAGTTTCAAGAAGATCGGAGGGGGTCAAAATTTCGGCCAAAAACGACAGTGTTACCCCTTATGTTTTTTTTTTTCAGGTCAAAACTTTGACATCCGATATCTCGGCTCTGGATGGGTCTAGAGCCTCCATTTTTGCGCGCTGGTCGAAGTCTCGTGGCCCTCTGTCAGAATCCAGAGTTTCAAGAAGATCGGAGGGGGTCAAAATTTCGGCCAAAAACGACAGTGTTACCCCTTATGTTTTTTTTTTCAGGTCAAAACTTTGACATTCGATATCTCGGCTCTGGAAGGGTCTAGAGCCTCCATTTTTGCGCGCTGGTCGAAGTCTCGTGGCCCTCTGTCAGAATCCAGAGTTTCAAGAAGATCGGAGGGGGTCAAAATTTCGGCCAAAAACGACAGTGTTACCCCTTATGTTTTTTTTTCAGGTCAAAACTTTGACATCCGATATCTCGGCTCTGGAAGGGTCTAGAGCCTCCATTTTTGCGCGCTGGTCGAAGTCTCGTGGCCCTCTGTCAGAATCCAGAGTTTCAAGAAGATCGGAGGGGGTCAAAATTTCGGCCAAAAACGACAGTGTTACCCCTTATGTTTTTTTTTCAGGTCAAAACTTTGACATCCGATATCTCGGCTCTGGAAGGGTCTAGAGCCTCCATTTTTGCGCGCTGGTCGAAGTCTCGTGGCCCTCTGTCAGAATCCAGAGTTTCAAGAAGATCGGAGGGGGTCAAAATTTCGGCCAAAAACGACAGTGTTACCCCTTATGTTTTTTTTTTCAGGTCAAAACTTTGACATCCGATATCTCGGCTCTGGAAGGGTCTAGAGCCTCCATTTTTGCGCGCTGGTCGAAGTCTCGTGGCCCTCTGTCAGAATCCAGAGTTTCAAGAAGATCGGAGGGGGTCAAAATTTCGGCCAAAAACGACAGTGTTACCCCTTATGTTTGTTTTCAGGTCAAAACTTTGACATCCGATATCTCGGCTCTGGAAGTGTCTAGAGCCTCCATTTTTGCGCGCTGGTCGAAGTCTCGTGGCCCTCTGTCAGAATCCAGAGTTTCAAGAAGATCAGAGGGGGTCAAAATTTCGGCCAAAAACGACAGTGTTACCCCTTATGTTTTTTTTCAGGTCAAAACTTTGACATCCGATATCTCGGCTCTGGAAGGGTCTAGAGCCTCCATTTTTGCGCGCTGGTCGAAGTCTCGTGGCCCTCTGTCACAATCCAGAGTTTCAAGAAGATCGGAGGGGGTCAAAATTTCGGCCAAAAAAAAAAAAATGACAGTGTTACCCCTTATGTTTTTTTTTTCAGCTCCAAATTTTGACCTTCGATATCTCGGCTCTGGAAGGGTCTAGAGCCTCCATTTTTGCGCGCTGGTCGAAGTCTCGTGGCCCTCTGTCAGAATACAGAGTTTCAAGAAGATCGGAGGGGGTCAAAATTTCGGCCAAAAAAAAAAAATGACAGTGTTACCCCTTATGTTTTTTGTTCAGGTCCAAATTTTGACCTTCGATATCTCGGCTCTGGAAGGGTCTAGAGCCTCCATTTTTGCGCGCTGGTCAAAGTCTCGGGGCCCTCTGTCAGAATCCAGAGTTTCAAGAAGATCGGAGGGGGTCAAAATTTCGGCCAAAAAAAAAAAATGACAGTGTTACCCCTTATGTTTTTTTTCAGGTCCAAATTTTGACCTTCGATATCTCGGCTCTGGAAGGGTCTAGAGCCTCCATTTTTGCGCGCTGGTCGAAGTCTCGTGGCCCTCTGTCAGAATCCAGAGTTTCAAGAAGATCGGAGGGGGTCAAAATTTCGGCCAAAAAAAAAATGACAGTGTTACCCCTTATGTTTTTTTTTTCAGGTCCAAATTTTGACCTTCGATATTTCGGCTCTGGAAGGGTCTAGAGCCTCCATTTTTGCGCGCTGGTCGAAGTCTCGTGGCCCTCTGTCAGAATCCAGAGTTTCAAGAAGATCGGAGGGGGTCAAAATTTCGGCCAAAAAAAAAAATGACAGTGTTACCCCTTATGTTTTTTTTTTCAGGTCCAAATTTTGACCTTCGATATTTCGGCTCTGGAAGGGTCTAGAGCCTCCATTTTTGCGCGCTGGTCGAAGTTTCGTGGCCCTCTGTCAGAATCCAGAGTTTCAAGAAGATCGGAGGGGGTCAAAATTTCGGCCAAAAAAAAATGACAGTGTAACCCCTTATGTTTTTTTTTCAGGTCAAAATTTTGACCTTCGATATCTCGGCTCTGGAAGGGTCTAGAGCCTCCATTTTTGCGCGCTGGTCGAAGTCTCGTGGCCCTCTGTCAGAATACAGAGTTTCAAGAAGATCGGAGGGGGTCAAAATTTCGGCCAAAAAAAAAAAATGACAGTGTTACCCCTTATGTTTTTTTTTTCAGGTCCAAATTTTGACCTTCGATATCTCGGCTCTGGAAGGGTCTAGAGCCTCCATTTTTGCGCGCTGGTCAAAGTCTCGGGGCCCTCTGTCAGAATCCAGAGTTTCAAGAAGATCAGAGGGGGTCAAAATTTCGGCCAAAAAAAAAAAATGACAGTGTTACCCCTTATGTTTTTTTTTCAGGTCCAAATTTTGACCTTCGATATCTCGGCTCTGGAAGGGTCTAGAGCCTCCATTTTTGCGCGCTGGTCGAAGTCTCGTGGCCCTCTGTCAGAATCCAGAGTTTCAAGAAGATCGGAGGGGGTCAAAATTTCGGCCAAAAAAAAAAATGACAGTGTTACCCCTTATGTTTTTTTTTTCAGGTCCAAATTTTGACCTTCGATATTTCGGCTCTGGAAGGGTCTAGAGCCTCCATTTTTGCGCGCTGGTCGAAGTCTCGTGGCCCTCTGTCAGAATCCAGAGTTTCAAGAAGATCGGAGGGGGTCAAAATTTCGGCCAAAAAAAAAAATGACAGTGTTACCCCTTATGTTTTTTTTTTCAGGTCCAAATTTTGACCTTCGATATTTCGGCTCTGGAAGGGTCTAGAGCCTCCATTTTTGCGCGCTGGTCGAAGTTTCGTGGCCCTCTGTCAGAATCCAGAGTTTCAAGAAGATCGGAGGGGGTCAAAATTTCAGCCAAAAAAAAATGACAGTGTAACCCCTTATGTTTTTTTTTCAGGTCAAAATTTTGACCTTCGATATCTCGGCTCTGGAAGGGTCTAGAACCTCCATTTTTGCGTGCTGGTCGAAGTCTCGTGGCCCTCTGTCAGAATCCAGAGTTTCAAGAAGATCGGAGGGGGTCAAAATTTCGGCCAAAAAAAAAATGACAGTGTTACCCCTTATGTTTTTTTTTCAGCTCCAAATTTTGACCTTCGATATCTCGGCTCTGGAAGGGTCTAGAGCCTCCATTTTTGCGCGCTGGTCGAAATCTCGTGGCCCTCTGTCAGAATCCGGAGTTTCAAGAAGATCGGAGGGGGTCAAAATTTCGGCCAAAAAAAAAATGACAGTGTTACCCCTTATGTTTTTTTTTTCAGGTCCAAATTTTGACCTTCGATATTTCGGCTCTGGAAGGGTCTAGAGCCTCCATTTTTGCGCGCTGGTCGAAGTCTCGTGGCCCTCTGTCAGAATCCAGAGTTTCAAGAAGATCGGAGGGGGTCAAAATTTCGGCCAAAAAAAAAAAAAAAATGACAGTGTTACCCCTTATGTTTTTTTTTTCAGGTCAAAATTTTGACCTTCGATATCTCGGCTCTGGAAGGGTCTAGAACCTCCATTTTTGCGTGCTGGTCGAAGTCTCGTGGCCCTCTGTCAGAATCCAGAGTTTCAAGAAGATCGGAGGGGGTCAAAATTTCGGCCAAAAAAAAAATGACAGTGTTACCCCTTATGTTTTTTTTTTTTCAGGTCCAAATTTTGACCTTCGATATCTCGGCTCTGGAAGGGTCTAGAGCCTCCATTTTTGCGCGCTGGTCGAAGTCTCGTGGCCCTCTGTCAGAATCCAGAGTTTCAAGAAGATCGGAGGGGGTCAAAATTTCGGCCAAAAAAAAAATGACAGTGTTACCCCTTATGTTTTTTTTTCAGGTCCAAATTTTGACCTTCGATATCTCGGCTCTGGAAGGGTCTAGAGCCTCCAATTTTGCGCGCTGGTCGAAGTCTCGTGGCCCTCTGTCAGAATCCAGAGTTTCAAGAAGATCGGAGGGGGTCAAAATTTTTGCCAAAAAAAAAAAAAAAAAAAAGTTTTACCCCTTATGTTTTTTTTTTCAGCTCCAAATTTTGACCTTCGATATCTCGGCTCTGGAAGGGTCTAGAGCCTCCATTTTTGCGCGCTGGTCGAAGTCTCGTGGCCCTCTGTCAGAATCCAGAGTTTCAAGAAGATCGGAGGGGGTCAAAATTTCGGCCAAAAAAAAAATGACAGTGTTATCCCTTATGTTTTTTTTTTCAGGTCAAAATGTTGACCTTCAATATCTTGGCTCTGGAAGGGTCTAGAGCCTCCATTTTTGCGCGCTGGTCGAAGTCTCGTGGCCCTCTGTCAGAATCCAGAGTTTCAAGAAGATCGGAGGGGGTCAAAATTTCGGCCAAAAAACAAAAATGACAGTGTTACCCCTTATGGTTTTTTTTTCAGCTCCAAATTTTGACCTTCGATATCTCGGCTCTGGAAGGGTCTGGAGCCTCCATTTTTGCGCACTGGTCGAAGTCTCGTGGCCCTCTGTCAGAATCCAGAGTTTCAAGAAGATCGGAGGGGGTCAAAATTTCGGCCAAAAAAAAAAAAATGACAGTGTTACCCCTTATGTTTTTTTTTCAGGTCCAAATTTTGACCTTCGATATCTCAGCTCTGGAAGGGTCTAGAACCTCCATTTTTGCGTGCTGGTCGAAGTCTCGTGGCCCTCTGTCAGAATCCAGAGTTTCAAAAAGATCGGAGGGGGTCAAAATTTCGGCCAAAAAAAATGACAGTGTTACCCCTTATGTTTTTTTTTTCAGCTCCAAATTTTGACCTTCGATATCTCGGCTCTGGAAGGGTCTAGAGCCTCCATTTTTGCACGCTGGTCGAAGTCTCGTGGCCCTCTGTCAGAATCCAGAGTTTCAAGAAGATCGGAGGGGGTCAAAATTTCGGCCAAAAATAAATGACAGTGTTACCCCTTATGTTTTTTTTTCAGGTCCAAATTTTGACCTTCAATATCTCGGCTCTGGAAGGGTCTAGAACCTCCATTTTTGCGTGCTGGTCGAAGTCTCGTGGCCCTCTGTCAGAATCCAGAGTTTCAAGAAGATCGGAGGGGGTCAAAATTTCGGCCAAAAAAAAAATGACAGTGTTACCCCTTATGTTTTTTTTTTCAGCTCCAAATTTTGACCTTCGATATCTCGGCTCTGGAAGGGTCTAGAGCCTCCATTTTTGCGCGCTGGTCGAAGTCTCGTGGCCCTCTGTCAGAATCCGGAGTTTCAAGAAGATCGGAGGGGGTCAAAATTTCGGCCAAAAAAAAAAATGACAGTGTTACCCCTTATGTTTTTTTTTTTCAGGTCCAAATTTGGACCTTCGATATCTCGGCTCTGGAAGGGTCTAGAGCCTCCATTTTTGCGCGTTGGTCGAAGTCTCGTGGCCCTCTGTCAGAATCCAGAGTTTCAAGAAGATCGGAGGGGGTCAAAATTTTTGCCAAAAAAAAAAAAATGACAGTGTTACCCCTTATGTTTTTTTTTCAGCTCCAAATTTTGACCTTCGATATCTCGGCTCTGGAAGGGTCTAGAGCCTCCAATTTTGCGCGCTGGTCGAAGTCTCGTGGCCCTCTGTCAGAATACAGAGTTTCAAGAAGATCGGAGGGGGTCAAAATTTCGGCCAAAAAAAAAATGACAGTGTTACCCCTTATGTTTTTTTTTTCAGCTCCAAATTTTGACCTTCGATATCTCGGCTCTGGAAGGGTCTAGAGCCTCCATTTTTGCGCGCTGGTCGAAGTCTCGTGGCCCTCTGTCAGAATACAGAGTTTCAAGAAGATCGGAGGGGGTCAAAATTTCGGCCAAAAAAAAAAAAAATGACAGTGTTACCCCTTATGTTTTTTTTTTCAGGTCCAAATTTTGACCTTCGATATCTCGGCTCTGGAAGGGTCTAGAGCCTCCATTTTTGCGCGCTGGTCGAAGTCTCGTGGCCCTCTGTCAGAATCCAGAGTTTCAAGAAGATTGGAGGGGGTCAAAATTTCGGCCAAAAAAAAAAAAAATGACAGTGTTACCCCTTGTGTTTTTTTTTTCAGGTCAAAATTTTGACCTTCGATATCTCGGCTCTGGGAGGGTCTAGAGCCTCCATTTTTGCGCGCTGGTCGAAGTCTCGTGGCCCTCTGTCAGAATCCAGAGTTTCAAGAAGATCGGAGGGGGTCAAAATTTCGGCCAAAAAAAAAAAATGACAGTGTTACCCCTTATGGTTTTTTTTTCAGCTCCAAATTTTGATCTTCGATATCTCGGCTCTGGAAGGGTCTGGAGCCTCCATTTTTGCGCGCTGGTCGAAGTCTCGTGGCCCTCTGTCAGAATCCAGAGTTTCAAGAAGATCGGAGGGGGTCAAAATTTCGGCCAAAAAAAAAATGACAGTGTTACCCCTTATGTTTTTTTTTTCAGGTCCAAATTTTGACCTTCGATATCTCGGCTCTGGAAGGGTCTAGAGCAGGGGCGGACTGGGACCAAAAAGTGGCCCTGGACTTTCTGACCCACAGCAGCCCACCATACGGTGGCCGAGAAAGCTCAACATGCTGCAACTGAAGCAAACACTTGCAAATAGAAAAAAACACCTGCAAATTAAAAAAAACATCGTCATCAGTTTCACAACACATGTGTGCTCCAAATGCAAAATGCACTGCCAAAGTTCACAACACAACCAAATACAGAAACGCACTGCACATAACACAGACCACAACGGATATGTTTCCAAGTAAACCAAATAGACCTAAGTAGCGAAGCCCTATGTGTGCATGTGTGTCTCAACTTTAAAACTTTGGTCCCTACATTACCTAATATTTCTTACAAAACTTTTCTTTATGAAAATTTTAAACAGAACATGTAAGGGCGTGGCCAAGAACAGGCAGGACAGGTTGTGGACAGATAAGAAGATTTATTTCTTCTAAAGAATAATTACACACAGGGGTAGATCCAATGAAAATAATTTCCAAAATAAAGTCCATATAAAAATCAAAGACTTAAGATGGAAGTCAACTGAAACAAACAAAAATTAAACTGGCCTCAAAATAAATAACTAAATCTCCCCTGGTAAACAAAATAATTAACAAAACCACTAAGGTCAGCAGGCCAGGATGTTACTTTGGCTGGACAAAAATCTAACTACCATTCACACATTCCCTCTGATTAATATACCTCTTAGCCTCTACCAAACAAAAAGAAAAGGTAAGTATCAAAATAAACCTTTCCCCATCTAACAACAAATATTTAACTAAAAATATACACGATCATAACAAACATAATTTAATCAACTGCTTGAAGCACAATAAAAAACTACGTACTTCAAACAAACAAAATAGAAATTAAACTGGATGAAATAATAAAAAGGAATCCCCCTCCTCATCGGATCACAATGGTACAGTCTAACTTCCTCTGGGACAACTCAAAAGTACAGGCTGAAGCCCCGCCTCTTCCTTTTGGCCTTCACATGGAATGCGGCCGCTCACTCCATGCACCAGAGGAATCCAGGACTCAGGTAAAATCAAACAGTAAAGAGAGAATATAAGTAGAGTGCACCCTTCCATACATTCAAACTTTAATAAACTGTTTAACTTATAACCTTGTCCTGTGTTTATTAATAATGCTAAGGGATTTTAAATAAAGTAACAAACCATACTAAATTAAACTTCAAAATAAACAGTGTAAATCATAATAAAATTAATGTGAGGTGAGCAACGCACCCGTCACACTCTGACCCACCTCCGGTTCCTCGCCCACATGGCGGGAAAGAAAGTCATCAGTCAGGTTCTCTCTTCCTGGCCGGTGGAGAATGGTAAATCGATAGGGTTGCAGTGACAAGTACCAACGGGTAATCCTGGCATTAGTGTCCTTCATGTTGTTCAACCATTGGAGTGCTCGGTGGTCAGTCTCTAAAGTGAAATGTCTGCCCAAGAGATAATATCTTAAAGAGTCCAAGGCCCATTTCACTGCCAAGCATTCCTTCTCAATAGTGGAGTAACGCATTTCCCTAGGAAACAGCTTTCGGCTAATATAGGCCACAGGGTGATAGTTTCCCACTTCTCCTTGAAGTAGCACTGCTCCTAGTCCAACTCCTGATGCATCTGTCTGTAAAACAAAGGGTTGATCAAACCTAGGACTGTGCAACACTGGACTTTCCTGTAGAGCTCCTTGAATATCCTGGAACGCTCTCTGGGCCTGCTCAGACCACTGAATCTGGTTTGGGCCATTGTTCTTTATCAGGTATGTTAGGGCAGCAGCTCTAGAAGAAAAACTAATCCAAGGAAAACTATCCGAGGAGCTAATCCGAGGAAAGTTTCTTGGTCTTAGGTAGTGTACAGGACTTAATAGCTTGCACCTTCCCCACTTGTGGCCGGATGACCCCATTTCCCAGGACATACCCAAGGTATTCAATCTCTTTCTTTGCCAGGGCACATTTATCAGGATTGATGGTCAGTCCTGCTTCTTGGATGCGTCTTAAAACCGTCTGCAAGTGCTTCAGGTGCTCTTCCCACGTTTTACTGAAAATCACAATGTCATCAAGATAGGCTGAAGTGAAATCAGACAAGCCATGCAAAACCTGGTCCATCAGTCTTTGGAAAGTGGGAGGAGCTCCATGCAGGCCAAAAGGCATAGTCTTAAAATGATGTAGGCCCCAAGGAGTCCGGAAAGCAGTCAATTCCTTGGATCTGGAACTTAAAGGCACTTGCCAGTAACCTTTACATAGATCAACGGTGCTCAGATATTTCGCATTTTCCAGGCGCTCAATCAGTTCCTCAATACGAGGCATTGGGTATGAGTCAAATTTCGAAACTGAATTCAAATATCGAAAGTCAATGCAAAATCTTGTAGTTCCATCTTTTTTTGGTACCAAGACCACAGGACTGCTCCATTCACTCTTGGAGGTTCAATCACACCCAAAGAAATCATCAAGTCCAATTCCTTTTTAAGATCTGGCAGTAATCTTTCAGGTATACGATAACTCAGTCTCTTTGGAACTGCATCTTCTTTCAAAATGATGTCATGCTCTACCAGCTTTGTTTGACCCGGCTTCGCCTGGAACAATTCAGGATTACACAGAGACTGAAGTTGCTGGGTTCAAGTCCCACTCTTTGCATTAAAATGCTTTATTTTGAATGGTTTTGTCCAAATAAAAAAGACATGCCTGCAAAATAAAGTGAAAGAGTGGAAGCTTGAATGGCTCAGTGGTTAGAGTGTTACTCTATCATGTTGAGGATTTGGGTTCAAGTCCTGCTCTTAGCATTAAAATTCTTTATTTTGAAGGGTTTTGTCCAAATAAAAAAGACATGCCTGCAAAATAAAGTGACAGAGTGGAAGCTTGAATGGCTCAGTGGTTAGAGTATTACACTATCATGTCGAGGATTTGGGTTCAAGTCCCACTCTTAGCATTAAAATGCTTTATTTTGAAGGGTTTTGTCCAAATAAAAAAGACATGCCTGCAAAATAAAGTGAAAGAGTGGAAGCTTGAATGGCTTAGTGGTTAGAGTGTTACTCTATCATGTTGAGGATTTGGGTTCAAGACCCACTCTTTGCATTAAAATGCTTTATTTTGAATGGTTTTGTCCAAATAAAAAAGACATGCCTGCAAAATAAAGTGAAAGAGTGAAAGCATGAATGGCTCAGTGGTTAGAGTGTTCCTCTATCATGTTGAGGATAGGGGTTCAAGTCCCACTCTTTGCATTAAAATGCTTTATTTTGAAGGGATTTGTCCAAATAAAAAAGACATGCCTGCAAAATAAAGTGAAAGTCTGGATGCTTGAATGCCTCAGTGGTCAGAGTGTTCCTCTATCATGTTGAGGATTTGGGTTGAAGTCCTGCTCTTAGCATTAAAATGCTTTATTTTGAAGGGTTTTTTCCAAATAAAAAAGACATGCCTGCAAAATAAAGTCAAAGAGTTGAAGCTTGAATGGCTCGGTGGTTGGAGTGTTCCTCTATCATGTTGAGGATATGGGATCAAGTCCCACTCTTTGCATTAAAATGCTTTATTTTGAAGGGTTTTGTCCAAATAAAAAAGACATGCCTGCAAAATAAAGTGAAAGTCTGGAAGTTTGAATGGCTCAGTGGTCAGAGTGTTCCTCTATCATGTTGAGGATTTGGGTTCAAGTCCCACTGTTTGCATTAAAATGCTTTAGTTTGAATGGTTTTGTCCAAATAAAAAAGACATGTCTGCAAAATAAAGTGAAAGAGTGGAAGCTTGAATGGCTCAGTGGTTAGAGTGTTACTCTATCACGTTGAGGATTTGGGTTCAAGTCTGCTCTTAGCATTGAAATTCTTTATTTTGAAGGGTTTTGTCCAAATAAAAATGACATGGCTGCAAAATAAAGTGAAAGAGTGGAAGCTTGAATGGCTCAGTGGTTAGAGTGTTACTCTATCATGTTGAGGATATGGGTTCAAGTCCCGCTCTTAGCATTAAAATTCTTTATTTTGAAGGGTTTTGTCCAAATAAAAAAGAAATGCCTGCAAAATAAAGTGACAGAGTGGAAGCTTGAATGGCTCAGTGGTTAGAGTGTTACTCTATCATGTTGAGGTTTTGGGTTGAAGTCCTGCTCTTAGCATTAAAATTCTTTATTTTGAAGGGTTTTGTCCAAATAAAAAAGGAATGCCTGCAAAACAAAGTGAAAGAGTGGAAGCTTGAATGGCTCAGTGGTTAGAGTGTTACTCTATCATGTTGAGGATATGGGTTCAAGTCCCGCTCTTAGCATTAAAATTCTTTATTTTGAAGGGTTTTGTCCAAATAAAAAAGAAATGCCTGCAAAATAAAGTGAAACAGTGGAAGCTTGAATGGCTCAGTGGTTAGAGTGTTACTCTATCATGTTGAGGATTTGGGTTCAAGTCCTGCTCTTTGCATTAAAATCCTTTATTTTGAAGGGTTTTGTCCAAATAAAAAAAGACATGGCTGCAAAATAAAGTGAAAAAGTGGAAGCTTGAATGGCTCAGTGGTCAGAGTGTTCCTCTATCATATTGAGGATTTGGGTTCAAGTCCCACTCTTTGCATTAAAATGCTTTATTCTGAATGGTTTTGTCCAAATAAAAAAGAAATGCCTGCAAAAGAAAGTGAAAGAGTGGAAGCTTGAATGGCTCAGTGGTGTGAGTGTCAATCTCTCGTGTGGAGAATCCATGTTTGAGTCTCTTGATGGTTAACATTTTTAGTTTGATTGGTTTGGTCCAAATGAAAAGACCAATCTTCAAAAAGGACATCCAACTGTAAGTGGTTCAGTGGTAAAAGCGTTGCTGTTCTGTGTTGACAACCCTGGTTCAAATCTCACTTTTGCGGTTGAAATTACTTTAGTGTGATTTTTTGAGACAAACAGAAACATTGAAATGAAGAAGCTCCTGTGGCTCAGTGGTCTGAGTGTTGTGATTCTATGTGGGAAACCCAGGTTCGAATCACACTCTTGTGATGCTTTAGTTTCACTGGATTGTCGAAGTAAGACATGCTCCCAAAAAAAGAAGAGTGAGTGTGCAAGCTCCAGTGGCTCAGTGGTCTGAGTGTTGTGATTCCATGTGGGAAACCAGGGTTCAAACCTCACTCTTACCATGCTTTAGTTTCAACGGGTTTGTCCAAGAGAGAAAAAGACATGCTCCCAAAAAAAAGAAGTTTGAGTGTGGATGGTCCAGTGGCTCCGTGGATGAGCTCTCACTCCCGAATCGGGAGGTTGGGATGTTCCTGGTTCAAGACCGGGCTGGACCGTGAAGCATGGTTGCGTTGACGAACATCCTCCAGATCTGCAGCTGGGGGACGAAAGACGGTCAGGACACGAAGGGGGGAGGAAATAACCCAACTCCTCCCCCTGGGGATTTCTGGGACGATATCCAGCAGCGGTGTTGCTGCAGAGAGAGGCATTTTTTTGTGGGACTTAACCAAAATTTTAATTTTGGAATACATGAAATGTACACAGCAATAGCATGCACCAAAAAATATTTTCTTACCTCATACACACAATTATCTATAGTTCTCATCCTAGACACTCCTCCACAATCATCAGTCGTCATCATCCTCCTCCTCCTCATCCGTCCTCCATCCATCACTTGCTTCAGTGCCCAGCCTAGTCTTGAACCAGGAACCTCCCAACTGGGGAGTGAGAGCTCAACCACTGAGCCACTGGACCATCCACACACATGCTGAATTTTTTGGGAGCAAGTCTTTTTCTCTCTTCGACAAAGCCAGTGAAACTAAAGCATGGTGAGAGTGAGGCTCGAACCCTGGTTTTCCACATGGAACCATAACACTCAGACCACTGAGCCACTGTAGCTTGCACACTCACTCTTCTTTTTTTGGGAGCATGTCTTACTTCGACAATCCAGTGAAACTAAAGCATCACAAGAGTGTGATTTGAACCCAGGTTTCCCACATGGAATCACAACACTCAGACCACTGAGCCACACACACTCACACTTACTTTTTTGGGAACATGTCTTTCTTGGACAAAGCCAGTGAAACTAAAGCATGATAAGAGTGAGGCTCAAACCCTGGTTTCCCACATGGAATCACAACACTCAGACCACTGAGTCACTGGAGCATACACACTCATGCTTCTTTTTTTGGGAACATGTCTTTCTTGGACAAACCCAGTGAAACTAAAGCATGATAAGAGTGAGGCTGGTGAGGCTTTTTTCAGGTCCAAATGTTGACCTTCGATATCTTGGCTCTGGAAGGGTCTAGAGCCTCTATTTTTGTGCGCTGGTCGAAGTCTTGTGGTCCTCTGTCAGAATCAAGAGTTTCAAGAAGATCGGAGGGGGTCAAAATTTCGGCCAAAAACGACAGTGTTACCCCTAATGTTTTTTTTTTTTTTCGGGTCAAAACTTTGACATCCGATATCTCGGCTCTGGAAGGGTCTAGAGCCTCCATTTTTGCGCGCTGGTCGAAGTCTCGTGGCCCTCTGTCAGAATCCAGAGTTTCAAGAAGATCGGAGGGGGTCAAAATTTCAGCCAAAAACGACAGTGTTACCCCTTATCTTTTTTTTTTTCAGGTCAAAACTTTGACATCCGATATCTCGGCTCTGGAAGGGTCTAGAGCCTCCATTTTTGCGCGCTGGTCGAAGTCTCGTGGCCCTCTGTCAGAATCCAGAGTTTCAAGAAGATCGGAGGGGGTCAAAATTTCGGCCAAAAACGACAGTGTTACCCCTTATGTTTTTTTTTTTCGGGTCAAAACTTTGACATCCGATATCTCGGCTCTGGAAGGGTCTAGAGCCTCCATTTTTGCGCGCTGGTCGAAGTCTCGTGGCCCTCTGTCAGAATCCAGAGTTTCAAGAAGATCGGAGGGGGTCAAAATTTCGGCCAAAAACGACAGTGTTACCCCTTATGTTTTTTTTTCAGGTCAAAACTTTGACATCCGATATCTCGGCTCTGGAAGGGTCTAGAGCCTCCATTTTTGCGCGCTGGTCGAAGTCTCGTGGCCCTCTGTCAGAATCCAGAGTTTCAAGAAGATCGGAGGGGGTCAAAATTTCGGCCAAAAACGACAGTGTTACCCCTTATGTTTTTTTTTCAGGTCAAAACTTTGACATCCGATATCTCGGCTCTGGAAGGGTCTAGAGCCTCCATTTTTGCGCGCTGGTCGAAGTCTCGTGGCCCTCTGTCAGAATCCAGAGTTTCAAGAAGATCGGAGGGGGTCAAAATTTCGGCCAAAAACGACAGTGTTACCCCTTATGTTTTTTTTTTCAGGTCAAAACTTTGACATCTGATATCTCGGCTCTGGAAGGGTCTAGAGCCTCCATTTTTGCGCGCTGGTCGAAGTCTCGTGGCCCTCTGTCAGAATCCAGAGTTTCAAGAAGATCGGAGGGGGTCAAAATTTCGGCCAAAAACGTAAGTGTTACCCCTTATGTTTTTTTTTTTCAGGTCAAAACTTTGACATCCGATATCTCGGCTCTGGAAGGGTCTAGAGCCTCCATTTTTGCGCGCTGGTCGAAGTCTCGTGGCCCTCTGTCAGAATCCAGAGTTTCAAGAAGATCGGAGGGGGTCAAAATTTCGGCCAAAAACGACAGTGTTACCCCTTATGTTTTTTTTTTCAGGTCAAAACTTTGACATCCGATATCTCGGCTCTGGAAGGGTCTAGAGCCTCCATTTTTGCGCGCTGGTCGAAGTCTCGTGGCCCTCTGTCAGAATCCAGAGTTTCAAGAAGATCGTAGGGGGTCAAAATTTCGGCCAAAAACGACAGTGTTACCCCTTATGTTTGTTTTCAGGTCAAACCTTTGACATCCGATATCTCGGCTCTGGAAGGGTCTAGAGCCTCCATTTTTGCGCGCTGGTCGAAGTCTTGTGGCCCTCTGTCAGAATCCAGAGTTTCAAGAAGATCGGAGGGGGTCAAAATTTCGGCAAAAAAAAAAAATTACAGTGTTACCCCTTATGTTTTTTTTTCAGGTCCAAATTTTGACCTTCGATATCTCAGCTCTGGAAGTGTCTAGAGCCTCCATTTTTGCGCGGTGGTCGAAGTCTCGTGGCCCTCTGTCAGAATCCAGAGTTTCAAGAAGATCGGAGGGGGTCAAAATTTCGGCCAAAAAAATATGACAGTGTTACCCCTTATGTTTTTTTTTCAGCTCCAAATTTTGACCTTCGATATCTCGGCTCTGGAAGGGTCTAGAGCCTCCATTTTTGCGCGCTGGTCGAAGTCTCGTGGCCCTCTGTCAGAATCCAGAGTTTCAAGAAGATCGGAGGGGGTCAAAATTTCGGCCAAAAACGACAGTGTTACCCCTTATGTTTTTTTTCAGGTCAAAACTTTGACATCCGATATCTCGGCTCTGGAAGGGTCTAGAGCCTCCAATTTTGCGCGCTGGTCGAAGTCTCGTGGCCCTCTGTCACAATCCAGAGTTTCAAGAAGATCGGAGGGGGTCAAAATTTCGGTCAAAAACGACAGTGTTACCCCTTATGTTTTTTTTTCAGGTCCAAATTTTGACCTTCGATATCTCGGCTCTGGAAGGGTCTAGAGCCTCCATTTTTGCGCGCTGGTCGAAGTCTCGTGGCCCTCTGTCAGAATCCAGAGTTTCAAGAAGATCGGAGGGGGTCAAAATTTCGGCCAAAAACGACAGTGTTACCCCTTATGTTTTTTTATCAGGTCAAAACTTTGACATCCGATATCTCGGCTCTGGAAGGGTCTAGAGCCTCCATTTTTGCGCGCTGGTCGAAGTCTCGTGGCCCTCTTTTAGAATCCAGAGTTTCAAGAAGATCGGAGGGGGTCAAAATTTCGGCCAAAAACGACAGTGTTACCCCTTATGTTTTTTTTTTCGGGTCAAAACTTTGACATCCGATATATCGGCTCTGGAAGGGTCTAGAGCCTCCATTTTTGCGCGCTGGTCGAAGTCTCGTGGCCCTCTGTCAGAATCCAGAGTTTCAAGAAGATCGGAGGGGGTCAAAATTTCGGCCAAAAACGACAGTGTTACCCCTTATGTTTTTTTTTTTCGGGTCAAAACTTTGACATCCGATATCTCGACTCTGGAAGGGTCTAGAGCCTCCATTTTTGCGCGCTGGTCGAAGTCTCGTGGCCCTCTGTCAGAATCCAGAGTTTCAAGAAGATCGGAGGGGGTCAAAATTTCGGCCAAAAACGACAGTGTTACCCCTTATGTTTTTTTTTCAGGTCAAAACTTTGACATCCGATATCTCGGCTCTGGAAGGGTCTAGAGCCTCCATTTTTGCGCGCTGGTCGAAGTCTCGTGGCCCTCTGTCAGAATCCAGAGTTTCAAGAAGATCGGAGGGGGTCAAAATTTCGGCCAAAAACGACAGTGTTACCCCTTATGTTTTTTTTTTCAGGTCAAAACTTTGACATCCGATATCTCGGCTCTGGAAGGGTCTAGAGCCTCCATTTTTGCGCGCTGGTCGAAGTCTCGTGGCCCTCTGTCAGAATCCAGAGTTTCAAGAAGATCGGAGGGGGTCAAAATTTCGGCCAAAAACGACAGTGTTACCCCTTATGTTTGTTTTCAGGTCAAAACTTTGACATCCGATATCTCGGCTCTGGAAGTGTCTAGAGCCTCCATTTTTGCGCGCTGGTCGAAGTCTCGTGGCCCTCTGTCAGAATCCAGAGTTTCAAGAAGATCAGAGGGGGTCAAAATTTCGGCCAAAAACGACAGTGTTACCCCTTATGTTTTTTTTCAGGTCAAAACTTTGACATCCGATATCTCGGCTCTGGAAGGGTCTAGAGCCTCCATTTTTGCGCGCTGGTCGAAGTCTCGTGGCCCTCTGTCACAATCCAGAGTTTCAAGAAGATCGGAGGGGGTCAAAATTTCGGCCAAAAAAAAAAAAATGACAGTGTTACCCCTTATGTTTTTTTTTTCAGCTCCAAATTTTGACCTTCGATATCTCGGCTCTGGAAGGGTCTAGAGCCTCCATTTTTGCGCGCTGGTCGAAGTCTCGTGGCCCTCTGTCAGAATACAGAGTTTCAAGAAGATCGGAGGGGGTCAAAATTTCGGCCAAAAAAAAAAAATGACAGTGTTACCCCTTATGTTTTTTTTTTCAGGTCCAAATTTTGACCTTCGATATCTCGGCTCTGGAAGGGTCTAGAGCCTCCATTTTTGCGCGCTGGTCAAAGTCTCGGGGCCCTCTGTCAGAATCCAGAGTTTCAAGAAGATCGGAGGGGGTCAAAATTTCGGCCAAAAAAAAAAAATGACAGTGTTACCCCTTATGTTTTTTTTTCAGGTCCAAATTTTGACCTTCGATATCTCGGCTCTGGAAGGGTCTAGAGCCTCCATTTTTGCGCGCTGGTCGAAGTCTCGTGGCCCTCTGTCAGAATCCAGAGTTTCAAGAAGATCGGAGGGGGTCAAAATTTCGGCCAAAAAAAAATGACAGTGTTACCCCTTATGTTTTTTTTTTCAGGTCCAAATTTTGACCTTCGATATTTCGGCTCTGGAAGGGTCTAGAGCCTCCATTTTTGCGCGCTGGTCGAAGTCTCGTGGCCCTCTGTCAGAATCCAGAGTTTCAAGAAGATCGGAGGGGGTCAAAATTTCGGCCAAAAAAAAAAATGACAGTGTTACCCCTTATGTTTTTTTTTTTCAGGTCAAAATTTTGACCTTCGATATCTCGGCTCTGGAAGGGTCTAGAGCCTCCATTTTTGCGCGCTGGTCGAAGTTTCGTGGCCCTCTGTCAGAATCCAGAGTTTCAAGAAGATCGGAGGGGGTCAAAATTTCGGCCAAAAAAAAAAAAATGACAGTGTTACCCCTTATGTTTTTTTTTTCAGGTCCAAATTTTGACCTTCGATATCTCGGCTCTGGAAGGGTCTAGAGCCTCCATTTTTGCGCGCTGGTCAAAGTCTCGGGGCCCTCTGTCAGAATCCAGAGTTTCAAGAAGATTGGAGGGGGTCAAAATTTCGGCCAAAAAAAAAAAATGACAGTGTTACCCCTTATGTTTTTTTTTCAGGTCCAAATTTTGACCTTCGATATCTCGGCTCTGGAAGGGTCTAGAGCCTCCATTTTTGCGCGCTGGTCGAAGTCTCGTGGCCCTCTGTCAGAATCCAGAGTTTCAAGAAGATCGGAGGGGGTCAAAATTTCGGCCAAAAAAAAAATGACAGTGTTACCCCTTATGTTTTTTTTTTCAGGTCCAAATTTTGACCTTCGATATTTCGGCTCTGGAAGGGTCTAGAGCCTCCATTTTTGCGCGCTGGTCGAAGTCTCGTGGCCCTCTGTCACAATCCAGAGTTTCAAGAAGATCGGAGGGGGTCAAAATTTCGGCCAAAAAAAAAAATGACAGTGTTACCCCTTATGTTTTTTTTTTCAGGTCCAAATTTTGACCTTCGATATTTCGGCTCTGGAAGGGTCTAGAGCCTCCATTTTTGCGCGCTGGTCGAAGTTTCGTGGCCCTCTGTCAGAATCCAGAGTTTCAAGAAGATCGGAGGGGGTCAAAATTTCGGCCAAAAAAAAATGACAGTGTAACCCCTTATGTTTTTTTTTCAGGTCAAAATTTTGACCTTCGATATCTCGGCTCTGGAAGGGTCTAGAACCTCCATTTTTGCGTGCTGGTCGAAGTCTCGTGGCCCTCTGTCAGAATCCAGAGTTTCAAGAAGATCGGAGGGGGTCAAAATTTCGGCCAAAAAAAAAATGACAGTGTTACCCCTTATGTTTTTTTTTTCAGCTCCAAATTTTGACCTTCGATATCTCGGCTCTGGAAGGGTCTAGAGCCTCCATTTTTGCGCGCTGGTCGAAATCTCGTGGCCCTCTGTCAGAATCCGGAGTTTCAAGAAGATCGGAGGGGGTCAAAATTTCGGCCAAAAACGACAGTGTTACCCCTTATGTCTTTTTTCAGGTCAAAACTTTGACATCCGATATCTCGGCTCTGGAAGGGTCTAGAGCCTCCAATTTTGCGCGCTGGTCGAAGTCTCGTGGCCCTCTGTCACAATCCAGAGTTTCAAGAAGATCGGAGGGGGTCAAAATTTCGGTCAAAAACGACAGTGTTACCCCTTATGTTTTTTTTTCAGGTCAAAACTTTGACATCCGATATCTCGGCTCTGGAAGGGTCTAGAGCCTCCATTTTTGCGCGCTGGTCGAAGTCTCGTGGCCCTCTGTCAGAATCCAGAGTTTCAAGAAGATCGGAGGGGGTCAAAATTTCGGCCAAAAACGACAGTGTTACCCCTTATGTTTTTTTATCAGGTCAAAACTTTGACATCCGATATCTCGGCTCTGGAAGGGTCTAGAGCCTCCATTTTTGCGCGCTGGTCGAAGTCTCGTGGCCCTCTTTTAGAATCCAGAGTTTCAAGAAGATCGGAGGGGGTCAAAATTTCGGCCAAAAACGACAGTGTTACCCCTTATGTTTTTTTTTTCGGGTCAAAACTTTGACATCCGATATATCGGCTCTGGAAGGGTCTAGAGCCTCCATTTTTGCGCGCTGGTCGAAGTCTCGTGGCCCTCTGTCAGAATCCAGAGTTTCAAGAAGATCGGAGGGGGTCAAAATTTCGGCCAAAAACGACAGTGTTACCCCTTATGTTTTTTTTTTTCGGGTCAAAACTTTGACATCCGATATCTCGACTCTGGAAGGGTCTAGAGCCTCCATTTTTGCGCGCTGGTCGAAGTCTCGTGGCCCTCTGTCAGAATCCAGAGTTTCAAGAAGATCGGAGGGGGTCAAAATTTCAGCCAAAAACGACAGTGTTACCCCTTATGTTTTTTTTTTCAGGTCAAAACTTTGACATCCGATATCTCGGCTCTGGAAGGGTCTAGAGCCTCCATTTTTGCGCGCTGGTCGAAGTCTCGTGGCCCTCTGTCAGAATCCAGAGTTTCAAGAAGATCGGAGGGGGTCAAAATTTCGGCCAAAAACGACAGTGTTACCCCTTATGTTTTTTTTTCGGGTCAAAACTTTGACATCCGATATCTCGGCTCTGGAAGGGTCTAGAGCCTCCATTTTTGCGCGCTGGTCGAAGTCTCGTGGCCCTCTGTCAGAATCCAGAGTTTCAAGAAGATCGGAGGGGGTCAAAAATTTCGGCCAAAAACGACAGTGTTACCCCTTATGTTTTTTTTTCAGGTCAAAACTTTGACATCCGATATCTCGGCTCTGGAAGGGTCTAGAGCCTCCATTTTTGCGCGCTGGTCGAAGTCTCGTGGCCCTCTGTCAGAATCCAGAGTTTCAAGAAGATCAGAGGGGGTCAAAATTTCGGCCAAAAACGACAGTGTTACCCCTTATGTTTTTTTTTTCAGGTCAAAACTTTGACATCCGATATCTCGGCTCTGGAAGGGTCTAGAGCCTCCATTTTTGCGCGCTGGTCGAAGTCTCGTGGCCCTCTGTCAGAATCCAGAGTTTCAAGAAGATCGGAGGCGGTCAAAATTTCGGCCAAAAACGACAGTGTTACCCCTTATGTTTTTTTTTCAGGTCAAAACTTTGACATCCGATATCTCGGCTCTGGATGGGTCTAGAGCCTCCATTTTTGCGCGCTGGTCGAAGTCTCGTGGCCCTCTGTCAGAATCCAGAGTTTCAAGAAGATCGGAGGGGGTCAACATTTCGGCCAAAAACGACAGTGTTACCCCTTATGTTTTTTTTTTTCAGGTCAAAACTTTGACATTCGATATCTCGGCTCTGGAAGGGTCTAGAGCCTCCATTTTTGCGCGCTGGTCGAAGTCTCGTGGCCCTCTGTCAGAATCCAGAGTTTCAAGAAGATCGGAGGGGGTCAAAATTTCGGCCAAAAACGACAGTGTTACCCCTTATGTTTTTTTTTCAGGTCAAAACTTTGACATCCGATATCTCGGCTCTGGAAGGGTCTAGAGCCTCCATTTTTGCGCGCTGGTCGAAGTCTCGTGGCCCTCTGTCAGAATCCAGAGTTTCAAGAAGATCGGAGGGGGTCAAAATTTCGGCCAAAAACGACAGTGTTACCCCTTATGTTTTTTTTTCAGGTCAAAACTTTGACATCCGATATCTCGGCTCTGGAAGGGTCTAGAGCCTCCATTTTTGCGCGCTGGTCGAAGTCTCGTGGCCCTCTGTCAGAATCCAGAGTTTCAAGAAGATCGGAGGGGGTCAAAATTTCGGCCAAAAACGACAGTGTTACCCCTTATGTTTTTTTTTTCAGGTCAAAACTTTGACATCCGATATCTCGGCTCTGGAAGGGTCTAGAGCCTCCATTTTTGCGCGCTGGTCGAAGTCTCGTGGCCCTCTGTCAGAATCCAGAGTTTCAAGAAGATCGGAGGGGGTCAAAATTTCGGCCAAAAACGACAGTGTTACCCCTTATGTTTTTTTTTTTCGGGTCAAAACTTTGACATCCGATATCTCGACTCTGGAAGGGTCTAGAGCCTCCATTTTTGCGCGCTGGTCGAAGTCTCGTGGCCCTCTGTCAGAATCCAGAGTTTCAAGAAGATCGGAGGGGGTCAAAATTTCAGCCAAAAACGACAGTGTTACCCCTTATGTTTTTTTTTCAGGTCAAAACTTTGACATCCGATATCTCGGCTCTGGAAGGGTCTAGAGCCTCCATTTTTGCGCGCTGGTCGAAGTCTCGTGGCCCTCTGTCAGAATCCAGAGTTTCAAGAAGATCGGAGGGGGTCAAAATTTCGGCCAAAAACGACAGTGTTACCCCTTATGTTTTTTTTTCGGGTCAAAACTTTGACATCCGATATCTCGGCTCTGGAAGGGTCTAGAGCCTCCATTTTTGCGCGCTGGTCGAAGTCTCGTGGCCCTCTGTCAGAATCCAGAGTTTCAAGAAGATCGGAGGGGGTCAAAAATTTCGGCCAAAAACGACAGTGTTACCCCTTATGTTTTTTTTTCAGGTCAAAACTTTGACATCCGATATCTCGGCTCTGGAAGGGTCTAGAGCCTCCATTTTTGCGCGCTGGTCGAAGTCTCGTGGCCCTCTGTCAGAATCCAGAGTTTCAAGAAGATCGGAGGGGGTCAAAATTTCGGCCAAAAACGACAGTGTTACCCCTTATGTTTTTTTTCAGGTCAAAACTTTGACATCCGATATCTCGGCTCTGGAAGGGTCTAGAGCCTCCATTTTTGCGCGCTGGTCGAAGTCTCGTGGCCCTCTGTCAGAATCCAGAGTTTCAAGAAGATCGGAGGGGGTCAAAATTTCGGCCAAAAACGACAGTGTTACCCCTTATGTTTTTTTTTTCAGGTCAAAACTTTGACATCCGATATCTCGGCTCTGGATGGGTCTAGAGCCTCCATTTTTGCGCGCTGGTCGAAGTCTCGTGGCCCTCTGTCAGAATCCAGAGTTTCAAGAAGATCGGAGGGGGTCAAAATTTCGGCCAAAAACGACAGTGTTACCCCTTATGTTTTTTTTTTCAGGTCAAAACTTTGACATTCGATATCTCGGCTCTGGAAGGGTCTAGAGCCTCCATTTTTGCGCGCTGGTCGAAGTCTCGTGGCCCTCTGTCAGAATCCAGAGTTTCAAGAAGATCGGAGGGGGTCAAAATTTCGGCCAAAAAAAAAAATGACAGTGTTACCCCTTATGTTTTTTTTTCAGGTCCAAATTTTGACCTTCGATATTTCGGCTCTGGAAGGGTCTAGAGCCTCCATTTTTGCGCGCTGGTCGAAGTCTCGTGGCCCTCTGTCAGAATCCAGAGTTTCAAGAAGATCGGAGGGGGTCAAAATTTCGGCCAAAAAAAAAAATGACAGTGTTACCCCTTATGTTTTTTTTTTTCAGGTCCAAATTTTGACCTTCGATATTTCGGCTCTGGAAGGGTCTAGAGCCTCCATTTTTGCGCGCTGGTCGAAGTTTCGTGGCCCTCTGTCAGAATCCAGAGTTTCAAGAAGATCGGAGGGGGTCAAAATTTCGGCCAAAAAAAAATGACAGTGTAACCCCTTATGTTTTTTTTTCAGGTCAAAATTTTGACCTTCGATATCTCGGCTCTGGAAGGGTCTAGAACCTCCATTTTTGCGTGCTGGTCGAAGTCTCGTGGCCCTCTGTCAGAATCCAGAGTTTCAAGAAGATCGGAGGGGGTCAAAATTTCGGCCAAAAAAAAAATGACAGTGTTACCCCTTATGTTTTTTTTTTCAGCTCCAAATTTTGACCTTCGATATCTCGGCTCTGGAAGGGTCTAGAGCCTCCATTTTTGCGCGCTGGTCGAAATCTCGTGGCCCTCTGTCAGAATCCGGAGTTTCAAGAAGATCGGAGGGGGTCAAAATTTCGGCCAAAAAAAAAAAATGACAGTGTTACCCCTTATGTTTTTTTTTTCAGGTCCAAATTTTGACCTTCGATATTTCGGCTCTGGAAGGGTCTAGAGCCTCCATTTTTGCGCGCTGGTCGAAGTCTCGTGGCCCTCTGTCAGAATCCAGAGTTTCAAGAAGATCGGAGGGGGTCAAAATTTCGGCCAAAAAAAAAAAAAATGACAGTGTTACCCCTTATGTTTTTTTTTTCAGGTCAAAATTTTGACCTTCGATATCTCGGCTCTGGAAGGGTCTAGAACCTCCATTTTTGCGTGCTGGTCGAAGTCTCGTGGCCCTCTGTCAGAATCCAGAGTTTCAAGAAGATCGGAGGGGGTCAAAATTTCGGCCAAAAAAAAAAAATGACAGTGTTACCCCTTGTGTTTTTTTTCAGGTCCAAATTTTGGCCTTCGATATCTCGGCTCTGGAAGGGTCTAGAGCCTCCATTTTTGCGCGCTGGTCAAAGTCTCGGGGCCCTCTGTCAGAATCCAGAGTTTCAAGAAGATCGGAGGGGGTCAAAATTTAGGCCAAAAAAAAAAAAAATGACAGTGTTACCCCTTATGTTTTTTTTTCAGGTCAAAATTTTGACCTTCGATATCTCGGCTCTGGAAGGGTCTAGAGCCTCCATTTTTGCGCGCTGGTCGAAGTCTCGTGGCCCTCTGTCAGAATCCAGAGTTTCAAGAAGATCGGAGGGGGTAAAAATTTCGGCCAAAAAAAAAAAAAAATGACAGTGTTACCCCTTATGTTTTTTTTTTCAGGTCAAAATTTTGACCTTCGATATCTCGGCTCTGGAAGGGTCTAGAGCCTCCATTTTTGCGCGCTGGTCGAAGTCTCGTGGCCCTCTGTCAGAATCTAGAGTTTCAAGAAGATCGGAGGGGGTCAAAATTTCGGTCAAAAAAATGACAGTGTTACCCCTTATGTTTTTTTTTCAGCTCCAAATGTTGACCTTCGATATCTCGGCTCTGGGAGGGTCTAGAGCCTCCATTTTTGCGCGCTGGTCGAAGTCTCGTGGCCCTCTGTCAGAATCCAGAGTTTCAAGAAGATCGGAGGGGGTCAAAATTTCGGCCAAAAAAAAAAAATGACAGTGTTACCCCTTATGGTTTTTTTTTTCAGCTCCAAATTTTGACCTTCGATATCTCGGCTCTGGAAGGGTCTGGAGCCTCCATTTTTGCGCGCTGGTCGAAGTCTCGTGGCCCTCTGTCAGAATCCAGAGTTTCAAGAAGATCGGAGGGGGTCAAAATTTCGGCCAAAAAAAAAAATGACAGTGTTAGCCCTTATGTTTTTTTTTCAGCTCCAAATTTTGACCTTCGATATCTCGGCTCTGGAAGGGTCTAGAGCCTCCATTTTTGCGCGCTGGTCGAAGTCTCGTGGCCCTCTGTCAGAATCCAGAGTTTCAAGAAGATCGGAGGGGGTCAAAATTTCGGCCAAAAATAAATGACAGTGTTACCCCTTATGTTTTTTTTTTCAGGTCCAAATTTTGACCTTCGATATCTCGGCTCTGGAAGGGTCTAGAGCCTCCATTTTTGCGCGCTGGTCGAAGACTCGTGGCCCTCTGTCAGAATCCGGAGTTTCAAGAAGATCGGAGGGGGTCAAAATTTCGGCCAAAAAAAAAAATGACAGTGTTACCCCTTATGTTTTTTTTTTCAGCTCCAAATTTTGACCTTCGATATCTCGGCTCTGGAAGGGTCTAGAGCCTCCATTTTTGCGCGCTGGTCGAAGTCTCGTGGCCCTCTGTCAGAATCCAGAGTTTCAAGAAGATCGGAGGGGGTCAAAATTTCGGCCAAAAAAAAAATGACAGTGTTACCCCTTATATTTTTTTTTCAGGTCCAAATTTTGACCTTCGATATTTCGGCTCTGGAAGGGTCTAGAGCCTCCATTTTTGCACGCTGGTCGAAGTCTCGTGGCCCTTTGTCAGAATCCAGAGTTTCAAGAAGATCGGAGGGGGTCAAAATTTCGGCCAAAAAAAAAAAAAATGACAGTGTTACCCCTTATGTTTTTTTTTCAGGTCCAAATTTTGACCTTCGATATCTCGGCTCTGGAAGGGTCTAGAGCCTCCATTTTTGCGCGCTGGTCGAAGTCTCGTGGCCCTCTGTCAGAATCCGGAGTTTCAAGAAGATCGGAGGGGGTCAAAATTTCGGCCAAAAAAAAAATGACAGTGTTACCCCTTATGTTTTTTTTTTCAGCTCCAAATTTTGACCTTCGATATCTCGGCTCTGGAAGGGTCTAGAGCCTCCATTTTTGCGCGCTGGTCGAAGTCTCGTGGCCCTCTGTCAGAATCAAGAGTTTCAAGAAGATAGGAGGGGGTCAAAATTTCGGCCAAAAAAAAAAATGACAGTGTTACCCCTTATGTTTTTTTTTCAGGTCCAAATTTTGACCTTCGATATCTCGGCTCTGGAAGGGTCTAGAGCCTCCATTTTTGCGCGCTGGTCGAAGTCTCGTGGCCCTCTGTCAGAATCAAGAGTTTCGAGAAGATCGGAGGGGGTCAAAATTTCGGCCAAAAAAAAAATGACAGTGTTACCCCTTATGTTTTTTTTTCAGGTCCAAATTTTGACCTTCGATATCTCGGCTCTGGAAGGGTCTAGAGCCTCCAATTTTGCGCGCTGGTCGAAGTCTCGTGGCCCTCTGTCAGAATACAGAGTTTCAAGAAGATCGGAGGGGGTCAAAATTTCGGCCAAAAAAAAAATGACAGTGTTACCCCTTATGTTTTTTTTTTCAGCTCCAAATTTTGACCTTCGATATCTCGGCTCTGGAAGGGTCTAGAGCCTCCATTTTTGCGCGCTGGTCGAAGTCTCGTGGCCCTCTGTCAGAATACAGAGTTTCAAGAAGATCGGAGGGGGTCAAAATTTCGGCCAAAAAAAAAAAAAATGACAGTGTTACCCCTTATGTTTTTTTTTTCAGGTCCAAATTTTGACCTTCGATATCTCGGCTCTGGAAGGGTCTAGAGCCTCCATTTTTGCGCGCTGGTCGAAGTCTCGTGGCCCTCTGTCAGAATCCAGAGTTTCAAGAAGATTGGAGGGGGTCAAAATTTCGGCCAAAAAAAAAAAAAAATGACAGTGTTACCCCTTGTGTTTTTTTTTTCAGGTCAAAATTTTGACCTTCGATATCTCGGCTCTGGGAGGGTCTAGAGCCTCCATTTTTGCGCGCTGGTCGAAGTCTCGTGGCCCTCTGTCAGAATCCAGAGTTTCAAGAAGATCGGAGGGGGTCAAAATTTCGGCCAAAAAAAAAAATGACAGTGTTACCCCTTATGGTTTTTTTTTCAGCTCCAAATTTTGATCTTCGATATCTCGGCTCTGGAAGGGTCTGGAGCCTCCATTTTTGCGCGCTGGTCGAAGTCTCGTGGCCCTCTGTCAGAATCCAGAGTTTCAAGAAGATCGGAGGGGGTCAAAATTTCGGCCAAAAAAAAAATGACAGTGTTACCCCTTATGTTTTTTTTTTCAGGTCCAAATTTTGACCTTCGATATCTCGGCTCTGGAAGGGTCTAGAGCAGGGGCGGACTGGGACCAAAAAGTGGCCCTGGACTTTCTGACCCACAGCAGCCCACCATACGGTGGCCGAGAAAGCTCAACATGCTGCAACTGAAGCAAACACTTGCAAATAGAAAAAAACACCTGCAAATTAAAAAAAACATCGTCATCAGTTTCACAACACATGTGTGCTCCAAATGCAAAATGCACTGCCAAAGTTCACAACACAACCAAATACAGAAACGCACTGCACATAACACAGACCACAACGGATATGTTTCCAAGTAAACCAAATAGACCTAAGTAGCGAAGCCCTATGTGTGCATGTGTGTCTCAACTTTAAAACTTTGGTCCCTACATTACCTAATATTTCTTACAAAACTTTTCTTTATGAAAATTTTAAACAGAACATGTAAGGGCGTGGCCAAGAACAGGCAGGACAGGTTGTGGACAGATAAGAAGATTTATTTCTTCTAAAGAATAATTACACACAGGGGTAGATCCAATGAAAATAATTTCCAAAATAAAGTCCATATAAAAATCAAAGACTTAAGATGGAAGTCAACTGAAACAAACAAAAATTAAACTGGCCTCAAAATAAATAACTAAATCTCCCCTGGTAAACAAAATAATTAACAAAACCACTAAGGTCAGCAGGCCAGGATGTTACTTTGGCTGGACAAAAATCTAACTACCATTCACACATTCCCTCTGATTAATATACCTCTTAGCCTCTACCAAACAAAAAGAAAAGGTAAGTATCAAAATAAACCTTTCCCCATCTAACAACAAATATTTAACTAAAAATATACACGATCATAACAAACATAATTTAATCAACTGCTTGAAGCACAATAAAAAACTACGTACTTCAAACAAACAAAATAGAAATTAAACTGGATGAAATAATAAAAAGGAATCCCCCTCCTCATCGGATCACAATGGTACAGTCCAACTTCCTCTGGGACAACTCAAAAGTACAGGCTGAAGCCCCGCCTCTTCCTTTTGGCCTTCACATGGAATGCGGCCGCTCACTCCATGCACCAGAGGAATCCAGGACTCAGGTAAAATCAAACAGTAAAGAGAGAATATAAGTAGAGTGCACCCTTCCATACATTCAAACTTTAATAAACTGTTTAACTCATAACCTTGTCCTGTGTTTATTAATAATGCTAAGGGATTTTAAATAAAGTAACAAACCATACTAAATTAAACTTCAAAATAAACAGTGTAAATCATAATAAAATTAATGTGAGGTGAGCAACGCACCCGTCACACTCTGACCCACCTCCGGTTCCTCGCCCACATGGCGGGAAAGAAAGTCATCAGTCAGGTTCTCTCTTCCTGGCCGGTGGAGAATGGTAAATCGATAGGGTTGCAGTGACAAGTACCAACGGGTAATCCTGGCATTAGTGTCCTTCATGTTGTTCAACCATTGGAGTGCTCGGTGGTCAGTCTCTAAAGTGAAATGTCTGCCCAAGAGATAATATCTTAAAGAGTCCAAGGCCCATTTCACTGCCAAGCATTCCTTCTCAATAGTGGAGTAACGCATTTCCCTAGGAAACAGCTTTCGGCTAATATAGGCCACAGGGTGATAGTTTCCCACTTCTCCTTGAAGTAGCACTGCTCCTAGTCCAACTCCTGATGCATCTGTCTGTAAAACAAAGGGTTGATCAAACCTAGGACTGTGCAACACTGGACTTTCCTGTAGAGCTCCTTGAATATCCTGGAACGCTCTCTGGGCCTGCTCAGACCACTGAATCTGGTTTGGGCCATTGTTCTTTATCAGGTATGTTAGGGCAGCAGCTCTAGAAGAAAAACTAATCCAAGGAAAACTATCCGAGGAGCTAATCCGAGGAAAGTTTCTTGGTCTTAGGTAGTGTACAGGACTTAATAGCTTGCACCTTCCCCACTTGTGGCCGGATGACCCCATTTCCCAGGACATACCCAAGGTATTCAATCTCTTTCTTTGCCAGGGCACATTTATCAGGATTGATGGTCAGTCCTGCTTCTTGGATGCGTCTTAAAACCGTCTGCAAGTGCTTCAGGTGCTCTTCCCACGTTTTACTGAAAATCACAATGTCATCAAGATAGGCTGAAGTGAAATCAGACAAGCCATGCAAAACCTGGTCCATCAGTCTTTGGAAAGTGGGAGGAGCTCCATGCAGGCCAAAAGGCATAGTCTTAAAATGATGTAGGCCCCAAGGAGTCCGGAAAGCAGTCAATTCCTTGGATCTGGAACTTAAAGGCACTTGCCAGTAACCTTTACATAGATCAACGGTGCTCAGATATTTCGCATTTTCCAGGCGCTCAATCAGTTCCTCAATACGAGGCATTGGGTATGAGTCAAATTTCGAAACTGAATTCAAATATCGAAAGTCAATGCAAAATCTTGTAGTTCCATCTTTTTTTGGTACCAAGACCACAGGACTGCTCCATTCACTCTTGGAAGGTTCAATCACACCCAAAGAAATCATCAAGTCCAATTCCTTTTTAAGATCTGGCAGTAATCTTTCAGGTATACGATAACTCAGTCTCTTTGGAACTGCATCTTCTTTCAAAACGATGTCATGCTCTACCAGCTTTGTTTGACCCGGCTTCGCCTGGAACAATTCAGGATTACACAGAGACTGAAGTTGCTGGGTTCAAGTCCCACTCTTTGCATTAAAATGCTTTATTTTGAATGGTTTTGTCCAAATAAAAAAGACATGCCTGCAAAATAAAGTGAAAGAGTGGAAGCTTGAATGGCTCAGTGGTTAGAGTGTTACTCTATCATGTTGAGGATTTGGGTTCAAGTCCTGCTCTTAGCATTAAAATTCTTTATTTTGAAGGGTTTTGTCCAAATAAAAAAGACATGCCTGCAAAATAAAGTGATAGAGTGGAAGCTTGAATGGCTCAGTGGTTAGAGTATTACACTATCATGTCGAGGATTTGGGTTCAAGTCCCACTCTTAGCATTAAAATGCTTTATTTTGAAGGGTTTTGTCCAAATAAAAAAGACATGCCTGCAAAATAAAGTGAAAGAGTGGAAGCTTGAATGGCTTAGTGGTTAGAGTGTTACTCTATCATGTTGAGGATTTGGGTTCAAGACCCACTCTTTGCATTAAAATGCTTTATTTTGAATGGTTTTGTCCAAATAAAAAAGACATGCCTGCAAAATAAAGTGAAAGAGTGAAAGCATGAATGGCTCAGTGGTTAGAGTGTTCCTCTATCATGTTGAGGATAGGGGTTCAAGTCCCACTCTTTGCATTAAAATGCTTTATTTTGAAGGGATTTGTCCAAATAAAAAAGACATGCCTGCAAAATAAAGTGAAAGTCTGGATGCTTGAATGCCTCAGTGGTCAGAGTGTTCCTCTATCATGTTGAGGATTTGGGTTGAAGTCCTGCTCTTAGCATTAAAATGCTTTATTTTGAAGGGTTTTTTCCAAATAAAAAAGACATGCCTGCAAAATAAAGTCAAAGAGTTGAAGCTTGAATGGCTCGGTGGTTGGAGTGTTCCTCTATCATGTTGAGGATATGGGATCAAGTCCCACTCTTTGCATTAAAATGCTTTATTTTGAAGGGTTTTGTCCAAATAAAAAAGACATGCCTGCAAAATAAAGTGAAAGTCTGGAAGTTTGAATGGCTCAGTGGTCAGAGTGTTCCTCTATCATGTTGAGGATTTGGGTTCAAGTCCCACTCTTTGCATTAAAATGCTTTAGTTTGAATGGTTTTGTCCAAATAAAAAAGACATGTCTGCAAAATAAAGTGAAAGAGTGGAAGCTTGAATGGCTCAGTGTTTAGAGTGTTACTCTATCACGTTGAGGATTTGGGTTCAAGTCTGCTCTTAGCATTGAAATTCTTTATTTTGAAGGGTTTTGTCCAAATAAAAATGACATGGCTGCAAAATAAAGTGAAAGAGTGGAAGCTTGAATGGCTCAGTGGTTAGAGTGTTACTCTATCATGTTGAGGATATGGGTTCAAGTCCCGCTCTTAGCATTAAAATTCTTTATTTTGAAGGGTTTTGTCCAAATAAAAAAGAAATGCCTGCAAAATAAAGTGAAACAGTGGAAGCTTGAATGGCTCAGTGGTTAGAGTGTTACTCTATCATGTTGAGGATTTGGGTTCAAGTCCTGCTCTTTGCATTAAAATCCTTTATTTTGAAGGGTTTTGTCCAAATAAAAAAAGACATGGCTGCAAAATAAAGTGAAAAAGTGGAAGCTTGAATGGCTCAGTGGTCAGAGTGTTCCTCTATCATATTGAGGATTTGGGTTCAAGTCCCACTCTTTGCATTAAAATGCTTTATTCTGAATGGTTTTGTCCAAATAAAAAAGAAATGCCTGCAAAAGAAAGTGAAAGAGTGGAAGCTTGAATGGCTCAGTGGTGTGAGTGTCAATCTCTCGTGTGGAGAATCCATGTTTGAGTCTCTTGATGGTTAACATTTTTAGTTTGATTGGTTTGGTCCAAATGAAAAGACCAATCTTCAAAAAGGACATCCAACTGTAAGTGGTTCAGTGGTAAAAGCGTTGCTGTTCTGTGTTGACAACCCTGGTTCAAATCTCACTTTTGCGGTTGAAATTACTTTAGTGTGATTTTTTGAGACAAACAGAAACATTGAAATGAAGAAGCTCCTGTGGCTCAGTGGTCTGAGTGTTGTGATTCTATGTGGGAAACCCAGGTTCGAATCACACTCTTGTGATGCTTTAGTTTCACTGGATTGTCGAAGTAAGACATGCTCCCAAAAAAAGAAGAGTGAGTGTGCAAGCTCCAGTGGCTGAGTGGTCTGAGTGTTGTGATTCCATGTGGGAAACCAGGGTTCAAGCCTCACTCTTACCATGCTTTAGTTTCAACGGGTTTGTCCAAGAGAGAAAAAGACATGCTCCCAAAAAAAAGAAGTTTGAGTGTGGATGGTCCAGTGGCTCCGTGGATGAGCTCTCACTCCCGAATCGGGAGGTTGGGATGTTCCTGGTTCAAGACCGGGCTGGACCGTGAAGCATGGTTGCGTTGACGAACATCCTCCAGATCTGCAGCTGGGGGACGAGAGAAGGTCAGGACACGAAGGGGGGAGGAAATAACCTAACTCCTCCCCCTGGGGATTTCTGGGATGATATCCAGCAGCGGTGTTGCTGCAGAGAGAGGCATTTTTTTGTGGGACTTAACCAAAATTTTAATTTTGGAATACATGAAATGTACACAGCAATAACATGCACCAAAAAATTTATTTCTTACCTCATACACACAATTATCTATAGTTCTCATCCTAGACACTCCTCCACAATCATCAGTCATCATCATCCTCCTCCTCCTCCTCCTCGTCCGTCCTCCATCCTCCATCCATCACTTGCTTCAGTGCCCAGCCTAGTCTTGAACCAGGAACCTCCCAACTGGGGAGTGAGAGCTCAACCACTGAGCCACTGGACCATCCACACACATGCTGAATTTTTTGGGAGCAAGTCTTTTTCTCTCTTCGACAAAGCCAGTGAAACTAAAGCATGGTGAGAGTGAGGCTCGAACCCTGGTTTTCCACATGGAACCATAACACTCAGACCACTGAGCCACTGTAGCTTGCACACTCACTCTTCTTTTTTTGGGAGCATGTCTTACTTCGACAATCCAGTGAAACTAAAGCATCACAAGAGTGTGATTTGAACCCAGGTTTCCCACATGGAATCACAACACTCAGACCACTGAGCCACACACACTCACACTTACTTTTTTGGGAACATGTCTTTCTTGGACAAAGCCAGTGAAACTAAAGCATGATAAGAGTGAGGCTCAAACCCTGGTTTCCCACATGGAATCACAACACTCAGACCACTGAGCCACTGGAGCATACACACTCATGCTTCTTTTTTTGGGAACATGTCTTTCTTGGACAAACCCAGTGAAACTAAAGCATGATAAGAGTGAGGCTGGTGAGGCTTTTTTCAGGTCCAAATGTTGACCTTCGATATCTTGGCTCTGGAAGGGTCTAGAGCCTCTATTTTTGTGCGCTGGTCGAAGTCTTGTGGTCCTCTGTCAGAATCAAGAGTTTCAAGAAGATCGGAGGGGGTCAAAATTTCGGCCAAAAACGACAGTGTTACCCCTAATGTTTTTTTTTTTTTCGGGTCAAAACTTTGACATCCGATATCTCGGCTCTGGAAGGGTCTAGAGCCTCCATTTTTGCGCGCTGGTCGAAGTCTCGTGGCCCTCTGTCAGAATCCAGAGTTTCAAGAAGATCGGAGGGGGTCAAAATTTCAGCCAAAAACGACAGTGTTACCCCTTATCTTTTTTTTTTTTCAGGTCAAAACTTTGACATCCGATATCTCGGCTCTGGAAGGGTCTAGAGCCTCCATTTTTGCGCGCTGGTCGAAGTCTCGTGGCCCTCTGTCAGAATCCAGAGTTTCAAGAAGATCGGAGGGGGTCAAAATTTCGGCCAAAAACGACAGTGTTACCCCTTATGTTTTTTTTTTTCGGGTCAAAACTTTGACATCCGATATCTCGGCTCTGGAAGGGTCTAGAGCCTCCATTTTTGCGCGCTGGTCGAAGTCTCGTGGCCCTCTGTCAGAATCCAGAGTTTCAAGAAGATCGGAGGGGGTCAAAATTTCGGCCAAAAACGACAGTGTTACCCCTTATGTTTTTTTTTCAGGTCAAAACTTTGACATCCGATATCTCGGCTCTGGAAGGGTCTAGAGCCTCCATTTTTGCGCGCTGGTCGAAGTCTCGTGGCCCTCTGTCAGAATCCAGAGTTTCAAGAAGATCGGAGGGGGTCAAAATTTCGGCCAAAAACGACAGTGTTACCCCTTATGTTTTTTTTTCAGGTCAAAACTTTGACATCCGATATCTCGGCTCTGGAAGGGTCTAGAGCCTCCATTTTTGCGCGCTGGTCGAAGTCTCGTGGCCCTCTGTCAGAATCCAGAGTTTCAAGAAGATCGGAGGGGGTCAAAATTTCGGCCAAAAACGACAGTGTTACCCCTTATGTTTTTTTTTTCAGGTCAAAACTTTGACATCTGATATCTCGGCTCTGGAAGGGTCTAGAGCCTCCATTTTTGCGCGCTGGTCGAAGTCTCGTGGCCCTCTGTCAGAATCCAGAGTTTCAAGAAGATCGGAGGGGGTCAAAATTTCGGCCAAAAACGACAGTGTTACCCCTTATGTTTTTTTTTTTCAGGTCAAAACTTTGACATCCGATATCTCGGCTCTGGAAGGGTCTAGAGCCTCCATTTTTGCGCGCTGGTCGAAGTCTCGTGGCCCTCTGTCAGAATCCAGAGTTTCAAGAAGATCGGAGGGGGTCAAAATTTCGGCCAAAAACGACAGTGTTACCCCTTATGTTTTTTTTTCAGGTAAAAACTTTGACATCCGATATCTCGGCTCTGGAAGGGTCTAGAGCCTCCATTTTTGCGCGCTGGTCGAAGTCTCGTGGCCCTCTGTCAGAATCCAGAGTTTCAAGAAGATCGGAGGGGGTCAAAATTTCGGCCAAAAACGACAGTGTTACCCCTTATGTTTTTTTTTCAGGTCAAAACTTTGACATCCGATATCTCGGCTCTGGAAGGGTCTAGAGCCTCCATTTTTGCGCGCTGGTCGAAGTCTCGTGGCCCTCTGTCAGAATCCAGAGTTTCAAGAAGATCGGAGGGGGTCAAAATTTCGGCCAAAAACGACAGTGTTACCCCTTATGTTTGTTTTCAGGTCAAAACTTTGACATCCGATATCTCGGCTCTGGAAGGGTCTAGAGCCTCCATTTTTGCGCGCTGGTCGAAGTCTTGTGGCCCTCTGTCAGAATCCAGAGTTTCAAGAAGATCGGAGGGGGTCAAAATTTCGGCAAAAAAAAAAAATGACAGTGTTACCCCTTATGTTTTTTTTTCAGGTCCAAATTTTGACCTTCGATATCTCAGCTCTGGAAGTGTCTAGAGCCTCCATTTTTGCGCGCTGGTCGAAGTCTCGTGGCCCTCTGTCAGAATCCAGAGTTTCAAGAAGATCGGAGGGGGTCAAAATTTCGGCCAAAAAAATATGACAGTGTTACCCCTTATGTTTTTTTTTCAGCTCCAAATTTTGACCTTCGATATCTCGGCTCTGGAAGGGTCTAGAGCCTCCATTTTTGCGCGCTGGTCGAAGTCTCGTGGCCCTCTGTCAGAATCCAGAGTTTCAAGAAGATCGGAGGGGGTCAAAATTTCGGCCAAAAACGACAGTGTTACCCCTTATGTTTTTTTTCAGGTCAAAACTTTGACATCCGATATCTCGGCTCTGGAAGGGTCTAGAGCCTCCAATTTTGCGCGCTGGTCGAAGTCTCGTGGCCCTCTGTCACAATCCAGAGTTTCAAGAAGATCGGAGGGGGTCAAAATTTCGGTCAAAAACGACAGTGTTACCCCTTATGTTTTTTTTTCAGGTCAAAACTTTGACATCCGATATCTCGGCTCTGGAAGGGTCTAGAGCCTCCATTTTTGCGCGCTGGTCGAAGTCTCGTGGCCCTCTGTCAGAATCCAGAGTTTCAAGAAGATCGGAGGGGGTCAAAATTTCGGCCAAAAACGACAGTGTTACCCCTTATGTTTTTTTATCAGGTCAAAACTTTGACATCCGATATCTCGGCTCTGGAAGGGTCTAGAGCCTCCATTTTTGCGCGCTGGTCGAAGTCTCGTGGCCCTCTGTTAGAATCCAGAGTTTCAAGAAGATCGGAGGGGGTCAAAATTTCGGCCAAAAACGACAGTGTTACCCCTTATGTTTTTTTTTTCGGGTCAAAACTTTGACATCCGATATATCGGCTCTGGAAGGGTCTAGAGCCTCCATTTTTGCGCGCTGGTCGAAGTCTCGTGGCCCTCTGTCAGAATCCAGAGTTTCAAGAAGATCGGAGGGGGTCAAAATTTCGGCCAAAAACGACAGTGTTACCCCTTATGTTTTTTTTTTTCGGGTCAAAACTTTGACATCCGATATCTCGACTCTGGAAGGGTCTAGAGCCTCCATTTTTGCGCGCTGGTCGAAGTCTCGTGGCCCTCTGTCAGAATCCAGAGTTTCAAGAAGATCGGAGGGGGTCAAAATTTCAGCCAAAAACGACAGTGTTACCCCTTATGTTTTTTTTTTCAGGTCAAAACTTTGACATCCGATATCTCGGCTCTGGAAGGGTCTAGAGCCTCCATTTTTGCGCGCTGGACGAAGTCTCGTGGCCCTCTGTCAGAATCCAGAGTTTCAAGAAGATCGGAGGGGGTCAAAATTTCGGCCAAAAACGACAGTGTTACCCCTTATGTTTTTCTTTCGGGTCAAAACTTTGACATCCGATATCTCGGCTCTGGAAGGGTCTAGAGCCTCCATTTTTGCGCGCTGGTCGAAGTCTCGTGGCCCTCTGTCAGAATCCAGAGTTTCAAGAAGATCGGAGGGGGTCAAAAATTTCGGCCAAAAACGACAGTGTTACCCCTTATGTTTTTTTTTTCAGGTCAAAACTTTGACATCCGATATCTCGGCTCTGGAAGGGTCTAGAGCCTCCATTTTTGCGCGCTGGTCGAAGTCTCGTGGCCCTCTGTCAGAATCCAGAGTTTCAAGAAGATCGGAGGGGGTCAAAATTTCGGCCAAAAACGACAGTGTTACCCCTTATGTTTTTTTTTCAGGTCAAAACTTTGACATCCGATATCTCGGCTCTGGAAGGGTCTAGAGCCTCCATTTTTGCGCGCTGGTCGAAGTCTCGTGGCCCTCTGTCAGAATCCAGAGTTTCAAGAAGATCGGAGGGGGTCAAAATTTCGGCCAAAAACGACAGTGTTACCCCTTATGTTTTTTTTTCAGGTCAAAACTTTGACATCCGATATCTCGGCTCTGGATGGGTCTAGAGCCTCCATTTTTGCGCGCTGGTCGAAGTCTCGTGGCCCTCTGTCAGAATCCAGAGTTTCAAGAAGATCGGAGGGGGTCAAAATTTCGGCCAAAAACGACAGTGTTACCCCTTATGTTTTTTTTTTCAGGTCAAAACTTTGACATTCGATATCTCGGCTCTGGAAGGGTCTAGAGCCTCCATTTTTGCGCGCTGGTCGAAGTCTCGTGGCCCTCTGTCAGAATCCAGAGTTTCAAGAAGATCGGAGGGGGTCAAAATTTCGGCCAAAAACGACAGTGTTACCCCTTATGTTTTTTTTTCAGGTCAAAACTTTGACATCCGATATCTCGGCTCTGGATGGGTCTAGAGCCTCCATTTTTGCGCGCTGGTCGAAGTCTCGTGGCCCTCTGTCAGAATCCAGAGTTTCAAGAAGATCGGAGGGGGTCAAAATTTCGGCCAAAAACGACAGTGTTACCCCTTATGTTTTTTTTTTCAGGTCAAAACTTTGACATTCGATATCTCGGCTCTGGAAGGGTCTAGAGCCTCCATTTTTGCGCGCTGGTCGAAGTCTCGTGGCCCTCTGTCAGAATCCAGAGTTTCAAGAAGATCGGAGGGGGTCAAAATTTCGGCCAAAAACGACAGTGTTACCCCTTATGTTTTTTTTTCAGGTCAAAACTTTGACATCCGATATCTCGGCTCTGGAAGGGTCTAGAGCCTCCATTTTTGCGCGCTGGTCGAAGTCTCGTGGCCCTCTGTCAGAATCCAGAGTTTCAAGAAGATCGGAGGGGGTCAAAATTTCGGCCAAAAACGACAGTGTTACCCCTTATGTTTTTTTTTCAGGTCAAAACTTTGACATCCGATATCTCGGCTCTGGAAGGGTCTAGAGCCTCCATTTTTGCGCGCTGGTCGAAGTCTCGTGGCCCTCTGTCAGAATCCAGAGTTTCAAGAAGATCGGAGGGGGTCAAAATTTCGGCCAAAAACGACAGTGTTACCCCTTATGTTTTTTTTTTCAGGTCAAAACTTTGACATCCGATATCTCGGCTCTGGAAGGGTCTAGAGCCTCCATTTTTGCGCGCTGGTCGAAGTCTCGTGGCCCTCTGTCAGAATCCAGAGTTTCAAGAAGATCGGAGGGGGTCAAAATTTCGGCCAAAAACGACAGTGTTACCCCTTATGTTTGTTTTCAGGTCAAAACTTTGACATCCGATATCTCGGCTCTGGAAGTGTCTAGAGCCTCCATTTTTGCGCGCTGGTCGAAGTCTCGTGGCCCTCTGTCAGAATCCAGAGTTTCAAGAAGATCAGAGGGGGTCAAAATTTCGGCCAAAAACGACAGTGTTACCCCTTATGTTTTTTTTCAGGTCAAAACTTTGACATCCGATATCTCGGCTCTGGAAGGGTCTAGAGCCTCCATTTTTGCGCGCTGGTCGAAGTCTCGTGGCCCTCTGTCACAATCCAGAGTTTCAAGAAGATCGGAGGGGGTCAAAATTTCGGCCAAAAAAAAAAATGACAGTGTTACCCCTTATGTTTTTTTTTTCAGCTCCAAATTTTGACCTTCGATATCTCGGCTCTGGAAGGGTCTAGAGCCTCCATTTTTGCGCGCTGGTCGAAGTCTCGTGGCCCTCTGTCAGAATCCAGAGTTTCAAGAAGATCGGAGGGGGTCAAAATTTCGGCCAAAAAAAAAAAATGACAGTGTTACCCCTTATGTTTTTTTTTTCAGGTCCAAATTTTGACCTTCGATATCTCGGCTCTGGAAGGGTCTAGAGCCTCCATTTTTGCGCGCTGGTCAAAGTCTCGGGGCCCTCTGTCAGAATCCAGAGTTTCAAGAAGATCGGAGGGGGTCAAAATTTCGGCCAAAAAAAAAAAAATGACAGTGTTACCCCTTATGTTTTTTTTTCAGGTCCAAATTTTGACCTTCGATATCTCGGCTCTGGAAGGGTCTAGAGCCTCCATTTTTGCGCGCTGGTCGAAGTCTCGTGGCCCTCTGTCAGAATCCAGAGTTTCAAGAAGATCGGAGGGGGTCAAAATTTCGGCCAAAAAAAAAAATGACAGTGTTACCCCTTATGTTTTTTTTTTTCAGGTCCAAATTTTGACCTTCGATATTTCGGCTCTGGAAGGGTCTAGAGCCTCCATTTTTGCGCGCTGGTCGAAGTCTCGTGGCCCTCTGTCAGAATCCAGAGTTTCAAGAAGATCGGAGGGGGTCAAAATTTCGGCCAAAAAAAAAAATGACAGTGTTACCCCTTATGTTTTTTTTTTCAGGTCCAAATTTTGACCTTCGATATTTCGGCTCTGGAAGGGTCTAGAGCCTCCATTTTTGCGCGCTGGTCGAAGTTTCGTGGCCCTCTGTCAGAATCCAGAGTTTCAAGAAGATCGGAGGGGGTCAAAATTTCGGCCAAAAAAAAATGACAGTGTAACCCCTTATGTTTTTTTTTCAGGTCAAAATTTTGACCTTCGATATCTCGGCTCTGGAAGGGTCTAGAACCTCCATTTTTGCGTGCTGGTCGAAGTCTCGTGGCCCTCTGTCAGAATCCAGAGTTTCAAGAAGATCGGAGGGGGTCAAAATTTCGGCCAAAAAAAAAATGACAGTGTTACCCCTTATGTTTTTTTTTTCAGCTCCAAATTTTGACCTTCGATATCTCGGCTCTGGAAGGGTCTAGAGCCTCCATTTTTGCGCGCTGGTCGAAATCTCGTGGCCCTCTGTCAGAATCCAGAGTTTCAAGAAGATCGGAGGGGGTCAAAATTTCGGCCAAAAATAAATGACAGTGTTACCCCTTATGTTTTTTTTTTCAGGTCCAAATTTTGACCTTCGATATCTTGGCTCTGGAAGGGTCTAGAGCCTCCATTTTTGCGCGCTGGTCGAAGTCTCGTGGCCCTCTGTCAGAATCCGGAGTTTCAAGAAGATCGGAGGGGGTCAAAATTTCGGCCAAAAAAAAAAATGACAGTGTTACCCCTTATGTTTTTTTTTTCAGGTCCAAATTTTGACCTTCGATATTTCGGCTCTGGAAGGGTCTAGAGCCTCCATTTTTGCGCGCTGGTCGAAGTCTCGTGGCCCTCTGTCAGAATCCAGAGTTTCAAGAAGATCGGAGGGGGTCAAAATTTCGGCCAAAAAAAAAAAAAAAATGACAGTGTTACCCCTTATGTTTTTTTTTTCAGGTCAAAATTTTGACCTTCGATATCTCGGCTCTGGAAGGGTCTAGAACCTCCATTTTTGCGTGCTGGTCGAAGTCTCGTGGCCCTCTGTCAGAATCCAGAGTTTCAAGAAGATCGGAGGGGGTCAAAATTTCGGCCAAAAAAAAAATGACAGTGTTACCCCTTATGTTTTTTTTTTCAGGTCCAAATTTTGACCTTCGATATCTCGGCTCTGGAAGGGTCTAGAGCCTCCATTTTTGCGCGCTGGTCGAAGTCTCGTGGCCCTCTGTCAGAATCCAGAGTTTCAAGAAGATCGGAGGGGGTCAAAATTTCGGCCAAAAAAAAAATGACAGTGTTACCCCTTATGTTTTTTTTTCAGGTCCAAATTTTGACCTTCGATATCTCGGCTCTGGAAGGGTCTAGAGCCTCCAATTTTGCGCGCTGGTCGAAGTCTCGTGGCCCTCTGTCAGAATCCAGAGTTTCAAGAAGATCGGAGGGGGTCAAAATTTTTGCCAAAAAAAAAAAAAATGACAGTTTTACCCCTTATGTTTTTTTTCAGCTCCAAATTTTGACCTTCGATATCTCGGCTCTGGAAGGGTCTAGAGCCTCCATTTTTGCACGCTGGTCGAAGTCTCGTGGCCCTCTATCAGAATCCAGAGTTTCAAGAAGATCGGAGGGGGTCAAAATTTCGGCCAAAAAAAAAATTACAGTGTTACCCCTTATGTTTTTTTTTTCAGGTCAAAATGTTGACCTTCAATATCTTGGCTCTGGAAGGGTCTAGAGCCTCCATTTTTGCGCGCTGGTCGAAGTCTCGTGGCCCTCTGTCAGAATCCAGAGTTTCAAGAAGATCGGAGGGGGTCAAAATTTCGGCCAAAAAACAAAAATGACAGTGTTACCCCTTATGGTTTTTTTTTCAGCTCCAAATTTTGACCTTCGATATCTCGGCTCTGGAAGGGTCTGGAGCCTCCATTTTTGCGCGCTGGTCGAAGTCTCGTGGCCCTCTGTCAGAATCCAGAGTTTCAAGAAGATCGGAGGGGGTCAAAATTTCGGCCAAAAAAAAAAAAAATGACAGTGTTACCCCTTATGTTTTTTTTTCAGGTCCAAATTTTGACCTTCGATATCTCAGCTCTGGAAGGGTCTAGAACCTCCATTTTTGCGTGCTGGTCGAAGTCTCGTGGCCCTCTGTCAGAATCCAGAGTTTCAAGAAGATCGGAGGGGGTCAAAATTTCGGCCAAAAAAAAAATGACAGTGTTACCCCTTATGTTTTTTTTTTCAGCTCCAAATTTTGACCTTCGATATCTCGGCTCTGGAAGGGTCTAGAGCCTCCATTTTTGCACGCTGGTCGAAGTCTCGTGGCCCTCTGTCAGAATCCAGAGTTTCAAGAAGATCGGAGGGGGTCAAAATTTCGGCCAAAAATAAATGACAGTGTTACCCCTTATGTTTTTTTTTCAGGTCCAAATTTTGACCTTCAATATCTCGGCTCTGGAAGGGTCTAGAACCTCCATTTTTGCGTGCTGGTCGAAGTCTCGTGGCCCTCTGTCAGAATCCAGAGTTTCAAGAAGATCGGAGGGGGTCAAAATTTCGGCCAAAAAAAAAATGACAGTGTTACCCCTTATGTTTTTTTTTTTCAGCTCCAAATTTTGACCTTCGATATCTCGGCTCTGGAAGGGTCTAGAGCCTCCATTTTTGCGCGCTGGTCGAAGTCTCGTGGCCCTCTGTCAGAATCCGGAGTTTCAAGAAGATCGGAGGGGGTCAAAATTTCGGCCAAAAAAAAAATGACAGTGTTACCCCTTATGTTTTTTTTTTTCAGGTCCAAATTTTGACCTTCGATATCTCGGCTCTGGAAGGGTCTAGAGCCTCCATTTTTGCGCGTTGGTCGAAGTCTCGTGGCCCTCTGTCAGAATCCAGAGTTTCAAGAAGATCGGAGGGGGTCAAAATTTTTGCCAAAAAAAAAAAATGACAGTGTTACCCCTTATGTTTTTTTTTCAGCTCCAAATTTTGACCTTCGATATCTCGGCTCTGGAAGGGTCTAGAGCCTCCATTTTTGCGCGCTGGTCGAAGTCTCGTGGCCCTCTGTCAGAATCCAGAGTTTCAAGAAGATCGGAGGGGGTCAAAATTTCGGCCAAAAAAATATTACAGTGTTACCCCTTATGTTTTTTTTTTCAGGTCCAAATGTTGACCTTCGATATCTTGGCTCTGGAAGGGTCTAGAGGCTCTATTTTTGCGCGCTGATCGAAGTCTCGTGGCCCTCTGTCAGAATCCAGAGTTTCAAGAAGATCGGAGGGGGTCAAAATTTCGGCCAAAAAAAAAATGACAGTGTTACCCCTTATGTTTTTTTTTCAGCTCCAAATTTTGACCTTCGATATCTCGGCTCTGGAAGGGTCTAGAGCCTCCATTTTTGCGCGCTGGTCGAAGTCTCGTGGCCCTCTGTCAGAATCCAGAGTTTCAAGAAGATCGGAGGGGGTCAAAATTTCGGCCAAAAAAAATATTACAGTGTTACCCCTTATGTTTTTTTTTTCAGGTCCAAATGTTGACCTTCGATATCTTGGCTCTGGAAGGGTCTAGAGGCTCTATTTTTGCGCGCTGATCGAAGTCTCGTGGCCCTCTGTCAGAATCCAGAGTTTCAAGAAGATCGGAGGGGGTCAAAATTTCGGCCAAAAAAAAAAATGACAGTGTTACCCCTTATGTTTTTTTTTCAGGTCCAAATTTTGACCTTCGATATCTCGGCTCTGGAAGGGTCTAGAGCCTCCATTTTTGCGCGCTGGTCGAAGTCTCGTGGCCCTCTGTCAGAATCCAGAGTTTCAAGAAGATCGGAGGGGGTCAAAATTTCGGCCAAAAAAAAAATGAGTGTTACCCCTTATGTTTTTTTTTTCAGGTCCAAATTTTGACCTTCGATATCTCGGCTCTGGAAGGGTCTAGAGCCTCCATTTTTGCGCGCTGGTCGAAGTCTTGTGGCCCTCTGTCAGAATCCAGAGTTTCAAGAAGATCAGAGGGGGTCAAAATTTCGGCCAAAAAAAAATGACAGTGTTACCCCTTATGTTTTTTTTTTCAGCTCCAAATTTTGACCTTCGATATCTCGGCTCTGGAAGGGTCTAGAGCCTCCATTTTTGCGCGCTGGTCGAAGTCTCGTGGCCCTCTGTCAGAATCCAGAGTTTCAAGAAGATCGGAGGGGGTCAAAATTTCGGCCAAAAAAAAAATGACAGTGTTACCCCTTACGTTTTTTTTTCAGGTCCAAATTTTGACCTTCGATATTTCGGCTCTGGAAGGGTCTAGAGCCTCCATTTTTGCGCGCTGGTCGAAGTCTCGTGGCCCTCTGTCAGAATCCAGAGTTTCAAGAAGATCGGAGGGGGTCAAAATTTCGGCCAAAAAAAAAAATGACAGTGTTACCCCTTTTGTTTTGTTTTTCAGGTCCAAATTTTGACCTTCGATATCTCGGCTCTGGAAGGTTCTAGAGCCTCCATTTTTAAGCGCTGGTCGAAGTCTCGTGGCCCTCTGTCAGAATCCAGAGTTTCAAGAAGATCGGAGGGGGTCAAAATTTCGGCCAAAAAAAAAATGACAGTGTTACCCCTTATGTTTTTTTTTTCAGGTCCAAATTTTGACCTTCGATATCTCGGCTCTGGAAGGGTCTAGAGCCTCCATTTTTGCGCGCTGGTCGAAGTCTCGTGGCCCTCTGTCAGAATCCAGAGTTTCAAGAAGATTGGAGGGGGTCAAAATTTCGGCCAAAAAAAAAATGACAGTGTTACCCCTTATGTTTTTTTTTTTCAGGTCCAAATTTTGACCTTCGATATCTCGGCTCTGGAAGGGTCTAGAGCCTCATTTTTGCGCGCTGGTCGAAGTCTCGTGGCCCTCTGTCAGAATCCAGAGTTTCAAGAAGATTGGAGGGGGTCAAAATTTCGGCCAAAAAAAAAAATGACAGTGTTACCCCTTGTGTTTTTTTTCAGGTCCAAATTTTGACCTTCGATATCTCGGCTCTGGAAGGGTCTAGAGCCTCCATTTTTGCGCGCTGGTCAAAGTCTCGGGGCCCTCTGTCAGAATCCAGAGTTTCAAGAAGATCGGAGGGGGTCAAAATTTAGGCCAAAAAAAAAAATGACAGTGTTACCCCTTATGTTTTTTTTTTCAGGTCCAAATTTTGACCTTCGATATCTCGGCTCTGGAAGGGTCTAGAGCCTCCATTTTTGCGCGCTGGTCGAAGTCTCGTGGCCCTCTGTCAGAATCTGGAGTTTCAAGAAGATCGGAGGGGGTCAAAATTTCGGCCCAAAAAAAATGACAGTGTTACCCCTTATGTTTTTTTTTCAGCTCCAAATTTTGACCTTCGATATCTCGGCTCTGGAAGGGTCTAGAGCCTCCATTTTTGCGCGCTGGTCGAAGTCTCGTGGCCCTCTGTCAGAATCAAGAGTTTCAAGAAGATCGGAGGGGGTCAAAATTTCGGCCAAAAAAAAAAAATGACAGTGTTACCCCTTATGTTTTTTTTTCAGCTCCAAATTTTGACCTTCGATATCTCGGCTCTGGAAGGGTCTAGAGCCTCCATTTTTGCGCGCTGGTCGAAGTCTCGTGGCCCTCTGTCAGAATCCAGAGTTTCAAGAAGATCGGAGGGGGTCAAAATTTCGGCCAAAAAAAAAAAATGACAGTGTTACCCCTTATGTTTTTTTTTCAGGTCCAAATTTTGACCTTCGATATCTCGGCTCTGGAAGGGTCTAGAGGCTCTATTTTTGCCCGCTGATCGAAGTCTCGTGGCCCTCTGTCAGAATCCAGAGTTTCAAGAAGATCGGAGGGGGTCAAAATTTCGGCCAAAAAAAAATGACAGTGTTACCCCTTATGTTTTTTTTTCAGGTCCAAATTTTGACCTTCGATATCTCGGCTCTGGAAGGGTCTAGAGCCTCCATTTTTGCGCGCTGGTCGAAGTCTCGTGGCCCTCTGTCAGAATCCAGAGTTTCAAGAAGATCGGAGGGGGTCAAAATTTCGGCCAAAAAAATATTACAGTGTTACCCCTTATGTTTTTTTTTTTTCAGGTCCAAATGTTGACCTTCGATATCTTGGCTCTGGAAGGGTCTAGAGGCTCTATTTTTGCGCGCTGATCGAAGTCTCGTGGCCCTCTGTCAGAATGCAGAGTTTCAAGAAGATCGGAGGGGGTCAAAATTTCGGCCAAAAAAAAAATGACAGTGTTACCCCTTATGTTTTTTTTTCAGGTCCAAATTTTGACCTTCCATATCTCGGCTCTGGAAGGGTCTAGAGCCTCCATTTTTGCGCGCTGGTCGAAGTCTCGTGGCCCTCTGTCAGAATCCAGAGTTTCAAGAAGATCGGAGGGGGTCAAAATTTCGGCCAAAAAAAAAATTAGTGTTACCCCTTATGTTTTTTTTTTCAGGTCCAAATTTTGACCTTCGATATCTCGGCTCTGGAAGGGTCTAGAGCCTCCATTTTTGCGCGCTGGTCGAAGTCTCGTGGCCCTCTGTCAGAATCCAGAGTTTCAAGAAGATCGGAGGGGGTCAAAATTTCGGCCAAAAAAAAAATGACAGTGTTACCCCTTATGTTTTTTTTTTTTTCAGGTCCAAATTTTGACCTTCGATATCTCGGCTCTGGAAGGGTCTAGAGCCTCCATTTTTGCGCGCTGGTCGAAGTCTTGTGGCCCTCTGTCAGAATCCAGAGTTTCAAGAAGATCAGAGGGGGTCAAAATTTCGGCCAAAAAAAAAATGACAGTGTTACCCCTTATGTTTTTTTTTCAGCTCCAAATTTTGACCTTCGATATCTCGGCTCTGGAAGGGTCTAGAGCCTCCATTTTTGCGCGCTGGTCGAAGTCTCGTGGCCCTCTGTCAGAATCCAGAGTTTCAAGAAGATCGGAGGGGGTCAAAATTTCGGCCAAAAAAAAATGACAGTGTTACCCCTTACGTTTTTTTTTCAGGTCCAAATTTTGACCTTCGATATTTCGGCTCTGGAAGGGTCTAGAGCCTCCATTTTTGCGCGCTGGTCGAAGTCTCGTGGCCCTCTGTCAGAATCCAGAGTTTCAAGAAGATCGGAGGGGGTCAAAATATCGGCCAAAAAAAAAAATGACAGTGTTACCCCTTTTGTTTTTTTTTTCAGGTCCAAATTTTGACCTTCGATATCTCGGCTCTGGAAGGGTCTAGAGCCTCCATTTTTGCGCGCTGGTCGAAGTCTCGTGGCCCTCTGTCAGAATCCAGAGTTTCAAGAAGATCGGAGGGGGTCAAAATTTCGGCCAAAAAAAAAATGACAGTGTTACCCCTTATGTTTTTTTTTTTCAGGTCCAAATTTTGACCTTCGATATCTCGGCTCTGGAAGGGTCTAGAGCCTCCATTTTTGCGCGCTGGTCGAAGTCTCGTGGCCCTCTGTCAGAATCCAGAGTTTCAAGAAGATCGGAGGGGGTCAAAATTTCGGCCAAAAAAAAAAAATGACAGTGTTACCCCGTATGTTTTTTTTTTTCAGGTCCAAATTTTGACCTTCGATATCTCGGCTCTGGAAGGGTCTAGAGCCTCCATTTTTGCGCGCTGGTCGAAGTCTCGTGGCCCTCTCTCAGAATCCAGAGTTTCAAGAAGATCGGAGGGGGTCAAAATTTCGGCCAAAAAAAAAGACAGTGTTACCCCTTATGTTTTTTTTTCAGCTCCAAATTTTGACCTTCGATATCTCGGCTCTGGAAGGGTCTAGAGCCTCCATTTTTGTGCGCTGGTCGAAGTCTCGTGGCCCTCTGTCAGAATCCAGAGTTTCAAGAAGATCGTAGGGGGTCAAAATTTCGGCCAAAAAAAAATGACAGTGTTACCCCTTATGTTTTTTTTTTCAGGTCCAAATTTTGACCTTCGATATCTCGGCTCTGGAAGGGTCTAGAGCCTCAATTTTTGCGCGCTGGTCGAAGTCTTGTGGCCCTCTGTCAGAATCCAGAGTTTCAAGAAGTTCGGAGGGGGTCAAAATTTCGGCCAAAAAAAAATTGACAGTGTTACCCCTTATGTTTTTTTTTTCATGTCCAAATTTTGACCTTCGATATCTCGCTCTGGAAGGGTCTAGAGCCTCCATTTTTGCGCGCTGGTCGAAGTCTCGTGGCCCTCTGTCAGAATCCAGAGTTTCAAGAAGATCGGAGGGGGTCAAAATTTCGGCCAAAAAAAAATGACAGTGTTACCCCTTATGTTTTTTTTTTCAGGTCCAAATTTTGACCTTCGATATTTCGGCTCTGGAAGGGTCTAGAGCCTCCATTTTTGCGCGCTGGTCGAAGTTTCGTGGCCCTCTGTCAGAATCCAGAGTTTCAAGAAGATCGGAGGGGGTCAAAATTTCGGCCAAAAAAAAAAAATGACAGTGTTACCCCTTATGTTTTTTTTTTCAGGTCCAAATTTTGACCTTCGATATCTCGGCTCTGGAAGGGTCTAGAGCCTCCATTTTTGCGCGCTGGTCGAAGTCTCGTGGCCCTCTGTCAGAATCCGGAGTTTCAAGAAGATCGGAGGGGGTCAAAATTTCGGCCAAAAAAAAAATGACAGTGTTACCCCTTATGTTTTTTTTTTTCAGGTCCAAATTTTGACCTTCGATATCTCGGCTCTGGAAGGGTCTAGAGCCTCCATTTTTGCGCGCTGGTCGAAGTCTTGTGGCCCTCTGTCAGAATCCAGAGTTTCAAGAAGATTGGAGGGGGTCAAAATTTCGGCAAAAAAATATGACAGTGTTACCCCTTATGTTTTTTTTTCAGCTCCAAATTTTGACCTTCGATATCTCGGCTCTGGACGGGTCTAGAGCCTCCATTTTTGCTCGCTGGTCGAAGTCTCGTGGCCCTCTGTCAGAATCCAGAGTTTCAAGAAGATCGGAGGGGGTCAAAATTTCGGCCAAAAAAAAAAAAAATGACAGTGTTACCCCTTATGTTTTTTTTTTTTCAGGTCCAAATTTTGACCTTCGATATCTCGGCTCTGGAGGGGTCTGGAGCCTCCATTTTTGTGCGCTGGTCGAAGTCTCGTGGCCCTCTGTCAGAATCCAGAGTTTCAAGAAGATCGGAGGGGGTCAAAATTTCGGCCAAAAAAAAAATGACAGTGTTACCCCTTATGTTTTTTTTTCAGGTCAAAATTTTGACCTTCGATATTTCGGCTCTGGAAGGGTCTAGAGCCTCCATTTTTGCGCGCTGGTCGAAGTCTCGTGGCCCTCTGTCAGAATCCAGAGTTTCAAGAAGATCGGAGGGGGTCAAAATTTCGGCCAAAAAAAAAATGACAGTGTTACCCCTTATGTTTTTTTTTCAGCTCCAAATTTTGACCTTCGATATCTCGGCTCTGGAAAGGTCTAGAGCCTCCATTTTTGTGCGCTGGTCGAAGTCTCGTGGCCCTCTGTCAGAATCCAGAGTTTCAAGAAGATCGGAGGGGGTCAAAATTTCGGCCAAAAAAAAATGACAGTGTTACCCCTTATGTTTTTTTTTTTCAGGTCCAAATTTTGACCTTCGATATCTCGGCTCTGGAAGGGTCTAGAGCCTCCATTTTTGCGCGCTGGTCGAAGTCTCGTGGCCCTCTGTCAGAATCCGGAGTTTCAAGAAGATCGGAGGGGGTCAAAATTTCGGCCAAAAAAAAAATGACAGTGTTACCCCTTATGTTTTTTTTTCAGCTCCAAATTTTGACCTTCGATATCTCGGCTCTGGAAGGGTCTAGAGCCTCCATTTTTGCGCGCTGGTCGAAGTCTCGTGGCCCTCTGTCAGAATCCAGAGTTTCAAGAAGATCGGAGGGGGTCAAAATTTCGGCCCAAAAAAAATGACAGTGTTACCCCTTATGTTTTTTTTTCAGCTCCAAATTTTGACCTTCGATATCTCGGCTCTGGAAGGGTCTAGAGCCTCCATTTTTGCGCGCTGGTCGAAGTCTCGTGGCCCTCTGTCAGAATCCGGAGTTTCAAGAAGATCGGAGGGGGTCAAAATTTCGGCCAAAATAAAAATGACAGTGTTACCCTTATGTTTTTTTTTTTCAGGTCCAAATTTTGACCTTCGATATCTCGGCTCTGGAAGGGTCTAGAGCCTCCATTTTTGCGCGCTGGTCGAAGTCTCGTGGCCCTCTGTCAGAATCCGGAGTTTCAAGAAGATCGGAGGGGGTCAAAATTTCGGCCAAAAAAAAAATGACAGTGTTACCCCTTATGTTTTTTTTTTCAGGTCCAAATTTTGACCTTCGATATCTCGGCTCTGGAAGGGTCTAGAGCCTCCATTTTTGCGCGCTGGTCGAAGTCTTGTGGCCCTCTGTCAGAATCCAGAGTTTCAAGAAGATTGGAGGGGGTCAAAATTTCGGCAAAAAAAATGACAGTGTTACCCCTTATGTTTTTTTTTCAGCTCCAAATTTTGACCTTCGATATCTCGGCTCTGGACGGGTCTAGAGCCTCCATTTTTGCTCGCTGGTCGAAGTCTCGTGGCCCTCTGTCAGAATCCAGAGTTTCAAGAAGATCGGAGGGGGTCAAAATTTCGGCCAAAAAAAAAAAAATGACAGTGTTACCCCTTATGTTTTTTTTTTTCAGGTCCAAATTTTGACCTTCGATATCTCGGCTCTGGAAGGGTCTGGAGCCTCCATTTTTGTGCGCTGGTCGAAGTCTCGTGGCCCTCTGTCAGAATCCAGAGTTTCAAGAAGATCGGAGGGGGTCAAAATTTCGGCCAAAAAAAAAAAATGACAGTGTTACCCCTTATGTTTTTTTTTCAGGTCAAAATTTTGACCTTCGATATTTCGGCTCTGGAAGGGTCTAGAGCCTCCATTTTTGCGCGCTGGTCGAAGTCTCGTGGCCCTCTGTCAGAATCCAGAGTTTCAAGAAGTTCGGAGGGGGTCAAAATTTCGGCCAAAAAAAAAATGACAGTGTTACCCCTTATGTTTTTTTTTCAGCTCCAAATTTTGACCTTCGATATCTCGGCTCTGGAAGGGTCTAGAGCCTCCATTTTTGTGCGCTGGTCGAAGTCTCGTGGCCCTCTGTCAGAATCCAGAGTTTCAAGAAGATCGGAGGGGGTCAAAATTTCGGCCAAAAAAAAATGACAGTGTTACCCCTTATGTTTTTTTTTTTCAGGTCCAAATTTTGACCTTCGATATCTCGGCTCTGGAAGGGTCTAGAGCCTCCATTTTTGCGCGCTGGTCGAAGTCTCGTGGCCCTCTGTCAGAATCCGGAGTTTCAAGAAGATCGGAGGGGGTCAAAATTTCGGCCAAAAAAAAAATGACAGTGTTACCCCTTATGTTTTTTTTTCAGCTCCAAATTTTGACCTTCGATATCTCGGCTCTGGAAGGGTCTAGAGCCTCCATTTTTGCACGCTGGTCGAAGTCTCGTGGCCCTCTGTCAGAATCCAGAGTTTCAAGAAGATCGGAGGGGGTCAAAATTTCGGCCAAAAAAAAATGACAGTGTTACCCCTTATGTTTTTTTTTCAGCTCCAAATTTTGACCTTCGATATCTCGGCTCTGGAAGGGTCTAGAGCCTCCATTTTTGCGCGCTGGTCGAAGTCTCGTGGCCCTCTGTCAGAATCCGGAGTTTCAAGAAGATCGGAGGGGGTCAAAATTTCGGCCAAAAAAAAATGACAGTGTTACCCTTATGTTTTTTTTTCAGGTCCAAAATTTGACCTTCGATATCTCGGCTCTGGAAGGGTCTAGAGCCTCCATTTTTGCGCGCTGGTCGAAGTCTCGTGGCCCTCTGTCAGAATCCAGAGTTTCAAGAAGATCGGAGGGGGTCAAAATTTTTGCCAAAAAAAAAATGACAGTGTTACCCCTTATGTTTTTTTTTTCAGCTCCAAATTTTGACCTTCGATATCTCGGCTCTGGAAGGGTCTAGAGCCTCCATTTTTGCGCGCTGGTCGAAGTCTCGTGGCCCTCTGTCAGAATCCAGAGTTTCAAGAAGATCAGAGGGGGTCAAAATTTCGGCCAAAAAAATATTACAGTGTTACCCCTTATGTTTTTTTTTCAGGTCCAAATGTTGACCTTCGATATCTTGGCTCTGGAAGGGTCTAGAGGCTCTATTTTTGCGCGCTGATCGAAGTCTCGTGGCCCTCTGTCAGAATCCAGAGTTTCAAGAAGATCGGAGGGGGTCAAAATTTCGGCCAAAAAAAAAATGACAGTGTTACCCCTTATGTTTTTTTTTCAGGTCCAAATTTTGACCTTCGATATCTCGGCTCTGGAAGGGTCTAGAGCCTCCATTTTTGCGCGCTGGTCGAAGTCTCGTGGCCCTCTGTCAGAATCCAGAGTTTCAAGAAGATCGGAGGGGGTCAAAATTTCGGCCAAAAAAAAAATTAGTGTTACCCCTTATGTTTTTTTTTTCAGGTCCAAATTTTGACCTTCGATATCTCGGCTCTGGAAGGGTCTAGAGCCTCCATTTTTGCGCGCTGGTCGAAGTCTCGTGGCCCTCTGTCAGAATCCAGAGTTTCAAGAAGATCGGAGGGGGTCAAAATTTCGGCCAAAAAAAAAATGACAGTGTTACCCCTTATGTTTTTTTTTTCAGGTCCAAATTTTGACCTTCGATATCTCGGCTCTGGAAGGGTCTAGAGCCTCCATTTTTGCGCGCTGGTCGAAGTCTTGTGGCCCTCTGTCAGAATCCAGAGTTTCAAGAAGATCAGAGGGGGTCAAAATTTCGGCCAAAAAAAAATGACAGTGTTACCCCTTATGTTTTTTTTTTCAGCTCCAAATTTTGACCTTCGATATCTCGGCTCTGGAAGGGTCTAGAGCCTCCATTTTTGCGCGCTGGTCGAAGTCTCGTGGCCCTCTGTCAGAATCCAGAGTTTCAAGAAGATCGGAGGGGGTCAAAATTTCGGCCAAAAAAAAAATGACAGTGTTACCCCTTACGTTTTTTTTCAGGTCCAAATTTTGACCTTCGATATTTCGGCTCTGGAAGGGTCTAGAGCCTCCATTTCTGCGCGCTGGTCGAAGTCTCGTGGCCCTCTGTCAGAATCCAGAGTTTCAAGAAGATCGGAGGGGGTCAAAATTTCGGCCAAAAAAAAAAAATGACAGTGTTACCCCTTTTGTTTTGTTTTTTCAGGTCCAAATTTTGACCTTCGATATCTCGGCTCTGGAAGGGTCTAGAGCCTCCATTTTTGCGCGCTGGTCGAAGTCTCATGGCCCTCTGTCAGAATCCAGAGTTTCAAGAAGATCGGAGGGGGTCAAAATTTCGGCCAAAAAAAAAATGACAGTGTTACCCCTTATGTTTTTTTTTTTTCAGGTCCAAATTTTGACCTTCGATATCTCGGCTCTGGAAGGGTCTAGAGCCTCCATTTTTGCGCGCTGGTCGAAGTCTCGTGGCCCTCTGTCAGAATCCAGAGTTTCAAGAAGATCGGAGGGGGTCAAAATTTCGGCCAAAAAAAAAATGACAGTGTTACCCCGTATGTTTTTTTTTTTTCAGGTCCAAATTTTGACCTTCGATATCTCGGCTCTGGAAGGGTCTAGAGCCTCCATTTTTGCGCGCTGGTCGAAGTCTCGTGGCCCTCTCTCAGAATCCAGAGTTTCAAGAAGATCGGAGGGGGTCAAAATTTCGGCCAAAAAAAAAGACAGTGTTACCCCTTATGTTTTTTTTTTCAGCTCCAAATTTTGACCTTCGATATCTCGGCTCTGGAAGGGTCTAGAGCCTCCATTTTTGTGCGCTGGTCGAAGTCTCGTGGCCCTCTGTCAGAATCCAGAGTTTCAAGAAGATCGTAGGGGGTCAAAATTTCGGCCAAAAAAAAATGACAGTGTTACCCCTTATGTTTTTTTTTTTCAGGTCCAAATTTTGACCTTCGATATCTCGGCTCTGGAAGGGTCTAGAGCCTCAATTTTTGCGCGCTGGTCGAAGTCTTGTGGCCCTCTGTCAGAATCCAGAGTTTCAAGAAGTTCGGAGGGGGTCAAAATTTCGGCCAAAAAAAAAATGACAGTGTTACCCCTTATGTTTTTTTTTCAGCTCCAAATTTTGACCTTCGATATCTCGGCTCTGGAAGGGTCTAGAGCCTCCATTTTTGCGCGCTGGTCGAAGTCTCGTGGCCCTCTGTCAGAATCCAGAGTTTCAAGAAGATCGGAGGGGGTCAAAATTTCGGCCAAAAAAAAAAAAAATGACAGTGTTACCCCTTATGTTTTTTTTTTCAGGTCCAAATTTTGACCTTCGATATCTCGGCTCTGGAAGGGACTAGAGCCTCCATTTTTGCGCGCTGGTCGAAGTCTCGTGGCCCTCTGTCAGAATCCAGAGTTTCAAGAAGATCGGAGGGGGTCAAAATTTCGGCCAAAAAAAAAATGACAGTGTTACCCCTTATGTTTTTTTTCAGGTCCAAATTTTGACCTTCGATATTTCGGCTCTGGAAGGGTCTAGAGCCTCCATTTTTGCGCGCTGGTCGAAGTTTCGTGGCCCTCTGTCAGAATCCAGAGTTTCAAGAAGATCGGAGGGGGTCAAAATTTCGGCCAAAAAAAAAATGACTGTTACCCCTTATGTTTTTTTTTTCAGGTCCAAATTTTGACCTTCGATATCTCGGCTCTGGAAGGGTCTAGAGCCTCCATTTTTGCGCGCTGGTCGAAGTCTCGTGGCCCTCTGTCAGAATCCGGAGTTTCAAGAAGATCGGAGGGGGTCAAAATTTCGGCCAAAAAAAAAATGACAGTGTTACCCCTTATGTTTTTTTTTTCAGGTCCAAATTTTGACCTTCGATATCTCGGCTCTGGAAGGGTCTAGAGCCTCCATTTTTGCGCGCTGGTCGAAGTCTTGTGGCCCTCTGTCAGAATCCAGAGTTTCAAGAAGATTGGAGGGGGTCAAAATTTCGGCAAAAAAAAATGACAGTGTTACCCCTTATGTTTTTTTTTCAGCTCCAAATTTTGACCTTCGATATCTCGGCTCTGGACGGGTCTAGAGCCTCCATTTTTGCTCGCTGGTCGAAGTCTCGTGGCCCTCTGTCAGAATCCAGAGTTTCAAGAAGATCGGAGGGGGTCAAAATTTCGGCCAAAAAAAAAAAAAAATGACAGTGTTACCCCTTATGTTTTTTTTTTTTCAGGTCCAAATTTTGACCTTCGATATCTCGGCTCTGGAAGGGTCTGGAGCCTCCATTTTTGTGCGCTGGTCGAAGTCTCGTGGCCCTCTGTCAGAATCCAGAGTTTCAAGAAGATCGGAGGGGGTCAAAATTTCGGCCAAAAAAAAAAAATGACAGTGTTACCCCTTATGTTTTTTTTTCAGGTCAAAATTTTGACCTTCGATATTTCGGCTCTGGAAGGGTCTAGAGCCTCCATTTTTGCGCGCTGGTCGAAGTCTCGTGGCCCTCTGTCAGAATCCGGAGTTTCAAGAAGATCGGAGGGGGTCAAAATTTCGGCCAAAAAAAAAAAATGACAGTGTTACCCCTTATGTTTTTTTTTTCAGCTCCAAATTTTGACCTTCGATATCTCGGCTCTGGAAGGGTCTAGAGCCTCCATTTTTGCGCGCTGGTCGAAGTCTCGTGGCCCTCTGTCAGAATCAAGAGTTTCAAGAAGATCGGAGGGGGTCAAAATTTCGGCCAAAAAAAAAAATGACAGTGTTACCCCTTATGTTTTTTTTTCCGCTCCAAATTTTGACCTTCGATATCTCGGCTCTGGAAGGGTCTAGAGCCTCCATTTTTGCGCGCTGGTCGAAGTCTCGTGGCCCTCTGTCAGAATCCAGAGTTTCAAGAAGATCGGAAATTTCGGCCAAAAAAAAAAAAATGACAGTGTTACCCCTCATGTTTTTTTTTCAGGTCCAAATTTTGACCTTCGATATCTCGGCTCTGGAAGGGTCTGGAGCCTCCAATTTTGCGCGCTGGTCGAAGTCTCGTGGCCCTCTGTCAGAATACAGCGTTTCAAGAAGATCGGAGGGGGTCAAAATTTCGGCCAAAAAAAAAAATGACAGTGTTACCCCTTATGTTTTTTTTTTTCAGCTCCAAATTTTGACCTTCGATATCTCGGCTCTGGAAGGGTCTAGAGCCTCCATTTTTGCGCGCTGGTCGAAGTCTCGTGGCCCTCTGTCAGAATACAGAGTTTCAAGAAGATCGGAGGGGGTCAAAATTTCGGCCAAAAAAAAAAATTACAGTGTTACCCCTTATGTTTTTTTTTTTTCAGGTCCAAATTTTGACCTTCGATATCTCGGCTCTGGAAGGGTCTAGAGCCTCCATTTTTGCGCGCTGGTCGAAGTCTCGTGGCCCTCTGTCAGAATCCAGAGTTTCAAGAAGATTGGAGGGGGTCAAAATTTCGGCCAAAAAAAAAATGACAGTGTTACCCCTTGTGTTTTTTTTCAGGTCCAAATTTTGACCTTCGATATCTCGGCTATGGAAGGGTCTAGAGCCTCCATTTTTGCGCGCTGGTCAAAGTCTCAGGGCCCTCTGTCAGAATCCAGAGTTTCAAGAAGATCGGAGGGGGTCAAAATTTAGGCCAAAAAAAAAAATGACAGTGTTACCCCTTATGTTTTTTTTTCAGCTCCAAATTTTGACCTTCGATATCTCGGCTCTGGGAGGGTCTAGAGCCTCCATTTTTGCGCGCTGGTCGAAGTCTCGTGGCCCTCTGTCAGAATCCAGAGTTTCAAGAAGATCGGAGGGGGTCAAAATTTCGGCCAAAAAAAAATGACAGTGTTACCCCTTATGGTTTTTTTTTTCAGCTCCAAATTTTGACCTTCGATATCTCGGCTCTGGAAGGGTCTAGAGCCTCCATTTTTGCGCGCTAGTCGAAGTCTCGTGGCCCTCTGTCAGAATCCAGAGTTTCAAGAAGATTGGAGGGGGTCAAAATTTCGGCCAAAAAAAAAATGACAGTGTTACCCCTTGTGTTTTTTTTCAGGTCCAAATTTTGACCTTCGATATCTCGGCTCTGGAAGGGTCTAGAGCCTCCATTTTTGCGCGCTGGTCAAAGTCTCGGGGCCCTCTGTCAGAATCCAGAGTTTCAAGAAGATCGGAGGGGGTCAAAATTTAGGCCAAAAAAAAAAATGACAGTGTTACCCCTTATGTTTTTTTTTTCAGCTCCAAATTTTGACCTTCGATATCTCGGCTCTGGGAGGGTCTAGAGCCTCCATTTTTGCGCGCTGGTCGAAGTCTCGTGGCCCTCTGTCAGAATCCAGAGTTTCAAGAAGATCGGAGGGGGTCAAAATTTCGGCCAAAAAAAAAAAAAATGACAGTGTTACCCCTTATGGTTTTTTTTTTTCAGCTCCAAATTTTGACCTTCGATATCTCGGCTCTGGAAGGGTCTGGAGCCTCCATTTTTGCGCGCTGGTCAAAGTCTCGTGGCCCTCTGTCAGAATCCAGAGTTTCAAGAAGATCGGAGGGGGTCAAAATTTCGGCCAAAAAAAAAAATGACAGTGTTACCCCTTATGTTTTTTTTTCAGGTCCAAATTTTGACCTTCGATATCTCGGCTCTGGAAGGGTCTAGAGCCTCCATTTTTGCGCGCTGGTCGAAGTCTCGTGGCCCTCTGTCAGAATCCAGAGTTTCAAGAAGATCGGAGGGGGTCAAAATTTCGGCCAAAAAAAAAATGACAGTGTTACCCCTTATGTTTTTTTTTTTCAGGTCCAAATTTTGACCTTCGATATCTCGGCTCTGGAAGGGTCTAGAGCCTCCATTTTTGCGCGCTGGTCGAAGTCTCGTGGCCCTCTCTCAGAATCCAGAGTTTCAAGAAGATCGGAGGGGGTCAAAATTTCGGCCAAAAAAAATGACAGTGTTACCCCTTATGTTTTTTTTTTCAGCTCCAAATTTTGACCTTCGATATCTCGGCTCTGGGAGGGTCTAGAGCCTCCATTTTTGCGCGCTGGTCGAAGTCTCGTGGCCCTCTGTCAGAATCCAGAGTTTCAAGAAGATCGGAGGGGGTCAAAATTTCGGCCAAAAAAAAAATGACAGTGTTACCCCTTATGTTTTTTTTTCAGATCCAAATTTTGACCTTCGATATTTCGGCTCTGGAAGGGTCTAGAGCCTCCATTTTTGCGCGCTGGTCGAAGTCTCGTGGCCCTCTGTCAGAATCCAGAGTTTCAAGAAGATCGGAGGGGGTCAAAATTTCGGTCAAAAAAAAAATGACAGTGTTACCCCTTATGTTTTTTTTTTCAGGTCCAAATTTTGACCTTCGATATCTCGGCTCTGGAATGGTCTAGAGCCTCCATTTTTGCGCGCTGGTCGAAGTCTCGTGGCCCTCTGTCAGAATGCAGAGTTTCAAGAAGATCGGAGGGGGTCAAAATTTCGGCCAAAAAAAAAAACGACAGTGTTACCCCTTATGTTTTTTTTTTCAGCTCCAAATTTTGATCTTCGATATCTCGGCTCTGGAAGGGTCTAGAGCCTCCATTTTTGCGCGCTGGTCGAAGTCTCGTGGCTATTTTAAGTGACTGTTGCTGCTAGCTGTGTATACCAAGGGGGTAATCCATCAGCCGGAAGCTGAAGCTCCATCTGGGGGCTGTCATTGTAGCCCATTATTACCTGCTGTTAGCATCCCATTGACTCCCATTCATTTTGGCGTCACTTTGACAGCGAATAACTTTACATCTGAGGCATCCAAAGACTCCATGTATCCATTATTTATTTCTAAAGAAACACGATAAAGTATAAAAGGCTCCATTACTTTGTATGTTACGTTATGGCCACGTAGAAGCCGTTTTTGTAAAAATAGGCTAAAAATTGCATTATAACTACTCGACTGTCAGTCGCACAGTAAAAAATTACCGTATAGACAGGAGGAGAAGCTCGCACAGCCTCGCAGGCAATCTTTTACTGTCTAAAAGTCAGCCCGTGGCATAAATAGAAGCAAAATGACAAAATAACTAATCAGAATACTTACCAAAATTTGCTCCAGGTCGCGATTCGCCGTCTCTGTGCACGATTAAAATTTCTCTTGCCACATCTACTATAGAGAGCCTAAGTCCCGCCCCTTCGCTTCCGGCTCATGGGACCTTATTTTGGAAAAAATATGAATGGAAGTCAATGGCGAGGGACAACTTATCTTTTTATTCCGTCTGAACTGTGCCCTCAATTACACATATGATGTTTGTCGATTTAAAAGATGATTCTCAAAGTCAAAAACGTCGCAGTTTGTCATACAACAGAAGAATAACGTTTAGTTTTATGTGAAAATCGCTCTGTGAACTACATCTCCCGGGAAGCGAAACGAGATCCGCTGCTCGTGTGTGTGCAGTCTGGTTCAAAACACTCAGGTAGGACGGTGTAACGTTACGATTATAACGTAAGGCTGTAGAAACAATGACAGACAGCCTCAGTAAAGTTAGCTTCAGTCATTGAGAGAAAATGTGCGCCTTTGGGGTTTGTAGTCTTTGTAATTACGTATTTTCACAGTCTTATACCTCAACGCTTTTACATCAAACTGCAACTTTCTTTACTTTAAAATGTATCTTTTAAATTGGCAAACATCATATGTGTAATTGAGGGCACAGTTCAGACGGAATAAAAAAATAAGTTGTCACTCGCCATTGACTACCATTCAATATTTTCCCGAAGTTAGGTCCCATGGTGGCCGACCGGAAGGGGCGGGACTTAGGCTCTCTATAAGTCGGTCAGTTTGCTCACGTGACAACTACGCCGTCAAGCTCAGTTTGAGCCTGCGCAGAACGCCCTACTATCAGAAAGTGAGTGCCCATGTTGAGCTTCAGCTCTCTCCGTTGAAATCAACGGGTCGCTGTGTCCATTTCTTTTACTGTCTATGGTGTATACTCGACGCGTCCGAGCGCGAGGCTCCGTGTGCGCACCTCTCCAAACAGACGAGGCGTTCATACTTTATATAGTTTATACTTTATGCGTTTATGCTTTATACAGTTTATACTTTATATAGTTTACACTTTATGTGTTTATCGCTCGCGTTCAGCGGGGAGGAAGGGAAGTTGGTCCATATCGGGAGAAGCAAGATTCGTTGAGATTCATTAATCTATTTATTTATTAATTTATCTGAGGTGCTTTACATACTTTAAATACTATCAGAAATACTGCAGAAAGACCAAGTTCTCCTTGATAATTATTATCAACATATACTTAAACATAATGTCAAGCTCGACTCGTGCGTGGGTGGGCACAGTGAATCGTTTGGGGGGGGGGGGGGGGGGGGGGGGGGCACTGCCCCCCAATGCCCCCCCTTGGCGACGGGTCTGTTATTTGCTTTAGTAATCTTATTTAAATTGACACGAAAAAATAAATAAATATTTGTGTGTGTATGAAGGTGTAGAGGCAGGTTTTATAAAGTTTTTATTTTACATGTTCACAAAATTATTTATTTTTCTTTTCGTTGCTTTAGGAAAACTTGTGCAATAAGGGGTACTTTTCAAGGATGTATCGGACAATAGCTCAAAATGGCAAATAATGTGTTATAAGAAGGGAAGATGCAGGGTTCCTGATGGGTGCACAGAAACACCCAAATTCACCAAAGGGGCTCCAGTGTGCATCTACCTGGATGATGCGATGGCAGCCAGAACACCCACCACACACCAGCTTACTGACGGCTCGCAGTCTCTGCTCAAATTCATCCCAAGGGTGTTCTGTCGGTTTGAGGTCAGGACAGGTGCGCAGTCATTTTAGAACAGAAAGGGGCCATCTACAATCTGTTCCCACAAAGTTGGGAGCATGACATTGTCCAAAATGTCTTGAAAATAATACAAAATAATGTAATAATATATAATAATAGTAAAAATAATTTCGTTCTTTCTCAAAACTGAGTTTTGATTTCTAAGTGATCAATTTATGTACAAGTGTTTTCCCACATGATTATTGGCTGGATGACATCAGTAAATTAAGGCATTTAAATTAAATGGCAGTGTTTCCCAAATGAAACACAAGAGCTGATAGTTTTGAATGATGTGTGCAATGTAGAGAAATGTGTTTAGAGTTTTGCAAAAAGTTTTTCAAATGCAAACTGAGTGCAAAGCAATAATGTCTTTGTATTTTGCAGACTTGGTCTTAAGATTGGGTACATGAGTGAACAGTTTCACCGAGTGTGCCTCAAATTCAACTTTTAGTGTCTTAGCAATTTGAAAAAAACTGTAAAACAAAACTGTGACATAGGTCGCCTATATGGAATTAACCAAGAAATTTTTTCAATTGCATGGAACTGATGAGAAGCATAAAAAAACAAGAGAAATATTTTAATGAACGCAACAACAACAACAACAAAAAAATGTACACATCAGCTTTGGAATAAAAGAAAATAAACCTGGAAATCTGTTTGTAATATGCACTTAATCTGTGTTTTTAAAACATGATTAAATAGATTAAGGCCTACTCCTGTCTCAATATAAACCCTGCTGCTGGAAAACCGCCCCTAAAGGTTTAACAAAGTTATTCTTAACTTATGGCTTCCTAAAGACAAGTTTATAGGTAAATAAAATATTATTAATAAAAATATCATGAATATCAAAACACATTCAACAAATAGAATGTAGTAATTTTATTATAGCACTCATCAGCCTGCAGCAGCCAAGATGATGTTCCTGGAAACAATACAGACAACAGCATAAACTAACAAACTAAACATTGTTTAGAGCAGAATAAATGGATACTTACAGAATGTTTAAGTACTTGAATAATGTCTTAAATACTTACAAGACTTAGCGTGTCTACGTGTACAAAAGAAACACGTAAAAATTGGCCGCGTTAACACGGTCAAACAGTCCTGACGTAACACGTACAAATTGGCCGCGTTAACACGGTCAAACAGTCCGTGTTGAAGCGTTCAAAATAATCACGTAAAAAATGGCCGCGTTAACCCGATCACACTAAATGCGTCTTTATAGCACGCATGTGTATTGTCGTGTATATACGCTAAAGTGAGTTTTTACGTGCATATGATACGCATTGGTTGGTTAGGTTAAGGTTAGGTGTGGGGTAGGGTGCGTGTGTATTATACGTTTGGCTAGAATTAGTGGTGTGGGGTGCGTGTGTATTATACGCAAATGAACTGCGTATCAATTGCACGTCAAAAACTGCGTCTCATATGCACGTAAAAACTTATTTTCGCGTATAAATTACACGATAAAACACGATGCGTGTTATAGAGACGCATTTACGTGAGAACAGGCTGATGGTAACTTATGACCAAAAAGAAGGGCAATTATAATAGATGGATTATAATAGATTAATATAATATAACATTTTTGATGAGGGGTTCGCCCTCATTGTCATCTCTGGTCCTCATTGTCCACTTTCCTGCAGAGTTTAACACCAACCCTTATCAATTGAGAACCCTGGTTTAGAATTTGCTTTTCTCCTCCCGAGCATCACAAATTCATACATCAATGTTAAATATAAATATAAATGTTCAGTATAAATGTTAAATATATATGTTAAATCTAAATGTTGAATTTAAATCTAAATGTTTAATCTATTAAGATTACATCAGCTTTGGAATAAAAGAAAAATAAATCTGGAAATCTATTTGTTAGTAATATGCACTTAGTCTGTGTTTTAAAAACATGATTAAGTAGAGCCTACTCCTGTCTTAGCAGATTGTACCTTTGTAGGACATTACAACAACAGATGGGACATTTTCTGCAAGATTGGCAGGACGGTTTTGTTCACACAATCCCATTCTTCATCTGGACTTTGCTCATGATCTCCATCCTCAGTACTCATCTTGGTCAGATACTCTTCGCGCACACCTTCAGATTGTCCCAGTGCGTAACTAAGTAGTTCAACCTCAGGAGTTGCTCTGCTATCGTGTCTGATCAGTTTGGCGTTCAGGGCATTGAGTGTGCCTGCAGGTACCGGTACATTTCAAGTCATTGAAATTCTGGGGATAAAGCAGGGCGAAATCTGCGTATAGTTCTCTGTTTTTAGCAAAACGTCAGGAAATACTTTCAATGATGGTATCCAGAGTGACATTGTGCACTTGATTAATTCACAAACACAAACATCTATCTATCTATCTATCTATCTATCTATCTATCTATCTATCTATCTATCTATCTATCTATCTATCTATCTATCTATCTATCTATCTATCTATCTATCTATCTATCTATCTATCTATCTATCTATCTATCTATCTATCTATCTATCTATCTATCTATCTATCTATCTATCTATCTATCTATCTATCTATCTATCTATCTATCGTTTTATAAAATGCTAATGTCCTTTGTTTATAGCCAACTCATAAAAGATAATTGTTTATAAATAAAGTAGGCCTAGTCATTGATTATACAGGTGCGATCTTCTTCAATAAACCACTTTCTACTAACCCCAGTGTAGGCCTAAACGATTATCACCTCATTTAACTGGCCAAGCGTCTCCACCAGTGGTTTCTCACGCTCATTTCCATGTACAGATGAGTGTCCTGGGAGGAGAATCCCAGCTGGACATAATGGGATCCTCACAGGTTTGTGGCTTCAGCATCCACCCCCACCACAGGATAAAGAGATGCGTCTCTTATCAGCGTCTGCAGATTCTGCGGGTTATCAGCCTGTCTGACCCCAAACACACACATATGGGAAAAACAGTGGAACACATTCCCATCGTCCACTGTAGAGATGTGTCCATCACTGACACTTGTGCTCGCGCGGCCACCACTTACAATAAGCTATTCTTGTATTGTACTGTTAGATTTGAAAAGTTCTTGTATGCGCTACGTTAAAAACAAAAGGCTCACACACCTGTTAAAGCAGTCACTTAAGACAGCAATATATTGCTATTTATGTATATGGACATTTAACTTAAAAGTGGTTTAGAAAGTGTATTAATTTATATTTAGAGGGAATTATTTATTAGTCGAGTTAGCTTGAATTAGCTAACGTTAAGGTAAAGGTAATGATAGCTAAACACGATAAACCGATTAAAAAATTAGTAAATAAATAATTAGTTTACTAATAGCTTTAAACATGAAATGTAATAATTCATTTTTTTAAATTTACCTTTAATTTGAAATGTTTTATTTAAAATCAATTATATAGCCTATCATTTATAATAATTTGGTTTCAAATAAAAACATTTAAAATAATTTAAAATATAGTATCTCAGGATAAATGAAAATAAATACATAGACTATACATTTATAAAATAATGTATGCAATTTTGTATGTATGTATTAATATGTAAAATATGCATGTTCATATATAGGTATATAGATTAACATTTATAATAATTATAATAAAAAAAAATAATAAGTTCAGTGCATGTAGATGGACCGATCTCACATTACAGAACAGGAAACTGAAAACATGGGAAGGTTAAAGAGCCCATCGATCCCCCGAGACCTTTTGAGATAATAATCTGCTGCCCATTAGACATGAATCTGTAACTGGATCGGCTCATTAATGCGCGTCCCGCCCCTTCGTTCGAATGCCAGCGCTGATTGGGCACAACTGCGGCATTGACAGTGACCTCACACAGAACCTGAAGGCGACCCAAAGGATAAAACGCGAGCGGGGAGCATCAAGGTGACAGTGTATCCTCTCTTCAGCAGTTTCATCTGGACTCTGGGTGAATCCGACGAGAAGATGCCACGAGGATTTTTAGTGAAAAGGATTAAACGTGCCTCATCAGCATCCTACAAGGTGCGTGCGCAAGAAGAAAAAGAGCCGCGCAAAGAGGACCTGCCAAGCCAAACTCCAAATGCGAGTGTCCTGGACGTGCTGGAACCTACGAGAGACTCATGGGCAAGTGGGATCAGCTCTAAAAATGAGCAGACGCGTCTTCTGGAGGACCCTGGGGTTGTTGGAGCGAGCGTCGATTACGCACAGAACTACTTCAGCCACCCGGAACAGAGCGCGTCGTCTCCGCGCAACAGCACCGACTCCTACAGCCCGATCAAACCCATCTGCACGGAGTTTTTGGAAAGGTGTCTGAGCTCACCAGCCATGGCAGAGTCCTTTCCCTTGGCCACCCCGGTGTCCTCAATCGAGCGTCTGTTAATGAACCACTCGGACATGAAGTTTGGCACACCGGTGCCCTCCTCGGTGCCCACCTACCCCGCGTTTCATCAATGCGTAAAACGCGCGTTCATGGACACAGAGCGCAAAAGCAAAGCACCAAAAAAGCCCAAAGTCATCAGAAAGCTCAATTTTGAAGACGAAGTCACCACCTCACCAGTCCTCGGGCTTAAAATCAAAAAAGAAATCCCCGAGTCAAAACTGGCGCCGCAAAGTGGCAGAAAAAAGCCGCTGGGTGAGTTCATCTGCCAGCTTTGTAAGGAAGAATACCCGGATCCGTTTTCTCTGGCCCAGCACAAGTGCTCCAGAATCGTGCGGGTTGAATACCGCTGCCCGGAGTGCGACAAAGTTTTCAGCTGTCCCGCTAACCTCGCGTCTCATCGCAGATGGCACAAGCCACGGGGTCTGAGCACCGGGGACGTGAAGAAGTCCCCGCTGGAGGCGCGGAACCACGAGAAGACCTCAGTGGAGGGGAAGGAGAACGCCAGCAAGATGAGTGGACACAATCAGCACCAGCTGAGTCCGGACAGCTCCCAGCATCACAGATCAGCACCGGACAGCAACATGATGCACAGAGTTTCCCAAGACCCCCCTCTGGACCAAAGGTACCCATCCTCCGACAAATGCTTTGAGATGCACATCGGCCCCGCGGAAAGCTCAAGGTTGTTCGATCACTGCCCCGATGAGGCCGACAGGTCCACCACCCCTTACTTGCCCTCGCCCAGCCCGGACGAGGTGTACGAATGCCACTACTGCAGCAAGAAGTTTCGCAGGCAAGCCTACCTGAGGAAACACCTGGCCGAGCACGAGACGATCAAAGCATCCCCGTACGGTCACATCGAGAGCGGCCAGATCACGTTCCCGTGTCACCTGTGCGGAGCGCACTTCCCCTCCGCGGAGATCAGGGACAAACACAGACTCTGGCACGCGGTCAGAGATGACCTGCTCCTCAGACCCGATCTGAGCACTGGAGAACAGCAGATATTCTCATGCAAACACTGTCCCTCCACCTTCTTCAGTTCTCCAGGCCTGACCAGACACATCAACAAATCTCATCCCACAGAGAACAGACAGGTGATGCTCTTACAGATGGCCGTCAGGCCGGGGTGCTGAGCTCACTTCTGAAACGGTTATGATCATGTCGAACGGTTTGTTGTTCATATCATCACTCGATAGACTACATCCGGTGTCTTTATGTGGGAATATCGAACTTTACAAGGTTTCTTTTTGATATGAGAGCTAGTTTATGTATTCTTTGATAATCTTGGGTAACGCTTAATAACCTTTTAATGAAACTACAGCAATTTATTAACAGAGATTATAGGGGGTTCCCACACTTTTGATCATGACTTTTCCATTTCATAATTACTGGAAATGTTTGTGTAAACTGTATTTATATATAATTTCCCTGTAATTACTTCATTCCATAATATATATATATATATATATATATATATATATATATATATATATATATATATATTAGGTCTGGCAAAACGATTAATCGCATCCAAAATAAAAGTTTCTGTTTACATAATATATGTTGGGGCACTGTGTATAATTATTTTGTATATAAATAAAAAACACACATGCATGTATATTTAAGAAAAAAAATATAAATTGTATATAAATCTATATACAGAATATACATGAAATATTTCTTTAATATATACAAGCATTTGTGTTTTTATATATATATATATACATAATAATTATACACAGTGCACCCACATATATTATGTAAACACAAACTTTTATTTTGGATGCGATTAATCCCGATTAATCGTTTTGACAGCCCTATATATATATATATATATATATATATCAATTTATATTATACATTTCATGTACATTTCTAGTCTATTAAATTTATTAGAGCTGAGAAATATAAATACTGCTTTCATTTTGTATTTTTTGTAAACATCATTTTGTAAACATTTATACATTTCGCTGCCTTTTTTCCAAGTCTCACATCTCAATTATCTGACATTTCCAAGTTTTCCACTGTGGGAACTCTGTATTCTTTTCATATTAGTTCTCACATTCAAATGTGAATATTAGGTATTCACATGTATAATATGTACACTGAAATAATAGTTGAAACTCATTACTGATAATAATTTTTTGGATAAAGTTATAAAGTGTTACCTATGAAAGGTTCTTAAAGCTGCCATTAATTTCATTCATGAAACCGTTTATAGCTCTCAGCAGGTTCTTTCATGAACATATATCATTATAATATGGGCAAAAGTAAATGAATATATTTTGTGTCTCATTGTAAAAGTAGCTCCCATGGAAAGCTTGTTTAGTCTCAATCGTCTTAGAAGGTGCTTTGATTTCTAGATCACGGTACGTTTCATATTTTAATTGACAACAGTAGCTGCAAAAAAAAAAATGAAATGTATTTATATCATAACTACCAAGAAAAGCCATAGCATAAAGACTATTAGAGGCCTACATGTAATAAATAAACCATAAGTGTCATTTATATTTTCATATGTGATAATTTTCAGCTGTTGTGGGGGACATGAAGAGGTCAATAAACCGAATTGTCTTCAAACACCCTTAGCTTATTTGTCATTTGCACAAATCCACCGTAGAAGCCGATATTAAAACAGAAAAGTACTGCACAGGATTTGCTATGTTGTAAGAATACTTTTATTCTTAAGTGTAGTTGCACATCCACTCTCCTTCGACATCCGATACAAACGTATAGATATACAACCGTATGACAACATTGTGGATCTGTGCGTGTGCTTGTGTGTTGTGCAGCTGTTATATCAACACATGCAGTTAGTACTGGAATCATGCAGCATTTGGTCAGTAGTAACACACAAAATCTACCCATGAGGATGTTTCTTTTTTTTTTTTACCTCTTGAAATTACGCACAGGTTTCAGTTGCTCATGTGCAGGGCTTTAATATACACCTTATTTCAATCCAGAACGGTGCTGCATGATTTCAACAATATATATATTTCTTGAGATAAATTTCTAAATGATTTCAAATTAAAAAGAAAAACAATAAAAATCATGAAGTCTCACAAGAAAATATACAAACGTGACTTTCTCTTAAACATGGCAAACAGTTATAACTTGCATCCGTAGTCTTCGGGGGTCAGTTACCCTTTTATCCCTTAAACGTGGAAGGAAGAAATGCAGACCAAAAACTAGTGTACACTTCCACGTCTAAAAAAGAAAAAAAAAAAAAGAAGGCGGCGGCTTTTGAACTAGCTCAAAAAGCGGGTAGTCCGGTTCAATTTGGCAACGTCTCCCTGCAAGACCTGTTAATGAGGCGTCTCATTCACACTTTCCTTAAAAACCTCATCCGAGATGAGATGAATCAAAAAAGAGCGCCGCAGTCGGATGATTTACGCTGTAAATGAGCTGATGAACCAGCGTGGGCTCGTCTCTAAGGCTGCTGTGCAACGAAACAAAACCTAGCCGTACAGACATTCAAGCTGAAGACTTGTTCTAAGTGGCCTTTTTTGTTTTTGGTTGATTTAAATACTGTCAAATATGTACACAGATCAGATACTGTTCATACACTATACACATACATTAAATATGTATATATTTTATATTTATAGTTATATACACAGTTCAAACGACAAAGGGGCATATAACAGTAACATTAAAAAAAAATCAGTAACGTTCTAAACTTTGAAGAGAGAACTAAATGTACAAATTGATAAACCGTGATCCATAAAGAAAACCGGCAAATAAACCAACAAACGTGAGTGTCAATGTTACATAAAAAACATTAGCAGTGAAAAAAAACAAAACGTAACAGCAAGAAGTGCTTGAGTTTAAACGCAAATCTGCTCCACAAACACGTCGAGCACTTCTCCAGCCGTCGAATATGTCGAAAACCTCAGTGCGTCTTCAGTACAAATATATATATGTAAAAAAAAAAAAAAGATGTGGTTGATACGGTGGCGACTTCTGGCACTCTGAGTGGACTGGCACCAGCTACGACAACGGCAGAGAAACTTATTGACGTAAAATGCAAAGCGATATCCATCGGCGCGCGACAAAAAGAAACATTTCGGTTGTCTTTGATCTTTCTGGCTCTGGATGGGAGGAGTCAGATATTGCAGGCGAGAGGGCGTGGCTTATCTCTGACCGTGCAGTGGGCGGAGTTCTGGAGTGTCCCGCAGGAAGTTGTCGTGTGTGTGTGTGTGTTTGCTCACTCAAGTCAAGTCTTGTTGGCGGAACCCGAGGAACGGCGAAGCTTCATGGACATCCGGCTCTTGCTAGCACGAGGTGACATTGGCGAGGCTAAATCGCTCCCGTCGACCTGCATTGCTGGACTTTCGGCCTGCTGACTCTCGAGGCATGAGCCTGTCGGGGGAGGAAGAAGAGAGAGAGAGAGATCAGAACGTCCCGACGGACAGATCCTTCTCAAACATCTACTCGAGTGACGCATCTCATTAACGGGTTAAATTTAGCTTGGGTTTGTGCATTATTAGAATATGAAATATACAACGATATTGGGTTGAAAAAGGAGGGAAATAAAAGTCTATACTAAATGTCTCATTGTGAATTTCACTCAGATTGGAAAGGGAAAATACCTCTGATGCTTTGGTTAAAGCCATTTTGGCAAATTGTCCAATAAATGTAACCAATTGAGAGCAAAATAAGTGTGAAAAACGCCTTCCTGAAGGGCGTGAGAGGTTAATGCACCAGTGCATTGTGGGTGAACTTCACAGAGCGAATCATAAGGGATGCTGGGACTAATCAACGCTGAAAACTGACACGCAGTTATGATATCGCAACACAAACTACATTGTAAAAGAGGAACAGGGAGGGAGAAAAAAAAAAAGGTACTTTGCCGTTTTTGGTTCCAGCATACCATTCACAGCTAGCGTGAAAGACCTTCCGTTTCAAGCCTTTTCCCTTTACCTTGTTGAGCCCAATGTTTTCTACTGGAGGTTTGGTAAGGAGGAGAAAAATCACAGCATTTCTTTCTTGGGGTGCGAGAATGGACAGATAGAAAGGACGAGAGGGTGGGGAAAGGACAGGAAAGATGCAAAGTGATGGGTATTGGTGTGGGATGTAAGAGAATATAAAAAGACAGGAGGAAGAAAAACAGAAGAAGAGATATAAGATAAAGGTACGAGCAGGCTGGGAGGGAAAACAGTAGCAGGTGCACGTAAAATACAAGACAATCAAATGCAAAAGTTCATACGTTCACATTTATTCAAACACACACTTACACAAACGCTAAACTAAAAAAAAGGAAATGTCAGAATTACAACCCACTAGTAACTAAACTCTCATGTTATATCATCTGTAATATTGTACCTGAATTCCTTCTGTAAATCAATCTCACTCGGCAGAAGGGTTCCGGAAGTAAAATGCCATTCATATAATGAAACATTAGTCATTCAAAAATTTGAAAACAGATCTAGACATGAGCGCTGAGGTTGTTTATGGAAACCGAGATGCATTTTCTTTTCAGGATTCTTGGATGAAAATAAAAATCTCGACATAACTGTTGTATCTGTTACTTACTTTTTGCATCCAGTACAAAATTCCTTCTGAATTCCTTCTCCACACTGGTGGAGATTTTTTGCAGGCTAACAAAAGCTTGCTAGGAAACTTTACCTAACATTAATTCAAATAGGGTGTTAGCATTACAGCACACTGCTAGTAGTGTTCACTGACGAAAACTTTGCCCAAAAAAATCTCACAATCATGATCTGCAGTGATTTAGGGACTAGCGTTTCATTCCACACATAAAATACTATGAATTGTTGTAATGTTGTGATTCAATCAACAGTTGATTGAAGGACTATCTTAAAGGAGAACTCTGGCGCAAAATGAACCTTTGGTCTAATTACACATCGGTACCTAGTCAACCGTTCTCTGAGATTTGTTTTCATGATAATCGAATGTAAAGAGTTTTATCTCTAAAAAACGTTTAGAGTATGCGCTAGTATATGGGGGCATATAATAAGTAAAAAGAAATCGCTAGTTAATACCACTAACAAGGCTCAAAATAGCCCCACACTAACATAGTATAGCATAATGAGGGTCCCTACATGCAAAACGAAGCATTGAGAACTTTGTAAGTGTACAGACCGTTTAATAAGAAGATATTTTATAAAGACTTTGTGTATACAGGGGGCGCCATCTTTGGAAAACAGTTTCGACAAGTCACACGGACGCCGTTCATACAGTTCAGAAGTTTGCTAATCTTCATACAGTTCAGCTCAGTTAGCACGTCATTCGTGGTTCGACTTGTTGAGACTGTTTTCCAAAGATGGCGCCCCCTGTATACACGAAGTGGACTGTCTTCAAAAAATATTTTCTTATTAAATGGCCTGTACACTTACAAATTTCTCAATGCTTCGTTTTGCATGTATGGACCCTCATTATGTTACTGTGTTATTGTGGGGCAATTTTGAGCCTTGTTAGTGGTATAAACTAGCGATTTCTTTTTACTTATTATATGCCCCCATTACTAGCATTATACGTATGCTAAACAGTTTTTAGACATAAAACTCTTTACATTCGATTATCATAAAAACAAATCTCAGAGAACAGTCGACTAGGTCCCAATGTTTTATTAGACAAAAGGTTCATTGTTCGCCAGAGTTCTCCTTTAATCTGAAATTCTTTAAAAAAATCTGCTGAATAAGCTGAGCTCAATTCTTTGTATGAGAGCTATTACCCCGTACCATTCAACATTTACAGACAGACAGGCATACAGGATGTGTGATATAAAGAACAGAAGATGAGGTGAGTGAAGCTGTAAGATCATGCCGGACACAGACATGACTTAGGGTGTGTTCACAATTGGCATATTTGGTTGTGTTAAAACAAACTTTGGCGCGATTGCTATGTTGGTGTGAAGGCTGCCATCCGAACCATGGTGCGCACCAAAACAAGCATTGGGGCTTGGCACACTTCCAAACCAACTCTAGTGCGGTTTGACTGAAATATGAACGCAACACTGACCGAAGACATCTAAATGAAACAAAATCAGGACGAGATGTCACAAGATGCGACCCTAAAAAGTATAATGTTCAGGCATACCTGGTTCCTCTCATCACAGGTATCAGAACTGCGTCGTCTCGCATCAGATCTTTCTTTGTGTGTGTGATGGAATTTCTGCCACTGTTTTGACTCCTTTACACATTTTATAAGCTCTTTATAAGTTCTCAGCTGGTCAAAATATTACCATATGTCGGCTATGCACATACAATGAGCGCATTGTTTTGGGTGTTCGGTGAGTGTTTAGTTATATCTTTTGATTTGGCGTTAAAAATGACAGATTGAGCGCTAAGCAAAACAGGACTAAATGTAGTCCAGACCAAAAGAACCAAGAGAACACACCCTTAGAGGAACCTAGAGGAGTAACATCTGTGTTAAAGAGTGTAAATGTTGGTCAATGTTAGGGATTTGGTGTGAACATGCCATGCAATGAATGCTGCAGACTTCCCACTGAACAAAATATAGAGAGAACATAGAAAAAAAAAAAGGAAGGAACGTATTTCAGTCTAGAAAGGAATCAAACAAACAAGATAAAGTAAAAGAGAAAGAGCTCATAACGTCGTTACAAGCCAAACAAACGCATAAGACAATCAGGCAGTCTCAGTGTACGGCATCTTCAGGAATCTTACCTTTAGATATACACAAGTGATAGATTATGATCTGAAGGGGAAACATAAGATAAACAAAATAAAATGGGAATGAAAAAGAAAATAAGGAAACAGAAAAGAAAACTGATCATTTGTGTTTAGAGAGGTACCAGGAGCCCAACACAAACGCCAAAATAAAAGCTTTGGGCTTGAAAAACAACTTCGGTTGCATAAAATACAAAACAAGAGATTGTTTTTCAGCTCCAAAAGCAGATTGTTTTGGAATGACTGAACCAAAAAAAAAAAAGTCCTCCAATGAAAGACTTAATGACTCATTTCTAACTTGGCTTCATGCTATTTCTGGACTGCCTTTGGTTCAAGTTCAGCTTCCATGTTCATTCTGAGGTTAGCATTCCCGTAGCTCAAATAGTAGAGCAAGGCACTAGCAATGGCAAGGTGATGGGTTTGATTCCCAGTGAACGCAAGAACTTCTTAAAATGCTCTACTGTTCAAAAGTTTTTTTCAGTAAGATTTTTGTTGTGAAAGAAATAAACACTTATTCAGCAAAGACGCATTCAATTGATCAAAAGTGACGGTAAAGAAAACTTACAAAGCTACAAAAGATTTGTATTTCAAATAAATCCTGTTATGTCTCACAGCGTCCAATAAAACATTACGTTTTCAACATTGATAACACAAAATTACAGTTTTGACTGTTTGATTAATAAATACATCCTTGGTGAGCATAAGAGACTTCTTTCAAAACAAACAAAATATATCTTACCGACCTCAAGTTTTGAATGCTAGTATACGTAAACTACCGGTCTAAAGTTTTAGATCGGTAAGATTTTTTATGTTTTTAAAAGAAGTCAAATCTGCAGTTATTTGATAGAAAATACAAAACACAGTAATATTGTGAAATATTATTACAATTTAAAACAGCGGTTTTCTATGTGAATATATAGTGAAGTGTAATTTATTCCTGTGATCAAAGCTAAATTTACAGCATCATTGCTCCAGTCTTCAGTGTCACATGATCCTACAGAACTTATTATAGTATGATGCTCAAGAAACATTTATGATTATTATCCATGTTGAAAACAGTTTTTTACATTTTTATTTCAGGATTCTTTGAAGAATAGAAAGTTCAAAAGAACAGAATTGATCTGAAATGGAAAGCTTTTGTAACATTAATCACTACCATTCAAAAGTTTGGGGTCAGTAAGAATTTATTTTTTTATTTTTGGGGGAAAGAAATAAGAAAATACTTTTATTCATCAAGGATGAGTTAAATTGATCAAAAGTTACAGTATAGACATTTATAATGTTAGAAAAGATTATGTTTTAAATAAATGCTGTTCTTTTGAACTGGGGGGAAAAATGCTACACGACTGTTTTCAACATTGAAAATAATAATTTATGTTTTTTTAAGCATAAAATCAGCATATTAGAATGATTTCTGAAGGATCATGTGACACTGAAAACTGATGTGTAATCAGCAACAGTAATGACGTTGAAAATTCATCTTTCAAATTACATTTTAAAATATATTAAAATAGAAAACAGTCATTTTAAATTTCATAATACTTCACAATATTACTGTTTGTCATTTTTTTTCATCAAATAAAGCAGCCTTGGTGAGCAGAAGAGACTTCATTTAAAAAGATCTTAAAAAAATCGTACTGATCTAAAACTTTTGACCGATAGTGTATATGTATAGAATGCAATGCAGGTGGTTTTGGATAAAATAGTATGCCAAATGCATAAAAACAAGCAAGTGTGATTCTACAGTCTCAACTGATGGGGGCTATGAAACATGCATCATTCGGCCAGAGTCTAGAATTGTGAAGCTGAATGGTGAGTGGTGTAAAATGACAGATGAATTTAGAATCAGTTCATTGAGTCAATGACGCCCACCTGCTTCAGATGGAAGATGGTGGAAAGGAGCAGGGCAGAAAACACGAGCTGCGTAGTCCTCGAACGTTGTGGGCTCCAAGTGGTGCTGGACTATCGTCTCCAGATATCTTGCTCTCTCTTCATAGCTGATAAACGTACCAGTTAAGGTCAAACAAGGTTGGTGCATCGATTTCAAAAGCAACGCAAACACACACATCAATAGGGGTCAAACAGTTAACCAGGATAGCATGGGTTAATAATTCCCCCATCATACTGTAAACCGTATTACAAAGCTGTCATTGCTTTACGTATGGTGACAGTGGGTATCAATGGACATCTTACTGTCTCGTGTTATTCGGTTACGAAAAATGATGGTATTGAGTAAATGGAAGGGATTGGATTATGCCGCTGTGTATGGGTTTAAAAACGGAGGGATTCTGTTAATGGGGACGATTTGATTAAAGAGTCCGGTGGCATATGGTCTTTGCTGCATTCATAACTTCGTAAACCAAGAACACGCGGTTCGGGTAACGACGGATGCTGCGTCAGTGCAGAAACTTGATGAAGTAGCGGTGCGAGAGACAAAAAGACAAGAGAGAAACGGAGGCCCTGCTGGGACGATGCAGGGGGAGGATATTCTCGGCTCGTGTTCTTCGGGTGTTACCGCACATACAGCAGCTCCACTAGGAAACGCAACACTCACGCACATCTGTCGTTTGCCTTTTCCTATCTCCAGCAGGCCCGTTTCCTGCCGACGGGTCCTGCTGTTTGAGAGCAAACCCTGGAGTGAATGGGTGAGAGGTTCCCACAGAGGAGAAGAGAAAGATCCAAGTGAAAGTGTCGTAATTAGACACATGCAGTACTACAACTGTAGACAGAGCACGATGGTCACGACAGCCGTGATAACGGCTCAGAATAGCACTCGTACAATCTGAAACATTCAGTCACGGCTGATACAAATCAATTCTGATTGTAGACTTCAACTGTTCTTTACATAATTGAGAGTAACACCTGAATTACCTGTTACATGAACCACTAACAGGTTATTCACTAACTGTCATGTGCAAAATTGCCAGCTAAAATACATATCCAGAACCCAATTCATCTGATGTATACACAGCATATAAAAAATATTGAACTACTGTTTAAAGGTTTGGAGTTTTTTATGGAATTAATGCCTTTATTTAGCAAGGATGCATTGAATTGACAGTAAAGACATTTAGATATATATATTTTTTAAATGTAAATGGTTTTATTTGATCTTTGTTCCTCAAAAAAAAAAAAAAAAAAAAAAAAAAAAACAATCTTGAAAAAATGTGTCACGTTTCCTATAAAAGAAATTAACCAGCACAACATTGATGATAAAAATAAGAAATGTTTCTTCATGTGATACTGAAGACTGGAGTAATGGCCATCAGAGGAATTCATGTTTATAAATAAATATTTTACATTTTTAAAATATATTAAAATAGAAATCAGTTACTTTAAATAGTAATAATACTTATCAATATTACTGTTTTTACCATGTTTTTGATCAAATAAAAGCAGCTTTGTTGAGACATGTCTCAAACTTCTGAACAGTAGTTGCCATTACAGAAGTTGCAAATTGGACACCATTTTATTCAGAGTAGAATTTACTAAAAATGAATATGACATTATTAAATATTTCCAAAATGTAAAATATGCTTTTATCAAAAGTTGTTAAAGGGATACTCCACTTTTTTTTTGGGAAATAGGCTAATTTTACAACTCCACCAGAGTTAAACTGTTGAGTTTTAGCGTTTTTGAATCCATTCAGCCGATCTCCGGTTCTGGCAGTACCACTTTTAGCATAGCTTAGCATACATCATTGAAGTGCACAAGACCATTAGCATTTCTCAAAAAAAAAAAAAAAAATGACGAAAGAGTTTCGATATTTTTCTTATTTAAAACCTTCTGTAGTTATGTCGTGCACTAAGACCGACGGAAAATGTAAAGTTGCGATTTTCTAGGCTAGGATGTCTGCTGCACTCATGGTACGGCAGTAAAGTGTCTCGATTATTACGCAGGAATGAGAGTATAGTTCCTAGTCATATCAGCCTAGAAAATCACAACTTTACATTTTCCGTCAGTCTAAGTGCACGATGTAACTACAGAAGAGTCAAGTTTTAAATAGGAAATGTATCGAAACACTTTGGTCTTTTTTTTTTTTGAGAAATGCTAATGGTCTTGTGCACTTCAATGATGTATGCTAAGCTATGCTAAAAGTGGTGCCGCCAGAACCAAAAGCAGCAATGAAATCAGTCTTTTTCTCCACTTTAGGTCACTAAAATGGAAAATCTGATTCTTGGACTGAAAGGTCAAGGTCTTAAAATGTCTAGTCTTGGTCTTTAACTATCAGGGATTAGTATAGATCTGGATCTTAGGGATTTGATATTGGTCTTTGACTACAACCCTGCTACATAGATGGATCACGGCCAGAGTAACTGCAAAGTGGTCCATATTCTATGCCGATAGTCCGGCTACAAGGGGGCAACCATTCCAAACAGCACGAGCAAAGCATGAGCAGCACCCTGCGCGTCTTAATGTCCCTCTCAGAGCCGCCCGACGTGTGGCCACAATCCTGAACCTGAGATGAGCCTCTAATGCCACCCTGTCACCAAGACAACAAATCCTCTCTGCTGTTGACTTCAGATGCTCTTTGTGTGTCACAAAGAGAGAGGTAAAGGGAAAGTTCTGCTTTTTCCTTCTCATACATGGCGCGCTTTTTTTGCACCATGTATTCACCCAAATAACCCGGGCCTGTAATTGAATTTTTGATGGGTGGTGTTTTTTTTTATGACGGCTTGTTAAAAAGGAGATAGTCCTTTTAAGAGAGTGCGTGCCGGGTTCTCGCGCCCTCTCTAGCATCACATGCTACTAGAGGAGAGGAGGATAAAAAAGAGCCTTTTGTGCATTACCAGAAACTCATTTTCCCTGTGGATGAAAGGCAGAAGGGGGGAAAAAATACTCCTGGCCTCTCCTCCCCCACTCATACGGAGCTTTTCATTGTCACCGCGCTGAACTCCTGGGCTCTGGAAGGAAAGAGAGAAATTGCCACTGAAGAGACAGCAAAAAGTGAGCTTGTTAGCACATTAGGAGTGAAGGGCTCGTGGTGGGCTCCAGGAACAGTCCCCGGTGGTGTGTTAATTCAGCACTCCGAACATGCTGGTGCTGATAGCCTCCAAATTGATCACTCCTGCTACCCCCGATTTCTTTCTCTTTCCCTCCCCCCTTCTCAAATCTGGTGTCAGCGGTGGAGAACACAAGCAAGCCTATAGAAAGGCGGAGAAGCTTTTCATAATGTCAAAGTCATGTCAGCCACCTTGACTCTGACGACAACTCTCTGATGACAGGGTGAACACAGACGTCAATGACCTGTTGTGTCAGCAGTTTTGATGGCTCAATCACCGTAGTGAAAATGTCAACAAGTGGATCCCTTGTAATTCTTGAGTGCGAATTTGAATTGAATTAGCCACACCCAATTGAATTAAAATCTCTTCATTTTAATAAAATTTCAATTGAGGTAGCAAACAGGATGTAGAATTGAACTGAATGTTGAGATTTGAATGTAAAGAAGTAGAATTGTTTTGACATTAGATATTAAAAGATCCATCCATCCATCCATCCATCCATCCATCCATCCATCCATCCATCCATCCATCCAATCTAATGTCAAAACAATTCTACTCCCTTACATTCAAATCTCAACATTCAGTTCAATTCTACATCCTGTTTGCTACCTCAATTGAAATTTTATTAAAATGAAGAGTCTCAATGCGGTTCTGACTAGAGCATTAGCCTTGCTACAACATATTCATTATACTGAACTGAGGTCCGAATTAATCATGAAATACAGTGAGAACACAAACAAAAACAGACCATCTCAAAGGACATTTGTTCTTGGAAACATCAGTGCAGCCAAGAGTTCTGGGACAATTATCGGATGTGTGACAGCACAAGGATGACACATGGCCAACATCTCTCCGAGAGCATAGCTATTCCCTGCTCTCGCCTTGCAAATTAACACAGCACAGTAGCTGACGAGCGCAATGAGAACACGGTCCCAAATCACACACACACACAGCTCATTTTAATTACACACATGATCAGTCATTTTCTCCACATGGTGTGGTCGTTATTATCAGTGCTGAGAATTCCTCCGTAGGACATCATTGGCAGCTTTTAAAAGAAACCCAGTGAAGGATCCGCAGCCCCACAGAGAAAGCCACTGTCCAGCTGCCGAACAGCTCTCGTATCCTCACAGACAATACACACGGAGGAGGCTGAACACACTCAAACCACAAACCACAAGGTCTCCACAGGTACTTTTGTCAGGACACGTCCATGAAACCCTGTGAGAAATCACTTAGCCGATATGCAGTTTTCGGTTGCACAACTTTAATGGGCCGAACTCTTGCTATTAAAGTCAAAATTGACAAGTCTTGTTTTTAGAATATTGCAGTTTATTTAAATTCTGTTTCATGACGACTTTAAGATTTGCCATCGAATAAGCAATCTACTAATCAGATAAAAAAAATAAAATAAAAATAAAAAGGAAGGAAAGTAAACCTTAAAAACAATACAGTTACAAAGATCTAGGAAGCCCAAATCCACCAATAAAAATACATCTGCATTGACGCTTGAGAGAGAGAAAGAAAGAGAGAGATCAGAAAAGTGACAGAGAAAAACATCACACAAATAATCAAATTTGAGGAGTTTTACAGAGTATAATTACAGAAATCTATGTGTGCCCTGAAGTGCAGGCTAATCGGTTTATTTTTCCATCTGATGCCTGCTGATATCGTGGCCCTAACAGTGATTTTATTAGCGAGGCCCGGTGCTGCGGCTGGCTGCCATAGCCCCGTCATTACGGCCAATGTCTCCGTGTGGCACAAGCAGATGAGAGGAGAGATAGCCCAAGCTAATGCACCGTTGCCTGGGGCTCCGAGACACTGATCTGGGCCCGGGCTCCAGCATCACAGCCTCTCCTATTAATCTCCGCTGAAACCAAATTGGAGGGCTCGTGAAATACAGCCCCGAGAGCGTCCGGCCCGATTTATCGCCCTGCGTCCTGTCCCAGCACCCCGGGGGGAAAGTGATGTGCGTGCTGCCGTTGCAAATGCAACATTTATTTAACATTCACAACGCACAAGTCAGCGCTAATGCTATCAGAGAGGAGTGTGCGTCCGCCGAGCTACACGTACGTGGAGGTCCTGATTGGTATGAATGGGTGAAGGTGGCCTCGCCATCTGCCTCCCATGCATGTCCTTTTTAAACAGTAACCTGATTTTGTGGTTCTACGGAGAGCGGGGATTTTTCACCACGGGTTTCAAATGCCATGGCTATTAATTCTTTAAATCGCATTTAGCTTTGCCGAAATGGTTGAAGTCTGAATTTGCGCAAGGAGTGTTTATCTTCTAACATGTTTCAGCATGTTTTAATGCGCTGATAGACAAGCTTGCAGCTTAAAAAAAAAATTGAATTATTATCCAGTTCTGTGGATTATCGTCAAATCTCCACCGGTCAAAACAATATCAAATGTGAAGATAATTTTCTCTTATCTAGAATTCAGGATTTCTAGCTTTAACAAAGATGGCCTTCATCCATAGGCAATTTTAGACCCTAGACTGCACCAGAATGAAGAGATTGTGTGATTTAGGTTCATCCGTATTTGAGAACAGATGAGTGAATGGTATTTATGAACCCTTTATGAAGGGTAATTCACTCAGAGTCCATCCCTTACAAGTGTAACCCCTCCACCCGGGTCCAACTCGACCCGCTCCGAGCGGTCCTCGAACCGGGGTCAGGCGCTCTAACAAGGAGGCTAAAGACTGCAGCCTCAAGAGTCTGTCGCTAGAGCAACTATTGAGATCAGGGGAGTGAGGTTTACTGTGGAGTGGCCTCCGTTACACTCACCCCCCTAAACATCACTCTCATCCGGGTCACGGCACCAATGTAACCCCTCCACCCGGGTCCCACTCGACCCGCTCTGAGCGGACCTCGAACCCGGTTCTTCGGCATGAGAGTCGGGCGCTCTAACAAGAAGGCTAAGACTGCAGCTCTTAGCGTCTGTCGCTGAGATCAGGGGAGTGAGGTTTACTCACACCGCAACTACTAGCTGGCCTCCGTTACACAAGTCATAAAAATGTAGCTATGTATCGGGTAATACATTTACATTTATACATTTAGCTGACGCTTTTATCCAAAGCGACTTACAATTGCTATATATGTCAGAGGTCGCACACCTCTGGAGGAAATAGGGGTTATGTCTTGCTTAAGGACAGTGTCTCACAGTGGATTCGAACCCGGGTCTCTCACACCAAAGGCATGTGTCTTATTTAATTGAGAATGTCATCTTAAAAAAATATTTAAAAACCTGAATTAGAATTGAGGTATCAAACAGAGCACAGAATTGCAAGGAGGCAAAATTCAAATAAATTGAAAATTCATGACCACAAAACCAGGTTTTCAGGCTTTCAAACAAGGCCAGGATTCCAAATTCTGGAAAAAGTTTTAAAAGTACACAAAGAGAACAATAAATAAAATGATATATAAAACGATAGATAGACAGGATGACAGAGATAGAATGACAGACAAAACAAAATAGAAGACAGAGACAAAATGACAGATCTGATGGATGGATGGATGGATGGAATGACACACAGGCCCCATCCACACTACTGCGTTTTCGTTTAAAAACGGAGAATTAAACGGAATACGATCTCCGTCCACACCAGCGTTTTATCTGCGTATTAGAAATGATCTCCGTCCACATTAAAACGGCTGAAAACGCGGATCACGTGACCATTCACCAACACTGGGCATGCGCGTGCCGGTGTAAACAGTGAATGACGAATCAGGGAAGGATAACGTCATGGCTGATAACACCCAATTATAGAGCCAAGCGTCAGCCTCTGAGTCAGCGTTTCGGAAGTTCTCCATTTTGTATGGTTTTGTCCCGCCCACACTAAAACGCCCTCTGGAGATTGAAAACGCAAAACGCAGCTGCAGCGTTTCTAAACTTCTCCGTTTTAGGTCTTCGTTTTTCCCATTTTAGTGTTGACGGGAGGTGCAAACGTAGGACCCCCTCGAAAACGAGATGTTGCATCTCAAGGGGTTTATCCTAATAAAATAAATTTACATAAAAAACGTAGCAAAAGGTCTCCGTTTTTAAACGAAAACGCAGTATTGTGGACGGGGCCACAGACAGACATATAAAATGAAAGAGACAGATAGAATGACAGACAAAACAAAAAAAAGACAGACAGACACACAAGACAGATAGACAAACAGATATCTGCTACACTAACCACAAACTCCATGTCAGGAGCCTGCAGCGCATCCTAAACACCTCGTAAGACTCAGACCCACATTCCCCATCGCCATGCACCCCCAGGGAGCTTGTTGTTTACCAATCTATCCCGAGCCGGAGGGGGGCACACAACAACATTTCACTCATTCACACACAGGCTGTGCTTGACTGACTGGAAAGTCCGAGGATGAAGCTGTCGGTGCTAACAGGTCAAAACAGGAGAGAAGTTAGGAGGAGTGGCTCAGTGATTGATCGACATATTATCGTCATCGTCGGCCACTGAGGTGAACTCTGCTGGAAAGAAAACCCAAAAAAAAACAGACACTGAGAGCGTCGGGGGTCGCTTGTGCGGTTACAATAATTACTAATGGACAAAATAAAGAGAAAGAAAATGGCAAAAGCAATTAACGACTGACCCCAGCAATACCCCAACCCCCCTAATCTGTTCCAAGCCCTTTTCATCACTGATGGGACAATTAGTGAATAGCGCAACCTTCCATCCCCCTTCACACGCACACACACCAACAAACCACGTTGTTACAGGGACACAATGGAGCCCATTGTGAGAGCTGGCGGTGTGAGGCAGCACTGCCCGTTAGGCGTTTGGCTGTGGCTACGCCGAGTGTGTGTGTGCTGGCCGCTCAAGCATGGGGACAAAAGGGGAAGCGCTGGCCTGCTGCTTCCATCAGCTCGGTTGCCTTTGGAAAAGCCAGAGTCAGAAGGAAGGAGGCTATGACCCAAAGCTCTTCCACTCTCTCCGCTATCACGCCCTGCCATATGCTGACCCCAGCAGCCCGGCACTTATCGCTGCCAATCAGCAGCCAGCGGGCCTGCCCCCACTGTCACGCCGGAGCTGGCGCGGTCCCACACACACCACTGGACTGGCACGGCCAATGGGGAAGCCGCTTAGCACGTCCCCTCCTCTCCCCCTGCGTCCCAATCGACCACTGACAGATGGAAGATGGCCGTGACTCTTAGACTTACGTGTGTTTTTTTTTTTAATCGAGTCCAAGCCAACAACACCCAATCTTCCCCCAGCCAACTCGCGGCCGCGAGCCAGACGGATCAGATAATGTGGGTTTCTCGCCACACAATCAGGGTTTGAAGGACCAGATCTAGATCCACTTCATTCCAGGATGTGTAACAAGGAACCGAGCAGCTGTAACGATCCAGTAGCCTGGGGGCGAGACAGGTCAACTAGCTCTAATCGAAATGGGGTGTTTAAAACGCACACACACTTCCACATATGGCAGCCCAGACTGTAGCAGAACATTTTATCACTCAGGCCCAACATGGTGCCCTCAGAGACTGAGGCTGGCTGGAAGGCCCCAAGCTTTGGGCTCTTTTTTCACACATGGCCCTTTGGATTACTCCTGCGCTATCTGCGGTTTAACCCTGTTATTTTGTCAGCCCAGCATTCATAACACTGACCCCAGCCAGCTACCTGCGATCTGCTGTTTTTTTCTTTCTTTCCCTCCAACAGACATTAAGACCAAAGAGGCCCCTTTCTATCCATTCCAGGGCCTAATTTCACAGTCATGCCGAATGAGGGATCAGTGCGCGGGGAGGCAGATGGACGCAGCCCGGGGCCAAGAGAAAGAACTGGAACTTAGAGTCAGGCACAAGAGAGGTTGAGGCGTGTTGGCTTGCAGAATGAGAAAAGGGAAGAGATGAAGGAAAAAAAAGTGTCTGAGTTTATCGAGTTTAAAAATAGGGAGAAAAAAGGCAGTTGACGTGGCTTGACTGCGGACTCTTTACAAAAGGAAAACGCTGGTCTGTCTTTTTCAAATCTAAATCATTTACTTTACAACAACACATGTCCCTGCTGAGCTAAAAAGGGGATTGTGATGACCATGTGTCAGTTGATTGCTAAGAAAGCGACTGGTGCACCATTTAAACGTTTCTAAATGAGGAGCTCTACAGCAAGAACAGCACCTGACGTGTATCCAGAGCAAATCTAATTGTATCTGTTTTTGTGTGAAACTAAAGGCTGTTACCTGAGGCTCAGCGTATGATTCAGTTCAGGTGAAAGAAAATGAGCTTGATTATACACACAAAGAGAGGCAAAAAGCCTTGAAAGTTACTTTAACTACTTCCACTTCGTTCCAATTACACAAATCAAACCAAATACTGTGAATGACTAAAAATGCAACCTGTGTAGTCCACTTCAATCAAAGTAAATCAAAGCATATTTTGCAATCAATGATCCAGATTTTATGAACAAATGATTCTAGTGAATCAAAAACACAGCACGATCATTGAAGCCTAAATCCTGAAATGAATGACTATTATGAGCAGTAAAGCCCGACTGATAAAAGATTTTGAAGGCCGATACCGATACAAATATTTGTTGGTTTTAAAATCCGATATTTCGATATATCAGGCGTTTTTTTTTTTTTTTTAAGAAACGCGCAACAAAATATTAACAGATTTCCCTATCATTAGTTGTTTGTAGTTATGTATAAGTTTTAACTAAAATAATATGAAAATACATTTTTAAAAGAAACTTGTTTCTTTTATTGTCGCAACAGAACATTGCCCTTCGGTGGACAAACTATACAACTCCAACACTCATGGCATGTTTAAAGCGTGTTTCGTCCGTTTTTATTTTATTTCTGAAATATTCATTTATCGGCCATTATTACTGCCGATACCGATAGTTTGGAAAAGGCCTAATATCGGCCGATAATATCGGCCTACCGATATATCGGTCTGGCTCTAATGAGCAGGTTGTTTTAGTGAATCAAAAACATATAGCATGACCAGGGTAGCCCAATCAATGAACAAATGACTCGTATGAGTGACTCAAAAACATACAGTGCAATCAGCTTAGCTTGAAACCCAAAACAAATGACTCATATGAGCCGATTCTTTTAGTCATTCAAAAACATACAGAGTGCCCAATGTAGCTCAATTTACAAATAAATGACCCTTTTAAGCCCAGTTCTTTTAGTGAATCACAAACAAGTGAAGCTTGAAAGCCAAAAACAAATGATTCTTATGAGATGGATCTTTTAGTGAATCAAAAACAAAGCACAATTGGTATACCCTAAATCCAGAAAAAAATGACTTTCATAAGCTGTTCTTTAAATAAATCAACAACAAATAGTACATCCAGTGCAATCCTGTTCTCAAAACAAACTAAACTAACAATTAATAATTAATAATTAATGTAATTTATAATGTGTTGTATAATTTACAGCAGAGTTTTTTATGTAAGCAATTATAACTAAAATATCAATAACTGAATCAAATCGAAAGCTTCTGAATCAAATAAAATGTAGATTTCAAATCACAAAACAACAAAAAATGCTCCTTATGAGGACTGAACCAGCACCTTTACCACCTCTGCACTTTAACAACCACCCCACCAGTTAGTGATTGATTTAGAGATACTAGGATGTTAAGGGGACAATTAGGTTACATCACTTTCTCTCTCTCTGCAATGACTTCATGTGGCGGCACTATCAACAGGTAAGCAGGAGACACTGTGACTTCCTTCCTCGCATCCCTGCGGTCCTCTCAGTCTCCGTTTTCCCCATAGGAGAGCAGCCGCTCTGGCACATGGATCTTCTAATCACTACTAGCCTGCCATCCATCGCTTCCCAGTCATCCATTATTCGCACAGGATAGAAAGAAAATAAGGTGCGAGGGTGCTCAAAGAAAAAAAAAGGGAGGGATAGTTTCAAAATAAAGAGAATCAGACTGAAAGAAAAACAGACGGAGAGAGAGAAAAGGTTTGGAGAGACATCCGTCGATAATGACAGATTACTGTAATTCAGGCTGTCAGGAGCATCGACCTGTGCGGCTCACGCCAATCAATAGCTCAGTCCACTATCGAGCTCCGCGCAGGCACACAGATGGGCGAGATTGCTGCGAGCGAAAGACTCAAGCTGAGCCAAACAATCTCTCTGGCTTGGAGGACATGGCAGATGAGAATCGCTTTCCCCCCCTTTTCTCTCTCTCATTTTCTCCCCTCCTCTCCGTCTTTGCTTTGTTTTCTGAAAGTAGCATCTCTTCGATAAGAAAAGAGCGCTCTTAAAGAAAGGTTAAAGGTCTTCAGCACCAACAAGCCAAGAGAGTCTGGATTTGGACTTGAACATTATCTAAAGCATACAGTGGATGTAATTGTTGTTGTTAAGAGTCCTAGTAAAACAAATTACATTGAACTTGGGTGGGTGGTTGAAATCCAAGTTCAAATCCAAGTTCAAATCCAGCCAATGTGGCCCGTTCAGACCGAAGGCCTTCAAACTTTCCTTAAAAGTGCCTTTTTCTTACTGAAATAATGTTACTTTGAGGGTCAAAAGAGGGTCAAGATTACTTATACAAGCTTTTTTCAAGAGAGACGTTATTGTGCATGTATAATAATCACTGAAATGGTCAAACAGACCCAAACAATAAGATTTAGTACCACAGTAGAGATTCGGATTGGGTGACCGAGAAAAAGAGAGAGACAGAAATAAAAGCAAATTGCCAGAGAAGGATTTCAAAAGCAAATGGCTGTGCATCACGGTTAGCAGTTATCGAGGGGTGATCAGAATGATTCCATCACCCGCCTGACTGAGTGAGCAGAGAGCGGTGGTCTATATGTGAGAAATAAGATGTCGATAATTATCGAGCGGCTCTACCTGCTCCCGCTCTGAGAGAGACACCAACCTGACCGCTTGCAAGTCAATCCGTACCTATGCGAGCCAGGTCTGTGCGGCAGGAGGAGAGAGCACAAAACGAAGCAAGCAGGTGGTAACAATGATAATACCTTATCATTAAACATTAAAACCTTAAACATGACAAAATGTGCACTCATTAGTCAGGGAAAAGGATACAAATTTTGGTAAAGAGGAATGAGGGATTTCAGAGCTCTGCTGGCATTGATGGCTGTGGCTCGCACCACTGTGGGTAAGATATTTCCATCCACTATGGCCCCATCGAACAAGGGACCGAAGAACGGCACCTGTGGAAAGCGAGATGACATGATATATGAACTCTTATTGGACTGTGAAGAGCAAAATATGAGATGCTCCAAGCAGGAACAAAATACACATTTCAATCAGATTTAAAGGGATACTCCACTTTTTTTCGGAAATAGGCTCATTTCAGCTCAGTTAAACAGTTGAGTTTTACAATTTTTGAATGTATTCAGACGATTTTCTGGTATTTAGAAGAATATCAGTAACCAGACAGTTTCTGTTCTCATTGACTTCCATAGTAGGAAAAAAAATATACTATGGAAGTCAATGAGACCAGAAACTGTCTGGTTACTGATATTCTTCTAAATATCAGAAAAATCAGCTATATACATTCAAAAATGGTAAAACCCAAATATATAACTCTGGGTGAGTGGTAAAATGAGCCTATTTCCAAAAAAAGTGGAGTATCCCTTTAAGGCCCATTCACACACTCGGCATGAAAAATGTACATGAAACAATAGTAAAACAAAACAATGAATCTCTCTAAACTGCTTCACATTGTGGAGGGTTTATTTTTATATTTTGAATCATTTTATTTTATTCACCAGCCTTCATTCATCAGTGTCACATGATCTTTTAGAAATCATTCTAATATGCTGATTTTCTGCTCAAGAAATATTTCTCGATACTTTTTTCAGGAAAACAGAATTTATCAATTCAAAAGAGCAGCATTTATTTGAAACAGAAATCTTTTAAACAGCAACATTTTACATGTCTTTAACGTGTTTGCAGAATAAAAAAAATCTTACTAACCCCAAACTTTTTGAACAGTTTATTCAGGCATCTAAACCTTTTTTTTACCCAGTCAGAGTAAATAGTTTTGGAATAAAAATAGTTTGCAAATAAATAGTCACAATTTCGATTTTCTGTGAGCAAGCCTTTACACAGCATATAAGCTAGTAGCTTTATCCTTCAAATAAAAGGAGGCATAGAAATGTCAAAACCTTCTACGTATTTCAGCCTGATACAGAAAAACCCCTGACATTAAGCAGAAAAGACACAGTGAATAGCCCTCATGCACTGAAATGGGGTCTAAATGGACTTTCATAAAAGCCAGGCCTCGTCTTTCTTTATCTCTCCATCTTTCTACATTTCCTCAGACTGCATGAAAGACCGAGCCTCTCGTCTCGGATCCATCTCCACAGCGGAATTCGATTCTGAGAATCCCATTCATTCAATTAGCCCTGACATAACTGAGCAGGAAGCAATGGTTGGTAGTGTCCAAAGACAGATATGCTTCCACTGTCTCCTGTATGAAGCATTGAGCTCATTTACAGAAAAACAAATGGATGTGATGCAGAAAAAAATAATCTCCATTTTACTGTACATCGATCTCTTTTGTTGACATTCATTAAAGTATTTCATTAAAGAGTTTCAGGAAATTTGGATGCATTTAGCCTTCAAACAAAAGTGCCAAAATGTCTCAAAGAGAGTCAAAGGCTCTTTTTTTTTGTATTAAAATAAATATTTAGTCACCTAACACTGTTCATTATTAAGTTTTTAAGAAAACAAAAACAATTGTATTATGAAATATTATTACAATTTGAAAAAAATTTCCATTTTAATATATTTTAAAATTTAATTTATTCATGTGTTGAATTGAATTACATTTTTTAAATTGATTAAATAATTCTATGACGGCACCTCTGAAAGCGTCTGTCAGAGTTGAGCTCACCTCTGGTTTTTTGATGATCTGGATGCTGTACATGTGGTTCTTCATGGGGTAGATGATGATGAGCACATCTCCAAACTCAGTAGGAATGATGCCTCTCCGGTAGTCCCGTGAATGCTCGGACCACACAATGTGCACTTCATCGTTACCCAGGTGTCTTAACTGTATGGAGAGAGTGGATATACATAGATATATTCAGTATTTTGCCCAAACATACTTATTAAAGATTTGGTTCCTCTATACCCTCAGGCAGAAATGTGATACTACTTTTGTTTATGGAATTCACATCCATAATATTGTCTGCAACAGTACAAGAAGCCTTGAGCTTGTGTGCTTGTCGTTCTTTATGACCATCACAATCTCTGAAACAAAAGTAACTGCTCTGAATTGAATCTCAACTGTGTGTTGTCTGAGTGGTGATGCAGCGCTATCCACAACGGTATTTATTAACCTTGAGCTGTGACAGTTGATAGAACGGCCACTCGGTCTCTCTCTTCTCTTCTCATCTAGCTTGCCCCGATCACTCCATCTTCCTGGGACCCGCTCAATCACTGCCACATCCATGGTCGCAGTGACCCGTCAACTGTCCCGAGCGACGGCCGCAACCTTTATGCAACTAATGACAAACTCTGTCCTTTAGACGCAGCGATGGACATCGTTCATTTCTTTAACTGCAGTGTTCTGCACTTTAGCTATGGCTGAAGGTATTTAAAACAGTGTGGGTCAAAGGAAGGCAGTCAGCCTTAAATTTTGGACAATTTAAAATATTATATATATATATATATATATATATATATATATATACACACACTCACCTAAAGTATTATTAGGAACACCTGTTCAATTTATCATTGATGCAATTATCTAATCAACCAATCACATGGCAGTTGCTTTAATGCATTTAGGGGTGTGATCCTGGTACAGACAATCTCCTTAACTCCAAACTGAATGTCGGAATGGGAAAGAAAGGTGATTTAATCAATTTTGAGCGTGGTCTGAGTATTTCACAATCTGCTCAGTTACTGGGATTTTCACCACAACCATTTCTAGGGTTTACAAAGAATGGTGTGAAAAGGGAAAAAACATCCAGTATGAGGCAGTCCTGTGGGCAAAAATGCCTTGTTGATGCTAGAGGTCAGAGGAGAATGGGCCGACTGATTCAAGCTGATAGAAGAGCAACTTTGACTGAAATAACCACTCATTACAACCGAGGTATGCAGCGAAGCATTTGTGAAGTTACAACACGCACAACCTTGAGGTGGATGGGCTACAACAGTAGAAGACCCCACCGGGTACCACTCAACTCCACTACAAATAAGAAAAAAGAGGCTAAAAGAGGCTACAATTCGCAAGAGCCAATCAAAATCGGACAGCAAAAAATGACTGGAAGAAGACTGGAAAAATGTTGCCTGATCTGATGAGTCTCGATTTCTGTTGAGATCCATCATGCCTTGTTACCACTGTGCAGGCTGGTGGTGGTGTAATGGTTTGGGGGATGTTTTCTTGGCACACTTTAGGCCCCTTAGTGCCAATTGGGGATCGTTTAAATGCCATGGCCTATCTGAGCATTGTTTCTAACCATGTCCATCTCTTTATGGCCACCATGTACCCATCCTCTGATGGCTAATTCCAGCAGGATAATGCACCATGTCACAAAGCTCGAATCATTTCAAATTGGTTTCTTGAACATGACAATGAGTTCACTGTACTAAAATGACCCCCACAGTCACCAGATCTCAACCCAATAGAGAATCTTTGGGATGTGGCGGAACGGGAGCTTCGTGCCCTGGATGTGCATCCCACAAATCTCCAAATCTCTCTTAAAGTAGTTTAACAAAATATTTAATAATATATTTTAATGGACTATAACAAACATTTGTGGCAGACTTATTTTTTTCAATTTACTTGCAATTGGCAAGTGTGGCAAAAAGTTAATATTGGTTCCTTTATTGGAGTGGAGTATTGGAGTGCATGTTTGGCAATCAACAGTGCATAAAACACATCTGTAAAGGAAGGAAAAAAAAGCAGAAAAATAAATGTGTGTGTGGTGTGGCCACGGCGGCCGCGCTGACACGCTTTAGTGTCTAGTTAACATGGTTTAGAGTTGCTATCGGAAGATCGTGCTCTGGATAGCCTCTCCAGCAGCCCTTGCAAATCCAATTTGCCTCTGAGGAGTCATGATAGGCGATGCAGCACATGGACGGACCCAATCTAATTTGGACGGAATATAGCCGTGCGTGGCGTGGAGGTCCCCTCAGCTCCCCTGCAGGGCAGGGACGGCAGTCCAAAACCCCATCCACCGGGCCCAGCAACCCCTCACATCACTTCACCCAACGCCTCGTGCTCAAATTACAGCCATGAATTACATCCAGCCTTCAGCTGCACTACCACAGACCAGGGGCTGCCATTTCGTTCCAGGGTGTGTGTCCGTGTGACAAAATGATTGGAGTTTTATTGGACGATAAGGTGGTCTGGACTGAGAGATTTTCTTTCATCTCTGCCATCTTTGTTTAATCATGTAATATCATTCTGAGAAATGCCACATTCGTTTGGCGGCCCGTGGTGCAGATCATGGCGGGAGAAATTCAAAAGGCCTGTCCTCGATGTGATAAGACAATATAGATCTGTACTTGATTTATTATTGCATGATGTTTTCTGTCACCTCCATAATACAAAATAATGCAGGAAAGAAATGTCTGAATTATATAAAAAAAGTGATGGTGAACTTTTTTTGAGGTTTTGAGGTGTTTAAAGGAGTTACTTTGAATATCTTCTTTTTTTCTCCTTTTGTGGTCCAAAAATTAAGAGCCTACAGCATTAGATCACCAGGGTGATTACAATTTGTTTTATTTTAGGGCGAACTAACCCTTCAAGACTTAAAAATGACCTCTTAACACATCACATGTGAAATGAGCAAAAATAGCAATAAGCATTTAATAGCCATTGATGTATAAATGATGACCTGGTTTTGTTAAATCACCCACTTTTCATGATCCAATTATTCCACAATCAAATACTTAAGGACAACTAAAGCCCTGCACCAAAATATCCTATTTCACTTAGAAAAATGTCAGATAAAAAAATGGGTTACAAGCAACATTTCAGGGCCTTGATGCTAAAAAAAAAAAAAAAAAAAATGACACCATGTCACTTCATCTTTCATCTCTGCGCAAGTATTAAATGAGACAAACATCTTTAAAAAAACAAAAAAACAAACAAACAGTGGGCCCTGAAAATGGACCCTACATCTTGTCATCAATCTGCTTAAAGCCAATTGCAGACCAGCATCTTCCCGACAATGTCCCACAACCCCACCCCCTCTCAGCATACCTGCTCAGCTCATAAAAACAGAGAAGACACAATAAGCTGTAGGCGAGACCATTTAGATTAAATGTGGTAATCTAATTAGAGCCCCCCTTTCCCATCCTAAATAACGCCCCATGAAACGTCTCTCTTATGACGCACTGTAGCACTGTGTCACTCGCCGCAATATCACATTTCTATCAGCGTTCATTAATAAGTCTTTAGGGCGCATTAGCACCTTATCGCCTCGTCTCTGCCCCAGAAGACGTATGAGTGAGGAAGTGAGGGGACAGATCTAATGACAAGCGATTGGTCATTCGGCATGGGGTTGGCTGCTCCACAAACAACCCCATATCACAGCCTTCCAGCCAAGCTCATTAAGGATAATGCTGCGCATTATTAGATTTGTGCTGCCCATGTGAACAGAAAAAAATACCCATGCAGACAGACATTTGCGGGTGTTTCTTCAACAACGGACACTTTAACGCCCCATGGGCTGTTTTTTATTAAAACTAACAGCTTTCAACATTGTTCTTTCTGTTATATGAAGGTCACATTAGAACACACTTGGTAACTTTTTACCGTGCCTTAACTGTTTCGTTTTTTGCTACTAGATTGCATTGCTTTGTCCTAGACTAAGAATTTCAATCATAAAATATGAAAATAAATCTTAAAAATCTTCTTATTAATATTATTGAACCTAGGATAATATTTAAGAAATGATCATAACACATTTAAAACTTTATTATGGGAAAAAAAGTCACATTTTGATCAAATTTACAGACAGGGACGGACATTAACTTCAGATGAAATAAAATATGTTAAATATAAGACATGATAAAATGTTTATTTATTTTTTTTCAATTCATTTACAATTGGTAAAAATGTAATTATACCTGGAACTAAATATTTTAATTACACAATTTACAATTAACTTTTAATTTTGTGAATTTATAAAAAGAAAATATTAAATTAGAATATTTAGGCATCCTAAAATGTCACGAAAATGGCCTTAACAAGGACATTTTTCTAAGGCAAATTTTCCACCACAGAATGCTATTATCTTATCTTATGTGTCTACATTGTTGGATTTTATTAGTTGACAAAAAAATTAGTCAGAATGTAAAAAGTGTGTTTTAAGAGCATTTAATTTATAAAAACCTGTCCTGAAGGCAAAAAAGTGCCCATAGTTGAAGAAACGGCATTGTAGAAAAAAAAAAATGTAGCAATGTTTCTCCGTGAGGTCACATCGACTGCGAGGAATAGTGAAGAAAAAGAAAGGGTGTGACATCCCTCTTTAAATAAAAGAGAGACAGAGATGAAAGCCAGTGGGTGAGGCAGAACGGGAGAATAAAGTACGGCTGTTAGGAGTCATTACTCTCTCTTTTTCAATGTTCTGAAAGCAGAGAGATAGGTGATAGGTTCTCTCTATGGGGAACCGAGCATCACAAAAGTGCCGCTCTCGGCAGGTATAAGTATCCAACCCCTCAGATTAGCCTGGGTTAGGTTTAATGATGAGGTGTGAATGCACAGGTCAGTGAGGTTCTGTGTCCCACTTCACCCACAGCACAGGAGCAGAAGAGCTGCACTGCTGGAGGGAACTCAAGACAGAAGAGCTATGAAAGAAAAGATAATCACACGGACTACAATCTAAAAGGCCTTCCACAGGTAAGGGAGGACGCTGAACTCTTCAGAGAATCAACCATTTTTGAGTGATAGACAGCAGGTTCTTTTGAGGTTAATGTACTATGTAGATATACGTTTAGTAGATATACGTCCCAGTTGGTTAAAGGGATACTCCACATTCAGCCGATTTTCTGATATTTAGAAGAATATCAGTAACCAGACAGTTTCTGGTCTCATTGACTTTCATAGTATATATTTTTTTCTTACTATGGAAGTCAATAACACCAGAAACTGTCTGGTTACTGATATTCTTCTAAATATCAGAAAATCGGCTAAATGGAACTCAATTGTTTAACTCTGGGGGAGTTGTAAAATGAGCCTATTTCCAGAAAAAAGTGGAGTATCCCTATAAGTTGCAAAAATTAGTCTATTCTTCAAAATAAGCGCTTTATGTTTCGCGGAAGTTGAAGTCATACAGAATGCAAAAGTTATTTACAAAAAATTAATAAAAGTACAGAAGGACAAAAATTTTTAAAATTATTATTCTAAGGATCAGAGATGTGGTGGAAATTGGTGTTGTTATTGTTAAATAAAACTATTAAAAATTGTTAATGGAAAGCTAAAAAAAATACTAAAGAAATACTTTAAACTTAATAAACAAACAAAATTGAAATTAAACAAAACAAACAAATTAGTAAAATATTGCATTGGCAACTAACTGAAAAAAAAGCTGAAGTACTAAAATATCTAAAATGGAAATAAAAATAAAATATCTATGGGAAAAAAAACTATATTTATATGTATACAATATCTATGGAAAAAAAGCACATACCAAAATGAATAAAACTAAAATGGAAATTAAAAATTCAAATATAAAAAGCTAATTCAAAATATGAATAAATAATATAATAGTGTTGGTCATGTAACCCAAATTAAATGATACATTCACTTCAAAACGGCATCTTTTATAAGTTCACCTTTTTAGTGAGCGAGTCGTCGGAGTCCGGAGGCATGCGTGTGGAGACGTGGAACATCACTTCAACTGTAGAGGTGGCAAAGTAGGGCATGGTCAAACCCGTGCTCTTGTTCCGCTGCAGGCCGCCCATGAAACCGCAATGACTCGTTAGGTTCACCTGTACATAGAGGAAAGATAAATATAAATATCCTATGAAACACTGCAAGTAAAACCTAAATACAGAATGAACTATCTTAGCAATTAATTATCCCGATTTTACCTCCCAGCCCAGGCCTGACACAAAGTCTTCATACGCCTGACTCCCAGCTGTGTTGGACAGAATTGAGTGCTTGTCTTCCTGCCCCTCTGCCACATAAAACACAGCAATCTTGTGCGTTTCACGACTGCAGAGAGTAAATGGAGAAGAAAGTAAATTTAGGAGCCAAACAGGACAAGACTATCATTGGTTTACTTACAATAACGTTCCTAAAGACTTTAAAGAAACAACTCTGGATGAAAGAGGCATAACATACCACTGCCTTGAATCCAGATTCTTCAGCTCTCTCAGTAGTTTTTCGTTCTTCTTCAGCAGGTGGAAACTGTTCCTAAAGACAGGATATTTTAACATAAGGGGTAATCAAATATATATTATTTTGTATTAATTCAGGTTAATTAGTGTTCAACAACATCTACATTTCGATATTGAAAAAGTGAAAAGGTACACCGATAGATAAACAGATTTATAGATAAAGAGACTGATGGAAGGAATGAAAGACAGACAGATAAAATGATATATAGAACGATAGATACGCAGAGATATGTAAATATATAAAGTGATAGACAGAAAGAGAGATATATAGATCAAATGAAAGATATAGCATTTTATTAGATAAAATGATAGATTGAAAGATAAATAGTATGATAGACAGAGAGGCAGATGGGTAAATACTGTATATAAAACAATAGACAGAAAGAGAGATATAGTGGATAAAAATGAATAGATAGAACGATAGATTATTGATCAATGGATCGTTTTGATGCCCTAGCTATGGTCTGCGGACCCCCTTTGGAGGAGCTGCTCTAGTCTAGACTATGCGTTAGATCTCTTTCATTAAGTGCCCGCCTGCTTAATTACCATCTTCATTGTTTTTCTCACAGACTCCTGGAAAATCTGACCCCGCAACAGAAACGCAAATGATGGTGGAAAAACATCTTATGACACAATGAACCATAAAACGAAACCTACATATGATGTTATTAAAAGAACCCATAAATATATAAGATAACTTTTTTCCCCCCCGTCTGCAGCTTTTACAGTCTAGAGTTCAGTTACTTTCTCCCTCTCCCCCCTCTTTATCATTCCCTCCCTCCAAGTGGCCGTGTGAGTCATGTGGAAAAGCCACACGATGCTCTCTAAAAGGACTTTTTGTTTTGTTCTCTTTTTCTTTGAGCAGGGGTCTCTTTATTAGCTTGTTGCAATGTAATGGTCTTCATTTTCTCCATTGAAAGTGAGCCATTTCAGGAGGCGAACGCGTGAACGGCATAAAAGGCCGACATTAGGTGCGCGCTCACACACACAATGGGCTGGCGGATTGCAATGCCTTAGTCTCTGACCACGGATAAATGATACATGAATGCCTGGAGAGCGGCAGCAGGACAATTCCTCATTAAACAGCGCCTATGTATTTTCTCCCAGCTCTCCAACTCATAATAACCCTTCAGCCACATTCGAAAGGCAGCCTTTTATTTTCACCAGTGTATCAGGCAAAAATGAAAAGTACCGCGGCTGCTCGGCAGATAACAGACCCCTCAAGAATTAATCCCCTCATAAAAGCTGCATACGTGCACACACACACACACACCCCACAGCCGGAGCTGTTGAATAAAAGCCCCCCCAACTCTCTGAGCGATTGGTGAAAAAACAATTTTCCTGCATTAATCTCATAACACAGAGCATGTATATCATGGAAATTAATGCCATTACATTCAAGGTGAAAAATAACCCCTATTTTCCAATTATTTGTCATCTGGAAATATTTAACCATTCTCTGTAATGCCACAAAATGGAATGAGATTGAACCTTTCCAGTGAAATGCAATGTGGGGATCCATTATGAATCGTGGAGGGGGATAGACACTGAGATTGAGTGGTAAGTGAACGGCACTGTAGCGTCTATCGGTGGATAAGCTAATCAAAAAAAGATGTCGACTGTTTAAAGCAGATTAACACGGCTCTGCGCAATCAGGGAGAGGTGCGAGCAAACAGGATGTTTACATGCATTATCGGCCTTCAAAAACCTCACCCGGATTGTGCTAACAAGCTCTAGCAAAACAATGTAGTGATTCTCTTGAGGGGGGAATGGCAGGATGACGTGTTGCTAAACGCTTAATTCACAGACCAAAGGATTACATTTTCAGTTATGGCGGTTAAACAAAGCTATGATAAAAACATAACCGAATCGGCAGAATTGAGGTTGGTGAAATTTGCTTCCAAAAACTCAGTGTTAACCAAAAAGGGGACTATTTTTGTTGTTTGTTTTGTTTTTTAAATCTATTGAATAAATCTTGATTGCACTTATTGAAGACTCACGCGGTCAAACGACAAATAATAACAGTTATCTGTTCATTTTTACGAAGACATGACGAAAGTAATGATTTTGGGTTCAGGTCATGAAGACGTCAAAACAGAGAAACGTTTTTCAAAGAGTAGATTTTTGGGTGTTTGGGAAAAAAATATTTTTGTTAACTGCCTACAATTTTCGTCTTAAGAAATAAATAAATATAAATAAAATGTTCTTAAAATAAATAAATGAGAACTTGGATTTTTTCATAAGAATTGCAGTTGGGAATATTCTTATGAACTACTTAGAATTCATCTTTAGAAATTTCTTAACTTCTTAAAGGGATACTCCACTTTTTCAGGAAGTAGGCTCATTTTACAACTAAATGTTTGAGTTTTACCGTTTTTTAATCCATTCAGCCGATTTTCTGATATTTAGAAGAATATCAGTGACCAGATAGTTTCTGGTCTCATTGACTTCCATAGTAGGAAAAAATATACTATGGAAGTCAATGAGACTAGAAACTGTCTGGTTACTGATATTCTTCTAAATATAAAAAAATCGGCGGGATGGATTCGAAAACGGTAAAACCCAACTGTTTAACTCAGGGGGAGTTGAGCCTATTTCCAAAAAAAGTGGAGTATCCCTTTAAGAGGATTTTCGTGAATCTGGTCATTGGACAAAAACTTAGCAACTCTAGTGTGAGGAAACTAAAATGTCCCACTATGATGCCTGGTGTTTAAAAATGTCCATTTTTTGAAGATCGCTCCAATAGATTTATACCCCTTCAAGCTCATTTTTAGCTACCATTCAAAACATGTAACCAGTAGGGCACAGCAATGTTTCCCCCTGTTTTTGGAGGCACCCCAATTCTACAGATTTTGAACTTTTCCTAATCAAACACACCAGAATCAGCTTATTAGATGATTCCAAGAAATGAAATAGGAGGGTCAGATATACATCCAAAATGTGTATTGTTGGGGTGCCTCCAGTACCCGAGAGGTTGGTAAACACTAGAGTACACCACCCCAAAGAACATTTGAAGGATTTGTACCTGAGGATACCCTATGTGATTTCCAGGCGTTTAAACAGCAATGCTTGTCTTCATGGTCTTACCTCTTCTCCCAGGAGTTCATGCCTAGTATATTGAGGAGCAGTTTGCAGTAGTAGAAGGCTGACTGGGGTCTCTGCGGGCTTGGCTCTTGCTGCACTACGGCCCTCATGTTCAGCTCATTCCCACGATGCAGCGTGAAGTCCCTCTCGTCGGCACACTGCTTCAGGATGCCGTTGATGACGTCGTTCTCCTGCTTCTCGGACACGCAGGTGGGTGGTGGGGCTGGAATGTTGAGCGGTGCGCCAGTATATTGCAGGCACTCTGGGCTGGAGTATCCCAGGTACTGCAGCATCTCATCCAGAGCATCCTCCCCATCCTGCAGGGAGTCCCAGCTCGGGATCACCTCTCTGCACCGCCGTTTGGCCTGCGGGGCCATCAGTTCCAGACCCGCCTCTTCCTCCTCGTCCTCTCGCTCAATGTCTTCCTCCTGTCTGTCTTCTTTCATCTCTTCCTCATGCTCATCCAGGTCCTCCTCATTCTCCTGAAAAGCTTCATCCTCTGCTTCTTCTTGACTGCTTCTCTCTAGACTGTCCTCATCTCGGCCACGCTCTTTACCGCCCCCCGTTGGATTGGAGGACGTGTAAAGGCGCAAAGTTTGACTGGGCGGACCATATAGTACAGCCGAGTCCCAGGAGTGTTTGCCGGAAATGTCTCTCACGATCACCCGAACGCAGGCACTGGTGGTGGTGAGGCCAGCTGACATCCCGCCACCGGGCAGCCCGTCCTCTGCCCGGATTTGTAGGTATGACAGCAGGGTGGTGCCGTTAAGTACAAAGAACTGCAAGTTGGGCGTGTCAAAGAGTTCAGGGGCCAGGTCTGCACTCTCGCTGTACGGGTTATCCTGGTTCTCACACACCTGACTGGTCAAAGTGGCCGGACCACCACTCATTGGATAGTGACCCAGGTGGTTGACCAGGTGTGATATGACCGTGCGTGCCGCAATAGAAATCAGGCCTTGCTGAATACGGCTCCTCACTACAAACAGACAGAAAGAGAAAGATGTATTTGTAAGAAGTGTGAGCAGAAATTTCCATAGATTTTCAAAGGCAATTGCCATTATTCAGAAAGTTTTACACATCCCCCAATCCTTGAGTGTTTACATATGATTTTTTTGGCTAATTTGATCACTCTTGATTAACATTTTGTTGACAAATCAGTATTACAGAAGCTTTGTATATTTATGGTGGTTTTGCGTCACCTGGCATTTTCAGCTGCATTTCTTTAGGGTCATTTACATAAAATGGTCCATTTTATATTCAATAAGATGGAGCAAAAATAATAAATAGGCCAAAAGATGTGTTTTATTTAAAATTAGTTGACCTCACTAATGAGTTGACCTCACTAATGCCGCTTTTCTACTGATGGTACGGCTCGGTATGACTCAGTGTGGTTCGGCTCGGCACGGTTGCTTTTCCAATGCAGTTAGTACTGCTTTTAAGTGGGTGGGATTACTTTAAAAGCAGTCGCTACAGCGGTGGCTGTTACTGGCTATTTAAATCTAGCGGGTTTGGATTCTCGCGTCGCAACTACAATGACGCTGGTAGTGACGATTCTGTCTGACCAATCAGTGATCTGCAGAGTTTCACATCACATTTTAGTATCGGTACGATACGCTTGGAACCTCAACAGACCAGGTACCATTTAAAGCAAGCTGAAGCGAGCCGTACCATACCATGCAGTGGAAAAGCACCAAAGCGTACCGAACCGAACCGTCCCATACCAATTTCATCAAAAATCAGTCTGTATAAGAGGGCGAGATATGAAGAGACCGCAGTGATGATGAAAAGCTGTTACAAACAAGTAAAAGAAAAGAGTGTAGGCACTCGTTTCATCAGGGACGTACTGATTTTCAGATCTATCAGTGTTAAACTCCTGCAGAGCCGGAATGAGTGAAGGTGCAGACAGCTCGTGTGAATACGGGGACATTAGGGTGTGATGAAGAATGCAGGATGCCTGGTGAGAGGTGCAGATGCCTCAATGCTGGTAAGAAGCGCCCGACGGAGACACTCCCTCTTCACACACTGCCAATACTCACAAAGAAACCATGCAGAGAGCAGCCCAATACCAGTACACTAGACGTGCCAGAGGCCCACTCCCCCCAATCAACACACCACACCAATCAAATTCAGCGACACTTTCCATCGCCTTAATGAGCCAAAGCATTCTTAGACTGGAGCTCTCGGGGGGAGGGTCTACTGTTCGGACCACCCCAGCTGCAGAGTGCCCTCTGATCCAGCAAGAATTCAGTGCTAGGAGTAATTTCAAGAGAATGGAGCAAGGAAAGTGGTGGACACACGTCTCGCTCAGGGTTGTAATGATTAGTTATTTTCGTCTGATGGAGAGAGACACAGCACAGGCAGCACAGGAAACCAGCCCCCTGCTGTCAATCTCAAGCCCCTCCACACCCTGACACACACTGAAATTAGTATGAGGGAGCAAACCAATTCGGTGACGACATTTAGCTAGCTCATTCCTGCTTCTGATTTGTTCTACTACTGTTGTACTTGTTTTAAGGGAGGTTTTAGCTTTTCGTAGCTGGATATTAAAATGTTAATCGTTTGGATTGGCTGCCGTGTGATTTTTTTCTGTGCGGACAGAATGATATCCTGCTCTAAACTTGTCATGTCACCAGGTTAGGAAAAGGTGCCAGAAATAGGAAAAAGACAAGACTGCAAGCAGAGCCTGACTGATATATCAGATGCATAAACAAAGAACAAGATGACCAAGAAGGTCAAAACAAGCACTAGAGGCAGAAGACATGCGTTCACCTTCAGTGACGGGCTGCAGTTTGGAAGAGCGTTCAGAGTCGGGTGAATGGAGAGGCTCCGGTTCCTTCAGGTTCTCTAGTAGTAGAAAGGGGTCATAGTCTGGGCTGCTTAAGTCTGACAGGTGAATGGGGAAGTAATTGGGGTTATTGAAGCTCTGCGCCCCATACACACAGCCATGGAGGACCTGTGAGATGGACAAAGGCGTTAGAAATACAAATAAATAAAGCATTATGCGCAGGGCTTTAGTTTCAAAGGGTCTTAATTTACAGATTAAAACTATGTATATTGATTGGTCTCGTACTTTATAGATGCAGCTTAGGACGGACTTGTCGGTCTTCTCCTTGTCCGGGGCACCTTGGACCGACTGGAGGAGAGTTTTTGGAGGTAGAGCCATCACCCAGTCCAGCAAACACAGCAGCAAAGACACAACCAGCTGGAAAGAGAGTATAAATATACATGACATACACATATATAATAAAACCAATAATACTGTAAATCATTAAAATGTAAAATGTAAAATGAATCCTTTCTATTACAATATATTTTAAAATGTCATTTATTCCTGTGATAGCAAGGCAAAAGCACAATCCTTCAGAAATCATTCCGATTCGGCGCTCAAGAAACATTTGTTATCATTAATGATGACAGCTTTCGTGCTTCAAAAGACTTCATTTGGATTGAAAAGAGCAACCTGGACATTCTGTAAAATAACAGTTTAATAATAAGATATTTTATTCATACAGTCAACTTCGCGAAAACAGGAAGAAGCCATCTTTGAAAAGTAGTCTCTACCAGTCGATCTACGAGCGCCGATCCAAGTGCGGTGGTGAGATGTGAATAAGGTGATAAGGTGAGCGCGAACAGTAGTCTACATGTACATATTGAAGAGAAGAAAACGGTTCATGTTTGTGGTTCTTCCAGAAACAACGGACCATATGATATTCTGCACAGTTCAGCGCACTTGGATCGGCGTTCGTAGATCGACTGGTAGAGACTATTTTTCAAAGATGGCTTCTTCCTGTATTCGCGAAGTTGATTGTGTGTATAAAATATCTTCTTATTAAACTGTATGGACACTGACAAAGTTCTCAATGCTTCAGTTTGAATGTAGGGACCCTTATTATGCTGTTGTGTTAGTGTGGGGCTATTTTGAGCCTTGTTAGTGGTAATAACAAGCGATTTTTATTTGTCATTACTCTATGCCCTATATACTAGCATTACACTAGCGTTATAGGCTAAACTGTTTTTACAGATAAAACTATTTACATTCGGAAATCATGAAAACGAATCTCAGATAACGGTTGACTAGGTAACAATGTGTAATTAGACCAAAGGTTCATTTTGCGCCGGAGTTGTCCTTTAAAAAGTGGCTTATTCGTAACAATTCATACGACCTCACTCGTACGAATTAGTACGATTTTGCTAAATCGTAATATTTTACGAATTGGCCAATTCGTCTGAATTCGTACGAATGGCCTACCCCTTACCCCGCCCCATCACATGGGTTTAGACAAATAGTACGAATTCATAAAAGTGAGGTCGTACGAATTAGTACAAATTAGACACTTTTTAATCATTCGTCGAATTCGTACGAATTGGTCGGAGATAGCGTATGAAGGTGAGCAGAATTCAATTTTTTAGGAATACTTCCTCTTTAAAAAAAAGTCATCACAAACTGTTGGCTAAACCAAAAAGCATTAATTTCACATTTATACGAGTGTGTTTTCTCATTGTTTTGGGCTGCACTTGTGTCATGAGACATACCCTCTTGTCCAGCTCATGAGGGGAGGACTCTGTGACGGGAAGAAGGTAAGTGATGGTCGCAATAAGGACCTAAAAAAAGCAGGAAATAAATGTAACTTTCTATGTAACAAATTAAAATCAGGCTTAACTTGCAGTGTGACTGACTTTACCTCCACTATTTTCTTTGGAGTGTCAGGCGGGAATTTCTGCAGTTCGTCAACGTAGTTTATGAGCAGGTGCAAAATGTCCGAGGCCACCAGGGCAACCGTTTTATTTGAGAACTGCGAGGAAGGCATTAATGGTTAAAATAGAAGCAATCGGCACCTTTAATGTGCTCAGACATGTGTGGAGCAAAACAGGAAAATTGCATTGTGGCCCTCATCTGAGCTGATTAAGACGGGATGAGTCTTTTCCTAATTCTGCTTCATGGAACGCACCCAAGGGAGAGAGACACTCATGTCTAACCCTCCACTGACAACAGATTCTCAGAAAAGCCAATAAAATCGACCCGATCACAAACAGGCTTCTTCTGATTGGACCAGAGTTTGAGTATGTGTGTGTCTGTTGGCCCTAGCCTTCATTTCAGACAGAAATGTAATAATTCCTCAAACTCTCTGAAGCGTAAATTCTTCAGTGGATTAGCCTTCTGTCTGTGAAAAGCAGAGAAGCCAAACATGTTGACGGTCCAGATTTAGGAAGGCTGGTAGGGGTGGGTACAGGGAGTGTGGAATAATCTTCTTCTGGATGAACAGAACACACTTGTGCCAGTGCACTGAGCCCAGGCATCAGGAACGGCTTCAGAAGACTCAGGCCAAGGGCAATGCCATCATTTCTCTGCTGTGCTCACTTACGTTGCCAGTGAAGGTTCTTTTACAACACAGATGCTTCTATTCCATTTATAATCAATCTTTAACAGCAGAATACATCTACATTTCGTGTAACCAAGCATCCGAGTACCTTGAGAGTAACACAGATGACGTTAAGTGCTTCTTTGATCTGCGGATGCTGAGTGCCATGAACCAGCTCTTCACAGAGCCAAATACCCAGACTACAGAGTGCCACACACCTGAAAAACACACACAAAAAAAACAACTTTTAGATCTTATGTAAAATAAATGGATGAATAATTGCCAGCACATTTAAAATCCACAACCCTTTGTGTTGAAAATACTTGTGTTTTAGATCAGGAAATGGAAATGTTTACATCTGCCATGGAGAAAATTTACTTGACATGCCAACACATTTGTTAGCAATAAAAACATAAATAATACTAATGAAAAAAATTATAAATTAAGAAGTTATTTATCTATAAAGCTACATAGTGTATATATAAATATATATGTACCAGAATGTTTGTAACATTATATATGTCTTTACTGTCACTTTTGATTCATTTAATGTGTCATTGCTAAATAAAAGTAATAAATACATAGTAACAGGAGATTGGGAAAAATTGCCTAGTCTGATGAGTCTTGTTTTCTGCTGCAACATTCAGATGGTAGGGTCACAATTTGTTGTAAACAACATGAAAGCATGGATCCATCTTAACTTGTTTCAACAGTTCAGGCTGCTGATGGTGTAATGGTGTCAGGGATGTTTTCTTGGCACACTTTGGGCCCCTTACAGCCTACCTTATAGTGACCATGTCCATCACTTTAAGACCACTGTGAGTGTACCCATCTTTTTCAATAGCTACTTATAACCAAGACACCATGTCACAAAGCTCAAATCACCTTAAACGAGTTTCTTGGACAAGTCAATGAGTTCACTAAACTCAAATTGCCTCCACAGTCACCAGATCTCAGTCCAATAGAGCACATTTGGGATGTGCTGAAAGGGAAATTCACATCACTGATGTGCAGCCGACAAATCTGCAGCAACTGCGTGATGCTATCATGTCAATATGGACCAAAATCTCTGAGGAATGTTTCCAGGATCTGGTTAAATCTCTGCCATGAAGAATTAAGGCAGTTCTGAAGGCAAAAGGGGGTCCAACCAGGTACTAGCAAGGTTTACTAATGTGGCCAGTACCGACCGACAGATAGATGAACCAATGACAGAACGAACAACAGACAGAGAGACAGACAAACAGACAGATGGACAAATAGATGGATAAACTTATTTTAAAAGATCAAGTATGGCTCAATGTGTTGGGGCTTGTGCCCTAACTGCTAGGCCATAGATATTTAATCCTGCCTCCTGTCTGCTTCTATGATCTAAGGCTTTCCTCAGCTTTTCTCTGAAAGAACACCCAAACTTTTATCACAAGGAGTTATCGGGGCTTCTAATGACTTGAGCCCCATCAGGATCCACTCTAATCCTACTGGGTTTCTGGATTACTTTAAATGACACTGCTCCTAATCTGTCTAGATATGACCAGACACATACCCCCACACTGCTTTAACACCGACTGAATGTATAGATTTATTAATCTGTCTGGCAAAGGGCTTGCATGCTTTCCTTTCAAATCTAACAAGGAATATGCACTGACCTGGAAACTATATATATATATATATATATATATATATATATGTACACACACACACACACAGTTCCTCCTGAAATGAACCTGCAGCAGTCAGGTGGTACAAGTCAGTGCTCGTCAAGTTATTTATGCTCATTAATATTGTAATGTAATGTGCTTTGAAATACAAGGTAGTTTAACAAGGTAGTCATGTCCACATTTGTAGTAATCTTTTTTGTTCTCTAGTTGAAATTGAACTGGTCAAAAATCCTTGTACACCATATGTAATTTATTTATGTTCTGTTTGACTGTAATCTAGTTGCTTCATGTAGCATTTCACATTCTGTAAGCAGAGTTGAACCAAGTTAAGACAACATGTTTTTAAGGGGAGGAGATGAAGTGGAAAGTGAGGGGCAAATAAGATTAGGAAACATTGCGAGCCAAATTCAAACTTGTGTCGTTTACATGAGCAGCACAGTCAGCAGTCTGCGTTAGAGGTCAAGGCACAGCTATGACTAGGACAGGGTGTAAGCCTTCAGAGTTTGTACCTTGCTGGTGCAGAAGGCTCATCTCTGGCAGAGGTTAGGATGTGCTTGATTATATGCTCCTGAAATACAAAAACAAAATAATTACTATTAAAGGGGTCACATCATACATAATTTTATTATTTATTTTATTTATTTATACAGTTTAAAGTGATTTTGTGGCGAGGGGGGCGTGGTTCAGCGAGGTCTGCAACGGGGAAGAGAGAGACAGGAGACCAGCGGTGTGTCAGTAGGTCAAGTGCAAATGACAAACATCTGTGTCTTGTTTCAGTAACTGGCATGGAGAGACAGGATAAAATCCACCAGGAAATGGATACAGAGGAAGAGAGAGACTGGACTGGGACTTCGTGCATGTCTGAGAACTTCTGAGAAGTGAGTTTGATGTACTGTTATTTGCGCAGAGCACAACCTTTTGTTGCACAACCCCGTTGTCTTCCTTCCTCACACTGAAATCATCACAAATCTACAAAAGCTGCTTATAATACATGATATAATTAAATATAAGCAATATACAATACCACATTACAACATTTTTTTTCAATAAAAACACAAATATTATTACTATTTTAAATAACCGTTTTCTTTTTTAATATATTTAATATTATTTAATATTTTAAAACTAGGGACTAACATTGAGAATTAGCCTCGGCTAAAATGTTGTAGAATGGAACATGAGCTTATGTGACATACTTGTCCCAATTCAAATAAACTTATTTTTATTTTTTAAAACTAATTTATTCCTGTAATCCATCCATCATTACATTAAGGTCTACATGATCCTTCAGAAATCATTCTAATATGAAGGTTTGCTGCTCAAGAACCATTTCTCATTAATATTAATGATGAAAACAGTTCTGCTCGACATTTTTGTGCGACTGCTACATTTCTGAATAAAAATATCATGAACAATTCTGTGCGTCAATGAAAATATAGGATTAAAAAAAATCCAGTTCAAGGGCCTAGTGACATCCTGAAACTGATCTATTCCATCTAGGGAGGATCTGATTATACGCCACCCATGTCTAAGCCACACAGACTTTCACAGGGCACATTTGCACACAGAAGCATACACAACGCCACACATTCCCACCAGAGACAGATGCACAGAGTGAGATAATGCAGACAGACAAAAAGATAATGATCAGAACCACTCACAACAGACACAAAATCTGACATAAAACCAGCAATCTGGCAACTCGGAACATGACATATCCAACCATCTGGAAAAGAAGCATCTGTGCACAAGCGCACACACACACACACACACAGGAAAAAAAAAAAAGATCACGTTAACCACAGTCTTGTCATTCATGGCCTGCTCCTGGTTATCAGATGCCATCATGTGAATTTCTGCATGCGAGTGTCGGACGCCTCCCCGCATGGCATTAGCTCCTTACTGTCGCCCGGAACAACACGGCAACACAATAACAACAGCCCAGTGGAGCTCGGCTCAATGCAGCCTGCATTGCTGATCGCCCATTAGCACATTAGCGCCAGCAGGAACAATTACATCAGATTTCCCTGCACTCTAAACAACCGTTGGAGTCGCATTCATTCAGCCACTTGGATCTGCATAAGGGCAGGCAGTGTATCAGAGGTTAAACGCAGACTATAGATACGAGCACATTAGGGGAGTCCTGATTGATGGTCGCTGGTCGAATGTAGCTGCATGAAATGTAAGAGTTATTTGTAGGAAAGATACACAAAACTGTCCTTTTTCCCAGACTGATTAGTTGATGTGTTGTCTGAAAAACTATGCATCTAGCTTAATCGACCATTGATATGGTAATTATAATTAAATCGTTGATTAATCGTTATCATTCCAAATAACTACACAGAGCAGATAAATAGCTGACCTCAAGCATTATTTGTTTTGGAAATTTAATTTGCATATTATTTACACAAAAAATACCTTGACATCCGTGAATTTCGTCATGATGATGTCGGCTGTTGTCGGGTGCAGTGCGGGAAGTTCGTTGTACAGGTTTGGGAGGCACACCAGGGAGCCCAACAAGATCTGAGCCTCCACCCGTGGAGCCTAGGAAAAAGATGAGAAGAGAGAAAGACAGTAAATTAAAGACTAAATTAAAGACATCATTTAGAAAATAAAGGGTAGTGATGCCCGGAAGCAGTTTGGTGGTTTCTCACATTGAGGGAAGAGCAGGCGGTTACGCGGCTCGCTGCCACGATGAAGTCCAGGATGAGCATGGTGGCTCCCGGAAGTCCAATGGAGAAGAAGCGTGGAGAGCAGTGCTTAATGATGGTGTTCACAATGTCCTGTGAGACGAGGAGAAAGAGCTCAAAGCAAACGTTTTGTGCAAAGTTTTCAACCTACGTGGTCACCAGGTACACGCAAGCACACCTGGTCTTGGTGAAGCAGGCCGCAGTGCATGATGTTGTAGAAGTGTGTGAGGAAGTCAGAGTTGGGTGAAACATCCTGTCTCCTCTTCATGATCTTGCAGATGAGCTTGTAGGCATGGAGTTTACCCTGCTTATATCGTTCTCCCAACATAGTGGCCTGCACACAGACAAAAAAAAACCTTTATGATCAGATCCTGATCCAGATCACAGAGAACTACTTCTATGAAACATTGTGGACAGATGGACAGATGAATGTATGTATTTGATTCATCCCATGAGTGAAGTTGCAAAGTAATAAAATAGACAAAAACAGAATGATCAATAGAACTAAAAATAGGTTGAAAATATGGAACAATAAATAGAACGACAAACAAATTGAACGAACGAACACTAGACTAAAGGACAGATCCAACAAACAAACAATACAGATAAATAGACAAAGATAGACAGAACAATTGAAAGAACTAAAACAAACAATTGACAGAAAGACAGAATAACAATAGATAATTAAGACAACGGAATGATAGAATGACAGAATGATCGAGGACGGACAGACGGACGGACAGATAAATAGATAGATAGACAGACCAATGATAGAACGAATGACAGACAGACAGACAGACAGATAGATAGACAGACAGACAGACAGAACAACAGACAGACAGACAGATAGATAGACAGACAGACAGACAGACAGAACAACAGACAGACAGACAGAACAACAGACAGACAGACAGACAGACAGACAGACAGACAGACAGAACAACAGACAGACAGACAGATAGATAGACAGACAGACAGACAGAACAACAGACAGACAGATAGATAGACAGACAGACAGACAGAACAACAGACAGACAGACAGACAGACAGACAGACAGACAGACAGATAGATAGATAGATAGATAGAGACAGAACAACAGACAGACAGACAGACAGACAGACAGACAGACAGACAGACAGACAGACAGACAGACAGACAGACAGACAGACAGACAGACAGACAGATAGATAGATAGATAGATAGATAGATAGACAGACATACAGAACAATAGACAGACAGACAGACAGGCAGACAGACAGACAGACAGACAGACAGACAGATAGATAGACAGACAGACATACAGACAGACAGACAGAACATACGATAGATAGAATGATAGATAGAACGATAAATAGTTAGATAGTGTAAGAAATTGTAGTCTCCCTCGACCCAGATTACACTCCAAAATATATTTTAGAAGGAGTTCCTCCCAAAATGGCTTAATTATCATAGAGATGAAGGGAGTGAAGTTATATTGTTTCTTCACCAATTGAGTTGATCACATCCTGAACAAATGGTAATCATTTGTAGAATGGGAATGGGTGTGGGACACAGAGAACCTTCTCAGACAATGTTGAGTCTCAACTTCATTAACATACAGACCACAGCTGGTACAACAAGAACAACTTCATTTACATTAAGGGCCTGTTCACATATCGCATCTTTTGCACGCTCAAGTTCGTTATTTCAAATGTAGGCGTGAGATATGCGCACTCATAATGGAAGCGACGCGGTCGCGGCACAGTAGGGCACGTGACAAGAACCAACCGGAGCGCAACCACCCTAGCGCTTTGGAAAAAGGAGAATGCGGCGCGCCCAGCTTTTTCTACACGTTTTTAGGCGCCATATGTGAATCAGGCTTAAGAGTGGTAAACTGTAACGGGACAAAAGGTTTAAGATTTGGATGTTCTGGGTTCATTCTGACGCCGGTGAACCCGAGGAGCTTCGTGTACCTTGTAATAAACTTCATTTTTGAGATCTTCAACATCCACATAATTTTTTTCTTACAATAGTTAGAAAATTTGGTCAAAGTTTTTAGAAGCAAGACAGTCTAATCAAAAATATGCGTAATTGTCCATGGCATCTATGCTTTTCAGAAAAAAGTAAGATAGATTTGCTTAAAAAGATTAAATCTTGATAAACTCACTTTGAAAAGCCAGGGAGTCAGAATCCGCAGGGGTGGAATCAGATCTGGCGGGGGTGGAGACGACTGGTTGTCAAGGGAGATCCCGAGATTGTCTCTGATCTACAGAGACAGAAAAAACACAGACACAAGGACGTTTTTCAACTGGAATTTGATTAGTAACTGCACAGTAAATCATCCCCTCAGAGCACTCTGAAGGACTCCGCACGAGTGTGTGTTTGTTCGTGTTCACCTTGGCCAGGTTCTGCCAGAGTTCGCAGAGGTAGTCAAAGACCTGTGCGTGGATCTCAGGGTCCTTGATAGAGTTGACATCTCCCAGAATGCCTAGCATTCTCCTCCACATCACAGTGGCGACGTCACCGTGCCATCCGGTCAGAGTGCCGCCAGCCATCACGCTACAGTCCTCGGTCGGAAACTCGCTGGTTTCTTAACAGTGCAATAAAGCAAGGCTCATTAAAAAGATGTCAAAGATGCGACAGATAGTGTACTAGCTTGCAAATCCTCAGCAACGTATGTCTGATGAAGGGAAGATCTCTTATCTGTGTGCATTACCGAGGTCATCAGGGGTCTGCAGCACAGAGTGGTGCATTTTCTCATCCAGCTGCAGGTCTTTATGCTGGACATGTTCAGAGGTCAGCGTGGCGGGGGACGGCGTCTGTGATCGGGAACCTCCCAGAGAGTGCATTGGAGAGGCGCTCTCAGAACCTGAGGAAATATCAAGTGCATCACGTATCCGGTCTATAAACATGACATGGCAATATGTTGTAATACGTCACTAACGGTAAAACAGCATATTGAAGGAGTGTGACTGATATCAGAGTTTGTTTTTGACTGTTTTTTGTAGCAAAGAATTATGTAGCAGATGTTTTTCCCAAAGAAACTTCCAGAATACTTTTCAGGAGGAATGTTTGTTGGTTAGGCTAGTTTGGATAGCTTACCAAAGAACACCCTTGAAAGTAAGTCTCGGATGCTATTCATGTGAAGTGAAGTATGGTATGCAATCAAAATGGAAGCAATCTGGGTTAATTGCCAGAGGGAACCACAATTGATGATGAATTATTTCTCTATTACAGTATAATGCATTTCGCATTGCTGCTCGTCCTCACTGAAATTGAGTTTGGTGAGCGGCTCACATTCTTTGTTTTACTTGTAATGCAACCACGACTGACATGTCGGTCAGTGTGTGTTAAGATTTTAAACTTAAACCAAAAGAGCAAAAATTTGCAAAAAAGTGATTGGATTGGTTTGTCAAATAATACCATTTTGCAAAGGAATCAAATATGGATTAAGACCAAGAAATCAAAACATGTGTTTTTTACAAGGTATATGCAAAGTAAAAAAGAGGTAAAAAAAGACTTGTGCAAACCTTTTCTTAAAGGAGTAATTCACTCTAAAAAAAAAAACTTTTGCTGCTAATTTACTCACCCCATGTCATCCAAGATGTCTGCTTTTCTTTCTTCAGTCGAAAAGAAATTAAGGTTTTTGATGAAAACATTCCAGGATTTTTCTCCATATAATGGACTTCAATGGGAACCAAACGGTTCAAAGTCCAAATGAGAGTTTCAGTGCAGCTTCAAAGGGCTTTAAATGATACCAGACAATGAATAAGGGTCTTATCTAGCGAAACGAGCTGTCATTTACAAAATAAATAACAAAGTTTAAGTTTTATAAGCACAAATGCTCGCCTTGCTCTGTTCTGTGTGACTCTCCTGTTCGAACTTGTTCATCAAAATGAACAAATCTTTTTTCGTAATGGCTCGAAAAAAGATTCGTTCATTTTGATGAAAACTTAAAACTTAAACTTTGTTATTTATTTTTGAAATGACAGATCTTGTCGCTAGATAAGACCCTTATTCATCATCTGATGTCGTTTAAAGCCCTTTGAAGCTGCACTGAAACTGTCTTTTGGACCTTGACCCGTTTGGTTCCCATTGAAGTCCATTATATGGCGAAAATCCTAGAATGTTTTCATCAAACCTTAATTTCTTTTCGACTGAAGAAAGAAAGACATGGACATCTTAGATGACATGAGGGTGAGTAAATTATCAGCAAAAGTTTTTTTTTTTTTTTTTCAGTGAACTGCTCCTTTAAGTCCTGCAGAGCTAAAATTAATACCACATCAATACAGAACTCGTACATCTCAAAATAAACCATGCGTCTCAGATCCTTTTACTTAGACTGCAAAAATTACACTGCAAAACTGAGTAACTTCCAGTTGAAAATATTCTGGACATGTATTTTTGAATATACACTGAAATTGGTTTATATGATAATATATAAACACATAAATATTAGGCAAACTCAACTGGATTTTGCTGATACGATAAAAATTCGAAATGTGTAAAGAAACACAGTAAAAGATTATTGTGGCAAAACTAGTCAAATATATATACTGAATGTTTAATAAAATGTGTTAGTCTTTCCTTCCTATAACAGAACAGCCAAGAGTTTACATTGAATTAAATCCTAGATACCGTTTATTGCATAACCAAAATAGCAGTAATATCACATTTATTTCAATCAAACTGTAGCCTTTTGAAGTTTAATAATAAATTAGGCTGTATTGCTTAAATGATAATGATAAGACTTTTGTTACAACATAAGATAGTTGCTTACAGTGATGCCACACCAACAACAACCTTTCATTTATCAGCCCATGACACCATTTTGCACGCGAGTGTGAGAGAGTGTACCAGTAATGGTGACCGTGTCAGCAGACAGGCCATGCTGACTGAGGCTGCTGGTCTCGGAGTCGTTGTGGAGAGTTGTGAGACTGGAAAGCTCCTGTTCCTCTGCCGTCTGCCCTGCTCCACCCAAACTATCCTGATCCACAGAGGCCAGAGCGCACGTCTCAGGGGGGAAGCTGAAATCTGCACACAAAAACATCCATATATATCCAACCTCTCTCAAAGCAAAGCCAATACTGACTCGCCACTTTCGGCTCAAGCTAAACTACTCGGATCCACTTACTTTCAAACTTGCTGTCATATTGAAAAGCATTGAAGGAATCTGATTGGCTGTCGGAGCTTATGAGGTCGCTTCCACTTGCGCTGGCTGGGGAGGTCCACTCAGAGGGCACACCGGGGTCGTCTGCAGGGCGTGTGGCATTCTGCCGGTTCAGGAGCTCTGGTAGATCTTTGGGGATCTCCAGACTTCCCGGGCTACTGCCACGCCTCGTCATCCCCTAAAAAGAACATAAGAAAATCACAATGTATATTAATAATATTATATATAAATAAAATAAGTGATTTATTAAATTATATATGTTTTTTTTGCATAAATTGAAATTCTAGTATAAATAATGAGCAGAATCTATGCATTTTTAAACTACAATTTCAAGAAAAGAATAAAAAAAATGTAATTGTAGTTGAGATTAAGCAGCATTTAGCTGATATTCGATGTTTGTAGTGCTAAAAACGATCATAAACAGTATGTTTTGTTTATGATAATTATCAGAGCTGTCAATCTGATGTAATCATTTAGTGAGATTAATTATAAAAAAATTAAGCATGCCCTCAGACATGTATTCCAATAAATTATATTAAATAATTTATATAAATATATTTATATATATTTATTATAAGTTTATATATATATATATATATATATATATATATATATATATATATATTATATATACATATATATATATATAAAATATATTACATATTTGTACATATAGCAGAATATCGGTGTCAAACTACATTACATCTCAAGACCAGAATGAAAAACTTCTGAATAGTTCAAATTATATACAGTATTTAGCTGACATGAGATACTTTCGGTAAGCCATGTTGTAGTGTCAGACTATTTCAAATGGCATATTTCATTTGTATGGTTGGGAATCGAAAATCTATTCAAAATCAGGAATCAGATGCTTCTTATAAAGATAAAATTTCAGTTGCTCTTATCGATTCCTTTCTGTCCATTATAATTATAGTGCAATGATTCATTATATAGAAAATAATGCAACCAAAATAATTAATCATGCCCTCCGACATGTTAATTTTGTAATTTTCCAACCATCTGAGCAGTTCAAGCTAAAAGCATGTGCATCAACTACCCATTAACTCGATGTAGTTTTAGACACTATGCATACTGAATGTGTGTATGGACATACAGAAGTGCCTCTGGCCCTCAGTCTCTCCTGGATGAACTCGTCCATGAGGTCACTGACATTAGGGTTGCTGCTGCCGGCGTCGTTGGACATGGGCCTCATCTTCGGCGTCAGCTCATCTTTATTGACTGAGACAACAGGCACAAAATGACACATCAGTAATTTTACAGAGACCTCACAAAAAAGTGAGTGCAAACACAATGACCTAGTAGAGTGGCTTGGACTGACTGACTTCCTCTTTGTAGTGGTGTCTGCCTCTGTCTACAGGCACAGTACATCTCTTGAATATAATTCTGAATTAGTTTATACGAGTTTGGGGACAGTGAGTGAATAAACACAATTTTCTTAAAGGACAACAGTGTCATTGAGATGTTTTTGCTGCTCATGTTTGACATTTTTTAACAATAGTTCACATTCAATAAATTAAATAATTCTTATAAATCACTTTAGGATGAAAGCATGTCAAAAGTTGGTAAGATTTTTTTAAAAATGTTTTTTTTTTTTTTTAAAGAAGGCTCTTCTCACCAATGCTACAACATAAATTTGATCTAAAATAGAGTAAAACAGTAATATTGTGAATTATTACAATTTAAAAATCACAGTATTTTAATAACGCATCTCAAAAAGTTATTCAGCATCATTACTCCAGTCTTCAGTGTCACATGATCCTTCAGAAATCATTCTAATATGCTGATTTGCTGCTCAAAAATATTTCTTATTATTATCAATGTTGAAAAAAGTTGTGCTGCTTAATATTTTTATGGAAACCATGTTTCTTTCACGATTCTCTGATGAAAAGAGAGTTTAAAAGAACAGCGTTTACATGAAATATAAATGTTTTGTTACACTATAAACGTCTTTACTGTCACTTTTGATAAAATCTTACATCAAGCATTTGAATGGGTGTGAATGTTTTTCATATCACGCTAAAAATGTATCTTGTTTCACCAACACAGTAACATTATGCTTTAACCTGCATTAAGCATCAATAAACTATTTCTGATGATAAACTGAGACACTATTGTCCTTTAAACACAACCAAACTCCTTTGACAGTAAACTCATAAATAGCTAAACCAGAGCACAAAAAAATAGAAAACAAATCTTTAAATGGAAGCCAACCACAAAACTGATTCCATCCAGTGAAGCGATGCAGTTACTCACAGTTCATGCAGTCCCCAAACAGAGACATTCAGACAGAGAGAGAGACAGAACAAACCCTGAGAGTCCAAACCTAGGAGTTAGTGAGCCTTTATGGTGACCGAGGTTAAAGTGAGACAGCAGTGAGCATGTTAGAGGAGCCACCCACGACAAGACGATGCAGCCCTTATCCCAAAGCAAAAGGGTTAGGGAGTCACTGGTTAAAAACAAACCATACGAACACGACAGCTTACTAGGTATGGTGGGGTGGTGACTTTGAGCATTGGATAAACCTACAAGTCTTGTTAGTGTAGTCGTGTTTAAGTCATGAAGGCCCTGATCAACTGAACTGTACAGAGAAGGCGTTCTAAGAGGCGATGCCTGCTACTTTACTACAGACAAGCCGGCAAGCTTTTAACACACACTAAAACAAGCTATAGACTATCTTGAAAACAGCCAACTTTGAGAGGGATAGTGCTGCCCTCTACTGGCCATACAAAACAACTACGGCAAGTACAACTGTATACTGTTTAAGGGTTTGATCACTCTTAAAGGGATACTCCACTTTACTTGGAATTAGGCTCATTTTACCACTCCCCCAGAGTTAAACAGTTGAGTTTTACCGTTTTCGAATCCATTCAGCTGATTTTCTGATATTTAGAAGAATATCAGTAACCAGACCGTTTCTGGTCTCATTGACTTCCATAGTGTATATTTTTTTTCCTACTATGGAAGTCAATGAGACCAGAAACTGTCTGGTGACTGATACTCTTCTAAATATCAGAAAACCGGCTGAATGGATTAGAAAACGGTAAAACTCAAACGTTTAACCCAGAGGGAGTTGTAAAATGAGCCTTTTTCCCAAAAAAAGTGGAGTTTCCCTTTAAATGAAAATTCTGTCATCATATACACATCCTTATGTTACTCAAAACCCTGTATTACTCAAAAGATGATGTATTGCATAGAGTTCAGAGTGCTTTTTTCCATAATGAGAAACCGTTGAGCTTCAAAAATGAAAAAAGCATCATATCTATATATATTGCCTACGATAATATAAAAGTTGTTTTGTAACATGCAAGCTGAAATGATCGAGTATGTCCCAAAAAACATGTTTGTGTGCGTGTTTGTAATATATACGTGTGTGCATTGTGTAAATGTATTCATACCACCACTATTTCAAGTGTCATTTAGGGTTTTTAAATATATATATATATATATATATATATATATTTAATATTGTATTTATATTTAAGATATATATATATATATATATATATATATATATATATATATATATATATTAAATATAAATAAAAAAAATATTTATATATATATATATATATTATAAATATTTAATATATATATATATATATATTTAAATATTTAAATATTTATATACTACTAGAATTGAAGTTATTGCTCACAAGTAAGAATAATATACAGAAAAATCTCCCCTTATAAAAAGTAAAAATGCCCTTGGAAATCATATATTATAAGTGGACAAATAATCACCCTGATCATTTCTGTCACTGCTGCAAATAAACCACCGAACAGAATATAAAGATATGAAAGCACGGCAGGCATAAAAGATTGTTATTGTCAAAAATCCCCCCAAATAATCAAGATGAATAACCAATGGCTAATAAAGACTACATTATAAAGGTAATTTTTGTCACTTTTGAAGCCCATAATGGAAAAGAACTCATGAATAAAAGGACAAATGATATAAAAGATGACAGAATTGTCATTTCTTGGGTGCGTTACTCCTTTTAAAAATGACATTCTAAACACCTATATAGACTAAAATACATTAAAGAATATGTGTATGTGTGCACATGTACGTGTGAGAGATCGACAGAGGGCGGGGAGGTAGGCATGAGGTCGCATGCAGCATCCAGGGAAGAGGGGCAGCAGAGATTAGGTCCCAGAAGCTTGAGGAGGAGGGGAAGCCGTCCCACAGGTGGGGGGGCCGTTGGTCTTTTGGGAGTCTTTTTTTTTTTTTTTTGGAATTGAGCTACTTTGAAAGAAAATACAAAAAGAGGCTTCAATTCAATCCACATTCAGCAAAAATCAAACAGTCACAAGAAAAGAGAGAAAAAAAGAGAAAATGCACAGGCGTCTTCCATGTTGACATCGAGCCGATCAAGTCCTCACCTGATGTTTTTCTTCCAAAATAGCCCATTACTTGAGTGTACAGGTCCTTCAGGTGAGCCTCAGTGGCGGGCGCTTTGCCTTGACGCTGGGGCGACACCGCCTGGGCCTTGGGTTTGGAGAGAGCGTGGAACATAGACTTATACACACCGCCCAACAGCACCTGCTGCTGCCGCGAGGGGCTGCAACCTGACTCCTGAGACCTAGAGCGGGATCCCCGCGGGCGGAGAGTCGGACGACCGAGTCGGCCGCGTCTCGCCCCGCTGATGGAGCCTCTATCACGCTCAACCGCTTCGCAACTAGTGACCCCCTCCCCCATGCCCTTTGCTGCTGCCCCGCTCGCCCCAACCGAGTGGCTGCTGAAGTGGCCGAGACGGCGAAGTCGGGTCTTCCAGTGTGCCTCTTTGGGGTCCAAAGGGTTATGAAACAACACAGACTCTGTGGATGGGCGGAAGCTGACATGGACCCCACCGCTGTGGCATTTTTTGGGGTCAAGATGGGACAGTGTGGGCGTCGGTTCAAACTGGGAAGGCTGTGAACTAAGCTCGCTCTCGCTAACCCTATCTGTGGCGTTCTGTCGGTGTAGCTGCGTGACTTTGCCGCCCTCTGTTGGCTGCGAACTCTCACTCAAATCCCAGTCGCACTCCTCTAAGCACTCGTAAAAACTCTTCTCGCTTTGCTCCATTTGTTTATCCCATTCTAGCGCCCAATCCCCACTTCCCTCGAACCGCACCTGCTTGTTATTTGCACCCGTTTCTAGCTTCACGTCCTCCTTGCTACAAAACTCCCTAAAAGCGCTGAAGACGTCCTCCTCCCCTTCGCCCTCGGTTTGATTGGTCGAGGCCGCGGCCGGACAGGACCAATCTGGGATAAAGGGGGGCTGCTGCCCTGACATCTGGCAGAGATGGTCATAGATGCTTTCGCCCCCCTCCAGGGTTGCCTGGCTGTCGGGGGGTTGCTGTGGGTCAGTAAGCTGCTGTGGGGTCTGGGAACTGTGGGGGGACTCAGAAGTGGTGGTGGTGGTAAAGTGGGAGGAGTGAGAGGGACTGTCAGAGACAGGAAGTGCACCTTTGACCCGTTCTGCGATGAAGGGCTCCATGATGTCAGAGGCGCTGCTGCTGCGGGGGAGAGGAGGCTGCTCCAGCTCACCGGACGCAGAAAACACCTCGGACGACGGGGTCTCCTCGCTCTGAGAGCAGTGGCGGATCCGCGGCCCGCGCTGGACCATAGGAGGTTCCTCTAGGTCTGAACACGAACAGATAGGAGAAAATCAGCACGTTGAAGGATGCAAGCATGATTATGCATTCATATGGGCAGTTATATTATTTTAATACGACAAGTTCAGCAATATTTCTACAAATAATAGATACTAAAGGTGATAAAAGGACCTAGAAAGCATTATATTAACTGATCCACTGTGGCCACATTTTACATGCAAAAAAATAAATAAAAATACATGCACATGTAAAACAAAATGAAATCAAGATGAAATTTACAACTGAATCTCTAAGGTTAAACTAAGCATATCAGATCACAAACACTTTTGAAAATACAAATGAATGATTACATTTTGGCATTCTCCTAAATAATTCATGTAAACATGATGAAGATATGACAAAGGGTAAATCCTGTAGAAGGTATTTTTCTCAAGTTCTGGGTGTGAAGAGGAATTATATTGATAAATGTGATGCGAGGAAGATAATACTGTACAAAGACAAGGAAGAATATAAAGATAAACACACATGCAGGACTGTTGGGTGAAGTGCATACAAAGATATATGTCCATGTCATATTTATATATATATATATATATATATATATATATATATATATATATATATATATATATGTTACGTTCATCAGTTAACATTAACCTAGATTAATAAATGCTACAAAAATCACAGTTCATTGTTAGTTCATGATAACTACCGAATTTAAGGGATAGCTCACTTTGAAATTAATTTTTATGTTTTAGCTCAAGGGCATCCATGATGTAGGTGTCTTTGTTTCCACAGTCTCTTCAATTTTGACATTTTTCAGTCAAACCGTTCTTGTCTATCAGTCATACACTGGAGGCTGAGGGGGTCCACCAAAAAGCATGCACAGGGAAGTCCAAATTAAACATGATTTAATGACTCGTAAATGTAAGTACACACTGATGGCCTAAGACACGAAACAAGCGGTTTTGTGAGAAAACGAACAGTATTTATATAGTTTTTACCTCGTGTGATCTGAATCAGTTGAGCAATGTCCAATTGAACTGAACTGAATCAGTTCAATGTTACGCCGGAAGTGATCGCTTGCGTGTGACGTCACTCAATATTTACACGGAGATTTCGAAAGTTTTACCTTTACTAAACATATTTAGATATACCGAAATCGTCTTCCATTGCGGTTTCCTGTATATCTAAATATGTTTAGTGAAAGGTAAAACTTCCGAAATCTCTGTATAAACAAAGAGTGACGTAGGCGCGCAAGCGATCACTTCCAGCGCATGCGCAGACCGAAGCACCCATGTCATCAGATCATTTTGTCATAGCTATGATTACAAGAGGTAAAACGATATAAATACTGTTAGTTTTCGCACACAAGCCGCTCGTTTCGTGTCTTAGGCCATCAATGTGTACTTACATTTACGAGTCATTATATCATGTTTAATTTTGACTTCTCTGTGCATGCTTTTTGGTGGAACCCCTCAGCCTCCAGTGTACGACTGATAGACAAGAACGGTTTGACTGAAAAATGTCAAAATTGAAAATACTGTGGAAACAAAGACACCTACATCATGGATGCCCTTGAGGTAAGCTAAAACATATCAAAAATTAATTTCAAAGTGAACTATTCCTTTAACTACTGTTAACAAACTGAATCTTATTATAAAGTGTTTCTTATAATTTTATAGAGACTAAGTGTACTTATAGCCAAAAAGCAGTAGCCAAAGTAAACAAACATATTGAATTAAAAAAGGTATATACATTTTTCAATGATATTTAGGATTTTATTAATGTCCATGATTGTTTTAGCTTGAAAATTACACTTCTGTAATTCCCTACATTTCCAGTTTAAAAAATAAGATCAAAAATAGGTATCTTTTTCTTTGTTTTTTTCTTCAAACAAAACATAATTTTAATTTTTATTCTTGTTATTTTAGGAAAAAATGTGACCAAATCCTTTCTTGACATCACAAAGCAACAATAAGTGCATGAGGCTTTAATGCAATGACGAACAAGAAGGGAATCTTCCACATTAAACACATGAAAAACACATCCAGGTTTACTAAATGAAAACCACTAAACACATACAATAGTAAAAGTGTCAGGATGGTGCTGCTAGTGCTAACTACAGGAAGTGTGCACACATACGTATACATGCACATCCACAGGCCGGGACGCAGTCAGAGGCGAGAGTGCCGATACGGCCGTAGAGGGCTCTACCTGACAGCTCGTCAGCTAGGGGAGTGAGGACAGAATCAGGCAGGAGAGGGTGTACGGGGTGGATCAGGACAGGTGCGCTTTTAGCACTGCGGATAAAGGCTGAGGACAGCAGACTGTCCCCCGTAGAGCAACTACGCAGAGCTACAGACCACACACACACACCCAGAGAGAAAAAGAGAAGAATGACGACAACAACATGGAGAGAGAAGGGAAATGGGGCAGAGAGAGACAAGGAGTGATGGAGGAACACGGGGGGTGTTAGGGAAGAGAAAGAAACACATGATGAAGACGTGGAGAGAGAAAAAGAGAAAGTGATGGCAGAAAGCAGTGAGCATCACAAAGAAGAGGTAAAGAAACGAGCCTATCAGTGCATCTTAAATCAGCACTGACTGCTGAACTCATGAACATCATGTCTCTGGAACACTTCAGGGAAACATGGAGTGTTAAATATCCGCAACAAGTCAAGTCGGTCAAGCAAATTTGCCACGTTGACTAACAGAAATCATCTTGGTTAGAAAGCTGTGCTACATACATCTCTACATCATTTACAACAGACCTTTTTGCCTGGAAAACTTCATTTGCTTGGAAAGGACATCATGAAACGCAATCTTGTTCTCTTCTTTTAAACATCTTAGATTTAAACATATTAGATTTAATCAGGAAGGGTTTGAAACACACTCACCCACAGTCTTCTGTCTGACAATGCTTCTGGCCTTCTCGATGCCCGGTGAGCCGGCAGTGGTAGCGCTGCGCTGTCTCATGGCAACAGCTTGGCCTGGTGGGTCTCGACTCCAGCCTTTGGAGAACGACCGGTCGACGGTGATTTTTTGGCCCTCGTGGGCACCACCTAGAGGTAGTGGGACAAGTATATGATTTATATATGTTTATGATCCTGAAGCTGGTATGTTAGTCTATATGCAAGCACAAAAGAATTCATGTGATCTAAAATTGTTATATAAACTCACCTTTGCCTTTGTGCTTCTTCTGCTTCTGCTCGCTGAGTTTGTCCAGGGGCAGCTCGTTCAGGTCCAGGCTGTAAAGGTTGCGTGCTAGAACCTTTGTAAGTGTCTCCATGGTGAGGGACCACTCTGTGACCAGCTCCTCCCAGCAGGTGAGAGAGGAGAGTACAGACAGCAGGTCGTCCCACAGCTCCCGAGAGATGTAGACGTTCAGATTCCCTTTGATCCAGGCCACGATCAGAGTCTGAACAGGAAGACAGACCACACAGTATGGACTTCATCAGACCCTTTAACAGATGAACTAGAGATAATCATAGGGCTGTGAACCGATTAATCACATCCAAAATAAAAGTTTGTGTTTACATAATATATGTGTGTAGTGTGTATAATTATTTTGTATATATAAATACACACATATGCTTGTATATATTTAAGAAAAATGTCTTCTTAATGTATCATATATTTATATTTATCTATAATATAAATTTTGTATAAATATATATAAAGTATATATATGCAAATATTTCTTAAAGGGGGGGCTTCTGTCCCCTGAACGAGCGGTTTACTTCCTGATTCTATGAAAACACTCCCTCAGAAACACGTCGTGGGCTCAGATTGGTTAGCTTGGTCCGGTGTGTTGTGATTGGCTAAACTGTCGCTTACGTTGTCCTGAAAGTTAACGCCCATTACCTTTATGGGCATGTCATGAGCTCCGCTGACGCTCCAGATGTAAATATGCGTCGAACTGCAGTATTAGTATGACCCAGAAAGCCGCGATGAAGCGAGTCAAACAGAACCACACCACACACGGCTCTTAATAAACTGAATGATAATTTGCTACATTTTTTAACTTTATACATGTTTGTTTAACACTATAGCATCTGACTGGCAACAATAGCAACTGACTGGCTACTAATGTTATACTCAAACAGCGGTGGCAAGTTTACGTTCTTGATCAAATCGAAAATAACGTCATAAAACAAATATACACGAAAAATACATTTACAAGATTAGCACTTTTACAAAATTCATCTTTGTACGCGTTTGTCGTAGACACAAAATAGCATAACTAATAGCCTAGTGGCAATAAAGCTAGCGCTGGCATTAAAAAAAAAAAAAAAAAAAAAAAACTAAAACACAAGGCTACGTCTGGAATTATAAAGCTGACTCTTGAGGTACGTTGGTGGGTGGTACCTGAAAAATGGCCCCTGCCAAACGGCCTGATAAAGTATTACTCTTCTTCCCATGAGGCATTATGGATGGAGGCCTCTTCATCACACACTCAGTTACCCTTAGCAACACCAGCAAGACCTGTTCCCTGTAATGGACACAAACACACTTATGATGAGTTGGAAAAGAGCTTGAGCAGATTTTTTTTCAAGCAAACACCGGAGACATGGACATACCAGGTCTTCTGGTTCATGGTTTCATGCATAACCAGACTACGGTATATGTTGAGCACACGCTTGCACATGTCAACATGCTCCTCCAGAAGTGACTTCAGCTCATTGGCTGCCTCTAGAAGGAAGACGTTAGAGGAGTTGGTGATGAAAACCTGCAAGAGAAAGAGATTAAATGACAAACGCCTGTTTTGCCCAAGTGATCTTTGCAAGGTTTGAACCCACAGCCTTTCAGTTACCACTATGGATCTTGAACCACTAGTTACTAATACACCAACACCTTGGCTCACCTGTAGTGTGGCCTGGACACCAGCATGGACGTTGTACTCCAAAACCTCAGAATTAGAGGATTTATTGCCAGAACTCCTGCACCAATTAGGGTTTTGATTGTGAACAGACACTGTGAGACCAATATCCTGCACAAACAAGATATCCATTGATTGGTGAACAATAACAGTACAGTATAGCTTTATATATTTGTGTTCTGCTTGACAACAATTTGGATGTTCAATATGAAAAATGTATTCTGTTTGCCTGTTTATATATTTAACAAATTTAAAATATAATAACAGATAATTATATTTATTTATTAATATAATATAATGTGGGTGACTAATCTAATATCCCTGTTTAGATCCCTGTTTAATGAAAAAAAAAAACAATTACAATACAATACAATAATATAATATAATATAATAATATAATATACTAGTGTGTGACTATTTAATATTTTAGAAACTTGGCTTAGAAAAAGTAAACGCATGAATTGGAAAAAATAAGCTCCTTGAAGCAACTTAGCCAGACTGACGCCATTAATTAAAAAAGTGGATGTTAGCCAATTCCACCACATAATATATCTGGTACAAAGAAACTAGGGACCAAGCTGTGCAGGCTGACTCAGCGTCTAATAACCGTCTTGGCATTCCTCGGATATAAACTTCAGAGTGACCTACCTCCTCCTCTTTATCAGTTCTCTGCTCGTGGGCAGAGTCCAGCTGGCCTGTGAATCGGTCTTCCTCTGGCTCTCTCATAAACACCGGCTTATCCTGCAGAGAGATCCACTCTTGATACACCCTCACCACCTTACGCATGGCTGCAGACTCACACATGGGCAATAGAAACGCCTGCAGAATATAATACACTCACTTAAAAATAATCACAGACAGAATCAGTGTATAGATAGTTTTTAATCACAGAGGAATCAGCGACTAAAGATATGAGATTTCATTCATTCATGTGCACAAATTTGACAGCCATTGCCAGTCCACAAGACCACAAATAATCATTAAGTGCACCATTTTAAACAGGGTTTTTGAGATCCTCAAAATATGGGATGTAAAAATCCCCATTCATGTTCCTCTTTGTGAACTCCAATCAACTAGTCTATCACTGAAACACGGAAGTCCCCGAAAAGAACAATCAAACTCCCATAACCACTTCTTCAAAATGATCCAGACTGCTTCCTCTGTCATTGATATTTAGATGTAGTGAAGCACTTCTGTTCTACGTGGGAGGATTACCTGTCGAAAGATCTCAGTGATAAAGTTGACATTGGTTCTAGAGGAGCACAGGACCCGGCGCACCACCTCAATGTCAGTGAGGTGCTCTTCGTCCATGCTGCAAAGGCTAGAGGAGCTGGGCTCTCTCTCTGTCAGGGTGCTGGTGTTTGAGTGCGACTGCTCCGGCTCGCCGACCCCACCCCCATCCAGTCCATCTGGTCTCGGGCCGCCATCCTCCCCTCGGGCAGCCAGTCCCACCGCCGCTCTCTGAAACATTGCAAAAATGCACGTTTAACAGCTTGTTTAATGGTGCTGAGACGACCTCAGGAGTAACTTGGAGTTCAAAGCGCAGCATTTTGGTTACTAATCCAAACCTAAACCTAAAAAACCTAATATTGTGAAAAGACATGATCGTTTTATAAGATGAACAGGTTTACTTTAGCATCACATTTGTTAAACATGGAAGCTTTTCATGTGTGCGTCACATGCTAGAACGAACCTCGTTGGTTGGCATGTTTGAGTTTCCAAGTTTACTATATGTGAATCGCTCTATTTATGTATGCATGTATGAGTGTTGATCATTGGCTAGGTGTAAAAATAAGCCTACATTAAATCTGTTCATCGTATAAATCAATCATATCACTTCAAAAGTTTTTGGAGTTAACCACTCAGTTCATATGGATTCATTTTACGATGCTTTTATGACTTTTATGATCTTCAAAATGTTGGTTACCTGGACTTTCAATGGAGGGGCATTAAAGGGATACTCCACTTTTTTTGGAAATCGGCTCATTTTACAACTCCCCCAGAGTGAAACAGTTTGGTTTTTACCATTTTCAAATCCATTCAGCCGATTTTCTGATATTTAGAAGAATATCAGTAACCAGACAGTTTCTGGTCTCATTGACTTCCATAGTAGGAAAAAATACACTATGGAAGTCAATGAGACCAGCAACTGTCTTGTTACTTATATTCTTCTAAATATCAGAAAATCGGCTGAATGGATTTAAAAATGGTAAAACCCAACTGTTTAACTCTGGGGGAGTTGTAAAATGAGCCTATTCCCAAAAAAAGGGGAGTATCCCTTTAACCTCTGTTTTTATTAAAATTATCTTTTGAAGTTTAACCAAGTTTTATGGCTTTGAAATGACACAAAGGCAAGTAACTGATGACAGAATTCTCATTTCTGAGAGAAATATCACTTTAAAAGCCAAGTCAGACCAACCCTAATAGTGCTTTGCAACCATTACTGGATCATACATGGGAAGATCTGCGTTGCTACCTGGATATTCTTTGGCACGATTTCTCCTTCCATGCCAGGGATGTTTGTTCCTGTGTTTGACCGTGGCTCCAGCCAGAAGGAGACCAGCCAGCGAATAAATATGACTCTGGCATTGAGGAAGTTCTCTTTAGTGCAGTACAGGGCTTCATTGGTCTCTGGGTCTCTTTTAACAACTATGTAGTAAGGCTTTGGTCTCATGGGTGGAACCTCTATTATAAAACAGGACACAAACCCAAATTAGACATCTTATCATCCTGAGCAATTATAACTAGCTTTGTCACAGCAAAAAACTTTGTTTACTTTGTCATGAAGTATTTTCATTAACTCTTACCCAGAATAGGATTGTACAAACTGGTCTCCTTGGAGAAGTTGGGGAAGATATGGGGCAGGTAATACTTTTTGAAATTGGCGAACAGGAAGGCGAACCCCTTCTCATGGTTCTCCTTGCACTTCCACTCCAGGCTTTTGGCCTGTACGGGCACAGAACACACATGGCAAGCTCAGCACATACAAAGCAGCTGGGACAGAACAGCCTGTCTGTGTTTTGTGGAGGACAGTGGGGTTGGTGGAGGCAGGCAGTGCGTGGTGCAGTTGTTTATGTTGGGGAGGGTGTGAAGCAGAGCAGCCGTCGTAGCGCCAGGGAACACACCACTGCAGCAAGGGTTTATGGCATCAACTGCATGCAGATCTGGGGTCAGTTGCATGTGAGTTTGGTTTCCACAGCTTTAGCGTTGGGACCGCGCCAGCAGTGTTAGCATCAGCGGTGTTAGTAGGAAGAGGGGAGTACCTGGTTTACCATGTATTTTAGTAGAGCCTCCAGGAAGTAGCCAGTGAGATCCTCCTGGGATTTATCACCTGACTGAGGAGGCACCAACGGGCTGATCTCCTCTGGAGTCACTTGAGCTGCAGCAATGGACAAAAAGATGTTTTAAAGGGGCTATAACATCAGATGTGAGTTTAATTTACTACGCAGAGACTCTCAAAAATATCCCAGCACAGTCCACAAAAAAAAAAAAAAAAACATTTATTGAATCTGAGCAACAGGGCAGGTCATTCAGAAGTAGTTGTGGTTATGGGGCACATTTGCGCAATTGGCAACATTGATCTGGCTTTACACTCACTTGAGTCTATGTGCATTTGCATTCATCTAATGTCATCATAAACGTGAACAGTGCATGGTAGAAAACAGAATGCAGGCAAATATATTGTGTTTTTTATTAATTTGGTGCTATTATGTTCAGCAGAATGAACGAATCATGGGTTTAATGTTGATGCGCCACATGAAGTTGGCTTTCTGCTGCTTGCAAATGGACTCATTTGAGGACACTGCGGATTATTATGCCACTCTGATTGCCCTCTGCACGATGACACTGCATTCTCACTCTCGCTCATATCCAAGGTAAATCCCCAACACTGTCATCCCCTAGTATGCACGGCTGAATTAGTGACGTCATCTTCGGCTAAAACGTATACGCAGAATACTTTACTGACTGAAAAAATGTGCACCCCAGTGCGAGTTCATCCACATGCATGCAAATCCAGCGCAGTCTCATCCCAAGACGTCATATAACTGACGTCTTGGGACGTCTTTTGACCATACGTCAACATCCGCCGTTTTAGGGTACCCTTAAACGTCGGTTAGATGACGTTATCGGATCCTAACCCTACCCCAGACCTAAAACTACCCCTTCACCTAACCAACGTTAAAGGTAAAGCGTCAGTTGTATGACGTCCCAGGATCGTCATGTAACTAACGTTAAAGGGTACCCTAAAATGGTGGATGTTGACGTATGGAAAGAAGACGTTCCAAGACGTCAGTTATATGACGTCTTGGGATGAGACTGTGTTAGCAAATCAAATGACAGTTCTAGTGCAAGCACCTCTAACAGGTTACTCTCGTGTTCGGTAGTCCGAAACACTCCTGGGTCCATACGACAGCTTTCACATTACCAATTTTTCAAGCGAACTGTGCCCCATTACGAACTAAACTGCTAGTGTGAAACCACCCTATCCCAACAATGAGCCAGTGTTGCTAAAAGTGTGTTTTCATGAATTGAAATAAAGTTGAAATAAAATAAAATAAATATTAGATAAAAAACTTTACTACAATAACTTTGGAAAGAGGGTGGAAAATGGTCATGAAAGTGAAACGACGACTATTTCGGTGAGAGAAACCTTGACTAACACTATACATGACAAATGTAAAAGAGACAAAATAAAACGTAGACAAGCTCTGTGAAAGATTTTGATTATCAGTTTTCATGAGACAGAAGGTGTGAGAGACAGCGAACAAACACACTCACTCTCCTGAAGGTTAAGGGGAGGGCTGATCAGATTATCCAGGGTTCGGGGGCCCAGCTCGGACTGTGGTGCAGGGAATCCAGGGATCAGACAGGCGAAGATCCAGAGCTGCTCTCTCAGAGCATTGTGCTGCAGAGCCTGCATCCACAGAAGGAACAGACGCACTCCTTCCCTCCGGATCTACGCACCACACATACAACCACATTATTGATTACAATTTTTTCTGCTCTCACAGCCTTGGTTGTGTCAGCAGAAAAAAAAAGTTGTTTCAGAGGATATTTAATACGTCATATAAACACTATAATAAACACTCATACAACAATTTTTGAGTTACCGTTAAAATATTGTAACCTATTTATTGAAATAGAATACCTTTAGGGAGTTTCCAGTGTGTAACAGTTTCTTGAGAACAAGACCTAGGAAGAAACACAGTTGTTTAGTCTGAGAAACAAATTCATAAATTCCAAATAGCTGGCTAACTGAGATAACTGGATAATTCTGGAAAACATGTTTGCCCTGGTATAAGCTGTCAGTGATGTTTATTTGTTTGTATATATATGTAACTTGGGTTTATTGAGAAGAGAGCAAAATGTACTGAAAATTATGTATCCTTCATGTTAAAGCCAATCTAAGTATTGTTTATCTCATTTAGTCAGTGATGAAGGACTGTAATGTCAGAGTTCTCGGTCAGATCTGGGTGTTTCTGGGCCCCAGATCCTTGGCATTCTCTGTGTTTATCTTGGTGGTCTGTGTATCCTTCTGCTAAACGACTTCAAAGCAGAGGAAAAGGAGAGACCACCGGCCAATACAAGATGTTAAGCCACTAAAACCAGGCGCAAAGCTTCACAAGATACATTACATCTCTTCCAGGCTTGCTTACACAGTGTTCTTTCGTACACCGATTACATTATTCGCCCTTGCTGGAGTCAGATTTAACTAACCATGCGACAAGAGTAAGGAGAGATGACTGACAGGACGATGGTGGGGCATCCTGACCATCATTATTTGACAGATATTTTATCTTGTAAAATGTGGGGTCAGCACCGCCTCTCCCTATACACGTACATGTGATCGTGAATTCGAAGTGCAAAGCAAGAGCGCAGTCAAAAGCGATTTCAATACCATTCATATAAATAGCGGTTCCCTGATGCTCGCAAATCACATGTCAATATCTCCTAAGTTTATTGTGTGAAAATTTCCTCACGAGACATCGCTAATGATCTCAAAATAAGATTTTCATTTCATATAATAATAAATTAATTTACTTCAACAAGGAAGGATGCATTAAATGAATCAAAAGTGACATTAAAAAATCATTTATAACGTCACAGAGGACTTAAATAAATACTGATCCTTCAGAATTCCCATTAATCACAGGAAAAATAGTTTCACAAAATTGTATAATAGTAAAATATTAAGTAACCGTTTTCAACACTGATAATAATAAGAATTGTTTCTTGAGCAGCAAATAAGCATGTAAGAATGAGTAGAAATGTTCACCTATGCTGTGGAACTGCCATCTTCCTTGTATTCGCTCTGGTAACAGCTGTAGGATTTTCTACAAGATAAGCACATGGATTTGACTGCAGACATATACAGTATATAAAAATTAGTACACGTACTCAAACATCTCAAATAAATATAACGAGACGTTAAAATATGAGTGCAGCACATATTTACATTTCAAAACAGATTTGTGCAAACAATAGATTACTGGGCTCCCTTGCGGCATTAAAACGGGTTAGAATGATGAAATAGCTCTCATGCTATTAGAGACATCATGCCTGTCTTGTCATGATGTGGATTTAAAGTGTCTCCAGCCTTCACCATTACAAACAGCCCATAGGGGCAAACCAGGTGAGCAAAAGCTAAAGCGTGACTCATTAGACGTGCTTTTGGGTGCGGCAGAGAACACCTGTTTTCTGTTTGTGAGGCGCATCGGTTATCTGTCAGCTGCATGTCAATCACTCTCTTATCAATGATTTCATTACTGATAATGACAATGTTTAAGCAAATACGTAGTGGATCATCATACATATAACAATGTGGACATCTTGGACCAGAAAACGAGCTGATATGATGAAACAAAACCTGATGAGGTTGAGCTAATGCGTTTAATAGCAATTAAGTGTTTATCCACATTTCTTACCTCAAATATAAAAAGAATAGAATCAAGCTCCTCTCGTTGCGATTTGTGACCTACAGGAAAGAGCAAACGAACACAAAACATGTTGAAAGTCACCAAGGGATCACAGAAACCCACAGGGCTGATAATAATAGCTCAACAAACAAGGATGTATCTACTATGGAAACATCAACATGTGGCATCAAGACCAGCTCAAAGCAAAATTTTTAATCAATTGTAATGAAAGATGTACAAGTATTAAGAAAAGTTATAAAAAAGTTTATAATTTAAAGTCGCATTAAATGGAAACTCGACTTTCTAAATGCATGTTATAGAGCATAATGTGAATGATTCATCCACACGTTTCATTTTCCAAACGTTTTGCTGACCTTGTAATTTTTAATCAAAATATAAAAAAGACAAACATTTCTGTAGTAATTCATGCCGGACTTCTTCAATCATTTTTGTCCACTTAAAGGGGTTATATGTAAAAATTATGTTTTAATCGCTTTTTTTTATTGCCAATGAGTGAACCACTTGTAAAGAAACTTCGAGAAAAAAAAAAATAGGCCTTCCCCGACTTGTAACCTGTAGACTGATTCTTATGTGAGGAACTCTCAGCAGGGTGGATGGGGTTACAACTTCTTTTAAGTTCAGCGAACAACAAAAAAAGAACTTCGGCGTGATTAAAGGGCCTCAGATCACGTTCAGTCTCTTCATAAGAAGAGATGCATAAGAAGCAGATTCAAAATTGAGTCAGAATTTAATTCATAATGAAATGCAAGTGTTGTCAGTAAGCATTGAGTAAGCAAACACATTTCTGGGTCTACATATTTTGTTGACCCTGGAACATCATTCCGGTCCAAAAATTTCATCATAACCTTATGCCTACCCCTAAATCTAACCCTACCCGTAAGTTATACCTAAAATCAGAGGGAAATGATAGGTGAATACCACTGATGTAGAAGCGCCTAACCCAGGCTATAAGCCTAAACTTGACAAAAACTGTAAACTTGTTCCTCAAATCTGATTGATCGAGTTGATTGGAATGTTGTCCCAGGATCAAGAAAGATGTTGATCCAGAAACATGTTGTACTTGGTGAAATCAGGTTCTGCAAGCAAAGTAATGGGGGCACATTGAGGTCATCTTGTATGTTCATTTTCTTCTTTCAGGTGAACATGCTGGTACAACAGCATACAACAGCAAGATCCCAAAAAGTTCTGCTGAACAAGTTAGTTAAAGAAACTTAAACTGCCAATGGTTATATACAACTACCTGAATAATAACATATGTTTTTTTCTATTGCCACAAGCATTTGATGGTAACAGAGTACTATTAAGTCATCAAATGAGAGGTCAACAGCAGTGAACAGCTCTCTGTATATATATATATGGTCCGAGACACTGGCTGTGCTCTCTGTGCACTATAATGAGCCCGTGTGACCGGACATGGCTAACTGAGGGCTGGCTAATTTTTGTAGAAGCCATTTCATGGAAACTTGCTCATTAACACTGAATTGTGACAGTGTGTCTGCAGGGAGCACACAGTGAGTAGGCCAGTTGAAAAACAATGCAATCGAACCTTGAAAAACATTAAATGGTCAAACAACAATCAGAACAAAAATTCTCATAAGACAAAACCAAAAGAGTGGGTGAGCGAGAAAATAAAGCATTGTGGGTCTTACCTTTCTGTTTCAGGTTAACCTCGATGGTGACAAAATTTTCAAAGAACACGTAGTAGATGTAGGAGTAATTCTGCTCGAAGAGGTGTTTGAGTTCAGCAGGCTCCGCATTTTCTACAAAAAAATAAATAAATAAATAAAAATAACAATGAATCAGCTAGACATTTAGCATCTCCTTTTTTCCAAAACCAAGAAAGTTTATACAACAGTTGTACAATTTGAAATGCTGCAGGGAAATGTTCTGGGTTCTGATCTCCACTCCGGCCGGGTCACCTAGGTGAGGGGAGGGTGTCTGATGTTGAAAGACCCGAACCACCCAATGAGCCCAGGTTCCAGCGTATCTGCATGATGTATCTTTTACCTTCTGGTATTTATGTATAAACCTTTAGATGAAAAGAACTGAACGCTCATGACAAACAAACATTACTTCATTGTGTACTGTGTAAAATGCCCCTAAAGGGATAATCTTAAATATCAGAACATCGGCTGAATGGATTCGAAAATGGTAAAACTCAAATCTTTACCTTTGGAGGAGTTGTAAAATGAGACTATTTCTAAAAAAAAAATGGAGTATCCCTTTAATGCTTGGTCTCTCTTTCAAGCACTTAATCTGTCTAGTTTATAATTTGTCTTTTTCAGCATGCAGGATGTGAGCGGGTCCCTTTGCAGATGCTGAAGTCTACTTCAACCAGCAGCCCAGCAACACAAGTCAATATTTGTGCTTTAAAGCTCCTCCACACAGTCCAGCTCCACTCATCATCCTAATGCAGCCGGTCCCGGTCACAGACACGTTCCCGCAGTGTCCAGCAACCTCGGTCAAGCACCTGCCTCATTCTGTTTATAGAGCTGTGTGTGAGCCAGCATAAACACCAGAGCCAACACAGAGACCCGGGTCTCTTTGGGCACACTAGAAATGTGCACAAGTAATCGACTAGTAAAAATACTATTCAAACTTGCTAATTGCACACTTGCCTGTACTCCACCAGATGAGGATTGTCAAAAAAATGGATTTTTTATTTTACCGTTACATTTTTTGTCTCTGAGAAATGCACATTTTGACAGTAGATTGAGTTAACAGGAGTGGCTTGAGTTAGGATGCAGACGTAAAAATTATATTCATTAACAAAAACAGCATCTGTAAAAAATGGTCACAACCATTTTTATATGGTAACATTTTTATATTCTTACTGTTTGGAGTTTTATAAAAAAATAATCATTGGTCTTCCATAGTAGCATATTTAGATCAAGATAACCACAGTTAAAACCAACCATATAACACATCACTGCCATGGTAAAATGCAACTGTATGGTTTCTATGGTACTTGTATGAAAAAAAAAAACTAGCCTATACAACTTGTACAAAAATATACAAGCTTAAGCACAAAAAATACTGTAATTATATTCCATACTCCTTTATTAATAATATGAATCTCTACATTAATAATATTATTTAAAAAAAAAAACAAAGAAAATCCAACAATACTGAGACAATACCATGGTGCATTTAGTGTTACAATAAATCCATGGTAAATGATGGCGATCTGTAGATTGAAAAATGTTCTGACTGTATTCAGCCTAGTTTCTTTATCATGGACTTTTAATGTGTTTTCATGTTAATCATTGAGGGAATGAACATGCTACTGAAATCGAGGGTTAAGTTACTCAAAACAAAATTCCTCCAAATGCCCATCCCGAATTCAAACTGCCAATGAGCAGTGAGCCAAAGACCTATGAATTTTACAGATTGTGGTGTATATCAAAAAGCTTTGAGAACAGACAGACAGGTGGGGAATTTGGCTGAAGCTGAAGAGAGAACAGGCCAACCGATGGTGCTACACTGGCTGTCGGAAATATTTGAGATCTAAAATAGAACAGAGTAGAGAGCACAAGTGCCTGACGATGCTTTAGAATCACTCGAAGATAACGGCCCTCATCTTTAAAGATGAACTGCACACCATGGAAAGAACGACAGCGCTGACACTCCTAAACTGTCAATCTCAAGGAAAGCATAATGTAGAAAGAAAAGAAGCATCATAAAACCAGAACTAAGATTCTGATGCAGGATGTTGTGGGTGGTTGCCAGGATATGTGTTTGCTAGGTGGTTGCTGGATGGCCACTTTCTGGCCAAAGTCAAAAGAATGTAAGTAAAAGTTCGGTATTTTACAATTAAAGCCCTGTTTTAAGATCGTTTCTGAAGAAATAGAATGGTTAAGCTTGTTTTTTAGACAAATGATGCTGTCCCGAGAATTTTTGGATTCTGTGTTAGCACCCCCACACCTCTACAATGGTAGCATAGGTGCACAGGAACAATCCTTCATAAAATGCATAAAACTTTAGTTTACAAAGACGTGAAAATCACTGAGTGTTCAGGGGTGATTACAGATATGCTCACACAAAAATCGCTGCAAAAGATGCTTTCCAACTTGTGTTTTACCATTCGTTGTGTGCAAACACGGCCTACACACATTTATGTTCAAATAAACACCATGGTGTAAAACTGAAATTTGCATAATAGGTCCCCTTTAAAGTAAAAGTACTTTCAAATCTACTCTTAAAAGTGCACATTTTACAAGTACAAAAGTAAATATAATGGAGTCAATGTAATTCGTCTCTGTATACGTGCAATAGTCATAATGGTGTTGTCATTTCAATATTGGCAATCAATCAACCTTACGATCTGGCGCAGCGATCTCCTGAGAGCCCATTTAATGACTGACATCATATAAAATATGACTGGTCATCACAACAGCAATTCTCAAGCTCAGCATGGCAATTGATCTGTGCAAAGAGAGACGTGTAATGCAGGACGTCAGCTTTGAACTAAATCAATCTTAAATTCACATCAGAAGTTAATTTCAAATAGTTGCAGATGCATTTTGAATAACAAGTAGTTCTTAAACCAAATCTCAGTATTGTGTGCTTCCTATCAGACCAGTTTCTTTAACACACCCATCCGTTTATTTGGGCTACTTTACTTCCTCAGGTCCACAAATGCACAAAAGCTGTTGTGCACAGGGTCTGATCTAGGCCATAACGAGTGGATGTGTGAATAATGTCAACTAATGTTGAGCTTATCACTTCACTTCATGGCTGTATAATATGCAAGGACCAAGTGACACACAACACAATATTAAATTAATAACTTGTTCATATACCATACCATGATCAAGCTATTTTGCAATTCTTTGTTTAGTGCATTCAAAGATTTAAAACATAATAAAAATAATACTTTTATTCAGCAAGGACACATTAACTTGATCATGAGTGACAGTCAAGACAAATAAAATGACTAAATCCTATTCTGAAAGTGTAATAAAAATGTATAATGGTTTCCAAAAACGTGATATTGAGCGGCACAACTGTTTCCGTATAGTAAGGAATGTTTTTTGAGCAGCAAATCATCGTATTAGAATGATTTCTGAAGGATCACGTCACACTAAAGACTGGGGTAATGAATGATGATGCTGAAAAATAAATTGTAAATTTTAAATTGTAATAATATTTCACAGTATTACTGGCTTAATGTATTTTTGACCAAATAAATGCAGCCTTGATAAGATAATAAGCAACTTTCTTATATTACAATATTATAAATATACTTTTCTTATATTATAATAATATTATAAATATTACCACCCCCAAACTTTTTTATTGGAAAATGAAAATAAGTAAGCAAAGCCACCACAGTTTTGATCCTTTTCCCCTAAAAATATAATTGTGAAAAGTGCAGAAACTAAAAATATTTTTTTTTAGCTAAATGTTTAGGCAAAATGTTAATTCTTCAAAACACACATCATATTTTACCCAACTCTTCCTTTAAAAATAAACCTAAAATTTTATACATTATACACAACAATAAAACTGTGTATTACTATGAAAATCATTCTAACAATCTTTTTTTTTTTTTTTTTTGCTGTAATGAAAGCAGTTTCCTTGCCATTCATAGCAACATGACATTTTCAGTTTCAAAACAATCGGCAGTGTAACACAATGGCACCAGGAAGAGAGATAACACCACACAGAACAATTCAGGAAACAGTAACTACCATGGCAGACCAACATCTCTAACAGGAGTCAGGACTCTTTAACCAAAGACACTTCACTCCAAAATCTGTCATGTTACATAAACCCTCAACATGTCCAACATTCAGGAAGTCAGAGCTGCTAAAACAACTCAGGAATCTGAAGGAACTGGCCTGAGACGGATTCCTTCTCGGGCTTCCTTGACTAATCCCAAAGGAAGTGCTGGTTTATTTCTGTTATTCAGTGACATCCCACCCAGTCCTAAAGAACCAAATCTTTGCAGTTCCCCACCCAAAAACATGACCTAATCTCCACTGGTCAAGAGACATATTGTTCCTAGGCTGGATTTTGCAAGACAGGCCATGAATTTGAGCAAGATTTATTTTTCTCTCTCTCTCTCTTTTAACAAAAGAAAAGTTTAGGGATCCACTTTATTTAAAGTTGACAGTTACAATGTACTTACTCAAAAGTAACGTGTAACAACTCCACTTTGAAATAAAGTGTTATGAAGTTCGGATCTCTGAACAATTACTTTATTGTTCACACCAGATTATTACTTAATTTAAGCAAACTGCACGTTTTGGCGTGTGTTCAAAAGAGAATAATTGAGTAGCAAAATATGAGAATGGGCAAAATTGTCATACTCTTCTCAACTTCTAAACATTCTATCAGCATGTGAGCCATCACATGCAGAATTATTAATTCAATTAATATATGAAGTACATAAAAGGATATGGCATTTACCTATATATACATAGAAAGAGAGAGATAGTTTAATCACTTACAGATAGAATAACCAACTGACTGAACGTAAAAGAAAAACTGTCAAAATGTGCAAATCATCAATTCAACTTCAGATTCCCTGACATCTAAAAAGGTTCCAGTGAAACCAATGGATGTCCTATCAAAACAAAACCCACAAACACTAAAGCATAGAAGAGAAAATACACTACATCCAATAATTGTAAATAAGACCACACTTCCAAATGCAAACTTGTCAAATACTGTCACAGGTGTCACGGAATTGCAGGTAAACAAACACCATGATTGCTGGTGGTGCCTTCATTCTCCTCTCTCCATAGCATGTTAGCTCCATGCAAGGCAACATTAGGTTCATAAAATAAATACAAATAATGTTATTCCTCACCGATAACGATTCGAAGATGTTTCAGTCTTGTCAGCACGTCTTTCTTGGGGTCCAGGACTTTCTGTGTCGATTTCCTGACATCTCCATGAGGTTTTTTAGAGAACATTCCGAGATGTTTTGAAGAGCTAATGATAATCTTCCGTTAATTCCCTCATACATGGAAGGAGTTGTCAAATTCACGGCTCGAAAGCAGTTATGGGTTGTAAAGAAACGTGAGGAACTAGTGGTGAGGCGTGCATTTTTGCAGAGGAGGTCAGACAAAAGAAAAGAGCAGGCAGCCCTCCTCTGTGTGTATGTGTCTTGTGAACTACACACACCTCTCTGAAGATCTGAAAAAACATGGCGGTCGGGGAGGACGCGACATGAAAAAACACCGTCATCGATGCCAGAGTCATCCAACGCTCAGACGTCATCCGAGGCACAACCACACACATCCAGGAACACACCCGACTAGAGCAATGCTATTTTATTTTTTATTTTTTTATTTTACATTAATAAACAGTGTTTTTGCATAATTTATGTAAAAATAGATCATTGCACTTCATATTTGATGATAAAAAGTTGTAAGATATTTCTAAACTGTTATAACGAGGTATATTTTGTATTCTTGTTTGAAAGGTATTAATATGTTTATGTTTACTATTCGAATATATAATTTTTCATTATATTTCTTGCCTTTGTGTATTAATGAAGGGTCAATTTCTATTTGATAATAAGTGGGGATGAAATTGACAAATAGGCTGACTGAAAAACTACAACAAACATTTAAAAATGTAAACATTCAAAACAACTCTCTTTTTCATGTATTATAATGTTGTTAAGGTTGAAGTTGTTAAAGTTGTGAATATAAATTCTACTGTACAAACGAAAGACAATATGAAATAATGAATTCAACATATTTGTTTTGTTTGTGTTGATTCATAAGCAGAAGTCTGCACACTTAACTCCTAAGTTCCACATTTCTGAGTTTTGAAATGTATATATTTTTTAAATCATCCACTTCATTAAGTAAATAAATGTAAGGTAGTACAGTAGTACGTATTTGTTGTAAGTTGTTTCCCCATAAACTGAATACTAGCCTATTCAAGTAAACAAGTAAAAAATAATAAACACAATAAAAATTCAAACTTCATCTTCATTGTTTAGAAAATAAAAAGCAGTTTTAATTAAAACAAAATATATATTTCTATTTTTGTACCATATTCATTTGAAAATAAAATAAGACAAATAAATCGAAAGAAAGAGGTTTATTTAATAGTGTTTGGTTTCAGTATTATTTTTTTGATTGTCAAGATGTCTAAAAATAAAGCTGTAAATGAAAAGTAACAGAAAAGTAATAGTCCAAAATATATCAAGTAATAATAAATGTGAATTTAGAAGTTTACTTGCTACAACGAAAATAACACAATCATTTCATCCAGTCGTCCATTGATTTATACAGCCTGTTTTAAAAGTAGTAAACACGCTCTCCACGGGACGAGTGACGGCAGGGAACTGTAGTTCTTTAGATCACTATAAACCATATTACCGGAGACACATGCATCACCATAAAACTACAAACCCCAGAAGCGCTACAACAGCTCACATTCCGCGCCACTGTCCCAGCTCTTCACAGTGTAGCATAGCTTAATAAAGCAAAAAGAGATTTATTTGTCGTTTACAAAAATATTAAACCACCTAAAGCTACTTAATAAGCAGAAGCTCCCCGTTTCGTTTTAATCAAATCCATACTAAACGACAACTACTATTCCTTTGCACGAATTAAACGTCTGTTAGCATGATAGATCTGGATGTAACGTTATCTGTTTTTGTTTTTACCAATATCATCAAGCTAACAAAAACACTTGCTCACAAAAAAGCATTAATTTAAAGGTGAGAAGCAGTTCACAGCTTTGACGGTAATCTTAGTCGAATAAAAGACAGGATGCCAGTGCACTCGAGAGAAAAGAAGGAGAGCAACCATGAAGAGATGGAGGTGGATTTCCCAGAGCAAGAGGGGAGCACTTCAGAAGATGAGGATACAGAGAGCTCTTCTGTCTCCGAGGATGGAGAAAGTTCAGGTGCGAATACTTCACACCTTTGACTATCTATCTATCCATCCATCCATCCATCCATTGAACAATGAGACAATAATAAACAATATTGAGGAATTGCTAGTCCCTGTTTGACAGCGCCTACAAGTCAGTTGACAGTCCACTTCACTTACTGAGCCTGATTTGGTTACTTCTAATTTACTTTAAACATATAATGAAGTAAACAATCTGTTTGATTACAGAAATGGACGATGAGGACTGTGAAAGGAGAAGAATGGAATGCCTTGACGAAATGACCAATCTAGAAAAACAATTTACTGATCTCAAAGACCAGTATGTACAATCTTCTCATTTGAATTGAATCTGTGCATTGTTTATTTTTCCACTTTTCCACATTGGTCACTAAGTTCGCATGCTTTTATTAGGTTATATAAAGAAAGACTCAGTCAAGTTGACGCCAAACTCCAGGAAGTGATGTCAGGAAAGGCCCCCGAGTACCTGGACCCTCTTGCAACTCTTCAGGAGAATATGCAAGTCAGAACTAAAGTTGCTGGTCAGTCAGAACCAAACATGGAATTTCTTTGTATTTTGAAATAGTGATTTTTATTAGGTGAGAAAGTGCATTATCACACTGATTAAATAATACATTTACACATAGGTATCTACAGAGAGTTGTGCTTGGAATCAGTGAAGAATAAATACGACTGTGAAACCCAAGCAGCGCTCCAGCACTGGGAGGTGAGATTTACAGATGTAATCCACTATTACTTGAACAATGGTGCATTTTAGAAATGTCTTGCTGTGTCATTATAGAGCCAGACTGAAGTGTTTATTTTGTTACCACATTGATTTGAAGCACGCATCTATTTAAATGCACTTTCAGAATTAAAGTCAGCATGAAACAGAAGTTGCGATAGTCATATGTCAGAGTGAAACGGCTTCTCGAACAAGAGAACAAATTGGGCGGGACTTGATTTGTCCATGGGAAATTGATTGGAGGGAACATACGTTTTCAAGAAATAATCATGTGCATGGATAAATCATTTATAATAAATACTGCAATATTCCAAAAAAAGAAAGAATTGCCAGTTATGATTTTATTGTGACTTTAAATGTAACTAATTTGGTTGAAATTATTTCTTCTAGAGTGAGAAACTCTTATTATTTGATACGGTTCAGAGTGAACTGGAGGAGAAGATCAGACGTTTGGAGGAAGACCGCCATAGTATAGATATTACCTCAGGTACTGGAATTGTTAATACAGTCGGTCACACATAATTTTTGTGTTTTTGTGTTATTCACGCAATCTTTGTAATATTTCCCCTATAGAGCTCTGGAATGATGAGTTACAATCAAGAAAAAACAAGAAGAAAGATCCCTTCAGTCCAGACAAAAAGAAAAAGCCTGTTGTTGTGTCCGATATCCTTTATATAACTACTTTGGAAGCTTGTTTCCACCATGGAATAAGAAAAGATAATTGCGACTTTTTATCTTTTTATGATTTTGTGCAATTCTGACTTTTTTTCTCAGAATTGCATGATATAAAGTCGCAATTGTATGTTATAAAGTTAGAATTGAGAGATATAAAGCTACAATTGTTTTTTTCCCCCTCAGCCTTTATAACTCACAATTGTGAGTTTCTGATTTTATAACTCAAAATTTTGACATTATGACTGGAAATAGCAACTGCATATCATGCAATTAGGAGAAAAAAAGTCCGAATTATTAGATAAAAAGCAATTGTCTTTAAAAAAAATGCATTCAGTGGCTTCCATCTAGAATTTGCTTGAATAACAGTATGATTTATTTATTGTGTATGAGTTTCTTAACATGTTCACGGCCATATATAGTTTACATGTTGCAAGACCTGGATATACTGGAAGACTGGACTGCTATTAGAAAGGTTAGACTTTTAATAAAAACTCTTCTTTTTTATGTGAAGACATTATTATTATTATTATTATTATTATAAGTGATGCATCATGTTACTATCTTCTAGGCCATGGCAACATTAGGACCTCACAGAGTAAAGACTGATGGTAAGATAAATTTAATATTCACAACTTTAGTAAAATATATTATTCATTTATATATACAGTATTTACATTATTTATTAGTTATTTATTTTCAGCATCATTGCTCCAGTCTTCAGTGTCACATGATCCTTCAGAAATTATTATAATATGATGATTTGCTGCTCAAGAAACATCTTTATTAAATTATCGCTAACGCTTCCTTTTACAGTACAGTATACTTCCAGTGTACTTACCTAGAAAGTATTGGCTAATATAAGGTAAGTACATGGAACAGGGGTAGGTTTAGGGGTAGGTTCAGGGTTAGTACTAGTTATTACCCAGTAATTGTAGTTACTAAAATAAGTACATAGTATTTACATGGGTAACTGGACTGTAAAAGGAAGCGTTACCAAATTATCAATGTTGAAAACGGCTGTGCTGCTTAATATTTTTGTGGAAACAGGATTCGGGATTATGTCTTTGCTGAATAAAAGACCCCAAATTCTTGAAGAGTAATGTGTGTAGGCTAATTATGTATCATATACTGAGTGATTACAACATTCAACTTGTCAGTTACCAAGCCAGATCTTTAACCTCTAGACCACAATAGCGTAACAATTATAAGTTTAGCACAAATGTAACAGAGTAAATCCAAATCAGGCTCATCTATTCTAAAATCTCCCTTTTACTATATATCAGTAACAGTAGAACTTTGCATAATTTGTTGTAGTGTCTTCAAAGACTGAGAAACACCAGCACAATGCCCGCTCGGAGGATGGACGCTTGTTTTACGACGGGGATTGGTACAGCCGCGGACAAACCATATGTATCGACAAGAAAGACGAGTATCCTACGAGGTGAGGGTTCCTTACCCAGACATGCTGAATTGCCAAGCTCATATTGATTATTCTGCAGCATTTTTCTCCTCTGTCTTGTTTCAAAACAGTGCTGTAATAACTACAATCAATCACGATGAAGTCTGGTTCAAACGAGTCGATGGGAGCAAGTCAAAACTGTACATCTCACAGCTTCAGAAAGGCAAATACTCCATAAAACATGGCTGATCTACCCGAGATCTGATCAGATGTCAGTGCGGCAGTCTGAAATGTTGAATTGTGCCATTTTATGTACAGTATATCGTGATTTAAATAGCTTTTTTATGTTTGAAAACAGATACGTTTGTGTATTGTCTGTCGTTTGAAATGTGGGGCAAGCTGATGTTATTTTATTGTACATTAAATGCAACGGATGCCGGACAAATTCAACCATGTATTTTAATTACAGGTGAAGTTCCTACAATAAGGTGTTTTACTTTTGTATTTTGACGAGTGGGTTTTAAATTCTGCTCAGTTAATGGCGTTCGAAACGAGTTCTGATGTGTAGTAATTTGTAATGTTGTGTCAAGCTACCAAATTGTATCCTACTTTTATTTTTTACATTTCTGCCTCATTATTGTGTTCATATATACAAAATGACAGTTTCCATCCTTGGTGACTTTTTAGTGTAATGATGAAACGCTCTTGCCCGTCCAATGTCTCTTACGAAATACAGATATATTAAGTATTTTTAGGAGCGAATAAACAAGACGTCACAACTTCTCAGAGTCTCAGGCCTTTAAACAGCTGTCTATTGTGTTAAGATATGATCTGATGCTGCTCTATTTACAGTCTGGTCAAGCCATGAATACTTTATATCATACATTGTTATGTACATCTTAGCTCTGTGGTCATTGGTTTTTATTTGATGTGGGGTTATATCACCACCCTCTGGTTTGTTGTTGTACTGTGCCTGTTTTACATTTCTTGTTTATCCATACTTTTGAGAATTCTGTGCTGAATGTATTTTTTGTCAGTTTCTTATTAATTCACATTGAACAAACTCTCAAATACAGCATTTCAATATCAAAACGCTTTGTTGTGCTTTATAAATGACACAATTCAATAGTCTAGTTAGAATAAAAATACCATGGGTTAAAAAAAGAGAGACAAGTTGGATAATCTTGGTAAAACTAATTTAGTGAGTGTAGTATTATACTTTAATTATGTTTGCCAGATCATTAATGCAGCACAAGATGAAGACAAGAAAACAAGACTTAAATCAAACCTTGGTTATTTGTTTTTAATGACCCCTGCAAAGTTTGATTAAACCATCAAAATATGAGGAATTTTATTTTATATATATATATATATATATATATAATTAAATTAAAATGTAATATTTAAATTATAAAATTTAATTTTAAATTATATATTAAATTAAATTATTTGGTTATTATTAATTATTTTAATTATTTAATAAAAGGCAAACTACAGCTACAGGTTTAAAAATACACAACTGCAAGTTGTTAGTCTTGGTGTGTTAGTAATTAATCACAAGTATAAATACTGTACAGGTAGATAGATGTACTTTATTAATCCTGAGGAGGACATTCAGGTGTAATTTGCTTTGCAATTGCATGGCATTGTAATTTTAATAGAATGCGAGCTTTATTCTGCGGCTAAATGCTGTAGCGTAACAATATTTAGGTAACCATACATTGAGGTGACATGAAAATATAAGCTACTGACTGCTTTTGTTATCATTCCGATTGTGAAATTACATATTTAGATGTTTGAAATGAACACATTACCATTAATGTGTATATATTCAGAAACACAAAGTTAAACAGGGTTTAAAGTGTGCAAGTAATAGATTAACACGTACACACAAAAAGAGCTAGATTTGCAATCTCAAAATGGCATAAACTTTCATCAAAATGCCTTTCATGATCTGCACTTTTAAGAAAATTAAACGTGTAAAAGCTAATTCAAACTGAGCATTGTGTTGTATTAACAAAAATATAAATATCCACTGGCATTCGTTTCATTCAACATTAAGACTACGGTAATATGCAGCCTTTGACGTTAGAAGAAAAATGGCTACTTCATAAATATCACAAATATTTATAACGGACGTTTCGAGATCACAGTTCAATCGAAATACTTTTGCACAACGGTTTACACAATAAAGCTTAACGCGTCATCAAATAATAAAGTAGATTTAATTGTTTGAAATAGGCTACTTTCTAACTCTAAAGCATTCAAATAGATGGACCAATAAATGCATTGCGAAGGAGTCCAGGACGTACAATACGTTAGTTAAAACAGACGTGGCATTAGTGAGCTCAAAAATAAAATAAACCACTCTCCAGTGTCAAAGTCCTCATAAAGCAGAATCAGCACTATATCTCAGTTTATCGAATCTTTGCAAAAGAAAGAGTGATTCATACATGTGCTCTCTGTACTGTACGGTGTTGAGCAGCAGGCCTGTGGTCTCTGAGCCGTCCTGACCTTTTTTTTTCCATTCCCGTCTAGCCATTTTCATGTGTGGTCAAAGCTGGAAGCTCTCCACGCTAAATCCCAGCGCAGATAACAGGAGCAGGACGCCTCGGACGGATCACGCAAATTTCTTCTTGGTTGCAGTGAAACGTTCCATGTACTGAGCAAGGAAAAGATAAAAGCAAGTCATTAATATTCAAGTATTAAAGCTGAATTTCAAATGGCTTTCTTAATCTAGATCATTATCAAGCTGAATATTGTCTTAAAAGTGCAGTAAGCGAATTCTGAGAAATGCTGTTTAAAGTGGATGTTCATATGTTTGTTTTGCCTTGTCGTTCATTCTCCTTCTTCGATGTATTTTTCGCGAAGCATTATTTCTAGTGCTCAACGATTCAATAATTTAATCACGAATAATGTCATAGTTAACTCGCGATTAATCGCACATTTTTATCTATTCTAAATGTCTCTTGATTTCTTTTTGTGCCATTATTTTTTCTCATTTTAATGCTCTTATCAATATGGAAAAGTGGATCGGCTTGCTTAGTGCAAATGTTTTTTTTTTATTGAAGACAACATTGGCATATACTGTGTTCACACTAGAATTCTCACTTGGAGCAAATAATCTTTCACACAATGTAACACTGTCCATCAATAAAAGGGTGAAAGAAATACTGATGAGGCCCTGATATTGACTTACCACAGACCTTATTTTACTCACTAAACACTATAAAACCCCATAGGATAATCTCGAAGGAGCCAGCGGTAAATTAACCTTATACCTGTACCACTCCATTAAACCACTACTTATAACATGATTGGAAAAAACTGTAATTTGAACAGTAGATATAAAAAGATTTATTATAAGATATATGAAATTTCACTCATAAGTGAAGAAGCAAATAAAAAAAACTGATCGGATCAAGTTTTGGTAACATTTTATAATAAAGTTTAACATTAGTTAAACTATATCAATTAACATGAACCAAGAATTAACAAAACTTCTACATCATTTATTAATCTTAGCCATGTATTTGTTACTAACAATAAACAATTAGATTTTTACTAATGTTTACAAAGACTAATTAATGCTTTAAAAATATATTATTCATAGTTAGTTCATGCTAGCTAATGCCTTAACTAATGTTAACAAATGGGAAGTTTTTGTAAAGTGTTGCCAATTTTTTATCGCCACTTGACACCATAACTGTTTATGCCTGGAAGTACGATCCGTTTTGGGAAAACCAATCACAAGTGGATAACTATCTAGAGGTGTAACACAGGGTCCAAAATACATTGAGATTTAATCACTCAAACATTATATTTGAGGGTTTTTCTTTCTTTTTAATCCCAGGTACCTTAGAGGCAAGTTGTATTGTCAAGTGTGAATTAAAATTAACTAAATTGTTAAATTCCTAGCTAGATTTCTTCTTGGACTTTTCTATTACACCTTCCTGGAATGACGGGGTTAGATTGTGTGGGATTTGACTTTGTTTCAAAAATAAATACTTAGACCAGGTTTGTTTTACATTCAAACTTAATCTGTGGTGTTTTCCATCTCGGAAGAAAACGTGATATTTACTGTATAGAGGATGAGACGCACAAAACTAAGCTGACAGTTAACATTGGACCAGGAATACAACCTAAAAACAAAATGTTTTTTTTTTTTTCTTCCATTATGCTTACTTACAAAAAACAAAATTTAAAGCTATAAAAATTAAGGTTATAATTAGTTATGTTATGGCAGCAATACCAAAGAACATAATTTTTGGTTCCCAAAAGAACCTTTCAGTGAATAGTTCATTTTTTCTTAGTGTGAAGCATTTTAATCATCTAAACAACATTTTTCCACTATAGTCCCTCTAGCACTAGTAACTCTCAAGTGATTGTTTTGCGCTTTTATTTTGACGGTGCGGCAGACATTTATTGTGACGGCACTGAGAACGCTAGAGCCCGAGCACACAGCACCCATTCTCTGTCTTCATTAGTTTACAATCTGTTTAACAGTCCGGTCTAATGCATTATTAGATAGAACTGTTAAACATAGAAAGTAGACAGTATATGAAATGTTATTAGAGTTTGCTGTGTGGTAATGCCCAATATCGCTATTAGAGCAGAAACACAAATCATGTTTCGTTTGATCCCATCAAATTTGCGATGGATTGACACTAAGGAGAAAATCCATAATAGTTAGTTTGTAGTATGAATATATAGGCTATAATCTGTGTCTAATCTAATATAAGAGTAGCCTAAACTGACACAAACATACTTTATCATATCCTTCCAGATCACGAATATCTTTCGCTTCGAACAGGTTGCCCTCCAGAGACAGCAGGGACACCTGGGACTCTGTGAGGATGGAGATGGGGATAGAGGCGAGCTCCAGACAGTTCTCCTCCAGCCGTAAGACCTTCAGCCTGGGAGTCCGAGACACCTCTGGAGACAGGGTTGAAATCTGAAGCGGAACAAACGGCAAAAAAGTCACCCTGACACCCCAAATGATGACATGACACTTCCTGGACGCAATGAACTAAAAACGAACCTGGTTCTGATTGAGGTTGATTTCAATGGCTTGCAGTTCGGCCACTTCTGCAGGAACCACATGGATCTTGTTCTTGGAGAGGTCCAGAACATCGAGCTGGCGAAGGCTGCCGAGTCCACTGGGAAACTCCTTAAAGTGATTCCCAGACAGGTTTAGGGTGCGCAAGGACTTCAGTTGACCCACTGACGCAGGAAGCTGATTCAACTGGTTCCCATTTAAAATAAGAGTCTCCAGCTTCTTGAGTTTCCCGATCTCATTTGGTAGACTGGCTGTAAGCAATGAAAATCACACATTAATGGAGTGCTTAAAGGTTTGTATAATATAAAACAGGATTTTTTTCAATAATGTGTGTTTCATTAAGGTGCAAAAATAGCTGTTGAGTATCCTTGTAAGCACAATTTATTAAAAAAAAAAAAGTTCTGTAGACAGGGGTGTACATATCTGGTGCGCATGCGTGGTAAAAATGAATGACGTGCTGCAGAAAACATGGAGGGAAGCGCTTTTGAATCCCAACAATTTGCTGTAATTTCGTGTTTAATTATGGTTGAATGGATACACACAAAAATTAGAATGTTAAGTTTATCTTAATGTAGATATCTGTCAACACTTACTCAGTTTATTGCTGCTTATGGTAAGACTCTTGAGCTGCAGGAAGCCTCCTATGAACGCTGGAAGCACCTCGATTTTGTTATTGGACAGATCAACTGTCCGCAGGTTGGCGGTGAGTCTTTGCAGCTCTTCTGGGAACTATATAAACAAAGACACATGAGCTGTCAATAATCCATGACGATGTCACTGCTAAGTGGGGAATGTGATTATTACGACAAGCCTATTAGTACCTCTGTCAAACCCTTTCCGGTCAGCTGAAAGACTCCAGTCTTCTGGGATGTTTCCAAATGAGCTTTGAGTGCACTGTTCCCCATTTACAGGATATGGATGTTGCAGATGCCGTTGAATTTAATATCAGGAAATCCACTAGAAGACTAAAATAAAGCAATAATAGCATTTTTCACGTTGGCTATATGAAGTTCATGATTCATGCATATTATCTATAATTGACCTATAAGCATGGTTAAGTCGATACAAGTATGTTTTCAATAAAATACAATAGAACGTCTTATGAAAAATATGAGCCTAAGCATAATGTACACCTATAATTAATGTTTTAGATTACTATTAGATTTAATCATTCACAACACGTTTCATCAACATTTCAGCTAAACTCTCATTGTTAAAGTAGTTGTTACCATCGTAAATGTATGGTAACATAAACATATTGTTTATGGTAAATAATAAATCCAGATGACATTTACGTAATGTATGAGCTAAACTAACACATAGCACACTGAACAAAGCCTATTTTATCAGCACTTTAGCGAAATGTCGAATTAACAACGAGCTGCCAACATTTTGAACATTTACGAGTGAAAACAGCAGTTGATAATACTGCATATTATTTCAGAGTAATACTTGCCTTTGGCCTGTTAGGTTAGCTCGACTGTAAATCCAGTTTGGACAATGTGTAAGTTAACGTTACAGCAGGAAAAGTTTACAGAATCCCGTTTGCTAGAGCTAAAGAACCTTTCTTTAAGCGCTTGATAGATGTGTAAAAAACAGTAATACAATATTGTTGGATGGTGATCTAAGGTTGTTATCAAATGGTTATCTAGGAAACTTTGTCCATTCCCAGGTTGATTTTTGTTTATGCAGATACCATGGTGGGCTGCTGCGAGTCATTGCACATCCCGCCCGCTGGTGGGCGGTAACAGATAATATATCTTCCGTTTCATATTCTGTATATCGCCACTTAGTGGCTTGGCTGTGAAACGACGTCAACAAACTTATAAAATCATAACCAAAATATCAAAGCTTAATAAATATAGTCTAATAAATATATAATAAATATATTTATATATAATATATATATATATATATATATATATATATATATATATATATATATATAAAATACAGTCTAATTTACCATTTAAAAATGTAGCCTATTGATGTCTGCAATAATTATCTCATTCATTGTACTGTTCATAAGGGTGGCAAATTTAGACTGAAGATGACTAGCTACTATTTATGCTTTATTTTATTTTTGATAATTAGTCATAAAAATCGAATAGGCCTCACAAGAAAAAAAAAACAGAAAATGCATTCAGATTCAATCTCATATAGGTTCCTTTTTGCATGTGGCAAGATGATTTGTTGTTGTTGTTGTTGTTGTTGTTGTTTTTGCCAGACACTGGTTACCATGGTGGATGTTGTGCAATGTTGGTAGACCACATCCACGTCCTGACATGAAGACCTATGCGCAAATGTTCCTATTACATTTTTCTATAGGCTATTTTATAATGACCAGCTTTTCTCTTCTTACAAAAAAGGCATCAATATACATTCTCTGATTTTTTTTTCCAGCTTGTCCCTGTAGCAATAACCTACCCTACTTTATTCCTTATTTACCTCTAACATCACATCTGATTAATGGATTACATAATCAGATTCCTAAAATTAAGTTATTTTACATTTAAAATACATGTATCAGTTCTTTTTTATTGATTACATGATTACATATTATTATTTACACAATGGCAGTAGGCTAAATCATTCGTAATTTATTCATTCCCACTAATTGTTCTTTTTCATGTTTTCAATTTTCCTTTTTTTAAAAAAAAAAAACAGCTATACATTCAGTAAGTCTAGTTTACCAGGCACTTATCAGAATTAACCAGATTTATCAGAATTATCAGATTTACAGAAATCATTTAACTTTTGAAACTGTTTTTGCAACATTGCATATTTAATCAGCTCCTAATTAAACAAACACTAATTATTGTTTGAATTATCCCTCAGTGAGTCATTTAAAGGGGTGGTTTAGTCCTCTTTTTCTTTGCATGATTGTGTTTATGGGGTGCAATATAACATGTATTCGTGGTTTTTCTTTTTTAAAAAGTCTTATTTTTCATAAACTTCACCTTTATCGTCAGCCGCGCTCTCCCCTGTCCCCTGAACGAGCGGTTTACTTCCTGATTCTATGAAAACACTCCCTCAGAAACACGTCGTGGGCTCAGATTGGTTAGTTTGGGCGGGTGTGTTGTGATGTTGGTAATCGACCTCCCTGCGTCACGCTCCTGCTGGCTGTTGCTGACTGCACACTCATCACCTGAGAGTTTTCTTCAGTCTTCTAACTATTGTTTCTGAGAGTTTACATTGTAAATAAACTTCACTTTGCACTGGCTATTGCTTCCGTCCTGAGTATCATCACAGATACGCATTGGCAAAAGTATATGACGCCTTGGGATGAGAATGGGTTGCAAATACAGATAGAGCATATATGAAAAGAACATTTTAGTAATCACACTGGTAACTTCTATAACAAAGTAAAATCTCATAGCCAAAAGAAGTCATTCAACTCATTTGATAGTTAGAAGGAAAAATATTGATTAAAACCTTTATTATAATCACTCAATCGATATTACATTGAAGCAGCAGTGGATTCGAGAATCAGCCCCTCTCAACTCCTATCTCTGAAAACTGTCTTACTTCTTGTTTTAGTCTCAGTTAAGTGAGTGGGTGAGTTACGTGCCTTTTCGGTTCATCAAGCATGTCTGGATTTTAGTTCAGATGACAACAAGGTTATGCTGCTGCTGTATTTTACACTCAATCATGATACCTTCACATATTACCAATTCAACTTATTGTGGACTGTTTCAAATGAGTTTAACTTGGATATTCTACAAACTTTTCACTTTTATTTTGCCTCTGTTCCAGCTTTTTTTGAAGTGTGTAGCAGCCATTAAAATAAAAATGTGTTTATATTTACAAAATACAATTGAGTTGTTCAGTCAAAAAAATATTGAAAATTCTTTGTAATTTCTATAAGTTTTCTTTTTGTCAGTTTATTAAAATCACAGATTCTTGATTTTATTGCATTTTACAAAATGTCCCAACTCTAGATTTTGGGTTTTACTTACAATTACTATATTTGAAAGTACATGACAACAGAGGCCAACATGTATTTTTTTTTTTTTTAATTTAGGCTCCATGTCTTTAATTCCCATTTTTTTTCTACAAACCAAATGTTTTCTCAAGGCATCAGTTCAGTTACAAAGAGTGCACAGATAAGGACCAGTGATAAATTGGTGTTTTATGATTCATAAATTGTATTGTTAATTTGTCAAACACAACTATCAACATGTTTAAATATTAAAAAGATTTCCACATAAATATAAGTGTCACATACACGTGTCTGTTCAATTATTAAATGTAAATAATGAAAAAAAAATATTCAAGAACTATTTTGTCAACAAAATAAATTAAAATCCATTAAAGCGCACAAGTCACAGTTTCATTGGAACAAATAAATAAATTCATTCTAACATGGACACATGCAAGTCATTTTAGGAAGTTTTGGCCCATACACATGTACAGCCGACTATAACTCTCTCAAAAGTTGCCCTGAAGCACTTCTTGTCCTTTGAATCCTTTTTCAGCACCATGATGTCCTGATATATGGGTACAGAGTTCAGTCTCTCATCCACACCAGTGGGAAAGGTGCAATATTCTGATTTGCACTGGGCTTCAAAGATGACCTGTGGGATTCTATTGTGTGAAATCTTTGGTCTAAACAGAGAACAGAGAAAACAAGGTGGTTATTTCAGTGACACAAAACCCACAGACCTAACCAAGACCTGCATGCTTTACTTGATGTTTCACACTGACATCACATGCACGGCCTGCTACCTTAAAATGCTTTCACTTTATATCACATAGTTGCTACGAGAGCTAGCTTCATGTTGACCCAAACATGGATATACATTCCTGATGTTTTATTAAACTTTTTGTGTTGTTGGGGCCAAAAAAAGAGAAAAGAAATAAAATCCAATAGCTAATATCAGTCAAAGCTTGTAGCTAGTTTAGCAGGTTGGTTTTAGAGGGGTTTGACCACTTCTTTAGATATCAGGCTGGGAGAAGAGTTGACCAACCAGCTAAACCCAATTGAACACCAGCTAGGCCAAACTGGGAGACCAGCCCCAGCATCTTAAACCAGCTAAGACCAGTCAAACAGCTTAGACTGATTCTCAACAGGGTAAACTAAACAGCCATCTACATCATTCTGTAACTCTAAATCATATTTGATGCACTTTATTGAAAGTATAATTTGCTTCTGTGACTCACATCCAGGTCCATGCAGACAGCGAGTTGTTGTGGATGTTGCCGTTTCCCACCATGTCCTCTGAAGGAGAGCCATAGAAGTCATCGGAAATCGTCAAATCAGTGTCACATACATGCTTCGGCTTTTGTTTGGCAAACGTGAGGCTCACCAGTGCACAGAGCAAAACCTGAGAGAGAGATCATTATCTGCTATTATATTACATATAAATTCATCCATGAAGACAATTTGCAGTCAATACAGTGGCAAAGGCTCAAACCATTTCTGAGTTTAGGCCTCTTTTTGTCACAACATATTACATTTAACTTAATCTAAAAAGTTTTAAGATGAATCTTTAGCGAAGCAATTGTTGTAAACAAGCGAATAGTGTTAGCATTAGGCTAGAGTTCAGCTAAATATCTATGCTCGTTTCGGTCATCTCACCACGTATTTAGCGTTGAGGAAGCTCAGAAACATCTTTAATGCCTTCTTCTCAATCTCTTTCACAGTGAAAATGTTTCTCGTTCACTTCATCTATTTATGCAATGCTTGATCGTGATTGCATAGATAATATGGCCTACCTCTGACCTGGATTCGTTCATCAGATCAATTGATAGGTGAGGGGTAATGTTTAGACCTACATTTTGCCACTCATTGCCAGTAATCTGACCTACGGACTAAAGATCGGTCTGCGTTGGCAAGGTTGCAGGATTATTTTATCGAATTTTGGTTGGGAAAAAAAAAGATGAATCATAAAAATCTGGCTTTCGGGGTGAGTTATCGAGATTTTAGATTTTAGAAAGTCACGTTTCGGAAACTTTTTGGTTCTATCACTGTTGAAGTTTTATGCATGGATAAATATTGGGAAACTTTTGACTAACACCTTGCAGAGTGCATGAAATTTTTTTTATGGCCACATTTAATACCAGTGTAATACTCTGGTATTAAATGTATTAAATTGAATAAACAATGAATATTGTTATCAGTGAGTTTTTTCATTCATTATGGCACTAGAAGAAAATGTACAGTATAATCTGAAATGGATCTGTCAAGTGGTTATAGAACCTTCGCAGGATAAATTTATGGATTTAGTTTTAATTAATTTTGTTGTGAGACAATTTAATAGACAACAAAATCTCATGACTTAGACAGCTTGTAAACATACTTTATCACCAGAAAAAAACAAGTATTATGAAGAAAGACATTTCTTCGTATAGTAACTTTTTGGCATAAAGCGTTCTTTAAAATGTAGTCAGCATTCCCAGTGTTCTTTATAATTGACATTTTAAAGGTTCTAAATAGAACTCCATTTAACTTTTTATTGTCTAAGAATGAATAATATTTGGTATAACTTAATGAAAAGCAACTGGAAAGCATCATTGTGATGAAGGCTTTCTATAGTCATCCTAATGTACTAAATGGCAATTTTTGATGGACATATTAAAATGTCCAGTTTCTGTCAAATAAACATCTCCCAGACAGAAAAAAAGGGTTCATTGGGGTTCTATAAAGCATAGGGTTCTTTTCTCAATTCCAAAGAACCTTTTATGCTAAAAAGGTTAATGACAAGAAAGAATCCCATTTCTTCGTATATTACATCCTTCTGAAACATTTTGTAATTAAATTATTGTTTATTAAACTGTTGAAGTAACTTAATATCACATTTTAATGCTGATTTTTAGAGGAGAAAAACTGAAATGGCACTCTTCGTGTGATATTGATTAACTTTATAAAATCATATAAATATATACATTGTCTAATCCCAATATCTTGAATTTTGTGATCATTCACTCATAAGTACATTTTAGGGTCTTGATGCTTGTCAATCATATGAAATATTTAATCATATTAAATATGATTATCATATTAAATATTTAATATGAAATATTTAATATTTAATGAAAGGACAAAACAAATGATAATGAATGAAAGGTTCCACAAAGAACCTTTTTCCTGGTTACAAAGAACTCTAAAGGGTTCTTATTATTGAACCTTTAAAAAGGGTTCTGTATAGAACCATTTAGGGTTTCCAAATATGTAGCGCTGATAAAACCTTTTAAGGTTCTATGTAGAACTTTTTCTTCTAAGTGTGTGCATTTCCTGCTTTCCACTGTATTGACCAAGCATACCACTGCTGAGAAGACCAGCATACCTTTTGGATGTTTGTTTCCTAGCATTGTCTATTTGGTTTGACCCGCAAAACCGCTTAACCACAGAAAACTGTCTTTTAAGAGAGCTAGACCACCTTGGGAACCAACTCCGAAGACCTTGTCGGTCAATATCTAAGTTTTACTGATATGTCTAGACATGTAGGGAAAATCAGAATATACTGTAATTACAGGCTGTGAATGTTATGACATTGTAAATAATTACTTTTACTCACTTTACATCACTCTCTTTTAAATCAGATCATTACATGTTTGAACAATGCAGATACCAATGCATGAATGAATGTGCCAGTGTACATTCTTTGTAACTTAAGCAAATATATGTAATTGCATGAATAAGCAGGGAAAAAATGAAGCAGTGCACTTTTTTATCAATAACGAAAGTTGATTATCCATAGCGATTGACCCTCATCTAGCCGTTTGGCATCTGAAGAGCCTTTAGGGAAATTCCGCCGTGCCGAAACCATTACAAAATGTTACATAAAGCTTATTTTCACATAGAGGCTGTGGTAGGTTGGTATACAGATGCATGGGAGATTATCCCAGCGTCAAAGTGAGAAGTGTTCTTGATAGATTGATTTCACTGATACAGTGTCTCTGTGCGGTGTCTCAGAGAAACTAAGGCCTATTTTCACCACCCACATAACCATGCAACCACTTTTGGTTGCAAACACAGCTGCTTTTGTTGTTCTGTTGATTCTTTCTTTTTCTTTTATTATCTGTCATTTAATTATGTGTCATTTTTTTTGTCGACAAATTAAGCAACCAATCAAAAACAAACAACAATTATGAAGCAACATTTTGTAGTTGGTGTAGCAAATTAGCTCTAAAGAAATATTAAGAATCAACCATTGTTATAATTATGAAAATTTGGATCAGTTAATTAACTTAATGTAGTAAAATTAATATTACAATCAATCCACCTGTTCGTGACCTCTCTGTGTTATTTGTTTGTTCATTCTAAGAAATGTTCATTTCCGGGGGAGCGAGAGGTCTTACTTACTGTACGTTCTGTACAGTAAGAAAGACTGGTATTACTGAGCCTGTAGTCAAAATCTAAATTGTAAAATAAACTTTGTTGCAAGCACAGAATCAGAACCAAATACGTATTATGCACAAGTTTTATTAACCAAATCACAAACCGATCTAAACATACATACATACATAGGTAAAATGGTGAGTAACAGAATGAAACCGGAAGCAGGAAATATGGAAAAGATCCATTTAAAGGGTTAGTTAACCCAACAATGAAAAAAAGTCATTAATTACTCACACCCATGCTGTACCAACCCCGTAAGACCTTCGTTCATTTTCGGAACACAAATGAAGATATTTTTGATTCAGTTTGAATTTCTGTATCACTACCGCATAAGCACCCTAAGGGATTGAAACTTGACGGCCCAGAAAGTCATCGAAGAAAATGTTTAAATATTCCATGTGACAACAGTGGCTCAAGTATAAGTTTATCAAGTGGCGAGAATACTTTTTGTGTGGAACCCCCCCCCCCCCCCCCCCAAAAAAAAAGACTATTCTTTATCTTCCTTAGGCCTGAGACGAGAGTTCAAGAGAATTCCACGACGCATGCGCGAGAACTGAACTGAAGTAGTTGAAGGAGATCGCAATTCTTGCGCATGCGTCGTGGAAATCTCTTCAACTCTCGTCTCAGGCCCAGAAGAAAAGGAATAGTCGAATAAAGTCATTATTTTTGTTTGTTTTTTCGCACAAAAAGTATTCTCGCCGCTTGATAAACTTATACTTGAGCCACTGTAGTCACATGGAATATTTAAACATTTTCTTCATTGACTTTCTGGGCCGTCAAGTTTCGATCCCTTAGTCAGCCTATGTAGGAGTGATCCAGCTCTCAAATTTAATCAAAAATATCTTCATTTGTTTTCCAAAGACGAACAAAGGTCTTACAGGGTTGGTACAGCATCGGGGTGAGAAATTCATGACTTAATTTTCATTTTTGGGTGAACTAACCCGTTAACTATACCAGAATACTGAACTACATTTCCCATAAGGAACTACCTTTGTACTAAATTACCTATTACTTACTGCTTAGTTAATATTGCTTCCATATTAGTTAATAGTATTAACTTCGGTGTTAATGCAGTACTACCTATTACATCCTGCATAGCTACTTGTTAACTACAGACCATTATTTTAAAGTGTTACCAAAATTTGTTTTAAGGGTTGTTGGTCTTTGGTGACCCCATTTTTAACAGCAATAAAACAACTTATCTGGTCGTAGTCATGTTACAAATAATTGTGTCTGATTTGTCTCAGTAGTTACAGTCAGTATGTTTTGTCCATTAATGGTCAGGTTTATCATGGGTGCCCTCTTCTTTGATGTGGCAGCACCCAGTGCGGGAATCCTCTCTCTGTGTGTTTTTTTTGTTTTTTACTTTCAAACTGACTGATGACACACCATTCACACAGCGAGCGGAAGCTACTCAGCAAATCACTGACCTCATTTCTACTTTTGATGAAAGGAAGTATAGCATCCTGTAAATTAGATATGTTTTATGATAGTATCAATTGGCCAATGAATGATTGTGTAATTTCACCACAGTAAAATTTATTATTTGATTTCCACTCACTGTGTGGGCAAAATGAAACCATGAACATGACCACCGTGACGACAAATGTGGATATGACAATTCTCTTGAATTCAATTTCTCTTGAAAAAAAAAGAGCCTTAGATCTATTTATGCGATTTAGTTAATCGCTTTTCGAAGTCAAAGAAATATGAAACTTTAGGTGCACCCAAATTGTAACAATGACCAAGAAAATATATAATTCATTCTCACTTCTTGTGATTAATCAGTTATCTGAAATGTGAGTGTATATATGCTTAAAATATCTGCTAGTGCAGTTTTAACTTGTTTTAAACACAAACTTTCAGTTAAAAAGACAAGTAAATATATTTTGATTTAAAGGGATAGTTCACCCAAAAATGAAAATTCTGTCATCATTTGATCATCCTCAAACCAAACATGTATGTTTTTATTTCTTCTGCTGAACACAAAAGAAGATATTTTGAAGAATATGAGTATCGTAATAAGTTGACGGCAAAGTATACTAAGAAGACATGTAGGGTAAGTACAATAAGTTGACATACTGGTAAAGTTATAGTCAGTTGAATGTCTGTTGTGGAGCATCAAAATAAAGTGTTAGCAAAAATTAAGCAGACAGTCCACCAATACTCTATTGAGAGTTAGTTGACCTGGATATTCATCATAATTAATGGCAACGCTAACTCAAAAATGTAAACGATCATAAATAATATGAACCCTAATAGAAATATTCACAATATGCCTTTCAGTAGTAAAAAATCCAGAGTAGGAGTATCGATGAAGTGATGAAACTGTGAAAAAAAAGTAACCGATTTGTCGCGTGTAAACTGGGGTTAGTGATTCAGCTCTTTTAAGGAGTCTTCAAAACTGTGGTCTTATGTGGGTCACTACGAAAACCCCTGTTCCTAGATGTTGACTGACTGTAATCCCTTTCATGAGTAAAAGTAGGAGAAAATCCAAGAAGTAGGTCAGAGGCCTGCGTCACATTTCCAACGGTTAAATGGCCTGAGATGATGAACATACAGAGGCCTTTTTTAAAGGCAGTTAAGTCTTTTCAAACCCGTACGATCGTTCAAAACATTTTCTTTTCTGTTCGAAACACCAAGACTGAATTTTTCCTTTAAAATCACAAAATTAAATACTGAATAAAGGCTTATGAACTGTAAAAAAAAGTTATGCCAACGAAAGAACATTGAAACTGTGACAACTGAAATTGACAACTGAAATGCATGGAATTCAATTGCAAGTGCATCAATTCTGATTTTCACATGAAAATGTGGTCTCCCCCCATCATCCACCACCAAAATTTTCGGAGAAGGAACCGCAATTGCACCGCATCTGACGCAGTCGTAAACCAGCACCAATGGGAAATTGTGCATCGGTGAGATCCAAGCCATTACAGACACTGGGGCGGAAGTCTCCGTTTGCAAACTATGTCAAATGAGGTCACTGGAATTAAACAAAAGGCAACATGGGGGCTGAAATATAGCGGTCAGAATCATATGCAGCAAGAATTTCATTCAGCATACTAATATGTACCTCATGACCGGAATAAATGTGAGACATTTGTCAGAGAAAGTAGGTTATGTTAGTAACTTGGTTGCTAAGGTGCACTAAACACAATGATATGTGGCCACAAATGTATTTAGACACTTCCGCCAATAAAAAGTGTAATCTGTGAATTTAATTGCATTATATAACAAAATAACGAACCAAATGACGTTTATTTTGAAATAAAAAGATGAGTTCAAAATGAAGGAAAACATATTTTGAAATTTTGGACTTAATAACTTCATACATCCACTAAAATTCACCAGATGGTTCAAATTCATTGGAAAGTGGCGCATAAAAGTGATGTTAGTTCTGAGAAAATCTGCATATGTTTGCAGGTACATGTATTGTTATCTTATGTAATACAATAATATTTTTTGGGGGTGGGGGGGGGGGGGGTTGTTAAAGGGGGGTAAATATTATCTTTTTTACCCAGTGAATGTCACTGGGGTTCAAATTTGTAGAACACATCAATAGTTCTGCTATGACATCAATGAATACATACGTCCACTAAAATTCACTTGAATTAGTTAAAAAGAAAAAAGAAAAAAAAATTAAAAGCAGCTCAGAAAAGTGATTACATTGTATCTTTGTTAATTGTGAATTTTATGGGGTGCATCATTTGTCAAAATAAACAAGATAATAAACAAGATACGACAAGATATTTGATTGTAGAGTCACAATACTTAAAGTGATTTATGCTGACGCATTAAATATGACAACATAAAATAACTTCAAAGGGGGGAATACATCACAGGAAATGCTCCTACACTGCTGCGAATGCACGAAGGCCTCTCTATATAAACTGCGCTTACCACTGCAAATCTAGAACAGATAGACTTAAGACTGACAGAAGACATCTGAAAAGAGAAGGTCAAAATCTCGAGACAGAAATGAATGCAAAAATGTCATCGGCGTTAAACATCCAGTTCCTCATGGTGAGTATTGCTGAATTGTTAGATGATGTCCTGCTAACTATGACTGCTGTTTTCGCTGCTGAAGCCACAAAAATGAGTGTAAAATGACATTGTGTGTGTGTTTCGCAGGTGGCTTGTTTGATGGGGATCGTTTTGATATCATTTGGAGCTGAAGGGGCACCTTCAAAAAATCTTCAGAGGAAAGGAAACGGCCACCACAGGTCATCAGAAGAATCGGACCCATCATCATCGTTGTCATCATCATCATACCGGTTGATATTGGATTCTGAGTTCAAAGCGGCCAAACCGATCCAACCAATAAACAACGACTCCATCTCTCCATGGACCTACACGTAAGACCTTGTCCTATATACTCTTAAAAATAAAGGTTCTAATTGGAATCTATGGTTCCATGAAAAACCTTCAGCCTCCATGGAACATTTCTATTGCACTAATAAAAAAAAGGTTCTTTACCCCTGGTTTAAAAAAAGGCTTAAGCCCTATCCCAGACTAAATTATTTATAAAAGGTACTTAAATGTACTAATTGGATTAAGGCCCAATCCTGGTTTAATTTAAACCGTGTCTGTGAAACCGGACCTTTGATTATTAAAATGATGAACTCTTCACTGAAAGCTTCTTTGGGGAACCCAAAATGGCTCTTCTAAGGCATTGCTACGACTCCCATTCCCTTTTGGAATGCTTATTTTTAAGAGCTTCTTTGTTGTTTAGATAGATTGTGACTGTTGCAACCCGCTAACCTAAAATTGCACATGATTCATTTTGTTTCATAGGTTTACGCATGACGAGAACCTGTACCCTTCTAGCATCGCAGAGGCGAAGTGTTCTCTTACTGGATGTTTAATCGACACCAATTTAGGATGGGTGGAGGACCAGAATTACCAGTCCAAACCTATTTACACCCAAATCATGGTCTTGAGGAGAATTCGAGGAGAAAAGCACAACTACTCCTTTAGACTTGAGTACAAAACCATCGCAGTGGGTTGCACCTGCATTCGTCCATATGTAGAACAAGTTTAAAATGAGTTACAGTATTGTAGACGTTTCCAAATGACGTCACTGGTATTTTTCCTATTGTAAAACTTAAGGCGTATGACTTAAGACTTTATAATTTATTTATGTTATCTCAGATATCTTACGTAAATGTAGGATATTTATTTATTTCCACTGGATTTTAATTTTTGCATTATTTTGATATTAAACTTTTTTTTTTTTGATGAACCGGAAAAAATTTAGATTCACACCCTCAACCGACTTGATCTGTCTAATAATCTAATTTATTGTGTGTTTGCAAATGTAAGTTATTTATTTTTACTGGATTTTTGTGTGAAAATAATTTGAATTCATTATTTATTTATTGATACAAACCTGTTTTTAAGATAGCAATAAATGAGAAAAAAAATACTACAATGCTTCGTCTGATGGTCTGTTTTTGTTTAAAGCATTTAAAAATGGGGTAAAATAAAGTCACAAGGACAAAACTATACCAGCAGTCTTTTAATTCCCTCTGCCTCTAAAATATATCACAATTTCTGTACAGAATTATATAGCCAAATCAGACACCAGCTGATCATGAGGCAAGTGAACATATGTACAGCGGCAAAAGCTTGAGCAGTTTACCAAAAATAGAGCCTTAAAGACAGGACAGAAGACAAACTGACTGCATCCACATGGGCAAAGTACATGAAACCGTCCAAACGTCACTCAAATATTCATAAACACACAGTTACCACTCACATTCACTCATTTTTTTGGCACTATTGGCATACAAGCTCGTCAGAGACAAACACTTCTCTGCGCTTCTCAGATTAAGGTAGTAAAGATTCCGTCGGGATCTTTGTTGGCCGGCCAGTTCTGTTCGTCTGACAACATGGCCATCATACCTTACAATGATATAATGATATCATATAATCGGGTTTCAGAGTCATAATCTCATATGATCCAAGCTAATAAGCTCAGCGTGATAGTGAGTCCTTTGGTCAATGTTCTCCCATATGATCAGCGTGTGTTGTGGGAAGATCTCAAGGCACCTGGAACATAAAGTTCAGAGATATAGCAATTAATATCAGGACAAAAACCACACTTCCACACAGCAAATGTCTTTTGCACATCAAGTTTTTATCAAGTGCATCACGGCATGCAAGCATTAAAACTTTGGTTTCGGACACATTTAATACACTATACGTTAACTAACAAATATTCTACTGGTTTGTTTCGGGATTCTTCTATGAAACACCAACTCTAAGACAAATACAAAGCAAGACTACAGTGCTAAGCACACATCACCTCTCTGAATACACAATGTTACAAACAGCTAAATCACAGCATTACAACACAAATGCACATCTTGGTCACTCAGTTTCTATCTTTACCCTATCAGTGCATGCAAAGCTAAATACTATAAGGATTGATGACGACTACACAGTTTGGCGGTAAACAAAACCACAAAACAAAACGACTTTTTTGCATTTTCCAATTGATGCCCAATTCCACATCCTCAACATACTGCGTTATGTGCTGCAGCAAACTGCAAATAGCGCAAGATAGGCCTTCAAATCGCTGTCAATTCCGAAGCACGGCCTTTCTTAGCATGACTAAGACCTGTTAGGCCTTATTTTGTCATTTTCTCTAAAAATCTGGACAAGAAATGCTCTTGATTCTAATCCCAGTCCAGTTCAATGTGTTCCTTGTTTTTCCTCACCTCCTCAGCATGCTTGTCCTGGAAAAATACGAGACAAAAGGAAGAAAAACGATTAAATAACAGAACAATCTCAACCCTAAAGTGTCTAAGCTTTAAAAAGATATTCCTAGTGGCACCAAACAGAATTGCAAACAGAATGTCTATTTCCAAACAAGCCCAAACCGTTCAGAAAGCCATGCCCTAATATGTCCTAATATGAATCATAGGTTACGACGCAAGTTGGTATAGAAGAATAATCGTATAATGTGTACCTGGCAACCTGTATATTCACTTTCCAAACAGATTGCAATTCCCTTTTGTGCCACTAGTGGTGCATCTTTAAAAATAGAACTGTGGAGATTCACCGTACCTTCTCCTGAAGACGCTCCAGCATAGCAGCGATGTGAGCCTCTCTGTTCTCTTTGTTGATCTCCATTCTTTGCTCCAGTTTTTCTTTGGCCATCTTGATGAAGTTGTTGTGTTCCTCTACGGCTTTCTGGGCCACTTCTCGTTCATGTTCTCTCTTCTCAGCCAAGTGCTTCAGAAGTTCAGCTTCCTGACACTGTGGAGATAATGTTTGAGATTCTAACTCAGTATGAGACTCAACTATAGACATATCTAGTGTTACTGTTTACTAAAATGAAAATGATTAAAAATCTGAGAATCAAATAAACCAACCTGAAATCAAATAAAATACAAATAGCCTACACGACAAACTGGCCTTGGCAACAAAATGAAATTTGAAGTACTAAGCTGACAATGAACTTAAAATACATAAAAGCTGTAACACTGTACAATAAGGTTCTTTTATTAAACATTAGTTAATGTATTAACTAACATGAACTAACCATGAGTAAATGAGTAAACAATACATTTGTTACTGCATTTGTTAATTTTTATTAACGTTAGTTAATACAAATCCAGCTGTTCATTGTTTGTTCATGTTAGTTCACAGTGCATTAACTAATGTTAACAAGATTTGAATAAAGTATTAGTAAATGTTGAAATTAGCTTTAACAAAGATTAACAAATGCTGAAGTAGTATTGTTCATTCATAGTTAATGTTAACTAATTTAGTTAACTAATGAACCTTATTGTAAAGTGATACCATTAATGCTATATATATATATACATTAAGATGACAAAATGTAATCAAAATGACTTAAACTAAAGTAAAACTAAAATGAAAACTGAAAATATAAAAGTAAAGCTAACTCAAAATAATAGTATATAAATAATATTCCACTGAGCATACCTAGCTTTGAAATAGATGTCCGAGGTTGTCTTAAAGGGATACTCCACTTTTTTTGGAAATAGGCTCATTTTACCACTCCCCCAGAGTTAAACAGTTGGGTTTTACCGTTTTCGAATCCATTCAGCTGATTTTTTGACATTTAGAAGAAAATCAGTAACCAGACAGTTTCTGGTCTCATTGACTTCCTCCATAGTATATTATTTTCCTACTATGGAAGTCAATGAGACCATGAAACTGTCTGGTTACTGATTTTCTTCTAAAAATCAGAAATTTGTAAAATTTGTAATTTGGGGGATTTGTAAAATTAGCCTATTTCCCCCCAAAAAAGTGGAGTATCCCTTTAAAAAATGTTTAATGTAAATTATAAATTGATGCATATATGGTAAGCCAAATTAACTCTCCGTTATAGATATGCAAGTGAAAGCGATGATAATCGCACATGTTCCTCCATCATGATATATATTCCTCACCTTTCTTCTCTCCTCAGCTGCATCCAGTTTCTTCTGGATCTCTTCCAGCGAAGGGTCCCTGCGAGGTGGGAAAGTGGGATGAAATTCCCTCTGACCGTCAAAAGACGGTGGCCTGAGGATGACCTCAAAGGCCTGTCCCGATGTCCGCTTGTTTAGCTCGATCACCTCCATGTCTTTAATGATGCACAGGTTGAGGTCCACAACATCTAAAACGAAAGATCAACAATGATTAATGCCACTAATTGTTAAAACACTTAGATCAAATCTAACTAAAAATAATTACACAAGATTTTAGATTTAAAGACCTTTAAAGGGGCTACCTTGTGTTTTCTTGGTGGGCTTCTCCCGAGGCTCTGGCAGGATGCAGGAGCAGAAGAGAGACACTAGAGGGAGCTCCTTCATTTTCTCTCTGTATGCTGCAACAGAGAAAGAGACCGGGTTATTTTGTGCTCGTGCCACTGAAGCCATGTGCTCACACATCATCCCTTCTGCTCGATCAAACGCTCACATGTGAAAGAGCAGGTGGACGTACACGTACCTGCAAGAGTCATCTTTTCCTTCCTCTGTGTCCTCAAAGACGTTTTCAAACTCAGCTGGTCCTATAGGAGAGAGAAACGATGATGTAATCAGAATCCAGTCATGTCTTTGTCCTCATATAAATCAACAATTAATACTAAATAAATCATAAAGCTATAAATTAAAATTAAGCATTTTGCATCAACTTTTTGTTTTAAGCATAACTAAAAAAAGAATAATTTTGTTAATACATTCAACTGTTAAAATACTAATAATATTTAGTATGTATTCCCAGAAGCCTTAATTCCTTACACAAAGTAAATGCTTTTTAGATGTTAAAAAAAAGAAAACGATTTTTTTGCAGTGTAAGTAAGTATCACACATACCAAGAACAAATCTATTCAAATGCACAAAAAACAAGCAAGGAACAGACAAAATCAGCGGTAATGTGTTTGATGGCAATCGTTCGCATAAATGAATCTGGTTTGTTCAGGGTTGATGATCGTCTTCTAGCCTACGCTTCTTCTCTATCATTCTCTCTCATTCGTCCTGCCTCTGTCCTCGCCGTGCCCCCTCAATTCCCACGCTCACGATCGCTGCACCAGCTAACACCTATGAAACTTTGTGGCATTTTCAACGTTTCATCTTGAAAATTCAACATATCGATTCTTTGAGGACGTGCATCGTTTCTCCAAAGTCATGAGGGTCGCACTGCATGCACACAAAGCCCCAAATCAGCTCCTGTTTTATTGATGCCAGCAACACAGCTGATGTAATGAATAAAACATGCTTTGGAGCACAACAAGAGACATACAAGTTTATCATGCATTTATGCAAGTCATTTTCTGAACCTCCCACTGCTTTCTGATCGAAATAATCGCTTGGTGTTTTGAAAGCAGAGGTTGTGCCGCTCTATAAAGGGGCCGTGGCCTTTTGCACACATCTCACCTCTCACAAACACCCTCAGCGCAGACTAGAACCTACAATGCACACTTTGCCCACATTTTAAACAAGCAATGCACTTTCCTATTCTTCACAATGCACTTTCCTACTTTTCACAATGCACTTTCCTATTTTTTAATACACTTTCCTATTCTTCACAATGCTCCTATTTTTCACAATGCACTATGCATTAAACCAACATGATCTCAAGCATAACTGCTTTCGGACGTGATATTAAAACTAAACAGTTGCAAAACCCAACAATTCTTGCTTATATATGATTTACATATACGTCATATCTCATAATCTAGCAAGCATGCAAATCTGCACTGCAACATAATCTAAGAATCTTTCTGCCCTGGAACAAAATCGAATAAATGGAAGTTTCCATACATAATAATAAAACTTCAATTGCATCAGTCCAACAGATCAGCAGTCTTCTTTTGTCCTGCAAAGGTATAATACAGTAAATAACAGGTTATGATGTGCAATAACTCACCGACAGCGTGCTGTGATCTTCTGTCGGGGTCTTTTCCTTGCGTTCAGTCTGACAGTCTGCTGCTGTTTGGATGCTCGACCTGGCAGCATCAGCACCACCTCTGCTAGATAAAGCATGACATCACCTCCAAGCGCCGTGATTGGTCGAGAGGGATGCAGGCCCCTGATGGGCTGGAATGGCTGGGAGTGCAGATAGGGGGTGGTTAACTCTTTGTTGAAAACTGGTTATGACTACAGAGAAGGACAGGGCATATTATGCAGCTTTATGCAGAAGTAGTAATATTGGTAGTGTATTTAATAAGAAAACAGAAGTGTATTGTTTGTTTGTTGTGCTATCAGAGAATATTAAATATTCTATATCCTACATTTGTGAGCAACTATAAAGATGCATTTCCATTTTTAGGTTATTCCAGTTTAGATCTGAAATACGCGCAGCATCGTGTGCTAATCCAGTTGGGTCTGGTTTTGGGAGCTGCTCGAAATGTCAAGTCTAAAAACGGAGGAGGACTGGGATTTATGTGTCATCTTCTCACTCACTCATGGCTGGAGTCTTGTGGATGACTGTGACAAAATAACCTTGCCAACATGCCTGTCTGGATGCGGGCCTGTTTGAACAGTCTGTCAATGGCCCATCTGTTGCTCTGGTCCTGTGCCAAATCAAACTACTGGAGTTTTCACAATTCCAAAGACAGTTTGTCCAACAAAGCGTTCATTTTGTAGAAAGAACCTGATTTTACAACCTGAAGTCAAATGTAAAAGATGAATAGTTTGTATTTGTAAATGTACAGGATGAACTTGTAAACGGTGCTTATTTGAACCTGTTTGGAGTTCTGAGGTCTCTCGGGTGAGGTAGAAATACTCCCAACGGTCCTGATATGGATGTTGAATAAGGTGGAACAGAACACACTGTACCTAGTGTATTTCCCAGTGGCTCCTAGATCACAGCCAACGTCTTAGGTGAATAGAACAAAGGAACTTAATGCACACGGGTTAATGCAAAACAAAAGTTAGTAGTTAATAATACAGTAAATGATATATGAGCACATAATTTGTGCAAAAAAGGATCACCCACCCATACGAACTGGAGGGGGGAGTGTTGGTTTTGGTATATGCTGGATGTGATCACTGAAGGAGGCCGCAGGGGGAGGGGAGACGATGATGTCATCCAGCTGTCTGCTATAGGTGCAGAGTCGTGTGCCTGCATACAGGGTTTTTCACATGGCAACAGAGCAAGAAATGCAGCAAACGAGGTCCTCAAACTGAATAACAGAGGAATGAAGGACAGAGGGGAAGGAGGCAGGGTGTATTATGGGAATTGTTCGCAAATGGTGCACTGAAACTGCACCAGAGCTCTAAAGAAAGACTGAAAGGAGAAAGGTGGGGGGATGTAGTGAAGGAAAACAATGCGCCTGCAAGGAAAGCCTGATCATCACATGGTAACCCTGCTATGATGTCATTTTTAGCCAATCAGGAGTGGTGTGCTGGATTCTCTGGTTAGAATGATGCAGTTTCCAGTCCACATCTGACCTGACAGGCAATGATGATGATGATGAAGCTAATCATGCATATAAGCACAGACCTTACTGATGGGTAATAGATTTTCTTTACAATAATATATATTTTTATCATTAGGGTAATCTAATTATATATATATTTATACACACACACACACACACACACTCACACACACATACTTTTCTAAAAGAAATTAATACCTTCTTTCAGCATGGACACATTGCGTTGATTAAAAGTGGCCGTGAAAGACATTTGTAATGTTACAAAAGATTTATATCTCAAACAAATGCTATTCTTTTAAACTTTCTATGCATCCAAAAATCCTCAAAAATATAAAGCAACAAAATTGTTTTCAACATTGAAAAGTATAAAATGTTTCTTGAGCAGCAAATCATCGTATCAAAATGATTTCTGAAGGATCATGTGACACTGAAGAGTAAAGAATGATGTTGAGTAATGATGCTGAAAATTCAGCTTTGATCACAGGAATAAATTACATTTTGAAATATATTACAATAGACAACATTTATATTAAATTGTAATATGATTTCACAATTTTACTGCTATTTTTTCTGTATTTTTGATCACATATATGCAGTCTTGGAGCACATAAGAAACTTGCAAATCTTGAACAGTGTGTTTACATGCATATACTGTTAATATACTATGCTATATATATATATACTCTATATATAAAAAAATATTTAACTGTCAAATTATTGATAGTGATTTCAAATTATTTTCTATTACATTAAGCCTTTTCCTTTTAATAAGGTAGTTTGTTGTCATATACTTTTGTACATGAAGAGTTCAGATGCAAAAGCCTCTAAATGCCATTTGAAATTTTCTTCTAAAATGACCATTTTTATTAAGCTTGTATATTTAAGTTCAGTAATTTCACTTAAATGACAATTAATAGGTAATCTCCATTGCCATTTAAGTGAAATTACTGAACTTAAATATACAAGCTTGATAAAAATGATCATTTTAGAAGAAAATTTCAAATGGCATTTAGAGGCTTTTGCATCTGAACTCTTTACATACATCTGTACTAGTACACAGTATTTTGTATATTGCAGAGCTGCAGTTCAGTGGAAAATGTTCTGACATCCGTAACACATCGGTCTAATGGCTTGTAACAGAATGACAGATGGACACACTTTCCTTAAGAGGTACATCACGGTATGCCCGTTGATTTATATCAGAACATATTGTGATGAGCTCATTCTGACACACCCCTCCTGAATAATACAGTGCGAAACAGTGAATAATTCATAGACATGCATTGTTTTGAGTCGAAAATGCACAAAATGCTTGTTTTTGTCCTAGCAGTGAACTTGTATTTTTGTTTCAAAACTGTCCACAATGCCAAATATAAAGGTCAACAAATGTGTAGCTGAACCAAGTTGATTTATGTTGTAGCAACGTGTCTAAAATGTTGAAACTTATACAATTTTATACAGGTTGGTCAAACGTTTTGTTATTCTTCTATTTTGTGTGTGTGTGACATTTTGGTTTCATGAATTCCATGTTTTGTAATTGTTTTAATTTTGATTAAAAAAGTATTTTAATACATAAAGTTAGTATACAACACAACACATTTTAAATAGCAATACAAGTAAAATACCAAAGACAACTAAAAATTAACAACAATATCAACGTGTAATATCAGTGCCTTGTTCAATAACTCATTTGCTTTTTTGTGGCCAAGACAAAGGTTAGTGCATGGACAGAAACTGATTTGTCAAAATTAAATCTAGCTTGAGAAATGTTAACAGTGAGACAGCTACAATTTAACTTTTCATTTGAAGTTCCAACATTCAAGGCACATCCAAACATGCCAATGCATTTGTAGCTGTAAAGCATTTAGCATTTTAAACCACTGTGTCAAAGCTTTATGTGATCTGATTGTGTATTCTAGGTGTGAAGCGCTCTGGAGAGTGTGATGTGAGAGAGTAGGTCATACTGTATCTGCAGGCTCTAAACTCAGGACATGACATCACTCTAATGGTCGCGTGCTGCATGACTCATAGCTTTTAACTCGGGTCGTCAGTATCTCTCTGACCGGGACTTACGGTCAAACCAATCCACATGCTGTTTACTAGCAATAAGCAGAGAACAAAAGATGACATCACATAAAAAGATAAAAACAACAGCTATGCTGCAAATGGAATTCCATGTACATGATATACTATTTCAGTCAGTGAAGCAACATGCAATGACACAATAAAGTAATTAACAGTTGTATGCTACTTGTTTTGCCACTACATTGCATGTTTGATGTTCAGTCACAATATTGTAAGACAATATGATTATTCTGCAAGTCGGTATTAAACTGAAGTTGCAATAGTCTTTTCTCTCCTATTGTGACGTATCGCTACTCTGACAAGAAAAAAAATGTTATTGATTTTGTCCATAGGGAATTGATGGTTGTTGTTTGCTATTGGTCGATTTAATGTGAGTGACAGGTTGCCCCGCCCTCATGAGAGAAGAGATGCAAGAGGGAGGAGATTTTTTTTTTTGTTAAAGATTTTGACATGAACTTTAAACAAAAAAAGATAAATAATTTAAACTGCAATACTCCATAGATGTCAAAAATGTCCGTTTAGATTTCATGGTGTCTTTAATTAAATCAGAACAAATCATATATAAATTTGGAATAGCACACAACCAAACTTAATTCAGGATTTGTGGTTTAGTTGTCATCTCAGAAAAAAAAAGTTTTTTTTTTGTAATCCAATTTTGTTTCAAAATGTCTTAATGTTGGTAGCCTAATTTAATAAAACAAGAAATAAATATCAAATACTACTGCTGATGTTGCTTACAGTTCAGTCGTCTAAAATCGAGAATAACGGTCAAGTTAAACACAATGTAGTGGAAAAAAAAGTATCCAGTGCACACTTGTATACTGTATATTTTGGGAAACATAGTCATCTGTGTATTTTGTGCATATTCACAAACATACATTATTCATAATAACGCAGAAATGTTAAAGGGATACTCCACTTTTTTTGGAAATAGGCTCATTTTACCACTCCCTCAGAGTTAAACAGTTGAGTTTTACCGTTTTCGAATGTATTCAGCCGATTTTTTGATATTTACAAGAATATCAGTAACCAGACAGTTTCATGGTCTCATTGACTACCAAAATAGGAAAAAAATATACTATGGAAGTCAATGAGACCAGAAACTCTGGTTACTGATATTCTTCTAAATAAAAAATAAAAAAAAAATGGCTGAATACATTCGAAAACAGTAAAACTCAACTGTTTAACTCTGGGGGAGTGGTAAAATGAGCCTATTTCCCCCCAAAAAGTGGAGTATCCCTTTAAGCGAGTACTATACTTAATAGTAAGTATGCACAAAATGAAGTAATGCATCAATGTTGAACACATTGCTGCATAGTGTGTACCACTTCACATTCTATTTTCTAAAATATTAGGCAATATTTGTTGTACATAGAACACAGTATGCAATAAACACCTACACTGTGCACCATATACGCCTTATTCACGGCAGCGCCATCTTTGATTTTTAATGAGAATGAAAGCGAGGCTGTGAGGGATAGACTTGCATCTCTTCAATGGGCTGTACTGTTATTTAATGTGTTTTCGGATTGTTCTGCTTATGAAACACTGGAAAAATATATTTCCAATAAATGTCAGTTGACAAAAACTCCAGACAATGTAAGCTGTGGGAAATTGTAAGTAATCTAGCCGCTTTATTCAGCTTTTTACAGCGGATGCCATTGGAAACACGGCAAGTCTATCCCTCACAGCCTCACTTTCATACCTGTGCTGAATAAGGTCTATACGTACATACTGCATCCTAATAAAAATAGTATTGTAGTTTGTCACTCAAATTTTTCAATATGCAATAGTAACAGATTTGGTTATTGTCTAGCTGGGAAAGCATCATTTGTTGGCTATAAAAAGCATACAACTAGCATTCAAACAGTTCAGTGGTCTCCTAATATGAACAAACAGCTCTTTGACCATTAATATCGATAAAACCGGTAAAAACCAGTTATGACTGACTTTTGGATCTTGCCAGGCAATGTCCTTCCTTCCAGACATGCAATTATAGTAGGCGTTCCGACACTTCCCGCTTCCATTCAATTCATCATTTCTCTCTTTGTTCAGCAAAAGAGCATTTGTATGTGTGTATATGTGTGTGGTAGCAGCAAGAAAGGGTGTTGAGATGTAGCTCTCGTAACCTCAACCACGTAGTGACTCACTCTCTGTGAAAATCCAAAGGCATCTGCCAGCTTGCCACACAACCTACACGCTTCATAATGTGATGAGTCACCCACACAGGGAAAGAGTGCCTGTATCGCTTCACGACTACTCTATTCTAGAAACTCACAGAGTAAAGTTAGAGTCTGCAGGACTTGAATGAAAAGAAAATGTAAACCAGAGCAAACGCCAATTTTCCACCCATCCTCATAAAATATTTAGACTTAAATGTGAGATATATGCATATGAATCGTATAAACTTGAATGGAATAAACGTGAGCTAACACCAATTTTGGATTCGGTGCATATAGTGTCTGTAGAGTGATCCTTCCACTTACTCATCCATCCATCAATCCATCCTCCTACCTACCCATCCATCCACCTCCATAAACTAACAAGCTTAAGTGTTTGTCAGTCATATATAAAGTTAATTAAACTGGTAGGAAATATGTACGATTTCTGTAATAGTATCAACAAACAATGCGTTTTAAATAAAACTTTTCACAATATAAAGATTCTTAGCAATTTGAATAAATGCATTTTGAACATAAAATAGATGCAAATGAGCTAAACTGTGCCATGATTTCTTTTAAATTTAAGTATGACTGACAAATAATATGCATCGATTTATGTTAAAACAGTGTAATCCAAATAGATGGAAAATGGATTCACAATTTAAATGCACAAATATTTAAGCTGTGCTTAAATGCGTTTAGATGGATACTATCAACATACATACCATTTTTTATTACATCCATCTAAAGACTTTTAAGCAAGTACTTAAGTAATTCAACAGCCTGCAATTTCAGTACGACAATGAATTAAATACAAGACATTCAAAAAAAGAAATGTTAGAGTCATTTCCTCCATAAGGTGAATCTCTACTGCCTTTCCAATACTCACATCACATTCAAAGAGATTGAAAGAAGGTTTTGCAGAGTGGTATTTAACACATGTGAAGGTCTACAAGAAACATAATTCATGAACGGAGGGGCTGAAGGCATGATTTTAAATCCCACGGTCTCACTACACCCACTGGATCCCTCTGCCATATGGCTGCAAAACCACTACTGCCCACCTACCATCTCAGCACAAGAACACAGCATTATGAAAAGACAAAGAAAGTTTCAAGCGAGGCTTATTTTGTATACTGTATGTATAAAAATATTTTATTTACCATAATAGAAATGCAAACTGTATAGGTATAGGAGTCCACTCCTTAAAAGAGAAATTTCAGATTTTCGGCTTCTGTTCCAGGTCGTTATGAGTTTTTAACAAACAAATAAAAATGTAGAACGTACATAAATATATGATGCAAAAGAAAAAACACACATTATTTTCTTTGCGCAATAACATGCTCAATGGAGACACAAGACAAAATATGCCGATGTTCGGTTTTGAACAAATGCAATGATGCAACACTTTTTACATTCCAATACAAATTTACTCATTTGCCATTCTGAAATCTCAACACAGGCTTTGTTGATGTGGCAGACATGCAGGCAGCTACAACTGTAGCAAAGTCATTGAAAACGGCCCTTTATTAGCCACCAAAATCTAGATTGGAGTCTTCCAAAGTCAAAGTTCAGGAGTCAAACTCAAATGTGTGACCGAGCCCTCACTTTGACTCCCTGTTGCGCACCTGCACTACTTCTCTTCTCTCCTTCAGGAAGTTCCCGAAAGCACCGGCCTCTTTACTTTCTTCTGTGACTGTTAAAAGAATCAATGGGGGAAATGTGATGTCACAAACAAGGGTGTTACAGAGTGATTATGGTTCTTTGAGGGCCATTTGAAGTATCCTTCTCACCTGTGTGATCGATATCATCAGTATCGCTGTCTGTGTCTTCCTCAGCTTCATCTGGGTTGCCTCGGTTAAAGATGAGGTCGCTAGGCCCACCAAGATCTTGGGCTTCTAATAAAAAAAAAATAACCAAGGCATATACATATTTAAAAAAAAAATAAAGCTAATGAAGGTTCACCCTCAAAGTCCAGCTGAATGAAGACAACATATCAAAAACACACTATCGTTCAAATGTTTTGGAGCCAGTAAGATATTAATAAATTTATTCAGCAAAGGATGCATTTAAATGAGGCATTCAATTTAAAGACATTTACAATGTTACAATTGATTTCCATGTTAAATAAATGCTGCTCTTTTGAACTTTCTAAAAAAAAAAAAAACATTTCAACAAAAATATTAAGTTGCATTGTTTAAGAATAAGAAGAAAAGAGCAGAAAATCGTCATATTAGAATGATTTCTGAAGGATCATGTGACACTAAATCTGGAGTAATGATGCTGAAAATTCACAGGAACAAATGACTTTTTAAATATATTAAAATTACAATTACATTAGATTAATGCGATTAATCGCATCCAAAATAAAAGTTTGTGTTCACATAATATATGTTTGTGTAGTGTGTATCATTAATTTGCATATATAAATACACACACATGCATGTATATATGCAAGAAATATATTCATGTATATATTTTATATATATTTATTCACAATTAATATTATATATAAATATTTGATATATTAATAACACATTTTTCTGAAATATATACATGCTTGTGTGGGCATTTATATATACAAATTAATTATACACATTACACAAACATATATTATGTGAACACAAACTTTTATTTTGGATGCGATTAATCGCGATTAATCATTGCACATCCCTTCACAAATACAATAGCATTCTTTTTACACTATTTTTGGTGAGCATAAGAGACTTCTTTTAAAAAACATAAACAAAAATGGTACTGACCCCAAACTTTTAAACAGTAGTGTTCCCACCCATCTTCCGTCCTACTCTTTTCGAAACTTATTTAAAAGACATCTTTCATACATAGACTACTATTCAGGGCACAGTCATTGTTTTATTCTCATCTAAAGATCGGATCTTTAATATGTGAAGAGTTCAAAGTTGACTAATGACTTTCAAATACATTTATTTTTGAATGAACAGACGTGACCGTTCTGAATGAATGTACCGGTAGGAGCTGCAGTTTCCATGGGAACTGCTCCCATGTCTTTCCGAAGGCGTTCCAACTGCTCCTGTTGTTTCTGACTCTGAGCTTCAGACTGCGGATGAGATGAAAGAATTAATAACAGTCAGACTTGACCTTTTCTCATGGACCCAAAAGGGGACATGCTAGTGCAATTTTTATTTGCTTTTCAAATGAAAAAAAAAAATGTAAAAATAAAAACACAAGCAACAAAAATATGTACTTTTGCAAGACATGATCAGTTGATTCATGACTAGAACATCAGCCCACACCAGCGATTACTCACCAGCTCTCTGTGCAGACGTTCATATTCAGGGCGATACTCGCTGTAAAGACAATAAAACATATCAACTGTTTGTAGAAAACCATTCATTCATCTTCTAACCTACAGTATATCTATATTGCCTATCTATATATTTATTGCCAGCAGCCATATCACCCTGTAGCCAAACACTGGTTGCCCACTGAAGCTAAGCAGTGTTGAGCCTGGTCAGTACCTGGATAGAAAGAAGTGCTTCACCTTCTGAGAATATAGTTCCCAATATTTATACAGTTAAAAGATGGCTGTGTCTCATGTGACCTTGTTATTTGTACACTCTGTGACTATACAAATCACAACATGTAAATAGGAAAATGTTTGCTTATTTTGTCACTTATTTGGATTAGTATGCTAGCTGTAGCCATTTACATCCAGTCTTTATGCTAAGCTAAGCTAACGGTGGGTGCGTCAGACAGAGTTACAGCATGCATGGAGATGAAAAAGGTATGTATGGACTTATCTAACTCTGGGGGATATGGTGAATAAGCTAAAGTCCCAAAAAGTTGGACTGTTCCTTTAATAGGTGTCTACTGTCTACTTTAACTTTTGACCATTACATCAAATCCAGCTTAAGATGTTTCTGGGCTTTTTTTATGTTTCTAACTGTATACAGTTGTAAAATTAACATAACTCCGATTGTATTTGTCTGAAAAAAGAATGTCATCTACAACTAGGATGACTTGAGGGTGAGTAAATTATGGGATAATTTTCATTTTTGGGTGAACTATCCCTTTAATAATTTTAAACGATTTAACGATATTAAACGATAGCGACACTGGTAGAAAAACTAAAGCCATTGAAGTTCTATAGACCATTTTGCAAGATGTAAACAACACTGGTCCAGAAACACTTCCTGTTTCAGTTTGTAACCGTTTTCTTTATTTCGCATGTAAAGAAAACATCTTAAAGATGTTTGTTTAACTTTTTGATTCAGTTTTATATGTTCTGTTGGTTGTATTTTATCCCAGCTTTAATGTAGTGTTAAAAAACTGAAACAGGAAGCGCTTCTGGACCAGTGTTGTTTACATCTTGCAAAATGGTCAATAGTCTGAGCTTAAGTTAGAATTTCATAATTATACAGAGTGTTGGGATACACACGTTTCGTATTCTTTAGCAGCATCTGCAACCTGTACGAACAGTTCATCAAGCCCAGAACCTGTCACTGCAGACACACCGACAACCTACAGGACACAAAGAAACGTTCCTGCATAAGCATTGGACTGAGAGAAAAAATTAAAGTCACAAAAGAGTGATTGCAACTGTCACTTTAAAGCCCAACATTACATTTCAGACACTGAGAAAGCCATAAATCTACATTCATGTCTTGCTTTTTTTATTGATGGTTGAGGTTCTAGCCAAGTTAAGCTTCCCCATTATAATGGCTCACACTACCTGTCGATTTTACAGAAACAAAACAAAACTGAAAGCTGTGGTTGCCAGAATAATTCTGTAAAAATAGTCAAAATGTAAACATTTACAGAACAACCTGTACATTTTAGAATTTAAAACTAAATAAATGTTATTAAATAACAGTTAAATCCACAGAATCTTGCGCTGACCATCAACACTTACTTATACTGACACCTACAGGCGTGAGTCAGTGCAGCATCACGCTAAAATAAAGGTTTACAGTAACAGACGCTACTGTTAATGTGTTATTTATAGTGAGCCATGAATGGTCGGTTTGAAACTTTTCATGATAAACAACAATAGCACTGACATTACAAACAATTCAGTAGTACAGGCCACTCGAATAGCATATAGATGTAAAAAAATGTCCCCAAGGATGCGGGTTTTATGACATCATTGCATACAAAAGTCATTCCATTTCATTGGCTAGGCACCAACCATTAAAACGATTTTACATCGGAGCTGTGAGTGAAAATTTTTGCGTACAAGTACACGTATTTGTTGTACAAGTTCTCAAATTCACATCTACATGCTCTCAAGTTAAACTACTATTTACCTTCGTGAGGATGTGAAAATTGTCACGCTGAATATGCATGCGAGTTGGCAGCTTACAGGACTATGGCTTTAAACTCACCCTCAGGTTGGTGTAGAACTCATCCAGAACGAGACTCATAGAGCGGGTCAGGTTACTAACGTAAGACGTCTCCTGATTCAAAGCGTCCTGGAACACCTCAAAGTCCTGCATCCACTCCACCGCAAAACTGTGATCAATGATGTCAGTCTGATAAAGGTGCAGAAAAAAGACAAAACACTGATTTGTTATATTTAAAATATACCATTTAAAAAAATATCCTGATGGACGAGATTGTGTTATCCACCAATGACAATTTTTTTGAACCGTGAATTTATTCATATTAAACCTATTTACTAATATAAATAGTACTAATAATATTAACAACTTTATCTAAATGTAAACAACAAATGAGTAAATGTGTTCATATTTATTTACATACCAACATTATACATGTATAATTAATATTAAATGAATATCAATAAAATAAATCAAATTTGCTTGAATGCATAATACAATGTATACATATTGTCATGCTTCTAGATATCAGTATTTGCAGTTAAATATCCCTAATGATTGACCACAGAAGATGAGTTTGACAGCCTTTTCTTACCTTGTTCATGGCAACTATGAATGGTAGCTTGGTCTTGTAGAGGATGCTATAGGAAAACAAGACATTTCAATAAGATCTACTGAAATCGTGACATAATACAGTGTGAATATAACACTGAGAACACAGCAAGTCTCCTAACTATTCTGCTTTAAATCACATTCATTTTTTTTGCAGACTTTAAAATCTCAGAGATATTTATGGAAGCTTGTTTCTGCCACAAAATAAGAAAAAGTTAATTGCAACTTTTTATCTCACAATTGTGATCTGCGAATTAATATTGAAAAACCAATACATATTAAATAAGTCTGAGCTCCTGACCTGCAGGCGTACAACATGTTGGACATGAAGGTGACCGGATTCACACTTCGAGACGTATCCAACACATAAATAACCACACAGGGAAAAGAAGAGGCCTAGAAAAGAAACCTTGTGTTTATATTCAAAATGTCCAAATACAAATGCAATATCATTACTAAGCGTGAATGACAGTGAAGTACCAGTGTTTCAGTTATTATAGTTCCAGATGCCGACCATGTGAACACCTCTATTTGTCCAGGAGTGTCAATCAAAACATACCTGCATACACACACACAAAATGATTCACACATGCAATAGAAGCACTGAGAAAAAGACACAGATCTCATCACATCTAGAGTACTGAACACAAACTTACTGGTGATTACTTTGCTTTTTCTCAATAAACTTCATGACCTAAAAGAGGGCACAGAGAAATGGCAAATTAGAACAGAGGAATGTGGAGGAGAATGTGTAAAACAGTGACATCTATTGGATCCTTCAAATGCAGCTCTACCTGATCGAATCGTGTCGCAAACAGATTCAGAGATGTGACGATTCCTCCATTTGGACCTAAACCATATCTGTCTAAGAGTCAAAGACAATCCACTCAGATGAAATTAAATTCAACTATGGATGCTTCTACACGTTTTGACCTTGGAATTTTGATTTTTTCCAGTCATTTGTAATTCACCGAGCATGCACTTATTAAAGGGATCACAAAAAATAAAATGATGTCATCCTTTACACACACTCAAATTTTTCCAAACTTTTTGAATTTCTTTTGCTGAGCACAAAGGAAGACTGGTAAACAGTTAACATCTCATCAGTTGATGGGCTGCACTGACTTCCATAGTTTGGAAAATATATATACTATGGAAATCAATGGCTACTGTCATCTGTTTGGTTATCGACATTCTTTACAATATCTGTGTTTGTTTCTCTGATATTTCAAGTTTTCAAGTTCTGAACAAGTTTGAATCTGTTGTTAAAGTCTACCGTGAGGTTTAAAGGTTTAGTAAAACCAAATAACAGTCCATGCCGGGTGAAAATATGCACGATAATGATGGTAGACAGCACAAGACACATGTTTTCACACTGAAAGGATACTGTTTCATGACTTCCTTGTAATTGACAGTGTCTCTGATATCTGTAAGGAAAAGCACAATCAGACTTCATCTTTAACATTAATGCAATTATTACGATGCTGCTAACCAATCATGAATATTTATCCATAACAATAGCGGCTAATGTGACGCACCAATGTTGGCTGGGAATGGGACCTCATGAACGGCAGGATCGAGATTGATGACATATGGAGGAGTTTTCTTGGAGTGCAGGTAAGCTGTGAGCCTCTGATACAACAATATACAGACATTAGTAGCTATTCATTAATTGATAATATCCATTTTAAATTGATTCAAGTTAATGTTTAAACTACCGGATTTTTTACGGTATCACACATAACACTGAAATAATCTTTAATGAACCTAGTAACGTTAAGTTACTTTATTAAGTATAATTTATTTAACTGATGTATCTGAAGTAAGTCTTACCTGCACAAAAGTTGTTTTTCCCGACCCTGCCATGCCTAGAACTATGAGACACACCGGTTTCGCTTCTGTATTCTGTTCATTAGCTGAACTCTGGCTCGGTGCCGGTTTATCATCTCGGTCTTCTTTACATTTATCATCACTTTCATACGAAGGTCCATCTCCGCTGTCTGCTGCTGCAGTCGCCATGCTGCTGCTAGTACTGCTAGTAGTACTAGACACTTACCGTAAAGTAATGTCTACTGGCGTAAAATGACGAAAAACATCCTGTCGTTATTACTTATGACCTGACCCCAGATGGCAGCAGAATCCATAAGATTTGTTTGATTTGATAAAATCAAAATGTGACTGACTGAGAATAGGATTAGTGACTGAGACATTAAAATAGTTCTTTAAAACTCGTTTTTTTTAAATGGGTGAATCATAAAAATATCTGGATCACATTTCATTCTAAAATAAATAAATAAATAATTATTTAGCAGGCTAGTACTTAACTATAATAAACAGTTAAGTAGCAGTTTAGTAACAGACTAAAAAAAAAATTCCCAACAGCAATAACTATGCTTAATTATGATATCTCATTGTCCGACCATGTATAGTACGATTGTTGGCAATGTGCGACTTACTGTTTTTAAGTGCGCACTTGTCAAAGAACGACTGTTTTTAAGAATTAATTATGCTGCTATCCACCTGTGAAATAATAATAGTACTGGTACACCTGTAATAATTATGGATATGGCAATTTTCACAATATTCTGAATAGTCTTGTAATATGTTGTATTATGAGCCAGTCTCTTTTTAACTTTTATATTGTATTTATTTATTATATTGTTATGCTAATTATTATATTTATTAAGTATTTCATCTGAAATGTTTGACGCGGTTTCGAGCACAACATCTGTCTTGTATGCACGCTCGCTAGATTACAGGATCTTTTAATTTTAAATTTTATTTTATTTTTTTTTTTAATTTTTAATTTGCCTATAACTAGTCGATCACGAGTGGCTCAACAGGTAGATCTATAGATAAACTCATCTTTCAGGCATTTGATGTGAGAGCATGTGAATTGGGTCAAAGCACCATAACGCGCAACCAAACCATGTCACTAAAATCACACACTGCACCTTTAAAAATGTCTGGACGAAATCTTTTCCATTATATATTTTTTTACATTACAATAATAAGAGTGTTAATATTTCTATTTCGATTTGGGGGTGACTTTGATTTCCCATTTTCCCTGTTACTGCTTTTGTCATTAGCTGAGTCTGAGAGACCTGGATCAAAAGCATTTGCTGGCACCGTTTGTATATGCCAAAAATAGCCTTTATATATCTTGTATATATCAACACAAACATGGACGCTGTGTTTTTTTTCCATACGGCTCTGCACTCTCTCAAGTCAGTGCTGCATTAACACACTCGGAGTCTTCTGAGGGCAAACAGCTAGCGCTAGGCTAGCTAGCGTTCTGGGCCTTCAGTTGGTTTATACTACACATTCCTCAATAAGAACAGAGCTGTAGGGAGCCAGGTTAACACAGTCTATGTGTATCATTCAATTGTGTGAGCAGATTCTTTACATAAAGGTGTCAGGGCTGGTGGCTCTGTGTAAGCTTGCCTCACATTCTAGGTGTATGTTTGCTGATGTTACAGTTTTAGGACAACTAATACCAGACCAATCAGAAGTACTGTCAGTAGAAGAGAGAAATATATTCCAGTGTTTAGAACTGTTGACATTCTCTTTAACAACTATCGGCGGACAAATTTTGCTCACATTTCAGCTGTTTCCTCAGTAGTCTTTCCTTGGGGATTCTGATGACAGATTTATTGTTGTTTACTGATCTAAACTTTCAAGAGTGTCGGCTCATATTCGTTGTTACTGGGTCTCATGTTGAGAACTATGGCGAACCTTTTGGCCGACATTCAGTATCTGAGTGAAATGTCAAGAACATGACCTGCCATTATCTGTGGGATTGTTTTCTCTCTTCATAAATAACCATGTGTTTTTTGCACAATATCTAAAGATATCATTTTTCATTGTGCATGGAGGACAGTTCAGATAAAGTTTTATCAGTAAAATATATATCCATTACTGAATGATGCTAAATACTAAATTTGCAAACCTTTTACCCATTTTAGTGTATTATTTAGTTGGTAACATTTTACAATAAGGTCCCGTTAACATTAGTTAAAGCATTAGCTAACAATGAGGTGTATTTATTATTCTTTGTTAACATTAATTATTAAAAGTAAAACTATTCATTGTTTGTTCATGTTAGCTCAAATCCATTAAGAAATATTAACAGATACAACTTTTGATTTTAATAATGTATTAATAAATGCAGTTAACTAGTATAAACAAATAGAACCTTGTTATAAAATGTTACCATTTATTTATTTCACAATATTTTTTATATGTTTTTATATGTTTATATGTTCTGTATTTTATATTTCTGATAATATTTAGTTTTGTTGAGGTTGACGATTAACATTTTCTGAAGTTAAGCATCATTCACTGATCATTTACTAGTGTATATATACTGTATAGTCAACACAACCACATTTTGTGATGTTTATGATTAAAACAAGAAGAAAACAATTCGCTAATTAGCTTAGAAAAATAGACTTCATTCAAGATATAGCACAAAATCGTCCTGAAACTATTTATTAAATATATATATATATATATATATATATATATATATGTAAAGTATGTGTAGCCTATATATATATATATGTATATATATATATATTTCCATGTACAGTATGTGCATCTTTTATTTGTTTAACACACTAAAATCAGTTTCATTTCCCTTGCACACAAACCTGATCCACGTTACACTCAGTATTGATAGTTTTGGAATATCCTCTCTAAACACACCCGAAAATCATAAATACAATAAATCAACGATTTATTTTGCAGGTAATGCATCGGTGGCTTTGTTTAAAGGATAATTTGCACTCCAAATGTGCTTTGCAGATGTGCACGATTACAGACTGACAGATACGGATGGCTCCGTTCAGAGACCCCCCTGGTCTCCGGCGTCTTCCGTAATGTTCTGAGTAATGGAAAATGAAATCGGGCTTGTGGTTTAGATTCATTACGAGCAATCTGGAGTGGGAAGAAGATCCCTCTCGAGTGAATCTGATACTGAATGTTTTATTCCTTTGTTGCTTATCTATTTCATTCGGGTCTGCTGCATGTAGATCTATGGAAAATGTTATGTGACCTGATATTTGTCTCATTTATGCGCAACATGAGGGTGGGAAATAGTAATAGTGATATTTGCTATTGCAAATCTCATTATTATTAGTAGCACTGATGAAATGTGGTTTGAAAAGGCCCTGTAACCCTAAGCATAAGCAATAAATCTTGAGTTAGATGCGGAGATGGGTTTGTGGCTGGCATGGCACTCGTGCTGGGTTGACACTGTGGTTAGAGGTCGTGAACTTGAATCCCATTTAGGTTATGTCACTGTTCGTTTGATCTTAGAATTATAGCCTCTAAGGACTTCTTCTCAGTGCTCAAAGGTCTTGTCGGTTTAATCAGATTTTGGAGACAGTGAAAGCAAACATGTTGTCTAGCGAAGAATCTAAGGGAAAATGAAAAGCTTCTGCCGGTGACCTTTAAACTGTGATCAAAGACCCTAAAAAGACAACAGACGTATATCAACACGAGTTCGCTAAATGTAAAAACGTGTCACAGACTCAAGCATATTGTAGCTAATATGATTTTCATAACCTGTGTTACTTTTCTTGTTTGCCAGTAAAAATATTTAAATATCCTTAAAGTGCCCCATTATTCTTTTTTAGATATTTCCTTTGTAGTGTGTGTAGCTGTTTTTGAATGTAAAAGATCAGTAAAGTTTTAAAGATCAAAGTGCACAATAAATATTGGTCGCAGGCAGCCAATGAAGACCATATAGGCTGGCATAATGCAAATTTGCAACATAGGTTCATGTAGTTCAGAATCAATTGTTACTTTTAGGAGACAACGTTGTCTACTTTTTCACCCTCAAACACTGTACACTCTCAGAAAAAAAGTTACGAAAGCTGTCACTGGGGCTGTACCTTTTCAAAAGGTAAACTTCTGTCCATTTTAGGTGCTAATATGTACATTTGAGGTGCTAATATGTACATTTTATGTGATAATATGTACATTTTAGGTGCTAATATGTACATTTGATGTGATAATATGTCCATTTCATAAGCTAATATGTCAATTTTAGGTGGTAATATGTACATTTTAGGTGGTAATATGTACATTTTAGGTGTTAATATGTACATTTCAGGTGCTAATATGTACATTTTAGGTGCTAATATGTACCACTAAGGTACCAATATCTAGCCTTTGGATACAAAAGTGTAGCTTTTGAAAAGGTACAGCCCCAGTGACAGCTTTTGTACCTTTTTTTTCTGAGAGTGCAGTTGTAGCTGAGGCCTGGAAGAGTTTGTCAACATGTTGAGAAGATGCTATTTTCTGTGCTGCGAAAGGAAATCCACTTTGCATGAACTTCCAAAGCATGAGGACTTGGACTTGTATTATATTTGATACGGTAAAACCGACGCCATCGTTACTGTTTATTTAACTGTGTATTCAAGCGCTGAGAAAGTGCTCCAGATGTGAAATCCAGATTTGGGAATGGTATAGTTATATGAGTACATTCAGGGACATCAATATTTTCGAATCTGTTTTGTGATTTGCGAACTGTTCCCCCACTGGGTATCGTTCAATAGTGATGTCAGAGGGGCGATACCAAAAGAAGGCACAAAAAACACCCATTATTATAACCTCAAATATGCTGTATTGAAACAAGTTCATACTTATGTCTGAGGCAGGGGTTTCCAAACTTTCCCAGATTTGATGGAAGCACTGAAGTCATTGTCGGCAAACAGCCAAATGCAACTGTAATAGAACTGCAATGAAAAGAAATATGCGATCATTGCATATAGTTAGGCCCTGCACCTTATATAATGCATTTTTCTTCATAGCAACCCTTGTTTTGTGTATAGTGTGCACACATTTTGTTTGACCTTGAGCGTTTTGAGAAATCACAGCATAAAATATGTCTAATTGCTTCCTTAAGAGGTGCCATTTGATACTGGACTCCCCCTATGGTTGCATATCCTTACATGTAAACACGTAATTTCCTCTTGTTGGCGGGAGGCACTCGTCCATGGAACAGTAGGTGTCCGATTCATGAGAAACCTGCTCCATTTGTTTTTCTAAAATGTTGTTTTCACATTTCAGAGCAGCTGTTACATTTTTTGTCGTTACACTAATGGATCTGGGAGCATTACGTGTATTTGTCTTAATTCAGCGGATGATATTACTACGAGGTGCTCCAAGGAAAATATTACTAAAATGTATGCAAATTTATGTATGCACTTCATCAAAGCTCTGAAATCTCATTTACATCCACATTTATATTAAAGGAGTAGTTCACTTTAAAAAACAAAAATAAAACAAAAAAACTTTTGGTGATAATTTACTCACCCACATTTCATCCAAGATGTCCATGTCATTCTTTCTTCAGTCAAAAAGAAAATAAGGTTTTTGATGAAAACATTCCAGGATTTTTCTCCATATAATGGACTTTATTGCTCTAAGGTCCAAAAGACAGTTTCAGTACAAACTGCAAACTCTTCAAAGGGCTTTAAATGATTCCAGACGATGAATAAGGGTCTTATCAAGCGAAACAATCGTTCATTTAAAAAAACAAACAAACGAAGTTTAAGTTTTATAAGCTCAAATGCTCACCTTGCTCTGTTCTGTGATGCACGTTTGTGACTCTCCTGTTCGAACTCGTTTATCAAAATGAACAAATCTTTTTTGTGTCATTTGGTTCTTTCAAGGAACGAAATGACGAATTGACTCAGGAAAAGATTCGTTCATTTTGATGAACGAGTTCGAACAGGAGAGTCACACAGAACAGAGCAAGGCAAGCATTTGAGCTTATAAAACTTAAACTTTGTTATTATTTATTAAATGAGCGATTGTTTTGCTTGATAAGACCCTTAATCATATTCTAGAATCGTTTAAAGCCCTTTGAACAGTTTACACTGAAACTGCTTTTGGACCTTGAACCGTTTGGTTCCCATTGAAGTCCATTATATGGAGAAAAATATTGGAATGTTTTCATCAAAAACCTTAATTTCTTTTCGACTAAAGAAAGAAAGACATGGACATCTTGGATGACATTGGGGTGAGTAAATTATCAGCAAAAGTTTTTTTTTAAAGTGAACTAAACTCCTTTAAAGTGACCCACCATATTTTTTTTCAGATATTACCTTTCATGCAGTGTGAAATATAGTTGTTTGTGAATGGAGAAGTTCTGCAAAGGTTAAAGTGCAAGTTATTCTCACCTAAAAGAAAGAAATTAAGAAATTCCAATCTCACTCTCTGTTTGCATAAGGCCAGTCTATATACGGTCTTCATTGGCTGCCTGCGAACAATGTCTACTTTGACCTGCCCTCAAATACTCTAGTTGTAGCTGAGCCCTGGAAGAGTTTGGTTCGTGTTGTCGACATGTCGCAGATGCGGTTGTTACTGTAACTGCGTATGAGGGGCTGAGGAAACCTCCGGAGCTGAAATTCAGATATGTTAATGGATATTTCACTTCTGACACGGTAGACCAATCACAACAGAATGGCCATCTGACCAATCAGAGCAGAGCAGGCTCTCAAAGAGGTGGAAAGGTGGTCCAAAACAAAATTAGGAACCCTTAAAATAGCATAATAGGGGCACTTTAAAAAAGAAAATCATCATTAACATCAAAAAAACATTTGTTGTCATAGCTAAACACAACAAGTGAGTGTAAATATGCGGAATAAAGAATGAAAATTGAAAGCTTAAATTGGACACAGATGATATTCAGAGTACAATGACTTCAGTTTAGTTTTTTTTTTAGTTTCTCACACAAAGCTATCAAATAGGTTCAGACGACTTGCTAGATGCTTAGTTAGCATAGACTACATTTAAATTGCTTTTGTAGTGTCCTATTTAGAGCTTGATAGTGGTGGTCAGTGAACTGTTGTCATTATGAATGCGACAGCTTGGCTTACAACATCCCCTTGTACGATGAAAGAACCGCAGCCAGTCTGCATGTGCCAGATCTTTCTAGCTGACTCAGTGGTTTTGTTTAGCAGTAAGCATTTTAACCGGAAATAGCTTCAAGAAAAAAATGACTGTAATGATGACACATTTATTGCTGCTCTTGTATTCTCACTGTAGTGCTTGTCAGTTTCACCTCGTAGCGTGATTTTAAAAATCCAGCACAGGATGCAAAACCATAATTCCTTCGTTTCACACAGTTAACCTATAATCAAACAGGATATTTGCAAGTGGTTTTCATTGAAACTACTGCCCACATGTGATGCACATACATGCTTTTCAACATGGCCCTCTATTACTGCACCTTCACAAGCTCTTCATGTTTTGCACAATGACAGACAGGAAGCACTCAAGATATCCAAAAAGATGTTGAGGCAGAGCTGTGGAGTGATGCAAACTTCACACACGAGGACCTTTTGTTATTACCAGGGAATTTCCTCACAGCTGCTAGAGAGGGACTTTCTTCACAGCTTAGTGAAAGAAAAACAAGACACTCACCTCACTTTGCTCTACAAGTTTTTTTCCTTCCCAAATGGAGTATGTTTAGCGTTAAATTGAAATGTTTTGACGGATAATTTCCTCGTTTTCTGGGTTTCTCGGATCTCGTTCTCTGAGTTTGGAAGGGTGTGAAATTTTGATTATAACCTAACCTGCACATGGATGTCTTTCCAAAGCTTTTCTCACTTTTAAACCAGACCCTGATCCATAAAATGTTATTATCTTAGCCCAGAACACATCTGACGTCCATGGAACTCCCTTAAAGGTGGTTCAGATTCAGTCATGTTGGTTTTTTTTATTCTGCCATCAGATATGGCGATAAGATAAGACTTTGTGTTTAGTTATTTAAGACCTTCTAATGGCTCTTAAAGGCATAGGCCACCCAAAAACTAAATATTCAACAGTTGAAAATTCTGTGAGGGTTTAATGTCTATTTAGTCAAGTTAGAAACATGTTCACAAAAATTTCAGTCTGTTCCTTACAGGGACAGATGTCAGAAATGTATTTGACTGTTGGTCAAGGAGTTTTGATAGAAGGTGATAGTTCACCAGGTATGTAAAACCAGGGTTATGTTCAATTCTGTTTAGTTTCACTGTGTTTGGTTTCGTTTTCAGTCAGAATCTTGAAATCAGGAGATTTCCCCTTAGTTACAGAAAAAGAAAGAAGAATAGACACAGAACTCTCTGTGAACTGAGAACCAGTGATCCTGATTCACATATCAAGTCAGCAGGTTGTGGGAAGTGATATGCGTGTCTATATAAGTGAGAGGAATGGCTGCCAGGAGGAATCCGAGAACAATAGTTGCTGAAATGTAAGACATCCTCTTCTGCAAAAAAAGACCACACCTCTGGTGGGAAAGATGCTCAGATCAGCAGCGTTCACACTCATTTACCAGTCAAACCAGTCAGGATCCAGTGTGTCCTTGGATAAAAATACTTAAGTCACAGAGGTTGTAGAACACGTCAACGGATGTCCTCACGCAAACCAGGGATCTTGGGAGTTGCTTCCACTTTGTGAAACAGGCTCTGATAACAAAATGCAAGGCAATTAACTTCCATCTGGTGTTTTGTTGTGATTTATTGCATAGCACTTCCTGTTGTTCTGGAAGTAATCGTTCTTGACGCATGGCCCCAAATTGATCTCATATGACTGTTTTCATTGACAATTTAGGGATTCTTCATTCATTCATTGCAAAAGGCTTTGTTATTCAAAGTCATTATGGGCTTATAGTGTCATATATTTCTCTGCCTTACTATATACCACATCACTCATGTTTAAGAGTAGTTAGTTATAAAAAAGTGGCTCGAAATATTAAAGGGATAGTTCGTCAAAAAAACAAACAAGTTTTGTTATCATTTACTCACCATCATATGACATCTTGACACGTGAACACAAAAGGACATGTTGTAGGGACGCAGAATATTCAAAGTTCCAGAACGGACTAAATAGCACAATAAAGTAATCCATATGATCAGTGTATTTTATGGCAAGTCCTCAAGCCATAGTTGAGGATCAGGTGAAATTTAAGTTTTAAATAGATCAAAAAATATCAGAAAATGTACTTCAAGCACAAGAAAATACATTTCCAATTCCAAAATACATTTTGGGTGAATGCAAATGTACTTAGATTTGAAGATTTATAATGTCTCTAAATTACATTATGAAATATTAGTAAATTAAAGTAATTGAAAATATATTTTTGCAAATCCCTGTTAAAATGATATTAGCAATATTGCCGTTTTTGTATATATATATATATATATATATATATATATATATATATATATATATATATATATATATATATATATATTATTTTTTGATATATTTAAAACTTAAATTTCACCTGATCCTCTACTATGGCTTGAGGACTTGCCATAAAATACACTGATCATATGGATTACTTTATTGTGCTATTTAGTCCGTTCTGGAACTTTGAATATTCTGCGTCCCTACAACATGTCCTTTTTTGTTCACGTGTCAAGATGTCATATGATGGTGAGTAAATGATAACAAGACTTTTTTTTTTTTGACGAACTATCCCTTATATAACTAACTATATATATATAATTACTTAAGTTCATGTAAAATTTTTCCTAAGTTAACATCTACTTTTTTGCTTCAGGAGAGATTGAAAATGGGTTTGAAACTACACGAGGACAGAAATGACAGAAATTAATTATCAGGTGAACTGTTCCTTAATCCTGATCTTTCACTTTTCGGAAAACCATTCCAAAACTTACACCAAGTGGATGAAGGATGGGTAGCTTAGTGGTTAAAAATGTGGGTTGGTGACCCAAAGGTTGTAGGGTCAAACTCCAAAAGCGGTAATTCATTAGCTGCCACTGTTGTGCCCTTGAGCAAAGTAGGCTACTTAATTTTGGGTCGCTCCAGATGGATGTAGTAAAAATGAACTGTATACTGAAACCTTTCCACAACATGCAATATCAGTGTGGCAACACTCTTACACAGTGTTTTATTTCTATTCAATCGCACCATTGTAGTTGCTCCTCTTAACTGCTCACCATCGATTTCCCCTAGACTTCCTTTCTCAACTGATGATGTCAGCAGACCTCCCTGGTTGCCTCATTGTTTATGCGTGGTGGAAATCTTATGCTGCCCATTGATGGAGGTCAAACAAAGGACAGGGTCTGTTTATTTTTCTTCCAGCCAGCCTCTCCACATCATCTCAAGAAGCATGGAAGGCACTCGCCCGCTGGGATAGTCGAAAGTGATGCCTTGTCTCTCGGCAGCCATAAGGGATTTCAAGCATTTGATAGATGAATAGTTGGCTGTAATAATTTTTCAAAAATCCATTTCTGCACAAAACTAACAGTAAATTATCAATGCTCTGACTGGACAAACCAGAAGTGTCCATAAAATGGTGTCTTGTTTCCATTAACTGTGTGTGTGTGCATTCAACAAATCGTGGGCTGTGCATAGTGTCAGCTTCATTGCTATGGTCAGAATCATGAGGAATGGAAGGTTTAGCACAATGCCCACTGAAGCCTCAATCAAAAGCCGAAGTAGTTTTATTAGTGTCTTTGTTTAAAGGGATAGTCCACCCAAAAAAATAACCAATCAGTTTCAGGTTCTACGGAAGAGGATTAGGGCCAATTAAAGTCATTATAATGTGCGATTAAATGCGTTAAATTTCGAGAAAAAAGTCGAAATACAATCTTGAGAATAAATTCATTAAATATCGAGCATAAAGTCGTGTTTCGAGAAAAAAATCGTTAAATTTCGAGAAAAATGTCGAAGTGCAATCTTGAGAATAAACTCATTAAATATCGAGAATAAAGTTGTTTTGTTTCGAGGAAAAACTTGTTAAATTTCGAGAAATATGTTGAAATACAATCTTGAGAATAAACTTATTTAATATATCAAGAAAAAAGTCGTTTTGTTTCAAGAAAAAACTCGTTAGTTTCGAGAAAAATGTCGAAATACAATCTTGAGAATAAACTCATTAAACATCGAGAATAAAGTAGTGTTTCGAGGAAAAAAACGTGAAATTTTGGGAAAATGACGAAAAACAATCTTGAGAATAAACTCATAAAATATCGAGAATAAAAGAGAATCGAGAATAAATCATAGAGAATAAAAAATAGAGAATAAAGTCCACCCAAAAAACAAAATCACCAATCAGTTTCAGGTTCTACGGAAGAGGATTAGGGCCAATTAAAGTTATTATAATGCGAACATAGTACACGTTATTCTCTACATTTCATTTCTAACTTTTTTCTCGAAATGAAACGATTTTTTTCTCGAAACACAACGACTTTATTCTCGATATTTAAGGACTTTATTCTCAAGATTGTATTTCGACTTTTTTTCTTGAAATTTAACGAATTTAATCTCACATTATAATGACTTTAATCTCGAGATGGTTTTAGGTTTTTTTTATTGCTTGGCCCTAATCCTCTTCCGCAAGTTTACCACCGACTTCCATTGTTTGGGATAAAAATACTGTGGAAGTTAATACAAACTGTTTAGATATATCTTCATATAGTGAAGATATCTTCACTTATGAAAGTCATACAAGTTTAGAACAACACGAGGGAGAGTAAAATACTGAAAACGAATACATTTTCATTTTTGGGTGAATTATCCCTTTAAGGATGCCTACTCACTAAAGAAAGCTCTGATGCTGTGTTCGAAATAATTCTGTTTGCAGAAAGAGAAAGAAAATCTTTCTCACTGTGACCTGAAAATCTCCAAGTAAACTTTAAACTGAGTTGATTTCTCAATATAGGCTTTTGCTCTTTTTGTTTAATATCCAGCTCTCATCACATCAGTTGTATAAGTGGTGTAATGTTATACCTGAGATGTTAAGGCCTTCACCAGAAACGGGTTGGAGAGTCACATCTGGAGAATAACTCTCTACAGCAGACACTGGATTTGCACTCTGGTCTAGTGTGGTGTGTGTCTGAGGCACTGCTCTGTCAAAGCTATATAAAAAAAGACTCAGACATCAAGAGATGTATTTTGACAACAGCACCCGTGACTCAACTCCCTGTCCGTGTTTGACATACTGCAAAGGACTTAATATAACCACCCATCATTTCATAAGGCAAACAATTTTTTTTTCTGGCCCACAAATATTTTTAAATACATTTTAACATATTTTTTATGACATAATTAGCATATATATATATATATATGTGTGTGTGTGTGTGTGTGTGTGTGTGTTTTCAGCTTCCAGAAATTGTGTATGGATCTTTGCAACATGGGGCGATGCAATATCATGCTGAAACATGGTAATGATGGTGGATGAATGGCAAAACAATGGGCCTCAGTATCTTTGTGCATTCAATAAAATGCATGTGTGTTCATTGTCCATAACATATGCCTGCGCGCATGCCATAACCCCACTGCCACCATGGGCCACTCGATCCACAGCGTTGACATCAGCAAACCGCTCACCCACACCACGCCATTCACGCTGTCATTTTCAATAAAAAATGAAAATACATATTGGCATATATATAATTCATATTATCTTCTTATTATGAAACTAGCTTTGTTCAGTTCTTTGTGTTCCTGGTTCTTGCATCTGTCTTCCTTAATTGCCTTATGATGCGTTAAAAAGTACTTCACAACAGTTAAAAAGTCAATTCTATAGTATGAATTTGGGTATGAATGAAATTCGGTCATACTATATGCATGTAGGTAACGCTTCCTTTTACAGTAAAGTACTTACAGTGTACTTACAGTGTACTTACCTAGAAAGTACTGGGTAATATGGTAAGTACATGGAACAGGGTTACGTTTAGGGGCACGCATTGTGCATTTTCGTGCAAATTTATACGCGAAAATGAGTTTTTACGGGCACATGATAGGCAGTTTTTGCGTGCATTTGATACGCAGTTCATTTGCATATAATTCACACGCACACCATAACACTAATTTTACCCAAGCGTATAATACACATGCACCTCACACCACTACTAAACCTACCCTAACGAACCATATCCCATGCACATAAAAAAACATTTTTTGCATATAAATTGCACGACAAACACACTGCGTGCAATAGAGATGCATTTAGTGCTATCAGGTTGTTCTTTCTTTTTTTTTTACGAAATATATACGTATGAATGCCTGAATGGTTCAATCTAGGGCCTCATAGTAGCAATGATTTCCTTGGAGGAAAATAAAAAGAAATGTTTTCCTTTTTTTTTGACTGTGTAAAGAGTAAAGCCATTGCTCATAGTAGTCCCTGGTGGGAACTGCCTATTTATCCAGAGGAGATGAAGCCCATGGATACAGAAGCAGAGAGAGAGAGAGTGTGTGAGAGAGAAACAGACAGTGCAAGGGTCAAAGAGTTCATTTACAGGGAATAAAACACAGTATTAGTCCTGTAAAGAAACAGGAGGTGGGCATTGTGGGTAAGAGAGTTGTAAGGGTGGAGAAGCGGGTGAATGGAGACAGTGGGGTTTAAATTTCCTCACCAGAAAAGGAGATTAACACTGGCAGAGTCTCGCTGCCAATGCGGAGAGAGAGAAAAAAAAAGAGTTCCCCACATTTGGCTGAACTTCATTCCATTGTGCGGGTTCAGATTTTCCCAGAGCATATTTTCACCAGGGACAGACAGGGTACAGTCCGAGGATTTGTAGTACTAAAATGTTTCATGTATAATGTCTGCTTGCCGTTAAAGTTCATGTTTTCTATTTGAATACATTTTAAAATGTTATTTTTTCCCGTGATGTAAAGTTGAATTTTAAGCATCATTAATCCAGACTTCAGTGTCACATGATAATTTAGAAATCAGCCTAATATTTTAATTTTATTCTCAAATCACAATTCTGATTATTTTTTATTATTTTGTTATTGATTATTTATTATTCTCCGTGCATGCTATTTGAAGTGGTGACCATAGACCTGCATTATATGACTGATAGACAAGAACAGTTTGACCTAAAAATATCAAAATTGAAAATACAGTGGAAACATGGACACCTCTTGGATGCCCTTGAGGTAAGCTAAAACATATCCAAAATTAATTTCAAAGTGAGCTATCGCTTTAAGAACAGTCCTTTTAACTTCCATAAGAAGTAGTGTACTGGACATCTGGAGGGTGATCTGCCTTTTTATGAGATTGTATCTTTCAAGTTTTATACACATCCGTGTAAAGCTTACATCAGAGTGTGAAGTGTTGTGAGTGTTTCCGTCTGCATCAGTTTACAAATGGCAAACTGCGCTATGACACTCAAAACACTACGAAGCTCCTTTTGCTAATATTTAGTGAAGCTGCCCAATTTAGACCATCGCTGTAGAAAAGGTCTGTTTACATGTTGTACAGGGACAAATTGTTGGCCTTGTTGTCTTGAAATTCAACATGTGGACAATGGTACAAAAGGAGTAGGCCTACATAAGCAGCCAGTCTTATCACACATAAAATGTTTAACTAATGCTGCATAACATATCCATTTCATTGAAAATAAGCAATCCCAAAATGCATTGCAAGAAGCTCAGTGAAAGAATTTTTGATTTGCAAGTACTGAAGATTTTGGATTTTGTTTTATGTAAAATACTTTTATATGCTGAGGTATCGAGTCATTAGCACGTCAAACTACACAAGCATACAACATTTAATAGAGATGCTTTGGGATGCTAATCATTCTTAACTAGTGTCAACATGCAGCACTGGAGTCAGAAATGTTTGGTTAAAGCAGAGTGAGGAGTGGGAAGTTTGTGCTAAGTGGGAATCTCCACATCCGGGTTCTTCAACAGCCAGCTGATGTTATTGGTTTGCAGCTGCTCTGTCTGGAGAGGCACTAAAGTAGCTATAAACATGGACTAAAAGAGCTTAAAGAGGACAGCAGTTAAGCTGGGTTTATTGAGGTTATAAGACAGACCCCTCATGTCCATTAGCAACAGTATGACTCCAACAAAGACCATGGGATGTACTTTTCCAGTCTCATGTTTCCAGTAATGGAGGTGTAGCCTATTTACTTCATGGGTGGAAGTCACTGGTGAATTGACTCTGTATGTAAAAGGCCATTTTAAAACAAAGCATCTGTATTTTCCTGTATGCTCTCAGTAGAGAATGTTTTTGTGTTGTATGAAGGTAATCAATGCCTAAAAGATTTGCATGCGCAGGGAAAGATTTGTGAAAGTCTACATACGATTTCAAGCTTGAATTAAATTTTGAAGCATAATCGTAAGTGTATTTCATGTATTGAATCTAAACTCAAACTAACATTGACCTGTATTCTTCTGACTTTCATTTTTCCACACTTACTCTTTTGGCATGCTTTTTTTGTTTGTTGTTTGTTGTGTTGAACACAAAAGAAGATATGTTGGTAATCAAACAGTTTGACGTAGCCATTGACTTCCATTCAGAAGAAAAATAATATGAAAATCTGTGGATACCGTCAACTGTTTAGTTACCAAAATTCTTCAAAATATCTTTTTTTTGTGTTCAACAGAACTCAATAAAGGTTTGAGAATGAGTAAGTGATTTTGGGTGGACTATCCCTTTTAAGGGATACTCCACTTTTTTTTGGAAATAGGCTCATTCTACCACTCCCCCAGAGTTAAACAGTTGAGTTTTACCGTTTTCAAATCCATTCAGGCGATTTTCTGATATTTAGAAGAATATCAGTAACCAGACAGTTTCTGGTCTCATTGACTTTCATAGTATATTTTTTCCTACTATGGAAGTCAATGAGACCAGAAACTGTCTGGTTACTGATATTCTAAATATCAGAAAATCGTCTGAATACATTCGAAAACGGTAAAACTCAACTGTTTAAAGGAGAACTCCGGCGAACAATAAACCTTTGTTCTAATAAAACATCGGAATCTCGTCAATCGTTCCCTGAGGATTGTTTTCATGATAATCGAATGTAAAGAGTTTTATCTCTAAAAACTGTTTAGCGTATAATGCTAGTACTGGGGGCACTGACCAACTGAAACGAAATCGCTAGTTTATACCACTAACAAGGCTCAAAGGTTCTATAAGTGATCCTGGGAGTGTTGACGTTCGCAATATTTCCAAACAAATCGGAGGCTAGCTAGACCCTACCTCCTCCGCATCTCATCTCCTCCCCCTCCCTTCCGTGCTTCCTGAAATAATTGTAACCGTCGGACTGGAAGCCCTTCTGCCGCCGGAGTTCTCGCCATCGTTCAAAAGCTTTGCTACCGATGTAAATTCGGAACTTCGCACGTTCTTTATCCGACTCCTTCTTCTTTTTAATTTGTTCTTCAGAACGACGTCTCTTTGGTCGTGTCTCGGGCATTTTTCAAACTTCCCTCTGACGCTCGTCTCTCCTTCACAAACACACACCCTTCATGTGCACGCGCACTAACCCCCAGACCCACCCTCAAATACTTCTTGTCAGTGATTGGCTGGAACACTGTTTGTTAGGTTTCGTGGTCCGGGTAAGACATGATTGTTTTTGTTGCCGTTTGTGGAGCCTGTGGTGTTTACAGAGACCGCGTTTTTTTACAGTGTGTTTAGGGGACAGGCAGCTAGCCGATAGTGAGGAGACGTTTGCTGTACGTGACAAAAAATGTTTTGCCTCGACATCGCTTATAGAACCTTTAAAATAGCCCCGCATTAACGCAGTAACATAACAAGGCTCCATACATGCAAAACGAAGCATTGACAACTTTGTAAGTGTACAGACCGTTTAATAAGAACATAAGTTATGAAGACCGTTCACTTCGTGTATACATTCAGAAGCCATCTTAGGAAATAGTCTCGATAAGTCGATCCCCGAACGTCGTGATGAGTGAGCTGAACTGTATGAAGTTCAACGAACTTCTGAACTGTATGAACGACGTTCGGGGATCGACTTATCGAGACTATTTCCTAAGATGGCTTCTGAATGTCTACACGAAGTAAACAGTCTTTATAACTTATGTTCTTATTAAACGGTCTGTACACTTACAAAGTTGTCAATGCTTCGTTTTGCATGTATGGAGCCTTGTTATGTTACTGCGTTAATGCGGGGCTATTTTGAGCCTTGTTAGTGGTATAAACTAGCGATTTCGTTTTAGTTGGTCAGTGCCCCCTGTACTAGCATTATACGCTAAACAGTTTTTAGAGATAAAACTCTTTACATTCGATTATCATGAAAACAATCCTCAGAGAACGATTAACGAGGTACCGATGTTTTATTAGACCAAAGGTTCATTGTTCGCCGGAGTTCTCCTTTAACTCTGGGGAGTGGTAAAATGAGCCTATTTCCCCAAAAAAGTGGAGTATCCCTTTAAGTCAAGCCTCAGTAAACTAAACAACATGCTAGAATTTTATAGACAGATCATGATGTTTAGACATTTTTTCCCCTTTACGTGAATTTTAGTTTATGTTGACGTAGCAACCCTTAACGTAGCGTTTTAGATGTTTTTATTTTGCATCAAAATGTTGTGGTACAGGCCTACATACAGTATGGCTTTTGTCTTTAAAATCCAACCCGATCTCACGACCAAATCGTACGAAATCGACGCATGATTAAAAAGTGTCTAATTCGTACTAATTCATACAACCTCACTCGTACTAATTGGTACGATTTTGCTAAATCGTACATATTTTACGAATTGGCTAATTCGTATGAATTCGTACGAATGACCTACTTACCCCGCCCATAAACCTAACCATCACGTGGGTTTATACAAATCGTACAAATTCGTACGAATCAGTACGAATTAGACACTTTTTAATCATGCGTCGAATTCGTACGAATTGGTCGTGAGATAGCGTAGTTAAAATCCTATAAGTCATAATCCCGAATATAAAATAAAATGCTAGCATTTTAGAAACCGATCATAATATTTCTAGTTGTTTTGTCTCCCTTTTGTGTGAAAATGTTAACGTATACACACCAGTGGCATTTAGATGAAACACCCAAACTCGTATTTTTTTCACAAGCTTTAAAGAATGCATGGGTTTTCCCTGTGGCCGAGTGTCGTTTGCCAATGGGTATGAGTATACTTGCATATTTCCGCTGTTATTTAAACACAAGCGCTGGTGTGTATGTCAGTGTTATGATCTGAACTGTGTGGGGAACGTAGCCAAGGATATTGTGGGGAGAGAGAGAGCTGAAAATGACAAAAACACTGGTAGAGGCAAACCAACATACAAAGTCAAAACAGCTGAGAGGATGGTGTGGCTGATTGAGATGGGATTGTCTGAACCACAGATTGACGGCAATAGTTTATATCGTCCGTCGACCGATGAGAACTGGCCTTTTTTTGGAACGATTAACGCGAGTCTCAGACCTCGTGGTCATCCCGCGCAGTGAGATTTGTAAGGTCACTTCCTTAAGTAAAGCCTGAGGAGTCACTGTCTGACCAAACGCCGCCATAAATTATCGTCTTCTGCGCGTGTATGTGCGGTGAAAGTGCATAACCTTGGGAAAAGTGGCTGATGTCATGGAGTGCAATCTCCAAATGCTCAGCAGTTATGTGAATTTACTGCCAGTTGACTCGTCTAAACATGTTTCTAATAAACCACGACCTGCCACAATTGCCGTCGTAAAAGTTGTCATGTCACTTTGCCCCTCTTTTGAATGTGAAAAGGTTAGCGGTCCTCTCTATAAAACTGGTAGTGGTCATGTCAGTCTCTTGTCCATTAGTAACCATAAAGAAACCTGAGACTGAAGGAAGTGCATGAATGGCACTTTTTTGTTACCTTGTTAAATGATTTTCTAAATGAAAATGGTAAAACTGGAGACTCACACCTGCAAGAAACAAAATGACGGTTTCACTAGTTCTAGAAGCTAGCTAAAGAACAGCCGAAATGCATAATTTTCCTGTTATTCCGGTAAAGTTGCTTTGAATCTGCATTGTAAAGCGTTATAATGGCTTGACAAACTGAACTTCCATAATGTTGATCTGTTCCAGAACTTAGTGAGTTCAAGTTGCCTTATATTTCACCCAGTCCTGACCTGGGATTTGACCCCGTATATGACCTGGTTTATTTCCAAGCTCAAACTGCACCGTTTATCTGCATTCAGCATTCCTATAGCGCTTAACCGCAAGCACTATCAGGAGCGACAAGAGGTGTTGCCTTCTGAATAATTGCTTTCTTGACCTGCTTTGCTGCTTGTCTTTAATGGGACTGATGGCATTGTAAAAGCAGGGAGGTTGTGATTGCTCTACCTTAGACGGCAGGCCACATTCCAGATTCTCCATATGACAAACATATGCATGAGATGCCATTTAGAAATCTGCTTCTTCAATGCATGTTGGCAGAATTAGACACATGCACTCAATGCCAATGGAGTGCAGAGCGTAAAGTCTCCTATTTGAAGTGAGAAAAAGCGTCTTCAGCTGAGAACACTAACAAACACAGATGATTTGTCAGCCTCAAAGAGAATTTACTGGCTGAATTTACTTTTCTGTACTGTACAAAAATGGATGTAAGAAAACAAGAATGGGTTAGGAGAGGTTTATGCTTAAAACCAATGGGGCGAAAAATCTGGCAATGCAACAAGGCTACATAAGATTGCTTTAATCGTTTACTCACCTTCATGTCTTTCAAAACCTGTATGATATTCTTTCTTCCATGAAACACAAGTCGGGAAGATTTTCGGGGAATTGTGACTCAGCTGTGTGAATCACCTTTTGTTTTTGATATATGGAAAAGACTTGAACATCCAGTGAAAACATCCATCTACTTTTGTGTCTCACGGGCGAAAGACAATCATGCTGGTTTGGAAAGAGTAAAAGCTATGCACTAGCTATAAGTTTCTTTGTAACTACAACTAACTTTCATTAAGTATTATACCACTATCTGCTTAATATCTGCTAACACTTTATTTTGATGCTCCCCAACAGACATTCAACTTGCAAGTATGTCAACTTAATTAAGAGAAAGGACGCCGCCATCTTACTCCGACGAAAGTGACTTGAACGCACATGGAGTCGTAAACGCGACTTCCCACCTTTTAAATAAGAACTTCCCAGGAGGACTTAAACGCGTATTCATATTTTTAGGAATACATGGCAAGGATGTTTGTTAGTACAAGCACTTAAAATGTTTAGTTCTGTAATACTTGCTATGGAAGTTATGCTTATACTTACAGTGATTTTGCTGGGGGTCATTGGGTGCATGTTTATTTGAAATTACCCCAGCAATTGTAATGAGTTTTTTTGTACAAATAATTGATAAAACATCTGCCAACGTTTAGCTTGACCCTCCCCTCTCTGTAGCATATACTTTGAAAATTATCTGATTTTCTCTTTACTCTTGCTAACTATTTTGCATCTAATTTCTCTTATATTCCTAGCAAAACCACACAAACCACATATTTTGGTTGCAGAATGATGTTTAAACATAGAGAGAGAGACGGAGAAAGACAAAGAGAATGTGCCTCTGTCTTTTCTGACATGCGTGTGCTCCGTGTGTGTGTGTGTGTGTGTGTGGTGGGGGGTAGCTGCTGCTCAGCATCTTGTTTGTCAGGCGTGGCTGGGGAATAAAGTGGGCAGAGCTTTAGCATTCCCCGCTGTAGAGGCAATGCACACAGCAGCCAGGAGTGACGCACATCGACTGCATTGGGGAGAGACTATCAAACTCACCGCACACAAGATGCCTGAACTAACACAACATGAATGTCAAACAGCAAATATCAAATCATACTTGGATTAGTTTACCAACTTTAGTTTTACTTTTTTTATTGCTTGGTTTATATTTTTAAAGACTAACAACTAACAACTAATTGGCTTAAATTTTAAAAGTTTGCCTATTTACATATGTATGCACATATGTATTCTTTAATTTATTTGTCTATGAATGTATTTGTTTATTTATTTGTCATTTATATTTATTGACTGATTGATTTGTCAATTTATTGATTTACTGGTTACACTTTATTTTACAGTACGTGTGCTTAAAAGTACTGGTAATAAAAGGTAACTGCATGGCTTAAGGTTAGGTTTAGGGGTGTGTTCAGGGTTAGTACATAGTTATTACCAATATAACCCAAAAAAGTGCTACCGATGTACTAGTGCATGTTTTTGTACATTTTACATTTAGCAGACACTTTTTATCCAAAGCTACTTGCTATATGTCAGGGGTCGCACGCCTCTGGAGCAACTAGGGGTTAAGTGTCTTGCTCAGGGACACATTGGTGTCTCTCAGTGGATTTGAACCCAGGTCTCTCACACCGAAGGCATGAGTCTTATCCACTGTGCCATCACCACCCCTTTTACAAAAGTTTTTAAGTGAAGTAATTGGACTGAATACAAATTATCATTGTTTTCAAACAGGTTTCAAAAACTCCAACCCCATCCATCTTCCATCGCGCTTACAAATAGTTTGCGTTTGAGTGAAAATTGGACATCTCAACCACTCAAACCACTCAAACAATCTCCGCACTTTTCAGATTCTATTTTAGCACTCTTCAAGGTCACAAATCTGGGAAAGCATTATGGATAAAAGTAATACATTTGGGCAGAATAATATTTGGAATTATTAACCACCTGTTAAATGTGTAAATCTTTCATGAACAGCTGCAAATTTTTAAAGCTCTGCGTTTTTTTTTGTTGTTTTTTTTTGTAACTGCACAAAGCTGCTACTGTTCTCATTACTCTGAGCTCTGAAACTCAACTCTCAAGTGGCTATTTTTAGCGTGGAAAACATCCCTAAAGTATACAGCACTTTTACGATTTTTCATTCATCTCCAGCTTGTCAGCTTAAAGTGACCAACAGTTCCCATGACGTCATCTATGAAGGGCCAACGGGTGGTGTGTGTCTGTAATGCCACCATTCTGCCAAGAAGTGAAGTGCTTTTGAAATGCATCTCATCCCATTGTTCCAGCCAGTTCCACGGATATCCACAAGTCGTTCCTCAGAGAACTGCTTACTTTGGGTATAATGTCTGTGAAACATCCCTAAAACTTAGCAGAAAACCCTAGCATTGTAGCTGTAACTTATGCAGGAGCAAACACCCCTCACATTTTCATTTGATAATGTAGAAAGTGATCTTTTATTATATGCTCCACATGTGCCTCTTCTGGTCTCTTAATTCCTGAAGAACACAATGTAAGAAATATGAGTTAGCTTCATATCTAATTGGCAATATGTTCTGTATTTTTGCGATTAAGGGTATGCATTTCGACACTTAGCATCTATGATTGAGATGATCATAAACTGACCTTATAAATCAAAAGCTGTTGGTATAGGGAAATTCATTTAGCTTGAGTTTTATCCTAAGAATCCACCAACATTTTGATACAGTATCATTACGAACTCCTAGGATCAAAATACATGCAATATTTTTGGCAAAGACAAGAAAGGAATCACAGGGGGATACAAGTACAATGTTACCCCCAACAGTCACTTTGTGAAAAAGCAAGCATTTTTTAGGCTTTTATTGCCATGAAGTTTGTCAAATAACAGTCTGTTTAAAATTTACTTTGCTGCCCATCTATTTTTTTCAGTCCAGTGTTTTATCATGAAACTAGTTACACATAGCCTCTTCTTGGTTGAAAAGTAAGGATTGGAGTGGGAATAAATGGTTGAGATGTTTGTAGTGTGATTTAAGGTAGCTCTGAGATGACCTCAGATCAGTTTCTGTTTATTCTGGATCGTCTCATGGTGAGGGCTGGCGGCCACCCACATGTGTGACAGATTTAGTTTGAGCCTGTAGGAATCTCTAGAATATGAGGCGAGAAATGTCATTACTGGCCAGATTTTCAATTAGACATTCACATTATTGACTGCGGCTGGACACTTTTCACCATGGCTGGTTGAAAAAAACCCTCAAAACTTATAGAATGTACCTCTGATCTTCAAAAAACTTTATTTAAATAGACTTTAGTCAAGGTAGACACCATTTATAATTAGTTTTTACAAATGAAAACAAGACTATAAAGGATTGATTCGCAGTCTGTTGAGCTGTCTTGAGGTCCTAAACTCATTTTGGTGAATTGGTGAATTTAGTGAACTCATTTACATTTTGCTGAATTGGTAGCTAAATCTAATAAATTCGTCAAATCTGGGGTGCGTTTCCCGTACAACGACGTAATTCACTGTTTCACTACCATAGTACGATGCATTGTTGGAAAAATCTACTAGCTAGTCACGACTGTTTCCCGAAACCCACTGTCGCAAAGTATCGTTCAACCACGTTGGTTTCGCGCGTGGTGGAGTTATAACTACTTTTAATGAAACTGTTTGAGATCCAATTAACACTAGATTTGTTTTATATACATTGCAGACATGTCATCTGAGGACTATTTCTAATTGTTCTCAGTTGTTCTGCTTTATTACCAGACTCAATATTTGGCTCGTTATTACAAAACTAAAAGATATAAATTCCATTTGTATGAATTCTAAATAAAAGGCAGTGGTTGTACTGAATATCAGCTTGCTTATTTTGCTCAAGATAAGGATTTATTACCTCCAAATGTGTTGCAATATAGAAACGATGCCTCTAACCACAGGTCGAGAGCTGTCGTTCAAACCATCCAACTTTGCGATGCTGTTTGCGAATGTCTGTTGAAACGATGATTTCGGGAAACACCAACTCGTTAAACTATGCAGATAACGACGGAACTTGCGACTATAGTTGGCTAACGATGCTTTCGGGAAACGCACCCCCGGTTTGTACACTTTCATAGGATCTGCTTATGCCTCACCGACGGCTAAGTTTAGGGATGAACCTTCATGCTTCCTTCTGAAAAACAATCGTTCGCTTTCTTGCAAATCACATCGTACAAATGCATACGAAATTGGCACCAAATTTATGTTTTCTAATGAGAATGTCATTTTCAAAATTTCAAAGCACATGGTTTTTAAAGTGTTGGTTCACCCCAAAATAAATAAATAATTATACTCAATTATACTTAAGTAAATAATTTACTCACCTTCAAGCCATCCTAGGCATATATGCCTTTCGTCTTTCAGCCAAACGCAATTGGAGTTACATAAAGAATATATCCTGGATCTTCCAAGCTTTATGATGGGAGTAAGTGGTACAGAAAAAAATAGATAGTAATTACTTTTTAAACTATAATCACTGGCTTCTGGCAACAGCCATATGCGAGACTAGTTCCGGCGGGAGAGTGACCTCTGACCCAACGTATCAACGTATGACGTATTGATGAATGCGGAAGCTCAGAGGATTGAGCAAAATAAAACACTTGTCACGAAGTAGAAGTCTAAAATGAGAATTTTTAAAGAGAAATGTTGCAGGAGAATAATTGCAATAAAACGTTCATAAATATTTTAAATAAATGTTGCGCTCATGCAGTCCATATAGGCAAACAACGTGATGTCATAAATGATAGGAAACCTGTAGGAAACCCAGCAACGGGGATTATTAGCTTCTCTTCCATTTTCTCGAAACTAATGTTTTGGTAGGAACAAAAGTTTACATTGTTGGTTTGTTGGTCCAGAATCAGCCAGCGCGAAGGACGTCTATATTCCAATTGGTTGCTGCCGTTTTACCACTGAACCGCGTCACAGCTCACTACCATAAAGTTGAGCTTCTTTCAACTTTTAGATTGATGCTCAAAACGTGGCGCCGATGCATTTGATGCTCCTTGCAGCTGAGAAAAGCCAGCTTCCATTGAAAATTAATGAAAGTCGGCGGCTAAAACTCAAGTCACTAAAACTCTTTATTTAACTCTTTTGCGGAATACAAATGGGATATTTTTGATATCTTCACAATGTTCTTGATTAAAGTCTGGCTTTAGAGTTGTGTACTATCCCTAACCATTAACAGACCTGAGGATGCCACATGGAGAACGGCCTGTGGAGTGTGAAAAATGTACTAATGGACTGAAGAGTTTCCTGGACGTAGTGCAGTGAAACGGACCACACTGTAAAAAAGGAAAGCTGGCCTGACCCCCAGAGTCACATTTAGGCTCTCAGTGAATTATTTTCTGGAGTCCAGTTTCAAATTCCCACATTGGCTCCTAATATTTTACCATTGTTTATCAGAACTGAACTATAGATCCCTTTTGAAGGGCATTCTATATTAAGTCTTGGAAATGAATTAAAAAACACTTTACTATTTGGCAGAGAGGTTTGGCAGAGAGGCTGGGATATTGTAGCTTTTAACTGGAACAAATCCATTAGAAAAGTTAGAAAAATAAGAAGTTGGTCTTAAAAGTGAATTTGTTCCTTTACAGATTCCTTGACACATTCATTATGACGATTTTTTATGCAAATATAAAAAACAAAGTAAATGGCTTAAAAAGCTAGTTTTTCTGTCCTGTGTTGACACATTTTCTGTGTGATTTAGGAGTATGCTAACATATAGATGACCTCAGCGCCAACAGACATTTACTCCTCTACTGAGGGTTTTCTAAAAGTCACAAGCCTTTATGCTTTTCACATTTAAACCTCTTCATTCTTTTTCTCTCAGATAAATTGTGCCTTGGCTTGGCACAAACCTGCATTGCAAATCTACGGCCCATTTGACTGAATTATCCAACTGAGTTATCCTCTTCATGCACAGTAGGTCAGGATATATCAATGCTCCCTGGATTTACCATTTGAGTATGTTCAGAATGGCCAACCGCTTCCCGTAATTTTGACAAATGCAATAAAAAAAGTGTTATCGTGTGATATTTTTTACTTCTTTTTGCTGCATTATTTACCAAAGAGTGAAGTTTTTATTTCTGAGATAACTATTGATACAACTGCATACTGTTTCACAACATGCTAGTGTTACTTTTTCATTATAACCCTTGTTCTGAGAATGGCCAACTCCTTCCCAAATGCAATGCACCGTGACAAATGCAAGAGAATTAACATTAACATTATTTGATCGCACAACCAAAAGTTTTTAGGAAATTGAGTTGAGAACTGGATTTATTAATTTCTGAGACGATAACAGTTTAAATAAGTGCATGTTTCACGCTCTATTTCTTTTAGTACAGTGTGCACTAAGAAGCATGCTTACAGTATAACCCTCATTTCGAGCTGTCTTGGAGTTGATAGAGGTGCTGTAGACATATGTGAATGTGGATGTCATTTTTATGGGTTGTATCTGTTTCTCATTTGTCCATATATGTTACTAGTGGACAGCATAAGACACAGTCCTCAGGCGATGTGCACAATACCCAGTTGTGCTGCCATTTTTCTGGCAAATCACTCAAGTAAATGTTGTGAAACTTTGTTCTAGGCTAGCTGCCCGTTATTGGGTTTTTACTGGGGGGTTGTGTTGGATTAAGTCAAAAACTGTGGTTTTGCATTTGGACGGGCAGCCGGTGGGGCACTTTAGAGATGAGTCGTGGTGGAGGGATCGTTTTTAAAGAGACTAGGATGAAATAGGGCCTGAATCGAGCTAACCCTCCCATGACGACTTATGAAACGGATCAAAGCAATGAGTCATTCATTTCCTCTCCGGATGATTTTTCACTCCCTCATTCCCAGGGGTGTGTTCTAGAAGTTTCGTAATATTAAAAGTCTGTTTGCTGGACCCGCTCAGTTTAAGAAGTATTATGAATGCAATATGCTGCATGTACTTAAGGTGTTCAGCAAAACAATGTATGACAATGTGCTTGGCCTGTACAATTGTCTTGATATATCAACTCAGGCTGCCTGTTCAGAAGAATCTTGGGTAAAGCATGACAGAATGGGTAAGTTTCATATCTGAAGCTCTAAGCAGGGCAGTCATAAAACTTTTTCTGTAAAACTGTGAGCATTTGTGCCAACAGAAACAGTCTGAAGTCTCCTGCCAGCAGAACAATTTAATAGGCCTCTTCTCTAGGTTCAAGTCTGTTGCTTGTGAGGACGTGAGAATTCACACCTACACTTTTTTCCAGGTTGGTTTTGTTCAGTTGAAATGTAACAATGATGGGATGTATCATCACTGTGATATGATATTGTGAATAGTCTAGATCAGGAGTTCTCAATTGGATTTGTTTTAGAAACCAGATTTTACATTGGAAATCAATGACACAAAAGAAAACCAACAATGTTAGAGTAAAGAAATGTTTTTTTTAAATATATATATATATGTATATTATGAACTCCATAGTCCCTACACAATGCAGAGTCATTAACATGGCATAGGCTAAGGAAGACATTTCGGTTTCTAAGTGTCTCGCGAACATATTATACTCTCAAAAGTCAATAACTCACTACACAAAACATATTCATCAAAAACAGTGTTTATACTGGTGAAGTGAACCTCTATTTAATGTAATCAAGGTTACTGTATATTCTCTTTTATTTTGAGTAGTTTTGCTCATGGTTTTAGAGGATACGGGCATGTCAAATGAATTTGCACCAAAAAATAGATATTGATTGGCATTTGACATCAACATCAACAAGTGGGAAGCGTTTTCTCTTTTCTTTTAGCTTATTTGAAAATGTTCAATCAATGCATGATTATAAATGTTTTTGTCACATTTAGCATTTGTTTTTGGGCTGTGTCTCACCAGTTAAAAAACTACTGGGTTAGTTTTGCTCCTGATTATACAAATCATACAAAGTAAACAAAAATATCCTTAAAATCAAACACTGAAATTCATTTTGACCTGCATGAATGAACTCTCTACACCCGACAATGTGTAAAAAAAAAAAATACATAGGCCACTGTGTAAGAAAATTTCAGTCTCTAAATGTCTATTTAAAACTGTAACTGAACTCAAACTCAAGTTTTAATGTTCTCAGCAGTCAACAATTCAACATATTGTGGTCGGCCCAAACCATGCTTATCCTTGCTGAAGTGAACCCATATTATTTAGTGTAGCCCAGGTCATATTTTATTTTAGTTTGCTTAGTTTTATTTGTTTTTGAGGATGAGGGCATGTCATGCAACTTATATAACAAAAGACATACTTTGATGACGTCAGGAAAGAGCGTGGGCTCACGGGAGTTGTTGTCACTGTCAATGACAACCAGCTCAGCTCATGACATGACATCATCGTTTCACAAAATATACGGATACGGCATCTCTCTGTAGATTTAGCTTGTCACGAAGCTTTAAATGCAACCCCAATGTTTACCTGTGTCATGCTTTTTCTCCTGTCCCAAACCCTTCTCGGGTCATATTTTTTCACCCGTATTGAGCTTTACTGAGCTGGCTGTAGGAGTAGAACGTGCAGGCAAAGCGTAATCGTGGTTCATAACTATAATACAGACGAATATTAATATTTATATTACGCTCCTTCAATGAATGACCTATTTTAGAACATTTTTCATATATAGGGCACACCGGATTATTAGCACATAAGATATTGCAGTCAACGTTTGACCTGGTTTGCGTTATGCATCCACTATGTGCTAAAGGCTAAAGGGAATCTAGTGAGAGCGCGCCGCCGCAGGTGAGGCGTTTATTTAGTAAGAGCGCGCTAAAGCGGGCACGTACATTTGCAGCCTGACTCATATGAGAATTCAATGTGGGCAGCTCGCTAACAGCAACAGTTGGCTGTTTTGAATGAGACGACTCGGTTACTGTGAATGGGGAGCGCTTTATGAGCGAGCAGCACCGGAGACAGTGCGTCTGAGTGAGCGCTCGTGAGCGGGCACGTGATTTACACACATAAAAATACGTGTTACTTTTTTTTCTGCGTCGTTTTCTTTGCTTTATTGGCGGTAGTCCAGGGTTCCCTTTGTGTTTGGCGTGTTTTGCCGGGTTCCGCAAGGAAGTTAGAGAAAATATAGGAGTCAAATGTTATATGACGCCATAGACAGGCGATGAAACGGAAATATAGATACGGCCCGTGTCTTCGAATTAAACTATAAATTTCTCCGTATTTGAAAGTTGGTGCAAACTGTCGGGATAATGTGTAGACATCTAATAAAAATATATAACATAGATACAGTTATTTTTGCTATTTTTAAAGCAGAAAAAGTACATATTGTGGCTTTAATGAAAGACATTAGAATAAAAATGTGTGCAATATTGCTATTTCAGTATCATTGCGATATTAGATTTTATCAATATTTTAAATTCGTCTTTTGTTAACCATGTCAATTTACAAGTAATTCTCATTACCGATCTCTCAAACAAAATATCATATTATTCAGTGTTCTGGCCTTACATAGTCCTTGGAAGAAAAATAGAACAATATTCAGTGCTTGTGTAAGCAGGGCATGGGAGCAGTGTTTGCTATTAAAGTATTATCAATGGCACCGTTTGAAAGGAATCCAATAGTTGTTTAATCTCTCATGCTTTTTACAGTCGCCTGTCTAGGTATTCTGATTAGAACAGCTTGTTATCTAGATGTGGTCCTTGCATCCTTGCGTTTTGCATTTAGAGTGAGTGCTTGCTAAACAAAGCTGTAAAAATATGAAAAATATCCGGGGTAAATAATAGATATTTTTAAATAAGCTGTTTTAATAAGTAAATAAGTTGTATATATATATATATATATATATATATATATATATATATATATTGTCGTTGTTTCTGCTATCTGAAGAAATGAAACAAAATGCATCCACCATTGCTCGACAGATTTAATTTGAAGTAACAACATTCCAGGCACTTCTTGGCAACAAAGTCACATTCATTGCATAAGCTAAATGTTTTTTCAACAGCCTCCTTGAGGCAAAATTGACTGATTAAGATAGTGATGATATATTTTCTGTCTTTAAAATAAACATCTTCTGTACTACTTTCAGCTTTTTTTTCAAGGTGTTTCTTTTCTATTTCAGGATTTGCTCTAAAACAAGCATCCACACGAGAAGATGAGATGAGATCGTCTAGAGCGAAGCGATTTCCCCAGGAGATACTAACCCAGACTTCGGTGTCCTTAAAACTTTCTCTGCGCCAGCTACTATAAATCCACATTCATAAACTTTTGAAAAAAGCAGAAAGAAAGAAAGAAAGAAAGCAGAAAAATTACACTCTCTTGCCAGAGGAGAAACCACACACAAGTTCTGCTTCATGCTGGAATTTAAGCATACCTTGGCAGGACAGTTGCTAATAGAGGCCCCCCCCCCAACCCCCCCTCGACACATAGCGGCCCCCTCTGTTCTGGCTTTGCACTCTTCACCGTACTCGAGAGACGCCAGTGTAAGCGCACATAAATACGACAGCCCTCTGATTGCGGCTTGGGCCCACCGTTGAGCTGAAACATGCTGTGTAGCTAATCCTCCTCTCTGAGTTATAGCGCTGGCATGCTTGTGTTATTAGCTAGGCCTGATGACAGCTGGGAATGTGACAGGATTTCAGGTTAATGTTCCAGGCGCCCATGTCACGTCGCTGGGATGGTGAGCGTCGTTGAATGATAAAGGACTGGGAGATGAGACTTAGCGAGTCGTCACTGGCTGTTTTTGGCACATATCTGTCAGCTTTCTTGTTGCTGCCGCTCACTGACACGGTTTAGCGGTGAACTGAAGATAAATTTGCTGATTTGAGTGGAAGCGTATGAGATTCATTTTTGACACCTGGTTTATCATCTAAAGTTGAAGATAAAAATGCTTGCACAGTAGGAAAATGTCTGTAATTTAAGAAAAAGCTTTTAGCGTATAGGCTACAGCAAAAAAAACAAAAAAACTTTGCAACATTAACATTTTAAAATGTTACAAATGTTGTAAAAACATTTTATTATATTATATGTAATTTTACTGAAAAATACTGTCCAGTTCGTGTTTTTTGGAAGTAAAAATGAATTACTATATAATGTACAGTAAAAAATGTTTACATTGCAAAACATGACAAACAAATTTCAGGAGGAGCATGTTCAGGTAATTAACACGGGTGGAGAGCACTCCGCAATCAATGATAAGAGGTGTGTATAGATTCAGCAGTCTTACCTCAATCCATTGACATTTTAAAGCATCCCTCCAACCCCCTTGTCCACACTTCTAGTTCTAGCCATTTACATTTACGAAGGATGGGGGTACTTTGGATCCAAAATCGGAGCCCTCCCCCCTAACAGCATGCCAAATACAAATTCAACATTACTCCCTCTAATTGTATGTTAGTGTGAACTCCTGAACTAAACATTTTTAAATTAAAATGCATTTACTTTAAGCATGACTTATGATATTAGGTGTTGTCAACTGAAAAATGAATAAACAAATTAAGTGAGCTAATGCTACAAATTTTATATATATATATATATATATATATATATATATATATATATATATATGCGTTAACTCACTTAATTTAGATGATTTCTCTTTTCAAAAAACAAGACTTAATATCTTAATTAATTATTATTTCAAGCTTCTTAAGTAATTTTACTTCTCAAGTGAATCAAATAAACGTTCCTTGATTTAAGAATGTTTAGATATTTGTACTGGAAAACCACAAAAATACTGAGGAAGGAATTTTTTCCCCCAGTTTACAGAAAACAACAGTCACAGAATTCCCAGTATGAAACATCAAATATGTTTATATTTTACAGCAATAATTGGTTTATTTTCATTTTTGTTTATGTTTGTTTTTGTTAGTACATGACAGTTTTTTTGGTGTTACATTCCCTGTTATTTAGTTAATTTTGATCATTCTATTGTGTTTTACCCTGACGATTTGTCTTTGTGTGTCTATATACGGGTATTCGCCATGTTTTATGTCTCTCTGTTGTACTACCTGTTTTATTAAGGTAGTTATTAGTACATTTTTATGTATAAAGCAGAACTTGGTTGTTCAGTTAACTATATTAACGTTACATGATAAGCTATATCATATAAAATATACCAATATGCCATAAAAGTACAATGTTATGTTACTGGAAAAGAGCAATGACTTTTATGAATTCGTTTTTAGTCTAAAATACTGCACACAAATGTGGTGTGACTGTTTAGTGAATTTACCCTGGATGACCCTAAGATAACTGAAGCTTACGGTGGGATATTCCCTGATAAGTTTAGGTAAGAGAGTCTGTGTTCTCTTGATGATGCCAGACAACTTGTGTGTGTGTGTGTGTGTGTGTGTGTGATGACTGGCAGCTGTGATTAGTTAGTACTCTGGTGACTGTAAAGACTGAGTGAGTGAGGGAGAGCCTCACGTGATCGTGACAATTCAATGCAGATTGTTTCAAAGTGGCTTTACTGTGATAAACAAGAAAATAATGACATGGCAGCCATTATAGTTTCTAGATGTTTTTAGGGTGCTATTATTCTTCGCAAATACCATAATGTGTTTTATAGAAATGAAATGTTGTTTGTGTGCACTATATAATGATCATGGCACCAGTTATTCATAGCATCATAAAAAGTAAAGCAATATCATAAACAGTTGTGCACTATGTGCGGTATAGACTACTTCAGCATTTCAGCATGAAACTGAATTTGTGTGATGTATATCTGAGTGAAATGCTTCTTGAACAAGAAAAATGTAGGGCGGGTCTTGATTTTATCCACCAGGAATTGACTGGTTCTGGCTCTCATGTGAGTGACTGTCAGAAAAAAAGGTACGAAAGCTGTCACTGGGGCGGTACCTTTTCAAAAGGTACACTTTTGTACCTACAGGGTGCATATTGGTACCTTCATGGTACACTTTTGTACCTAAATGGTGCATATTGGAACCTTCATGGTACATATTTGTATGGTATCAATATGCACCCTTTAGGTACAAAAGTGTACCTTTTTGGGTAACACTTTAGAATACGGTTCCTTCGTTAATGAATAACTACACAAGAACTAATGAGTAACACAATATTAACAATCTAGTAACTATTATTAACTAATAAGAAACTCTGATTAACGAACTAGTAAGTAATAGCGCACAGACGAAAGTGGTAGTTCACTATTAAGTAATCAATAACTACTATTTTTTAATACTTCCCACAGAACTACTGAAAAAGTTTAATAAGAATCTAGTAACTACTATTAACTAAAAGAAACTCTTATTAACGAATTAGTAAGTAACAGCTCACAGATGAAAGTGTTACTAGATAGTTCTGTGGGAATTACTAATTATTTGGATCCGTATTATAAAGTGAAGATCATTGGAACTAACTAGTAATTACTCAAGTGTTACTAAAGGCATTTCCAAAAATCTCAAACGTTTGCACAAATCATGACTAGATCATGTAGTAACACTTGAGTAATTACTAGTTAGTTCCAATGATCTTCACTTTATAATACGGATCCAAATAATTAGTAATTCCCACAGAAGTATCTAGTAACACTTTCATCTGTGAGCTATTACTTCCTAATTATTTGGATCCGTATTATAAAGTGAAGATCATTGGAACTAACTAGTAATTACTCAAGTGTTACTACATGATCTAGTTATGATTTGTGCAAACGTTTGAGATTTTTGGTGAACTTTAGTATACTTTTAGAAAATGTCTTTAGTAACACTTGAGTAATTACTAGTTAGTTCCAATGATCTTCACTTTATAACACGAATCCAAATAATTAGTAATTCCCACAGAAGTATCTAGTAACACTTTCATCTGTGAGCTATTACTTACTAATTCGTTAAAAAGAGTTTCTTTTAGTTAATAGTAGTTACTAAATTGTTAATAAACTTTTTCAGTAGTTCTCTGGGAAGTGTTAAAAAATAGTAGTTATTGATTACTTAATAGTGAACTACCACTTTCGCCTGTGCGCTATTACTTACTAGTTCGTTAATCAGAGTTTCTTGTTAGTTAATAATAGTTAATAGATTGTTAATATTGTGTTACTCATTAGTTCTTGTATAGTTATTCATTAACGAAGGAACCGTATTCTAAAGTGTTACCCCTTTTTGAAAAGTTACCGCCCCAGTGACAGCTTTTGTACCTTTTGACAGTGCAGGTTGCCATCCCAGTAAACATCACCAGAGACAAGAGAAGTTGCAGCAAGAGGGAAGTTATGTTTGAAGATTATGAGGACGCATGAAGTGCACAGATAAATCATTTATTATGAATATTGCAATATTCCATTAAAAAAAGAATTGCCAATTTTGATTTCATGGTTTGATTTCACATGTTTGGATCATAGTCGTGGAGGGATGTTCTGCTATTAAGCAGATTGCAAGATGACGAGTTGCTTGAACTAGTTGTTTGTCTCATTTGGATGACTTATGTAGTGAAGTGGGTGCTTAAACAGCGCAGCAGAACGCAATTCACTCTTAGTGTTACTATAAATTTTTGAATGGGTATTGAAATCATTTGTATATAACAGAACCCTTAGGTTTAAAGTGAAGTTCTCTGAGTCATCTTTATCTGAACGTTCAGAAAAATAAATTCTGTCCGTCAGTGAAAAGAAAGGGAATTCATCCAGTCTAAACATCTGTCTTGGTGTGGGTGATAAATTCAGAGCGGTGTAACTGCCCCTCAGTTAAATAATTGACGTGGGCCAACTTTTCCAGACGAAAACACTCCGAGCAACCGTGGATATGGAATAAAGATAGTAGCCATCTGGACAGTGTTCAGAAATTCTAATGTGTAACCAGCTAAACTTCCCAAACCAAACACAAATCTTTAGGAGTGTTGGACACGAGTCAGTTCATTATCTCAGCTCTTGAGTTCATACTTATCTACTGGTCTTCCACAAATAGAGCTTAATGAAGCATTTTTTTTTTTAATGAATGTATTTGAACCTGATCAGCATATGTGGAATACATTTAGGCACGTTTACACCACTGTCTGACCTAAAACTCATTTCCTCCAAAGACGAGCTCCAGCGTTTAAGGTCTCGGCCATTCTGACACCAACGGGCGTCCTTGTGATTGATGCCAAACATTTGGAGTGGTTTAACCATCCCGGCTAGAATAACTAATGCTATGCCTATCCGATTCGAACAGAGTGTTTTGGATAGGCTTTATTCCAGATAAGCAGCCAAGATAATGGAACATGTTGCTCAGCTCCAGTGTGGGCAGGCTTGAGAAATCTGCTATGACCTGAGAGACTCTATGAAATGATTATAAAAATTGAAATGTATGCATCTATCTGATCTTGGGGAAAGCGAATGCAATTAAATGCTGATTAAAACAAACGTTTGTAGTAATTTAATAATAATAAATTGTTGATTGATTTTTAATGTTGGGTATACTTTATTAAATTGTAATAACCCTTTTGTTTTGTGCTGTTAACAAAATAAGTATAATATATTACATATATTATTAGTTATAATTAAATACAACATATTTCATGTTGCATGCGAAAATGCCTTGTTGATGCTAGAGGTCAGAGGAGAATGGGCCGACTGATTCAAACTGATAGAAGATCAACTTTGACTGAAATAACCACTCATTACAACCGAGGTATGCAGCATTTTTTTTTTTTTTTTTTTTTTTTTTTTGCTGTTAACAAAAGCTAACATATGTATGTATATAAAAATGTATATTATCATATTAATTTTATATATGAAGAGTTCAGATGCAAAAGCCTCTAAATGCCATTTGAAATTTTCTTCTAAAATGACCATTTTTATCAAGCTTGTATATTTAAGTTCAGTAATTTCACTTAAATGACAATTAATAGGTAATCTTCATTGCTATTTAAGTGAAATTACTGAACTTAAATATACAAGCTTGATAAAAATGATCATTTTAGAAGAAAATTTCAAATGGCACTTAGAGGCTTTTGCATCTGAACTCTTCATATTATATTATACTCTCTATATATACACACATATTATGCATATATTATATATGATATATTACATATATGTGATTTAATATTTGTTTCTTTTTCTGATTTTTTTTACAAAAACACTGTAAACAGAAAGAAATTTGTTTCTAATTTTATGAATATAAAAAATCACTTTTTGCTGTTAACTATAAACAGTATTTTTATGTTTTATATAACATTTTATATATAATTGCGATATTAAATTCCCCATAACACATATAGTTATGTGTTTTATAATTATGAAATGATATATAATATTATTTTTCATTCCATTTGCTAAATCATTTTGACAAATAGCTTCTTCCCATTAAATGTTTGAAAAAAAGAAACATTGCTCATTCACTGCTTGGTGGAATGAATGAGGTGTGGACAGTTTTAAATGTGAGAATGTTTTCCGGAGGGTCTAGGCTAGGTGAGTGTGCTCATGGAGTGCAGGTGCAGTCCTTGGGAAGGTTTGCTGTGGTGATTGATGCTGTGCCGGTGTGCGTGTGTGAAGTGTAAGTCAAGGGTTTTGCTGGGGGTCGTCAAGTGCATGGTGTTGTCGAGGTTGTAGCCTGCCAGTCTAGTATGGAGGAAATGAAATCACATAAGTGCCGCAGTGGAGCAGTCACCCAACTGAAGTGTTGGTTCTGCTTTTGGTCAATAAGGAGCAGCTGTGGCCTGACGAACATGCGCCTGTGTTTTGGTGGTTACCCAGGGTGAAGTTAATGCATGCTGAACTGCCTCATGGTCTCTTTAGATTAAATCAGAGTTGGGCTGTATAGTGTTTAAGCTTCTAAAGAAAAGTTCTGGCACCTTTGTTGATCTATGAATATTATACTACATATTTTAATGCATTATCATTTGGTTTTCTTGCATAGGCCTTTCTATATTTTTCTAAGAGTATTTATGTTTATATTCTTTGCATTTTATATCAAAAATGTATTGTGTTGATGAACTACTCTTTCATTTCCTATATAGCTTAGTCATTCTTACATTCTTTTTTTAACTGAGTAATTCCTGGTATGGTGACTATTGTTATAATAAAAAAAAAAATATTAGAGAAGCAACTTTGGTTTTGGACTCATGAGAGAGCTTCCAGTTACACATATATGCATTTATTAGTCATTTGATTGGAATTGTATAAATATACTACACACTTCCTCTGTGGCTTCAACAGCGTTCTTTGAAACCAGCTATAGACAACTATCAAGTTATTTCACTGGCCTATAGGACCTTTAATTCTACTGTGCTCAAGAATCAGCAGAAAAAGAGAACATCCGTTGAGTCAGTAAATGTTTTTTAAGGGGTGCTGGTTCCTTTTGTGGGACTTGAACGTGAATGGGTGTCAGGTTTCATTGTAAAGTCCTTCCTGTGAACCTCTTAACCTAGTCAGAAAGGAGTTTAAAGAGTGGATTGTGCATCTATAGAACACAATCCCCAAGTTATCACATGGCTCTCTGGAGTTCTGAATGATCAATATTAGAAAACTACACATGTTTATGTTTCTACAATGAAACTTGCAGTTGTCCAGTCTCTCTTCAAAAACTAAAATAGGTTCAGCTAAAAATGTTTATTTAATGTCCAATTAATTATGATTTGTTGAAGTAGTCATGCAATAAGTGGGACCATTATCACAAAATTGGTTGATTTTATGGTAACTCAAAACCCTGCTGACTTTATCCTATCCCTTACTTCACAACTAAACAGCACCTTGTCAAGTATTAACCATGTCTTTCCAATTCATAACTAAGAAGTTCTGTGTTTATGCCATCTTTCTTTCATTAGTTCGTCCTCTATGATATCTCTTGTGGACAGAGGAGAAAAACCTCTAAAGGTAATCATCAGCCAACATCCTGAGTCAATTAGCTGTGACAGGACAGAATAATAGGAGATTGCATTAGTGCGGTGAAACACGACTCCACCTCCAGGATTCGGGAGCCCCAGGTTTTTTATGGGCATCTCCATTAAAGGATGTAGTAGGTAGCACGCACGGATTCATGTTTGTTTAACAGGCGGATATACTTTATAAGCGGGTGAGAAATAGCATACAAGCTTACAATACATCATCATTTCAGGGTGGCATGCAAATATTGATAAAATAAGATTGAACAAACTTCTAACTCCAAGTAGGAAATTCAGCATGTTTTTTTTTTTTATCACAGGGACACTTTTATAGTTTTTGTTAGTTTGAGTTTTTTAAATATATATATAAGTTTTTAAAAATACTATCTTTAGAGTTTTTATTCATTTTTATATAAGTTTTAGGTTTTTTCAGTACATCTTGTTAAACTGCATGTAATGAGAAGTCTTTGACAGCTAACATTTTTTTTTTTATATTTTATTTTATTTAGGTTATTTAGCTGTAGTTTTAACCACATTGAACACCCAAGCAACCTCATTTCAACACCTTGACAACCACCATGAACCCCCAAGGAACTACCCAAGCAACTACCCAGAACACCCTAGCAAACACATAGGAATGCCCTGGCAACTACCCAGAACACCCAAGCAACTGCATAATAGCACCCCGGCAACCACATAGAACACCCTAGAAAACGCATAGCAACACCCTAGCAACTACCCTGAACAAATTAGCAAACAAATAGCAAGCAATACCCTGGCAACTACCAAGAACACCTCTGCCCAGAACTCCTTAGCAATCACACAGCAATGCCCTGGCAACTACTGTACCCAAAACACCCAAGCAACCACCCTAACAACTACCTAGAACAACCTGTCAACTACCCAGAACACCCTAGCAACTACCCTGTACAACCTAGCAAACAAATAGCCAGCAACACCCTGGCAACTACCTAGAACACCCAAGCAACAACATAACAATGCCCTGGTAACTACCCAGAACTCCTTTGCATTTTCTTACAAGTCGTTTTGAATAAAAACTGGTAAATCAATAAATGTAAATGATCTCTGTTATTCAGTTTAATTCTGCTTTGTTGTGATGGATCTGTATGGTTTCAGTGTATCTTCTCAGGACACGACAGACTCAGTCTTTACTGATGCTCTTTGCCAAATTTAGGCCAACTTGTTTTCACAAGGCAGCAGAAATTCCATCTGGATCCAATCGTAGCCCCGAGGTGCCTCCAATCCAAAGCCTTCTGGAGGTGTGTGCCGGGGTTTTGGCGTGACGCCCAAACTAGCTGATAAAACCAGATAAGGTTTTGTCCAAGATTAGGGCCAGCTCTCTTATTTTAGCCTAACTGGAAAATAACTCTTGGAGACGGCATTTAAGCTGTGGCTTGAGAAAGAAGGCAAAATGATAGCTCGGTTTTAAGGTAGTTCTCAAACAACAAGTTTTGTTTTGGAGAACGTGCTAACTTGTACAGTATCTGTTATATATGTGTACACCATTTTTACTTTTGGTGTTTTCCTATATTACACAGTGATTCTCTCTACCCTGCATTCGTGCCTCAGTTTTCCCACTGTATGACTTTGCCACTCTGGTCCAAACCCAAGCCAAACATCTGCTTTAATGCTGGAGGAAGTCGACAAAGCCTCTTTTCAGGTCTGTAGATCACGTGACTCGATGTGAAACAGTCTTGGACGCCAGATCTTTTCCACCCTTTTCCTCCATGGAGTAAAGGGAAAGAAAAGGAAGAGGCATGATTTGTTTTAAATATACAGTAATTAGTTTACGATCACCTACCAACCACCCAAAATGGTTGTAGGCATAAGGGTGATGCTCTCTTGTGTTTCTAATTAAGGTGGAGAATTGGCTCCCCATGAGCAAAGCTTTTTGTCAGCTTTAATCCTGTGTTTGGATCAAACGAACAACTGCATTGTTAACTTTGAGTGTGACTGAGGTCCGGAAGCAATGGGGGTCTGGTTTCCACTCATGTGCTCGTGGAAACTGTTTGGCGCGGTCCCTGCTGGTTTTACTGAAGGTCTTCTTTACAGCAGTTTTTTTCCCCTAATGAGCGAAGTTTAAGAATCGCCCTCCAAATATGGGAAACCTGGCAAATTTCAGGTCAGATTTTAGCATCACGCTCTTTTAAAAAATAAAGGTTCCAAAGGGAGTTTTTTTGCAATGGAGCCATAGAAGAACCATTTTGGTCAGAGGTGTAAAGAATACCCGAAAACCACACTTGAGTAACAGTACAGATACCTTAGACTACATTACAAGTTACAATGGCATCTTATAGCACTTTTCCACTTTTCCACTTCCACTCACTTATAGTACCACCTTGGTTGAGGCCGCATTACCACCTCAGCTGTGCATTATTTTCTAATATTTCAAATGACCGTCATCAATAATTCCTTATGTTCTTCACACTAAGGCCGTGTGTCCACAGAAGTGTTTTTCCACGCACCTGGCGTATGTTTTCGATTGTTTTCAATGGGAGTGCCGCGTTTTTTAAAACGGTCTTCACACTTACAAAGTTCTCGATGCTTCGTTTTGCATGTGTGGACCCTCATTATGTTACTGTGTTAGTGTGGGGCTATTCTGAGCCTTGTTAGTGGTATAAACTAGCGATTTCTTTTTACTTAGTTAATGCCCCCAGTACTAGCATTATACGCTAGTATTCCTACTATGGAAGTCAATGAGACCAGAAACTGTCTGGTTGAAATACAATGCTTTATTGTACAGTATCTTATCTCCCAAGTCTTTCTGGCAGAACTGAAATCATTTGGCGAAGTGATATGGAAAAAAGTTTCCATATGAAAGGTTCTTCATGGAAGCGCAGATGCTAATAAAGAGCCTTTATTTTTTAGAGCGGCTGAAGTCTTTTAACATATACACTGTCTGGTTTGTAAAGCAACAGTTTGGGATCGGTTGTGTTGTCCACTCAATATTAAAATAGTGCAGACGAAAGACAAAATTGTGCATTTGTCACCTTGGGACAGATTGCTCATCCTTAGCAATATTTTTGCATTTTGACCCAAATTCTTGAATCGTTGGCAGGTGTGGCCTACTATTTGTACTACAGTTTTTCAAACATATTTGAAACTTTGAGATGGAACTGTATATTTTTTCCCCTCAATGTTTAGTCTTAGACTTACTTTTCACCTCAAGGTGAGCAGACTTAACTATTCACAGATGTTTTTTTTTCTTTTTAGCTTCAAGAGTTGTAGAAGAGAAGTCTATACAGTAGGCGTGGAAGAGCCGCCTGAATTTTTTATTAGTAATTTTTTTGCTGTCCTCTTCACTAGTTGCAAGCAACAAAAATCAGCATGAGTTTGATTCTCAAATTATTTGTTTTGGGATGGTTCTTATTTGGAATCATTCTCAAACTCATGAGTTACTGTTTTAAGATGGAAACAGAACTGTTAAATTGAATATAAATGGTATGATACCCATCCCTAGATGTAACTACTCAATTTAAAATCAATTAAACTGAAATGAGAAGATGTTAAGATTATAGTAGCAGCTGTCAAGTACAATGGCGACAGCTTAAGGCTTGCCTTATCTCTTAAACACTGTGATTTGGACAAATGGGAGAATAATGCTTGAATCTAGTCTGTGTCTGGACGTTTTTAAGCATCAGAACCTTTGCTCTGTTTACATTCAGCTGGGTCCACAGTGGTGACTGATGGATTGGGATGGAAAACCTGCTGATAGAAACAAATGCTGAACTTAGCTATCAGTTACATTTTCCAACCACTTCATGGCCCCTTTAACACAATGTTTGCATTATTTCATTTTGGAGACAATTGTAAGCATGTGCATTTTAGACAGTTTCAGGCCGATCATGACATGCATGTACCACAGTCAGGAAAATATGGGAACATCAGCAATGACAGTTTACTTTATTCAGGTAAGGTACTGTTGTGTGCTAACAAGATTCAACAAGACATTTTCACCTGGCTATACCCAATTTTTAGATCTGTTGTGGTATTTATGCAAATTAGCACATCCGTAATTAGATTATGCACCGTTTGTCCATGTTAACAAAAAATTAAAAAAAATAAAAAACTGTAATACATTTTTTGTTTGTCTTGATGTAAGTGATCAACACATTCTCATGGTCATTTTCATGGTGATATCTTAAAATCTTTACCCTGTTCATGTGAGAAAATGAATAAATAGGCATATGAAAAGGTTATATTTGGGTCTTTTTTTCCCGAAACTTTCCCCTAATGGGATTCTTCTGGATTTTTTTTTTCCTTACCCGGGACATATTGAGGATACAAAATCAGTTGAGTCTGCATCTGTTGCAATTTGCTCAACCTTTTTTTTATAAAATGGATGGATGGATGGGTATTTAAGTAGGTGGATGGGTAGGTGGAAGGATGAATAGGTAAGTATTTAGGTAGGTGGATGGATGAATGGGTAGGTATTTAGGCAGGCAGATGGGTAGTTGGAAGGATGAATGGGTAGGTATTAAGGTAGGTGGATGGATGGATGGATGGATGGATGGATGGATGGATGGATGGATGGATGGATGGATGGATGGATGGATGGATGGATGGGTTGGTATTTAGGCAGGTGGATGGGTAGGTAGAAGGATGAATGGGTAGGTATTAAGGTAGGTGGATGGATGGATGGATGGATGGATGGGTACATTCACATTTACATGTATTATTTAGCTGATACTTTTAACCAAAGTGACTTACAATTGCTATATATGTCAGAATCACTCAGAATTTTTTTAATCAATTCCCCAAAGTTGTATTGAGAGGATAGGTCTGATGTAAAAATTCTAAATTGATGTTCATCTGGGCAAACCGGCATCACATTTCTTTCATACATGTAGTCTGTGTATCTTGGCTTGTGATCTACCTTGTTTTTCTTTTCATTTTCATGTGGATGCCAAAGAAAAGATATGCCAGAAGTGTCTGGAATCTGTTGTAATCAGTCATGATCCAATGCCAGATAGCAGAGAGTTCATTAATCAGTGACAATGTATGGGGATCAAAATCTGCTTATAGTGTACTACTTATGTATACAATTTTAAGATGTCGTGATTGGTTGCTATATGGTTGCTACGGTGCTCTGAGTGGTTTTAGCTGATAGCACACTGTGTTTTATTGTTATGAATATCTACATATGTCTCAGGTCCCTCCTTCAAAGTAAGTATGTTTTTTTACCAGCTTTTTAGTCTGCCAAGTCTGATCACAAAAATGATAGCATGCCTAGAAAGCGACCCTAATTATAGTTTTTCAGATGAATCATCAACTGGATGCAAAAAATAAATATAAAACACAATGGGTTGGAATACAACACATGCAGCAACAAACTCTTAACTGTTGAGTAAACGCATAAACAATCAAAGTTTATTTACACAGTGAAACTGGGATTTGGCTAGGTTAGTGAGCTGTATAATGGTTTCAGACCTCCTTGTATCCATTCTGTCAGGACTTTGGTATGTGGACTAGTAATTAACCGGATGCTGACTGCAAATGATTGATTTTCTGTGGACAGTTTTTGTTGTGAGTGACACAGGTTCTCTGAACTTTGGCAGTGGACCTCTATGTGCCAAATATCTAAATCAATCATGTGACACTGAAGACTGGAATAATGGTGGCTGAAAATTCACAATATGTCTGTTCTCAATTAATCCAAACTTTTGACCGGTAATGTGTGTAGTATTCTCATGACTGTACAATATAATATTCTCAGTACTGGATCAAATAGTCTACAGCTGTATATGTCATATGTATATAAATATAGTATTTAATACATTAATGAGAATATTAGTCACACGAATATTGGGAAAATTATCATTGACACAGAAAGAATTATGTTGAGGAACCTCAAAGAATATCAGCATGAATGCCAGCCCACATTAAAGTAATTTGATTTTTAAAAGAACATTTGCTTAATTATAAATAAACAGTCCATGATTCTGAAACGAGCCTCCAATTTCTTTTTTATCATTTCTTTTTTGTAATGCGTACTGTAATGTGCATACATGGAATATTTTTACTTTTTGGCAGCAAATAATTGTCATACCACAAGAACATTTTAAAGAAGAGCTTATGGACATACCCAAAATCACAAATTCTTTGGATTTTCCTTCGGATTTGGGGGTAAAATGTGACCTGGACAAGTTCTTGACAGGTTTTCGTGAGATTCACCCCCATCACTCCTAAATGAATAACATCTTTGCTGAAACGGTATGAAGAACGCACCCCCTGCAGTGAGTTACAAATGAACCACTGAAAAGATACAAACACGGACGGCCGAGACTTGTGCCCCCTTTTCACTTATACTGAGAGAGATGCTTGTCAAACAAAGCCTTTTTCATGGGGGAGGGGTGCTTTTACCTTTGCCTCAAAATGGAAACAGAAGTTGAGCATGTTTGACTTGTATGGAATTACAGTGCTGGTGTCCCAGTGGACCCTGTGGTCAGGAGCTGAGTTGTAGAGGAGGAGGTGGATGGGGAATCATTGAGGCCAAACGCACTCTCAAACACAAAGAAAAGCTTTCTTCCAACCCCTTTTGCTTTCTTTGCTCTTTCACCCATTAAACTGACTCTCTCCTCCACGGCACAAATCAGCGAGGACCCTTGGAGTCGGTCAGGAGGCGAAGCTATACTGCAGAGGGAGTTTGCTGCACGCTCGCAAGATCAGTCTGACATAAACTAAGTGCTGGGTCGGCAACATCTACAGATGACAGACTTACAATGGTGCTGGATCGTAATCAATCACAAGCCATAGATGTATTTATCATGGTGTTTTAGTCCAGATCCACATGCACGTTTTTCTTCAAAAGAGGCAGTAAATTAGATTTTTATATAAACACTCGACCTTGTTTCTGCATAAAAGCTTCAGTCGTGTTGTATTTTATGTGGTAACTCTGCACCTTGCTGCTATTTATGGACATTGCAATGCTTTTCTGTAAACTTTTCCACGGTCGGCAAAGCATGAGCTCTCTCTAACTTGTTGTTTATACCCGTCTGCATTTCTGTTTCTGTCGAGTCAGACCTCTCGACTGCTTAGTGATGGGTCATTAAAGATATCAGGCCAGTTCTGAAGATTCGAGATGTCAGCATGCTGCGATGTTGGATAACAGGAACAATAATTTATTTCATACAATCACCTTTTGCCTGAAGTTGATTATAAAGCGTGGAAAAAAGATATCCCATTTAATGACCAGGGATTGATTGATTGATTGATTGATTGATTGATTGATTGATTTGTGCATTATTTATTATTGTTTTGTTTATTTGGATGCATTGTTTTTTTATTTATATCATTTTTAAATTTATTTTATTAATTTAGATTTTGCTTTGCTTATGTTTTACTTTATTTATTCATTTGTTCATTCATTTTGTGCTTTTTTGCTTGTTTTATTCTTTTATTCTTTTTCATTCTGTTTTTATTCATTTAGACTTAGCTTTGTTTATTTATGTTTTACTTTATTTATTCATCAATGTGTGTGATTTTTATTTACTCACGTAAATTGATTCCTTTTTATTTATCTATTTAGGTTCACAGATTAAGAAGTGAATTCAAAGGCTAAATTAAATAATAAGAACAATTTAACTGTACAATATCTCAACAGCATAAAGAATTCTTCTGAAAGCATAACAAAACATATTTTTATTGTGGTTATTTCCTCAAAATACCATTGAAATATATACCATTAATCGTCCTTTAACTTCAAACAAAATAAAACACTTATTTTAAACTATAGGCATTTTTTCCCTCAATTCCTTTGTTCAGTATCCCACAGGACCACAACTCAAACCAGAGTTAAAACCACCAGACCAACCAACATGGCCATTACGCTTTCCTGCTCCACCGAGAGACTCCAGCAGAACACAGCTGGGAAACATTACACACTGCAATATGGTCATACAACAAATTAGATCTAAGCACGTGTTGTGTTTTTCCATGTTAAAACCTCATTAATTTGTTCATATACCATGTGGGTATGAATATAGTGTGTCAAAACCAAACTAATGGTATTTGCAGTAACCAAAAGAGCAGAACAGGCATCGATGACTGACTGACTGACTGCTTGGACTCGATAATCCAGGAGTTTTAGTGAGTGAGAGTCACCATAAACTCCCAGAAAACATCAAGTGGAACTTCTCTCAGAAAGCACTCAACAGAAAGCAGTTAAAACGGTAAAACTCAACTATTTAACTCTGGAGGAGTGGTAAAATGAGCCTATTTCCAAAAAAGTGGAGTATCCCTTTAAAATTATGGATGCAAAACAATTTTCTCAAACTCAATACAGATAAAACTGAAATTCTGCTGATTGGCCCTAAAAAAATCCTCTCTAAATCGCCCAGTCTCACTCTCAATATTGATGGTTCATCAGTTCACCCTACCCCCGTTGTCAAAAACCTTGGCATTTTGCTTGACTCCACACTTAGCTTTGATCCTCATATCAAATCACTCACTAAGACTGCCTTCTTTCACCTCCGCAACATTAGCCGCTTTCTGACCAAGTAGTTACAGGAACTTAGTTATAGGAACTATCCACTTCTAAACAGTTCTAAGAACTACTCTCCCCCAAACTCGGTTTTGCTGCTTGCGTTCGCACTGGCCAAGTGGCTATAGGAACTGGTAGGACGCAAACACGGCGACGGTCTTACAACAAACCAGCATGGAGGAGGCTATTGCAATGTTCCTGATTCCTGTTCTGCCTTGCCAGGACCGTAATAACGGAGAACGAACGGTGGCGTTTAAAGATTATGCTTGAGTTCTGTACAGAGAAACACAGAAGACAAAGGCTCCAGTGTAATATGATATTAAGTATGATGGAAGAAGATAAAAGAGCAGAGCACAGGAGGCAAACAAAACGACAGGTAAGTTTAGCTATTATTAGCAATCAGCTGGTGGAATGCGTTTTGTTTGCCTTAATCCTCGTTGTAATGTTTTGCAAAAACAACATATGGCAGACAGCGCACTACAAGTTCCGTCCGTGTTGACAGTGGGCATGATGTATAAGTTGAACCAATCAACGTAGACCTAGGGAAAGGAAACTAAAAAAGTCCTCGCTCTAGACTAGGTACTGAAAGAGTTATAGGAATACGGTCCGAGGAACTAAAAAATCCCCAATTTAGTCCGGTCGGAACGAGAAAAAAAAGGGTTATAGGAACGTTAGGTTCTAGGAACTGCAAAAGTCCCTCCGGTCGGAAAGCGATTATTGCTCGCCTCAAACCCTTCCTCTCTGTTAGTGATGCACACACTCTGGTTAACTGCTTTATTATGTCCCGCCTAGACTACTGCAACTCTCTTTACCTTGGTCTCCCTGTTAAATCACTTCAAAGGTTAAAATATATTCAGAACTCGTCAGCCAGGCTCCTCACCCATACCAGACGATGAGCACACATCACCCCAATTCTCTACCAACTCCACTGGCTACCAGTTCTGTCCCAGATCAAATTCAAAATAGTACTACTCACCTTCAAACCGCTCCACAACCTTCTCATTCCGTACACTCCATCCCACTCACTCAGATTCTCTGACCAAAATCTCTTGGCCATCCCCTGCTCCAGTCTTTCCACCCTGGGTGGCAGGTCCTTCAGTGCCTTGGGCCCCAAACTCTGGAACAGCCTCCCACAACCTCTTCATGACTGTCCTTCACTCACCCTCTTTAAAGCTTATCTCAAGACCTTTTTGTTTAATGATCACTTCTCCACACCAAACTCATAGATTCATTCACATAACTTGTCTTTGTTGTATTGCATTAGTTGTTGCTGTTGTGTATACTTGCCTTTCCACTACGTAAAGTGATCTTGGCTTTGAGAAAGGCGCTACAGTACATAAAAGAAACTTATTATTATTATTCTCACGTTGGTTATATTTTAGTTTAGAAAATCATAATTCACTCCACTTGCAAACCAGGCGGTTGCAATAGAACTTGAGATTGACGGACGGCGTAGTTCACAGACACGGCCGAGGCGACTCAAAAAGCTTTTTTTCTGCATCTGAAATTGCAGTAACTCCAGAGATGTTCCTGAAGGAGTAGATCAGAGCTGAATAGCATAGCAGTCTACATGGAAAGTTCCCTGGAGGACACACAGAGGGTCTGCTACTCTCGTTTTCACAACAGTGTGTTGTAACACTTGCAGTAAGGACATGGACCCCCTCTGGGGTGCAGGCAAGCGACAGGAAATACATGTTTGTGGGTATTCTGGGTAGTGAAAAACCAGAGAACGTGCTTGTTTTGTTGATTGCGTATCCATGTCAGGGCCGAGGTAAGACACTCCTCTCATCTTTGTCGGAGTCAGGCCAAGAAACATGCTCTGATTCTGCGCCGGTCGCTGGCCACGGCTGCCGTGTTATCAGTTTTCTTGGAAATACATCCTGTGATTAATCACAGGATTAAAGGGGCAGTTTGTAGGTCATCTTTGATCCAAATACAATTATTGAATTGAATAATATATTTATTCTGCTAAAACAAGAGAGATGCATTCAAATAAAGGGCAATGTTGGACAATCAATTGTCATTAATGTATTCAAGTTAAAACTAATTTTTAAATTTAAGTACAACAAATGCAAACACGATATCTAAACACTTTAAACACACACAAACACACACACACGTGTATGTATTCAGTATCTCATGAAAATGAGTACCCCTCACATTTCAGCAAACATTTTAGTATATCTTCTCAAGGGACAATACTATAGAAATGAAACTTGGATATATTTTAGAGTAGTCAATGTGCAGCTTGTAAAGCAGTATATATTTACCGTCCTCTGAAAATAACTCATAGCTGGTGAATATATCCAAGTTTCATTTCTGAGAAGATATGAGAAGATATACTAAAATGAGAAGTGAGAAAATGATTGAGAAGATACTAAAATGTTTGCTGAATATATATATATATATAAGTGTATCATTTTTTGTTAATAAATGTATTGTTTATTTTTTATTATTTCTTTATTTTGTGTATACTATATTTTATGTACTATAATTTATTATAATGTATTATTATTATAATACACATATGAAGGAAGGAAAGAAGGATTTTGAAATGCTGTGGACGGACATGGCAAAAACTTTGGCGTGTTTCACTTTGAAGTTAAAAATCTAGGGCTACTCTGTATGTTCCAGGTTTAAGGGTTATTAATCTGTGTTTTCATTTACTTTTCATCATACTGTGCCTCTACAAACCCAGAAAGGAATGAGGGCCACCTACGGCACAGAAATCGTCTTAAAGTGTGTCATAAAAACAAGCCACACAGCAGATTACTGGAATAATGTGCTGCAGAAAATTGTCCTGTTCAATGAGACCAGCGTCTTTTTAAAGAACTGCAGCATGTTGAAGCAGGGCCGTTGAGTTGAAACATGCTTAGAGATGTCCAATAAAACGGCACTGCCTCCAGAACTCCAGCTGTGGTCCTCTGTAATGGGCATATAAAGAAAGCCTTTATTAAAATTATGCCTCGGTATGCGCTGTCAGTCATGAAAGGCCAGGCTCTTGTGCCCTTGTATATTTATCTTGATCTAGGTCCCGTCGTCATGATGTTATCCTGATATTGATAAAACAAACAGATGAGGTAGAGAAGTTTGTTTATGGAAATTAATTCTGCTGTTCAGTGTTTGAATTTCATCGAATTAGATGGGTAATGAGTGTTAATGCATTTGTTTAATTCACCTTTGTTGGGACATCAGCTGATGTAATCCCTCATAGTCCTTGAATTATAAACGTAATTGATATTATTGGAAATAAACAGTCTTGGCTTCTATCAGACCACCCACAGTCCATTCACTGACTGTTTGATGTTACACACAAGTGCTGGCTGGAATGTGACCAGAGCATGTTTCTGAATATCTGCTTTAATTTGTGATAGAAATATATATATATATATATATATATATATATATATATATATATATATATATATGTATACACATATATATATATATATATATATATATATATATATATATATATATATCCATAAATTCCAATGTAAACATTTTCATTTAAAAAAATGTTGCTTGTATACTCTATTGTTATTTATACTATTTGTTATTCATTTAATGTTTTTGAATGAAATCTCATCATGGCTGCATTTATTTGATTAAAATACAGTAAAAGCAGTAATATTGTGAAATGTTTACAATTTAAAATAACTGTTTTCTATTTAATATATTTTAATTAAAATGTAATTTATTTCTGTGATGGCAAAGCTGATTTTTAGCATCATTACACCAGTCTTCAGTGTCACATGATCCTTCTGACTTATTGTGTTCATACATGTTTTTACATCGTACTTATATTTTAAAATAGCAGCAAGTAATTACAGCTATAATTACTTTATGTAATTATATTTGTAATTACACAGTTGACATTCCCCTCACACCTTAAAATGACACATAAAACCACACCTGTCCCTAACCTTACCTGTATCATACCTCAATAGCAGCAAAACTGTTTTACAATACAACAGGAACACAATAATACGTTGTACTTATTTTTCGATGTAAGTACATAGTACTTAAAGCCACTTAATATAAAGTGGGACCCAGGAATCTTTGAAAGTTCAAAAGAATAGCATTCACTTGAAATATAAATCTCTGTGACATAAATGTCTTTACTGTCACTTTAATAAAAGTATTACATAATGAAAAAAAATAAGAGGGATTTTTGAAGGGTATAGAGTAAATATGTGTACTGAATTAAAGGAATGATTCTCTTACAGAAGCAACTGGTTCAGCAACTATACACACACAGAATGCAAAGTTATGAGCCTCCTCAGATAATATAACTCAAACCAGCACATACAACTTTATATATAATTCTCTTTCTGCCCATTCCAGGGATGGACTTAAGTCCACAGGCTTTACGGCACAAAGAAAGGTCAGCCAACATTTCTGAAATCTTCACCTTCGAATTGAACATGTAAGCAGAAAACGAGTTACTGACTGACTGAATCTACTGGGCAGACCATCAGAGACAGGAAAATAAACATCCAGAGAGCTGAAACATTCAACTATCAGAAGACTGCTTCCTTTCACTTTTCTTTGATGTATCATACTGTCAGTTGGAATTAGGAATGCACCAGCCTTTCAGATGAATTTGTTAAATCGGTGTCATAGGCTATCTTGTTCCACGTCAGATTTGTAGATGTATTTAGTCAATTGACCCAATCAATGGGGAAATTAGAGGATGGCAATGATCTGTTTAGTAAGTGACCCAAAGGGGTAATGAAAACCTTCCCCGCCATTTAACGGTAGGTTTCAGCCCTTTTTCTCCAATAGTCCATTGGGAGTAACTTGTTGAAGAATGTAATGAATTTCCTTGCCCTGCATCTGCATTGTTAACATCTCCCTGAAGGCTTGTGACAGGGAGCAGGTGAGAGACCTATAAATCAAAGCTCCATAAATCCACTGCCCTCTCTGGTTGCACGTTTTCCACTGATAACTTCAAACAACACGCCACTGAATATGACACGCACATATAAGTTCAATCAATTAATCCCAGCAAGCCGCTCCACTGAAATTCATATGTGCTGTCAGCAAGCCTAAAACAACAATGGGTTAACCCTAATATGGAATGGACTTGAAGAAATGTTGAATAACAAGACTGGGTAATATTATGCATCAGGTCTAGCTTGTCAGATTGGATTGATTAACTATATTTGTTTTAGGTTTTTGGAACGTGCAACTGAGGTCCCATTACTCTTCGGTTACACGGTTGACATAGTAGAGGTAGCGTCACTGGGAATTCATAAAAATGGAAACTAGAAAATGAGGATTGCAGCACCAACATCAAAGGCTATAGTTGTGCACGTCTTTGTTTTATATGATTTGTGCTGTTAGCATGTGGTTTTATTTTAACTTATCATATTTTAAACCTACTTGTGTTCACTTTCACTAAAGAGAAATACGTTTTGGGGATAAATTTATATCCTTGGTCATTGGACACATTAATACCTAACACCTCTGGTGGCAAATAGTACCGATGAAACATTCAACTAATACTATAAGTGCCTCCGTTTTTCCATACCGTCGACCAAAACATTCCATTACAACATCTGTTGGTCATCAAGTGTAATATTTACACCTACATGATAATTACTGGAACACAACACACTTCTGAATGTGGTATCTGAATAATCGCCACACAATTCTTGATCGTCCAGTCCTGTGATCATGTTACATGCACCTATTGCTCTCAGAGTTTCTGCTCCCGAGTGAAATGCAGTTTGTCAGTGATTAATTCTAGTCAAGATTATTGTATACCTTGAAAAATGTGAGTTTTGAGGAATGTGGGAAACAAACGGAGCAAATTCCAGTGATCATGTTTAAGTGGTTTATTGGTGTGATTCAAGAAATAAAAGTATTATTTCTTTGGCATCAGGTGAACGTGTATCATACAGCCATTATAAAGTAGAGCATTTAGTTGAATTGTCAGAAGTTTTGTTGGTTCTCATGAGGGACATATAAACTTGAGCCGTTCACCCCAAGTCTGACACACACGTGACCTGTGACCGTGAGGTCACGGTGTCCAGTCCTCCAAGGATTTTATCACTGAGCCCTCGGGGTAAAAAACACCTCCCTGTAATTGGAGTAAGGAAGTCTTTGGGAAAATCACAGGTCAAAGTATTGAGTGCGGCATAAACCTGTATTTGGAAGTCGTAAAATTCTTGGCAACTCAAGCTGATGTTGTCAGATTTCATCCCAGACCAAATTGTAGTAGACAGAAGAAGAAAAAACTTAATTACAACTAGTTTAAGGCTATGTTCAAACTGTCAGCAGAAATCAGATTGTTTGCATATCCAGATTAGATTTTTTCCAATCTGATTCAAACCACATTTAGAGGTGGTTTGAAATGCGACTCCAATCAGATTTTAAAAGATGTGTCTCAGTTCGGACGCTCTGGCAACACAAATCGTCACTCTTAACGTGTCACACAACAGTAACGTCAAAACCGTTGACAGAAATGCATTCATACAGTATTCAAACTATATGTCCAATGATTTGTAGCTCTATAATCTCACTGTATTTCAACAATTGCCTATTTTGTCTCTATATTTATGTCTCCATTTTAGGAGCTACATCTAAGACAATGTTGATGCTTACATAAAACCCATTTTCCACTGGGATCCACAGTATGTCTTGGCGACCGGAGTGCTGCTTATTGTCTGTAATTTGTGCTCTATAATCAGTTTCCAAGCATTTAGTCTTTTATTTACCTGGGCACAGCCCATGTGGAAGTGACACACTCTGTTAAATGTGTGGCCCGATCCAAGGGGCGCAGCTATAAAACAATGGTTAGCTTTAATTGCAATGCATGGGTGGGCCTTCATTATACTTTCACAAATGCACAAGCTGAATCACGGAGAGATTTGAAAGAGCAAGCGAGCACATGGCTTACTGGTTGCAAATCTCATGCTGTCTGTATACTAAAAACACAGCCTATCTGAACCTTTAGCATTCCCAGCTGCTATGGAACATATTTTTGTGTGTATCTAAACTGAGTGTGACTTGTTGATGCTGCTGTTTTGGAATCTTGCAGACATTTAGACATTTAGAAGGAAGTATCTGATCTAAGTTTTATTCCAAAGGATGAAAAAAGTGTGTATGAGGAGATCATAAAGGTATTCAGGGGACATTATTTAAAAAAATGTTACAATACTGTCTCCTGTTCCAACTTTAATGTGCAGAGACATCTATAAGTAATCTAGGTTGATATTTTTTTCCTGTAGAACCAGTCATTATTTTTGCATTTCTATTTGGTGATGTTATGGCAGAAATTACACACTGAATGGTTTCAAATCTGCGCAGACATGTTCCAACATTGAGCGGAAAACTTAGATGGGTGGAAACTGTTAGGGAGGACCGACTGCTTAGTTGTGCTCATAATTAAATGTTCAACAAGCACATGTGGGTTTGATATTCGGGTATCTTATCTTTTAACACAATACTCTGAAGCATAAACTTTGCTCCTTCTATCATGACTATCCTACGCGTTTACACTCGATGGGGCTTTTTCTACTTGCAGTATGCCCTTAAGTTGTGGAATTTACCTCCAGTTGAGATTTGTGAGGCAATTATACCCAGCGAGCAATAGCCGTAATTTCACTGTCCAGGTTAAATATAGACCCGATATAGTCCGACCATGAGTAACCCACGTCGAGCCAAAATAACTTTGAATTTGGTTACATGCTGTTTTTGCCAAAATAACTTGCGAGGTGTATGATATTCCATCGTCTAAGTAGTCAACAGTGATTACATGGTGTTTGGTTTCATTTCTTTGACATGTTCTATGCATAGCCTGTGCGTCCTATTCTGAGATGCGCCTCCTAGTGGTCTAACCCTAACCCTACCCCAGATCTAAACCTACCCACGTCATCTAACTGACGCTAAAGGTTGCCATGTGCCTCGGATTTAGACGCATGGTCAAAAGTGTCAGTTAGATGACGCCCTAGGATGAGAATGTGTTGTCTATATTTGTAAAAAGAAGTTCAGTTCCTTTTGGTTATTTTGGTCCAGAAGAAAAAGAAAATGACATCCATTTGTTCTGGTTCGTTTAGCTTTCACTCTTTTAACATTAGCGCTCGTCATTTTCAACACTGAACCTAAATGTACAAAAGAAAAACTGCTTTTATGACGTATATTTCATTACGGAACTTACCTAACATCCAAAACAATGCAGTGTGCTGGGATAAATGCACTAGTTGCGTGTGCGTAACCTGGATATGATGGCATTCAGAGCTTATAAAATGTGTTAAAGAGTTAAAACAGCGGGATAATCCTCCCGTCACACTCAGAAATAAAGATCTGTGAGAAGATGTAGTTCTGATGCCTGTACCAAACTGCGATGAGCAAAATCACGACTATGATGAAAAAACAAGTATGATCGAGCATTCTGTCCTTTTTAGGGTCGCATCTTGTGACATCACACCCTGTTTTAGGTTCACTTATATGTCTTATGTCCTTGTTGTGGTAATATTTCATTTAAAGCGCAACAAGAGTTCATTTGGAAGTGGATCTTTTCAGGAATCTTGGTCCACATGTTCAGATGGCAGCGTTTACTCGTATTCAAACAAACCACACAGCAGAGCAATCACACCAGGGTTCGTTTTAAATGAACCAAATTCAAGAACACGCTTTCCCACTTGAGTCATCTTTGAAATAACTGAACACAGACTCATTTAAAGGTTTGATTAAAGTTTTTTCCCGCTGTTTATGTATTTTTGATTTGTTTGTAGGCTGTTTTTATTATTAAAAGCTTCTTTTATAAGATAAAGACGATTATTACTATTATCAGCACATACTTTAGTCCATATATGCACTCCAACATACAGGTTGTGAGTTTGTGGACCAATCTGAGATAAAACAGAAGCCTAGAAAGAGGAATCTGCACAGTTTTGCCCTGTAAGCTTATCTGTGTTATCTAGGAAACTCTGAAGAAGTACGGTCATTTGGTTTCACTTGTTTAAGGAGAAAAAAAAAAGCTAAAAGCTCATTGGTATTATTTTGCGCTAATGATCTGTTTTGAATTTTGGCTTTTACGGTTCTCCTTGTGGGTTGTTGCTCTGGTGATTTTGTGGTGTGGCAACCCCACATACACAGGATACAGTTTCCATACACACTTCTGCATATTAAAAATACTTGGAAATCACACTGTAATATTACTTTTCAGGGTGATGGATGATTCACAAGAGGGAAAAAGCAACTCAGTGTTCGTGACAGACTAGTTTGTGGGAAGTTTACAATTTACACATCATTTTATTGTGATAAATGAAATTGATGGATTTTCATTGGCTACATGAAATTAATTTTGAGATCTTTCTCTAATATCACAGCATCAGTACCGTTCAATATCTCAGCAGTGCACTGAGGCCGTTGCTCCAACAGTTGCCAGTTATTTTCTGATTTAAACAGCAGAACTGAGAATCATATGTGATAGCGATTACAGTACAGCAGGCACTCGTCCTCATCTGTGGTTTAGCGTATTAACCGATGCTGGGTTGTGCGGTGACGGGCTGTGGAGGAGACCAGAGGCAGCAGCCAGATGAATGGCCACAGTGGTTTAGGACTGGGGGAAACAGAGGGAATGGTAGGGTGCAGGGGATGATGGTGGAGGGAGACCCCCTAATTACATTGTAAACACAGCTGTTGATGTGAATGTAAGTGTAGGGCGGCGATCGCTTTCCACATGTGCCTGGTTGTCTAGCACAGCTGGTTGCGCTGAAAAATGTTTTGGTCAAGTGTTTTGGTGTGACGCAGTTACACCGTGGACTAAAAATTGTCTGAATTCTTGCCAGTTACGGGGATTCTTGAGGTTTTTTGTGGCATTTAACTTAAAGTGCAATAAATAACTGGTGTAACTGGCATAGACTTTAGTCAAGGTTGACGCCATTTTCTACTGCAAATTTTCAAAACAAACTTTCAAATGGCACTTAGAGGCTTTTGCATCTGAACTCGTCATATATACATTCACCTAAAGGATTATTAGGAAAACCTCTTCAATTTCTCATTAATGCAATTATCTAATCAACCAATCACATGGCAATTGCTTCAATGCATTTAGGGGTGTGGTCCTGGTTAAGACAATCTCCTGAACTCCAAACTGAATATCAGAATGGGAAAGAAAGGTGATTTAAGCCATTTTGAGCGTGGCATGGTTATTGGTGCCAGACGGGCCGGTCTGAGTATTTCACAATCTGCTCAGTTACTGGGATTTTCACCACAACCATTTCTAGGGTTTACAAAGAATGGTGTGAAAAGGGAAAATTATCCAGTATGCGGCAGTCCTGTGGGTCAAAATGCCTTGTTGATGCTAGAGGTCAGAGGAGAATTGGCCGACTGATTCAAGCTGATAGAAGAGCAACTTTGACTGAAATAACCACTCGTTACAACCGAGGTATGCAGCAAAGCATTTGTGAAGCCACAACACGCCTTGAGGCGGATGGGCTACAACAGCAGAAGACCCCACCGGGTACTACTCTACTCACTCAAAAGAGGCTACTTGCAAGAGCTCACCAAAATTGGACAGTTGAAGACTGGAAAATATTACCTGGTCTGATGAGTCTCAATTTCTGTTGAGTCATTCAGATGGTAGAGTCAGAATTTGGCGTAAACAGAATGAGAACATGGATCCATCATGCCTTGTTACCACTGTGCAGGCTGGTGGTGGTGTAATGGTGTGGGGATGATTTCTTGGCAAACTTTAGGCCCCTTAGTGCCAATTGGGCATCATTTAAATGCCATGGCCTACCTGAGCATTGACCATGTCCATCCCTTTATGGTCACCATGAACCCATCCTCTGATGGCTATTTCCAGCAATAATGCACCATGTCATAAAGCTCAAATCATTTCAAATTGGTTTCTTGAACATGACAATGAGTTCACTGTACTAAAATGACCCCCACATTCACCAGATCTTAACCCCATTAGAGCATCTTTGGGATGTGGTGGAATGGGAGCTTCGTGCCCTGGATGTGCATCCCACAAATCTCCATCAATTGCAAGATGCTATCCTATCAATATGGGCCAATATTTCTAAAGAATGCTTTCAGCACCTTGTTGAATCAATGAATCAATGCGAAAAGGGGTCAAACACAGTATTATGTTGTTCCTTATAATCCTTTAGGTGAGTGTGTGTGTATATATGTATATATGTATATATATATATATATATATATATATATATATCATATCATATCATATCATATTATATTATATTGTACCATTTTATTTTATTTGCATAATAATTTCCATAATAAACTTCAGTACTGCTGCTGGAGGTGTTGATCTTTTGGAGCAAGGTATTTTTTTTTAATTGAGCAGCCAGCCATCCAATTGTATAGTTTTATTGGGAAAATAAAAGAGTTCAGTAAGTATATCTTTTCTCTTTAATAAACATGTGTTTCTGTTTAATGATTACAGTGTTTAACTGTGCGCTGCCACCACACAGTATCTCCCGCTCACCAGATCTCCCTGACTAAGTTTAACCGGCTGCATCATCAGCTTAGCCTTTTCTTATTGACACTTCAATGACCCTCACTGCCTCTACCCACCCCGAGGCAGGGCTTCTTTTTATTGGTGAGAAGCCTGTCGAATTATTCTGACAGAGGAGCACAAAAGACTGACTGTGGATTCATGCTGAAGCGGATGTAACGCTGGTACAAAGACAGTCAGGATTTCCTAAATGTATTTTAATCTTCATTTATTTATTAAATAAGACTAGATCTGTTGCTCTGCTTGCCTGAACATGCTGGGTGGTGGTAAATTAGGCGAGTTGGGGGTCTGTTTGGTGCCTGAGGTCAAATCAGGGCACCGTTACAGGTGGTTGTGGTAGAATAGAGAGCATTACTGAAATGCTTCTCCGCCTTATACCGTCTGCACACTCTGTGAGTGACAGCAGAAAAGCAATGCTTGCTGCCCCTTACCTCAGTCTGTATGTCTTTTTCTTTTCACGCAGACGTTATGGTTCACTCCTCTGTGTTCATATTCAGTTTCCTCATTTTTAATGCAGCATTGTCTTCAAAACCACATGTTTGGTTTACATTCCTGTATTGAAGAACTGAACTCTCTCTTTTTTGGCCCTAAAGCCATCCCACTTTTGGAAAGTGTAACAAATAGTTTTTCACAGCTGTAGGGCTTCAAAGCACTGGAAAAGATAGATCTTTCAGAGATAAACCAGCGAAAAACATTCTTAAAACTTTCAAATGAGCTCTGTTTTAAAATAGAGGCCATTAACATTTTTTTTAAATAGCACACAGTTGGCTGACATTTACGGCAAATGTGAACTATTTTTGATTTCGCTAAAAATCCTTTAATCAGCATAAACATTACAGATAAGTCAGAAAAAAGGGGATAAAATAGGTCAAATTATAATAAAAACTTCACATTTCCACATAGTCTGTCTTAAAATTTAGCGAGCTGGTAATCCAATATCCAATGTTTTGTTAATATTTCACACTACAAACAATAAATTATATTTTATTTTAAGAAAATAGTGTTTTTTTGTAACTGTGTATATGTATATATTTCATGGCTATCAAGCCCATTGTGCACAAATTACCATTGTTTAATATTTTAAGCATTGCTGATTCAACATTTTACTAATTTTATCAGTATAAATTACAGTACAACAATGTATAAATAGTTTACAAATTCATTGTTTTCCCCTGAATTATAGTAATAAGTGCTTAAGTTCTAAATAAGTGCTTAATTATCATGGAAATAATTAACATAATTTCTTATTTTTCTTACTTTTAACTTTGGGTGAAATATAAAAAATGTGTTGGTTTAACTTAAAAAAAGTTACCTTTTTGCCTTTATTTCGAGTTCATTAAAAATAAAAAATAAACTGAGCTATTGGAATGAAGGTGATTTAATCAATATACATTTTAAAACTTTTAAATTATATTATCCGAACCACATTAATTGTCTTTCATTTTTCAAAAAGTTAATTTGATAAAAGTAAACACACATACAGTATATACATATACATACATAAAATATATAAATACATATATATATATACATATATATATATATATATATATATAAATTATTGATCGTTACTGAACGTCACTAAACTAAGAATTATTAGAACAACTGCTAAAAAAAAGTTAAACTTTCTGTAGTGGGCTCTAAAAAGCACAAAAGCTGCTCTCTTCACCTAAGGTAACCACAAGACAGATCAGATGTGGGATATCAGCCATCAGCCAGATATCAGCCATTCTATCAAGAGGCCATATGGTTTCAATCAATGCTATTCACCTCGTATGTCACTGAGATTTCATAATCACCCCTATTCACACGTGGTCCTGTTGGTTTTTAAGCATAGATGGCTGTGATTCTGTCATCAGTGCACTGGAGGGAGGGTTTCTAGAGGGGAGGGAGGTGAAGAGAGAAAGAGTGAGTGTGTGTGTGTATGTTTGGGGACGTTGGAGTGCGTCAGAGCGCACTGGCTCCCCTCAATCCAAACTCACGGCATCTCCTTTCCAAGAAAACTCCTCCAGATTTCAGGAAGCCTCCGGATTGCTTTGTTTGGATGTACCGACAAATATTACAAACCATTCAAAAGAAGGATAGAGGGAGTTCAGGTTGTTTTATCAGCGCAAAAGGAGGGAAAGCACCGTTACGCGTCGATTTGAGAGATTTATCCGACACTTCTGGAAGCAGCGCTCGGGACGCGCGTAATGGATCGATAGTACGAACTTCTGGGAGTGTAAAGAAGCTCCTCTAGACACCGCGAAAGCGCTCTTTTTGGTGGAATAAACGCTCGTTCGAGAGAATTCATTAGTTATATAGTGTTAGACACTGTTGCAGACCGACCTGCGCTGTGATGGATGGAGCAGTTCTTTTGATATCGATGCTGGTGTTGGTTTTCTCTGGAGATGTTTGGAGCGCGTCGTATCCTCAGCGGTATAACCTGTACGCAGGGACCCAGACTCAGACTCAGCCTTTAAACGGGGCGAGAGCATCGAGCAGACACAGGTATGACACTTTCATTTCAGACACTAAAATGGTCATAGAAAGTAATAGTGAAAAATTATGAAATATACCATAGATAGATAGATAGATAGATAGATAGATAGATAGATAGATAGATAGATAGATAGATAGATAGATAGATAGATAGATAGATAGATAGATGTAGATAGATAGAGCAGGGTCCAATTCTCACTATTGTAACTAACTATTAACTACCTCAGTAAACTCTTAGTAATTGATTATTAATAGTTAGTTATGTAGTTAAGTATTGGGTAGGATTAAAGAAAGTAGAATATGGTCATGCAGAATGAGGCATTAATATGTGTTTTATTCATACTAATATACAGCCAATATATATATATATATATATATATATATATATATATATATATATTTATATAACAAATCAAACTTTGCATTGCACTGACTTTGCACTGACTAAATGTTTTATAAGTCCCTTTCAGGACAGTTACAGATGTTATGCATTTTTCTGTAATCCATTTATTGAGGGGAAACATTTCCTGAGGGGACTTTAAACAAGCAAATGCTTTTAAATGTGTGGCACAGATGACAACATGAAAGGAAAAGCCTCCCTTTATCCTACAGTGAAACGACAGGAGGTGCATTGCTGTCCATCCGAACAGCTAATTATCACTTACCGAATGTAAGGTTTGGCTTAAAAGGACGTTTTGTGGGACCCCTGTGAAATCCAAAGCTTTTCCGAATATGGGTCTACATGTCTCCACCCTGATTGTATTTACACTAAAAGCACCTTCCTTTACCTCTGTCAATCAAGTGGTTCTACAATGCAATGCTCACACTCAGCCACACACACCCACTCTGACATTGTTGTTTTGTCTGTGATTGTTGGGGTGTGAACGGGAGAGGTTGTCCCACCTCTGACGTGCAGACTGGGGCTTCCCCCTTCATCTGACGCAATGCTTTCTTAAGGGTGGATTGACACGCAGGCCATATACTGATGGTCAGAGCTAGGGGGCATGGGTTATGGTCTCAAATCCATCTAATTTAGATCATAGAAATTAGCTATTTTAGTCTATCTAAACATGTTTGGATTTATGAATAGCTCTGCGAGTCAGAAGTGAGGTAGTGAAGGGTGATGATGTGAGAGCCCTCAGTGCCAGCGGGATGAAGTATGCAGTGAAGTATGCACTGCCTGCTTGAGAAATCTGAGTCGAGTTACTGGGGATTAGCAGCCTGTTTGAACTTTTAGTTACAACAGATGTAAAAAGCATTTTCCGTTTTGTGTATTTATTTTATGGAAAGTGAAAAAGTAGTTGGGAGGGGGGGGAAGTGTCAGACTGAAATCAAGGGAAGAAGTTGTTCTTTTTCGCCTAGTGTGGAGAACTCATCTTCCCTCTTGTGGCTTTTTCTCCTTTAGTCTTCTAAATGAACGGATTGATAGATTTTGACTCGTGTTGCTTTGCATCAAATGCGCATTTCCAGGGAAAACCGCAGCCCCCTAATCACATTTATCAAGGAATGTGTGCCTCAAATTTAGCAGCAATTTTATGCTAAAAGATTCTGAAAGATGAACAGCCAAATATGCGAGCACCTAAATCACCTCTTTCCTCTAAATTGTAGGCATTTGGGTAAGAAACGCTGCCAGGTTTCTGCGTGTTGGACATGTCCTAATATGATTTTTCTTGTGGTGTGTTTATCTACAAAATCCAGCACTTTAAGCATCTTTGAAAATCTAGCAAAATATGTGAACACGGAAAGGAAATATGGTTCATATTCAGAAAATATGATACTAAAATGCTCCAGTGTAGTTTAGTGTGACAAATTGTATTGTAGCTATGGATTAGCTTGTCTTTTCAACAAAGTTTTGATCTGGATCTAGTCTTGGTCTGAATCACGTGTGGTCTTGACTCCAACTGTGGTCTTCAGGTGATCCTGTACAGTTATTTTTATCCATTGTGGATTTTATCATCCCTGATTCATGTGTAGCTACATCATTCTTTGGGTATGTTATTGGCTGTTTAGCCTGCTAGCTTAGCTAACATGGCTAATGGAAATGTTACTTATAATTTGTTAACAGAACTGCTTTTAAGTAAACTCAATTTAAGTTTAAAAAATTAGTCATATTTTGACATTAAACTCACTCACAAAATCCAGCATTGTGAAATCAGACTTGAACTTTGTACTGCATCTAAAAGGGAATGAGAAGCTAATCAGCTTTGAACATAATCTCATTTTCAACACATAGCCTATTTTGCATACTAACATTTAAAAAGCATATATTTTAGTGAATTATCTTATGTCAGATCTCACATTTTATATTTTTTCAAGCGTGAGAACGTTGCCTTGCAGTGCCGAATGTATGCTATAGTGAACAGTCTTGTGAGACATGAACTTTGAACTTGTTCTATCAATCTGTGAGCTTAAGAGAATTGAATAAAAAGTGTTTCTTGTGTAAGAAGACATAAAATGCTTTGGCGTGTGCTGTGGTGTCACATACAGCTAAAATTGAGCCCTTTCCTGCCAAACCAGAAGTCAAAAGTCCAAGCCTAAATTTTGTGTCGACTGCTATTCAGGAAATCGTGCTGGACAAGCTTTGATGAATGCCCTGAAGACTGGACGCCCATGTTCATGTTTGCCATCGTTCATTTATTTCTTGAAGACATTTAAGCTGACAGGCAAACAGACAGTGCTGGCATGCAGTTCTTCAGAATAGAAGAGGGTAAGTTACAGTGAATGGTAATTCCTCAATTCACGCAATCTGTGCCCATCGAACTTGGCAGAAAAGTCAAACGAATTTTCACCAAATTGGACCAGCCATCATTCATAAATTTCTACACGCTCTTGGGGTTCATTTAGAGAACTTGACTTATTAAAAGGCATGATGAAAAGGGAAAAAAGGCTTGATGAAATTTGTATTTTATTTCAGAATCTGGAACAGTTTGTTATGTTTCGTGGAGCGGGTTGCCGCAGTTTGTTTTTGTTGCCATTTGTGGAGCCTGGCTTGTCTGCATAGACCGCGTTTTTATAGAGTGTGTTTAGGGGACAGGCAGCTAGAGGATAGTGAGAAGATGTTTGCTGTATGTGACAAAAAAATATTTGGGCCTAAAAACGTGTGACATCGCTTAGAGCACCTTTAACCTGGACATTTCTCATATTTCTCACCCCAAAGCCTGTACACACTACCTAATGGAAGTTGTACCATGCAATCTACATCAGACAGTCTGTAGGCGTCCCGTCTAAAGATGGTACTGTGGTCAGTCAGGTCCAGTTATCAGTTTGCTCTCTATAAAGGGACGGTGTTCAAAGCTCTGTTGATATCACTATTCCCAAATGGCTGATTAGATACAGACAGAAGTTAAGATCCCTCTCAACAGGATAATGTGGTTTTCGTTTGATCTATTTTTGCAACATACTGTCGCAGACTAATAGGGGCTTTAAATGAAAGACTGTTCATTAGACATTTTATGAGTTTCAACCTTTGAGCTTATATTGTAAGATCCAGTGTAACTCTTGCAACCCAATTGCAACCCAATTGAATATGTTCTTCATGTGTACTTCAAAATTCATTGTGCCCATTGTTTCTTTCTTTTTATTCAGTCAAATCTTATTTGATGCTATTTTATCCTTAGTATTTTGTAGCTGTTTCTTTCTGCCTTTTGTCCTGGTACTGTATGTAAAGAGGGTTAAAGCAGAGCCCTCTGTTAAAGGAAAGTTCTTGGCCCTTGACCTGGGCTTTTTTGAAGATGTGGCAGTGGTTGTGAAGCCAAGAGCTGCCTGTGACGGTGCCTGTCAGTCTCGGGTCTCATCCAGACCACCTCACACTGTCACACACTGACAGGAAGCCCTCGCTCACACAGCGGCCCCTTCACACCAAGAGGAACTTCCTGTAGTGGATGATCAGGACTCTGTCCTCGTTCTGAAAAAACACCTCTGATGCAGAGTGCTTCCTGTGAACATGTATGTGTTTGACAAGGGAAGCAGTTAGTGAATATTAATGGATGTTCAGACATGCCAAAATGTCTGTCATGAATGATTGCTTCTGGAAAACAAAGCTTGAATGGGATTGTATCTTTAGCTTTGCTTTCTGTGAGTGGTTCTAGCAATGGTATTAGTTTAGCTATCTTTAATAACGTCTTGTTTCTAACTATTAGATCTAACAAAAATATGTCATACAAATTCTTTGCTAATGTTCCGATTAAGTTATGGAGATATAATTTTTGAATATTCGTTCAACATTCAAAACGTCCTGTATTTTAAATGTTTTAAAAACACATTTCTTAGGTGGGCGAATGTTACGGAAAACACAAACGGAACATTCAATTTTATCATTTGCAAGGGAAAATGATAGGAAACTGTAATAAGAACTGTTTAAAAAATATATTTCAGAACAAAATTCCGTGAACGATGTATAAATAATGTTTTGTGGTAACATTTTTAAAGACCAGATAACTTTGAACAAACATTCTATTAATGTTACTGGAGGAACATTAACTATGAGAGAGCCGTGTCAGAATGTTCTAAGAATGTTCCCAGTTTGCTGGGATGATGGAGCAGTCCTGGTAGGCTACAAATGCAAAGCCTATCTAAACATTATTTAATAGCTTATTGTGATTACATCAGCAATATCAGACACACAGTATTTTGTAACCAAGAGAGGATGGAAATATGTAGCATGATGCCAGGGTGTTATGGGTAGTTACCAGGGTGGTTACCAATTTCTATGGGGTTGCTAAGGTATTTCGATTGGTTCTTAGCATCTTGCGATTTACTGTTTTTGCCATGGACATAAATGATACATTTAAGGGCACCATTTATGCAAACTTCTCTTTTACACAGTGTCAGCAGTGTCAGCAACACAACCACCCTAAAATGGTCAAAATACACCCACTCATCTTTTTAATTCCTATAATACATAAGTAGTGTCTTAGAACGAGCATTTGCAGATTGTAGCTTTTGTGTTTCATGTTTGTGACTCCAAACTGAATGTCAGAATGGGAATGAATGGTGATTCAAACAATTTTAAGCATGGCATGGTTGTTGGTGCCAGACGGCCAGTCTGAATATCTGCTCAGTTACTGGGATTTTCACAAACAACCATTTCTAGGGTTTACAAAGAATGGTGTGAAAAGGGAAACACATCCAGTGTGTGGCAGTCCTGTGGGCGAAAATGCCTTGTTGATGCTAGAGGTCACTCAGAGGAGAATGGGCCGACTGATTCAAGCTGAAAGATGAGCAACTTTGACTGAAATAACCACTTGTTACAACCGAGGTATGCAGCAAAGCATTTGTGAAGCCACAACACGCCTTGAGGCGAATGGGCTACAACAGCACCGGGTACCGCTCATCTCTACTACAAATTGGACAAAGAGGCTACAATTTGCACGAGCTCACCAAAATTGGACAGTTGAAGACTGGAAAAATGTTGCCCGGTCTGATGAGTCTCGATTTCTGTTGAGACATTCAGATGGTAGAGTCAGAATTTGGCGTAAACAGAATGAGAACATGGATCCATCATGCCTTGTTACCACTGTGCAGGCTGGTGGTGATGTAATGGGGATGTTTTCTTGGCACAATTTAAGCCCCTTAGTGCCAATTAGGCATCATTTAAATGCCACGAGCTAACTGAGCATTGTTTCTGACCATCTCCGTCCCTTGATGGCCCCTAAAATGTACTAAAATGACCCCCACAGTCACCAGATCTCAACCCAATAGAGCATCTTTGGGATGTGGTGGAACGGGAGCTTCGTGCCCTGGATGTGCATCCCACAATTCTCCATCAACTGCAAGATATTATCCAATCAATATGGGCCAACATTTCTAAAGAATATTTTCAGCACCTTGTTGAATCAATGCCACGTAGAATTAAGGTAGTTCTGAAGGCGAAAGGGGGTCAAACACAATATTAGTAAGGTGTTCCTTATAATACTTTAGGTGAGTGTATATTACACTGCTTTCACTTTAATACACAAAATATACACATGCGATTTCTTTACTTGCTGTTTACGTTTACAGTCACAACCGACTGTGTTTATGTGAACTTTGTGTGTTTTTGACATAACTTTGTGTGTATTTGACGGTTTAAGAGCAATAACACATGAAAGAGAATTGAGTTTAATACCCACGGGACGCTTCGTCTGATTGCCAGTTTTCTGTGCGTGTGTATTGGATATGTGTGCTCAGAAAACCACATCAGAAGTTTAGACTGGAATGGCTTTAAAACGCATGCAGATAATAAACTTTCACGATGATGATGAACTGCAATGTTACGTGAGTGTGACTGTGATAGAGATATCATCAAAATCAAACAGATGTTTTGGTTTTTGGCACAGTATCAGAGGCATGAGCTGTAAGGCTCCGCCCTCTTCTAGAAAGCCTGAGATATATTACTTCTTGTAAAAAGGGGAATAATAGGTCCTCTTTAAACCATGCTTGGTGGTTGCTAGATATTAAACAACCCCCTTTTTCTGAAGGGTCATGTGACACTGAATACTACGGACCTAAAGGGACCTGGTGATGAAGGCAAAGGTTTTGCGTTCCAACACAAACTTTGCATTTCTTCTCACACTTTGCGTTCAATAGCAAAGAGACCCAAAATAACTTTAAAGAAGGTTTCTGACATCACAAACTACCTTGGAACCAATCTGGTCAACGTGTGGTACAACTTGTGACAGGTCATCAAACGAGTGGATCTCCGAGCTGGTGTGATTGAGTGGAGGCGGGGCTAATTTGCATAGACCGAGTATATTAAACAAGGGTGTAGAGTTACATTCAAGTTATTTTAAGGCATAAAGATTTTTTTTTCAAGAAAATAACTTTTAAATATGTCATTTTGGTGATCAAATATGTTTTTTTTATGGGACACAATTATTGACTACAGGGGTACTTTAAGAGTTTTGCTTATTGAGTAAATTTAAAATTTGTTTAAAAGACTGGTCAAAAACAAGTAAAAAAAATTAAAACTCAAGAAGGAGTCTCAAGAAGTTTCTGCAGTGAAGAAATTTGTCAAATAAATAAAACAGGCCCTTTGGAGTAAATTCCATTAGCAGATATGAATCATCTGATATCATGTAATCCCTGAGAATCCACACAGATACAGTAAGTGTTTTATGGTGATGTGAAGATGGATGTTAAATCCATTCATATCCTCAGTGGAATTCGTTTAGAAGTGAGCATCTGACTGCAGAGTCAATCATGACAAAGAGGAATGAAAGGTCAAACTTGCTGTTTGAAAACATTGAGTGCAATAAGATCTTAAATGAGAAGTGTGTCAATCAATAATGATGAAGTTAGTTTAGCTAGCCCTGAAATGTGAACGTATCTCATTGGTTTGAGTGCCCAGAGGATAGATCCAATCCAAGAATGGCATGAATGTCTTTAGATAAAGAATCTCTCCTAGCTTGTGTAAGCCACATCTGTGGTACGTCTGCTCATAAGGCTTGCTCCTTCTCCTTTCGCTTTAGTGTAGTTCCAAGCTGAGATGCCACAGATGTGCTGCTGCGGTCAAACCCCTGCAGGAACCGCTTTCCTGTAACGGGAGCAAGTTACAATATAACCACAAGGAAACATTTTTCCCACGAGCTTGCCCTTCCAGCATCAAATATGTTCGCTAAAAGAGTGCCTTGACATTTACTAGTGCATTAGCCTACTTATAAGGGTAATCATAACACTGCGGCTTATCTGGAAATCAGAATAAGAAATAAAATTGGATGTGAACACCGAGAATATCTAAATATTGTCCCGAGCAGATAAGAGTGGGGTTAATAGGACATCTGTTAGTGGTGGTGTTGGATGTTGTGGAGGCTGAAATCACGCTGCTTATTCTGGCACAGTGCGTGATTTTTTTCCGACCTCTGCTTTATTTCAGGAGGTCATGAAAAAAGCATTTAGCTCCAGATATTTAATACATTCTGGAAGATTTGAGTCGCAAAAGGATCTTGTAGACATCAGTCTTCTTTGTGTACTCCGGATCAAATAAAGCATGACTTTTTCTTTCCTTCCTATAGCACACGATTATGGCTATTACAGCTGTTTCTTAAAGATAAAGTGCTTTTTTTGTAACTTCTCATGCTTTTTTCTATTCCTGCTTTTTTTATTTCCTGACCTACTATACAAGCCGCATCAGTGTTATGCACTACTAACAAAGAAAATAACGATATCCTGTGGCCTTACAGGACAGTATATTTAAATCTTATCTTGAATGAATGAATGAATGGATGAATGGATGAATGAATGAATGAATGAATGAATGAATGAATGAATGAATGGGGCTTTAAATGGGGCTTTAATAACTTTTCTGGGTTTCAAGTTTCAATCCCTCAAGAAGCCTATGGACTAGTATGGAGGAGTGATCCTGCTCTCAGATTTAATCAAAAATATCTTCATTTGTTGTCCAAAGATGAACGAAGGTTTTATGGGTTGGAATAACACAGTCTCATCCCAAAAAGTCATATAACTGACGTTTTGGGGCGTCTTTTGACCATACGTCAATATTACCCTTTTTAGGGCCCCCTTAAACGTCGCTAGATGGCGATCCCGGGCCGTCATACAACTGACGCTTTACCTTTAACGTCAGTTAGGTGACGGGTTAGGTTTAGGGTTAGGTTTAGGTATGGGGTAGAGTTAGGATCCCATAACCTCATCTACCGACGTTTAAGGGGGCCCTAAAAAGGCGAATATTGACGTATGGTCAAAAGACGTCCCAAAACGTCAGTTATATGACGTCTTGGGGTGAGACCGGGTTAGTTGGAACAACACGAGGGTGAGTAAATACTGACAGAATTTTCATTTTTGGGTGAACTATCCCTTTAACGTTGCATAAACGTAGTGTTAGCTAACAGAAGAGTTGGTTTGTGTACAGACAGAAGTCTAATCGTAATTGCTGTGTTGGAAAGAACTGCTTCACCGTTTGCAAAAACAGCCATAATGAGGGCTGTTTCCACATGATACGGCATGATTGCATTTTGGTGATGTTTGTAAACGGAGGTGGAAACCATTGGCAACAACTGCATGGTGCAAATTCATGCCATGTCTAACAATATCAGTATTGTGCCTGTGGGTCAGTCTTGATATTGTATCTCTGTATCAGTGTTTTCGTGTGGACACAGTTGGGGTGGAACCGCGTTTCAGCCCGATGCCCTCTCGGACAGTCGGACGAGCATGCGTCCCCTCCTAGGGAGAGACAAATAAGCAAGGCTGTAAAAACAGGCAGACCGTGCAGCCACAGCTGCTCTGACCACTTCCTGTTGCAAAGGTCAACGGTCATGGTGTGCGCCGCACTGCCCGAGCAGCACGCAGGGTCGCTCGGAGGGGAAGATGTGTGGGTAGAGACAGACGGAAGAACTGAAGAAATGCAAAGCGCATGATGATTGAGCCTTTTGTGTGAAGCGCTGGAGCACAGGAAATGAAAATGGCCAGGCTATTAAGTAAAACAAGTGGGAGTTTTATATCATTGTGTGTTTTTATGTTCAATATCAAACAAATTCCTTCGCTGAGAATCGCATTTTCTCGCTCATCTGTGTTCGCTCTGTCGCGCATACACTGTCTCTTTCTTTATTTGTGTAACTTGATAGTGTGTTTCATTATGCATTCAATCTCAAGTATGCAGAGGCACGATACTGATGGATGTGCAATTGCATTGTATAATCTCCGAAACCACAATTCTCATTTCTTAAAGGAGTAGTTAACCCACAGATGAAAATTCTGTAATCATTTACTCGGCCTAGTGTCAGTCTTAACTCGTTAACTCGTTGGTTAAATCTATGGTTCCAAAAAGGACAAAAATAAAACAATATAAAAGTAGTTGGTCACACTTTAGTTTAGAGTACAATTCTCACTATTAACTTACTATTAACTATACGACCTTCACCTCAGTAAACTACTAATTACTGCTAGCTTAAGTGTTACCAAGTAGTTTCTATGTCTTGTGTGCTATACAGTATAGTACTTCCTCAGAAGTCATTTCATAGCTTTGTGTGAAAAACAGATAGAAATTTAAGTTGTTGTTGTTGTTGTTTTTTTCTGAAAATCTTCGAATCTGCTTTTTTATTATGAATAAAGACACAAATGATTTCAGAGCTACACCAGAAGGGAAGATTTTCAGAAAAAAATCCCAATCGTGGTTCATTGGAAAAATTATAATTTTTCAAAATTACATTGCTTATTGAACGTTTCGCGACACTTTCAAAGTGAAATGTGCAGTGAGTGGCGCTAAAAGCATGTTTAGTTTTATCCAAACCACAAGAATCTGGCAATGTTGTATTAAGATGGTTGTTGTATGAATCGCGGAAGCTCTGAAATGAAATGTCCGATGAGTGTTGCTAAAAGGCTAATGCTATCACGTAAAAAATAACGTACCTATACTACAACCAACCGTAAACCATAACAAATAGTGTTAACATGCCATTTGAGCTGATTATGTAATGCAAATGTCAAGATGTATTAGTTTACGACCCATGCACTACGGTAAAAGTGTTTAAGGTCATAACATAGTATTGTGAATGGAACCTCATGAAAATAAATATTCAATATTCAATAACTTGTCACCGTAATCATGATTTGTGTGAAAGGAATAAAAGTTGTTAGCGTTTCACTGCCACTAGAATTCATTTCTGCTATAAACTGCAGTGAAATAAATGTAAAGGTTTTGGGAGTTTTGGAAAATGTAGTAGAGACACGTTTTTCCAATGAGCCTATGTTGGAAAAACTGCTTCTGTGAGGTCTTGATGTCTGATCTTCACACAAAGCTAGCATACAGCATGAGAAGACATGAAATATTGCACATGAGCCATAAGGATTTAAGGTGTTTTTATGGTGTGTTTTTTTCTTTTTTGGAGCTTAACAACTGTTCTCGAATTAAAAAGAGCTATGTAAAGACTCTTCAGCCTTTTCCCCCCTTGTGTTGAGAAATCAATGAGTAAATGACATTGATTGATGAAATCAATGAGTAAACTTTAAATTTGGAGTCTTGTGGAAAGACTGTTACTAGACGCCATTGTTGTTGTTGTGACTTTTCTATGAAGCCAAAAGGTGGTTTGGTGGACAGATTCCAAGCACGTGAGAACAATGAAAAGCTGAACTTTGCATGATGTCCTTCTTTATCTCACACACCATGGGAATAAGAACCGTCCAGGCTCTGTTGGTAGCCACTGGCCTCTACACGTGTTAATCATTGTCGTTTTGCTCTACGACTCTGTGTAAACATATCAGTATCAATCAGTACACTCAAAAAAATAACTCTTTGAATGAACATAAAAAAATCATGGAAAGGATTTCCACATGATTAACTTGCTTTATTTCAGCATTATGCAATTATGTTATTCCAATTTAATGTACTTACGTTGGGTCAACTTAATTCATTAAGGTTGATTTAAGTTATTTACTATAGTTGGGCACAACTTAATTAAACAGTGTGAATTTAATAAGGGTCCCTGTCATGATTCAGGTATTGAAATTCATTCATTCATTTATCCGATGCTGTTTATTTTATTTTAACGTCACACATAAATTATTTATAGACTATAGTCATTTATTAACTACCAATAGCAAGCTTAAGCATCTTAAACAATAAGATTTACTTGCTATATTTGCCAAAGGCACATGCTATATTGTTGAATCAGTCTTCAACCTAACCAAATCGTTTACTCTTCTCCACAATGGTAACCCACTGTAATTTAAATGGTTCAATAATTGCAATGTAGTTTAACATTAAACACAATTACGCACTAAGTCTTCCCCTTTTCTTATTTTCTTAAAAACCCATAAAATAACACTTAATTTTAACATGTATTCTCTCTTAATTCAACCAAATGCAAAGCATGCTGGGAACTAACAAGCACCGCCCAGTTTCAATTAATGCAACACAAATCGATCATGTAAGCAAACACAAACGGATTAAGTAAACTTAAACTGTACATATTTAAGCAGATTGAACACAATCAAATTAAGTTGGGGCAAAATGGCAGTTGACTCGCACTATACTGCCACCGTCTGGATGTAAGAATTTTTTACTTAACATAAATGGTTTGTGTTTAGACAACACATTAGGATTTTGTACTGTTAAGTTGAGACATAATTACATACACCTTAATAGAAAAAAACATTTCAAGTCAAAAAACACAATTATTATAAGTAAGCTAAATATAAATATATTATGTAAAGTGCACAACCTTCCTAGTTCATTTTTTTGAGTGTAGGCCGGGGGGAAAGGAGGCCTCATGGTTTCTAGATGGGTGGGGGACATCATCTTGGCACTAGATCCAGGATTACAGTTCATATAAGAACCGTTAAGACCCTGAATTGAGGAATATCTGAGGTGACATGAGTATATAAAACTTTCCATGAAGCAAGCCAAAACTGAAGGTGTTCATATAGGGCAGCGCTCAAAGAGTTTTTTTGAAAGTTATTGCATACTTGTACACAGTACCGATCAAAATTTGTTGTTTTTTTCACAACTTCCACAAGAGTGTGTTAAATTGATCAAATGTGATGGTAAAGATAAAGGTTAATGTTAAAAAAAGATTTCTATTTTAAATGCTGTTCGTTTGAACTTTCTATTCATCAAAGAATCCTGGAAAAAAAGTTTAACTTATTCAGCCGCAACCGTTTTCAACATGGATAATAAGAAGTAAGACTGGAGTAATGACGCTGAAAATTCCTACCCTATCTCACGACCAATTCGTACAAATTCAACGGATGATTAATAAGTGGCTAATTTGTACTAATTCGTACGACCTCACTCGTACGAATTCGTACGTTTTGTCTAAACCCACGTGATGGTTAGGTTTGGGGGCGGGGTAAGGGGTACGTCATTCGTACGAATTCATACGAATTGGCCAATTCGGAAAATATGTACGATTTAGCAAAATAGTACTAATTTGTACGAGTGAGGTTGTATGAATTGTTACAAATTAGCCACCTCGTAAAATTTGTACGAATTCCCGTGAGATCAGGCTGAAAATTCAGGAACAATATTACAGTTTTTATAGCTTTTTTTTTTGCATCAAATAAATGCAGCTTTGGTGAGCATAACTTCTTTCAAAAACATAAATAAAACATCTTACGCCGAACTTTCGAACGTTAATGTAAATATAATTTAGCTTTGGCATAGTCACAGGCATAAAGTGCAGTTTAACAGATTGCGTACTATGATTTATGAATAAACTTTAGTAACAAAAACATGAACAAGACATCCATCAGTGTACATAACACAAGATCCATATTACCATACATATGGGTATACGTCTTGCTTTTGGTGCATTTAAATACATTTTAAATGACTTAAATGAGTTTCTTCCTGGTTAAATTGCTCCCTAGGTAACAGACAATTTCTGCCGTCCGGTCTGCTCTGCTGTTTTAGGTTTATTGGGGAAGGTCCAGAAAGTGATATCATAGGATTCTGGAGCCTGTTGCACACATGCATATTCATGTACTACTTTATTTAAAGCACATTTATCAACACATAGATGCCATAGTTAAACGTGCCAAATCTGCAGTTGAACAAATTGTTATGTCCATATTGTGAATCCCCTGGGAGGTTTATCAATTGAAAGAGTAAGAAGGTGGATATTTTTCGAATGAATGTTCCTCCGAAACGCTACATTCATCTGATGTAATTTCTGTCCTGGGAGAAGCAATTATGGTCTTTATTGAGGGAAGAATCGGAGAGGACTTTTTCAGCAGTGCTGGGGAACAAAGAGAAGACTGTATTTTTATGCCAGATACCCTACATGGATTATGTCACTTTTATGACAGATAATTAATAGTGCGTGATTGTGAAATAATAGTGTGCGTGTGTGTGTGTCAGAGGGATGGAGACAGAAACAGAGAGTTCCAAATGCCATTTATACAATGTTGAACGGCAAGAAGAAAATGATATTCTTAAGTTTTTGTGTTTACTTTTAAGCCTTTGGCAGAGACAAACTGACTTAAATTTGATCTGTTCCTGTATACCCTGGGAATCTAACCCATGGCCTTGGCATTGCTAAAGCCATTCTCTGCTGTTTGAACAGATTAGACTATTATTGTCCAATTTGGGCATGATCCGTTTGACGTTGGGTGTCGTGAGGATTCGTAAATGACAACGGCCGCTGGGACGCAAGATTCGATCGTATCATCTCGTATAGTGTGTCATAGTGGGCGACAACCTACATTGTGTCTGTGATGCTTTGTGACAAAAAGACTAGCATGTTTAATTTTTTAACGGTCGTCCACAACGATTTCGTCACATGTATGAGGTTGACCAATAGGAGCACAGAAGCTTTTCCGTAAACAACTTTAAAAAATGGCGAAACGAAAGAGACACAATGGTGCTAACTTAAAACTAAAAGTAAAAATATATAAGAAAACAATATTTTACCTCAAGTTCTCTTTGGAGGATTGACAGCCCATACTGTCCTCTTCGAGCAATCCAGGAACGTGTCCAGTGTCGGGTTTTCTTTTTTACTTTTTTTCTGAACACAGGACAGCCAATACAACACTCACCGCTTCATTCATTGTTTGCTTATGTTCGTTTTTCGGAAGTCTCTTGCTACTAGTTTCGCCTTCTCAATGACATTACGCGCTTCGTTAAAGACGGCATGCGATGACTGGTCATGAAGAAGCGTGTAGTCTGACATGTGTCTTGTCCACGACACGACAAGATTTTAGGAGTCGCATGCGTGAGAATTGAACTGAAGTAGTTGAAGGAGATTGCATGCGTCGTGGAAATCTCTTGAACTCTCATCTCAGGCCTACAAGGAAGAAAATGAAAAGTCGAATAAAGTCATTATTTTTGTTTGTTTTTTTTGCACAAAAAGTATTCTCGTCGCTTCAGAAACTTATAGTTGAGCCACTGTTGTCACATGGGATATTTAAACAATTTCTTCATTGACTTTCTGAGCCGTCAAGTTTCGATCCCTTAGGCAGCCTATGCATTGATCCACCTCTCAAATTTAATCAAAAATATCTTCATTTGTGTTCTGAAGAAAAACGAAGTTCTTACGGGGTTGGTACAGCATGGGAGTGAGTAATTAATGACTTGATTTTCATTCTTGGGTGAACTAACCCTTTAACTTTGCTTTCCATCATGTGCAACAATGTTTGCCCATTATTCAGCTTTATCTTCTCCACGTCTTAAATTTCACTTTTTAGTCTTTCACTGTGCTGCAATGCGTTTTTCGATCCAAGTTGGTGACATAATATCAGGATAACATTACTTTCTTACTCTGAAGGGTGCTTCTGTTTTAGACATTTCATTTATTTTACTATAGTTTTTAAGCCATGACGTTTCTACATGACCACATTTTTTATTTACTCTTACTACACCCATTCATTTCAGTACTTTGTGACTGTAAAGTCATTTATTTTTAGAAAATAGAAATGGTGTAATGGAAAAATATGAAAACATCCTCATGGTGGGGATTGATATCTATTTTGCATATTGGAATAAGCTCTCATTGTTTCCAAGGGAGGTTGCACACACTGCCAAATGAACTTTATTTTGTCCTCTCATATTTTCCCTTCTTTATGGAGCTGAAACATGTTGAAAGTCTCTGTAAAGTCATGAGCTGCATGAGTGTTTGATGAAAGCGAGCCTGAAATGAAAATTCTGCATGACAAATCTGCTAAGAATGTGGATCATTCACGGCTGGCCGTAGCAGCCTGGAAATACTGTGGTCTGGTTCACCCCAATCAACAGTTGGAAAACAAATACTGGTGGGCTGAAGCAGCATGACAACTTTGCAAAAAATCGTTAAACCTAGAAAACTCCTCCCATAAACAGCTAGCATTACATGTGATATTGAGTGTATTGAGTAATGGATTGCCCACCGCTTAACACCATAAATGACATATGGGTCACTGAAATCAAAACCTTGTTGTGTTACCATTAAGGATGGAAGAAGATTTTTTTTTTTTTTTGGAAGAAGGATATTAGCAATAATGGAGATATAAAAGACAATGAGAAATCAGTTCAAACGTTTAGTTTGGCTGGGACATATTAAAGCAACACTATGTAACATTTTTAAACTTAAAATAAGGTCAGTGAAATCCAAAATCAGTGGTTCATCAAGTCGTAACTGGATGAAAGGCACTTCTGCCATAGCCTGACGGGGTCTGTATCGCTTTTACTGGCATTACAGACCTCCGGGCGGTAACCCGAGCACAAAAAGAACTACAAAATTCGACTGCTTTACATCAAGCGCTACAATAGTCATTATTTCGTTTTTCTTCGTTTCTGATGTCGCAATACATCATCCTTTCATGAAATCATGTATCATACTCTACCTTGTCTGTGGACATTGTTCATTCCAAAGCCGGTGCTGGATAAACAACGAGCGTGTGTGCGACGGTTGGCTAAAATATTTACGAAAGCGGTAATGGGCTTCAATTTCGTTTCCAACCAGTAGGGCGTCCGCAGAGGAAAAGTGCCATGGTGTTGCTTTAAAGTGATCTTCCCCTTTAAGAAAAAGCCAATAGGCTTTAAGATTTGCTACTTCCTAGTTATTTGCAGATGCTATTAGGGGAGGAGCTTTCTTACTGTAGAGGGCATTTGATTGGACAAAAATCTGTGTAGTTCAACATGAGTCATGAATATTTATGATCTGTTTTTCCTTGTGTTTATCTATTAAAAGTTAATTTTGTCAATGTTTAGGAGCACACTAGATGACCTCGAAGCCACAAAACTATTATTTTATTCTTTGAAACGTGGTTCTGATTTGTACTTGTTGGTCATAACATTGCATTTTCTCTTGTAATTCACTCTAAACATCCTTTCATTTAGCCAGCATAGATTATATCGTGATGTCACTCTGATCTAGCACCATCTGTGTTTAATATCGAAGGCCAAAACATGAAATTGTGCTGGCAATATGTGCGAGTGTCTCGAGCAGCTGTGGAGGCAGGAAATCCACGATAGGTCATTGATGAACCATGTCGCAATCAAAGCAGGAGTCAGTTGGTAATGGTCAAATGTGTACACATGTCTTGGGAAAAATTTAGTGCTTTTTCCATGGCAAGCCATTTATGGGGTAACTTCCTTTTATTACATAATGCGTTTGCAAACAGAATGTGGTCATGTGTTTAATACTGCTTTGCAATGACCTGTCAGGATCAACTGTCAAACCGCTAAATTGATTTTATATATGCAGTGTCCTCACCAGACATATTTGTTTGCGACAAATCAGGACAACAAATATATTTGTATATAATTTTGATGTTGAAGATATTTAATGCATTATAATTAGGGCTGTCAAACCATTAATCGCGATTAATCGCATCCAAAATTAAAGTTTGTGTTTACATAATATATGTGGGTGCACTGTGTATAATTATTCGGTATATATATATGTGTATATATAAATACACACACATGCATGCATGTATATTTAAGAAAAAATATCATTTATATATCAGATATTTATATTTACATATAATATAAAGTATATATAAATCTATATACAGTATATACACGAAAATATTTCTTAAATAAATACAAGCATGTGTGTGCATTTATATACAGTATATATATATAGGCTAATAATTTTACATAGTGCACCCACATATATTATGTAAACACAAACTTTTATTTTGGCTGCGATTAATCGTTTGACAGCCCTAATTATAATTTTTCTTTTCCTTCTGGAAAGAGACACCGAAACATGTGCACGTGGCCACATTTGGTGGAATCCATACCGAGTTTAATCCTAATGAGAGGAAATGGTGTTCATTGCAGCTGCACTCATGGTTGTCTGGTTTAACATGATTCAGATGTATTGTAAATCACATGTTTAGGTGGCCTCTGAGAAGACATTTTTGTTTTGTTCTTTCTTTAGTCTAATCTTTATTGCAACGGTCTGAGGTGTAACTTATACTTAACTCATGGGGGCTTAGCGAATAACCACAGAAGACAAACTGCTTCTGCATTACACACAGCTGACAATCACGTAGTTTGTTGCCCTTACTAGTAGACTAAAACAAAACAGGGGTGAGACCAAAGATGAGATAAGTGATGCAACCCGCTTTTACTGTAGTCAGCGTGAAGCTCAACAGATGTTTGAGTCCCTATTGCATGCAGCAGAGAGATTGTAACAACTTGATTCCTGAGCTTGTTGACATTGGTTTGAGGAACAGTGTCCACTAAGAGAAGCGAGAGACTATTTATTTGGAGATTTCTACTCATTTATGAGGACATGAGGAACATTTAGACTGTGGGGAATCAATGTAAATTTACACAGGCACTACAGTTTGAGCTCACATGTGAACTGTGCTTTAAAATGACTACTGTCTTTGAAGACCTCCATTAGTTCATGTTTTAATTGATGTGCTTTGAGTCACAGTTGTGGAATTCTTAGTATTTCATTTTTAAAGTTCCATTCCTACAATAAAAGGCTAAATACATGTGTAATTTTTTTTTCTTACAGAAACTGGTGTGCGTATGTGGTGACCAAGACAGTGAGCTGTGTGGTAGAAGATGGAGTGGAGACTTACGTGAAGCCTGACTACCAGCCATGTTCATGGGGCATTCAGTGCGCCCGAGTTGTAGTGTAAGTATGTCCTTTTATCACGTATAGCTTGGTTTGGTTTCTTTTTTTGTGTGTGTGTTCTGTTCTCGTTTTGGCTGCCTGATTTAGGGGGTTAGTTTCCATGGTTCTTAAAGGGATACTTCACCCAAGAATGAAAATTAGCCCATGATTTACTCACCCTCAAGTCATCCCAGGTGTACAGTATATGACTTTCTTCTTTTAGACGAATACAAGGGCGTAGGAACGTCTTTGACATTGGGGGGGACATATTGGCCACTATGAATCAACGTCTATCCCACCACCATAATAGTAACATACAGTTTGGTGATCTGGTACTTGCAGTGGTGGTCTGTTTTGGGGCCCCCTCCCACTATGCAAAGTCACCTGTGCTTGACGATTATTGACACAAATGTCACGCAATAATGATACATTATAAATTAATGCTGTGTTAATAAAAAATAAATACTTAATAAAAAATGGATGCCTACTTAAAAAAAGTTTTAACTTTTGCTTTACTCTTTTACTAACTCTTTGAAACTTCTTAAAACAAACCATCTAAAAAAATATATAAATATATTATTTGCTAAAATAATGAGAAAACTGAGAAATCAGAAACAAAATAAGAGCAGGAGTTCAATAATGACAATTATTGTTGAAAACTGTAAAAAATAGCCTATTATTATTTCTCAACTGTCTCAATACAGTGTAACTGTCCTCAAAATATTTTATTATTATTATTATTATTATTATTGTAACAGACTTTTTTGGATTGTAAATGACATAATCCAACAAAGTATGTTACTATAATACCGGTACTGATGTACTAGCGCTCATTGTGTATGCAAGTGTATTTTTCCCCTCGGGGCTTGCCGTAGATGGGTCCTGTCCTGCGCACTTAGTATGGTCGCGAGTTTTTGGAGTTAGTGATCTGATGTGTGAAATAATAAAGAGGAGAAGAGTTGAAACTGCCGTGTTTATTATTTATTCAAACTGCAAAAAAGGTATGTGATATTATAAGTAACATGATTAGATAAATCATGTAGGTTCCAGTTCAAAGCTGGTGCGTTAGTGTAATGTTAACTTCTCTCTACCATTCAGATGCTCCGGTGAGTGAAATAACGTTACATGAAGCGAATGGTGATTATTAAAACATGAAATGGGAAGGTTTAACCGGGTTTAAGGGTTTAACCAGAGAATGGTTTAACCTAACTATCACTCTGGGTTTGACTTGCTGGCAAAACCGAATCTCTTCTTTGTCGCGCATTAAAAATAAAAGTTCCAAATGTACAGTTTGTGTTCCTGCGGTAGGTTAGGTATGCAATTTTTTGGGTGGGACACATGCCGCATTTTTCAATATTGAGGGGGACACGTCCCCCCCGTCCCCCCCGGTTCCTACGCCAGTGGACGAATACAATCAGAGATATATTAAAAAAAAAATCTCCTCCTGGCTTTATTCTTCAGGCTTTATAATGGCAGTGAATGGCTGTACTTTTTGAAGTCCATCAAAGTGCATCATGATAAAAGTCCTCCACACGACTCGTGGGGGTTGATAAAACGATGTGTTTGTGTAAGAAAAATATCCAATTTTAAAACTTTATCAACAAAAATAACTAGCTTCCGGCAGATGACCTACACAAGTCGACTTACGGCAAAAGTGTAATACTTGACGATGTATGATGAAGGAGTAGTGTAAGCTTTGAAGCCTCTCGCGATTCAAACAAACAGGGCTGGACAACAAACTCAACAATTGTCCATGACTGGTGTTTTGTTTTGCTCTATCCTCTCCTCTTCCGTATTCGTCATGACTTGTCATCAAGTTCAAGGGTCACTCTTTCGCCGTAAATCGAGGTGTACAGCCGTCAGTCGGAAGCTAGTTATTTTAGACAATAAAGTTTTAAATATGGATATTTTTATTACATGAATGCTTCCCTTCACTTCAGAAGGACTTTATTAACCCCACAAAGCCTTGTGGAGCATTTTATCATGCATCGATGCACATTTTATCACTGCATCGATGCATCGATGAATCTACTTACTTGAATCTACTCTAGACTTAACCATTATACAGCTTGGAAAAGCCAGGACATTTTTTAATATAACTCCAATTGTATTCGTCTAAAAGAAGACCTGAAAGTATACACCTAAGATGGCTTGAGGGTGAAATCATGGGGTAATTTTCATTTTTGGGTGAACTATCCCTTTAATTAGTAAACACCTGTTCTGTTTCAGTTGATTATCCCCAGTGTAGCCTATTTAACCATCTGTTCCCTCTGAGAAAGTTATTTCTCCTGCAAACTCCTGTGTTTTCTGTTGGTGGAATGATAAATGTTGTTTTGATTCTACTCATTTGTCGTGCGCTTTGTATACAACTACCACGCCTGACAACTTTTACCCGTACTAGACTTTCCGTCTTCCAGAATTCTTAATGTTTAGTATAATAACTTCCCTAAATGATGAAGTGATTATTGGTATATTCAGTATAGATTTACTGAACAGATAGTGTTGTTTGTGTGCTTTTCAGAGCATCAAGCCCAACAGATGTCTCTTTCCAAACAATGAGTAATTTGCTCCATTTTATTTTGGTTCAGTTGGAAAATCCATGTTTGCCATTTTTTTAGAACATGGTAGCAGGTTTCTAGCAGGTACACCATGTGAAACTTGTGAAGTTTCAGTGAAAACTTAGCCTATTATTTATTATTATTATTATTTTTATGAGGCAAAATAAGTTAGAATCAACCTTAACAGAATAAACTGAAATTTACTGCGTTTCAATACAACTTTTGATCACAATTTTGAAGGCTGCTATTGGATCATTGGAGGTAAACGTCCTTTTATGTAACTATGCATTAGTTTACAAAGAGCTTATAACCTACTAGCTTTGTTCGGTCTTTAGAACAATTGGTGCAATCAAATGAAGTACAGCGTTAGTTGCAAGCTAGTAGTTACTAAGCCTCTAGTGTGGACGCTATTCCAATTTAAGAATGAACTTACGAACAGCACACAGCAAAATTCCCAGTGTTAAATTAACACTCCTGGTGTACATATAGGACCAAATTAACACTCCTGGAGTTAAATGGACCTACATGTACACCAGGAGTGTTAATTTAACACTGGGAATTTTGCTGTGCAGTTGCAATCCTACCCTAAGGTTTACGCACACTATTTTTTGTGTGTGCTGTCAAAGAGACCCAAATGTTGTGCCATTATTTGTATATTATTTAGCTTAATGCTAGTTGTATTACTTTAACGTATCACTATAGCAGATCCATGTTTTTTATTTGTTGCTATCTATCAGTTGCACTGCGGTTTCTTGTCTCCCTGAGTAAATTGCGTTTGCAGCTCCGTATAGCTTTGAAAGAACTCTACTTTCTATATTTTCTGCCGTTTATACTGCTTAATATAATTTAATCATCACAATATACCTGATATTATCTAATAATGTTTGTCACATTGATCTGAAATCGCTAGCTTTTATCTAAATGGCTATCGCTAGCACAATCCACTAGCCTTTCGCTTGCTTGTTAACCTGCCATACGTGCTTCCGTTCTCTCGTGTGCTCTTGCGTGCAACTCAGTTGAGTTGGATCAGTCAACAAACATGGTGAGTCATTGCCACTTGCACTGCCTGGCAGATGTATAGCATTCTCTGTCAGCGGTTAGGGTTACACAGGTGATAAATGCAGGAATTTCAGAACTAAAGACACGCATCCAAACTTTAATCAAGGATAGTAAGAATGCAAGGGCTTTAGATAGCGCTTGTGGCTAGCTTAGTGAACCGGCTGTAGAGCCCTGGGTGACTGTGAGATGGCATAGTTACAGGTCTAAACACCGCTCTTCTGTTCCGATTAGAACATGACGCACTCACTGAGAATTCTGTTGAAAGAGCCGATTCTATTACTCTGAACATAGAAGAAATAAAAAAATAGAGACACCAGCCACCATAGTCACATGTATGCCGGAAGCCAGAGCACTTGACATCAAAGCAAATTTAAAGGAGCTGTATATAAGAAATATGTTTCAAATAATCATAAAATGGCCCTGATATGTCACTAGAAATTAAGAAATCATGTTCATTTCAAATAATTGTATCACTGACAACAGTAGTCCAGCCAGGATATTGTCATTTAAAAAGTGAAGTTGCAGCCCTCAACTGATGTTGATGTTGTCATGTTGTGTTTCGGTCTGATGCTCCAACCTCCACCTCTCTACCAATCACAAAGTCAGTAGTGTGGCAGCATTCGAGTTGCCAGCTCTGCTCTACTTACCACAGCTGCAGATACAAACGTGTCGGATAAAAAAATGTTGGATCCGGCAGCCTATCTGGCAACCTCGAGTCAGGGGGAAGGGGATTCACCACTAATGTGAAAGTGATTGCAGTACCAGTTTTGGCCACAATCTTTCATACGGCTCCTTTAAAAGTGCTGGCTAATGCTAATCACAAATTTAAAACTATTATTTGCATCGGCACTAATGATGTTCGACTTCATCGGTCCTATATCACTAAAATTAACGTTAAATATGTGTGTGAACTCGCAAGTATGCTGTCTGCACAGTAATATGCTCTGGCCCCCTTCCTGGTCGGCAGAGTGATGAGATACTAAGAAGACTATCCGCACTCAATGGCTGGCTGTATAAGTGGTGTCAGCAGAATAATATAGGTTCATAGACAATTAGAAAAAATTTGGGACAGACATGACCTATTGAAAAGAGATGGTATTCATCCCTCCTTGGGTCATGCTGCTCTTCACTCTAGTAATATGGCATGTGTGTATATACACACTATTTCTTCTAGATCTGCCATACAGCCAAAACAAATTTTGCTGAATTATGTTCCTGTTGCACTGTAAAACTGCTTTGAAACTGTATTGTGAAAAGCGCAATATAAATAAAGGTGACTTGACTTGACATGCACCTATCAGACTTCAAATCAGTCAGAGGATTTAAAGTAAAAGCAAGTCTGTTTTTCTGCCCTTTATTTAGTGCACTTTAAATAAGTGGAACCATTATGTACTACATCAGCTAACTTTAGACTGGAAACAGATGTTGAAAGCTATCACATCATCATAACATTCATAAGGCACTTGAATACAGTATATAACACTCCACATTTTACTGGAAATCTGAGTCATTAAAACATAAGAAATACTAAAAACATTGTGCTTACATAGTAAACCTAATGTCAACAAATGGAGAGATAAACAGAATGTGGTTTGAGGACACCAGGATTAGAAAGTTTGTGCAGTTGCGAGGTGGTTTCCAGTTGTTGGCAACGTGCTGAACTCCAGCTGGAAAAGCTTAATCCAACTCCTTTAGATTCAGTACACACACACACACACACACACACACACACACGCGCACACACACACACACACACACACACACACACACACACACACACACACACACACACTAATATGTATGGAATGAGGTGGCATGTCATTCCAAACTCTACAACCAGTGTGCCACAGGAATTAGTCTTAAAACCTACTGAAATACCACCACTTATTTTTGGACTCACTCTGTAGAGGGTGACCCTTTTTTCTCCTCTTTTTCTTCTCACGGGGGTCATGGAACAAACAGAGCGTGGAAACAAGAATTTAGTGGCTTAAGAACTATAACCAAAAGTCCTGGGAAAAAAAGAAAATGCTATTCCATATTTTAATGGCGCTGATGTTCGGGTTCAAGGCTAAACGCAATGTTTTACTTGATATTTTGGTTGATTTGAATGAAACTGTGAATTCAGACCTAGACAACTGGTCAGAATTATGGCTCTGATGAGAATTCTCTATTAGAAATGTTTTTCAAAACCCCTCGCCATAATTATTACACTTCCACGAGTAGATGGATGGGTTCTGGATGATAAAATATACAAAAAGATCCCATAGCTTAAAGGAGTGATCCATGCCATATCTAAGGATACACACTGTTTCTACCATTGCTACCATTTCTACCCAGCCCTTCGTTGAACAACAGATTATACAGGGTTTATACAGCTGGCCAGCATATGTCTGTGCAGCAACTAGCTGAAATCACATGAATGTGCCGAGACATAATTTTGAAAGAGACATGGCATGTCTTCCTCCATTCTTAGGCCAAAAATTTAATTTAATCCACGCTGTATTCTTGTCTGAATGTGTTGGTTTCACTCTAACCGAAATGAAACTCATTTGTTGCGTAGAGAGCAGAAACTCATTTGTTGAGTAGAGAGTCTTACAACACAACATCCCAGAAGGGATCAGTTTGATTAATGTAAAAGGTCTGTTTAATGTGGAATGTATAAAACAATATACAGAATGGTGACTTGTAAGGTAATCTGTGTAATAGGCCTAGATAGGTTTTGTTGTTTTAGATGTACTGATTGTATTCTTTCTTTGTGGTTTGTATTTGCATATCATTTGTCTTATTTGTTTCTTTCTTGTTCCCATGTATTTCACAATTTAAACTAAACAATTTAAACTGGCTAAATTTGTCCAAACTAGAAAAATTCAAGCTTTTATTTATATATTTTTTTATTTGTCTTATAGGTACAGGACCTACATGAGGCCCAGATACAAGGTGGCTTACAAAATGGTTACAGAAATGGAGTGGAAGTGCTGCCATGGATACAGTGGAGAAGACTGTAATGATGGACCAAACGGGGGATCTGATACTCAGATCTCAACAAGCAGACCCTGGCCTAGACCTTCACAACCAGGACAAACTGGAACTGGTACTGGTCATGGACAGGGTGGAGGGAATGGTAAGTCAATGTTTTCTCTAACAATAGGTACATTTACAAATGGAGAATTGCATTCCAATTACAAACTGTTTAAAAGTCCAATTCAAATGAAAATGCTCCTTTGCACACACATCAATCAGAATTAAAATGCCCAAACCAATTGGTTTGGGAGGGGTGGGATAAACATGTGCAGTGACGTAGAAATGGCATAGAACGCATGAAACGAGCTGATATTGTTGTTCGTCTTTAGTCTAAAATTCTCTTTCCACTCATCTATGAAGTGGTGCAGTAAAACGGGAAGGTGATTTTACTGCCTAAATAATAAGTGTCCATGCAAATGTGGCTAGACTCTGGCTATATAGATGTTCTTGTTACTGTACTTCTGTATCTGCATCGTATGCATCTTTGAAACACTTGACAACATCTAAATATAACTGAGGCTTTATGGAAATAAAACATTAGAGCAGAGGAATACTTTGTTTTCATTGCCAGAGTTCGACAGAACTGTGAATTCTGGGTCTATCAATTAACTACTAGCTGTCTAAAAATAAGTATTGTGTTTGAACTTTGCCTAGGGAGAGGTGACAATGACAAGATGAAACAACTGGAGGACAAAATCCAGAGGTTGACCAAAGACCTAAATGACCTGCAGTCAACTCTGCGTGGTATGAACGAGAAATTCCAGGAGGAAATGCGCAAACCCGGTTTTAATAGTGGCAAGACACCAGCTGATGCAGCCCAGCCTGAAATGAAAGAGACCATCCATAACATTCAGACCAAGCTTGATCAGTTGGATAACCGTACTCAAGCTCATGACAAGACTCTAGTCAGCATCAATAACCACCTTGTGAATGGGAAGGGTGGAAGCAATGATCTAGACATTGGGGGAGTAGGAGGAAACAACCTCAACACCTTGAAGGAGGAAATCCTCAGACAGCTTGAACGTCGAGTGACGCTTTCTTGTTCTGCCTGTCAGTCTGGAGTGGAAGACCTAAGACGGCAACAGCAACAAGACCGGGAGAGGATCTCGGCTCTGGAAAAGCAAATTAATGCCATGGACCAGCGTCACCGCCAGACTCTTGATGGCTTGCGCCGAGACTTCAGCCGGTCGCAAGGCTGCTGTGACAGTGTGATGGACATCAGAGGACGACTAAATGACATGGACAGGAAGATAAGCTCCACATTGGAAGCCTATGACAAGCTTAATAATCGTGTGAACGGGGAACAAGGAGGAACTGGAGGAGGTGGAAGTTTTGGTGGAGAAATAGGTGGACCAGGACAAGGTCCTAAAATGCAAGAAGACCTGGAGAGACGGCTCAACAACACTGTTCAGAGGGCAGAGGAAAACTGTGCTTATATGGAGACTAACATACGCGACTCGTTCCAGCAGGAACTCAGAAGTCTTCGCAACGAATTCAATAATCGTATTCTAAACCAGGACGACAGAATCAATGACATGGACGTTGATATAGGAAACGTTAAAGAAACTGTATTTGATCTTGATAAGCGCCTGTCTCGGCTCGAGAATACAACATTGTTTATAGACAGGAGGTTAAGCGAATGCTCTGGGTGCTCAGGCACAAGTTCTGGTTCAAGTCCGGGCAGTGGCGGTAGTTCGAGCTCTGGCGACACTGTGAAGTCTTTGGAGTGGCGAGTCGTTGCAAATGAAGATGAGATCAAGAGGTTTGACACCCGACTCAAGGATCTCTCCGTGTCTGGTGACTCTCTTGAGGATAAGGTCATCAACCTCAGCCATGACGTTCGCAAGATCAAAGCTCTAACTGGAGACAATGGGGAACACTTCAACAGGATTGTTATGGAGATTGAGAACTGTGACGTGTGCAGCACAGTGGAAGATGATCTGAAGAAACTCAAGAACATCACAAGCCATGCCATGGACAGATGGCAGAAGGAAATGCACTACATTAAAGGGAAATTTGACTCTGGTCAGATGGGTTGTGTGGACGCGTGTTCTGGTTTACAGGACGAGATGGATCAGCTGAGAGAGGAGGTACAGAAATGCAGTGGTCAATGCAAGATCACCCTCAATACTCCTACAGGAACGGAATCAGAAACAGGTCATCTGGATGACCCTCAAAAACCACTGGATGGACACAGTGTCATCAGCAGTAATACCGGTGACCTCAGGTCAATCCAGGGAGAACTGTCTGGGGTCATCTTAACCTTCAGCTCCATCAATGACACACTAAAAGGTCTAGAGCACGTGGTCCAGAAACATGACAGCGTCATCACCGACCTCGGGAACACCAAAGACAAAATCATTTCTGAAATCGACAAGATCCAGCAGGAAATGACCGAGCATATAGAAGATAGTAGGGTTCGCTTTGATAACGTCGATCAGGATGTACGCCGCTTTGGGAACAACTTTGTGGTTGAGATGGGTGACTGCAAGAGGACTGGTGATGGTCTGGATAAGAGGCTCTCTAAACTCGAAGAGGTTTGTGGCCGGTTTGACTCCGTCTCAGACCATATCCAGAAGATCAAAGAAGGCCTGAACAAACATGTGTCTAGCCTGTGGAACTGTGTCAATGGGCTAAACAACACCGTGATTTCACACAGCGGGTTCATTGAGATCCTCCAGAACACACATCTGGATGATATCCACGGCAAGATTAAGAGACTCAATTCCTCAATGGTCCATGTGCTCAAGGAGTTCCAGAGCTTTACTGAGAATGACTTAACAGGTCTGCTATTTTTTTATTTTTTATGTCAATATTAATTACAATTTGACAGCATCTTTGAATACATTCTAAAAATGTCCAGCATAGCTCCTGTATTTTAATGGATGTCAGGGTTGTGCATTATTCAGAGTTGAACTGAGAATGGATTCTTGTTCATTTTACGCAGAATGTATTTTACTTTACTTCCAATTCAACTTCCTATAGCCAATTCAATTCAAATTCACTCTCATGATTTGAAAGTGACCAAATTCCTGAGTCATGCACCACCCTGATGGATATGAAAAAAAAATACTCTTTAAATAAATTCACTTCTGATTATAGGTTTACCTGGACCACCAGGTCCTCAAGGAGAAAGAGGGTTCCCTGGTCCACAGGGGCCTCCAGGTAATGACGGACCACCAGGTATTCAGGGATTACCAGGGCCAAAAGGACCTCCTGGTGAGACATCTTTTTTTTTGTCATGTGGATAATAAGATTTAATAAGAACCAAAGATTTTGTCATCATTACTTTATTTTACGTTATTTGGAGATTGGCTGTATACTTATCTCTTATGAGTTTTTCTTAAAGCTACATTGTGTGATTTTTACCCCCATCTAGCGGTGAAAATGTATATGACCATCCAGTGAACAGTGAATATTAGTTCCTGTTCCTCTCAATTCCGATTTCGTTTTAACTCCTACGGTGGCCAATGTAGTCCAAGATTAACATGGCTTCCAGTTCGACCTGAGTGAGTGTTAACTGAAACGTAAACGCAAAAGGCGACGCTTGAATTAAAGGGTATGTCCCTCTTTGGCTAATGTACTTTCAAGATGGAGGGGCAACATGGCGACCGACATTAGAACCCCTTACCCGTATGTATTTTCAATGGCATATTATACACTTACAAGAATACTTTATTACTTGAACGAAGTAAATATACATTAATGAGCACATACATTTTTGAAAGAACTAAGTGTTTTTTGCTTAGAATAAACTAAAAGAGTTACACAGTGTAGCTTTAAATGACAGATTTTTATATCTGGTCTCCTTTTGTGTTGCATTGATTAAAATAACATTGGAATGACATAATGATGATTCATTTCAAAATGACATGATTTTGAATTTTTTTCATGTTATATGACACTTGCATGTGACACATTTTGCCTTCTCCTATTTCAGGTCTCAGAGGAGAGCGAGGTATGCATTAAAATTTCCTTTAATTTTTAACAGCCATATCTTAGTCAAGCACTGAGCTTATTTTGATGTGCTAATCATTGTCTGGAATGAAAGCAAGAATTCACTGAGATATGTCTAAAGGGTTTGTTTGTATGAGACTCAGCGATTTATTCTTTCAGTCTTGAGTGTTGCAGCATTTGTTCAGTTGTTATTGCCAGCACTGGGTCAGTAGTTGAGCCAAAGGTCAGCAGCTGATCACTAAAACTAGTTGTGTAAAAATAGTGTTGTTATCTTCATTTCAGGTATGGCCGGTGCAGATCCCAACATACCACGTCTTTCCTTCTCAGCAGCTCTCACGAAGCCCATGGTTACATCTGGAACGATCATTTTTGATAAGACCTTTGTAAACGAAGGAGACTTTTATAATCCAAGAACAGGTAATCTTGGCACAGTCTATTTGCAGTTACACCTTTGCATGCATCAAAAATAATGCACATCTTTCTCTTAAATTCAGGTATCTTTACCGCACCACTGGATGGACGCTACTTCTTTAGTGCTATTCTGACAGGCCACAAAAATGAGAAGATCGAAGCTGTGCTGTCCAGGTCTAACTACGGCATGGCTCGGGTAGACTCGGCGGGCTACCAGCCGGAAGGGTTGGAAAACAAACCAATGGCCGAAGCCAAACCAACACCGGGTTCTCTGGCCGTCTTTAACATCATCCTTCCCCTTCAGCGAGAGGACACAGTCTGCATAGACCTGGTCATGGGCAAACTAGCCCATTCAGTGGAGCCTCTAACTATCTTCAGTGGTATGCTTCTATATGAAGATGTGTAGACTGAGACTAATCAGACTCAAAGTACCAGCAAAACGACGGGGCTAGAAAGAGACGCTCTAAATGACGTTAATCCGCCTGGGATGGTGATGCGTTGATTTTCCTTCGGTGTTGTTTCCAATATTGTAAGACCTCCTATGAACTCCTTGAACAGAGAATATAGTTTTTAAATGGAGGAACTGTTGCCCTTGATATGTAATCCTAACCCGCAATTTTGGAGAAGTGTTGTAACAAATACTACTGCAGGTTTGCGCGACCGATGTTGACGATGTTCTTATTGAGATATTTCCAAGTTATATGAATCACAGACATGAGTTAATTTCTCATGCACCGAAGATGACCGTGAGGTCTGTTCGACTTCCTATGTATTCAATTGCACGGTAAATACTCTGCCAAAGAGCTTGACTCACAGTCAGGGTTAAAGGTTAGGCTGATGGGTGTGGAATTCGGAAGATTTGATGAAAGGATTTCATATTTTTGCTGTGAATGTTTAAATTCTGCTTAGAGTCAAGGGATGATTCTTAAATCTACAGTATGTGACTTATTTCTATTTTGCTTCATTATAAGTGCCAAGTTTTCCAGGAATAACTTCCTGCTTTTTCCAAAGATGCTTTTACTTCATGAATTAGGTGGTTGGTGGTTAATGATTTCAGGAAACATTCAACCTGACAATCCATACAAACTCTCCAAGTGCCATCCAAGAGATGAATGCAATGAAATCTTCATAACTCAGGCTTCTAATTTTGTACGCGCACCGTTCCGCATCGTGTGATCCCGTTGAAGCATTTACAAAAACATCAGTTCTACTGGAGTGGTGGACCGTTGTATTTTGCTCCATATTCATATTCCAATCTCACAGCCTGAGCTTTCAATGGAGATTATTATCAAACAGAGTCTGTCCTTAATGTGGTTCAACAAAGTGCCTTTGAAGAAAAACAACACTGAGGATTCAGAGGGTGTCCTCCATCAACCGATTCTGTCTGTGTGGTCTCGCTTGAATGTTTACTGTTCGACAGCCCAAAGAATTTTGAACTACGCGGCTTTTGCTTTTTCTTGTTTGAAACATGCTTGTGCAATTTTACAGATCGTTGGGAGGAAAGATCTCTGTGGAGCGCTATGGTCAAGAATGTTGAAAATTAAGGCTGCTATCTTTTATGTGCTGTTTCATGTATTATTTTTTAGTTATAAAAAGATCCCCCAGCTCATAAAGTGGACGTTACGGCAGCAACGTTAGCATTAAAACATCTAAAAAAGATCTAAAAAAAAATTATAGTTCCCTCTCATGGTTTAACCTGTTACCTTGAATGTGTACATTGGCAACACGTGTGTTTCAAATAAAGATATTTAATTTTACACATATTAATCTCTGCTGAGCTTAGTATTACATGGTTTCTGTCGAGTATATCGGATTACTGGAAGACATACCATTTAATTTAGCATTGTGCAAAACACTAAGCAAACTACTGTTCATTGTCTCAAACACAATGGAGAGCATTCTCATACTCCAGAACTGTGATTCTGTTGAATAGATTTCCAGTCAGTGATTGATGGTGCACGTTTTGTCACTGTCTATGACTTTTTTTTTCTCTATTCAACAGAAAATGTCAATACTGGAGTTGCTGGAGCATTTGTCAAAGCCAAATTTGATTGAAAACATGTTCTCAAATAGAAAACACCCACTGTTTCTATAAGACTTTTTTTTAGAAGCATGTGCACAGAAACGGTGTGATTAAGGAGAGGAGTGCACAATGCATTTCATTTTCCACGGCGCAAGCCAGAAAAGTCGTTTGGAGATTGGCTTGCGATTTTATGGAAAGAAAAACATTTCTAGGTGTCCATCCATACACACTAAAAAAATGTTGGGTTGTTTCAACCCAAATTTGGGTCAGTTGGGTTAAAAATGTAAATGAAAGCGAAAGTTGAAGTTAGGTTAAAATTTTAAATGACATTTTTAACCCAACATTTGGGTTTGTCCATATTTGACGCAAATTTGGGTTGAAACAACCCAGCATTTTTTAGAGTGTAGTCATACTGGGATGTAGTTTACAATCAATAATGTCTTGTGCTGGTAAGTGAATCTCATGCCCTCTCACTGATATGTGCCACCATGAGGAGTTTCCATGTTTTTCCATTTCTTCATATATTGCATTTCTATATTGCTTTTAATTCTTTAACAACTCTAATTCCAGGATGTACAGAAAGTTTTTTTTTTAAGTTTTTTTCTCTGTCAACATTCACAACCCATTTTACTTCGTAATGTAACATTTCCAAATGAAACAGAATATTCAACAAGTAAATGTAGCATGAAATATGATTTTATCCATCAGAAATTGAATTGTCCGAAGTACAGAATGGAGACTATGTGAATATGCAATGGATTGTGGATGAAATGAATTGGCATGCACATTAGAGGCTTTTTGACTAAAGCTTAACGTTAACCCTGAGACCATCTCGACATATGGTATTACTTTTTTTTCTCTTTTTTAACAGATCTATACTATTTTACTGTACTAACTATTGTCAACATTTTAGAAAAGATGCACAATTTTCAACAACTATAGCCTATTGTTGTTTGGTCACACTTTAGATTAGGGTCCAATTCTCAATATTAACTACGACGTTTGCCTTAGTAAACGCCTCATTACTGCTTATTAATAGTTACTAAAGTAGTCATTAAGTTTAGGTATTGGGTTGGATTAAGGGTTGTAGAATATGGTCATGCAGAACAAGGCATTAACATGTGCTTTATAAGCACTCAACATGACATGTATGCTATAAGCAACTGGTTAATAGTGATAACTGGACCCTAAACTAAAGGCAGAGTAAGTTATTACATTCTGATGAAATATTATAAAGTCTTTTTTTTCTTTGGAATGATGTTCACTGATTAATCTTTGCTAATGGAAGTCATGTTTGAGGTTGGAAAGTAAGAACTACTATACCAACAATCAACAAATGATTTAAACATGACTGTCAGTGATTACCACAGATTTCTAGGCATTTGATAGTTCATATTTCTACAAATTTGAGAAAAGGGAGCATTTTATATCCAAAACGTATTTGCGATAAGTATTTGTATGCATGCATGCATGAATGAAAGAAGTTTTATTTGTGTAATGTTTTCCTAAGTAACTTTCAGACAGATACTGTCAGACAGGGTGTCATTATTGCACATTGGGTGTGGTGAAAGAATCCGTGTAGTGCTGGCCAGCTGTGTCTAAATGGGATTGGGTGGGAAAATGTCACGTATCCTGTTTGTCTTTCATCTTTGTGCACTTATATTCCGCTGTCTTCCTCCTCCTCTTGTTCTCTGCATACAGTGCAAACACACAGGCCTGTGCTCCCTAGCGCTGTAGAGATGCTTGCCAACTCTTCAGTATCAATCAGGGAACAATATCACTGAACTCCACATAACTCATAAGAATTATCAAAGCACTGCTGAATACTATACTCACTAATTCACTCTTCAACACAGAAGATTTGTAGCGATAAATCTAAATTGCTTGCACAAATTGCTTAATTGAAATTAAGTTCACCTGGTACCATATAACTCAAAAGTGTGGATTTTTTTCCAAAGTCTTTTTAAGTCTCTTATGCTTATCAAGGCTGCATTTATTTGATCAAAAAATAAAGTCAAAACAGCAATATTGTGAAATATTTTTCAGTTGACTTTGATACTGATTTGGTACTCCGTTATTATCAATTGATACTTAATTGGTACTCAATTATTTATAATGGTTCTTATTATATAGTATTAGAGAGTTAAAAAAAACTGCATTTATTTGAAATAGAAATCTTGTTAAATTATGAATCTTTGCTGTTACCTTTGATACATTTTATGTATTCATTTTTTTAAATAAAAGTATTACTTAGAAAAACAAACGTTTAACTTAAATATTAAGCAGCACAACTTTTTTTTTTTAACATTGATCCAAAATAAGAAACGTTTCTTGAGCATCAAATCATCATATTAGACTGATTTGTGAAGGATCATTTGACACTAAAGACTGCCGTAATTGCACTAAAAATTCAGATTTGCCATCACGGAAATACATTACTATTTAAAATGTATTTAAATTATAATATTTTTTCACAATATTGATAAACAAAGGCTTGGTGAGCATAACAGACTCCTGTCAAAAATATATGTATAAAGAAATTCAGAATTATTCCAACCTTTTGACTGGTATGTACAAGGAAAGCTTTTTTAATTAAGCACATTTTTTTAATTTTTCCATTTGAAAGCATCAATGAAGAGTTGTAAAACAAGTTTAAATCTTTAATTGAATCATGCTAATACAGAGGTATCAGTAGAATATGATATCCCATCATTATTTAGTCTTATCCTTTGCATTTACATTAGTCTTTTCTATGTGAAGCAACACTATTCAGTCTATCAATGACTAATGTAAAACCACTTGTTAAGTTTCAGCAGAGCGTGCTTCGTATCTGTACTACATTCCAGCTGTGCACCTCTCCGCCATGTTCAGTGTAAAATTCCATCATATCCATGGACACCGCATTTTTTGCCAGCAATCTGGCAGCCAAATGTGAGAGCATCCTGTAGGCTGCCCCCTGCAGAACACAGAACCAAACCGGCTTGAACTGAGTTACACAACTTACAAAAACCCATTAAGTGTTTGTGTTTCAGAACCACACTTGCATTCATACCATTTGAAAGGGAATATATCACAGAAGCATTGAACGTATCCCCTGCTCCAAGTGTGTCCACGAGCTTCTCAGGTGGGAATGCATCTGAATGGATGACCACCCCATCGGGACCAATGGCATCGGCTCCCTTTTCCGCCCAGGCACAAATGAGGGTAGCTCTAGACAAACAACCAAACTCACGTAAACGCATGCGAAGGCTAATATTTGAAAAGAACATACCCTTAAGCAGTTGTTATGATTATACATAGAGAGTAAGCAGTTTTTAGAATACTAGTGACATCTAGTGGTCGTTTTACTCACCCCTTCCTCAGACGACCGCTGAAACCCTTCAAAGCAGCAGAGGCCGAGTTAAACCCGAAGTGCTGGGCCACGTCCTTACTTACAAAGACCTGAGTGAAAGTGGTCACAAATAAACAGGTTGTGTGTTCAAGCATGTCTCAAAGCTTATCAGCAAGCCTGCAAAAAATCGGCCCTCAGATTGATCCAGTGAATTTAAAAGCACTTCTCCTTTAACTCGCGCTTCTTGTGTATTAAATATTTTGTCATATATATATATATATATATATATTAGGGATGCACCGATATGACAATTTTGGCCGATACCGATAACCGATAATACTTTATTTTTGAAAGCCGATAACCGATATATTGGCCGATAACCGATATATTGGCCGATAAATCTAAATTAAAATTTTAAAGCCTGATTTTAATTAAAATTAATTTAATTAAATTAAATTAATTAATTTAATTAATTTAATTTAATTAATTTAATTAAAAAGCCTGATTGTAAAAAAGCCTCCTCATTAAAAGGCAACATACAAACACAATTATGATGTTCTTATTTTAATATTGTGTAGCCGATTTGACAGACTTGCGCTGCACATTTTGCACTTTAGCTGGATTTTCCTTTTTTTAAAGTGATTTCAATCATATTTCAAGCAATTTAAAAGCATCATGTTGAACAGTGTACATCTAAAGTGCCTCAGCTGAAGGAAATAATACATTAGTTATCAGCTTTTAGATATCGGCTAAATGTTCTTGTTGGGCCGATAACGATAACATTAAAAATTATCATTTATCGGCCGATACCGATAACGTGGCCGATATATCGTGCATCCCTAATATGCATATATGTATATATATATATTGACAGTTCCCAGTAACAGTGCAGTATCTTCAGCCCATGTTATTTTAATGTCATTATATACTTAACATTTAAAAGTTAGGGTCAGTAAGATTTTATTTGATTAAAGATACAGTAAAAATAGTAATACTGTGAAATATTATTACAATTTAAAACAGTTTTTTAATCGAATACATTTTAAATTTTAATTTTTTCCTTAAAAAAGGTAAAGCTTTTCTAAAAAAAAGGTAAAACATTTCTTATTATTATCAATATTGAAAACAGCTGTGCTGCTTAATTTTTTTTATTTTTTTTTTTGGAAAATGAGATGCATCATTTTATGGATTCTTTGATGAATAGAAAGTTCACAAGAACATCATATATTTCAAATAGAAATCTTTAAAAAAATGTATTAATACTTTTGATGAATTTAATGCATCCTTGCTGAAAATAATTGTACTGATTTAAATGGTAGTGTGTGTGTATAGGCTACACTGAACAAAATTATAAACGCAACACTTTTGTTTTTGCCACCATATTTCATGAGCTGAACTCAAAGATCTAAGACTTTTTCTATGTACACAAAATGACTATTTCTCTCAAATATTGTTCACAAATTTGTATCTGTGTTAGTGAGCACTTCTCCTTTGCCAAGATAATCCATCCACTTCACAGGAGTGGCATATCAAGATGCTGATTAGCCCGCATGATTATTGCACGGGTGTGCCTTAGGCTGGCTACAATAAAAGGCCACTCTAAAATGTGCAGTTTTACTGTAGGCTATTGGAGACGTCCCCAATACAGAAAAAAATGTTGTAGATTGAGGCCTGTGGCATGATGGTCCACTCCAATGGCTTTGCAAATTTGCTGGATATTGGCAAGACCTGGAACAACCTGTCGTATACGATGGCATTTTGAATGCAAAGAGATACCGTGACGAGATTCTGAGGCCCATTGTTGTGCCATTCATCCACCACCTTTACCTCATGTTGTAGCATAATAATGCACCACACCATGTTGGAAAGATCCATACACAATTCCTGGAAGCTGAAGTTAAAATAATATTTTTTATTCAGTCAGGTTTGAAGTGTAACCCATGTAGTGAAATCATACCAAATCACCAAGAGGAAAAAGCTGGTAAAGGGGTTCCCTGGTTTTTTCGATTTCCACAGAGATGGTTATTCTGTTCTTCTCTTCCTGTTTGCTGTTATACTCTCTCACCATCTCGATCATCTTCACTTGTTCGTCAGCATTACGGCCCTGAAAACGCATTCACAAAACAATCAGCTCTACTTTTGGAATAACGTGTCTCTTAAACACAGATCGGAAGGAACTAAATAGTGTGACTAGTGTGAACTCGGGCTGTTACTATGTAGATATTTGGCAGAAACTCTCACCTCCCAGTGGACCCACTTGAACTGGCTCAGGTCCACCTTTGAAAAGTCCTCTACAGAAACATCTGGCAAGTTTCTGATTAAACAGAGAATAGCCGATAAGTTCACTTGTATGTTAGACTACAACGATCAGTATTCAAATTACGATTAGTAAAGAATAAGTAATGACTGCACTATGTGTACACGTTAGGTCACTATTACTATTGATTATTGTGACATGATCTGCTGTAATTTTATCATATGAAATGTTTACAGTCACAAACTGAATCAGTGATGGTCTGTATAATGGGAAAACCCCTCACTTATTCCATTAGACCGGATCCACGTCAGTTTGTATACAGTACAACATTTGATAACAGTCATCACAGACAAATAGTCAGCTTTGGGCTGTTATTATAAGATAATTATCATTATAAACCAAAGTCTGTCTCTCAGCATAGAAGGAAAAGGTTTGGAAAGTTCTCAGAAGAGGTTTAAGAGACAAGATATTACCCAAGGCCAAGATTAGAGTAAATGTTGTTTTATATATTACTTTGCTACAAACAAAGCAAATACAAGTAAATGATAATGTTCAGTCAACCAGTCTTAAGTGCAAATATAAACCTCGCCCTAGACCTGAAGTGGAGAGGTTTTGTATTATCTGCAGGGGTTCATTTTGTGATAATGAACGGATGATTGAACATTATCTCACTTATTACACAGCTACTCATCAAATAAATACACAAATAGACATATTATGTCTATATTGTTATGTGACGTGACACTACTACAGCTATGTAGTAAAATCAATTGCCACTGCCAGGGACATTGGCCATTTATATAGTTTAGTGGTCACTATAGACAAATATTTGTCCATGCAATATTGAAAGTGACCAATCAGAATCATGTTTCAGAGAGCCGTGGAATAAGTTAACTAGCTAGTAAGCTTTGACATTGTGTGCTGTTGTGTGTTGTTTGAAACAAATGATTAAAATAATTGGACAAAATGGAAATGTAATACGAAAATAAATTAATAACAGATCCCATATTCCTCAATAACAAAGCACTCAAATTAATGCATGCAATGTCGAATTGTCATGATTTTTTAAAAGCATGGGTACGTTTACACGACAACGATGTACTAAAAACGGAAAAAGTTTTCCTTCGCGCTTTTCTCGTATTGTCGACGTCAAAAACGATCCCTGTTCACACGGATCCACGAAAATGATAAAAAAAACCTGCTGTATTATGAATGCCAGGCCAGTAGTTGGCGATGTCACTTTGTAAAGAAACTCCACTAGACTGAACGTTTTTCCCTGCCTTTAATGGTATTAAAGGTGCAATGTGTAAAAATTTAGTGTCTATTAACAGAAATGCAATATGACATCCATAACTATGTATTCAGTGGTGTTATAAAGAATTTACTTAATAAACAGTAATGTTTTTATTACCTTAGAATGAGACATTTATTTCTACATAACCGCGGGAAACCTCTTCTATGAAGCTGGACATATTGTGATGTCATATTTCTACCGTAACAGACACCGTAACAGACATTTCATTCAGGAAGTTTTGATTTATATGCTGTTTAATGTTGATGACCGCTTATTTTACATATGATATCGCTTGTTTCTGCATCTTTCACGTGTTTTTCAGGCGATTCAGTACTCTTTTAGAAGATGAGAAATAGCGCCTCCTCTCCTGTTACAGTGAAAAAACGGAAAGCTGGAAATTTCCATCAATGGCAGGGAAGCTTGACGGAAATGTAGGTAAATAGTTAATACTTGTAACTTTGAATCCTTTTTTTCAAATGTTTGCATTTTCATGGCCCTTAAACACTGTTGTCGTGTACATGAATGGCCAAAAATGGATAAAAAGATTTATTTTTTGTAAAAAATGGTGTCGTGTAAACGGACCCTAAATTACTGTCAATTACGGCAGTGCCACTTAATAAAGACTTTTTTCAGATTATGTTTGAGAATGGGATAAGATAATTTAGGTACCCATCTAACTTATGTTACGATTATTTTGACTTTGGGATGATACTCTTACGTGTCTGAGAGCACGACAGTGCGAGAGCCATTGGTGGCACACACCACACAACAGGCACACGGGGTCTCACCCCACTGCTGCCAAGCCACACCAGATATGTCCACCCCACGCCGTGCAAAATCCCCCACGATGAAACTAGTACAGCAAACAGAGAGGTATTGCAGTGACCCATATGTACTAGAGACAGATTTGAGGAAACATTTAGCAGGCTCAGCAATGCTTGCCAAACTGATCTTCGAACCATGCACCTTCAGTGGACCTTTTAATAGGGAAAAAGCGATAGTGTATTTTCACTTGTTTTTTTATGCGTCAGGAATGTTTCAGCTGTCCTGTGAGGAAAGAGTTTTCGTTATACTTACGCATACTCTCACACACAAACCTGTTCATATGCAGAATAGTACGGCTTCCTGTCGTCACGCTGCTGATTACTACAGAGGCTGGAAAGGAGCATTCAGCATGCTCCAGAAGAAGAGAGATGTCAATCTTGTACATTTGAAAATCATTCAAGATGAAGCTAGAAGAACAAATTAGCAAGGAAAGGTATGCATACAGAACGTATGTGTGCAGATATTGTAAAACTGAGAAAAGAAGTTTGAGTTTCTTTATTTAAAGGGACAATGCACATTAATTAACATGAGTACAAGGTCCAACATGTAAATGTGCCAGATTTAGCCATACAGGCTAATAAGTACTTTCAGGAAGATGTTTGAGTGATATATTTCTGCTGATATAAAACTTGCAGGAGTAAGAAAGCATACAAATATCAGTAGTAAGGTACAACAGGGCTAAAGGTGCACCGGGGTAAAAGACGCTTTGACTTTATTCTCTTTTAAACCACTAGATGACAAAAAAAAAAATCAGCTTAGCACTTTTCTTAACAACCTCTTTTGAAGATGAACGTGGAAATTTGGCTGATCCGTAATGTGATCACGGACAGCAATGCAAAGTTGATTCTGCAATAATTTCGTCTAATATTTGTCGTTTTTTTACATTGTTGTAGATTCATGTAGCAAATGAGAATCAATCAAATTATTGATTTTTTTTTTCAAGGTTATTTCAGCAAAGTTTTTCAGTAACTAAAGAATATGTAAAAGTATGTTATTTGGGTTAAAAAGCGCCCCTGCTATTAGGGCAAAAGAAAGGCACAATAATTAACATGATAATAAATAACTGACTGAATTTTCCATTTGTATACATGACGGATGGTAAATATCATAGGGTATATTAAGTTGTGTGTCCACTTTAGAGATAATCACAGTATTTATATTGAAACAATCATACTTAAAAATATAATATTCATCATATCATATGATAAATATATATATATATTGTTACTACTAAGCTAAATTATTGTGGGATCTCATTCAATGGTTTCAGAAACTTTACTTATTTAAATACTTGTGTTTCTGTATTTTTAAAAGTTGAAATATTTTACAGTATATTTATTGAATAAAAATGTTTTACAAGAAAGAGAGAATAATAGTGCAAACAGTGATTGTTTTGAACAAGTATTAACTTAGACAATATTAAAAACACTTATCTCTTAAAAACAAGACTTACTCGGCTACTGGTCCAGGAGCCAAAGACCCCATAAATGCACACGGGGCCCCAAGTAGAGACAAAACAGTGCACGTGTTTGATGCGTTTCCTCCTCTCTGCCATCTCTGGGACAAACACCTACAAACCAGTTGCGTTATTTTATCACACCTGTGATGCAACATTGACTGCAGGGAATAGTAGAATACTCCATGTTTAGACTGGTTATGCTTTTGAAATTGTACCGAAAAGATGCAACAATGGTAATTGTAGAATGTTATCAGAATTTCCCACCTGGTATCAGTATCTTCTTCCGGGTATTTATCCACAACATTTATGATATCCAGACACACCAAACCAATGCTGAGTATCTTTTTGTCCCCCATATTCTCCCTGCAGAAAGAAATCCTGAACTATGGACTTTGGAGGAAAGGTCATAACGTCATGATTATTCCGAACAGAAGCGGTGAGCGTTTCTCTTTCACCCTGAATGTAAACATTGGACACGAAATATACCGGTTTTTGCCGAGTGTGGCCGAGATTGCCAGCGCGAGCGGAGCGCAAGGACACGACGATTGCCGACTTTTATCGAGAGCAGCCGAAACTTGCCCGAGCGCTTTCCGTTATGTTTTGGTGTGAGCTCTGGAATGCTTTTTGCTGTTTAAAAACAGAGAAATAGATATTCTTTGGTTAGTCATAATTTTAATCTTAACATGCAAATATAACTGCATTTTAGTGAGTAGCTAGGTATTCGTTAAGTAGCTAAGATAAAACAGCCCATAAAATCTCAGTAGGTCGTCCCCCCAGAGTGGTTGCTAGGTGACAAGAGGGCTTCGGTTATTTGTTGACTTTCTTCCAGTTATATTTCAAGGTAGCTATTTGTGTAATTAATGTATGAATATTTATTTTCATGTGGTCGTGAAACGAATATTTGATAGAGACTTTTAAAAATTATTATTTGGCCTATTAACCATAGGCCTATAGACCATTTCACAAGATGTAAACAACACTGGTCCAGAAGCACTTCCTGTTTCAGTTTTTTAACACTACATAAAATCTGGGATAAAATACAACCAACAGAAAATATAAAACTGAATCAAAAAGTTAAACAACATCTTTAAGATGTTTTCTTTACATGTGAAATAAAGAAAACAGTTACAAACTGAAACAGGAAGTGCTTCTGGACCAGTGTTGTTTACATCTTTTGAAATGGTCTATTGTGCGTTTGTAAATAATATTAACTTATGCGCAATTTTGTAAGTCCAAAATAGGCAAACCTCTATTTTGTTCTCTCTCTTTTCTATTTTGCCAATAGCCAATAGCCTACAATTATAAAGGCTATTAATAGGCTAAACATAACGTTAGTAAATGGCTAAATTCAAAAATAGGCTACTTATGCTATTTGAATAACAGTTTCAATATTTGTATGTAACTTTACGCATGATCTTTCAATTGGCTTATTGAATGTTTCTTTTTTTTATGTAATTTATTAGTTCTTAACACCAGGAAAACAGAGAATGGAGATGACTTCAAAAAGTGTGGCGAAAGGCAACTTGGAGGTCCTCCAGATCTATAAACTCCTGCAATATGTACGGGAGAAGAACAGACCACAGATAAAAAAGATGGTCAAAATGGGGGTTCCCAACCTGATAAATATAACTGAACCCAAACAGGGACTCAGTGCCTTGTATCAGGCATCTGTGGACCACGATGAAGAGCTTGTACAGTTCCTTCTGTCCCTGAAAGCCGACCCTGACATACAGGACATGAAGGGCTGCACACCAATGATGCTGGCTGCACAGTTGGGCTACTACAAGATTGTGTATCTCTTGATCAAACACAGTGCAAATGTGACACTCACAGATGAAGAGGGGAAAGGTAAAGAACATCTTTTTAGGAGTACATCATGTAATGTAGCCTACTCCTAATGTATCCTAATCCTAAAAAAAAAAAATTCTAATGTAGCAATTTTAATAGATCTTAACAGGCCTTGATGAGTTTGTCTTATATGCACCCCTTGAAGTGTCGAAATATACCTTGAAAAAATGATGTGCACTCACTTATTTGAATTAACTGTGCACTTGCTTCAAATATTAAAAGTGTATGCTTTAAAAAAAACTGTACTTGCAAATAAATAATATTAATGAAATATGGCAAATATGGCCATCTGCCTGAAGCTATAGTTATTTTAATCGATAAAGTTTTAAATATGGATATTTTTCTTACACAAATGCATCGCTTCGCTTTAGAAGGCCTTTATTAACCCCCCAGAGCTGTGTGGACTTTTATCATTGATGGATGCACTTTTATGGACTTCTTTTAGAGGGTACACTTTTCCCCCGTTTCACAGACTAAAATGCATGTTTAATCTGGTTTAACTGAAAGTAATTTACACTGATATATCTTAAAATATGTCAGTGCCATTTGTTTTGTTTTTCCAAGGCACGTTTAAAAGCTATTTCATTGAACTAAGGCCTTAATCCCAGTTTGTGAAACCAGGCCGAAAGCTATTTGATTACAATTATAACTGTATTGTGCTGATTGATATTACAATCAAAGGTAAAATATTTTAAATGTTCTAAACAAATTCAAAATTAGAAAAGTGTAATTGCAAATTCATTCAAATACATGACACACAAGTTTCATTAAAGTCTATTTTTCACAATAGAAGTAATTGTAATTACGAAAGTAATTATGAAATGGTTAAGCACTCTTAAGTTCAGCAAATTATGTTTAAAATAGTGTAAATTATTAAAGCCTGCATTTAATAATTAAAAAAAAATTAACAAATGTAAATAAGTGTCAGAAAACATTACATTCAGTTTGAACTTGAAAGTGCGGTACTTATAGTGTGCTATATACATACTATATGTTTATAATATGTTTATTATTTTATAATGAGTACTCTTTTAAAGTGTACTTTGTCTCAAGGGATATATAGCCCAGACATTACAATTATTGTATAGATACAAAATATGTTTTATGCTTGAGGGGGGAAATGTGTTTAGAATATGCAAAACTCCAGTTACTTGTGTTGTTTGATTTGTAGGGGTGCTGTTCTACTGTATCTCTCCATCTGAAGAACATGCTCTCTGCCTGCAGATGGCGCTCAGCAGCAATGCAAATGTCAACAATGTTTCTAACTCAGGGAAGCCACTGCTTGTGTTCGCTTGTGAAAATGCAAAGGACTGTCAAGACTTGTGCATTCACATTTTGGAAAAAGGAGCTGATCCAAATGCAGTAGATCAGGTCTCAAATCATAGTTCAAATTAATGTTCCCTGATCAAAAATGTTATAATTAGAAGATTCAAAGATCTCTTTACAAATATATAAAATTGCAACATAGCAGGTAAATCAAACCTTTTTGGAATGGAAGAGTTTATTGAACCTTTAGTCAAAATAATTGATATAGCCTACATATGGCTCATATGATATGAGAGAATGTGGAGCTCATACTTGAGGAGGAGAAAAACATCTATTTTATTCAGAGGCCCAATCTGAGTAAAAACATGCAATTTGGGAGTAGTTGCAAATATTAACAGTCAAACCAAAAATTATTCAGACACCAGATATCATTTTTGATATTTTTTACTAGTGGGTGCAGGACACTATACAGCATACTCAATTTACGTAAACTGTGACATGTATGAAGATGAAGACCAAATGGATGTCATATGAAGACCAAAAAGCCTTCATACAGTGGACTACCAGTAAAATTGATAAAAATTTGGGACCAAAATTATTCAGACACTTTGAGCTGACCATGTTTTGCTTAGGCTAAGTGTTTTTTTTTTTGTTTCTATAATTACTAATGCGGCCTTTTTAGAGCAAAGACTGAACAAAATTAAGCATTGCTTGTTAATTGGCTGACCTCAATTGGTATTATCTAATTGTGTACTTAAATTTAACAGCTGACAGATATTCAACCTCATTTGTGAGACAGTCTAACAGAAGTATGGCCAAAACCAGTGAAATATCAACTAATTTGATAATTCCGAGTTTGTGTCATATTTTATTACCATTTTCTAAACTATAGTGAATAAACTGTGATAATGTGAGAAATGTTGAAGGTGTCTGAATAAATTTTGGTTTGACTGTATAAGGCATTATGCATTATTATATAATGTCAGATGATCGAGAGCCTGTTTGATACTCACATTTTAACATGATTTTGAAATTGCAAACATTATAAAAGTCCTTCGTATCTTTACTTTATGAAATCAGTAACAGCAAGAAGACATGCACCATGACCTAAAGAGGGACATTTTTGGAATTAAAGGCCTTTTCCTTGCTAAAAAAAGTATAAACTATCAATCATCAGAAGGCATGTCGTAGATTGTGTACAACAGGATTTTGAGCAAAGTTTTGATCATGTGGACAATCTAGAAGCCTTCGAAATGTGAATATCAACTATGATACAGTCAGCTTTATAATAGGTCAGCAAGAAAATGTGGTTCCCTTTCAAGGGAACTTGAACGCTGTGGTAACGCCCCTGCGTTGTGCGTCATGAAGCACATATGGAATCAATCCAATCAGTGCTAGGCCATAGGGTGATCTTCTGATTCCATACGTGCTTCATGACGCAAAACGCAGGGGCGTTCAGCGTTCAACGCAGCGTTAACAGCATTCGACGCAGCGTCTCGTTCCCTATCAGGGAACTAGGGTTACATACGTAACTGAGGCGATTTTTATGGAGTTGAATCAAAATAATCTGTCATGTTTTGGCTCCCCGAAGGTGACACGGTGCTCTGCACTTATGGGGGCATCTAAAGCTGGTGCTGTGAAGCTCGTCAGAGCCATTTTACAAAAAGGAGGGAATCCTAACTTACTTGATGGAGATGGACGGTGCGCTGCCCACTTTGCTGCAGAACAAGGTTTCCTTGAGGTGATGCCATGGCATTCTGAATAGCACAAAATTTGCCATTTTTTAACTTTGGAGAATATTACTGTCTCTGTTTTATACAGGTTTTACAGGTGCTGTCTGCATACTCTGCTGACTTGGGTATCAGCACGGCAAAGGGTGACACACCACTGCACTTTGCTGCTGCTGGCGGCTTCAATGAGTGCTGTAGATTCCTGGCCCAAAGAGGTAGACTGGATCTAATGTCTTTCCATCATTCACAAGAACAAGTACTGCCTTCATTAAATGCATAAGATATGAAGATTTGTTTTCCAAACTTCTGAGATACCATGCAGGATTTATAATCGCATGTCAAAAGAAAAGCTATTAGGAATTGAATTTGTGTCATTTCATCCTTTATTCGAAATACTAAGAACACTTATTCATAGCAGTACTCTTTCTTATCTGCAACAGGATGCAGTCCCAAACTGAAGAATCTGGAAGGTCTTCTTCCAAGCCAGGTCGCCAAAAACAAAGGCTGCAAAGCTGCACTCAAGGAGCTCAAGAAAGCAGAGAAAATATACGTGAAGCTTTCTAAGCCTGATGCCGTAAACCCCAATGAACCCTGGGCCGTCACCCTTCACGACTGGTCCCGTGAACACGAGGCAACCTTGCGCAAAGCCTTTGAAACTGCTGAGGGACTGGATAAACCTGTTGAAAATGTTCCTCTGGAGACATTTGTGTCTTTACTGCATGAGCATCAAGCTCCTGTAAGTAATGAGCATCTTCAAAGGATCGTCGAGGAACATGACAAAAACCATGAAAGTGTCATCAACTTAAATGAGTTTTTTAAAGGCCTCAAGTACCTCCAGAAGGCCTTTGTCATCTCATCCGCTCCTAAGCCAGGTAAGAAGGAAAAGGGTGGAAAGGAAAAGAAAAGTGCCAAATCTGCCATGCCATTTCCCATATGCACAATGCCACCTGAGCTGATTTCCAGAAGAGAGGACAGCGGGCTACCTTACTACATGATCGAGAACTGCCAGCCGTTCACTCACATCAAACGTTCCAACCGAGACCGGCCGCCAGTTCACCCCATTGAGAAAGACTCTACTTGGTATATTGATGATCCTGAAAAGATCTATACCAACATCAATTACTGTGTGAAGGCTGGAGACATAGATTCTCTTAGTCTGGCGTTTACCCAAAAACGAGTGCCTGTTGATATCAAAGATCAGTTCTTTAAGACGCCACTCATGACAGCATGCAGCTGTGGCAACTACCAAGTAGCTGAATTCCTCATTTCACTGAGGTAATGCTACACTAATATGCATTAATACACGATTAATTACTGTATTTTTAGTGCAAATTCATGTGCAAATTACTACAATTACTAATTGAGTTAATAATGATGTGCCCCTACAAGTAAAGTCATAACATAATGATACATTTGCAAATCATTATCTAATGGTTAATTAAGGCAGACAACTGGAAGTTGAAGTGCATAGCTTTGACTAATTGTGGTAATTAACACATTTGCACTATTAGTTAATAAAATGTGTTATTAAGGAATTAATACACAATGACACATTGAATTAATTGCAATTCATGTATTACGTAATCTATTAATCATAGACTCTTTATTAGTTGCTGATGCAGTAATCATTAATTATTGGATTAGTTCTTTATGAGTTATACATTAACTCATGATTATCAGTGCATTAGTTAAGCTTGAATTCAATTCATTGAATTAATACATATTAGTGCACCCGTATTGTAAAGTGTTACTGAACTTTCTTCTCTTTTTTTTACACATTTAATGTAACTAGATGATAGACTGTGTCATTTGAAGAACATTTTGTTTTTGTGACTCTATAGGGCTGACGTCAATGCAGTTGATCAATTTAACTGGACGCCCCTTCATCATGCTTGCTATGCAGGTCATGTAGACATTATCAAGATGCTGGTGCAATCTGGAGCTGTGGTGGATGCATTGTCAATGAATGGAGCAACTCCACTCATGAGAGCTATTGAAAGCTGTCGGTTCAGCTGTGTAGAGTATCTCATCGAAGCTGGAGCCGACGTCATGGCAGAAAACAAGAGAGGTGCTGGTTTTGGCACTATATTCACTGTATACTCTACAGTTTAGTAAAGTTTAGGGTCGTAATAGTTTTTTTCGTAAAAGAAATCATTGTGTATTGCTACCTGTTGTTACTGTTTTAGGTCATTGTTTTATGAGTGACAAAGTGTGTTTGTTAGATGACAATTTGATTTGAAGTTAAGCGCCAAGCTGGAGAACCGTGTGAAGAGTTTTGAAAAAGTGATCTAAGTGTTGAGAATTGTTTCCATTAAAAAAAGTAATAAAAATAAAAACTGAATTACAATTTTAAATAATTGTTTTCTGTTTAATAGATTTTTAATTGTTATTAATTCCTGCTGAATTCAGTCTTCAGTATCATTTGAAAATAGTTGTGCTGCTTAATATTTTTCTTGAAACCATTAAAATTTTTTCAGGATAAGTGATAAAGAAATAAATGAATGTTTCATTAATTTAAAATAGAAATATTTTGCAACATTGATTGATTACTGCCTCATTTGATTCATTTTATGCATCCCTGCTGAATAAAAAAAAAATATTTTCTTTTTAAAATGAACTCTTACCCCAAACCTTTGAACAGTATTGTGTGTATATATACTCTTTGCATCATTTTCCCATTTAAATGCATTATTTTTTGCCCACAGGGAAAAATTGCTTGGACATTGCTATAGAGTTTGGTGATCCTAAAATCATTGCATTGGTCACTGCCAAATCCAGCATTCTTTTAAATGAAAGTCAATCAGAACCAACTTTGACGCCAGATTCTTCAGGACAAGGAAAGGTGAAATAAAATATTTGCCTATCTATTTAGGTATAGTTGGGATGTTTAATAAGTTGTCTTTGTCTTCTCTAGATTCAATCATCATCAGTTTCAGCAGCTGTGAAATTAGAGCTGAGGTTTTGTATGTGTGTTTTTAATTTCTGATGTTTCCTTATAGCACACTGATAAGGAGAAGGGAACGCTTTGATGAAAAGATGATTCTCAAGGACTTCATACTCTTTAACAAGAGTATCTCAGACCTGAATGGGATGGGGTGTCTGGGAAGGGAATAAATGAAATGTCTCAGCACAATAGCTAATATTCATTCAGAGCTGTCTGTCTTTTTATTTCTGACAAATTAGTATTTCCCAGACTTGTTTGACTTTAGTCAATTGAGCAAAAATGAAAGACAGGTAAAGAAAGACCACAGATAGCCATATCAGTCCTCCCCTTTTTTGACATTGGATAAAAATAACCTCTAAGTCAGTCATTGAGATGCACAGTGGTCACCTTAGTGTGCTGCCATTTGGAATAATGCTATACAAGCCCCTGACCGAGAGCACCACCTGCTCTATAAGCCATTTTCCTTTTCACTTCTCCTGTGACTGGCTTTAATCACCAACCCCCACTGAACACAGGAAAAGGAGATGACAGTCAAATATTTTAAGGTAGCATAGGCAATTGCATAATTTTAATTGAAACGTGCATGTACACATGCATGTTTTAAGCCATTAAATTGGCCTGTAGAGGGCGGTCAGACAAGGCATGTTTTTTTTTTTCATGTTATGACACCGACAACTTGATAGCATTTTGCCCAATAAGATTTGCATGGAAAATGTAGTTGTTGTTCAATGTTGTTCATCACGTTGTCATCTCAATTGTAAGATGAAACCTCAAAAAAATCAGAACACCTGCGTATTGTTATTCCCAGGCTCTGACTCGGCACATTCATGTGAAAGAAACGCTGCCGAGTCAGCTAGAACTCTACCTGTCATTCCGCACTGTGCAACCGGATGTGATGATGGTTCAAGTGTCTGTTGCAGAAAGGACTAGACATTGAGACATTGTGCTACAGACAGAAGGGTCCGGATGAACAGGTTGATTTCCATATGAAAGACTCAATCATTCGCCGGGACTGCTTGATAAAAGCAACGCCTTAAAAGGATGAGGAACTGATAATCGGCTCCAGTACATGAGGTAATTGTCTTGATGATGTGGCACTCACAGACACACTGACCTCAGCTCTTAATCTTTATCTCCAAGGGAGAGAAAAAATTAAGAGAACAGGGACTGGAGAATGAGGAGGGATGAATATGTGGAGAAACAGATGAAGGTTAATCAAGAAAAGAAGGTGAAACAACTATCATTAAGTCCAAATGTTATTCTATGACATTTTTAGTTTTATAATTCTGGTCCTGGAGGCTGATTGGTCAAAACAGCAGAGCCCGATCTCATGACAGTTCGTATAGCACGAATGTCATTTCTCGTGCCATTTATACGCCATAACAAGTTTTTTTTGTGTAGGCTATATGGTAGGCCTAGCCTACGCGTTTTTTTGTGTGCATATGATAGCAGATGTTAACTTCTGCTTATGTTAGCAGAAGTTAAGCAGACAGTGCTTAAGACAGACAGTGGACTATCAAAATAAAGTGTTACCCTTTTAATCATGGAATAATGCACCGTTTCAATTAGCAGTTGTGAAAAATATCAATTGGAGGCCATAGTAGACGCCAATAAATAGATAAAAAGTTAATTGCACTTTAATTCTCTCAGTTCGACTTCATAACTCACAGTATGACTCTTAATTTTTTACTTTTTTGTGTTTACTATATTTCACAACTTACCTTCTTTTATTTTGGTGGAACTGCTAGTATTCTGTTCGTGTAATGAGCCTCTTGTACCTTTTTGATTAGTCGTATTATGGTCTAAAATACAAAATTTTAAAAGACCATAATTATTGCTCAAGCAATCAATTACCATTGTTACTTCAACCCACATATTGAAGTGATTTGATCCTATTTGACATCTTCAGGTACTTGATAGTGAGCCTAAAGCTGTGATGTTCCTACAGCAGCAATTTGCTGGATGTCATATCCATTCGAATTATTAAGAGACACACATGATATTTAGGGTGGTGGCTTTCTGTAAACGAGCCTCTTTTTTATTATTTCACATGGATTTTCTTCTATATAATTATCTACATCTGCAGCCGTGTGATTAAGCCTTCACAAAGTAGGGATATTGTTTCCACAGCTTATTCACAGTTCAGCATGCAATCATCGTTAGTAGGCAAATGATGAGGTTAATGACAGATTTCCCACCTTTTTTACCATGAGATGTACAGAATAAGGGCTCTGTTTGACGTATTGTGGGGGTGGGTTCTGGCAGTGCTAATTGACAAGAAAGACTGAAGGGAATCTGGCTCAAATAAATGAGCTTTAATTGGTAACAGTGGGTCCTGTGAATGTGCGCCTGTGTCAAAGAATTCAGGATTAATCAGCACTCGCCCTGCTGGTGCGAACAGAAAGAGCTGCAATGATGTGCAAAACTAAATTCACGACCTAATCTGAATTTCAACGTGCCAAACTTCATCCAGACAGTATAAACAAGACTTGGATGCTAAAGACAGCTGTAATAGTCTTAAGTGTAAATCAATACATTTAGCAGGGGCTCCTGTTTGTTGGTTGTTGCACTAACAAGCATCACTGTCTCATTTGTGTGTGCTGAGTCAATATCGGCTTCCTCTGGCAGTTGTTTTCTCTGTAACACTTTCTTTGAAGACCATAGAGTCGTTTATACTTATACATTTATACGTAAGTATCACTATAGGCTATATTTATAAAGACTCATTAACTGCATTACTCTAAAAAATGCTTGGTTGTTTTAACCCAACTTTGGGTCAAATATGGTCAAACCCAGCCATTGGGTTACATTTTTACATTACTTTTTTAACCCAACATTTGGGTTTGTCTATATTTGACCCAAAGTTGGGTTAAAACAACCCAGCATTTTTAGAGTGTAGTTACATTTATATTATTTTTCATAATTTCTTAAAAGTCATGCATTTGCTTTTTGAATGCACGTGGTCATAATACATTTTACACCGATTTGAGTATCAATTAACCAGTCATATGGTTCCATGAATGTATATAATGATGCAACTTGCATTGCAAAAATGCTAGTTACAATGTTTTTTTTTAGTAATTCAGCTTTATTTCTGTCAAATGAGTGAATAGTGTTTTTGATAGCCATGCTGTCTTCTTATAAAGATTATTGTGAGTGATAATGCAGTTACTATCCTCTGTAAATGCATCATTGATGGCTTTAGTCAAGTGAAAACAGGATGTAATTTTCCTCAAGCAAATATACATCCGATTCCATTATACATTTTAAGTTTTTTTACTTAATGTAACTAATGAACAATAATTGCTGTAATAAATTAACAAGGGAATCATTAATGCAAACAGTCAAAACATTAAAAAAGAATGTTACATACAAACATTGCATATAATGTTTTTAAAGCTTAATTTAATATTTCAAAGTATAATATAAATGTTATAAGCAACACCATGCGTATTGGTGAGGAAATATAGGTTATTATAACAAATCAAAATTACCATCTATGATCTCTAATGCAAACTTTAGCCATTAAAAACAGCAAACAGTGTCTCTGGAACTTTATAATTCATCATTTAGAAATCAGTGTATAATGGATTAAGCATGTGCATTGAAAAAGCCAATGCATGACTTATAATTATAAAAAAAAAAAACATAAATGTAACTATAACTGCACTTATAATGCAGTATATTGGTAACACTTTACTTAAAGGGGTGTGTATAAGACTAACATGACACCTTCATAACTGACATGACATATTGAATATGAAGGTTTTATGCTTGATTATGACAACTGTCATTAAGTGTCATTCGCTCAGTTATGACATTTTTAATGCAAATATGAAATTGTTTGAGATGTCTTGTTTATGACACCTTGACATAAACCAATACATCATAACCTGTCAGTGTCATTGTCATGACAACTTGACATTAGTAAGACAACTCAACCTGTCATAAACACGATATAGTAGATTAATTATCAAACATAAGAAACCACCTAGCTTTATTGGTTAATATTACATTAAACTGTCATGTGGTTGGTTTTGACATCGGCTGTCATGAAGCTATTATAACTTTTTAATGACAAATTCAATGTGTACCACTGACTGCAGTTGAGGTCACAGAAAATATTCATGACTCAGTTGAAATGGCCTCACGACAGCCAATGTCAAATCCAACCGAATGGCAGTTTAACTTAATTTAATGTCAAGTTGTCATGACAAAGACACTGACATGTTATGATGTGTTGGTTTATGTCAAGATGTCATAACGAAGACATCTCAAACAATGTCATATTTGCATTCACAATGTCATAAGTGAGCGAAAGACACTTAATGACAGTTGTCATAAACATGCATAAACCCTACTTCATATTCAAATGTCATGTCATGGTTATGAAGGTGTCATGTTAGTCTTATGCACACCCCTTCAAGTAAAGTCTTACCGATATAAATAGTAATACTTACTTATAAATAGGTACAAATGTGGCTATAATTCATTATAAGCATAGTCTTCATAGAAAGTGTTACCCTTTTCTCCTCTACTGTCTAACAGGGTGTGTGTGATTTGTTGTACAGTGGATGTTTAAGCTAGTCGAGCCGCTCTTTAGACTGTTTTATCTCCGAAGAATCCTGACCTTCATCTGTCCTGCTGAATCAAGTATCCAGATTTTATGTCTTGATTTGTCTTAATGTACGTAGTGAAGCACTTTGCCAGATTGTTTTCTACTACTAGCATACTGTTTCTCTCTCGTTCTGCTCCTCCTTCGCCACAGTCAAACACAGTAACACATTATCCTCTATGCAAACACACTCCACATACAAAAAATAAAATAAAAAAACAGTAAGCAACAAACCTTTAGGAGCCATTAAATAATCAAATTAGTGTTATTGATTCCTTCCCCCTTATCTGAATCTCCAAGTCTCTATGGCTAAAGCGCTTTTATCTAAGCTTTATCCTGTTAGGAGATATGGGAGGCTTGATGCTTGGGGCAAGAAACAATAAAGTTATTGGATATACAAACAAGGCATCCATTTCAGAACCCTCTAATGTCTGGGTTTGTAAAGGTGAAATGTAATTCACCTTTAAAAACAGTAAAGAGAGAAAAACTAGGCACTGTTGTTTAAAAAATATGATGAAATATGATGGAAAATATGTGTTTAATGACATTTTGTCATTAAAAATAAAGGTTCTTAATTGACATCATGTGGTTCCATAAAGAACCTTTACCATTTGTGGAACCTTTTAATTAGATAAAAGGCTCTTGAGCGTAAAATATAAAATTTTTGTCACATTAAAAATGTTTTTTTTTTTTTTTTTTTTTAAATGATCCCATTGGGAACCCAAAATGGTCATTCTATTGCATAGCCATGATACTCCCCTTTTGGAACCTTTATGTTTATAGTATGCAAAACACAGTATTTAATGAGGCTATGAAATTCAAACAATTTTTATTATTATTATTATTATTTTTTTTATATTGAAGAATAAACACCTCCTGAAATATCTGGATTGTTGACATAATTTTAATCTCCCAGTATCAGAAGGTTGCCTTTGAATATTGTCTTGTGGGTGACCCTGGGGTCAAAAGTGTTGATAACCACTTCTCTGAGGCCACAATCTATTTATCCCAGAGGTTGTTTACTAGAGTGTTAAATGAGAAGGAAAATGCTTAATTAAGCAATCACAATAAATAAGATGGAGCCAAACAACATACAGAACCTTAACAAATATCAGGGATCAATGAGTTCTAAATCCCATAGCAGCCTCGCCCTAGCGCTGAGGGTCATTGTGACGTTAGAGAGGCTCGTCATCCTGGATGAGGGCGGGATTATTTACACTCACTCCGAGACTGTATGGACACGCCCTTGTGTTGAGGGTCATTATGACGTCAGGTGGGGGCACGCCATCTTTGATGAGGGATGAGGGTTTTTTTTTCACTCACTCACTCACTCACTCCAGAGCTGTGTGCACAAGCACTAGGTGACCCAAATCAGTGCTGAAGGAGGCAAGGCGATAGTAACATCCCCAACGTGGTTCAACGAGAGCAAGGTAGGTGTTTTTCTTTGTTTTTACCCGGGCTTTTGCTTTAGACGCTTAACTCCCACAGGTTTAGTTCGTTGATTTTTGTTATGGTGTAATTTTCGTTTTTATTTTCGAAGAAGTTTCGGGGATGTAATTGAGTAATTCAAAGCGTCGGCTCGTGCTCATGCCTGTTGTGTGGATTTCAGCACCACGGACAGCGCGCGCGCGCCAAAACTGTAAAAAATAAACGGAACAAGCGCACAACTAGTTATTTAAACACCGAATTAATTCTTTTATGGACGTCAAACCTCCATAGTACGAAGAAACTGTCTTCTTTCGAATTAATCATAGATGTGTCCTAGTTTTGAGCAGATTGAAATAATGAGAATGTCCTTTTTTTAGACTTACATGAGATGCATTATGAAATTAATGTTTTCTCAAACAACACGTAGGGTTATTCTGGACTGTATTTGCAATCATATGCTGTCGAAAAAAATATTTTTCCAATTAATGGTAGAATGTACCATGCTAAAACCCTCTTAATTGGTTAACTGTAAATTAACTTATATATTTTTTTTAAAAAAAGGAAAAAATGTAAAAACAACAATACAGCATGTGTATATGTATATGTTGCTTTGTTAAATATAAATATATATTTGATTAAGCAATATATGTATACATTTAAAGTAAAATAAAATAAAATGTTATTAGAAAAAAGCATTTGAAAACCATTGAAATGATGGAAAAAGGGAGTTCCAAGAATTCCTTGTGTGACTGATCACATTTGATGGATTTACTTTTGTGTTAATTTGATCTTTTTATGCTTTATTTGTGCATTGGATTGTTTTGTATTGCATTTATATTATGTTACTATTATTCATAGCATTATTTTGTGATTTGAATGCAGTCGTTAATTAACATTGTGCTCCGTTTTCATGTCCATCATTGACCATAGTTGATGCAGAGGCCATTTTTGATGAACTTTAAGTCATTGTGTGGCATTTTACAGTAAAAACTGATTTTAACAGATCATATATGTTGTTGATACATTAGCATTACATGATTTAATAACATGCAGTCAGCAAAATACCATGCCACAATGCTTGTAACATCATCAATGTCATTTTTGCAAAGTTTACCATAGATTTATATATAAGCTTACCCTCCATGCTGTTATGGTTTTGAGGTTGTAACCTCATAACATATAATGATATACGATTTTATAAGTTTTCTCATTGATGATAAACGTGATTGAAATCTCAAATCACACATTAAAATACAAAGTTTTTTTTTTCTGGGGTGGGGCATTTAAAGGTTTAACTGTTCTCTATTTCAAAAAGCTGCCAAAAGTTTATCACATCTCTCCACGTGCAATGTGCCAACAGACATCAATTGTTCAAGCAGAGCCTTGGGACTTGTAGTGTTGGCATTTACTCTTCTGTTTTAAGGGGAAGTAGCCAGTACGGATTGCATAACTGTTTATCTAGGCCAGGGTGTGTTTTCTTCGTCATCAGGTCTGTTTACAGCTTTATATCTTCCAACAGGGTGTTGGCACCGAACCGTTCCCCCGGAGAGGCTGGTGCCAACAGAAAGACACTTTGTTTCAGGGTTCACATGGGGATGCTTGAGGAAAACGTGTCGTATTGTTCCTTTATTTTTAGATCAGCGTCGATATGATCCAGTTTTAGAGAATAACCGAGGTGCTTGAAGCAGGTGAAAGTGAAAATTTTGATCACGCACCCCACCTGCGTGTGTTCAGTGCCAAGGGACAACACAGCGTGAAGTCAGCACTGCTTTTCCTAACACATGGTGTTTAAAAAGACGTGGTGTATTTGCCTAAAAAATGATTTGGAGCGTTATACACAGCCTTTGCCAAATATTTTCCCTTTTAAAAAGACATTTGACATCGTGACCTGTACGGAAACATCACGTCAGACAGAGATTGTGATATAACACGCTCCTTGGGCTGCATATGACTTTATTGGCCATGTTGACGGCGCCGTATGTCAAACAGTCAGCATACAAAGTGTTTGTTCGCTGGAATGTTCTCTTCCCTCGATGACTTTGATGATGACTAACGCCGTCCATGCTGTGCACATGACAAGCTCATGTTCTGCTCTAGGCGTTGCAATGCTAACATGTTCAGGCTCCTCTGTAGGGTCAGAGAGATAGTTAGCAGTCCACATAAATGACTGTGGCTGGTGGCTTTAATGGATGCCTTCGTACAAGCTACCTCCGCTCCATCAGATTAGTACACTGGGCTTTATCCCTTCCTGAATGGGACACTCACTTTGGTTTTAAAGCTGTAATCCCCTCTGGTAAAGATGATTGCTTTGAACCTCCCGAACGCTGCTGCGCTACACAGCCAACGCTCTGACACAAATATGACAATTATATAATCGTGAAGTTTTCGAATAATCATTCCATACTTGAATTTTTTATTTCATTTTTTTTTTACGGTAACGATGTTCAGCAGGTTTTTGTGGCGTCCTTTTGGGTTGCGTCACTTGTCTGTGTGTAATCTATGGCATTTACCCAGAATAGAAACATTTTCTGAGGGCAGACTTTCATCTTTTTTCCTCCTTTTCAAAAAAAGGACATGTGGTCTTTGATAACACAGCGCATTTCACGGCTTGTTCTTCGTTACCGTATCCTATCAGCTGTGTGTCTTCGGCTAGTCACGGGGGGAAAACACGGGTTGCATCCTTCAAAAGTTTGTGCAACTTGATTTATGAATGTTTTTGCTAGTTTTTATAGTTGGCCAAAGACAAATTTTCTCAATTTCTTGTAGTGCCTTTCACAATTACATTGCACATGTTTTGAATGTCATTCGCAACCCATTTTATCTGATCAAGTATTTTTATGACTTGTCATTTATAGATTGAGATTTGATTTCATCCCTTAGGAATTGTTTGGCATGTGCGAAATATAGCATTTGGAGCCAAGCTGTTGGAGGGGAGAGTCTTCAAAAGTAAGAAAGATGCATGATAACAGGCGAAAGGAATATAGTTGCCGAGGCGGAACAGGATATTACTTTTGATTAAAGATTATAAAGACAAGCACATTTTTATTTCAAGCAACGTGCACTGATGTTTTGCATTGCATTGAGTTGTTTTATATTACAAGTTGTCTATTTCATAGAGAATACGTTTTAATAGTGCTCTGGATAAGTTGTTTATAATGTCATGAGGCCTGTGGCTTCTTATGGTACAGTGTTTTTGGCCTATTTTGCTGCTGTACTTTTGCTTCATGTTTTATTCACTCTTTTTTCAGCTTTAAAATTTCTGCCATGGATTTTACATGATCTTACGCACTGTAGCAGTTTTTGCATTCGTGTTGCGGTAGAGTGAAGCACAGTTCGTTGTTATAGGAAGAAGGAGGCGGAACGACTGCTTTCACATATAACTAAACACAACATCAAATAAAATTGTGCAGGTCTGGTCCTCTCTTGATCTTCACTGTCGTCGCTTCTCCTTTTATGCATCGTGCATTTGTCGCTCATTAGTAATCATGCTACTCTCATGCTCGAAACCCTCATGCTCGAAATAATTAATTGGTTTGAGAAGGGTAAATTTTGCTTATTTTATGAGTATGTAGAACTTTCTTTTTCTTTTGAGTTCCACGAAATTGCCACATTTGAAGTAATTTGAATTATTTCATTGTTTTGAGCATTAATGAACTTGTAATCCCAGCTGGGCTGGGATTTCTATTTCCCAGCATGCTTTGCCACTCAAAGGGGAGAATAAATGCTAAAATTAGGTGTTATATTATGTGTTTTTATGTGCAAGATTAATGTTAAGTGGTGTTTTTTATTCATTAAGTGTTAATAAATACTTAATAAATGTTACTAAATATTAAGTGTTTATTTTATTTATTTAGTTTTTTTTTATTAAGTAGTGTTTATTATTTTGTTATTGTGGTTTAGATGAGTGTCTGTTATGTTGGGTTTTTTAGGGGTTAACATCATGGTGACAAGTGGAGCTTGAGCTTAGATTGAGAACAGATAAAAATGTTCAGTAATGCTTATTCCTTCAGCAATGGCTATGCTAATGTGTTACCAATTAGCAAGCTAACATTTAGTGAATTAGTTAATTATGGCTATAGTTGTGTTTCCACTAAAAATATATTTAAATTGAGATTACATGATAATTTAAGTTAGATGTACTGTGCACTGTAAAAAATATTGTTGGTTTAACTTAAACAAAATAAGTAACCTGATTGCCTTAAATTTTACGTTCATTCAAATGGAAAAAAATTAGTTAATCCAATGAAGGAGATTAAAATATTATGTTATCTGAACTACATAAATTGTCTAAGTTGATTTAACAAAAGAAAAAATGTTGTGATTACAAACCATGATTTTTTTTTACAGTATATGAATTAGCTTATTCAAATACTTCAAGTTAAGAGCAATTAAACTGAGGTAACTGATTGCCTCGTTTTTTTGTTTTTGTTTTTTTGAGTTTTGCCAACTTATTCGGGTTTACTTAGTAAAAATAATGCAATAATTTTTGCAATAAATAATTAAATGCAATAATGTGCATTTGCATTTTTGCATTTTGAATTTCATTCATGACTTATGTTCAAAACCTGTAAATGAATTGTTCTTCTCCTAAAAACACCTCCTCAGGGAAAAGTGTTCCCCTCCTTTTATTAAAGCTACTTGATATAGTCAAAAAAGCAGATAACATCATGATAATAATAAAAAAAAAAAAAATTCAGGAATTACCGAGCACAAATAACTCTGCCTGAGTCAGAAATGAATTCCACCTTTCTGCATCACCTTTGCTGTCCCCATACTTGCCTTTGGCAAGGAGAGAGAAAATAGACTCGTAGCACAAATATGGCCCTCGGTTAAACTCTCCATTTTCCCACTGATTTAGGACCAATTCCCCTCCCATGGATTCTGTCTGCCAACATAACGAGAAAAATGCAAAACCGATGTCCGATTTTGTTTACAGACATAATATCTTCAAAGCAACACATGGGAGCATGCTGGTTTGGAGCTCTCTGATGAGGAAAGTTTCTCAGTGGAGGGCCGGCCACTGCTCCAGGGACTCTCCTTGATCCTGGGATCAGGGTTTTAATGGAGATAAGCCTTTAGTGTGTTGGAGTTATTGCCCAGGGGTTTTCAGGGTCATGTGTGACCAGATGGTCCCTTGCAAACTGAGCAGAATGTAGCCATACATTGGGTTGGAGGACGGGACCTTTGGACGCACAGGGTCAGGGGTAATATGCTAACAAGCACATTTTGGTCACGGTCATTTTTTATTAACTTTCATTTTCAAATTTTCAGTTATTTTAAAAATTTAATTTTTTGTTTAAGTTTTAATAGTTTAGTTAAGTGCACACTGATCACACTTTGAATTAATGTACAGACACATTTCAGTACATTCATGTCGTTTCCACACACATTCAGGATAATGTTTTTTATAAAGTAATTCTGAAGTAATTCTAAATGGATCCATGTACTGTAGTATACTCAAATTAGGATTTTGTTTTTGGGTTCTCCATGCTGTCCTGTTTAGTATCGCAACTTGACATGTTTAAAACATAAACAAGCTCTTTGCTGGACTGCTTATAACATTTGGTTATAAGGTGTCCTTTTGGTAACAACCATGTAGGAAGACACATCATGGCCATATTCCAGGATGACAATGTCAAGATTCATCAGGCTTAAATTGTGTTGTTTCTTGATGGAATTAATATCACACCATTTAGAGGTGCATCTATTTTTGGTATTTTTGGTTGTATTGAGAATGCAAGAGTCCAGCACTCTGTAAAGTCTCCTCCAGCACATCCCAAAGACTTTCAATGAATTTAACATCTGGACTGAGAGGTGCCAATTCATGTGTGAAAATGATTGTTCATTCTTTCACAATTTCCAAAATAAATAAATAAATAAAAAAATAAACACGATTCTTGACTGTCCTGGAATATGGCCATAACGTGTCTTCCTACATGGTTGTTTATGAAAAGCTAGGGTTAGACAAAGTGTTGCCAAACATACAGCATGCTAGAAACATAATAATCATTGCAATAATGATCCAATCATAGACTTAAAAAAGAAATTTGGCCAGGTAGCGTATATGTAGCTGTGTATTTTAACAGATTTAATTTTGCAAGCAACATATACAATGTGTATATATATATATATATATATATATATATATATATATATATATATATATATATATATATATATTGGCCAGTATTTCCAAATATTGAAATATTGGGAATGTCAAAATATTTCAAGAATTTGAAGCTATTTGCTTTTGTTTGAGAAACAGACTGAAATTAAGTCATTATTCAATGAAAACTCAAGCTCATTCAAGCTTGAAAACCCCTGCTGTCATTTATTTTAATTGCATGAAAAAAACGTGTGTGTTCCACAGAAGTCATATTAAAACAGCTTTGCACGTATAAATTGATTTTTGAGCCTGAGCCAGATTAATATTTAGATATGATATTATGCACAATTTTAAATACCACTACAGAATCTGGTCCTGTTTATTCCCAGTGCATTGTGGGTTTTATAAGAGCCAGTCATGTCCATGTTCAGCCCAGTGTCTCCACACAAAAACAATGTTACATTAATAATCTTGACCTCATATTTCTCATTGAATAATGTATGTCTGCAGTGCACTGTGAATTAAGTTAGAGACAGATGTGACAGTGTGCAGCACTGACATTTTCACCGTCCTTGACATAGAAACAGCTACATCTGAAGACCCACAATGCACTTCCGAAGTGCTTCACCATCCTATACAAGCCATGTGTCTTTAAAGCATCTTGAATTAAAGTCTCATTTAAATTGCAGCGAAATTAGAAATCGGAGGCTATTGTGATGTTAATGATGGAAAAGTGTCAACAGAGTGGGGGATATTATAAAATTCAAGCATTATTTTATCTCAAATCCGTTTTAGAAGAGCGTGGGCGATATGATACGGGAAAACGTATCATTGGAATATTGGTTTTAATGCATTGTACTGAAACAAAGAGGAGCTATACATGACATCCTCTCCATCACAGGGCTGAGATCATGATCGTGTCCTACTTTCAGAGTCGAGTCTGCCTCTCAATGCAACGCCGAGCATGATTAATGTGTTTCAGCGCGTTTTCCAAATGGAGGTACAGTATTTTATCAGCCTTGACTGAATTTCTGTTGACATTAGGATATAAACACTGCCAATTCACTTCCTGCTAGATACCTCATCTGGAGTTACAGAATTCAATTCTCCTGACTTTCCGTAATTCTATAGACGTCTACGTTTGGGGATTGGCTGTAGCCGACCTGCGAGTTCGACCTTGTGGAGCGGCGAAAGCGTCAAAACAACTGTCTGAGGAATGGAACCTGGCGATTTCGTGACAGCTACAGTCAAATATTTAATCACACGACTCATGCTAACCTACTTTCTCAGAGTTTTTTTTCTCACCTTGGAGAACTGTCTTCTGGAAGGCTGATTAGGTTTGATGAGCTGTGTTTTCGTGTTGAGTAGGATTTAATAGTTGATTATTAGAGGTAGCAGAGCTCACAGGGGGTCAGATGGGGTTGATTTTTTACTTCTTCTGACCATCTTCTATGGTGCAATTGATGCAATTTTTTTTTTTGAAATGGATAGTTCACACAAAAAATGTCATTCCAAATCAGCATAACTTTCATGGAATACAAAAGCAGATGTTTTGAAGAACACTCACACTGTTAGGGCCTTTAACGATCTAAGCGCATGGTCAATAATGCTAGTTTAAACGGTTAGTTCACCCATAAATTAAAATTATGTCATTATTTACTCACCCTCATGTTGTTCCAACCCTGTAAGACCTTTGTTCATCTTCAGAACACGAATTAAGACATTTTGGATGAAATCTGAGAGCTGGATCACTCCTCCATACTAGTCCATTGGCTTCTTGAGGAATTGAAACTTGCCGGCCTCGAAAAGTTATTAAAGACATCGTTAAAACAGTCCAAGTGACTTCAGTGGATCAATCTTAACTTTATCAAGCAATGAGAATACTTTTTGTGCGCAAAAACAAACATAAATAACGACTTTATTTCAACTATTCATTTCCTTCTCTTTGAGTGTTTAGTCAGTTAAACTAGTGTAGAGCTACGTCAAACGTTGACTCACTATTGGCCGACGCTGGTCATGTGTGTGATGCGTGACGTACAACAACAGATCATACTCTGTTAAACTAGTAACCTGACTCGTGGCCCAGAGAGAAGGAAATGATTAATTGAAATAAAGTCGTTTGACAAACTTAAGATTGAGCCACTGTAGTCACTTGGACTATTTTAACGACGTCTTAAATAACTTTTTGAGTCCGGCAAGTTTCAATCCCTCAAGAAACCTATGGACTAGTATAAAGGAGTGATCCAGCTCTCAGATTTCATCAAAAATATCCCAATTCATGTTCTGAAGATGAACGAAGGTCTTATGGGGTTGGAACAACATGAGGGTGAGTAAATACTGACAGAATTTAAATTTTTGGTGAACTATCCCTTTAATGGCGGGAAAAGTGGTTGGAAAAGGTTTGTCCCTATTCTCTTAATGAGAAATGGGTGATTTGGGCGTATTGTGTAATAACCCAAACGGAGTCTCATCTCCCATTCCCTTTAAAAGCTATGTGGATTCGCTATTTATCCACCATGGCGGATTCCGAATTTGCAAGCGGAAAAACCAAACGCTTCTCTTGCGAGGAAACGGATCTGCTCGTGGATGTCCCACCATTTTCTCTTTCTCCCTATCTATTTAATGTCCTTTACTCATCCTGGTTGTTATTTTGAGTTGGCTTGCAACATTTAGATATGTCTTATATGAAACCTTGGTTGTAAAAGATGGTTTTTTATTTCCTTTGTTTCTCCTCATTCTCCCCTTCTTTTCTGGTTGTCATGGTTATCAAGCTTTAAGCTGAATGGTATCTGCAGTTCAATGGCTGTCTAGACAGGTAATGGTAGAAGAGTGGGGAAAAAACATACATACAGGAAAGTATAAGCTTCAGGATGGGAGGTCACAGCTGGAATATTTTGTGACATGGTTTTTGCGTGGAATGAGATCTGATTATGCTGCATATTAAGGCAACATTTGGTGCGGCATGAGACTAAATCATGCATAGAGGCACTTCTGCAAGAGTAAACATCACATATGACTATAATTAGACTCATGTCTGTGCCAGATAACACTGCTGGAAGTGTTTTCTGGAGAGCGAAATCTTTAAAAGTTTTGCCTCTTGGGTCACAGCCAGTTACAATTTCAAACGAGATGATCTCAAATGTTTTCACGGAGCATAAATACATCAACTGACTTATTATACAAACTATTTATGTAGAGGTTAATGTCAATGTGTTTAGTGTGTTAATGTGTAAAGATTTAATGTCCAGGTGCATGTATAATTATGAATGAGAGATTTATTTCAATGAATCTCATAAGTTGTTCTACGTGAATTGAACAGAAGGGGTGGGACCACACAGTAAGATTGCAGTAAAGAGAGCCAATAGGCCATAAATCCTCTTTGAGTGGTGGGTTTAATCTGTGGCCATGTGTCATCTGGCATGGCCGACGTGACACAGCCTGACGGGTTTAATACACATCAGGCAGCAGGTCTCTGCAGGGGCCGGCAGGTCGATCTTCTTCGGAGGATACACTGAAATGTTGAGCGGCAGGCTCTGTTTATCTGCTGTTCTCTAACATCCAATTCTTTTTGTGGACTCTTGTTTGCTATAAAAGAGACTCATTCATTGCACTCTTGTGGAGGTAGACGTGGTAACATCTGGTCGGGTCTGGACTGAGGTCATATTCATCTTCTTGCATTGTGTCGGATGCTCATCGAACATTTTGTCCTTCATCAGGCAGTCTTTTTTTATTGTATGTTTCATCATTGCAAGCTATTCTTAACTGTGCTGGGTAACACATCCTGCCAAGCAATGTGCTTTTGGGATTTGTACTGGGATGTGTTAAAAAGAAGCACCTGGTCTTTTCATTGTCAGCACTCAGCGCTTACCTGATATTGCTTGCAACGCAAAGATTCGCTCAAACAAAATCATTTGAGGTCAACAATGAGCTCCAAAAACTACATGAATTTTACATTATTTTATTAGTTCCCAGCCACCAATTTTGCAAGACGACTAAAAGCCATCCAAACAATGCTCTAACATCTAGGCTGAAACAAGGCAAAATTGCTGCCAGTTAAATTTTAAAATACGTCTAACCATACACTCTCAGAATAAAAAGGTACAAAAGCAGTCACTGGGGCTGTACCCTTTCAAAAGGTACACTTTTGTACCCAAAGGCTGCATATTGATACCTTAGTGGTACATATTAGCACCTAAAATGTCCATAATAACAACTTAAATGTACATATTAACACCTAAAATGGACATATTACCAACTAAAATGGACATATTAGCTCATGAAATGGACATATTAGCACCTACAATGTACATATTAACACCTTAAATGTACATATTACCACCTAAAATGTACATATTACCAACTAAAATGGACATATCAGCTCGTGAAATGGACATATTAGCACCTAAAATGTACATATTAACACTTAAAATGTATATATTAGTACCTAAAATGTACATATTTGAATCTAAAATTGACATATTAGCTCCTGAAATGGACATATTAGCACCTAATATGTCCATTTCAGGAGCTAATATGTCAATTTTAGATTCAAATATGTACAATTTAGGTACTAATATCTATACATTTTAAGTGTTAATATGTACATTTTAGGTCCTAAAATGTACATATTAACACTTAAAATGTACATATTAACACGTAAAATGTACATATTAGCATCTAAAATGGATAAAAGTTTACCTTTTGAAAAGGTACAGCCCTAGTGACAGCTTTTGTACCTTTTTTTCTGAGAGTGTAAGAATTGACTAGTCACCAATTAGACAACATGTTAAAGAAATGAAGCCAAACACCTTGTAATCAGTGTTGACTTTGCTTACATGATGGAATATCATACATATTGCAAGTTATTTTGGCAAAAACAAAAACAAAACAAAAAACAAATTCAATTTTGGCTAGGAGTGGGTTACTCAAAGCTGGACTATGTTGGGTCTATTAACCTAAATGGTGAAATGACATCTATTACTTACTGGGTATTCTCAATGCAGTATAAGATATCATATGTACTGTATATGAAATATCCGATTCTGTTGCTTTATATTTTTAGTAGTATTTTTTATTGTATAGCTGCATTAATATCTCAAAATAAGACTCAGTTGGATGCTGTTTATCACATATTGTGTTCTCTGAAAATGTCAGATCACTCTGAGTACTCGGTGTTAATTATTCTGCTTATTTTATATTCATAATAGCAGCTGAGTCATTAATGTGCTTTTGGTCTGCCGTTAACATTAAGCATCACATTTTCGAGGGTCGCTTTTGCATCAGCTCTTTATCAAAGGTGTCTGCTGTGAAAAATCTGCTAAAACGTTGAACTGAGGGTTATTTGATGCAGAAATGAAATGATGTGTACTTTTCAATCGAGATGGATTTGATGGCTGAATCGAAATATTTCAAAACCAAACCTGGACGTAAATGGACGTATAAATAGATGTATAGTTTTTGTCATTTGTGCAACATAGTTTTATGCCTTCACTCATGAATATAAAAGGTCAATATCCTCCCAAATGGTATATGATAGAGCGGTGTTGCTGTTTTCTATGTGGCCAGAGTTCAACAAACCTGTTTCTCAATGTCAAGGTTGCCGTATATATCAACCTTGTGCTTGCCCTTCACGTCAGAGGTGGTTTGCACGACACAACATTTGCCAAAGGGCTAAACGAAATGACCTTTTGCATTATGAAAAGACATCTGCAATGTGCATGCCCTTATCGGTGTGGTTTGGTTAATGCAGATGTGTTTTTATTGAGCCCTCATTCTTGCAGATTGCATAATCCTCCCTCAGAAAATGAAAATGATTAAGATGTGTGCCTGGCAAAGGATCTCTATCTATGTTTGGCATTTTAACTGCTATAAAATGCATTGTAGTTTGGCCAAAATGGTTGGTCCGACTGTTTTCTGGATTGTCTGGATTACAAGTAAAGCAAAGTACGCGCACGGTTGCCACGTTTGGGTGGCGATGTAGTTTTTCCCTTGGGGTGCGGATTAACTAAGCCAGTTTGGCGGATAAGCTACGTCCTTGAAGAACAATGATTTACAAGATGGCCTGTGCATCCATGGCTTTGTAAAGACAAGGCTATGCTCGCCAATGAGAAAGCCATTGCTCTTGTTCCTTATCAGACACATCATCCATTATTAATGGAATACTGAATTAGGATGGCTCAGGAGAGAGAGTAATGGAGTGAGAGATGGAGAGAAAGCTCATCGTATACAGTGTAACTGGACCTCTAATTTCTTGTTTATCACTTGGAGATGATGCAGTTTCCATTGAGAAAAATCACATTAGTGTCCATCTCAATGACCATACAATCTCACTTCTGTTGGATGTTGCTTTAAAGGGGTCACGAACTGGCTTTTAAAATGTTTTTATATTGTTGTCTGAGGTCAACGTATGACGTTCGCTTGGTTTTTACATTCAAAAACATCAAAATGAATAATTAATAGGCTATTTTCGACCCTAGTTTTGAGCCCAGCTCAAAAACGCTCGGTTTTTATGGGCGTCTCGCATTGAAGACTTGGAAGTAAACACCCACTGCTGTGAGTGGATAACAGTTATAATGAGTTTCACTCTCAACCCGGTTTGTCATCACGAGGTAGACATCTATGTTATTTAGCTATTCGTGTGATGCACGAATCGGTGGACGGGGCTAAACCGGCCGTGTTGAAGTAGGTGTTGATCTTCTTCTGCGGGGGTGGTGTTTTATCCTCTTTGACGTCATAGTTCCCCACTTTGAAAAAGGAGTCGTTTGCCAAGCTTGGTGTCAATAAAAGCTTTTATTGGACTAACAAGGATGTTTTCAGTTCTGAAACTTACAGGATATTCTTGTAATATGATGACCTCTTAGATGTCAAAAGCTCAAGGAAAATTTGATTTCTCATCACCCCTTTAAGAACGAATATTTTTGTAACATAGCTTTCATCCAAGTTGTATAGTTAAAGGAATGTTTTTTGTGAACCTTGTGAAGATTGAAAGCACATTATGAGTCATGAGCAATAAAATTAATTGAATGCGATAATTGCAATAGATACAAAAAAGTTTTGGGTTGGTAATGGTTTTTGTAAAGTTTTTAATAGAAGTCTGTTACCAAGGCTGCATTTATTTAATCAAAAGTGCAGGACAAAAACTTTATATTGTAAAATATTATAACAATTTAAAAATAAATAGTTTTCTGTAAACAATTTATTTTTAAAACAAATTTTAAAAGGTAGTTTATTCCTGTGATGACAACGCTTCCTTCAGAAACCAATCTAATTTGCTGATTTGGGGGCAGACTGATAGGTCCTTTAACTCAATATGTGTGCAACCACATCATTCTCTATAAGGCACAGCTGATTGGTTCCTGCTGTATCAGTAGCCAATGAGCTCACTGCTCAATCTTTAAATGCCTGGTCAGCATTTGCTGTAGCAGTTGCAGCACACTTTCAGAAACCCTCCAACTTCCCCAGCTCCACCTGTATTGATCTGCTACAGGTATTTCATGTCTATATTGTACAGAAACAGAAGTGTGTCTTGTGTGTATTGGCAGTAGCAATTCTTGTACTTGCTCAATTCCGCCAAGGCCAAATATTTCAACCCTGTCAAATACATCCATCTCAAACACTGAGAGAGTTATGACAGAAAAGCATTCTTTTCAATAGACATCTATTGTTACAATATAAATGTCTTTCTTGTCGCTTTTAATCAGTCTAATGCCTCCTTACTCAATGAAAACATAATTTTCTTTCAAATAGTTTTTTTCTAAAAGTTTTTAAAACTTTTGAACGGTCTTTTGTGGGCATTTGTGAAATAACATAGCAGTGATGAATGTTTCAATGTACTTCACATAAACTCAGCATGTAGCAAGATTGGTTCAGAAAGTGACGTCAAATTCTGGAAAATAAAAATGTCTGTGTTGCATTATTCATCTAGTTTTGTATAAAAATGTCAGTTCTTTTCGGGACAATAATCCGAGTGCATAATAAGTCCAGAACAACACTGTAAACCCGGATTTCATATCTAATCAAACATTTAAAGTATAATGTAATTACATTACTCAAATTGATTTAGTTTTGATTGCATTACTAGCAAATGTAAGTATGTTAAATTAATTCGTAGACCTAGTTGAGTCTGTGAATAACTTTAAGTGCAATTGCTTAAAATTCCCAAGTTTTAGACATGCAATGCACGATGGGAACGTGAAAACCGTCATTTTGCCGCCATATCTATGCTTTTTTGCTGAGAAGACGACATCATTTTCCCTGCCGCACACCGGGCAGTCCAGTGGCTGCTAAAACTCACCAGAGACGGTAAGTAGCTTTGGTCTCGCCCTCCTGATATCCATTGTTAATCTAACGTTGCTACTGAGGAGCCAATCAACTTAATGTGTTTGTTTGTGGATATAATGAGATGTTGGTGAGGAACGTTAGTGGGACGCTATAATTTTAATTAACCTTATGTCGATAGTCATTTGAGCAAACGTTAGAGTTTGAAAGTTTTTTTTCACTTGGTGCGCCGTTTGTGAGAAATCCAAGTGAAGCAGTTTGACGTCGATGGACATTAACATTGTCACGAAGGTACTAATCTAGCTAGCTAAAAGTTAAGTTAGTTTCTTTCATCACTGGTGGGGCTTTTGTGACGGTCCTTGACCGAACAGACGTTTCAACGTCAAGGTCAACAGACATCACCTGTAGCCACTCGTTTGATGGCTTAGCTAGCCAAATTGCCTTTCTGGTATGACGCGCTGTTTGTGAACTTGGAAAACTGTCGTTTTAACTAGTTCAACGGGACATTTTTCATCTGTTACGTTGGTGTATTTTGCGGACGCCGCCTCACTTTGAACCGCCTCTCGGCAGATTAAGAGACGCTTCGGACGAAAACCACGCGCTTTCATGGTGGGGAAGGGAGCGCTACCACTTTGAAAATTTGCTATTTTTTTTATTATTTGAGGGGCTTTTCTGAGCAGTGTAAAACCGTTGTTGCAACAAGTTGAATTGGACGTTTTTAAACTGTTAACTACTTTAGCGTCTGGTGAAACCGCCCGATCGACGCTGTACGAGGGATTTTTTTCCCCCTTCATTTTATTAATTTTATGCATGACAGGCTCTGCTTTATTGATTTTTTTTACCTTCAAGCACTCAAGAGAATTTGAATTGCAACTGGATTATGTAAACTGAGTTTATTAGCAATACAAACCCCTTATATTGAAATTAGGGCTTTAATTAGCTTTTTTGATAATACAGGTATATTGTTTCAATAGAATACTGTAGCTTATATGAGTTCCCTTGTCACTTATTTTCTTTCTTTTATTGTGTTGCAGGTCATGGGAAAAAGATTCTTTTGAACGCATATCCTGAGATTAAGAAACAAACTGAAAAATCACTGAAAAATATGCTTTGGAAGTGTACACACACACACACACACACACACACACACACACACAAACCTGCATATGGAGGTGGACTCACTCACACCAACCTGGACCTGGAGGTGGACACATACATAATCAAACTTACTGACAGACTCAAACACAGGCTCACACACACTTGCACATTCAAAAAGACTCTTACACACACTCCAACCTGGACCTGGAGGTGGAAACACACAAACACACTGATATTTCTATTGTGTGGGGCCACCATAAATTAATGAATGGATGGGAAACCCTGATGTGAGTATCCTTAGCAAGATATGTTTTAACTCTTGTGTCCATTATCTTGCAGACCACTGAGCCAACAGACATCAGGTGCCTATGTCTTCGGGGACTGCCTGTCATCTTGGGGGATGATTCTTCTGCCTTCTTCAAGACATGCTCTGTAAGTTAATTTGTTTTGTAAATGTTGCTGGTGCATGCTCCTTTGGTCTAATTTTTAGCTGCTAATGAACACTTCCATTCATTTTCAGAATTATTTGATCAGCATCAGTCTCTCCATTAAGTCTATATTTAATGGGTGAACAAAGATCGTTTACCCACTTTAAGTCCCATTCCTATTGAAAAAGTAGAAAATTTCTAGTATGACTCCTTTTTACAATTGCACAATTATTTTTTGACTTGACTGTCACCGGTTGACACTTGTGAAATTGTTGTTTGGCTCTAAAACTGAAATAGGGAGTTCTAATTGCACTTCTTTAATTCTGGTTGATCCAGTCATCAAATATCTAATTGATAATGTTACTTTAAACTGGTAAAGAAAAAAAAGGCAATTAAAGGGATAGTTCATTTTGAAATTAATTTTTGATATGTTTTAGTTTACCTCAAGGGCATCCAAGATGTAGGCGTCTTTGTTTCCACAGTATCTTCAAATTTGATATTTTTGGGTCAAACCGTTCTTGTCTGTCAGTCATATAATGGAGGTCTATGGTCACCACCTCAAAGAGCATGCACAGAGAAGTCCAAATTAAACATGATTTAATGACTCATAAATGTAAGTACACATTGATGGCCTAAGACACGAAACGAGCGGTTTGTGTGAGAAAACGAACAGTATTTATACAGTTTTAACCTCTTGTAATCACAGTTACAGCCAATTGATCTGACGGCATTTGACTTACATTTATGAGTCATCAAATCATGTTTAATTTGGACTTCTCTGTGCATGCTCTTCAGAGGTGAACCGAGGGTGGACCCCCTAAACCTCCATTATATGACTAATAGACAACAACGGTTTGACCTAAAAATATCAAAATTGAAAATACTGTGGAAACAAAGACACCAACATCTTGGATGCCCTCGAGGTAAGCTTAAACATATCAAAAATTAATTTCATAGTGAAATATCCCTTTAAGGTCAAAGGTACTGAGTCATAAAAAAAATGTTCAGCACGACTGTGACTGAAAGTGGGTAAACTCCATATTTTGGGCAAAGTGTCGCAAACTTTACAGATCCGAATATGGCATTTGATAAAAATTCAAGACTGGTATTGTCCTTTTAATATAAATTACTTTTTTATGGTTTATATTGTGCAATGGTTTTCATTATAAACAGTCACAGGTGGAAAAAACACCATTGTCTAACTAGCATGTTTATGTTCTCTCTTTGTCAAAACGTTTGTCACTGTTAGGATGCAACTGACAAGGACTCGTACATTGAAACTCCAGTGGGAATTCTCTGCCTTGGTCAAGAAAATACCCTCAACCCATCCAGTGTAGGGATCATCTTGGAAGGGTCTGTGGTAATGAATGAATTGGCCAACCTGCCTCAGGCCGTCTGTGTCCTTTTTGGACTGATCTATGCCCTGCACCTTGATTACCCCAAGTGCATGAAAAACACTTTTAACTTCATTCAGCAAGTAATGCTCAAAGTGGGTAAAAGTGAGCTGGTACCCAAAATTCAAAGTTTGAAAAATCAGCTGGAAGCATAAAAAGAGGTTCGAAGTGGCTCGACTACTGTTCCAGATTTGTTTGCCACAGTTTGTAATGTTGGACTTTTATAAAAATGTTTACTGTTGTGTATTTTTGGGGTACATATGTCCTGTGGTATTTGCACTGATTTTTTGCACAAGATTCCATGACACAGGCTTTGATAAAAAATTGATTTCAAATTAGTTGGGTATTTTAATTACATTACCAACTAAAAAGCAGATGTCTTGGTGCATTTTTGAATTTTAAAGATATGTAGAGTAGATATTTTAGTCATGTTTATTCATATAAATGGGATTGTTAAACTAAATTTTCCCTAACAGGAGTGTAAGTCATAAAGTTTTAATGTGATTTTTTGTGATAATGTTCACATGCTCACATCACAAATAAGTGTTTTTGTTGGCATGATGGTGCTTTGTTTATGGTGGTGATTGTGCATGATTATGCAATGTTCAGGGCATGAATGACACATTTTCCCACTGTTTCAGTCTTATGATTTAAGGTTGTTAAAGCAGGGGGCAACAACCTGTGAGTTAATGCTGTTTTCAAATAAAACGGTAAAAAAACAACTTTTGTATTGTGTATTTGTCTTAATTTAAATGTTCTAGTTTAGTAATGAATACAATGGTTTGGTTACTTTAACTTAAAATAGTAAGTGGAGTTCATTTGACAAAGCAATTAATTTTACAAGAGATTGTAAGTTAAATCAACTTGGCATTCAGTGTTTTGAACTTGAATGAACTCATTACTTTAAGTTAAATGCACACAAGTTTTCATAACCCATTACTTAATGTTTTTAAGGCAACCGGTTTCCTCAAATTTTTTAAGTGAATTCAACTTATCCGGGCTTACAGTGAAGATGAAGCATGTGATCCAGGTATTACATTGTGGGCAGTATACTATATAATCCAGAAACAGCAAGAGATACCGAACACAGCCTATGTCAATGATGTGTTTGGACATGGTCACCTGTGACCTTCAAATGTAACTGTTAGTCGTAAATGTCAAGTTCAACGAGAGTGCTTTAAATAACCAGCAAGTACTGTTGTTCTCTCCAGGCAGTACACATTTTCTGATACAGGTCATAGTTCATCAAAAAAAAAATGTTTTTACTGAACTGAGGTGTTCGACAGAAAGAAAAGCACACACCATGGCACACTCTCTAGGGAGTGTTTGCTCCAACGTCTGAAAAATATTTCATTATTTTGTGTTAGATGGTAATGGATCCACAAACCACATCTCAACAATTATTTTCAGACGCCGTTCACTGCATTCGCAAAAGAACAAAATAAAAGCGTAATTCATTTTTCATGCGCTCCACTCCATGCTGTTTTATGGCCATGAAACATTAAATATCTCACGACTCATGAAGCAAAAATAGTTCTGAACCCACTGCTCTTACCGAGAGAAGAGTTCAGCCTCTGCCACATAGAAACCATCGTACATCATGGGCTTGCCCTCAGCATCCTCACACATTATGAAATCACAATGACAAACTTTGCTCTAGGCTTCTGGATGCTTTTAGATTCATTTCTGAGCCATCATTTTCATGTATGTAGATGTATGAAAGTCTGTCAGTATATCTTTATTGACTGTTGTAAGCTCATATTAAAGGGAAAGTTCACCCAATAATGAAAATTCTGTCAGTATTTACTCACCCTCATGTTGTTCCAACCCGGAAGACCTTTGTTCATCTTCAGAACATGAATTAAGATACAGTATTTTTCATGAAATCTGAGAGCTGGATCACTCCTCCATACTAGTCCACAGGCTTCTTGAGGGATTGAGCCGGCCTCGAAAAGTTATTAAAGACATCGTTAAAATAGTCCAAGTGACTACAGTGGCTCAATCTTAAGTTTATTAAATGACAAGAACACTTTTTGTGTGCAAAAAAGCCCCTAAAATAACTACTTTATTTCAACTATTCAATTACTTACGGGGTTGGAACAACATGAGGGTGAGTAAATACTAACAGAATTTTCATTTTTGGGTGAACTAACCGTTTAATTAAGGATTTGCTTCAAAATTTTTCTTTGGTCTTGGTCTCACTGCTGGAAAGTGTTACTTTAGAAAAACGAGTGATTTATACTCTTTTGGGAATGTCACTTTTTGTAATATTTGCATTGTCTTGTTTTTGCAATATGGAAATCCAATTTATTAAGGAGGCACTGCATCCCTTGCCTCCTCAGAGGAAACACCCCTGATTACAAGGCTGTTGATAGTCCAGCTAGTTCATTTGTAAAACAATAGAGAGACATTTAGAACAGAATAATAAATCCAAGAGCCCACAAGCGCCAGCCTTGTGCAACAGATCAGCAGGCTTTCAGCTTGACACTGTATAAATGTGATTCTTTAGTTAATCTAATTGTCCTATAATAAAGAAGAGAGTAAGTTAATTACTCATGATTTCTCTGGACCTCTCACCACTGGAGCGGAGAGATATATATGGAGCAGCCAGGGAGAAGATGGAGTATCAGAGGTCTGCTGCCTTTTCCAGTTGGCACTGGACAAATGCCTAATGACAGAGAGGACCGGCAGCAGTTACAGCAGATTTCTGGCAATATATTTACACGATTTGATGCCAACTTACACTTGATTAAAGTAACATTGCCTGGAATACTTGGCACCATCCAAGCGGACAAAAAAAAGTGTTGACTGCTGTTACTGTAGCTAAACTGGCACAATGCTAGCAATGCTAATGTCATTTTAAAGCATTACAAGTGGTTCTGGATAGAAATTTGTGTCGAATGCATAAATGAAATGGAATCATTTCAACCCGATCCCACTTATGAAGGACCACAATGGAAACAAGCCCTTGGGCTTTATTGTGTTTTTATCCTTTTGAACACTTCACGTTGATTGTTGTTCAATAAAGTTTTCAATCGACCAAGTCGTACGAATTCGAGGAATGATTAAAAAGTGGCTAATTCGTAACAATTCATACGACCTCACTCGTACGAATTAGTACAATTTTGCTAAAACGAACATATTTTACGAATTGGCCAATTCGTACGAATGACCTAACCCTTACCCCGCCCCTAAACTTAACCGTCACGTGGGTTTAGACAAATCTTACAAATTCGTACGAGTGAGGTCGTACGGATTAGTACGAATTAAACATTTTTTACTCATTCGTCGTATTCGTACGAATTGGGCGTGAGATATTGTTGATCATTTCCTCTATTCATGTGAAACTGAAATTGCAATATTGTTTTTTTTCCTTATTGTGATGAATATCCGAGTGAAATTGCTTCTCGAACAAGTAAAAAAATTTGCTTGGTACTTGATTTTGCCCATCCGGTATTGATTAGATGGTTGGAGTTTGCTATTGGTTGATCTCATGTGAGTGACAGGTTGCCCCGCCCTCATGTCAGTAAACACATTATCAGAGAAGAGAAGAGATTGCTGCTAGAGGGAAGGGAAGTTATTTTGATAAAAGATTACAAGAGCACATGGATTAAAATATAATGATAATAATGATGTGCAGTAACTTATATTAGATACCACAATATTCCATAACAAAACATACAAATTGTCCTTTTGATAAAGAGATAAAATTTATACTTAAGTGGTATAGATATTGACAAAATTTTTGATTGCTCCATATGATGATCAACAGTGGGCAGATCAAACATCTTCCGTGGCAGGAAATGAGGAATATAAGGGAAACATGCCAGTGCCAGGATGCCAAGATGCCAAGATGATGCTGTAGCCAACGTTACACACTTGTATCCAATGCTTTTCTGCATTTAAACTAGATTATAAAAGCATCTTTAGAAGCGTGTGCTCGAGTTGCAATGAAAAGCACAAATGTACTCATAGTACATGAGACACACTGTGGCATTTATGAAAGCATTCAAGACTCTTAACATAGATGCTTGTGACATTTGTATAATTTTTCTGCGAACACTCTTTAAAATGACCCTGTGGTCAGTCTAGATAGGGAATTTGTCTTTCAAGTCAACACTAAAAGGTACTCAGGACCCATTTCATATCTGTGATCAGATGTAGACTATGTAGGATGGTACTTAATTTGATCCATCATAAAATGATTAAGATATTGTTGACATCAGCCTAAATGAAAGTTGTTTCATAGGCAGAGCAAGCTGTTAGAGTTGGATTAACACATCTTTTTTTCTTTAAAAAAATAACATTCACCAATTAATTGTGAACAATATGATCAGGAATGTCCTTTTAGAAAATTAATATGGTCAGTTTTGATTTCATGTTCACTGAGCTCCACATGACTATTTTTGGTAGCAAATGAATTCATAATGCAATTCTCATTACACGTTTTCCAGGATCTCTCTCTCTCTCTCTCTCTCTCTCTCTCTCTCTCTCTCGCTTTGTGAAACCTGAGTTCTTGAATTGATGAGTCAATTTCTGAGAACGAATCTGAATATATTGACTGCCATATCATTGTCTTCAAAGATAAATGGAATAAAATGCTGATGTTCATTGCTCTGTGTGAGTCACTACTAAATTCTGATTATCCATGTTATTGAACTTTTTCGTGCACTGCTGTACCAGATCTATCTGGAGTAAATCGTTTTGTTCTGTATTTGTTGACACAGCCTAACACGAAGCATTTTTCGTCTCTTTTCCAGCCTTCAAGCAAGAGCTACACTTCCCAATTAGAGGCGAGTACCTCATCCCTCCACAGCCATGGCAGACGATTCCGACATGCGCAATGAGCTGACGGACATGCAGGCCAGAGCTGATCAGCTGGGCGATGAGGTAAGTACACCTTCAAACCCCATGGTGGACGCAGGTCTAAAAATAAACCCTTAATACGACAGCATCTGTATATAAATAGACCAAGTCCCGGCGTGAAGGAGAACGAACACACTGTGACTTCCAGACGTTCAGTAGAAGACTGAACCACTCTAAAGAGCATCCATGAATTAATAAATCCGTTTTGGGCTAAAAGAAGCGGCTATATTAAGACTGCTCATCCATTTGTCATGGAGCAGGGGAGGCTGCTTGGTTACCAGAAGCAGAGGTGATCAGCGAGAGGTTCTCCACACCGCACTCGTTTCAGACAGAAACGGCCTCGCTCACAGCACCTGCCCCGTGGGGGTTCTCCTCTGGCTTTGATAGACCTTTAATCACACTGGCCTCCTGCTGAACAATCAGAACTTTGACACACAACTCCATGTGGGAGGGTTAACCATGTCATCCGAAGTTGTTCTTAACATGGCCACTGCACATAGTTCCTTGACTATTTTAATAGACTATATTGACACTAAAGAATTCTGTAATCGTTTACTCAAAATTGGCAAACCGATACGCAATAGATGAAGATATTTTCAAGAATAAATTGTACCCAACTAGAGATGTCAAAAAGCACGGCTTTGGTAACAAGTCTGTACTGAACTTTAAAAATGTCACGATGCCAGCATTTCCCTCTAGCGTTTTGAGCGCTGTTGAACAGATTCTTAAACACCTCTGATTGGCCAGCATATGTCTCTGATTTATGGAAGCTAGTTTCTGCCAATGAATATAAAAAAAAGAAAAAAGTAATTGCAATTTTTATCTCGCAATTGCATGTTATAAAGTCAGAATTGCGAGATACAAAGTCAGAATTACGTGATCTAAAGCCAGAATTGCGAGATATAAAGTCAGAATTGCGAGATATGAAGTCAGAATTGCGAGATATAAAGTCAGAATTGCGAGATATAAAGTCGCAATTCTGAGAAAAAAAGACAGAAGTGCGACTTGTTATCTCAGAATTCTGACTTTTTTTCTCACAATTGCGAATTTACATCTCGCAATTCTGACTTTATAACACATAATTGTGAGTTTATATGTCGAAATTCTGACATCTTTTCTCAGAATTGTGAGATATAAACTCTCAATTGCGAGTTATCAGACCAAGTCTAACTTTTTCCCCTCAGAATAGTGTAAATCTAACAATTCAGACTTTATATCGTGCATTTCTGACTTTATAACACGCAATTGTGACTTTATATCTAGAAATTCTTACTTTATATCTCACAATTCTGACTTTATAACATGCAATTGCGACTTTATATCATGCAATTCTGACTTTATAACACGCGATTGCAACTTCATATCTCGCAATTCTGACTTTATACCGTATCTCGCAATTCTGATTTTATAACACGCAATTGCGAGTTTAAATCTCGCAATTGTAACTTTATATCTCGCAATTCTGACTTTATTTTTCAGAATTGCGAGATATAAAGTTGCAATTTCGAGATATAAAGTCAGAATTGTGAGATATAAAGTAAATGTAGAAGTGTAAAGTAGATGTAAATTCGCAATTCTGAGAAATAATTTCAGAATTCTGAGATAAAAAGTTGCAATTACCTTTTTTATTTTTCATTCTGTGGCGGAAACAAGCTTCCATACTGATTAGCTATAATGATACAATGACATTATTGACGCTCTTCACTGAACGCTTACATAGATACACATGGGAGCGTTCGAAAGCACCATCTATCAGCGGATATATATGTTGATAGATCCCACTTTCGAATGCTCCCATGTATGTAAGCTCTTAATTCAACAAAGATACGTTTTTGAAGCGCAGATCATTGTAGCCAATCATAGACATATACAGTACTGTATGTTGAGCACGTCAACACAATGGCCAATCAGAGGTGTTTAAGAATCGTTCGACAAATGTTAGAGGGAAATGCTGGTATTGTCACATTTTTGAAATTCCAGTATGACTGACAACTCTACATTGAACACCGTTAACTTTCATTGTATAGACTTTTTTTCTGATCTTTTTTCTGTTTTCCACAGAAGAAAGTCATATAGGTTTGGAACAAACTTGCATGTAAACTAGGCCAATTCCTTTAAGAAAAGCACTTTTTATCTCAATCGATCCAAAAATAATATATATATTTTTTTTATTTTAACACTAACATTGATAGGGAACAACATTGATAGTTTAACACTGACAGTGTTGTGGAATAGCTAACTACGCGTAGTGACGCTAACTTAATTACATTTCTCAGTATAGCTAAACTTTATCTCAGTTGCTTCGTCGGTAACAAACTATTTTTTCCACTAAGTAGCGATGTTTTGTGTTTTGACGAACCTGCAATCTATTAAAGAAGCATAGTGTCTTCTTCTGACTAGATCACAAACTAAAATTGTGCATTACCACCATCTATTGTTATATCACGCTTTACAGTTCACTGAGAAGAGATCACCTGATGATTACACAAAGAAAAGGTGGCTTGATATTTCACAAGAATTGACTAGTAAAGGTTATAACGCTTTTGCATGTAATCTATGCAGAACAAAACATAAAACCACATTTCACCTTCAAGGCCTCACAATAACTAGGTGTTGTATGGTTCCATATGATATATGGTATGATGCTTAATGATGGCTCTTTAAAAAAAAAGAAAATAGAGATCACAATAATGATCTCTAATCCTAGCCTGCTATTGAGCGTCCTGTGGCGCTGCGCAGTCATATTTCTTCAGCTCAGATATATACACTAGACTGGAATGGAAGAGCTTTAAATATTCATGAGTGGATAATACTATCTTGAGCTTTCTTTGAAGGAACAGGAAGGAAGGGAGGAGGGAACAGAAATGGCTGTACATTCAGCTCAGTCTGAACTTGGCAGCCATTAGTAACATGCTGTCGGAACTGACAAAATGAACATTGTGGCCTTGTACTAACTGTGGTGCCTCAACACATCACATTCAAAATAACAATATGAAAACCCATAAAGCAGGGTCGTATTAACTGTTGAGGTTATTGTGAGTGAGTAATAATAAGTGTATTTTTCTTTCTACAGTCTTTGGAGAGTACTCGCCGCATGCTCGCACTGGTCGAAGAGGTAAGATATTGACTGAGTGATAGCAATAAACTGGAAATTATATTCCAACTGAGTTTGGCTGTATGTGAAAAGCTGTATGTTTCGCTTCTTGTTTTCATGGCCTCTGAAGGTCAGAAATCGAGACTGTGAAATAGCACCAAATTTCCGCTCTGTGATAAAAATCAATAATGATTTCAGAGAAACTCCATCTATGTGTTACCGATAGGGCAGTGTCGAGACACAGGAGAGAAAATGAGTCTTTCTAGAGTCTAATAGGGATCATAAACCCCTGACCCCACATGTGGAGATGAGACACTTTTCAGAAAAGATTGTACTTGGTTTTGGCATTATAAAGATTTTAGTTTTAAAATGAAAATATGTAAATCGTATGGTTTATTTTATTTCCTTTTTGAAAGTTCAACGAGTGGAGCTCGCACACATAATAGTAGAAGATACTTTATTTAGAGGCCAAATACCAGACTGCGCAAAAAAATAAATATATAAAACAATGTACAAAATGTATGCAGAAATTATACAAAGATCACATTATTTCGCAATTATACAAGTCGCATTTGGCCTCTATCTGTTTTTGCTGTTATTTATTTTTCAGGTTTTCTGGGTATTTTATAATGGACAAATTATGTAAAATTATGTCGGTATGTTTTTAATATATATATATAAACTCTATTATTTTCAACAATGCTCTATTTATTTGATCAGAAATACATTAAAACAGTAATATTGTGAAATATGATATCTTAAAAATATTTTGAATAATAATAAATAATATAAATAATAAATTATATATGTCTATATGCATACCTATCATGAATTTCATATGACCCTTCAGAAATCATTATAATATGCTGATTTGTACCTTTGTAGAAACATTTATTAATATTATCAATGTTGAAAACAGTTCTTTTGTTGAATAGAATTAACAATCATTTGAAATAGATTTTTTGCAAAAATGTGTTCACAAAGATTATATTGTTTGTTTCGATCGATTTAATGCATCCATGCTGAATAAAAGTATCCATTCTTTTAAACAAAATAAAAAATCTGATCCTATCGCTGAATGCTAGTGTATGTAATACATTTGGTCTGTAAATTGATGGTTATTAAAAACAGTGCCAGATGTAGTAAATTAAATCTTGAAATTGGTTATCCAAATTTGTGAACAAATCATTCTCCCGCTCCATTTAGCCGTTCTTGGAAGAAAATTGCATACTTGGGTTGCTAATGAACTTCAAAGTTCACCAGTGCTGAACAAATATAATTCTTCCATCATGTACTTGCATCTGATTTCATATTAGGTGCATCCAGTTTCCATTATACCTCATGTCACTTTGATTAAATGCTGAGTAGATGCACATACCTGTTATTATTACTATAAAACGAGTTGACAGACCAGATGGGATATTTGACTAAATAAAGTAAAAATGTTTAAATTGCACGTAAAGAGATTCCCTTTAGGTATACTTGCTGCTATAACCGCTCCACTGCTTGATAATCTAGTGAAAATAATGAGGTGCTGTGGGATTCGGAATAAGACAATCAGCTGTTTTATTTGGGTCAATAGAACAACGTGTGGCTCAGAGAACTCGTCATATTGCACACACATCCTCCCGTACCTCCCGAGATTTCAGTCCTGTGCTCTGTTTACGATTCTGAACTAATTTTAGCTCTGTACTGTCTGCCACCTCGTTACCTTCTTTTAATATCCTGCCCAATAAAAAAAGCCCTTGTGAAGTATTTCAATAGTTGTGATACAGCTGCGTGCCACTCTCTGTCCTCTGCATGCTGAGACTCTTTTATTCTCTGCTGTTCTTTATCATCTTATATCTGTGGAAGCTTGTTTCCACCACAGAATGGAAAATAAAAAAGGAAATTGCGACTTTTTATCTCGCAATTCTGACTTTTTTTCTCACAATTGCGAGTTTACATTTTGCAATTCTGACTTATTTCTCAGAATTGCGAGATGTAAAGTCAGAATTGTGAGATATAAAGTCAGAATTGCGTGATATAAAGTCAGAATTGCGATAAAGTCAGAATTGCGTGATATAGTCACAATTGTGAGATGTAAAGTCAGAATTGTGTGATATAAAGTCGCAATTGCGTGATATAAAGTCAGAATTACGAGATATACAGTCAGAATTGCGTGATATAAAGTCAGAATTACGACATATAAAGTAAGAATTGCGTGATATAAAGTCGCAATTGTGCGTAAAGTCAAAATTACGAGATATAAAGTAAGAATTGTGTGATATAAATTCACAATTGCGAGATATAAAGTCAGAATTGCGTGATAAAAAGTCACAATTGCGAAATATAAAGTACGAATTGTGTGATATAAAGTCACAATTGCGTGTAAAGTCAGAATTACGAGATTTAAAGTAAAAATTGCATGAGATGAAGTCGCAATTGCGTGATATTATTTTCGCACTTCTGTCTTTTTTTTCTCAGAATTGCGAAATATATCACACAATTCTGACTTTATATCTCGCAATTCTGACTTTATAACACACAATTGTGACTTTATATCTCGCAATTGTGAGATAAAAAGTCGCAATTATTTTTTTCTTTTTTTTTTTTTTATTCAGTGGCGGAAACAAGCTTCCGTATATATCTGACCTGAATATGTGTGAATCTAATCTTCACCTGTAGGCTTCTCTCATTTGTTTGTTATTTCCTCTTCTTTTCTTGCTTTGCCGTTCTTGGTGGATTAGAGTAAGGATGCTGGTATCAGAACTTTGGTTATGCTGGATGAGCAGGGAGGTAAGTTACGGCGAAAAACACATTGTGGAATCATAATAAGGTTGTGCAGTAAGTCATTTTTATTTGCTTATTTTAAACGTAACTGTCTAGAGGTTACGCACAATGCTTTTCCAGATGCTTTTTAAGGAAATTAGCATAATGACGATTGAAACAGATCATAAACATCAGACCGTCTTGTCAAAAGTGAAGCATTGAGAGTCACGAAAAAGGTAAATTAAACGATCGATGTTGCTGGTAATGACAAAACCGCTCTCCTCTTCACCAGATGAAATATATCTGTGTACAATCCCTGGGGTGGAAGACTTTCCAGTTAACACATATTGTCATTTTAAGATAATTATAGGCAAACACACTGAATCCCACAAACAGCATAGGCATTTTAATGAAAAAATAAAGCAATAATTGATTTATCAATGATATAACACTTTAATAGAAGCAGTCACATCTCTATTGATAAATTAAGCCCTTAAGTTGCTTGAGGCTTTATTCGGTTTTATGTGGATAATACGAAGTGTAGAGAAAAGAGAAATTTTAATTAGACTGTCAAAACAACATACAGCCCTTCCTCTCGTTGTGTTAAATTATAGATGTTGTGTTCCTCAGACTGCCTCAGGACAATCCATTTCCTACCTTAAATGATCCGGCAACCTTTCTTGGCTCCAGTTTTAGAGCAGAACAACAGCACGTCCCATATGTAAAGCTGCGCTCTGATTGCTGCATGCAATAGTCTCCTAGAGCTCTGGAGGATCCCAGTTAGCGATTCACTAGACATAAAGGAAGCAATCAAAATAGTCTTCTTCTTTTTTTTTCTTTTTTTTTTTTTTTTTTTTGCTAAATGCCCATTCTTGCTATAACAGCTGAAGTCAGTTGTCTAACTCAAGGGCAGAGTGGTAGTAGATCATTAATCACATTTCAGCCTAAAACCTCTGGGCATCCCAATGGTATGCTACTCCATCTGTTTTATTCATGGGTAGATTAGCATGTTGACGTTTTACATTCTTTGAAAAATCATTGCATTTTACAAGCAAGACTTATAACTTAACCACAGTTTAAATCTCTTTACCATTTTGAATTCAGCTTTGCTACCAAGAGTTGGGTTTGGACACACAAGGCCACACTGTATGCTTTCTCTCATCTCGATAATATTACAGAGCTTCCCTGCGTTAATTCATTAGTGAGTTGACATTTGTCATAAAGAGTGGGTTGAACCCACAAGGACATTTGTCCATTTGATCTTAAGTCCAACACCTTAAACATCCTGGTTGCTTTGAACTAGTTGCTGTAGTTGCCGAAATTGCTCCTTTTTATACATTCGAAATTCTCTCATATTTATAAAATAAAGTAGCATTCCTGAACTTCTTCTTGCTAGAATAGATCATTACCAGGAGTGGAGTTTGAATCCACAAGGACATTTGTCCATTGAATTTTAAGTCTAACGCCTTAATCACTCAGCCATCCATTTTTGTTGACATATTTAGAAACCAGTTTGTTAAAAAGACCATTTAAAAATCCTAATGCTGTACCAGGAGTGGGGTTTGAACCCACGAGGACATTTGTCCATTGGATCTTAAGTCCAACGCCTTAACCGCTCGGCCATCCTGGTTGCTTTTGAGCTAAACATCGATGGTGAAATCGATCCTTTGATATACATTCAATATTCTCTTTAATGTAAAACACAATCTTGAACTTATTCTTTCCAGAATAGATCATTGTTACCAGGAGTGGGGTTTGACCCTATAAGGACATTTGTCCATTGGATATTAAGTCCAACTCCTTAATGACTCGGCTATCCTGGTCACTCTTTTAAGGTAAAATGTTCACAAACCAGTTTGTTAATAGCAATACAACTTACAGCCAAATTACTAAAGTCCATTTAAAATTCTCTACCTGGAGTGGGGTTTGAATCCAAGAGGAGCTTTGACTATTTCATTTTAAGTCCAACATCTTAACTGCTCGGCAATCCTGGTTATTTTTTATCACCGTGTAATAACAGAAAGTGCTCCTCTAATACAGTATGTTTTATCTCACCTGGATACGATAAAATCGCTTTCTTGCATTAAGTAATTCTAGAGTGGACATTTATTACTAGGAGTGGCGTTTGAACCCACAAGGACATCTTAAGTCCAACTCCTTAACCACTCGGTCGTCCTGATTGCTTTCGAGCTAAACATAGATGGTGAAATTCTCTTTGTCTATAATGTAAAAGAGAATCTTGAATTATTCTTTTCAGAATAGGTCAGGTTACACAAAATGGGGTTTGACCCTATAAGGACATTTGTCCATTGGATTTTAAGTCCAACAAATTAACCACTCAGCCATCATGCGTGTTTTATCCTGGTTGTAGTCAATCCTCGTTTTTCAGGTGTCTGTTTTCTCTCATCTCTTTAAAATAAAGCAGTTTCCTGCATTAACTCAATTAAGAATTGACAATTTCTACCAGGAGTGGGGTTTGAACCCACGAGGACATTTGTCCATTGGATCTTAAGTCCAACGTCTTAACCACTCGGCCATCCTGGTGGGAAAACTGGTTAATTTTTACTGCAGCAGACCCCCTCTATTGAATTTACCACTTTAAGGTGTGGGGTTGAAACCAGAATTGTTTTTACTGCAAAATACTCCACATTGGAGTTTGACCCTCTGTACTTCAACTTCTTAAATTCTTCTTAAACTTCAAATTGAAAACCAATTATTTTATTAAAAAGGCTGGGGTTTGAACCCAAAGAACATTTTTCCATTTGATCTTAAGTCCATCACCACAAAGACATTTTGTCCATTGGATTTCCGCTTAAACTACAAATTGAAAACCAATTAATTTATTACCCGGAGTGGGGTTTGAACCCACAAGGACATTTGTCCATTGGATCTTAAGTCCAACGCCTTAACCACTCGGCCATCCTGGTTAATTTCCACTGTTTAGAAAGTCACTGAAGCTGCTAGATGGATGTGCCACAACCTGTGTGCCATCGCATTATTGGCTTAGTCCTGCTGTTCTCCCACATGCAAAAAAGTGAATATATGCTCTACATCACTGTCAGCCAATGAAGAGATGAGTCCCTCGCTGTCTCTTTCTCCCCCCTCCCCCACTGTCTTTAGTCACGCTGCTCTTGCTCATGAGATTAGCAGCAAAGCCCAATTAGCTGTTTTTTTTTTCTTTTTGACGGTATAAGGTAGTAACCTCACACTAGACAATGTCAGTTGCAAACTAGCTAAAAAGAATACGATTACAAGCTCAATTAAGGGCAGATCAAGAGACACTTAAACATGATTCTTTATTATTATTTACAAAATAGCAACATCTGTTTTGCTCCCCCAGGGATTTTACAGTTTTCTAAAACCCTAAAGGAATGTTTATCCCTTCAGCCAATTGTTCATTTCAGCTCATGAATGATCAACCATTACATTCTTCAGATTACTTTCCCTTACCACACAATAACTAACACTTATGCTCCATATTTCATCCTCTTTTACTCTTTATTTCGGTTCTGTTTCTGATCATCTTCTCTCTCTCTCAGCATCTGCTCATGATGCCACGTTCATAAACACCATGACTTTTTTCCTTTTTTAGCTCAGACGGGGTGGCTATTTTACTCAGGCGTGGAAAGAGTACTGAAAAAATTACCATTACTTTTACCAATTTCCAAAAACATTTAGTGTAAGTAAAGTAATATATACGTGTCCAAAATACTATTGAGTAAGAGTAAAAGAGTAGCTTATTTATGAGTACTCGCCGGCTGCTGATTCAATTCCCTTATAAGAAACACTGTGCTTTGCCATTTGTAAAAAACAGTGGACACACTGTAATTCACATTGTCTTTTGTTGTTTGTCAGAAAGAATGAAGAATATCTATCATGCATCAGTTTTAATTTTGATACCGAAAGACTATTACAGAGTTGAAAAGATGGAAAAGTTTATTTTCAGTACATTCATCACCATATAAATAGATTTAAAAATCAGTTGTAAGACCTTAAAAATCACTTGGCAAGCCATTGTTGCACATACGTACAATATAAATGTCCACAATAGTGCAAAGACTGCAAAAACCTTTATAAACTCAGAGTTTGTCATCACGCACCAGATATAGGTTCAAACAAGAGAGCGATTAAAAAAAGCCAATTTCTTGGCCAGTTTTAACATTTTGTGATAAAGAAATGACCTAGCATTATGAACGTGGCACTTGCCATAGTTAATAATATTGTATCTAATGCCTGACATGATTTTAGCCCGATTTTGGCACGATCCGTTTGACGTAGGGTGTCGTGGGGATTCGTAAACGACAACGGCCGTCGGGACGCAAGATTCGATCATATCATCTCGTATAGTTTGTCATAGTGGGCGACAACCTACGTCGCTTCTACGATGTTTTATGACATCATGACAAAAAGACTAGCATGTTTAATTTTTTAACCGCCGTCCGCGACGGTTCTGTCACATGTATGAGGTTGACCAATAGGAGCACAAGCTTTTCCATATACAACTTTCAAAAAAGACAAAACAAAAGAAAAAGAGAGACGATGGTGCTAACCTTAAAACTAGAAGTAAAAATATATGAGAAAACAATATTTTACCTCAAGTTCTCTTTGGAGGATTGACAGCCCATACTGTCCTCTTCGAGCAGGGTTCTCAAGTCTCAAGTCCCAAGTCGCAATGGCCGTGAGAGACACGCAATTCAACCAGTCACTCGCTACGAGTTTCGCCTTCTCGATGACATCACGTGCGCCATTAAACTCGGCATGCGATGACTGGTCAGGAAGTAACGTGTAGTCCGACATGTGTCTTGTCCACGACACGACAAGATTTTAGGAGCCAAAATCGCGTTATCTGACACAGTGACTATCATAACAGACAAACTCGCACAAAATTAGCTGCAAACTCGCACAAAATTTCAGGCCCTGTGGATAGGCTAGCCTATACAGATCTTTAGTTAAGGCACCCACTCACTACAAGATAATTAGACCAATTTTGGGTAAAGTCCCGATTATCTTGATGGTACAGATTATCTTATCAGATTTTACTGTGGTTTGAGGTGTGTATAGAGTGATTGAATCTGCTAGAAAGAACGTCAAGGCTGCACCGATCTCAAATCATAAAGATATCCAACATGTTGAATATTTATACGATCTGAAATCCTGCTGCGTGGGGTGTTTCTTTCCTCATGGATTGTCACGTGGAACGAAATGATAATTGGAAAGCGAGCTGGGGGCAGCACAAACGTTCATCCAAAACGTTTTCTTTTTCCCCCTCAAATTTCCCCCAGTCCAAACACTATTATCTCCATTTCTTCTTGCCTGTCGTCCGCCATGTTTGTTTGCTCTAAAGTCACGTTTCACCGTGAGAGATTTTGGAAGTGTTCACAGCCGGGACTCTGGTTATTTGTGAATGGATAAAAATTAAAACAAGCATGTAATGACCACAACAGAGGAAAAATAGCAGAGTAGAAGTGCAGATACATCACTTAAAATGTACTGAAGCAAAAATACAAGTACACAATTTTTAAACTCCTTAAATTTTTAAACTTTCCTTAAAAAAGTACAATTTCTGATAAAACTACTTGATTACCTTACAGTAACATGAGTATTTCTAATTCACCAATTCACACCCCTGTAATCACATCCCAAGCCTTTATGCCAACAACAACTGAATTCCCTAAACCCAACACTATTACAAAAACTTAAATAAACCCAAAAATGTTGTTCCAAACCTGTATGGCTTTTTTTCTTCCATGCAATGTGATGATACTTTTTACTGCGCTTTTTGGTGATTTTGGAGCTTGACAGTGCTGGTCATTCCCTCTTTTCTTTAATTATGTGAAAAATATATATTTTACAGTAAAAAGCCTGTTTTTGTGTTCTATGGAGGAAAATATGTCATATTGGAACAACTTTTTGGGGGGGTTAACAATTTCTTTAAATTTTTCTAATTTAAGTGAGGCAGAATGTCAAGTTGAGCATGAATTAAACCTGTAGATGCATTTGGGTTGAAAAGACACTTTGCAGATGTGCTCTACGCCTCATAGACCATCTTCTCAAGACGACCTAACCCGACCACCCAACCGCATCATTCAAATGTCTCACGTTTTGAGTAGATGTGTTTCTGGACAACTTAGATGTCATTTATCATCATCGTTTGTCTGCCAGGATGAAAAGTCTCATTTCATTGCTGTCACCCCTTTGTCCTGACCAGAACAACTCGAGCGTGTTGAAGATGGCATGAACCATATCAACAAAGACATGATGGAAGCTGAGAAAAGTTTAAAAGATGTAGGCAAATGCTGTGGACTTGTATGTCCCTGCGACAAGTAGGTACTGGTGAAGCGTCCGAGGCTTTCACCTGTCTGCTGCTGTCTGACTGTCTTGTCACTGTGAATGTTTAAGCCTCTCTCTTTCTTTTTGTCCCTCTTTTCCTCCTTGCCTTTCCTTTCTCTTTCTCTCCTTGTTCCTTTTTCGCACTCTTTAATTCTTTTTGGGGGCATAATTGACTAATGTATAAATCAGAGCAACTGGAGCGCATCGAAGAGGGAATGGATCAGATCAATAAGGACATGAAAGAAGCAGAAAAGAATTTGACGGATCTAGGAAATCTCTGTGGTCTATGTCCGTGTCCATGTAACAAGTAGGTGGTTCCTGTCGCCTGCCTGCCTGCCTGCCTGCTTGCCTGCCTGAACCCGACAAATAGGAAATAAAAGCACGTGGCCAGCTTGCACGCTCGCTCTTACTCTCTCCGTAGCTGCGACTTTCCCCCCACTGCACAGGCTCTTCCTGGACTACTTCTCTGTGCATGGGGATGGTGGTAGAGCTAAGTCCGTCTGCGGCGCCACTGGTTAACCCATAGATGTAGCTGTAGGCCCTGCTCTCTGCCGGCTGAATGCGCAAATACGCTGGGTTATATGCTTCACTGATCCGTTGGTCAAGGACTGTTGTGTTTAAATGTTAAGTGCCTGCTTAATATGCATGTGCTACTTTCCGAATTGCGAGCATTACACACTCCTTGAATGAACTTTGTGGACCGCAGATTAGAAATTCACGCTTTATTTACTCAAGGCTGGCAGAGCTGGCTTCTTTTAGGTTTTCTCTAAAAGGCAAAGCATGTCACTGCATGTGGGTAAAATGGTGGAAAATTTTATCTTGGCAATATAAATCAGTAGCACCTCATTGCAGTACACGAGATCCAGGGGGCGGAGTTGGATCCAGATCTAAGGCGTGGAGATGGGTAGGATTAGGGGTGGGGTTAGGGATCAGGGGGCGGAGATGGGTAGGATAAGGGGTGGGGTTAGGGATCAGGGGGTGAGATGGGTGGGGTTAGGGATCAGGGGGTAGCGATGGCTAGGTAATGGTATATGTAAGGTGGGATAAGTTGGATCCAGATATAAGGGGTGGAGATGGGTAGGATTAGGGGTGGGGTTAGGGATCAGGGGGCGGAGATGGCTAGGTTATGGTATATGTATAGGCTAGGTTACGGTATATATGGCTCCCCCTCCTCCCCCTGGATTTCGAATTCTGCAGTGAGGAGCATCTCATATAAATGGTCATTGATTATAGTACACCTAACTTCTAATTATGTGCTATTCTTACCTTATTAAAAGTGCACTTTAAGTCATTTTTTCTTTTATTTAAAACAGTTAGTTCTGGTCCCCATTGGTTTAGCGGGTATTCCAAACGTACTCATAAACAGTTCATCAGCACTGGCTAATGTTTTGTGCGTCAGTCCAAATTTTTCAGTGACTCCTGCAGTTTTCAAGTGACTGTCTTAATTTATTCACTGATTGTTCGAGAACACTGATTTGTTTAGGAACAAAACATGTGACTATTTGTGAGTGAGTCACTGAATCATTTACTGAACTGATTTGTGAGAGTCATTGAATCATTCTTGCAGCAGATTCGTTCCAACACACTGATGAATTCAGGAATGAAGCAACTGACTCTCTTTGAGCGAGTCACTGAATTTGCTGAAGCAATTTGTGAGAGTCATCAAATCATGTTTACAACTTATTTATATAAAAACGGACCGGTGATTCATCCATGGAAAAAAAAAGTGACTGTCTTTATGAGAGAGCCAAATCAATGGTTAAATCGATCCATTCAAAAACACTGATTTAATCAGAAAAGAAACGTGCACTGTCATTATCAGAGAGCCATTGTTGATATTTGAAACAACAGTGTGATATTGCCTAATTTTACAGCGTCAAACATGGTTCTTCCAATCAGAATTCAGAGTAAAAACCTCCTTGTTGTATAAAATGCCATATGCAAAGTGGTTTAAGGTTATTCATAATGTTTTAAGGGAATGGGGAGTCACTGTTTTAACCGTTTTTCTGTTGCTTATTACTAATATTCAGATTGATGGATATTGCTTGAGGGATGTGAATAGTTTAATTCTTTACTGGGAATTTGGTAATTAAAGTTGTGTGGAAAAAATGACTTATAGTGCACCTTTAAACCACGCGAATGCACAGCACATTCAGTCACGTTTTCAGTAATATCCAAGTGGGCACACACATTGGTTCTCATTATTCTGTGTTTCATGAGATGCAAATATTATGTTAATGATATTCTGTGTGACCAACTCTTGCATAATGGTGCAGGCACTGCATAAATACTCATGTGAGCAACTGTCACTGGCTGAAAAGCTTTTAACGGTCATCAGTGTTAATGCAGGCCAAACGCCAGTTGTTTGCTGAAGTATTTATGAATGTTATTTGTTATTCCTTTTATGTATTTGGGGTTGACATACTAAAATTGTAATCAAACAGAACAGTAAATGTATTTTATTTTCTACTTTTAAAGTCATCATGAATGGGATTTTGCATTTTTACTAACGTGACTCAAAGTTTGTGTATTGAATATTCAATGGGGAAAATGTTGGGCTGGTGCTTGATTTTTATGCATCGGGAATTGATTGGATTGGGAAAAGTGGTCTTTTAATGAGAGGTCTCCGAAAAGGGTGATGCAAGTTATTACATTTTGATGAAAGATAAAGAAACAACGAAAATAATGAATCTATGGAGCCCCCCTATTCCACTTTGGTCAAAAAAAAAAAAAATAATTATAACTATCTTGTGGCCTCAAGGTACTATCTCGTGGCCTCAAGATATTAAATTGTGGCCTTAAGATATTAAATTGTGGCCTCAAGATAGTAACCCGTGGCCTTATACTATCTTGTGGCCCAAAGATACTAACTCGTGGCCTCAAGAAAGTAACTTGTGGCCTCAAGATAGTAACTCGATAGTAACTTGTGGCCTCAAGATACTATCTCTTGGCCTCAAAATACTATCTTGTGGCCTCAAGATACTAACTCGTGGCCTCAAGATTTTAACTCATGGTCTCAAGATACTAACTCGTGGCCACAAGATACTAACTCGTGGCCTTAGTAATTCGTGGCCTCAAGATAACTCGTGGCCTCAAGATACTAACTCGTGGCCTCAAGATAGTAACTCGTGGCCTCAAGATACTAACTTGTGGCCTCAAGATACTAACTCGTGGCCTTAGTAATTCGTGGCCTCAAGATTCTAACTCATGGCCTCAAGATACTAACTTGTGGCCTCAAGATAGTAACTCGTGGCATCAAGATAGTAACTCATGGTCTCAAGATTGTAACTCGTGGCCTCAAGATACTAACTCATGGCCTCAAGATACTAACTCATGTTCTCAAATTACTAACTTGTGGGCTCAAGTTAGTAATTTGTGGCCTCAAGATACTAACTCGTGGCCTCAAGATACTATCTCGTAGCCTCAAGATACTAAATTGTGGCCTCAAGACACTAACTCTATCTTGAGGCCACAAGTTAGTATCTTGAGGCCACGAGTTAGTATCTTGAGGCCACGAGTTACTATCTTGAGGCCACTTTTTACTATCTTGAGGCCACGAGTTACTATCTTGAGGCCACGAGTTACTATCTTGAGGCCACAAGATAGTTATAATTATTTATTTATTTTTATTTTTTTGCCAAAGTGGGACTAGGGGGGCTCCGTATGAATCATGCACAGTTAGACCAGAACATGTATTAATAAAGTAAACAAGGTCCATTTTGATTTCATGTTGACTTTAAAGTATGGGCAGATAAAGAAGATTTTGGCTTACCTCAGAACTTTTACTAGTGTTTCTTTTAAAAGATACACACCTGTGTCTGTGTCAGTAAGGATTAAGGTCACGGTTGAGTCTCACTGCCTCTAGTCAGAGCATTTCATGTCAGCTCCTGTAATCACAATGGCAGTGGCATAAGGCAATGCATACCATAAAATCTCCATAAGCAGCCCTATCTTACATAAAAGGTTGAAATAAAAGGTAACAGCTTATAGGAAATCACCTGCATTTGCTTAGAGAGTTGCTGCTTAAGCTTTGTTCAGACAGACAGAAAACCTAAAAATCTATTTTGCAGGTGAAATCAAGTTTCTACAAACTTATTTGACTCAAATTACACGACAGAGGGTGGACCCATCCATAGTAATAAAAAAATGATTGGCCTTGTGAATTTTAGCATCATCTCTTAGTTGTGGAAGAAATTTTCTGGGATCATGTGACCCTTAAAGGGATAGTTCACAGATATCAGTGACAGTGTTATTTACATTATTATTTATATAGCCTACTATTATAGTATTTATTAATATTTTAATTTAGTTTTTATTTTTATATTTTCAGTTCAATATCCTTTTAAGTTTCAGTAATTTTGCTGTGGTTTTTGTAATTTTACATTTTTTAATATTTCTATTTAGCTTTATTTTTTTCATTTCTAGTTTTAGTAATTTTAATCCCATTCATTAAATTAGCAACACAAAAAAAACACACATTTCAAAGTATTTTTTTGTGTATTCCACAGAAGAAAGAAAGTCTGTAAAGTCACACATGTCTTTGGGGATGTGTAAATGTTGACAATTGTCATTTTTAGTGGAACTGTCTCTTTAAGTGATATGATATCGACTGTCTGAACAAACAGATCCGATTTTTTTAACTGTATGCATACTGTTACTAAACAAAGCCTAATTCCCCTTCCCTTCCTGAATGCAATGCATGTTACTTTTTATTATAAAAGTGTTTCTATTGGTCTATTGATTTAACTTCAGATTTAACAAACTGTATCTAAATGTTGAATGAGTGCACATTGTAAGTTTGGATTCTGTACCCTCACTGAGAACATGTAACTTCTGAATGCCTCTCTGTGTCTCTTCACCTTGATAATTGTTGTCAACCTCCTCCAATTAACTTGTCACATCTCCATCAGCGTCTGTGTAATTGTCTGTCATACCCCACTGTATGTGAAGTGTGTACGTTAGTTCCAGGAAAGCGATACGCTAGTGTGTCGTTCATTTATTCATGAAATTCCATATCATGCAGATAATCCTGACCACCATTTCCTGTTCTAAGTGTTATACATATACAGTATATCTGCATGTAGTTCATCTCAGTGTATGTCTATTTGATTCACACCATCCTGCTTCTCAACCTCTCTCTCACTTCCTGTGGTTGTTCAGACTGAAAGGCGGTGGCCAGTCCTGGGGTAATAACCAGGATGGGGTGGTGTCGAGCCAGCCGGCCCGTGTGGTCGATGAACGTGAGCAGATGGCCATCAGCGGAGGATTCATCCGCAGGTCAGTTACCTCTAAGAAAATGACTGCAAATATGGATGGCAAAGTCAATGGACCTCGGTTATGACTTATATTTTAACACATTAAAATATAAGTCATATATATCAAGACCTTATTTGATCATTAACTCCTGTCTGCTGTGTGGACAAAACCATTTGAGAGACAGGTTAGTAAATAAGGCTGTCAGTCCCAAAAGCTGTCCATGTGAGTGTAGCCTATATTGTACTGTTGTTTTCATCTGTATCAGTGAGTGCAGCACACTTCAGTTGTCAGTGAGTCACAAGCATCTCTATAATTGTCTGTTGAAGACGGATGTCCGCTTTGTGCCAGACTGTAGCTTCAGGCACATCAGGGATGCTCACGAAACCACTGAGCTGTTGTTATATCCCATCCCATATCCCAAACAAAATGGGATGTTCAGCTTGAATCCATATACACCTTAATGGTTTTAGACAGTTGTTCTATGCATGCTAGTGTAAACAGAATCCCTAATGTATGTTTTTAATGTCCTTTTTCTGTCCTGTGGATCCCATCAGACAGAATAAGATCGACATGAATTCAAAATTGACAATATTTACTTATATAATACCATTAGTGCATGCTGTTTCACTGGGGATTTTTCATCTGAAAACAATATAACTAAATGTTTTCCAGTCTAAATATGACAGAAAAGGGTCTGCGAATGGATTTCCCTGGCGACCTTAATGTGGAAATCATCCTGAGGATATTGTGCTCTCAATAAACCCATAATGCTATTTTTGTGTATCTTAAGGGTAACAAATGATGCACGTGAGAACGAAATGGACGAGAATTTGGAACAGGTGGGAGGTATCATCGGTAACCTACGCCACATGGCTCTCGACATGGGCAACGAGATCGACACCCAGAACCGTCAAATCGACAGGATTATGGACATGGTAAGATCATGACATTGCAAAATCGGATAAATTATTACTTAATGCAAGAGCCTCAATTCTGACTGCAAACCCTCTCTTGAGATTAGACCTTCTAATAATAGCAAAAGATGCTTGTTGGTGCTTGTAAAGTCACATCCCACAAAGTCTCTTTTGAGATTAATGTTTGCTCATTAAATGGGTCATGAACTGCATTTTTTAATATTTTATAATGCCAATTTATAATATTATGTCAGTGTGATTTTTACATAAAAAATGGTCATGATTTCTAAATAAAAGGCATTTTGGTAACACTTTACTTGAAGGGGTGTGCCATGACACCTTCACATTTTATGCATTTTTGTAACAACTGTCATTTAGTGTCATTCGCTCAGTTATGACATTTTTAAAGGGATACTCCATTTTTTGGGGGGGAAATAGGCTCATTTTACCACTCCCCCAGAGTTAAACAGTTGAGTTTTACCATTTGTGAATCCATTCAGCCGATTTTCTGATATTTAGAAGAATATCAGTAACCAGACAGTTTCTGATCTCATTGATTTCCATAGTATATTTTTTTCCTACTATGGAAGTCAATGAGACCAGAAACTGTCTAGTTACAGATATTCTTCTAAATATCAGAAAATCGAATGGATGGATGGATTCAAAAATGGTAAAACTCAACTGTTTAACTCTGGGGGGTTTGTAAAATTTGTTTCCAAAAAAAGTGGAGTATTCCTTTAATGCAAATATGACATTGTTTGAGATGTCTTTGTTATGACACCTTGACATAAACCAATACATCATGACCTGTCAGTGTCTTTGTCATGACAAAGGCTAACATGGGGCTGCAGGATGCCTTAAAATGATTTCAAATATTATTATAAACATAAATATCATTATTATCAGACATCCCACCTTTCCTAGAAGATCAGTGAGTCTCCTGCTTATTGATAAACCTACTGTATCTATTGTCTCTGTCTTCCAGGCTGACTCCAACAAAACCAGGATTGACGAAGCTAACCAGCGTGCCACAAAAATGTTGGGAAGTGGCTAAATCCATCCAAGAAGTGCTTTGTCTCATATTTCCCCTCCCCGCTGTACCTGCAACAGTGCACATGTGCTTTTACCATGGTACTCACCTGACCGGTTTGCACACATGCACTTATCACCCCCTCAATGCTCTATCTAGAAAGTGTCGTTGCGTGTCTGTCTTAACTGATAGTCTAGTAAATGGTCACATTTACTCTGTATCTTTTTCTCCAAAGGTTAAATGTACATAGTGCATATTTGATGGCTAGAGCTCACATGTGAAGTTTCTTCTTTTTTTTTTGTGTTGGTTTCTTTATATTTTTTTAAGTGTATATTTATTAAATATCTATACACACATGTTTTGGATTAAATTTCTTAAAAGTTTTAAGTCGTCTGTGTGTCCATGCTCTGTGTTTTACTCTATATAAGCCATGCTTCATATTCAGATGTAGCGCGACAGGAGACTAATTAGACTGTGAGGTGCAGGAGATCACATGACTTATTTCTTATCTTAGCCTGCTATTTTGTAATCGCCTTTAGACAGTGTCCAGTAATGATTATTCCACCTGAAGTGGTCATATATGTATTCACCGTGTCACTCTCACTTGTTATTACCCAAGTCGTTCCCGATGTGTAGACACTACTGTACAGCATGGGCATGGTCAGTACATGCATTCGGTTTGAAGTATCACAGTTCTGCATCATCACAATAGTGCCACACTTTTTATTTCTGTACATCTGCATAAATGTGTCAGTTGTTGTAAAATAAGTATCAGAAATGCCAATAAAAACTAAACAAACCTAAATCTATTGTTTGCTTGATCTGATTTAATATCTTTCCAACACAAGAGACAATAGCGAGCGTTTTGATACAAGAGTGTTAGAGTACGCTGTACTAACCAAGATCCTCTTTGAACCAGAGGCTTTACATGGATTATGCCTGGCAACGTCACTAAGTACATCCAAATGCTGAAGTACACACTGGTTCAACACACACACACACACCAGATAAATGCAAGCACGTGTAAACTAGGTGTTAAAGGGATACTCCACTTTTTTTTTTTTTTGGAAATCGGCTCATTTTACAACTCCGATAGAGTTAAACAGTTGAGTTTTACCATTTTTGAATCCATTCAGCCGATTTTCTGATATTTAGAAGAATATCAGTAACCAGACAGTTTCTGGTCTCATTGACTTCCGGTTACTGATATTCTTCTAAATATCAAAAAATCAGCTGAATACTTTCTAAAACGGTAAAACCCAACTGTTTAACTCTGAGGGAGTGGTAAAATTAATTTATTTCCAAAAAAAGTAGAGTATGACTTCAAGGGACAACTGTCCAATCGTGCTTATTGAAGTCAGCTGCCATGTATTATAACATCATTCAACGGGCTAGAAACAAGGGTAACACTTTATTTGAAGGGGTGTGCATAAGACTGACATGACACTGTCATAAACATGACATAACATCTGTCATGAACACGAAGGAGTCTTTATGAATGTTTATGACTGTTGTCATTAAGTGTCATTCGGTAAATTATGACACTTTTAATGCAAAGTTGACATTGTTTAAAATGTCTTTGTTATGACAACTTGACATTAACCAAGAGATCATAACCTGTCAACCTGACATCTTTATAACTAGTCCAACGTGTTCCACTTTACTTGAGGTAAGGGGAAATATTAATGACACTGTTTTTTGACAGCATTTGACAATAATAACCCTTAATGACATCTTTATAACTAGTAAAATGTGTTCCACTTTACTTGAGGAAAAGTAAAATATTCATGACAGAGTTATGGTGACATGACAGCCAAAGTCAAAACTAAACACATATGACAGGGTTATGTAATGTTAACGCAAAGCTAAATAACTTCTTTAAGTTTGATAATTAGACCTGTTATGACATATTTGTGACAGGTTATGATTTCTTGGTTAATGTCAAGTTGTCATAACAAAGACATTTCTGTCAGTGTTAATGTCAAGTTGTCATAATCAAGACATTTTAAACAATCTCAACTTTGCATTAGAAGTGTCATAATTTACCGAATGACACTTAATGACAACAGTTATAAACATTCATAAAGACTCCTTCATGTTCATGACAGGTGTTATGTCATGTTTATGACAGTGTCATGTCAGTCTTATGCACACCCCTTCAAATAAAGTGTTACCCATGCGATTTTCGCTGTGTATAAAACACTTTGCTTCTAATAATTATTCAGTTATGTAAAGATGCACTACTTTAGTGACAAGACAATGTCTGTTGTGGAAAAAATTTGATAAAGAATACCAGTCACAGCAGCAATCATGTTTAAAGTTTATGACTCGTTCCAATTCTGGTTATTAAAATATTACAGAGCTACAATTTGAGAGTACGTTCATGTCCAATGTTCAACTAGGAAACTTGTATCTGGCAGCATTAGATGTTTTGAATTCTGATATCCACATACTATCAGGATTATGTGTTGTTTGTTGTATTCTCGTTAGGTTTGTTGCCATGTGTATCCTGACCTAGTTTCCGCCTGTTAATCTAATTAAGTTCATCAATTGACTGTATTTAAGTCCTGAGTTTCCCTTTTTTATTTGCCTGTTCTACGTTGTGTATATTGGTTGTTTTGATGCTTAGTGTTCCAAGTATTTTTAGTGCTGTTAAATTAAAATACTGCAGATACAGCAGCTATTACAGTTTTTCTGGACTGCATAAACACAGAACGCTCTAGAGAATCATCCACACAGAGCGCGATGACTTTCCTCTTGAGCAGTCCCAGAATTAAATTTTGAAACATGATTTGACCAGGTCCACTCGATCGTTGGCCAGCTGCTCTGCACAGACCAACCACTCTCTTATCCCTATTTTGCTATTTTAAAAGATAAGTTGTATCGGGTGACCGAGACAGTCAAAACAGGATACAACTCAGTTAAGTCGCCGTTGAGTCACAGAATAGGCAGTGCAACACACCTTTCAGTACAACCAACTTGAAAAGTGCATGTACTGCCTTCTGTTGAGTTTACTTACTGTTTTCGCTGAGTCTGTGTTTTCCTGACACATAATCCTGTTCTTTTTGTGTGTTTCTCTTTGTTGTGGAGAAAGAAATACAATGCTGTTATCATCAGATGGGGATAATGTCCTCTGCTGTCCAAGCTGAAAGGGATGTTCTCAACTGTAGACTTTCATATGGCACACTTATCGCACAAATTACTGTAAAAAGCAAAACACATGAAAGCACTATCAGCCAAGACTGCAATGTCTCTCAGCTCTTTTCAGAGCCGTGCTTCTCTACTACTCTTATCTTGATGATTTTCTTCGGCCAAACCATGGAAATGCATTTGCCAGATATGCATCAGTGACTTCTAGATGTACACTGATACAGTATTTTACACTGCTACGAAAGAAAAGGATGCTGACATCAGACCATAAAGTGAATTCATGAAAGTACAATGATCAAGTCGGTCAGTTTGACTGATTGGACATAATAAAAAAATACAATCTGTGAAATCCCTTGACAAGCACAGCTTCTGTTCCTGTTGCTTATTGAAAACACTTGTTTTTTAATGGCCACGTCACGCACCCACTCTGCAAAAAATTGTATTCTTAATGAATATTGTCTTCCATTTTCATTTAAAAATAGTCATCTCACCCTTTAGTGTATGTTTTTGTCAGAAATACATTTTCAAGCTGGTTTTGTTCAATTTTCCGGGAATAAATCCATAATTTATGTCATTGTAGAAATGTCATAAATAAAAACAAGATTTAAATGAGATGCAGTAATGGAAACTTGCATCTTAAGTGTGTTGTCTCATTGTTTTCACTTTATTTTGAGAATTTAAAAAAAAATGCGTATATTCAAATATTCGAGATACAATCGACGATGAAGATGTATTATAATAACTTATTTTCATATTTATATAATGTAATTTAAAATAAAATGTAGCTAATATATTTAGTTGATTTTTACATTTTTGTTTGGAAAACAAGTTAATGATTTTTTGTAAATTATGTAAATAATACTAATAATAACAAAATAAAATTGGTACTCGCTACTGCTAGTCAGTGTTTGGAGTAAGGACATTCTCATTAAGGTGAGCAATGTTTGTGGATCAATATTTTTTTCAGTCATTTGTGTGTAGGCTATATCTGCTAATCATGGTCAACTTTTAGGAGTATGAATGCATATACTGTAGAATTCTCCAATTCTTTGATACTGTACATGATTTGCTCTTCATTGTGCATGGTGCTGATTGAACAGGATCATTATTCAGCATTTGACACCCACTCTCACCACCCTCTCTTCTGAGTCACAGCCCTCCACTGGCCTGTTCTTCATCTCAAAGTGCACGTCTCTCTTCCAGGCAGCCCACCTCCTCTTCGCCCCTTTACATTTCCCATCCCTTGTTCACGCTTCTATAGACATACCATCTCCAGCGTTGTTAACTCATTAACAAATGCTGACAGCAACTCCAAAGGCTCTCCAACTCTGACTCACTGGGTTTTTGTAAAACCCTGAATGCATTTGTACATCATATATCATTTGAATAATAGTTTAAATACACACAAACTTGCACATGTCTCTCATTGTAAAGCTGAGATTATAGAAGTATTACTGTAATGCATCCTTCCAGGGATTCTCATTTATTCACACTGACAAACCAGTGATGGGGAAGACGACAATGTGGGGGAAGGGAACGGGAATTGCATAACCTTAGAGCTCCGTCTTGCAAGTGCATTAAAAGGAAAGGAATACAACAGGAGAAAAGAAATAAAGAAAAGCAGGAGAGAGTGGAGAATCTACACTCTTAGAAAAAAGGGTTCATGGTTCTATATATGAATCATAAGGTTCTTTACTTAACTCCAAATAACCTTTTATGCTAAAAAAAAGGTTTTTTTTAATGACAAGAAAGAACCCCTTTGACACAAAGGTTCTTTAGGCTATTATATTACATTATTCTGTAACATTTTGTAGTTGTAATTAAATAATTGTTTATTAAACTGTTGTAACTTAATATCACATTTGAATCATGCTGATTTTTTGGATGAGAAAAACTGAAATGGCACTCTTCGTGAGATATTAACTACATGAAAGGATATAAATATACAGTATATTTTCTAACCCCCATATCTTGAATTTTGTGATCATTTGCATGCATTGTATAGAACCTTTTAGGGGTTCCAAATATGTAGTGCTGATAGAACCTTTTAAGGTTCTATATAGAACCTTTTCTTATCCATTCATTCATCCGTCCGTCTGTCCGTCTGTCTGTCGTTAAATATATACTCCATATGTGTGTGTGTGTATTTGTGGCAGTACCATGGCAGAGTGAAGTTATTTATCATCATTATTTTTTTTCCTTAATGGTAAAATGTCAAGAAACACTAGTTCCAACCTTATCAAGTGATGTTTGCACAGATGACACATGTTAGTGACTGACATCTAGTGTTCAAATAGAAGTAGTAGCCTAGTATTCACCATGGAAATATTTGTTATATACAAATTGTATTGTTTCCTACTTTTTGTCTGAATGTTCTTGTATCACACAGAGCATTTTGGATACAGATTTCAGGCAACAGGTAAAAATGTACTAAGAAAAGTCAATGCATACACAAAAAGAAAATGGACATTTGATCACTCTCTATCTGGTGTCCTTATCTACTTCCTTAAAAAAATACAGCGTAGTACAGCGTAGCCTACTTCTTATATTTATATGTATTGCAAAACACTTGTGGTGCTATTGTGGTGGGATATGGGTGGTTAGTGTCAGATTTGGTGGATGTCTAAGGGTCAAGGTGTAAGGGAAGGCTCAATAGTGTAATTACAAGTATGTTTTTTTTTTTAAATAATATGTACAATGTAAAAACATCACAATAATTGCATTGTATAAATGATTCAATGTTACTGTAGTACAGAGATTAATGATTAAAAACATATAAAGTGGGACCAAACATTTTTATTTACACAACACAATTATTTTTGTAGAAATGTGTTACATGTAAATTCAAAATTCACAGTTGCTTGTTCTTCTTTTACATATACGTGTCCTCCCCTAACACCACAGATTCTTGTATCTCTTTTATCACTGCTCTTCCACAACAAGCAACACAATGTGTTTGGTCAGTTTCAGTTTGTATGTGTAACTGCTATATAAACTATAAACTGATGGGTCCATCTAGGGATTTTGACGTTCCTGCAATTTTGGAAATGGTAGTGATTGCGTTAGTGATTTTGGAAATGGTAGTGATTGCGGTAGTGATTTTGGAAATGGTAGTGAATGGTAGTGAATGGTAGTGATTGTCCTGATTATACAGTAGCCTGCATGATATTTTGCTGAATTAATGTGGATCTTTCTTATTGAATAAACTTTATTAAATGTTCTTTTATTTCTACTAGTTAATCCTAAAATGTTCTGTTCATTCCCAGAGTACCACTTATGCCATGTTATTTTTAAAATTATTTTGTTAGTTTTTATTTGTATGAAGATATTTACCGAGACAATTAATGAATTTACGAGTGGAGGCAAAATTATTTTCACTGTGGGATTTACAGTAATATTAGGAAACACAAACAATACAAAATCATGTCAAAATGGTATTATATGCACGGCAATGGTTTGATGATTATGAGAGATGCATTTTTCACATCTTTTAATAAGTGACTTCAACAACAAATGTGCAGTCAAGGGCAGGATATTATTTTATCATTGCAACAGAGAATATACAAAGAGATGTAGGCCTAGGCCTACATGACAATACAACTCACTACAAATAGAAAATAATAAAAAGGAAAGAGAAAAAAATCATGCCAGGGGTAAAGTTACAATAAATTAAATTTACAAAAAGCTTCATGGGTCTTTCTTGCTTTATTGTTCTTAATTTTATCGAATTAATTACCATATTGTTTAATCTCTTTTATAAAGTGTTCAAAGCTTGGCTTAGCTTTAGCCCATTTATTCACATGAATGTGATATTTTCCGAGTAATATGAAAAGTTGTATAAGGAAGCACATGCTACTTTTGGAATCAACATTGTCCCATACAAAACAGCTCAATTTGTAGTCATGTTTCAAACAACTTAGAAATGAAATTTGAACCATCCAACCAAAACATTTTTGAATAAATACAATTAAAAAAGAGATGAGTTCAGGATATAAAAACTCATGAAAACTCATGTTATTCCACTGGTCAAGGGCAACTGCTTCTAGATCTCGCGATACTACTAGTAGCGCGTGATTTGGCTGAAGCAGATGAATGCGCAGTAGACGTTCTGCATCGCTGTGGAAATGGCGCCTGCGTTCAAGCACCAGTAGTCGGCAGTTATAACGTTTTGCACTGAAGTCACTGGAATTTAAGTTTCTCTTTGCCACTGTTTTAAAGTTCAACACAACTAGACTACGAGAGTTTATCCGTACGAACTGAGTCCGGATTATGACCGGAAAAGAGTTGCCACGAAAGTCTTGTTTGAAGTAACGATATATCCAGTCTTCTTGAGGGCCGTCATCAGCGCGCAGGTATATCGCTGTTGTCTGTGATCATTTTCAGCGATCTATGTCATATTAGGATATTCTGTTGCATTATGCGGCTCAAGACGATTTAACACTCATTTAAGGGGCTTATTTACTGTTAAAAGCGGCTGTGAGTTAGTCTCGAGTTGTGACCGTTAGCTACCGTTAGCCTGTAGCTACTGCTAACCTGAAGGGCTCATGGTAACAGACTGCGTTGGCTCAATATACACCAACAACACGGCGATTTACGAGACGCATGCTTTATTACACATCGCTGTAAGCCTATTCAATAAATTAATGTCCCGTCTCTGTTATTTGAGTCTCGTAACTTTATTTGTTTTTATACGTGTTATGTGCTGCTATTAACAGCATTTCGTTGCTAGCGTGCTGTGGTTGACAGAACAGAAACTTTCCAGCAAAGGCTATTTTTTCAGACCATGCAAAATGAACGTTTTATGTAAATTGCGGAAGGGACAACTCTGAATGGACGCTTTTATTTTGCTTGGGGTAGACAGCAGTATTTGTCAGCTATAATTTGAATGTATTTGAATTCACTTTGATGAGTTAGCTGCTAAGATTTTAAAGTGGCAGTACCCGTAATGACAAAGCATAACGTCCGGTTTATCGCAATATTAAGCGACAGAAATGGCCGCAGACACTTGTTTTAGTGTACTTGGTCTACTATTGACTTTTATTAGGAGTAAGAATTGAATAAAGCTGTAATTTAGCTCGCGTTTTCGCCATGTGAGTCTCGCGCATGGGTGGGACATGTATTCTGCGCGGGCACATGTCATGGATGAGTCCTATAGGCTGCATCTGTGTTCATTAGATGACCATCCTTTTCCAGGGGGCAGTGTTGCATGAGTCAAGGCTTTTTGACTTTTACAGACCCAGTGTAAGCCAAAACCGCTTTCAATTTCATTTTATATAATATCTTCATTCAGATCATCATCAAAATGTGCTTTAAAGTGGTTGTAAATGTTTTATTTTTTAAACATGTCATCTCTCTATAAATCCCTGAACTATTTCACGAGAGCAAAATAGCTGTTTTTGTGGAAAATCTTTTCCTAGTCTTGTAAACATACAGACTTTCAATGTTTTTTTTCAAGATAGTGTTATCAAGGCTATGCCACATGTCTTGAGGCTGGTAAACTTAAAAGCTATGTAAACAACTTCGCGTCTAAACTAAGATGACCATGCACATGTTTTAATAATTACGTTTTTTATCATATTTTTTTTTAAATACATTTAATAGTAATTCTTTAATACCAGAGTATCCTCTTGCGATTTTGATTTTTACCTCGAAAACAAGCTAGGCTAAATTACAACATTGTTTGTTTATGCCAAAATAAGTCATTAAATAAACTTTTATTATGTAATGTTATGAGTAATATTAAACTTTTTGAAAGGATTTTGTTTATGTATGTTTTGTTTATTTATTTATTTTGTTTATAAATGTATCATAAACAATTAATTTGCACGGAATCAATTTTGTTTGGAGCAAACATGTTTATTCTTCATTTATTAATGTATTTGTTTTCTTTTACCTCGATGTATAGTTTTGTTCATTAATTGTTTTTGAGAATGAAGTCTGGTTCATGTCGGTTGCTTTCTACCAAACAGTGTTATTTTAGGATTATTTATATACTACTAATATTTAGTAATATTTTGAATTTGTCCTATTTTTATAATCTCTCTGATTTTAAGCTCATCTTTACCCACCACTTGATGATCACAATTTTATTGTATGTTTGGAGGAAACACAACACAAGTGTGCTGGACAACTGCTCCATTGGAGGCCCCAAAGAGCTGACAACTGCTGTTCTGTAGGGGGGTCTTTGTCCATAGTGTTTTGAGTGTTATTTGCACATGAATTTTGTCCTAGGTTAAAACGGATTCTGTTTTTGTTCCATTTATTGAATTCTTTTGTAATCCTGATGTTTCAGGGCAGGCAGATTGACTAATAGCACGTGTTCTCTCTTTAGTAAGCATGCGTGACCTGGCTGCCCAAGTCACCAGCAGCTTGCTGCGCTTTCCAGAGGTAACGATAGATGCTCTGGGGGAGGATGAAGTAACGCTCGACTCGGTGCTGCATGGGAGATTTACTGTTGGTGAGTTGTGATCAAGACAGTGTAAAACAAGTATGAACCTGTTTCATGCTGGGGATGGATGATTTAACTAATAATGGAATTATTAATTACAATATCATAACATTAGATGTCTTAAAAAATCTCTCATTTCATGTGTGCAGGGAAGAGTGGACTGTCCTGGCTTGCCTGCGGGCCTCAATTGGAGGTCGTCCATGCCATTTCTGGAGAGCGTTTCTCAGCCTACCGCTTCAGCGGGGTGTCGGAGCACCAGCCCACAGTGCTGTCTGTGCGGGACTTTAGCTGGCTGAAGCGGACAGGACTGCTCATTGGTTTGGAGGAAGCTGAGGGCAGCATGTTGTGTCTGTATGATCTTGGTATCTCCCGTGTTGTCAAGGCTGTGGTCATCCCAGGCAGAGTGAGTGCAGTATTAAATTAGTATCATTGAGATGCTGTTATAGTTTTTGATATTTTGAATTAGTTTTTATTTTTTTTTTTTTTTCATTTTCTTTTTTATTTTAGTTTTAGTAATTTTGTTGTTTTTGTCGTCTTTATTTTTTTAAATATATTTCTAAATAGTTTTTATTGACTTTTACTTCAATTTGATTTATTTCAGTTTAACTAAACTAAATTAAAATGTTGACATGGTGCAATTAATGTTGAATCAAAATTTGTTTATTTATAAAAAAATATTATTTTTAAGTAGCAAAAGTGTTGTTTGAAAAAAGGTTTGTGGTGAAATAACACTGAATGAGTGTAAACATGGTTGTGTTGCATAATATATATATATATATATATATATATATATATATATATATATATATTTTAATATTTACTTTTTAAAAATGTCAAAGTTTCTCTTTTCTTAAAAAACCTTATTGTGAATGATCAAGCGATTGAATAGAACATCTGCTTCCTCCACAGATCACAGCCATTGAGCCGCTGGTTAGCTACGGAGGGGCCAGTGCTAGCACACAGCATCTACATCAGAGTCTGCGCTGGTTCTTTGGTGTGGCTGCAGTGGTAACGGATGTTGGTCACGTTCTGCTGGTTGACCTCTGTCTGGATGACCTGTCCTGTAGTCAGAGTGAACTGGAAGCTTCAGGTGAGACACTTTTTTTTGTGTGCTTTCATGTAAACAGTCAAACTATAATAGTTTAGTTTGTCATACCGTCATGTACAGTTTATCTCCAACTTGTCACACACCTGTCTGGAAGGTTCTAGACTGCCCTGTAAGCCCTTGATTACCTGGTTCGGGTGTGTTTAATTGGAGTTGGAGCTACACTGTTGCTTGTTACTGTAGTAGTAGTAGTAGTAAGATAAAGATTTGAACCTTCCCATAATCTCAAACCATTTTCCTTTGCTTTGGCTACAGATCTGGAGGTGGTCAATAAGTCTCCGTCTGAGATCCCTCGGTTAAGGGAGGGTGTGACGCAGCAGGGTAGACACCTGTGTCTGCAGCTCAGCAGCCCCACAGGTACTGGAGCAACAGCCCTGCAGTACATCCAACGCACCAACCAGCTCGCTGTCGGTTTCTCAGATGGCAACCTGCAGCTCTGGAACCTGAAGACCCTCAAAAAAGAGTGAGCGAAAGACCTAAAACAAGCTTGAATTGACTTTTTGGTTATTTTGGTACATTAAAATGAGCATGAAATTAGTGGTCATGAAATATATCGTCATGGCCGAAGTGTCGGCATTGACTGATAAGGTTTTCTGTTTGGCCAATAATTCAAAAGCGAGACTTTTATTTGACGGCGCGCTTGTTTTTAAATTTAATGACGCTGAGAACTCCAGCTAACTAACTTTGTTAGTGTTGTGAACTTATTTCTTCTAAAATGTTTGAAAACTCAGAAGCGAAGACCAGAAGACTCAGATCCATCTTTTTTTAAGCAGGGTTCTTTATTGCTGTTGCATTGCTGTAGTCTGCTTCATCCAAAAATCTTAGCCAAGTCTATCTAAAGGAGTATACATTGTAGTTGATATACCTTTTTTAAGGGGGAGGGGTTGCATATACTGCCATACAAAGGCAAAGCGCAGTAACAACACATTTGGTCAAAAATGAGTTAAGACTTGTAATGGGCTTTATGACATTTGTTCTGTCTTGTGAAAAAAATATCTGGGTTAAATTATGTCCTGTTTTGGAGATGCATTACCACATAATCTATCCATAACATGTTTGACTGGCAGGTATAAAAACTTTAAAGGCCTTTTTCTCCATTTCTTTGTTTGCTTAGTTACTGCACTTAGCCTTTGTAGGGCAGTATAGGTGGAGACACTCTGAAACAAAGTATGTTGATTCACATCAGCATAAAAGTGTAACTTAGATCAACAAAAGGCCCAGCTGACCTTTGAGATTTGACGAGGCTAATGTCCGACACCTTGACTGCCTCTAAATGGAAAACAGTGTGCAGAACTTTGTTAAAATATGTCTTTGATAATTGGTTTCACTTGGATGCATGTAATGATAGTGAAGAAATGATGTCAATACCACCATTCCAACCGACTTATATTGGCGCACCAGTGAATTTGTTTCTGAACGTGTCCTTTTGCTCTCCAGATATCACTCCCAGCTAGAGGGTGGCAGAGTGCCTGTCTATGCATTTACCTTCCAGGAGCCAGAAAATGACCCTCGGAACTGCTGCTATTTGTGGGCAGTGCAGTCTGCACAGGATCAGTAAGTTTGCTGTTTCATGTGCCCTTATCGGCATCATCTGATTGTTTTAACTGATTTTTTTGGCATATTTTGTCTTTGCAGGGAGGGGGATGTGGTCAGCCTCCATTTATTACAACTGGCCTTTGGGGAGAGAAAGTGCTTGGCTTCAGGGAAAATTATTTATGAGGTACAGAGTTGTGTAGGATTCTACATTTTCATACATAGATTTATTTGAATGTTACACAAGTCCTTTTATCCATATATAATGTTGTTGCCTGATTCATTTTGTGCCTGATGTTTGACTTTCAGGGTCTGGAGTATTGTGAGGAGCGTTACAGTCAGGACTTGAACGGTACAGCGTTTCCTCTGAGAGCTCAGGCCACCAATACCCGCTTGATCAGCTGTCAGACCATAGAAAAGTTTCGCCACCATCCCGATCGGGATGACAGCATGAATGAAGGTGTTTTTGCATATCCAAAGACGTATTCTTTGCAGAGTGATTGATTTGACATTTTCTATAACATTAGTTTTTCTCTTTCTTAAGTGGCGTCTCCTGATACGAGTGTGTCGGTTTTCAGCTGGCAAGTTAAATCGTATGGACAAGGCCAGCCATCGACCTTCGTAGGTGTTTTTGACATTAACAGATGGTACCACGCTCAGATGCCAGATTCATTAAGGTGAGAATGCTTAGAGTAAATGATAAGTGTAAATGCAGGAACATGCAACCCAAGTCCATATTGCTGCATATAAACCCATGCAGCTTGGACTGAATTCGTTTTCTCTTTACCTGTCCAGAGCGGGCGAATCTTTACGGAACTGTCCATATCTGGCAGTGTGGTCTCTCGACTGTGTGACCGAGATTACGGCTCCCTGTTCTCTGTTGGACGTCCTGATTCATGAGCGCAGTCTAAGCAGGGGTCTGCCCTATACCTGCCCTCCACCGGAACAATTCTTTAATCCCACCACCTACAACTTTGGCAAGACATGTTTATTTCATATACATTTTGTGTGTGTGTGTTGTGTAACTCCATTAAATATTTAATCATCTTTTTTTCTATTTTATCTAGATGGAAGTTGTTTGCTTAATGCTGGAATTGTGCACTTTACTTGCTCTGGCTATCAGAAAGAGGTTAGATTTTGGCACACTGTGTACTACTCAATGTTGTGTTTTTATTGATCTGGTACATTAAACTCTTACTGTTTACTCTCAGACCCTGAGCTATTTAAAGAAGGTGGCACCAAGTTTGGGTGACAGCATTTCTAATGGATACTCGCGCTGTCTCATGTCTGGCCTCCTGTCCTCTTGTCTGGCTGATGTCCAGCCCTCCAGCCTCTCACAGGTAATACACCCTTTATTAAACAAATTTCAGGAATAACTACACTAATCTGTTTGCTTATTGGCTAAATTGACTTCATCCATTTGTAGTATTGCTGGTATCAGAATGTTATTTTTTTATGCACGTTTTTATTGAATGCCTTGTGATTTTAATACAGGAAGAGCAGCTTGATGCCATTTTGTGCACTGCTGTGGAGACAAGCTCATTGGGACTCATAACTGGCTGTATTAAACAGTGGACCACTGAAGGTGAGGATGGGAGAAGTAAGGCTTTCTTAATCTATAAAACTTGTTTCATCACTAGTTACTAGTGTTAGAAGTTTCATATGCTCACTAAGTCTGCATTTATTTGACCAAAAATATTGCAAAGGCACTAATATTGTGAAATTTTACAATCAATATAATATATTTATTTATAATATAAATAGCTATTTTAATTTATTTGTGTGACAGCAAAGCTGAATTTTCATCTTACCATCTTCAGTGACACATGATCCTTCAGAAATGTGCTGATTTTCTACTCAACATTTCTTAATATTATTTTTATAAAATAGCTTAAATTGGTGTACTGCGTAATATTTTTTTTTTTTTGTGTGTAAAAAATATTTTTTTCAGGATTTTTCTGAATGAGGAAATCTAAATGACAGTGCTTTGTGGTGTTATGAATGTCACTTTGATGAATAAAAAAAAATTACTTAAAAAAAATAATACTTACCCCAAACTTTTGAATTGTAAAGTACTTCCTTTGCCACATTTCTGCACACAGAGCAACCAGGGTCAGCTGTCAATCTGCGCTATATACTGGAGTGGGCCTGGAATAAGGTTGTGCGCACCAAAGAAGAACTGGATGAAATATGTGAGTTTCCAATACACATTTCTCTCAATATGGTTATATTGCAAATTTAACAGTGTTCTAAAAGTCTGCTTGGTATGCATCTAGGTGCTCCGCTCTTTGACAGCTTCGCAAACTTCACAGATCCCCAGACACTGCAGCTGCTACAGCACAGTCAGCGCTTGCTGGCAAACCTCAGCAACGTTTTCCACTGTTTGCTAAATGAGGCTCAGGAGCTCACACAGAAAGGTGTCTAAGTATACACCGACTTCACACTGGTATATGTGGAGTTATAAATCACTAGAATGACTGACTCTGTTTTTGGTTCCCTGCAGGATTAATGGGACTCATGAACAAATGCATGGTGTCTAACTTGATCTCCCAGTATGCTCAAGTGGTTTTGTGGTTCTGCCGGACTGGTCTTCTTCCAGAGGGTTCTGGTATGATCTTCTCCAAAGCTTTGCTTAGACTCTCTGTGATTTTAAACAAATCTGTGCATATGATGAACTGCGTTCTTCTGCCAACAGATGACGACGATGTGCTGCAGATATCAAGGCCCTTTTACAGTCATTCTATTATAAAGAATTACTACGTCACCCAGAGGGAGGAGCTGAGGAGACTGGCCAAGTATGTTGCACCATTGATTTTAAAATTATGTATATATATTTTTTGATAATCATATAGTGTTATTTAGACTTCCTTACTCATTAAAGGGATACTCCACTTTTATTTGGAAATAGGCTCATTTTTACCACCCATTTTACATTAAACAGTTGGGTTTTACCATTTTCTAATGTATTCAGCCAATTTTTTTTTTTATATTTAGAAGAATATCAGTAACCAGACATTTTCTGGTTTCATTGATTTCCATAGTATATTTTTTTCCTACTATGGAAGTCAATGAGACCAGAAACTGTCTGGTTACTGATATTCTTCTAAATATCAGAAAATTGGCTGAATGGATTCGAAAACGGTAAAACCCAACTGTTTAACTCTGGGGGAGTGGTAAAATGAGCATATTTCCAAAAAAAGTGGAGTATCACTTTAAGTCAAATTGTATTGGTGTAATAAGGCATAAAACAATAATTTTCTTTCAATAGGGACAAATGGTGTGCAGACTGCCTCCTAATTGATGGTCTTGTGAGTCAGTGTGGGGAACGCCTAACCGAACTTTGGAAAAGGGATGAAGGTGGAACAGGGCACTATCCACCCCCATCACTTCATGTAAGTTAAGACATAAAGAAGATAATGTGTTCAAACTAAATTGTGCTCACCTGTGCTGAATTTTCTTTTTAATTTTTTTTTTTGGTATGTCCCTGGGATAGGCCTTGCTTGATATTTACCTCCTGGAAAACATTGAAGAATCTGCCAAACATGCCATTGTATCCTTCTTTAGTACATTCTATGCTTGCCATAAATATTGTGCTCTTTGCTGCTGGTTTGTAAAGATTATTCCTTGACTCAGGCTCTTAGGTTATTTACTTGCTGCTGGATGTGATGTACTCATTTCCCAATAAAAGTGGGGCATCAGTGGAGTCTTTTCCCACAGCGTTTGCCATTCCGATTGGATTAGTGAAACTGGTACAAGGCCTGTGGTTGCTAGATCATCATGATCATGAGGTATAAAAACCCTTTCTCATTAATACTCTTATGCTAGTATTTTTAAAAGAAACAACATTTTTTTGGCTTGATTTATTAAATGGTGTGATCTATATCAGTTTAAACACTATTAGTGTATTTTGTGTGAATGCCAGAGGTGCAACATGATACTTCATGAATAATTTGTATTGAATGGTTTTTATCTCCCCCAGAGCTCCCTGGAGCTGCTGTTGCACCCAGCCACCAGTCACTCTCTGTGGAGCTGGCAGCATGAGCGTGTCCTGCAGGCTTTGATGTGCCAGCAGAAGCACAGCATCGCCCTGCGCTACCTGCATGTGATGAAGCCTCCCATGTGCACTACCAGCCAAGCCAAGCTTTGCCTCTCTGTCCTGCTTTATAACAGGTATGAGTGTAGTGTACCGTGTAATTAGTGTGTCAGCTTGGGGGGAGTTTAGTTGTTTTTGCTGGACTCATACTTTTGTTTTTTCTTCTGGCTGGCCAGGTGCATTGTGGAGGCCTGGGCTTTGCTAAGACAGCACTGTAATAAACTGAACATGGAAGAGATGATGACGTTTCTCTTTGAGACCTGTCAGGAGCTGGGACTGATGAAAGAGCTGCTGAAGCTTCCCCTTGGACTTGCAGAACAGGTTTGTGTAAATCTCTACTACACATAATATTTAATGACTGTTAGAATGCTAAATAATTGCTTTTATTCAGCAAGGACACAAACGTGTCTATTTTTAAATCAAAGCTTTTCTTTTAAACTTGAAATTTTTTTATTGATTCATAAACATATTTAGCAGCACAACTGTTTTCAACAATAGGAAATATTTCTTGAGCACCAAATCAGCATGTTAGAATGATTTCTGAAGGATCATGTGACACTGATGACTGGAGTAATGGCTGCTTTGCCATCACAGGAATACATTTGTACTTTAATATCATTTTAAATGTAAAGTTATTTTAAATTGCAGTAGAGACTTCTTTAAAAAAAAAGATTTTACCAACCTCAAACTTTTGAACAAAAGTTTTGTTTTTAAACTAATTCAAATGTGCAGGAGTGTTTGGAGAGGTTCCTTCAAAACACCGGAGGTTTCCAGAATCGGGAGCTTCTCATGGTCCACTACCTCCAGCAGGCAAATTATGTGCCTGCCCTTCAACTCAACCAGGCCATCAAATTGAACCTAGCAGTATGTTAAATTTCGTATTATAATCTACATATTTAATTTTCATCAGTTAATGAAACTTTTATTATATTTAATTTGCAAAGAATTCATGCAATTATATATATATTTTATTATTTTTATTCAGGCTGACAGGGATCCTAAAATGAAAGAAAGGTCAAACACAAGGAACTCCATTCTCAATCAGTATGGGAAGGTTCTTCCTCGGGTTCAACGGAAGTTAGCCATTGAACGAGCAAAGCCGTATCAACACCCTGCTACGATTCACAGAGAAGGTACCGATTATGGTCATGCTCACTGGGATGCAAATGTTAGCAATTGACCTTAAATATGCTCTTCTCTTCTCTCACCACTAGTTAAAAGACCCCAGCCTCTGTCAACTGTTGCTAAACGTTCAGCCTCTGAAAATGTGATGACCAGAGCAACTTTTATCAGTAACGTCCTATCAAAGATCGAGGAAGTGTGGGTTGGCAAGAACACCACGCCCGAGTCATCTCCTTTCAAAAGGTACTATACCAAATCGTTTTTTTCCCCCAGCTTTCATTTTCTGTTTGTAATTTGTGAAATGTTTTCATTTTAAACCCTGTTCTGCACTGAATGTTTTGTTGTATTTCCTGTTCAGCCCCAAAGAGTCAGAGAAGCAAGTGCCTAGCCTAAACCCTTCCTCCCCAAATCTACCCGATGCTTTTGTAGGAACTCCCATCAACATGCTAACCAAAAGAATGTCTAGGTAAAAGACAAATACTGTTTTTATTATGTTGTAAGTTCCTTGGGATAAATTTACACCTCAAAAGACACTATTCACCTTATTTTAAAGTGAGCAAGTCTGCACTGACACCCCAACCCCCCCCATCCCCCCCCCCCCCCCCCAAACCCCACCCCCTGGGCCTTCTTTTCAGTTATTCACTGGAACAGTTTGTTATGTTTCGTAGAACGGGTTGCCACAGTTTGTTTTTGTTGCCATTTGTTGAGCCTGGGTTGTCTGCATAGACCAGGTTTTTTTACAGTGTGTTTAGGAGACAGGCAGCTAGCGGATAGTGGGGTGATGTTTGCTATATATGACAAAATGTTTCGCTTAGAGCACCTTTAAATGTTCCAAGGCTTCCAATGTTGTTCGATTCCAGGTATTTTACCTGTACAAACAATGTATGTAACTGGTCATATTATTTAAATTTATCAAACACTGGCTTTTACACAAATAGCTCTACCATTTTTTTATCTATAGCGGCTAATAAATTGGAAGGCTTGCACATTCAATTAAGGTGCTTGGTAACATTTCCCTTGCTTTGTCACCAGGCTTCTGGATTTAGTTGTGCAGCCATCTTCCCAGAATACTCCAGGGAGCTCAACTATGCCTGGCACTCCTACAAGGTCCATTACCTCATGGGCTGGTCCAAAGACTGTCAGCAATGCTCCTGAGCTCAGTTTGCTGCAAACTCCTCAAGTGGTAAAGGTGAGACCCTATTGTTTTAAAACTTCAGATTAAGCATTCTTTGTGTACTTCAATTGTTTTAAGAAATGTCCTACCTCCATAATGAACTTTTTGATTTTAGAGAGCTCGAGCCTTGGCGTCAGGCCCGGTTTTCTCAGCCTTCACTCCACAGTCTATTCTGAGGAGCAGCTTACGTCCCACTCCTGTGGCCACCCCTTCTGCATCCCCAGGCAGATCAATCACTCCTCCTCTCCGCCCCAAAGAGAGCCGTATTACCTTCATAGAGGAGGCTGATTCTCCAGAAGTTCCCAAGAGCTCTGTCCACTGGAACAATGGGGTAAAGCCTTTTCAACATAAAATCAAATGTTAAGCTGTGCTGCCATAGGAAAAAGATTTTAGTTTTTTTTCTTACAGATTTTTGCAATAATGTCATTGTGATTCTTTACAGATTGCGATTAACAGAGAGCTCAATACACCTAAGAGATCTTCCCCACCTCTTAAAACAATCAGTGATGCTTGGAGTGAACATTCAGATGCTGAAGAGGAAGAAGATCTAAAGAGGACGAACTTGCCCTTGTCTGAAGAGAAAGAGAATCCTGATGTAGATTCTGAGAGTAGCTACTCTGTCAAAGAGATCCCTGCAGAAGAGTCCACACAAGTTCTTCCCACTCTTTTGCACCGGCCTAGACTGGGGCAAGAAGCAAGTCTTGTATCCAATCAGTCCGATACCACTCTTGAGTTCCATGATGCTCCTGAGGATCTTATGGCAACTCCGAAAGAACATCAAGCGAATAACAGTATGGATCGGGAGGTGACCTTAAGACTTCCAAACACTTCAGAGGAACAGATGCCTTCAATAGAACACACAACAACTTTAGAATTAGGCCTACCCTCTGTTGCATTGCCTGAGAAAGAGTTAAATATAGCTCAGGAAAATTATACCAAGGAAGACTTGTCCTGTGGAGAGAGTCCTTCAGACACACAGGAAGGCCATAATGAGATTGAGGAGCTTGAGGTGCATGTTAATATTGAGAATAATGATCTTGTGAGGGAAGGAACTGAGGAGCAGCTTAAGGAAACTTCAGAGGCTCAGGTTCTCAAGCCAGATGTGGTTATGGAACCAGAGCTTGTTCCAGTTCAGGAACCAAGCTTAGACTCTTTAACTGAGATTTTAAAGTATCCAGAGATCAAGGAACCAACAGATGCTGAAGAGTCATTGAACACATCCTCGATTTTTGTTGAAGCTGTAAGTGATCCTCCTACTTTAGAGCCTGGAAACCAGTCCATGGAAGAAAACGCTGCTTATGAAACTGTTGGTGAACCAGCTGTCACCAAGGTATCAGAGACCGTACCAGAAGAACTGGTCTGTGAGGCCTCTGTGTCTGAGATTCCAGTGGTCGAGTTGGTGAACCATGAACCTGAGAGCAATGATGAATGTGTAGGGGAATCTATGGAAACCTCAGGTAGTTAAAAATATATATATATACTTATTCCTTAACACACAATACTATTCAAAAGCTTGGGGTCAGTGAGTTTTTACTCACTCACACAAACAACTGTTTATAACATTAAAAATAAGAGATGTTTCTTGAGCCGCTGAAAATTCTGCTTTGCCATCACATGAGTAAATAATGTTTTAAAAAATTAAAAGTAGTAATATTGTGAAATAGTTTCCTTTTTTGCAGGCATGTTGAGCATTATAGACTTTTCAAAAACATTTTAAAATCTTATCAACCCAAAATTTTTGAATGGTACTGTAACTTTCCTGTATTTGGTTATGTAAGATAATAACTAGTAGGAAATAAATGTCCAAACATTTATATTGTAGATTTGGATGCCTTTGTGGAACAGCATTTATTTGGTCCAGATCATTCTCCATCTTTGACTCGGTCTAGTATTAGGGAAGTCTCAGAGGAATCTCTCAAAAGGTACTTGTTAACGACTGTCATGTTTCTGGTGTTCTGCATTGCACATGTTTCACATGTCTTGCCATTTTGCCTTTCATGACTTTAGTTTGTGCTGTGTACACCCTGTAGTGAAACAGTCTGTGACCTTAAGGAAGTTCAGCCCACTGAAGAGAATGCTGCAGATTTGAAAACGCAGACATCAGAATCTGCTACTTCAGAGTCCAGATGTAATTACATGCCAATACAGCATTTTTAGACAATGTCTTTAGTTAACATTGTAATAATCCAAATGTAATCTCAATTTTTCCTACAGCTGTAGTTAGCTTAAATGACACTGATGAACTTACCAGTGCCGAGTCTTCAGAGGATGAAGAGGACTCTGGAGATGAGAAGGTGGAGGACTCAGGAAGTGAGGTTGAGATTATTAAAGAAGTAAAGGGTAATGGCAGGAGTAACCACGAGCCTTCTCCTGCCCTTTACATGGAGGAACTTCCACCAAATGAGCAGTACCTCCAGGATCAAGCCAATGCAGTGCTGTCACTGGTCACACCTGAGGCACCGCTAAAAGTGAGTGCACCATTGAAGCCTTATTTTGATGTGAAAGCAAATCTCATGTACTGTCCTAACCAGGTGAAATGTGGCAAGTTTAATTTAGCATATTTAGTAAAATTGCCTGAATGCAGCTGGAATACTGCTGCAAATTTACTTAAGCACAGCTGTATATTAAACAGAAACTAGGACCAGTGTGACCTGACAAATGTAAGCTAAATGACTGGCAGAATGTCTTAAATCCAAGTCTATTTGTAATATGCTTTTCACAATACGTATTTGTTTAATTGTTATAATTAGGAAATGTTTGGGTATCAGATTGTCATAGTAATGTCCATATTGTAGTAATATACAACATGTAATGTGGTTAGTTAAAGTGTATTCAGTTAAGCGGACACAACTAGCATGCTGAGCAGAAAGCATAACTAATGTATAAAGTGTAAATTACAGAACGTCTTGTCACGTTTATAGAGCAACTTAGATTAGCACTGGCATTGGATTAAACTTGGATTAAAACATGGCACCTGGTTACTACACCTGTTCGTACTATTAATTTTGAAATGTGTTGTACTCAGATTGATTCAACCATTCTGGCTTTTTGTTCTGCAGGTTCTAGACACTGAAATGCCAGAAGGTGAAGGTGAGGTGGTAATGGTTGGCATTGGCACTGCAGATCTAGATGAGGAAGATGCCATGTGTTATACTGAGCTTAAGGCCTCCACCACTCTCCTGGTGCCTGTAGAGCTGGCTGAGGAACAGCAAACACATCTTCTAGAGGGAGGCACTGTAGAGACCCTCAGCAGTGCACCAGATGGTACGCAGCCCGAAGACTCGGACGGCTTCACGCTAATGCTCGATCCAGATGTGGAGGAACCGCCTGACGCTTCAGAGTTGGACCACAATGCAGTATTGCTACCTCTGCATGACCTAGAAGAGCCCCAGGATGTGAATAATCAGCTTACAGCAAACTCTGAGGTTTTCATCTTGGATCATACTGTTGAAGTTCCAGACAACAAATTGGAAGAAGTAAAAGACTTGGTGTCAGACGTTGAACCTGTTGTCACGGGACTCAATAAAATTGAAGAGGAACCAGGTGAGATCCTCCAGACAGTGGAACAAATAATCACACCACAAGCAGATACTGCTCAAGAAACAAAAGGTCTCTCCAATGGTGAAAGTCCAGAATTGGGTCCTCCTGAGGTACAGGAAGAATCGCATATCCCTCTTCATGGGGAAGTATTGGAGTCCTCTGCGCCAGAGAATGTGTTGCCTTCAGAAGAGCATTTAGGTAGGGTCAATGAAGTTTCTGCATTGGACACTGAAGTGTCAAACATTGCGAAAGACAATATAACTGAACCTATCCAAATAGACACTACACCCTTATTGGCTGGAGAACTTGAGGAATTTTCCACGACGAAACAATTGGCAAGGCCAAAGTCACCAGGAAGGCCAAAGTCACCTGCAAGAACAAAAGTCAAAAGATCTGGAAAAGATTCAGAGGAAATTTTGGAGAACGCTAAAGAGTTTCCTCGCAGCCCGTCACGGAGGACAAGGAAAACCGTAACATTCCCTGTACCCAATTCTGATGTAGAGAAAGGTCTAACTGAAGAAGAACAAATGGATTCTCAAGTACCTTCTACACCAAAACGTGTTACAAGGAGTGGCAAGCAGCTGCTAGACTGTCAAGTTCCTGTTACACCCAGAAGAAGCACAAGAAAAGCAGATGCAGAACAGCGTGCTAATGAGAATGACCAAGACATGCCTCCTGAGAAAGTATCAAAGCCTGCAAGTCCAGCACGAAAGACCCCACAGAAAGCTACACCTAGGAAAGGATCCCGAACAACCAGGAGCACTGTGGTTGATGATGAAGAGGCCATATCCACTGACCCCGTTCCCAGTGATGACTCTGAAACACAAGTCAGACGGAGTACCAGAAAACTCCGAGCACCAATTGTTGAAGTTCCAGAAACTAATCAAAAAGTCCCAGAGGAGATGGGAGAGCCTGCCAAAGCACAAAGTAGTCCTAGTAGGTTCACTCGCAAGTCGACCCGAGGTCTAGCAATAGAACAGTTCCAACAGGATCCAGCAGAAGATGCCTCAACTAAAAATCAACCTTTAAAAACTCCTCCAAGAAGCAGGAGGAAGACCGTGGCCAGCACTGCCGAGAAAACAAACAATTCAACCTTTGTTATCGATGATGCACAACTTCAGAGTGTTTCAAGGCGCCTTACGAGAAGCCGGCACTGGAATCAAGGAGAGGACCTTGGCAAAGAAATAATTCCCCTGGAAGTAGAAACAAAAACTCTTCAGGCTGATGCTCTTGTAGAGCGACTCAAAAATGAGGAAGTCAGCGAAGAGGTTGTAACTGAAATTATACATGCTAAGAGAAAAACCACTAGATCTGCAGCACTGAATAAAACTCAAAATGCAGACATTGAAGAATCTAAATTGGTGGCGTCTGACGAAATACAGGAACATGCAAGCAAGTCACTTGGAAGTGCTAGACGTACACGAGCGAGCAAGGTTTCTGAACAAAACTCTATGGCTTTTGGAGATTCAGTTACTCCTATAGCTGACCTGAAAATAACAAGAGGTAGTCTATATTGTAGTGCCTCTCTTTGCAGTAAGTTAGAACACTATAATGTGCCTTCGATTGAATTCATCTGCAATCCTTTCTTTATAGCAAGGAGAAAAGGATCTTCTCTACGAAATGTTGAAGATCCAGAAATGTCGTCTCCTGTACCCCAAACCAAGACCTCAGGAGATGAAACTGATTCTCAATCCAAAGGGGTATGCAGTGGCCTATAAAGTTTGAGCACCAAGCAATTGTTTATTTAAGCAATTTTTGCTGGATCATGCTTTAAAATTCATGTCTTTTGTTGTAGGACAATGGCCCTGTAGATGATGTTGCAGTTGAAAGTGAGGTTGTCAAGCCCAGAAAGAAGAGGACAACCAGGTGAATTGTCCATGTTGCATGTAGTCCTTTTGCTTTTGTGATGTAAGAAGGAGGTTTAAATGCACAGTATAATCAAAACAGGTTTTTGTAGTCAAGCTACAATCTTAATCTTTCTGTCCGAGTATAACTACAAGATATGCAGTTGGATGAATGATACAGACTACCTTTTTGTTTGTTGCGCAATTGTAGTCCGATTCACTTGGTAAAGCTGAGCTACAATCACATTATCCAAATGTTAGTCCAACTTTTCTTATATCAATTGCAATTTCAGATAAAAGAGTTTAGAGGACCAAATTATGAAGACTGAACTTTTAAAGTGCATGTGAACGTTCTTACTGATCCTAGATTACCATACCCTAATTAGTTCCTGTACTCTTTTAACAGAACAAAAGCTGCCCCAGAACCTCCACCTCCAGTTGAGATCAGTTTTCTTTCTCCCCTCGCTAGTCCAACCGAATCGAAAATTAGAACCGAAGAGAAGGAGACCCCTTCGCTGAGGATGAACCTACGGCGAAAACGCATGATGGATGCCGTATTTCCTAAACCCGTAACAAGGAGGAAGAAGCTTTGATTGTGGACTCTTTGACTGGACTCATTTCCTAATTTTTGTTTTGTGCTCTCCTTGTTTCCTAAGAGCTCTGCAACCTGCTGTTTTTCAATCAATGGATAATGTTTGGAATAAATAATCTATGTTTGGGATAAATAATTTTGTATGATAAATTATGCCATTTACAGTAAGGGGCACTGAGGGACTTGAGCACCAAAAAAGAGATGGTTTAGTTTTTAAATGTTTCTACTAATTGATGCAAATGTAAATAGCCTTTTAGGTATGTTATAAATAAAATTTGATACTTGTGAATTTTGTTGCTTGTTTTGTTTACAGGAAAGATTGTGGAACATGTACAGTCAGAGCAAACGATTCTAAAATGTATGGTTGTACCACTTGGGTGATAATTCATAAAGATGAATACTTTATATTGGTTGAAAGTGTTATAAAATAATCCATATTACATGGGTGGACTTCTTGCGTTAACGCTTGGCACATGGTCTCCTCTATCTTGAGGTCTTAAACTGGTGAACAGAGATATTTGTTCATTGCAGACAATAATGTACATTTATTTTCCTTCAAACACGTGCATTTTATTTTGAACGACATTGTGAACTTGTTTGTAATGCCTGTTTGGTTTCAAATACAGAACAAGAATTTACAATCTTGATGTGTTGTAGTTCTTCAGAGGTACTGATTCAACCATTTTACTGTTTCCCTCCAAATAGTAAAAGACCTCAATGACTTGAAACCAAGACACAATGTACTGTAGGTATAGTGATTTTATAATAGCACTGCTTGTAGGAAATTGATTGTAGTTGACGGTGTGTTGCAATGAGGTTAAATGAAGTCATTGTAGTGTGTTTTGGGTTGCTCTTTCTTGGCCCAAGTCAACCCTGAGTACAAGTAATACAAGAAATGGCTAGCAATCACCATTTAAAATCAAAATACTGTTCATCTAAGTAGCTAGTGTCCTGAATGAGACTTGGTTAAAGAGTCCTTCATTCAGTTTACTTCCATGTTTAGAGCATGGACACTGTTGAAGTGATCTTTTACAGAAACTAAGGGTACTGTATTATTCATCTAACTGGGCCCTGGTAGAAAGTGAGCGTAACAAAGTGCTCAGGTTTCATCCTGTTGCACTGACACTCATTCAGTGTTTTCTGTGTCTGAGGTATCCACGTGAGCATGAGGGTGAGGGGAATCGAAATGGCCAGCAAGGACTGTGTGAAAGTGGCAGTCAGAGTCAGACCTTTCAATAAGGTTAGTACCGCCATTTCACCTCAAATACTGCTAAGGTAAATAGTAAAGTGCGTGAATGGATTTTAAGGTTAAGATTGAATGCAATTTGTCAAGTTTAACAGGTTGACTCCTTGAGATGGAAGAACAGCTCTAAGACTTTGAAGCCTTTCAAAATTGAAACTTTTTCTTGGTAATGCAGAGAGAGCGGGACGCAGGCAGTCGCTGTGTGATCTCAATGACCTCGAACAATATCAGTATTCAGGACCCTCGCAATCCGCAGAACAGCCGCACCTTCATTTTCGACTACACTTACTGGTCCCATAGCGGCTTCGTTAGAAACAAAGATGGTCTGTTTGTACCTGAGGAGGCAGGTGGGCGCTATGCAGACCAGGTAAGATCAGGTTTTATAGATGTTATCTCACGTTGTAAAAGAGGATGCATCTTTGGGCATGTTTACAATGATGAAATGTGTGCTTAACTGGTAAGAGATGGACTAACAATGTTTGTATTTGATTCAATCCCTCTGTTCCCTGTGGTCATTTACAGACAAGTGTGTTTCTGGATTTGGGGCAAGGCATTCTGGATAATGCACTGCAGGGCTACAATGCCACATTATTGGCATATGGGCAGACTGGCTCTGGGAAGAGTTACTCCATGATCGGTTATGGTTCTAACAAAGGCCTCATACCCACCCTCTGCGAGAGACTATTTCAGTCTATCAGGAGCACACAAGACAGCAGGCAGTGTCAGGTTTGTCAGTCATATTCAAGGTGATTCATTTTGAGTGATGCTAAATGCAATGTAAAAGTTTGGTGTTAGTTTCTATTTGGTTTGATGGAATTTAGAAAAGTTTAATGTGGAGTTGACCCACCCTTTGCAGCTATCTCTGCTTCAACTCTTGTGGGAAGGCTTTCCACAAGGTTAAGAAGCGTGTTGTTAATTGTTAATATTTGACCATTATACTAGGAGCGCATTTGTGAGGTCAGGTACTAATGTTGGACGAGAAGGCCTGGCTCGGTGTCTCCGCTTTAATTTATCCCAAAGGCATTCTGTCGGGTTGAGGTCAGGACTCTGTGTAGGCCAGTCAAGTTTCTCCACACCAAGCTCGCTCATCTATGTCTTTATGGACCTTGCTTTGTGCTCTGGTGCGCAGTCATGTTGGAACAGGAAGGGGTCATACCCAAACTGTTCCCACAAAGTTGGGATCATGAAATTGTCCAAAATGTCTTGTAATGTTGAAGCATTAAGAGTTCCTTTCACTGGAACTAAGGGGCCAAGCCCAACCCCTGAAAAACAACCCCACACCATAATCAAACTTTACACTTGGCACAATGCAGCCAGGCAAGTACCGTTCTCCTCGTCCATCAGATTGTCAGACAGAGAAGTGTGATTTGTCACTCCAGAGAACACATCTCCACTGTTCTAGAGTCCAGTGGCGACGTGCTCTCATGGCTGAGTTGTAATTGTTCCCAGCTGCTTTCACTTTGTACCACCAAGACCATGGAATATTCAATAGAGAGGAAATTTCACGAATGAACGTATTAGCACAGGTGGCAACCTGTCACTGTACTACACTTGAAATAACTGAGCTCCAGACAGCGACCTATTCTTTCACAAATGTTTGTAGAAGCAGTCTGCGTGCCTATTTGGTTGATTTATACAACTGTGGCCATGGAAGTGATGGGAACACCTGAATTCAATGATTTGGAGGGGTGTCCCAATACCTTTGGCAATATAGTGTAGCTTTTTAGGAAAAAAATCAAAATGGCTGACATTTTCTGGGCATTGTTCGACTGTATGCTACACCGAATCTTGGCAAAACTGTTCAGAAGTAATAAGCAAACATAAGCCATTTTTCATATCTCCTTACCACTAGGTGGCACTGTACCAAAACTGCAGGTTTTGGCTCTCAGACCTGACTCAGGTCAGGGTTGTCATAACACAAGCAAAGTTTGGTCTGAGTACTTTTAAGCGTTTTGGGGAAATAGCCTCATCACTTTGGCGTGTTTTTTTGTAGAATTTTGTTATTTTAGAACAGTTTGACTAATTAATTTGCAGCCCATGTTTTTTTTTGTCGGCATTGGTCTGAAAATGATCTGGTTTGATTATCACGAAAGTCGGAAAGTTGATTATCACAAGTTCAGAAAAGTTTTGTTTTTTTTCCGAAAAAATTTAAATGGCGGAATTTTTTTTTTTTTGCGACAGAAAATTATATCATAGGGTGGCATAAATGTTAGTGCAAATTTGGACAGTTGGTGGTGCTGGAGACGAGAGATTGAGTTAGAGACTCCAAATTCCTTTGTTAATGTTCAGATTGTCCTCTATCTGTTTGCCAAATTTCACAACTTTTTACCATATGGTTTTATGGGCTGCCATAGACGATTACAATAGGTGCCCCTAAAAAATGTAATACATATATAAATACCATTACTTTTTACCTTAAAAATGCTTTTTTACAGGTATTTTTCAGCATGCTGGAAATCTACAATGAACAAGTAAGAATTCACCCTTATTTGAAATGAACTAATTCATGTTTAACAGTTCTAACTGAAGTCCAGTCCCCAATTTAGTAAGTGTATTTTGAATGAAACCGTCTGCTAAATGATGACTTGCTGATGTTTATAGTGATGTTTTACATGACTTGGGTGGCACTTCAAACTTTGCTCAGGTTGTAGACCTGCTCTCGAAGATCAGCCGATCTGCGGGTGGTCTGCGGGTGAGAGAGGACCAACAGAGGGGTTTCTACGTGGAGGGGCTAAAGCGGGTGCCCTGCGACAGTGCAGTACAGGTGGAGCAGCTGATGGAGCAGGGAACACGCACGCGCACCACTGCAGCCACACACATGAACGCCAACAGCAGCCGCTCGCACATGCTCATCATCGTCCAGCTCAAACAGGTGTCCTTTACTCTTGGCATTAACATGCGTTCACCCAATCAGAACATAGCATGTTTACGTTCATCCAAATTAAGTATCTGTGGACAAAATTCAATATAGACTGCATTTTAATGAGAGTAAACGGGGCTTCGTGTTCTATCTAGATGATCTGCAGAGTTTTTTTCTCACAGATTCTTTACTTGTATGCTCACTGTGCTTGTAGATCTTCTCAAAGGAGTGTATCACCAAACAGTCCAACATTTACCTAGTGGACTTGGCTGGTAGTGAGAGACAAAGGTCATCAGGGTCAGAGGCCGACAGGCTTAAAGAGGGCACTGCGATCAATCTCAGTTTAACTACACTTGGAAATGTCATCAGGTCAGCAGATACATACTAAAGAACCTATAGTGTGTGTATATACACTCACTGGCCACTTTATTAGGTACACCTTTTGAACTGCTCGTTAGTGCAAATATCTAATCAACCAATCACATGACTGCAACTCAAGTAGACACAAGGTGCTTCTTATTTCTTATTTGTCCATCCTCGTTCCTTGCATCCTTGCGGTGCAACTAGAAAATTGAGATGTCCTTCAAAATGGCTGAGGACAATCAGTTTGCGGGTCAAGGGCTGGAGGACGTAGGAGCGAGGAAATCTCATCATTTTGAGTATTGAGAAGCACCCACCGTCAAGGCAATCTGCTGACGTTCAAACTGAGCATCTGAACTCTTCATATGTTGACCTAAAAAGGAAACTGATCCTATTCTCTTCCATTGACCAAAAGTCTTGCCAGCCCATCTTGCGTTGTTCCACACTCTCCCATCTCATCCACTCTCCCTGCTTGGCCTAGGAAATGGCCTTTATACACCTCATCCTCTCCTCCTGCTTTCGCACCTCGTTGACTACCAGCTTCCTTCTTTGGGCCGGGCCTGCCTTGTGCCATTTAGGAGGAGCTAAACTGAGCCCCAAACCCCCTCTTCAATCCTGTACCTGTCCCACGATATCACGAATTTGAAGGGCAGCCTTTGCCTCTACAACAGATTTCTTTGCTGACCACTTTCTACCAGTTTTTAACACAGGGGCTGCCTCCCTTACACATTTGTCGAGTGACTATACTAAGGTAAAATCCAGCCTGACCTTGGCAAACTCCTCGGTTAAAGCAGAGACTGTGACCTGCAATATTCCTTTACTGTAAAGTCCCACTCTGCTGAGGTAGCGTGAACTCCCAACCATTTCCTGATGTATGAACTTATTAACGGTTCCAGCTTATCCACTGTCGTCAAAGAAACCTCGTACACGGTCAGTGGCCACAGCAACCTCGGCAGTAGACCAAACTGAAAGCACCAGAGTTTTAGTTTGCCTGGTAGAGCACAGCTGTTTATGCTCTTCAACCCTTCCACTGCTTGTCGTCTAACTTCTCCCACTCGAACTCTGTCCATTAGATCCCCATCGTACCCTCTCCCAAGACTCAATAGGAGTTTGGGAAAACGTTGTTTGGTTTGAGTCTTTGTTTCTGCTGCAACATTCAGATGGTAGGGTCCAAATTTGGTGTAAACAACATGAAAGCATGGATCCATCTTAACTTGTATCAACAGATCAGGCTGCTGATGGTGTAATGGTGTCAGGGATGTTTTCTTGGCACACTTTGGACCCCTTAGTCCCAGATGAGCATTGTTTAAACGCCACAGCCTACCTGATTACTGTTACTGACCATGTCCACCCCTTGATGACCACAGTGTACCAATCTTTTTATGGCTTCTTAAAGCAGGATAACGCAAAGCTCAAATCATCTCAAACTGTTTTTTTGAACATGACAATGAGTTCACTAAACTCAAATGGCCTCCACAGTCACCAGATCTCAACCCAATAGAGCATCTTTGGGATCTGGTGGAAAGGGAGATTCACATCATGGATGCTATCATGCCAATATGGACCAAAATCTCTGAGGAATGTTTCCAGAATCTACAGTAGTTGAATCTCTGCCATGACGAATTAAGGCAGTTCTGAAGGTAAAAGGGGGTCCAACCCGGTACTAGGAAGGTGTACCTAATAAAGTGGCCAGTGAGCATATCTACAGTTAAACCAAACATTGTTCAGACACCAGATGTATTTTTTATGTATTTTTTACTAGTGGGTGCAGGACACTATAGTTAATTTAAGTGAGGATAGCAAAATAAAGTAAACTGTGACATATTATACCCAAAAAGTCTTCATACAGTGGACTACCATTAAAATGTACAACAATTTGGGACAATAAATTATTCAGATATTTTGAGCTGACCGTGTTTTTGTTTAATTGCTAATGCAGCCTTTTTACACCACATACTGAACAAAATTAAGCATTGCTTGGTAATTGGTTGACCTCAGTTGATCTTATTTAATAGTGTACTTAAATTACAGCTGACAGATATTCAACCAAATTCATTTGTGAGACAGTCTAACAGTTCTTATTTCATTACCATTTTCTTAACGATAGTGAATAAACTCTGATAATATGAGAAATGTTGAAGGTGTCCGAATAAATGTTGGTTTGACTGTATGCATTCTTATATATTTTTGTAATATTGTTGCAGTGTTCATCTTGTTGCTAGGCTGATTATTTATTATATTATTAATTTATTTTATACTGTGAGACTATAAAATAATTTAAATTTAAGTCAATATGTCATGCCCACATATTTATTTATTTAATGATTAGCCGTATAACAAGTGGGGTCAGCGTTAATTTTGCTAATAACTTAAGTATGTGGCCTGCGTGTACAGAATACATGTTGGTTCCACTGTCGTTTGATTTGTGTTATTGTTAAAGATAACTGTCGTTCATTTGTTTTGCATTTACCTGTCTATAAAGTGCTCTAGCAGACACGGCTCTTGGGAAGAAAGTAGTTCACATCCCTTATAGAGACTCTGTCCTCACCAAATTACTGCAGTCTGCTCTTGGTGGTAACAGTCGAACCGTCATGGTAAGTGACTTTGTCCATAGTTTCCTCATTTAATGGTTGAGGCAAACTTGACTTGAACAATGTCTTTGTAATGTTTTAAAGAATTTGCATTGATGTGTTTCTTGTCCTCGTTCACAGATTGCAACCTTAAGTCCTGCAGATATTTGCTATGAAGAGTCTCTTTCTACTCTTCGATATGCAGAGAGGTGGGTTCTTAAATAAAAAGTTACATACACTTAGTCATTACTGTACTGATTTACTTAAACGGCCTGCTGAAGTATAGACAGTCAGAATTCACACACTATTTCATGTTAGTTTCGCGTCAGATATGTAATATATTCCAATGGACACATTGTGGAATGTCCCTCTTTATAGGGCCAAGCGGATCCAGAATAAAGCCGTGGTGAATGAGAGTCCCACAGAACGACTGGTGAAGGAACTCAAGGCAGAAAATGCAAAACTGCTTATGAGACTAAGCCGACTGGGCCAAGAGGGCCGTAAAGCTGATGATGAGACGAGTATGTAAGGTGGTAGAAATACAAGGACATTTGAAATGCGAGTACATTACATCTAATTAAAAGTGTTGTCTGTTGTAGAGGAGCTGCGGCGATTGTTGACTCATAATGAACTTCAGATTCGGGCCATTCAGACATTGTGGGAACAGCATCTCCAAGAGGCCTTAAAAGACTGGGAGACTCAGTATGCAACTATAACACAGGTACACAAAGACGCACTTTTACATGGATGTTAACCACTTATGAGTTTCTCACAGCAATGCCTGGTAGCATAAATACTGAATTCACTATCGCTTTGAATACATATGCACAATTCATAAGTGTAAGTGTCCTACAAAATCACGTCCTCCATAGAAAATACACAATAAATATTGATTTATGTCTAAAGTTGGTCTCTAAAATCAGTAATAGTACATGATTTCTGAGAATTCCCAGTTTAAGGAAAATATAAATTACAAACTTGTATTGTTTTGTCAGGAGCTAATTAATACACCACTGAAATATAGAAATATCCACAGATATGCATTTCATTCTGAGACACCTAAATGTTTTAGGTACAATATAAGCGTCACTTAAATGCAGTACATCAGTTGATATTGTAATGAGCTGGAGAAACCAGGCGAAAGCGAGGATCTAAATGGGGGGTTTTTAATAAAGTAACACACTGAACAGATAAAGAACTCAAGGAAGAAAGGAACAGAACCACGAGGATAACAGAACCAGGAGCAACCATTACGTGAACAACAACTGATAAAGTAACAAGCGAAACACAAGATGTATATATACACACAGGGGCAAACAAGCTTAACAAGGTAATAAGAAAACAAGATACACCTGGGGAAGACAAATCGACATGAAAAACTACAAAGGACTACAAAACATGGCGCAAAACAGGAAATAACATAAAAGTCCACAGAAGACAAGGGGAGCACAAGAAAGGAATCCTGTCAGATTTGCAGTAGTGAGCCTGTTGGAATAAGTAAATAATGAGCTTTAGATTCTTTTATCCAGAATGACTTATTTTTTAGTATTATTAACACAATTTTAGAGTTTATTACTAGTTTTAAATGGTTTGTATTTTAATTTTTAGTTGAAGTTATTATGTGCTTTTTTTTTCATTTTTTTTTCCTATTTCTATTAAGTTTCGGTTGGATTTACATTTATTTTATTTATTTCGACTATCAGATAGTTGCCATGGCATCATTTCTAATTTTTGTTTAAGTTTTGTAAAACTTTTTATCCTTATATTCAGAAGTGGAATTTAGATGTATTTACACAGACTGTTTAAATCAGCTCAAAGATGCCATTTACACTGCAATTAAATACATATAACGTTATAAGATTAATTTTTTTAAATATAAAGTATACTGACTGTAGAAACATGTAAAAATAAATTAAACTTGAAATTGAAACTAGACACTAAAACCAGCCTAAAACCAACAAGAAAAGTCACTGTCTTAACAAGTGCATCATTGATCCTTTCATTAAACTGATTCATTCAAAACAGCATTTTTTTTTTTTCATTCATTTTCTAAACGAAGCAATTGACTGTCTGTATGATAGGGTCATTGAATCATCGACTCACCCAATTCATTCAAAAATGCTTAATCATTAAGGAACTAATATTCTTATATTTTATTTTATTTTAGTATTATTTCAATAGTTTTAGTTCAAAATAACAACACCATTATGGACAATTCTCCCCTAACAATCACAAATCCTTTCCCTCGTTTAAACACTCTCTCAAAAATCTCTTCCCGTTTTAGGAACGAAGGATGATGCAGATGCATCCGTACATAATGAACGTCAATGAGGATGCCCAGCTCTCTGGTGTGGTGAAGCTATTCATACAGGAAGGTGAGTTGTCTTACAATAGTGACATCCGACCAGTTATATCATATCCATATATTAACTAAATGCAATTTGTAATTTGTATCTTTCTATGAGAAGGTGAATGGGATATTGGTCTGGCAGACAACTCGCCCAGAGTGATCTCTATTAGGGGTCTAGGGTAAGTCATGCATGGGAAAGATGAATAGATTGCGTCCCAATATGAAATGCACCCAATAATAAACATTTATTAAAAAATGAGAAATTGAATTTCCTGATTTCAGCATTCAGGAGAAACATGCTGTGTTCTCAAACCATCAAAAGAAAGTTTTTATTACTCCTGTGTCCGGGTCAAAGGTCATTGTGAATGGAGCGCCGATATCTAAAAGGATAGAGCTGCAGCATTTGGTGTGTTTAACTATCTCTATTGTTTTCTATATGTATTTCAATCATATAGACATTGTTTAAAAATGAATCAGAATGGTGATCGTTGTGAATTACGAAATTGAGTTTTGGCTTACTGTTAACTTACCTTTGTTCTGTATTGATGAAGGATCGACTTGTCCTGGGCTCGAACAGCACTTACCTGTTCATTGGCTTCCCATCGGAGCGCTCAGGAGAGGACTGGAGTCGCTATGACTATGATTACTTCCAGTCTGAGCTGGCAGAGGCCGAGGGCTTCCACATTCACTCTCTGTGTGAAGATCAGGGCCATCGTATGTGTGGGGTTTGGATTTAAATCGATTGAAATGTCTTGGTTTTTAATTAGATATTTTTAGGTTTGGTTTAATTTAGATGCATCCAGTGTTCATGTAGTATTATTTATATACTGTACTATGGGGCTGTTGAGTATTTGAATCTGATTGGTTGACAAACGTTCTAAGTATGTTCAGGGAAACACACGGCTAAAGTAGTTTACATTTTACATCACATTTACATTTAGCTGACGCTTTCATCCAAAGCTACATATGTCAGAGGTCGCACGCCTCTGGAGCAACTAGGGGTTAAGTGTCTTGCTCAGGGACACATTGGTGTCTCAAAGTGGATTCGAACCCGTGTCTCTCACACCAAAGGCATGTGTCTTATCAGTAAAATTTATCAGTGAAATAGTTTAGTAACTTAAAGGAGTAGTTCACTTTTAAAAAAAACTTTTGCTGATAAGTTACTCACCCACATGTCATCCAAGATATCCACGTCTTTTTTCTTCAGTCGAAAAGAAATTAAGGTTTTTGATGAAAACATTCTAGGATTTTCTCCATATAATAGACTTCATTGGGTACCAAACGGTTCAAGGTCCAAATGAGAGTTTTTCAGTGCAGCTTCAAAGGGCTTTAAACGACACCAGACGATGAATAAAATTCAACCATCATGTCATCAAATATCAGATCATCATAAAGTTTTAGTTTTAGTTAACAAAAACATCACTTGCAGGGCCACACCAGGCTGACCCCAGTCTACTGCCTGTGTTCTACGACTATATAAAACTGATGCCCATGGTGACAGAAGCTAATCAAATTAGTAAAGAGTTAAAGAAGGTGAGTAGAGTTATTAAACTTGCAATCGTGTAAAGTATATCCATTCATTTTTGACAAACAGTAGCTGGAAAATGCCTCTTAGTATGAAATGGAGTTCAAATATTGACTACAGTGACATTTAAAGGGATACCCCACTGTTTTGTTTTGTTTTTTCATGTTAAACTATGTTATTCCCTCAGCTAAGACGAGTTGATACATACCTCTCTCGTCTCAGTGCGTGCCTTCAATCGCACTTAGCTTAGCCCAGTTCAATCAATATGGGCCAAGCAGAGAAGCGACCAAACACCCCCACCTTTTCCCTATTTAAATACAGTTACTCAAGTAGTGTAACTCGACCTAGGACGGTGACACAAAATAAAACGTTGCGCTCTTCTAAGCGTGTAACGGTTAGTTTACACGCTTAGAGCTAGTTTACGCGCAAGGCTAGTTAAGTGCGATCAAAGAGTCTCGCGCGCCAGAGCAATTGAGTGCACGCACTGAGACGACAGAGGTATGTATCAACTCGTCTTAGTTAAGGGAATAACATAGTTTCATATGAAAAAACGGTAGAGTATCCCTTTAAACCATAACAAAATAACAATAGTCCTTTTATAAAATCGATTTGTGCCACTCAAAATGCTACTTAGCTACTTTATCACTCTGGTTCCTGATCCCTAACTTGGTTATTTTTACAATGGTGGAGTTAACTGAAAACATTTTTGTGATGTTGCTCCACAATATATGTGCATATATTGTGCATACTGTAGCAAAAGGTAAAAGTAATTGGTAACACTTTACAATACGGGTGCAATAATAAGCATTAATTCATGCTTAACTAATGCACTGATAATACTGAATTAATGTAATGATTATTCAAGCTATTTAGTAATGAGTACCACATTAGGAACTAATTAAGAGTCTGTAAGGTTAATGTGTTCATACATGAATTGTTATTAATTAAATATATGATTGTGGATTAATTCCATACTAACTCGTTTTTTTAACTAATAGTGTTAATTAATATGTCAATTAACAGAATGAGCCAAAGTCTTGTATTCCAACTTCCAGATAATATGACAGGTACACTAATATGCATTAACACATGATTAATTACTACATTGTTAGTGTAAATTCATATGCAAATTACTACAATTACTAGTTAATAATGATGTGCCCCAACAAGTAAAGTCTTAACATAATGATACCTTAGTAAATCATTAGCTAATGATTAATTAAAGCAGACAACTGGAAGCTGAAGTGCATAGCTTTGACTAATTGTGGTAATTAACACATTAATTTACACTTTTAGTTAATAAAATATGTTATTAAGGAATTAATACACAATGACACATTGAATTAATAGCAATTCATGTATTACATAATCTATTAATCATAAAGACTCTTTATTAATTGATGATGCAGTAATCATTAATTAATGGATTAGTTCTTCATGGGTTATACATTAACTCATGATTATCTGTGCATTAGCTAAGTATGAATTAATTCATATTAGTGCACCCGTATTGTAAAGTGTTACCAAAGAATTCAGTGCACCTTTACATCTTGATCTTTTCAGGGAGTTGAATTCAAATTGGAAATCAAGAATCTGGCAATGACAGACTCTAAGGGTCATGACCTGGAGAAGGACATTGCGGTGAGAGTGACGTCTATAGAGAGCAAACAGGTGAGAATTATGATTCTGTGGGAATTTAAATCAATTACGGATAAGAAGCTCCTTTTGATTTTTGGAAATGCAAAACACTTAAGAGTAGTGGAAAAAGTAGGCATCAAAATCTCTTACTGAGATATCTTATAGCCAAGCAGTGTTTAACACGGATGTCAGGTGATTTGGTTTTCCCAAATGGAATTAGTTGTTTTTGAAAACATGGACTAATTGAATGAGAAACTGATGCGATTACAGAATCAGATGCAGAACAGAATCACAAGGGCTTTGATGTTATTTTATCTCACAACATGCACGAAAACTTTCCATGTCTCACTCGATATCAATTAAGTACTGAAACTTTTAAAGGAAACATACTTTTTTTTATTGCCCTTAACTAAACCCCTGGTCAGAGCCTGACTCCACCCACTGGCAATATTTGAAAAATGCTGAAAAAGTGGGCAGACCCCAGCGGAGATAGAGGGGACGAAATAGATGCTAAAACACTCTATCCTGATCGTTTTCAATACTCGCGATTCCAACTCCTGACTCGCTACAGTGGTTTTGACGAATAAAGCTGGTTTTTATACTGCCGCTCCTACCAAGAGCGTGGTGAGCTGAAACCTGCGTACGTCACAAAGTGTGGATCATCCAATAGGAAAATTCAACTGCAGTAGCCACCGTTCAACCTGAAGAGGGCAGCACTAAGACATTTTTACAACATATATTGTAGAAATAAAACACTTCATACACAAATGTCAAAAAAGTTACTCGAATCAATGACTGGTATTAATAAAGATCCATTCTTACAGATCATTAACTAAAAAAAGTTGGTTTAGGGTTTAGTTACTCTTTAAGTTTTCTTATAATACTACTCAATGTTTGTTTTTTTGCACCAAAGACAGTTGTAGTTTAATTTTATTTTATATTAAATTATATATAAAATATAATTTAATATAAAATTAAATTATATTAAAAGAGGCATTTTTTTTTTCTGCTGTGCCTTTAAGACTTTTATAATGTTATGTTGGGTTGATTTTGCCAGATGCTAGTTTGTCCCCTTTTCAACATAATCACTATTTTATATTAGTGGTATATATTTAATAAATAAATTAAAAATAGGCTTTAAGTTAATATTTAGTGACGTACATTTTAAACACAATATTGTCAGTATGGAGAGCAAAACCGTTGCCTCTCCGATCAACACAGTGATATTTTGTTCCTGAATGATTTAGCATTTTCGAATGAATCGGGTGAGTCAATGATTCAATGGCCCAGACATAAAGACAGTCACTTGCTTCATTCCTGAATGGATTACGTTTTTTTTTTTTTTTTTGAAAGAGTCGATTAAATGGAAAAAAAGGAAATGACTCGCACATTAAGAAGCCGACTATACACCACCTGTGGGAGATTTTATTTTCATAAATAATAATTTAATTTTTTACAGTATTGAATGGCTTTATATTTAATACATTGTCTATTTAAAACATTAATCTCATAATGTTATTCATGAAATTGTTACTTCAGTGTAAATGCATTCATGGCATCTCCTAGCTGCATTAAAGGCACTATATGTAAGATATTTGGATTAAAATATCCGAAAACCACTAGAACAATGTTATCTGTTTTGTTGATTTGTATATAGACATTATCCCAAATGTTTCTAAGAATCTCTAAATCCAGAGAAATAAGCAGTTTTAACCAGGACACGAACCATGTCTGTTTGTCACCTATCAATGACATCATACCCACGTCACCCTTGATTTCATCAATGTGCCTTTAAACAGGCGATGTAAACGGATAAAGCATCTGAGCCACGTCTGGATTTTGTTGATGCTGATTTCAATTGGTGACGGCCTTAAAGTGTCTTGTTATTCTAATTGCATTAATTTAAAACATTTAAGATGGAAAGATGGCATACATTTTAAAAGGTTAGAAAAGTTGTCCTTATAAAGCTAAAAAGTCCCCTGGAAATCACTGTCTTCTAAAGGTGTGGATGTGGTCCAAAGCCAAATTTGTCAACCGTAAGTTTCTGATGGAAGAGGCGTACCAGCGGCAGGTGGGAGGAGGAGAGGGGGCAGACCGAGCTCCTCTTCCCAGGGAAAGAGATCCGTTCTGGGATCCTCTGGAGCCCCTGCACCTGGGCAGTGCTCACCTGTGGCTGCAGTCCCTGGCGTTCCGTATCCCTCTGGAGGAGCAGGTGGAAGTGGTGGGTCCCGAAGGAACGGAGGAGGCCATACTGCAGACACAGCTTGTTCCCTGCACCCCCATGGGATTGTGGGTAACATTTCTACATGTAAAATGAAAATGTTGATTAAACAAGTGAAATATTGGCAGTGCTATGATATTTGTCATTCGTAGGCCCCTGGGTGAAGATGACATCCTTATTGACCCGTCAGAGCTGCTTGGGAAGCGGCTGGACTTTCAGCTGGTTTTGGATCAGTGCTGTGGCCTACGCTGGGTTAAAGAGGCTCGCAACAGAGGCGTGCAGATTGGGTAAGTTATTTGTATAGAGCTTTATATACAATATGGATTGTTTCAAAGCCGCTTTACAGTGATAACAGGAATATAACGATTCAGTAATGCAAATGGAACTCAATTCTGCCGTGAAGAACAATAGTAAACAGTCATTATTTAGTTGAAATCAGTTCAGTGTTGATTCATTTCGGTTCAATATCTGTGTAAATTCAGCTAAAAAGCAGCTCTGCAGAAAATAGAAAATAAAATAGTGATGTCATCATACAGCTAAGTTGAGTTCTCATCCAATAGTGTCTGTGCAGTCAGGTCAATAATAATGCTGAATATTAAGTGGTGTAACGCTTCATTAAGTATCTGCTTAGCATGGATTTTTTTAAAGCTTATTTTTGTTTTATATTAGTAATAATACTTGTTCATATCAAAACTTCCATAATTCTCTTAAGGTGTTGATCATCAACCATGATTTTCTTTACCAAAATGAATCAAACTATTTTTGACCTTTTTGACACTGCAGTGTATGACATGTTTGAATTTATTTAGTTCTTTATTTACTCATTGTTTATTAATGTGTTGCTTTTATTTGTATAGATTAAAGTTTTTATTAAAATATTTGTTTAATTTTAGTCAGTTTGTTGTCAGATTTTTAGTCTAAATATCTTTATTATTTCAGTTAATAATATAAGCTTATATATATATATATATATATATATATATATATATATATATATATATATATATATATATTACATATTATACACATATTATATATATATATATAATGTATATTATATGTAATATATATATATATATATTTGTATATATATATATATATATATATATATATATATATATATATATATATAATATGTATATTATATGTAATATATATATATATATATATATATATATATATATATATATATATATAGTTTGTTTTTCCATCTAAAATTTACATTTTATTTTATTTTAGCTTTATTTTAGTTTTAGGTAATAATAATATTGTAATATCTGATGATTTGTATTCTTGTTGAGATTTGAAATTTTATTTGATTTGAGCTAAAGAAAGACCTGAACCCTGCTTGACAGGTTTCGGGTGTTTGACTGCCCGCAGCCCCTCTACACTCCAGCGATATGGCACAATGTGAACCCGCTGATGGACCACAGAGTCCAGTTCACTGCTTTGAGAACCTCTCAGGAACTGCTGAACTACCTGCAAAGCAATGCCCTGGTGCTGCAGCTGTGGGGTCTGCAGGGTAAGAGCCTCATATTTTACAAGGAATATTACTCTCAACCACAACCATTCAAGAGTTTGGGGTTGGTGAGGTTTATTTAATGTTTTTGAAATAAGTCTCTTGTTCTGTCTCCAAAAATACAATTAAATTAATTTTGTGAAATATTATCAGTTTTTAATAACTTTTTTTATTTTAATATATTTTAAAATGTAATTTATTCTTGTGATGGCATCATTACTCTAGTCTTCAGTGTCACAGAAATCGTTCATTTACATTTATTCATTTAGCTGACGCTTTTATCCAAAGCGACTTACAATTGCTATGTATGTCAGAGGTCGAACGCCTCTGGACTTGCTCAGGGACACATTGGTGTCCCAAAGTGGATTCAAACCCGGGTCTCTCACACCAAAGGCATGTGTCTTATCCACTGTGCCATTACCACCCCCAGTTTTGTTTAGTTTGGTGAGGTTTCTTATTTGTTATGTTTTGTGCTGCTTCATTACTTAATGAGTTTTTGTTTCTTTTAAAGCAAAATCTTACTGACCCCAAACTTCTGACCATTGACGGAATTTTCCGGCTTTCCATGTTTCCATGGCTTTCCAAGAGATTTCCACGACGCATGCGCGAGAACTGAATAAGAAGTATTAGAAAAATAACGTAGTTCTCGCTCATGCATCGTGGAAATCTCTTGAACTCAGGCCCAAAAAAGAAAGAAAAAGAATCGTCGAATAAAGTCGTTATTTTGTTTGTTTTTTCGCTCAAAAAGTATTCTCGTCGCTTGATAAACTTATAGTTGAGCCACTGTAGTCACATGGAATATTTAAACATTTTCTTCAATGACTTTCAATGAAACCGTCAAGTTTCAATCCCTCAGGGTGCCTATGAGGTAGTGATAAAGCTCTCAAATTTAATCAAAAAATCTTCATTTGTGTTCCAAAGATGAACAAAGGTCTTACGGGCTTGGTACAGCATGGGGGTGAGTAATTAATGACTTAATTTTTCATTTTTGGGTGAACTAACCCTTTAATCTCCTGATCAAAACACTTGTGAGGAAGATGCAGAAACAAGCGATCTCATATGTAATCAAATGCATATGTAAAATAACACGATCATCAAGAATAAATCAAATAATCAAAACTGCCAAATATTACTGAATGAAATGTTGACCTAGAACTAGCTGTAGGAATGTGCAATCATTAGGGGTGTTGATGGACTTGATCTACTCCATTTATGTTTTCTCATTTTCTTTTGCTCAAAATGTTGCTGCTTTTATTTTTATTAAATCGCACCTATTATGGAAAATTATAGGGCGGGGATATGCAGCTCATTTGCATTTAAGGTCGTATAGCCCAAAACAGCTCATTTTAAAACAGGCCCCAAAAATTACCTTTTCAAATGGTTATAATAAATTAACTATGGGGTATTTTGAGCTGAAACTTCACAAATACATTCTGGGGACAAGAGACCAATATTACATCTTGTAAAAAGGGGCATAATAGGTGCCCTTTAAACTTACCCACATTCAAGTGTTCATAAAAAAAATAAAAAAAAGAATGCATGAAACTAGAATATATAAGAAAGTGAAAATGATCAAAAACGCTTGTCATGGCTGGCAATGGCAATGTTTTTTTTAAATCATTTGATAAAATAAAGTCATTTGATAAATGAAAATACAAAGACGCTGTAGAAACTGGAACAAGAATCAAACCAAACCATTTGCCTTTGAGGCATTCTTGAACTTCACCAATAAACATGTTTCTGTTTTTAGAAGGATGCTCTGAGTTAGTCTCCTCTATGAATGGGGTGAAGATGACTCAAGAGGACAACATCATTATTGACAAGATCAGTACATCAGAACACCCGGTATATTCCTTAAACAAACTGACCGTGTATATTTCAAATAAATGTGCTTTCTTTAAATGTTTTGCATGAGCCAGATCAGGGTTATTTCTGGGATTCTCTGAAACTGAATTATTTTATGGAATGTGTATTCACGTTTGTTTAGACTGTAGAAACCAGAGGCTCTGACCTCAGCTCATCTCTCAGAGCCCTTCATCAAGATATGGAACAGCTGAGAAATGTAAATGCAGCACTGAGAAAAGAAAACAGCTGTCTGAGAGAGCAGCTCAACTCAGCCAGAAATGGTGAGTACTTTTGATAAGTCATCTAGTACATCAAGATATTGTAGAATCTTGGTCAGGGTGTAACACAAATTGGGGGCTCGTCCGGGATCTGAACCCAATACCTCTTGCAATTATCCCATATTATTACATGGCTCTGTGGAATAGTTGATCCTGATTGGTCAATCTCGCCATCCAGCAGTAAGTTTTTCCCAGACAACCACTGCTGAAAACCGATAACACAAGCTCATTGGGGTTACTGAAGTCAGCAGCGCCATACACTTGCTAGGAACGTTTTTTTCTTTGTGGGAAGGTTTACATTTGGTGAGCTAGTGAAATATTAAAACTCAGTCAAATCAATATTTTGTGTAGTTATTTAATTATGCCATCCAGTATTGTGGACGCATTTTGAGCTATCCGCGTGTATGTCTACACCATTAGAGTGATTCCGCATGTATGTGCATGCTGTCAAATGTCCAAGCGAAACGAAGCAAAATGTAGATCTACATCTGGGGAGCAATATTTTTTTTTCCTAGGATGGTAGGGGAATAAATGGTATTACCCCAGTGACAGGTAGGTTTAGGGATGGGGTTGAGGTAGGTCATATATTTATATATACAGTAATGTAACGTTAAGTCAACGGCGTTCATAAACACGCTGAAAAGCAATTATGCGTGTTGATAGATCGCCAAAAATGGAAATACGAATTGGCGTGTCATTCGCAATTTCATGAGATCAGTCTGAATTATTTACTTACAAAACTAATTATTTACTGGCAAGTAGCCGTGTAATGTACGGGATAATGTACATACAGCCGATTGTTATCTCAGAATAAACCCCTTCAGGCTGATGCAAGACCCCTCTGCTTTCCGTCAGGGTTCGTATCTCCCTGTCGGTGGGTTTATTCTGAGATGATAACCGGCTGGATGTACATTATCCCATACATAACAAGCATGAAACATGCAAGAACACAAATGTATTAACGCAACAGCCCAGCTTTTCTACAAGTGGGTCGCCATATTGCCTCCTGCTCAATTTATTAAACTGTTATTCTCCCATATTTCTGCCCCAGGTGTGGAGAATAACCGCGGTCGGCAGGAACGAAGAGGAAGTCTGCGGCCCAGCTGTGACGCTGAATTTGCCAAAGCCTTAAAAGTGTTCTACCACAGCATGACCTCTGTTAGGGGGCAACTTCAGCGGCTGCGCAGACACAAACCCAGTGTAATTATGCCAGTTAGCCTCTGCGGTTCTCATATGTTTGACACTATCATTCATGTGAAAGAATTTATACACATGCAAAGTCTTTTGGGGTGTACAAGCTGTAACTGTAACTGAACGGGGCTTAAAAGAGAATTGATACATTGTGCGATTGTGTCTCCATAGGAAGAAGCAGACCTGTTGGGTTTTAGACTGTTTGTTGATGAGCATACATATCTTCTGAAGGACTTTTCTGAACAACTGGAACAGTGTGTAACCACTCTGAAACAAGATGTGGCTGCCATCGTACGTCGAAAGAGAGAAAAGTCTGGGATTTGGTCCTGATACACCTAATAAAGGTGGGGGAGGTAGAAATTTTCTTTAAAAACTTTTCCCCAATTTTTTTTAAACTGTCTATATATACCAATACATGATTAAAATGTAAGTACTCTGAAAAAGAAAGTATACAAATCGAGTGTCTGTAGTTTTCTCAGTACTGCAATAAACACAGCTCATTATTTCCAACCGGGACGAAAGAAATGATTGGCTGGGCGACTGTCACTCTCCCTCACTACCATGGCTACCAGCACTGCTGCGTAAGAGCAGCCCACGCGCGCACAAGTTTGCTCGAGGAGTGGAAGAGGCACGATAGCTAGGAAGAATCACAATTATGCATGGGCGTCGGAACCATTGTATATGGGTGGGACACATGACCCACCCACTTTTTAAGACCAATGATATTGGACCCACTCACATCTACCGTCTCTAATTCAGCGCATATGTATGTTCATATATATACTTAATTCCGTATTACTGATTAATATAGAGATTAGGCCTTTTAAATCCAGTTATTTGAATCAAATTAGCGCCATATGCTAAGAGAAAATAAACTAAAACATGTAAGCTGTAACTATAGGCGTTTCGCAATGTCAAGGAAGGATCCTCGGAAGCTGGAATTTCGAGGATGCTACGTCATCGACATCCGTCGAAGGACTGTTCCAATGTCGAGGATCCTCAGAATTTCAACCAAGGACTGAGTCCTTCGTTCAGAAAATATCACATAGACAGGAAAGGATGCATATGTGTAGCCTTCACGCTCTCAAATCACCCACAATCCCATGTGCAGCTTTGCTATCTTGTTCAAATTTAAAAAATGTTGAACTTTAGCGGAGTTGGAGTAATAACGGCAATATGCTTTCAAATGTAAGCAAGTTTAGGCTAAGTATAATTTCAGTTTTGCCATTAATTTAATGTTTGTTAAACTATTAAACGTACGGCTCAAGTGATTTGCAGAGGGGGGATTTAATAACCTGACTCCGCCAGATGGATCTGGAAACCTTCCGTTGAAGTAGTTTTGGTAAGGGGCGAAAATACTGGTTAGCTGATTGGCCTATGTTGGTGATAGACGGGCCAAATCAACCAATCAGATCAACGAAGCATATGACGTACTAACAGAGCGACGACCAAAACACAACCACAAGCCAGGCTACTCTTGCTGCTGCAGGTAAAGGCTTGTTAGCTCAGCAAATAAGCAACATGTCGGCAAAGGATATTTGCAGTTTATGTAACTACAATTTGCGAATATAGATCTTTAGAATCTTTAGACTGAACTGTCGCGCTTCTCGTTGCGTCACACCTCAACCCGCCTCAAAGCCAACGCTGATTGGACGTTCGTTTGGTGAACTGCTCCCAAATTTTCTTTAACGGAAAGTATCCAGACTGATCTGCGAGTGAAACCTTGAAAGCTCGCGAGATCAGGATGGTCTCACAAGGCTAGGGATTTAACGTTACTGTTGATTCACTTTTTAATTTTTACATATAAGTTAACGTTAACGTCAGCATTTTTTGTTGATTACATATTGCGTGATGTGTTTTAACAGCTAGATCATGTTGCTTTATGGACGCAGTTCTGTTCACTCCAGTAATATAATAGTTTTTAAATTAATAAACTCCTTTAAATCAATATTTTGTGTCAAATTATTGGTAGGTAGATGTTATAAGTAGGGTTGGGTATCGTTTGAATTTGAACGTTTCTGATTCCGATTCCGAGTCCTTGTTTCGATTCCGGTTCCCAACGATTCTCGATTCCGATTCTTTTAAGAGGCAGGGTCAAAAAAGTTTAGCTAACCTTGCTAACCAACGGTCTTTCTGAAGGAAATACTCCTTTCTAGAGGGAAATACTCTGCATTTTGCTGAGATTTTGTTATTTTTAGAAAAGTGAAGCCACACTTTGGACCGCCGACGTAAGCTACTCATGTTCGAATCGCGCGGTTATGCCAACACTTCCAGTAGACGCTTCTTCATTGGTGTCATTCAGCGGTTTCTTCTTCTGGTCGGCGGACTGTGAATATCGAAACTAGGAATCGAAATTTTAACTTTTGAACGATTCCGGGAAAAACGAAAAGTTAGTCCCGGTTCCAATCGATACTCGATTCTCGATACCCAACCCTAGTTATAAGTGGGAAAATGTAAAGCGATGCCGTTGTTACAGCGAATACAACCCATTCAGGGCAGGCTGATTCAAGACAGAGTTCGCGGGGTTGTATTCGCTATAATAACCGCCTCATCCCTTACTTGTATTGATTTATTTCTATGAGGGCTGACTGTCAAGTGTGTTTAAACAGTGTGGTACAGCAACCAAACCAGTAGCAATACCATATTTGCAGCGCTGAAAGCGGACTTTTCAATGATAATGACGCAATGACGTGCACTTGCTAGACTGTTCCATTTACGTGTTCTCTGAATGATAAAGAGGACCCTTGTCTAGCCTCTGAAGGAAATGACTTGGAAGGACCCGTCCTGCCAAGGAAGTATCCTTGACATTGAGAAACACCTACAGTCTCATCCCAAAAAGTCATATAACTGACGTCTTGGGACGTCTTTTGACCATACGTCAATATCCGCCTTTTTAGGGCCCCCTTAAACGTCGGTAGATAGTGATCCCGGCCCGTCATACAATTGACGCTTTACCTTTAACGTCAGTTAGGTCTAAAGTCTAAAGTCAGTTAGGTCTTTTACTGTCTAAAGTCAGCCCATGACATAAATAGAAGCAAAATGACAAAATAACTAATCAGAATACTTACCAAAAGTTACTCCAGGTCGCGATTCGCCGTCTCTGTGCACGATTAAAATTTCTCATGGCACAGCTACTATCAGTGACAGTGTTACCCCTTATGTTTTTTTTTCAGGTCCAAATTTTGACCTTCGATATCTCGGCTCTGGAAGGGTCTAGAGCCTCCATTTCTGCGCGCTGGTCGAAGTCTCGTGGCCCTCTGTCAGAATCCAGAGTTTCAAGAAGATCGGAGGGGGTCAAAATTTCGGCCAAAAAAAAAAATGACAGTGTTACCCCTATGGTTTTTTTTTTCAGCTCCAAATTTTGACCTTCGATATCTCGGCTCTGGAAGGGTCTAGAGCCTCCATTTTTGCGCGCTGGTCGAAGTCTCGTGGCCCTCTGTCAGATTCCAGAGTTTCAAGAAGATCGGAGGGGGTCAAAATTTCGGCCAAAAAAAAAAAATGACAGTGTTACCCCTTATGTTTTTTTTTTCAGGGCCAAATTTTGACCTTCGATATCTCGGCTCTGGAAGGGTCTAGAGCCTCCATTTTTGCGCGCTGGTCGAAGTCTCGTGGCCCTCTGTCAGAATCCAGAGTTTCAAGAAGATCGGAGGGGGTCAAAATTTCGGCCAAAAAAAAAATGAGAGTGTTACCCCTTATGTTTTTTTTTTCAGGTCCAAATTTTGACCTTCGATATCTCGGCTCTGGAAGGGTCTAGAGCCTCCATTTTTGCGCGCTGGTCGAAGTCTCGTGGCCCTCTGTCAGAATCCAGAGTTTTAAGAAGATCGGAGGGGGTCAAAATATCGGCCAAAAAAAAAAATGACAGTGTTACCCCTTATGTTTTTTTTCAGCTCCAAATTTTGACCTTCGATATCTCGGCTCTGGAAGGGTCTAGAGCCTCCATTTTTGCGCGCTGGTCGAAGTCTCGTGGCCCTCTGTCAGAATCCAGAGTTTCAAGAAGATCGGAGGGGACGATGACGCGGACGATGACGCACTGATCTGAACATCGCGAGACTTTGGGTGAGATCCAAAATGGCAGCGCACGGAACACTTAAGCTACGCTGGTAAACAGGAATATAAAACTTTTTTTTTACTTCTACTAAAAACAATCACTACCCCTCTACAACTCTCATCAAAAACCGGATTATATTTTCCACCTTTTCTGACGGCAACCTCTTCATTATGGACGTTATGGCATCTGAACCCAGCAAGAAACGCAGCCGTGACAACTCAACAGAGACTGAACCAGAATCTCCTAACGCTTCTACATCCATTGAGGTCAGTTTACTACAATCCATAAACAATAAACTTGCAATACTTGAACATCTGCACGCAGATATTAAGGACTTAAAAGCCAGCCTCGAATTTTCTCAGTCACAGATCGACACACTCGCATTAGAAAACCGTGAACTCAAAGGAAATATCACAATCCTATCCGATCGTGTTAATCAACTCACCACCGAAAATCGGTTCATGAAAGAAACAATCCTGGACCTCCAGTGCCGCAGCATGCGCGATAACCTCATTTTTTCCGGAATTCCCCTGCCAACTTCTAAAGATACACCCGACGATCCAGAGAAAGCAGTTAAAGAATTCCTGCAGTCATCTCTCAAACTACCGCCAGAAACAGTTGATAAGATCACCTTCCACCGTGTACACCGTCTCACTTCCAAAGACAATAAAAAACCTCCTCCAATTATCGCCAAGTTCGAACACTTCAAACACAAAGAACTCATTAAAAGCAAAGGAAAAGAACTGAAAGGCACTTCATTTGGATTAAATGACCAATTCCCACAAGTAATACTGGAAAGAAGAAGAGCCCTCTTGCCCATAATGAAACAACTCAGGCAAGAGGGCAAACGAGCAACACTGTCAGTCGATAAACTGTATGTCAATGGAACTCTGTATCGTAACCCCAGTATCACCACCTGGCTATAGCACATTATACCTCATGCCAACATTCATTTTGATAATAATATTGCCACCCTCAACTCTCTCTTAACTGCCTACTGATGCTTGGATCACCTCTCTTTTCTCTCTTCTTATGTTTCACTCCTTTTGCTCTCCCTACCCAACCATTCTTGTTTGTTCTCTTAATGTTGAATGTTATTCATGAAGTTTTGTCTATACGTGTGTGTTTTTGTGCCCTCCCTGTTTTTGTTTATTATATCTATAGGCTAAAGTCAAATTATGATCTGTATGTTTTCAAGGCTAAACAGGGAATTTTCATGTACGTACCACATTACAAACCTACTCCTCCCCCCCCTTCCCCATCTCATATCCAACTGACACCTGCACACACTCTCACACACACAATACCAACCCTATCAAGCATTTTCATAACTGTTCAATCACTTCATGGCTCCGCTTACATTCCTGACCTGGAACGTCCGTGGGATTGGATCTCAGACAAAGAGGCTCAAAATCTTAAATCATTTAGATAGTTTAAAAGCTGACATATGTCTACTACAAGAAACTCACCTCTCAGAATCAGACTGTACCCGCATCAAATCAAGACAATTCAATCACATTTTCTCATCTCATTACAATACAAAACAAAGGGGAGTTTGCATCTTGATTAACAAAAGAATCTCATTCACCCATAACGCCACCATCACAGACCCAGAAGGACGTTTTGTCATCATAAACATTTCAATTCACAATACCCCTGTAACAATTGTTAATGTTTATGGCCCTAATACAGACAACCCAGTTTTCTTTCAGAACCTCTTCACGTCTATCTCAACTATATATGGCGGGCCCACCATAATCGGAGGCGACTTTAATACAGTGTTAGACCCTACAATTGACAGATCTGATCACTCTAAAAGCAAACGAATCTGGCAATCCACAAAAACAATAAAACAGTTCATGAGCAAGTTTGGCCTTGGCGATTGTTGGCGGCTCCAGCACCCAGACTCCAATTGTTACTCTTTTTTCTCTCCGGTCCACCACTCCTATTCCCGCATTGATTATTTTCTAACCAGCAACTCTATAATGAAAAATATCTCTGATTCAATAATTCATCCCATAGTCATTAGCGATCATGCCCCAGTTACAATTAAATGGAACATAACTAACCAACAGCGACCATTCAGCAAATGGCGTTTCAATACATCCCTCTTACAAGACCCAAATTTTATCAGTTTTGTTAGGAGTGAGTGGGCATTCTTCCTCGAAATGAACGACTCCCCTGAATCATCTCCTTCCCTTCTGTGGGAGACAGGAAAAGCAGTACTCAGAGGAAGAATCATTTCATATTCAGTACACAAAAAAAGAAGGAAAAAGAACAGGAAGTAGAACTCAACAATAAAATTAAACAGTTAGAAGAAACCAATGCAAACAACCCAACTGAAGAAACACAGGCAAAACTTAGAAAACATAAATTCAAACTCAATGAAATACTTAATAAACACACTCAATTTATGATTCACCGCCTAAGGCAGGAAAATTTCCACCACAGCAATAAATCAGGTAAATACTTAGCTAATCAAATCCAACGTAACAAAGAAAAATCAACAATCCCGGTCATAAAGAACTCAGCAGGGAAGCTAACCAGCTCACCTGAAGAAATAAATCATGCCTTTTTCCAGTTTTATAATAAACTATACTCCGCAGAAATAAACCCCAACCAGGAACTTATTGACTCTTTCCTAAATAGCATTAAATTACCACAACTCAATGAGACCGAAATAAAAAATCTGGAATCACCTATAACTCAACAAGAACTGTTTGATGCCCTGAAACAGATGCCCGATAATAAAGCACCAGGTCCGGACGGCTTCCCTGCTGAGTTCTACAAACAATTTTGGACCACCTTAGCTCCTCTTTTCTCCAGAATGATTAATGAATCAAAGCAGAAAGGACGGCTTCCAACTAGTTCTACCGCAGCTTCAATCTCACTGCTCCTCAAGCCCAATAAGGACCCAACATTGCCAGCCAGCTACCGGCCAATCTCTCTCCTCAATGTGGACAATAAAATAATCGCAAAAATGCTAGCACACAGATTAGCAGAGGTCATCCCATCCATTATCCACCCAGACCAAACTGGCTTCATTAAAGGTCGATTTTTATCCACCAACACCCGCAGACTGTTTAATATAATGTATCACTCCACAAATTTTCAAGATAATACCATCATAGCAACTCTGGACGCAGAAAAAGCATTTGATAGGGTGAACTGGAATTTCCTGTTTGCCACATTGGGAAGGTTTGGCTTCGGGGAGTCGTTCATTAACTGGATTAAACTTCTATACACCTCTCCTTCAGCCACAATAATCACCAATGGACTAATATCACAAAGTTTCACTCTCCACCGGGGAACTAGACAGGGGTGCCCACTCTCCCCCTCCCTATTTACAATCTTCATTGAACCCCTAGCAGCTGCCATCCGTCAGAACCCCCTCATCAAGGGTGTCCAGACCCCATATATGCACCATAAAATTAGCCTTTATGCCGACGACATTCTTCTCTTTCTTCAAGACCCCACAACATCAGTAAAAGAAACCATCAAACTCATTGACACATTCTCTAAAATTTCTGAATATTCAATTAATTGGAATAAATCTGCTGTTCTCCCACTACATCCCAACAGCTGGGATGTGTCAGCCAACTCTTTACCTATCTCACCTTGCACTAACTATATCACTTACTTAGGTATAAAAGTCTCCTCCAAGCTGTCAGACTTATTTAATCTAAATTATTCCCCTCTACTCACTTCAATAGAAGACGACCTTCAACGCTGGAAGAACCTCCCATTATCCATCATGGGCAGAATCTCAGTAATCAAAATGACAATACTGCCCAAAATAAACTATCTACTCTCTATGATCCCAACCCAGCCCACCCCACACAATACAATACAAGGTTCTTCACAGATTCCACTTCACTGCACATAAATTAGCTAAAATGGGGTTTGGCTCGGATCTATGTACTCACTGCACACAAAATAACCCAGATACATACATTCATGCGGTTTGGCATTGCACCCCAATCAACCACTTCTGGGTGAGTGTTACAAAAGCTCTTTCTTCCATCTTTGGCTGTCACATCCCAGCATCCCCTTCCCTTTGCCTACTTGGTGATACATCCACAGTCAATTTAAGCAACTCCTGCAATAAAACACTGCTGGTAGCTTTGACTATCGCCAAGAAAACAATCCTCATGAACTGGAAATCTAAGAACAAAGTAAGCACCACTCATTGGAAAAATTTACTATCAGAGTATATAGCATTAGAAAACCAATCAACTACAAATTTAACCAATACTCAGAATACAACCTCTCCTTGGTACCCTTTTATCACATACTTACAGTCCTGACCCTCTTTGCCTGAGTTCCATTTCCATCTCCACACCATCATAAAACACTTCACCAACAGTTATGCATATCATTGAACACTGGGCAAGGGAGGGTAGCTGGAACGTTTATTGCTGTTATTATTATTTTTATAATTATTTTTATAAATAATATCCCCTTCGTTCCCTCCCCCTTCTATTTCTATCGTTGATAACCACACTGATTTTACTCTCTCTCTCTCTCTCTGCCTCTCCCTTCGTTACTCTGACTGGGCCCCATTGGATGGCCTGGGAGACTCCGTCCTGGCGGATCGCTGTGGGGTTTCGGCATTGGTGGGGTTCGGTGGGGTGTCTGTTGGCCCTGGGCCCCCCGGTGTGCGCCCTCCTCATGCGCTCATGCACACGCCCTGTCCTGTCCTGGAAGCACTCAGCACGCTTTACTCTTTTTTAATTGCACTAACATAAACATAAACAAAAAACTACAAAACATACTAGGGTTAAAAGTGGAGCGCAGGTAGATGCCTCAGCAGGTGTCTAGCTGCATGCCTCACTTATTTTAATGTACACATCACAGAGGAGGCATACATCTTACACAGGATAAGTGTGGTGTGTATGAGGAAATCCTGACAGATACTCACCATGCATGCCCACTTCTTCTTTCTTTATTTAATGCTACACACTACATAGACTCCTCAACCTACCCATTCACTTATATACCTAGGTCAAGAGTGGCGTGTGGGGTGGGGGCCAGATGGCGGGGTGTGGTTGGTCGTGGTAGTGGGGGGGGGTGTGCATATGCGGGGGGCCTAGGGGTGATGGGTGGCCCGCGGGTCCTCCCCTCTGTCGGCTCGTCGCAGTTTTCTGCCGGGGCTGGGTGGAACAGTGACCATTAATGGGGGCCCAGGTTGGCAATTAGTCACGCAATCAGCTATTTCTATTAGCTCACTTATCTGTAATAGAATAATTACAACGCATCTCATCTGAATCACTCCCTCTAAGTGCTCCAGCTTCCTCTAGGTGTTCCATCTACCACCCGGCCCATCATCAAGCCAGCCTTACACTCATGCACACACATACACACTTACATCCACACATACTCACCACCCCTCACCCCTCACCCTTACCCTCCATCCCAACACCACCTCATTCAACCTCATCATTGTGATATCTTGTTAAGTTACAGTATGTGTTTGTGTAATGTACTTCTGTCTGATATATGTAGTATTCTTGTGCATGTTGCATTTTCTGTAATGTTAATGGTATGTGCAAAATAAAAAAAAAAAAAAAAAAAAAAAAAAAAAGAAGATCGGAGGGGGTCAAAATTTCGGCCAAAAAAAAAAATGACAGTGTTACCCCTTATGTTTTTTTTTTCAGCTCCAAATTTTGACCTTCGATATCTCGGCTCTGGAAGGGTCTAGAGCCTCCATTTTTGCGCGCTGGTCGAAGTCTCGTGGCCCTCTGTCAGAATCCAGAGTTTCAAGAAGATCGGAGGGGGTCAAAATTTCGGCCAAAAAAAAATGACAGTGTTACCCCTTATGTTTTTTTTTCAGCTCCAAATTTTGACCTTCGATATCTCGGCTCTGGAAGGGTCTAGAGCCTCCCTTTTTGCGCGCTGGTCGAAGTCTCATGGCCCTCTGTCAGAATCCAGAGTTTCAAGAAGATCGGAGGGGGTCAAAATTTCGGCCAAAAAAAAAATGACAGTGTTACCCCTTATGTTTTTTTTTCAGGTCCAAATTTTGACCTTCGATATCTCGGCTCTGGAAGGGTCTAGAGCCTCCATTTTTGCGCGCTGGTCGAAGTCTCGTGGCCCTCTGTCAGAATCCAGAGTTTCAAGAAGATCGGAGGGGGTCAAAATTTCGGCCAAAAAAAAAAAATGACAGTGTTACCCCTTATGTTTTTTTTTTCAGGTCAAAATTTTGACCTTCGATATCTCGGCTCTGGAAGGGTCTAGAACCTCCATTTTTGCGCGCTGGTCGAAGTCTCGTGGCCCTCTGTCAGAATCCAGAGTTTCAAGAAGATCGGAGGGGGTAAAAATTTCGGCCAAAAAAAAATGACAGTGTTACCCCTTATGTTTTTTTTTCAGCTCCAAATTTTGACCTTCGATATCTCGGCTCTTGAAGGGTCTAGAGCCTCCATTTTTGCGCGCTGGTCGAAGTCTCGTGGCCCTCTGTCAGAATCCAGAGTTTCAAGAAGATCGGAGGGGGTCAAAATTTCGGCCAAAAAAAAAAATGACAGTGTTACCCCTTATGTTTTTTTTTTCAGCTCCAAATTTTGACCTTCGATATCTCGGCTCTGGAAGGGTCTAGAGCCTCCATTTTTGCGCGCTGGTCGAAGTCTCGTGGCCCTCTGTCAGAATCCAGAGATTCAAGAAGATCGGAGGGGGTCAAAATTTCGGCCAAAAAAAAAAATGACAGTGTTACCCCTTATGTTTTTTTTTTCAGCTCCAAATTTTGACCTTCGATATCTCGGCTCTGGAAGGGTCTAGAGCCTCCATTTTTGCGCGCTGGTCGAAGTCTCGTGGCCCTCTGTCAGAATCCAGAGTTCCAAGAAGATCGGAGGGGGTCAAAATTTCGGCCAAAAAAAAAAAAATGACAGTGTTACCCCTTATGTTTTTTTTTTCAGCTCAAAATTTTGACCTTCGATATCTCGGCTCTGGAAGGGTCTAGAGCCTCCATTTTTGCGCGCTGGTCGAAGTCTCGTGGCCCTCTGTCAGAATCCAGAGTTTCAAGAAGATCGGAGGGGGTCAAAATTTCGGCCAAAAAAAAAAAATGACAGTGTTACCCCTTATGTTTTTTTTTTCAGCTCCAAATTTTGACCTTCGATATCTCGGCTCTGGAAGCAGAGCCGGCCCTAGGCATAAGCGAACTAAGCGGCCGCTTAGGGCCCCCTGGCCACCAGGGGGCCCCCTAATCGGGGATATTTTTTATTTTATTTTTTTTAGATGACTTAAACAAGTGACATATATCAATGAATGAATGAATATGACTGAATGAATCATTCAAGACAACAAAACTCTGATTTATTGATCAATATCCTGCCTTACAACTGATGCTGTGTCTGCCAGCGTTTAAGTCACGCGCATAATCCTCTAGACACCTCGCGCGTGCATAGACAATTTGTTCGCAACTGCGCCTAGTCACGGTATCGGTATTGGAGAAAACAGCCCGCAGGGGAACTTAACCTTCAAGGTGTAAGGGTATCAGTTTGAATAAATAATAAACTTAGCAGTTTGAACTCTTCTCCACTTTATTATACCACACATCAGACCTCCAAAGACCCGCGACACTCTCCAGTACACTACCTAGTGCGCAGTCTGCCTGCGCAGTGCGCACAACCCATCTACGGGAAGCCCCGAGGGGAAAAATACATTGCATACACACATACAACGAGCGCCAGAACATTATTACCGGTATTATAGTAACAGACTTTGTTGGATTATGTCATGTAATATCTAACAAAGTATGTTACGATAATAATAATAATAATAAAGCTTTTGAGGACAGTTACACTGTATTGAGACAGTTGAGAAATAGTAGGCCAAATATTTGTAGTTTTCAACAATAGGCTTGTTGAAGCCTTGCTCTTATATTACTCAGTTTTGTCATAATTTTAGCAAATAATTTCTTTTATGTTTTGATGCAGTTTTAAGACTGTTAAAACTTTTTTTATTTAAGTAGGCATCTATTTTTTTTTATTAAGTATTAATTTTGTTGTAGCCTGATACATAACCTAAGTGTATTCATAATGTATCATTATTGCGTGACATTTGTGTCAATAATCGCCAAACACAGGTGACTTCGCGTCGTGGGAGGGGCCCCCAAATCAAATTCTGCTTAGGGCCCCCAAAAGGCTAGGGCCGGCTCTGTCTGGAAGGGTCTAGAGCCTCCATTTTTGCGCGCTGGTCGAAGTCTCGTGGCCCTCTGTCAGAATCCAGAGTTTCAAGAAGATCGAAGGGGGTCAAAATTTCGGCCCAAAAAAAAAATGACAGTGTTACCCCTTATGTTTTTTTTTTCAGCTCCAAATTTTGACCTTCGATATCTCGGCTCTGGAAGGGTCTAGAGCCTCCATTTTTGCGCGCTGGTCGAAGTCTCGTGGCCCTCTGTCAGAATCCAGAGTTTCAAGAAGATCGGAGGGGGTCAAAATTTCGGCCAAAAAAAAAAAAATGACAGTGTTACCCCTTATGTTTTTTTTTTCAGCTCCAAATTTTGACCTTCGATATCTCGGCTCTGGAAGGGTCTAGAGCCTCCATTTTTGCGCGCTGGTCGAAGTCTCGTGGCCCTCTGTCAGAATCCAGAGTTTCAAGAAGATCGGAGGGGGTCAAAATTTCGGCCAAAAAAAAAAATGACAGTGTTACCCCTTATGTTTTTTTTTCAGCTCCAAATTTTGACCTTCGATATCTCGGCTCTGGAAGGGTCTAGAGCCTCCATTTTTGCGCGCTGGTCGAAGTCTCGTGACCCTCTGTCAGAATCCAGAGTTTCAAGAAGATCGGAGGGGGTCAAAATTTCGGCCAAAAAAAAAAAATGACAGTGTTACCCCTTATGTTTTTTTTTCAGCTCCAAATTTTGACCTTCGATATCTCGGCTCTGGAAGGGTCTAGAGCCTCCATTTTTGCGCGCTGGTCGAAGTCTCGTGGCCCTCTGTCAGAATCCAGAGTTTCAAGAAGATCGGAGGGGGTCAAAATTTCGGCCAAAAAAAAAAAATGACAGTGTTACCCCTTATGTTTTTTTTTCAGCTCCAAATTTTGACCTTCGATATCTCGGCTCTGGAAGGGTCTAGAGCCTCCATTTTTGCGCGCTGGTCGAAGTCTCGTGGCCCTCTGTCAGAATCCAGAGTTTCAAGAAGATCGGAGGGGGTCAAAATTTCGGCCAAAAAAAAAAAATGACAGTGTTACCCCTTATGTTTTTTTTTTCAGCTCCAAATTTTGACCTTCGATATCTCGGCTCTGGAAGGGTCTAGAGCCTCCATTTTTGCGCGCTGGTCGAAGTCTCGTGGCCCTCTGTCAGAATCCAGAGTTTCAAGAAGATCGGAGGGGGTCAAAATTTCGGCCAAAAAAAAAAAATGACAGTGTTACCCCTTATGGTTTTTTTTTTCAGCTCCAAATTTTGACCTTCGATATCTCGGCTCTGGAAGGGTCTAGAGCCTCCATTTTTGCGCGCTGGTCGAAGTCTCGTGGCCCTCTGTCAGAATCCAGAGTTTCAAGAAGATCGGAGGGGGTCAAAATTTCGGCCAAAAAAAAAAAATGACAGTGTTACCCCTTATGTTTTTTTTTCAGCTCCAAATTTTGACCTTCGATATCTCGGCTCTGGAAGGGTCTAGAGCCTCCATTTTTGCGCGCTGGTCGAAGTCTCGTGGCCCTCTGTCAGAATCCAGAGTTTCAAAAAGATCGGAGGGGGTCAAAATTTCGGCCAAAAAAAAAAAATGACAGTGTTACCCCTTATGTTTTTTTTTCAGGTCAAAATTTTGACCTTCGATATCTCGGCTCTGGAAGGGTCTAGAACCTCCATTTTTGCGCGCTGGTCGAAGTCTCGTGGCCCTCTGTCAGAATCCAGAGTTTCAAGAAGATCGGAGGGGGTCAAAATTTCGGCCAAAAAAAAATGACAGTGTTACCCCTTATGTTTTTTTTTCAGCTCCAAATTTTGACCTTCGATATCTCGGCTCTGGAAGGGTCTAGAGCCTCCCTTTTTGCGCGCTGGTCGAAGTCTCATGGCCCTCTGTCAGAATCCAGAGTTTCAAGAAGATCGGAGGGGGTCAAAATTTCGGCTAAAAAAAAAATGACAGTGTTACCCCTTATGTTTTTTTTTCAGGTCCAAATTTTGACCTTCGATATCTCGGCTCTGGAAGGGTCTAGAGCCTCCATTTTTGCGCGCTGGTCGAAGTTTCGTGGCCCTCTGTCAGAATCCAGAGTTTCAAGAAGATCGGAGGGGGTCAAAATTTCGGCCAAAAAAAAAAATGACAGTGTTACCCCTTATGTTTTTTTTTTCAGGTCAAAATTTTGACCTTCGATATCTCGGCTCTGGAAGGGTCTAGAACCTCCATTTTTGCGCGCTGGTCGAAGTCTCGTGGCCCTCTGTCAGAATCCAGAGTTTCAAGAAGATCGGAGGGGGTAAAAATTTCGGCCAAAAAAAAATGACAGTGTTACCCCTTATGTTTTTTTTTCAGCTCCAAATTTTGACCTTCGATATCTCGGCTCTTGAAGGGTCTAGAGCCTCCATTTTTGCGCGCTGGTCGAAGTCTCGTGGCCCTCTGTCAGAATCCAGAGTTTCAAGAAGATCGGAGGGGGTCAAAATTTCGGCCAAAAAAAAAAATGACAGTGTTACCCCTTATGTTTTTTTTTTCAGCTCCAAATTTTGACCTTCGATATCTCGGCTCTGGAAGGGTCTAGAGCCTCCATTTTTGCGCGCTGGTCGAAGTCTCGTGGCCCTCTGTCAGAATGCAGAGTTTCAAGAAGATCGGAGGGGGTCAAAATTTCGGCCAAAAAAAAAAATGACAGTGTTACCCCTTATGTTTTTTTTTTCAGCTCCAAATTTTGACCTTCGATATCTCGGCTCTGGAAGGGTCTAGAGCCTCCATTTTTGCGCGCTGGTCGAAGTCTCGTGGCCCTCTGTCAGAATCCAGAGTTCCAAGAAGATCGGAGGGGGTCAAAATTTCGGCCAAAAAAAAAAAATGACAGTGTTACCCCTTATGTTTTTTTTCAGCTCCAAATTTTGACCTTCGATATCTCGGCTCTGGAAGGGTCTAGAGCCTCCATTTTTGCGCGCTGGTCGAAGTCTCGTGGCCCTCTGTCAGAATCCAGAGTTTCAAGAAGATCGGAGGGGGTCAAAATTTCGGCCAAAAAAAAAATGACAGTGTTACCCCTTATGTTTTTTTTTTCAGCTCCAAATTTTGACCTTCGATATCTCGGCTCTGGAAGGGTCTAGAGCCTCCATTTTTGCGCGCTGGTCGAAGTCTCGTGGCCCTCTGTCAGAATCCAGAGTTTCAAGAAGATCGGAGGGGGTCAAAATTTCGGCCAAAAAAAAATGACAGTGTTACCCCTTATGTTTTTTTTTTTCAGCTCCAAATTTTGACCTTCGATATCTCGGCTCTGGAAGGGTCTAGAGCCTCCATTTTTGCGCGCTGGTCGAAGTCTCGTGGCCCTCTGTCAGAATCCAGAGTTTCAAGAAGATCGGAGGGGGTCAAAATTTCGGCCAAAAAAAAAATGACAGTGTTACCCCTTATGTTTTTTTTCAGCTCCAAATTTTGACCTTCGATATCTCGGCTCTGGAAGGGTCTAGAGCCTCCATTTTTGCGCGCTGGTCGAAGTCTCGTGGCCCTCTGTCAGAATCCAGAGTTTCAAGAAGATCGGAGGGGGTCAAAATTTCGGCCAAAAAAAAAAAATGACAGTGTTACCCCTTATGTTTTTTTTTTCAGCTCCAAATTTTGACCTTCGATATCTCGGCTCTGGAAGGGTCTAGAGCCTCCATTTTTGCGCGCTGGTCGAAGTCTCGTGGCCCTCTGTCAGAATCCAGAGTTTCAAGAAGATCGGAGGGGGTCAAAATTTCGGCCAAAAAAAAAAATGACAGTGTTACCCCTTATGGTTTTTTTTTCAGCTCCAAATTTTGACCTTCGATATCTCGGCTCTGGAAGGGTCTAGAGCCTCCATTTTTGCGCGCTGGTCGAAGTCTCGTGGCCCTCTGTCAGAATCCAGAGTTTCAAGAAGATCGGAGGGGGTCAAAATTTCGGCCAAAAAAAAAATGACAGTGTTACCCCTTATGTTTTTTTTTTCAGCTCCAAATTTTGACCTTCGATATCTCGGCTCTGGAAGGGTCTAGAGCCTCCATTTTTGCGCGCTGGTCGAAGTCTCGTGGCCCTCTGTCAGAATCCAGAGTTTCAAGAAGATCGGAGGGGGTCAAAATTTCGGCCAAAAAAAAAAAATGACAGTGTTACCCCTTATGTTTTTTTTTTCAGCTCCAAATTTTGACCTTCGATATCTCGGCTCTGGAAGGGTCTAGAGCCTCCATTTTTGCGCGCTGGTCGAAGTCTCGTGGCCCTCTGTCAGAATCCAGAGTTTCAAGAAGATCGGAGGGGGTCAAAATTTCGGCAAAAAAAATGACAGTGTTACCCCTTATGTTTTTTTTTTTCAGCTCCAAATTTTGACCTTCGATATCTCGGCTCTGGAAGGGTCTAGAGCCTCCATTTTTGCACGCTGGTCGAAGTCTCGTGGCCCTTTGTCAGAATCCAGAGTTTCAAGAAGATCGGAGGGGGTCAAAATTTCGGCCAAAAAAAAAATGACAGTGTTACCCCTTATGTTTTTTTTTTTCAGGTCCAAATTTTGACCTTCGATATCTCGGCTCTGGAAGGGTCTAGAGCCTCCATTTTTGCGCGCTGGTCGAAGTCTCGTGGCCCTCTGTCAGAATCCAGAGTTTCAAGAAGATCGGAGGGGGTCAAAATTTCGGCCAAAAAAAAAAATGACAGTGTTACCCCTTATGTTTTTTTTTTCAGCTCCAAATTTTGACCTTCGATATCTCGGCTCTGGAAGGGTCTACAGCCTCCATTTTTGCGCGCTGGTCGAAGTCTCGTGGCCCTCTGTCAGAATCCAGAGTTTCAAGAAGATCGGAGGGGGTCAAAATTTCGGCCAAAAAAAAAAAATGACAGTGTTACCCCTTATGTTTTTTTTTTTCAGGTCCAAATTTTGACCTTCGATATCTCGGCTCTGGAAGGGTCTAGAGCAGGGGCGGACTGGGACCAAAAAGTGGCCCTGGACTTTCTGACCCACAGCAGCCCACCATACGGTGGCCGAGAAAGCTCAACATGCTGCAACTGAAGCAAACACTTGCAAATAGAAAAAAACACCTGCAAATTAAAAAAAACATTGTCATCAGTTTCACAACACATGTGTGCTCCAAATGCAAAATGCACTGCCAAAGTTCACAACACAACCAAATACAGAAACGCACTGCACATAACACAGACCACAACGGATATGTTTCCAAGTAAACCAAATAGACCTAAGTAGCGAAGCCCTAAAATATGTGTGCATGTGTGTCTCAACTTTAAAACTTTGGTCCCTACATTACCTAATATTTCTTACAAAACTTTTCTTTATGAAAATTTTAAACAGAACATGTAAGGGCGTGGCCAAGAACAGGCAGGACAGGTTGTGGACAGATAAGAAGATTTATTTCTTCTAAAGAATAATTACACACAGGGGTAGATCCAATGAAAATAATTTCCAAAATAAAGTCCATATAAAAATCAAAGACTTAAGATGGAAGTCAACTGAAACAAACAAAAATTAAACTGGCCTCAAAATAAATAACTAAATCTCCCCTGGTAAACAAAATAATTAATAAAACCACTAAGGTCAGCAGGCCAGGATGTTACTTTGGCTGGACAAAAATCTAACTACCATTCACACATTCCCTCTGATAAATATACCTCTTAGCCTCTACCAAACAAAAAGAAAAGGTAAGTATCAAAATAAACCTTTCCCCATCTAACAACAAATATTTAACTAAAAATATACACGATCATAACAAACATAATTTAATCAACTGCTTGAAGCACAATACAAAACTACGTACTTCAAACAAACAAAATAGAAATTAAACTGGATGAAATAATAAAAAGGAATCCCCCTCCTCATCGGATCACAATGGTACAGTCCAACTTCCTCTGGGACAACTCAAAAGTACAGGCTGAAGCCCCACCTCTTCCTTTTGGCCTTCACATGGAATGCGGCCGCTCACTCCATGCACCAGAGGAATCCAGGACTCAGGTAAAATCAAACAGTAAAGAGAGAATATAAGTAGAGTGCACCCTTCCATACATTCAAACTTTAATAAACTGTTTAACTCATAACCTTGTCCTGTGTTTATTAATAATGCTAAGGGATTTTAAATAAAGTAACAAACCATACTAAATTAAACTTCAAAATAAACAATGTAAATCATAATAAAATTAATGTGAGGTGAGCAACGCACCCGTCACACTCTGCCCCACCTCCGGTTCCTCGCCCACATGGCGGGAAAGAAAGTCATCAGTCAGGTTCTCTCTTCCTGGCCGGTGGAGAATGGTAAATCGATAGGGTTGCAGTGACAAGTACCAACGGGTAATCCTGGCATTAGTGTCCTTCATGTTGTTCAGGACTTAATAGCTTGCACCTTCCCCACTTGTGGCCGGATGACCCCATTTCCCAGGACATACCCAAGGTATTCAATCTCTTTCTTTGCCAGGGCACATTTATCAGGATTGATGGTCAGTCCTGCTTCTTGGATGCATCTTAAAACCATCTGCAAGTGCTTCAGGTGCTCTTCCCACGTTTTACTGAAAATCACAATGTCATCAAGATAGGCTGAAGTGAAATCAGACAAGCCATGCAAAACCTGGTCCATCAGTCTTTGGAAAGTGGGAGGAGCTCCATCCAGGCCAAAAGGCATAGTCTTAAAATGATGTAGGCCCCAAGGAGTCCGGAAAGCAGTCAATTCCTTGGATCTGGAACTTAAAGGCACTTGCCAGTAACCTTTACATAGATCAACGGTGCTCAGATATTTCGCATTTTCCAGGCGCTCAATCAGTTCCTCAATACGAGGCATTGGGTATGAGTCAAATTTCGAAACTGAATTCAAATATCGAAAGTCAATGCAAAATCTTGTAGTTCCATCTTTTTTTGGTACCAAGACCACAGGACTGCACCATTCACTCTTGGAAGGTTCAATCACACCCAAAGAAATCATCAAGTCCAATTCCTTTTTTAGATCTGGCAGTAATCTTTCAGGTATACGATAACTCAGTCTCTTTGGAACTGCATCTTCTTTCAAAACGATGTCATGCTCTACCAGCTTTGTTTGACCCGGCTTCGCCTGGAACAATTCAGGATTACACAGAGACTGAAGTTGCTGGGTTCAAGTCCCACTCTTTGCATTAAAATGCTTTATTTTGAATGGTTTTGTCCAAATAAAAAAGACATAAAGTGAAAGAGTGGAAGCTTGAATGGCTCAGTGGTTAGAGTGTTACTCTATCATGTTGAGGATTTGGGTTCAAGTCCTGCTCTTAGCATTAAAATTCTTTATTTTGAAGGGTTTTGTCCAAATAAAAAAGACATGCCTGCAAAATAAAGTGATAGAGTGGAAGCTTGAATGGCTCAGTGGTTAGAGTATTACACTATCATGTCGAGGATTTGGGTTCAAGTCCCACTCTTAGCATTAAAATGCTTTATTTTGAAGGGTTTTGTCCAAATAAAAAAGACATGCCTGCAAAATAAAGTGAAAGAGTGGAAGCTTGAATGGCTTAGTGGTTAGAGTGTTACTCTATCATGTTGAGGATTTGGGTTCAAGACCCACTCTTTGCATTAAAATACTTTATTTTGAGTGGTTTTGTCCAAATAAAAAAGACATGGCTGCAAAATAAAGTGAAAGTGTGAAAGCATGAATGGCTCAGTGGTTAGAGTGTTCCTCTATCATGTTGAGGATTTGGGTTGAAGTCCTGCTCTTAGCATTAAAATGCTTTATTTTGAAGGGTTTTGTCCAAATAAAAAAGACATGCCTGCAAAATAAAGTCAAAGAGTTGAAGCTTGAATGGCTCGGTGGTTGGAGTGTTCCTCTATCATGTTGAGGATATGGGATCAAGTCCCACTCTTTGCATTAAAATGCTTTATTTTGAAGGGTTTTGTCCAAATAAAAAAGACATGCCTGCAAAATGAAGTGAAACTCTGGAAGTTTGAATGGCTCAGTGGTCAGAGTGTTCCTCTATCATGTTGAGGATTTGGGTTCAAGTCCCACTCTTTGCATTAAAATGCTTTAGTTTGAATGGTTTTGTCCAAATAAAAAAGACATGTCTGCAAAATAAAGTGAAAGAGTGGAAGCTTGAATGGCTCAGTGGTTAGAGTGTTACTCTATCATGTTGAGGATATGGGTTCAAGTCCTGCTCTTAGCATTAAAATTCTTTATTTTGAAGGGTTTTGTCCAAATAAAAAAGACATGCCTGCAAAATAAAGTGAAAAAGCGGAAGCTTGAATGGCTCAGTGGTCAGAGTGTTCCTCTATCATATCGAGGATTTGGGTTCAAGTCCCACTCTTTGCATTAAAAGCTTTATTCTGAATGGTTTTGTCCAAATAAAAAAGAAATGCCTGCAAAAGAAAGTGAAAGAGTGGAAGCTTGAATGGCTCAGTGGTGTGAGTGTCAATCTCTCGTGTGGAGAATCCATGTTTGAGTCTCTTGATGGTTAACATTTTTAGTTTGATTGGTTTGGTCCAAATGAAAAGACCAATCTTCAAAATGGACATCCAACTGTAAGTGGTTCAGTGGTAAAAGCGTTGCTGTTCTGTGTTGACAACCCTGGTTCAAATCTCACTTTTGCGGTTGAAATTGCTTTAGTGTGATTTTTTGAGACAAACAGAAATATTGAAATGAAGAAGCTCCTGTGGCTCAGTGGTCTGAGTGTTGTGATTCTATGTGGGAAACCCAGGTTCGAATCACACTCTTGTGATGCTTTAGTTTCACTGGATTGTCGAAGTAAGACATGCTCCCAAAAAAAGAAGAGTGAGTGTGCAAGCTCCAGTGGCTCAGTGGTCTGAGTGTTGTGATTCCATGTGGGAAACCAGGGTTCGAGCCTCACTCTTATCATGCTTTAGTTTCAACGGGTTTGTTCAAGAGAGAAAAAGACATGCTCCCAAAAAAAAGAAGTTTGAGTGTGGATGGTCCAGTGGCTCCGTGGTTGAGCTCTCACTCCCGAATCGGGAGGTTGGGATGTTCCTGGTTCAAGACCGGGCTGGACCGTGAAGCATGGTTGCGTTGACAAACATCCTCCAGATCTGCAGCTGGGGGACGAGAGACGGTCAGGACACGAAGGGGGGAGGAAATAACCTAACTCCTCCCCCTGGGGATTTCTGGGACGATATCCAGCAGCGGTGTTGCTGCAGAGAGAGGCATTTTTTTGTGGGACTTAACCAAAATTTTAATTTTGGAATACATGAAATGTACACAGCAATAGCATGCACCAAAAAATATCTTTCTTACCTCATACACACAATTATCTATAGTTCTCATCCTAGATACTCCTCCACAATCTTCAGTCATCCTCCTCCATCCTGCAACCATCACTTGCTTCAGTGTCCAGTCTAGTCTTGAACCAGGAACCTCCCAACTGGGGAGTGAGAGCTCACCCACTGAGCCACTGGACCATCCACACACATGCTGAATTTTTTGGGAGCAAGTCTTTTTCTCTCTTGGACAAAGCCAGTGAAACTAAAGCATGGTAAGAGTGAGGCTCGAACCCTGGTTTTCCACATGGAACCATAACACTCAGACCACTGAGCCACTGTAGCTTGCACACTCACTCTTCTTTTTTTGGGAGCATGTCTTACTTCGACAATCCAGTGAAACTAAAGCGTCACAAGAGTGTGATTTGAACCCAGTTTTCCCACAAGGAATCACAACACTCAGACCACGGAGCCACACACACTCACACTTACTTTTTTGGGAACATGTCTTTCTTGGACAAAGCCAGTGAAACTAAAGCATGATAAGAGTGAGGCTCAAACCCTGGTTTCCCACATGGAATCACAACACTCAGACCACTGAGCCACTGGAGCATACACATTCATGCTTCTTTTTTTGGGAACATGTCTTTCTTGGACAAACCCAGTGAAACTAAAGCATGATATGAGTGAGGCTGGAACCCGGGTTTATGCAGTTGGTCCAGTAGAAAAAAGTAAAGCAGGGCACAGGTTTATGCTAGTGGTGAGTGATTATGCTACTAAGCATCCAGAGGTTTTTCCTTTAAGGACTATTGGAGCTAAGCAAGTAGCTTCCTGCTTGATTGAGTTGTTTTCTTGCGTAGGATTTCCTACAGAGATACTGACTGATTGTGGGACTAATTTCACCTCAAATCTCTTAAAGCAAGTCTACAAGTTATTGAGCATAAAGGGTTTGAAAACTACACCGTTCCATCCCCAAACTGATGGGTTAGTAGAGAGATTTAACCAAACCCTAGACCCTTGCTGAGCTGAGATATTGAGATCCCATTTAGCACCCACTAGTCTCTAGACCCCATGTGGGATATCAATATCTCAGCTCTGGAAGGGTCTAGAGCCTCCATTTTTGCACTCAGGTCTAAGTGTCATGGCCCTCTATCAGAATCCAGAGTTTTGAGAAGATTGGGGAAACTTAATTTTTCGCCCAAAAAAAAAAAAAACATAAGGGGTAACACTGTCCTTTTTTTTCTGGACAAAATTTTGAGTTTCAATATCTCAGCTCTGGAAGGGTCTAGAGCCTCCATTTTTGCGCGCTGGTCGAAGTCTCGTGGCCCTCTGTCAGAATCCAGAGTTTCAAGAAGATCGGAGGGGGTCAAAATTTCGGCCAAAAAAAAAATGACAGTGTTACCCCTTATGTTTTTTTTTCAGGTCCAAATTTTGACCTTCGATATCTCGGCTCTGGAAGGGTCTAGAGCCTCCATTTTTGCGCGCTGGTCGAAGTCTCGTGGCCCTCTGTCAGAATCCAGAGTTTCAAGAAGATCGGAGGGGGTCAAAATTTCGGCCAAAAAAAAAAATGACAGTGTTACCCCTTATGTTTTTTTTTCAGGTCCAAATTTTGACCTTCGATATCTCGGCTCTGGAAGGGTCTAGAGCCTCCATTTTTGCGCGCTGGTCGAAGTCTCGTGGCCCTCTGTCAGAATCCAGAGTTTCAAGAAGATCGGAGGGGGTCAAAATTTCGGCCAAAAAAAAAATGACAGTGTTACCCCTTATGTTTTTTTTTTCAGCTCCAAATTTTGACCTTCGATATCTCGGCTCTGGAAGGGTCTAGAGCCTCCATTTTTGCGCGCTGGTCGAAGTCTCGTGGCCCTCTGTCAGAATCCAGAGTTTCAAGAAGATCGGAGGGGGTCAAAATTTCGGCCAAAAAAAAAAAATGACAGTGTTACCCCTTATGTTTTTTTTTTTCAGCTCCAAATTTTGACCTTCGATATCTCGGCTCTGGAAGGGTCTAGAGCCTCCATTTTTGCACGCTGGTCGAAGTCTCGTGGCCCTCTGTCAGAATCCAGAGTTTCAAGAAGATCGGAGGGGGTCAAAATTTCGGCCAAAAAAAAAAATGACAGTGTTACCCCTTATGTTTTTTTTTTTCAGCTCCAAATTTTGACCTTCGATATCTCGGCTCTGGAAGGGTCTAGAGCCTCCATTTTTGCGCGCTGGTCGAAGTCTCGTGGCCCTCTGTCAGAATCCAGAGTTTCAAGAAGATCGGAGGGGGTCAAAATTTCGGCCAAAAAAAAAAATGACAGTGTTACCCCTTATGTTTTTTTTTTCAGCTCCAAATTTTGACCTTCGATATCTCGGCTCTGGAAGGGTCTAGAGCCTCCATTCTTGCGCGCTGGTCGAAGTCTCGTGGCCCTCTGTCAGAATCCAGAGTTTCAAGAAGATCGGAGGGGGTCAAAATTTCGGCCAAAAAAAAAAATGACAGTGTTACCCCTTTTTTTTTTTTTCAGCTCCAAATTTTGACCTTCGATATCTCGGCTCTGGAAGGGTCTAGAGCCTCCATTTTTGCGCGCTGGTCGAAGTCTCGTGGCCCTCTGTCAGAATCCAGAGTTTCAAGAAGATCGGAGGGAGTCAAAATTTCGGCCAAAAAAAAAAAATGACAGTGTTACCCCTTATGTTTTTTTTTTCAGCTCCAAATTTTGACCTTCGATATCTCGGCTCTGGAAGGGTCTAGAGCCTCCATTTTTGCGCGCTGGTCGAAGTCTCGTGGCCCTCTGTCAGAATCCAGAGTTTCAAGAAGATCGGAGGGGGTCAAAATTTCGGCCAAAAAAAAAAAATGACAGTGTTACCCCTTATGTTTTTTTTTCAGCTCCAAATTTTGACCTTCGATATCTCGGCTCTGGAAGGGTCTAGAGCCTCCATTTTTGCGCGCTGGTCGAAGTCTCGTGGCCCTCTGTCAGAATCCAGAGTTTCAAGAAGATCGGAGGGGGTCAAAATTTCGGCCAAAAAAAATGACAGTGTTACCCCTTATGTTTTTTTTTTCAGCTCCAAATTTTGACCTTCGATATCTCGGCTCTGGAAGGGTCTAGAGCCTCCATTCTTGCGCGCTGGTCGAAGTCTCGTGGCCCTCTGTCAGAATCCAGAGTTTCAAGAAGATCGGAGGGGGTCAAAATTTCGGCCAAAAAAAAAAAATGACAGTGTTACCCCTTATGTTTTTTTTTCAGCTCCAAATTTTGACCTTCGATATCTCGGCTCTGGAAGGGTCTAGAGCCTCCATTTTTGCGCGCTGGTCGAAGTCTCGTGGCCCTCTGTCAGAATCCAGAGTTTCAAGAAGATCGGAGGGGGTCAAAATTTCGGCCAAAAAAAAAAATGACAGTGTTACCCCTTATGTTTTTTTTTTCAGCTCCAAATTTTGACCTTCGATATCTCGGCTCTGGAAGGGTCTAGAGCCTCCATTTTTGCGCGCTGGTCGAAGTCTCGTGGCCCTCTGTCAGAATCCAGAGTTTCAAGAAGATCGGAGGGGGTCAAAATTTCGGCCAAAAAAAAAAAATGACAGTGTTACCCCTTATGTTTTTTTTTTCAGCTCCAAATTTTGACCTTCGATATCTCGGCTCTGGAAGGGTCTAGAGCCTCCATTTTTGCGCGCTGGTCGAAGTCTCGTGGCCCTCTGTCAGAATCCAGAGTTTCAAGAAGATCGGAGGGGGTCAAAATTTCGGCCAAAAAAAAAATGACAGTGTTACCCCTTATGTTTTTTTTTTCAGCTCCAAATTTTGACCTTCGATATCTCGGCTCTGGAAGGGTCTAGAGCCTCCATTTTTGCGCGCTGGTCGAAGTCTCGTAGCCCTCTGTCAGAATCCAGAGTTTCAAGAAGATCGGAGGGGGTCAAAATTTCGGCCAAAAAAAAAATGACAGTGTTACCCCTTATGTTTTTTTTTTTTCAGCTCCAAATTTTGACCTTCGATATCTCGGCTCTGGAAGGGTCTAGAGCCTCCATTTTTGCGCGCTGGTCGAAGTCTCGTGGCCCTCTGTCAGAATCCAGAGTTTCAAGAAGATCGGAGGGGGTCAAAATTTCGGCCAAAAAAAAAAATGACAGTGTTACCCCTTATGTTTTTTTTTCAGCTCCAAATTTTGACCTTCGATATCTCGGCTCTGGAAGGGTCTAGAGCCTCCATTTTTGCGCGCTGGTCGAAGTCTCGTGGCCCTCTGTCAGAATCCAGAGTTTCAAGAAGATCGGAGGGGGTCAAAATTTCAGCCAAAAAAAAAATGACAGTGTTACCCCTTATGTTTTTTTTTCAGCTCCAAATTTTGACCTTCGATATCTCGGCTCTGGAAGGGTCTAGAGCCTCCATTTTTGCGCGCTGGTCGAAGTCTCGTGGCCCTCTGTCAGAATCCAGAGTTTCAAGAAGATCGGAGGGGGTCAAAATTTCGGCCAAAAAAAAAAATGACAGTGTTACCCCTTATGTTTTTTTTTCAGTTCCAAATTTTGACCTTCGATATCTCGGCTCTGGAAGGGTCTAGAGCCTCCATTTTTGCGCGCTGGTCGAAGTCTCGTGGCCCTCTGTCAGAATCCAGAGTTTCAAGAAGATCGGAGGGGGTCAAAATTTCGGCCAAAAAAAAAAATGACAGTGTTACCCCTTATGGTTTTTTTTTCAGGTCAAAATTTTGACCTTCGATATCTCGGCTCTGGAAGGGTCTAGAACCTCCATTTTTGCGCGCTGGTCGAAGTCTCGTGGCCCTCTGTCAGAATCCAGAGTTTCAAGAAGATCGGAGGGGGTCAAAATTTCGGCCAAAAAAAAAATGACAGTGTTACCCCTTATGTTTTTTTTTTCAGCTCCAAATTTTGACCTTCGATATCTCGGCTCTGGAAGGGTCTAGAGCCTCCATTTTTGCGCGCTGGTCGAAGTCTCGTGGCCCTCTGTCAGAATCCAGAGTTTCAAGAAGATCGGAGGGGGTCAAAATTTCGGCCAAAAAAAAAAATGACAGTGTTACCCCTTTTTTTTTTTTTTCAGCTCCAAATTTTGACCTTCGATATCTCGGCTCTGGAAGGGTCTAGAGCCTCCATTTTTGCGCGCTGGTCGAAGTCTCGTGGCCCTCTGTCAGAATCCAGAGTTTCAAGAAGATCGGAGGGGGTCAAAATTTCGGCCAAAAAAAAAAAAATGACAGTGTTACCCCTTATGTTTTTTTTTCAGCTCCAAATTTTGACCTTCGATATCTCGGCTCTGGAAGGGTCTAGAGCCTCCATTTTTGCGCGCTGGTCGAAGTCTCGTGGCCCTCTGTCAGAATCCAGAGTTTCAAGAAGATCGGAGGGGGTCAAAATTTCGGCCAAAAAAAAAAATGACAGTGTTACCCCTTATGTTTTTTTTTTCAGCTCCAAATTTTGACCTTCGATATCTCGGCTCTGGAAGGGTCTAGAGCCTCCATTTTTGCGCGCTGGTCGAAGTCTCGTGGCCCTCTGTCAGAATCCAGAGTTTCAAGAAGATCGGAGGGGGTCAAAATTTCGGCCAAAAAAAAAAATGACAGTGTTACCCCTTATGTTTTTTTTTTCAGCTCCAAATTTTGACCTTCGATATCTCGGCTCTGGAAGGGTCTAGAGCCTCCATTTTTGCGCGCTGGTCGAAGTCTCGTGGCCCTCTGTCAGAATCCAGAGTTTCAAGAAGATCGGAGGGGGTCAAAATTTCGGCCAAAAAAAAAATGACAGTGTTACCCCTTATGTTTTTTTTTTCAGCTCCAAATTTTGACCTTCGATATCTCGGCTCTGGAAGGGTCTAGAGCCTCCATTTTTGCGCGCTGGTCGAAGTCTCGTAGCCCTCTGTCAGAATCCAGAGTTTCAAGAAGATCGGAGGGGGTCAAAATTTCGGCCAAAAAAAAAATGACAGTGTTACCCCTTATGTTTTTTTTTTTTCAGCTCCAAATTTTGACCTTCGATATCTCGGCTCTGGAAGGGTCTAGAGCCTCCATTTTTGCGCGCTGGTCGAAGTCTCGTGGCCCTCTGTCAGAATCCAGAGTTTCAAGAAGATCGGAGGGGGTCAAAATTTCGGCCAAAAAAAAAAATGACAGTGTTACCCCTTATGTTTTTTTTTCAGCTCCAAATTTTGACCTTCGATATCTCGGCTCTGGAAGGGTCTAGAGCCTCCATTTTTGCGCGCTGGTCGAAGTCTCGTGGCCCTCTGTCAGAATCCAGAGTTTCAAGAAGATCGGAGGGGGTCAAAATTTCAGCCAAAAAAAAAATGACAGTGTTACCCCTTATGTTTTTTTTTCAGCTCCAAATTTTGACCTTCGATATCTCGGCTCTGGAAGGGTCTAGAGCCTCCATTTTTGCGCGCTGGTCGAAGTCTCGTGGCCCTCTGTCAGAATCCAGAGTTTCAAGAAGATCGGAGGGGGTCAAAATTTCGGCCAAAAAAAAAAATGACAGTGTTACCCCTTATGTTTTTTTTTCAGTTCCAAATTTTGACCTTCGATATCTCGGCTCTGGAAGGGTCTAGAGCCTCCATTTTTGCGCGCTGGTCGAAGTCTCGTGGCCCTCTGTCAGAATCCAGAGTTTCAAGAAGATCGGAGGGGGTCAAAATTTCGGCCAAAAAAAAAAATGACAGTGTTACCCCTTATGGTTTTTTTTTCAGGTCAAAATTTTGACCTTCGATATCTCGGCTCTGGAAGGGTCTAGAACCTCCATTTTTGCGCGCTGGTCGAAGTCTCGTGGCCCTCTGTCAGAATCCAGAGTTTCAAGAAGATCGGAGGGGGTCAAAATTTCGGCCAAAAAAAAAATGACAGTGTTACCCCTTATGTTTTTTTTTCAGCTCCAAATTTTGACCTTCGATATCTCGGCTCTGGAAGGGTCTAGAGCCTCCATTTTTGCGCGCTGGTCGAAGTCTCGTGGCCCTCTGTCAGAATCCAGAGTTTCAAGAAGATCGGAGGGGGTCAAAATTTCGGCCAAAAAAAAAAATGACAGTGTTACCCCTTTTTTTTTTTTTTCAGCTCCAAATTTTGACCTTCGATATCTCGGCTCTGGAAGGGTCTAGAGCCTCCATTTTTGCGCGCTGGTCGAAGTCTCGTGGCCCTCTGTCAGAATCCAGAGTTTCAAGAAGATCGGAGGGAGTCAAAATTTCGGCCAAAAAAAAAAAATGACAGTGTTACCCCTTATGTTTTTTTTTTCAGCTCCAAATTTTGACCTTCGATATCTCGGCTCTGGAAGGGTCTAGAGCCTCCATTTTTGCGCGCTGGTCGAAGTCTCGTGGCCCTCTGTCAGAATCCAGAGTTTCAAGAAGATCGGAGGGGGTCAAAATTTCGGCCAAAAAAAAAAAATGACAGTGTTACCCCTTATGTTTTTTTTTCAGCTCCAAATTTTGACCTTCGATATCTCGGCTCTGGAAGGGTCTAGAGCCTCCATTTTTGCGCGCTGGTCGAAGTCTCGTGGCCCTCTGTCAGAATCCAGAGTTTCAAGAAGATCGGAGGGGGTCAAAATTTCGGCCAAAAAAAAAATGACAGTGTTACCCCTTATGTTTTTTTTTTCAGCTCCAAATTTTGACCTTCGATATCTCGGCTCTGGAAGGGTCTAGAGCCTCCATTCTTGCGCGCTGGTCGAAGTCTCGTGGCCCTCTGTCAGAATCCAGAGTTTCAAGAAGATCGGAGGGGGTCAAAATTTCGGCCAAAAAAAAAAAAATGACAGTGTTACCCCTTATGTTTTTTTTTCAGCTCCAAATTTTGACCTTCGATATCTCGGCTCTGGAAGGGTCTAGAGCCTCCATTTTTGCGCGCTGGTCGAAGTCTCGTGGCCCTCTGTCAGAATCCAGAGTTTCAAGAAGATCGGAGGGGGTCAAAATTTCGGCCAAAAAAAAAAATGACAGTGTTACCCCTTATGTTTTTTTTTTCAGCTCCAAATTTTGACCTTCGATATCTCGGCTCTGGAAGGGTCTAGAGCCTCCATTTTTGCGCGCTGGTCGAAGTCTCGTGGCCCTCTGTCAGAATCCAGAGTTTCAAGAAGATCGGAGGGGGTCAAAATTTCGGCCAAAAAAAAAAATGACAGTGTTACCCCTTATGTTTTTTTTCAGCTCCAAATTTTGACCTTCGATATCTCGGCTCTGGAAGGGTCTAGAGCCTCCATTTTTGCGCGCTGGTCGAAGTCTCGTGGCCCTCTGTCAGAATCCAGAGTTTCAAGAAGATCGGAGGGGGTCAAAATTTCGGCCAAAAAAAAAATGACAGTGTTACCCCTTATGTTTTTTTTTTCAGCTCCAAATTTTGACCTTCGATATCTCGGCTCTGGAAGGGTCTAGAGCCTCCATTTTTGCGCGCTGGTCGAAGTCTCGTAGCCCTCTGTCAGAATCCAGAGTTTCAAGAAGATCGGAGGGGGTCAAAATTTCGGCCAAAAAAAAAATGACAGTGTTACCCCTTATGTTTTTTTTTTTCAGCTCCAAATTTTGACCTTCGATATCTCGGCTCTGGAAGGGTCTAGAGCCTCCATTTTTGCGCGCTGGTCGAAGTCTCGTGGCCCTCTGTCAGAATCCAGAGTTTCAAGAAGATCGGAGGGGGTCAAAATTTCGGCCAAAAAAAAAAATGACAGTGTTACCCCTTATGTTTTTTTTTCAGCTCCAAATTTTGACCTTCGATATCTCGGCTCTGGAAGGGTCTAGAGCCTCCATTTTTGCGCGCTGGTCGAAGTCTCGTGGCCCTCTGTCAGAATCCAGAGTTTCAAGAAGATCGGAGGGGGTCAAAATTTCAGCCAAAAAAAAAAATGACAGTGTTACCCCTTATGTTTTTTTTTCAGCTCCAAATTTTGACCTTCGATATCTCGGCTCTGGAAGGGTCTAGAGCCTCCATTTTTGCGCGCTGGTCGAAGTCTCGTGGCCCTCTGTCAGAATCCAGAGTTTCAAGAAGATCGGAGGGGGTCAAAATTTCGGCCAAAAAAAAAATGACAGTGTTACCCCTTATGTTTTTTTTTCAGTTCCAAATTTTGACCTTCGATATCTCGGCTCTGGAAGGGTCTAGAGCCTCCATTTTTGCGCGCTGGTCGAAGTCTCGTGGCCCTCTGTCAGAATCCAGAGTTTCAAGAAGATCGGAGGGGGTCAAAATTTCGGCCAAAAAAAAAAAAATGACAGTGTTACCCCTTATGGTTTTTTTTTCAGGTCAAAATTTTGACCTTCGATATCTCGGCTCTGGAAGGGTCTAGAACCTCCATTTTTGCGCGCTGGTCGAAGTCTCGTGGCCCTCTGTCAGAATCCAGAGTTTCAAGAAGATCGGAGGGGGTCAAAATTTCGGCCAAAAAAAATGACAGTGTTACCCCTTATGTTTTTTTTTCAGCTCCAAATTTTGACCTTCGATATCTCGGCTCTTGAAGGGTCTAGAGCCTCCATTTTTGCGCGCTGGTCGAAGTCTCGTGGCCCTCTGTCAGAATCCAGAGTTTCAAGAAGATCGGAGGGGGTCAAAATTTCGGCCAAAAAAAAATGACAGTGTTACCCCTTATGTTTTTTTTTCAGCTCCAAATTTTGACCTTCGATATCTCGGCTCTGGAAGGGTCTAGAGCCTCCATTTTTGCGCGCTGGTCGAAGTCTCGTGGCCCTCTGTCAGAATCCAGAGTTTCAAGAAGATCGGAGGGGGTCAAAATTTCGGCCAAAAAAAAAATGACAGTGTTACCCCTTATGTTTTTTTTTTTCAGCTCCAAATTTTGACCTTCGATATCTCGGCTCTGGAAGGGTCTAGAGCCTCCATTCTTGCGCGCTGGTCGAAGTCTCGTGGCCCTCTGTCAGAATCCAGAGTTCCAAGAAGATCGGAGGGGGTCAAAATTTCGGCCAAAAAAAAAAATGACAGTGTTACCCCTTATGTTTTTTTTCAGCTCCAAATTTTGACCTTCGATATCTCGGCTCTGGAAGGGTCTAGAGCCTCCATTTTTGCGCGCTGGTCGAAGTCTCGTGGCCCTCTGTCAGAATCCAGAGTTTCAAGAAGACCGGAGGGGGTCAAAATTTCGGCCAAAAAAAAAAATGACAGTGTTACCCCTTATGTTTTTTTTTTCAGCTCCAAATTTTGACCTTCGATATCTCGGCTCTGGAAGGGTCTAGAGCCTCCATTTTTGCGCGCTGGTCGAAGTCTCGTGGCCCTCTGTCAGAATCCAGAGTTTCAAGAAGATCGGAGGGGGTCAAAATTTCGGCCAAAAAAAAAAAATGACAGTGTTACCCCTTATGTTTTTTTTTCAGGTCAAAATTTTGACCTTCGATATCTCGGCTCTGGAAGGGTCTAGAGCCTCCATTTTTGCGCGCTGGTCGAAGTCTCGTGGCCCTCTGTCAGAATCCAGAGTTTCAAGAAGATCGGAGGGGGTCAAAATTTCGGCCAAAAAAAAAAATGACAGTGTTACCCCTTATGTTTTTTTTTCAGCCTCAAATTTTGACCTTCGATATCTCGGCTCTGGAAGGGTCTAGAGCCTCCATTTTTGCACGCTGGTCGAAGTCTCGTGGCCCTCTGTCAGAATCCAGAGTTTCAAGAAGATCGGAGGAGGTCAAAATTTCGGCCAAAAAAAAAATGACAGTGTTACCCCTTATGTTTTTTTTTTTCAGCTCCAAATTTTGACGTTCGATATCTCGGCTCTGGAAGGGTCTAGAGCCTCAATTTTTGCGCGCTGGTCGAAGTCTCGTGGCCCTCTGTCAGAATCCAGAGTTTCAAGAAGATCGGAGGGGGTCAAAATTTCGGCCAAAAAAAAAAAAAATGACAGTGTTACCCCTTATGTTTTTTTTTCAGCTCCAAATTTTGACCTTCAATATCTCGGCTCTGGAAGGGTCTAGAGCCTCCATTTTTGCGCGCTGGTCGAAGTCTCGTGGCCCTCTGTCAGAATCCAGAGTTTCAAGAAGATCGGGGGGGGTCAAAATTTCGGCCAAAAAAAAAAATGACAGTGTTACCCCTTATGTTTTTTTTTTCAGCTCCAAATTTTGACCTTCGATATCTCGGCTCTGGAAGGGTCTAGAGCCTCCATTTTTGCGCGCTGGTCGAAGTCTCGTGGCCCTCTGTCAGAATCCAGAGTTTCAAGAAGATCGGAGGGGGTCAAAATTTCGGCCAAAAAAAAAAAATGACAGTGTTACCCCTTATGTTTTTTTTTCAGCTCCAAATTTTGACCTTCGATATCTCGGCTCTGGAAGGGTCTAGAGCCTCCATTTTTGCACGCTGGTCGAAGTCTCGTGGCCCTCTGTCAGAATCCAGAGTTTCAAGAAGATCGGAGGGGGTCAAAATTTCGGCCAAAAAAAAAAATGACAGTGTTACCCCTTATGTTTTTTTTTTCAGCTCCAAATTTTGACCTTCGATATCTCGGCTCTGGAAGGGTCTAGAGCCTCCATTTTTGCGCGCTGGTCGAAGTCTCGTGGCCCTCTGTCAGAATCCAGAGTTTCAAGAAGATCGGAGGGAGTCAAAATTTCGGCCAAAAAAAAAATGACAGTGTTACCCCTTATGTTTTTTTTTTCAGCTCCAAATTTTGACCTTCGATATCTCGGCTCTGGAAGGGTCTAGAGCCTCCATTTTTGCGCGCTGGTCGAAGTCTCGTGGCCCTCTGTCAGAATCCAGAGTTTCAAGAAGATCGGAGGGGGTCAAAATTTCGGCCAAAAAAAAAAATGACAGTGTTACCCCTTATGTTTTTTTTTCAGCTCCAAATTTTGACCTTCGATATCTCGGCTCTGGAAGGGTCTAGAGCCTCCATTTTTGCACGCTGGTCGAAGTCTCGTGGCCCTCTGTCAGAATCCAGAGTTTCAAGAAGATCGGAGGGGGTCAAAATTTCGGCCAAAAAAAAAAATGACAGTGTTACCCCTTATGTTTTTTTTTTTCAGCTCCAAATTTTGACCTTCGATATCTCGGCTCTGGAAGGGTCTAGAGCCTCCATTTTTGCGCGCTGGTCGAAGTCTCGTGGCCCTCTGTCAGAATCCAGAGTTTCAAGAAGATCGGAGGGGGTCAAAATTTCGGCCAAAAAAAAAAAAAATGACAGTGTTACCCCTTATGTTTTTTTTTTCAGCTCCAAATTTTGACCTTCGATATCTCGGCTCTGGAAGGGTCTAGAGCCTCCATTTTTGCGCGCTGGTCGAAGTCTCGTGGCCCTCTGTCAGAATCCAGAGTTTCAAGAAGATCGGAGGGGGTCAAAATTTCGGCCAAAAAAAAAAAATGACAGTGTTACCCCTTATGTTTTTTTTTTCAGCTCCAAATTTTGACCTTCGATATCTCGGCTCTGGAAGGGTCTAGAGCCTCCATTTTTGCGCGCTGGTCGAAGTCTCGTGGCCCTCTGTCAGAATCCAGAGTTTCAAGAAGATCGGAGGGAGTCAAAATTTCGGCCAAAAAAAAATGACAGTGTTACCCCTTATGTTTTTTTTTTCAGCTCCAAATTTTGACCTTCGATATCTCGGCTCTGAAAGGGTCTAGAGCCTCCATTTTTGCGCGCTGGTCGAAGTCTCGTGGCCCTCTGTCAGAATCCAGAGTTTCAAGAAGATCGGAGGGGGTCAAAATTTCGGCCAAAAAAAAAAAATGACAGTGTTACCCCTTATGTTTTTTTTTCAGCTCCAAATTTTGACCTTCGATATCTCGGCTCTGGAAGGGTCTAGAGCCTCCATTTTTGCGCGCTGGTCGAAGTCTCGTGGCCCTCTGTCAGAATCCAGAGTTTCAAGAAGATCGGAGGGGGTCAAAATTTCGGCCAAAAAAAAATGACAGTGTTACCCCTTATGTTTTTTTTTTCAGCTCCAAATTTTGACCTTCGATATCTCGGCTCTGGAAGGGTCTAGAGCCTCCATTTTTGCGCGCTGGTCGAAGTCTCGTGGCCCTCTGTCAGAATCCAGAGTTTCAAGAAGATCGGAGGGAGTCAAAATTTCGGCCAAAAAAAAAATGACAGTGTTACCCCTTATGTTTTTTTTTTCAGCTCCAAATTTTGACCTTCGATATCTCGGCTCTGGAAGGGTCTAGAGCCTCCATTTTTGCGCGCTGGTCGAAGTCTCGTGGCCCTCTGTCAGAATCCAGAGTTTCAAGAAGATCGGAGGGGGTCAAAATTTCGGCCAAAAAAAAAAAAATGACAGTGTTACCCCTTATGTTTTTTTTTCAGCTCCAAATTTTGACCTTCGATATCTCGGCTCTGGAAGGGTCTAGAGCCTCCATTTTTGCACGCTGGTCGAAGTCTCGTGGCCCTCTGTCAGAATCCAGAGTTTCAAGAAGATCGGAGGGGGTCAAAATTTCGGCCAAAAAAAAAAATGACAGTGTTACCCCTTATGTTTTTTTTTTTCAGCTCCAAATTTTGACCTTCGATATCTCGGCTCTGGAAGGGTCTAGAGCCTCCATTTTTGCGCGCTGGTCGAAGTCTCGTGGCCCTCTGTCAGAATCCAGAGTTTCAAGAAGATCGGAGGGGGTCAAAATTTCGGCCAAAAAAAAAAAAAAATGACAGTGTTACCCCTTATGTTTTTTTTTTTCAGCTCCAAATTTTGACCTTCGATATCTCGGCTCTGGAAGGGTCTAGAGCCTCCATTTTTGCGCGCTGGTCGAAGTCTCGTGGCCCTCTGTCAGAATCCAGAGTTTCAAGAAGATCGGAGGGGGTCAAAATTTCGGCCAAAAAAAAAAAAATGACAGTGTTACCCCTTATGTTTTTTTTTTTCAGCTCCAAATTTTGACCTTCGATATCTCGGCTCTGGAAGGGTCTAGAGCCTCCATTTTTGCGCGCTGGTCGAAGTCTCGTGGCCCTCTGTCAGAATCCAGAGTTTCAAGAAGATCGGAGGGGGTCAAAATTTCGGCCAAAAAAAAAAAATGACAGTGTTACCCCTTATGTTTTTTTTTCAGCTCCAAATTTTGACCTTCGATATCTCGGCTCTGGAAGGGTCTAGAGCCTCCATTTTTGCGCGCTGGTCGAAGTCTCGTGGCCCTCTGTCAGAATCCAGAGTTTCAAGAAGATCGGAGGGGGTCAAAATTTCGGCCAAAAAAAAAAAATGACAGTGTTACCCCTTATGTTTTTTTTTTTCAGCTCCAAATTGAAAAAAAAGTTTCAAGAGTTTCAAGAAGATCGGAGGGGGTCAAAATTTCGGCCAAAAAAAAAAAAATGACAGTGTTACCCCTTATGTTTTTTTTTCAGCTCCAAATTTTGACCTCCGAATTTTGACCTCCTAGAGCCTCCGTTTTTTTTTCAGCTCCAAATTTTGACCTTCGATATCTCGGCTCTGGAAGGGTCTAGAGCCTCCATTTTTGCGCGCTGGTCGAAGTCTCGTGGCCCTCTGTCAGAATCCAGAGTTTCAAGAAGATCGGAGGGGGTCAAAATTTCGGCCAAAAAAAAAATGACAGTGTTACCCCTTATGTTTTTTTTTCAGCTCCAAATTTTGACCTTCGATATCTCGGCTCTGGAAGGGTCTAGAGCCTCCATTTTTGCGCGCTGGTCGAAGTCTCGTGGCCCTCTGTCAGAATCCAGAGTTTCAAGAAGATCGGAGGGGGTCAAAATTTCGGCCAAAAAAAAAATGACAGTGTTACCCCTTATGTTTTTTTTTTTCAGCTCCAAATTTTGACCTTCGATATCTCGGCTCTGGAAGGGTCTAGAGCCTCCATTTTTGCGCGCTGGTCGAAGTCTCGTGGCCCTCTGTCAGAATCCAGAGTTTCAAGAAGATCGGAGGGGGTCAAAATTTCGGCCAAAAAAAAAAAAATGACAGTGTTACCCCTTATGTTTTTTTTTTCAGCTCCAAATTTTGACCTTCGATATCTCGGCTCTGGAAGGGTCTAGAGCCTCCATTTTTGCGCGCTGGTCGAAGTCTCGTGGCCCTCTGTCAGAATCCAGAGTTTCAAGAAGATCGGAGGGGGTCAAAATTTCGGCCAAAAAAAAAAAATGACAGTGTTACCCCATATGTTTTTTTTTTCAGCTCCAAATTTTGACCTTCGATATCTCGGCTCTGGAAGGGTCTAGAGCCTCCATTTTTGCGCGCTGGTCGAAGTCTCGTGGCCCTCTGTCAGAATCCAGAGTTTCAAGAAGATCGGAGGGGGTCAAAATTTCGGCCAAAAAAAAAAAATGACAGTGTTACCCCTTATGTTTTTTTTTTCAGCTCCAAATTTTGACCTTCGATATCTCGGCTCTGGAAGGGTCTAGAGTCTCCATTTTTGCACGCTGGTCGAAGTCTCGTGGCCCTCTGTCAGAATCCAGAGTTTCAAGAAGATCGGAGGGGGTCAAAATTTCGGCCAAAAAAAAAAATGACAGTGTTACCTCTTATGTTTTTTTTTTCAGCTCCAAATTTTGACCTTCGATATCTCGGCTCTGGAAGGGTCTAGAGCCTCCATTTTTGCGCGCTGGTCGAAGTCTCGTGGCCCTCTGTCAGAATCCAGAGTTTCAAGAAGATCGAAGGGGGTCAAAATTTCGGCCAAAAAAAAAATGACAGTGTTACCACTTATGGTTTTTTTTTCAGCTCCAAATTTTGACCTTCGATATCTCGGCTCTGGAAGGGTCTAGAGCCTCCATTTTTGCACGCTGGTCGAAGTCTCGTGGCCCTCTGTCAGAATCCAGAGTTTCAAGAAGATCGGAGGGGGTCAAAATTTCGGCCAAAAAAAAAATGACAGTGTTACCCCTTATGTTTTTTTTTTCAGCTCCAAATTTTGACCTTCGATATCTCGGCTCTGGAAGGGTCTAGAGCCTCCATTTTTGCGCGCTGGTCGAAGTCTCGTGGCCCTCTGTCAGAATCCAGAGTTTCAAGAAGATCGGAGGGGGTCAAAATTTCGGCCAAAAAAAAAAATGACAGTGTTACCCCTTATGTTTTTTTTTTCAGCTCCAAATTTTGACCTTCGATATCTCGGCTCTGGAAGGGTCTAGAGCCTCCATTTTTGCGCGCTGGTCGAAGTCTCGTGGCCCTCTGTCAGAATCCAGTGTTTCAAGAAGATCGGAGGGGGTCAAAATTTCGGCCAAAAAAAAAATGACAGTGTTACCCCTTATGTTTTTTTTTTCAGGTCAAAATTTTGACCTTCGATATCTCGGCTCTGGAAGGGTCTAGAGCCTCCATTTTTGCACGCTGGTCGAAGTCTCGTGGCCCTCTGTCAGAATCCAGAGTTTCAAGAAGATCGGAGGGGGTCAAAATTTCGGCCAAAAAAAAAAAATGACAGTGTTACCCCATATGTTTTTTTTTTCAGCTCCAAATTTTGACCTTCGATATCTCGGCTCTGGAAGGGTCTAGAGCCTCCATTTTTGCGCGCTGGTCGAAGTCTCGTGGCCCTCTGTCAGAATCCAGAGTTTCAAGAAGATCGGAGGGGGTCAAAATTTCGGCCAAAAAAAAAAATGACAGTGTTACCCCTTATGTTTTTTTTTTTCAGCTCCAAATTTTGACCTTCGATATCTCGGCTCTGGAAGGGTCTAGAGCCTCCATTTTTGCACGCTGGTCGAAGTCTCGTGGCCCTCTGTCAGAATCCAGAGTTTCAAGAAGATCGGAGGGGGTCAAAATTTCGGCCAAAAAAAAAAAATGACAGTGTTACCCCTTATGTTTTTTTTTTCAGCTCCAAATTTTGACCTTCGATATCTCGGCTCTGGAAGGGTCTAGAGCCTCCATTTTTGCGCGCTGGTCGAAGTCTCGTGGCCCTCTGTCAGAATCCAGTGTTTCAAGAAGATCGGAGGGGGTCAAAATTTCGGCCCAAAAAAAAATGACAGTGTTACCCCTTATGTTTTTTTTTTCAGCTCCAAATTTTGACCTTCGATATCTCGGCTCTGGAAGGGTCTAGAGCCTCCATTCTTGCGCGCTGGTCGAAGTCTCGTGGCCCTCTGTCAGAATCCAGAGTTTCAAGAAGATCGGAGGGGGTCAAAATTTCGGCCAAAAAAAAAAAATGACAGTGTTACCCCTTATGTTTTTTTTTTCAGCTCCAAATTTTGACCTTCGATATCTCGGCTCTGGAAGGGTCTAGAGCCTCCATTTTTGCGCGCTGGTCGAAGTCTCGTGGCCCTCTGTCAGAATCCAGAGTTTCAAGAAGATCGGAGGGGGTCAAAATTTCGGCCAAAAAAAAAAAATGACAGTGTTACCCCATATGTTTTTTTTTTCAGCTCCAAATTTTGACCTTCGATATCTCGGCTCTGGAAGGGTCTAGAGCCTCCATTTTTGCGCGCTGGTCGAAGTCTCGTGGCCCTCTGTCAGAATCCAGAGTTTCAAGAAGATCGGAGGGGGTCAAAATTTCGGCCAAAAAAAAAAATGACAGTGTTACCCCTTATGTTTTTTTTTTCAGCTCCAAATTTTGACCTTCGATATCTCGGCTCTGGAAAAGGGTCTAGAGCCTCCATTTTTGCGCGCTGGTCGAAGTCTCGTGGCCCTCTGTCAGAATCCAGAGTTTCAAGAAGATCGGAGGGGGTCAAAATTTCGGCCAAAAAAAAAATGACAGTGTTACCCCTTATGTTTTTTTTTTCAGCTCCAAATTTTGACCTTCGATATCTCGGCTCTGGAAGGGTCTAGAGCCTCCATTTTTGCGCGCTGGTCGAAGTCTCGTGGCCCTCTGTCAGAATCCAGAGTTTCAAGAAGATCGAAGGGGGTCAAAATTTCGGCCAAAAAAAAAATGACAGTGTTACCCCTTATGTTTTTTTTTCAGCTCCAAATTTTGACCTTCGATATCTCGGCTCTGGAAGGGTCTAGAGCCTCCATTTTTGCGCGCTGGTCGAAGTCTCGTGGCCCTCTGTCAGAATCCAGAGTTTCAAGAAGATCGGAGGGGGTCAAAATTTCGGCCAAAAAAAAAATGACAGTGTTACCCCTTATGTTTTTTTTTTTCAGCTCCAAATTTTGACCTTCGATATCTCGGCTCTGGAAGGGTCTAGAGCCTCCATTTTTGCGCGCTGGTCGAAGTCTCGTGGCCCTCTGTCAGAATCCAGAGTTTCAAGAAGATCGGAGGGGGTCAAAATTTCGGCCAAAAAAAAAAATGACAGTGTTACCCCTTATGTTTTTTTTTCAGCTCCAAATTTTGACCTTCGATATCTCGGCTCTGGAAGGGTCTAGAGCCTCCATTTTTGCGCGCTGGTCGAAGTCTCGTGGCCCTCTGTCAGAATCCAGAGTTTCAAGAAGATCGGAGGGGGTCAAAATTTCGGCCAAAAAAAAAATGACAGTGTTACCCCTTATGTTTTTTTTTTTCAGCTCCAAATTTTGACCTTCGATATCTCGGCTCTGGAAGGGTCTAGAGCCTCCATTTTTGCGCGCTGGTCGAAGTCTCGTGGCCCTCTGTCAGAATCCAGAGTTTCAAGAAGATCGGAGGGGGTCAAAATTTCGGCCAAAAAAAAAATGACAGTGTTACCCCTTATGTTTTTTTTTTCAGGTCAAAATTTTGACCTTCGATATCTCGGCTCTGGAAGGGTCTAGAACCTCCATTTTTGCGCGCTGGTCGAAGTCTCGTGGCCCTCTGTCAGAATCCAGAGTTTCAAGAAGATCGGAGGGGGTCAAAATTTCGGCCAAAAAAAAAATGACAGTGTTACCCCTTATGTTTTTTTTTTCAGCTCCAAATTTTGACCTTCGATATCTCGGCTCTGGAAGGGTCTAGAGCCTCCCTTTTTGCGCGCTGGTCGAAGTCTCATGGCCCTCTGTCAGAATCCAGAGTTTCAAGAAGATCGGAGGGGGGTCAAAATTTCGGCCAAAAAAAAAATGACAGTGTTACCCCTTATGTTTTTTTTTCAGGTCCAAATTTTGACCTTCGATATCTCGGCTCTGGAAGGGTCTAGAGCCTCCATTTTTGCGCGCTGGTCGAAGTCTCGTGGCCCTCTGTCAGAATCCAGAGTTTCAAGAAGATCGGAGGGGGTCAAAATTTCGGCCAAAAAAAAAAATGACAGTTTTACCCCTTATGTTTTTTTTTTTTCAGCTCCAAATTTTGACCTTCGATATCTCGGCTCTGGAAGGGTCTAGAGCCTCCATTTTTGCGCGCTGGTCGAAGTCTCGTGGCCCTCTGTCAGAATCCAGAGTTTCAAGAAGATCGGAGGGGGTCAAAATTTCGGCCAAAAAAAAAAATGACAGTGTTACCCCTTATGTTTTTTTTTTTCAGCTCCAAATTTTGACCTTCGATATCTCGGCTCTGGAAGGGTCTAGAGCCTCCATTTTTGCGCGCTGGTCGAAGTCTCGTGGCCCTCTGTCAGAATCCAGAGTTTCAAGAAGATCGGAGGGGGTCAAAATTTCGGCCAAAAAAAAAAAAAAATGACAGTGTTACCCCTTATGTTTTTTTTTTCAGCTCCAAATTTTGACCTTCGATATCTCGGCTCTGGAAAGGTCTAGAGCCTCCATTTTTGCGCGCTGGTCGAAGTCTCGTGGCCCTCTGTCAGAATCCAGAGTTTCAAGAAGATCGGAGGGGGTCAAAATTTCGGCCAAAAAAAAATGACAGTGTTACCCCTTATGTTTTTTTTTTTTTCAGCTCCAAATTTTGACCTTCGATATCTCGGCTCTGGAAGGGTCTAGAGCCTCCATTTTTGCGCGCTGGTCGAAGTCTCGTGGCCCTCTGTCAGAATCCAGAGTTTCAAGAAGATCGGAGGGGGTCAAAATTTCGGCCAAAAAAAAAATGACAGTGTTACCCCTTATGTTTTTTTTTTTCAGCTCCAAATTTTGACCTTCGATATCTCGGCTCTGGAAGGGTCTAGAGCCTCCATTTTTGCGCGCTGGTCGAAGTCTCGTGGCCCTCTGTCAGAATCCAGAGTTTCAAGAAGATCGGAGGGGGTCAAAATTTCGGCCAAAAAAAAAATGACAGTGTTACCCCTTATGTTTTTTTTTTCAGCTCCAAATTTTGACCTTCGATATCTCGGCTCTGGAAGGGTCTAGAGCCTCCATTTTTGCGCGCTGGTCGAAGTCTCGTGGCCCTCTGTCAGAATCCAGAGTTTCAAGAAGATCGGAGGGGGTCAAAATTTCGGCCAAAAAAAAAATGACAGTGTTACCCCTTATGTTTTTTTTTTTTCAGGTCAAAATTTTGACCTTCGATATCTCGGCTCTGGAAGGGTCTAGAACCTCCATTTTTGCGCGCTGGTCGAAGTCTCGTGGCCCTCTGTCAGAATCCAGAGTTTCAAGAAGATCGGAGGGGGTCAAAATTTCGGCCAAAAAAAAATGACAGTGTTACCCCTTATGTTTTTTTTTCAGCTCCAAATTTTGACCTTCGATATCTCGGCTCTGGAAGGGTCTAGAGCCTCCCTTTTTGCGCGCTGGTCGAAGTCTCATGGCCCTCTGTCAGAATCCAGAGTTTCAAGAAGATCGGAGGGGGTCAAAATTTCGGCCAAAAAAAAAAATGACAGTGTTACCCCTTATGTTTTTTTTTCAGGTCCAAATTTTGACCTTCGATATCTCGGCTCTGGAAGGGTCTAGAGCCTCCATTTTTGCGCGCTGGTCGAAGTCTCGTGGCCCTCTGTCAGAATCCAGAGTTTCAAGAAGATCGGAGGGGGTCAAAATTTCGGCCAAAAAAAAAAATGACAGTGTTACCCCTTATGTTTTTTTTTTCAGCTCCAAATTTTGACCTTCGATATCTCGGCTCTGGAAGGGTCTAGAGCCTCCATTTTTGCACGCTGGTCGAAGTCTCGTGGCCCTCTGTCAGAATCCAGAGTTTCAAGAAGATCGGAGGGGGTCAAAATTTCGGCCAAAAAAAAAATGACAGTGTTACCCCTTATGTTTTTTTTTTTCAGCTCCAAATTTTGACCTTCGATATCTCGGCTCTGGAAGGGTCTAGAGCCTCCATTTTTGCGCGCTGGTCGAAGTCTCGTGGCCCTCTGTCAGAATCCAGAGTTTCAAGAAGATCGAAGGGGGTCAAAATTTCGGCCAAAAAAAAAAAATGACAGTGTTACCCCTTATGGTTTTTTTTTCAGCTCCAAATTTTGACCTTCGATATCTCGGCTCTGGAAGGGTCTAGAGCCTCCATTTTTGCACGCTGGTCGAAGTCTCGTGGCCCTCTGTCAGAATCCAGAGTTTCAAGAAGATCGGAGGGGGTCAAAATTTCGGCCAAAAAAAAAATGACAGTGTTACCCCTTATGTTTTTTTTTTCAGCTCCAAATTTTGACCTTCGATATCTCGGCTCTGGAAGGGTCTAGAGCCTCCATTTTTGCGCGCTGGTCGAAGTCTCGTGGCCCTCTGTCAGAATCCAGAGTTTCAAGAAGATCGGAGGGGGTCAAAATTTCGGCCAAAAAAAAAAATGACAGTGTTACCCCTTATGTTTTTTTTTTCAGCTCCAAATTTTGACCTTCGATATCTCGGCTCTGGAAGGGTCTAGAGCCTCCATTTTTGCGCGCTGGTCGAAGTCTCGTGGCCCTCTGTCAGAATCCAGTGTTTCAAGAAGATCGGAGGGGGTCAAAATTTCGGCCCAAAAAAAAATGACAGTGTTACCCCTTATGTTTTTTTTTTCAGCTCCAAATTTTGACCTTCGATATCTCGGCTCTGGAAGGGTCTAGAGCCTCCATTCTTGCGCGCTGGTCGAAGTCTCGTGGCCCTCTGTCAGAATCCAGAGTTTCAAGAAGATCGGAGGGGGTCAAAATTTCGGCCAAAAAAAAAAAAATGACAGTGTTACCCCTTATGTTTTTTTTTCAGCTCCAAATTTTGACCTTCGATATCTCGGCTCTGGAAGGGTCTAGAGCCTCCATTTTTGCGCGCTGGTCGAAGTCTCGTGGCCCTCTGTCAGAATCCAGAGTTTCAAGAAGATCGGAGGGGGTCAAAATTTCGGCCAAAAAAAAAATGACAGTGTTACCCCATATGTTTTTTTTTTCAGCTCCAAATTTTGACCTTCGATATCTCGGCTCTGGAAGGGTCTAGAGCCTCCATTCTTGCGCGCTGGTCGAAGTCTCGTGGCCCTCTGTCAGAATCCAGAGTTTCAAGAAGATCGGAGGGGGTCAAAATTTCGGCCAAAAAAAAAAAATGACAGTGTTACCCCTTATGTTTTTTTTTCAGCTCCAAATTTTGACCTTCGATATCTCGGCTCTGGAAGGGTCTAGAGCCTCCATTTTTGCGCGCTGGTCGAAGTCTCGTGGCCCTCTGTCAGAATCCAGAGTTTCAAGAAGATCGGAGGGGGTCAAAATTTCGGCCAAAAAAAAAAATGACAGTGTTACCCCTTATGTTTTTTTTTTTCAGCTCCAAATTTTGACCTTCGATATCTCGGCTCTGGAAGGGTCTAGAGCCTCCATTTTTGCGCGCTGGTCGAAGTCTCGTGGCCCTCTGTCAGAATCCAGAGTTTCAAGAAGATCGGAGGGGGTCAAAATTTCGGCCAAAAAAAAAAAAAAATGACAGTGTTACCCCTTATGTTTTTTTTTTCAGCTCCAAATTTTGACCTTCGATATCTTGGCTCTGGAAGGGTCTAGAGCCTCCATTTTTGCGCGCTGGTCGAAGTCTCGTGGCCCTCTGTCAGAATCCAGAGTTTCAAGAAGATCGGAGGGGGTCAAAATTTCGGCCAAAAAAAAAAAAAATGACAGTGTTACCCCTTATGTTTTTTTTTTCAGCTCCAAATTTTGACCTTCGATATCTCGGCTCTGGAAGGGTCTAGAGCCTCCATTTTTGCGCGCTGGTCGAAGTCTCGTGGCCCTCTGTCAGAATCCAGAGTTTCAAGAAGATCGGAGGGGGTCAAAATTTCGGCCAAAAAAAAAATGACAGTGTTACCCCTTATGTTTTTTTTTTCAGCTCCAAATTATGACCTTCGATATCTCGGCTCTGGAAGGGTCTAGAGCCTCCATTTTTGCGCGCTGGTCGAAGTCTCGTGGCCCTCTGTCAGAATCCAGAGTTTCAAGAAGATCGGAGGGGGTCAAAATTTCGGCCAAAAAAAAAAATGACAGTGTTACCCCTTATGTTTTTTTTTTTCAGCTCCAAATTTTGACCTTCGATATCTCGGCTCTGGAAGGGTCTAGAGCCTCCATTTTTGCGCGCTGGTCGAAGTCTCGTGGCCCTCTGTCAGAATCCAGAGTTTCAAGAAGATCGGAGGGGGTCAAAATTTCGGCCAAAAAAAAAAATGACAGTGTTACCCCTTATGTTTTTTTTTCAGCTCCAAATTTTGACCTTCGATATCTCGGCTCTGGAAGGGTCTAGAGCCTCCATTTTTGCGCGCTGGTCGAAGTCTCGTGGCCCTCTGTCAGAATCCAGAGTTTCAAGAAGATCGGAGGGGGTCAAAATTTCGGCCAAAAAAAAAATGACAGTGTTACCCCTTATGTTTTTTTTTTCAGCTCCAAATTTTGACCTTCGATATCTCGGCTCTGGAAGGGTCTAGAGCCTCCATTTTTGCGCGCTGGTCGAAGTCTCGTGGCCCTCTGTCAGAATCCAGAGTTTCAAGAAGATCGGAGGGGGTCAAAATTTCGGCCAAAAAAAAAAAAATGACAGTGTTACCCCTTATGTTTTTTTTTCAGCTCCAAATTTTGACCTTCGATATCTCGGCTCTGGAAGGGTCTAGAGCCTCCATTTTTGCACGCTGGTCGAAGTCTCGTGGCCCTCTGTCAGAATCCAGAGTTTCAAGAAGATCGGAGGGGGTCAAAATTTCGGCCAAAAAAAAAAATGACAGTGTTACCCCTTATGTTTTTTTTTCAGCTCCAAATTTTGACCTTCGATATCTCGGCTCTGGAAGGGTCTAGAGCCTCCATTTTTGCGCGCTGGTCGAAGTCTCGTGGCCCTCTGTCAGAATCCAGAGTTTCAAGAAGATCGAAGGGGGTCAAAATTTCGGCCAAAAAAAAAATGACAGTGTTACCCCTTATGTTTTTTTTTCAGCTCCAAATTTTGACCTTCGATATCTCGGCTCTGGAAGGGTCTAGAGCCTCCATTTTTGCACGCTGGTCGAAGTCTCGTGGCCCTCTGTCAGAATCCAGAGTTTCAAGAAGATCGGAGGGGGTCAAAATTTCGGCCAAAAAAAAAATGACAGTGTTACCCCTTATGTGTTTTTTTTTCAGCTCCAAATTTTGACCTTCGATATCTCGGCTCTGGAAGGGTCTAGAGCCTCCATTTTTGCGCGCTGGTCGAAGTCTCGTGGCCCTCTGTCAGAATCCAGAGTTTTAAGAAGATCGGAGGGGGTCAAAATTTCGGCCAAAAAAAAAAAATGACAGTGTTACCCCTTATGTTTTTTTTTTCAGCTCCAAATTTTGGCCTTCGATATCTCGGCTCTGGAAGGGTCTAGAGCCTCCATTTTTGCGCGCTGGTCGAAGTCTCGTGGCCCTCTGTCAGAATCCAGAGTTTCAAGAAGATCGGAGGGGGTCAAAATTTCGGCCAAAAAAAAAATGACAGTGTTACCCCTTATGTTTTTTTTTTCAGCTCCAAATTTTGACCTTCGATATCTCGGCTCTGGAAGGGTCTAGAGCCTCCATTCTTGCGCGCTGGTCGAAGTCTCGTGGCCCTCTGTCAGAATCCAGAGTTTCAAGAAGATCGGAGGGGGTCAAAATTTCGGCCAAAAAAAAAAATGACAGTGTTACCCCTTATGTTTTTTTTTTTCAGCTCCAAATTTTGACCTTCGATATCTCGGCTCTGGAAGGGTCTAGAGCCTCCATTTTTGCGCGCTGGTCGAAGTCTCGTGGCCCTCTGTCAGAATCCAGAGTTTCAAGAAGATCGGAGGGGGTCAAAATTTCGGCCAAAAAAAAAAAAAATGACAGTGTTACCCCTTATGTTTTTTTTTTCAGCTCCAAATTTTGACCTTCGATATCTTGGCTCTGGAAGGGTCTAGAGCCTCCATTTTTGCGCGCTGGTCGAAGTCTCGTGGCCCTCTGTCAGAATCCAGAGTTTCAAGAAGATCGGAGGGGGTCAAAATTTCGGCCAAAAAAAAAAAAAAATGACAGTGTTACCCCTTATGTTTTTTTTTTCAGCTCCAAATTTTGACCTTCGATATCTCGGCTCTGGAAGGGTCTAGAGCCTCCATTTTTGCGCGCTGGTCGAAGTCTCGTGGCCCTCTGTCAGAATCCAGAGTTTCAAGAAGATCGGAGGGGGTCAAAATTTCGGCCAAAAAAAAAATGACAGTGTTACCCCTTATGTTTTTTTTTTCAGCTCCAAATTATGACCTTCGATATCTCGGCTCTGGAAGGGTCTAGAGCCTCCATTTTTGCGCGCTGGTCGAAGTCTCGTGGCCCTCTGTCAGAATCCAGAGTTTCAAGAAGATCGGAGGGGGTCAAAATTTCGGCCAAAAAAAAAAATGACAGTGTTACCCCTTATGTTTTTTTTTTTCAGCTCCAAATTTTGACCTTCGATATCTCGGCTCTGGAAGGGTCTAGAGCCTCCATTTTTGCGCGCTGGTCGAAGTCTCGTGGCCCTCTGTCAGAATCCAGAGTTTCAAGAAGATCGGAGGGGGTCAAAATTTCGGCCAAAAAAAAAAATGACAGTGTTACCCCTTATGTTTTTTTTTCAGCTCCAAATTTTGACCTTCGATATCTCGGCTCTGGAAGGGTCTAGAGCCTCCATTTTTGCGCGCTGGTCGAAGTCTCGTGGCCCTCTGTCAGAATCCAGAGTTTCAAGAAGATCGGAGGGGGTCAAAATTTCGGCCAAAAAAAAAATGACAGTGTTACCCCTTATGTTTTTTTTTTCAGCTCCAAATTTTGACCTTCGATATCTCGGCTCTGGAAGGGTCTAGAGCCTCCATTTTTGCGCGCTGGTCGAAGTCTCGTGGCCCTCTGTCAGAATCCAGAGTTTCAAGAAGATCGGAGGGGGTCAAAATTTCGGCCAAAAAAAAAAAATGACAGTGTTACCCCTTATGTTTTTTTTTCAGCTCCAAATTTTGACCTTCGATATCTCGGCTCTGGAAGGGTCTAGAGCCTCCATTTTTGCACGCTGGTCGAAGTCTCGTGGCCCTCTGTCAGAATCCAGAGTTTCAAGAAGATCGGAGGGGGTCAAAATTTCGGCCAAAAAAAAAAATGACAGTGTTACCCCTTATGTTTTTTTTTCAGCTCCAAATTTTGACCTTCGATATCTCGGCTCTGGAAGGGTCTAGAGCCTCCATTTTTGCGCGCTGGTCGAAGTCTCGTGGCCCTCTGTCAGAATCCAGAGTTTCAAGAAGATCGAAGGGGGTCAAAATTTCGGCCAAAAAAAAAATGACAGTGTTACCCCTTATGTTTTTTTTTCAGCTCCAAATTTTGACCTTCGATATCTCGGCTCTGGAAGGGTCTAGAGCCTCCATTTTTGCACGCTGGTCGAAGTCTCGTGGCCCTCTGTCAGAATCCAGAGTTTCAAGAAGATCGGAGGGGGTCAAAATTTCGGCCAAAAAAAAAATGACAGTGTTACCCCTTATGTGTTTTTTTTTCAGCTCCAAATTTTGACCTTCGATATCTCGGCTCTGGAAGGGTCTAGAGCCTCCATTTTTGCGCGCTGGTCGAAGTCTCGTGGCCCTCTGTCAGAATCCAGAGTTTTAAGAAGATCGGAGGGGGTCAAAATTTCGGCCAAAAAAAAAAAATGACAGTGTTACCCCTTATGTTTTTTTTTTTCAGCTCCAAATTTTGGCCTTCGATATCTCGGCTCTGGAAGGGTCTAGAGCCTCCATTTTTGCGCGCTGGTCGAAGTCTCGTGGCCCTCTGTCAGAATCCAGAGTTTCAAGAAGATCGGAGGGGGTCAAAATTTCGGCCAAAAAAAAAATGACAGTGTTACCCCTTATGTTTTTTTTTTCAGCTCCAAATTTTGACCTTCGATATCTCGGCTCTGGAAGGGTCTAGAGCCTCCATTCTTGCGCGCTGGTCGAAGTCTCGTGGCCCTCTGTCAGAATCCAGAGTTTCAAGAAGATCGGAGGGGGTCAAAATTTCGGCCAAAAAAAAAAAATGACAGTGTTACCCCTTATGTTTTTTTTTTCAGCTCCAAATTTTGACCTTCGATATCTCGGCTCTGGAAGGGTCTAGAGCCTCCATTTTTGCGCGCTGGTCGAAGTCTCGTGGCCCTCTGTCAGAATCCAGAGTTTCAAGAAGATCGGAGGGGGTCAAAATTTCGGCCAAAAAAAAAAATGACAGTGTTACCCCTTATGGGTTTTTTTTCAGCTCCAAATTTTGACCTTCGATATCTCGGCTCTGGAAGGGTCTAGAGCCTCCATTTTTGCGCGCTGGTCGAAGTGTCGTGGCCCTCTGTCAGAATCCAGAGTTTCAAGAAGATCGGAGGGGGTCAAAATTTCGGCCAAAAAAAAAAAATGACAGTGTTACCCCATATGTTTTTTTTTCAGCTCCAAATTTTGACCTTCGATATCTCGGCTCTGGAAGGGTCTAGAGCCTCCATTTTTGCGCGCTGGTCGAAGTCTCGTGGCCCTCTGTCAGAATCCAGAGTTTCAAGAAGATCGGAGGGGGTCAAAATTTCGGCCAAAAAAAAAAAATGACAGTGTTACCCCTTATGTTTTTTTTTTTCAGCTCCAAATTTTGACCTTCGATATCTCGGCTCTGGAAGGGTCTAGAGCCTCCATTTTTGCGCGCTGGTCGAAGTCTCGTGGCCCTCTGTCAGAATCCAGAGTTTCAAGAAGATCGGAGGGGGTCAAAATTTCGGCCAAAAAAAAAATGACAGTGTTACCCCTTATGTTTTTTTTTTCAGCTCCAAATTTTGACCTTCGATATCTCGGCTCTGGAAGGGTCTAGAGCCTCCATTTTTGCGCGCTGGTCGAAGTCTCGTGGCCCTCTGTCAGAATCCAGAGTTTCAAGAAGATCGGAGGGGGTCAAAATTTCGGCCAAAAAAAAAAAAAATGACAGTGTTACCCCTTATGTTTTTTTTTCAGCTCCAAATTTTGACCTTCGATATCTCGGCTCTGGAAAGGTCTAGAGCCTCCATTTTTGCGCGCTGGTCGAAGTCTCGTGGCCCTCTGTCAGAATCCAGAGTTTCAAGAAGATCGGAGGGGGTCAAAATTTCGGCCAAAAAAAAAATGACAGTGTTACCCCTTATGTTTTTTTTTTCAGCTCCAAATTTTGACCTTCGATATCTCGGCTCTGGAAGGGTCTAGAGCCTCCATTTTTGCGCGCTGGTCGAAGTCTCGTGGCCCTCTGTCAGAATCCAGAGTTTCAAGAAGATCGGAGGGGGTCAAAATTTCGGCCAAAAAAAAAAATGACAGTGTTACCCCTTATGTTTTTTTTTTCAGCTCCAAATTTTGACCTTCGATATCTCGGCTCTGGAAGGGTCTAGAGCCTCCATTTTTGCGCGCTGGTCGAAGTCTCGTGGCCCTCTGTCAGAATCCAGAGTTTCAAGAAGATCGGAGGGGGTCAAAATTTCGGCCAAAAAAAAAATGACAGTGTTACCCCTTATGTTTTTTTTTCAGCTCCAAATTTTGACCTTCGATATCTCGGCTCTGGAAGGGTATAGAGCCTCCATTTTTGCGCGCTGGTCGAAGTCTCGTGGCCCTCTGTCAGAATCCAGAGTTTCAAGAAGATCGGAGGGGGTCAAAATTTCGGCCAAAAAAAAAATGACAGTGTTACCCCTTATGTTTTTTTTTTCAGGTCAAAATTTTGACCTTCGATATCTCGGCTCTGGAAGGGTCTAGAACCTCCATTTTTGCGCGCTGGTCGAAGTCTCGTGGCCCTCTGTCAGAATCCAGAGTTTCAAGAAGATCGGAGGGGGTCAAAATTTCGGCCAAAAAAAAATGACAGTGTTACCCCTTATGTTTTTTTTTCAGCTCCAAATTTTGACCTTCGATATCTCGGCTCTGGAAGGGTCTAGAGCCTCCATTTTTGCGCGCTGGTCGAAGTCTCATGGCCCTCTGTCAGAATCCAGAGTTTCAAGAAGATCGGAGGGGGTCAAAATTTCGGCCAAAAAAAAAATGACAGTGTTACCCCTTATGTTTTTTTTTTCAGGTCCAAATTTTGACCTTCGATATCTCGGCTCTGGAAGGGTCTAGAGCCTCCATTTTTGCGCGCTGGTCGAAGTCTCGTGGCCCTCTGTCAGAATCCAGAGTTTCAAGAAGATCGGAGGGGGTCAAAATTTCGGCCAAAAAAAAAATGACAGTGTTACCCCTTATGTTTTTTTTTTTTCAGCTCCAAATTTTGACCTTCGATATCTCGGCTCTGGAAGGGTCTAGAGCCTCCATTTTTGCGCGCTGGTCGAAGTCTCGTGGCCCTCTGTCAGAATCCAGAGTTTCAAGAAGATCGGAGGGGGTCAAAATTTCGGCCAAAAAAAAAATGACAGTGTTACCCCTTATGTTTTTTTTTCAGGTCAAAATTTTGACCTTCGATATCTCGGCTCTGGAAGGGTCTAGAACCTCCATTTTTGCGCGCTGGTCGAAGTCTCGTGGCCCTCTGTCAGAATCCAGAGTTTCAAGAAGATCGGAGGGGGTCAAAATTTCGGCCAAAAAAAAATGACAGTGTTACCCCTTATGTTTTTTTTTCAGCTCCAAATTTTGACCTTCGATATCTCGGCTCTGGAAGGGTCTAGAGCCTCCCTTTTTGCGCGCTGGTCGAAGTCTCATGGCCCTCTGTCAGAATCCAGAGTTTCAAGAAGATCGGAGGGGGTCAAAATTTCGGCCAAAAAAAAAAAATGACAGTGTTACCCCTTATGTTTTTTTTTTCAGGTCCAAATTTTGACCTTCGATATCTCGGCTCTGGAAGGGTCTAGAGCCTCCATTTTTGCGCGCTGGTCGAAGTCTCGTGGCCCTCTGTCAGAATCCAGAGTTTCAAGAAGATCGGAGGGGGTCAAAATTTCGGCCAAAAAAAAAAAATGACAGTGTTACCCCTTATGTTTTTTTTTTCAGGTCAAAATTTTGACCTTCGATATCTCGGCTCTGGAAGGGTCTAGAACCTCCATTTTTGCGCGCTGGTCGAAGTCTCGTGGCCCTCTGTCAGAATCCAGAGTTTCAAGAAGATCGGAGGGGGTCAAAATTTCGGCCAAAAAAAAAAATGACAGTGTTACCCCTTATGTTTTTTTTTCAGCTCCAAATTTTGACCTTCGATATCTCGGCTCTGGAAGGGTCTAGAGCCTCCATTTTTGCACGCTGGTCGAAGTCTCGTGGCCCTCTGTCAGAATCCAGAGTTTCAAGAAGATCGGAGGGGGTCAAAATTTCGGCCAAAAAAAAAATGACAGTGTTACCCCTTATGTTTTTTTTTTTCAGCTCCAAATTTTGACCTTCGATATCTCGGCTCTGGAAGGGTCTAGAGCCTCCATTTTTGCGCGCTGGTCGAAGTCTCGTGGCCCTCTGTCAGAATGCAGAGTTTCAAGAAGATCGGAGGGGGTCAAAATTTCGGCCAAAAAAAAAATGACAGTGTTACCCCTTATGTTTTTTTTTTCAGCTCCAAATTTTGACCTTCGATATCTCGGCTCTGGAAGGGTCTAGAGCCTCCATTTTTGCGCGCTGGTCGAAGTCTCGTGGCCCTCTGTCAGAATCCAGAGTTTCAAGAAGATCGGAGGGGGTCAAAATTTCGGCCAAAAAAAAAAAAATGACAGTGTTACCCCTTATGTTTTTTTTTTTCAGCTCCAAATTTTGACCTTCGATATCTCTGCTCTGGAAGGGTCTAGAGCATCCATTTTTGCGCGCTGGTCGAAGTCTCGTGGCCCTCTGTCAGAATCCAGAGTTTCAAGAAGATCGGAGGGGGTCAAAATTTCGGCCAAAAAAAAAAAAATGACAGTGTTACCCCTTATGTTTTTTTTTTCAGCTCCAAATTTTGACCTTCGATATCTCGGCTCTGGAAGGGTCTAGAGCCTCCATTTTTGCGCGCTGGTCGAAGTCTCGTGGCCCTCTGTCAGAATCCAGAGTTTCAAGAAGATCGGAGGGGGTCAAAATTTCGGCCAAAAAAAAAAATGACAGTGTTACCCCTTATGTTTTTTTTTCAGCTCCAAATTTTGACCTTCGATATCTCGGCTCTGGAAGGGTCTAGAGCCTCCATTTTTGCACTCAGGTCTAAGTGTCACGGCCCTCTATCAGAATCCAGAGTTTTGAGAAGATTGGGGAAACTTAATTTTTTGCCAAAAAAATAAAAAAACATAAGGGGTAACACTGTCGTTTTTTTTTTCTGGACAAAATTTTGAGTTTCATTATCTCAGCTCTGAAAGGGTCTAGAGCCTCCATTTTTGCACTCAGGTCTAAGTGTCACGGCCCTCTATCAGAATCCAGAGTTTTGAGAAGATTGGGGAAACTTAATTTTTTGCCAAAAAAATAAAAAAACATAAGGGGTAACACTGTCGGTTTTTTTTTCTGGACAAAATTTTGAGTTTCATTATCTCAGCTCTGAAAGGGTCTAGAGCCTCCATTTTTGCACTCAGGTCTAAGTGTCACGGCCCTCTATCAGAATCCAGAGTTTTGAGAAGATTGGGGAAACTTAATTTTTTGCCAAAAAAATAAAAAAACATAAGGGGTAACACTGTCGTTTTTTTTTTTCTGGACAAAATTTTGAGTTTCATTATCTCAGCTCTGAAAGGGTCTAGAGCCTCCATTTTTGCACTCAGGTCTAAGTGTCACGGCCCTCTATCAGAATCCAGAGTTTTGAGAAGATTGGGGAAACTTAATTTTTTGCCAAAAAAATAAAAAAACATAAGGGGTAACACTGTCGGTTTTTTTTTCTGGACAAAATTTTGAGTTTCATTATCTCAGCTCTGAAAGGGTCTAGAGCCTCCATTTTTGCACTCAGGTCTAAGTGTCACGGCCCTCTATCAGAATCCAGAGTTTTGAGAAGATTGGGGAAACTTAATTTTTTGCCAAAAAAATTAAAAAAAACATAAGGGGTAACACTGTCGTTTTTTTTTTTCTGGACAATATTTTGAGTTTCATTATCTCAGCTCTGGAAGGGTCTAGAGCCTCCATTTTTGCACTCAGGTCTAAGTGTCACGGCCCTCTATCAGAATCCAGAGTTTTGAGAAGATTGGGGAAACTTAATTTTTTGCCAAAAAATAAAAAAACATAAGGGGTAACACTGTCGTTTTTTTTTTCTGGACAAAATTTTGAGTTTCATTATCTCAGCTCTGAAAGGGTCTAGAGCCTCCATTTTTGCACTCAGGTCTAAGTGTCACGGCCCTCTATCAGAATCCAGAGTTTTGAGAAGATTGGGGAAACTTAATTTTTTGCCAAAAAAAAAAAAAAAAACATAAGGGGTAACACTGTCGTTTTTTTTTTTTCTGGACAAAATGTTTAGTTTCAATATCTCAGCTCTGAAAGGGTCTAGAGCCTCCATTTTTGCACTCAGGTCTAAGTGTCACGGCCCTCTATCAGAATCCAGAGTTTTGAGAAGAATGGGGAAACTTAATTTTTTGCCAAAAAAATAAAAAAAACATAAGGGGTAACACGGTCATTTTTTTTTTTCTGGACAAAATTTTGAGTTTCAATATCTCAGCTCTGGAAGGGTCTAGAGCCTCCATTTTTGCACTCAGGTCTAAGTTCACGGCCCTCTATCAGAATCCAGAGTTTTGAGAAGATTGGGGAAACTTAATTTTTTGCCAAAAAAATAAAAAAACATAAGGGGTAACACTGTCGTTTTTTTTTTTCTGGAAGAAATTTTGAGTTTCAATATCTCAGTTCTGGAAGGGTCTGGAGCCTCCATTTTTGCACTCAGGTCTAAGTGTCATGGCCCTCTATCAGAATCCAGAGTTTTGAGAAGATTGGGGAAACTTAATTTTTTGCCAAAAAAAATAAAAAAACATAAGGGGTAACACTGTCATTTTTTTTTCTGGACAAAATTTTGAGTTTCATTATCTCAGCTCTGGAAGGGTCTAGAGCCTCCATTTTTGCACTCAGGTCTAAGTGTCATGGCCCTCTATCCGAATCCAGAGTTTTGAGAAGATTGGGGAAACTTAATTTTTTGCCAAAAAAATAAAAAAACATAAGGGGTAACACTGTCGTTTTTTTTTTCTGGACAAAATTTTGAGTTTCAATATCTCAGTTCTGGAAGGGTCTAGAGCCTCCATTTTTGCACTCAGGTCTAAGTGTCATGGCCCTCTATCAGAATCCAGAGTTTTGAGAAGAATGGGGAAACTTAATTTTTTGCCAAAAAAAATAAAAAAACATAAGGGGTAACACTGTCGGTTTTTTTTTTCTGGACAAAATTTTGAGTTTCAAAATCTCAGCTCTTGAAGGGTCTAGAGCCTCCCTTTTTGCACTCAGGTCTAAGTGTCATGGCCCTCTATCAGAATCCAGAGTTTTGAGAAGAATGGGGAAACTTAATTTTTTGCCAAAAAAATAAAAAACATAAGGGGTAACACTGTCGTTTTTTTTTTCCGGACAAAATTTTGAGTTTCAATATCTCAGCTCTGGAAGGATCTAGAGCCTCCATTTTTGCACTCAGGTCTAAGTGTCACGGCCCTCTATCAGAATCGAGAGTTTTGAGAAGATTGGGGAAACTTAATTTTTTGCCAAAAAAAAAATAAAAAACATAAGGGGTAACACTGTCATTTTTTTTCTGGACAAAATTTTGAGTTTCAATATCTCAGCTCTGGAAGGGTCTAGCGCCTCGATTTTTGAACTCAGGTCTAAGTGTCACGGCCCTCTATCAGAATCCAGAGTTTTGAGAAGATTGGGGAAACTTATTTTTTTTGCCAAAAAAATAAAAAAAAACATAAGGGGTAACACTGTCGTTTTTTTTTTTTCTGGACAAAATTTTGAGTTTCATTATCTCAGCTCTGGAAGTGTCTAGAGCCTCCATTTTTGCACTCAGGTCTAAGTGTCACGGCCCTCTATCAGAATCCAGAGTTTTGAGAAGATTGGGGAAACTTAATTTTTTTGCCAAAAAAATAAAAAAAAAACATAAGGGGTAACACTGTCGTTTTTTTTTCTGGACAAAATTTTGAGTTTCAATATCTCAGCTCTGAAAGGGTCTAGCGCCTCCATTTTTGCACTCAGGTCTATGTGTCATGGCCCTCTATCAGAATCCAGAGTTTTGAGAAGAATGGGGAAACTTAATTTTTTGCCAAAAAAAAATAAAAAACATAAGGGGTAACACTGTCATTTTTTTTTTTCTGGACAAAATTTTGAGTTTCAATATCTCAGCTCTGGAATGTTCTAGAGCCTCCATTTTTGCACTCAGGTCTAAGTGTCACGGCCCTCTATCAGAATCCAGAGTTTTGAGAAGAATGGGGAAACTTAATTTTTTGCCAAAAAAAAATAAAAAACATAAGGGGTAACACTGTCATTTTTTTTTTCTGGACAAAATTTTGAGTTTCAATATCTCAGCTCTGGAATGTTCTAGAGCCTCCATTTTTGCACTCAGGTCTATGTGTCATGGCCCTCTATCAGAATCCAGAGTTTTGAGAAGATTGGGGAAACTTAATTTTTTTGCCAAAAAAATAAAAAAAACATAAGGGGTAACACTGTTGTTGTTTTTTTCTGGACAAAATTTTGAGTTTCAATATCTCAGCTCTGGAATGGTCTAGAGTCTCAATTTTTGCACTCAGGTCTAAGTGTCATGGCCCTCTATCAGAATCCAGAGTTTTGAGAAGAATGGGGAAACTTAATTTTTTGCCAAAAAAAAAACATAAGGGGTAACACTGTCGTTTTTTTTTTTCTGGACAAAATGTTTAGTTTCAATATCTCAGCTCTGAAAGGGTCTAGAGCCTCCATTTTTGCACTCAGGTCTAAGTGTCACGGCCCTCTATCAGAATCCAGAGTTTTGAGAAGAATGGGGAAACTTAATTTTTTGCCAAAAAAATAAAAAAAACATAAGGGGTAACACTGTCATTTTTTTTTTCTGGACAAAATTTTGAGTTTCAATATCTCAGCTCTGGAAGGGTCTAGAGCCTCCATTTTTGCACTCAGGTCTAAGTTCACGGCCCTCTATCAGAATCCAGAGTTTTGAGAAGATTGGGGAAACTTAATTTTTTGCCAAAAAAATAAAAAAACATAAGGGGTAACACTGTCGTTTTTTTTTTCTGGAAGAAATTTTGAGTTTCAATATCTCAGTTCTGGAAGGGTCTAGAGCCTCCATTTTTGCACTCAGGTCTAAGTGTCATGGCCCTCTATCAGAATCCAGAGTTTTGAGAAGAATGGGGAAACTTAATTTTTTGCCAAAAAAATAAAAAAAACATAAGGGGTAACACGGTCATTTTTTTTTTCTGGACAAAATTTTGAGTTTCAATATCTCAGCTCTGGAAGGGTCTAGAGCCTCCATTTTTGCACTCAGGTCTAAGTGTCATGGCCCTCTATCAGAATCCAGAGTTTTGAGAAGAATGGGGAAACTTAATTTTTTGCCAAAAAAAAATAAAAAAAACATAAGGGGTAACACTGTCGTTTTTTTTTTTTCCGGACAAAATTTTGAGTTTCAATATCTCAGCTCTGGAAGGATCTAGAGCCTCCATTTTTGCACTCAGGTCTAAGTGTCACGGCCCTCTATCAGAATCGAGAGTTTTGAGAAGATTGGGGAAACTTAATTTTTTGCCAAAAAAAAAATAAAAAACATAAGGGGTAACACTGTCATTTTTTTTCTGGACAAAATTTTGAGTTTCAATATCTCAGCTCTGGAAGGGTCTAGCGCCTCGATTTTTGCACTCAGGTCTAAGTGTCACGGCCCTCTATCAGAATCCAGAGTTTTGAGAAGATTGGGGAAACTTAATTTTTTTGCCAAAAAAATAAAAAAAAAAACATAAGGGGTAACACTGTCGTTTTTTTTTTTTTCTGGACAAAATTTTGAGTTTCATTATCTCAGCTCTGGAAGTGTCTAGAGCCTCCATTTTTGCACTCAGGTCTAAATGTCACGGCCCTCTATCAGAATCCAGAGTTTTGAGAAGATTGGGGAAACTTAATTTTTTTGCCAAAAAAATAAAAAAAAAAACATAAGGGGTAACACTGTCGTTTTTTTTTCTGGACAAAATTTTGAGTTTCAATATCTCAGCTCTGAAAGGGTCTAGCGCCTCCATTTTTGCACTCAGGTCTATGTGTCATGGCCCTCTATCAGAATCCAGAGTTTTGAGAAGAATGGGGAAACTTAATTTTTTGCCAAAAAAAATAAAAAACATAAGGGGTAACACTGTCATTTTTTTTTTTCTGGACAAAATTTTGAGTTTCAATATCTCAGCTCTGGAATGGTCTAGAGCCTCCATTTTTGCACTCAGGTCTAAGTGTCACGGCCCTCTATCAGAATCCAGAGTTTTGAGAAGAATGGGGAAACTCAATTTTTTGCCAAAAAAATAAAAAAACATAAGGGGTAACACTGTTGTTGTTTTTTTCTGGACAAAATTTTGAGTTTCAATATCTCAGCTCTGGAATGGTCTAGAGTCTCAATTTTTGCACTCAGGTCTAAGTGTCACGGCCCTCTATCAGAATCCAGAGTTTTGAGAAGAATGGGGAAACTTAATTTTTTGCCAAAAAAAAAAAAAAACATAAGGGGTAACACTGTCGTTTTTTTTTTTCTGGACAAAATGTTTAGTTTCAATATCTCAGCTCTGAAAGGGTCTAGAGCCTCCATTTTTGCACTCAGGTCTAAGTGTCACGGCCCTCTATCAGAATCCAGAGTTTTGAGAAGAATGGGGAAACTTAATTTTTTGCCAAAAAAAAAAAAAACATAAGGGGTAACACTGTCATTTTTTTTTTTCTGGACAAAATTTTGAGTTTCAATATCTCATCTCTGGAAGGGTCTAGAGCCTCCATTTTTGCACTCAGGTCTAAGTTCACGGCCCTCTATCAGAATCCAGAGTTTTGAGAAAAATGGGGAAACTTAATTTTTTGCCAAAAAAATAAAAAAAAACATAAGGGGTAACACTGTCGTTTTTTTTTCTGGAAGAAATTTTGAGTTTCATTATCTCAGCTCTGGAAGGGTCTAGAGCCTCCATTTTTGCACTCAGGTCTAAGTGTCACGGCCCTCTACCAGAATCCAGAGTTTTGAGAAGATTGGGAAACTTAATGTTTTGCCAAAAAAATAAAAAAACATAAGGGGTAACACTGTCGTTTTTTTTTTTTCTGGACAAAATTTTGAGTTTCATTATCTCAGCTCTGGAAGGGTCTAGAGCCTCCATTTTTGCACTCAGGTCTAAGTGTCACGGCCCTCTATCAGAATCCAGAGTTTTGAGAAGAATGGGGAAACTTAATTTTTTGCCAAAAAAATAAAAAAACATAAGGGGTAACACTGTCGTTTTTTTTTTTTCTGGACAAAATTTTGAGTTTCAATATCTCAGTTCTGGAAGGGTCTAGAGCCTCCATTTTTGCACTAAGGTCTATGTGTCACGGCCCTCTATCAGAATCCAGAGTTTTGAGAAGATTGGGGAAACTTAATTTTTTGCCAAAAAAATAAAAAAAAAATAAGGGGTAACACTGTTGTTTTTTTTCTGGACAAAATTTTGAGTTTCAATATCTCAGCTCTGGAAGGGTCTACTACAGCCTCCATTTTTGCACTCAGGTCTAAGTGTCACGGCCCTCTATCAGAATCCAGAGTTTTGAAAAGAATGGGGAAACTTAATTTTTTGCCAAAAAAATATAAAAACATAAGGGGTAACACTGTCGTTTTTTTTTTTCTGGACAAAATTTTGAGTTTCAATATCTCAGTTCTGGAAGGGTCTAGAGCCTCCATTTTTGCACTCAGGTCTAAGTGTCACGGCCCTCTATCAGAATCCAGAGTTTTGAGAAGAATGGGGAAACTTAATTTTTTGCCAAAAAATAAAAAAAAACATAAGGGGTAACACTGTCGTTTTTTTTTTTTTTTTTTTTTTTTCTGGACAAAATTTTGAGTTTCAATATCTCAGCTCTGGAAGGGTCTAGAGCCTCCATTTTTGCACTCAGGTCTAAGTGTCACGGCCCTCTATCAGAATCCAGAGTTTTGAGAAGAATGGGGAAACTCAATTTTTTGCCAAAAAAATAAAAAAACATAAGGGGTAACACTGTTGTTGTTTTTTTCTGGACAAAATTTTGAGTTTCAATATCTCAGCTCTGGAATGGTCTAGAGTCTCAATTTTTGCACTCAGGTCTAAGTGTCACGGCCCTCTATCAGAATCCAGAGTTTTGAGAAGAATGGGGAAACTTAATTTTTTGCCAAAAAAATAAAAAAAACATAAGGGGTAACACTGTCATTTTTTTTTTTCTGGACAAAATTTTGAGTTTCAATATCTCATCTCTGGAAGGGTCTAGAGCCTCCATTTTTGCACTCAGGTCTAAGTTCACGGCCCTCTATCAGAATCCAGAGTTTTGAGAAGATTGGGGAAACTTAATTTTTTGCCAAAAAAATAAAAAAAACATAAGGGGTAACACTGTCGTTTTTTTTTCTGGAAGAAATTTTGAGTTTCATTATCTCAGCTCTGGAAGGGTCTAGAGCCTCCATTTTTGCACTCAGGTCTAAGTGTCACGGCCCTCTATCAGAATCCAGAGTTTTGAGAAGATTGGGAAACTTAATGTTTTGCCAAAAAAATAAAAAAACATAAGGGGTAACACTGTCGTTTTTTTTTTTTCTGGACAAAATTTTGAGTATCAATATCTCAGCTCTGGAAGGGTCTAGAGCCTCCATTTTTGCACTCAGGTCTAAGTGTCATGGCCCTCTATCAGAATCCAGAGTTTTGAGAAGATTGGGGAAACTTAATTTTTTGCCAAAAAAATAAAAAAACATAAGGGGTAACACTGTCGTTTTTTTTTTTTTTCTGGACAAAATTTTGAGTTTCATTATCTCAGCTCTGGAAGGGTCTAGAGCCTCCATTTTTGCACTCAGGTCTAAGTGTCACGGCCCTCTATCAGAATCCAGAGTTTTGAGAAGAATGGGGAAACTTAATTTTTTGCCAAAAAAATAAAAAAACATAAGGGGTAACACTGTCGTTTTTTTTTTTTTTCTGGACAAAATTTTGAGTTTCAATATCTCAGTTCTGGAAGGGTCTAGAGCCTCCATTTTTGCACTCAGGTCTATGTGTCACGGCCCTCTATCAGAATCCAGAGTTTTGAGAAGATTGGGGAAACTTAATTTTTTGCCAAAAAAATAAAAAAAAAATAAGGGGTAACACTGTTGTTTTTTTTCTGGACAAAATTTTGAGTTTCAATATCTCAGCTCTGGAAGGGTCTACTACAGCCTCCATTTTTGCACTCAGGTCTAAGTGTCACGGCCCTCTATCAGAATCCAGAGTTTTGAAAAGAATGGGGAAACTTAATTTTTTGCCAAAAAAATATAAAAACATAAGGGGTAACACTGTCGTTTTTTTTTTTTCTGGACAAAATTTTGAGTTTCAATATCTCAGTTCTGGAAGGGTCTAGAGCCTCCATTTTTGCACTCAGGTCTAAGTGTCACGGCCCTCTATCAGAATCCAGAGTTTTGAGAAGAATGGGGAAACTTAATTTTTTGCCAAAAAATAAAAAAAAAACATAAGGGGTAACACTGTCGTTTTTTTTTTTTTTTTTTTTTTTTCTGGACAAAATTTTGAGTTTCAATATCTCAGCTCTGGAAGGGTCTAGAGCCTCCATTTTTGCACTCAGGTCTAAGTGTCACGGCCCTCTATCAGAATCCAGAGTTTTGAGAAGAATGGGGAAACTTAATTTTTTGCCAAAAAAAATAAAAAAACATAAGGGGTAACACTGTCGTTTTTTTTCTGGACAAAATTTTGAGTTTCATTATCTCAGCTCTGGAATGGTCTAGAGCCTCCATTTTTGCACTCAGGTCTAAGTGTCACGGCCCTCTATCAGAATCGAGAGTTTTGAGAAGAATGGGGAAACTTAATTTTTTGCTAAAAAAATTAAAAAACATAAGGGGTAACACTGTCGTTTTTTTTCTGGACAAAATTTTGAGTTTCAATATCTCAGCTCTGGAAGGGTCTAGAGCCTCCATTTTTGCACTCAGGTCTAAGTGTCACGGCCCTCTATCAGAATCCAGAGTTTTGAGAAAAATGGGGAAACTTAATTTTTTGCCAAAAAAATAAAAAAACATAAGGGGTAACACTGTCGTTTTTTTTTTCTGGACAAAATTTTGAGTTTCAATATCTCAGCTCTGGAAGGATCTGAGCCTCCATTTTTGCACTCAGGTCTAAGTGTCACAGCCCTCTATCAAAATCCAGAGTTTAGAGAAGATTGGGGAAACTTAATTTTTCGCCCCAAAAAAAAACATAAGGGGTAACGCTGTCGTTTCTTTTTTCTGGTCGAAATTTTGAGTTTCGATATCTCAGCTCTGGAAGGGTCTAGAGGCTCCATTTTTGCACTCAGGTCAAAGTCTCATGGCCCTCTATCTGAATCCATAGTTTTGAGAAGATTGGGGAAACTTAATCTTTCACCCCCAAAAAAACGACAGTGGGGCTCGATAGCCTTAGTGAAACCAGTTGGCGTGTATGTTTGGGTTGCGGAGCGTTTGTGGTTCTCTAACACCTACTCCTGTATAATGGAAATCATTATGAACATCAGCTATGCTAATTATGTCTCATCTGCCTTTCTGCTGTTATCTCGGGACGCTTGTCCCGAGAAAAATGGCGTTCATCAGGTCGCTGTTCATCCAGCCTCTCATGGAGACTTCAGATGCCCCAACACCTGTGAAGAGACGACTCAACACTGGCGATATATTATGCCCTTAATATTACATGAATAACTAAATGTATTTTGTCCATGTACTTTTCTGATATGCACTTTCTGTAAAGCTGCTTTGAAACAAAATGTTTGTTTTCAAAATGCATGTTTTTTATATTCAATCGCCTGATGGAGTTTTGGTTCCTTGCAATTGTCAACCCGGTCTCATCCCAATTCGTCATATAACTGACGTTTTGGGACGTCTTTTGACCATTCGTCAATATACGACTTTTTAGGCCCCCCTTAAACGTCGGTAGATGAGGTTATGGGATCCTAACTCTACCCCATACCTAAACCTAACCCTAAACCCAACTCGTCACCTAACTGACGTTAAAGGTAAACCGTCAGTTGTATGACGACCCGGGATCGTCATCTACCGACGTTTAAGGGGGCCCTAAAAAGTCGTATATTGACGAATGGTCAAAAGACGTCCCAAAACGTCAGTTATATGACGAATTGGGATGAGACTGTGTTACAATTGTTGCCTTGCTTTTGGCTTGCTAGTCGGGGACATTATTATTCAAAAATATTATTGATCTGTGTTGTATTACTTTCATGTTATCACTGTGAAGGTGCTTTGATACAATTTGTATTGTACAAATCTACAATATAATCTATAATATCTATATGTATAACAAAAGCTATAATATCTATATCTATAATATTGCGTTCGTCAGGTCCAGTTCTGTATCCAGCTTCTCATGGAGACTTCAGATGCCCCAACGCCTGCGATGAGAAGACAAATGCCGGCAATATTACATGATTAACAAAATGTATTACTTCCATGTACCTTTCTGATATGCACTTTCTGTAAAGCTGCTTTGAAAGAATATGTATGTTAGCCAGAGGAGAACAGGCCCCTGACTGAGCCTGGGTTCTCGCTTGATGGAGTTTTGGTTCCTTGCCACTGTTGCCTTGCTTTTGGCTTATTATTTATCTGTGTTGTACTACTTTCATGTAATCAGTGTGAAGCTGCTTTGATACAATCTGTATTGTACACATCTATAATCCGGTGTCAGTGTCTATAATTTCTACATCTATAATCAACTCTATAATATTTACATAAATAATCTAGTGTAAGGATCTATATATGTACATCTATAATCAACTCTATAATATTTACATTTATAATCTAGTGTCAGTGTCAATAATGTCTATACAATATCTAATATATACATCTATAATCTAGTGTTAGAATCTACAATATCTACATCTATAATACAATCTATAATGTGTACATCTATAATAGATTTATAATATCTATATCTAATCAACTCTATAATGCCAACATTTATAATCCAGTGGCAAATCTATAATACCTACATCTATGATAAAATATATAAGTTATTTCTATGATTTAGTTGCAGAATCTACAGTGTCTAGTGTCTAGTTCAGAAAATTTGGAAAAAAATTAAAAAATAAAATATAATAGATAAATACTAAAAGAAACAACATTATAAAAATTACAAAATACAAAAAAACCATTATAAAAATACTTTAATTTTTACAGCTTTTTTTAACTTTATTTTTACAAAAATAACATTTCACCTCTCAGATGTCTTCCTGGCTCCAAGATCCTGAAACCATCAGAACTTTTCCCTCCACATGAACAGCCATAGCTGGAGAAAACTGCAGACACCTGAAAAATAGAAGAATAGCCACATGTCAAACAGCACACTAGCAGCAACTACATTCTCACTGGGACAAATGCTGTAGACCAGAATCTGCACTGCTGGAGTCATAGATACTCACCGACAACTGGAACGTCACAGAGCCACAGCTGGAGAAAACTGCAGAGACACCTGAAAAATAGCCACATGTCAATTCTCACTGGGAAGAATGCTGTAGACCAGAATCTCAAGTCACGTAGATCTGCTAGGAATGATCAAGGTTAGGAAAGGGAACCAATTTGAACGCTTCAGCGATAAGGGATGACATTTTGCTTACCTTTCCATTAAGCATAGATTCAGGTTTAAAATAGAGTCTTTGGGTCAATGAAGTCACCATTACATCTGCCAGAGAAAATCCAAACAGTGGAGAATATCAACTTTGTGGCTTAAAGTGGATGTCTTGTAAAGATCATAAAGAGTATATATGGAGCTCACCTGTTCCCTCCTCAGTAAAACACTGACGCATCAACAGTAAGAGAGGCACAGCTCGTGGCATTCACCTGGTAGGAGAACATAGATAGACAATTAAGTCAAGCACAGGCATAAGGAACACCCTCAGCAGTAAGGAGTCACACACCTTTGCAGTTTCAGTCTGGCACTGTCTGGTCAAATTATGGATCACAGCACACTTCCACTAAGGCTTGACCAGGTACAGGTTGGCCATGTGTATATCTGTGGAACTGACAAACCACTTTGTCTGTGGAACTTTTTTGTAGAATAAATAAAAGATCACATACAGTATTATACCTATTTGACTCCCTTTTTCACCTCAACCCTACCATCCTGTGCTAGGCCCATGGCCAGGCTAGTTAAGAGGTAAACATTTAGGGTAACACTTTAGTCCACTTTAGACATTCTACCGACTATAAGTAACTTTTCAACTACATGTCAACTAACTGTCATTAGAGTATTAGTAGACTGTCTGCTTAATATCTGCTAACACTTTCTTTTGTTGGTCCCCCAACTGACATTCAACTGACTATAAGTAACTTGTCTATCCTTTGTCAGCACCAAATCTCCTGGCCCGATGCTGTGCAGGGCCGTCTCAATATGACCTCAAAATTAACATTAACAAAAATTATTCCTTAAACATTAGAAAGGAAGGCAATTTCAAACTCCATACATGAAAGTACATTTTATTTAGCAAAAGGAATTCAAACCATTAACATGCATCACTGTCATTACCTTTTGAGAATGTAACAAAAGTGTCACAATATCTAGACATTTTAGAAAAGTGCAATACATTAAAACATTTCAGAAGTTTTTACACCGTTCATGCCAGCATTATAACAGACATCTGTATACATTAGAATGTAACTTAGTCACAACAAATGAAAAGGACTGATAAGGTGTAGAAAACTACTGTAGTGCATCCAGAGATGCAGGGAAAACTCTTTAACAAGTAAACATTTTTTTTAAACAGAAATCTGGGCCATCTTTTAGTAATGCAATCCCAGTAAATAAGAAGTGAACACATTGTATTCTTGAAAATTTCGAAATTTGAGATAAATATTACAATAGACAGTAATAATATTAGTCACAAGTGAAATCAAATACAATAAACAGTCTCTTGTGTATCCAGAAAATCTCTTAATCAGTAAAAAATAAAAAAATAAAAATCTGCGTGCTAGTGTCTTTGAATCATCCAAGCCCAGTAAGACTTTTTGGATAAAGTTAAAATGAGTAGTTCACTTAAAAAAAAATAATAACTTTTTCTGATAATTTACTCACCCACATGTCATCCAAGATGTCCATGTCTTTCTTTCTTCAGTCAAAAAGAAATTAAGGTTTTTGATGAAAACATTCCAGGATTTTCTCCATATAATGGACTTCAATGGGAACCAAACGGTTCAAGGTCCAAATGAGAGTTTCAGTGCAGCTTCAAAGGGCTTTAAACGACACCAGACGATGAATAAGGGTCTTATCTAGTGAAACGATCGCTCATTTAAAAAATAAATAAATAAAGAACTGTACGTTTTATAAGCACAAATGCTCACATTGCTCTGTTCTGTGATGCGTGTTCATGTGACATCAGGTCACAAATGAACGTCACTAATGAGCATCGCAGAAAAGAGCAAGGCAACCATTTGTACTAATAAAACTTAAAACTTTATTTTATTGTTCTTAAATGAGCGATCGTTTCACTGCACAAGACCCCTATTCATTGTCTGGTGTCTTTTAAAGCCCTTTAAAGCTGCACTGAAACTCTCATTTGGACCTTGAACCATTTGGACCCCATTGAAGTGGAGACAAATCCTGGAATGTTTTCATCAAAATCCTTAATTTCTTTTTAACTGAAGAAAGAAAGACGTGGACATCTTGGATGACATGGGGGTGAGTAAATTATCCGCAAATTTTTTTTTTTTTTTTAAAGTGAACTACTCCTTTAAATGTGTGTGTGTCAGCTCTTTGGGGTATTTAAGATGTAATGCATATATCAAACATCAAAAGAAAAGCATCAGCCAACCTGGAAATGTCCCTTAGAACAATGTCACCTTCCAGCACAATAGCAATCCCAGCGGGGTCAAACTGAACAGTGGAAGTCGAGTCTCCATTCACCATGCTGACAAGAGCTACAGAATCTGCAATGTCTGGCTCATCCACCTCTTCAGTCTGAAAATCATGAGAACTTGATGAGCATAATCAGATAAATAACATTAAAATTCAAATGAGATGTATAAAAACCTACATTCCACATCTTGAAAAACAGGGTCATCTTCGTGCAAGTAGACAGGTAGGGCTTGTCTATGTCTATTGTCAATATCGTAGAGATCCTGGAAAAACACAGAACTGTCTTAGTGGTGAAAGAGAAAAGAAAAAAATAAAGATAAAAGTACAGATGAAAGAGGGGAAGAAATTTGAAGCAAAAAAAGTTCAAAGCTAGTTTTAAACTATTAACAGATAAAATACTTGTGCACATTAACCAATTAACTTGTACTATAACTGTAATTAACAACATTTACCATAAGATCAACAGCACTAAAGATGCATCTCAGTGCTTCAGCAGCTTAACAGCAATTAGTTGAGGAGTCCGGTTGTCCACTTCTGCATAGAACTTGTTTTCAAGCTGATATTAATAATTCTGTGGAATTCACCAAATAACAAAAAAAAAAGTTAAACAACAACAAAACAAAAGAAACAGACACGCATAAAAACACAAAAAAATGGAAACTAACAGACAGCAACTGAGAAAATTACCTGAGATTCCTACAAAGTCCTTCACTGGTTGTGATGGGTTATCTTCAACGATCTGTTTGCGATGCAGCGTAAATGGACTTTGCATGAGTTTTGGGGCATCAGCCCAAGACTTCTTTCTGTCTTGGAGCAACAAAGATTGAAAACAGTTGAAGTGTCTAAGCTTTCAGCAGCTCTCTCTCTTTTTGGAAAACTTGGTAAGTAGTTTACCTCAGCTGGACAAGCTCTTTTGATGTTGGAGTGGAGACTCTCTGGATTATTTTGGCTTCTTTGGCTTCCACAAGTTAACAGCCACCTCTTCACAGCCAGATCTGCTGAGTTTCGTACGATAGTTGCCCATCTTAATCACATAACCTGCATTTCCAATCCATCACTTAAATCCAAATCATTAAAATGACAAGGGATGAGAAAACCCTGAGTTTTGCCAACCTCTAAAATCAGTTTTAAAATGCTGCATACTTTTAGTATTTTCACCCCAAAATTCCAAATTGTAATTATAGTCACATATGCTCTGGTCTCATAGAGAATAAAAACACATTAATAGTGAGGCAGAGACATGTCAAAATCATACAACAATTTCAGAATTTGGAAAATTTGGCTTCGATTACAGCCAATTTAATTCTAAGTAGCGTTATTAGTTTAAAAAAACAAGTAAGATTAAATGAAAGTGGTTTTAATCTTGATATTGTTTCAATTTAGGTTCTGTAACCATAAAACTTCAATACGAGCAACTGCGATAACCAACAGTGCCACAAATTATTATCCGTGCGATGCGATTGCGTACATCAACTCATTCCCGTTTAAATTTAGTTAAATCAATCCATAAATAACATCGCAACATGTATGTTAGGCCTAAAGTGTGCCTGATCATTTTAGTAACGTTAGGTCTATCAGCTGCACTGAAACTCTCATTTGGATCTTGAACCATTTGGACCCCACTGAAGTGCATTATATGGAGACAAATCCTGGAATGTTTTCATCAAAATCCTTAATTTCTTTTCGACTGAAGAAAGAAAGACGTAAACATCTTGGATGACATGGGGGTGAGTAAATTATCCGCAAAAGTTTCTTTTTAAAAGTGAACTACTCCTTTAAATGTGTGTGTCAGCTCTTTGGGGTATTTAAGATGTAATGCATATATCAAACATCAAAAGAAGAGCATCAGCCAGGGTTCCTACACAATTTCCATTTCAAAATTCCATACTTTTCCAGACTCAAATTTCCGGACCATTTCCAGATTTTTCCGACCATATTTTTAGCTGAACTGAACAGCTTCGGAGTTGTTGGAATGGTTATATGAGTTCTTTCTGGTTGAATGGTGGTCGTCTCACCCCCCAGCATTCATTTCATTCGTTTGTTAAATAAGAGGCAAATAATAAATCTGCTTTTGAAATCAAGTGACCAAAGTGCTCGTAGCCGCTGCCATCAGTGGCACGGATACAGTGTTCTGTTCTGACTTGCACAGCCTCCACACAGACGCATGCTTCAATCCATTGCAGAGAGACTCTCTATATTTGTTACACAAAACCTAATGCACAAAAAAAGTGTCCCTGCTTGACATACAACCACCAATAAAACAATCGGTTTTGATGAGAGAGAAAAAAACTATACAACTCTGATTAGAACCAAGAACTTCTGACACTCTTGGCAAAAGTTCTGCCACTGAACCATTAGTACATGGGGATATGAGTTGGATGTATTTATTCACATGAAAAATTCTCACCACTCACAACATATTTTAGATCTTTTAGATATTTTAGATTGGCAGAACTCGCTGGCAGCCTAATCCAAACGCCGTGAAAAAAACGATTGCATATTACATACATTTAGAAATGATTAATTTTATATTAAGGAAACGAAATAGGTACAATAGTCTGGAAACATCAATATTTTTCCATGATCTTAATTTATTTTTCCATACTTTTCCAGACCTGGAAATTACTCAAATTAGATTCCATACTTTTCCAAAACTGCGTAGGAACCCTGTGTATTGGTTTAGAAAGTTTAAACAAATTTTGGAAAAAGGGTTTTTTTAAAGAAAATTTCTACCTACACCACCTTTAAATCAATTATACTGCATATATTTATACGACTGATTCTTGTTGATTAAAGGGTTAAAGATATGCTACAAACACATTTGCTTGCAATTTTGCATGATTCATGCTCTTATTTTGTCTCAAGAATGCATTTTGAATGGGGCACTACACTACTACTAATTTTAAATAGCTAAATGCAGAATACACTTTACGCACTGTGAAAATTGTGTTTTGGAAAACTCTAACTCTAAAATGCATGCAAACACAAAGACACAGCTCTTAAATACTTTAACTACAAAATACGATTTGATATGTACTTTATTTATTTAGAAACAAGGCAGAACAGCATTCTACAATCTTTCAGACACTCCCAGATTCATTGGTCTCCAAGAAAACATTTTCTCTCATTTCTTGTATTAGTTTAACTGTCCTGTTCTAGTATTAGGATTCACAAATATAACAACTCATGACAATATAACTCAACTTTCAAGTATAGTTGTTACTGATATTATATATATATATATATATATATATATATATATATATATATATATATATATATATATATATATATATAAACATTGGAACAAAATTTAAATTACAAACTTTCAAACAAACTTGTAGAACTTGCAATTTATAGTTCAAATTTCTCAGCCATTTGAGCAGAGTGCATACAAGTAAACTCATCCCAGTCTACGGTTTGCAAGCCAGGACACTAAACCGGAAAACAGCAACACTGCAAGATAGCCGAGGAAGCTTCAAATAGGAACAACATTTCTCAACGCTCAAGCTAGAAAATGAATTGGTGCTTCGGAAGAAGGGACTTAGAGGACGGAGAACTGAATGCCGTGTTTGTTGAGGCGGTCGATGAGAGTGGTCTTGGCGAATGTCGCTCCTGGAGTGTACACGCCACCACTGTGGAGAGTAAACCCAATATCATACATTCAGGACGTAACACTTAATAATACCAACTGCTTATTTAGGTTTAGTTTTGAGAATATATGACAGTGACTGGATAAGTTGGCAGAACCCACGTTTTTGGAAGACAATCTGATTCATTCAACATGGTAATGGCTGCTTGAACCATAGCGATTGGTGTGGCGACATATCCTGCCTCTGGAAAACACCACAAAAAACAGGGATATGAGAAATATACAGATGCAGCTTTTCATGTACACTAACATGAGGCTGATGCTAATGCTAATGCTAATGTGCATACCCGGTCCTTTGACCACAGTGCGGATCTTGCCGTTGGGTTTGCCCTCGGTGAGGTCCTGATCTTCAGTGTAACCCTCTCCAGAAAACACGATACGGAAAGAGGAGCCCTCCATCTGCAGACATGACATTTAAAGCTTGAAGCTGTCCATGTAATCATTAAGATTATAGCCGACAGACTAGATGAAGATATGGGTGTAAAACCTGTTTTCTAGTTGGACCCTCTTTGGAGAAGTAGCCAAATGAGAAAAACTCTGGAAACTGCAGACAAAGTATATAATTGATTAGAAAACACAAGATCTGCAATGTAGTCATCCAATTAAATGCAATACTTCAGCAATATATGGCTTTCACAAAATGATGGTTAACCTTAATAAGGAGATTTCTGCCAAAGCTGAACTTTACAAGGAACCAGAACATCAATCCCCCGAAAACAAGCTTAAAAATGTTGGAAATACCGCCGACACCGACATAAGCCCCATATTGAACCTGTAAAAAATATGTTGGTACAAACAATATTTGTAATTTGTATTTGTTTCAATGAATGAAAACAATGAAATATTTAATACGTTTTATAACTTACCGGTGTCTCATTGAGTTCTTCATGCAAGTAGCGCTGGGTCCTTTTCACCACTGATGGGTCCGAACCCATGAAGGGAAGTGCATATTGCTGTACGTCCTTACTATAAAACAGCGCACCCCTGTAGAGATAGAAATTCTGTTCTTGTTGATAACAGACCCATTTGTGTCCGTTTGATGAACGACATTGTGCTGATACTCAACCATAACAGGCCAATAATAAACAGGGCATTAGCACTACCATTAAAAAAATTTGGGGTCAGTAAGATGTTTTTTTTTATTAAATGTACAATATGCAAGATCGTTTCGCCACCAGGGGTGGCTAACCTCTTACAATATTCCGCATTAAGTGGAATTATGGATCTTGTCGTCAAGTTGACGGGTCTTTTCTGGATGAGTGAATACATTGATATTTTTAACATGACTGTGTTATGAAGCAGGGCGCGATAGCTAGACGTATCCCAGCGCCACACGCAACGCGAGTCCCGCGGATATAAAGGAATAAGGACATTTAATTCTACCGAACTACACGCTGAATTACTCACACAGGTCAGTTTATTAGAGGAATTAAACTTGAGGTAACGCAGCGCTGCTTCACTTGCTCTAACGGTTTCACTATCACACTCAACGGCATTTGTGTGTGTTGAATGTTGTTAGTTAGGTTGTTTGTTGGCTGTATAAGACTAAGCATTAGAGAATAACATACAGATCATAGTCTAACTTTTCATCATGTTGAACTATATAACATTGATTAGTTTTATATACATTGATTTGCTCAAGTAACATGCAACACTCGCGTCTTTAAGTCGAAGACGTGGAAATCTCGGCATCTCGAAAGATGTTGATCTTCGTTCTAGTGCTCTTTTTGTCCCAAAGTCGGCTTGCCATAGTCCATAATGTTTGAACAAAACCCCGCTAGGGATACTCACGCTGTTCAGCACGCATAACGGGCATAACCGACCTAGTTGTCCACGTCTGTCGCCATGGTTACTATTGCAGTACGAGGTCAAACCTGGCAGAAACCGGGGGTAACGCGGATATGACATTGACTCACACGCCCTGTTTCCCTGGTTTAAAAATCACAATTTTCTCACGATTTTCAAATAGTTGGAAACATTTGGGATATTGTGAGTAATCAACTAAACAAAATATATAACATTGGCCTAGTGGTTTTTGGATATTTTACTGCAAAAATCCTGCATATTGTACCTTTAATAGGTTTTATTCAGAAAAGGATGCATTAAGTCAATCAAAAGTTTCAGTAAATAAATTTATAATGTAACAAAAGATTTCTATTTCAACTAAATCCTGAAAAACAAATTATATACTATATACTCATAAATATTAACCAGCACAACTGTGTTTTCCACATCATCATCATGACACTGAACATCATTTAACACTGAAGACTGGAGTAATGGCTGCTGAAAATGTAGCTTCCTCACGGGAATAGATTACATTTTAAACCATATTAAAAGTAAAAGACAGTTATTTTAAATAGTAATATTTCATTTTTTTACTGTTTTAACTGTATTTTTGATCAAACAAATGCAGCCTTGGAAAGCAATGACCAATCCCAAACTTTTGAACGGTAATGCACCTGCAGAGGTCTTAAAGGTACAGTGACATAAACAGGCTGTTTTTATTCTGGGGTCGAAAATAATATAAATTACAATCAAGCAGACCCAGACAGCAACATAGCGTCGGCCCAGATCCGGCCCACATCTGGTACACGTGGAATCCATATTGGAACATGTGGTTTCCACGTGTACCAGATGTGGGCCGGATCTGGGCCGACACTATGTTGCTGTCTGCATCTGCTTGTTGTTGTACACACCTCCTTTTAATTTTCGCCCCAACCACAGGAAGAGGCTTGTGACCAAACTTCTTCCTAAGGCTTCGCAACTTGGGGCCATCAGCTAAGCCATAGATGGCCGACTGCCAGGTGCCATCATGGAGGCTGCCTCCCTACGGACACACGAGAATGTGGGTCAGCTGAGACTTAAACACAAAGGCCTTTTAAAAAGCAGACTATTCCAATGTTTAACACTTAATATTTTTTTTAAAGATTAAAATTTATAAACACCAACCTCAGGTCCTGCATTTGCAGTCAAAAAGCTCTCAATAGCTGTTAATGTCCCTGGTAATGAAAACAACAGCATATATAACTAAAATATAGAAGTATTTGAAAATGTTATATAATTTGTTATAGTTTAATATAATATAATTTAACATGCTATGACGCAATAATTACATAACAAACACACCTTTAAACTGGTCCCTGGTGTAAATGACGCCCATGTCTGCAGGAATGGAGTCAAAACCGCAGCTTCCCACAACGTAGACGCCCTTTTCAGCAGCCTGGCCATGGTAGTTTAGCTGCATACTCTCCAGGAACTAAAGAAAATACAATGAATTTTGACATTGCACTCAAAGTAAAATGTTGTTTCAGTCAACAGGAAAATAAAATAGACCCAACGTGCTTGATACCCATCTTTGGTCTTACAATTCATCATGTTATTACCAAAAATATGTCTTTATTATCTTTCATCAAAATAACTTTCTTCACCTCTGAAGCAAAATTACTTTTTTCGGCTGAAGCCATCAAACCCAATTATTCTCGTTGCATATTATGTTTCATTGAGGAATAAATCACATTATGGAAGTAACACGGGTTGAGAATGCTTGACCTTAATATTGTTATGATCAAAACAAGTTTATGGATTTATTGTAAATGTGATAATGATATAAGAACAAAGTCTCAGGAAAAGCACCTGTGGTTCTCCGGAGATATCGATGCAGTGTGCTCCATTCTCCACGCAAGTTTTGACCACAGGTTCACCAAAAAATCGATACTGTAGAAAAACATTAAAAAAAAAGTTATGAGTAAATATCAGTATATACAGTGTATATATATATGTATATATATATATATATATATATATATATATGTATGTATATACACACATATCCATATATATACATAGTACACAGTATAAATATTTAAGTAACAATTGACGACGGGCCGTTGAATTATTAGAAAAATATTACAATGGTTTCGGAAGGATCATGTGACAATGAAGACTGGAGTAATGATGCTGAAAATTCAGCTTTGCATCACATGAATAAATTATATTTTAATTGAAACAGAAAAACATTATTTTAAATTTTAAATATATTTCACAATAATACAGTTTTCATTTTTTTTTTCAAATAGATGCAGGTTTTGTGAGCATAAGAAACTTAGAGATACCAAACTTTTGAAAAGTAGTGTAAATTAACATTTATTTTATACAATAGGTATACCATTGTCTAAAAATATACTAAAGAAAAAAACAAACCAAAACAATGATCATTAGACATCCTTACCTTTTTTTAGACAAATGTATTTAAAGAAAACTGAGGGAGATCATCTGAGGTTCAATGTACAAACGTTTTATCTCTTTTTAAAGAACGGTATTGCAAAACCGCACATAGTGTCTCACTAAGGGTGTGTTATCAGTAATCAATCTGATGTAGCAATCTGGGTAAACATGAGGCCCTTAAAAAATTCAATAAGTAATTTATCAATAGCTCGATGTCTGACGCCCAATCATATATAATGCTGCCCATAGATAAGTGATTCTGTGTCCTCCAGTCAGCGTACTTACAGGCCCCACACAGCTGAGCACAATGACTCCCTGTTTGCACATGGCAGCCAATGAGTCGGCATCGCTGACATCCGCGATGAGCACATCCACCTCAGACTTCAACTCCGGCTTACCTGAGAACAAACATTTAAAACATGACATACACTGTAATTATGCAAAGAATGCTGGGTTATACGTCATATTTAATGCAAATTGACAATAAATTATTCGTGTTTATGGTACAATGTAGATGCAAAACAGCCTAGGATGTAAAGTTACTTTGACCATAAAAATCCTTAACCGTGTCGTTATTCAGTGTCCAGTCAGCCTACATTCATTCTTCGTAAAATCTAAATATAACTCTGAGCAATTGTTTGGTTTGAGCCAAAGCTACATGATTAAAGCCATGGAATATGTCACTGGAATATAATTTTCCATCAGCTGTTCAGGATTAAATAAACCATCCCAAAAGACCACCATGACCAAAGAGTCTATTGTCCAACAAAATGCATGCATATTATCCAAGCTAAACAAGAAGGAATTTATTTGTCAAAGCAAAATATTTTCACTTTAAAAATCAGTTCACTGGTGAATACCACGTTGGGGGTCAAAGTCAAGTCCAACCCAATATAGTTGTGTCATTGAAACCCTTCTAACACTTTGACATCTTTGCCAAGTAAGAAAAAAAAAAACATCTTTGCCAAGCTTGCTGTGCTTACAGTCAAGAATGTTTCCTCTTGTACTTCTGCTAAATGGATAACAGAATTTAGATGCAGATTTTGTTACTGCGGATATTCTCGCTAACTCAATCTGCTCAACAATTCTGTACATTTTTACAAAAAAAAATAAATAAATAAATAAAACAAAAACAAAAAAACCCAGAATTTTCTAATAGTATTATTGATATGCTATTATAGTATTTATATATTTTTATATTATATTTCAGTTATTTTAATTGTAGCTATTTAGTTGCTTTTCTCATTGAAATCGTTTAATAAATTAGTTTTTTTTTATTTATTACCATTTATTTACTTAGTTTTTTAGAACTAGTGTTGGGTAAATATAAAATTTATACAAATCAATGCATTCACAGCTCAAAATAAATAAATAAAATAACAATTAGCCTTTCTTTGACTCTTGCACCATCTATTGGAAAAAGTACCATGATAACCAAAGTTTTGGCTAAAGTTATACATTATTGTAACACTAAGCACTATTGTATTTTTTGCAGACCTGATGATTTCTAGGGTTCAAGCACATTACAGTTTTATTAGGTTCACTAAATTCAATCAAATTCAGAGTTTGCTTCACCCACCGAGAACTTCGGCGGCCTGCTCAACAACTTTCTCCAGCTTGGCTCTGTTCCTGCCGGCTACGGCCCATTTCAAATTCCCCTTGGGTCCCTCGGACGCGGTGCGGGCCACCTCCTCCACCACAAACTGTCCCGTGAAACCCGAAGCGCCGAAGATGATGATATGGTAGGGTCTGCTGGATGTGGTGCTGAACGCCGCCATAGCTGGAAGAGATAGACTGGGAGACTGGAAGAGACAGAGTGGGACCAGCGCGAGGAACACACCTGACAGTTGACAGTTGTTGGGCGTCTGGAGCTGTTACTTCCGTAGGCGTCAGCCTTCAACATGAAGTTGAATGAAGAGGATCATCAATGCGCAGCTCTGTTTGCGCACCCTCTAAAATAATCGATCAAATCAGGAAGGAAGAATGATACCCAGGCGAGATTGCCTTAAATAATTATGCATAAGATGTCGTGGCTACAATAAAAAACGCATAAATCAAGCGAAGATAATTTGTATTGACCGAATATGAACTGCGTCGATGATATGCATACAAACTTCTAGAACACAACCTTACGATACGTCACATCTCCTCGTTTCTGATTGGTCTACTCGGATTGTGGGCGGATTATTTATTTATCCTTAAACACAAACTGCATATTGTCATTTGAAGAAATAAAAATACTAACACGGTTTGGGTGCTGTTTTGGGATGTTTTAACAGTCATTTATGAAATTAATTATATTTCAAGTTACGTTCTGTGTAATAATGCGTTGAATAATGAATTTCTAAATCGTTTCTGAAGTATTATACATTCCTACTGTTGTAGAGTTTACCGTTCCTGTGAGATAAGTTCTGCAGAAAGACCAAGTTCAAGCTCGACCCCCCCCCCCCCCCCCCCACACCCCCCAAGAAAACAAGAGAAATATTTTAATGAAAGCAACAACAACAAAAAAGTACACATCAGCTTTGGAATAAAAGAAAATAAACCTGGAAATCTGTTTGTAATATGCACTTAATCCATGTTTTTAAAACATGATTAAATAGATTAAGGCCTACTCCTGTCTCAATATAAACCCTGCAGCTGGGAAACCGCCCCTAAAGGTTTAACAAAGTTATTCTTGCCACTATAACTTATGGCTTCCTAAAGACAAGTTTATAGGTAAATAAAATATTATTAATAAAAATATCATGAATATCAAAACTCATTCAACAAATAGAATGTAGTAATTTTATTATAGCTCTCATCAGCCTGCAGCAGCCAAGATGATGTTCCTGGAAACAATACAGACAACAGCATAAACTAACAAACTAAACATTGTTTAGACCAGAATAAGTGGATACTTACAGAATGTGCGCGTTAAGAAACACGTTCAAATTGGTCGTCTTAACACGACAAGAATTAGCGTGTCTACGTGTACAAAAGAAACACGTAAAAATTGGCCGCGTTAACACGGTCAAACATTCCGTGTGACGTAACACGTACAAATTGGCCGTGTCAACACGTACAAATTGGCCGTGTCAACACGGTCAAACAGTCCGTGTTGACACGTACAAATTGGCCGTGTTAACACGTACAAATCGGCCGTGTTAACACGCAAAAATTGGCCGCGTCAACACGGTCAAACAGTCCTGACGTAACACGTACAAATTGACCGTGTCACGGTCAAACAGTATGTTGAAGCGTTCAAAATAAACACGTAAAAAATGGCCGCGTCAACGCGGACAAGGACTATGGTAACTTATGACCAAAAAGAAGGGCAATTATAATAGATGGATTATAATAGATTAATATAATATAACATTTTTGATGAGGGGTTCACCCTCATTGTCATCTCTGGTCCTCATTGTCCACTTTCCTGCAGAGTTTAACTCCAATCACAATCGAGAACCCCTGGTTTAGAATTTGCTTTTCTCCTCCCAAGCATCACAAATTCATACATCTATTATAATTGAAGTTTTGGTATTATAACCCCTGCTCAAACCATTAGAAAAGATCAAGGCTGCTATATTAACATTGCCCACTAGAGGGCAGGGCACCATAAGGAATCGTTTAAGTCTACCGTTTCAATCATTTTGAATGGAAATAAATCCATTGATCTAATTCACTATTGTGGAAAGTACATTTTTATATAGGCTAATTGATATATATATATATATATATATATATATATATATATATATATATATATATATATATATATATATATATATATATATATATATATAGCCTAAATGTGTGAAATGCATGAATCACTAATATTTGATGGTGGAAAAATATTTATAATATAAATATATAAATATTTATATAAATATATAAAAATATAAATATTTATCATATTTCAGCTGCAAGTCAGGAATCAGAGCAGACTGTATTTATAATATAATATAAATATTTATAATATATATATATATAAATATTTATATAAATACATAAAATATAAATATTTATCATATTTCAGCTGCAAGTCAGGAATCAGAGCAGACTGTGGATCAAATATTTTTTTTAAAATATCAAATAATGTTAAATGTTAATATTGTATTGACATAATTTATGTAGGCTATTTTAATTGCTGCTAGCTGTGTATACTCGACGCGTCCGAGCGCGAGGCTCCGTGCGCACCTCTCCAAACAGACGAGGCGTTCATACTTTATATAGTTTATACTTTATGCGTTCATAGGCTACTTTATACAGTTCATCTAAGTTAATCTATTTTTAGTTCATCTAAGAACATGAACTAAAAAGCACTGCGACATAAATAATAAACATATAGTGCAGAAAAATATTTACCTGTATCTCTGAAGCTGACATGTAAACTGCCAACGTGACCATGTTCTGTCGCCATCTCCTGGAATATTCGAGCAATCGCGCTTTTCTAAAACAGCATATTGCAAAGCAGCCCCGTTTTTATTAAATTCACAAACAGACATTTTAAACTGTTTTACACACTTGTTATGTACAAGCAACATACAATTTTAATGCTCTAATCGTTTTTCGAGAAGAATAAAAAAAAGTCTTCTAACCAAAAGTATCAAAATAATATGTATCCGTTAGAGGGCGCTGTAGGGGACTAGTGTGTGTGTGTGTGTGTGTGTGTGTGTGTGTGTGTGTGTGTGTGTGTGTGTGTGTGTGTGTGTGTGTGTGTGTGTGTGTGTGTGTGTGTGTGTGTGTGTGTGTGTGTGTGTGTGTGTGTGTGTGTGTGTGTAAAATCCATCATAGGTTACATCCTTTTTTACAGTCTATGGTGACATCTGGGACTGTTAAACTGCACCAAGAGTTCATGCAACTAAATGTGTTTATAAATACTATATAGTGAACATCTAGAGAGAGAGAGAGAGAGAGAGAGAGAGAGAGAGAGAGAGAGAGAGAGAGAGAGAGAGAGAGAGAGAGAGAGAGAGAGAGAGAGAGAGATGTATCTAGAGCTGAATTGACAACAAAGGGAAACCTCACCTACACTATATGCATATGCTTTGTCTGGGCAGCTTTTAAGAGAAAAATATGCAGGGCATGCACTTGTTCTTTAAAATCAATGCAGTCCACAATCTCCTGCTTTAAAAGGTTAAACTACTCATAACCATTAGATAACATGGAGGACTGCACCCTTTCAGGTGAGAAGTCAAATTCCGTTCATTCTTATTTACCTGTGTGATTCATGGGCCAAGCTTCAGGATTCCCCTCTGCATGGAATGTCCACTGCTAAAAACTGGGAAAACTGTGATGACTTACTGTTTAAAAGTCCAGTGCAGTGACACACACACAGCAGAATCCCCGATGACACTTCTTGGACTTTAAACATGTCTTTTGAGGGAAACATGGGGGAAACCTAAAGAGAAGGTATAAACAGGTTAGTGATTTACCCTGTTTTCAGTTTTGAAGCATCATAGCAGCCTATATCTCCAGTGTATAAGACATAAGCGACTGTAAGTGACACTTGGAGTCTGGAAGAAAATGGAAATTCCAGTGGCGTGTGGAGAGGGTGTGTCACACATGTCCTCCCTGTATCTAAACATTCAGTGTCATTCACTGTGAGTCAGCAGACTGTGTGTCAGAACATGCTGTTTCATGTGAGCAGGTTTCATATTAAACTACACTATTACATGAGTGAAATCTTAGCATTTTTTTAGCCTGACAAGTATTGGGAAAGTCTCCATTATAGTTCACTGTTTAACTGGTATCTCAAGTGACCAATATGAATTTATATCAATTATACTGTTCAAAAGTTTGGGGATGGCTGCATTTAATTGAACAAAAATACTGTACAAAGAGTAATACTGTGAAATATTGTTGTCATGTGATCCTTCAGAAATCATTATGCTAATTTGTTCAAGAAACATTTGTTCAGTATTGAAAACAGTTAAGATTTCTTTTGAAAGCATGATCCATTTTTTAGGATTCTTTGATGAATAGAAAGTTCAAAATAACACCAAATTTTTTAGTTCCATTATAAATATCTTCAATGTCACATTTCATCGATTTAAAGGGATAGTTCACCCAAAAATGAAAATGTTGTTTTCGTTTACTCACCCTCAAGTTGTTTTAAACCAGTATTTCTTCTGCTGAGCACAAAAAAAAAGATAGTTTGAGGAACATGAGTAACCAAAAAGTTGATGGACCTCATTGACTTGACTTTTTTGTGTCTAACATGCAAGTCATCTAATAGGCTATTCACTTGTTGTTGTTGTTGTTGTTGTTGTTTTTAATTTTTGTCCAAAATCAATATCACATTTGGAAATGTGCAGGTATTCAGGAAAACAGCACTTTTGCTTGTCTGATATTGCTTATATTAAATAAAAGAACTTATTCTGAGACTTTTTTTGCACTATATCTTGGATGTTTTTAGAAGCATTTTTTTTTATGAATTTTGATGTCTTTTTTTGCCAGAAGCCAGAAGATGTCCACGTCTTTCTTTCTTCAGTCGAAAAGAAATTAAGGTTTTTGATGAAAACATTCCTGGATTTTTTTTTCTATAATGGACTTCATTGGGAACCAAACATTTCAAGGTCCAAATGAGAGTTTCAGTGCAGCTTCAAAGGGCTTTAAATGACACCAGACGATGAATCAGGGTCTTATAGGACCCTTCGAGTCATGACTCGAAAAAAGTTTTGTTCATTTTGATGAACGAGTTTGAACAGGAGAGTCACGAACACTCATCACAGAACAGAGCAAGGTGAGCATTTGTGCTTATAAAACTTTAAAAAATGTATTTATTTTTTAAATGACCTATCGTTTCACTAGATAAGACCCTTGTTCATCATCTGGTGTCGTTCAAGCCCTTTGAAGCTGCACTAAACTCTCATTTGGACCTTGAACCGTTTGGTTCCCATTGAAGTCCATTATATGGAGAACATCCTGGAATGTTTTCATCAAAAAACTTAATTTCTTTTCGACTGAAGAAAGAAAGACATGGACATCTCGGATGACATGGGGGTGAGTAAATTATGTGCAAAAGTTTTTTTTTTAAAAGTGAACTACTCCTTTAAATATTAAACATTTTTTGTAAAAAAATGAGTTGATTCTTCAAAAAGTTGAAATTTGCTTAACCTATTTTGATGATTTACAGCAAACTAAAAACGTATGTTGTCATAGAATTTGTACATGCTGTAAAAACTTTATTCCTTCAAAGCTTTGTTTTCAATATGTCTAACATTACATACGGTCTATTCCTTTAGCAACACATCCATATGGGAACTTATTATTATTATTATTATTTTTCATATTTCAACAATGCTACATATTAAGTATATGACATACGGTAAATGATGAGTCGACGGTCACGTTTAAATGTGCTGGACGGCCTTGTCTTGGCCTGCGCTCAGTTGAGGAAGCGTGTTTATGCTACTGTAAGATCTGCCTCAGCAAAAGAGGTTTAGTAATGGCCAGCCTAAAGATTGCCACTCATAAACATGCTGATGCCTGCTCTCGTCACTATAGTAAGAGCAGAGTTTTGGGAGCTGGACAGGACGTCCTATCCACAGTGATCACATGATACCGAAAAGGAACATTTTCAGAGTTTCCAGTGTTTGATCAGAATAAATGAGTTGGACTTCCTGATATATCAGTGCACAGCTGATGCATTGTTGTTATTTGTAGGTCACTTTATTCGTCCTTATCCACTCGTCATCTTGTCTTACTTGAATTAATAATAATAATCAGAGACAAAACCCTTCAGAAAGTCACTAAGCCTGTTTGTAGGTCACTGATATAAGTTTACAATAGTAAAAAGCGTTCACTCATGAGAGGTATACTGTAGCTGTCTGTTATGCATGTGGACAATGTACATTGCAAAATGCAGTTGTGTTATAGAGGAACACCCTCTGCCCTCAGGGTTTACCAAGCATAGCTACTGTTACTATGGTAATGGTGTTTGAGAGTTTACACACATGCACCTCGAGTTAAAAAAAAAACAAAAACAAAAAACGACACATTCTTTACTTCTTTAGCGTAAATGCCTTTGTGGGTAAACTCTCACGGCAGAACTATACATAGAGGAGTTTCCCATTCTCTATAGACTATGAGGAAGCAAGATATTGGCACCATACAGTCTACTTCCTTGACTTTACAGTAATGCTTTACAGACTTCTTCTATTATCTATAGATTTTTCCTGATTCCACTAAAGCACTTTTAGTTTTTGTTTGTTTGTCTATGCATCTTCCTGACTGCTGCTGTCATTATATATGCACAGCGCAAGTGCCGATCTGAACTGTGTATATATATATATATATATAATTATATATATATATATATATATATATATACATATATATATAATTAAAAAAATGTAATCCCACTTTTTGACCTCTGTAAACTGTAAAGATTAAAAATTAAAAAAATAAAGTTGCTGCCTTAAATTTTTAAGTACAATCAACTTGGACTTTAAGTCATTCCAACTTAAATTACATTAAAGTGACATTAAAGTTTTGTTTTTCATGTTGCTATGCTATGTAATTATTTAAATTATCTAAAATCTATATGCATAATTCAATATACTCCCACAAACATGGTAAACACTATTAAAAAACATAATTATAATTATACAATATAATTATAAAACATAATCATAATTATACAATGTATAGCCTACAATATAAAAATATTTAAATTTAAAAAAAAAATACAACATATATGTTTTATATATATATATATATAGTTTATGTGTATTCATATTATATATATATATATATATATATATATATATATATATATTACATCACATGTTGCAATGTCAGAATTACAGGACCCATTTGAAATATATGAATGATTCAATATCTTTCTGCAAAAAAAAAAAAAAAAAAAAAAAAAAAAATCAGATTTTTTAAAATGGGACTTTTTCCAAACCACCAAAGTACACATTGTAGAGTTGTGCAGTACATGTTCTTTTCTGACATAAAATGTTACACTGTTACATTTTAGCCAGCCCTAACTGGATTCTGGAATATTTTGCAACTGGAAAAGTCGAGCTTTCAGTATTACTGATCTGATAGTGTGTTAAACGAAGCAGTGAAAATTTCCCCAAACTCCTGGCGCAGTTAATTCCCTAGTCTAGAATACAATTCAGACGTCAATCACACTTTGGAAATCCCCTACCCTCAGCTAAGCCCCGCCCCTCTCTCTTTTAAGCATAGATATACTCTCTCACAGTCCACAAGAGCTACACAGACTTCCGACACAAAACATGGAGCTTTACAGAGGCAGCAACACCAACCAAATGGATTATAATGACGATGGCCGCGGACCCAAATCTGGGAAAATACTTGCGAGCAACGACGACCGTTTAGACAGCGGTTTGGATTCGCTAAAAGAGGATGAATACCCGGACGTGGTGTCTGATTTCAGGCGGATGAATGTGGCCGAGGACGAGCCCTGGAGGAAAGAGCTCACCGAAGACGGAGACACGTAAGTTTTTCTTAAAAAAACAATTTTATGCAGATCATGCAACAGCAATTATGTGCATCTGTTTTTTTTTAACAGTTTACATAATGCACGACGCATGGAAAACAACTTTTAGGTTGCAGAGAACTGATTATTTATTTATTTATTTATTTTAGGACGTTATCAGTACAATATATTAAAAAACCCTTAAAGTTTATGATTGTTCTTAAGGCAATTTGAATCATTAAATGACTAAAATAATAACTTTTAGTTTGTATAGAACATTATTATAATTGTATGTATTTATATTTATAAATATATAATTGTTTCACGGTACTTATTGTAATGCAAAAAAAATAAAAATAATAAATCTTCAGTGTTCAAAGTTGATTGTTCTTAAGCACAGTTAAAGTCCTTCTCATTCCATTCACAAACCGTAGTGCGCATGCGCAGGCACCCTGCAGTCATAATGGGCTTTATGTAAACAGAAACGCTGCATCAGTACGGACTGTTCTCTGGCACCACGTCTATGTGGGCGGGGCTTCTGTCCTGGCGTCAACGAGGGCGGGGCTGCGCCAAGTCGGAAAGTCCCGGGCAGCGTGCCAGACATTCAGACGCGCGCGTGCTGCGCATGCCCCTACTAGGGAAAAATACAGTTCTCTGCACACCCAAAAGATTCGACGTTTTATAAATAATGTGTTCTTTTAATATTATTTCATATAAAAAAAATGTTCTCACGGTTGCATAACAATTTCTTTTTATTGTTTTAAAGGTATTTACATCTTGCCATTATTCACGAGGCCAGTGATGCTGCATTAAAAATGATTGATTTATCCTTTGGTGACCCCTTCCTCAACACACAGAACAACCAGAGACAGGTACATCAGGATATTATTTGTATTATTATCATGTGTGTGTGTTTGTTAGCAAACTTAAGCTCCCTATCTGACTTTTCGGTCACACTAAACCACTCTCTTCTCATTTCAGACTGCCTTGCATTTGGCCGTAATCACAGAGCAGCCTTGTATAGTAGAGCAGTTACTGAAGGCCGGCTGTGACGCGTCGCTGGTGGATGACTGTGGGAATACCGCCCTCCATATCGCCTGCAGGAAAGGTTCAATGGCCTGTTTTGGCCTCCTAACGCAAGGCTGCCCGCAGCACCTCCCAGCTATCCTCCAGACACCAAACTATAACGGTAAGAGGGGGTTTGATTTGTACGTTTTGCTTGCTAACGTCCTCTCTGACCTTGATTTGGACACGTCTGATTTGAATTTCACTTGACTCTACAGGTCAGAAATGCATACACGTGACCGCCATCCAGGGCTACCTGTCGTTGTTGGAAAGCCTCGTCCAGCTCGGCGCAGACATCAACGCTCAGGTAAAAATAAGATTTTCTCTAGCCATCCAAATCTGTTTGCATCTTAACACATTGAATAACCGCATTGCAAAAGCAAACGGCTAAAAATGCTTGTTTGTTTGTCTTTAGGAGCAGTGTAATGGCCGAACGGCTCTACACTTAGCGGTGGACCTCCAGAACTTTGAACTGGTTAAACTTCTAATCAGCAAAGGCGCCGATGTTCACAGCTTCACGTACGGCGGTCACACGCCTTATCACCTGACCTATGGCCGGGCGAACACAGACATACAAAAAGTCCTCTATGAGCTCACGGCGCCACACTTAAGGGAACTACCGGATAGTGAGTCAGAAGATAGCGACGAGGACTATGAAGGCCAATGTACATCTGATGATGATGATGATGTAAGTTGCTTATCTGATGTTCATTTTTGGGTTTCTTATTGAAAGTACACATGCTTAGGTTTTCCTAATTTGCTTTGTGTTCATTTCACAGATGTATGATGACATTAAAATGATGGGGCAGTAGGAAAGAGGACTAGAAGGACTTCTGTTGAATGGAGAAAGATAGAGATGTTCTCACTCAAGGTGCCCAGGAACGAGCCCCCCATCCGTGGAGCGCGCAGGGTCACAGGCGGCGCGAGTACAAGACAATTGTCCAAAGGAGGCCTGGAAACAAAGGGTGTATTAAAGCAACACTGGAGAGAGGCCGATAAAACTGTCCCGTTGGCTCTCTATGATAGACTGTACTGTCAGCTGAAATCGACGGCTGCGTTTCTGTTGTACTGTGATGTAAAATATTGTGTATACAGACAGATTTATTTTTATATTAACATGTAAATGTGTATATAGAAGATTGAAACGTAACGCGTTTTAAATTAAAAACCTTAAACTTCACTTTGTGTCCTTCCTTGAAAATCAAGTGCATGAGAACGGGTTCTTCCAGAGAAATTAGGAAGTTTAAATGTCCTTTTGTGTCACTGAGGAGAAGTGCTTGTAAACTGAAGAACTTGTGCTCTGTTTTCCGTCAGCTGAGTTCACTGGAATTTCCTGAGCAGGAAGAGCCATTCAGACAAAATTGACAAAGCTGAGTTTCCCCCGACTTCCTGAATTCCCAAAATAAGGAACGGCGTGTGATTGCACAATGCTGGCTTATGCAAAATTAGTAAACAATTCACCCACAGCCTTAGATTGATATATTACTAGAAAGTTCCTCCCCTGTTGATATTCTTGGAAAAGGGTGTAGTGTTCATTTGGCAACGTTGTTAATGCCTCTGATATGAAGAGAACTCACGTTCGTCTATAAGCAAATAAAATTGACTCAAAAACGTCATTAAGCCAACTGTGTGAAGTGAAACTCCTAGAAAATTTCCTCAAACTTTCATATTCACAACCTACCAGTCATGCTGTTCAACTTTTTGTCTTGGCCTTTACAGTAAAAGAAAGTCAAGTGTGTGTGTGGTTTTCTTGATTTGAATACAAACCTGAGATCTTGAAGGGGAATCCACCTTCAGCTCAACTCATCTTATTTCCGAATGTGAATCCGGACTGCACGCCTTTTTGATTTCGAGATACCGTAGTGCCTCTTCAGTCCCTAAGACACCTCTTGAAGAGTTCCATGCAAATGATTTAGTCATAGCGCTCGGTTTGCGAGCCCAGTGGAGTCTGGTTAGGAGACGCAGGGCTCTTCGCAGATCCTGTAACTGCAGGAGAATACTCGTATGATTCAGCCAGCTCCGAGAAATGACAGCAGGCCGGCACTTGGAAAATCCGGCTCTCGTTTGCCGTCTCTCTATTAAGCAAGCAGCACAATGTTTATGCAAATAGCAGGTCTGGAGGGGATTCTGTAGTGAGAGTTTAGGAAATACTATTTACATCTTAAAGAGAGTGTGAGAAAACCAGACAGGTGCAAACGCACACTGCTTACCATAAACGAAGGGGATTGAGACCCCAGGAGGCTTCCTAGTGATTTAATTACAGTAAATTCACTACTGGCTCTGAATAAAATACATGTATTCTACAGAGCAGGAGATTGAGGCAACAGCACAAAAGGCCACGGTATGCAAAATAATATGGTGTGCAAAAGTTCAAGTTACAGATTAATAATAATTAATTGCATTTAAAATGGATTTTTTGTATAAATATATATAGGCCTAAATGTTAGTGCTGTCAAATTGATTAATCACATTTTTATTCTATCATTTACGTCTGTTTTACGCACACATGCACACAGTAGTCAATATTTGAAGTGGATCAAAAAATTTCATCAAATTTGTCTTAAGAAATGGTATTGTGAAACATTCATGTATAACTTTGTTGAAAGGTTTTGATCCACTTCAAATGTTGACTAATATATATATATATATATATATATATATATATATATAGTTCACTTACATGATTTTTACCAAGATGGATGAATGTACTTTCGGTTTCATTATGTTAACAATTATGTATGCAGAGATTTATCTAATACAGTTCACATGTGAAACTGTTTCTCCTGTAAAATCTAGGTTCTGTATATCTGTTCTGAATTATTCGCCCCTATATATTGTGCATATTTAAATGTGTACATTTATAAAGAAAATAAATAGAATATATATAGTTATATATAAGTTTAGGATCAGTAAGATTAAAAATAAAATAAAAATTAAAGTCTCTTACGCTCACCAAGGCTGCATTTATTTGATTAAAAACATGAAAAAAACCCAATAATATTGTTTAATATTATGAACATTTCAAATAACTTCTGTTTGAATTTATTTTCAAATGTAAATGTGATGCAAAACTGAATTTTAAGCACTATTACTCACCAGTATTCAGCGTCACATGATCAGTCTAATATTCTAAGATTTCTTTTAAAAATATTAAATTTCTTACCGATCCAAAGCCAGTGTATACACACACACACACACACACACACACATATATATAGGATGTGATTAGTCACAATTAACTGATGTGATAGCACTAATATATATATATATACACACATATTATTTACACATTAAATTAGAAAAATAATAGTAACACTAGACTTCCCACTTAAATAATAATAAAATAAAAATAAAAACAGTTTTCCAAAAAATTATTTTTATTGTATTGTTGCAAGAAAAAAGCTACATAAACAGCAAAAAAAACATCAGTTGACCTGAATATTGATGACGTGATTGTAGTTCTCAGACATTTTTTGTGACAGGGAAAGGACTCGTGCAGATATTCTCAATCCCGTTCAGTAAGAGCCATGAGGTGAGTGTCAATCTCGGACTCTGACAAAATTCTGAAATATATAGAAATATACATTAGTACAAAATGAACTTTCACAACTTTCATACGTGTAATCAATAACTTTTACACAACATGACGAAAAAAGTTTTAACGACCAAGTGGTTTGAAATAAATACACTTTTCACACAACAGCTCTGGGTGTTCGGCATTGGTAATGGATATGAAAATGTTGATATGTTTGGTCTTGGCAGAATAGATCTGCTACACTGCTGCAGGACTTGCTACTGCCAAAACACTTTATTAGGTCAAAACAATTATTACCCATGGCTATACAGGAGGAGCTGGGGAAGGTGGAGTGCTGTGTCTTATAGAGAACAATGCAATTCCAAGCACTTGAGTTAAGGACCTATCAGCCTATCCCAAGACCATCGAGTGTTTCATTACAGAATTTTGTATTAGTGTTAAAAAATTTAGGGTTGTTATGGTGTTTTTTGTTAAGTCTCTTATCCTCACCAAGCCTGCAGTTATAACACACACATACTGTGAAATATTATTACAATTTAAAATGACAGTTTTCTATTTTTTATATATTTGAAAATATAATTTATTCCTGTGATGGCAAAACTGAATTTTCAGCATCTTTACCCCCATCTTCAGTGTCACATGATCCTTCAGAAATCATTCTGACATGCCGATTTGCTGCTCTAAAACATTTCTAGTGCAGCTTAATATTTGTGCGGAAGCCGTGATGCAGTTTTTCAGGATTCTTTGATAATAGATGAACAGAACATTTATTTTGAATGTGTATTTAATGACACAATACATGCCTAACTGTCACTTTTGATTAATGCTTACTTGAATAAAAGTTCAAACTACTTTTGAACAGTACTGTATGTAGATAGTATGAAATTACCAGCTTAGTACTACTAACTGGAAGTACCTAGTGGGGATTTTTCACCATTTATAGAGTACGGTTTTGGCTATTAACATACAGGACATATAAATATGTAAATGATATGTAGTGATATGTAAATGTTACATCCTGTTTCACTTGCAACGTACAAACCCACCTGAACTTGGGCTCCTCTGTGGTAACAACCCCGATCTCCAGCTCGGAAGGCTTGAAGTCGATGGACAGAACGGTAGACAAGCAACTTATTGCAGTCTGTAAGGATGACAAGTGCATAGAAGAACTCACAATAAGAGGACACAACAAAACAAAGGGTGAGGCAGAAGAACGAACTTATACCTCTACTGTTTGTTCGAAGGTCCAATCCAATTTCTTCTTGACCTTTTTCTCCAGGAAGCTCGTGGCCTCTGTTTGTTTGACGCCCGCAGCAGTGGCCTTGAAGCCGCAGTAGTAGCCTGCAGGATCACATTTATAGACCTGCGGCCCCAGCTCCTCATCCACGCCAACCACAATCATACCTGACATGAACAAACAACATTAAAATCAAAGTTATTTATATAGCAATAACATTCCATAATTTTGAATATTGGTATATCCTGAATGGCCTACTATAGTACTCTTCTCACTAGGCATGTTGTATGTATACTTGCATAAATACATGACATAAAGGTGCAGTATACAACCAGAGTCCACTATTTTAAATACGGCATGACACAATGCAAATGCGTTAGACTTGATATTAGATACTATCTACTTTTAGGCTCAAAAACATTTCTTATTATCAATGTTAAAATATTTTTATTTCTGGATTCTTTGATGAAAATAACAGCATTTACTTGAAATAGACATTTTTGTAGCCTTAAAAATCTCTTTACTGTGACATTCGATCAATTTAATGCACCTTTGCGGAATAAAGCATTTATTAAAAAAAAAGATCTTGCTGGCTGCAAACTTTTTAACACTAGTGAATGTAGAGAGTATGAAAGTGCCACCCTTGTACTAACAGATAGTACCTTGTGGGGATTAACCCAGTTAATATATTCTGATTTGGTGGTGGATATACAGGACATGTAAATGCTATGTAGTGGTAAATGTAATATCACAAAATGCAATGTTATAGACATTACCTAATGACTTCACTGGACTACTAAAATTGAACATTTTACACACACATTAGACTAAACAGCAAATATAGTCAAATTGATTTTTGAGATAACTGCACACTTCTTACTGATGCTGAACAGTGATGTCATAACATACCACAGTATTTATTGTTGCATACTACAGATTGTTTCACACTCTACTGGATAATATGTCGTATGCGGCATGTCTAGACACTAATTCTGTTAATGCTAAAAAAAGCCACTATTGCTTTCTGTAGAGCAGCCTATGAAATTTTAAACCTGGCACGATTATTATAATGAACTGAATAATGACACGTTTTAAATCAAAACCAATTGTTTTATGATTTGAAACATCATCACTGTCATTGAACTGAGCTGAATCAATATTGAACAGACTTTAGCTGAATACTGATTTATAATAAGGGCACTGTATTGAATAAAGCGCTATGCAAATGAATGTGACTTGACTTGATTCGATTCAGAACAGCTTCATATGCAGATTGTAGACTTACAGCAGCCAAGAGGCCTCATCTCAGCGTTCTGTGTGTACACCTGTGAGATGTCTGCAATGCGCTTGCACAGCATGTCTACTGGGATCTCATAGCCGTATTTATACTTCCAGTTAGCAGCTTCATATCGCGCCCTCTGCACCTGCGACCTGCTGTCAGCTTCAGAGAGAAACAGTATACATCACACGTGGTGTAAATTAATACACAGTTTAACATTTCACCACACAAAAGGAGATTTTCCAAACCGAACACAAGCTGGACAATTGCTGTGTACGGAAATGAGTTTACCTGTCATGCCAGACATCACACAGCCAATGTTTTCTGTTATTCTGAATAGATGAGTGACAGTGGACTCATCGAGAAGCTTATCCTGGGTGATTAAAAGAGAAAAGATTACATTAGTATTGCTCATTCAACAGCATTTTTTTGCATAGTTAATGTGTTACATGGAGATATAAACAATTTTTATAAAAAGTTCAATACAAACAGACTCACTGGAACTTTCTTCTGAGTTATAACAACCGCACAGTCTTTCCCTCGAACAGCTAATGACGTAAGACCTCCCTGATTAATGGCCTTGAAAGCATATTCTGTGGAAAATAATATGAACATTTTAAAAATGATCATAAATTCTTCCTAAAATGCAATATATATATATATATATATATATATATATATTCTATTTATAATTATAAACAGTTATATGCACAATATAAAAGGGCAAGAACCTAGATTTTACAGGTGAAACAGTTTCACATGTGAACTGTATTAAATAAATCGCTGCATACATTATTGTTAACATTATGAAACCAAAAGTACATTTATTTATCCATATTGGTAAAAACAATGAGTTGAGATGGATCTGCCATGTAAGTGAATGCTAAAACGAAAGGAGTAAGTTATTGCTAAACGTGTCAAAAATCGAAATAAGTTTAACAACATATCCCACTCATTCTCATTGTCATCCGTTTTAAACAAATCAATGTTTAATGCTGCTGTAAATACAATAGCATGGGCTAAAGAAGGTGCAGAATGAACATGGTGCAAAATGACTGAGCATTTATTCTTTCGACCTGATAAAGACACATTTTCATCGATACGCACCGACTTGATAGAGTCTCCCCTCTGGGGAAAAGATGGTGATGTGTCGATCAAACCCCGCACTCGAGCCTCGGGACATAATGCTAGAGATTTACTGTTTAATATTTCTAGTTTGTAAACAGATCTAAACCACAGCTCTGTTGTACACCGGAAATGATACTACCGGCTCTGGCATTCATATCCGGGTGAGATGTCATCATGACGCACCGTATGGGCATTTGTGTGAAAAGCACAAAGCATAGAAAAGCACTTGATACGAGCTTGTAGTTTTATAAAACTACAAAAAAACTTGGTTTCATTTTATTTTTTTGTACAATTAGTGACCAAAGTTTAATTAAAGTAAGCACATAGTAGGACTATCACATATGGCGCGAGATATTAACACGTTTAATTCAATATTACTAGTTTTAAAAAAAACGTAACTATGGTAGGCTATGTTCTGATAGACAGAAGCCACACGTTTAGAAAAACCAACTGCCATATTTAATATTGTTAGTGTTAATTTAGTACAACCAGGGTCAGAAATTAAATGGGGGTTAAATAAATTGCATAATGTATCAATCTGAAGACAAATAGGCTGTTTTGATTTATTGGGAAATAAACTCTCAGTCTAATAAATCACATTGAGAATTTATGTTTTAGAATTTATGTTTTAACACTATGTGATTGTAAAAACACCCGTGAACACAGTTTCCAACTTTCAGTTGAAATCTGTTTTATAATATAGTTAAAACCTTGCTATAATGTATACCATTAACTAGAAACATGGAGAACATATGCTATTGAAAATAAGCATTTATGCAATTAGACTTGATTCAGGTAGGCCTATAGTTACTTAGATAATACCAGTAGCCCCTTGTGCTAGGTCTAATCCTAGGTCTCTGAGGATTTTAATATGATTCTGATTATACATTAAGAGCAGTCAACGTTACCTGCTAGTGCTACAAACAGAATACTTCTACTAACGATAATATTTATTACATTTATTTTTTACTATATTGCTTATTTTAGGACCATTACACACACAGATACACACACAAAGGTAAGGTGGGGCGTGCCTGAAAGGTACACATTGCTACAACAGAAACTAACCACCTCACATCCTGTCAGAAAATTTTCAGGACCAATTGTAAAGACCTTTCAACACTCCCATTACTCAGTCTCCAACATGCAGATACCCACAATTGCCTCCAGAATTCAAGCACCCCGTAACAAGACTGACCAACCTCCACGCTTGACTCAGCAGGGATAGTGTTCTTCTGGTCATATAACATAAGCCATAACTTTGTTGTGCCAAACATACTGTTGATCCATAGGTTCAAAATGTTTTGCAAGCCTATCAAAAAACCATTTAGCATATCCAAGCCAGCCTTTAATGGTCTCTGTCAAGAGTAGCTTGTTCAATGATTGTTTGTGTTCTATTTATAGTCTGCAATGTTTTTTCCTGTGTTCATCAGGTCATCAAGCAAGTCTTTGGTACTAAACTGAAGGTTTTTCACAGCTGCTTTGTTCAAACATCTTTCCCTAAAATAAAATTGATCTTTTTCCTCCAAGCCCTGGAAGGTTTGTAATGGTATCATACGTTTTAAACTTAGAAACAATGCTGCGAACTGTGTCTCTAGGACCTTTTAGTGTCCAGGAAATGTTCAAGTCGCCATAACCTTCTTTTGTCTCGGCCACATCTGCTACTTCAGCACATTCATGGGCGAAATGTATTCATAAGTCAAAACTAAAGCTAATTAAGTGTTTTCATTAAGTTTCCAAAGGCTTAATCATGTTTTAAAACATGTATATTGACATCACTTTAATATGCCACTAAAGTGTTATACATGCATTTAGAAAAAGCTTATATTTGTAAGGGTCACTGTGGGATTGAATCATTTTTATTGTTGGTGTATATATAAAATAAAAGTAGTTAAGTAGCAGAAGAAACACAATTGGACATTTTTCAAAGTTGCATTATTTTTTTTTTATTTGAATTTGAAATTGATTTTAATGTATATTTTCCTGAACAAGAAGTAACTCAAGCCTCATTGTTCTTGAGTAAGGCAGAGCCATTTCTGAGGAACTTCATATGTGGCTCTATCTCCATTGTCATCGTACGGAATGTGCCAGGAGCTGCCGGCGGTCTGAACGATGGTGTCATAAGCAGAGATCCTCTGAAAAACACAAAGTCATCAGTCACACTAATGATTACTAATGATTACACAATGTCTCTCCATTCCGAAACCTACCTGAAATCGAACCCTTTTTCCTGGGGCATAATTACTGATCACCAACTGATGACCGCGTTGCCACTTGAAGAAGAGGCGTCTGGTTGCTCTGTCTGGCAAGCAGGCTTTGTGATCCCTCATTAGATCACGACTAAGAAAGTTACAGTGAACGCCAGAGTGCAAAGCAGCGTACAGCAGAAACGGGTCATCTTCAGACCTGTGGAAGTCATCCAAGAAAAACTGTATCAAAAATACCCTTCATGCTTGGTGAATGAAATCATTGTGAGGTTTATATTGAGTGACGGAGAAAAGGGAAGTGATAGGGTACATGTGTTACAAACACATTTGACTGAAACTGTTACAAAACAGTGAGGCATTCTAGATAGCATGAGAAATGAACAGAACCTAGAAGGATTTCATAAGGTCAGGATTTTGAGTGTTCTATATAGGCAGGATTGTCCATATGTCAATCAAATTTAGATCTGAGGAATTTGTTATAGTTATACGAAGGAACTTGGTTCCAGGAACTAGCCACTTGGATGGTTCCCTGAGAACTAAATGTTCCCCAAGGGCCTTTTCCTGGTTACATTCGCACCACCAGTAGGAACTTGTAGGCCTCAAACCGTATTCACTTTATAGCCCTTAATCCTGTAATTGTGGACAAATGTCGGCACAGAGGACTCAGGTGTGATCCTAATTTTTATATTATGTTATATCACTGTCTTCGATAAAGTTTTGTCTATCCATTTATGGTGTTTTTTTTATTTTGGGGGTATTTTTGAATTTATTTACTTCAAAAAGTACCATATTTTCTATGTAAATTAATTAATATGTAGTTTTATTTTTTTAACTACCTTAAGATATCATTCCAATAAGTTCTTAGAGCTAAAACCTAAAGATTAAGTGACTTTGCTGTCACTGAGTCTTATTTTACAATGCTCTAAATTAGTTTTTCCCATTCATTTCTATGGGTGCCCATTTTTGACCCAAATGCAAGATTAATGAGGGTTTTTTTCACCCACTTAACATTGTAGAATTGAGTCAAAAAAAATTGTGTGTGTTCAGGAGGCAAACTTAGGAAAAGTAGCCAAGTCTTGTACCGCTCAGATCAAGGGAAGTATTTTTTAAAAATAAACCAAAACTATTTTGTCCACATTTGTCCAGAATACGGTTTTAGGGTTAAGCCACACGTTGTAAATTTAATTTCAACGGTGCGGCAGATATTTATTGTGACGGCACTGAGAACGCTAGAGCCCGAGCACATATCTCCTATTCTTCATTCGTTTACAATTTGTTTAACAGTCCAGTCTAATGCATTATTAGATAGAACTGTTATGCATAGAAAGTAAACCGTTTATGAAAATGTATTAGCGTTTACTGTGTTCTTGATGCCCAATTTCGTTAGCTGAGCAGAAATAAAATAATGTTTCGCTTGGTTCCCTAAAGTTACGTTGAATTTTCTCCTTAGCGTAAAAGTTAAGAGGCCCATCTATCACTGTTTTCCATGTTCACAGAGTTCGTCAAGTAAATTTATAGGCTATAAACTATAGTACACGGTTTATGTACACGGTGCTGGTGTTTCACAAGCATTCAGCATGTGCTGGGTTAGAGCCTACTCTGAAGGAGGAGCTAATTTAGGCGTTCCTTGAACTAAAACCTGTCAAAAAGCAGGTATTTCCGCCATTGGTTCTAGAAACCATGGAGAGGTTCCTTCAGTGAGAAAGCACCTAATGTGTGAGGCAGGGCTACTGAAAGATGCCACTTCCACCAGGGAACACAATTGTCATAAAGGGTTGTAAACATCTTAAATTAGGTGGAATGTCAGAGATACTATGGCACCGTCATCTGACCATAAAGTTGCTCAGGCGTTTACTCCTGCATCAAACATGTTTTCAATAAGAAATGATAGTTTGCTTGTATCTAATATACCCAGACCGTGACATGTGGCCTTATTTGGAGACATTCAAAGAAATCTGCTTCACCTATGAGTGGTCATAATGTTTTGGCACGTCAGTGTACATTCCAGAACTATTTGCATCAATACCGCCTGGGATGAATCGCGCTTTTTCTCAATGCATTATGGGATTGCAGTCTCCAAAAAAAAAATATTTTTTAGATGGAACTTTTCTGCAACCATGATGGCATTTTAATAATAATAATATTAATAAATAAATTGATCAAAAAAACAATAAAACTGCTATATTCTGGAAATGATTACAATTTAAAAGAACTGTTTTCAATTTGAATGTTTTAAAACGCAATTTATTCCTCTTTCATGTGATGATTTGCTGCTCAAGCAATATTTCTTATTATTATCAATGTAGAAAACAGTTGAGAAACTTATTTATTTATTTATTTATTTTTTTGCGAAAACTGATTTTTTTTGCGAAAAAGTTTGCGAAAACTGATACTTTTTTTTTTCTTTGACGAATATAACGTTTGAAAGAACAGCATTTATTTGAGTGGCAAATTTTTTAGAACATGTGACTTTACCCTCACTTTTGATCAATTTAATGCTTCCTCGCTGAATAAAAGTATTCATTTCTTACTGATGTGCCTGTGATCCCTTAGGCAGTTTTGGAACCGGGTGTACAGTACGCGATTGAGGAAACTGGGGTCATACTGACATGTTCTCAGTGAAGAAGCAGTGGGATTTCTGCTTTATCTTGTTCATGTTTTGTCTGTCCCAGTTCCGGGAAGGTTGTAGCATGTGCTTTCTGCCGAGGACCAGGATGTTCAGACCCTGACGTTCCAACTCCGATACGACTGCCAGCAACTGCGGAGACAATTCACACTCTCGGTGACCTTTTACCATTTCCATTCAGATGTTAGAAATAAACAAGGTACATTCATGAGTTTTTAATGAATGAGAGACTTCAGTTCATTCATCAGTTACTCTATGAAATGAGCTGCGACTTGGTATTTTTTTTTTTAAGGAATTTCCCATGGCACCACAGATGAATTTGGGACCTTCAGTAGGTCAACTGCGGGAAAATTATTCTTGCTCACATTGTTATAGCCTACTTTAGTGCCACCCACTCAAGCACACACACACCATGAGGGGGGAGTTTCCTGATTACACAGGAAGTTGTTTTTCCAATACCCCCTTACAAAGAGTGCGGTCAGTAAAGGTTAAAAACTCTGTGCTAAAAATATCTAAGGTTCTTTGCATGTAGAGGTTTAGATTTAAGACCCCGTACATGCATGAACTATTCATGATATGATATTTTAATATAATTTAAGTGTAGATATTTGTTTTTCTCACTCTTTCTTCCAGGAGATACAAAAGTCTTTTGCAGTCTGCGACATGCAGGAAGTGACAAACTTTTCTGAAACCATGAAACGCATACATATGTCTGCATGTCGGTTTTAATTTTAAAGCATACTAAATGTATATTATTCATTTCGGTATTTAAAGATCACAATTAGTGCACAATTTCAAGTAGAAACTAAATTAGTACACAAGATTAGAATTAGAAGCGAGTTAGAAGTTATAATTAGAAGTGAATTATAAGTATTAAATAAAACAATATATTGAAAATTGTAGAAATACTTAACGATTAACATTCACCATGGACTTAGTTGGTTAAAAGACAATGCAATTAAGAAGAGTTAGTTCTGCACACACACCCACACACACATATAAGTGTGTGTGTTTCAATTTGAAGCCCAATCAAAGTTGCAGCAAGGTTTATTAAAGTTAAAAGTTAAAGTTGCACACACACATACACGACTCTACTGGATCAACCAGTTGATGTATTAACCTTCTAAATATATTTCATGCTCAAATTTAGATTACAGTAATATCATCTACAGTTTGAATATGCAAAGTTGCTTCCAATGAACTCCAGTTTATCTCGTATCCCCGGTTTTGTTATTTTAGACACGAGGAAGTGCTAATTGGGGAATTGCAGGTGTAATTTTCAGCTAATTCATGATAAGGAAGTGGACTGTGAGCCACAGATGGGCTGGTTTACTCTGGAAAGCACCTTACCCATGATAGTGTCCTGTTTCACAATCCAACTTTGACCTCTGCCTGTAATCACCTTTCTAAGTAAAGAGAAACTCCTATTTCTAGCATGTTAGTCTTGTAAATTTGAACTTGCTTTCATTTCCCTATGCTTCTTGCATACAGCCCGGTTAGCTTGTAAACAAAACATATAGTTATACTTTGGCCACAAGTTAACTGAAGCTCTCATTTTTCACACCCAGCAGGCCCTGCTCAGACTGTGTGCAGAGAAAACCGGTTAATACTAGCGTTTCATTGAATGTGCCAGTTAGCGAGGAAGTGGGGGTAAATGTTACCACCAAAAATAAACTTGACCACAAAAGGCACATGTCTGACTTAAAATACAGACTTAGTCATATCAAAATGAGTGTAAAATCCCCTGCCTTCGTGCTACAATTGCTATGGGGTATGTGCGTGTTAATGTGTGACGTGGGTCTGAGGGAAAAAAAAGTGCCAAAACCATGGATGAATGAGCTGAAAGGAAAAGGAAGTTTGTGTTGCATCATAATGTGTAGCTTAATGTCAAGTGAAGGATTTAAAGTTAATCATATCTGTTGTGACAAGATACTAAAGTGAAAGCATTGTTTTTCATGCACTGGTCAATTTTTAGGTTTTGCTTCCATGACATGTCTTATTTCAGACTTGTGAAAAGAAATGGCGATGGTGAAAAAGTGTTTAACCGTCTAACTTCACAATTCAGCACTTCACGGTTCACAGTCTACATGGTTTAGCAATACATTATAATAACATAGCAATTATAATCACACTAAGCAATACAATATGTTTAGATTTCGTTTACTTTTAAGAATTGCCTTTACAGGGACTTTAACCACTTATTTTATTTCACTGCATTTATTTGCACCTGTAAATATCAACCAAAATACATATCTTTAAACTCTAAATGAGTTTTTTTTCTCCTGTACTTCTAAAATCTGAAGGTTTCTCATATCATAATATTCTAGGGCTGTCAAAACGATTAATCGCGATTAATCACATCCAAAATAAAAGTTTGTGTTTACATAATATATGTGGGGGCACTGTGTATAATTATTTTGTATATATATAGAAAAAACACACATGCATGTATATTTAAGAAAAAAAAAATATTATTTATATATAAAATATTTATATTTATATATAATATAAATTATATATAAATCTATATACAGAATATACATGAAAATATTTCTTAAATATATACAAGCATGTGTGTGTATTTATATATATATATATATATATATATATAATTATACACAGTGCACCCACATATATTATGTAAACACAAACTTTTATTTTGGATGCGATTAATCGCGATTAATTGTTTTGACAGCCCTATAATATACATTTTATTTGTAGCATGTTTCATTAGATAATGCCCAATTTGCATATTTAAACAACATTTCAGAAAGCTTCTAATACACATCAATTATCTGTGATTAATCAACGGGGGAAATGTCATGAAATGATCCTATATCTGCTTTTTCAGGTCACTGGTCTTCAGTTAATGGGTGTTTGAGGGTGTGATGGGTGGGTGTGGGAGTTTTCTTATCTAAAACTTCTAGCCTATTTGTAGGCAATACAATCTCTTAGGTACTATTATAAAACAGCATAACCAAATGTAAAGCCACTGACTGATCACCGCCTCGTAGGAGTAACATATTCTGTGTAACATTATGGACGTTGAAATTTCCCTTTTTTTCATTTGAGTAACTGTGTTGGGTTTTGTGGGTTTGGGGGTCTTTCAGGTTGGAAACTATGAGAAATTGGGGCTGTTCCCTAAAAAGTAAGAAGCGACAACCACGCTCAGCCTTACCCCCCTTGGTCGACCCTCTTGCACTCTTTTCTTGACTTTAGCATGCTGACTGATGAGTTGAATACTCAATCATAAAGGTAACCTTTCCACCTTTAGTGCTTTAAATCAGAGTAGGTTGACTGTTTAGCCAGTTAAGCGATTTAAAAGGTCACCTATAACCCACAGAGAAACTGGCCCAGACTTGGAACATCCAAACAGTTAAAGTGACCCATCACTCACCGTCTCAGAGTGGGTGGCCTTGGGTGTAGTGTTAGCCACATTAAGACCGTCGATGACAATATCAAAGGGAGGCCTCTGCTTCACGAAAGCTTTAAAGCTTTTGAGCTCCTGTACAGAAGACAAACAAGTGGTTATTCTCATAACCTTGATCTCAGAGAATATACTGTCAAATAGACTGGTATAGACAATATGCACATTGCTGAAAAAAGGGCACAATCTTGGAGTTTAGTAAAAATCTGTTGGAGCTTCATACATTGCACAACTTAATGTTGTTTATTCTGAAACTAAAAGTAGCTACGCTTTTAAAGTCCATGTAAGCAGTAAAGATGCACTCTTATAACCGTTTTCAACAACAGAAACGGATGGTTGCCTGGATGGAAGGGGGTCTTCTCTGTAAATTACCTCACTTTGGTGTTGTGCAGCGTATTGCACAAGAGAAACAAAACCGGTGTTGCACAAGACTATAGGAGGACAGTTACAGTGCAGCCATCAAGCCAGTGTTGTTATTGTTAACTAAAACTAATAAAAAAATTGTTTGTTAAAGGAAAGCTAAATAGAAATTGGAAACAGATCTGTTGCCTTGATAATGAACTGAAATGAAAGTTATAAAAAATATAAATAATAAAAATAGCACGCAACAAAATACCTAAAACTTAAGTTAAATTTAATTAAATTAAAAGCTAATAAAAATGTTATAATTGTATATGATTAATAATAAAATATGACAATCAAAATAAATTAAAGCTAAATAGAACAATTGAAAATTAATAAAAATTGCAGAATTAAATTACAATTAAATGAAATGCTAATTAAAAATATGAAAATGTTAGGTTTAGAATTATTAATATACTATTACAATTCACCAATCGATGATTTTAGCCTTCTATAACAGATGAGGAATCTTCGGTTTATTTTTGCAATTCTGTTTTGTGATGCTATAGTGACACTGCACAGATATTACACGTTTCACCTTCAAACTAAAAATTGTTTCTGTAAAAATCACGAGGCCAGGCGGGTGACGTTTATCGCAGACAGACATATCATTGTAAGTGTCCCAGCCTGAAACTCATGAAACTCTACATATATTATCAGATTAAGTGAGGAACTGAGATATGTGCATTCATGAATGTACAGGAAGCATAAGAGCGAAGCATGCAAGCAACCATGAGATAAAGGAGTGTTTACAGATAGTCTGGCAAGAACTGAACAACATAATACTTTTTTCTGTCAGAGCATTGTAAAACAACAACAACAACAATGTTATTGTCAATTCCATGAACCCCAGCACCAAAGAATGCTCGACTTTTCTTATCTTTCTCGAGGGATATCAAAGCATGTGCTACAGTCAAACAATAGAACTTCAGACAGAACTTGACCACACCTGGCTCACCTTCAAAAGCGTGATCAGGTTGTGTTTAGCTGAATAACCGGAGAGCATTAGAGGGGTGGGGGAATGGGGACTAGAACTAGAACTTCCTTCTCTTTTGTTGTTGTTTAAGAAGAGGCTGAAAAACCTCCACAATTGTCCTTGGTACAACATGTAAACATCTGAGGGAATTTCCAGCTGGATTAGGGCCAAGTCACTCCCTCACCTGTCTGTCCTCAGGCCTCGTGCTGCAGACGGGCTTTTGGTATACTAAACATTTGCACAGTCATGTACTGTAAACTCACACCTAGCTCATCCTCAGAGGTGGTCAAAGTACACAAATACTGAGTTAAAGCACAACAAACCTTGATGAAATATTACACAAATAACAGTATTAAGTACTAGTTGGCATTAGTCAATAATGAAAAAAAGATTAGTGGGTGCAGACAAATGGATAGTTCAACCTAAAATTTGTATTATGTCTTCATTTACTCACCCCATGTTGTTTCAAATCTGTCTGAACCCCAAATTATTTTGGGTGAACTATATCCCTGCTTTAAATATGCATGATCCGCATTTAGGCAAACAAATCAACACTAAATATTCAACTTTCAGTATCATCTCAAGTTTAAGTGAGTTCTTAGCTCAAGATCTGTATCCAATCTTTGTTGTATTGCTAAATTAAACAAAAGCAATGACAAAAAAAGATTACAAATAATTGGTAATTTAAATAAAGCTGAAATACAATGAATTATAAATATTAGATGATAACTTAGAAAAATGTAAACAAAAATTATAAATGTTGTCTTGCAACTAAGTGAAAAAATATTAAGGTTAAAGTAGTAAAATGTTCTGAAATAAGAATAAATATGAGAAACAAAATTGCTAAAACTCAAAAAAATGAATATTGACAATATAAAAAAATAATTAAATTATCAATAAATACTATAATACTAAATGATAATAAAATAACACGGGGTGCTTCTCAATCGGAAGGCTGTGTTCTCCCGGCCGGCTGCCACGTGAACAAGCAGCATCACAGATATTTTGAACAATAGATCAAACTTAGATCATTAGTTTAGGATCCAATTCTCACAATAAACTAGTTTTAGCATGCATATTACATATTGGCTGTTTATTAGCACACATTAAAGCCTTATTCTGCATGACCATATCCATAATCCTACCCAATACCTAACTCCCTTACTATTATAAAGCAGTAATTAGGAGTTTCCTGTGGCAAAAGTTGTAGTTAATAGTTAGTAAATAGTGAGAATTTGACCCTAAACTAAAGTGTGACCTTGCATCGGAGCTCATTGCTTTGAGGTAACTGCAAACTTTGTTGAGGAAACAACCGTGTGGTAACGTTTAGTCCAATAGCTAATTCACAAGCCTCTGTTTAATGCACATAGAGCTATGTTTGTCAAAACCAACAACTATTCCTGGACTGTCAGGTGGCTGGAAACCAGTGCTTTCAGTTCTGCCTGGGGCGTGAGAATTTTTCCCTCTAAAAATCCGAATCCCGCCCCTCCAAGCCACCTATATGCAAAAACAGAAGATTGTAACCCACATCTAAAGACAATACAACAAATGCTCAATATCTTGTTAAGAGAGTTTTAGGTTTGTTCTAGCGGTTAAGAGAGAGAGAGAGAGGGTGCAAGAATGGGGGAGGGTTGAAGGCCAGAAAGAGGGGGGAAGGGGAGCTGGATATTTGGGGAATTCCTTTTTGGTTTTGGTGGGGGTTAGCAGATGGTGATCAGTTGTTCAACTCTCTGAAACTCTTGCAGCCTTGAGTAGGGTTAGGGCTCTCCGCATTGGACAAAATGAATCCAAATATGCAATTTCACCTGATTTTAACTATGCGCATTCAATAAGATTTTGACCATGAAGGTCTTGCATCTTACGTGTTTTTGTTTTCGCTGTGCATCCTCTTGTGGTCATGGAGAGATTGGGTTGAATGGGAACAGGAACACTGGGGATTCCCCACTGGTGTCGAGAGGTCACGTGTGTGCAGTACCAGCATGCCGTACAGAACTTTGTGTACTTGCAACGGGTTGTGTTTAGTACAAACACGCTCATAAGTTTAATCCATATTTGATAGTGACCAGTTTTTCTACTTGGAATTCACAATAGCCCATGACAAGCCTTGGAGTGATTCTTAACACAAACATTTAGCAAACGTTTGCTTGAATCATTAAGTAAATCATTAGTACCTGCTCCGCTTTGTTCAAACCATGCATGAAATTCCAATTAAATAAAAGCCAGACACACAAAAATAGACTGAGGAGAACAAAGAAATTTGAGTATGTGGAAACTTCCCCGTTCCCCACAGCAGACATTAATGAAAAGGCATCTGCATGTCCTGTACTTTTCTTTATTACAGGCTTGCTCTTTTATGAAACGGGAAAAACAGGCTCCCCGAAGCTCACGCTTGACCTGAAAAGCTGCAGGCCACTGAATGTAATGAAACTAAACGCAGGCTTTTTAACATTCAGCAATAAAAAATGGTTGAGAGTTGCTAATATTAACACTGTGGCCACATCTAAAATCCCCTTACAATTTAAGTTTCATATATTAAAACGTACTTTAATGTGTGTATGGTGTGGGAATGGCACAGGTTAGTTGTCAAAACCATAGATATCTATATAAAGGCTAGATATGTCATCCACGCTGCTGGCCAATGGAGGTCGTCGTCTGCACCTGGCGGCCATCTTGTCACAGGCAGCTCGCTCACTCGTAACATTGTGTTAATGGTACATGTACTATTTAAATGACCATAACTTGCTCAATTTTCTACCGATTTTCAAACGGTTTGTTTTGTTATAAACGTCAGAGATGTAGCTATGACACTGCATACTTATGAATAATAAGTGTATAAATAAATAATCATCTAGATAATTATAGCCACGTTAATAACGTTTGTAGAAACCAAACCGTTTGTAAATTTGTCAAGATTTCCACAAGTTAAGAGTTGCTGACCATTCATCTTACATCAGCTTGTCTGTGACAAGATGGCCGCCGTTGATGACGATGGAAACTCCGCCGTAACTAGGGATGGGACGATAACCGGTTTTCACTTTCATAAATTTTTAACAAAACCGTGATAATATTGATAATCACGATTATTTTGGACACTATAATCGCGATATGAAATTTTCATACCGTCCCATCCCTAGCCGTAACACATCTAGCTTTTATATACATATCTATGGTCAAAACAAGCGAGAAAGGTTGACATGGAGCAGCTAAATCTCAAAACTCTGTGGAATTTCCTGTTTAAAAAAAAAAAAAAAACTGAGGAGAGCCTGGTGGCAAAAAGAGAACGTGACCGAGCTTGTAATAAAACAAGAATCAACATTAGCTTGGCTTTTCAGAGATGGCGAAATGTTGTAAAAGTGACACAGATATGTGTTTTTATTACTCAACAGATGATTGTTGATTATTGAACAGATAAATTGGCATCCAGTGCGAGAAATACTTATTTGATCCCCTGCTGGAAATGAAGGGTCTACAATTTTTATTGGTTTATTTTAACGGATTGAAACAGAAAAAAAATCAACCAAAGTAATTCAGAAAAACACATTATATAATCGAGTGAAATAAGTATTTGATCCTCTAACAACCAGTTAGCGTTCTGCCTCCCACAATGGACTGAAATCCTGCAGCACCCGCAAGGTCCCCCCTACTCAAGGTGGCACATGTTCAAGCCCATCTGAAGTTTGCCAATGAACTAAATATATATAAAAAAAATACAAATACAAAATCCTTTTTAAAAGTGCAAATATTCATTGTACTCTCACATTTATTATGAGGTAATCTATGCAACACTTAAAAGCTGTTAACATTTAAAATGTTGCTTTTGATTAAGTACAAGATGTCACCGAGCAGGACACAGTTCTCATGTCATGTCAGCCACCCAAAAGCACTATTTTTTTCCCTTTAAAGGCAAAATGATTGTCTAGGGGTTATTAAATGCTTGTGGAGAGTTTAGACTGGGGGTGTTTTAACTGCCTTGCACTGGTTTCACTTCAGAAAGCGCTGCTGCAGCGATGGCGGGGGGCTGGAGTCCACACAGCGCTGCAGACAGGGACTTTCCAGGGTCACTCATGTGAGAGGCTTTTGAGGGCTGAAATGTGAAAGCCCATTGTGTTGTGTTTTACAACAGCAAAAAGCACACAAGCAATACCCATGCCTCAGCATCAATCATGTGCATGACCAAAATTAGAGATTGTTTATGGCTATACTGAGTACTTTGTTTTTCCAAGATGCAGTGCATAAAAATGTCTCGTTCAAGAGACAGTGCTCGGAAATGTAACGATTTTCCTATGCGTGAGAACGGCGTTTGCAAACAAACGTGACTGTTCTTTCTGGCAAATGGAATTTCAGAGTCGTCGCTCGCCTTGTGACCTTGTGTCTTCAGTTGGACTGGTTTCACGAGCTTGCTAAACCGGGGACCCGACAGACACATGAAGGAACATGTGTTGGAAAGCCCCTACATCATGGCTAAATGTGGAACTAGACAGGATCACATGCTTTTGACATCTATAGACCCCACAGCCTGAAAAAAGCATCAGTCCGGACAACAACATCATCTAATTCAGGGCCAGACTCCACTCAATATGGAGCTCAAAACTGCATGGAACGTCTTCTAATTCTGGACGACTACACAACTTGCCTATCACGTAGTTGCAGCCTATTTAGTGCCAGGCAGAAAGCTACTTTAGTTTTTAGCCCATGTGTGTGTTTTTATTATTATTTCATCCAAATCTTAAATGACCTAATAATCATAATAATAATTAAAAAACGTCTGATGTTTAACATGTGTAACATGTTTAATCTGTCATAGGAAACGCTATCGTATGTATAGGACGCTATCGCCATCTAGTGGAGTCCAACGGCACGGAATAATAAAACCTTACTAAACTTCAAGCCACACTTCCTTTACATAAAGGGGGTTTTCCTTTACAAAACACAAGTCACATTTCACTGCATAAAAAAAAACACAAGAAAAAATAGTTAAGTATAAAGATAATTAAACCTTTTTTCAGGCTATAATAATTATTTATGACATGATTGTCACTAAACTTAAGCACACACACACATATATATATACATATATATATATATATATATATATATATATATAATACTGTGTTTTTCATTTATTATGAGAATAAAACATTTGTGTGGGTGGGGGGGGGGGTATTTTTATGTCAGTGCTATTTTAGTATTAATTATGTAATTCAATGCATTTCTTAATATTTTTAATTTTAGCTTTTAGTTTTATATTTTCAGTTTTAACTTAAATTAGGAGCTTTTTAACAATTTTACTCATTTTTTATGAACCTTTAATTTATTATTCATTTTTATTTCAACATTAGTTTGAGTCATTTTAGTACTTGAGCTTATTTATTTAATTTAGTTTCCAAGGCAATTTTTTTTTTATTTCTGTTTTTCATTTGATATTCCGTGTCATTATTTTTAATAGTTTTAGTTTAGTTTTAATTATCAATAAAAGCACTGGCTTAAATGTTGATGTTATCTATATATCTATAAATCAAATCAACATTGGTTAATTAACCCAGGCAAGAGAAGGATATAATATAGCGGACAGACCTCTGGGGTGGTTTTGTTAAAGATGTCGCTTCCCTCTATCACTTTTTTCATCACTTCATCCTTCAGCTGAGCATACTCTTCCTCAGTCAGTTGAATGGATTCCAGTGATGCCTTGCAATTTTTGCACTCTCCACTAAAACACAAGTTATATCCACACCAATACTCTATTAAGAATAGTCTTTATGATAATTGTATTTAATTAAAACTGAAATATTAGTACCTGGGGGCGACGAATGAGAACTTCCCACTCCATTTCTGATCCGGTAAACTGTGCAGAAAAAAAATTAAATAAAAATAAAACAGTTAAAATAAAGATCTACAATAATGGAAAGGAAAACATATACACATTATAATAATTATTGTAATATATAATATTAGTGCAGTCAAATCAAGTAATCACGATTAATCGCCTGTAACACAAGATTGTAAATAAGTGTAAATAATATATATATATACAATTTTTTTATGAGTGTATACACATTTTATAGAGAGAGAGAATTTTTTTTTTTATTTACCTCTCAAACCAAGCTTTGATAGTTTTAATGAGTGGCTGCTCTGGGTAGATCTGATTATCTCTCATATGTGACAGGACAGAAAAGAGTTTGTCCTCCTGTCCACGCTGAGTGATGCCGCTCTGAAACAGGCACTGCCAGGTGTCCTGATGAGGTTCGATACCCTGTTCCAGGAACTCACCATACAGCTTCCAGCCGGTCTCAGTGTCTCCATGAAGAACTGCCCCAGCGATGGCATCACCATAGTTCCGAGCAGACGGCAGGAGGGCCTTTTTCAGACCCTCCAACAAGCCAAGCGCCTCCCTCCAACGTTCAGTTTGACTGAAACCTTTAATAAACAGGGACGAGGCTCCAGTGTCAAGTGTCTTAAAGCAAGTTCTCATGATGTCATAAGTGTCGAATACCTCAGAATGGTGCCCAGCTGTGACACACAGCGTTAGATACCTCAAAAGGAGTTCGTAAGAAAGGGTGCCTTTGTCCTGAACCACATACGTCAAGAGAGATTTGGCGATGTTGACATCTGCATTAGCCGAAAGCAGTCTTTCCATCACTTGCATCTCGAAGCGCTCAGATTTGGAGGAACCCTCTTTGAGTTTTGCCCATTCTGATGTGGTCAGCGGATGGTCAGGAAGGGCAACTTTTAGATATCCTCCCCCCCTCGCAGGTGTATTATTTGACGGCTCTTCTGTATCAATCCCAGCTCGCTTTTTCATATATTCAGCAGTTTTTTTGGCTGTTCCAGCTGTGAAAACTGACTTTGGGAATGCAGGCCTTGTTCTGGGAGTGAATCCTTTTTCTTTGGTTACTTGGCTGTATAATTCTACTTGTTTGTCTCCTTTTGTGCTGTAAAGTTGTGTGTTTGGATTTATGATAAACCTGACAGCAAGCATGTTATGTTGTGGTAAACCAGCCAATGCTGGCCTTAAATACAGAGTGTTAACAACCCATGTGCATAGATGCTTCATGCAAGTCCTTGAATTTGACACAAGAGGTCCCATTTCCTAACAAGTCAATTATATTACTCAGACTATGCACTACTTTAATGGTTATTTATGTAAATTTCCCACCACAAACAAATGTGCAACATTAAGTTTTACTTATCAACACGTATGCAAAACACATTAACCTTTTAATAATTATATTTACCTGAAATTAATATTTGTAAAAAAAATTCAGCAAAGAGAAGAAGAAAGAAATGTCCTTCTGTATTTAAATTACACAATATTGAATCCTCAGATAGACAAACTCGCTAAAATATCGAATTATTTTCATTTAAACGCAATTTTGTCGTAGAAATCATCGGTATTTTAAACAAGAACATTAAACTTACAGGAGCTAGTCGAAGGTTACTGAATTCTAACAAGAAAGCAAGTTCATGCCAGTGCGAGCAGACTGCCTTTCACTCTCATGTGTTTGTGTTGTCGCACTTTAATGACGTCACTCGTGCGCCTTTTGCTCAGAGATGTAAACAGTTGATCAACCTCATAGCCTATTAGAAAATATCACAGTTTGATTAATAATCATTTTTGAGCTGGTTAGTTTAAACCATATTATGACAGAGTAAAGTTAAGAATGGCAAACGACAAAACCGCACATTGGAAAGATTTACTGCGAAAAAGACTCGCCTCTGCGAAACAAGGTGAGATTATGACTTTTAGCTAACTTAATCAGTAACTAGAGATTTATTGTGAGTTCAAAGAGATAATATTTATATATTAATTTTATAACATTTATATAGAAAGCTCCCAATCAATGGGTATATCCATAAGGATTAAAAGTCGCTTGTGAAATTAAAGTTTTACTTAAATAACGCCATTATATTTGATGAACATTTAGACTAACGTTATACTAACGTTAAATATTATTTTTAGGGAACTAACTTCATGTAGTCGCCCAATAGTTACAACAATTACTATAGTTTGTTGTATAGAAACCATAGTTACCCAATCCATGGGGATAAATGAAAACCGGCTTTTATGATTATTTTACATATGTAATAAAACATTGTAGTAAAAACGTTTGTGTTACTCAAAAGTTTAGTTTGTTATCCAATATATTAAAAAATTAATAACATGGACATTCAAATGTTTTACGAAGTAGGAATCACCCTGGTAATAATGAGCAGCAGTGTTGCTTAAAGTAATTAATTACTAGTTAGTTACTAATTACATATTCTTCAGTGTATTTAGATTACTGTACTAATTACCCTATCTAAAAAGTATTGGATTACTTGTTGCTAATTACTTTATAAATCACATATGAACCTCGACCAGTTAAGAATTGAATAATTTGAACTGACATGTTACATTAAAACATAAATGTTAATGCTAAATCCACTGTTTTATATATAATTGTTGATGTCTATACAGTATTTAATGCAATTACATCAGAAGTAACTAATTAAATGCATACAGAAAAATGAAGAGTAATACCTTTCAAGAGTAATACCTTTTCAAGGGAAAAGTAATACAATTACAGTAATTAGATTAGTTAGTAATTAGTTACACCCAACAATGGTAATGAGGAGCTATCCATGGTTTTGCTCATGGTTACAATGATTTTACTATGAAACTAAGCTGTACATAAATATTCATGCTTAAAACCTAATTAAATACAGACGAGGATTGTACGGTATGAATAATCATAATGTGTGGGTTAATTGCATTGAACAGATGGCAAAACAGAGGAGGAGAAGAAAGCAGAGGAAACTGAACTGTTCACCAAGTATTACACTGAATGGAAAGGAGGCGAGAAAGCAGAAGTTGACTCATTTAAACAAATCCCACGCTTCTACTACAGGGTGGGTTGTTCTAGGATTAATCAGTAATGAGAAAACAGTGTTGCAAGTTGTGGTATATTATATCATATTAAAAATATTACAGTTATATCCATTTATCATAGTCTGACCTATCATGACAATGATAAATGTCTTGTCTTGAAGATATTCATTTGAGGGTCACTACTGCCTGAAGCTGGCATAAAGTGATCCACTTTTTCATATTGTTCATCAGCTCACACTACCATTCAATGTCTTTACTGTCAATCATTTTTGATTTTTGCTCAATATAATTATCAATTTCTTTAAAGTGCCCCTGTAGTCAATAATTAAAACATCTTTTTTCAATAATTAATACATCCCTTAAAACATCTTTGATCACCAAAATGACATATTTAAAAGTTTTTACCATAAACCATTATTTTTTTTCATGCCTTAAAATAGCATGAATGTAACTCTACACCCTTTCCTCGTTAAATATACGCGGTTCTATTAATATGCTAATTAACCCAGCCTCCACTCACTCACACCAGTTTAGAGGTTATCGTGATCGTACAAGGTAGTTTGTGACGTCAGAACAACCAGCGATTTCAAACCGCGTTTTTGAGACTGTCTTTGTTTCACTGCAGCTTTAAATGGGGTTGAGTTATGAATTTGCTCATGGTTTGTCTTAAAGCATATTAAAAACACCACACAAACATATAAAACAACATTACAAACGTGATTTTCACCACAGGGGGACTTTAAAACAATCTTACTGACCCCAAACTGTAGTGTATGTACTACCTTCTTAATCTTAACTTCACCTCAGCTTCCTGCAGAAGATGAAGTCTTGCTGCAGAAACTCAGAGAAGAATCGAGGGCAGTGTTTCTCCAGAGGAAAAGCCGGGAACTATTGGACAATGAAGAGTTACAAGTAAGTGAGCATGTATTGGTTTCTTATCCCAAACGAAACATTCATAATCAGCTTTTGTTTAGTTATAAAATATGTCTGTTTTCTATTTCCTCTTCTAAATGTTTTTTTTTTCTTTCCTACAGAACCTTTGGTTTCTTCTCGATAAGCATCAAGTGCCGCCCACGACCGGTGACGAGGCCATGATCAGTTATGAGAGTTTCCTAAAGGTTGGAGAACAAGCAGGCGCCAAATGCAAGTAAGTGTGTCATTGAAAAGTGTAGTGACCAATTAGTATCACTCGAAAACTATGAGTTTATGAGCTGATAACTGTATTCTAAGTCAATGTAATTTGTAGGTGGATAAAGCTTATGACTCACTGAGATGTTTGTTTCACAATAATTACACCCCCATCAGGCTTTTCTTCACTGCCAGAGTCTACGCCAAACTCCTTCATAATGATCCGTATGGGAGGATATCAATTATGCAGTTCTTCAACTATGTCATGAGAAAAGGTAGTTAAAAATTCTGTGGTGTGTGTTCTAATTGCATTCTCGTCTTATGACGGCAGTTAATTGTGAGTCTTTTAGATCTTTTATTTGATTCTGAACACTATAATTCAGTTGTGTAACTGAATCACGGTTTCTTCTCTGGCAGTGTGGCTGCACCAAACCAGGATTGGTTTGAGTCTCTATGATGTAGCAGGTCAGGGTTATCTTCGTGAGTCTGTAAGTAATCTCAATTTACCCTCTACAATGCAAGTATTCACAATATCTTCTTAGAAGTTAAGCTGTATTGTTTTAAAGTAAAGTAAAGTGACTGTTTCTTTCTGCAGGATTTGGAGAACTACATCCTAGAGTTAATTCCCACACTCCCCCAACTAGATGGCCTGGAGAAATCCTTCTACTCGTTTTATGTTTGCACTGCCGTTCGCAAGTTCTTCTTCTTCCTTGATCCTCTACACACTGGTAATTCTCCTGTGGTCATGCTGTTTTTAAACATTCAGAGTCTGAAAGACTGAGCACCTGCAGTCATCATTCAGATTTCACCCTGTGGAAAAAAAAAAAACGGAATGAAACGAATCGTTCTGATGTTTTGTATTTGCTCTGCAGGAAAGATTAAAATTCAGGACATCCTGGCTTGCAGTTTCTTAGATGACCTACTTGAGGTAGCGTACAGATTCTCACTCAAGTTAACCTATTATATACTGTAAACAAATGTAGTAATATCTATATACTCTCATATTCTCAAGTTTGGGGTTGGCTATCTGTCTGTCTGTCATTATTTATCTATCTATGTAGCTATCTATCTATGTGTCTATGTATGTATCTATCTGTCTGTCTATCTATCTGTTTGTCTATCTATCTATCTATCTATCTATCTATCTATCTATCTATCTATCTATCTATCTATCTATCTATCTATCTATCTATCTATCTATCTATCTATCTATCTATCTATCTATCTATCTATCTATCTATCTATCTATCTATCTATCTATCTATCTATCTATCTATCTATTTGAAAGTTTTCTTTGCAATTGACCTGCAACATTGAGCTAATTAGATTTCTTCATTTATAGCTTCGAGACGAGGAACTATCAAAGGAGAGTCAGGAGTCCAACTGGTTCTCTGCACCTTCTGCTCTTCGTGTTTATGGTATGCTTGCAAAATCAGTGTTAATCAGTGTTATAATATAATGTAAGTTATGAGTTAGTTACATCTGATATGCTAATCATCATTTTTCCCATTTACAGGACAGTACCTTAATCTGGATAAGGACCATAATGGGATGCTCAGTAAGGAAGAACTGTCTCGCTATGGCACCGGAACTCTAACTAGTGTTTTTCTAGACCGTGTCTACCAGGAATGCTTAACCTATGACGGTGAAATGGTATAACCTTTTGACTTAATTAATAATTTGCATCACAGTTAGAGTGTCCCTAAGACAAATGTCTGCTGTCAGAGTCACAGCTTGTGGCACAGTAGTGTTTCGGGAGACTGGTTCACTTTTTAAAAAAAATGTTTGTGAAAGAAGTCTCTTATGCACACCAAGTCTGCTTTTAATTATTACAATTTAACATATTATTTTAATATATTTCAAATGTATTTTATTCCTGTGATGGCAAAGCTGACTTTTCAGCATCATTACTCCAGTCTTCAGTGTCACATGATCCTTTAGAAATCATTTTCTGCTCAAGAAACATGTCTGATTATTATCAACATCGAAAAGGTTGTGCCGCTTAACATTGTGGTGGAAACCGTGATTCATTTCTTTTTAAAGAATCTTACTGAACTCAAACAATAAGACCGCTCAGAACAGGCACTTCATTTTTATTATCTGACATGAACATTTTCAGTATCTAAAAACATAAACATGCATTTCTGTTGTTTTAATTTAGGACTATAAGACCTATCTAGACTTTGTGCTGGCTCTGGAAAACAGGAAAGAGCCTGCAGCCCTTCAGTATATTTTCAAACTGCTAGACATGGAAAACAAAGGCTATCTCAACGTATTCACCCTCAACTACTTCTTCAGGGTAAGTAGAGGTGTTTTTTTTATTATATATATATATATATATATATATATATATATAAGAAGTAGAAACTAACCTATTTTTCTGTGATATCAGGCTATTCAGGAACAAATGAAAATACATGGGCAGGAGCCAGTTTCCTTCCAGGATGTTAAGGTAAACTGCCTTTAGCTCTTCTTTTTTCTATTTCATCTTACTGTATGATGACAATAATGTATTATAATTCACTTTTTTTTTGTCTGTTGTCTACAGGATGAAATCTTTGATATGGTGAAGCCCAAAGATCCGTATAAGATCACATTACAGGACTTGGTGAACAGTGGTCAGGGTGATACCGTCACTAGTATCCTCATCGACCTCAATGGCTTCTGGACTTACGAGAACAGAGAGGTGCTGGTGGCTAATGACACCGACAGCAACACAGCCGATTTAGACGATACATGAAATCCCTCTGTATAGCCAAGTCAAGTTTTGCTATGGGACCCAAACCTTCAGCCAAGAGGAATACACAGAATAGCTCAGTTGTATATGGAATTGTTTATTAAGTAATGTTATGTACAAAACAAACTGTATTTTTTCACCTACATTATAGAAAGGTAGGTGTGTTTTCACCTACATCATACAAAATTATTGTACACAAATAAATTAAACACTCTTCAAAATGAAATGCATTTGTTTGTGTAAGGGGGGTAGACAAATTGAATTCAAAAATCATGGGTATAGCACAGATTTAAAGCACACAAAAAAAGCGTGTTCACATAGTAAAGAATATTTAGTTAGAAAAATAGCTGTTTGAAAGAGAGGGTCTACCCATCTGACCATTTACACTACCTTACACAACTCATCAGTAACATAGTAATTTCTAATATTACAACTAATGTCTCAGCATCTTCAGAAAAGTTCAAACCATGCAGTTTTTAATGTGTTTGGCAGACTTCTTAGGTGTTTATCATTATTAAAACGTACAATGAATTGTTGTAGTGACTAAAAGAGGTTTTATATATGGCTTTTACAAAATGATTGCTAAAATAGTTCTGTGTTCAAAGCAGAAACATTGTCAGCTATGCAGAAACAACATGTTACCTTCATGTTCAAATGATAAACTTTACTCCCCCAAAAAGGAAACCAGCACACCTTCTGCCTACGGTAAATATGGCAAAACCGTCTAATTTTCTCAATCCACAGAGCAATATTTTAGGAGGGAATGGGTGCAGGCACTTTATTTGCATCAGGTGCAGCATGTGATTCCTGCTCCAGTTCAAAGGTCACATTCACAAAAGAAGCAGTTGTTTCTGGTTGCTCAGTCTTTGGCTGCTGGCCCTCCTGGTTGTTCTGTTCGTCAAAACGACGTTCTGCCTCCTCAGAGAGATGGTTCTCCTCCTCTTCTTCTTCCTCCTGCATATTGCACGTTATTAGTGTCTCACAAGGCCAAAGTTGTTCAAATACCTCAAGAGTATCTGTACATGCTACTTTTGAAAATATCAGCGGATAAATGAAGGCTGAAGAATAGTAATACTGGTGCACATACCTCCTTCTTCATCCTGTAGTACTCATCAATTGCATACTGATATTTTGGTGTTGTGATTCCCAGCAATGAGGCCATTCTCTCTCCAAGATAGTCACAAACTGAAATATTGATGTTACATTTTAACCATTTTCGTTGAACCAAATGTCAACCAAAAGAGTTTCATTACCTGAGATGGTTGAGGTAGCCACTCTCCACATTTGGAACCAGACGTATGGACCCCAGGTCAACTTTGCCTATAATCAGAGATGCACAGTGACTATATATTTAAGATGATAACTGAAACTACATTCATATTTGATGATTTGATGCTACTCACCGGATCCACAGTCCTTAAAGTGTTCTTTTTCTCCTGTTCTTCTTCCTCCTCTTCATCGGTACTGTACTCCTCCATGGTTTCACCACTTGCAAAGTAGATGGTTCTGCGAGGAATCTTTGGCTGCTTTTTGCCCAAATCTCCAAGTTCCACATTTTCAAAGTCTTTCACCACAGCTGAACTCTAAACCAGCAGATAAAGAACATTACACACTTTTATAGATAGAGAGCCTCGATAAATGGGTAAGTTAGATAGATATAACATTTCACATAGATAGATGCATTAAATTTACATCATATTATTATATAATATATCTTTATTACTGTAAAATAAATAACATTATAAATTTATATATTACTTGGTGTCTATCAAAATATCAGGTTCATATCCTCGCTAGACAACGAACAAGGAAATAGAATGACATTATGTCGACTGCTAGTCTATAGCAAAAGAAATAATGTAATTCCAAGGCAACTGCTTATTACATTTAAAAATGACTTTAGCTGCTACCTTCTCTGTATCCATAGTTTGTCCAAGAGACACGTTAACGTTTGTGAGGTACAGTGACAGTTCAGCCATGTCTTCTTCAGCCTTTTCTTTCTGTTGCTTTCTTCGAGCTCTTCCTTCTAGCTGCGTCAACCAGGAAGTGACGTCACATGTAAACAATTCAATTCCATTTATTTAGAGGGATCTGTTTGTCTATTTATTCCATTTTTTTCGGTGGGGGTATTTAACGTAAAATCGTTAACGCAATGACAAATTTACATAAGACGTTAAAAATATAAATTAACACATATAAGTTACCAATTTATGTTAAATATTCCCTGACTCCAGTCTGTTGAAAGAGATGAACTAGAGATCTAGGTTTTGTTTCAGTGTAGTTTGAAGCATTTAAAAAGTTCTCTCATTTTGTTATTTTAGTAGTACAACCATTATATAAAAACGAAAAAAATAAATCTTTATCCAGCCGAGACTCTATATTTGTATTTTGAACTATTTAGGCTGCACATAATTTCAACTGCATAAGCACACTATTAGGCTATACTTTAATTTCATGTTTGATTTTAGGCATCACATGCCACTGCTTCAAATTATTCTTTCACCCTTTAATCAAAATCTTTCATTTAATCTTTTTTTTTCCATCCTTTATTGTGTTAATAATAACACATGAATGATAACCTAATTTATATAACTCTTTAAAAGCCAGATTAATTGTGTAAAATATGTGACTTGTTTTGTTATGCGTGATTCATCTTTGACTAAGATTATAATTTCGCACAAAACAATTATCAAGTTCTCTCTCCTCGCCCGGATTAAGTGCAATAAAAAAAGAATGGCGTTCTGTTGTCTGCCCTCCCAGTAAAACTTGTCAGTAGTGTTTTTGAAATGACTAATAATTGAGAGCCCTAGTGCCACCTTTACTCAGACCTTGTTCATGTTTATATCTGCCTTTATTTTTTTTTATGCAGTTTTTCCACATTTAATCAGAAGTTTTAAGCCGGTTACTGCTGGAGTCTGTAAAATAGATGCAATTTACTGAGGAACACAATTTTAGAATGAGATTATTTTTTTATCATTTCTTCTAGCTGTAACACAATGACAATATAAAAGTGCAAATGTTGTCTTTAAATCACTTTTTTTTCATATTTCTCACATAGTGTTAAATGAGTCTTTGTACGTGGAAATAAATGCATTTGTTTTATTAGGAAGGGGGTCCCTTACAGATGAGGATCATCATAATTAGGGAGATCAGATGATTTATTTGTGTTTTTCACTACTAAATATCTAACCCCTGTTATTAGAACATGTATTTTGTTTAACTATCCAGTTATTAGAACATATGTTCATTTGATCCTTTCCAGGTCTCCACAAGTTCTTTCCTCATATTGCACATTTGATTCCATTGATAAAAAGAGTCTGAGTAAATAAGAAAGCAAGTAGAACGTCTTCAATTCGTAAGAACTTGAATTTATACTCTGTAATTGATGTATATAATACTATACAAATACTGATAGAAATTGTCTCTATCATCTCTTATTTTTTATTTTTTTATTTTTGTTTATTGTATACAAAGTTGTACATTTTTGCAATCATAAAAACTAACGAAAGTAAATACAGAGCCTCAAATTACTTCTTGCGCCCTCTTTCGGCCACGCGTTGTATGGCAAAAATAAGGCATTTTCGGAAGAAACCACTGCATCCACCTGATTGACTAAAAGTGCGACACACGAAAAACACATTTAAATTAACACTAGCAGACACAAGTTTGTCTAATAGTATGTGCGCTTCAATATAATACATTCCAAGCTCATTTTAGCTCACTATGCACCCATTATCTTCTGACAATTTTCCAACCGCCCTATAGGAAAACAAAAGTGGACTGATCCAGTAGTATTGAAAGCAAAGCTCATCGCGCAGTTGTTTGTTTTCACTCAGCGCAGTAACGGAAAGGAGAGGCAAGGCACGGAGTTTGCGTAACGGTTTTCCGTTTTTAATCTTCATTGCATCTCTCCAGCCTTCTGCCATGGCTCTGTGCAGTAGCGTCGGAGCCTTGGCGTTACCCAGCGAGCTCATTGTCCACATATTTTCCTTCCTATCAGACCGAGACAAGCTCCGGGCCTCGGCCGTGTGCTCTCGCTGGAGGGAGTGTCTCTTCTACCCTGCGCTGTGGACGGAGCTCAAGCTGCGCGTCGGTGGAGGAACCAACGGCGGCGGCTCTGGGTCAGAACAAACCCCGCGATTAGAGTTCCTCATGCGCAAGTTCGGCTCATTCGTGCGGGAGCTGCAGCTGGAGTTTGCCCCGGTGGACGGATACTTAAGCCCGCTGCAGCGCGGAATGGAAGCCGTCGAGTGCGACCCGCAGTTCGCGAAAGATGCGATGGTGACATATTTGGATCAGGTGCTGTGTGTGCTCGGCAGTCTGCGTAATAACAGGTAGCTATATGGATTTGGGCTCGATTTGCACGGGTTGACAATACAAATCCTTTCTGTCTGCTTTGCTTACATTTCATCAGCAGCCATAAACAAACCCTGCGCATTACGTAACGCTCATGTCTGAAGCATCGCATGGCTGCCTGCTTCGTGCATTAGCAAACTGCGATCACTTCTATGACAACAAGCACAACTAACGTTAACTACTATATATTTTTTGTATCTTGGAATTTGTATCTCTAATAATACTTTAAATGCAATCCAAAAGCGACTCGTATCTTTCTCCGTATCACTAGTGAGGATGCTATTCCATCATGTTCCTGGTAACAAATTGCATTTTTTTGGGCCATTGAGTTTTATGAGCATCTGTGTTTCAGATATCAAGCTTAAGATATTTCCCTTTCAATTAGTCTATTTACATTGTTGTTGGTACTTCTAATAACGTCAAATATCTATTGCAGCACTGGTACTTCAGTTGATAGTACATATTTTTTAGACATTAATATCTATCTCAATTGTTACTAATGTCTTCTGCTTATAATTGCTCATTTGTCACTTGTAATTAGTTTGAATGACTCATTTATAGTTAAATTAAACGTCTAAGAGTAATACAATTGCTATGTAGGTAAGCTAGCCTTTAGTATAGTACCTAATGATTATTAGTAAACCTGTTATAGAATTAATAAAACAACTTGGAAACATTCTAATATAATCCACACATTGTTAATTAAAAAAAATGGGATTAGTAACAAAGTGAACTTGTATCTAATGAATATTTGCTGGTGAAATTGAAAAACATCCTGAACACTATTGGATTACTGGGTCAAAATAAGCATTTGTAACACAAGCAATAGATAATAGTTGGTTCTAAGGAGTAAAACTGCTGGCTAAACTCCCACAGGCCTCACTGCATTGTTAACATTCTAACCGAATCTTACAAAACAATGTTTAAACAACACTGGCTTTGTTTTTCCTGCTCTTCATAGATGTTTCCTGAACCTACAATTCAGTTTATTTACAATAGAAAAGCACTAGAAGGACTCATAGCCTAGAACTTGCCATGTGAACTATAGGCTTCAGTTTGAAATGTGTGAAGAACAGAAAAAAGAGCTGATTATAGCTTGTTTGGTGAAGCCAGAGTTTGATTATTGATTTGAAAATTAATGTATTTTCCAAATTACTTGTATCATGCTTTTATTTATTTACTTACTTATTTTTGGCAGTCATTTAATGTTGTTAATTTGACTTATATACACTGTTATCAAATAGGAAAATAATTCAAGTCACATACTGTATCCTGTTTACATTAGCAAGACGTAAAACTGAAAATTCCTCTCTTTTTTAACCCTCCAGAAATCTCCAGAAACTGAGTCTTTACGGGGACACATGCATTCTTCAGGATGACGGGATTCTGGACAGCTCTTTTCTCAGCCAGGTCGACCAAGGGGGCAAGAAGATGAAAGAGTATGTTTTAAAACTTCCTTTTACTCTAATTACATGCTGCCTTTGCAAATAATCTGACCATCTTGTTAGTTGTAGGTACTCAGTCAGTCAGAATAGTAGAGTACTGCACAGTGTGTATATCACTGCCTGCTATTTAAAGGGGTCATGAACTGCATTTCATTAAAAAAAAATAAAAAATAAAATGTCATCTGAGGTACATCAAAAAAATCCTAATTTAGAAGTAATAAGCTATTTTCTCTTTTTCAAACACGCTGTTTTGATGGGCGTGCCGGATTCAGGACTTGGAAGTAAACGCCCACTGCTATGATTGGGTAACAGTATTGCATTTTAAAATAATTTTCAATTTCCCCAGCATTACACGTCTGGAATTGTTTTGAAAACTTCCGATGTTGAACAACCTCATTACATGCATTGTTAAAACGTGCCAACTATGTGAAACATTTATGTATTAATTATGCTTAAACTTTATTTGCCACAAGCAAGACTTAAAGTACAGAGTTACAGTCGACAGGATACCTTACGGTGTTTTGAATGAATTTACAATTGTTTGTTGTCGTTCTAATACGCTATTTATCGTTCATCGATTTCGTTAATGTGATAAACGTATACATTGTCATTTGCAGTGTCGTGTTTTAAATAAAATTAAGTGTGTTGTAATGTCTCACTATTGACAAAAAAGATGTCGCTCACTCAAGCTTTTATTAAGGATTACTGTGAATGTCTTCAAACAAAACAATAACAAGAGCAGCGTTTTTTTCTCGTGTCCGGTAATCCAATGCATTAATGACGAACTATTTTCAGTTTTTCTGTGGCACTACGGTATGAATACTCAATATTTAATATGAATACTCAGTATATATCCATCTATCTGTAACAAGCAAAGCAATAGTGACGCATGATAAAAACACCCTTACTCCCCCTTGTATGTTGTGACACTACTGTCGTATCTAATGTAGTCTTCTCTGCATCATCTTATTTTCAGTCTCCCTGAAAAGCCTGCACTGAAAGCCTTCAAAGCTTTTTTTTCATTCAACTTGCCACCTCAAAATGTCTTGTAATCCTCAGAGACATCTCTATGGTTTTGTTGCTGGAGTAATCCTGTGTTTGCTTCTCTCTTGTTTTTACTACTACATGACACGTCGGGGGTAAAGAGACAATGAATGTAGAAGTGGGCGTTGATCTTCTGCAGAGATGGTCTTTCATCGCACTATTACTTAGAATGAATTGTTTTTGCTGCTTGGTGTCAATAAATGCTGTTTTTGGATTAATCAGGATGTTTGAGTTCTTATGTTTGTATGCTACAATGACCTCTAATGTCAAAATATCAAGGACAATTAGATTTCTCAATTCATGACCTTTTTAAAATAGTATGAATGGAAATATTTAAAAAAAAAACGTGTTTGATACATAACCGTTCTACATTGTATGTTTAATTCAGAGAGTGTTTAGTTTTCTGACACTAGTGAGTGACACAAATGGCACACTTCACGTTTAATTGGACTACCAATGAAAAGTTTGGGAAAGTCTGAAAGATTTATTTTCACAAGTCTGCAATGGTCACCAATGCTGCATTTATTTGATTAAAATACTGTAAAATATGATTACAATTTAAAATAGTTATTTTCTTATATTCCTGTGATGGCAAAAGCAGAGTTTTCAGTATCATTTCTCCAGTCTTCAGTGTCACATGATCCTTCAGAAATCATTCAAATGGTGCTCTAGAAACATTTCTTATTAGTATTATAACCAATGTGGTGCTTACAAGTTTACAAGTGCTGCTTAATATATATATATATTTTTTTCTCCAGGATACTTTGCTAAATTTTTTTGAAAGAACAGCATTTTTTTCTGATAAATTCAATGCATCATTACTGAATCTTTATTATTAACCTCTAAATGGTGGTGAATGTTTTCGTCTAATTGTGCTGCCTCCTTTAAAAAAAGGATGATTCCTAACCATGTATATAAACTGTTCTAGGATCCAGCTGCTCTTTGAAGAGATCCTGTCCAACAGCAGGCAGATGAAGTGGTTGTCATCTGCGTTCATGCTCTGTGTGGTGACCCCTTGCTCTCTGGCCTCTCTCTCCAACGCCAGCACCAGCTCCCTCGAGCACCTCAGTCTGATCGACAACCAGCTGCCCAGCCTGATTTCCACAGTGGAACTGGAAAGGCTCGCTCACCTGCGGTCTCTGTCGCTAGACTTCTGCGACTTCACCTCGGACATGTGCCGCCTCCTGGCCTGCGGCGACCGAGCGCCCCTCCACCGCCTGTCTCTCCTCCTCAACGGCGCCGCTTTGGATGTCAAGCCTTTGGGTGGCACCGCCGCCGAGGAGGACTGGAAAGCCCTGGTCCGTCGCAGCACGAACCTGCGCGTCTACGTCATGGCGATGGATGTGTGCAGCCAGGACCTTCTGCGTGTGCTGAAGCCCAGCGTGCCCCTGGAGCGGATCCACCTGGACAGCTACAGCACTCTGGTGACGGATGGGGTCGTGGAGCTCATCTCGCAGCAGTACCACCGAACCCTCAGCCACTTCATCTTGATGAGGGACGACGCCGGATTCCCAGACCTCAGCGTCAACCGCAATGAGGACCCGCTGGTTCTCCTCGCCTGGCGCTGTGTCCACCTCGCTGTCTTGATCATCCATGGTAAGTGGACTTTTTAAACTTTTTCACTTGCCTTTGACAATCCACTGATTCCTGAATATTTGGGAAGTTGTATGTCTTTAATCTTTTTTTTTTTTATATTATTTTTTAAAACCTTTCCAAAGCATTACCAAAAAACCCAATGCAATGGCAAAATTTAGCGTTCCATCCAAATGAACTCTTAAAATATAATAATAAAAATCATTATAATCATAATAATGTCAAATAATACATAGAATTTAATGTGCATACACGTTTACAGATGATTATCAAGAAATTTCAAGAAAATTTCATAAAATATATTGATGTCCCATGCATCCTGTTACATTCATAGTCTGTATTATGACTAAGTAAAATTTAATAAAAAAAAACTATTTAATTACATGTCTAGATTGGCGCCTCCCCTATTTTCTATAATATATGTCAGCTTCATAACATCAATGTTTTTAGATGATTTCCGTCCTCTTAAAAGGGTGACATTAGTAGCCAACAATAGGGGTAAAACAAAATGGCTCCTGGATTTAAAGTGTGCTATGCAACACTGTTAGCCATCAGCTATGTCAGATTTTCTGTTTGAATGTGGTGACAGTTCATTTTATGCAGCTAAAAATAATTTTTGATTCTACAAATCATGCTCAATGTATTCATTCATTAATCTAAATACTAGTTTTAACATGTTAATAATAAATATTTGACATGGAATACACACATTGTTTTTGAATCTTGAAAATAATGATTTTTGAAGTATTAAAATGAACTAAAGCAGCGCAATCGCTATATATTTTGTCTAACTTAATTTCATTTGTGTTCAATCAACTTGAATATATTTAAAATAAAAGTTTGCTTAATCCATTTGTGTTGGAATTACATGAATGATTTTTGTTGGATTAACTAAATTGTGTGAAGGATTTTTTTAGTTCCCATCTATGGCTGGATCAGTCAATGAGTAAATGTTGAAATGAAGTGTTGTTTTATGTGTTTTTGAGTGAAGGGAAAGACCTGTTAAAGTTTAATGTTCTGTTTAGTTTGACATTTAAAAGTGTTTCTGTTGTGTTGAAGTTTTTATGGTTTCCATTGTGCCGAAGATTAGAGCTTATGGTGAGTTATATGTACAAAGATTATGATTCATTGAGCAAAAGCTCTGCTAATGCCTGTGGAGTAACAAGTATCTTTCTACTTGTTCTGTGCTAGTTCCAGACAGTCTTTTAATTGTACAACATAACTGAATGTCAAATATAAACAGGTCTTTTTACTCAAAATCACAGACTTCACAGACTCTACTCAATATATTTAATTATAAATAAAAATATGCTTCAAGTTAAGATATTTAAATTGTTTAACCACTTTAAAATGTTTTTAGTAAATTCGAAAAAGCCAGTTTGACATTATTAAACCATATGCTTTTATTTTTTTTAACCGATTAATCAAACAATTCCCTCGGTTTTCCGTTTTAGCGTGCACAAGTCATTTTTCTTGCTTTGCAGGCTACACCGTGTGGTCCCACAACCTCGTGGCCATCTCTCGCCTGCGTGGGTCCAACCTCAAGGTCCTGGAGGTGTCCGAAGAGAGCATCGACTTTGACCCGGACCAGTCGGTGTACGTCGAGGGAGATCCCGTCCACAATCTAGTCAAGGAGGTGTCCCTGGGCCTGGGCCGCGTCTGGCATCCCTCAATGGACAACAGCATGGTCCTGAACGAGCCCACTCAGCACTTCCACCGCGAGATGCAGAGTTTCAGCGCGGGCATGTAGACTCGCCAAACACCCTCTCTAACCCTGTGCTTGGTGATCGTTCACTCAATGGGCCCTTCTCATTTTACATATTGTTTTATTTCTTTCCTTTCTTTTTGATTTGTTTTTGTTTTTTTCTTGTAGTGTGAATTTAATCCTTTATATGTGCTGTGTTTAATCAGTATTAGCTCTATATTTATATCTATATCTATATATCCTGCTTTTTACTAGGAAAGTATAGTTGGGTATTGGTTTAGTAGCTAATTGAGTGAATGGTAGAGATGGACTTTTATACAGCTAGCTTAAAAGTTGTACAGTGAGCTGTTCATTCTCTCGCTTTGTCTGTTTGTTGGTTTCCCCTTAGAAAGTGTGGAGTTACCTCAAACTATCAGTTGATCCTTCTTGGCTTCTGCAACGACGAAATCCCATGTTCACGTTGACCTTTTTATAGGGAGATTAGTCTTCCAGCCAAGGGACACGGCTGATCCACAATTACGAACCTTCCTCTTTGTTCTACATCACTATGTAATTGTAATTCAGAAACGAGGATTGGTGGAAACGACGTGTTCGGGACGCGGATCCCGCTGGTTTTTCTCAACCTGGAAGTAGACGCGCCTCTGCTGGTGAAACCAATCGTAGAGGTTTTCAGTCTGGTGTATGACACCTGCATGCTGACCGCCCTGCAGCACAATATCTGGGCCCAGCCATAGGTGTTTCGTTCTTTTCTTCTTTTTTTTTTTTTTCTTACGTGTGTTTTTGTTGTAAGTCCTTCCCGTCTGTCTCAGGTAGGCAAGAATTATATGACCAGGAAGATGAAGAGGATGGTTATGATATTTTGGTAAGAGTGATAACAATCAGTTGATAATAGTTCTTCTCGAGTCACAGTTGCCTTGAACTCCCCCTTTCTTCTTCATATTTAATGTGTTTTTGGCCTCGGACTCGGTCCGTTCAGCGTCAACGTCGCCGTAATTCCCCTACCGAAGTGCGAAATCCTCATCGAATCGTTGTCGAGACTCGAGGGCGAACGCGCTCCGGACGGATTGAATCCAGGCCGTGGTATTTCATCTGTAAAACATTAGATGGCGGGAGACAGACGTTTGCTTGTTCCATATCTCAGGATTCCTGCACTTGCGGTACTTTTCCAGAAAGCTTTTGTTGAAGCTTCGTTCAAATGGTTGGCGTGCTCGATGGGCAAGATTTTGTAGATTTGTTTTTTGGAGGAAAGAGAGCTCTTCCAAAAGAATGCGCTTTAGGAGTTGCTGGTTTTTATTTTTTCTACCTGTTTAATTGTCCTAGCTTAGCATTTGAAGGTCTGTGTGTTTTTTGCTTTTACATATATTGTCTATTCGCTCCTTTATTTTTAAAATCAGTCGAGGGAGATCGTGGTTGCGTGTAAAGCTGAAATAAGTGAATGTCAAACTGAAGCCTTCTTGAAAGCGGCAGCGTTTTTGCTCTGCAGAATCCCCCTCTTTCCTGAGCATATCTTTAGTTTCTCGTGCTCTCACAACGAAGCGAATCGTCGAAGAGCGGAGTACTTTTTAAAACCGTTAAGTTGCCTCGCTAACTGTTACTCTGTCAGGCCTCAGAACTTCCTGTTATTTGGCGGTATCAACTACCCAAGCCAAACCAGGTTTGAAACGGAAGCCATCGCCCAAATCTTCCTGGAAGATCCGCGCTTATGACAAAAACAAACAGCCAAAGCAAACCTTCGCGGCGTGAAAACGATCTTTATATGCAAGCTTATCAAGTGAGCGGTGACCTAGATCTTGTCAGGATTTGTAATGTGTGGTCCAAAAAAGATTTGAAGCAGTTAACCAATGAGGTCGAACCACTCTTGGCACACGAAGGCCTGTTCGTAGGGTTGATTTAAAGAGATCCAGCTTGACTAATTGTTGACAAGTTTACAACCTATTGTGGTACCCATGTCAACATTGACGAAAACGGCAGCTTTCCGTGGTTGGTGGCACAGAACGCAAAAAGGGTCTCGTGAAAAGTCATTTGTGGATTAAAATCTGTTCAATTCGCCCCCTTTTTGAGCAAACCACGGATTAAATGTGTCGTTTTCAGGTGCGTTGACATAGGTGCCAAAAACATTCTGTAATGATTATGTTGGAATGCTCTTAAACGTATGCTAGTAGTGGGAATCTGTGTGTTGTTGTTTTTTTTTTTAAGTTTATTTCGAAAAGTTCTAAGTACAGCACCAAAAAACGATTACAATAAGTGTGAGCTTGTTTGTTGTACATCGATTTTGCCGAAGGACTTTAGTTGGCGGAGAATGACGGCGGATGACGCGTTACAAACTGCTAAAGCATTCATACCGTGCCTAAAACCCAGAATAGCTTTCATTTCAAACCCATGTCATTCGTACGTCCCTGGTCGACCAAGTCTACGAACCTTTACAAAGACTTAGCATATTTAAAACCGCCAGTGTTTTCTCGTTTCGCAATCTTTCTGTGTGCGTGCGTGTAAGTGTGTCGTGTAAGCGTTCAAAAAGTGCATACATCAGAGAAGGAGGTGTGTGTTCAGTACAAAAACGTACCACTTCCTCAGCAGTGAACAGGAAACAGCCATTCTCAGGGTTACTGTTAGACGTGTGGAGGAAACAAACAAGAGTCCAATAGCTCAGGCCTCTCACCATGAAAGTTTCCATTAATGAAGAATCTTCTCAACAAAGTCACTGGATTGAACTTCTGTCAGCGCATCATCTGCGCCAGCTGCCAAAGATAACGGTGATACGACTCTTTTATTTTTTTGCCCACATGCTGGCAGAGGGCAGGGCCAATGGCTGATGGGCCGAGATGTGCTACTACTATCGTATTATGATGACAACTACTATTAGATAAATGTACTAACGGAGGGAGGGGAGGTCGGACTTGGGCGGTGGTCCACAGCTGTGCTGTGGCTTTGGTCAACATACGTTAGATCTCTCTTAAAATGCACCTGTTTCACTGTGAAGAGTGAATGTAATTTAACTATTGAAAATCAAGGTTGGTTCTATCAGACCTACAAGCTGCTATGAGACGTGTTAGGAACATTCCACTGGGGAGTTAAAAACAAACTAAAATGGCCAAATGTCTGCATGAAATGATGATTTTTTTTGTTTATTATTCTTTTCTGTTTAGTTTAGGGCAGGGGCGGGATCCTGGAATCAGCGTTCGACTGGTCGTATACGATGAAATTCTTGAGCCATTTGAGAGCGCGCGTAGGTTTTTATTCACGATCGATTCGACCAGTCGGTTGTTACAACTCAGTTGGATCCCAGTGTTTTTGTTTTGTTTGCGTTTTTACTTTCACAAACGTTATATGCATTTCACAATCTCGTAGTAAAGAGAAAGAGGGCTGCTATGACCCCATCCGAGACGGTCAGTGTTTTACAGCTTTTTCCGATAGCTACCTTACTGATTAAGAACCTCACGCCAGCCTTTGGTTAAACAAACCGTTACCGTGTTTCCACTGCAGGTCAGATCTCGAGCTCGACGCGGGCCTCTCTTTCTCTCTCTGGTTGGCTTGCGTTAAAGGCGAAGTCACAAACTATGCAAACGGAATGCATACGATCCAATGGCTCTTAGCTTTTCTTTTATTTTGCGCTTTTCTTTTGCTCCTTCCGTCACTCAAATGGAAACAACCTAACTTGCAATGATACTTGGCCTTATTATTGTTATTATTATTATGATTATTATTGTTTTAAGATCTTGATTCTTCGGAAGCCAACTCAGTTTCAAGGGCGACCGTGGGTTACAGACATGGTCTCTGTGAGACTGGCCAGAAGGCCCCAGTTATAAGTGGTACGAATGTTGTGCATTTGTATAAAATCAGGACAGTTTGCAATAAAGAATTGGCCATCATGGGACACCAGCAGTGCTAAGACCACACTGCTACCTTATAAACTTAATGGGGAGTTTAAAAAAGATAACATAAACCTGCATATGCGTATATATACCAACGTATATACTTTTATGCAACACATGTCCGGGTTCTATTTATGAACATTGAATAAAAAGTTTATAAGTGTTGTTGTTTTGCAAAAATGGTTTTACCATCTTAAATGTTTAATATTTGGGCAGGTGTGTTCTGTCTACTATTTGTCTCCGGTGAGCACATAGCATTGGATTTTATATGTACATCTGCAAACAGGAAGTACTCTGGCACAGGTGTGAACATGCCAGGTGGGAAGATTTTAATGAGAAAAAGTGATCTCGAGGTTCCACGATAAAGAAGAAAAACCTTTGAAAAACTTAACTGACAGATATTGGGTAAACCAGCCGAATGTTGATTTGAATTAATGTCGAACGAATGCATTTTCTTTTAATCTGTAAAATAAAAGCATACAAAAATCAATCTTGGTTCTCTGTATTCATACAGTTTAATGGATTCTCTTTTTCTCAATTCTTCACAATGGGAGACTGAAGGAAAATGAATAAACCTGCAATTTCTACTGGTTTAAATATTTTAGAGCAATGTTCATTACAGCAATCTCTCCAAAAGCTTATCCCAATCTGGAAATTAAGGACACATGATGATATGTCAGTGTGATATTGATTATTAGTTTCATGTTTTAATTAAGCTTACTTAAAGGACAAGTTCGGTATTTTTTCATTCATAAAAACGCATAAAACGTTAGTTTACAAAGACGTGAAACTCACCGAGTGGTCTGGGGTGTTCACTAATATGCTCACACAAAAATCGCTGCAAAATATGCTTTCCAACAGGTTTAATCGTAGTTTTTCTCCAAGTCTATTTTCTTCCTGTTTTCGGTTGAAGTCCACATTAGTCAATTGTCGAGTTCACGTGCGCAATCATTGGTAACTAGATAACTAAGGATCGCGCACGCAAACTCGACAATTGATTACTGTGGACTTCAACCGAAAACAGGAAGAAAATGGACTTGGACAAAAACTACGATAAAACCTGTTGGAAAGCATATTTTGCAGCGATTTTTGTGTGAGCATATCAGTGAACACCCCAGACCACTCGGTGAGTTTCACGTCTTTGTAAACAAAAGTTTTATGCGTTTTTATGAATGATGGAGGGGGAGGGGGGAGGGGGAGGGGGGTGCTAACACAGAAACCTAAACTTCTCGTAGACAGTCATTTGTCTCAAAAACAATCTTAACTATTCTATTGCGTCAGGGACGATTTTAAAACTTTAATTGTAAAATACCGAACTTGTCCTTTAAGACATGTTCCGATCACATTGTACTTGAGCTCAGTAACATAAACGTACACTTGTAGTTAATCTTTACACTTAAATCTTTAGCAAATCACAATGTCCATTTTTCATACGGTACATTGTTGTGATGCATAAATTCACTTAGAACATTTAAAACAATTAATTTAATTTAGACAATAGTATACTTTATATATATATATATATATATATATAAGCCGGCCATATATCAGATATATGACAACTATTATCAATAATGACCAGCAGTTTAATACTTGTGTATTCTTTCTGGAAATCACACTTTTTAACTTCATGATTGTGGGAACCATAAAGTGTTAACTTTATATCTTAGCACAGAAAACTGAAAGTAATCCAATGACATTTTTATTATTAATGTACATGATTTCATCAGACCATGTTTTTTTTTTGTTTTTTTTAAGGCATGAATTGTTATTTGAGGAAACTTAAATATATATATATATATATATGCTACATGGACGGTTTTCTGGACTAAGTTGTTGGATTTGTCAAGTTAGTTACCAAAGTCTCGGTTTCAACAACATCCTATTCACAATATATACTTAGAACACTTTCTATATATACAGTCTGACAAATATGAGGGCTTTTCATCAACTACCTTCAATTTAAAAACGAATCATAATAACATTACAATCCTGAGCACCTAGAATCCTATAAGGCAATCTCAATGACTTTTTTACACTTTACATACAGGTTCAGAAAGGCTGCACACTTACACTGTCCCTGAAACACACACATCAACTTCCTCTTTGTAAAATAACCAGTGGTATGTGCTGTATCATTTGCCATTCTTGCTCTTTCAAAAAAGCTTCAACTAAGACAAAATAGATAACCACAAGGCTACTGTGGTTACATATCAAAGAAAACACCCCCTGAGCACAACAACAGGAAGCTGAAAACAACAGTCTGCGGGGGAGGAAGAGAGCGCGAGATGGGAAGATCAGATGACATCATGAGGAGAGGGCGACTGGTTGGGCGGCTGCTCGCTGCCTGGTGGGGAGGGTCTGGGAGGCGGTCCAGGGGGGAAACTGTCACACAGATGTCGTGGTGGAAGATAGCCCATATGTTGAGGCAGCGGCATTGGAGCTCTGGGAAACATTCCTGGGGGAAGTGGCCCTCGCACTAGAGAAAATGGTACTAAAGGTTACCAGTTTGTACTAAAACGTTCTACATATAATTTAAATTGGTCATGAGCTGGCTTTTTTAATTTTATTATATTGTTGTCTGAGGTCAACTTATTACATTCGCTTGGTTTTTGCATTCAAAAACATCAAAATGAATAAGTAATAAGCTATTTTCTACCCTAGCTTTGAGCCTAGCTGAAAAACGCTCGGTTTTATGGGCGTTTCGCACTGAAGACTTGGAAGTAAACACCCACTGCTGTGAGTGGATAACAGTATAATGAGTTTCAACTCACTCGTCAGTGTACGTGGGGGAAATTGTTTTGAAAACGTCCAATGTTGTAAAATGGCAACCGAATGATTCACCCATACATGTTCGACCCAGAGTCCGTGTGTTGCACAATTCCTGTCAGATCCAATATAGACGGCACAGCACCGTTCTTTACTCTTAATTGGTCTGCAAATCCAGTCTTGTTTACAAAACAATCCTCAGTGACATGAAGCGAACACAGGACAATGTTGATCCGGATTGTCTTTACGAGGTAGGCATCTATGTTATTTAGCCATGCGTGTAATGCGTGAATTGGTGGGCGGGGCTAAACCGGCCGTGCTGAAGTAGGCAAAAACATTTCAACAAAAATGTCCACCTACACAAGTGGAAAAAGTGAACTTACTGCCTATGGGGGGAACTCCAGGCCCACGAGGGGGAAAGAACTCCGGAGGTCCATAAGGGCCCCTGTGAGGGAAACGTGGGTCCCTAGGATCCATCGGTGGAGGTATTCCCATTAATGGGGGACCAGGAGGAGGTCCAATTCTTGAATCTGGATCTGGGGGCAATCTCATGTCACCAGGCATTGTGTGAGGACCCTGTGAGAGGACACATTTCAGTTATGGCTGTGTAAAAAAACTCCAGAGTGATACAGTACAGAGAGGTTTACTCACGTCTCTGCTCTCATTCTCACTGACAGATGAGCTGTTTCTTAAAAATGATGGATCTGAAAGAAAAAAACAAAGCAGAGAGAATATATATTTTAAATATCTGTGAGCCAAAGTATCAATATTACATTTTCATTTAATTCTAGGGGATTGTTGAAAAAAAAATGTTCATTCATGCTTCGATAATGCCATTACTAGAGCTACATAAAAACAAGTCAGCAGGGAGTTTCTGCCATAAATGGTTCTCGAATTACAAGTATTTTTCCCTATTATTTATTATCTCAGGCTTGTATATAACTCATATGGGCTTTTTATAATTATACAGTTACAGTTGACCTTTAAAAGAAGCAGAGAAATCAAACATTGTAGAAGAGGTCACATGGAAAGGCTCACCCGATTTGTCACCCAAGTACGGATATCTAGGAGGCAAAGGACCCATAGGATACAGACCTGGAGGAGGCCTTCTATATGCCAAACCTGGATCTGGGAGAGGGTGACCTAAACATTATGAACAGATTTAAAAAAATACATTAATTTTCATTAATATTATAATAATTATAACTAATAATATATATAACTAAACACTACAAACCTTCATTGTACATTACGGTTACACTTTGTTTTAAGGTGTCCGTGTTACAGTGTAATTATACATTTAAGTAATGTGTAATAATAATTAACTATATGGTTAGGATTAGAATTAAGGTCAGTTGCATGTAATTATGCACAATTTATAATAATTACTATAGTAACTGCATATAACGAGGCCACTGTAAAAAAAATTACAAATAAAAACAAGTTATTATATATCAAATATAATTGGCTGATGAACACAGAGGATGTGATGGTAATGATGCACTACACAATGTAAAAGCACCACTGTAGGTTTGGCCATGATGATAATAATGATATTAAAACATACAGTGATGTCTTGTGCTCTTCACGCCCGCGGTATGAAATAACTAATGACTGCGCTGAAGCGACAGCAGTGAGGAGCAGCTCACTGGAGGGGGCAGTGGGACAAAGCCTGACGCACTGGCCAAAAACGTAGAAACGTCTAGAACAAAGAAGGCCCAGTTCTGCGACTCTTCAATGAGCTGTGCGGCTGAGTCAGCGCTTCTCAGTGACCTCTGAATAACTGAGTTTGAGCTTCGGTAACAGAAACGCCTTTATATGAGCCTCACTTCACACAGTTGGTTCAATTACAGGCAGTTCAATAATTGGTATTCATAAATAAATAGCAAACTAACACTGAAATGAGCCTTATTGTTTGCATATTCTACATGTTTTAAGCATTTATTTTTTCAGTTCAATTTCGGTAACACTTTACATGAACTAACAATGAACAAACAATTTGTACAGTATTTATTAATCTTTGTTCAAATAAAAATACAGTCATTCATATGTTAGTTCACAGTGCATTAACTAATGTTAACAAATACAGCATTTGATTTTAATCTTTTAATAAATGTTGAAATGAATATTAACTCATTAGTTCATATTAACTTATGTAGTTAATTAATATTAATTTAACCTTATTGTAAAGTGTTACCACAATTTCAATTCAATTCAATTTAATTTATAAGATTAGTAAAAATGTCTTGCATTATAATCTAGTTTCACACAACCATTTCCTCCCTCTCTCTGATTATCATAAATAAACAGGTGCTTTTTGCTATACTGTCTCTTTAAGATTATGCATGTGGATGTCCTATTATGATTGGCTAGCCTCAGTGTAAAGGAAGCTACTGAATGCTGAATACCGATATGTAGAAATGAGAACGTATGTTAATGTGGTTCTTGACTTCTGAGAGCTAGAGAAGTATTTCCTCCTGTTACAGGACAGCCAGAGCAGTGGGAACATCACTGTACCTGGAGGGCCGGGAGGGCCCCTGCGTTCCCTGTCCCAGGAGGGAGACAGTGAGCCACTATCAGAGTGAGGGCCACTCCGCTCAAAGTCTGGCCCACCACTAGGGGGCTCTACCATGCCTCGGGATGCTGATTATGTGACAGTGAGAGTGAAGGAAGATGAATGGAGTGGAGAGACAGCACAAACAAATATTTGAGGAAGTTAAGAATGGAAAAGGGAGGAAAGGGAGACAACCAACAAAATATTAACGAGGTAAAAAACATGAAGACACTCGACTATATGTAAACATGAGGAATGGTTTGTTGCCCACGGTTTAGTGTGCGTTTTGTACCGTAAAAAAATGGCACTGGTAAATCTCAGGTGTTTAATTATTATTGATATGCAATAAATAACCTAAAGAGGATAAAAAAAACCTCATGGATACTAATAATCACTTGAGATGTTATATTTGTGCTGATGATGAAGCAGAATTTACAGAAGCTATCCTATCAGAAATAGCCATGCATCAAGCATTTACCAAACCAAGCAAAGCAAACCGTGAGAAATCAGACCCGTTACCCCTAATGCAAACACGTCAACTAGATTTTATGGGAACTGAATAGGATTCATGAATGTGATACAAACACACACACAATTAAGACTGAGAATGAATAAATCACATTGCTCATGCTAGCTAAGAGACATTTCCCAGAATTTAAAATGAAGGGATTTGTGTATATCACCTCTGCCTGGACCCATAACAAACTGAGGTGAGAGTCGAGGGGGGCCGTCCATTAGTGTAGGAGGGGACAGGAAGGCCCGTGTTTCTGAGGATGGTCGGCCAAGAGGAGAGGGTCCATATGGAGATCTTTCATCTTTGACATGGGGGATATGAATCTCATGTTTAATAACATTTTAAACATAGAGAGACATGTACTATGCAAGGGAAATGCAAAGAATCTGACCTCTAAATAAAGGTCTGCCTTCTCGTATATCCTTTTCAAGAATATCGACTTTAAATTGGGCATCAGTCAGCCTGTAATTGTAAACATGGATATGTAAGAATAAATGCTGCTTCTCTTGTATAGGAAACAATTAAGTACTCTCTAGCCAATCTCACTTCTGGCGGAGGTGAGCGTTTTCTCTCTTGACATCAGCCAGGTCTCGATCCGCGGCCCTTGCGGCTAGCTGGAACACAGACAGAATACAGAGAGTATCAGACACAAAATACATCTGTAAGCTTCTGACAACTGACATAGATCAAAATGAAGTGCTCTGAAAACAACTTACCCAGTTATCATGAGCCTTTTTCTCATGAGACGTAATCTGGTAGAAAAAAGAAAAATGTAAATAATAAATATTACAAAAAACAAGAACAACAGGACATTATGAATTGGTCAGGTTTTGAACATTAAGATTTGTGTCTAATTTGTAGTAAAGATATTTGTATAAATATTTATTTAAAATATGAATTATTAATTATATATATATATATATATATATATATATATATATATAGTTTTAAATTATATTATGCTAATATATATATATATATATATATATAGTTTTAAATTATCATATTATGCTAATATATATATATATATATATTTTTACATATATATACACATATTAGGGTTGTTGAGCGATTAAAATCACCTAATATGTGTGTATAAATATATAAATCATGGACAGAGGCTGTAAATAGGTAAATAATTTTAAGTGTGTCACCTGATTCTTATAAGCCTGTGAAGTCCGGTCCAGTTCCTCCTCTAGGTCTTTGGCTCGTTGTCTAATTAAACATAGTGAGAGACTATAATGTAAACTTCCTGTTGCGGTGAACATCCATCTTGCATTATGTTTCCTGTCTTTCTCACAGCACATTTCCTTTTATTTTAACACACTCAAACATACTTGACGCGACTTCCTCATGTGTGCTGAGCGAGTTGCTCTCACCTATAAGTGACGAGCCCCTCTGCAGCGAGACTGATCTTTTTGCCTGCCTTGTTGAGCTTCTCCTCCTTCTGGGAGCGCTCTTTCTCCTCCACTGTCAACAACCTGACCAGAGTTCAAGAAATAATTTAATTATTGTCATTAGTTTTTTCATTTCCAAAGAAAAGAAAGACTGCAAAGTGCAAAGACAATGAGTGGATTATGAGATGCAGCTTCTGTGCTCCGGTCCAAACCTGTGCAGTTTGAGTTCATTCTCCTGGTACATCTCCGTCATGATCTGGAGTTTCTGCTGGAGTTTATGGCTTTCGCTAGAATAGTTGGCACTCTCTGACTTTAACACCTCCTTCTGCTCCTCAAGTTGTTTGATCCCCTCTAAGAATACAGAGAAACAGGAAAACAAGTCTAGTCTTAATTTAGAGTATAAATGATAGTGTTTGATATAATCAGGCTAAACCAAATCAATCTATAAAATCGTGTAGGAAAGATCTGCCAACCATTTTTTGGCCTTGTTGTGTTTTATGCGTTTCACTTGTTTTATTGTGAGTGTGACCCTGTATTGTACAGCACTGGCAAACACTAGTTTTCTTAAACGTGCTTTATAAATAATTTTGAATTTGAAAGCAAATCCATGGTGATACAAGATAAGAATACAAATTAATCGAAAACAAAATAATATGGTGCCTAAAAATCTTACCAATCAATACAAATAATCAAACTAAAAGTTTAACCCTAACCCAAATTAAAAGTTTAATGCATCTTAAAACCTGTTTGAATTGTTGTGGAACCAAACGGTTTACCTTGGAGATCTTCTTTGGCTTTCATTTCATCTGCAAGTTTGGCGAACACCCTGTTTTTGTCCTCCTCCATGGACTTTAAGTCTGCACTCATCTGTGACAAAAAGAAGGACTCACTTATTTATAGCATTTCAAATAGTATTATGGATGTAGACAGGCATTATTTATTTAATCTGACAAATAAGGGTTGCGTTTCAAAACCAAATGTGTTGCCATCCTAGACAAGTTTGGCAGTCATATGTGCCATCTAGGTGGTTCACTGTGTTTGAGACAACCAGGATGTAAGCAGGAATACCTTGGCTGCTTCAATGATTTTCTGTACTTTTTGCTTCTTATGGGAATCTGCAAGCATAACAAAATTCATGAGACTATACTTCGAGACTTGACTTAAAAACAGACTAACAATATTCCCACCTGAACTGTCTCCATTCTCAGTTCCAGCTGTAGTAGTGCTGCTCTCATCCTCAGAATCCCAATCTCTCATCTTCAAAAGGCACTCTGTCAGGGACTGATATAAGAAAAAGAAAAACAGATTTTTAGAAATGCAGTTTTGGGTACAAGATTGAGTGGACAGACCGATATATGACACACCATGTGGTTGAAAAAACGGTAAACATTTTTTTCCAACCTTTTTTTCTGCCAGTATGACTACATTTTGTTAGTGGTCGCACTGGTGCCACAACCTTATTGCCCAACATTCAAATTTGGCCCAGAATTCTCTGCTATAAACTGTATCGGATCAAACAGCACTGACATGGAAACCGGCAGAAGTCATGAACAAACAAGTTATAGAAGGCTTTTCAATCCAGAAACATTCACCATGGATTTAATATAGCAATGCTAACTGTAACCATGGTATTGTGGCAGAAATAGTCAAATGTTTGTTCATCTTGTGGTTCGTACTACCTGTAAGTGAAATTCAAGAATATTTCAAGGACTTTAAAGTGCTTCACACTTTTTAAATATACAATTTTAATGTTATTTTTAATGTAATGATTTGTAAAACTAAAAGTTTAAAGATAGGAAAACTAACACTTTGTGGCAAACAAACACCATGGCTGCGTTCCAAACCGCATACTCAATGAGTAGGTACTTAATTTCAATAAGTACTTACTCATCGAGCGCTAAAAGAGTAGGTACTTTATAGCGAAATCTCGTTGAGTATGAATGCGAACCGGTCATCTGCCATGTTGACGTTATCATGTGACCTACGACGCGTTATCTCAAGCGCAACACCATAAAATATATGAACGATACGTTTAATTCATCTATCGATAAATATCTTGATATTGATTAAACTTGCTCATTTTGTTGTGGTATTGTTGAAGAAACAGCTGCCCATTTATTTTGTGAATACATTTGGGTTGATTTAAGTTGTTATATTATAAACCCTAGGCTACTAATGTGACCAACAGTGTTATTCTTATAACGATATTTTTTTAAGAAACCCCAAAATCGTCATCTCTTGATTATGTTGTTAATTTCTTTATTTTATACCCAAAAAGTTTCTCCTTTAAGTTTTCCTTTTTCTTAATGAATTTACCTCGTTTCATCACTCAGACATAATAACAACTTTTTATGTATTATGAAGAACTATAATGAAGATATTTAGCCTTTTTTATTGTTCTTTTTTCCTGTGTATAAATATAATTTTATGTCATATTGTGAAGTACACAAACCAATGATCTTTATATTTTCTGCTTTGTCATTATGATTGTTACATAAACTATAGTATCTTTCAATGATCTTGCATGTAATAAGTTTAAATTATATGAGCGACAGGTGCACTAACACTTCATAACATCAGTAACTTGACAGCACATCCTACAGTTTTCCTCTGCGTTTGTAATGTTTGCACAAAGGAGCCAGGCAGCTGCTCGAAGATCTCTTTTGGAGAAAACTGTTAAACATCGCTGATCTCCGCGATATTGATATTAACGTATCCTCGCTCGCGTGGCATCCTGGGATAGATGAGTATCATGAGTACCCATAAAAAAGCACTCAAAAATCTGGGCGGAAGCAGTAAGCCATCCGGGAACTTCTCCCCTACTCTTTTTATGAAAACTGATGTTTCGAACGTACTGCTTCCTTCACGTACTGTTTTCGCCTACTATATAGTAGGAAAGTAGGCATATTGGAACGCACTTAAGTCCGAATCTCGCGACAATTATTACGTCACCCAGGTAATTCTCGCCTACTCTTTTGGATTCATTCATACTTTTTTGCTCGCCTACTCTTTTTCCCATACTAAATAGTAGGGAAGTATGCGGTTTGGAACGCAGCCCTTGTTTTAAACAAAAAAAGACATGAAATTACCACTGTTACCAGAAGATGGAGGCAGAGGAGCACTTACTGACTTTAAAAAGTAGGACGTCACAAAGTCTCAAGTCTTGTCAAAATTATGACTGAACTACGTAGAAAGCAGGTAAAGTGCCCTCCTCCTTTTATAATCACTGAGGCTCTCAATCAGTTCAATATAATACTACAGAACAATGGTATATTTAATAGTAACGATGCTGAATATTTAACTTTACTGTCACTGGAATAGAATATATTCAAATAGAAAACAGTAAAAACTTTCGAACCATCATCGAAAATCTTACCAACTCCAAACTTTTGAACAGTAGTGTATATACGGCACTGTAAGTAGCAAATGTACTTGACAAACCCATACTAGTCAACTACGATTCTGGTGTGGATGTGTTTTTACCTTGATGCGTTCGTCTTTATTAGTGCAGTCCTCCAGCATGCCAGAATGAGATCTTTCACACATTTTCATCTCCTCCTCCAGCTCACAGAGACGTTCGCCCCAGCCCTCGGCTTCTTGCACCAGCTGTAGTGGTGATAACCATTCAAACACTCATGTTAAATGTAAGCCATGAAACGTCTTGTATTACAGTGATTTTATCACAGTAACATCTATTTTTTCGCTCCAAACTAAACACACAAACACAAATCTCACCTGTGCTTTACTCTCGAGCAGCATTGCATGCTCTTCTTTGGCCGCCTGCAGGTTTTTCTGTAGTCTCTCTGTGTTGATCTCATGAATCTTCAGTGTTGTGTTGTCCTGCACATGAAAATACGGGTAGAATTACAAATGACTATTATTGAGGAATATGGCTGAAAAATGCATCATATACATAATCAATACCTGTTCTAACTGTGACTTTCGATCTTTAGCTTCCTCTTCTAAATTACTTAAAATCTGCTCGAGTTCAGCAAGCTGTAAAACAGATATAAACGCTGTTTAACAGACAGATTCAGGCAACATAACGTGCATCTGTGTGTATAACCACATTACCTGATCCTCTTGTTGTTTTCGTGCTTTGTTTTGTTGGGACAGCTCTTCTTGTAGCCTCTTAATTTCCTTTTTTATCTGAGCATTTGATTGTTCAAGTTTCTTTGACGACACCTAAGGGCAATATAATTGGACAAGAGTCAAGTAACAAGTGAAGTTGTGACACATTTTTTTTTTTTAAGTGCCTCTATTATGCTTATATTATGTTATGTGTTAAAACACACAAATGATGATCGTCTTTACCTCTAAACTGTCATTTTCTGCAGCTTGCGCAGACATGCCATTGTTCTTCAGTGTGGACTCTAGTTTGTCAAACTGTTGAGACAGACAGACAACATTAGTAGAGTAGGGGTTTTAAGTCTTTAAGATGCTACAGACCCCCAAATATAATCATTCTCATGCAAGGAAGGCATGTACCGTTTCTTGTAAAAAGACCCAATGCATATTGTGAAAAATACGATAAATATAAGATAAGTTCAAAAAAATATTTTGTTAGGTCACTATCAAGTCAAATTATTATCTATTCTACCCATTACAGTACTGTACTGTTACTGATTATTTACTAATGAGTAACCAGTTTAAAATTAAGTGTATAACATGGCATTTCTCACCTTTTGTTTAACCTCACTGAATGTCTCCAGCACTTTGCATTTTTCATCAAGCAGTTCAGCCACTTTATGTGCCATTTGCTTTTCTTTACCTGCAAAAAAACAGCCAAGATCAATTGAGAGCTGACAGTAAGGATCAGTTAAACAGATAATAATGAGAGGTTTAAAGCAAAGAGCCAATTAGATAAAGAAATGGGAAAACACCCACTTGCATATAGTCGACTTTTCATCTGCAGAACAAAATAGAAAAAGCTCATGATTACTTGGTGAAATGATGACATTCATAAAGTATGCACGTTTTATTGTGATTCTTGAGCAGAAATGGCTGACTTACAGAATGAATGAACCTGCAGCTGAACAGAAGCAATGTGCATAAACCTAAAAATCCAGTGAAAACCACAGCTTCCCATGGAAGTCCATATAAGTCAGGGCCAGGCCGTATATCATCCGGAAGTGAGGACACAACCTAAAAGAGAAGTTAAAAAGTTATACTGATTCTCAAAAAAATTAAAGTATAAAATATAAACATGTAATATACATGTATACAAAGTGAACACAACCTTATAAACAGGATGTCCTCTAGATAACATAACACGTCTTTCCTATGATGAGACCTTTTGGTCCTAAATGTAGTTTCGCTTAAACTTTTATCACTTCTAAATAATAACACAAATCGCATACCACACATATCAACAAATTTGCATAATACAAATATTTTAGCACTTTTTACTTTACTGTTACACCACCTGACATTACAACTGATTAAATTAAAACAATTACATTTAAAATCAAATGAAAATTATATAAAGAACTCTAACAACCTGCCAAGTGTTTAAACTAATATATGTCTCATTTTTATCTCAGACATCCTCATTTGTCATTGACCAGCAGTAACTGACCAAAACCAATGCCACTGGAAGATGTATAAGAACAATATACACCACACAATTTAAACCATTATAAACTGGTAAATAAAGTCCACTGTTGCAGATCCGTATAACTTTACGTAAAATTAAAATACTTTACTTGTATTTTAATAAATACAAGATGAAATGAGCAACGAACCAGATGCATCAATGCTAACCAGCTATATGCCTTAACATAGAGCAGTTTACACATTTAAAAGCCAGTATACATCTAGTAAATAGTGCACTCTAGTAAACAATGTGTACTATGATGGTTAACTTAGAAATATACATGTGACACCTGCTGACAGCTGCCACACATACACACTAACGCTGTTTCATCATTCACACACTGACACATACATCTTTGATTTTCTCCACCGCGAGTGTGTAGTAAATATTCGCTGCTCCTTTCATGTCAGTCGCTTCTGTGACGACCGACTCGGCCTTTAATTCGTCAGCCATGATTATATTAAAAAATCGAAGAGTTATTCTGTAATCTGTTAGTTTATCTGTTGTTATGCCATGGTGCCGCCGGATGCTGCTCTGCTCAGCCAGTGCGCATATAGGAACAGTACACTCTTCCTTTTTAGAGGGGGGGATTCTTACACATAAAAGCTCGTGTCAGTCAAATTTCAGTAGGACACTAGATATTTAGATTAGTAGAATATTTAGATTAATAGATTATTGTCTTTTTAAAGACAAACATACGTAGTTTGTTCATATAAACAGTATTTTGCTTTTATGCGAAAAACTGTAAACTACAGTGGGACATGGTTCCTTCCACACGTCACCAATTGCTGAATGCCACAAAGTCAAGTTCGAGTTTTAAAGTGACAGACTTACTTGACGACACTGAGGAATTAGTCAATAAGGTCAATAAGCATTCACGAAAAAAAAATATTTGTCATGGGCTGGTTATGAAACGTCTATAGTTATGTTTTGTGGGTAAGTATGTTTCATTAGTGGGTGAGTCAGGTAAACATAATATACCTCTATAAATAAAAGCACTGAATGAGACCGGTTGGGCAGCTCAAGTCTGTCTAGATTCGACTTATTATTATCTCAAAATGACTACTTAATTTACTTTATAAGTATTTAGTAATGTACAAGTAATAAATACTGTTAAATATCATTAACTTGGGTTGAGTGCGAAATATGACACTGTTTGGCGACTTGTCAAGAGAGAGAATAGACTGTAGTCGTCGACAGTTTTCCACGAGGTACACAAAATATGGCATGAAATGCTTATATTATATATTTTGAACAAATAATAGCTTTTATTGCTTCTAAGTATTAGGGATAATCAGGAGATAAATATATTTAGGCCTATTGTACATGATTTATCCTACTATAGGCTTGAAAACAGATTTTGGTGATTCTGTAATTTTCTAACAGTAACCATAAAATAATTGTTTTATCTTCTTTAAACACTTAAAAACACTAGCTATATATTTCACACAAGTTAAATTTGTTGATTTGCCTTTAATATGGAAAAAAATGTACCATTGTCTAAATAGCAGGATACTTCTACACTATTTCACATGAAGACCTACCTTGTCCAATATAGAAGCAATATCATTAATTGTGACTTCAACAAAAACTCCCATTTGATAAAATTTCCCTTCACCTGTCAAAAAGAAAAGTGTTTAACATTTACTATTTAATAGGGTGAAATATCATGCCTCATAATTGTTCATAATTGTTTGGGAAGATGAGTAAATTATGACAGTATGACAATTTTTATATTTTTATTTTAGGATGATTAAAAAGGTGATTACCGTTCTGCGATTCATCATGCTCCTCAGACATTAGACCATGGTTTTGGGAAGTTTTCCGTATTTCAGAAGATACCCAATCCTCATGCTTTCTTATTTCCTGCTCATCAGTCGGAACACCTTCCACATTAGCTCCATTCCCTGAAAGGTACTTATCCTCTGTGTCTGGATCATTTTGAAGGTTGCTCAAGTCATTTATATCAGATCTGTCTTGGGTAACTTGATTATTTTTAAGCTCTGTTGAGGAGATTAGTGTATTCTTATTCACATCTAGACATGCTTCATGAACACAGCCATCTTCGCTGATCCCTGTGATGAAAGAGATGCAACATTATAGAAAATGACAACTTTTACACTATTCCATATGCGTAAGATCACAAAACCTAGATTTCCCATCAATCACAAATGCAAAAGTTTTTGTCCCATGCAATATTCACCAAAATTATGAAATCTATTATCTGCCATGCTATTTTTTTAAATGATCAGTTTCAAATCATCAGTACCTGGGCTTTCTACACTGACTTCTGTTATGACTGGTGAATATTTCTCTCTTAGAGTAGATAAGAGGGTATACAGTTTTTGTAGTGCTGGGTATTCATTAATATTATTCTTGCCAGGAAAATTGTTATCTTGTTGATTATATCCTTTTGTGTTCAACTTCATGTGGTATTCCAACAGCTGTTCAAAGTCACTGAGTTCTTCAAGATCTTTATTATCTTGACCAGCATCGGTGTTTCCAAGTTTGGAATCCAGCCAAGATAACTTATGTTCTCCAAATAAATCTAAAAGATATTGAATATTCTGTTCACTCAGATGAGGATATAAGTTTGTATATTCCTTAGAAGTTTCAGTAGAATGGTTGACAGTCTTTTTTTCTTGAATTTCAGGGCTTCCAGGCGGCTCTTCATCACCCTGTTCCTCTTTATCTTCCGACTGCACCGGCACGTCACTATCATCACTTTGATCCCAGGTGGCACCTGTGCCACTTTCCTCCCTTTTCATGACACTTTCTGAATCAGTTTGATCACTTTCCTCCCTCTTCGTGACACTTTCTGCAATTTGATCCTCCATATTTGCAGTGTCAGTCTCCTCTTTGTGTTCAACACTCTGATTTTGATCAAGCATATTATTTATACTGCCACCCTGAACTGGGACATTCTCCGAGAAGATATCATCTGTTAATTTTGTTTCTTTGGAAGTGGTATAGTCACCTGGGTCTTCAGTACTAACAGCGTTGAGAATTTTATCATTGTCTGCATTTTCTGATAGACTGAGATCATGACCACCATCTTTTGAATTAGTGGATCCATCAGATGTGTTCACTGATGGGCTTTTTGTATGGGTTTCCTCTATCAGGGTATCGTTTGTGATTTGTGTGTCACCCTCTAGCTCTTTTGTTTCAAAATTATTCTCTGTAGGTTCAGAAACTCTACCTAATTCATTTTGCTCTCTATTCACTACAACCTCATCTGCATATTCACCTTCCTTAGTATCCTCAACAATGCTAATACCTGCTTTTTGTATCTCCAGTAACACATCATGAGAGTCACTGGTTTTATCCATTTTATCATCTGTGGCTTTTAGGGCTGAATTTGGCTCAAGGTTTGTATGTAGATTTTCTTCACCAATAACAGCTGTTTCTTCAGTTCCATGAGTGGGAATATGAGAAATTCCTTCATCAGAAGGCCTTATGTTTGTGTCCAGTTTATGTTTATTGCTCATTTCCGTTGCAAGAGCATCTGAATCTGATAACTTTTCTTCGTAAAATGTGATGTCTTTTGATAATACTTCATCTAATTGTGCCTCATATCTGTCCATAACTAACTTGTCATTTTTGTCCGAAACTAACTTGTCATTTTTGTCCATAACTAACTCGTCATTTCCGTCCTTATCTAACTCGTCATTTCTGTCCATAATTGACTCATTATTTATGTCCATAACTAACTTGTCATTTTTGTCCATAACTAACTCGCCATTTCTGTCCATAACTAACCCTTCATTTTTGTCCATAACTAACTCGTCATTTCCGTGCTTATCTAACTCGTCATTTCTGTCCTTATCCAACTCGTCATTTCTGTCAATAATTGACTCATTATTTATGTCCATAACTAACTTGTCATTTTTGTCCATAACTAACTCGCCATTTCTGTCCATAACTAACTTGTCATTTTTGTCCATAACTAACTCGTCATTTCCGTGCTTATCTAACTCGTCATTTCTGTCAATAATTGACTCATTATTTATGTCCATAACTAACTTGTCATTTTTGTCCATAACTAACTCGCCATTTCTGTCCATAACTAACTTGTCATTTTTGTCCATGACTAACTCGTCATTTCCGTGCTTATCTAACTCGTCATTTCTGTCCATAATTGACTCATTATTTATGTCCATAACTAACTTGTCATTTTTGTCCATAACTAACTCATCATTTTCAGTCATATTTAACTCATAATTTCTGTCCATTACTAAATCACCATCTTTTTTCGATGTACCTTGGTCATCTTTAGCTAAACATTTTTCATTAACGTTTTCTGATAATGCATCCACAGTCAGTTTTGAATTCAAATCTGCATTTGCACTTTGACTAATTGTGACAGTCTTGATATTATATTCTTGTGTTTTTTGATAATGCAACTCATGAATATCTGTCTCTGGCAATTCAGATTTGTCAGCACAAGCTTTAGTATCTGTGCTAATTTGATCATAATCACTTTTTTGCTGTTTGATAGTGTCTAAATTGTCTTGATCAGACAGCTTGTCTTCTGAAATGTCATCAGATAAATCAGTCAATTTGGTTTCGCTTTGAATAACATCAATTGAATTATTTGAAGATTTATCATCATCATCATTTTGAATGTTAGATTTTTGAGAAAATCCACCCGTTTCTCTAATGTCATCAGATGCAACACTGTCTTTTAAAGTCATTGTTTTGTCGGATATCGCCTGAGTTTCACTTTTTAAATCAACATCAGACATTTCTTCCTTTTCCAACTTCTGTTGCTCAAGAAAGTCCTCCTTACCTGATTCTACCTCCTTTGCTGTCTTTTCCTCATCACTTTGAATGCCTTGCTCCACCTCTCCCTCTAAAACATCAACATTGTTTGCACTTTTACCTTCTTCATTTAAATTATCTGCTGACTTGTCTGTGCTGTCTTTTGTCATATTAGATTCTTCAGTGCTATCAAATGTAATGTTATCTTTTGTTTTATCAGACAGTGACTGAGTTTTACTAAGTTCATCATTGTCGATTGGGCTTGAGTCCTGCTCATCAATATCACTCAACATTTCTTCTTTTTGATCCTCGCTATTATTTTGTTCCTCATCAAAGTCTTCCTCACCTGAATCTTCGTCCTTTGCTGTTTTTTCCTCATCTCTCTGTACTTTTGTGTCTACCTGAAATGGAAGTTTAAACACTGATGTCAGGCCTCTGACTGAAAATATGGAGTCTGAGCTTGATTCTGACTCTTTGGTTTCCATGTTCTCAGTGCTCGTAGCGAATCCAGGGCTTCCTTCCTCAGACAAATTGTCTTTGCCTCCATCATCCTCATCTTGTTTAGTCAGCTCTTCTTTGTAAAGGTTTGTAATTCCATTGTACATGTTTCCGTACCACCCCGTCTGTTCCTCTACTTTTTCATTTTCTGATGTCATGTTCTCCATGGGACCATCCTCATTCTCCACACGGTCATCAGGGTTGTTTTCATCTCTATGTATTTTGTCATTCAAATCCATGTTCTGACTGGGTTCAAGAATGCTTTGGTCCTCCATGTGTGTATTTTCATCTGCCATCCCGGCTTCAGGTTTAGTTGTAGCTGGAGTATTGTCTTCACTAAAGCCCAAGACATCTCTACCCATTCTTATCCAGGAGGTAGACTCCTGAGATGAGGTGTCTTTATCATTTGCTGGGTTCTCAATATTATCCTGAGTGTCAGTCTTTAGATCCTTGTCTCCAAATCCAAAAGCATTGGTTAGTTCACCCCTGATCCAACCAAACGCTCCAGATTTCGTCTTCTCCTCCACGTGGTTCTCCTCGATATCCATCACTATTTTTCTGCTTTTGAAGGATTCTTCACTGCTTTCATCCTGTGGTTCATCAGTGTTTTGTTCATTCCTGCCAAACCATCCATTAACAGCAGAGCCTATCCATGAAGACCCACCTTTTTCTGTTGTCTTGAGGCTGTTTTGATCAGAAACGTCTTGAACAGAAATTGTTATTGGTTCACTCTCTTCTCTATCAGCAGGTTTATCATGGACTTCATTGATATCGCTTTCTTGCGTTTCTTGTGTGAAATCTTCCAGATCATTAAATGCAGTGCTGTGCTCAATGACTGAACCATTTTCATCAAAGCAGATGAAGTCATATTCCTGAGGAGAGAATGTATGATTAATATTTATGTTCTTGGTAGACTCTTTTCTAACCAAATCAGCATACATGGAAGAATTAGCCAGACCATTTCGATTTCTTCGTCAACACACCAGCTAAGTTAATTAGCTAAGAGTCCGATAGTTCACAGAAGTATTGTGACACAGGTGAAATTTATTAATTTATTTATTTTTTAATTTATTTAGGATTATCAAAATCCTATTTTTGGTTCCCCAAAGAACCTTACAGTAAACAATTAATAAAATAACCATTTCTTCTTAGTTTAAAGAACATTTTAATCATCTAAAGAACCCTTTTAAGTTACACTTTATTTTACAGTATGTGTACTTGCCTAAGAAAATACTGGATAATATAGGTAACTACATGGGTTAAGGTTAGGTTTAGGTTTAGATTTATCTCATATATATATATATATATATATATATATATTAATGTACATTACCTGGGTTGGCACCTGTATTTCCCTTTTCTCATCAATAAACAGTTGATCAACCTTGATGGCATCTTTTGGGAACAATCCAGACAGCTTTTCTATCTGCAAAATGTAAGATATTATGAATATAATGATAATATAATGCTTTTATTTATCAGTAAACTTAATAAGTTTAAAGAGCCATACATGCATATTTAAACCTATACATGCATATTTTTAATTCATCAACAATTTAATTAATCAAGAACAGAACCAGAAAAGGGTAGACTCACACTTCCTGCCCAGAGATCATTTCTTTTTCCAGTGAGTTTGTAGTAAACAGTGATCATATCCCCTTTTTTGAGGTTTAGAAAGCGGCAGTCTTTAGCTGTATAGTCTCTCTGTGCCTGCACACGACTTATCATGCCTGAAGAAATTAGAAACTCATAGATAAGAGAGCATGACAATAATGTGTACATGAATCACATAAGTGAAATATTTTGCACAAAGCCATATAATTAAGATAAACAGGTAAACACACATCACAGTTTCAGTCTTATCTTTCATTTTATGGTATTTATATATAAATGATCAACTTACTTTCACATTCGGGGTCTCCACATAATTTGTAGTCTGAAATCAGTCCCAAACCGTGGTGTAGAAAGCCAAAGACAACTTGAAACAAAATGAATGAACGCACAGCTGCCATGTTTGGAATCATCCAGCAATTCCCTTCATCTCAGTAGATCATATCAAAATCCAAATAGTCAGAGGGAAAGCCAAGCTAAATCACAGCTAAATGTCATTCCCTCTGTCTTGTCAGAGAATGAGCAAATCTATGCAGATCACATTCTGACAAGCAGAGATTGGATTATAGGTTACTGTTAGTAAATCATTTACATCAACACACGCCACATCACAAACTCTCAATGGACCAAAGCCACATTCAAACTGATAAGGTTTCACAATGTTAGAGACTACATGAAGCACTAATATTTTTGTTTTTTACCTTGTTTGGATTTTAGGCTACTTGAGATATTATAGTGAGTAATGCCTATTCACACCAAGGACACTAATTCTAAAGCAACTAAAGCATCTAAAGTAATTCAATAACAACACAGAAATTATATAATTGGAATCACTTTTACAAAAAAAAAATCCAGCTGATGAATGATAAAAACATGACAGAAAGTTAGAAACTGCAGAGGAGATGCAGATTGTGTTTTGGTGTGTTTGCTCTAAACGTTATATTTATTCTTCATGGTGTGAACAGGCCTTAAGACCTTGTAAAACAGGCACAGTAATTACAAACCTCATCAAATTATCAGTTCAATCACTTCAGATAATAATGTGTGACTAAAAGTGTGGTTGTCTACTCTAGAATGAATAAAGAAATTATGAATACAGAAAATATTCAGCATGAAGGTTAGCCTGTAACAACCCACACCGGAGAGTGATTCAAAGATATATGTCAGAATATTTTCATTATTGTTTTAAATAAAGATAGAGTGGTCTTTCCTGTACAAGAATGAATTATTCATAGTGCATCTGGGTAACATGTCAGCCCACTCAGTTACAGTGTTGTTAGGAACGATTGGCCTACTCTGATAGGAGTAGCTATCGGAATGAGCAAAGGTCTGCAGAGTCTGAAGTTCTGCCAGCAAAACAAAACCTTCTTTAATTTATCGGTCAAGTGGGTAGGCTATTATTTTCATGCTTAATTTCATTTAATTGATTCAATCCGTATAATATTGCAGGGGTGACACTATGGGTTTAAAAAAAAAATCCCCAGAATATTATTGAAATGCCCCTGAAATTCACTTCCAGGGGGCAAATGTTGTCACTTAAAAAGTATGAATAGCTTTGAAAATTCTTCATATTCTAAGTGACCTCTTTATTCTATATCCTATATATTTATCCATTATGTTTTCTAAGTTCCTTCGCCTTCATATTGACATCTTACACATCTTTCCATTCAGTAGATTCAGTATCATAGCGAGCGAAAAAGAGTCACCACAGTAACCGTCGCGTACATTGGGCGTCATCATGCCTACCCAGTGTTTTCAAAATGGAGAGGTTGGCAAGCACATAGAGAGCGTGCAACAGTAACTTATGAATGCTGATTTATTTTGATCGCGCCGAGAAAATAACGCAAAGACATGAAGTCAGATGTGGAGGAGTTGATGCCCAGACTTCTGCCCGTGGAGTCATGCGACGCAGATGAATATAATTTAAACGAACCGCCCAGAAACCCTCAAGAATATCTCAGACAGGTCCAGTAAGTCATTCTGCATTTTCATTCTTCAATATTTTTTTTCTTTTCAAAGTAGACGCAAGTAGAACCTTATTTATATAAGCATCGGGTTTACTAGTATTGAATATGAATATATCTAAATAAAAACAGAAAGAATAAAGAAAACTTCACAGATACTTCTATGTTTATTTGGATTTGTATATGGTTTATTATTTTCATTTATTATATTCAATTATTTTCTATTGTATTTATTATCTTTCTTATAATTGCTCTATTGTTAAGTAGAGTACTTAATATTTGTGTTTGTGTTTTAATTATGTTTCAGATGCAACTGTATGAATTACATTTTTTTTTTTTACAGGAAGGAAGCGTCTCTGTTCCCAGATGTTGTTGTGGCACAAATTGATCCAAAGAAGCTGAAGAAGAAACAATCCGTGAACGTGTCTGTGAGTGAGATGAGTAAACAGTGTATAATATGTTGTGAATCTTGTTAAGTGTGTAATAATTTTGCATATTTTGTTTCACAGATCACAGGTTGTCTGGCCGCACCTCAAGGTTTCTCTCCCAGCTTGAAATGGCAGCAGCAAGAAGTCAGCAAATTTTCAGAAATCAGACAGGTGTTCAATTTGAACTGCATTGGTTACTTTTACTTGTACTTTTAAAATAGTATCTAGTCTAGCATCATCAATTGCTTTCTTGTTTTCAGAGTGTTAATAAGCATCGCCAGCATTGGAAAGCTCAGTTTTTGGATGATAATGTTGTCATGGTAAGACAATTAGCTAATATGTGGACAGACGTTTAAAATGAAAAAGATGTTAAAAAAAAGCAAATACTTCTCCCCCCCTTTAGCCCAAAACTGAAGATGAGGATGGGTGGAGGAGGTTCTGCTTGGGTGAGAATGTTTGTCTTGACATTCAGATAAAAGAAGAAGACAACGTTAACCCGGGTCTTGATTATGTCAAGGTAGTAATTCCGCCTTTATCAGATTATCAATACATTTCAGCATGAATGGATAACATGAAGTAGATTTATCACACCATGAGCATTCTGTCATGATTTGATGTTCTTGAATCCCTTTTTATCAGACTGGTTTCCCTCCTTTCTTGAGCATTGTTAGCAAACTAAACCAGGTAACTGTCATTTGATAGCAGCTGTGATGATTATTCACATATAAATCACATAATAATTGGATATTTAATTGTCATTTCTATTCTCTGTTCAGTCAACCATCTCTGCGGTGCTTGAGTATTTAATTATTTGGTTTGAGGAGAGAGACTTTGTACCACAGTTGGTGAGTTCAATTGCTCCAGTTTGTCATATCCATATGCAGCAGGACCTGTCTTTAGTATTGTTCGTTTGAGATATGTTTAATGGATTTTCTGTCTTTAAAGTCACCATGAAACAGACGTTGTGATAGTTAAACGATAGATAGAGTTAACGGCTTCTTAAACAAGAGAAAAAATTAAAGATCACATGTGCGTGAATTTAAAAATAATGATGTGCACAAATGATTTATAATAGAAACTGCAATGTTCCATAAAACTCAGGAATTTTGATTTCATGGTGACTATATTACAACACCATGTTTTCCTTTGAAATGTAAAGGTATTATTACACTCTATTTGCTTAGTTTATCTGTACATTTCTATATACACTAATGTTTATCTTCACAGGGCAGATGGCTATATGCATTACTAGCGTGCCTTGAGAAGCCGCTGCTTCCCGAAGCACATTCCCTTATTAGAGAGTTGGCAAGACGCTGTTCAGCAGTTCGTGCCAATCTGGTAAACACATTTTGGTTTGCTCTGAATTAAAAGCTAAAGTATCACTATTTTCTCCCTTGCTTCCATTGCAGTTGTGCAAGTGAAGGCTTGTTTCTTGTTGACATCCTAAAAAATATGTTGTCTGAAATAGACTGAATATTTTTCTCTTCCAGGAGAGCAAAGACGATGATCGTTTGTCAGCTCTTAACTTGATGATTTGTATTGTTGCCAGGTAACTGACATGTGCCTTAATAACCAGATTTAGGGTTCCCTGAAATGTGTGCAGGTGTTCTTATGAAGTATAATCCCAATTCTCTCTGTTAAAGGTATTTTGAGCAGAATGATTTGGCTGACAAAGACTGAGCAAGAGATGGGAGAACCTTTGCAGAGAAAATTCATGTGAATTGGAGCAACTATGAGAGATATTTTGTAGAGTAAAGAAAGGCTGTTTTGCCAAATTTCTTTTAATTTTGTGTAATATTAAAGTAGACCTGTTACAAATACAAATGACTGTCATTTTGAATCATTGGTATTGTCAAATAAAAGTACATTTTTACATAAAAAATAAACACATATTTGGCTTCTTGGCATTTCTTTGTCGTGGTGTTGTCCAAAACCATGCAAAGAACTAACAAATAATCATCCAATTTCTACTGAAAATGTAATGAAAATGAAAAATTTCCCTTGCAAAAATATCATGACAATTTCAGACAAAATTTTTAACTGGTTAATTAAAATATATATATATATATATATATATATATATATATATATATATATATATATATATATATATATATATATATATATATATATATATAGCTCTTTCAAAAAGTATATACGGTTCTGTAATTTGATTTATTTTTGGATGTTATGTTACTATTGACTTTGAATTCAGTTCAATTTTCTCACACAAGTAATTAGCATTTATTTAATATGAGTGAAAATAAATAAAAAGATAACTAAATGTCACAGAAATGATATGCGAGATCATGAGAGATTTTTTTTAAAGAAACTACTTGGTCAAAATTAATAATAAAGAGACAAAAGAATATATGGTTCATTTACATATTCCATATTTGGAATAAATTTTTCATGATTGAAAAATCTAGGGACCTTTGTCACTCACTGTTATCAGCCATATTTGAAAATCTTGCAATGAAGGGTAAAAATATCTATTTGAAACCGAAAAACATTTGTATACGCCGGTAAAGTCTGACACTGATAATTAATTTTATTCTCAAACGTCTGTATCACCTTGATGATCCTGTCAATCACATTATTGGTTCTTGTGCGCCACCTATGTGTGAGGTTTCGACGTGCAGGAACGCCCCTGTGATCATGTGATCAGCGTTGCTCGCCTTCATTGAGCCAAGCGCGCGCACGACGCTCCACGCGCAGCTGCTAGAAAACGAAGAGCAAGATGGCGGTGGCCGTTCGAAGTTTGCAAGACCAGCTTGAAAAAGCCAAGGAAAGCTTAAAGAGCGTGGACGAAAATATTCGAAAACTAACCGGCAGAGATCCGGGTGAACTGAGGTATTACCTGATGAAAGCGTTTTTATCAGTACCGTTTCTTTGGTGGAAAATAAGCCAGGGCCTGTTAGCAAGCTAAGACTGCGGCTAGCGCACAAGCTAAAGTATCACATGTGTTAAATTTCAGCGATTAAATCATCGACATATTACACTGATTAGTCTTTTTTTTTGTGCAGTGATCTATCAGAGCTGTCTAAATCACCCATGCATCACAATAATTTCGCTGGAGAGAAAGTATCTTTTCTGTAAGCACAATAAAACGCAGTATAAAATAGATTGTGAATAATTAAAGCTGGTGTAAAAATACACCATTAGTAACGTGGTATTTAGATTAAAATTGAGGTTCTCTTCGAAGATTGGACATTAGACTCAACTGCTGGCAATTGAAATTAGTAAAGGTTTTACATTAGTCCTGCAAGGACTTCCTACCTTTTGTTTAAACGCCAGGTGATGCATGTCTATGGCTTTTCTTCCAAGTCTTTGGAGTCCCAATACATACAGTATCGTAATTTGTTTTCCTCCAAAAGTGACATATGTTTGTATAATGTGTGTATATAGATATCTAACTACTAGCATGACGGTTAGCTTTGAGGCTTAAAGGTTACAAAACAATATTGTGATTTAATGGAGTCTGAAATTAGACAATGTCTTGTTTATTGCAATTCAACTGTGCAATAAACATTGTGTTTGGCTTAATTATTATTTTTTTTTTGTAATGCACTTTACATTTCAAAGAAATCTCAAAGTGCTACAGAAGCAAGGGGTTTAAAATGTAGGACAAAATCAACAAATAGCTAAATAATTCATGTTTCATTTAAAAAAAAACCTTTGTCCTTTGCTTGTCATTTGACCTACATTGTGAAGCTTACATTATATTTCTAAGCAAGAAGTTGCACAGCCATAATCAAGGTTAAATTTCTATTTATTAAAATCTATATTTATTAATTGTGCATCTTGAAACTTTTCCCTTTTCCAGACCGGGTCAAAATAGGAGGCTGACCATCTCAGGCCCAGGTGGAGGTAGGGGGCGTGGAATCAATTTGCTGAGGTAAGAATCTGTTTTCTAGGTAACTGTTTGTAATTGGGGTGTACCGGTTCAGTTCTATAACTGTTCATCTGTAATAGGACAACTTAGGTTGAATAAACGAGCAGACACTGATTAGCTTCTCGCTATACGTTTATTTAAAACGAACAGCAAGACAACTAGAAGTGAATGTGCTTTCCATTAAATAAATCACACACACAGTTAACAACCTTAAACGGGAAAAAAAATTCGGTCTCAGTTATATAATAACCGTCACACCCCTGCTTGTAATAAGTACATTTTGGATTTGTCCTTGATTTCTGTCAACCCCTCTCAGGCGTGGACTCTCAGATAGCGGTGTAGGACCCCCAGCCAAACAGAGGGACATCGAAGGGGCACTCTTGAGGTGAGATCTTTTGCCAATTACCTGATTTCTGGATATGTTATGAATGAAGTTCATGTTTGCACTTGCAGGTTTCCAAAATGTATTTACAAATTGTCTATCAAACTAGGCTGGCAGGGGATCAGCGAGCCAGGAGAGATTCACGCCATGACAGCGACGCTGAGGATGATGACGATGTCAAAAAAGTATGCAGACCACATTTGTCCCACCACCCCATGTAGATTTGTCCCCTTAATGAATCATGTTTTTATTTTCTATCTATAGCCAGCGTTGCAGTCATCTGTGGTTGCTACCTCCAAAGAACGTACGCGCCGAGATCTTATTCAAGATCAGACCATGGACGAGAGAGGAAAGCAGAGGTACTGCTTTTGTTTTGGGCAATGTCTGCAAAGCTTTTGTCATTTATTTCCTTGTTTTTTCCACTGCAAATTTTCTTAAAATAATTTAAAAAAATTATTATTTTATCTCTTTCAGAAACCGGCGCATGTTTGGCCTATTGATGGGAACGTTGCAGAAGTTTAAACAGGAGTCTACTGTGTCCACAGACCGGGTAGACATGCTTTGAATTTTGTACTAGGCCTTTTATCTCTTTTATATATCCTTGAGGGCCACTGTTTTTGAAGAGTATAGCTCCAACCTTAACTCAACTGCCTGTAGTCTTTTAGTAATCCTGAAGACATTGGTTAACTGATTCAGGTGTGTTTGATTGGGGTTGGCGCAAAACTCAGCAGGACAGTGACCCTCCAGGACCAAGTTCAACGGGTCCTTCAAAGCAAAATTTTTTCTAACCCTTTTTGTGTTCGGTTCACGCTGATAGTCAGCGATTTGCACACACGTTAAGTCAAACTGCCTCTGAAAAGAAGCGCTGCTTTAATTTTAGAACTTGTTTTTCCCCCTCCAGTTAAAAAGACGGCAAGAAATTGAGCAGAAATTGGAAGTGCAAGCAGAACAGGAGCGTAAAAAAGTTGAGGGTGAAAGGAGAGAGCTCTTTGAAGAGAGACGTGCCAAACAAACAGAGCTGCGACTTCTGGAGCACAAAGTGGAGCTCGCTCAACTGGTATGCGTCTCAGCTGCAGGGCTCTTTTATTGTTTGCTTGCAGACAGGAACTTTTTTTTTTTTTGGATAGACTGTCCTTGGTCTGACGTTCCCATGCATGTATTGTGGTCTCATGTAATTCCAGCAAGAAGAATGGAATGCACATAATACTAAGCTCATCAAGTTCATTCGCACAAAGACCAAGCCCCCGATCTTCTACCTGCCTGGGCGGATGTGCTCCGCTACTCAAAAGCTCCTGGATGAATCTCAGAAAAAATTAAATGGTAAGCGCGTCTTGATACTTGTTTTTTTCTCTCCATTTTCGCAGCTTATATTTTAGGTCCTGTTTACTCCTGGTATATTTACATTTTACCTGATATTTTAATTGCACCAAAACCAAACATTTAAGTAACTAAAAGAGTGAAAGTCTGAAATGATTCAAAGTGTGTTTTCTACAGTGTTTTTCACTAATTGAACACAGAAGTGTACTACAACATGCAGCTATGACTTTTTTTTTTTGATTACATAGTCTTCATATGGGATTATTCGTTTCCAATAGTCTTTCAAATTAACTAATGAAGATAAAAAGGTGTTTTAAAACTTGGGAAATACTACCGCTGCATCTCTTTTTCCCGACTTCAAAAAAAAAAAAAAAATCGAGAAATTATACATTGTCAAATTTCTAGGTGTGTTTGATGAGAGACGTGAAGCCTTTGCAGAGCAACTTAACAAAATGGAGGCTCGGCCAAGGCGTCAGTCCCAGAAGACAGTTGACAGAGAAATGGAGGATAGCCGTCGGGCTGAAGAGACGAAGAAAGAAGATCCAGAGGAGGGTAAGGCTGGAGTAGGGCGGACAGGTAACAGGCATGATGTGGAGATGGAGGACGAGGAAGATGATTTAGTGGAGGTGGAAGCAGAGAATAGAGAGAGGGAGGGGGAGCAAGAGCAGGCAGAGGAGAAGGATAAACATGAGGAGAGTGAGAGGAAGGCAGAGGAGGAAGATGATGAGGAGGAGGAGGAGGAGGAGGATGATGTGGGAGCGGTTGAGGTTAAGAAAGATGAGGAAGAGCAGATGGAGGTCACAGAAGTTGTGAGGGAGGCTGAGACGCAGAGAAAGTTGCAGGTAGAGAGTCCAGAAGCTATAGTTGAAGAGGTAGGTAATGGGAGAAGGGAGGAAGAGCAGGAGACCGAGAATGAGACTCAGCAGGACGTCGTAATGGACTCTCAGCAAACCCCCGAAAGCCACACGGAAACACAGCTTGAGGAGTGTAAAGAGCCTCAACTGGATGACCCAACTCCTGCTGTGACCCAAAATGACACCAAACAAGATGACACTGCGCATGAGACCCAACAGCCACAGTTTGAACCTGACCCAGAAGTCTTGTCTCAAGAGCAAAGCCAAGAACCATCAGTCCAACCGCATGGAGCCAAAGCGGACGCGAAGGAAGCTGGCGAGGAAGCCGACGACGCTCGCGGACGGGCCAAAGTCCGGGAAAAGAAGAGCAAGAGCCGAAGTAGCAGCAGCTCTTCTTCCAGTTCCTCTTCAAGCTCCTCCAGTGGATCCAGCTCTTCTTCTAGTGGCTCCAGCAGCAGTTCCTCTGGCTCATCCTCGTCGTCTTCCAGTTCTCGCTCCCGCAGCCGTGGCAGGGACAGAGACGGCCGAGACCACAAACGCCGCCGGAGACCGTCGGACAGGGAGCGCAGGAAGAGCGGCAGCGAGAGGGGACACAAGTCCTCCAAAGGCAGCGGACGGGAAAGCAAGGGGTCTAAAGACAAGAACTCCAAACCTGACAGGAAGAGAATAAGTTCAGAAGGAAGAAGGTCTTCCAGAAGTGAGAGGGATCGGAAGTCTGATCGAAAGGAGCGACGTTAGGAAAATGATGCTTCCAGTTTTGCGTAATTTCTTCAAGGCTGTCATGTGGTTACCATAGTTTTTAAGGTGCAGTTGCCTTATTTTTCTTGAGTGGGTTTTACATTTGAAGTCTCCTTCTCTCCAATGTTTTTTTTTTCCTTCTAGTTTTGTCAACTGGTTATTTCGGTGTATCTCAGAATTTTTAAGATTTATAAACTCTGCTTTTAAGAGCCATCACTCTAAATGTATTGGTTTCATGTTATATCAGACCATTCACTTTATCTGACAAAAACAATGCTTGAAATATGCTTCTCGTGCTGATCCACCACGGTGTTGCCCGTTCCTGTTATACAGTAGTCACTGATGTTTTCAGTTATGTGATGCCATACTAACGCAATTTCTTTTTTTTTTTTTTTAAAAAAAAAAACATTCAATGATTATGAAGCATCCATTCTGACAGTATCTTAAAGTGATTAGGTTATTTCTTGTTGGAGCAAAATTGTCTCTTTTTTTTGTATAAATCATTCATTAACATGGGGAAAAACATTAAAGATAATTTCTCTTTATGATGCTGTTCCTGGTTTGTTTGCACATTTATATTATATTTTTGCATCACTTGAGATTGTGTTTGCAGTGACATTACTATCAGTAGTATGACTGGTAAAACTGAAACATTTATGCTGTTTTTTTTTTTTTTTTAATTGAACATTAGAATTAACAATTTTAGCCTAAAATATTTATGCTGTCATTTTATTGACCATTAGATTTAAAGCTACACTGTGTAACTCTTAAGTTTATTCGTAGCTAAAAACACTCATTTCTTTCAAAAAAAATATGTTTTCATTAATGTATATTTACTTTGTTCAAGTAATAAAGTATTCTTGTGAGTGTATAATATGCCATTGAAAATACATACGGGTAAGGGGTTCTAATCATAGATATCTATAAAGGCTAGATGTCTTAAGGCGGAGTTTCAATCGTCATCACCGGCGGCCATTTTGTCACAGGTATGCTGATGTAAGATGAGTGGTCAACACGAACCCAAATACTCTTATCTCGTTGAAATCTTGATGGATTTATGAACGGTTTGGTTTCTTACAAACGTTATTAATGAGGCTATAATTTTTTGTATGAATGTTTATTTATACACTTATTATTCATAAGTATGCAGAGTCATAACTACATCTCTGACGTTTATAACAAGCCAAACCGTTTGAAAATCGGTAGAAAATTGAGCAAGTTATGGTTATTTAAATAGTACATGTACCATTAACACAGTGTTACGAGTGAGCGAGCTGCCTGTGACAAGATGGCCGCCAGGTGCAGACGTTGACCTCCATTGGCCAGCAGCGTGGATGAGATATCTAGCCTTTATATAGATATCTATGGTTCTAATGTCGGTTGCCATGTTGCCCCTCCATCTTGAAAGTACATTAGCCAAAGAGGGACTTTCAATTTCGCGTTTACGTTTGAGTTAACACTCATGGACGAGGTCGAACTGGAAGCCATGTTAATCTTGGACTACATTGGCCGCCGTAGGAGTTAAAACGAAATCGGAATTGAGAGGAACAGAAATTAATATTGACTGGATGGTCATATACGTTTTCACCGCTAGATAGGGGTACACATCACACAGTGTAGCTTTAACAGAGTTAGCCTAACAGATTAAGTTATGAAAAACTATTGTTGGATTTAAATGAAACAGTAAAATTAAAGAGAAATGCACATCTTTTTTTAGTCAGTTTCCTTATAATAGTTGCTCTTTTGTTTGCAGCTGTTATTGAGCAACTGGCCAAATTTTGACACCTTATCAGTAGTTGTGTTGACCAGAATAAGGAAACATCTTAAAAAGCTTGGCTGACCCAAAGAGAAAAATGCATAAATCTAAACAGTGAATAAATTGGGGATTAAATGGATTCATGTTTATATACATTTCTTGTTCATGCATACATAATTATGTGATAAGACCGAATGTGTCATTGGATAAGGTTGTACTTGATTTGAAATGAACTAGTAAAATGCAGCCATAATAAAATATTAGTAATATGTTCTTTTCCCCACCTCATGGTGGCAGTAGTGCTTTGTAAAGCATCATAAGAACATGCTGTATTTCCCCAGGTCTTCTGCCAGGTTTTTGTCCGCTGAATGAGTATCAGGTTATTTCCACATAGTTACACACAACATCAATGCAACCGTGCATAAAATTCCCTCCTCAAACTTGGCAATGTTGAAATAGATATAAAATATGTACGTTCACCTGCCATTTGCAAGAAAATGCTTTCTTTGGCCAATCAGATAATTAGCTCTTGAACAAAGTACATAATAATAAATAATCATATTCAACATTAAAATAATGTGTTTATGCACATTTGCTAGAGGTAATGGATAGTCTAATGTTATATGTTTATGAAAACGCTATACGCCTATACACATTAGTTCACTAAAGTAAAGTGGTTTGACGAATGGCAATTTACGTTGACTTAAAGTTATGTGCTCCCCTCTAGTGGTGGTCATTACTTCTCATAGGATCTCTGTTCCTGTTTCCAATGTAACCCTCCATGCCCCCTACGGTCGTTCCCGCTCAGTGAAAGTGAACAGTCAGCTGTTCTAGGCCTCATTAGCGATGTCTGTCTCTGATGAAGCCCTTCTATTGATCCGTCTCCAGAGGAAAAAGTGCTGGGTAAACAGGACAGAGTTACAGCTCAGAGGGGACTGGCTCGGCCTCGACGCACACAGAGGTGATGCAGGGGAGAGAACAAAAGCTTTATCATGCTGTCTACATCTTGTTTAAACCAATAGGCCTAGAAAGTGTGGTACAGTCATTGCTTTCTGTGAAATGTCGAAGAAATGCCAGTAACAATTCAGCTAAACCTTTGCAGTACGTCGGACGTAGGCCTACGAATCAAAATATATTGGAAGTTAAATTGCCAATTTTTAAAATTGGATATGAAGTAGGCTACACAATTTGATATTGAAAGAGGGCTACAGTTTCTTTCTAGAGTTTAGCCTATTGTATAGTAGGCTACTAGTTATAGGCTTGCCTATTCATCTTTTTTTTTTAAACGGAAAATGTTATGAAAGTTCATTACAATCAAAGGTGTGTGTGAACCCTGTTCCAAATGACCTGTTTCCCCACATACATTTTTGTTATTGTTGAAAACCATCTATGTTGGGGTTTTAACTTTTTTATGTTAAGAAACCCCAAATATGATGATTCCCCATCCATAAAACATTTAAAAACAAGTGTCCATTTTCTCTGACACCCTGAGTCAGTGGCGTAGGTTTGATTTTGAAATTAGTGGGGACGGGGACATCAATATATACATATATTAAGTTTTGGTCGAAATTATTGCTAGGCATATACCTAGGGATATGGACAACTCGAAAGCTTGCGGTGCATGGGTTCCCTCGGTTGAAAAGCAATGCATTTTCTCCATAGACTTTTGGAAAATCGCAAAAAATAAGATCTGTGTATAACAAAGAGTTGTGACCCTTACACATTTTGTCTATCAAGATCTTTACAAGTTATCTTTACAAGTTAATCCAAAATGTATACATTTTGAACCCTATAATTTAAAAAAAAAACACAAGCAGACACAATAAAGTTTAAAAAAAACACAAGCAGGTTATAACTGTGTTCTATGTCATAGATCAAAATGTCAAAATATTTAGAGGCTTTGTTCATCACAGACCTTATTTCAGGCGATTTAGCAAAAACCCATTTGAAAAATCCCATAGACTTTAGAGCGAGGGAACCGGTAGTGCTAAAATGCTAACTCACTTCCGTGTTTTGGACCACAGAGTGACGTCGTAACTTTGCATCCCTACTAAATTCTACTCCCCTACCCTCAGTCATAAAAACTGCTTTATATCTGTTAAACCTTTAGTTCGGTATTTTACACTTAAAATCCTGTTTAAGATAGTTTCTGATGAAATGAAACAGTTATTCCAGATTGAAATTTGGACAAATGTTGCTGTCCCGAGAATTTTAGGTTTCTGTGTTAGCACCCCCTATGTGCACTGGAACAATCATTCATAAAACGCATTAAACTTAAGTTTACAAAGACGAGAAACTCACAAAGTTTGATTTTAACTAATCAATTTTGGCGTCTTTCAGCACCCATGCCGTAAGTGCAGGATTTGACGCGCATACTAAAAAAATGTGCGGCTGGCTTGACCATGTATTTTGATTTCAACGTGAGTGGTCTGGGGTGTTCACTGATATGCTCACACAAAAATCGCTGCAAAAGATGCTCTCCAACAGGTTTTATCGTAGTTTTTGTCCGACTCCATTGACTTGACTTGGTACAAAATCTACGATAAAACCTGTTGGAAAGCATCTTTTGCAGAAATTTTTGTGTGAGCATATTCTCGGGACACCAGCATTTGTCCAAATTTCAATCTTAGCCATTCTATTTCATCTGAAACAATATAAAAACAGGGCTTTAAGTGTAAAATACAGAACTAACCCTTTAAAAAATGAAGAATACAATTGCGTCATATACAAAAACATAAACGTGTACGACCGAGTGGTCAATGGTGACACCCTTTTGGAGCCCCCAGACCCCAGTTTGAAGTTTCAACCCAATCTCACGAGAATTCGTATGAATTTTACGAGGTGGCTAATTTGTAACAATTCGTACGACCTCACTCGTACGAATTAGTACGTTTTTGCTAAATCGTACATATTTTACGAATTGGCCAATTCGTATGAATTCGTACGAATGACCTACCCCTGACCCCGCCCATACCCAATCACTTGGGTTTGGACAAATCGTACGAATTCGTACGAGTGAGGTCGTATGAATTAGTACGAATTAGCCACTTTTTAATCACTTGTACGAATTCATTCGAATTGGACGTGAGATAGCGTAGGAAGTTTTCAAGAAGTTCAAGACCTTTTAAAGGAAATACTCTACACAGAAACAAAGGGTTCTTCATAAGAAATGGATTCTTTGCAGAACTATAGGCGAACCTTTATTTTTAAGAAATGTCTAACAACACCAGATGTTGCACTTCTGCCAAGAGTAGAGATCAGAACACGGGACAAGAATATGGGATTGTAAACTGATGTGCAGGTAGTGCTATAGTTTGTATTCACTAAATGATTCGTTAGTTAAATAGGACATGAACGAATGATTTTCTTCCACACTTTGTCTGTGGGTGATCGTGCATAGCTTTCTGTCAGTGGTCAAGTGTTTTTTTCTCAGCGGTCATGTGAGAACAGTTTGATTTTTAGATCAATAGCAAGATTCCTTCCCCCAAGCTTCAAAGGCAGAATGATTGAGCACAGCTCAATGAAACCAGGGTCTTTTAATTAGCGGGTGTGGGAGTTCCTAATAAATGGCTTAACTGACTTGTTCACTGACACTAAAGTGTGTGTCACTTAGGCTAGTTTAACAGTTTGTTCTTTCGAAAGCTGAGTTGTGAGGCTCACAGGCGACCGGAACAGACTCTAGTCTCCAGAGTGCATCTGTTCGTGACTCTAGTTGTAATGTAGAAATTAAACTGACATTGGTGTTAAGTTTGCTTTGGTGAGCTCGATCAACTGGTGAGTTTCGACTAGATGTCTGCTGCTGCATTGATCAAGGCTACATTTCACTCATCATGTCAACTTCCTTTCTGCAAATTGTTCACAAAGAAAAATATGAAAGCTTGTCTACATTCTTTACATGCTTTTATAAACTTGCCTCAGAAGAAAAAAATATTAATACAGTGCACCTTGAGACAAATCAATGGCAATGTAATTTTTTAAAGAAAATCCAACATGACATCAGTCTGAGAAAATCAGTGCAAGTTGTTTCCAGTGAAGACCACTCAAACATGCATTTTTGTTTGGGACTAGACATGTCTGTGAAACCGGGGGATACTGTTCTATATTTGTTTTCTGTCCTTCTTAAAACAATCCAACGGGCAACTTTTCAAACTATGAAGTAGTAATATGAGACATTAAACTGAGAGGCTTTCGGAGTTTACCAGCATGGTTGGTAAACTTAGGATCCTACGGATAAATGTCTGTTGGCTTTTGCATAATTTGTTTTTAATTTTTAAATGCAATTTCTGACTGCACGAGTCAGAGAAACTGCTTTTATCTGTTACAAATAAATACAGAAACATTGTGCATGTGTAACCGAGTTAAGGCACTGGACCTAGGATCCAGTAGACAAACACCTGTTGGATAATGCATACTAATTTTGTATTATTGCAGAATACGATGTAGGGCACTTAAACCAGTCAGGGTGGCCTGAGGGGTTAAGGCTTTGAATGTGAAATTAAGCATACTTTTGCATTAATGCAAAATATAATTCGTGGCTTCATGCGTGAGTGAAAGCAGTTTATGTCTGACAAAAATAAAATCCAATCCGCTCAATCCACTGAAACCATCCAGGATGGCCAAGTGGATAAGATCCAATGGACAAATGTCCTTGTGGGTTCAGACCTCACTACTGATAATGAAAATTAGGTTTCCATGTTGATGTTTAAGCACAAAAAGCCTGAGTCGTTGAATTTGACTTTGATGTGTTGGATTTAAGTACCAATAGACCAATGTCCTCATTGGTTCAAATATCACAGTCAGTTTTTAAATTGAAAAAAAAAAGACATATTCACTCTGGCTGTGACTGAACAGTTGTTTCTAGTGGATGCTCCACACAAGGTGGTGGATAACTTTATGTACTTCCAATATAGCTGCTCTATTGCTGCTCATTTGCAGGAAGTTGAAGGTCTTCCATAACAGAAATGACACTGTATTGGAGAAACAGTGAGAGAAAAATGCTAGTATGCAAGTCAGCCAGTGAGACCAGAACACATGCATTTAGTGCAAGTGACTTTTTATGTTGATAGATTTATGTGAGATACACTGTTGATCTTAGTATTTGCAATCATTTGAGTGTTGAATGGGGCACTGCGGCTGTGTTCCAGTGGGAGATGGCATTCAGTTTTTCATTTTGATGTAGTGTGGAAAGCCCTAAGGCACAGAGCAGAAATCTACACCATGTGTGGACCACCACAGAGCTTTGAGATTTCTGATCTCAGATCCTCAAAAAAAAAAAAAAATCCAGTGAGTTTTCCTCATAGACAAACCAAATTGTAAATTAAAGTGCTCCCTTTAATGCTTTACATTTCTTTTAGACTTTTAGTCCGGCTTGGTTGAGTTCTTGCACCACCATCCAATCGAGACCCTTGAAACAGTTTGGAAAGCAGCACACATATTTAGACATCATATGAAGCGCCATGGCAACAGCAAATCTGCAGTGCAAGTTACACTTAGCTGAGCAAATGCACATAGTTTAAAACGAAAATACCAAATGTCGTTTCTCATCACTTCCCGCGTTTTGTTTAAGTGACCTTACTTTTAAAGCTGTGAGGGAAATGATCTGAAACTTTATCCACCATGAGCATAGTTTTACCTTAGAAGCTCGTGCCTGCTTTTCCGAGAATCTTTTTGAAATGCCATCAAGTGGGGCATAAAATGAAATGCGGCTTAATCTTTAAATACAGTCTGTATAACAAGAAGATTTGCTGTACTTTCTCATTTAGAAAATCACTCAGAGTGTATACTAATAATACACAAGTGGTTTCAATGTATTTATATACATATATCCTCAAGAGCCGTGCACACCTACATGATGTCCACAAATGCCCACACAGAAAATAAGAGAATAATATCTGCGAATGCACATCCACAACTCAGTTTTTTAGCCTGAAGTGGGCCTGAAACTCTAGTTCTCTCCCACTCGGGAGATCTCTCCTGCGGAGCAAAGGACAAACTCATACTTATATTGTTCTTCTGACAAATCCTACTACAAAGCTCTGGCCTCCTATCCATGCTGGCCTAAGGCTTAGACTCTGGATTTAACTCCAAAGCCACTGGCTCAAGTAGCCGCAGTGGGTTGTTGGGTCTCCTGAACCATGTGCGCTGACCCATGGAGGCTACTGAAATGCCAGTTCTTTCACCCCGATCGCACCTACCACCCTCCTAGTCCCTCGAGCCGCAAAGCAGACAAGTCCGTCATTTGTTCTGAAGTACAGTAATCTCTGTGAAGGGCCGGAGCAATTGTTTTGCAGTTGTTCAATCTTGGAGCAAACCCAAGTGCACTGCTTGTCTTTTTGGGTGGAAGAAAAGCACTCAGGTCGATGCTCTGCTCTTCCATTGAAGCGCACTGACAGCGATGAACTGAAAATAGGCATGCGGGTTTATTTACCTGGACAGTAAGACTTTCCCCTTGCGATGTATTTTTCACGTTTTTTTTTTTTTAATAATAGAAATGGCAGCTGATTTCTTTGTGAATGCATGTAATTCCATTCACTTAAAGTATATGAGGATAATCATAATTTTTAGTTTTTATTTATTTATGCATACATACAGTGCATACATACATGCTTACAACATTTGAAAGTGATTGGTCGACTGGTTGCATGATTACATAATTATTCAAAGTAGGTGGCGGTCTTTTTGAGTTAGCCAAAAATGTATTCATTACGCCGACTCATTCTAGAATGAAACAATTGAAGATTGTATATTACTCAAGATATAACCTCCACTATGGACACCTCTAAAACTTGTTTGATAATCAAAAAAGTTCACTATATAAGGGGTAACGGGGGGCAATTTAGGACACAACACCCTTATTTCGTTCCTGAATGAATCGGTGTGTTTGAACAAACCTGGAGTGATTGAATTATTGATTCACAAACTGACAATTGTTTCGTTCCTATATAAATTATGCGTCTTTGAACGAATCGGACGACTGTATGATTTGTAAAAACTTTCAATTGTTTTTTTTGTTGTTTTTTTTTCCAGAAGGAATCATCTTAATGTCTATTATTGACTAACTCAATAACTGTAAATTGTCGAGATAATTATTGGCTAAAATTGAGAAAAAAAAATCTATTTAATATCAGCAGCAGTATTGTCTTGGTGTCGGTGAGATGACAAAAAATATGGTATCTTTTTAAAATAAACTGTTGTTTCTACATTTGTTTGGAGATTAAATGTTAAATTATTACATTAAAAACTTCAATGTTACTGTAGGTGCGATTAATTAGAGAAAAAAATGTGCGATAAATGATGATAATAAAATATTCTCTAATTAATTGCAACTAACATTAACGTTTTTAACACACACTCATATATAAATTTGCTCGCACTGTCAACAGGACGTACTTATATGGAAGAAAAGCACTTTTAAAGCAACTACGAGCAACTTTTCCTCTTTGGTCGCCCTACAGGTTGGAAGAGGAATAGGCTTTATGCCGCGCGTCACGTGACCAAACCGGAAAACGGGTCTCATCGCATCCGCTTGTCAGAGAAAGTGTTAACGGCCGTAAGAACTGACTACGATATCTATGGATTTGTAAGGTAATCAGCTAACCTACCTATTTCACTTTGTTATTGGCGTTTTATTCCATTTAAATATCTAAACGTTACTGTGAAGAATAAAAAATATAAAACGTTTAAATATCAATCTGCACATGTGAGGGATATTGGTTATGCTAATCTTTGATCGCTCCTTTTAAGTTATCTTGATTAAAACCGCAAAAAATTTCATGAAGCACATACAAAAGATCTGGACCGGAAGCGATGAGTAAGTTGTGCAAGTTGTGCAAAAAGCCTATTGTCCATTACTGCTGTTGTAAATAATTTAGCCTGTTGTAAATCGCACGCGCACGCACATGCTCCCTGTTTATCCAGCACCGGCTTTGGAATCAACAATGGTTACAGACAAGGTAGAGTATGATGCATGATTTTATGAAAGTGTAGTTGTAGTCTACTGTTGAGTACGCTCTACCTATCGGCATTTGTAACGCTTGCGTAAAGCAAGTCAGATTTGTAGTTTTCTTATGTCTCATTCATACTACAGAAACGAAACCCAATCTGGCAATCTTACATAGAGTGGATATATCAGATAAAGGACCGCAAAGCTGTGGCATACGTGCATTTCCAACGCATTCTCATCCTTTAGCGTCATATAGGTGACGCTATATGACAAAACGGCGAAATACTACGTACATGGCACCCATTATCGTTAATATAACACGCGCAGTGATGGGTAGGTTTAGGTGTGAGGTAGGGTAGGGTAGTCTCATATTCACGCTAAAGGATTTATGACACCTTCGATTCGCGTGTTATATTAACGATAAAGGGTGCCATGTACATAGTATTTCGCCGTTTTGTCATATAGCGTCACCTATATGAAGCTAAAGGATGAGAATGTGTTGGAAATGCATGTATGCCACAGCTTTGCGGCCCTTTCGGTCCTTTGCGGTCATGGCAACCTGGTTAGTTGCTACAGTAATATTTTCCTTCAAACAGGAACTGTAAATGAAGAGTTCAAATGCAAAAGCCTCTAAATGGCATTTGAAATTTTCTTCTAAAATGATCATTTTTATCAAGCTTGTATATTTAAGTTCAGTAATTTCACTTAAATGGCAATGAAGATTACCTATTAATTGTCATTTAAGTGAAATTACTGAACTTAAATATACAAGCTTGATAAAAATTGACATTTTAGAAGAAAATTTCAAATGGCATTTAGAGGCTTATGCATCTGAACTCTTCAAATGTCTTGTGAAAACTTAAGTATATGACATTATGGCAGAAACTATGGAAAAGTGATATTTATCTTAAGCTACTGCATGTTCACTTTTAGTTTTTTTTGTCAAACACTTTTGTATTTATCATATGGCAAATACAGGTTAGAACAGACTGATTGAAATTAAAGTGAGGTGAAATTGCATTTCTAGTGTCTGATTAAATCATGTCGGCCCGAAACTGTGCGTGAACACATTTACTTTTCAGACACTATGAAGATCTTGCCAGAACATGATTGCTAATTGTATGTGTCCAAAAACAACCTGTTTTGAATTTTTTTTTCATAATATGCCTCATTAAGTCGACATTTAGTTTTCGACTTTCTTCAAGATAGCTTTTCACGCTGACAATTACACTTAATGACAAACACCGAAATCACAATTTCCCTCCCAACCAGAAACATCCCCCACGTCAAAGATCTGATTCTGCAGCTCTTGTTTTCCGCGCTGCGACAGGTTTCACATACGGACGCTAATTCGATGGTTTCTATTTTTAAACGCCTCAGAGCCTCAGGTGAGGTTTATTCCTGCACAACGAGGTTCCAGTCAGCCAACTCCTATCAAAGAGATAACGCCAGTTGCTATGGAAACCCGCTCTCCGCTCAGGTTATAAATCACAGACATGTGTATACACACTCACACTTGTATCTTTGTGGAGTGCAGGTTCACAAAAGCGCTATCTTCATGACGGCTCTCCCAGCAGACCTGCGTTTTGGGTATAGTGCCTACGAAACAAACTTTCCAAACTGCTCCGTGCAATCTTTTGTGGTCCTGCATGGAGAAAAATGCTTGTTTTTTTTGTAGGTTTCTGTGGTTATAACCCAACAAAACAAGCTTTGTGTTTCTGTTTGCACTCTGTTGGGCTTCTTTGCCCAATAAATCAGGTTCTCCGTCACCACGGAGAGAGAGACGAAGACATAGGGACTGCTCCATGTGACAAGATTGCAATTCTGTCCTCTAATCACATTACTCTTCCCATTCTTTGCCACCGCTGTTCCTGGGCTGTCATTACCGATACTGCCAGGGGGCCGACACTGGCTAAGGCTGTTGGCTTTAATTGCTTGCCTGTCACTATGTGAAAAATCCACACATTGGATGTAGGCAGTAGGACTGGAGATGTAATGCTGAATCAGTGGGTATTGTATGTTTTCCCTTCCTTCCATAAAAGTGAGATTGTCTCACACCGTGGCCACTATGCTTTGTGGCTGAGGCGGTTTCCTTTTAACTGGCGCATAGCATGTCATGTTTAACCAAGAGTCACTCTCGGGGCTTTTTTGTGTTTTTAAAGGGGAAGTTCATAGGCTACAGGTTCTGTATTGCAAATCAAGTACATTTTGCTTAATTATGCTGTTGTTCACCTTTAAAAAAAAATAAAACTAGCTACTAAACTCGGTTTTCTCAGGAGAATTATTAATTAAAAAATCATCTAAAAAATATTTTGAGATTGAAGTTGCAATGTGCGGTAGAATTAGGTTCATATGGGGCACAAATGTGCAGTCCTCTGCACATTTTGGAGGAATGAATATGTAATGTGACCATAGTGCTCAAAGTAGTTGCCAACTGATTCTTTTAGTGCATTTTTTTTTTAAAATGAGCTGAAACTGAATGTCCAACGTATTCTCATCCCAGCGCGTCATATAGTGACGCTTTTGGCAATCCGTATACATCCAACGCATATGGCACCCTTTTGCGTCAAAATAACATGCTTCGGTTATGGGTAGGTTTAGGTCTGGGGTACGGTTAGGGTTAGACCACTAGGAGGCGCTGATGAGAACGGGCTGGAATGTCTGGTTGAGTCACAAAACTTTCTAGTGCGTCTTTACAGCCAATTAGATTAGGAAAACTGAATATGCAATGAGGAAAAATGAATTATGAATTCCACTGTAAAAAGTATTTCTGTAAAATTTCATAATTCATTATATTCAACATTCATAATAATCTATATACATACTGCATATATTATGTAGTATAGTAACAAACATGCCAAATGGGAAGATAGTTTTAGGGCCCAAGTGCAGGAGTTTATTAACAGTAGTTAATAACCCCTGATATCAACAGGTGAGTATCCCTGGTAAGTTTGTATGTATACATACAAAAAAACAATAGAAAACATCACAGTAGACTTCAAAAACGCATTAGGTGGGAATGGCCTCATATACAGTGTTTCAAGTGATTTATTTTGATGCACCATTTTTATTATTCAACACTTATTTTCTTTAATCGATCAAATGTTGCAGGTAAGTTAACTTAATGCATTTTTGTAAGTTAAAATAGGCCTACAAAAACAATTTCGTTGTTTAGTCCCATTCAGCCTCTTCCCAGCATGCATTCATGCATCGTGGCATGAATATTGACTTTCTTTGTCAATATTGATATTGACAATATATTCAATATTGAAATTGACTTTGATTTATTTATTTTTTAGATTTTTTCCATTGTTGTCGATGGTTGTTATTTGTTGTAACATTTAGTAACTCGTTGTCTTATGATGTCAGGTTGAGTTTGTTTCACTATACTCAAAAGGATCAGGTAGCTTGTTGTAAGCCTTGAGGTGTTTCAAGGTATTTCATCAGTTATTTATGTCTTGTGAGTTTCTTGTGATGTAGTTAATAGTTTGAGACAGCAAGTGTGTTGCTTTTCAAGATGTTTGTCATATTGAGGGTGAGCAGAATCACATATTGGACAATGAAAATTTGATTAAATAAAATAAAGAAAAGTTAAGTATTCATAATCTAAATAGGCAGATTTTAAATCATTGCAACTTTTTAATATAAACGCAAATTAAAAAGCCATGCAAACTGTCAATGCAAATGTAATAAATCATTAAATGATGTTAACTGCAAAAATGACAACTTATTGATGGAAAAGGGAACTGCATGCTCTGATGGTTCACTGGGGTGCCTATTAGTGTAAAAAGTATAAAACAAGAGACATCCTCAAAGTTTGACTTTCTCTGGAGTAAAAGTTCAGCACATGTTCAGGCACATGAGACAAGAATGTTATGTAAAGTAAGGCCTGGTGTGCTTTAAATAATGAGGTGTAAAATACTTCCTCTGTAAGTGCTGAAAGATAATTAGTGCAAGGAACTTTACTCTCATTTTCACAGTCAATTTCAAGTACTTGTCACTTTTTCCTTGTTTTTTATTCAGGGGATGATCATCAATCACCCATGGGGTCCTCAAATTATCTTAAACATTTTGTCAATTAAATCGTGTTAATTTACTCAACCTCATGTATCATGTCAAACCTGTATGACTTTCTCTCATTCGTGGAACACAAAAGGGGATATTTTGAGGGAAGGATGTGCTTTCTTCCAGTTTTACTACCTTAAAGATTTTTTTTGTCAATATGAGTTACATTTAAGTCAGTTCCTTAAACAGAGATATTGTAGTGAATAAATTCATGATATAAAGCAGGACCATATTGATTATTGGCGGTGTTTTTACATTCATCAGTCGATTTTGCATAGGCCTATATATCATAGATATTATATTATATATTTAATCGGTTTCCCATATTTTTACATTTAGATTATCTTTGCCATTATCAAACAACGAACATCTGTTTTTCACACTGTACTTTAAAAACTGTACTTTTTTTGTGTTTGCCTCATACAGACGACAAAGTTGTAAAAAACGCTCCTTATTCACACGGATCCCTGAAAACGACTAAAAAATGAGTTTCACAAATTCGCTTTTTTTGTAGTTTACTCAGATAACAGATAAAAACTTATTTTGTAAGGTACTTTGAAAGGGCCAAAAGGCATAAAAATTGTAAAACTAACTTTGTAAAACTAAAATTGTACTACTTTTACTTACTAGTGTCATAATGTTTTTTTTAGCAGTTAAATCATGTTCCACTTTCATTTTATAGCAAACAGCAGCTTGGATATTTTGCTTAGTATCTCATTTTAAGTTTCACAAAGTCACACAGATTTTTAAAACACACAAGATTGAGTAAATGTTACATAATTGTGTGTGTGAATTAGATATCCATGTTGTTTCCTGGCTTTTAGTACTGTAGTATACAGACCAGATGTAGTATCCTTTACACGTGTCATTAAAATATATATGTAACAAGTCTATGTATCAACAACACTGTCCAAGCATCCAGACTGTCATGCTCCAGTGGGACTTTAAGCTTGAGAATCATTCACCATCTTTTTCTGCCTTGGAAAAAAAAAAAAAAAAAGAAAAATCTGAGGATATAACAACATGCAACTCGGTTTGATTCCATATGCCAGTCATGAGATGTGAGGATAAAACTCAAGGACTATCTATCTATCTCTCTATGGAGCGTGATTAAGTCACTCTAGAATGAAGACCTGTGCACTGAATGAAGCTTTAACAATCATGTATGGAGTCTGAAGAGCGGTTTGTGTTGCCTCTGATCAACAGCAGTTCAACAAGGGCAAATTTAATGGTGGATTGAAACCATGCTATTTTTCTTCAGGCAGCAGTGTATTGATCGACCCCTTTTCTGCTGCTCTATTAATCTTGGTGTCCAGAGGTCATGTGATCTGCGCCAGCCAATGCAGAAACAAGTCTCATCTCCCAGACGAGATTCTACAGCTTCAAATAAGACACTCTTAGAACATTTGAACCAGCGCTCTCCTCCTCAGGCCTCTGCCTTTATAAAGATGTAAACATTCTTTTGACCTATTGATCTTATCTTACAACCCTGAAGACTCTAAGAGGTTACAGCCGAAAACACAAATCTAAATTGAGATCCAACTATCACAAGTTATGATCTGAAACACAGTTTTTATCTGCGTTTGGACACATTTGAACATCCACAACACAAACAGTTTTTGCCAAAGAGTTAAAGCCACAGATGAACCCAATGATAAATTCAACTCATTTTCTCCCCGCAAACAAACAAAGTGCTGGCAGGAGTTTATCGGAACACTCGTAACAAAGCCAATCTCGTTCGCGGCGGCAGATGTGGCAGGGGAATCCACGTGTTCAAACAAAAGTTAGTGCACATTTAAGAGTCTGCTCTATAATTCTCATCGGTTTCAGGCTGTTCAGGCACCGACATGGTGGCAGACATCTGAAGATCTGCCAAGGCTGGCTTTGTGGCTGATCGTTTGAAAACTTGCCATTTGTGGCAGATCAAAAAGCCTGAAATCTAAGTCCAACTGGCCCGAGGTTTTCAGGTGCTGCCTGAAAGTTTGTAGGTGCCAGTTGAATAGATCAGCATTTTCTCTGTAGTTCTCTGTATGTGTAAAACAAAGTACAACCCCGAATCAGAAAAAGTTGGGACGTTTTGTAAAATGCAATACAATCAAGAATCTGTGATTTTTTCATTCTATTTTATCAGCTGACAAAAGTACAAAGGTACATTTTACAATGTTTTCACCGACCAACAAATTTGTATTTTGTAAATGTGAACAAATTTTGATTTCGATGGCTGGTACACACCCCAAAAAGTTAGGGACAGAGACCAAATAAAAGTGATTAGATTATCCAACTATTTTGAAACAGTCCCCGATGAGCAGGTGAATTGGTAATAGTTGAGGGTCTCCTGTTTGGGAATAAAAGTGCTTCTCAGTTTTTTTTAGGCAAAGATGGGTCATGGCTCATCACTTTTTTGCCAAATATATTGAGAGAATTGTTAAACAAAAATCACAGGACTGAGACCAATGACTTTGCATCCATCAATGGAAAAGTCCATCGAACACAGGCCTCGTGCTGTGTTCGATGGACTTTTCCGTTGGTGGATGCAAAGTCTTTTAGACACAGGGTAATAGAACTCAAACTCTTATTCTGAACAAACTTTTTTGCATCGAGATTCATAGATTTCAGGCCTTGTTGCATGTCCATGAGGCTGTTCAACCTTTTGATTTAGTGTCCAAATGCTGTCTCACAGGCTTTATGCCATGCACACATCGCCCTCATTTCATCTTTTTAAATGTCAAGTTTTGCATAAAGACCAGAGTGATGGGAAAATTACCACAGCAGCTTTCAGATCTCCAAAATACCTCATTGCGATATAATCTTTTTTAAATGTCTCCCCTGCCAGCTTTGCTTCTCTTAGCTGACTGGTCATGTCAAGTATAAAGGACTTGTGGAGATGTGGATAAATTATTAAATTGTTTCAAATTTGCAAATGAGTTTCCTTTGTTTCAAGGGCCCTTTAAACTTGAAAAGCTCCATTGTAGTTCTGTAAAAAAAAGTCATTCAGGTTTGGAACAACATGAGGATGAGTAAATGATGACAAATGAAATATATATTTTTTTGAGTGCGATATGAGATCTGTGCAATTTAAAAGTAATGATTGTCTGAATTTCCATCTGCTCACATTGAGTAGTAGGCCTATGTGTGCTTCTACAGAATAGTTATGTGCCTGTTCATTTGTTTTTTTTTTTGTTTTTTTTTTGTGAAGGTGTTGTTGTTTTGTTGTTTCAGTGAAGGAATCTTTAAGGTTAAATGTACTGAAGGAGCTCTTGAATTTCAGAGTGAGCTCCACGGCAGCCAATGGCAGTTCATTGATTTGTCTAATGCTTGATTCCTGTGTGGGACACAGAGGTAAAGATATGTGTCCAAGAACACAAGGTCACACAATTGCTGTAATACATATTAAGTTGTTTTATCTGAATATGAAAGGTACGATTTAAGACAACCTGAGCATTCAGAGTAGAATGACAATGTTCTTTATTTACTTTCTGTAAAACTGCTTTGAAACAATGTGTTTTGTGAAAGGGCTATACAAATAAATTTGAATTGAATAAAATGAGATTAAAAGGAGAGCAAATGGAGCTTCTCTACACTCTCGGTATGTCTCTGAAAATTCACGAACTGTACTCAGATTTGCTAATGTACAAGTAATCAAGTTCGATCAGATTATTCCAATACCAATATTCCCATAGCCAATATCCATATTCTTTCTGTAAGTCAACAGTTGTCTCATTTGACTCTTTCTATTGGCGCTTTCCCACTTTTGGTACGGCTCAGTATGGTTCGGCTCAGCTCGGCACGGTTCGGCTCACTTGCTTTTCCACTGCGGTACGACTCGGCTTGGCACGACACGGCTCGGTTTTCTTTAGCTCGGTTGCTTTTCCAATGCAGATACTACCACTCTAAAATGGGTGGGATTAGTTTAAAAGCAGTCGCTACAGCGGTGGCTGTTACTGGCTATTTAAATCTAGCGGGTTTGGTTTCTCGCGTCGCAAATACAATGACGCTGGTAGTGGCAATTCTGTCTTACCAAACAGTGATTCGCAGTGTTTCACGTAACATTTTAGTATCGGTACGGATCACTTGGAACCTCAACAGACCAGGTACCATTTAATGCGAGCCGAACCGAGCCGTACCGTACCATGCAGTGGAAATGCGCCCTATTTCTCCAGAGGAATTTAAAAGGAAGCATCTGTGAAAAACCTGACGCCTAGATTAACCTGAGCCTCCTGAGCAATGAAAGTTCAACCTCTGAGCAATATAAATTTCTTCTGGGTGGGTCCACAATGCTTTTAACAAATGTACTTATGTTTCTTGTTTCAGTTTTGTTAAAGATTCCCCAACTTGTAACATACATTTAGAGATTCTGTGGGTCAATACACTTTGGTAAACCAATGTAGGAAAGAACATCTTACTACAATAGGGACTATTATCTGGGGTGCGTTTCCTGTTCAGTGACGTAACTCGCAGGTAAAACTAGTACGATGCATTGTTGAAAAAATCAACTAGCTTTAGTGTTTCCTGAAACCATAATATCGCAAATTTTTCATTCAACCACATTGGTATATTCGCTTAATCCAACTTCTTTTAATGAATCCTTTTGAGATTTAATTAATGGCAGTTATTTTGCTTTATTTCCAGATTCACTTCTTACAGCACATACGCACATGCACACTCTTCAAAAACGGTGCTTTAAATCTCTTGACAAACTAAAAGACGTAAATTTGTATATATTTTCGAAATAGAATATATAGATAGTACTAAATGTCACCTTGCTTATTTTTCTCAAGATAATGATTTTATTAAGTCCACAAGTCATGTAAACAAGAAACCATGCTTCTAAGCACAAGTCGAAAGCTTTCGTTCCAACCACACAACTTGGCGATGCTGTTTGCGAATGTTCGTTGGAACTGTGGTTTCGGGAAACACAGACTCGTTGAACTATACGGATAGTGACGGATCTAGTCTAATCACACCCCTAGTTAGTCCAGACTTGACACAAAAAGTTAATTTCATTGTCTTGCTTCAAGAATAGCTGCAGCTAGAGAATGTCACTTCCACAGATGTCTTTTGAAACGAGGATAGATTCATTAGGAGGGTTAATTAAGCTAACAGCAGGAGATACATTCAGGTTTCCGGCCTCTGATGTGGCTGTAATGAGGGAGAGGAGGAATATGCAATGTCCTGTGTCAGGCATTCACATGTCCAGCACCAGATTGGGCTCCTCTGATGTTGCTTTGTCTCGTCCCGTCCTCCTAAAGCTTCATAATGCAGAATGGGTACACAGATGGCAGCCTCTGCTGTGCTTTGTAAAACTTTATGTTGAGTCTCGGAGAAAAGTAAAAACCAATTGCTCCTATAGTTTTTATGTAGGTCCTTGTTTTTAGCCTTTATATTTGGAAGCAAACTAGAACGAAAGGATTGTGTTGGCAGCCATATATAGAATAGCTCACCTTGTTTTCATTTTGGGTTATTGTTTTTTTTTTCTATCAGTGCTATTTTTCACCCTCATCCAGGGGCAGGGCAATAAGAATCTCTCAGTCAAGGCTGCCGAGTGAAAATATTACGGAGGAGGGAGCAGTAACGATTTCAATAAGGCCTATCATCTCTCATTCCCAGTGTGGCTGAACTCCGAATGGGGACAGCTCTCAGGGGGATGGATATTAGAAAAGATGTGTCAAGGTCTCCTCCGCTGGTTCTTGCCGTAGCTCTGGAGCAAAGGGTGCCGGAGAGAGGGGAATAGAGGGGCCGGTTAGGGGAATTGTGTGCAACCTTTCCTGGCTCTAAAACAATCAAAGGCAATATCCATCTGGGCAGGCTATAATAATCAGTTTCAGATCTGAAATGACTCCATCATTGACAAATATAGCATGTAATGGCAGCTAATCTTCAACATTTATTATGGGAACGTCTGGTTTGTAGTCTGAATTTGGGCTTTGAAAATTAGCTTTTGCATATTTTATCACCAAATATGGCCATATTTTTCTTTCTTGTCGACTTTAAAGAGTTTAAGTAGTTTCTTCAGGGAAATTTGGGGGGAAAAAATCCTCAAAAAAATTCTGATTTATATGTGATTAAAAAAAAATCAATCCTTTTATTCAGCCTTTTATTTCTATCTCAAATAAATTCTACTCTTTTATACTTTTTATTCATCAATTCTTAGGCAAAAAACAAAATTAAGTTAAGTAAAAGTAACTGATTTTGACATTGATGTTTCTTGAGCGTCAAATCAGCATATTAGTATGATTTTTGAAGGATCATGTGACACTGGAGACTGGTGTAATGATGCTGAAAATCCAGCTTTACTATCACAGCAGTGGAAATGTCCAACATACAGTAACTGAATATTAAAAATTAATTTCAGTGTAAAGTAACTCTTTCAAATACATACAAAATCTTAACATCCCCAAATGTTCGAATGGTAGTGCATAGATGCTTTCTTTATTGTAAAAAAATAATAATGAGAATTATTCCTGCATGTGTTGTTTGGAGTTCACCTTGATGGGAACAACAGGCTTTGTTTTAAACTAATAGTTGCATTTTACCATATTCCGTTCATTTTATTGACATTACATTTAAACCTAGTGTATATCAATATAATTTGTCAGGACATAAAGGTTATGCGTAATGCCCTCACTCTGTCTATAATGGTCGATTTTCTTTGTTTTGTGGTTTGCGCTGACATAGCCAATATACAGTAAATGTATGTCACCAACTTTTTTTTTTTCCCATAGACTGAACTAAAAATGGCTCTGGGAATGTGAATTATGACAAAAGCACATTCAGATGGTCATTGTTTGTCAGAGGAACGTAAATAAAATAACATTTGCATGGCTCATCAGTGATAAAACTGCATTCGTTTGGCAATTAGTTCACTAGAACAATGGAGCTTCACTGTAATTGTTCATATTAAAATACTGGTGGACAAGTACACCCTGCCTGCAGACCAAAGAGAACATGATGTTGAAAATCAGGCAGCTTTAACAACATAATCAAAACGTGCAGCATCTGTAGTGTATAGTGGCTAATACTTAGTGGTAATATTATAAACAGCCTAAACCAGATGGTTTGCTGGTCTATTTTAGATGGGAGACCAGCAAAGCAGCTTAAAGATGTTTTTATTTTTATTTATTTATTTATTTATTTTTTGCAGCATCAGCAGCAGGGATACATCATATTTCATGAATTGGTTGTTATTGTTAGTTAAAAGTAAAGTAAAACTATTGACACAGTGACTTTTGGGCCAGTTCCTCCTTTCCAACTCAAAGAACACAAAGAAAACTGAATTACCATATGACCCTGCTGTTTATCAAATTTGGCCGGAAATTTTCTCCTGGGTAGTGCAAGAATAACAGATTGAGATTCGGAAAGCACTAAAATCACCTACTGGCTTGTTAAAATGCTGAAATTACAACACCATCCCCATGTAAAACAATTACTGGCTGAATACAGCTATAGAGACCTACGAATCAATTTGCAGCTCCTTCATGGTGAAGTAGAGAGTCAGAGCGGCAGTCTGTGAATTGAAGCAAATGCTAAACACTACCATTAATATTTGATGTCACACATTTACCAATTGTTTAGACTGTTTTGTAGCATTCTACAATTATAGTAATGGTCCATAGCCAGGTTTAAGAGATCAGCACAATTTTAGTAATGACCTACATCGCATAATAGCATTCTTTCATGTACAATGCTATACTGTGGCTCTGTAAAAGAAAAGAAAATAACAACAACAACAAAATCCTTTGCGACACTGAGACAGGTTTTGTGTAAAGAACAAGCATGTGAGTAGCCTAAAATAATATTCTATCCATTCATAACTACCCTATGAGGTTTAGAAGTGATAAATTCAGTTATTTTTCAAGAATAACATGAGGATTGATTTACCTGAAGAAAGCTATTTATTAGGATTTCCATTCATCGCAATGGTGTGCACAGACCCGCAAGTCCTCTTATGTTGGTAAATATATGATAAAACACATTGTCTGTACTAAAATGAAATATTCATTTTGAATGCATGGCTATTGGCTACTTTTGAATGGTCATCAATGTAGAACTATGCTTTTTGGCTTCATAATGCATCTACCATCAGGGGTTAACCAGTTTATTGAAAACACAGTACATTGGTTTATTGAAATATCTTTTCAAACTCCAGGGGTCACTGTTGCTCTTCATGCTGTTTTTCCTCATGCATCTAGTGAAGCATGAAGCCTTTATGACACTCAAGCAAGACAGACAATTTGATGTGTTTACTAAGTGCTGTAGAAAGTAAGTAATTTTGTAATTTTAATGAAAGCTGTTTTACACAATCCAGGCATTTTTATAGACATAGAAATAGGCACAAAGGCTATTCTAACAGTAAATGATAGACTAAAGACTCTGGCTGCCCACTGACCTGTCCTGCCTTTCTTTCTCAATAACAAGGAGAACAGGGAAACAGAAAATCTAATCTTGAGGGAGAGCTTGTTTCCTTGAGGGAGTTCAGAGTTAAAACTGGAAACTTTGTCAGTGCCGGCTTGAGATAATACTTTTTCTTTGTTTTCGGTCTTGCCCACATGAATCATTGCCGCAAGTTTCATTCGGTGACAGAGGCTGATGAATCTTTAATAAGAGGATGTGTCTTTATCTGATTCTGTAACCGCTGTAAACCGCTGAAACAAAAGCATCTAAAACTAAAAAGATGACATTTTGCCACACTGATTTTATCTGTCACGATCTTTATCACAGTGTTTGTCTCTCAAACACAGGAATTTCCGAGAGTTTTTGGTTACCATTGAAAAACCAGGCTTGTCTTGGCTGGTCTCCGTTTGGATTTATTCCAGTTGGAAATCTGGATTCATTTATTTTTCCACATGGAAAAATGATGCATCAGAAAGAACAAATGGATTATTTAAATTTTCAAAATATCACATTTGTAAGAATCAGCCCAACTTGAATTAAATGTTGAATCATGAAATTAAGAGCAATTTCAAGAAAATTCCTTGTAAATGTTCATGTTGGGAGCCATAATACCTTGTTAAAGTAATAAATAATGAAATAAAGAAAGAAACACATAAATATGATAGTCCTAAGCAGTCAAAATAGTATGTTTCTGATCAATTATAATACATTTAAAATTAGAAATAATAATGGACTGTAAATACGCACTGTGTGCTGAGTTGAGTCATAAATTAGTCAATGTCAAATCATCTCAGTAAGACTATTCCGACTATTTATGTGACAATTTTATTATTTCTCACTTTAACAAGGTTATGGCTGCCAACATAATTTTAGTACCTGACATTTTATATTTAATTTCATACAGTGTTAGACTTCTTGGAACTTCAATCAAACAAGTCAATGATAAATACAGATAATAATAAATCTGTATCTACATTTTCCTGATGAAGTGACAAATTTGTTGTCTTTTTCAAGATAGTAAGTCTGTTTCAGGGTTTGAAAGCATTCAAGCGAACAATGTGTCGCGAGGGAGTTTGAAAGCCTTTACTGACAGTGTTTAAAGATGCTGTCCAACCAAATTCTCAACGTTTGTATATTGCAATAATTATATTTTTTCATTGTACCTAACACATTTTCAGAGCTCCAAACTCCAGGTGTTCCTTCATAGGAAGCTAATTTGCGTGCAATCGAGAATGGCATTGTCATGCTGCAATTTGTGCTACATCCGTTTGAAATGATAAGCTTGAGTTACACTGTTAAACAATACACTCGGTTGGAGTCTCGTGGGATTATATGAGGGATCATTCAGCAATCTGTGTAACGGTCTGCGCTATAAACACATGTAGGCTGATCATTTTGTAAATGGCTGTGCGTCAGAGACAACTTCCCCACAAGCTCTCCTATTAAACTCTTTAGACAGGAAAATACCTCAGACATTAAATTTACAATTTATTACTCCCTTTTAGACTGGAACTGCAAAAAATGCACTCTTCACTCCATGAAAGAGGTTTAGTTTGAGACATCTGAGTTGTACGGGCAGACATATCTGACATTCAAAAAGAAAAGTGTTTTCAAAGCATTTTCACTTCAGCTGACACATTGCAAAGTGGATATTACTATAAATCACACTTGTGGATATCTACTAGTTCTTGTATTGTGGCGTGAAAACGTTTCTCAATGCTCAAGTTCTTGTACACATAAACTTCTTACTGTATGATGTGTGAAATCTTTTCAGAACAGCGCAAAATGGCTGCAGCAGATCCTAAATGATTCCTGACAGTTACAATATCCACTCTTCTCTACAGGAAAATATCAAAAATGCAATCTCTACCTTCAAAGAGAAGCTATTGTGTCCCTGTATCTGTGTTTTGGCATAGATTAGTATTTTTTTTCATCGTAACTGTTGGTGATCTGAATATGAGTCACTGAACTGCCAGCTACCCACTGTAGAGGCAGGTGTGATGGTGTCACTTCAACCCTGGCCGAGCTCCATGCTGCCTCTATTGGGAGTTAAAGATGAGTAGTTTTTATGATTTTGTAGTTAAGGTCAGTTGCAACGTGCTGCTGGGCAGAAAAAGTGTAAAATGAGGGCAGACTACTCAGACGACCACAGACGGTGAATAGTAAGCATTAGCCTTGGGGGTTTGTTAGAGGTCACTTGTTTTCTGTCTTTTTCTAAGTGCTGTTGTGAAGAGTGTTTATTTTTGAAAAAAAAAAAAAAAAACTATCTCTGTTTAATGTGTTAAAAGTTGAAATGTGTTTTGCTTTGTGACCTCTGTTTGAGATTTCTGGCGTCAATTTCTGTATTAAATTGTCTGTTTTTGTCTATCTTAAATGAATAATTTTATATAATACAAGGGAATTTATGGAATCACAACTATGTAAAGGCACATAAAGCTGGGCGGTATATGTATTAGGCTATATTGTGGCAACGGCATAAAATGTCTACCGTTAGAAATTTTGCTAATCGTGTATATCGCACAGTGTTGTGTACTTGAGACTCTTTGGTCTCGGTCTCGACTCGGACTCGACTCTCTTTGGTCTCGGTCTCGACTCTGACTCGACTGTCTTTGGTCTCGGACTCGACTGTCTTTGGTCTCGGTCTCGATTTGGACACGACTCTCTTTGGTCTCGGTCTTGACTCGGACTCGACTGTCTTTGGTCTCGACTCTGTTAGGGGTTAACAGTCAAAGGACCCAGAACCAGATATGAAGAATGAAGACCCGGAGTCTGAATTATAAAAAATTAAAGAAAAGTTTACTGAATATAGTTTGCCATTTCATCAGCAGAAGTCAGCTTCAAGACTCACTCAGGAGTTCGTAGGCCGCCCCCTTACAGTTACAACAATCACAGTAGTTATACCATTCTCAAGGTCTAAGCTACGTCATTTCTTACACGTTGAATGATTCTCATTGGCTAAGAAATAGATAAACACAGTAATTTTCCACACATATACAGATAGACGAAGCATATCTCCATCGATGATGTATCTGACATTCAGAGGCACGTCATGACCTTCCAGGTCACAGATTTGGGTTGCTGGCGCCAGTATGTCCAGAACAACAACTCATTCAATCTCCAATAATGGCAGTGGTTCCTTAACCTGCAACCAAGAAGACTAACACTAAACCTTAGTCTAACTGGAGTAAGACTTTAACAAAGAAATGGTGCCTTAAACTATTGGCTTCAATGACCCCTTTATGTTTTAACACTCAAACATAAACCAAAATCCCTTTCCTTATTATTTTCACTGTTACCACATTCACATAGGGCACTAGCAAATAAGAGCTCCCATCAAGGCTGAAGAGAGTCTGAGCGGCTTATTATCAGTTAAGTGTACCAAAACATAATGGTAAAACATTCACTCGTTTGGGAGAAAAACAGATAACATTTGCTCCTCAGAAAGCAAATATAATAAAAGAGTACATTTTAATAAAACTATTAAAGTTCAATATAGCAATGCTCAATATAGCTTGACCATCGGTACAGAGAAGTATCATATGTGTTGGACATATGTGTTCACGACGCTTTTTAGGATCCATAAACCTTTCTCCTGAGACCAGAGAAAGAGACAAATGGCCTTGTGCACCTAAAAGAAGCTGGTTACTTACATCAGCATGCATTTAAGAATATGATTTCACAAGCAAAAGCACAATAAATGATTAAGTAATAATGAATATACTTAATTACTGATTTCATAAAAGAAATACATAAGCATTCAAAAGGATATATAATATATATGTGCTGAAGAGGCAAAGGATTCTGACCACCCCCTTCAACTCAGACTCGACTCTCTTTGGTCTCGGTATCGACTCGGACTCAACCCTCTTTGGTCTCAGTCTCAACTCGGACTCGATCCTCTTTGGTCTCGGTTTCGACTCGGACTCGATCCTCTTTGGTCTCTGTCTCGACTCGGACTCGACCCTCTCTGGTCTCGGTCTCGACTTGGACTCGACCCTCTTTGGTCTCGGTCTCGACTCGGACTTGACTCTCTTTGGTCTCGGTCTCAACTCGGACTCGACCCTCTTTGGTCTCAGTCTCGACTCGGACTCGACCCTCTTTGGTCTCGGTCTCGACTCGGACTCAACTCTCTTTGGTCTCGGACTCGACTGTCTTTGGTCTCGGTCTCGATTCGGACACGACTCTCTTTGGTCTCGGTCTCGACTTGGACTCGACTCTCTTTGGTCTCTGTCTCGACTCGGACTCGACCCTCTTTGGTCTCTGTCTCGACTTGGACTCGACCGTCTTTGGTCTCTGTCTCGACTTGGACTCGACCGTCTTTGGTCTCGGTCTCGACTCGGACTCGACCCTCTTTGGTCTCTGTCTCGACTCGGACTCGACTCTCTTGGGTCTCGGTCTCGACTCGGACTCGACTCTCTTTGGTCTCGACTCGGACTCGACCCTCTTTGGTCTTGGTCTCGACTCGGACTTGACCCTCTTTGGTCTCTGTCTCGACTCAGACTCGACCCTCTTTGGTCTCGGTCTCGACTCGGACTCGACCCTCTTTGGTCTCGGTCTCGATTCGGACCTCTTTGGTCTCGGTCTCGATTTAGACTCGACTCTCTTTGGTCTCGGTCTCGACTCGGACTCGACTCTCTTTGGTCTCGGTCTCGACTTGAAATCGACTCGGATTCAAATGAGCTGGTCTCGATTACAACACTGATATCGCGGTATGTAAGTGTACACGTATCAGAGCACTATTGATATAGTGATGAAACGCATGAATAAGACAGTAAAGAACTGTGCGGTGCACGCATTGACTGAAACACACCTTTTTTTATTTACACACACCTGAAGCGTTCACATAGAAAGTCACTTCCCTATTCATATATGTTTATCAGTATGGATCCATGCATTCGGTCTGAAAGTGAAAACACAAACAATAAAAGAAAGAGAATTATAACATTTGTAGCTTTAATACAAACCAAACCCTGAGCAATTTTAACCGTTACACCCCATATGATACATGTTTGAACCTAAACATTATTTGTTGCCAGCGACGCAGAAATGACATACATTCACCTTTAAGGAACATGTTAATGGGTCACATGGATGTTTGTCACCATTTATCTTGTACCATGTTATGTCACATTGCAAAACAGGTGTGTAATTACTACATGACATTGCTTTGCAGAATGCAACTCAAAAGTTCTGAAAAGGTTGTCAAGGTGGTAGAAATGGATACAATTCATCCTCAGACTTTTAGCAACTGATTCTAAGCTGTTGGCTTTTTTTCTTTTATTTCCCTTTTTCCCTTGTTTGTACTCTTTGACTTTGCAAAGTGATGTAAACAAAATATGTGGGTGCAGCACCTGTCCTTCTCACAGTTTAAATGTGGCAGTAAGTGCTTACTAATGCACCCGGTCTGGAGGGAAATAAGTGCATTATTGTACTTCACTTTTTAGAGTTCGTTAAGTTGATTTAATTCAGGGCTGCTTTGTTTACTGCTCAAAAAAGGACTACTTAAAAAGTATTTTATCCCCCACTGGTCTCATGAGCTGCACAAAATGTTTGTCCAGCACAACAAACAGCACCCACTCAGAGTTAATAGCAGAAAACTCACTATTATACTACCCTGCAGTTTAGTCACTTTTATCCAAAAGGTTTATCCGAAGACAGACCTGGAGGAAGTGTCTTACTCAAGGCACATTGGTGATAGTTTATGGATTAATGGGCTATAGACTTAAATCTCAGTGTCCTGGTAGTAGGGCACTTGGCACACTGCCTTTTTTCCCTATCATATATTTTAGTAATTATCATAATTTAGGTATTATTCGAAAGCTTGTTTTAAAATTAGACAAATTCCTTTACCTTGGAAACAGTCATTTAAAACCCTTTAGCTGGCTCAATTTTTGTGATATCAACTTGAAATATGGAACAGAACCTTGTTAGACATGTGGCTTTGATTTTCTCGTAACTTTAGAGTCTGAATTATGTTGTGAAATATAATTTTTCTTTAAAATAAACATTGTTTAGTTTAGTAACCAAATGGCTAAAACTTTTGTCTTAACCACAAATTATTGGTCAGAAAAATGTAAGCTAATGCACTACTGAAAATATAACTGCTGTCTCATAAAAAATATATACGACGGAATAAAGTTTTTGGCAGAATATGGTACGTTTGATGATTCAGCATGGTTCAGCAGAGTTGTGTGGAGTGATGAATCAATGAAACACGAGTTGCACGGTGTTGCTACAGAGCGGTGTCTTTGAAAATCTGCTGAGAAATATAATAATAAATGTATCTCTACCACAGTGAAGCATGAATGAAGCGTGTCATTTTGTGACGAGCCTTTTTAGCTGCTGGTATTGGTAAGCTACTTCACTGTGAAAAGTCATAATGCTTTAGACTACATGAGAACATTGCAGAATGGCTTGCTTCCCACAAATGTAAAGTTGTTATCTAAAGAGGAATGATCAGATGATATTTTCAACAAGACTCCTGCCAAAACTGCAGAGACAGAGCTTGAGTAGTCTATAAGGCTCATGTTTTGGCCTGGTCAGAGTCCAGATTTGAACCCTAAAGTGAATATTTGGTCTCACATTAAAGGAATAGTTCACTTTTTAAAAGACATTTGCTGACAGTTTACTCACCCCCATGTCATCCAAGATGTCCATGTCTTTCTTTCTTCAGTTGAAAAGAAAGTAAGGTTTTTGATACAAACATTCCAGGATTTTTCTCCATATAATGCACGTTACTGGGAACCAAACGGTTCAACGTCCAAAAGACAGTTTCAGTGCAAACTGCAAACTGTTCAAAGGGCTTTAAACGATTCCATACGATGAATAAGGGTCTTATCAAGAGAAACGATCACTCATTAACTCTTTCCCCGCCAGCGTTTTTAAAAAAAGTTGCCAGCCACCGCCAGGGTTTTTGACGATTTTTGCTAATTTTCAATGGCCCGTTAAATATTTTCTTCCATGAATATATGAAGAAGCTATATATCAAAATAAAGATCTGAGCCTCTGCTTTTAGACAAAAAAAAACTATTTTATTTTATCTTCATTTGTTCTTTTTTTATTGCCACTTGAACGGATGTAGGTTTTGTCAAAAACACAACATTTTGTACAAAAAACAGAGAAAAAGGCATTTTTATCAAACAAGTGCATTTTCCAGCAGAATACATTCAGATGTTGTTTTCTTCATATATAAAACTTTCCAAAATAAATTTAAAAAATAAATAAATGTAAAATATATCAAATTTAGGAACTGTAATTTGCTTTTGAGTGGTAAACAGAGTAACATTTCCCAGGATGTAAGGGGACACGTCAAGTCAAGTCACATTTATTTATATAGTGCTTTTCACAGATTGCATCAAAGCAACAATGATAACATGAAAGAAGTACAACACAGATCTATTGTTAAATATTAAATATTAAATAACCCCAACTAAGCAAGCCAAAAGCACCACAACTTTTGCAGTCTCCTTCCGCAACCCCTTACCTACACAAACTCTGCATGCACAACATGCATGCAACATGCATGCAACATGCATGCATCTCTCTCACTCACTATTTCTCACTCACTATTTCGTCCCGATCAGATTCAGAATTATCAAATAGTGATCGGACTCCGAGACCATCAACACCTCCAGCACTTGATCAGCCATGCCATATACCTCTGCATTTGTCTTATACATATCTGATATTATTGATATTTTGAGCTACATTCTCACAACTCCACTTCACGTTTGAGACGCGATTGCAATCTGTTTCTTTGATCAAAGAGTTGCGTACTCTTTCAGAGCATGTGCGCGGGCCTTCTTTACCGTATACCACCTAAAACACGGAAACCCGGAAAATTCCGTGTTTGGTGGGGATGCGTTTTTTCTTGAAACACGGAAAATTCCGTGTTTGGCGGGGAAAGAGTTAAAGAAAAAAAAAACAAAGTTTAAGTTTTATAAGCTCAAATGGTCGCCTTGATGCGCGTTCGTGACTCTCCCGTTCGAACTCGTTCATCAAAATGAACAAATCTTTTTCCGAGTCAATTCATTTCGTTCGTTGAATGACCCAAATGACCAAATGAAAAGATTCCATGCTAAGTTACTTTATCTACAGTATTTTTTAATAATTAGGAATTTGTAATAAATAAATTGCAGTTAAAGTTGATAAAATGTGGTGGGATGGCTCTGTTCAGGGTGTCCTCTGACCTTTCATGAGCACCATGAAATAGCAGAGAGTCAGAGGACAGCAGCAGCATATGTTTCCCCATATGAACAGAGCAGCAATGATGACAAAAGCAAATGCCATGTTATACACGACAAGGAGGAGCTGGGGAGGAGGTGGGTTGCAAAGAGCGAGCATCAAGCAGTTATAAGAAATCTGAATCTGCTTAAATATGGCGCCCTGATTTGAGCGTAGGGGAGATGAACAGCAGATGCACTGATGCAGCTCAGCTTGGAAGCTGATGAGACCGTGTGGACGGCCAGAATTGACACTGACGCTCAAAAATTCAGATCCATGCAAAAAGGGGGTGAACAGTTAATAGGTTAAATGTATAACCTGTTTCCCCATCAGCATGTGGGACCAGCACTATCCATTTTATAACAACCCTCTAATAGATGACATTCATCTCAAATTTAAATCAACTTTATCTTGATTTGAGAAACTACACAAACACCAGCTGTTTACTGTGTCAGTTATTTAAAATCAACATTGTTTTGTGCAGCAAGGCTGCTTTTTGAAAGTACGCTGAAGGCATTCAGAGAGGGCGTTTGATGCAGGTGGATGCCATTTCCTCAGCAATTTCCTGCTGTCAGTAATGACATAATTGCATGAGAGCCACCATAAACAATCCATATACTGTATGACGCATGATGTCACAGCTTTAAAATGATTTATAGTTGTCATAAGAGTCATATTTGGAAGCAATCCAGTTGTCCTTTGACAATATTCTTAGATGCATTTTGAGAAATTGAAGGCATTTAAAACATCATTGTTTCTTGTGCCACTTTTAAGATTTAGCTCAATTATTTATTTATTTTAATCTGTAAGTGCGAATTACTTCGCGCCAGCCGTGCACTGCAATTTGCACTAAAAGTGTTTGTTGGCAGAGATGTTGTTGGCCGGGAGGCAAGAGGGAGAAAAAAACCCCAAACATCCTCTTTAATATCTTCAATGCAACACTTCTCCAGGGATCAGGTCTGTAGCTTATCACTGAACCCTGACAACGTTTCATTTCCCTAGAAGGAGCTCGCAGCAGCATGACATTGTTGTCTTTATTTACACATTTGTCTTGCACTGTCTAGAAGAGATACATTTTGGCTATGTTTTTACAAAATGTGTCAATGTTGTTATGCTCAAACACATGCGAACATGATGGGGAATTACTTTCATGTGATTTTTCATTGTCTCTTTGTGACAAAATATTCTGAACTGTAAAAAGCCTTTATGTGCTTGCAGAACAATGTGTAAACTCATAATATTCAGAGAGCTATGACTTGTACCACCTGACCACTGCAGATTTAAAGGGGGGGGGGGGGGGGGGGGGGGGGGTTGATTGCGATTTCACTTTTTTCATTTTAAATAGTGTGTAGTGTTGCTGTTGGTATCGGTATCTGCAAAGTTGCAGCGTTAAAAGTTCGGTGTAAGCAGCTATCGTCTTTTAAAAATCAGGAAGTATATTGCCAACAAAAACGACTTGATTGGGACTACAGCTGGAAAAAAGGGCATGACCATATTTCTGCGGCTTGTCGAGTGTTGTGTTCACCCAGCTGTCAGGTCTTCTGTGTTCGAGCTTCCCACGGATGCTGTACTTCATCATTAATGGATACAATTTATGTTTGATTATGTTTCTGACAATGGCTATCGTAATTCAGCTCTCTGTGCTGCGCATTTTACGGAAGACAGCTTCCCGAATCTCCACGAATTCAACACCGGATTCAACAAGAAACTGTTACTAAAACATGAAGCAGTTCCAACTTTAAAACCAGAGGCAGCAGTTGTTGGGCCACAACCTGTAAGTAGGCTAAAAGACTTAATCATTTTAAATGTATAATTCCAGACGTAGCCTTGTGTTTTATTATTTTTCAAATACCAGCGCTGGCTTCATAGCCACTAGGCTAGTTATGCTATTTTGTAGATATGAATCAGGAAATTGACTGCTCGTTCAGAGGGCAGAGGAGAGCGCGGCTTACAATAAAGGTGAAGTTGATGAAAAATAAGACTTTTAAAAAAAGAAAAACCACGAATATATGTTATATTGCACCCCATAAACAGAATCATGCAAAGAAAAAAAAGCAGTCAACCCCACCTTTAAGGTGTGTTCGACTTGGTGCTGTGCAGTTCGACAGGTGTATGATATCAAACTACCACGAGAGTGATTCGAAACCATTCAGGGCTATATTTCCTTTCATTACAACATAACGCAGCAGTAGTGAAGTGTGTACAGAACATTTGTGTTTTACTAACAAAAAAGTTGAAGGACTAAAGATTGCATAACACAAGATTGCATGACGTTAAAGGGTTGACGTATAGTCGTATAGTCGGTTGTATGACGTCTTGGGATGAGACTGTGTTAACTTAAAAGCAGTAATACGGTTGTTCCATTTTTTTATCTGGGGTGACCTTTTTTAAACTTAGAGGAACTTGTTAAACTTGTTTCTGAGCAAAAGTTCATCAATTTATCATACAGGAAATCGTTTATTTGAAAATAAAATAGTCATTAGAGAGTAAATATCATCTTGGTTACTAACCATCGTTCCCTGAAGGAGGGAACGGTGATGTAGTCAGACCAACCGTACTTTTACAGGCCTCTAGATTGGCTAAAAAAATCTTGTATTTGCTATTGTTGAAATAAAACAAGTCAGTCAGTAATTTTGTTGATTGTATTGCAATTCTATGACTTTTTGCTGTTGTCTTCTTTTTTCATGCAGTTTTTTTTTGTTTTTTGAGAAGTTGCATCAGAAACAGCTCATCAAAAACAGAAACTTAACTCTATAAACTTTTTGTGCATGAGAAAATGACCTGCATGGCAATTGGCAAACAACCGAAAAAGCACTTTTATTCAGCCCTAAACCCAATTTGTGCCTTTTTACCAGCATTATTTTTTTTCCCGGTGTGTCTGGCCAGGTAAGATAACACACTTTCCGTTGTGTGGCTAATAAGAATATATGAATATTGTTGGTTGGGGTTGATTTTGAGAATTGTCACAGGGCTAGAGCGGTACTTGGGTAAATAAAAACGAGCAGAGAAAAAAAGCTAGAAAATGCCAAGGCAAGGGATCCTCTTGGGTGAAGTTGTCCTCTCATTGTATCCCTGAGTACACTGGTTAACATGCAGGGCAAACAAATACTCTACGGGATAGATGAGAGCAACTGAAAGAAGAAAATCTTCACTTCAAAGACTGTGCAGGGTTTTGACTGCACCACTCTCAAGGTGATTTACGTAGTTAATGGTTAAATGGGAAAGAAAGATGAAATGTTATGAACTATAAAAGAAGAACATGGCAGATAGGCTCCATATTTTATGCATTATGTCTTGTTGAAAGTTCAGTATGCCTGCATATTAACTTTAAACCCAATCTTTATCCTGTTTAGTAAGCGTGGGAGATGTCTTTCCCAATTAATGTGGCGTTTTACGGCTTCACCCAACCAGAGTTTAAGAGTTTTGAATCTAGAATTGTATTGCCATACAACCAGGAACACAGAACAGCATCATGTTATGTGGTTGCTATATTATTCATAATACTTAGGGTTAAGGATTTGAATAAATTCCCAACCTTAACTGTGGCTTGTTCAGCCAAGTTTGTGCCATAAATAAAATAATCAAATTATGGCTTGTGGACAATAAAAAGGGCTAATATCACTTATACACTTTAACATTTTTTTGACAATGTGTAGGAATTTCTCCCATCTAGCGGTGAAAATATATTTTGCATTGAAACGAATAGTGCTCTCCTTCGCTTCGCTTTTTCAAATGTGCGTTGCATCTACGGTAGTCATTATGTACCAAAAAGCTTTTTATTCATCAGAGAATCTTGAAAATATCACGTGTTCAGCTGATAAAAATAAGATTTTTTTCTTATTAGAATGACTTCAGGCTAATTTTGCAGTCAAACATCACTATCTCACGACCAATTCGTACGAGTGATTAAAAAGTGGCTAATTCGTACTAATTCATACAACCTCACTTGTAAGAATTCGTACGATTTGTCCAAACCCACGTGATGGGTAGGTTTAGGGGCGGGGTCAGGGGTAGGTCATTCGTACGAATTCATACAAATTGGCCAATTCGTAAAATATGTACGATTTAGCAAAAACATACTAATTCGTATGAGTGAGGTCGTACGAATTGTTATGAATTAGCCACCTCGTAAAATTTGTACAAATTCTCATGAGATCGGGTTGAACATCACACTCTTTTGAAAATGTCACCTAATTAAGCACAGAAAACATATAAATCATACATAATTATAATAACAATTACATTTACATTAATGTCAGAGGCATAGTGGCATTTTTAAAATATAACAATATTCTTCCCGAAAATTAATAGTATAAATAAATAAATAACGATCAGCTTTATTTTGCCACAAACACATTCTGATTCAGTGGTGGTATAAATGATCAGAATGAATATCATTACAAAACTGGAAAAGGATCATATTGGTATCATTTACACTCTAAATGAGAATCCAAGTTTGACTGAGTTTAATTTTGCATGACAGTAAATGTTGTAAAGAGCGGCTGTCTGCTTTTATAGCGGTTGAATTTTCATTAACTCCCACCAGCGCTACACAAACAGCCTGGATCACTCTTAATCTGTAAGCAAAAGTCTACATCCATAAACTTCACAAATAGAGCGATAAGCAGCGAGATATCTCTGAACTACAAAACTTTTGTCTCGCAGGACAAATGATGAGGAATCTTTGACCCGCACAGCCCTGCGCTGGAAGCACAACTAAATCCACTTGTGCTTTTCAGATTGATGAAAAGGGCTCCAGGTGAATGTGTCGACTGATTTGTCTCCTTTGTTTAATATGGAAGGGGCCATATGCAGAGAAGCGAGAGGTGTATCATTGTGATTAATGCATTTAGGCCTGTGACAGTCTCTCTCATCACAGTTCTCTTTTTGCTCACGCTTTGCATTCCCTCTGCGCCCCATCCCTTATCCCAACGCTAATGATTTGGGCTGTCAATTTAGCATGTTAATTTGGTGTAATTCGTTATATATTTACAACAAAACTCTAATGAGCCAGAAAGCATTTAAACAATCATTGCAACATTTAAGAAGCCTCAATTGAAAGGGAATTGGCTGTTCGCAAAAGTCACGCCCTCTAGTTATTGTTACTACGCCCGTCAAACAAATGGTCAAACACGACCTGGGGTGCGTTTCCCGTACAATGATGTAAATCGCTGCTTCACTATCATAGTACGATGCATCGTTGGAGAAATCAACTAGCTAGTCACGACTGTTTCCCGAAACCCATTGTTGCAAAGTATCGTTCAACCACGTTGGTTTCGCACGTGGTGGAGTAATAACTACTTTTAATTAAACTGCTTGAGATCCAATTAACGCTAGATTCGTTAATATTAATTACAGACATGTCATCTGAGGACTGTTTCAAATTGTTCTCAGTTATTTTGCTTTATTACCAGACTCAATATTTGGCTCGTTCTTACATAGTAGAGCATGTTCGCACACGCGCACTCTTCAGAATCGGTACTTTAAATCTTTTGACAAACTAAAAGACGTAAATTACATTTGTATGTATGCTGAATAAAAGGCACCGGTTGTACTGAATGTCAGCTTGCTTTTTTTGCTCAAGATAAGGATTTATTACTTCCAAATGTCATGCAATATAGAAACAATGCTTTTAACTACAAGTCGAGAGCTGTCGTTCAAACCACACAACTTTGCGATGCTGTTTGCGAATGTTCATTGGAACGATGGTTTCGGGAAACACCGACTCGTTGAACTATGCTGATAATGACGAAACTTGCGACCATAGTTGGCTAACGATGCTTTCGGGAAACGCTCCCCAGCGCGACAGATTGCCATGACGGGAGGAGGTATACTATGCGTGTCAGTGACCTTTTTTGGAGCATTACCTCCGCGATATCCTCCAGATCGAGGCACAAGGGGTTACATTGAGGGATATATTCAAAATATAAAAATACGTAATGAAGGAGACACGACTACTATCGAGGCAAATGCTTATACCGGTCTCAAGCGAAATCTGAGAAACCTCAGGACCTTTACCTCAAATGTAACCAGCCTTGAAGAAGATTTAATAAGCTGGTTCTGTGACTAACGTTAATTGTTTGGAGTTAGAAATATATAACTTGCACTGCATATATAGTAATTTTGCCTCAGATACAGGATTATACATTCGCTTTAACAAGCAGGGGTGCGTTTCCCGTTCAACGACTTAGTTCACTGTTTCACTACCATAGTACGATGCCTCGTTGGAAAAATTAACTAGCTAGTCATGACTGTTTCCCGAAACCTACTGTCGCAAAGTATCGTTCAACCACACTGGTTTTGCGCGTGGTGGAGTAATAACTACTTTTATTGAAACTGTTTGAGATCCAATTAACGCTAGATTTGTTTTATTTAAATTACAGACATGTCATCTGAGGATTATTTCTAATTGTTCTCAGTTGTTTTGCTTCATTACCAGACTCAATATTTGGCTCGTTCTTACATAGTAGAGCACGTTCGCACATGCGCACTATTCAAGCTCGTTAACTTCAAATCTTTTTAAAAACTAAAAGACGTAAATTGCATTTGTATGTATGCTGAATAAAAGGCATCGGTTGTACTGAATGTCAGCTTGCTTATTGTGCTCAAGATAAGGATTTATTCCCCTATTTATGTCATGCAATATAGAAACGATGCCTCTAACCAGAGGTCGAGAGCTGTCTTTCAAACTATACAAATTTGCGATGCTGTTTGCGAATGTTCGTTGGAACAATGGTTTCGGGAAACACCGACTCGTTGAACTATGCTGATAACGACGGAACTTGCGACCATAGTTGGCTAACGATGCTTTAGGGAAACGCTCCCCAGGTTGTTCATTACCACGGCAAACGCTTGCGTGTCATGCTAGCTAATGCGATTTTCGTGTTTAAAAAGTAACTATAAGAGATGGAAAGATGCAGATAACCATACATAATTTAAGGTTATTTCTATTCATTACGATATTGATATATGAACTGATGTTATCAAGTAAGCTTCATGCTTTCCTCGTTGCGAACGTGCACTCCTCTAAACTGTAGCTACGGGCACTGCTAGTTGACTGCTGCTCATTTTCCCCCGAGAATATCACGTTAATAACAACTCTTTAGAAAACGTAATTCCTTTGTGGATCCTCTTGATCTGCTTTCTCCGTGTTTCTTTGACTAATCTCAGTGTCCCAGTCTCACGCACACTGCACGCAGGTTGTTCGTCACATTTAACTGGGAGAGGGGCCGTCCACACTGTTTTATCCATTGTAGGCTCCGCTCACGTTGTGTTTTCGGCTTTGGAAACGGAAAGAACACAACTCCTCCGGACAATCTATCGGGGTATCTATCGGGGTTCTCCAGACAATCTATCGGCTGTGGGCGCACCATTTCACCATGCTTGAAAGGTCAATTGTGCAATAAATCTTGCATTTGGCCCATGTTTACATCGCATTTCAGATGATGTGAAGAAGTTTTATTTAATTGCCAATGAGATTCGAGTCTGTTGAAGTTTCTTTCAGCCTTGTGTGTTTTTGTTTCATTGTCTGGAGTACTTACTGTACTGTACTGCTGACAGCACTGCTTTCTAATGAAAACACCCTCATTTACTTCATCTATAATTTATCCCACTGGGGCCCCTTTCCAAAAGGGCTTCGGAGAGAGAACACCAAAGCAAGTTAAATATCCATAAGCAAAAAAAGCGTTTACACAATTTGGAGGGGCACACTTTGTTCTTTTAACAGTGTCTAGAAGCTTAGAGGTACAGCTGTTAAAGACTGTATTGCGTTTGCTGTATGAATGTTTTGTTATGCAAATAGTCATAGTCAGGCAACATCTGAATCAAGGTACTAAATTGGGTAGACAACAATTTGGAGACTAAGGAGACAAGCACAGTGCTTTTTATCGGAATTATCGAATTATCGAATAATATGAAGGAATTATTATTGAGTTTTCACAGATATTTTAACTGTAAAACAAATAATGCTAGAGAGATTTTCTCAAAAATAACTTGACATAGTTTTTCTGTCAAGTTATTACATACTTTATTAGTGTATAGTTATTCATTACTTTATTGTGAAGATTTTTTATTATATATTTATTGTATCATTACATTTAAAAAAGTTTTTGATAAAAAAGTGTGCACTGTGTTTGTGATAGTTTGATATTTGTCCAAGTACTTTTTTGGGAGGTATAATGCAAACATATTAATATTTTAGCATTTTTATATTATATTATATTATATTATATTATGATAATGTTATATTAGATGATTAAATGTTCAAATTTAAAAACAAGTTATTGCTATTTAAGTATTAAATGTAAACTGAAAACTATTTTGGCAAATAATAAGATTAATACGAGTGGAAGCATTATCTTGATTATATCATTATAAAATTATATGGCTGGATTAGCGGCACTACAGTAATATGGATTAATGCTTTGTAGTGGTTGATGCACATGCATTTAAACTATTTTTACTGGGTAAAATTTTTTTAATCACATCGCATTAAGTTTCAAGGTCTCAGAAAGCCAGACTGCGAAAGGACTCATGACGAGAGATCTGGCACCGTTTGAGCATTTGAAGCAAATTCACAGCACTGAAAATAGAGCAGCTCTGCCGGTGAGAGTGCGGCACCTCCTGTGTAAGGGGGAGAATTAGACTCCCTGCCTAATGGAGTGAGGTGTTTACTGCAAATTAATTACAAAAAGACCTCGTAATTAGATTCAGAACCATCCTCCTCAGAGACAAACACAAGGAGACTTATGGTACAGGGAAAATAGTGGAGATCATGGTAAGAGGTGATGGGCCATGCAGTGATCCTTTGCAGAGGTGCCAGTGAAGTGGTTAAAACACAGGGAGAAGACCCATAGGCGGTGTATTTTCTGTAAGGACCATGACTATCCATCACAGCATAGGTGGCCAGCCCCCCCTGAACATGCTCTCTCTCTCTCTCTCTCTCTCTCTCTCTCTCTCTCTCTCTCTCTCTCTCTCTCTCTCTCTCTCTCTCTCTCTCTCTCTCTCTCTATCTCTCTCTCTCACTCTCTCTCTCTCTCTCTCTCTCACACACACACACACACCACTTATTTACCTTCTGCATCTGACAGCATGGCTATTGTTCTATCTCTCTCTCTCATTATCACCCCCATGGGTCCTGATGACAAAGTGCAAATTTAGAATGGAGCAATGTTAGTGGCTGTCAGCTTACCGTACACAGGCACTAATGTCCTACAGCAACGCGTTCTTGATTAAATAACGTTGCACCTAAATGTCTGCTTACTCTCATTAGAGTGGAGTATTAGTAGACTGCATAGGATTAGGGTTAGAATAAGTTGACGTGTGGTTACAAAGTTACCTATAGTCAATGGAATATGTGTTGGGGAGCATAAAGAGTTAGCCGATATTAAGCAGACAGTTTACTACTGTAATACTCTAATGAGAGTTAGTTGACATGTAGTTGCAAAGTTACTTATTGTCAACAGAATGTTCAGAAGGGACCTTTAAAATAAAGTGTGACCCTAATTCACTCTTTTTTTCATAGAAATATATTTTAACACAGGTCATGTGCTATAACAAACTGGTGGAGCTGGTTTGATGCAGTATAACAGTATGTGAAATATTATTACATTCAAAGGAATTGTTTCCTATTTTAATATATTTTAAAATGTAATTCCTTTTATGTCAAAGCTGAATTTTCAGCCCCATAGTGTCACGTAATCTTTCAGAAATCATTCTAATTTGCTGATTTGGTGCTCAACAAGAAACATTTCTGTTTATTGTCAGAAACCATTGTTGAAACCATTGTGCTGCATACTTTTGTGGAAACTGTGATAACTGTGATGAGTCTTTGATTAATAGACAGTTCACATAAGTGCATTTACATATGAAATTAAAAAAAATATAAAATATACAGTAAAAGTTATAATGTATAAATAAAAGTTTGAGACAGTAAGTTATTTTTGTAGCAGCGTGCAGTTTTAAATTTATGTACATATAATTATTTTGGACAATGTAATAAATATATTTAGATTGAATATATATATATATATATATATATATATATATATATATATATATATATATTAAATGGCCTTGCAGTTAATATATTGATGTAAATATATTTAAATATATATTATGAACATATTTTGGTGACTTGATCAAGAAACATATCTTATTTATAATTTATTAACATTTCTAATACTTTTTCAGGATTTTTTGATGAATATTTTAAATATATATATATATATATATATATATATATATATATATATATGAAGAGTTCAGATGCAAAAGCCTCTAAGTGCCATTTGAAATTTTCTTCTAAAATGATCATTTTTATCAAGCTTGTATATTTAAGTTCAGTAATTTCACTTAAATGGCAATGAAGATTACCTATTAATTGCCATTTAAGTGAAATTACTGAACTTAAATATACAAGTTTGATAAAAATGATCATTTTAGAAGAATATATATATATATATATATATATATATATATATATATATATATATATATATATATGTAAATGTCTTTAGTCTCCATCTATTTAATACATCCTTGCTGAATTATGAGAAAAAATGTATATATATTAATTTTCAACCTTTCCTTTTTTCACTTTTCTAATAATCATCTACCCATTAAACCACATTGGCGTTTGCTAGCTATTTTTCAAAGAATACTTTGTCGACTTGTCGAGGTTGTATCATGTTTAAATAAATATAGAGAAGCAGTCAAAAATAATAACTCTGCCAATAACTCAACCTCTTGTAGCTCCAAATTTGTATGCTGTTTTTCTCTGATAAGGAGAAACTTCACAGAATCTTTTCAGCTCTTTTCAGTGTATATATATATATATATATATATATATGAAAATAAATAAATAAATAAATATAAAAACACGAAAATACTTTCATTCCCCCCAAAAGGCCCCAAAACACTGGTGGTCTCAATCTAAGTCCTCTGAAGTTACATGATAGCTTTGAGTGAGAATGTAAGTCTTCACTTAAAAAATCTTTCCCTCTGGACTACTTTTATGTTTCCCATTATAACACATTCTCATCCCAAGACATCATACAACTGACGCTTTTGACCATACGTCAACATCCTCTGTTTTAGGGTACCCTTTAACGTCAGTTAAATGACGATCCTGGGGCGTCATCCAACTGACGCTTTACCTTTAACGTCAGTTAGGTGACGGGGTAGGCTTAGGTCTGGGGTAGGGTTAGGACAGGGATTCTCAACTCCAGTCCTTGCGACCCACTGCTCTGCATATTGTGTATGTCTCCATTATTTAACACACCTGGTTCAGATCCTCAGCTCGTTAAGATAGTCTCTACATCCTAACGAGCTGAGGATCTAAATCAGGTGTGTTAAATAATGGAGACATACACAATATGCAGAGCAGTGGGTCGCAAGGACTGGAGTTGAGAACCCCTGGGTTAGGATGAGATAACGTCATCTAACCGACGTTAAAGGGTACCCTAAAACAGCGGATGTTGACGTATGGTCAAAAGCATCAGTTGTACGACGTCTTAGGATGAGACTGCGCTGCCCATTCCATGAAGTAAATAATGTAATATTTTTTGGGGGGAACTATACCTTTAAATGTCAGGTAGGGATGAGATTGGCTGCCCCGTTGTAGATAATTGTCTCAATCAGAAGAGGACAGACAAGGTTTAATGAGTATAACAAGTTTATTAGGATGTGCAAAGGAAAGAGCAATGTAGGTAAGGAATACAGATGCGATGGATAAAGACTGTTGAACTGATGAAGACTTAGCTGATGTGTTTCTTTGTGGGCAGATGATGATGTGAAGAGCCAGGGTGATGAAGATCAACAATGACGGGAAGAACAAGACCTCAGGTAAGTACTATATACTGAAGGACTCACGGGTGAGTAGTCTGTGGTGTCAGTCATAGACGAGACCAGACACTGAGGAGAAGGGATCGGTGGAAGATAAAGGGTCTATTACGATGAGGTGCAGGTGATCAAAAGTGGGCAGAGTGTAGGCTAGTGATCTGTTGCTGATGGTTGGATCGATGGTTGCATTGACTCTGTGACAATAATGTATTGTAGCCATGATATGTTTTTAATTGGTTGCTTGCTGCACAGACTGAACCTTCCTCATGACATTTCATGCAAGAAATTTTATACACAAAGGTATGAATGAGGACAGGACAGGGCTTATTACAAAGGTAGAAAACCAAACCCTTAATTCCCAAACCAATTTACAAGAACATATTCGAAAGAAGAGCAAAATGAAGGTCTGAAAATATGCAATATGAACATCAAAGAAAACTAATAAGAGACCATATTAGCATTTTTCCAAACCTTTGTGAATGAGATCAAAGTCCTAAGAGGAGGAGGAGGGGCGCTAGCTTCATTAGGGCGGCTAGCATTCTGCTCTTTCACTACTTTGCCTCTTAAAGAGCATTTTTGAGTAGTTAATCCTCTTGATTGAAAACGCAACATGCCAGAGATTGCCTGAGCAATTTATGTTAATTAGCCCTTCCAGCCCTATTTCAGACTTTACTATGACTATTTATTGGCAGAGGTGCTTGCCCAACAGAAAATAATTTCTGACCCAAGGCTGAAAACACTGTAATTGAGCCTCTATGGACATTGAACTATAAGTGTTTAGATGAAGGTTTAGAGTTTGTTAGCTGCATAGTGTGGGGAGAGCGGGGCACAACCAACACATTTTGGTTTTGGCTCAAATATTTTTTTAAAAAATAAGTTAGATTCATCTTTTTTTCTTTTTACTCAAGCAACACACACATCTCTGCTACAAATGAACACTTACTGTTTTGGAAACATTTTATTTTACAGTGTCTGTGATACTGTGTAATTACTTAATTAATTACTTAGCAGTAGGCATTGTAATAACATGTTACAAAATATGTAACTAAGTTATGAAACAGCCTGTACTTACACATTGTAATTACACGCATGTAATAGGGCAGCTACTGTTACACATATGTAACAGGTCGAGTCGGTTACATACATGTTACCGACTTGGTACAATGTAACAAGAACTTAAATATTACTAAGGTAAAAACCTGCAGTTACACATGGTCATTTTGTACCTTCTAAAATAGTGTATCAAGGTTGTATATAAGTGCATTTCATGTGTATCTACATACCGTATCCATCCATTTTTGAAGGATCATGTGACACTGAAGACTGGAGAAATGCTATCACAGGAATCCATCACAGGAATAGATTACATTTCCAAATATATTTTCTCAGTGAGCATAAAAACAATCTGTTGTTAAATGCTAGTGCACACCCCGAGCACCACCAAGATCCTGGGTTTGATTCCCAGGAATTTCAAGTAGGTTTTTTTTTAGGAAAAATGCATCTTCCAAATGAATGTAAACATACTGAATGTTGACTGTCTGAACAAACACATTCAAATTCATTACTAGGAAAGCACTGTGTGACCAGTAAGTCCTAAAAATCATTATTGAAAAACAAATTGGGTGCAAAGTTGTCGATGTAAATTAGTTTTGAAAGGATTTGAAATTTGAAAAAATATTAATAAGACCAACAGAACCTGAATATGATCAATTTGAGCAGGTGTAAAATGCTTAAGTGGTACATTGGGAAAAGCCCAATTTCCTCCCCTGAGTAGCTCACCTGCTAAATTGTGACACAGATGTCTGGGCAGCTAAGTGCTTAGAAAAAGAGCCGTAGCTCTGGCAACCCCAGACGTCCGTGCCTGGAATCTCATGAGTTCTGATTTTCCAGGCCACCTGTGACTATGCTAAGTGGGCTTCATGGATGCTTCTGGATGATAATGGTTGACAAGAAGCCACTATCTGTCACTCTCCTGCTCTAAGGCTTTCTAGGTGGGACACTGTGTGCGACATGAACCGTGGCCAGTTCAAGGTCACTCTTACCATTTGGATTAGTATTCCAGACCTGAAGTCTTTGACTCTGGTGACTGGCTCAGAAGTTCCAGCCAACCTCCTGGCGATGTCTGATGACAGGAGAAATCTTCTGGAGAGAAACACTAACTCTGCTCTAACATTTCTGGTGGGTGATATCTTTCAAGGTTGACTAGCATACTAATATTTTTTTTCAAATGCACCAAGTAGATTTTAATCTTCTTCAATTTTTTAAAGTGTAGAAACCTATTTACTTCAGTCATGCTTGGAGAGTTGCAGGCGGCTTCTGCAGTTCCCACAAGTGGCTGATTGTTAACCAAGTGAAAAGATTCATTTGATATAATTACCCACCGCAGTCTCACCAACTTTCTGCAATTCACTTTGACCCAACGGTTCTCAGAAGATGCCGATTAAACTCCTGCGCTCTTCCTACTTTCCAAGTTAGTGCAGTCCATGCAGGAAATTTCGCCATTTCAGCATGGAAAATCAATCTGAATAATAGGAGAGACTTCCACTGGAGACTGATGATTAGCATTTGGTACTGTGGAGATACTACTAAATCTTAGTAATTGTGTGCACACATAGGATAGAGAAGAGAGAGGATGTAGTCGGATATATGCAGTAGTGGCCAAAAATGATGTCTTGAGGCGGTGTTTGCACATTTCAGAATCTATTAAACAATCAAAATATGAAGATTATGTTATATTGGGAGGAAAAATACACTAAACTTAGTTTAGGTATTAAAATGACAAAATTATTTGGCAAGAAAGGTAAACTCCAGCGTATAATTACATATGGGTTTTATTGTTTTTATGCAAAAAAGGTATAAACAAAAAGCTCACAGAAAATGAAGCATACACACCGACTACAACGTAATCAGTTAATATGTTATTGGTCCTACCTTAGTCCTGGACATTGACTTTGCAACTAAACTTTGCCCGTGTGTCATATTTAACTTCTTTCCAATCCTTAAGTTCTTCCCAATGTTGAGCTTCATTGGAAGACCTGCATGACTTATTACAAATCAGGTTAATCATTTTCCAAAAGGTTTTCAATGGCTTTAAGGCCAGGAGACTGAGTAGGCCACTTGAAGACAAAATGCGCAACTTTTTTGCATGCGCAGTGTTTAGAATCGTTATCATGTTGGGAAATATACATTTGATCTCCAAACAGATCCATCCTATTTAGCTACATTGTGTTCATCAGGATTCCCTAGTATTTGTCCATTTCTGAAGTTGCTTTCAGCGATGGGCAAATTCGGTCTTGAAAGGTCACTGTCCTGCAGATCTTAGTTCCAACCCAAATCAAACATACATGAACCAGCTAATCAATGTCTTCAGGATTACTATAAAGCTACTGGCAGTTGAGTTTTTATCAAGGTTGGAGCTAAACTCTGCAGGACAGTGGCCTTTCAGGACCAAAGTTGCCCATCCCTGTTGTCCTTCCAACACCTGCTGCAGACATGCATCCCCAGTACAATTATGTTACCCCTGCCATGCTTAATGACACCAGCACGCAGGCATTTGGTATTAAAACACTTTTACGAACATACCACCTGACACCCAATGCAGTTCCAATCTTACATACTCCAATGCTAATGTTTTTTTTTTTTTTTTTTTTTTTTTTTGCAGTAGATAAAACTAATAAATGATTTCTTTACAGAACAATTCAGCCCCTTGAAGCCGTTGGCTTACTGTTAAAGATGAAACTGCAGGTTGGTTGATGATGAGTACATTAAAGAACATAGGCCTTGTCCACACTAATACGGTTTTGTTTGAAAACAAATATTTTTTCTCTCCATTTTGGCCTTCCGTCCACACCGAGATATGCCATTTTTATTAACGAAAACAAAGCTTTTTAAAAAAGTTCTTCAAAGTGGATACATTTGAATTTTCATACGCATATTGTACAGAAAGATTTTCATGTTTATACTTTTATTGTGCCTGTTATGTGCTATTGTGCCTGTTACGTGCCTCTTTGCCCATTTTATTTTATCCGGTAGTGACGAGCAAGGGGGTAATCCATCAGCCGGAAGCTGAAGCTCCCTCTGGGGGCTGTCATTGTAGCCCACTATCACCTGCTGTTAGCATCCCATTGACTCCCATTCATTTTGGCGTCACTTTAACAGCGAATAACTTTACATCTGAGGCGTCCTAGACTCCATTTATCCATTATTTATTTCTAAAGAAACACGACAATGTATAAAAGGCTCCATTACTTTGTATGTTACGTTATGGCCAAAGAAGCCGTTCTTGTAAAAATAGGCTAAAAATTGCGTCATAACCCATCGACTGTCCTTCGCACAGCAAAAAATTACCGTAAAGACAGGAAGAGAAGCTCGCACAGCCTCGCAGGCAATCTTTTACTGTCTAAAGTCAGCCCATGGCATAAATAGAAGCAAAATGACAAAATAACTAATCAGAATACTTACCAAAAGTTGCTCCAGGTCGCGATTCGCCGTCTCTGTGCACGATTAAAATTTCTCTTGGCACAAGTCGGTCAGTTTGCTCACGTGACAACTACGTCGTCAAGTTCAGTTTGAGCCTGCGCAGAACGCCCTGCTATCAGGAAGTGAGTGCCCATGTTGAGCTTCAGCTCTCTCCGTTGAAATTAACGGGGTCGCTGTGTCCATTTCTTTTACTGTCTATGGTGACGAGAGGTGACGCGCTGCAAAGATGGTGACGGCCGGCCCCGCCCACTTTAGGCTTCAAAAACGCTCTTCAGAAAACTACGGGTGACGTCACGGATACTACAGCCTTGATGCTACTTCACATGGTACTTCATGCCAGCAACGTGCTTAAGCATGCTAATTCATGCTAGCAATGTGCTAAAATATGTTAGAAACATGATAATTCATGCTAGCAATGTGCAAAAACATGTTTGAAACATGCTAAATCATGCTAGCAATCTGTCAATTCTGTATTTTTTTCTGATAGTATTGCTTAAAAAACCTTCTAACTTACAGCTTTTACTACTTCTTCAAATGTTATGGTCAGGCTTTCCCAAGCCTAGGCCTACATCAAAGTTTGTCTTGACAAAAACAAAACAAACAAACAAAAAAAAAACCCATCTAGTTTTACATTTATGGTACTACTAAGATGTTTTTTAACAAATAATTTATTTTAGAGAACCTGGGCCAAATCGCTATAGTGTCTTCTAAATTCTAACTTGAACATCCAACACGTTTAAGTTGATGTTAAACTATTCTAATGTTCTCATCCTGGTTACAAAAACAGCAGTGAACTGGAGTCCATATAGCAGATATCAAATGTCGGCCAATGACAGCTTGTCAGCTGTTTAATCAAAGCATTATATGAAGCTTTCCTCTTCAGCAGATGAGGACATGGTGGTGTAAAGACACTGAAATTAAAGTCTGTCTTTAATTTTCATGAACTTAACAACCAGTTGAAAATTGCTGTCACATAAGAGGCTGAATCAATTATGTTTCCTTGTGTGGAGACGTCAAGGAGAGCAGATCCGGCAAACAGTGCTTGATATTTGGCTCTGCTACGAGATGGAGCGAAACCCTTGAGATCAGTCAGCCTGATGGTGGAAAGACAGCACGTCAGACTGAGATGTCCATATGCAGACAATCTCTTATCCCGCTTTTAAAAGATGAGAAAAGACTGGCTCTCTGTGTCCCAGAATGCTCTTCACTGCAAATTGCTGTCCATCTGTCTTGGCAACCTCCCACATCTGGTATGATAGAACCCATCTGTGGCCAGTGTGGGTCTGTGCATGCAAGTATTGGTCTGCGTGTGTTCATGTCTGTCTTTGTGTTTGTCAAGACAGATGTCTCCACGTCACTTTGTATTTCCTCATTCCGTCTTGTAGTGGACTCAAAGTCTCGTAAAGATCATGGGTTTGACGTCCCTCAGTGTCCTTTGAAGAACAAGAGCTGTTTGCCTTGTCACTGAATCATGGACACATGGATGGTTTGCTTGCTTCCAGGTTTTACCACAGGTCAGTAAGGCATTTGAGGACTCATAGTCACATTCACTTTCTCTCCTCTTGAGATCTCATTCCGTACGTTGAGTTCACAGTTTAATTAATCAGGCTTAAAATTTAGAAATCAGTCTCTTGTCTCTAATCTTTCTGCTAAAATACGATTAATTTTACAGATCATAAATTACGATCATATAGTAATGCTAAGATCATATAGCATCATATAGTGACCTGGACATTGTTCTGGAAGAGGAACGGCTCATAATCCCTCTGGTCACTGTGAAGGACTTCTGTCAATTGGTGCTGTATTTGGATGCAAAATGAGGCCCTCGCCATTCTAACAAATTATTGTGTTGTAAAACCAGGTGTTTCAGTTTCTTTGTACAACCCCTGTAACTCCATTTGATAACACTTTACTTGAAAGGGTGTGCATAAGACTGACATGACACCTTCATTATCATGATAGGACATTTTCATGTCCAGTTGTCATAACAAATACATCTCAAGCAATGTCATATTTGCATTAAAAATTTCATAATTGAGTGAATTAACACTTAATGACAGTTGTCATAAAACTCTTCATATTCATATTCATGACATTTGTCCTGAGTATGGTGTTATGTCAGTCTTATGCACACCCCTTCTAGTAAAGTGTTACCAGCCATTTGTTAATCTAACTTGTTTTACAGAAATTTACATCATGAAGTGACACTGAAAAAAAAAACTTGCAAAGATTTAAAAATTTGAAGAAATATTTGAATTCATATGCTGACTATGTGAGAGAAAATAGAGATATACACAAAAGTCTCTGTTTAATCTCATTGCTGTCTAAGAGAAACAATGAAGATTCATATAACTTAAAAAAACCTAGAATGCAGTTTAATATGAAATGAACTTGAATTTAGGACGTTCCACTCCTGGAGCGTTTATCTTCATGTCACTGTTGATTTTGAAGGGCAAACACTGATTTAATATCACCCACGCTGTCCTGCCCCCTCAAATTTAGTAAATCCACAGAGGATGTCAATTTGTCAACATTGTTTTAGGATAAATTTGCCTAATTGTTCTTGTTAGCTTGTGCCTTGTACATGTAATGTGAATGTTAAATGTCAAAATATATTTCATTTTAATAATTATAATTAGATTTGGTTTAAAAACTATTTCAATATTATTAAATGACAATGTTTATGAATCATAATAATCACAATTTCACAACATTATTTTAATAATAAACAATACATTTAAAGATAGCAAGCTTTTTCCTAAAAAGTCCATTAATAAAATAAAATAAATAAAATATTTTATTGATATTACATTTTATATAGCTCTCATGTTCTGAGAGGTAAAAGTGTTTTGGTAATGGCTAAAATTCAACTGAAGGCTTATGTCAAGACTACATGAATCTGTATTTTCAGCAATTAATCTGTATGAATCCTGTCAGGGCTGGATTGTGTACTTGATTGCTGGATTGTGTATAGTGTCCGAAGGTTGCACAGCCTGAGACAAAGTGTACTGAACACCAAGGCCAACACCGTGATTCGGATCTGGAGTCTGTGCCAATTAGAAATGCATCTTTGAGATACTGTGAGATGGAAAGGATATGATTGCTCTTTGTCCAGCCTGTTCCAATTACTGCCCTTCAGAAACACTCATGTGGTTAGATAAGAAGCTAAGCAAACTGCCAGTATCATGCAATTGGCCGATGGACAGTTTAATTCACACAGGAATTTTATCTAATCCCACCCAGTCAAAACCGTGCAACTGCTATTTCCACTTCAAGCTTCTATTTAAAATGTCTGATTTGTGTTTTTAAATCAGAACAAAAAACTAATTTTTTCGACTAATGACACCCATGATGATATTTAGCCATTTGTTGGGACATGACTCTTCAACAGACTCGATATTGGAATTTGACCCTCTGCACTTTCAAACTGAAAACCAATTATTTTATTACCAGGAGAGGGGTTTGAACCCACATTGGGTCTTAAATCCAACAATGCAAGGACATTTTGTCCTTTGTGGGGTTGAAACCAGATTTTTTTTTACTGCAAAATACTCCACATTGGAATTTGACCCTCAGTATTTCAACCTCTTAAATTCTTCTTAAACCTGTGGGTACCCATGAGGACATTTGTCCATTGGATCTTAAGTCTAACGCCTTTACCACTTGGCCATCCTGTTGAGAGAACTGTTTAATTTTTACTGCAGCAGACCCCCTCTATTGAATTTACCACTTTAAGGTGTGGGGTTGAAACCAGAATTGTTTTTACTGCAAAATACTCCACATTGGAATTTGACCCTCAGTACGTCAACCTCTTAAATTCTTCTTAAACTTCAAATTGGGGTTGAAACCAGAATTGTTTTTACTGCAAAATACTCCACATTGGAATTTGACCCTCAGTACTTCAACCTCTTAAATTTTGTCCATTGGATTTCTGCTTAAACCACAAATTGAAAACCAATGATTGTATTACCAGGAGTGGGGTTTGAACCCACGAGGACATTTGTCCATTGGATCTTAAGTCCAACGCCTTAACCACTCGGCCATCCTGGTGGGAAACCTGCTAAATTTTTACTGCAGCAGACCCCCACTATTGAATTTACCACTTCAAGGTGTGGGGTTGAAACCAGAATTGATTTTACTGCAAAAGACTCCACATTGGAATTTGACCCTCAGTACTTCAACCTCTTACATTTTATCCATTGGATTTCTGCTTAAACCACAAATTGAAAACCAATGATTGTATTACCAGGAGTGGGGTTTGAAACAACGAGGACATTTGTCCAATGGATCTTAAGTCCAACGCCTTAACCACTCGGCCATCCTAGTGGGAAACCTGTTAAATTTTTACTGCAACAGACTCCATATTGGAATTTGACCCTCTGCACTTTCAAACTGAAAACCAATTATTTTATTACCAGGAGTGGGGGTTGAACCCACATTGGGTCTTAAATCCAACAATGCAAGGACATTTTGTCCTTTGTGGGGTTGAAACCAGATTTTTTTTACTGCAAAATACTCCACATTGGAATTTGACCCTCAGTATTTCAACCTCTTAAATTCTTCTTAAACCTGTGGGTACCCATGAGGACATTTGTCCATTGGATCTTAAGTCTAACGCCTTTACCACTCGGCCATCCTGTTGAGAGAACTGTTTAATTTTTACTGCAGCAGACCCCCTCTATTGAATTTACCACTTTAAGGTGTGGGGTTGAAACCAGAATTGTTTTTACTGCAAAATACTCCACATTGGAATTTGACTCTCAGTACGTCAACCTCTTAAATTCTTCTTAAACTTCAAATTGGGGTTGAAACCAGAATTGTTTTTACTGCAAAATACTCCACATTGGAATTTGACCCTCAGTACTTCAACCTCTTAAATTTTGTCCATTGGATTTCTGCTTAAACCACAAATTGAAAACCAATGATTGTATTACCAGGAGTGGGGTTTGAACCCACGAGGACATTTGTCCATTGGATCTTAAGTCCAACGCCTTAACCACTCGGCCATCCTGGTGGGAAACCTGCTAAATTTTTACTGCAGCAGACCCCCACTATTGAATTTACCACTTCAAGGTGTGGGGTTGAAACCAGAATTGATTTTACTGCAAAAGACTCCACATTGGAATTTGACCCTCAGTACTTCAACCTCTTACATTTTATCAATTGGATTTCTGCTTAAACCACAAACTGAAAACCAATGATTGTATTACCAGGAGTGGGGTTTGAACCCACGAGGACATTTGTCCATTGGATCTTAAGTCCAACGCCTTAACCACTCGGCCATCCTGGTGGAAAACCTGCTAAATTTTTACTGCAACAGACTCCATATTGCAATTTGACCCTCTGCACTTTCAAACTGAAAACCAATTATTTTATTACCAGGAGAGGGGTTTGAACCCACATTGGGTCTTAAATCCAACAATGCAAGGACATTTTGTCCTTTGTTGGGTTGAAATCAGATTTTTTTTTTACTGCAAAATACTCCACATTGGAATTTGACCCTCAGTATTTCAACCTCTTAAATTCTTCTTAAACTTGTGGGTATCCATGAGGACATTTGTCCATTGGATCTTAAGTCTAACGCCTTTGCCACTCGGCCATCCTGGTGAGAGAACTGTTTAATTTTTACTGCAGCAGACCCCCACTATTGAATTTACCACTTTAAGGTGTGGGGTTGAAACCAGAATTGTTTTACTGCAAAATACACCACATTGGAATTTGACCCTCAGTACTTCAAACTCTTAATTTTTGTCCATTTGATTTCTGCTTAAACCACAAATTGAAAACCAATTATTGTATTACCAGGAGTGGGGTTTGAACCCACGAGGACATTCGTCCATTGGATCTTAAGTCCAACGCCTTAACCACTCGGCCATCCTGGTGGGAAACCTGCTAAATTTTTACTGCAACAGACTCCAGATTGGAATTTGACCATCTGCACTTAAATTTCAAATTGAAAACCAATTATTTTATTACCAGGAGAGGGGTTTGAACTCACAAATAATTTTTTCCTTGGGTCTTAAATTCAACAATGCAAGGACATTTTGTCCATCGGATTTCTGCTTAAACTTCAGATTTAAAACAACTGGTTTTATTACCAGGAGTGGGGTTTGAACCCACGAGGACATTTGTCCATTGGATTTTAAGTCCAACGCCTTAACCACTCGGCCATCCTGGTGGGAAAACTGTTTAATATTTACTGCAGCAGACCCCCTCTATTGAATTTACCACTTTAAGGTGTGGGGTTGAAACCAGAATTGTTTTTACTGCAAAATACTCCACATTGGAATTTGACCCTCAGTACGTCAACCTCTTAAATTCTTCTTAAACTTCAAATTGGGGTTGAAACCAGAATTGTTTTTACTGCAAAATATTCCACATTGGAATTTGACCCTCAGTACTTCAACCTCTTAAATTTTGTCCATTGGATTTCTGCTTAAACTACAAATTGAAAACCAATTATTGTATTACCAGGAGTGGGGCTTGAACCCACGAGGACATTTGTCCATTGGATCTTAAGTCCAACGCCTTAACCACTCGGCCATCCTGGTGGGAAACCTGCTAAATTTTTACTGCAGCAGACCCCCACTATTGAATTTACCACTTCAAGGTGTGGGGTTGAAACCAGAATTGATTTTACTGCAAAAGACTCCACATTGGAATTTGACCCTCAGTACTTCAACCTCTTACATTTTATCAATTGGATTTCTGCTTAAACCACAAACTGAAAACCAATGATTGTATTACCAGGAGTGGGGTTTGAACCCACGAGGACATTTGTCCATTGGATCTTAAGTCCAACGCCTTAACCACTCGGCCATCCTGGTGGGAAACCTGCTAAATTTTTACTGCAACAGACTCCATATTGCAATTTGACCCTCTGCACTTTCAAACTGAAAACCAATTATTTTATTACCAGGAGAGGGGTTTGAACCCACATTGGGTCTTAAATCCAACAATGCAAGGACATTTTGTCCTTTGTTGGGTTGAAATCAGATTTTTTTTTACTGCAAAATACTCCACATTGGAATTTGACCCTCAGTATTTCAACCTCTTAAATTCTTCTTAAACTTGTGGGTATCCATGAGGACATTTGTCCATTGGATCTTAAGTCTAACGCCTTTGCCACTCGGCCATCCTGGTGAGAGAACTGTTTAATTTTTACTGCAGCAGACCCCCACTATTGAATTTACCACTTTAAGGTGTGGGGTTGAAACCAGAATTGTTTTACTGCAAAATACACCACATTGGAATTTGACCCTCAGTACTTCAAACTCTTAATTTTTGTCCATTTGATTTCTGCTTAAACCACAAATTGAAAACCAATTATTGTATTACCAGGAGTGGGGTTTGAACCCACGAGGACATTCGTCCATTGGATCTTAAGTCCAACGCCTTAACCACTCGGCCATCCTGGTGGGAAACCTGCTAAATTTTTACTGCAACAGACTCCAGATTGGAATTTGACCATCTGCACTTAAATTTCAAATTGAAAACCAATTATTTTATTACCAGGAGAGGGGTTTGAACTCACAAATAATTTTTTCCTTGGGTCTTAAATTCAACAATGCAAGGACATTTTGTCCATCGGATTTCTGCTTAAACTTCAGATTTAAAACAACTGGTTTTATTACCAGGAGTGGGGTTTGAACCCACGAGGACATTTGTCCATTGGATCTTAAGTCCAACGCCTTAACCACTCGGCCATCCTGGTGGGAAAACTGTTTAATATTTACTGCAGCACACCCCCTCTATTGAATTTACCACTTCGAGGTGTGGGGTTGAAACCAGAATTGTTTTTACTGCAAAATACTCCACATTGGAATTTGACCCTCAGTACGTCAACCTCTTAAATTCTTCTTAAACTTCAAATTGGGGTTGAAACCAGAATTGTTTTTACTGCAAAATATTCCACATTGGAATTTGACCCTCAGTACTTCAACCTCTTAAATTTTGTCCATTGGATTTCTGCTTAAACTACAAATTGAAAACCAATTATTGTATTACCAGGAGAGGGGTTTGAACCCACGAGGACATTCGTCCATTGGATCTTAAGTCCAACGCCTTAACCACTCGGCCATCCTGGTGAGAAACCTGCTAAATTTTTACTGCAACAGACTCCAGATTGGAATTTGACCCTCTGCACTTAAATTTCAAATTGAAAACCAATTATTTTATTACTAGGAGAGGGGTTTGAACCCACAAATAATTTTTTCCTTGGGTCTTAAATTCAACAATGCAAGGACATTTTGTCCACCGGATTTCTGCTTAAACTTCACATTTAAAACAACTGGTTTTATTACCAGGAGTGGGGTTTGAACCCACGAGGACATTTGTCCATTGGATCTTAAGTCCAACGCCTTAACCACTCGGCCATCCTGGTGGGAAACCTGATACATTTTTACTGCAACAGACTCCAGATTGGAATTTGACCCTCTGCACTTAAATTTCAAATTGAAAACCAATTATTTTATTACCAGGAGAGGGGTTTGAACACACAAATAATTTTTTCCTTGGGTCTTAAATTCAACAATGCAAGGACATTTTATCCATCGGATTTCTGTTTAAACTTCACATTTAAAACAAGTGGTTTTATTACCAGGAGTGGGGTTTGAACCCACGAGGACATTTGTCCATTGGATCTTAAGTCCAACGCCTTAACCACTCGGCCATCCTGGTGGGAAAACTAGTTAATTTTTACTGCAGCAGACCCCGACTATTGAATTTACCACTTCAAGTTGTGGGGTTGAAACCAGAATTGATTTTACTGCAAAAGACTCCACATTGGAATTTGACCCTCAGTATTTCAACCTCTTAAATTCTTCTTAAACTTGTGGGTATCCATGAGGACATTTGTCCATTGGATCTTAAGTCTAACGCCTTTACCACTCGGCCATCCTGTTGAGAGAACTGTTTAATTTTTACTGCAGCAGACCCCCACTATTGAATTTACCACTTTAAGGCGTGGGGTTGAAACCAGAATTGTTTTACTGCAAAATACACCACATCGGAATTTGACCCTCAGTACTTCAACCTCTTAAATTTTGTCCATTGGATTTCTGCTTAAACCACAAATTGAAAACCAATTATTGTATTACCAGGAGTGGGGTTTGAACCCACGAGGACATTTGTCCATTGGATCTTAAGTCCAACGCCTTAACCACTCGGCCATCCTGGTGGAAAAACTGGTTAATTTTTACTGCAGCAGACCCGCACTATTGAATTTACCACTTTAAGGTGTGGGGTTGAAACCAGAATTGTTTTTACTGCAAAATATTCCACATTGGAATTTGACCCTCAGTACTTCAACCTCTTAAATTTTGTCCTTTGGATTTCTGCTTAAACCACAAATTGAAAACCAATTATTGCATTACCAGGAGTGGGGCTTGAACCCACGAGGACATTTGTCCATTGGATCTTAAGTCCAACGCCTTAACCACTCGGCCATCCTGGTGGGAATCCTGCTAAATTTTTACTGCAGCAGACCCCCACTATTGAATTTACCACTTCAAGGCGTGGGGTTGAAACAAGAATTGATTTTACTGCAAAAGACTCCACATTGGAATTTGACCCTCAGTACTTCAACCTCTTACATTTTATCCATTGGATTTCTGCTTAAACCACAAATTGAAAACCAATGATTGTATTACCAGGAGTGGGGTTTGAACCCACGAGGACATTTGTCCAATGGATCTTAAATCCAACGCCTTAACCACTCGGCTATCCTAGTGGGAAACCTGCTAAATTTTTACTGCAACAGACTCCATATTGGAATTTGACCCTCTGCACTTTCAAACTGAAAACCAATTATTTTATTACCAGGAGAGGGGTTTAAACCCACATTGGGTCTTAAATCCAACAATGCAAGGACATTTTGTCCTTTGTTGGGTTGAAATCAGATTTTTTTTTTACTGCAAAATACTCCACATTGGAATTTGACCCTCAGTATTTCAACCTCTTAAATTCTTCTTAAACTTGTGGGTATCCATGAGGACATTTGTCCATTGGATCTTAAGTCTAACGCCTTTGCCACTCGGCCATCCTGGTGAGAGAACTGTTTAATTTTTACTGCAGCAGACCCCCACTATTGAATTTACCACTTTAAGGTGTGGGGTTGAAACCAGAATTGTTTTACTGCAAAATACACCACATTGGAATTTGACCCTCAGTACTTCAAACTCTTAATTTTTGTCCATTTGATTTCTGCTTAAACCACAAATTGAAAACCAATTATTGTATTACCAGGAGTGGGGTTTGAACCCACGAGGACATTCGTCCATTGGATCTTAAGTCCAACGCCTTAACCACTCGGCCATCCTGGTGGGAAACCTGCTAAATTTTTACTGCAACAGACTCCAGATTGGAATTTGACCATCTGCACTTAAATTTCAAATTGAAAACCAATTATTTTATTACCAGGAGAGGGGTTTGAACTCACAAATAATTTTTTCCTTGGGTCTTAAATTCAACAATGCAAGGACATTTTGTCCATCGGATTTCTGCTTAAACTTCAGATTTAAAACAACTGGTTTTATTACCAGGAGTGGGGTTTGAACCCACGAGGACATTTGTCCATTGGATCTTAAGTCCAACGCCTTAACCACTCGGCCATCCTGGTGGGAAAACTGTTTAATATTTACTGCAGCACACCCCCTCTATTGAATTTACCACTTCGAGGTGTGGGGTTGAAACCAGAATTGTTTTTACTGCAAAATACTCCACATTGGAATTTGACCCTCAGTACGTCAACCTCTTAAATTCTTCTTAAACTTCAAATTGGGGTTGAAACCAGAATTGTTTTTACTGCAAAATATTCCACATTGGAATTTGACCCTCAGTACTTCAACCTCTTAAATTTTGTCCATTGGATTTCTGCTTAAACTACAAATTGAAAACCAATTATTGTATTACCAGGAGAGGGGTTTGAACCCACGAGGACATTCGTCCATTGGATCTTAAGTCCAACGCCTTAACCACTCGGCCATCCTGGTGAGAAACCTGCTAAATTTTTACTGCAACAGACTCCAGATTGGAATTTGACCCTCTGCACTTAAATTTCAAATTGAAAACCAATTATTTTATTACTAGGAGAGGGGTTTGAACCCACAAATAATTTTTTCCTTGGGTCTTAAATTCAACAATGCAAGGACATTTTGTCCACCGGATTTCTGCTTAAACTTCACATTTAAAACAACTGGTTTTATTACCAGGAGTGGGGTTTGAACCCACGAGGACATTTGTCCATTGGATCTTAAGTCCAACGCCTTAACCACTCGGCCATCCTGGTGGGAAACCTGATACATTTTTACTGCAACAGACTCCAGATTGGAATTTGACCCTCTGCACTTAAATTTCAAATTGAAAACCAATTATTTTATTACCAGGAGAGGGGTTTGAACACACAAATAATTTTTTCCTTGGGTCTTAAATTCAACAATGCAAGGACATTTTATCCATCGGATTTCTGTTTAAACTTCACATTTAAAACAAGTGGTTTTATTACCAGGAGTGGGGTTTGAACCCACGAGGACATTTGTCCATTGGATCTTAAGTCCAACGCCTTAACCACTCGGCCATCCTGGTGGGAAAACTAGTTAATTTTTACTGCAGCAGACCCCGACTATTGAATTTACCACTTCAAGTTGTGGGGTTGAAACCAGAATTGATTTTACTGCAAAAGACTCCACATTGGAATTTGACCCTCAGTATTTCAACCTCTTAAATTCTTCTTAAACTTGTGGGTATCCATGAGGACATTTGTCCATTGGATCTTAAGTCTAACGCCTTTACCACTCGGCCATCCTGTTGAGAGAACTGTTTAATTTTTACTGCAGCAGACCCCCACTATTGAATTTACCACTTTAAGGCGTGGGGTTGAAACCAGAATTGTTTTACTGCAAAATACACCACATCGGAATTTGACCCTCAGTACTTCAACCTCTTAAATTTTGTCCATTGGATTTCTGCTTAAACCACAAATTGAAAACCAATTATTGTATTACCAGGAGTGGGGTTTGAACCCACGAGGACATTTGTCCATTGGATCTTAAGTCCAACGCCTTAACCACTCGGCCATCCTGGTGGAAAAACTGGTTAATTTTTACTGCAGCAGACCCGCACTATTGAATTTACCACTTTAAGTTGTGGGGTTGAAACCAGAATTGTTTTTACTGCAAAATATTCCACATTGGAATTTGACCCTCAGTACTTCAACCTCTTAAATTTTGTCCTTTGGATTTCTGCTTAAACCACAAATTGAAAACCAATTATTGTATTACCAGGAGTGGGGCTTGAACCCACGAGGACATTTGTCCATTGGATCTTAAGTCCAACGCCTTAACCACTCGGCCATCCTGGTGGGAATCCTGCTAAATTTTTACTGCAGCAGACCCCCACTATTGAATTTACCACTTCAAGGCGTGGGGTTGAAACCAGAATTGATTTTACTGCAAAAGACTCCACATTGGAATTTGACCCTCAGTACTTCAACCTCTTACATTTTATCCATTGGATTTCTGCTTAAACCACAAATTGAAAACCAATGATTGTATTACCAGGAGTGGGGTTTGAACCCACGAGGACATTTGTCCAATGGATCTTAAATCCAACGCCTTAACCACTCGGCCATCCTAGTAGGAAACCTGCTAAATTTTTACTGCAACAGACTCCATATTGGAATTTGACCCTCTGCACTTTCAAACTGAAAACCAATTATTTTATTACCAGGAGAGGGGTTTAAACCCACATTGGGTCTTAAATCCAACAATGCAAGGACATTTTGTCCTTTGTGGGGTTGAAACCAGATTTTTTTACTGCAAAATACTCCACATTGGAATTTGACTCTCAGTATTTCAACCTCTTAAATTCTTCTTAAACTTGTGGGTATCCATGAGGACATTTGTCCATTGGATCTTAAGTCTAACGCCTTTACCACTCGGCCATCCTGGTGAGAGAACTGTTTAATTTTTACTGCAGCAGACCCCCACTATTGAATTTACCACTTTAAGGTGTGGGGTTGAAACCAGAATTGTTTTACTGGAAAATACACCACATTGGAATTTGACCCTCAGTACTTCAAACTCTTAAATTTTGTCCATTGGATTTCTGCTTAAAACACAAATTGAAAACCAATTATTGTATTACCAGGAGTGGGGTTTGAACCCACGAGGACATTCGTCCATTGGATCTTAAGTCCAACGCCTTAACCACTCGGCCATCCTGGTGAGAAACCTGCTAAATTTTTACTGCAACAGACTCCAGATTGGAATTTGACCCTCTGCACTTAAATTTCAAATTGAAAACCAATTATTTCATTACCAGGAGAGGGGTTTGAACCCACAAATAATTTTTCCCTTGGGTCTTAAATTCAACAATGCAAGGACATTTTGTCCATCGGATTTCTGCTTAAACTTCACATTTAAAAAAAATGGTTTTATTACCAGGAGTGGGGTTTGAACCCACGAAGACATTTGTCCATTGGATCTTAAGTCCAACGCCTTAACCACTCGGCCATCCTGGTGGGAAAACTAGTTAATCTTTACTGCAGCAGACCCCCACTATTGAATTTACCACTTCAAGTTGTGGGGTTGAAACCAGAATTGTTTTTACTGCAAAATATTCCACATTGGAATTTGACCCTCAGTACTTCAACCTCTTAAATTTTGTCCTTTGGATTTCTGCTTAAACCACAAATTGAAAACCAATTATTGTATTACCAGGAGTGGGGCTTGAACCCACGAGGACATTTGTCCATTGGATCTTAAGTCCAACGCCTTAACCACTCGGCCATCCTGGTGGGAAACCTGCTAAATTTTTACTGCAGCAGACCCCCACTATTGAATTTACCACTTCAAGGCGTGGGGTTGAAACCAGAATTGATTTTACTGCAAAAGACTCCACATTGGAATTTGACCCTCAGTACTTCAACCTCTTACATTTTATCCATTGGATTTCTGCTTAAACCACAAATTGAAAACCAATGATTGTATTACCAGGAGTGGGGTTTGAACCCACAAGGACATTTGTCCAATGGATCTTAAATCCAACGCCTTAACCACTCGGCCATCCTAGTGGGAAACCTGCTAAATTTTTACTGCAACAGACTCCATATTGGAATTTGACCCTCTGCACTTTCAAACTGAAAACCAATTATTTTATTACCAGGAGAGGGGTTTAAACCCACATTGGGTCTTAAATCCAACAATGCAAGGACATTTTGTCCTTTGTGGGGTTGAAACCAGATTTTTTTACTGCAAAATACTCCACATTGGAATTTGACTCTCAGTATTTCAACCTCTTAAATTCTTCTTAAACTTGTGGGTATCCATGAGGACATTTGTCCATTGGATCTTAAGTCTAACGCCTTTACCACTCGGCCATCCTGGTGAGAGAACTGTTTAATTTTTACTGCAGCAGACCCCCACTATTGAATTTACCACTTTAAGGTGTGGGGTTGAAACCAGAATTGTTTTACTGGAAAATACACCACATTGGAATTTGACCCTCAGTACTTCAAACTCTTAAATTTTGTCCATTGGATTTCTGCTTAAAACACAAATTGAAAACCAATTATTGTATTACCAGGAGTGGAGTTTGAACCCACGAGGACATTCGTCCATTGGATCTTAAGTCCAACGCCTTAACCACTCGGCCATCCTGGTGAGAAACCTGCTAAATTTTTACTGCAACAGACTCCAGATTGGAATTTGACCCTCTGCACTTAAATTTCAAATTGAAAACCAATTATTTCATTACCAGGAGAGGGGTTTGAACCCACAAATAATTTTTCCCTTGGGTCTTAAATTCAACAATGCAAGGACATTTTGTCCATCGGATTTCTGCTTAAACTTCACATTTAAAAAAACTGGTTTTATTACCAGGAGTGGGGTTTGAACCCACGAAGACATTTGTCCATTGGATCTTAAGTCCAACGCCTTAACCACTCGGCCATCCTGGTGGGAAAACTAGTTAATCTTTACTGCAGCAGACCCCCACTATTGAATTTACCACTTCAAGTTGTGGGGTTGAAACCAGAATTGATTTTACTGCAAAAGACTCCACATTGGAATTTGACCCTCAGTACTTCAACCTCTTAAATTTTATCCATTGGATTTCTGCTTAAACCACAAATTGAAAACCAATGATTGTATTACCAGGAGTGGGGTTTGAACCCACGAGGACATTTGTCCATTGGATCTTAAGTCCAACGCCTTAACCACTCGGCCATCCTGGTTGGAAACCCTGTTAAATTTTTACTGCAACAGACTCCATATTGGAATTTGACCCTCTGCACTTTCAAACTGAAAACCAATTATTTTATTACCAGGAGAGGAGTTTGAACCCACATTGGGTCTTAAATCCAACAATGCAAGGACATTTTGTCCTTTGTGGGGTTGAAACCAGATTTTTTTTTACTGCAAAATACTCCACATTGGAATTTGACCCTCAGTATTTCAACCTCTTAAATTCTTCTTAAACTTGTGGGTATCCATGAGGACATTTGTCCATTGGATCTTAAGTCTAACGCCTTTACCACTCGGCCATCCTGTTGAGAGAACTGTTTAATTTTTTCTGCAGCAGACCCCCACTATTGAATTTACCACTTTAAGGAGTAGGGTTTAAACCAGAATTGTTTTACTGCAAAATACACCACATTGGAATTTGACCCTCAGTACTTCAACCTCTTAAGTTTTGTCCATTGGTTTTCTGCTTAAACCACAAATTGAAAACCAATTATTGTATTACCAGGAGTGGGGTTTGAACCCACAATAACATTTGTCCATTGGATCTTAAGTCCAACGCCTTAACCACTCGGCCAACCTGGTGGGAAACCTGATACATTTTTACTGCAACAGACTCCAGATTGGAATTTGACCCTCTGCACTTAAATTTCAAATTGAAAACCAATTATTTTATTACCAGGAGAGGGGTTTGAACACACAAATAATTTTTTCCTTGGGTCTTAAATTCAACAATGCAAGGACATTTTATCCATCGGATTTCTGTTTAAACTTCACATTTAAAACAAGTGGTTTTATTACCAGGAGTGGGGTTTGAACCCACGAGGACATTTGTCCATTGGATCTTAAGTCCAACGCCTTAACCACTCGGCCATCCTGGTGGAAAAACTGATTAATTTTTACTGCAGCAGACCCGCACTATTGAATTTACCACTTTAAGGTGTGGGGTTGAAACCAGAATTGTTTTACTGCAAAATACACCTCATTGGAATTTGACCCTCAGTACTTCAAACTCTTAAATTTTGTCCATTGGTTTTCTGCTTAAACCACAAATTGAAAACCAATTATTGTATTACCAGGAGTGGGGTTTGAACCCACGAGGACATTTGTCCATTGGATCTTAAGTCCAACGCCTTAACCACTCGGCCATCCTGGTGGGAAACCTGCTAAATTTTTACTGCAACAGACTCCAGATTGGAATTTGACCCTCTGCACTTAAATTTCAAATTGAAAACCAATTATTTTATTACCAGGAGAGGGGTTTGAACCCACAAATAATTTTTTTCATTGGGTCTTAAATTCAACAATGCAAGGACATTTTATCCATCGGATTTCTGCTTAAACTTCACATTTAAAACAACTGGTTTTATTACCAGGAGTGGGGTTTGAACCCACGAGGACATTTGTCCATTGGATCTTAAGTCAAACGCCTTAACCACTCGGCCATCCTGGTGGGAAAACTAGTTAATTTTTACTGAACCCACGAGGACATTTGTCCATTGGATCTTAAGTCCAACGCCTTAACCACTCGGCCATCCTGGTGGGAAAACTAGTTAATTTTTACTGCAGCAGACCCCCACTATTGAATTTACCACTTCAAGTTGTGGGGTTGAAACCAGAATTGATTTTACTGCAAAAGACTCCACATTGGAATTTGACCCTCAGTATTTCAACCTCTTAAATTCTTCTTAAACTTGTGGGTATCCATGAGGACATTTGTCCATTGGATCTTAAGTCTAACGCCTTTACCACTCGGCCATCCTGTTGAGAGAACTGTTTAATTTTTACTGCAGCAGACCCCCACTATTGAATTTACCACTTTAAGGCGTGGGGTTGAAACCAGAATTGTTTTACTGCAAAATACACCACATCGGAATTTGACCCTCAGTACTTCAACCTCTTAAATTTTGTCCATTGGATTTCTGCTTAAACCACAAATTGAAAACCAATTATTGTATTACCAGGAGTGGGGTTTGAACCCACGAGGAAATTTGTCCATTGGATCTTAAGTCCAACGCCTTAACCACTCGGCCATCCTGGTGGAAAAACTGGTTAATTTTTACTGCAGCAGACCCGCACTATTGAATTTACCACTTTAAGGTGTGGGGTTGAAACCAGAATTGTTTTTACTGCAAAATATTCCACATTGGAATTTGACCCTCAGTACTTCAACCTCTTAAATTTTGTCCTTTGGATTTCTGCTTAAACCACAAATTGAAAACCAATTATTGTATTACCAGGAGTGGGGCTTGAACCCACGAGGACATTTGTCCATTGGATCTTAAGTCCAACGCCTTAACCACTCGGCCATCCTGGTGGGAAACCTGCTAAATTTTTACTGCAGCAGACCCCCACTATTGAATTTACCACTTCAAGGCGTGGGGTTGAAACCAGAATTGATTTTACTGCAAAAGACTCCACATTGGAATTTGACCCTCAGTACTTCAACCTCTTACATTTTATCCATTGGATTTCTGCTTAAACCACAAATTGAAAACCAATGATTGTATTACCAGGAGTGGGGTTTGAACCCACGAGGACATTTGTCCAATGGATCTTAAGTCCAACGCCTTAACCACTCGGCCATCCTAGTGGGAAACCTGCTAAATTTTTACTGCAACAGACTCCATATTGGAATTTGACCCTCTGCACTTTCAAACTGAAAACCAATTATTTTATTACCAGGAGAGGGGTTTAAACCCACATTGGGTCTTAAATCCAACAATGCAAGGACATTTTGTCCTTTGTGGGGTTGAAACCAGATTTTTTTACTGCAAAATACTCCACATTGGAATTTGACTCTCAGTATTTCAACCTCTTAAATTCTTCTTAAACTTGTGGGTATCCATGAGGACATTTGTCCATTGGATCTTAAGTCTAACGCCTTTACCACTCGGCCATCCTGGTGAGAGAACTGTTTAATTTTTACTGCAGCAGACCCCCACTATTGAATTTACCACTTTAAGGTGTGGGGTTGAAACCAGAATTGTTTTACTGGAAAATACACCACATTGGAATTTGACCCTCAGTACTTCAAACTCTTAAATTTTGTCCATTGGATTTCTGCTTAAAACACAAATTGAAAACCAATTATTGTATTACCAGGAGTGGGGTTTGAACCCACGAGGACATTCGTCCATTGGATCTTAAGTCCAACGCCTTAACCACTCGGCCATCCTGGTGAGAAACCTGCTAAATTTTTACTGCAACAGACTCCAGATTGGAATTTGACCCTCTGCACTTAAATTTCAAATTGAAAACCAATTATTTCATTACCAGGAGAGGGGTTTGAACCCACAAATAATTTTTCCCTTGGGTCTTAAATTCAACAATGCAAGGACATTTTGTCCATCGGATTTCTGCTTAAACTTCACATTTAAAAAAACTGGTTTTATTACCAGGAGTGGGGTTTGAACCCACGAAGACATTTGTCCATTGGATCTTAAGTCCAACGCCTTAACCACTCGGCCATCCTGGTGGGAAAACTAGTTAATCTTTACTGCAGCAGACCCCCACTATTGAATTTACCACTTCAAGTTGTGGGGTTGAAACCAGAATTGATTTTACTGCAAAAGACTCCACATTGGAATTTGACCCTCAGTACTTCAACCTCTTAAATTTTATCCATTGGATTTCTGCTTAAACCACAAATTGAAAACCAATGATTGTATTACCAGGAGTGGGGTTTGAACCCACGAGGACATTTGTCCATTGGATCTTAAGTCCAACGCCTTAACCGCTCGGCCATCCTGGTGAGAAACCTGCTAAAATATTACTGCAACAGACTCCAGATTGGAATTTGACCCTCTGCACTTAAATTTCAAATTGAAAACCAATTATTTTATTACTAGGAGAGGGGTTTGAACCCACAAATAATTTTTTCCTTGGGTCTTAAATTCAACAATGCAAGGACATTTTGTCCACCGGATTTCTGCTTAAACTTCACATTTAAAACAACTGGTTTTATTACCAGGAGTGGGGTTTGAACCCACGAGGACATCTGTCCATTGGATCTTAAATCCAACGCCTTAACCACTCGGCCATCCTGGTGGGAAAACTGGTTAATTTTTACTGCAGCAGACCCCCACTATTGAATTTACCACTTCAAGATGTGGGGTTGAAACCAGAATTGTTTTTACTGCAAAAGACTCCAGATTGGAATTTGACCCTCAGTACTTCAACCTCTTAAATTGTATCCATTGGATTTCTGCTTAAACCACAAATTGAAAACCAATGATTGTATTACCAGGAGTGGGGTTTGAACCCACGAGGACATTTGTCCATTGGATCTTAAGTCCAACGCCTTAACCACTCGGCCATCCTGGTTGGAAACCTGTTAAATTTTTACTGCAACAGACTCCATATTGGAATTTGACCCTCTGCACTTTCAAACTGAAAACCAATTATTTTATTACCAGGAGAGGAGTTTGAACCCACATTGGGTCTTAAATCCAACAATGCAAGGACATTTTGTCCTTTGTGGGGTTGAAACCAGATTTTTTTTTTACTGCAAAATACTCCACATTGGAATTTGACCCTCAGTATTTCAACCTCTTAAATTCTTCTTAAACTTGTGGGTATCCATGAGGACATTTGTCCATTGGATCTTAAGTCTAACGCCTTTACCACTCGGCCATCCTGTTGAGAGAACTGTTTAATTTTTACTGCAGCAGACCCCCACTATTGAATTTACCACTTTAAGGAGTAGGGTTGAAACCAGAATTGTTTTACTGCAAAATACACCACACTGGAATTTGACCCTCAGTACTTCAACCTCTTAAATTTTGTCCATTGGTTTTCTGCTTAAACCACAAATTGAAAACCAATTATTGTATTACCGGGAGTGGGGTTTGAACCCACGAGAACATTTGTCCATTGGATCTTAAGTCCAACGCCTTAACCACTCGGCCATCCTGGTGGGAAACCTGATAGATTTTTACTGCAACAGACTCCAGATTGGAATTTGACCCTCTGCACTTAAATTTCAAATTGAAAACCAATTATTTTATTACCAGGAGAGGGGTTTGAACACACAAATAATTTTTTCCTTGGGTCTTAAATTCAACAATGCAAGGACATTTTATCCATCGGATTTCTGTTTAAACTTCACATTTAAAACAAGTGGTTTTATTACCAGGAGTGGGGTTTGAACCCACGAGGACATTTGTCCATTGGATCTTAAGTCCAACGCCTTAACCACTCGGCCATCCTGGTGGAAAAACTGATTAATTTTTACTGCAGCAGACCCGCACTATTGAATTTACCACTTTAAGGTGTGGGGTTGAAACCAGAATTGTTTTACTGCAAAATACACCTCATTGGAATTTGACCCTCAGTACTTCAAACTCTTAAATTTTGTCCATTGGTTTTCTGCTTAAACCACAAATTGAAAACCTATTATTGTATTACCAGGAGTGGGGTTTGAACCCACGAGGACATTTGTCCATTGGATCTTAAGTCCAACGCCTTAACCACTCGGCCATCCTGGTGGGAAACCTGCTACATTTTTACTGCAACAGACTCCAGATTGGAATTTGACCCTCTGCACTTAAATTTCAAATTGAAAACCAATTATTTTATTACCAGGAGAGGGGTTTGAACCCACAAATAATTTTTTTCATTGGGTCTTAAATTCAACAATGCAAGGACATTTTATCCATCGGATTTCTGCTTAAACTTCACATTTAAAACAACTGGTTTTATTACCAGGAGTGGGGTTTGAACCCACGAGGACATTTGTCCATTGGATCTTAAGTCAAACGCCTTAACCACTCGGCCATCCTGGTGGGAAAACTAGTTAATTTTTACTGAACCCACGAGGACATTTGTCCATTGGATCTTAAGTCCAACGCCTTAACCACTCGGCCATCCTGGTGGGAAAACTAGTTAATTTTTACTGCAGCAGACCCCCACTATTGAATTTACCACTTCAAGTTGTGGGGTTGAAACCAGAATTGATTTTACTGCAAAAGACTCCACATTGGAATTTGACCCTCAGTATTTCAACCTCTTAAATTCTTCTTAAACTTGTGGGTATCCATGAGGACATTTGTCCATTGGATCTTAAGTCTAACGCCTTTACCACTCGGCCATCCTGTTGAGAGAACTGTTTAATTTTTACTGCAGCAGACCCCCACTATTGAATTTACCACTTTAAGGCGTGGGGTTGAAACCAGAATTGTTTTACTGCAAAATACACCACATCGGAATTTGACCCTCAGTACTTCAACCTCTTAAATTTTGTCCATTGGATTTCTGCTTAAACCACAAATTGAAAACCAATTATTGTATTACCAGGAGTGGGGTTTGAACCCACGAGGACATTTGTCCATTGGATCTTAAGTCCAACGCCTTAACCACTCGGCCATCCTGGTGGAAAAACTAGTTTATTTTTACTGCAGCAGACCCGCACTATTGAATTTACCACTTTAAGGTGTGGGGTTGAAACCAGAATTGTTTTTACTGCAAAATATTCCACATTGGAATTTGACCCTCAGTACTTCAACCTCTTAAATTTTGTCCTTTGGATTTCTGCTTAAACTACAAATTGAAAACCAATTATTGTATTACCAGGAGTGGGGTTTGAACCCACGAGGACATTTGTCCATTGGATCTTAAGTCCAACGCCTTAACCACTCGGCCATCCTGGTGGGAAACCTGCTAAATTTTTACTGCAGCAGACCCCCACTATTGAATTTACCACTTCAAGGCGTGGGGTTGAAACCAGAATTGATTTTACTGCAAAAGACTCCACATTGGAATTTGACCCTCAGTACTTCAACCTCTTACATTTTATCCATTGGATTTCTGCTTAAACCACAAATTGAAAACCAATGATTGTATTACCAGGAGTGGGGTTTGAACCCACGAGGACATTTGTCCAATGGATCTTAAGTCCAACACCTTAACCACTCGGCCATCCTGGTTAGAAACCTGCTAAATTTTTACTGCAACAGACTCCATATTGGAATTTGACCCTCTGCACTTTCAAACTGAAAACCAATTATTTTATTACCAGGAGAGGGGTTTAAACCCACATTGGGTCTTAAATCCAACAATGCAAGGACATTTTGTCCTTTGTGGGGTTGAAACCAGATTTTTTTACTGCAAAATACTCCACATTGGAATTTGACCCTCAGTATTTCAACCTCTTAAATTCTTCTTAAACTTGTGGGTATCCATGAGGACATTTGTCCATTGGATCTTAAGTCTAACGCCTTTACCACTCGGCCATCCTGTTGAGAGAACTGTTTAATTTTTACTGCAGCAGACCCCCACTATTGAATTTACCACTTTAAGGAGTAGGGTTGAAACCAGAATTGTTTTACTGCAAAATACACCACATTGGAATTTGACCCTCAGTACTTCAACCTCTTAAATTTTGTCCATTGGTTTTCTGCTTAAACCACAAATTGAAAACCAATTATTGTATTACCAGGAGTGGGGTTTGAACCCACGAGGACATGTGTCCATTGGATCTTAAATCCAACGCCTTAACCACTCGGCCATCCTGGTGGAAAAACTGGTTAATTTTTACTGCAGCAGACCCGCACTATTGAATTTACCACTTTAAGGTGTGGGGTTGAAACCAGAATTGTTTTACTGCAAAAGACTCCACATTGGAATTTGACCCTCAGTACTTCAACCTCTTAAATTTTATCCATTGGATTTCTGCTTAAACCACAAATTGAAAACCTATTATTGTATTACCAGGAGTGGGGTTTGAACCCACGAGGACATTTGTCCATTGGATCTTAAGCCCAACGCCTTAACCACTCGGCCATCCTGGTGGGGAACCTGCTAAATTTTTACTGCAACAGACTCGATATTCGAATTTGACCCTCTGCACTTTCAAACTGAAAACAAATTATTTTATTACCAGGAGAGGGGTTTGAACCCAATTTGGGTCTTAAATCCAACAATGCAAGGACATTTTGTCCTTTGTGGGGTTGAAACCAGATTTTTTTACTGCAAAATACTCCACATTGGAATTTGACTCAGTATTTCAACCTCTTAAATTCTTCTTAAACTTGTGGGTACCCATGAGGACATTTGTCCATTGGATCTTAAGTCTAATGCCTTTACCACTCGGCCATCCTGGTGACAGAACTGTTCAATTCTAACTGCAACAGACCCCCCTATTGAATTTACCACTTTAAGGTGTGGGGTTGAAACCAGAATTGTTTTTACTGCAAAATACTCCACATTGGAATTTGACCCTCTGTACTTCAATCCCTTAAATTCTTCTTAAACTTCAAATTGAAAACCAATTATTTTATTACCAGGCTGGGGTTTAACCCACAAGGACATTTTTCCATTTTATCATAAGTCCAATGCCGCAAACACGCTTTGTCCATTGAATTTCTGCTTAAACTATAAATTGAAAACCAATTATTTTATTACCAGGAGTGGGATTTGAACCCACAAGAACTTTTTTGGCAAATGTCATATGGAAATTTTGTCCATTAGATTTCTGCTTAAACTTCCAATTGAAAACCCATTATTTTATTACCAGGAGTGGGGTTTGAACCTACACAGACATATGTCCATTGGATCTAAGTCCAACACCTTAACCACTCGGACACCCTGATAGAAAACCTTCCTAATTTTTACTACACCAGACCCTCACTATTGAATTTGCCACTTTAAGGTGTGGGGTTGAAACCAGAATTGTTTTTAGTGCAACATACTCCACATTGGTGTAGCCAAGTGGGATGAGTATCACAAAATATGATACTACACATAAATTGGTCATGGTTCCTTTAAGAGATTGTGTTGCGACGCTCATTATGGCATTGCCTCGTGTATTGTGCATGCGCCAGTTTTCAGTGAAGAGAGAGCAGCGAGAGCCAGTGAGAGCTACTGGTTTTGTTCATATACACCCTAGTAAGGCTTTGCGAGGTAAATATACAGTTTGATTCCCACGAACAAAGTGTTTAAATGTTATATTTACGTATTACATAAATGTCTATTCATTGGGAAATGTTTATAGATCGACTTTTAAGGACGTCTGTTTGTGTATGTGCAAGCTGGATCGGGTTTGATCACGCGTGGGACACGTGCAAGCAAAGACCCGGTATGTCTTGTAATAAATGTTAATTAAATTATTTTCCCCTTTTCGAAGCCCAGTGTTTGTGAACAAAATTGTATGTGCATGTTAGAAACCAGTGGGTTCTTTTAGCATTAATCTGGTTAAGAGCTATGGAAACGAATTGAATGGTGTTTGAACAGTGTACTATTTTTCCTTTCTTTAAAACTCTATGCAGATACTGCGAAGTTTGTTGACTAATGTACTGTTATCCATTTGACTATCAGCCTACCGTATTTAATTACTGTGTTTATTTTTTTTTCCAATGTCTTTCATTTAATTTGATTTCATTCAGTTGGTGTCATAATAATTTTTTATACCAAACAAGTGCCACAAAGAAGTGTGAAAGACTTTGTCATTTCATATTATTATTTTTGTTTCTAAATATTTGCTCCTTTCGACCGCTGTCCTTTATAGAGACAGCAGCCAGAATAAAGCCCAAAAAGTAATTTTTGTTTCCTGTGCAGGTTTATTCAACCACTGGTTACATAATTTGGTACCAGGAGTGGGGTATCTGGCTGTTGGGAGCTTATAGTTTTTTTATTTTTTATTATTCGGTTTGAAATATAGTAGAGGTTGGGATAGGTGTCTGTGGAGCACGGAGTGGAGGCTATCGTCCGGGGTCCAGGCAAAAGTCCAGGGAACAGAAGTTGGTTGGAGGTGGGCTGGTGGTGACGATACTGCGGGAAGAGAGAGGAAGAGTGCTTTATTTCTACCGGAATCCACAGAGTGTGCTGTGTGCGGAGACACCTATGAAGAGACTGTCGAAAGGAGAAACAAAAGTATCATCAAAAGAATTGAAAACATATCCTTTTGCTTTTAAAATAGTGACAAACTGATTAAGAGACTTTTTAAGAGATTATTTTGCTCTGTCAACTGTTTTCTTGTTGGGTGAAGCTGAGTTAATTTGTAAATTAAAAAAAAGAAGTAACATTCAGATGATGATGCTGCAGTGTCACATGAGCATGATGATGCTCAGAGTGCAGGAAGTAGTATGCATGACATGCATTTCATGTCATTTCATGTTATTATTTTTGTTTCTAAATATTTGCTCCTTTTGACCGCTGTCCTTTATAGAGGCAGCAGCCAGAATAAAGCCTGTGCAGTTTTGTTAAAAAAAAAAAATCATAATTTATTCGTATTAGTGTTAATGTATTATTACATCTGGACATTTCCTATTCCCTACAACTGTAATATATTTCTGTCGAGTTAAACCGAACTTTTATTTTGACGGGTTGCCGTGATGCCCTTTGGAGTTTCTGTGTGTTTGTCATGATCGTCATGATGACAGTTTCACAAATGAAGCGGTTAAATGATCACGAAGTGACTTTCAGAGTGGATCTAGTGCCTGGATAGGAAGTTCAATCATGTCTGTCTTCATATAGGCAAAAAAACAGCACAGGCGTCACACGTGTGTCTTCAGTGTATGTGTGTGTGGTAAATAAAACTGCGCGTCGGCTGCACCAGCACCGTTGAAAAACATTCATATTGAACGACTCTGGGCTGCACTATTCATTCACACGGAACATACGAACAGGATTTGTATTTAAATAGTATTTGTGGTTTAATATTCACACTAGTCTATATCACAATTTTTATTTCAAGTGTACTGAACCGCTTTCTATTTTTTATCACGATTTTTATTCTATTTCGATAAATGGGGGTGGGGGGTCCCCCTAAAACAGTGGTAGGGGAAACACTGCAAGGAGTGGGGTTTGAACCCATAAGAACATTTTTTCATTGGCTCTTAAGCCCAATGCCTTCACCACTCAGCCATCCTAGTGGGAAACCTGCTTGATTTTTACTGCAGCCGACCCTCACTAATGAATTTACCACTTTATGGTGTCATTTCAAAGGCTTAATTTGTCCTTGCAAATCCAACTGAAAAACTCATTACTCATACTCATTAATCTGCTATGTCATGTTTATGACATATGACAATTTATATTGTCTTGGTAATGTCAAGTTGTCATGACCAAGACACTAACAGGTTATGATGAATTAGTTTTTGTCTAGGTGTCATCAAGACATCTCAAATAATGTCATATTTGCATTAAAAATGTCATAACTGAGCTAATAGGCAGTTGTCATAAACATGCACGAAACTTCATATTTGATTATAAAGTTGTCATGTCAGTCTTATGCACATCCTTCAAGGAAAGTGTTACCACATATTTTTTTAAAGATGGTACTTCTCCCCCCATGCTCCCCCACATACAGTAGACCTATGTGTAGTAACAGTGTAGTAACAGACAGAATAGAGTGTCTTACCTTCACTACATCTACATATTTAATATCATCCTTTTTGCAGTTTAATACTTGCACACATCCATATCACGATTTTTATTCTATTTCGATCTATCTGTTCTCAACCCACATCCTGCCCACATGAAATACTAGCCCTGTTACCTACCAGGAAGCTGCAAATATAAATTGAGTGTGAAAGATACAGTTTTGGAGACTTTTGGAGTCTTTTTAGGACACCTCTGCAAGGCCAATCTTCCTTGTACAGACCAAGTTCTTATTTTACATGGGAAGAAACTGAAATGACTGGCAGGGAAGGATGTACAGATAAATACATCAGGTGATAGAGTTTAGGTCGAAAGTAAACATTTTCAGACAGGAGAGAGAGCCATTAAATGTAATGCCCTGGGGTGTGACTGTGATATCCTATTTCTGACATTTGAATATAGCACAAAAGGCTACAATTTTTAGTGTAAATCTCAGAGACTGAGAAGTGAAGAGAAACATAATAATTTCATGAAGTGCACCTTCTTTCTAACATCCCGTTGTTCCTGATTTAATGATGGCAATAAGCCAGCAAATGTATTTAAAGGCTGCTTAGGTAAGCTTATACTGACCAGCAGTTGGGCTCCTGATGATTGACGTTTTATAATTGTGGATAACGCTCAAGTCACCATTAAAAGCCAGTGCAGTTTTAGACTGTGTCAGCAGTGATATAGATAATTCCCCTGGCCCAAGAAGTTCTTGAGAATCCTCAAGTTACATTCATTAGAAATGCTGAGTAGGAGAGAGCAAAGGATTTCACTGGGTTTAATTTTCCCACGTCCGGATCATGTACCTCCCCAGAGAACTGACTCGTACATGGCCCTGAACACGCTTCACAACCCTGTCTTTCAATATAATGTTCTGCATAATCGATATTACTGCTCTCAATGTCGATGCTGAGATTCTCAAGGACATGATAATTATTTAAATACCACAGTTTTATTGATTGATACATGTGGGCACCTGCAGAAATGGACAGCTTCCTGCTTATTTGATTGGGATAGTTTACCACTGAGATTTGGGCTTTCGGAAATGCATGGACATGTTGCCTTTCCTTTATTTCTTTAAACACTGCTTGCACTTAATGTTATTGTTGTTTAGCATTTTCTAATTCCTTAATTATATTTACTTCATATATATATATATATATATATATATATATATTCAGAAATTTTACATAAAAACTTTTTATGTAATGTGCATATTTCTATTTTCATTACTTAGTGATTTACTTTTGAAACTGCTGATATACTGGGATATTCAGGCACAGCCATCTCTTAGTTTTACAGAGAATAGTCTTAAAAAGATAAAATATCTAGCGAGGGGCAGTTCTGTGGGCGAAAATGCCTTATTGATGACGGGGGTCAGTAGAGAATGGCCAGACTTGAATGGCAAGAGCTTGTGAGAATGGCAAGAGCTTGTGAGAGGACTGCATGGGACAAGGTAAACACAGATCTATGCTTTGCATTGGAAAGATTAACTGGAACAGTTGAAAAGAAGCTGGATAAATTTGGGGACATCTTTGACGCATTTGGAAGGGAGAGGTTTGTTGTGGAAAAAAAGGAAGGAAAAAGTACAAACTACTCCTGGAATGTCTAGACGGCAGCAGAAAATTGAAGGGTTAGTTAGAGAAAGTAGATAGCTGAGGAAGCGATGGAAAAGAACAGAACAAAGTCGGAAGGAGGGACTCAATCTCTTACAAAGGGCCATAAAAGACAAACTGGCAACATAACGCAGAGTTCGCCTACTACGGAAACGCTACAAAAAGAAGGAAGGGCTAATTTCTATAAAGACCCATTCAAATTCGTAAAGAAGTTATTCCCCAGTGAGAAGAATAGAATTTTAAAAGCTTCTAGGGTTGTTCTAGAGAGATATTTGGAGGAAATGCATACAGTTGCAAAAATGCATGAGCCTATGTCAATTCCATCAGACATCCCACCTATCAATCCTCCAGAATACCAAATGGAAGTCTGCACCTGTGGAAAGAGGTAGAGCAGGCTGTGAGAAGGGTAAAGGCTTCATCATCTCCAGGGCCTAATGGAGTTCTGTACAGAGTGTACAAGAGTGGATTCTCTTGTAATTCTGTGGAAATTGATAAAAGTGGACTGCACTAATCGGTTATTGGGTAAGTTAAACAATAATGTTGAATGGGCGCGGATGCAATTTAAGCCCTCTAAATCAAGGGGAATCTCAATAGTTAAAAGACAGGTGGTAGATAAAACATTCTTCATTAATGGTGAGGCAATAACAACAGTTTCTGAGAAGCCAGTGAGTCTTGGGAGATGGCAAGATGGGGATCTAAAGGACACAGTTCGAGTGGGAGAAGTTAGACGACAAGCAGTGGAAGGTTTGAAGTGCATAAACAGCTGTGCTCTACTAGGCAAACTAAAACTCTGTTGCTTTCAGTTTGGTCTACTGCCGAGGTTGCTGTGGCCACAGAGTGTGTACGAGGTTTCTTTGACAGCAGTGGATAAGCTGGAAGCGTTAATAAGTTCATACATCAGGAAACTGTAGGGAGTTCACGCTGCCTCAGCCGAGTGGGACTTTACAGTAAAGGAATATTGCAGCTCCCAGTCCCTGCTTTAACCGAGGAGTTTAAGTGCACCAAGGTCAGACTGGAAATTACCTTAGTATAGTCACTCGAGAAATGTGTAAGGGAGACAACACCTGTGTTAAAAACTGGTAGAAAGTGGTCGGTAAAGAAATCTGTGGTAGAGGGAACTGGCTGTGGTTGAGACAGAAATATTCTGGCTGGCTGTGTACAGGCCGCCATGCTACGGTTATATTAGAATTCTTGAAAAACTCGAAGAGTCTTTTGGTTTATTTGTATAGTTTAATTACAGTTATTATGTTCCTGTCTATATTGCGTGAATGAGGGTTGATGTTTGGGCAGATATTGCGTTTTGTGGTAGGTAGTATGCCATATGGTATAGTTGCCACTGAACCTACTTTAATGAAGATTGTGGGGCTTGACAGCCTTAGGCAAACGAGTTGGTGCATATGGTCAGGTTGCAGAGAGATTGTGAGATTGTGGTTAGGTCACATGGAAACTGTGAGGAAGGAGCAAACTCAGCAGCAAGAGGGATGTAAAGGTCAGTAAGCTGGGCTGAGTTGAGTGAGGGACAGAGGGGGGTGACTGGCTCTGGGACGCCAGAGTTACTGTCAAGCCCTCTTGAGGTGTCGTGGGCTAGTCGACAAAACGCTGAGGATGGAAGGTGCCAGCTTGAAGATCCTAGAGATGTCCCCCACTCAATCCAGATGGTTGTCGTGCTGGTCCACTGGGGAGCCCACACTGTAGTTGCAGCAGCCATTGTGTGTGCTGACGCGCAAAGTACACTTCAGCCGTTAATGCAGGGCAGAAGGAGATTCACATCACCATATGGAAAGAAGCGCAAATGGATGGAGAAGCATAGGTTACTGTAAAACTACGTCTTAGTTTGTGCTTATCTTGGCCAAAGCTGAGTACAAATCAGCATGAATTTTTAACATCTACTCTCGTGTAATGGAACTCATAGTGCATCTAGGTTAGGAGTATTTGAACCATTGTTTGTTCGCTCCCCTGAGCTCCTTGGCTACTGTGACTGTTGTTAGGCCTCCTCTCTGTAGAGAGCGTTATCTTACTGAGGCCTCCGCTCCCCAGAGCTCTACCAGGATAGCAATTGTGAGTTGTAGGCTCTCTGTGAACCTGCTTGCATGATGTCTTGAGCACGGGGCATAGTTAGGTCTCCTCTCAATTTAGAGTCGTCATACTAAGACTTTGGCTCCTAGAGCTTGGCTATGTGGTAGGGCAGTGTTCTAGGTTAATAATTAAAATTTGGTGAGAGTCCTCTGACATTTCACGAGTACCATGAAATAGCAGTAGCATTAGGGAACGCTCACAATTTAGTTTTGGGAGAGCATAACTATTCCCTCCCATATGAACAGAGAAGCAGCGACGACAGAAAGCAAATGCCATGTTATACACGACAAGGAGGAGCTGGGGATAAGGTGGCTTGCAGAGAGCAAGCAGCAAGCAGTTAGAAGTGAACTTAATCAGCTTAAATAGGGTGCCCTGATTTGAGTGTGGTCATTAGCAGCGAGGGGAAATGATCAGCAGATGCGCTAATGCAGCTTAGCTGAGCAGAACGCTGATGAGGCCGTGTTGACGGCCGTTAGCGTTAGCAGCATCTAGACTACCTGGCCTGCCAGAACTAACGCTGACGCTCAATCTATAGTCATTCTGTTGAGGCCTCCATTCTTGAGAAGCTCCGGTCTATTATCGCATTGCTGATGACCTCAGGGATGAAGACTCCTTTGAGTCCTTCGACTTAGCTCAGCCAATAGGGCACTCATCCCTTCGTGGCATGGGTATTCCGTTCCCTATATCACCCTTTAGGGGGTCGCAGCACAAGTTCCCTTTTGAAAGGGAATGTCTCAGGTTATGCATGAAACCATGGTTCCATGAGAAGGAGAACGAGATGTTGTGTCCCTTTGCCATACTTCTGGTATTCCTGTACACGTCTCCTTCAGACAAGAAGTGGATGACATATTTCACAGGTTCCCTTTTACACTCACGGTTGCACCAGTGGTGACGTCATTGGCTGCCGCCAATGTTAAGTTCATTGGCATATTTAAACTCATGCTTCAGAGACTGGTCATGGGCATTCCCCATAGCGCCCTCTAGGGGACACAGCTTTCTCCTTCTCAGAGAACCATGGTTATGTGTGTAACCTGAGACATTTTATTTTTTAAATATTTCTTGCATTAAATATTTCAGTTGCAAAAAAAAAAATGTTTTGATCTTTAGTTTAGTTTTGTTTTTAGTTTTAGAGTGCAAGAATAACCCTGGCTGCACTTTAGATTTCTTGCTGTTCTAGTTTTGGAAAAAAATTAGCTTGTCAGGCAAAGTAAAGCCTACACACAAACACAATATGAAAGACAGTTAATCTCTGACTTAGCGTGTACAAGTTTCCATAAGCTGGTGCGTTCCCAAGACTCACGTTTGTGGGGGAGAAATTGTACAAGCTGTAACTCTGTAAGGATTGGCGTGCCCATGTAAATCCATTTTTATCACTGAGGCTCTCACTCTCCCTGTTCAACACCAGTAGCTCATGAAATTCAAAATGGAGTAAGTCACAAATGAGGTTTTGTATTTGCACTGAGAGTACATAGCATTACAGTCTTATACACAACAAGAATACAGACATTTTGTGTGCAAATTCAATTTTAAAATTGTAAAACCTTTCAATTAATTAATAAAAAAATAAAATAATAATTTTTTTTTATATATTTCATTCATTAATTTATTTTTGTTTTATTTTATTTTCAATTCACTAATAATGTTAGGCAAGGCTTTTACTTTTTGTTTTAGAAAAGTGGTTGTTTCATTTCAAAATGTCCATTTTCCACCCTGTTCATGACCTTTAAAATTACAGAGGCTATTTTTACTGCTGTAAGTCCTTAAGACTTATGAATGACCTTATTTGTGGTAGGCTCCTAATAGATGACGAATACTAGTCATCTCAGAGGGGCCTAGGGGGAGCCCAGCTCGCAAAATACTCTCTTAGGGGCCCTCAGCTTTCATTGAATGTACTTGACAATGAATGCATGATTGTTCTGGTGAAATATTCATCAAGAAACCCATAAGCTGTGCAGTTAACTAAGGGGTTTCAACTGTTTTATTTGTTTATGACAAAAAGCAAATGTTTTTTATTATTGATTCCATTTTATATTTACCCTATGTGGAATAAAAATGTAGGCCAAATACAAAGATTTAGGGAGAAGTATTTGGCTGGTCATGTGGTGTCATGGTTGCTGTCCTTATAAAAAAATAACTTGGTCTAGATCACTAGTGCTATATATTATGGTGGATATTTTTATTATTAATATTTTTTTAATGCAGGTTTGGAAGTCTGTGGAAAATCTATTAAATGCTCTGTGAGCTGGACAAATCCTCCCACTAAAGTACATGAGAAGATTTATTTGTTAGATAAATTGCTGCATTTAGTGTGGTGACATTTAATAAATACCTGAAAAAATAATAAAACAATAATAAGAAATGTCCCTGGCTTTGGAGCAATAATGTAATGCTTTTGAATTATCTTAATAAAATACTGATTTATTGTATGTGGTTCGAATTCAATGAATTTATTGCAGAATATCAATTTATATCATAATTTTTAATTGATCAACTTACTGTAACTGTTTTTTATCACAATAATGAAATCATCTTTCAAACAATAACAAATACTGAATTGTTTGTCACCATAAGACTTATTTTTAAGGTTTAATTTTGAGTTAAGTTTAATATCATTGCACTGCTTGCAATTGTACTACAGCTGTTTGCAAACATATCTAGACCTCTAGCTCACAATGCAAAAATGCTGATTTTGCGACTCAGCACTACCTCATTATGAAAGGTTACTTTTGCCAGTCTATTTTGTAACCTTTCTCCTTGTAGCAGCCATAAATCATATTCTCATCCCAGTGCTGGTAATGTCCAGTCATGATTAAAGAAAAAGCTGCCCATAATGGCAATGTACCGCCACTCAAAGAGAGAAAGGCCTCCGACGACCAGGGCCGTGCCAGTCTTGTGGATAATGATAATATGAGATGAAATAATGACTTTTCCCACCTTGTCCGTCCCTGGCAGGTAATTTTCTGGAGATTAACTCCAACCTAGAGCACAATTACTGGGACAGTGGAGACAAAGTCCACACAGTAAAAAATTAATTAATAGGAGGATGAGGCATCATTAAGAACATGTTGAATTGAGACCTGGGGTCGATGAGAGGAAGGTACTTTTGGTTTAAAAGCTTCCTAGAGGTTGTCTATATCAAGTGATTAAGTTTCATTAGTGTTTTGATATACATTTTTGCCATTTGCAATGTTAGAGAAAGCAGAAGAAAATTATAGGCAATGCTGAGCCAACATGTTAATAACAGGGTCTTTTTGTTTAAAAATATTTTGAACACCAAGGAGCTATGAGGTTAACAGTATCCATTTGCCTGGCTCTGTTTTGAAATAGGGATCAAAGTCCATTTCATGTTTCAGGCTGTGTTGCCAAATATTTTCAAATGAAAGTAGCTAACGCCTTCCTTAAAAGTCGCTAAATGTCGCTAGATGACGTCATATGTTAATTAGCATATTCGTGACGTCATTGCGTCGTACTTGCGTTCCGCTTGCCTAATGTGTTTTCTCTATAAATTAATGCTCAGCTCACATGTTGTATTTAATATATTATAATATAATATAGACGAATGTAAAATAAAGCTGTTCTCATTTCCTATATATTTTTGTCACACAAAACGAGTGATATATAGTGAATGAGAAAAAAAGTAATACAGCAAGCACAAGAAAAGAGAGGAAACTAAATCGTTTAAATAAAAAACATTATTTAAAGAAAGCAGGTCCATGGGAAAACACTGCTCATTCACCTCTGTCAGTGGTGTTCAACAGATGAGCTGATCCTCTCAGCCATTCACTAAACAGGGTAGAGGTAGAGTGAATGACGGCAGGGAGAAAGCAAAAAGTCGGGGTTGTTTTGCAGTTTGTACGCGGATGATAACATCTCCTGCTCTGTCTGTCTACAGCTAGGAGGGGCTGCTGTGCTAGGACTGGGCCACCTGTGAGTGATTTGGGACAGGGTGGGACCCACGGCAGCACTCGCTGCTCGTTGAGATGAGGAAACACGATATATGATTTCACGTCAGAGAGTCTCCAAAAGTCTCTAATAACACCAGAAAAAGTCGCTAGATTTGTCGCTAGTCGCTTTTTTGAAAATTTGACGCTAGGGGCGTCTGAATACTCGCTAAATATAGCGACAAAATCGCTAAGTTGGCAACACTGGTTTTAGGGCATGCAGTTATAGTGATCAAAACTAATTAAATGGTTAATGAAAGGCGCTCGCACCCTCATGGCATCATAGTCCGCCAGAAAGGGCGTGGCTAGAGTGTCCAATGAGAGGTGCTAGTGTAACGGAGGCCAGCTAGTAGTTGCTGTGCGAGTAAACCTCACTCCCCGATCTCAATAGGCGCTCTAGCGACAGACGCTAGAGGCTGCAGTCTTTAGCCTCCTTGTTAGCGCGCCTGACTCTCATGCCGGAGACCCGGGTTCGAGGCCCGCTCGGAGCGGGGCAAGTAGGACCCGGGTGTGAGGGGTGACATCCCAGACAGCAAACAGTCATTGAAACAATGGTAAATCAATGTTAAATTATCAACATTAAATCATTGAATCAACATTGAACTCTGATGTTGATTCTACATCATTTTGCACCCTGTTTTAATATTGAAACAACGTTGAAATCCTGTCCATAGATCAACAGAATTTCAATGGTATTTCAATCATAAGGAATATTGAAACAATGTTGAAATTTCAACTGAACTATGGATCAACGTGATTTCAATGAAATGTCAATCATTTTTAAATGTTAATTTTATGTTAATGTAATGCCATTTTTAAATACCCTTATCTACAGCCAGGATGTTAAAAAGTAATCGAACATTTGAAATCTCGTATAAAACACTGAACAAACCACACAAACAAATTCATTTTTATTAGCCTTTTTATTTAATTAATCTTATTTACATGTCCTCTGACGTCTGAATATTTTGCCGTCCAGTCCCTTCTGCCCGGTCTGGATTGGGTGACGGCGCCTGTCCCCATCCGATGAGTAAGAGCACCTAAAACAGAAAATAAAATCACAACGCAAAAATTAGTCTTAAGTTAAACATGAGATTATATTTATTTGCATTAGTAGGCTACATTCGCCCTCGTCACCCTTGACGCGAGGCCTGGTTGTTAGGCAACAGTGCGAGCAAAAATTGATATCGCATAAGCATTAGTACATTCATATTTGGGATTTGCACAACGAGGTGGTCCAATCGGCATTCAGTTACAACTCGAGACCGTTCTGCATTGAAAAAGTAAGTCATGTCTTCTGTGTAATTCTGGCCCGCCGCGGTCACTTCTGGGGGTATACAGCGCTAGGTGGAGCACTAATATTAGGGTGCCAGCTAGTTGGTTCCGCGCCGCGTTCTCCGGTGGTCCGGGTGGCACCGTTATTTCTTCTGACCGCCGGAGAACGTGGCGCGGAACCAACTGCACTGCTGCGGTGCTGTCTGTTAATAGATTTCACGACACAAGCAATGAGTAGCAAGGCTACAGACATGTATTTTAGCTAAGTCACACTAATAGACTGGACTCGGGAGGTTTTGCTAACTTTATAACCTAGAAGAGAACTACAAAGTAGGCACTTTTGGCAGATTTTGATACAGTACGTGGTACAACAAAAATCTATTTATCGCTACACCAAACATCCTGTTAACGAACAGCCTATTTGATTTGGTACAATTCATTAATTCAAAACAAGGCTAAGCAAGCTTACCTTTACACTTGTGCCAAGGGTCCAGAAATGAGTGTGTGTCCGCGGTCCGGTGCACGTAACACTCGTTGATCTCCCGGTCAACCAAAAATCTATTGATTTTCAATCATAATTCCCGGTCAACTATATGTCGATGCATTTTCAATCACATTTCCCGCTCAACTAAATGTCGATGACTTTTCAACAACAGTGTAGTTTCCCGGTCAACTATAAATCAATTACTTTTCAACACATTCAGTGATCGCCCGGTAAACCAAATATCAATGCTAAATCAATCATAAAGATAACTATAGATCAATGTTGTTCCAATATCGTTGTCATCAACATTAATAACATCAGGTTTTCGTCGACAGGGCAATGTTGATTCAACATTAATTTTGCATTGAAATTTCGATATCAACCATAATGATGATTCAGATGGAAAAACAATGTTTATTCAATGTTGGCTTGCTGTCTGGGATTGGTGCCGTGACCTGGATGAGAGTGAGGTTTAGGGGGGTGAGTGTAACGGAGGCCAGCTAATAGTTGCTGTGCGAGTAAACCGGTAACACTTTAGAATACTGTATCTTACTTACTGCATAACTAATAAGGAATTAATGAAGAACTAATAGGTAATTCTTTATTAACACTTAAGTCCCTACTGTTAACTACTAAGGAAGATGTGTTAACTAATCAGTATGTAATATAATTTTATGATTGTGTTAAGTATCAGTTAGTTAATCAATAGCTAATGAATTCTGTCATACCTCCTGAAGAACTACTATTAATTATCTATTAATTAAGGTTCAAGAAAAATAACTATGAAGTAACTACTAATTAACAGTCATACACAGTAGTCAGTTTGTCATTCTTCAGCACTAATAAGAAAGATAAGTGCAGACATTTACCTATAAGCTATGAACTGCAAATAAGCAAAAACATATCATGTATGTTACACATTATTATTATTATACTTAGTTCTTATACATTTTAAACTTCTTTTGCACCATTCAAATTCCGGCAATATCGCGGTAGCAACATAGACTGAGCCTGGGTTCTCCCAAGGTTTTTTTCTCCATTCTGTCACCTGATGCAGTTTTGGTTCCTTGCCACTGTTGCCTTTTTCGCCTCTCTTCGCCTTTGTCGGCATTGGCTTTTGGCTTGCTTAGTTGGGGACATTTAACATTTAATTTTGAATTTAACAATACTATTACAACATTGTTTTCCTGTTATCTATGTGAAGCTGCTTTGAAACAATTTGTATCGTAAAAAGTGCTATATAAATAAAGGTGACTTGACTTGACAGTGATTTGGTGACGCAAGAGCGTGGGCATTTGCATACACAGTAGTCAGTTTGTCATTCTTCAGCACTAATAAGAAAGATAAGTGCAGACATTTACCTATAAGCTATGAACTGCAAATAAGCAAAAACATATCATGTATGTTACACATTATTATTATTATACTTAGTTCTTATACATTTTAAACTTCTTTTGCACCATTCAAATTCCGGCAATATCGCGGTAGCAACATAGACTGAGCCTGGGTTCTCCCAAGGTTTTTTTCTCCATTCTGTCACCTGATGCAGTTTTGGTTCCTTGCCACTGTTGCCTTTTTCGCCTCTCTTCGCCTTTGTCGGCATTGGCTTTTGGCTTGCTTAGTTGGGGACATTTAACATTTAATTTTGAATTTAACAATACTATTACAACATTGTTTTCCTGTTATCTATGTGAAGCTGCTTTGAAACAATTTGTATCGTAAAAAGTGCTATATAAATAAAGGTGACTTGACTTGACAGTGATTTGGTGACGCAAGAGCGTGGGCATTTGCATCCTCCTCTGGAGAGTTCTCAGCGCCGCCGATTTGGTGCATTTCTTTAGCGAAATACAGATTTGTGTACGTTTTATTTAATCCATAAAATCATTACTGTGCTGTAAATCATTTTGTTTTATGCAAGGCAACATACAAGGACACGATGTCAGTTATAGCTAGCTAAATCTGTTTACATCAGATGTTAAAATCTGTTCTCAGAGCTGTGCACTGTTATGGGCAGGTTATGGAGTCAAGTATTTTTTTTATTCTAAAATGTTTGTTAAATGAGTTTAAATGTAGGCAGTATTATACATGTTAAAACGAAATAAAAATTTTACTGTATTAAAAAATGTTCTCATCTGAAATAAAGGAAGATATCATGTAAACAAGTAATTTTATTTATTCGTTTATTTGTCAGGGACCTTGCACAGTTCAAGTCTTGTGCCAGAGTTAGCTGTACAGCTAATATATATATATATATATATATATATATATATATATATATATATATATATATATATATATATATATATTACAGTAAGTTTGATTTGAGTTAGAAGTATGTGGTAATTCTTTATTAATTACTAATGGGTTCCCTATATTGTCACTTTAGAATACTGTTTCAGGTTCTAAGTAATTCCTGAAGGACTATCTAATAATTATTTATTAATTACTAATAAGTTCCTTATATTTTTACTTTAGAAGACTGTTTCAGGTTATAAGTAGCCTAATTCCTAGATAATTATTTGATAATTATTTATTAATTACTAATGGGTTCCATGTATTTTCACTTTAGAATACTGTTCCAGGTTCTAAGTAATTCCTGAAGAACTATTTAAAAGTTATTTATTAATTACTAATAAGTTCCTTATATTTTCACTTTAGAAGACTGTTTCAGATTATAAGTAGCCTAATTCCTGGATAATTATTTGATAATTCTTTATTAATTACTAATGGGTTCCCTATATTTTAACTTTAGAATACTGTTCCAGCTTCTAAGTAATTCCTGCAGAATTATTTGATACTTATTTATTAATTACTAATAAGTAATAATCCCTATATTTTCAGTTTCCCTCAGTCGTTGCCTCAAATACATGAATTTACTCAGTGGCATTCTATGCTGAGGAAAACAGACACACACAGTGCTGTATATAAAATATACAAATAATCTGAGGTTAGTTTTGTATGACTGTTCAGTAGTTACTTCTTAGTTATTTTTCTTGAACCTTAATTAGTAGATAATTAGTAGTAGTTCTTCAGGAGATATGACAGAATTCATTAGTAATTGATTAACTAACTGATACTTAACACAATCATAAAATTATATTACATACTGATTAGTTAACACATCTTCCTTAGTAGTTAACAGTAGTGAAGAAGTAGTTAATAAAGAATTACCTATTAGTTTGTCAATAATTCCTTATTAATTCTGCAGTAAGTAAGATACAGTATTCTAAAGTGTTACCAGTAAACCTCACTCCCCGATTTCAATAGGCGCTCTAGCGACAGATGCTAGAGGCTGCAGTCTTTAGCCTCCTTGTTAGCGCGCCTGACTCTCATGCCGGAGACCGGGGTTCGAGGCCCGCTCGGAGCGGGGCGAGTAGGACCCGGGTGTGAGGGGTGACATTGGTGCCGTGACCCGGATGAGAGTGAGGTTTAGGGGGGTGAGTGTAACGGAGGCCAGCTAATAGTTGCTGTGCGAGTAAACCTCACTCCCCGATCTCAATAGGCGCTCTAGCGACAGACGCTAGAGGCTGCAGTCTTTAGCCTCCTTGCTAGCGCGCCTGACTCTCATGCCGGAGACCCGGGTTCGAGGCCTGCTCGGAGTGGGGCGAGTAAGACCCGGGTGTGAGGGGTTACACTCGCACCCTCATGGCATCATAGTCCGCCAGAAAGGGCGTGGCTAGAGTGAATAAAGCTGAAAAAAGTCTCTACCCTTCACAGCAGCAAACAACTTAAAGGTGCAAGCTTGTTTAAGGGTCAAAGAGAAGGTGGAAAATAGAAGTGCAAAACTAAATAATGGATATTTCTGTTGCAAGAAACCTATGAGTTGACTTTGGGGATTTTTTTTCCCCAAAAGTTAAGAATGTAGACCTTTTATTACATTTACGAACCAGAAAGTTTCATGGATGGACACCTAACAAAGTGTAGATATTATGAAAGATTCATTGATAATAACAGATGTGTCAGATCGCGATGAACTTATGTCAGCTTTTTTGGAATTATTATGGGAGTGCATTTTGCACAGTCAAACCATGCATGACTCTAAGTTAGCCTGCTCATTTGTGGTTTGTGTTACATGGCTCAGTGGTTCATGTGGTTGTCTAAAAACCGGAAGGTTGGTGGTTCAATCCTCGGCTCCACCTAACCAAGTGTCGAGGTGTCCATGAGCAAGACATCTAACAGCTCCCGACGAGAGCCTTGCATGGATGGTGCCTTGCATGGCTGAGACCGCCGTCGTTGTATGAATGTGTGTGGCAATAGGTAAAGCTTTGGTGGCCATAGGTCTATGAAAGCGCTATATAAATGCAGTGTTGGGGTGGCACTGGCTCAGTGGTTCATGTAGGTTGTCTACAAACCGAAAGGTTGGTGGTTCAATCCCCGGTTCCACCTAACCAATTGTCGAGGTGTCCATGAGCAAGACACTTAACCCCATATGTAAAGCGCTTTGGTGGCCATTAGGTCTATGAAAGCGTTATATAAATGCATTTACCATTACATTACAGAACACAGAAATGCTTTCACACTAGAACGCAACTAAACCTTTGTTCAGTTTGATCCGGACCAAGACTACTTCATTTTGTCGGACTAAATTTCATCTGTTTGGTCCGGACCGTGGTCCGGTGGAGGTTACAAAACGTATCGGTTACCTAACGTAACTTTGGTTCTCTCTTGAAGAGGGAACGAGTATTGCGTAAGCTAGCTTACGCTACGGGAAAGATTAATCTTTTCTGAGATATTGAGGCCAAAAAATTATCCTTAATTTTGTAACCATTGTCAACACAGTGCAGCAGCTGCCAGATAGAGTGGGCTATCTAGCAAGCTCATTGGCTGCTCTGCAGCAACTTCAGCAGCCTATCGATGAACCTGTGTGAACTCGTGTCCAATGAGAGGCGCTCGCACCCTCATGGCATCATAGTCCGCTAGAAAGGGCGTGGCTAGAGTGAATAAAGCTGAAAAAAAGTCTCTACCCTTCACAGCAGCAAACAACTTAAAGGTGCAAGCTTGTTTAATGGTCAAAGAGAAGGCGTAAAATAGAAGTGCAAAACTAAATAATGGATATTTCTGTTGCAAGAAACCTATGAGTTGACTTTGGGGATTTTTTTTTCCCCCAAAAGTTAAGAATGTAGACCCTTTATTACATTTACGAACCAGAAAGTTTTATTTTCCTCATTTTACCGATGTGAACTTTTAAAAGTTCTGCTTTCCAGTTTAATGGTCTTATTTACAGCATTAATAACTCTACCCAAACCTCATAGCTGTCAGGTAAAAGTGATTCAGTGCTGGTCTCTACAAGTGTTCAGGCAGCCTGTAACCTAGCAGATGATTGCTCTCACCTACTGCCCTGTTCACACGAGGCCCCTAATCGCTTCCTGGCTGATTACTTGTCCCATGAGACCACCAGCGACATCTACTTCTGAGAGCCTCTGGCATCATCAGTTTTTCCCCAAGAGCTTTTACCAACAATCTAACATGAAGTACGAGCAATTGATAACCTCTGAGCCTTTGAAAAAAATATGAGATACCTGTAGAAAATTGAGGAGGAAAAGTATGGGACCTTAAAGCGCAGTTCAGTAACTTACGAAGTTCATGCTCTTTATGGAGCCAGTAACAAAACATGGGGTAAACAGAGTAGAGTGGCTTTCAGGGTCAAATTACATAGAAATGCACACACAAATTGGATGTAAATTATTAGTAAAAGCTTGAATTAATATGGCACCTGTCTATATAAATCAAAACTACTGACAGATAGTGGAAATAGATCACACAAAGCTAATAACATCATCTTTAGAGAAAGGACGGCAAACACGCACACAGATGGGTGACACGATCGTTGCATGGGAAATTTGTGATAGGAATAGATTCGCATGACTGGTAATGAGAACTTGTGGAAAATGGTGACATTCTACCTACAGGCATTTAACGTCCCGAAAGTCTGTCTTTCACCAGGCTGTAATGAGCCTAACATCCGTAAAGCTCAATTTGTAATGGCCCAAATTCTCTATTAGCCTGTCTGCCATTCCAACAACCCGTTAACCTTCACAATGTGTTATGAGGAATTTGGAGATATGTGGTGGAAACAGGGTGGAACAAGGTTATTAGGAGGTGATATCTAATGCAGACATTTCTGGGAGACAACATATAAATTGCAGAGTACAGCTGTATGTGGTAGATAAATGAGTCAGTTTCGGCCTATATGTTTAAAGGATATTAGTGGTATGGTAAACCAACTTTAATGGTGTTTTTTTTGTATGATTTTTATGTTGAGGAAAATAAAAGCTTTTTAGCTATGACTGCATTTAGTTAGGGGTATTATTAACAGCATATCTTAAACCAGATGCTAATTTTCCCTACACTTGTAGATTGCGTTGGCTATTATGGAAATGATTCTGCTGCTGATCTGAGCATCGTCAGTAGATCATACGCATTTGGCCATTAATCTCATGTGAATGTGTAACATTTTTCAATAGTGCTATTCATTTTTTTTGGTATTTTGTATACTAAAAGAGTTTTAATAAGGTAAAAAAAAATAACTTATGAGTGCACCTTTTAACTAGCCATGAGAGTTTACTTTAAAATGATATCTGATGTTCAGGTTGGACACCTAATTAACCTTGTTCAACTTATTTAATATCTGATTTCTGATATCCTTCAGCGAAGAGTCTGCATTTAATAACTCTGCAAATGTCTGGTAGCTCACTTTTTTGTGTCAAAAGAAATTTAAGCTCAGCAATTTACCACCAGGAAAAAAATCTCTAGTAATAAAATTTGTTGAGATTTCATCTTTAAATCTAAAAAAATCAGCTTTTAGTCACTTTTCATTTTAATTTAAGACATAGGTTTAAGACCTTCTTGTATTATATATCTCACCTGCAATGAATGACACTGTGGCAGTGTTAGATTATGATACAGTGGAGTCCATAGCTCTGAGAACACATAAAAAATCTTTTTTTTTTTACTTTAAGATTGAAATAAACAGGTTTTTATTCATGTTCATTCTAGTTCTGTCATTAAAGAAAAAAGAGACAAACAGAATACTGAGATTTGTCACTTGCACTGTTATTCTGACAATACAAATAGCATTGGCATTTTTTTTTTTGAAAAATTAGTAATAATTTAATATGTTAAGTAATCATTTATATAAATTTTTTTTGATTTTTTTTTTTAATAATTTAAGATGTTGATATTCACTTTAAAATTACTAAAAAAAAAAAAAGAACAGTTCAGTCGGATTCAACAATTTAATTGATAATGTTTGATTTCTTTTTGATATAAGTTTTTTCTTTGTTTTGTATCTTTGCCTATTTGCGCAGAATTACAGATATCACCAGATCCTATAAAGACCGATGGAATTTTTGGACTAGTGTTTGGATGATGAGCTTTTATGAGATTTTCTTGAGGACAAGAATATTTTTGATGCATTTTTTTTTTTGAGAAGTTTGTGCTTTTTTCCCGTCTATGCTGTATGCAGTTGCATGGTTGGATATGCTGCCTAATTGGTTGATATTTTCATAATATCTCTTCCTTAAGCACAGGGGGCCTGCATTAAATCAGTTCCTCACAGAACAGCCACAATGGTTTGATATTTGGTTTTATAATGCATTGACATTCATACATTTTTAAGTGTGGCTGAAGTGTGCAAATACTTTTTTTTTGGGTCAGATGAGGTTGTCTTAGACAGTCATCTGGGGAGAAACTTAACTTAAATTTAACTTTCCATTCAGCTGCCCTGTCTATAAATCTAAGGAAATCTAACAAATAAACAACGGCATCACTTCTTTCTGATGCCTCCATGTCTGTGTTGAAAAATGAAAGACAGCTCAAGTGACAAAAACACATGATTTCCTAAGCTCCCTTTCCTCTGACATTGCACTAGTTCCAGAATTGATGACCAGTTTAGAAATGTTTGGGTTGTGGGGTTAGTATAAGATTCTCACCAAGAAAAGTTCTTGACATTCAAGTCAGCATATCGGTGGGAATGTAGTGGTTTGAGTGTTCTATCAGCTGAACAAATTCTTAGGTGGATCTGTCAGCTGCGACATCGCAGAAATAGGAACCGTTTCTAAATTAGAAGCTTCGCACGTCGCCGTCGTGTCTGGTTAGGACAAAAACTCTGATTAACATGGAAAAGATGCCTTTTATCACATGTTGCGGCGTCGCGTGTAGTTGGGACAGAGTGTTAGAAGAGAGAGGTTATTTTGTAAGTTTAGGAGACCATAAGTCTGAGTGGACATCCCTGACTTGCGGTCGGAGTCTCTCAAGGCTCAATTCTTGCTCCAATCCTATTCAACCTGCATATGCTTCCCAATGAGCCAAATAATGAGAAAGAACAAAATTGCTTACCACAGCTACAGTATGCAGACGACACACAGCTCTACTTAGCCCTATTGACTACTTAGCCCCATTGACTCATTGTGCCAATGCATTGATGAAGTAAACAGCTGAATGTGCCAAAACTTTCTTCAGTTAAACAAAGACAAAACTAAAGTCATTCCATTTGGGAACAAAGATGAAGTTCTCAAGGTAAATGCATACCTTGACATTTGGGCTCTAAAAACTAAACATCAAGTCAGGAATCTTGGTGTGTCTCTAGAGTCAAACCTTAGTTTCAATAGTCATGTCAAAGCAATAACTAAATCAGCATACTATCATCTGAAGAAATATTTCAAGAGTTAGATACTTTGTTTCCAGTCAAGACTCAGCAAAAACTTCAGCTTAAACAGCTCATACACAGACAGCTTGCTTGGAGTTTGCCCCTGGCAGAGTAAAAGCCTTTTTGCACCCAAGTCCGGGCTACATGCCCAAAGTTCCATCTAACACGGCTCGATCTACAGTCCTTCAGGCATTCCATCCTCCACCTCATGTAAGAGAAGCTTCATTTGCTCTGCCCCGTCAGGGCTTTGAGCGTGTACCTTGAGAGGTCCTCTTATTGGAGGAGGTCGGACCAATTATTAGTATGTTTTGGGTCACCTAAGAAGGGGTTCCCGCCATCCAAGCAAACTATTAGTAATTGGATTGTTCAAGCTATTACTGAGGCTTACAAGGTGCGCGACTTGCCTTCACCTTTAGCCGTGAGGGTTCATTCAACTAGAGGCATGGCTTCCTCTAGGGCCGTTCTTTCGGGAGTACCTCTACAGGAGATCTGTGAGGCAGCCGGCTGGGCTACTTGACATACTTTTATTAGGTTTTACAGTCTCCACCCTCCTACTGCGCCTGGCGCACACGTGCTCAGTCCTTGCTGAGTGCCTAAACAGTTTCACTCCGGGACAGGCCTTTTCGGTGCGTGGCTTAGTGGGCACTCGTTCCCCAAAGTGTTGATTTTCGACGCAGTGTAGAGTTCCCTCGAAAGGGAACGTCTCAGGTTATGACTATAACCCTTGTTCCCTGAGAAGGGAATGAGACACTGCATCATTCTGCCACACCCCTTGAGGCCTTAGAACGTCTTGCTTCATCGCGAGGCTGGTATGTGTTGTGACAGCGTCACTTTTATACTTCCGAGTATGCTGTCACGTTACGTCACGACGCAACACCAATCAGGATTGGATTGGTTTCATTCATACTTCAGAGGTGCATGCTTAGGGAGCGTCCCCAAAGTGTTGATTCTTGACATAGTGTATTGTTCTGAACAAGGGTTATAGACAACCCAAGATGTTTTTTTAGCGAAGAGTTTTATGCTAGAGTGATTTCTCTGATTAGCCTTATAACTTCATTCTTACCAGAAATGTGAAGCAGGATAATTGGTTTACCTTTTTAAAAGAAAATTAAATGCTCGAAATGAGCAGATGTGCATTTTGGATCTCCTCAGACATGGTTCTGTGATGTCTTCCATGAACAGCTCTCTTATTATCATCCCTCACACACCCCATCATTGCTCATGTGGGGATTCATTTTCCTGCCCCTGTGGAGACCGGGATCACCCATCTTTACTGCATTAACTATTGGGGAAGGGATGGACTATGGCAATGCTTTGAAAGGCTCTACTGCTTTTTACCTTGAAATGGGACAGTTCATCACTCAAAGGTCACCGCATGATGACTTGTCTTCAACTCAATTAAATACTCATTCAGAACATTCTTCATCGATTGAGTTCAATATTGTAGACCCCTTAGAGTTTGTTTCCTTTTTAGGAATATAAAGTATAAATATTGTTTTAATTTAGAACAATAATCTTGTTCTGTTAGCTTGGTAAGTGTTCTGCTTGGTTTATAATTACATGGGAATATAGGTTATAGCCTTATTTAGCCTAATAAGTCTCCAGCTCGAATTCTTTATATTGTCTTTTTTTCTGAAGAAACACAAAGTCAATTTTCCCGTAAAATTTAAAGCCAAATTAGTGGAGGGAGAAAATGACTTTAGAAATATGGCAACATCATTAGTTTATTTTTAGACATGGATAGGTAGGTCTGTTTGTAAATTCTGTTGTCTTTTGTTGCATTATGTACCAAAATTATATACAATCAATCAATCAATCAATAAAAATATATATGTTTTTATATTCTGGTTCTTGAAAAACTTTTCTTTTGGTATCTTCATTTAAGGCTCTATATGGTTCATTTCCGAGAGAAATGGGAATCTCGATGCAGCTTCATGTGGAAATTGCTGAACATCCCCATTTTCAATGAACGAAAACCAAATGTGGGTGACTTTGCGTATAGCTGATATGTATTTTGTTGCAAGAAAAAATACTTTGTTTGAAAAAATATTTTGTTGGTTTCCCTCCAAAATATAGAACTGGTAACATACCAGTCTGAGTACCAAAAAAAATAACTTTCCTCAGAATTTAATATACAGGCATTAATGTTTAAAACAAAATATCCCTCACTAATCTATCCAAAACATTCAAAGCATAACTGCACATTTATATAATCAACAGTTATACAGTATTCGGTGACCATACCCTTATTTTAGTGGTAGCAATCATCACAAAATAAAGATATTTCAAACAATTTAACTCTAAGAGTAGAAAAGAATGGTCTTACATTATGGCTGGTTTTAGTAAAGACATCCTAATATAGATTTTGATTCTTAACAGACCTTTCTTCTTTCTTTATTCATGACATTCCTCTTTCAGTGCAGCAGTAGCTGTATGCAAATTTGGTTTTCGTCCATTGGAAAAATTTGCACACAGAGCCATATGGAGATCTCCATTTCTCTGGGAATAAACCATAGTCAAGTCAAGTCAAGTCACATTTATTTATATAGCGCTTTTTACAATATAGATTATATCAAAGCAGCTTCACAGTGATAACATGAAAGTAATACAACACAGATCAATAATATTGTTGAATATTAAATGCCCCCAAATAAGCAAGCCAAAAGCAAGGCAACAGTGGAAAGGAACCAAAACTCCATGAGGTGATTGAATGGAGAAAAAAACCTTGGGAGAACCCAGGCTCAGTCGGGGGCCAGTTCTCTTCTGGCCAACGAAGGAACAGTGATTACAAAACAAATTGTATCGAAACATTAAGAGAATTGTCCATTTCCATCTGTTTGGAAGTCGAAGTAATCACGTCAGTTTGGAGACGAGATGTAATATACAGCTGGGTATCATCAGCGTAACAGTGAAAGCTAATTCCATGTTTCCTAATGATATCTCCTAATGGTAGCATGTACAGAGTGAATAGCAGCGGTCCGAGTACTGAGCCTTGTGGTACGCCATACTGAACTTGTGATCGGTAAGACATCTCTTCATTTACTGCTACAAACTGATAACGGTCAGATAAGTAAACCATGCTAATGCAGTTCCATAAATACCAACATAGTTTTCTAGTCTATTTAAAAGAATTTTGTTGTCAATTGTGTCAAATGCTGCACTAAGATTGAGTAACAATAGAGAGATACAACCACGATTGGACGATAAGGGCTGCCTCAGTATGATGTGGTCTAAATCCTGATTGAAAGTCCTCGAAGATATCATTTCTTTCAAGTAAGGAACACAGTTGTGAGGATTCTGCTTTTTCCAGTATCTTTAACAGAAAAGGCAGGTTCGAGATTGGCCTGTAATTAACTAATTCTGTCGGATCAAGTTGTAGTTAACAAGCAGTTTTAACATAGCTAGCTTAAAGGTGATCATACAAGACCTTAAACATGAACATTCCAAAAGAAAAGTTTAAGAACCAGAATCTAAAAGGATATTGAGATATTTATAATATTTCTTGAGTTCTATCTATTTCTATCTATTTTGAATAAATATTTTGGCACTAAAATACTAAATAATGAATGACTACACAGAAACAAATAAGTAATGCATTTTTAACATTCTAGTAACTCAGTTTCCTATGTTCAATTGCCTAGTCTTGTGAATGTTATCGTGGTTGTGTTTCTGTTATCTCCTGGGATCTCCTCAGTTTTAGTTTGCGGATTATAATACATACAGTTTTCTACTCCTTTGTCATTCGAGTTTCAATACAGCCAAGTGTGACAACAATTTAAATAATTATTTGTTTACGATTTTGTAGGATTTCTAATGCAGCAAAATAGAATTCAAGGATGACTGAATTTGTCAAGGAATAGAATCCATCATGAATAGAATCCCTGTGGGAAAGAGGTAAAGAGCATGAGAGTGACACCTTATCACACTCACAAGACGTAAATATCATATTTCACCTCATATCATTTCTTAAAATCGGCCCTGTTTTACTCATTTATGAGTGCTCAAACTGTCACAGAGGCTGAACTACAAAATGATGGAGATGTCATGCTGTAATAAACTGCCAACATGTCAAATCACAAGCAGAAATAAAACCAGCAACAAATGCACAACAGAAATCAATGCAGTCCGCTGTAAACCGACATCAATATAACAGGACAGCTTTATTCATTCACCAACTAAACTCCACACCTAGATGATTGACAGTTAAAGAACAGCTTGAAGTCTGGGAGGTTCGGCAGTCTTGTCTTTTCCCTGCTGCCTGACCGATTGCATGCGAGATGAAGATTGCAGACCCTACAGAGCCTAGTCTGTAGGTAACTTTTCACGAGCCTATGTGTGCTTGTGTTTAGGGGCCACTGACTGTGCCCTCCACTGGTCCCTCTGTGCCGCTCTCATAGGCCAGCGATCAGCATTTCAGACAGCTCCTCTACTCACGCAAGCACAAGACAAACCGCTCACTGCGTCATCTGAGACAGTAGGGTGTTTCAGACACATAAATTAAGGGCAGGTGGGATTGTAGGCACTTGTTTGTGTGAGAGAGAGATTGAGAGGACAAGATCGATGTGTGGTGTGAAGGTTTATTATTATTTTATTTGTATTTTTTGTAAAGCTGAATCATATGGTCTACATGACAGTTTCTTTCTTGCATTTCAAATAGAGACAGAATATATAAGGGGTGGTTGTAATACTATTTATTAATAATGCTTTGGTTTAGAAGTTATTTCAAATATTACATTACATACTACATGTTTTACTAAAGATATTAATGATACATCAATTTATTTACTTATTTTTTGCATAGAAGTTGCATTTTAAGTTTGGGAGTAGCCCTTTATGACATGGGAAGGAAAGTACCACAAAGCAACAAGAATGCCAGAATGCCCTCGAATAACAATGTACTAACAACCTGACAAACATTATTATCTCTTATGTCAGTATTATGTAATATTATATTTATTTTTCTTTTCTTTTTTTTTTATTTAATTTTGTTAGATTCCTTTGTCATTTTTATTATTTTTTTTTTCTAATATATTTCTATATAGCTTTAATAATTGTATAGTAGTCAATTTCATCTAGACGCCAATGGATAATTTTTTTAAGTTTTATTTGAGTTTTAGTTTTAGTTGACAATAACAACACTTACTTATTCTACACTTTTGAATTGTTTGCATTGTTTTTACTTTTTTGTTTCCGCATCAAATAAATATCATTAGCCTGTAACTAAAACAGCTTAGTTCATGATGTCAGGTCAGGCCAGTTTGAGTTGATTTATACACTAAAGGTGAAAAGTTTGGTGTTTGATTTTCATTTACTTAGTCAGAAATACAGTAAAAAGTAATTTTGTGAAATATTATTACAATATAAAATAACAATTTCAACATATTTTAAAACGCAATTTCCTATGATGGCAAATCTGAATTTTCAGCATCATTTCTGAAGTCTTCTGTGACATGTGATCCTTCGGAAATTATTCTAATATGCTGGTTTGGTGCTCAAGAAATACTTCTTATTATCATCAATATTTTTTTGGAAACCAAAATGATACCTTTGTTGTAGCTTTGTTACCCCAGGCAAAGGAAGCCTGCGTTGTGAGCGTTAAAGTATCATATCAAGCTTGTATTATTTTAAGAGCAAAGAGAACCTTGTTATTCATAATGTCAAATTTATTTTGCATACTCAGTCATACTTTAGTAATATCTGTCTGTTATATCCATAAGCTGTTGTGAAGTGTAATATTGCAGTCAGCATTCACTGTAAATGAGAAAGCAATCACCACTCAGCCAGTCGCTATAATTACCAAGCTTTTCTATCCTGAGAATCACTTCAGCGCGTAAATATGATAACTCTGTGCTGAAGTGTGCATACCTTTTCATGAGAGAAGTGAACAACTCTCACCCACATAATTCAAAGATGAGAGCATCTCCATTTCTCCACCACAGCAGCATGGGAGAAAATTAGGTGCAGGACTTTGTAGCACCTAATCATGTTATCCAATATAATCCTGGACTTGTATTATGCGATTCAGCTCTGTAACATTTTCACATTGTTTTTCATTTTCAGATTCATGCTTGCATGAAAACGTTGAGCGAGACATGTTCTTCATTACAAGGAATGCTGCTTTGTGAAAGTCAATCACCAGATGAAATGTGGGCGCCACTTAACCACGTTCAGCCTTTATTATATTGCTCTTTTCATGAACAATGAACATCAGCAAAAAATGTAACACTAGAAGCCTTCCGATTGGATTTACTTGCCCCCCAATCATTCCAAAGCCTTTTCCCTGAGAATTGAATGTTCTGAATACAATATTTTTTTCCCCATAAACAACACGGTCTTCAATACAACATTTCAGAGATACCATGGCTTTCAAAAATACTTAAATTATATTCCTTCTTAAATAAGGTTTGTTGAAGATGCCCATTTCTTAATTTGACGAGATTTAGATTCACAAGCTCTTGTTTCAGATTAATTCTCAGCTACAGCATTGTGTAAAAAATTACGTACCTCAAGCTTGTAATATTATGACTTTTACATTTTTGATCAAAATAATCGATTGAAATAATGATAACTTGATGTTGATATAGTAACCACTCTGGAGTGCGTTTCTCAAAAGCATCGTTAGCCAACTATGGTTGCAAGTTCTGTCGTTTTCAGCATAGTTCAACAAGTCAGTGTTTCCCGAAACCATCCCAACGAACATTGGCAAACAGCATCGCAAAGTTGTATAGTTTGAATGACAGCTCTTGACCTGTGGTTAGAGGCATCGTTTTTATATTGCATGACATTTGGAGGTAATAAATCCTTATCTTGAGCAGAATTAGCAAGCTGACATTCAGTACAACCGGTGCCTTTTATTTAGAATACATACAAATGGAATTTAGTTTCTTTTAGTTTAGTCTTTTAGTTTTTCAAAAGATTTGAAGTACCGTGTTTGACGAGTGCGCATGTGCGAACGTGCTATACTATGTAAGAACAAGCCAAATATTGAGTCTGGTAATAAAGCAAAATAATTGAGAATAATTAGAAATAGTCCTCAGATGACATGTTTGTAATTTATATAAAACAAATCTAGCGTTGGATCTCAAACAGTTTCAATAAAAGTAGTTCTTACTCCACCACGTGCGAAACCAACGTGGTTGAACGATACTTTGCGACAGTGGGTTTCGGGAAACAGTTGCGACTAGCTAGTTGATTTCTCCAACGATGAATCGTACTATGGTAGTGAAGCAGTGAAGTACGTCGTTGTACGGGAAACGCACCCCTGGGGTGTGTTTCACGAAAGCATCGTTAGCCAACTATGGTCGCAAGTTCTGTCGTTATCAGCATAGTTCAACAAGTCAGTGTTTCCCGAAACAATCGTTCCAATGAACATTTGCAAAAGCATCCCAAAGTTGTGTGGTTTGAACGACAGCTCTCGACCTGTGGTTCGAGGCATCGTTTCTATATTGCATGACTTTTGTAGGTAATAAATCCTCATCTTGAGCAAAATAAACAAGCTGACATTTAGTTCAACCAGTACCTTTTATTTAGAGTAAATACAAATGGAATTTACATCTTTTAGTTTGTCAAAAGATTTTAAGTTCCGATTTTGAAGAGTACACATGTGCGAAGGTGCTCTAGCCTATGTAACAACGAGACAAATATTGAGTCTGGTAATAAAGCAAAATAACTGAGAACATTTAGAAATAGTCTGCAGATTACATGTTTGTAATTTATATAAAAAAATCTAGTGTTAATTGTATCTTAGGTTGAATTTGAATTTTGGTTGAATTGGTTTCATTAAAAGTAGTTATTACTCCACCACGTGCGAAACCAACGTGGTGCTGCGACTAGCTAGTTGATTTCTCTAACGATGCATCGTATTATGGTAGTGAAGCAGCGAACTACGTCGTTGTACAGGAAATGCAGCCCTGGGGTGCGTTTCCCAAAAGCATCGTTAGCCAACTATGGTCGCAAGTTGGTCTCAATTTCCATTTAACTCTATTGGGAACGACGTAACTTGCGACCATAGTTGGCTAACGATGGTTTCGGGAAACGCACCCCTGACTGGTTCAGTAACTCAATTCAATGAAGTATTCATCAACATGATTCAAATGGGAACTAATGGAAAATAATTTGTAATGATTCATTGAAGTACTGGTGTAAAATAGTCATTTATTTTGTGAATGAGAGCATAATGGTTGTACTTTGTTTTTGATTCACTAAACATGGCCAATTCTTAAGAGTCATTTTTTTTTGTGACTCTAAATCCTCTGGCTGCTCTGTATGATTTTGATTCACTAAACAGAAACGGTTTACAAGAGCCATTTGGGTTTTTTTTTAATCAGACTACATTGGACTTAATATTTTTGATCCACAAACAACTATGAATTATCTACTGTTCATAGTTTTTTTTTTTTTTTTTTTTTTTTTTTTTTACATTTGACAACCATGTTCAAAACACTGGAAAACAGCATTTTGAAATTCAGCAGATGAGTTTGGAATGATATGATGGTGAGAAAATAATAATTATTTAAGTTTTTGGTTGAACTATCCTTTCAGCAGTTTGTTGGTTTAGAGGATTGATTGAGTGAGAAGCTCTCAGTTGATAGACTCACACAGGCAGGTAATTTCTCCCTTCTTTTACCCTCATGAGTAATTAATTCACATCACTTGCCAAGTATAAGGACATTATGCAAAAATGCAACTGCCGGTTTCAGGTAAGCAAGACCTCGGCTTTATTGTACCAATTATACTGCCACATGCTTTGTGTGACCTCTGCTGATATCCTCATTAATCAGTGAACAGCCGTAGGACTTCCTGTTTCTCCTGACCCAAGGGTACGATAGCTTGAGTCTGGAAAGTTTGACTGGTGAGTCTACTCAAGACACTAAAACACATGTTTGCATAATTGTTTCGAAGTGCGGTTTACTAGTAAGACACTTCGGTATCGAGAAAGGGCTGATTTATGGCTGTAGAGAAGTCAGACCTCGTAAATGCCTGTTAGGTGTTTTATGATGAAGGAATATATTTTAAATAGGTGTTTATGACCTGCATATAAATCTTTTAGAGGGGACCATGTTGGATTTATTTGCAACAACAGTTGTTGATAGTGTTCTCTCACTGAAGGATCATTTTATGGGTCATTCTACCAAATGAGTGCCATTTGTGTTTGTTACATACACGTGTATGTAACAGGATGACTTGTTTACCAAAACAAGTTTTTTTCTTTTTTTTTATGTGGCCACAAACATTAATGGACTGCATTTATATAGTGCTTTCACAGACCCAATGGCCACCAAAAAGCTTTTCATTTTGCCTCACGTTCACCCATTCACACAACGACGGAGGTGTCAGCCATGCAAGGCACCACCCAGGGGTGCGTTTCCCGAAACCATCGTTAGCCAACTATGGTCGCAAATTCCGTCGTTATCTACATAGTTTAACAAGTCGGTGTTTCCCGAAACCATCGTTCCAACGGACATTCGCAAACAGCATCGCAAAGTTGGGTGGTTTGAACGACAGCTCTCGACCTGTGGTTAGAGGCATCGTTTATATATTGTATCACATTTGGACGTAATAAATCCTTATCTTGAGCAAAATAAGCAAGCTGACATTCAGTACAACCGGTGCCTTTTATTTAGAATACATACAAATGTAATTTACGTCTTTTAGTTTTTCAAAAGATTTGAAGTAACATGTTTGAAGAGTGCGCATGTGTGAATGTGCTCTACTATGTAAGAACGGGCCAAATATTGAGTCTGGTAATAAAGCAAAATAACTGAGAACAATTAGACATAGTCCTCAGATGACATGTCTGTAATTTATATTAACAAATCTAGCGTTAATTGGATCTCAAATCGTTTCATTAAGAGTAGTTATTACTCCACCACATGCGAAACCAACGTGGTTGAACGATACTTTGTGACAGTGGGTTTCGGGAAACAGTCGTGACTAGCTAGTTGAATTTTCCAACGATGGATCGAACTATGGTAGTGAAGCAGCGAACTACGTCGTTGTACGGGAAACGCACCCCAGCTCGTCGGGAGCAGCTGGGGTTAGGTGTCTTGTTCATGGACACCTCGACACTTGGTCTGATGGAAACAGGGATTGAAGCACCAACCTTCCGGTTTGTAGACAACCAACATGAATCACTGAGCCACTGCCACCCTATATCAATATGTGATAACTAAAAAATATTTAAATAATCAGCATTAAATTCTCCTTCACAAAGTGTCAAATAAGTAATTGTGGTAACACTTCAGATTACATCCCGGAAAGTACTGCGTAATTAAGACAAATTTACTGCATAACTTTTGGTAATTATAGTGTACTGAGGCGAGGAGGACGAGGTTGAGGGACGTAAGAAGATGGGCGCGAGGCCAGTGGCGTGATTAATGTGAGAAGCAGCAGTATCGTTTCTCTAACGTCCCTCGACCTATAAAGTACTTACATGTAAGTATAAGAGATCAAATTTTGGGGAATAAACTGGTAACCAGGAGAATTTAAAAAGTATACTGTAAGATACTGTATATAGAGCTAAGTGGTACTTATTCTACTATTATGATGCAATAATTTTACATGTGGGAGCAATTTAGCGATTTATCTCAAGCGTTACCGTAATTTTTGATCACAGTGCATAAAATGTATTAATTCCATTTGGTGCAGTGGAATGTATTAACACTTAAATTATTTGCCTGATAGAATGTTTAAATCTTACAAAAAAATTACTTTAGAATCACCTTATCAAAATGGAAGTCACCTGTTTCATTTTTCTGCCTTCATGTGAAGTGTTTAATTTTCTCTGGAGGAAAACAACTGTAGTGTGACAAGGGGAGAATGCAATGAAAACGTATTGCAGTGGATGGAAAACCATCTTGTTCTGCTCCCATTATTTATGACAAAGAACTGCACATATTTAGATGTCATGATAATCTATCAATAAAATCACACACCTTGTCTTACTTCTGACATTGCTGCTGTGCCACTGCGGATTGAAGAACATTCTTAACAGGGAGGAGGGAAAGTCTGCCACCTTTTTCATGTGAGTTTGAGTAATATGAGTAAAGGGGACTGAGGTGATGAATTAGTAAACAGATTTCACAGTATTCACAATTATTTAGGGGGACTGGGTGGAAATGGGGGCTGAATCACTCCTAAAATGGGCCTAGTGATGCCTCTGATTATCAAAATAACACCAACCAACCTGAATTAAGCAGATAAATAGGAAACTAAATACATTTAGTGGGAGCTTTATGTGGGAATAATTATAATGCTTCTGATCTGAGCAAAAAGCAATCATTTGCAGTCCTGTTGAGTCACCGAAGAAAGGCGTTTCAGGGAAGGTCAATGAAATGAACCCTTAATTGCAAGCAATTTTGCATTTAAAAGACTTTAGCCGTCCAAACACAGCCCTAACGTCTAGGCTTAAACAAGGCAAAATTTGGGTTCACTGTTCACTTTGTTTACATGATGAAATATCATACATCTCACAAGTTATTTTGGCAAAAACAACATGCAACTAAATTCAAAGTTATTTTAACTAGAAGTGGGTTACTCATAGCCAGGTTATATCAGGTAATGACGGCTATTGCTTGCTGAGTGCTGAATACTGGTACATCTGCCTTCTGTTTGGATATTATACAATGGTAAATAAAAGCTAGGTAAAAGTAGAAAAGAAAATGTTAAATGAGCAACAAATGTCTCCAAGTAATTTTTTTATTTTATTTTATTTTTTTTTTACATAGCCTACATGGATTGCTGGTATATTTCAAAGACTCCTTGTTTCAGTTACTGTGGTGTCTTTGTTCCCAGAGATCAGAGTTAAGGAGCTGTGAAACTCATCAGCATGCTGGTACAAGGAGCCACAGGGTCAGAGCTCTCATGAACATCAGAAATACACTGACGCCACATGATGATTCAACAGTGCCACAGTGACTCTTTTAACCCTTGACTCTTTAGACTCATCCACCAGTGTAGTGCTTGCATCCACATCCACAAGAGGAAACTTTACTGTAGGGTTTCACCAGCCATTATGTAAAGTTCACAATAGGGGCTCCAGACAAAACATGAGGGAGCAATTGGCTGGATGCATTCATTGCGATGATTTCCCATTGAAGAAGAATCGCTTCTGACTAGCTCTCTTCACGGAGCCCCGCGGCTCTAGCCCTGTGTTTGTTGAGGCAGCAAGCAGGCTGTGATCGTGGAAATATCAGATGGAGATAGAAGAGGGAGTTCCCCTCATCTCCCCTGTCGGCTCCATTGTCCTTATGCCAGAAGCGGAATCCCGCTCAGTGGCTTCTTCTGCGGAAAATAAGGACTCATTTCTCGCCTATAATATGATGAATTAGACAAGGTATCAGTAGAGACAGATATATCTAATGGATCCGTTTCCTCCTTCATTCTGCATAACGTTGAATATGATGAGCTAGTGAAGCTTATTACTTGTGCCATAGCTGTATAAGCTTGAACTGGTCCTCCTCGAAATGTGAGACTGCAGAAGGTCGTTTAGATGAATGATATCTGCTGAGCTCTATGTGTGCAGCTCCGTTGAGCCTTCCTTTTGTCTCAGACCTGCTTACTGAGTTGTCATATGCATGGAGACATCAGTACTCTGCTCTCCTGGACATCCATAATCTACTTGCAAATGTAAAAGGGCTGCACGAGAAGGGTTACAAATGGATACCTCAGGTGGAAAGGAATTTAGGAAATTATCTTTCCCCACTGACATCCTCAAAAAGTCAAGAATGAAACTATTTAAAACATGAGTTTAGTTTAGTTGTATAAATATGCAACATGCAGTGAAATGTTGATCTGGCATACTCTATGGGCTCTGCAATTTACAAAATAATATTTTATATAAAGGGTAAGCTTAAAGTGCAGTGTGTTTCATGTCCATGTTAAGGAGTCTGATGGCCTGAGTGGAGAAGCTTCTTCTGAGCATCTGCCTGATTGCAGCAGGTTGATCAGAGAGTTTTCTGGGTGTGTGGAGTTCTTGAGGATCTCGAAAGCCCTGGCTCTGCATCAACTGTTGTGGATGTCGTGCAGTGTTTGGAGAGCTGGATGCTCGGGTGAGCACACCACTCTCTGTTGGCCTTTAATGTCTAGTTTTAAACAAACCAATTAGAATCAAAAGCAAATGCTTTCTGATTATGTAATCCAAATGAAAGATGCCTTTCTCTCTAAAGGTGTATCCAGTATACTGTAGAGATGGCAGGTCAGCATCCTCAACTTTTTTTCCTCAGCCGACACAGACTCAGAAAACACTGTGTTTTTAATAAACAATCAAAATGTCTCATTGGGCCTAGCCAAAGCTTTGTTTGGTGGCTCTGCTTTAAGGGGTCTAGACCATAGCTGTCAAAAATATCCCGTATTTTTACACTCTGATTGTGTGAGACGTTCAAGCTCGGACAGATTCGGCTTAAAGTCGTTCATCCTCAGATGCGGCGCCGCGCACACTGTTAGGCCGGAGACACAATGGCTGCGTTGCGTAAGCGTCTCAGCTGCGTGGCGTTTCCGTTTTTATTTCGGCTCCCATGTAAACAGATTAGAGCTTGCATACTGCCTGGAAAACGTGTGCATGCTAGAAATAGAACCAACGCCTATTTTTCACGATATTTATAACGATATTTATATGTAATTTTGTACATGAATGCATATTAAATAAATTACACTTTGATGTTTGAAAGTCTGGGTTTTGACATAAATTCAGGATAAGCTACAATAACAACATAGTGTCTTAAGAGTAACGTCCACCATCAGTCTAAATATAGGCTCTTTAAAGCTACACAAAATGTGTAAATGTTATTGAAATAATTTTGGAAGATTTTGGAAGATATGTGATAACAGTTGAAATTGTTGTCGTAAAGGCAAGAGCAACATATCGCTAATCCAAATATAGATTTTTTTTTCTTCAAAGGGCACCTATTATGGAAAATTCACTTTTAGATGGTGTTTGAACATAAATGTGTGTTGGCAGTGTGTGAGCAAAACCACCCTAGAATGATAAAAATCCACCCAGTGATTTTTGTACAATCTCATTAAATCATATGGACTGTCTCAGAACAAGTTGTTCTAAGATTCAGCTCTTTGTGACATAGAATTGAGCAAGGGGTTTGATTGACAGTGTGGTTATGGCATAGACCCCGCCCTCGGTGATCTGTACACCATCCTCCATGGTTTCAACGAGAGCCAGTAATGTCTCTTGGAGACATAAGTGTTCTGTTGTGGGATGGGATAATGACATACATAGAAGTTTTCACTTATTTCCGAAATCAGAGGCACTGAAAACACAGTGGATGTATTGTATTTTGGAAGTTTAAGTGGCGCCTTTCCTTTGTAAATAAGTTTATGTTTGAGTGAATCCTTTTCTGACTGACTCTTTTGTGAACGAGGGTCAATTGAAAGCAGGTCTTGCTTCAAAGTTAATCCTCAAGTCTGGATTGTCATCTACTGTTTGTGATCCAACGACACGTCCAGTAACCGTAAGTATATTTTATGATTTTTGAGCGAATAGTCATTTCAGTCGATGTCAGCCAATTCAACAACAAATACATCTAAAGTTGTTGTCGTCGTCGTAGGATGTCTGCGTATATAATTTAAACCTTGTTTGTATAGTGTGTAACCACACGTTTAGAAATACATATATTTTTAAAGATTTTGTATTAAAAACTGCATATATATTCTTGTTCTTTAAGTTGGCCATCTTTTCACTTTTGCCACATAAGCACCTGTATGACTTGTAAACATAACGCAACAGGTCCCTCGCATAAATGTAATTTTCGCTTACGTAGCAACCTTTATCACAGTATGTGTAGTTTCAAAAAAATTGCACCAAAATTAGTGTTTGTGTGTGTCTGTGTGTGTGTTGCACATCCATAATTTCAAAGGGGACGCGAATACAACTCTAAGTACATAAATGCATCAAATAACCATACCGAGACGTCCTGGTCCATTCTCATTTGTGTTTATTCTTCTGAAGTCACTTCGTCATCAGGGTCTGATCAGAGACTATTTATATATTCCGATTCAAACATGTACGGTTGAATGACATACAAAACAGTGGGTCTCTCACTCTCTCAGCCCTTCTGTTTAGACCAACTGCCATAGGTATGCAAGTGACGCCCTCATCCAAAGGCAGGGCGAGGATATGCAGCTCATTTGCATTTAAGGTTGTATATACCAAAACAGCTCATTTTTAATCAGGCCCCAAAATGGTATTTTCAAATGGTTATAATAAATTAACTGTGGGGTATTTTGAGCTGAAACTTCACAAATACATTCTAGGGACACCAGAGGCCAATATTACATCTTGTAAAAAGGGGCATAACAGGTGCTCTTTAAATGACACACTGTCTCTTTCTTTCTCTCTCACACATATGTAGGCTAGTTATAAACTCTTTAGACTTTTAATGATTAGTGCTTTATTTTTAAAGTTTGTGGGTAAGAATTGTGTAAAAAAAACCCCCTTTTTTGGGGATGGATTCCTGGAAATCTCCCTTATTTTCAATGTTCAATGTTGACAGCTATGGTCTAGACTCACCTGGAGCATGGCTTGGACCAGTTTAGATTCATTTTTTTTTTTTTTTTAGCATGCAGGCTTCAGGACCTTTCTAAAACTGTTATGAGAGCAATAATGTGTTGCAAGGATACCGCTCGTCCACTGACAATTTAATGGCTCAAGCTTAGTGATTAGGTTGGTAGTTTTAGAAGTACAAGCAGGCATTGGTAGGCATGATGTAGTTAGTATGGCGTCCCCATAGAGTCAGCAGCTGACGCAGCATAGAAGTTCCCTCAAAAGGGATCGTCCCCGGTTCCCTGAGAAGGAAAAGAGACACTGTCACGCTGCCATTCTTTAGAATTTTGAGCAGTTTAATTCATTTTGATTGAATAAAAAAGTACTGATCGCAAACTAAATGAAATATTGTATTTATAGTTTATATAAAATATTCAGTAATTTGAGTATCTAAATTAATTAGAACAATTGACTTGGAATTGTGACTATCTATTTTATTAAATTGTACAATTTTACATCTTATTATCTTGCATCCACTCTACAGTTGATTGCTAATTTTCTATATTGCCACTTTTTGTATAGTAAATATTTCCAGAAGCCTCCAACATTTTAATAATTTATATATGGGTTTCTATTTGTAAGTCTGCAGGTGGCTGATGAAAACCGCAAGACATTGGTGTAGCTTTTCTGCTTTACGAGTCATGGTCTTTTCCAATTACACAGATTTAATTAACGACTTTGAATTGTCCAGTTTTGAACGATTATTCAAACGCTCTTCCATTCTATTTTTCTTTTCTTTTGCTCAAAATCCCCCTCCCATGCACCTATAACTCCACATGGCAAAGGTAGCAGGTAATTTTAGTCCTTCCCTAGAGATTCAAACTGATTATCTCCCAGTCCATTGATGAGCAGTATTTGCATTTAACGCGAGCAGTTAAGAGCCCACGACACTTCAAAAGGCTGTATGTTCTAATGGAGCTGGCCTGCTGGGTAATTAATCACACAGAAGCATTAAGCTCTAATACAACTCTAAAACAGCTAGTAAAGAAAATACAGGAAGAGGCATTCTGCTCCACAGAATAAAGAATGAGTTTTGACTGCATGTCGAATGAAGCTGACGGTCCAACTTTTTAGCAGCTTTAAAATGATGGATTGGCTCTTGCTAAGCAGTACAGAAGGCGTTACTCTTATGGGGAAGCTGAATATTAAATTCATTAAAACAAATTAATTGTGCAGTGAACTTGAAGTCAAGAAAAACTGCTACTTATGATATGCTCATTTGCCTTCACATATACTGGTAATGTAAAAATGGACAAAATTTGATCCGCTGTCGGTGCCGCTGTAGCTCCACATTATTCATTCTCCTATCTTGTAATATTCGTTTTATTTTTGTACTGTTGATTATTTTCTCATCCTCATTTTTCAGGCGCTCCTGGAAAACGCCCTGTTCTTGGCATTTCATTTTTTTTTGTCATGCACAGATGCTGAGCTGAAGAATCAGCCTCCCAATAGGCACAAATTGTTTTTGACTATTATCAGATCTGACATACTCAAGAATTGTTTTGACAATAAGTGCATCTCTTGCCATGTTTCCTTTTTCTTCCACAAGCATACTCGTCAAGCAACTTTTCTTTTTCTATTTTAAAGAAAGCATGACTTTGTCATATTGTGTGTCTGAACATAAGCTAAAAGGCAAATGACCTCCACTAGTGTACAGGGATCTTTGTAAATGCTTGGAATGGGAAGTGAGGAAGTGCTTTTGTAAACCTTTACTATCCTGTCACTCACCCACATCTTGCTCGTGACCCCTATTTTAGTACTCTGGATAAATTTAAATATATATATATATATATATATATATATATATATATATATTATATATATATGTATATTTTAATGTGTAGAATTACATAGTCCTTTTTGTGTGTCTGTGTCTTTCCAGACCCTTGTTGTTCATACGAGACCAAAGATGTAATGACTTTCCAAAATATTGTAGACAGAAAAACACTGGATAATTTTATTCGCATCTGCATCCATTGTATTTCATGCTGTTTTACTTAATTTTCCCAGTCAGAACGTTTACATTTGGTAGTTTCTGCAGTGCATAGTGTAAATTCAAAAATCGGATAAACGTCACTTTTATACGGAAGCCCTGAACTGCAAACTAAAAAAATACATCTAGCATTTCGAGATTAAAGTCGAAACATTTCGAGATTAAAGTCGAAATATTTCGAGAGACGAGAGTACAAGAATACAGTCTTCCGTAGGAGCTGCGCGTGTGTGCTTGCCATTGTCTCACATTGCTGCACACAAAGGCATTCATAATGGCCAATAGCGAGTTTCACACTGTGTGTGCGTGTGTGTCTTGGGCATTTCATACGCTTTCATATGTCTACTAGGCCTACACTCAAAGTGCTTTACAATCATATCAGAGAATCTCTCCTAGGGACTGATGAGATGTGGGGGAAGGTTATCTTATATTATGTTATCTTATTATATCATATTTTATTTTATACAGGATTGACAATGACAATTGTTACATAGGAGGAAGGATGGAAATAAAAATCTACCAACACAATATGGGCAGTATGGTGGTAGTGGGGAGTGGGATGGTGATGGTAATGACAATGGTAATAAATAATAAATGGTTACTTTGTTTACGCATACACATCCACACACATACACATACCCACACTCACACCCGCTCACATACACACTTAAGGCGGGCATACACTGTGCGATTTTCGTCCGATTTTGAGCCGAATTCTTACTCGTGCGACTCTTTTTCGTGTCGGACCGATTTTCAGCTTTGTCGTGCGTCGTTTGTCGTGCAGTGTTCGCGCAGTGTACAGGGAGAAACGAGAGGCGATTAACCTCTCACGATCGACAATCGGATGGTCGGATGAATTTCTGGCATGTCAGCAATTTTGGTCGCTCCTCGTGACTATATCGCACTGTTGAAGCAAAGCTACGAACCGATTGCCCTAATCTCAGTGTTTTTTCCCTCACTGCACCTGCGCGAAAACAGAAGTTTAACCATTTCATCTGCGGCAAAAATAAAATAAAAACGAAAAGAGGGAGATCTTTAAGTTCTGTAGTTCAAACTAGCTACAAATTACTGTTGCTTACCTCCAGTTCGTGTTGCAAAATAGATAATATATTACCCACCGTCTTCCAAGCCACCTGCGATGTAACACCTCTTTTATTAATTTGTCAAACAATGTTTTTGAAATAAACCTGTTTTTAATTTTCATTGATGATTAATTATGGCAATGTTCGGACATATTATAGACTGTTAATAGTTATTTTATATGCCTATAATTCATTGTAATCGACCTAAATGTTTTAGACAATTTTTAATGAGTAAGATTATGTAATATTTTATTATCCTCACAGCACGTTGGTTATGTGCTGTGAAAATATTGCGTGGCAAATTAATTATAATAGCGGATCAATTTAATAATAAAATTAGCCTATAGGCCTCCACTAATAATGATAATACAATAATGCTAATAATAATTAAATGCATAAATTGAAAATGCTAAATCATCTAGATACTGATAGCAGATGCTTGTTTTGACAATATCCCTGGATACATACACGTCGTAAATATGCGCAATCCAGGGGGTTATCGCAGATATTACACGTATAGTGTGAGCAGTGAAGTCGCAGCTCGACGATCGGACCGTACCGTGTGAGCACATAAATCCTGAACTTTGGCTTTGCATCGCATGCGATTTACTCGTTGAGTGTGAGTAGGTACCTTGCTGAAATCGCACAGACATTGCACAGTGTATGCCCGCCTTAAGATCAAACACTTAAATCACTCTTGCCACTGCTGGAATTATGGATTTACAAGATTGCTCGCTACTGCAATATGTTGGTTTGTTTGTATTTATGTCTGACTGTTAAATTAAAAAAAAAAAAAAGAATCTCTCCTCAACCATTAGTGATTATTAAATCTTAGGAAATCACAGGATCCGGCCAATTGATCGGATACAGAATGATGCACTTAAAATGTATCCAGAACGTATTTACGGTGAAGAGACAGATCGGTTACTGTTGTGTTCTTGACCCAGATAGTGTTGACTAGACGAGCACGAAAACACCTCAGAAATACTGCCACTAGCACGTAAAAAAGTAGTAAAAGCTAGTAAAAAGCTACTATTTTGTGTTAATTCATGGCAGTTCGAGTTCACAAGTGCATTTCTTTACACAAACACACACACACATGCGCACACTGTGAGCCAGTGGATGCGTACTGTTATGAATGCACACACTTTTATGTAAGACCGTGTTATCGTAATATTTTTACTTTATTCTCGAAATGTTTCAACTTTAATCACGAAATATTTTGACTTTAATCTCGAAACATTTCGACTTTAATCCCGAAACATTTCGACTTTAATCCCAAAACATTTCGACTTTAATCTCAAAACATTTCAACTTTAATCTCGAAATGCTAGATTGTTATTAGCTGATTCTTTACAATTCTTAGGGGGGCTTGCAGGGGGGTTGGGTGAGAAAAAAATGAGAATTATTTAGTGTTAAACTAAACTGCGACACGGCTACCAGAGCTCATCACGCCCACACTAGTCAATGCTTGTGTTTACACCAACCGCGACATGGCGTTTCAGAAGCATCCTAGAAGTGGCTCTCCACACCACTTCATGACAGACGCGTTCAAGCCGCACGGGAAATACGAAATAAAAGTTAAAAAAAAAACATTTTTAAATAAACAACCTAAGGACTCCTAATTGTATTGCACACCAATATATTCTTGGTAGAAATCATAGACTGTAAGGTAGAAACCCAAAAATCAAAAAAAACCACATCGGACAGGCAAATCACGGCCTCGCACATCCATCGCTTTGCTTCTGAAATGCTCATGGTGTGTATTGTCACCGCATGGAGGACGGAATAAAATCTTGTCGGAGTAGCAATGCACTGCAGGCGTGTGCATTGAACAAAAGGGGTAAAGTCAAGAACTGTTAAGACGGTTCTCGTTTATTTTTAGCTTATTCACAAGTGTTTAGGAAAAACCCTGCACAAATGCTCAGTTACATAATCATCATTCAGATCACCGCTAGGGGGGCTTGAGATCATCACACGCCGGGCCTGGTTAGACCTATGTATTAAACATCCAGTTTCTCTTGTGCTGCATATTTAAAATATTATGTGACATGTCTACAATGGACACAAATGTGAACTTAGTGCAAGAGGCAGTTTGCATTAAGATAGAACAGTGGAGATAAGATGCAAGCTTTTGATTTTATTAATAGCTAGACTGAGTGCAACAGAATGGCACAAAACACAGGGGTCTAAAGACACATTATTCAAAACTGCACTCAGAAAAGCTTCTGTCACTTACTTCAAATTTTTGAAGCACTAAAAGGTTCCAAGTGGAACCCATAAGGTTCATTTGAAAGAGGCCTAGGGCTTCTTTGTTGATATGAAATACTTAATTTATTATTAATTAGAGACTGAAGCATATATAATATAAATATATTTTTAGCCTTTTTTAGCGCTATATAAATGCCTCCGTCATTCATCCATTTACTCAAAATTTTTACGATAATTTTACGATAATTTACATTCATTTACTGAAAATTTTTACGATAATTTTGATGCTTGTACATCCGTTTTTTACACCTTGAAAAGTTATATGCTTGTTTTTACTTGTTTTAATGCTCAATTCTGTTACATATGTGGGGTCGCAAGAATTCCTGAAAGTTCCTGAAACCAAATGCCAAAAAACATCTCGGGTTACGACTGTAACTGACGCAGCGTCGAGAATCGACACATTGGGGAACGCCTTCAGTGTGACGGGTCTGAAGCCTGTATGTAATTAGTCCAATCTTGATTGGTGTTGCGTCACGACATCAGCCGAGACGTTGCATGTGACGGTGAGTGGAAGCTATAAAAGGACACTGGAATATAACAGTGTCAGCTTCTGAATGTTCGAACCAAGTCGTTCTCAGGAGCGTGAAAAGTATGGCCGAGGGACGCAGCATCTTGTTCCCTGAGAACCACACCCCATCCTGTGAGGAAACCATCCGTGCTTAGAATTTTTCTCTGATGGTGCCCCCAATACAGGGCCAAGGGACGGGAACTCTGGTTTCTTCCACATGACCTAAGAATGAAAGCATCTGCGCGTTACTTTGATCGTGGAAAAACGGTTGCCCTGCGGGGAAAACCCTCTGGTCCTGAGCCATTACTGCAGGGCCCTCATGTACAGCAGGCCAAAATGGGATCACGCTGGACGCTGCTGCCATAAGGCCCAGAACCCTTTGGAAGTGTTTGACAGTGATGGCCTGGCCTCGTTTGAGACTCGTTAATGTGGTCAAGATGGTGTCTACGTGAGTGGGAGACACCTGTGCACGCATTGTGACTGAATCCCACTCTACCAGCAGGAAAGTAGTTCTCTGTAGAAATATTAATGAACTTTTCTTGACATTCTTGAACCTAAGCACCTTAGATGGTTCAGAACAACATCTTGATGTTGAACCACCATCTCTACTGACTATGCCAAAATCAGACAGTCGTCGATTGTAATTGATGATGTGAATGCCTTGAAGTCTCATTGGAGCAAGGGCAGCATCCATGCATTTCATGAAGGTGCGAGGAGACAGTGCTAGGCCAAATGGAAGAACTCGGAACTTGGGAACTATGAAGTACCGGCTGTTCTTCCCTTCCCTGCTTCCCTTTCTTGAGGAGGAACCTGCTCTATGGCCTGAATAACCCTAACCCTATAGACCATTTCACAAGATGTAAACAACACTGGTCCAGAAACACTTCCTGTTTCAGTTTGTAACTGTTTTCTTTATTTCACATGTAAAGAAAACATCTCAAAGATGTTTGTTTAACTTTTTGATTCAGTTTTAAATGTTCTATTGGTTGTATTTTATCCCAGCTTTTATGTAGTGTTAAAAAACTGAAACAGGAAATGCTTCTGGACCAGTGTTGTTTACATCTTGTGAAATGGTCTATCTGAACTTCTTGCTCCATAACCTAACCCTGCTCTGGACTGACCAGTGTGTGAACCACCCCGCTGAATCGTGGTGGATGATACTCAAACTGAATTCTGTACCCCTTTTTCCCCTATGCGCAGGACCCACTGAGATATATTTTGAAGACCTTTCCAGGTGTCTAGATAATCTACTAGGGGAATTGAGACTGACCTCAGCTGTTGTGTTTGCGATATCGGTGACCTGAAGCATTTGATTGGCTCTAACTAACTGACTTAATTTTTTTACAGGCCTCGTGAGAGGGAACACACTCGACAGAGCCACAAAATTTTCAGGCTGACACTGTGATTTGCGTTCTCTGAAAAATGATGTGTCCCAAAGCGCACTTAGCGGTGGAAGCACACATGAAATTCCTGAGGGCTCCGTGAAGGAGCGACCTGATGTTGCTCCATGATGTTGTGGACCACAAAAGGGACCACCCTCAGAGGCCTGCACTACACGTCAGGACCTCTTTGTTGAAGCTTTCCTCGCCTGAATCACAGTCCTCAGATTTGCTTTCGTTTTGGAGGACTTCGATTTTAGAGTGTTGCCCCTGGCTCCAGGCCTATTACGGGGAGCATGAGAAACAACATTCTCTTTTTGCTACTGCAGGTGTGAGGAGCTGGCGGCTGCCTCATGTGACTGCCCCCTGGCAGTAGACCCATCAAAGGCAACCTCCCCGCTGTTGTCCACCTCCTTGAGGAGGTCGGCTTGGTATACCTGCAGAAGCCCCATTTTGTGCAGGTATACACCCGCCCAACCTGCCAAAATATATGCTTTCCCAATCACCGCTGAAGTATGAGCGAGAGATGAGCATGAGCGAGAGATGAGATACAAAGGTCTCTTCGTCCCATAGCCCTTCTCTTTTGACCCCAAAATGATGAATATATGTGTACTTTGGGGCTAGATAATCTCGAAGAGAAGGGCTTGTTCCACGATCTCGACACCTCAGTGTGGAGATCAGTGAAAAACGGGAAACTCTGGCATGGAGGTTGTGGCCAGGCTTGCAGGAAGCACTCATCCAGCATACTTTTTCTTGTCACTTCCTTTTTTTTTCTGAGGGCCAATCGATCTTTAATTTACTCACAGCCTGGGTCACAACCTTCACCAGCTACTCAAAGGTAGGAGAATGTGATGATGGAACTTCACATTCCCCTGCCTTGATGTTCAAAATATCTGATCCCTCAGAACCAGATAATTCAAACATCGGGTCTTCATCACGGGTGGAAGAAGCCGCTGGGCGGGCATCCACCTCGTGAGTGGGACCGCAAGAACTTGCTGACGATTGTTGGGTAAGGGCCGAGGCTGTCTCAACATCATCAGCCAGAGCCCTCTGCGATCTCCATGAATGCAGGCGCTACGCTGCATCGACAGAAGCGGGATCTGATCCCTGTGGAGCAAGTGCCTGGCCTGATGCATCGAACAGACCGAGGCGGGAGCAGAGCATTGTCAGGGACATTTGATCACAGTTTGCGCAGACCCACAGTTTGCCCTTGAGCGTTGCCTGTGCATGCTCCACTCCAAGACAAACAACACGTGTGTGTCACCCTAGCTCAAATAATGTGGGCAAGGGGACACACACTTTCTGAATTGGTTCTCTTTACACTTTTCCATCTTATTCCTTTGTTTTACCGAACAAACAACACCATATAAGACACACAGTTTCACATATTACGCTTGCTGAAGAACAGAAAGCTGACACTGTTGTGTTCCGGTGTCCTTTTATAGCTTCCACTCACCGTCACATGCGACATCACGGCTGACGTCATGACGCAACACCATTCAAGTTTGGACTAGTTCCATACAGGCTTCAGACGCGTCACACTGAAGACGTTCCCCAATTTGTCGATTCCCAATGCAGCGCCAGTTCTCTCGAAAGGGAACAACAGTGTTTATGAATTAGATGTGTACAGTTGAAAATGTCACATAACTATTCACAGAATAAAAATAGTGCCATTTGTTTAAGGTATACAGAATTTTGAACGATCTGAAACATTTAGAAGTTTTTATGATTGATTATTGCTGTCAGTAAATCTCATCCCTAAATTAAAATCTCACAGGTTAGAGACCATCATTTCGAAAACGAGCCACTCGATTTCCCCCAAATGACTTTTTTGCGAGCAGTTAGTGACTGGACTGTGGCCTCGGTCTGGGAGACACATCAATAATTAATCTGGCAAAGAAGTGTTTTGGTCTTGTTAGAGAGATTGCCACTGTACTTGCACTGACCTGATGAACCAGAATGCGGCACATCTCTCAGTGTGAGCTCTGTTTAAACACATGGTTATCTGTCATGCTTTTAATCTGGGCCCCAGCAGGTATCGTCCTCATCTCCTCTGTTTCTTTCATGCCACCGTAGATGACAATCTGACAAATTTTAAATGAGACGTTCTTTGAAATGAGCAGACTTTTGGTTGAGCAAGGTCTACAGTAATCTATTCAGCTCCTCCCATTCTGCCTCCTCTGCAAGCACAACAACTCAATCATTGAGTGATGCACTGCGGGAGTTTAAATATAAATGGACAGATTCAGGTTGTGTAGAACAGAACTTCAGAGTTAAATGCAACAATTTGTGCAGCGCTGATGCGCTAATGCAGCGGAATTTCCTTCAGAGCCTTTGCTTTGTCCATTATCTCGCCGAATTACTGCGTTTCTTCTCAAATTAAGGAGAGAACAACCTTGATACACTGTTTGAAACTTCCCGGGGGGCTGAACGAACCGCCTCACCTGGGCTCTTAGGCGGGAGAGGAGAGGCTTTAGGGGTGTGATTTAGTAATTTGTAGCATAGGCCTGGTCTGTTGTTTGAGAAAATTAGAGCAGAGGGCATTAAAACAGTGAATATCACATTACCCAATGGACACTGTTTATATAATGTTTAAGCACAAGGAGTTTAATTAGGTGAGAATTATATCATATTTTGTCTCATTTTCACATTAAGTTTACAGGTAGGAAACACATATTGCATACTAAGCATAATGTAGAATTTCATCCATCCATCCATCCATCCATCCATCCATCCATCCATCCATCCATCCATCCATCCATCCATCCATCAAATCAAAATATATTTGGTAATATATAATTTTTTCCAAAAGTTTTAGCACAGTTGATTCCACCAGTTGTGTTTTAGCACCAGAAGTCTTTCTGTTCATCACCTGCAGCTCTCACATTATGATTCAAAAGTGATTTGACAGTTTGTTCAAGCTAAAATTAATTATTCATGGGAATGAGAGGGTACAATGTGAGTCAAATGGAGAAGGTCAACAGAGAACTGAATTTGATTCAGAATTATTCCTGAATTATTGACTTTAATAAATAAGAAGAAAAAAAAAGAAAATCACATTAACAACACTTTGGACTGAATTTACATGCAATATAATTTTAAAAGCTTGATACCATAAATGTATTCCATATGACTTGTGCTATTTTCAGTGTCTTTGCTTTATGAACGAGCAATCCTTTACTGGTTAGTCGTTATGATAATATTTTCCTGTACTAACTATTGAACTGGGAATGGATGCAAATGGTTCATTGATTCACAGAAATTTGGTCACTATTTGACTGGTGTAGTGCTACAATAGATGGATGCTGCAAAGTACTATTAAATGTAATAAGTGACCCCTGAGATGTGATAGATGTTATCTGTCTATGAACCAACTCCACCTGTTGGATCAATACTGTGTGGGTGCTGGCTAGATGCCATGGAAGGAAATAGGGACACAGCCTTTTATTAGGAGCTAAAAAGATGATGTCAGCCAATCGTATGTCTGGATATATACAAGAATTACGGTAATAAAACAACTTTATTGGAAACACAAAGAAGGCAAGGAAAGAGCATGTGATTGACAAAAGTAGATGAATGTAGATAGAGAAATGGTAACTGCAAAGTCCTCATTCTAACTGGTGAACTAGGAAAAGGTGGTATAATTGACTAATGATGCACACATTTATTGACAGGTATTGGTAACAATTAAGGATGTCAAAGGGATCTTCAAGATGCAGACTAGGAAACACGAGGAGAAATCACATGGATGCACTTACTGGGGATAGTCGTAGGAGAACTGGAATAGTTCGAAGATAGTAAGGTGAGTCTGTTTTCCTTGTTCTAGGCTAGACGCTGACTGAATTGAGGCGTGTGCATGATGTGCTTGATGAAGTGAGTAATGGGTGACATGTGATGATGGTTAATACTCTGGTGACTGGAATCACTGAATAGTGATGGTGGTGAGAGTGCCTGGCACATTTGGCGGGGTCTGAGACGGTCGGCCATGATGGTAGGAGACGCTATCGGTTGCCAGAGGCAACGCCTTCACATAGGCGCAGCTAAACATTACAGAGCTCTTTAATTTTCTAGCATTTCGTAAAGAAAGTAAAGCAATGCAAAAAGATAAGGTGCAACACACGGACTCTGGGTCGAACATGTATGGGTGAATCATTGCCATTTTACAACATTGGACGTTTTCAAAACAATTTCCCCCACATACACCGATGAGGTGAGTTGAAACTTAGTATAATATGCAAAACTGTTATCCACTCACAGCATTGGATTTACTTCCAAGGCTTCAGTGTGAGACGCCCATAAAAAACGAGCGTTTCTGAGCGGGTCTCAAAGCTAGGGTGGAAAATAGCTTATTAGTTATTCATTTTGATGTTTTTGAATGCAAAAACCAAGCGAACGTCATAAGTTCACCTCAGACAACAATATGATAACATTTAAAAAGCCAGTTCATGACCCCTTTAAGAGACAACAACATACAGACAATTTTATTAGAGAACGTACCCCAGTGAAAACGTAGAGAACACTCTCTCATCGACTGGGGGGTGAGATCGAAAGTAAAGTCCTTTCTTCTTATTGCAGTCAACCAAGCAATCCGGTGTCTCCTCGTCAGGTCAGAGACTCACTCTCCCTGATGCTGTGTCCATTTTGGTAACCTAAAAAAAACTATAGTCCATTGTTCCTATGTTTTCCATTTGTATCGTGTGAGGTACTGGAGCAGTTTTTAATACAGCAGTGACTTCCAGGCATGGTTAAACAGTGCAGAACTGAGATAACCACTATAAGCCTTCCTTCCGCTAGGAAAAAAAAGTCTCTGGCCGTGAACGGCAACAACGTTCCAATGTGTAATATGCATGAGAGCTCAAATAATAACAACATAGGAACCGCACTGTTGTGAAGTGATAAATCGAACCGTTGGGTGAAGCGGTCATAGCCGTGTTTTATCATGAAGAAAGCACAGCTATTGACCAGTCAGAATCAAGGATTGGAACTAACCGTTTTATAATGTTTTTTACCATGACTGGGACATTGTATCAACCAATCCATATTACGAAAATGCATGCATTTTGGGATTACTTCTTTTTGTCATCCTCAAAGAAAATGTCCTTGTCCTTTCACAAATTTGCCTTTTAACAGGCAGGAGACACATCTAATGTGTTTAGTGCCGATCCTGCAGCTAATCCTTATGAGAAGCCATTAAGAAACTTCATTCAAATAATCAGTGATGAATGACTCGCTAGTAAATTGTTTTGCAGAGGTGAAGCTGTGTAAACACCGCTTTGGTACACAAATGCACCAGCGAGCGTGCCTCTCACACAAACAATTCAGTAGGCTAATTAAACAATGTTAACATTGTGCTGCCGGCAAACACACTCATCCGCATTCAAAGGGGATCTAGCGAATCTCGAATACTTGATCAAAGACGGCCCTGGGTGCTGGCGTGCAGGAGACAGAGGCTTACATCACGCACGTGTTCAATTTTTGATAACACGCAGATAGTAACAGACTTTTGAATGGAACGATTCCCATAGCTGTGGCATAATGGTGTCTGAAGAATATCCCATGTGACGTTTAGCCTCAGAAGTGAAACCCGCCCTGAGCGTTACTGAGACAGTCTGACAAGCCTCACATCTGTGGGAGAAAGTTTGAAGCGCACTGTAAGCACTGTGCAAGGTTAAATTGGTAGAAATGTACAGCTGTGTTTTACTGACTCCTTCTGAACTTGACTAGTATCAACAGTATCAAAGAATAGTATCAACACATTTTATTTTAGAAGAGTTTTATTAGAAATTAAAAACCTCATTTTGATGTGTGCTTCATGAAAAATGCTCTTTGATTTGATTCTTCGAAGTTCCAAAAAATTCATTAGATTCACCATTAATTGGACAATTTAGCCTTATACTTGCGTTCAGGGGAAGTGTAATCGTAGTGACTGGGGAACTTATTTAACTTTTGAAAAAGGGTTTTTTTTTTCTTAAAAAGCTCATTGCTCAGCATGACTGTTTTCCTCATGCTGAGAGTTGTTTGGTTTGGCCGGTTTTCTGGGAAAATAGCACACATCAGACTAATGCATTTGTGCATCTACAACACCAAACAGGAATTAAGTGGAACAGTGTGAGGCAGTCTTTCTGTAATAATTTGAACAGTGTGCTTGTGTTTCTCTTTTTGGCTTTTTTTAAGTGCCACAGAGCACGATAGATCTGAGAAAGGACACACAAGAGGAATCCTGAGGATCTTCTTTGGACTTTTAGATGAAAGAGAAATCTTCTAGGTTCAAGGCTAAAAGATCATCGAAAAAACAGACCATTAAACCCTAAATCCTGTTTTACACGTTCTGCACACAAACCCTGAAGTGCAGAAAATGAAAGTGATCTCATTAGTAATTGTAGCTATTAGTATGCAAAATGGGATTCTAAGCTCACTTACAGTTCCATATTTAAAAATATCTGTTTAGGTTAAAAACATTAAATTCAGTTAGTCTGTGGTTTTTATTTATTTTATTAATCAAAGTCATTAATTTAGAATGTTCACTGACATACGATTTGACATTATATAAGGTTTGATCAGTAACACTTTATTTTACGACCCGCAAACAACTGTGTAAGTACACTGAAATTACGGTGTATATTTCTGTAATTATAGTGTACTTCCGTGTAAGTATAAGGAAACAATATTTTAAGTTTTGGGTAATAGAGGGGTAACAAACAGATATACAACCTGCAAATAACTTTATAAGTACACTGAAATTACGGTGTACGTTTCTGTAGTTTTAGTGTACTTCCATGTTGGTATAAGGGAACAATATGTTATGTTTGGGGTAAAAAAAGGGGTAACAAGCAGATATACAAGCAAATTATTTAATTAGTTAAAAAAATAACAGGTACCTATTCTGTTAATATATTCCAGCCAAAAATTGTATGTCTGTTGTTTATAAAATGTATCACATTTCTGGCAAAATATGTTCTTGTGCATTTTTACAGGGTAATTTTGACATCTGTTTTTAAAATTAAACACACACACACACACACACCCATATATACTGTATATATATATATATATATATATATATATATATATATATATATATATATATATATATATATATATATATATATATATATATGATAAAAATTAAATTTATTGGCTTTCTTACTAGATTACTTAATGTTAAGTCAAAATAATTTGTTTTTGCTATGATTTTAATTTAGACTGTACCATGTGGTAATTAATACTTACCCTATCCCATTGAATTGCATAGACACTTAAATGTCTTAAATTAACTTAAATTTTTTAATAACAGTACCTTTCTCTGTAATTACAGTGCAAATAGTGTTGTTTCGAATTGCTACATCAGGCTGTAAATTAAAGTGGTGCATGTTACCCCCTTGTTCTGCGTAGTTACAGAGTAAGTGTAACTCCTGCGGGCTGTAAAATAAAGTGGTGTTTGTTACCCATTTATTACCCAAAACTTAACATATTTTTCCCTTATACCTTGACGGAAGTACACTATAATTACAGAAAAGTACACCGTAGTTTCAGTGTACTTACACAGTTGTTTGCGGGTCGTAAAATAAAGTGTTACCGTTTGTTCTTTTTCTGTTTGATTTAATGCCATGCTTACCTCATTTTGAGGATTTATCACTTTTATAATGATTTCTTTGATACTTAGTTTGCCCCCCTCCCTCCCCTCCAAATGAAAATAAATGAATAATAAAGAATATTTATATAAACACACACACACTCAAATAAATATCTAAAATAAAGTTCAGTTCTTTTAAAATATAATATTAGGGCTGCACAATAATGGTTAAACATCCCAATTATTTTGCTCAAATTGCAAATAATAATACAAATGCTTTATATTGTAAGTTTTAGATTCTGTCAATACTGTGTTTCAGCATTTTATATCCAAATGTATTTGTAATAATTATGTATACAAATACTAATGATACTGGGAAAATAAACTTCTAAAGAAGACTGCATCAAAGTAGTCTGTAAATTAATTGATTTCAATGAGAATGATACAAGACGTGTTTTCAGAAACCTATTTCGCTATGTTCCCTTTTGATTTTGTTTGTGCACCCTCAGTCTCAGTCTTTGTGGAAGACTAAGTGTTTTAATGTGCCTTGTCACTGTTAGTTTGCTTCAAAAGAGCTTATTTTGCTAAATATGTTCATTAATCATTTCGTATTTTCCTTCAGATCAGTGCAACAATTGTAAAAAAAATCCTGCAGATTTGGCCATTATCTTCTTAGATGTTTCAAAATGTCTGAATAAGGTGCAGTAAGCTAACAATTCAAATTAAGATTGGGACCCCCGGGGTCTTATGGGTTTCCCCTTTGGTTTTCTTGTCCTCCAATCTTGGAGTTAGTGTAAATAAAACTACTGAATATTGCAAAAGTGCAGAGTGTTTTATATTCAAACAAAGACCCATTTGACCTTTGAGTGATACGATCAGATGTTCATGAAGGAGCAGCATAGATCAAAGAAAAGCATACCAAACTAATTGTATTTTCTGCTTATTTGCCATGCATGGCTGGATGGATTTAAAGCAGTGCATTTAAGCATTAAAATGCCATAATAGTGTCAGTGTTCAACACTGCACAGCTGGTGCCGGCTGCCTCTGCAGGGAGCTTCTTTAGATACTCACGCATTAACAGCCATTTCACCTAGAACAGAATTATGATTATATTTCTAGTGGTGATTTGCCATGTCTCTCATTAGTGGCATGCATTTCAAAACTCACAACAGGCAAATGGATATGTTGACACTTAAGCAATATCCCAGGCAAAAGTGCTGAATGTCAGGTCAAAATGACAGTAAAGTGACAGACTTTTATAATGTTACATGTAATTACTGTAGCAATAACAATCAATTATGCATTGATTACATTCAAGTTAACACCTATTCCTAACCCTAACCTTAAAGTATGTACATGTACTTAATTATTGTTACTCAGTACTTACATGTGTAATTACACTGTAACACAGACACATGTAAAGTGTAACCAGTAATTTTATTTCAAATAAGTGCTGTTAGAATGATTTCTGGGTCATGTGACAATGTGGCTGCTGAAAATTCAGTTTTGTCATTAAGGGAATAAATTACACTTTAATATACCATATAGGAGTCATAATTTGTTTCATAATTTAACCGTTAAGTTAGTAAAATGTCAATTAAGTTTTAAGAGACACGACAGAGACACCATAGGACTTGACTAATAAACAGTCTGGGTGCTACTGATAATGTTTCAGCTTCAGAGGTTCAGATCCAGTTATTACTTTGCTTCTCCATGACATTAATTTATTGATGTTAACATTTTTTTTTTATATTTAGCGATCACAATTTATATATATTTGTGTGTATTTACAGTACCGTTTGGTTTAGGTTTCACTGTGTTCTTTCACCTTTCCTTTTAATTACACTTTTAATAGTTTAGGAGTTGAGGATACTAATATTTGCAGTTTTGCATGTGATTTTTTTTCTCCCAATACAACACAGCTGCTCAGCAGTCCATGGTCTGCAATGTCTGGTTCTCCTTATCATGATGGGCGATGCATTTTCAATAAAAGACAAATCTGGACTGCAGGCAGGCAGTCAAGCACATCTCTGTAGCACACACTGAACGAGGCCTGACATTGTCTTGCTTCCCAGGAAAAGTGTCATCTTGATGACGGTATGCCTCTGTACAATCCCAATGTACGCCTCCACGTCCTTCACACACATGCGAGTCACCCATGTCGTTTGCACTGATGCACCCCCCATACCATGACAGATTTTTGCTTTTGCACGTGCCACTGATGAAAGTCTAGATGGTCCCTTTCGTCTTTGGGAGAACCCAATGTCTGTTTTTTTTTTTTTTTTTTTGTAACAAGCTGAATTTGAAAATTTCCACTGTCTTCTGGACCATCTGAGATGAGCTCGGGCCCAGAGAACTTGGTGCCATCTCTGCATTGAAGAGTTGTATAGCTTTCTCCGTGCATAACAGAGATTCGAGTTGTCTTGCAGCATTTCACTGTGTTAAGTGACAAAGGTTTTCCAAAGTACTCCAAAGCCCATGTGGCTATATTTAACAGTGTAGCATGACGGCTTCTCATGCAATGCCTTCTGAGGGTCACGCATATTCAACAGAGGTGTCCTGCCTTGCCCTCCACGGACAGAGATTTCTCTGGATTCCCTGAATCTTTTCACAATGTTTTATATGGTAGATGATGAAAGATCTAAATCCTTTGCTATCTTGCATTTTTTAAATTGTTTGAAAATTCTCTCATGGAATTTGGCACAAAGTGGTGAGCCATGACCCAACTTTGCTTGCAAAGCTTTAAAAGCTCCTTTTACACCCAATTTTCACCTGCTTATTGTTGACTGTATCAAAACACTTTAAGAAATAGATATTAGATTTTCTGTAATCTCTTCACTTTCATGTCCCACCTTTCTTGGAGTGTTTTGAAGCCATCAAAATCAAAATGTGTTAAAATTTAGAAAAATCCAATTAAAGGTGCATTGCGCAACATTTCACGTAAAAATACCAGTTTTTCTAATCAATTCATGCTTAAACATTTGCCATATGAGCTAAATGAGCCCTTCTCTGATCACTGCGATTGCCTCTATAATCCTGTACAGTACAATAAATAAGAGGGATTTGGGACGGAATTTGAGACTGGGCGTGACATCATGCTCACCTGGCTATGTCTGGCAGGTTTGTGTATTCACCGCCATTCTCCGTATCAGCGAAGACAACTTGAGCGACAAAACTTTAGTCAACTTTCGACAAAAGTAGAAGATGGATTCAAAGAGACTGGCTTGTAGTTCATTCCTAACCCCAACACAAACTCCACCTAAGACAAAGAAACCATGTTTTGTGTACAAGCCCATGGCCTGTTGTTTGGGCCATGTGCTTGTGTTGTCTCGTGTTGGTGACTCCAATGGCTAGCTTCCAGCTTTCTGCTACGTCTCTTTCAAGGAAGTGATGAAACGCGTTCTGTAGCGCTGTTTGTTCGCGTTTGGCTACGGTAGAAACATGACATCACAATATGGCGACCTTCATAGAAGGGGATTCCCGTGGTTATGGAGATATAAATGTCTCATTCTGAGCTAATAAAAAACATTACGGTTTATTAAGTAAGTTTATACACCACTGAAAGTATAGTTATGGATGTCATATTGCATTTCTGTTTATAGATACTCAACTTTTTTACACATTGCACGTTTAAAGACTGTTTAGTTTGTACTTATCTTTGTGGGCTCATTACAGCCACCCAACGCAACATTGTGATTCTGCCAAAGTAATTTTAAAATCACAGTTCAAACCCTGGCTGGATCTTCACAAGTTTCTTGTCTAAGAGGTTTGCTGTAGAGTATGATGTCACGTCCTGTTTGACGAGCAGGACAAACCCTTTATACAAATTTTACCTTCTCTCCTGTGGTCTAGTCAGACATGAAAGTGACAGCACTTGAGGAAAGTGATCTATAAGAAGCCCATCTGCTAGACTGAATCGGCCTTGTCAGCTCTGATGGAAAGGTGCAGTTAAAGGTCTTGGGAACTGGCCAACTGCAGCTCTGAGAGGATGTCTCATTTGTTTTGACACTCATCCAATCCTCCAGTTCAGTCAGGGACAGTCTAATTTTGGAAATGTCTCTTGTTGGCGTGTATATTAAAATGTGTGTTTTCCACACCATAAAGACACAATGGTTATTAAACATTTATCTTGTCACAAACATTTTCTGTAATGTGCATTAACAAGCTTGGCTGTAGGCTAAGCTGCACTGCAGAATATTTCCGAACGCCAGTGCACATTTGTTCTAATTCCCTACAGCATCATTTGTGTGATTGCTTTATTTTGTCCTAATCGTTTCTGCGAATTTGCTAAACTTTATTTGATCTGTTGTCAGTGCATAACCCACTGGGAACTAATATTAACACAAATAATGTGCATATGCCGTTGGTTAAATTTGGACCTGAGATTGTGTTTTCTTGCTAGAATGCACAAAGGCCCATGAGCAAAGTAAGAGAAGCAATTTGATTAGACATTTTACAGAAAATATTAATTTTAGGAATCAGGAAGGAACAGCAACTTCATCTTGTAATTGCATTTGAGAATAAAAAACAAAAAGTATAACAGCTACAATTGTCTCAACAACAACATTTCTCTGTTTTATTACGCTGGTAAAGCTTATTTAACTTTACATTTTATTTCTGGGACTACACAATGGGCATAAATGAGGCCAATGAAAATATTAACATTTTCAGAGTAGCAAAAGCAGGTTTCTTTGACATGAAACTATCAGCGAACTCAATTCTTTTGTTGAAGCCAATTATAAATATGGACAGATTAAACTTCAGATAAACAGAAAAATTTAAAATAATCTATATCCAATTAGCTTCAATTTATGGCTCGTCCATTTTAAAATATCTTAATGTAAATTGTCATTTGTGAATGATTTAAATGATTTTACCAAGTACACATTTTGAGTTGAAAGCTTTAAAAACACAATATTGTGTATAAATATGGAGGGACTACTTGAGCTTGTTTTAGGGTCCTAATAAGTACTTGGATAATACATACTCGATTCAAAATTTTATTGCCTTGCTAATGTCATTTCATTTCATGTCCAGTACAGTCCTTTGGAGGATTCTTCTGACAAGTGTCCATCAAGGATTTAGATAGTCCACACACTTTTATCCACACGCTATACAATTACTACACCTACACAAGTGAATGTGTTAGACTGGCTGACCTTGGCCTAACTCCTGTAGTAATCATTCTCATCCATTTTATAGTGGTTAATTTATGGTATGAGGAGAGTTAAAATGCCTAACGTAACAAATGCTCTATAGTAGTGAGCTGCAAACGGAAACAGGATACTATGGTACCATACAAGCTCCCAACACAAAAGCTGTTCCATAGGCATTTTAGAGAAATGCTTTTTCCAAAAAGAGTTCTGTTATTCATTCATGTAATTGAAAACATCTGTGACTTTCTTCTGTGGTTGACTTTCTTCTATGGAACACAAAGGGGAAAATTCAATTCTCAATTTTATTTTCTTTCAAGTACAATGCATAAGAAGTGAAGCTTTCAAAACCACAGAAAAAGGATAAAAAATTACCATAAAAGTGTAGGCATTGACTAAATTCTTCACTATAGTCTTCTGAAGCCATACAGTAGATTTTTTTGTAAAATTTAAGTCATTATTCAACTGTAGTTAAAATTATCTGTGATTTTTAATTGGTTACTCTTGCAACCGAATCATTGTCAATGAATTGGAATTCAAACTCGAGAATCAGGTCTGCTTTGAATAAGTCATTCAAATCAGTTTTGTGAACTGGAGAAACCTAATAATTGAAAAAAAACAACAACAATTTATTAATTTACAAATCAGACATTGCTATTTCTCTTGTGAACAAATGGATGTAGAATTTTAGTAAATAACAATCTCCAAGTCTCTTGAAAATGTTTCTTATATGGGTCAAAGAAGTGAAAGTGTAAATTAGATTGGGTTTGGAATGACAAAATAGTGAGTAAATGACACAATTAGCTTTTTTTTTTTTTTGGTTAACTATTCTTTTGTAAGAGCCAAAAAAAAAAAAAAAAAAAAAAAACAAATTTTGGCCCAAATGTGCATGCATCGCTGAGAAATTCCAGAGTGCATTGTGACAGTTGGAGGATGCAGTTAGAGAAATGTTGATTATAAATAGAAATTTTAGAATAAGTATTTGTGCATGAGCTATAGCTTTTATGCTTGTTAGCGTTGATGTAAAAAAAAAAAAAAGAAATAACAACATTAAGCTAGAAATCAATTGGGAATCGAATCTCTTGTCCAGAAATTTATTTGAATTAAAAAAAAATGTTTTATCAACATTTATGAGATTATATGACCTTTGGGATCCAGAAGGCAGCTGCAGTATGCCAGTAAGGCAGCTCACTCAATATGTTTGGTAGAAGAGTTCGCTTGAACAACCTCTGTTTTGTATTTTCAGGTAGATAGCAGTTAGTTGGCTTCTCCTCAGTCTTTGAATCGATACACAGTTTGACACTGCACAGACCCCTCTTACTGCATATCCGAGATGCCAGAAATTGTTGTCTTGTTGACTATATCAGGAGCATTCGGTTGGCTCCCTGTGAGCTCCCCTGAAGCTCTGACTACAGACCAGATAAATATCAATAGATTTGAGTCCTCATTATTTTGTCTACACCTTTGAAGGCCCTGTAATGCACTTCTCGCATTTGTCATAAATATATAGACTTTTTTATTTTTATGCACAACCAGTGATGCATCCCATTGTGGGTCCAATAGGAAACTAATTACATAAAAAATGAAAGATTAACATGGGAAATATAACAGTAGAAAGTGAGGAAAGATCCAGGGATCAAAGCAGAGGAGGGTATACATCTGAAAAATAGTTTAATTAGGTCAATAAATATAAATAAATAAATAAAAAAAGAGGGCTGAAATGCAGCTCAATTAATTTCAATGGTTCAAAGATATTATCAAGTTCAAGTATTAAATGTCACCTCTGATGAAATAAAATCTTTTTTATTAAAAACAAGTTAATTACAACAAAAAGTAATGATGTGTGTGAGTGTTTGCATGAAAGCAGGTATTTTTAGTTCTAGTAGTCCTAGTAAATAAAATTCTGATAAACATCTTTGGTGCTAGTTTACCCAAAAAAAAACAAGTATACTTACTTGAAGCAAGAATAATTATCAGTATACTTCAAGTTCGATTTTGTACTACAGAAAGTATATTTTAGTTGTAATTAAATTGTAGTAAAGCATATTAGTGTACTTTAAGGTGCTCAATTGGAACAACTTCAAGTATACATATACTTAGTATAAGTATGTCTATGGACATGCTTGATTGTAACTTTTTATTCACGTTTACATTAGACTATCTAAATCCTATACTGAACCAATAATATAATTGAACAGTAAATGAGGACTAGCAATAGGGAACTCTATCAATACATTATGTCAATATTGTTTCCAGTACATAATCAAACAAACATATACAGCATAGAGGGTTTTCACCGACGTCACGTTCTGGATTTGCAGACATTATTGAGGCACTCAGATGTTAACAACACCACGGATTGCACTGACTAAAGTTAATATGTTGTAAAGGTCCGAACGAGCTAGCTTCTCTAGCCCGTACTGCAATTCTTCCTTCTATTTTTTATTACAGACAAAGGCTACGTTCAGATTGTCAGTCCAAAAAAGCGCATGAAATTGGTTTCAAGCTACATTCATATGTAGTTTGAAATCCTATTCACAAGTCAGGACATCTGCCTTAGTCTGAACGATCGGATTTCAGGTAGTATGTGACTCTCATGCCACATGTGATACACAGTGTGGACATCATTTTAACTTTACAATTGGATACAAAGATAATCAGATTTGGACTGACAGTGTGAATGTTGCCACAGTTAACTATGTTAACATTTTAGCCATAGTCAACGCTTCATTTACACATGGTAAATGCGAAAACCCTCTATACAACACTTTTTTTATGAATAAATATCGTACAGAAAACAGGACAGTTTGACCAAGATGAATGGGATGTTTTAGTGCTGCCTAAATGTGCCATAGGCCTAAACCTGGTTTTCCGTTTGTTCAAGCACAACAAAACATTGCCAGTTTTTTTGTTTGTGAGATTGAAAAGAATAATACAGCTTACGTCCAAATAGCAGAACTTTTTCCTCTGGTTCTATTTCATTTTATTCCAAGCCAGTTTTAGTCGCCATTAAGGTCAGGCTGCGATGTCACTTGATTGAACTGGTTCGAATTCCCAAGAATGCGCGATACTTTCGGCTTTCAATTTTTCATTAATAATGTATGGTGGCATTGTACTTCACCTGCAAACCTCCAGCGAGCGAGCGAGTGAGCGAGGTGTAATCAGACAAGTACTGTCAGCAGCTCTGCCTCTGATTTGCTGCAGGCAGTGAGCAACAAAAACTGATTGGTCACAGACCAAATTTAGGAGACATTTGAATTACGATAAGCCTCAACCTACACTCAACTCGTTTTTTTCTAGCATGTACCTGTATTGTGTGTGTGAGTGAGTATAAGTGCTGTTGGTGTGTTGTTTAATATAGATTTGTGTGCATGTTTGTAACATTATTCTTCTCTGCCAGTGTAACTTATTAAACATTTTTACATTTAAATCACAATAACAGTAGCCAATTGTGCATTGCATATATTTAAAAATCGTCTTTTAATGCACTAGTCATACATTTTAACACTTTCTGGAAAAAAAAAATGCAATAAAGTAATGAAGCAAATTCCAAGCATGAATAAGTAAACCTAAAAAAATATACTCAAATTTAACTTTAAGTCTACTAAAACTTCAGGATATTAAATAATGTATTGCTAAAATGTACTTTGTACATTTACTACAGTGCATTGTTACAATGCCAATTTTGAGCATACAGTTTAAAATATACTTAGCATATTTTAAAGTAATGTTCAAATAAATACACTTTAAAACATTAGGAATTTACTTTACAAACATTACTTTCATTTTAAGAATTTTTTTTCTAAATTACATTTTTTTTTTAAAGTGTGTTAATAGGTCAAAGCATACTTTTTAAAGATGGTACATTTTTTGCATATTTGCAATGTACTATTGAAAAGTAAATATATTTGAAATGCATTAAAGTATACTTTTTTCCACCAGGGTTTCCTCTAACAAGGCAAGTAACCTGTAGTCTGATGATCAAATTCTCGTCACTAAACATTTTACCCACAGTTCCATGAAACGCCCCTGCGGGAAGCCGTGCCTCAGCGACCTTGAGCCTCACCGTAATATCTCATTGAAACAATGTCCTTACAACAGCGGGCTGTGCCATAGAATATTCCGGGAGGTATTACCTGCACAAATAATTGTCAGAGAGAAGTTGTGATTAGTCTGTTGCCCTCTAGGCCCAGGTAAACTACTTTACACCAGCTGTCATGGACTTGTGTGAGCGCGTGTGTGTGTTTTAGCTGACACAGTAAGTTAAGATGCTCATCTGTCGCGGAAACTAATTCAGTTGTTTTTGGTATGCTGCATAAATGACTTAAATTGCATTATAAATGATTGTGTTTCTGCTCACAGACTTGCTGTGAGGGCACTTTAGTATTTTCAGGAGAATATTCAGAGATCATTTTCAAGTCCTCGGGACAGTGTGTGCGCACCCTGCTGAAATGTTGCTCATCCACATGAGTTTTGGATGCCGGTTTGCTGGTGCTTTTGACAAAAAGAATGAAAAGAATGCAATTTTTGACATATTTACTCTCACCTACCCCATCATGTAAAAATAAAGAATGATATTTAAATAACACTTTTTTTATTACACTTTTATTTATTATAATATATGCTATATGTATCATGAAATAAATAAAACGTAGGTTGTAGTTTATTTTTCAGTCCTGTTTCCCATATATACCGTACTTATAGTTTGTAACTGGGTTATAACAAGGTACCTTTTATTACCCAGTACTTTTTTATGCAAGTACACTGTAAGTACACGTAAGTGCAAGTACTGTAAAGTCAAACCAAAAATATAGGTTACAATGGAGCTAATGTACACCTTAAAAAAACAACAACAACAAAAAAAACTTTTCACAACTCCCTCAGTGTATATAGCAGAACAAATATGTTTTTATTGAACATTGATGGAGCAACATTTTTTTGTGTGAAAATAAATCTTAAAAGTGGTTTGTTTTGTTTAAAAATCTTATAAATGTATGAGATGACAAGGTAAGGGTAAAAGGCTCACCACGATGGAGTAAAATGCACACATTATTTATACAAATACTTTAGCTAAAATAACGTTTTTAATTAAAAATAAAAATACTGTTCAAAACAACCACTTTAGCAAAGTTTTTACTATTTTCAGTTTATTTTGATAAGTACAATTATTCAGATTCCATTATAGATTAGATTCCATTATATTTTAATATAGATTTATAGTATAACAATGAAGATGAAACTTTATTAAATGGTGATTAATATATGATTTAAATAACTTCTTATAAAGTCTTTAAGAATAGCTGGTAACAAACCAAAATTTTAGTCGTTATTCCATGAAAATCTTCTAACGGTGACCTCAAACACCATTGGTTCTCATAATTCTTCTGTTTAAGATGATACAGAAAATTATACAGGTTTTATTTCAGAATCTGTGCAGGTCTGAGGAGCAGGTAATTGAACAATGCCTCAGGTGTTCATATGTTAATGTGTGAACACTTTTGGTTGTGAGACAGATGTGAGGAAGAGTTGGCCAGCTGACAGTGTGTATTTCCCCATGAGCGGTGTGAGAGCTCACCCCTCTTCCAGCGCTCTCACTCTCTGGGAGCGGCACGGCTCTGTCTGTGAGATTGTACTGTTACCGTCACCTGTGACAAGACAATCAGCCACTCGTTTTCCCCTCCAGCACCCTTTCTCTATTAACCTCCTTTGAGCGAACGAGTCAGCCAAGCTGATTTTTGCATTTAACGTGATCGATTGGTGTGTGTTTGTTCCGTGACCTCAGTGGTAATAGGGTTCTTATTTTGAATCTTTGAAAAAACAAAACAGTTCTGTTAACGGTATATTAAATAGGAATAGGAAGAACAAAATGCTTTATGCTAGTCTAAGCAATGTCTGAACTTTGTATTTTGAGTACTTGCATTGTTTTTGCCTCTTCGTGATGACTCGCTTCCTGTATTTCTCATTTGTGAGTCGTTTTGGACAAAGACATCTACTAAATGTAAATGGACACTGTTCAACTGTTTGGCATTCTTCACAATATCGTATTTTGTGTTCAGCAGAAGAAAAAAAAATCATACAGGTTTGAAATAACTTGAGGGTGAGTAAATGATGATTTTCATATTTGAGAGAACCTTAATCTTTAAAAATCCTTACTGATCCCACATTTTCAAGCTGCACTGTGTACATCATGACAAATGACTCTTGAGCCACCTCTTTTAAAAATAACTGAATAATGGTTCTTGTGTTATATTTGATTGGATGAAATATGCAATCTAAATCTAAACATTTGCATTTCATATGACTATATTTCCTATGTGCTTTTATATCGCACAGGTTATTTTATCATTGAACTTTTATCTCATATTTGTGTTATTTCTAATAGATGAATTAGTCTATTTCTTACAATTATGACCTTCTATAACTTTAACAGTATTCTATTTTTTAGCGCATTGTTTTGTTCAAGTGTTATGTATCTTAAACTAAAATTAATTTGCAGCCTATTTTACTTAATTTTTATTTATTTTATTTGTATTTCTTATTGATGAAAATGTGTTTAAACTGAATGGACACAGTGTAAACTTGTGTCCTTCAAATCTAACCATTGTGTATTTATTTCTCATTGTTGTTACTTCATAGCTGCCTATGTTAGTTCATGGCCTGCAGTTCTTTGGAAACAGGAAATGCTGTCGAGCCTCAATGTCACACGCTGGCGGTGCTGTTAACTCTGAGGCATTTTCTCGGTTGGTGTTAAAAGCATCAGTCAAGGTTTCAGTGTGGGCAGCCCTCTCTCTTCCTCCCCTTTACTTTCTTCTCTGCTCCTCATTCACTATTCCCCAACTCCTCGCCTCGCTCTCTTTTACCTGTGTGCTTGAATAAGTGATATTAATGGGGATGACATTGGCTGAGTATCTCCTCTCAGCCAGCTGTGCCTGTCAACAACCAGAACCAAACATTAACTGCAACAAATAATGAAATCCACATTTCTCCTCCGCGACAGAGCTGATAAGAGGCAGTTATTGCTGAGGAGGTGGAAGGCCACTTCCATCACTCATGCATACACACAGAGTTCATCCCATCTTCATTTTGCTATTCCAGTCCCGGTCGGGCATCATTAACATGGTTAGTGGCGCTTGCAAAGGGACGTGTTTCTGTTATTATTGTTCATACTAAGCGTCAGTGATTTGAACAGACCTCTGAAACTAAGTATTAAACTTTGCCTCATAACTTGTTCTGCACCGTTTGTGCTTCAGATATGAATGATACCTCAAATTGTCTGTTTTATTAAGGAGAGGCAAGCTATTACTTTTCTTCTTGATTGAATTTGCATTTGTTCTGACACAATAAAGTACCTTACTACATTAGGGCTAAAAAAACGTGAGAAACCCGAGAAAAACGGGAGTGTTGACAGATATGGTCAGCATATGTAGCCGAGACGTTCCCTTTCAGTTGGTCACTCCTACAGTACGTACGCTGGAGGGAACTGACAACAATGGGATTCCTACCAAAAACGCCATGTCGTTGCCTTTCTAATGCCCCGCATTAGTCCCGGCCACTGATGTTCCGCAAGACCCATTCAGTGAGAACATTAGATAACACTGACTACGTTTACAAGCTGTCAATATTTGGGTTATGGTCGGGTTAAAGGGATAGTTCACTTTGAAATTAATTTTTGATATGTTTTAGCTTACCTCAAGGGCATCCAAGATGTAGGTGTCTTTGTTTCCACAGCATTTTCAATTTTGACATTTTTTGGTCAAACCGTTGTTGTCCGTCAGTCATATAATGCAGGTCTATGGAGCCCACCAAAATTAGATTTGGACTGACAGACTGTACAAGGTTATAGCTATAGACATGGGAATGGACTCTTTTGTCTTGGGCCAGTAAATAACCACCTAGCAACCACCCAGAAAACCCTAGCAACATGGTGGTGGATATTTACATATCCCATAACGCACTCTGAATTACACAGAAATTCAGCCAGATACCAAAACATCACTTTCCGAATGATAGTTCACTCAGATCTTTTGTCTTCATGAAGTTTTAATGAAACATTATCTATCACTGTGAATTAGCTATTCAGGTATTGTTATGGCTTTCTCCATGCTTCCTCGCAGTTGTGCATTGTGGGAAGAACCTGAGGAGCAATTACGGCAGAATGGTGCTCATTGATTTGTAGCTGTACAGTACTAGCCTGCCTCATGTGGAGCCTTTGCCTCATTCAGGACACCTGATTAAACTGGAATGGATGTAGCCCAGTAGAGCGAGCTTAAACCGTTTATCTAATTTTGCCTTGTGAGCCGCAAAAATAATCCTTTTAATATAAACCATATAATGAAGGTAAATTACACCTACAAGATGCCATTTGGCTTTGATTATATGAAAGGATTGTGGTGTGTTAAATGATTACCTTGACCTATTATGGCATCATCTGTCTAATTAGAAAATAGTTGAGCACCAAGGGAAAGAAAAATCACAAATAAGCATTAAATCTCTTTAAGGTTAATTGTTTCTCTTAGACATTGAGGTTACTGAAATAAAATGCTCCATTTACTCTTCATTTAACGTTTCAGAGTGAAATGAGAATAAAAGTACTTTATTTTGTACAATACTATACATGTATAACATGGATATTAATTTTGGGTCTGTAAGGAAAAGGTCGGAAAACCAGTCAGTATCTGGTATGACCACCCAACCCAATCTCACGACCAAGTTGTACGAAATCGACGAATGATTAAAAAGTGGCTAATTCGTAACAATTCATATGACCTCACTCGTACGAATTAGTACGATTTTGCTAAATCGTACACATTTTACGAATTGGCCAATTCGTATGAATTCGTACGAATGACCTACACCTTACCCCACCCCTAAACCTAACCGTCACGTGGGTTTAGACAAATCGTACAAATTCGTACGAGTGAGGTCGTACGAATTAAACATTTTTTACTCATTCGTCGTATTCGTACGAATTGGGCGTGAGATAGTGTTGGACCACCATTTGCCTCATGCAGTGCAACATATCTCCTTCACTTAGAGTTGATCAGGTGTGCATTTCCCGAAAGCATCGTTAGCCAACCATGGTCACAAGTTGGTCGCAATTTCCATTGAACTCTATTGGTAACGACGGAACTTGCGACCATAGTTGACTAACGATTCTTTCAAAAAACGCACCCGAGGTTGTTGATTGTGGCCTGTGGAAAGTTGGTCCACTCCTCTTCAGTGGGTGTTCAAAGTTGCTGGATATTGACAGGAACTAGAACAGGCTGTCGTATACGTCGATCCAGAACATCCCAAACATGCTCAATGGGTGACATGTCCAGTGAGTATGCTGGCTATGCAAGAACTGGGATGTTTTAAAGGGGTGGTTTATGTATGTATGATTAAAGTATGAAAGTATGAAAAGAATAACTCATTTCTACATTAAACACAATAATATGCCATCACATTTGCAACTCTCCTGGGGCCATGTCCACACACATTTTTCTCTCCGTTTTGGCCTTCCGTCCACACTCAGACACCATTTTAAGGCTATGTTTACACGGAAACGATTCTGAAGAGAAAATGCAAAAGTGGTGTTGCGTCATCACTTTTTATTCTGCGTTTAGACGAGCGTTTTGTGTGGGAAATCCGCATGCAAACGGTGACGCAAAAATGTGTGAAATTCAATGTAGTATGCACTTCAGGCGGCTAGGAGTGCTTACTACAGCAACACCAAGTCCACGCGCCTGCGTACAAACTTCACAGTCAAGCAGACTTTTGCGTTTTTACCGTTTACACGGGAACGCGGCGGTGGAGCGTTTTTAAGATTTCCACTCTGGAGGGTGGTTTCACATTTTTGTGTTTTTAAGCCTCAAAAATGTCGTCGCTGTGTAAACGAAAGGCCCATCCGATAAAATATTTTTACGTTTTCACCCGCAAGCGTTCTCGTGTAAACAGGGCCTAAGTCAACAAAAACGTATCTTTTGGAAAACGCTCTCCAAAGTGGATAAATTTGAAAACGCCGTTTTCGCTTTGTAGTGTGGACAGTGACACCGGAGGTACAGTATTTCAAAACAATGATGTAAGTTTAGTCGTGATCCATGTAGTACCAATAGATATTCATGTTTATCGGTATTGTGCTTGTAATGTGTTAGTCATTTTTACACTGTCGCTAAAGTATGTTACTTTCTATTTTACTTAACGTGCTATTCTTCATAGCACAGTACTGCAAAGATGATAGATAATGTACTCACATTTGCTGTCCTGCGGCAAAACAGGAAAGCAGTTGCGTTTTAGACCAAACATATGTCGACTGAATGTGACTTGGGGCGCATCAGTGATGGTGAGATATTTCAACGCATTCTCATCCTTTAGCGGCATATAGAACGTTATGTGACAAAACGGCGCTATACTACGCACATGGCACCCGTTATCGTTAATATAACACGCGCTGTGAGGGCTAAGTTTAGGTGTGTGGTAGGGTCTGCGTGTAATATTCACGCTAAAGGATTTATGACGTCTTGGGTTTGTGTGTTATATTAACGATAAAGGGTGCCATGTGCGTAGTATAGCGCCGTTTTGTCACATAACGTTTTATGAGACGCTAAAGGATGAGATCGGGCTGGATATTTTGCTAAATAAAATTATCCTGTTATTGTGCGATAATATTATTATTTATTTTCCCATCTGTATCATCTCGGTAAGCTTTTGTGAAGTTTCACACATGCGCAGTAAATTGAATTTAGAAGTTTCTCATCCACACCGAAACGTCGGAAAACGCTAGTGTGGACGGAGAGCGTTTTTAGGCCATGTCCACGCGGACACGGGTATTTTTATAACGTGACTTTTTCTACGCGGTTCGGCCGTTCGTTCACACGGAAACGCAGTATCAGGACACTGAAACCGAACATTTTTGAAAACTCCTGCCAGGGTGAGTATTTTCTGAAACACCTGTTGCAGTGTCGTATAGACAGCGAAACCGGAGTTTTTGCACCGCTTACGGCTTCTGATTGGCTAACGTGGCTTTACGGTTAGGTTTATATCGCCGCCTGCTGGTGTTGCATGCTCTTGACAGCACTTGATGTCTGTTTTTGTGTGGACAGAGGTTTTTTTTTTTTTTTTTTTTTAAACGCAGAAGGGAAAAACGAAAACCCCGTTTTCATATATATCCGAATTAATGTGGACGTAGCCTGGGATGCACTTCTGGTTTTCTTCCTATCGGAGCATTGCTTTCAATTTCAAACTAACGGCTGTGTGAAATCAGCGTATTGCCACTGATTTGATTAGGTTCCTTAGTTCAGGTGTGCCTTGTTAATCAGCTCCTTAGTTTATATAAGCCCTCAGTTTGAGTTAGTTCTTTGTCCTGTCTTGTCTTTATGTCCGTGATAGTTTGATTCTCCTGCATTTTGATTAAATACTTTGTATCAGCAGTTCCTCGATTGTTGTGACTAGAACACCAGATTCATGACATGTTATTTGTTGTAAAATATTATCTTATAATTTGTAAAAACTCTATTGCTGTGATGGCAGTTCAACAGTTGCTTCATATTTTGTGGAAACTGAGATACATTATTTTCAGGATTATATGATTAATAGAGTGCTAAAAAAGCATTTTGTATGTTTAAAGAGAAAGTGTCTTTTTAAACGACGGAAGACTTGCAACTCATCAGACTTGCTGAAGTACTTTTTGTTAGTGTCTTGTAGTCTAGCTTATTAAATTTAAGCACTTTACTATACAAGTATATTCTAGCTTGTCTAGTTTATAAGTATCTTCCTCAGTGCTTTAAGAGAAACATCTGAAGTTGATACCTAAATGATGCATACAGTTACTGAGAGCTCCATTATGTCTCCTGAGGTCCGATAGAAGAACCTCTGGCCACAATAAAACGTTCCTTTGAGGAGTGCTTTTAATGCAGAAACATTTCTTGCTGTACTTTAAACCCACGACTGTGCTTTAACTCAAATAGGACACATTTTAAGTGTTTGAAAGTGTGCCGCAGCGGTGGGAAATGGAGGGATGGCAGTGGGGCTTGCACTCAAGCAAATGCTTGTGGGGCGATGATGTGTGTTTGCCAACGTGTCAGGGTGAAAATGGGAACATGTTCCACTGTGAGTGTTGCTCACTTCCAGGTCATCATCAGCTTTTTACCCTTGGTGAGAGGAGCAGCATTCTCTGGGCTCCTTTGAGGCTGTGGGCAGAAACAGGATGGTTTTTAGGACAAGGACACCAGATGACAAACTGGTTTCTGTCTCAGGGCTGCCCTTGGGAAGGCCCTGTACATAGTGTGATACATACAGACGGCTGGGTCCCTTCTCCATTAACTGAGAGGTGAAAATGATACATATGCAATGATCCCCCTGTGTTACTTGTGATATCTTACTCTCATCTCAGTTCCAGTTCAAGCAAAGCAATTATTTGTCACTTTTAAATTTTATGGCTGCTTTAGTCTGACTGAAATCACTTAAATTGGACTAACAGACCTAGCAGATTACTTTACACGTTTATTGGTCTACAATTTGACTCTGTGTTAAACCTGCTTTGTAATTTCCACTGGGTAATTAATCATTTACATAATTAAATACGCATTATGATATATTTGGACTGTCAGACTATAGCTGAACTTCATGTAAATGTACTTAGTGACACTTAGTGTACTGGATATACTACATTCGCTATGTAAAACTACCATTCAAACATTTGTGGTTTGAGATTTGTTTGTGGTTTTTTTTTATGATCACAGATCAAAAGTAGAATGAAAAACAATAATATTTTAAAATTGTATTTTAACACCTTTTAAAATGTTATTTATGCTTGTGATGGCAAAGCTTACTCATTCACTTAATGAGCAGCCATTAGGCCTACTTTTGCGTTGCTGATGTGATGCCAAAGAAACATTTCCTCTTATTATCAATTTTAATAACGGTTGTACTGCTTAATATATTTGTGGAAAATGTGATGCATATTATTTCAGGTTTCATTGATGAATAAAGTCCAAAAGAACTCTTTTGTAACATTTAAAAATATACTTGATCAATTTAATGCACACTTGATGAAGTATTCATTTCTTTTAAAGATATCTTGCCCCAAATGTTTGACCGGAAGTGCCAGTGTATATATTTTAAATATGTAGGTCTTATGACTAATTATTCTGGGAAGCTACCAAGCAGTGTGGTGGAAATTCACGAGTAAAATTAAAGTTAGGCCACTTCATAATAAATTAAATTGAATTTTCTGAAATCGTGACCCAGGGTAGTCTCTCTAACAACAAAAACATGTCTCAGAGTGCTACAAAATGAGCTCTAAACAAAACAGTAGAAACATGATTAATCGTTGAACAAAGAAGCTGACTGGATAAACAGTTGAACAGATTATAATAAGGCGTCCTACTTTTATCAATTATATACTCTTTCTGGTTCATCTTCATACACATTTGTTTTCCACAACATCCCATAATATGCCAATTTGATGTATGTAAATGATGTACAGTATGTGTATTTATTTATTTATTTAAATTGGAAACATTTTATATGACTTCTTAGACTCTTCCCAGACCTACTGACCTTGACTACAGAAATAAGAATTATTCTCAAATTGTTTCTCACAGCATTTGTGGATTAAATTTGCAGCATGAGAGAGAGACAGAAAATAGATAAAAAGGACAATAAATCTGAGTCTTCTAGACTTCTACCAAGAGTGTGACGGAAGGAGGGGTACTCACTAGTTATCTGAGCCTGAGACCTTACATTTAAATACCTCAGATAACTTACATCTACATGCCCTCAGCCTAAATCTAACCCTCTGTTGGGCAGCAACCTGCTTGAAACCTTTAGTTCGTCCTCATACATTCATAATAAACAGTTAACGTTCTTTATAAGCAATCACTTTGTCCTCCTCTCCTAACACCTATTTCAAAATAAAATCATGGTAATGCAACAAGCATACATGCAACAAAAATATCGATTTACACACACACACATGTAAATGTCAAAAATGTATATGTATGTGATATGTATGTATATATCATGATTTAAAATTTAAAGGTAATCTCAGTAACTGATAATTATGGCATTGACTCACTACCTTCAGTAGTTTACTAACTGATCTTAAGACTGTTTAGTTCAGTTGTACCCTGTAAAATGAGGCTGGTTTAAGGGTTCACCACACGTTTTTTTTATGGTGTAATTGTGTATGGCTATATAGTTGCAATGCTTTAAAGTGAATTTAAAGTCGTAACCTTTCAGAGAAGGTTTAACTACAGACTACAACCACATATTAATGGTGTCAGCATGTTAATTAAAACATGCAAATACTTAAAGCCATCAATTATGATGATTAATTATGAATTACTAACATACATGCAGATAAAACAATCCACCTTACTAATTTACCAATAGACCATCATGACCCTTGTCTACACAATAAGCGCAAAAATGTGTTAACATTAGTTTAACACATACTTTTTATTGGAGGTCCTGTGACATTAGAAAAAAGTAATTTCTTGCTATGAATACAGTTATTGTAGACATTCTTTAATTACACATGCTCAGCATTGAGCAAAAATTGGGTCAGCTCTTTTCCCAAGTGTATCCTTAGTAATGCAATTAAACTCTTTGCTCCTAATATTAAAAATCCCTACCCCCTTGAACACCCTGTCCCGAGCCAGCAACCCTTCACCTGGTTGCAATGTTTTAATTTAAGAGGTCACTGTAAAGGAGAGGTCATTGCTTTATTGTGGCTGCTTATTTGGTACAGTACGTATTGTAACATTTAAAGATGTCGTAGGTTGTTGTTGTGCTTGCTGGTTAAAATAGCCTTTGTTGTGCGTGCAGTCTTACACACATACCACATGGCACATACATTGAGTCCAGAAGCAGATCTGTGTTCAAGATTACCGGGGACATATCTTTCCTTCATATCATAGCATTGCTTATTCATGCTCTCCTGGTGGTTCATGAGAGGCTGGATGGGATGAAAATGATTTTTGCTTGCCACAGAGGTATAAGCGGGAAGTTAAAGCATCTGAGATTTAAATGTTGCATGTCGTCGGCATGCAAGATTCACCAGATAATGGAATGTTTGCACGGAAGCATTGCATCATCATATTACTGGATAAAATGTTTAATGATGAGAAGTGTCAGTATTCCACATAGGAATACAAACATTTATTTAAAGATATTTTATTTGAAGTGCCTGGCTACGAACACTAGCATATTCCAGTCACATGCTGCAAAATTTATTTTATTTCTGTTTTTAATTGTTATTTTTGATGTAATTGTATTTTTTTTTATATATTAGCATATTTCATTTACTTCCTGAAACATGGGTTCTCTTACGAGAGGTTCTCTCGTATTGCATAAGTTATCTTACGCTACGGGAAAGATCAATCTTTTCGAGATATAATTCTGCAGTTTATGACAGTGTTTCTGATGTTTTTGCAGTCTCCATGTACTTATATTGTAAGCATGAATGAATGTGTGTATATATTTGTATATGCACCTATATTTGTGTATACCTTTTGCATATATTTATGTCTGTTTCTTGTTATTTTTTTCACTTTTTTGCTTCTTCACTTAGGTGAAGAAGTTAGGGTTGATCACCTAAAAAACTACAACTCCCACCATTGGACTACAACTGGTCCTACCTGGCCTCTGCAGGTGTGGGTTATCACTGTTGATTGTTCTGGTGTGTTTGAACACAGTCAAATGGAACGTAACATGGAGTTTGTGTATGCCCTGAGGATGGTTTTATGACCGAAAGCTTGGCTTTAAATTTTGCTTGAAGGACTCAAGTGTGCAGACAATTTATTTATTGTTTGGGTTGTCAAGTTGTATCTGTCTGGCACCTTGTTTGCCATGAGTGCGGTGAAACTCTTTCAAAAAGAGATATTGAAGCCAAAAATTATCCTTAATTTTGAATTCATTGTCAACGCAGTGCAGCATCTAGCAAACCTAGCAGGCTGTCTAGCGTCCTCAGAGGCTGCCCTGCGGGCACTGCAGCAGTTTACCACTGAGCCCAACGTGACATCACGTCCAATGAAGGGTGCTCGCGCTTCCACAGCGTCATAGCCCGCCAGTATGGGCATGGCTTAGCAAATATAGGCAGGGCTTGCAGGCTGTTTCTCTGATTTTCATCTCTTCAGCGAAGCTCTACGCATCGCTAGATCCAGAGAGAAGCCGCTGCCGTCGAGAAAGTGACAAGCCAGCATAAGCGCCTGAAGAAGCCGGCCATGTTTGTTAACTTCAGCCATCCTTGCGAGTTGTCTTGCAAACTTACTTTCTAAAAGAGCAGCGAGCAACTTTTTCAAGATGCCTCGCACTTCCTGCGGCTCGTTCAGAGCCCCGCTCAGCGACGGAGACCGCCATGTGCCTGGGCCAGAAACACGCAGCTCTCACCCTCTCGAAGGGGGTTTTGAGCTCTGCAAAACACTTCCCATGCCGACCCTGCGGGGTCTGATTGCAGTGTTCAACCCTCTAGCTGTCACTCCACCCTTAACAGGACCACACAAAATAAGCACCATTCTCAAAGGCCGTGACGGGCTCGCTGTACTCCCTCCCTAGAGCTTCGCTCTCTCCTTCTCCACCTCCTCTCACAGACGCGCAGCTGCCGCTCACGAGCCGCAATGCCATAGTTTATGAATGGGGACACGCCGCTGACAGCTGTTCTAACCGTGGCTAGCTTTTTTTACGTTACAAGAAAGCTACCCCGGCCCCGTGCGCATTCGTCACCGGTGAAATGAGTGTGTTTTAGTCCCACCGAAGCTGGACCTACCTCCATTTCTCAAACATTTCTCAGCTCCTCTTAGTTTGAGTGGCTGGAAATGTCAAAATTGCAGCAAGGAACCTGTTATATAACATGCACGCCTGCAAACAAATGCCGGCACACAGAGTCAGACTGTGATGAGCATGAACTCGAAAGTCATCCTTAAAACTAGACACTGTTTAATCATCCTTAAAACTAGACACAAGTGATTGGCACACCTTTTAGAGCGCAGGTCATTCCTCTATCGGCTCTGCCATCATCCGATAGCGAGAGCAATGTTAATCTCCTCTGCCCAGTCAGGGCGTTGAAGGCTTACACATTCTACCCCTTTCAGGCGCTCGGAGCAGCTTTTCGTTTTGTTTGGTGGGCGCACCAAGGGTCTCGCTGCCTCGAAATGTAGCCTGTCCAGATGGATTGTAGACTCTATAGCTGCCGCTTATGCATCGAAAGGTCTGCAATGCCTCTTAGGCATCAGGGCTCAACCCACTAGAGGCATGACCTCATCGTGGGCATGGTCCAGCAGAATTTCTATTCACGATATATGTGTGGCGGCGGGCTGGGCCTCCCTGTTCACCTTTGTTGGGTTTTACAACCAAGAAGTTCCCGCTCTGCAGGCAACTTCTGTCAGTTTAAGTGAGATGTACGTTCTGTCCAGATATGATTGTGCACATGCTACACTCACTTTGAGCTACACTAGCTCTAGTCCTAAACTAGTCCTAGCTCTTCTGGTTAAGCTGCACTAATGGGTATGTACTATATACTTCTACAGACTGGCGGTGCCGCTCTGTATTCCCTATGAGTGCTTATGTACAAGTGCTGGCCCGTGTTTCTGGCCGCCTTATTTTCCCTTTTATCTGGGTTCCCCGGTAAACCCTGGGACCAATGTTCCGTCTAAGCTGCATGCGCACCACTGTTGCGGCCGCGCACTTCTGAAGCCGTGGCCACGTAGAAAGTAATAAAATGCCATGCAGATGACTGACGCGAAATGTGTGGGGAAATCCATTTGGTTAGAAATAATTTCAGTGCTCTGGTTAATCGCTAAAGAGTGTCAACTGGTGAATGCTGTTTACAGGTGTCACAGAAAGAGAATGATGTGAGCGCATGTGATTGGCAGTGAGTCGTGTGCGGGGACCAAAGCTCAATGCGAGAAACAAAATCTCATTGTTATGTTTTAAGAAGAGTGGTTTGATTTAAGTGGTGGAAATAACGATTGATGGACACAGAATGGTAACAATTACACACCCACCCCGTTCAAACTCAAAATACATCATTAGTTTAAATAGACTGTTTAAATTGTGTTTGTGTGTATAGGGGAGATTCAGGCATGGTTAGATTACTTTAAAAGAGTTCACATATTCACTTTTCTTGAAAATGCTTAGCTATTAGATATATTTAAATGCTTAAGTTTTTTTCATATTATAATAATCATATAATTTATAATATTATAATAATAACAAATTGAAGCGTTTAAACTGATATACTATATTATACCACTTCAAACATCAACCAATCACATGGCAGTTGCTTTAATGAATTTAGGGGTGTGGTCCTGGTCAAGAAAATCTCCTGAACTCCAAACTGAATGTCAGAATGGGAAAGAAAGGTGATATGAGCTCAGTTACTGGGATTTTCACGCACAACCATTTCTAAGGTTTACAAAGAATGGTGTGAAAAGGGAAAATATCCAGTATGAGGCAGTCCTGTGGGCGAAAATGCCTTGTTGATGCTAGAGGTCAGAGGAGAATGGGCCGACTGATTCAAGCTGATAGAAGATCAACTTTGAATGAAATAACCACTCGTCACAACCGAGGTATGCAGCAAATCATTTGTGAAGCCACAACACGCACAACCTTGAGGCGGATGGGGTACAACAGCAGAAGACCCCACCGGGTACCACTCATCTCCACTACAAATAGGAAAAAGAGCCTACAATTTGCAAGAGCTCACCAAAATTGGACAGTTGAAGACTGGAAAAATGTTGCCTGGTCTGATGAGTCTTGATATCTGTTGAGAAGTTCAGATGGTAGAGTCAGAATTTGGCATAAACAGAATGAAAACATGGATCCATTATGCCTTGTTTCCACTGTGCAGGCTAGTGGTGGTGGTGTAATGGTGTAGGGGATATTTTCCCCTTAGTGCCAATTGGACATCATTTAAATGCCACGCCTACCTGAGCATTGTTTCTGACCATGTCCATCCCTTTATGTCTACCATGTATCCTCTGATGGCTACTTCCAGCAGGATAATGCACCATGTCACAAAGCTCAAATCATTTCATATTGGTTTTTTGAACATGACAATGAGTTGACTGTACTAAAATGGCCCCCAAACAGTCACCAAATCTCAACCCAAATAGAGCATCTTTGGGATGTGGTGGAAAGGGAGCTTCGTGCTCTGGATGTGCATCCTACAAACCTCCATCAACTGCAAGATGCTATCCTATCAATATGGGCCAACATTTCTAAAGAATGCTTTCAGCACCCTTTTGAGTCAATGCCACATAGAATTAAGGCAGTTCTGAAAGCGAAAGGGGGTCAAACAGAGTATTAGTATGATGTTCCTAATAATCCTTTAGGTGAGTGTGTGTAAAGTGTAAAAAACTTCATAACATAACATTTCTTGTGTGTGGAATTTTCTTCATAACCGTTCATTTCTGGCACTCATTTGACTTTACATGGTCATGGCAGGTGTTAAATTCAGACATTACTTTGCAAAGACAAGGTCTTGAAAGCCTTTATTTAAAGTCTTTATTTTAATATTTTAACATTTGAATATGTATTATTTATTCAAGAACAGAACGTTCCATTTTGTTTAGCTGTCTGCACTTTCCCCATATTTACAGTCTCAAAACATTTTAATTAAGAAACTTTATCCTTGATTATTATTCGCTGGAGTAAACTCTCTGGTATTTATAATTAAAAGCATCTCAATATGTTTGTGAAACATTCTGTTAGCTACTATAATTTGTGTAGAATGTCACAAGTGAGAGCATGAGCCTCTGTGACAGTCCTCTGAGAGCAAATACTTTTTCTTTGTACAAATAATGTGGGAAAGACTTGATATTTGACGGTTATCACAGTACAGACATGTGACCAAGTCATTGTCATTTAAATTCCTTAAATGTCATTTTTAATCCATGAACAAAGTAGTTTTTAATGCGCTTGAGATGAAGAAAACTAGGTTGCCACTGTCTGATCTGCATAGTTTAATGTTTTGTCAGAATATTGCAAATTAGCTGTTTTTAATAACACTTGCTATTTTTTTTGTGTGATGTTGATGCTTTAGTCTCAGATGAAAGTGTCAGTAATATACTGTATATATAAAAAATAACAACAACAACTAATTGTTAAATATTCCAACAGTCATAATTCCTCCAAATTGGTCAGCCTAAATTGATTTGAGAATGAGGTTCATGTTTCGATCTTTTTCACAGTATCTCATAAATGTTCTCATTTGTCTAGTGTTGTCAACCAAATAATATAATGTGCATTATTTTCTTATTCCAGCTTAAAGAGTGCAAATAACAGTAAGACATTGGTAGGTTGATTTTGCAGAAACCCTTGAACTTGAGAACATGATAATGCTCCACGTAGCTAGCTTTAGGTAGAGCAGAAGTTATATAATTTATCTTTCGATCATATGATCACATTTCAGTAATTCTATTAAAAAGACACAACATTAAATAGAATGAGATAAAGAATGTCAGGGGTTGAAATCCTCATGGACATCTTATGGCTACTGACATTTTTCAGAGCATGACACAGGGAAGTTGTTGATAAGCTTCCCAATCAACGACCTGCCAATACTGTGTCACAGAGGGAAAGCCCTGGTTTCCTGAGACTTGAATTGCCTCATTGTATGTAATGGGTCCTGCTGTCAGTCAGAAGGGTTTGAGACTCAGAGGAGGAATAACAGAGGGGAAGGTCTGTCAGATGATGACTGATCACTCAAATCTCTAATTCACTGATGACCAGCCATAGTAGTGCATTTAAACTAATGCCAAAGTAAATAAATACACATTGAGAGGTAGGTGACTTGACTGTTAAAACTCATAATTTGACCTTGTTGCAATAAATTGATTGAAAGGAATAAGAAACTCAAGAGGGGTTAAAATCCTCACCGACACTTTGCAGATTACTGACACTTTACAAGCATGACACATCTGTTCTCTAGAGGAAGTCTTTGATAAGCCTCCCAATCAATGTGCGTGTCACAAGATTACATTCTAATTGAAGAAAATATCATGAGAGAGAAATGAATGAGTTCTCTCTCCGTAGGCCTGTCCTTTTAATCATTTGCTGTTATTGGACATGCCGAGATAAGGTGAAATGTGTGAACAGCTTGAACCAGGCTAAGGTGGTGTGCTTAGATGTTTTAAGGTGGACTATCATGTTTCACAGTGTGGCATTTATGCATTTGTGCAGATGCTTTTGATCTGAAGCTGGTGGCCAAGCTGGCGTTTGACAGGCTAGTGTCTCACTGAAAGACCAGTAACCACCTGTAAGACTAAACAAACACGCAGGAAGTTGTCCCACTCTTGCAAGCGTCCACTGACCTGATTTTAGCAGAGCAAAAGTACTAGGCTAATGTTATGTCAGCTTATTAATATTTAATTATCATCAGTGTTTTTCATCCCAATGAGCCCTGGACAGAAAGTGGATAAGAGAACCAAATGTTTTTGTTTTTACATTTTTTTTTTTTGTTAGCTTTAAATTAAAGTTTGATTAAAGTTGACTTGTTGTATTTTTGTTGAACACACATTTCTTTTTCCTCCTTTAGTTAGTTAACTTGTATTTTGTTTAGAAGACATTTTTATTCTTTCATTTGTTTATCTTTAGCTTCATTTTCTTTCTTCACATTTTAAGCTTTACTAGCATTAATTAAAGGTAATTTCATGTTGTGTATTTGTATAGCATTGATTAATTGGTTGATTTTTTTGTTTAACATTTCAAATTTTTATATGAAACCAGTGTTTTTTAAAGATGATTTTATTATATTTTGGCACATATTTTCATTATTTATTATTGATATTTTTGATTAGCACACACACACACACACACACACACACACACACACGTATGTATATATATATATATATATATATATATATATCCCCTTGTTTGTTGTTAAACAACTTTATTTAATTTCAATTTATGTTTTTTTTGCATTGATTAAAAGAATTTAATGTTGTATTTTTGTTTAGCATGTTTTGTTTATTTATTTAGTGTAATTTTCTTTCTTTTTTTGAGGTTTGGATTTATTTATTTGCTTTATTTAAAGTTAACTTTTGGTTGATTATTTCCTGTTTTCGCTAAAAAATCTGTGTAGAATAATAATTAGAAGACCACCTGCAGTACCACCTTTTTGAACATTTTTTTTTTGTCAGTAACTTTTGCTGGTGCTTTTAATTAATTTCTTATTTGAATGAATGAGCAATAAGTTAAGTGCCTTCTTAAGGAGCGTATAGATAAACTATTCAGCCCAGAACATAAAATATAACCTTTAACTTTTGACATTTTTTGTACTTTCTGCAATTTAATGGCGTGCATTTTAGTGTCAGATTCAATTGCGGTATCTATACTTGAAGTGAAGGTAATGCATTTGCAACCCGATCTCACGGAAATTCATACGAATTTTACGAGGTAGCTTATTTGTACGAATTGATACGACCTTACTTGTATGAATTGGTACGATTTTTGAAAATCGTACATTATAAGTTGTCCAATTCGTATGAATTCGTACAAATGACCTACCCCTGACCCGTCCCTAAATCTAACCATCACGTGGGTTTAGACAAATCATATGAATTCGTACGAGTGAGGTCGTATGAATTAACCACCTTTTAATCACTCGTACGAATTTGTACAAATTGGTCGTGAGATAGCGTTGGCATTTGTGCGTTTCATCCACCACTGGTCAGGAATACACGTTTCTTTTTCCCACAGCTTTAGGCAGTTTTGTTACAAACGTCCGGTTACCCGCAGCAGCGTGTGGAGAAGCAGCAATGCACGGTTCACTGAGTTATTATGCAGACCATTCAGAAGAGGATCATTTTGCGAGTTGCACTACAATTCATCTTTATCAGCAGTACCCTTCCTGTTTTTTTGTGGCACTCTCAGTTGAGCTGTGAAAAATATGCAAAAGAAGGATTCTGGACAAAATATTTAGCAGATATAGGGTGAAGATGAGCGGGTGGACTCTCTCTCTCGAAGCTACATTGAGCTTGTTATACACAGATTTCACAGCGTTGCTGTGTGAAAGATGATGGGAATGGTAACACTTTTGAGTGACTCATTGTGAATGCGGCTGGCGGAAGCGAGCAAAAGCACAGAGATAGGGCAGGCGGAAAGAGACCCTGCAGCCAATAAAAATTCATGATTGTGGGTAATATGACAGAAAGACCTGCATGCAGAGATGCTTCGTTATGGAGAGGATATAGAGCAGGGACAATTTCTCTGAAAGAGGCAGGAGTGGCAGTGCATACTTAATAATAATCAACAAAAAAAAAATATTACTAAACATGAGATCGAATAATGTAGAAAGCGCTAGTATTAAAAAAGTAACACTGTCCGACTGGGTTAGAATGTTTTTGTGCAAGTTTGAGATCTTTATCATTATTACAAATCCCTGCATTTGGTTGTCAGGGATGATGTTTGATGACAATGATAATGATAATAATTCCTCTTTTATGATCCTTTATGTTTTGCATTAACGCCCGATGAGGTTATGAGTGAAAATAGATGAAATTGGATTTAAGAACATTCCATTTTCATTACTCAGGACTCAGCATGGAAATATTTGAGAAAATGCAAACATCATTGGTGGGGATATCATGTGCAGCTATGAATTTTGCGATTCAATGAAGCAATACTTTCGTGTAGACGTCACATAGGAAACGTTTTATCTATGGAGAATGCAAATGCGGTTATACAACTCTTTCTTCCATCTAGAGAATAAGGTCCTTTGAAAGTTAGCCCTAGTAGTACTACAAAATAATAGGTGGGAATTGGGAAATGGACAAATTAGCTAATTGACAAGCTATATTAATTCTAAAACTATAATATAATGTAATTATTATACAATTTCTTGGGGTAATTTGCATATAGACCAGTGTCACATTGCATTTATGTTTTAAAATGTTGCTGTTGGGTTAATTCAAATTGTGGCCCATGCAATCATTTTTATTTTCCCTTTAAAATAAATGCTAACTCTCTAAAACATGGAAAAGTTTCACAGAACTAATAAGGACAAGTTTTCAAATAAATTTCCCTTGAAGACGAGTATGTCTCAAGAGCAGTAACAGAATGAATACAAGGTAAAAATACTGATAGTTTGTATAATGCCTGGCTCACACTACAGGAGTTTTAAAACTCCTTGGGGCGGCAGTGGCTCAGTGGTTCATGTGGGTTGTCTACTAACCGAAAAGTTGGTGGTTCAATCCTCGGTTCCACCTGACCAAGTGTCGAGGTGTCCATGAGCAAGACACCTAACCCCAGCTGCTCCCGACGAGCTGGATGGCGCCTTGCATGGCTGCCGTCGCCGTCGGTGTATGAATGTGTGTGTGAATGGGTGAATGTGAGGCAAATTGTAAAGCGCTTTGGTGGCCATTGGGTCTATGAAAGCGCTATGTAAATGCAGTCCATTTACCATTTACCATTTAAAATCCTAACCGATTTTGAAAAATTGGCCATAAATCGGCCTAAAGAGCCAGGCATAAGTAAATATGTCTGAAATCGGAATGTCTGGAAAGTTGAATCAAAACAGTATTGAGCTTATACATTAGTTTTGAATGCTTTTCCAAGAAACCACTTTGTTGAAATGCTCCAGTCCAGCTCATTAGTGTCAGCTGATTTGTTGAAGGCCAGACCTACTTGTAATCACTTAGCTGAAACATACTCTCATGAGAAAACCATTATGTCTGACTGTGAATCCCGCACAAGGACAACTTCAGCGTAAGCTTCATTTTTTGCTTTATTGATGCCTACAGTCATTCGGTCAAACAGGGGTCATGTCATCTTAGAATAATCTATAGGTCATGCCTGTGTAGAGAAGGATGTTGTTTCAGTATTGGACATGTCGGTAATATAGTAAAAATCACAGCTGAGGTTGACAGAAGATCATCGGGTTGGCAAGGCAACCATTAGGAGATCGTTAGGATTTTCTTGAAGATCGTGACTATTATTTCAAAGCATTTATGTGGTTGGCTGTAGATTTGTAGAAAAGCAGCTGTGTGAGATTGCTCGGATGTTGTGAAAGCTATAACATTAGAAGTTTATTGCATTTTTGTGTTTATTTAATGCTAAATTAAAAGCATTATTTTTTTAAGATTTTTTTTTAAGATTTTTTTGTCATTCAGCAAGGATCCATTAATTGATCAAATGTGATAGTAAAGACATTTTTAATCTAAGACAGATTTTTGTAATGCAAAAGAAAATTCACAATATCGAATTTTTACTGCATTTTTGGTCAAATAAATGTAGCATTTTTTTTTTCAAAAAAAACATGCTGCACAACTGCATAATTTTATGCATCGCTGGATCCAGAGTGAATAAGCCGCTTTCTGTGGGATGAGCCTTTGCAACTGAAGCTGCTGGCCTTTATCTCACCGCCTTCGGTCACCGTATCTGCAACGCTTTCCGGCGTTTATATCCTTTTTACTCTGCTGAGTGTGTTTTCGCATCTGCAACTCTTTCTCTCTCCCTCTATCTCTCTCGCTAAAAGAGGAGGGTCTTTTTAAAGATGCTTCTTTCCTCTTTGCCATCATTGCGAGCTATTGCCATAGGGACTCACCTGGCATTTTTCTCAGAGTCTGCACTTCCGCCCACTATAGAGCCGCGCCATAAAAAAAACGCTGTACTCAGCGGGTCCCCGAGCCTTCTCCAGCCCTTCACCAACTTCACTCGAGTCGTCCGCTACTGTTTCAGCCATTAATGATGTTGAGATAGCTGCATCTGTAGAGGAGGCGAGCTGCTCTATCCTGGCATCAGACAGTGAGGATTGGGCAAGCTCTGTGGACCTCCCCAACTCTGCCTATAGTGCAGGAATGTCAGGAAAACATGCCAGCGTCGAAACCGAGCCCTCTCAGCCTGCATGTCCTACATAAGAAGAGTTGCTGGAGGTTATGTCCTGTGCCAGAGACAGATTAGATCTGGCTTGGAGGCACGAGAGATGTGAGGTCACTCTTGACAGGTCAGACGAGAGATTTCTATCTGGACATACTTTCGGGAGTGCTAGATTCCTCGTTCTGAAGACAGCTCTTTCTGAAGTGGTTGCAGCTACAGTTGGTACTCAACCAGAATAATACTTTTAACACCACCGTTCCGCCACGCAGGTACAATTTGGTGTGTATTTTCTGCCTTTTACCACTAATAGGCGCTACAACAAGAAGGTTGTCAGCCGATTGCGTCAGAAAATGAAAATGAAGAAGCTACACACTATAGTCATTTAAATTAAGAAATGGTATAATAAATTACCTTTACGATCAGAAAAGACAAACATTTCGAGGAAGGAAAGTTATAATCATCATGTTTACTCAAAGTTAGACGAGCTGCACTGATTGTCAGTTGTTGTCATGGAAAAATCCTATAAAAACTCTGTAACGGCAGAGCCATCGCCGACAACTGATGACGTATCGGGTTCATGAAGGGTTGTTCCATTTCGTAGGGGAATATTTCAACCCCTTGGCCCTTGTAACTCTGTTTAAAGGGGCAAGGGGTACACTCGAAAACAAGCGGTAGGGCCAAGGAGTGAATTGGGATTGAGCCTTACAGTTCATTTCAAAATAGAACACATCTTTTTCTGCAGACTCTAACTTTACCAAAACACTGGAAACCTGACTCAAAATGAAATTATTCTGTCAAGTAATAACACTTGTTTTTACTTCACAAGGTACATGCAGTCAATCAAAGTACACCAGGTTTCAAAATACTGGCTATTGTCGACATTACAAAAACTGCATAGACATTTATATTTCAGTTTTACAGGTTTTTGCATGCAAAACATGCAATCCACCGTTTTTACACTACATTTCTTGGTTGGGAATATGTCCACATGTACTGTATAATCAGATTCAAAAGCATTCCAGTAAAAAGCAGGGAGGGACTTAAAAGCACAAAACTTCTGCATCTAATCTCTGTGATATTCAGGTTTAGGCCACATGTTTTCATCAACATCACATCTCATATTATCCAAGGCGATGCACCTGGGATAAAACCACTTGGTATGTCGGATCCACCCTTGGCAGTCATGAACTGTGATGTCCCTGCATCCATGGCTTCAAGGAGGGATATCTGGTCATGTGGCTGATGGTCATAAACCTTCCACCTCCATGCTGAAAATAACTCCTCTATGGGGTTGAGGAAAGGTGAATAGGGTGGAAGGAAGAGACTTACCAGTCTTGGGTGGACTTCAAACCGTGTTGTTATTGCTTGCGAATGATGGAAAGCCACATTTTCCCGGGTAATTACAAAGGTCCTCATGTTTTCACCCTCCTGATCCTGATCTGGAACCAGGCGCTGGTGGAGATCATTGAGAAAGGCAAGGATGCACTTGGTATTATAGGGTCCAACCTGACATCTGTGAAGGAGTAATCCTGCATTTGCAATTGCCGCACACGTGGTAATGTTTGCCCCTCTCTGTCCTGGCACATCAACCGTGGCCCTTTTTTCAATTATATTTCGTCCACGTCGACGCCTTTTAGCCAGATTGAACCATGCCTCATCTATGTATATGAATTCATGAGGGGCCTGGTTGGCCTCCAATTCCATAACTCTCTAAAACAAAGTTAATGTAAATCATGTAATTACTGTACTGTTACTTGCTTGCAAAGTGCCAAGCTTATAGACATGGATAATTAATTGAATATACACTATACCTGGACATACTGATGTCGTAGCTCATTGACTCTCCCACTGTTCCTCTCAAAGGGAACCGTGTAGAGCTTCTTCATCCGCACTGTGTTTGGACAATGTCCGCATAATGGTTGTGAGGCTGATGCTATCAATATTGTCAAATATCTCATGGTGCTCCACAATTCTAGTTTGAATTTCATGCAGTTTTATTGCATTATTTGCAACAACCATTTCTACAATGGCAAGCTCTTGATCATTATTGAGGAGCTTTCCTCTCCCCCGAGAGGGTGGAAGCAGGGTTCGAATTACAAAGTGGCTTTCGGGGGAGCCCTATTTTCCGATCCTCCCTGACCCTGACTGACTTTAACGCTTTTGGTGCATTTTCGGGCATTTAAAACAATAGGTTTACAGTAAACCTATTGTTTACTTAGTAAACCATTTACTTCAAAACGCAAGTGTCAGTCAGTGTTGTCAGTGTTATATACATTGTCAGTGTTATATACAGTCCCTCAGCTGATGTACATTGTTTTGGAACTGATATCATTCCAGAAGCAGAGATTTTTATACTGTATCTAAATTTTGGAATGTTGTTTTTGCTATTGTGGGATGCTGTGTCTTAACATTTGTAATTGTTGGGGGGTGGTGATAGCGCAGTGGATAAGACATATGCCTTTTGTGTGAGACCCGGGCTCTCCACTGCGAGACACCAATGTGTCCCTGAGCAAGACACTTAACCCCTAGTTGCTGCAGAGGCGTGCGACATCTGACATATATAGCAGTTGTAAGTCGCTTTGGATAAAAGTGTCAGCTAAATGAATAAATATAAATGTAAATACTACAAAACCAATGAATCATTTTGTTGGGAGGTATAGCTTGTCTGTTAACAAAACGTAAGCATTGTGGAAATGTATTCACTGACAGCATATTGTGTGAAAATGACATGAAATGTGTGCTAATTGCTAACTGATGCTGTGAATTGTGTTTAGATTTTTGAAAATGTGATAACTCTTTGGACAAATGCTTATTAGCGACTGAAAAAAAAAGTTATTTTAGCTGTTATTTTAGCTGTCTCGGGGGTGCTTCCCGTAGTTTGGGGAAGAAGTTTGACTCTTGCAGTTAAGTCTGCGAGTCACTATTTTTGGGTCCTTAGTCACAACCTATAGGGCATTTTTTCCCCTTAGCATGGTGTAGTGTACATTTGTTCTCCATAACGTCTTCCCATTCGAAAGGGAACGTCTCGTTACACTGGTTTTCTGAGAAGGAAAGTGAGACACTGGATCTTCCTGCCATGCTTCAGGTATGCCTGCCCACGTCAGCTTCAGACAAAGAAATGGAAAATCAAATTTATTCTTGATTTTTGTTGTTGCATTTCCCTTAAGCTCTCTGACCCTTTTGTGAGCTTCTATCCCAAACAGAACTCATTGTTGTCTAGATTATAAGCAAAGTTTACATAATTTATTCTGCGTGTGATTTCACTTCTCATATTCATTTAATGTGTTTCCAATAGCAGTAGCCTTATTATTTTGTAATGGCCTCTTTTCTCGCTTACTCGGTTAGCTCGTCCCAGTTAATGCTCTATGTTCGGGCCCAGTTTTTTTTTTTCAGTCCCCTGGCACACTTTTTGAGTGTATTGCAAACATCAAATGGAGTTTCCCAAGGTCAGCCCTCCGGGGCTTTGATTCTTGTAAAGATGAGTCTGTCCGTTTGCGCAGGCAGATGTCTTCTGCAAAATTCAGGCCATCTCTGAATTCTCAGTAGATTGACAGAACACACATTTTGAATAGAATCCAAGATTGGGAAAACAATGTGTCGGCCCCATGAGACTCAGAGCGAAAGACATTAAAAGTGCGGCAGTATTGAGCTGTCTCTGAAACGCTTCCATGACCTTCAAGAATGCCATTTAGAAAGGCTCCAGTTTTGCGATAGCATGTCTCATGTTCTTTAGTTCACATTAAAACAAGCTTGATGAATTCACCATTCCCTCTGGCCAGATACATTTAAGGCACATTTAAGACATATTTCTAAACATGTTGTGTTCCCATTTTATCTTACACCAAGTACTTTTGATACTATATATATATATATTGTTTTCATTTTATTTTATTTAGATTTTAGAATATTATTTTCATTTAATGAAACTTCTGTCATTATTATTATTATTTATCATTGCAAATATTTTCTTATTAATTTTCTTCACAAGGATAAATCCTTAAAGTAATAAACAAACAAAACTCCTTGATTCAAAGAAATGTATCTATATTTAATCAGAGGAAATAGTATAATAATGTATGCTTAAAGGGATAGTTCACCAACAATTGACAATTCTGCCATCATTTTCTCATGTTGTTTCAAAACTGACTTTCTTTCAATATTCTTTTCAAAATAAATAGTCTCTGTTTCCTCTGGAACCCATTGGCATACACTGAATACATGAAAACATTTTAAATACTGTCAAATTGGAATTTATGAGTGAACTGTGTGTTGAGCATCTTTTATATACTCTCTTTTATACAGCGTCTTAACAACTTTGAGCTCATGGTAAAATGGTTATTGTTAAAAATCAATTTCGCTATGGAGAAAATGAATGGGATTTTTCTGAGCCAGACTGTTGTGCTCTATTGACATTTTATATCAACAGTTAAAGCCTGGAAGTTTTTAAACACAGCCACTTAAATGATACTAGAAAGTTAAAATGACATGCCTTATTCAGTTGAGACTACAGAAATAGCATGCAATGTGAGGGAAATATTGATTTGGATTGTTAACTGCAGAAAGCCTGATGATGGCTCATCAGAACATTGCCAGAACACCTCATTGAGACAGAAAGGTAATCAATGTCTCTTTGTGGCAAATAAGCCTTGATTGTTTGTCCTGTTGGTCCCTTTCCTTCCTTGACAAAATCCTGGTTCCCAAACACTAGCGGTCCAGGCAATTATTTAAAGGGTAGTTTATCAATGTGCCTTTCATATCTGCTCTGCTCGATAAGATCACTCTGGGCTCATGAAAAAGATCTCTATTGCTTTTTACAGTAGAATGTTTGATGGACGTTTTGTAGATGTCTGCTGCTGACTTCATTAAGTAGGACAGTAAACCTGTCCGCTGAGTCCCCACGTCAAACTTAACTTTGCCAATTTTGGATGTTGTAAAAAGGAGGGTCAGGCCTGTGTGGTGGAAGAAGGAGTTGAGACTGAGGTTGAGGTTGAGGAAGACTGGGGAGCCAGTGAGGAACAGGAAATGACCATGGTGGAGCCGGCTGGGCAGGTGACCATGGCTGAGCAGGCTGGGCTGAAGACCACCTCAGTGGTGCAGAACGGACTGAAGATACCCAGCAGAAGAAAACCACAGATCAGCAAAACTGTAAAAAAGGCACTGAGAAGATGATGGCCTCTGTGGCCATCGCAGAGGGTCTAGTGAAGATCACTGTGGTCGTGTCAGAGCAAACAGGAAGTTACTTAAAGACCTCCGTGATCATATTGGGGCAAAAAGGGAATTCAAAGACAGAAAGTGAAGCTGAAAGTTCATCTAAGGCCTCATTGGTCATAACTGGACACACAGAGAACACAGAGCACACAAGACAGGGGAACACAGGCTGGCATCATGACAATACCGAGGTAACATATTTTTTTTTTTTTTTTTATAAATTCTCTAGACAAAACGTACCATGTAGCCTATATCTTTACCTACAGGTTGAAACCGTTTGTAACTACAATTAAAGTCCCTTGAGATAACTAACAAAAATCTATTTGAAAGCTGTATTGTACACATAGACAGTAAAAGAAATGGACAGAGCGATCTCTTTGGAACTCCATTGAGATGATTGAAGCCCGTTTTTGGCGATTTTTTTATCACTTCCGTCCCTGACGTGCAGACTCAAACAGAGCTTGATTACGTAGTGGGACGTGAGTGACCCGTTTGTCTTCTAGTGGCTGTGGCATGAGAAATCTGAATCATCCCCTTCCGAAACATGCAGAGGCGGAGAGTGAGAATAGGAGCTGTCCATGAGCTAGGAGAAGGAAACAATTTGATTAATTATTTTGTCATTTTGCCTCCACATTTCCCCGATTGCGCGCAAGCTTCTTCTCCTGTCCATACGGTAATCTCTCTACTATGCGACAGAGAGTCGCGTGGGTATGACGCAATCGTTAGCGTACTTTCACTAAAACTGCTTCTACGGGGCCATAACATAAGCTACAAGGTAATGGAGCTATTTATACATTGTCGTGTTTCTTTAGAAATAAATAAAGGACAAATGGGGTCTTCAAACGCCTCAGATGTAAAGTTATTCGCTGTCAAAGTGACGCCAAAATGAATGGGAGTCAATGGGAATGCTAACGCAAGTGAAGTTCTGCTACAAGATGTCAGCTCCCGCGAGGCTTCAACTTCCGGTCGATGGATTACCCCCTTGATTGTACATTGTGTGTTTGATTCACTGAAATAGCCAGCTGAAATTAATCAATCTATCAGGAATCAGACTCTTCCCTGAAAAGAAGGTTCTAAGTGGTTACTTTTTTGGAAAATATTTGTACTAAACTGGCCACTCTAAATGCCTTCGATTCAATGAAAACAACCAACTCGTTAGTAGCCTATCATTGTTTAGTAATTTAAAAAAAACTGTATTTCATTTGCGGTGTTGTGGTATCACAAGTGGAAGAATATACATTTGAATGTGACTCCATCATTTGCTTGGCGCTTCAAGCAATTACAATCAAAGACATCATTAGGACCTGATTTGGCTCGGTATGAAATCAGAAACGGAACACAGAACAGCATGTAATTCACCTTTAGCTGACCTTCAACTCATTACTTTTTCATTTATGGACATAATTTGACTTTCACTGATGCTTGATCACTACTATCACGCAATCTCTAAGAATTTCAAAATATGGCTTGTTAGCAAAAGTCCCCTTTTTGTGTCTATCAAAATGGTTAGCAACCGTTGCTTTTTTGCATGACTGTGCATCAAGTATAAGGAACAAGTTGCACATTAATAATCACGAATCAAGATAGAAGTGCTGAGTAATGTGACGTTGATGTATTTCCCCCGAGGTGTAATTACCCTTGATCCTTCTTTGTTTTCATGCCGTGTCTGTAATTGAAAGCAATTCAAGCAGTCAGCAATCATTTCTATACTGAACATCAGCCAGTGTTGGATGATTGCTTATTTCTTTGCCTCTTTTTGGTTGAGTGTTCTGTTTTTGAAATTTAAAAGGGACTGATCTATATTATGCAGCCTGAATAATATCAGTTTTTCACATAGATTCGGTGGAGAACTGTAGTAAATACACTTGCTACATTGGTCTACAATTTTTTTTAGAAGTTGTTTGCATCAGAGATAAAATGTGAGATGGGTATTTTGATGTGCTGAATTCAAATATGACAACACTGAAAAGTGTTCAGTTCACTTACTTTAGAGTTAGAGTAAACCCGTTGCCTTAAAATTATTAAGTAAATAAACGTAATGCTTAATTGAAAAAAAGGAAGTGAACTTGACAATTTCACATTACTTAAATTCTTTGATCAAGCATTTGTCCCTTATTTGTCCCTTAACAGGATTATTACTGAGATGAATGGGTCAAGTTTGCAAACATTGGGGGCAATGCCACATCAAGTCTATTGACAAATTGCTTAATTAAATAACATGATTAAAGTGATGCTACAATTAATTGTTCTCTACCATCTTCCTGTTACATAGACAAGCAGTAGTAGTGGTATCATAAACGTTGTGTCACTGTTTATGATTTATGATGTGATTTATGGCCTTAAAATCAGTTAATGACTGACAGGTGTCAGTTACAACGATCATAGTGTTCTTGTATCATGTTCTTGTATCGTGTTTTCTGATTTATGGTTGTGTGACAGGTTCCTTTATGTCCGGTAAGATCTTATGACTCTTTAATGGTGTCACACTGTGCAAATTGCTATTGGCCCTTTTTGTTTTTATAGTACAATCCTTCCTGGACTAACAACCTTACTACAAATACGTCACTACCTACATCATACTGATGATTGTTTAAATAGAGTTAGGACACATGCTACTGAACACAGACGACAATTCTTCTACAAGCTTTAAAGATACAATGGCTACTCCGAGAACACCTAAAACCACTAGAAAGGTTATGTGCATTTCGCCGACAAGAGGACGCGTTGAACTGAGATGATCTAACACTTGCTCCAAGGAAGAAGCATCATGTTAGCTTGACAAAGTTTCTTCATGAAGACGGTGGATATGTGAAACGCGAATTCTCTTTGGATGGTGGTCGTATGGTGCGATATGTATTTGACAAAGTGTTGCGTACAGTGAAACTCTACATGGCGGAAGTTGGCGACAAATTTACATTGGAGACTCCATATCTGATTTTTGAAGACAAAGACTGGTCTCTGTTTTTCAACAATGTTTGGAGAGATTTGAACGACTGTGGTAATGATCCGTTGTATATATCAGAGTGGGACGGTATAGCTCCTAACACGAGATTTCGCGTAGTCGGGGATCACAGTAAAAAGCTACCCGAGGATTGTGTTTACATTTTTTGCTGCTACAATAAGACAAGACTCAGTGATCCTACTTGGCCTATTATTGAATCTGAGCATCACAGCTGCTACGATATGACATTTCTGTTTAAGTGGAAAGATGTAAATGTGCTTGACAGCATATTTACATGCATAGACAAGATGTTTAGATGGTGCAACATGTATGATCGTTACAGTTCTGTAAAGATGAAATTGTTTCACCCGGAACAAGGCGTTACCACCAACAAAGACCGCCTCTTAACCCCTCCCACATATTACAGTCATTAAAATAAGTCTGCGGATCGTCACAATGCTACATTCATTCAACATGTCTCAAGAACTTTCAACTGCCTCCTACTCCTACAGCAACAACCCTGAGTCTACCCCTGCGATGCCTGATGACAATGCTACAATGGGTGAGCCCCACCCCCAATCTTACGACAATAGCTGGTTGGATAAATTTTGTATGGACCTTGGATATCACAACCTGACCTTCCTTACAACTCCATATGGTAACACTGGTGCAATAGCTGGAGCAGCAACCCTTGCTGGAATTGATGACACAGACAGTTGTATCCGCACTGACGGATTCAAGATCATAAAAGCAACAGTCGTTGTCCTTCTGGAACACATCATTAACAAAAAGTTAAAAGAAATCTGTTTGGGTTGTGAAGTGGATCACCCCAGTCAGATTAGACACTCCTGTTTGTTTGAACCAGTTCCCTATTTCTTTGATGCATACTTTGATGAACTGACCCGTAATCTGGTGAGACCTGACCTTAAGCATATTGTTGCTCAAGCATTGAGCCGTTGTGGTTTAAGGGCTCATCCCCAGAGGATTCAGGGGTCGGTGGATGCTATTTTACACGAATTGCGGGACGAGGTTTTCATTGTGGAAAAACTTCGTGAGATCAGAGAGAAAGTAGTGGACGGCACCAGCGAACAAATTGTTTATGACGCTGTGGACTGCTGGAAAGGTAATATCCAAATTGCGTGATTCTAAAAACAACATGGGGAACACGTGTTTTGCATTCGGACTGGCAAAGTGTCTACTTAAACAACATGTTAGATGTGAGATGACCAGCTTGTTGTATATGATTATTAATGAATCTGCCAAAGTATCTGTTGCTGTAAGCAAATGCTCTGTTGATACCAAACGTTTTACAAACCTCAAGAAACAAATGTCTGTTGTGAGAACTATGTCAAATGAATGGACTGATATGATGCGTATATGTATTAATGCAGGTGATCCAATTTGTGTAACTATCAGAAAAATTTTAGACTTGATAACTGAATGTGGCAGCAGTATTAGAATAGCCGATATATTGTGTATGTGTACATATGTGACTGATCTATGTGTTGACATGTTAACAAGAAACAGTCACATGGATGTTTGTGAAATTATTGAAACATTGGTTGATTATGTAATTGAGAAAAACACTGTGGTGTGTATAAATTTTTTACACTACATCGATGTTGTATGACACCTTTTGCTTTGTATTGTTTTTACACTGTTTCAAGAAATAAAAACCTGATATGCTTAAGACATATGTGTTATTCTTTTGTGGAGCGTAAAGCGGCAATATGTCCGAAGAAATGAAAAAGATATATTACTCACCATCTAATCCTGGTTCTTTAGGGGGGGAAAAACGTTTGAAAGAAGCCGTTTTAAAAGACACAGGTGTTCGTTTAACCGATAAAGAAGTTTCAGACTGGCTTGCTGGCGAGGATGCATATACACTACACAGAACAGCACCAATAAAATACAAAAGGAGTCGGGTTTTTGTCTATGGCATTGATATGCAATACCAGGCTGATCTAGTTGATATGTCCGCTTATGCCAAGTTAATTGACAATAACCATTTTCTTTTGACATGCATCGATCTGTTTAGTAAGTTTGCATACACAAGAGCTTTAAAAAACAAGAGTGGTCTAGAGGTCTCTAAAGCTTTTGAATCCATACTGAAAGAGGACCGTGTACCACAGAAATTACAGACAGATAAAGGAAAGGAGTTTTTTTAACAAACATTTTCAAAACTTAACAAAAAAGTACAACATCCATCATTTTGCCACCGCCACAGAATTAAAAGCTTCTGTGGTCGAATGGTTTAACCGAACATTGAAAAGTAGAATGTGGCGATATTTAACTGCTACAAACTCCAAACGTTACATCGATATACTTCAAGACATTACGCAAGGATACAATGCGAATTCTAATGTCCAATCCGTTAAGCAAAAGCTTCCCTTGAAAGAAAATATCACCGTGAATAGGGGCTAGTAGTTCAACCACATTACTAGCATTGGTGAATGCCGCTCTCTTCGTCAGACCACGATTTCCTCCACTTGGGTCGGCTTCATCCATCCTTGAAGCTGTATCTTTATAAAAGAGCCCTGCTGAGAAAAGCGTTTCAAGCGCATCTTTACCATAATTGGTAAGGCATTCTATAATGCAACGATAGGGATAGGTACTACTGCTCTGAGAAATTAATTGATCTCCAAGTGACACATCCACTTGCGAGAAAAGAGACGCTGACGGATAATTCACGAAACCTACAGGATCGCCGTCTCCCATTGGCGAGCCATCTGGTTTGGTGATTTTGACACGCAAAAACACCATTGTGTTGTTTAGATCTATGTAATCCTCTCCATTCCCCGCAATAAAAAACTCCAGTGGCGATGTGTCCGAAATCGCAGATAACAGTAAAACTTCTATATAAGTGTTTTTTTCAATCGATGTTTGTGTTAGCGGTACAGTAAACAGATCCAGTTCGGACTTTAAACACTCTTCGGACATATTGTGTAGTAATGCCATGATCTAGAAAATTGTTTTAACAGATGTCCTTGATCTTTTTGAAGCAGCTCCCTTAGTTGTCCCCTGGCGCTTACGCTTTACAACTGATGATTTCTTGGGAGGTCTTTTTGTTTTCTTCGGCTTCTGGCTACTCCTTCGCACACCCGGTGGCCTAGTTGCGCTTTTACGAGCCATTACCATTAGCCCCGATCCATCTTGAGTATCGTGGTTGTTATTAAAAGACCGTGACAACGTATTACTAACAACGTCACTTAGTATGTTTTTGGCAGTATATACGGTACAGCCATTCTAAACGGTATAGCCATTCTAAAGAGACCACGAAAAATGCCCCCCAAACCACCGCCATACATAACACCACCACCTACATACCCGGGCAGTCCGTTGCCCGCCTGGTTCTGGTAATAGGCAACATAACGCATAGGGTCGACATTGTGATTATTGTAATATACCATTTTTAAGTAATATGTTTTACAGGCCTGAAGTGAAGTTTAATGCATACTTTCCCATAAGAAAATGGGACGTGCTGATTTTGATCGTCCTTCACTTCTATAACAATATCAGTGATGACGGATTTATTGACAGACGCGTAGTGGGGTTTGTCGTATCGAACACTGACTGTGTTGTTGTTGCCACCTGTTATTTGTACACACTCCAGGAGTGGTACAAAGGCATCCCCCACAGTTTGGTAGCATATAATATCCGTGTAGATATAAAGAGTATAGAAACCCCCCATGTATGTCTGACTGATGTATGGCGTGCGTTACAACATCCTTTTCAAAATTTGTTTTTTTCTGGATTTGTTTTTTGCAGAATAGAATCTCCTATAGGGACACCTGGTTTCAACCCTAAAATGATGGCTAGTTTACCATGGAATGTTATTGAAATGTTAGGTTTTGCTTTCAAAAACACTTTGTTTTTTTACACGGTCATAGCCGAATACACCATGCGGTGCCACTAAATCATTTATTGCACTAACTAGAGTTGTGACATCATCGTAATACCCTGTTCTTATTGGAATGCGTAGTTTCGATAAGCTGGTCTTCTTCACATCTATTCCATGGCGTATGTTATTAGCATATTTTTCACCGTCAGCAGTGGTAGGTCCTATGTTTATCTCGAAAACTGCATCGTTACTGTTAAAGGTGTACCAGCTCCTAGGATATTCAATTTGAACAAGTCCTACCTCCCATTCTCCTTTTATATTTATAGGGGTAGCCAGTCTTGTTCTATAATTAGATATTTTATTATCAGGGTATACGGACAGTGACGCGTTGCAGGGTAGTGTAACGTAAAATCCTCCCTCTGCCATGTCTTTTTATACATCTGTGTACATCTTGTGATTGTCATTTGTTTTATGGTGCCTGTACATCAACTAACTCTTTCTGATCGACCCATGATGCAAATTTCACAGGCCATCCGAGCCACTGCACCAGCACTAATGTCTTACGACCCTTCGTCTTCTTATCTAATTTTTTTTCAACTTTAAATGTCTTGTTTTTACAGACACTTATTTTTTATAACTCTTCTGCATAAAAAACGCCGTATAAATCCTCCCCATCATAATCGCGCAGTTTGTAGACAGGGGGTTCTCTTGGGATACATGACGATATCGTAAAATATTCTTGTGTGTAGTTTTCCTCATACGCTTTTGCAAATGGTCCTCTGACTTTAGAAATCCGAACTATATCCCCAATTTTGAATTTAAATATAGGCTTAACACTGTGCGGTCTCGTACCCCCATATAGGTTATGTAGCACCAGAGATTCGTTTTCTTTACACACATCAATCGGTCTCATCTTGATGCTTCTGTGATAGCTCGCATTGTATCCTTGCGTAATGTCTTGAAGTATATCGATGTAACGTTTGGAGTTTGTAGCAGTTAAATATCGCCACATTCTACTTTTCAATGTTCGGTTAAACCGTTCGACCACAGAAGCTTTTAATTCTGTGGCGGTGGCAAAATGATGGATGTTGTACTTTTTTGTTTAGTTTTGAAAATGTTTGTTAAAAAAATCCTTTCCTTTATCTGTCTGTAATTTCTGTGGTACACTGTCCTCTTTCAGTATGGATTCAAAAGCTTTAGAGACCTCTAGACCACTCTTGTTTTTTTAAAGCTCTTGTGTATGCAAACTTACTAAACAGATCGATGCATGTCAAAAGAAAATGGTTATTGTCATTTAACTTGGCACAAGCGGACATATCAACTAGATCAGCCTGGTATTGCATATCAATGCCATAGACAAAAACCCGATTCCTTTTGTATTTTATTGGTGCTGTTCTGTGTAGTGTATATGCATCCTCGCCAGCAAGCCAGTCTGAAACTTCTTTATCGGTTAAACGAACACCTGTGTCTTTTAAAATGGCTTCTTTCAAACGTTTTTTCCCCCCTAAAGAACCAGGATTAGATGGTGTGTAATATATCTTTTTAATTTCTTCGGACATATTGCTGCTTTACGCTCCACAAAAGAATAACACATATGTCTTAAGCGTATCAGGTTTTTATTTCTTGAAACAGTGTAAAAACAATACAAAGCAAAAGGTGTCATACAACATCGATGTAGTGTAAAAAATTTATACACACCACAGTGTTTTTCTCAATTACATAATCAACCAATGTTTCAATAATTTCACAAACATCCATGTGACTGTTTCTTGTTAACATGTCAACACATAGATCAGTCACATACATATCGCACCATACGATCACCATCCAAAGAGAATTCGCGTTTCACATATCCACCGTCTTCATGAAGAAACTTTGTCAAGCTAACATGATGCTTCTTCCTTGGAGCAAATGTTAGATCATCTCTCAGTTCAACGCGTCCTCTTGTCGGCGAAATGCACATAACCTTTCTAGTGGTTTTAGGTGTTCTCGGAGTAGCCATTGTATCGGTAAAGCTTGTAGAAGAATTGTCGTCTGTGTTCAGTAGCATGTGTCGTAACTCTATTTAAACAATCATCAGTATGATGTAGGTAGTGACGTATTTGTAGTAAGGTTGTTAGTCCAGGAAGGATTGTACTATAAAAACAAAAAGGGCCAATAGCAATTTGCACAGTGTGACACCATTAAAGAGTCATAAGATCTTACCGGACATAAAGGAACATGTCACACAACCATAAATCAGAAAACACCGGTTACATGATACAAGAACACTATGATCGTTGTAACTGACACCTGTCAGTCATTAACTGATTTTAAGGCCATAAATCACATCATAAATCATAAACAGGGACACAACGTTTATGATACCACTACTAGCAGTATTTCATGATGTCTCTTCAGTAATGCTGCCTGCATTTAGGATTACTAGTGCTCATAATGATTGTTGATTGATTGACTAAATTCTTTAATGAACCCTTTTGATAAATTGGTTGTCAACAAAAAAAATAAGCTCTAGGGTCTCCTTTTGGTTTTCAACCACAATAAAAGTTATTAATATGTAAGCATATAAATTGAGACACCCAATTATTAGTATTGTAATTTTACAGTTTTTCTGTAAATTAAAACACACAAACATAATAAATAATAGATAATACTTATTATTACATTTTCCTAACACATTATTTTGGTAAACCACTTTAGACATTATACTAACTATGAGTAACTTTGCATCTGCATGTCAACTACCAGTCAGAATATGCTTCATATCAGCTAACATTTTTATTTTGATGCTAGTAAAGTTACGTACAACAATAACAAATAACTTTTATTTTAGGATGAACAAGGGCTAAAGACTAGATTTCTTTTGATATGCGTCACCACCTACCAACACCCTTGCAACCATCCAGAACATCCTAAAATCACACAAAAATGTATACTGAAATATGAAGTAAAGTTGTTGAGTTTCTTGATCTGTATATTAATGTAATAATACCTTCAATCCTACGTATCCAGGTTCTGTATTTTCAAGCCATTACTTTTTATGAGGAGAATAATATGCTCTTTTTAATTCCCTGTTTCTGAGCTTGAATGATTTCATCTTGATAAAGGTGACCTTTTGGTGTCAGGCAACAGTATTTTGCTGTTGAGAACCCAGTTATGTGATTGCACTTCTGTGGCAGTCAAGCAGACAGTAATGGCCTGAATCAGGCTTTCAACGGAGGAAGTAGCCATGCACATATTTTATTAAACTATAGGAAAAACGGTCCAAAGCGTTTGAGCCATGCAGCAGCCAATGTCAGGTTTCATATCACTGTGAGCACTGCTCAGGGAAAAACATCAATGTTATCAACCATCTCCATTTACTCCAAAGATTCCTCTTTATAAAATATTGAAGGCAGTCAAACAGTCAGGAGGACACAGCGTTTCTGGTTTTGATATAAAGGAGAGTTTTAGTGTGCAGGTTGGCATTGCTGGAGGACGTATGGCATGAAACCAGCCCCATGGTGGGAAATTCACCATTCATTAGTTCATTAATAGTCTAGACGTTAAAAAAGAGCTTTCTCACACTCCAGGTGTTTTTTTTTTCCACCAATGACAAATGGACATTTGAAATGTTCTACCTTTTTCCTGCATAGTACTGGAGTACTATTGAGCTCTTTTGCTAAATGACTTTGCGAAGATTTGACCTTTCTGTTGTGAAATCTCAAAGCGGAAAGTCATGAATCTCTTGAGAGGTTTTGTGGCAGTAAGTATTTTATAATAAAAGTTAGCCACTGGCAAACTTTAGAAGTGTTTTTTTGTTGTTGTTGTTGTTTGCTGGAAGTGGCCAGTCTCGTCGGCATTGATGTTTTCAAACATTTCACTGGACTCACCATTAGGCAGCTTTCATTTCAACACTAATTGGATGGTTTGCTGTAGACTTGTGTGCAAAATTGATGAGCGAGTACTCAACGTTAATTTACCACAGACTCATTATCGATCCAGACTGACTAAAAAAATGTGTTGACATTCGTCCTAATTCGATTTTGGTAAACTTATTTCAAATTAGTGTGACTTGCAAATATGAAATTAATAGACAATATAATTTCCTTGCCTGCCTGCCTACCCGCCCTATTTTTTTCGCACTTGATTTCAGAAGTATTATTTTCCCTTTCATTTTTCCATTAGGGATTTTTTTAAAGTCTTTGTTTAATATAAGCAAATGTACATGCTATGAGCTGAACTTTGATTCAAAACAAAAAAGTATTTGAAAATCAGAAAAAAAGACAACGATACAAGACTGTAAATAACTGCTTTAATGATGGAAAGAATTACAATCCCATGAAACAATGTGAACTTCCTTTCCTCCCTCCCTCAAGAGAAACAACTTGCATAACATCTCTGGATAACGACTCTTTATTTAATATTTATCCAATATGGCTGCTTAATAAACAGTGTATTCGTTTCAGCAAATGATAAGATGATTAGGTTAAGCTTAATTTGAATTTTATTTAGAAGAATAAGAGTGACAAAAAATAATGAGTAGACCCCTGAAGAGAAATATTAAATAACATGACAGCTCAGTTTGATTTTCTTCTTCACTTCTCATGTGCCAAACGTGTTCTATAGCTGTTTTTTAATATGATTTAAAGTCAAAGTGTCTAAATTGTCAATGCCCACTGTACCCCCTCTGCCAGTGCCAAGATTTATAATTGCAGAAAGAATAAAAGGAGCTCAGGGATTGTTAGCATCTGCAACTAGCAAAGTACATGGGATCAGGGCCAATTACTTGCCTCCCTACCAATTTCACTTAGAGCACATCAAAGTGAAAACTGTTCACTGCCTCCCTGCAAACTCCATGAAATTGCGATTCATAGTCCCCCCTTTTTCTTCTGCTTTCAAATAGCCCCATTAACAATCAGTAGCAATTGTATGACATGACCATTAAGACACTTTATTCAAAACCTTTAAATAGCTGTTGGAATCTTTTCTTTTTCTTTTTTTGGCTGGACGTATAGCTGAAGAATAATGCATGCTTTGTTGAATATGCACCATCATCTTAACTTGATGCATGAACTGGTTATCTTGCCCATACCATAGCTAATCGTCTATTTGTAGGTGCAGAAATAACTCCCTTTCCATTTACCCACACTTTCTCAGTACCTCTGGTAGTCTGCCTCTGTAATAGATTTCAACACACTTTACATTTCAAACCACAGTACTTTTTTCAGTTCAGTACTTTTCAAGAACATGCCTTGTTCTATTTGTACTGTTCTTGAGATGTTCTCTATTGCAGGTAATTTACCTGAAGGCTTCATCGTGTAACCCACTCTCAGCAGGAAGACCGGAGCCCTGTCTGACCTACATGTTAATGCTGGCTGTCTTGCTTAAGTTAACTCAAGTATGCACATAATAAAATGACAAGTCTCACGACAGGTTAATAATCCCCTTTCAAACAACGCTGAAATCACTGCATGCAGTGGCCTGAAAAGACTGAAAATACAAGGCGACATTTATGTGACTCATAAGGTCTGTTTCAAGTCCTAGTGAGCTGCATATCATAGCTACATAACTAGACCTCATAGACAGCATCAAATGTTTGATTCACAGATAAAACAATCCCAGAATGCATTGCAACATATTCAATTTCAAGGTTAGATGGTGGATGGTGGATATAATTCAAGATGCAGAAGTTTAAAATGTTGGGGTCGTTAAGATTTTTGCTTGAAAATGAATGCATTTATGCTGTTTGTAAAATTTACTGTATTTTTGTTCAAATAATTGCAGCCTTGATGGGCATAAGAAAAAATCTTAACTACCCCAAACTTTTGAATGGTATTAAAGGGATAGTTCACTTTGAAATTAATTGTTATGTTTTAGCTCACCTCAAGGGCATTCAAGATGTAGGTTCCTTTGTTTCCACAATATTTTCAATTTTGATATTTTTCGGTCAAACTGTTGTTGTCTATCAGTCATATAATGCAGGTTTAGGGGGTTCACCTCAAAGAGCATGCACAGAGAAGTCTAAATTAAACATGATTTAATGACTCGTTAATGTAAGTACACATTGATAGCCTAAGACACGAAACGAGCGGTTTGTGTGAGAAAACGAACAGTATTTAAATCGTTTTTACCTCGTGTAACCACAGCCATGTCCAACTGCACGGGCGCTTCGGTCTGCGCATGAACGTCACTTATTGTTTACGTAGAGACTTCGGAAGTTTTACCTTTCACGAAACATATTTCGATATATCGAAATCATCTTCCATTGCGATTTCTTGTATATCTAAATATGTTTAGATCTTCACAGTAAACAATGAGTGACGCACACACGCAAGCGATCACTTCCGGCGCATGCGCAACAATGGTTTGACCGAAAAATATCAAAATTAAAAATACTGTGGAAACAAAGACACCTACATCTTGGATGCCCTTGAGGTAAGCTAAAACATATCAAAAATTTATTTCAAAGTGAACTATCCCTTTAAGTATTTCGTTTAGCAACATGCTAACATCAGACTTCATTGGATAATGCCCTGACTATGCACATATTTTAAAATTATTCATATTAAATTTAAAATTCATTTCATTTTTTTTTTTTACTTTTCAGGGCTGACTTTAAAATACATTAGTAGTCAATGTTATTTTTTTTGCCATCATATGTGAATGTAAACTAATTCTCTTGTGTGTGGGATATTTAAGTGAACGTCAACATTACTCCAGATTAGGAGCGTCTCAAATCAGTCACTTTTGATGTTCAATATTGTTTAGAATGCTTTTTATTGACACTTCATAGCAATTTGAAACACATCCAGCTTCTCTCCTGTGCCAGAATCTCATCATAAACACATTCTGGAATGCCTGATCTGTCTGGAATGATTAGTTAACATCCACCGTTTTGTTCAGCCCAGTCAAAGTCATGTGGCTTCTGGGTGGGATGTGTTAATGCACGATCAGCTCATTTTGCCGCAAAGAACAGCGGTGTCTCACTCTGTCTGTCCAAACACATTACACAGATGGATATGCCTGCATGTGTCCACCATCTGACCTCTGGGTAAAGCCACCACCTGCATTCTAAATGCCATCTTCAATGACACACGCTACGCCACACTGATGTGTTGACAGTGCCACATGGTTTGCAGAAACCCTAAAGCTTTAAAAGAAATTACAAGCATTATGCAAATGGAAAGTGTATTGCCGCACTGGTCAAGAGACACTGGTAGCTTGTTTTTAGCGAATTATAGTCTATAATTAAAGCACACAAATATGCGAAAGTCTTTTTTTTTTGACAAGAGTGCTTTATGCCGACAGTGTAAATGCCAGACCTGCCCACTCTTTCTAGCCAGAGAGTTGGAACAGCAGGGTAAATATTCACTTTGTGTCAGATTGCATGTTTTCTCCCAGTGGAAGCAGAGTCACTGATAGAGGCTCAGTAAATGTCATTGCATTATTCTCTTCTGATGCACACAAGAGAAATGCTGCGATGTAGCCCTGGAATAGAGAGAGAGAGAGAGAGAGAGGGTCTTAAACTCATCATCGGATGTTCGACTGGGACCATATAGCCTGATGTGTCTGTTTTTCTATCTATCTATCTATCTATCTATCTATCTATCTATCTATCTATCTATCTATCTATCTATCTATCTATCTATCTATCTATCTATCTATCTATCTATCTATCTATCTATCTATCTATCTATCTATCTATCTATCTATCTATCTATCTATCTATCTATCTATCTATCTATCTATCTATCTATCCAACCTGATCTCACGACCAAGTCGTACGAATTCGACGAATGATTAAAAAGTGGCTAATTCGTAACAATTCATACGAAATCACTCGTACGAATTAGTACGATTTTGCTAATTCGTACATATTTTACGAATTGGCCAATTCGTATGAATTCGTACCAATGACCTACCCCTAACCCCGCCCCTAAACCTAACCGTCACATGGGTTTAGACAAATCTATCTATCTATCTATCTATCTATCTATCTATCTATCTATCTATCTATCTATCTATCTATCTATCTATCTATCTATCTATCTATCTATCTATCTATCTATCTATCTATCTATCTATCTCTATGTATCTATCTATCTATCTATCTATCTATCTATCTATCTATCTATCTATCTATCTATCTATCTATCTATCTATCTATCTATCTATCTATCTATCTATCTATCTATCTATCTATCTATCTATCTATCTATCTATCTATCTATCTATCGCATTATGGTGAAAACATAAATAACACTGTTTTCAACTGTACTATATATATATATATATATATATATATATATATATATATATATATATTACATTTAAAGGAAAGAAAAAAGAAGCCTTTTTCTATGAATGTGCTGTAGTGAATTTTTATTTATTCCTAATTTGTCGAAAATGGTTTATAATTTGTTTTAAGTAATTCAGGCTGAAAACAAAATAGGTTTCAGAACTTAAAACTAGATTTTTTAAATATTTGTCATCATCTCTGAAATTTGTAATGACTCTGAAGCAAGTGTTGTTGTTTTTTTCACAGTAAACGGTGAAGAAGTCTCAGTAGAAGGGGATATTTGTAATATTCTGTAGACCAATAACCAGCGTGTAGAGTGTGATATTAGTAGGCTGATGATAAGATAGCTGTGATGTAAAAAGTCAGCACCTCAAAAATCAATGGATTAGGGAATATTTGAGCTCTGAAGGTCTTCTTGGTAACCCCACGCTCATAATAGGTAAGCCAGTGACACAAAGCAGCTTTTGGGAATTAGCAGGAAGGTGGTTTGAGGTTGAACCCTGCTTAGAATGAGACTCACTTGAGGGATTTCATTTTTCTAAGAAAGCTTGTTTTGTTTGACAGGTTGCTAACCAACCATTTGCTCCATATATGAGGGCATGCGATTGAAGGAGAACTAGAACAGACACAGTTTATATTCCGGTACTGTTTGTCAGCATGGCTCTAAATATATTATTGCAGCCTGTTGAAGACTTTGATTCTCATGTTTGCAGACTCTAAATCCCCATCCTGCACTCATCTGTCAGTCTTGACAATAAAAATCACACAGCTGTTAACTTTTAATGGATAGTAACACCTGTGCAATTTTGTGAAGAAATGAAAAGCGCAGTTTCTTGTTTGGATGTCTTAATTAGTGTGTTTTCTATAGGGAGAAAGTAATGAAAAGGATTCACTCAAAAGCAGAAGAAAAATGAATGATCTGCACAAAGAAAATGAAGGCTGTTTTTGTATCATAGTTTTTTGACATTACTTTTTATTTTAGATCATTTGACATTGCATAATGTTTTAAAATTTAAAATTTCACTTTCAGATATTTTGTCTTTTTTATTTTTCTAAATTACAACGATAATGATTTTATTTAATATTTACTTTGTTGCTTTAAATGTGATGTAAATGTGCTTAATTGTCAAAAAATGTAAACAATGCAGTACGACTTACTTCATTTTCTTTAAACATTTTTTTTTCTTCCTTTTGGTTTTGAGGTGAGATATGTTCGTGACAGGATTTGTGAGGTTACAGTTTATCTCAGTCGCTTTGGTGGTAATATTCCTTCCTCTTTGGCCTGGGACATCAATGGTTGCTCTCTGTCCAATGCGATTCCTTTCTACGTCTTCTACCTTTTGCCAGATTGAAACCCGCCTCATCAATGTGCATTGGTTCCCTGGCCTCCAGCTCCAGTGCATGCTTTATTACAGAAGAGGGAGTGAGAAAAACTATAACAACTTTTCCTGTGTAACATTTTGGACAACATATTGTACAGTATGCACTGTAATTACACATACACAGAACTGTCATATAAGTGTAGTGCATGACAATGCACAAAGTAAACATTTTACAGCACTAAACATTAGAATATGCATAGAAAACCTTTTACCACTCCATACTGGTGAGGAATCTCCTTCACCGTTCCTTTCAAATGGCACATTGTACAATTGTTTCATGCGGATTCCTCCTGAGAAGTCTCTCAATTGTAGAGACTGAAACAAATTCAATATTCCTAAATATGATATCATCCTATAACAGCACTTTGTATCTCTCTCAACCTTATGGCATTGTTTGCAATCACCATTTCACAAATGGCTTCCTCTTGTTGCAGAGTAAAATGTGGCCTTCTTCCACCTCTGCAAGGTTGTCTTACAATACACTAACAGTACACTAATACACTAAATGTGTGACGCAGTAAAGCTGTACGTCTAAATGTAAAATGTACAGAGACTAGTTCTTGTCCCACTGCAAGCTTCATGTATGACATAATGACAGTAATGCAGTGCAGATTGTTTAGTGCTGAATTACTGTCCATTTATACACACCTGTTCTCCCTACGAAATGTTTGAATAATTGAATTTACGGTGGTTCTCCCAACATTTGGCTGTACTCTTCGACCAGCCTCAGCCATTGTGAGTCCGTGATTGACAACATGATCCACGATTGTAGCCCTGATTTCATCAGGGATTTGCATGTACTTGGCCTTTTCTTCCTCTTCCCCTGTTTTGTCCCCGTCCTCTTCCTCCCCGCACCCTCACCCCTCTTCCACAAATCTGACCTTCCATTTCTGTGTCACAGTATTGTAGAAATGGTACACACTATGTCCTGCTTGGTTCATATATGCTTGTAAAGTGAGGGTTTATGGGATTCAGCTCTGACAGTGATTGTAGAGAAGTGGCTTTACCATTGAGCAGTAACTTCATTGTTGTTTTATTTGTTTTTTTTTTATTAGAAAAGCCTTTCTAGGGACCTGAGATGCAAAATAGCTCTTCCTATAATCTCTATGTACAATATATATTTTCCAGCTTTGACTGCGATCATGTTTTTTTTTTTTTTTTGTACTGTCCCCGTATTACGGAAGCCCTGAACCGCAAGGTGAGAAAAAAAAAGAAAACTTATCTCGTTATAACGACATAATTAAGTCATAGTCGTTAAAACGACATATTTTTGTCATTCATAAATGCTATAGACATTTGAGTGCCCTCCTCTCCGTAGACACATGCGTCATCTCATGTTATATGTTGCAAGTAGGCCTACCATTTCAAAACGTTTCACTGTTTTGGCTGATAAGATATCAAATAAGAAGTCTTCCAGCACCTGATGCAATCCAGGAGTAATGTGGCGTTCATTGACGGACAAATGCAAGCAGTGTTTTTGGAAGGCTGAGTAAAAACTTTTTAATCTTATTTTGACATGACCTTAAAGGGTTATTTTGTTAAACAATGGAGTCGGATTATTCTGAAATCCTTCCTGTCGAAGGTCCTCTCACAGCCGAAAACCCTTTACATGTCACTTCACACATACTGTATCATCTTTCTGATTTTGAAGGAACGTTTCGTCTTTTAGCTTTATGTGACCATTTTTTTTTTGTTGTTGTCACAGTAAAGAAAGCCGCCCACAGGCTTTTGCAGAAGCTGTCAATAAAGTCAGTCATTTGTCTGCGACTAGGAAGCTTCGTATGGATTACATCAGTCAGGAGCTAAAAAACAGACAGCTTTTGTGATGTTTCTCGACTCCGACTGCTCTGAGCTCTGATGTTTGTCTGAGCAAACCTTTCATCTATCACGTCCCCGCTCGACTGTTCTCTTCTTTAACAGAGATAGTCAAAGACAGCCTGTCTCACATGTTGATTTATTGCCACCCACTGTGCTTTTTTTAATCATAACTTTCCTCCGTGATTCTAAACACACTGGTGCTTCATCATGCAGTCTGTAGATTTCTTTACGGGTAAAATACTGGGCGTTTAGGTCACTTATTCAAGTGAATGAAATTTAGAGGATCTGAGATGTGGTCTAGCTTTAGGTTAAACACGTGTGAGAAGTGTTAGGTCCAAATCCGAATGGGATTGCGATTTTTTTACTCATTTTCAAAGGCTATTATGATTTAAACTCAGAAACATATAGTATCGTTCCACAAAAGTTGACCTTTAACTTGTAGCTTGTCGATAGCTTGACTCATATGCAAAATTTTTAATGCACAGATTATTTCATTCTTTCATAATATAAAAATTCTACACTACATTGTCTAAATACAGTACATTCAAAATATAACATTAAATGAAGAGTTCAGATGCAAAAGCCTCTAAATGCCATTTGAAATTTTCTTCTAAAATGAGCATTTTTTATCAAACTTGTATATTTAAGTTCAGTCATTTCACTTAAATGACAATTAATAGGTAATCTTCATTGCCATTTAAGTGAAATTACTGAACTTAAATATACAAGCTTGATAAAAATGATCATTTTAGAAGAAAATTTCAAATGGCACTTAGAGGCTTTTGCATCTGAACTCTTCAAATGCTACTTGTGAATTTAGGTATCACAACATTATCAGATACAGTATGGAAAATGGATATTTATTATTAAATTGATTGATAATAAATTATTTGTGTTTTTAAAGTGAGTGTTAATGGCAACGTCAAACTGTAAAATTGGGGAATATGAGCTTTTTAACTTTTTTTTTTTTTTTTTACTTTTTTATTATCTGCCAATAACTGATATGGTGTCAATATGGCATATTAAAAATTTACGAATAAATTAAAATTTTGGGAACGACATTCTAGACATGTTTTTAGTTTAACATTTACTTGCCTTGGTTTTTTGTGCTTTACTGTGAGCTAAGAATGTATGAGGTGATAAATTGCACAACTGTGATGTGAGTTTGGGGAAATATGCTATTTTCCACATTTTAGGTGAGGTGTTTTCATTCTTAAAATTTACTTATAGAGATAAGCATTTATAAAAATGTGCAATAGCTCATTAAACGTGTTGAAACACTGGCTAGAAGGCTAGGTGTGTAATATTCTCTCTGTAAACCAGTAACAAAAGATGATGAATTGACTCGCTCGCAAGCTCCTTCTCACTCTCTGTTCTCTTCCCCAATTTAAATTGTTTTTCATGAACTGTTGACACACCGGCATGTTTATTTTTAACTACTCAATTACCACCTAAATATTAAAAGGACTTGTTGATAGTTGAACTATGCATGCTTTGAGTTGATTGGAAAAGCTTAGTGCCGTGCTTGTTGTATCAATTATAGGGCTATTAATGGAACATTATGCATGTCACCAGGTGTAATGATGTGACAAGCTCATTACGTGTCATTTCATAAATTGCTTAATGTGCTACCGAACTCATTGTCATTTACGGATTAAGCTCACCTGATTCAGAGGTGGCGATAAGGACCCGCAATCACCTGGCACACATTCTACGTGTTGATTGTTGGAGCAGTTATATATTTAAAATGAATGCAATCCTTTTTTTTATTTTTTATTTTATGATTGGCATTTAGCAATATTTATATTTATTTACATTTACACATTTTGCAGATGCTATCTAAGCAACATGCATTCAAGGTGTTGAATGTTATTATGCATCCCTATTATTTTTTTTATATATATTTTTACAGTGGCGTCCAAGTCAAAGACCACATTAAACATCTTCAAAATGTATTTCATATTCAAAATAATTTCAAAATCATTCATTTTTAAGTTTAAAATCAATACATATATTATATAATACATTTATATTATATTATGATTCTATAATTCACATTAATACATTTTTCATTAATTTGTTAAATTGTATTAGTGTATTGTATTAATATTAATAATGTATTATTAATGTATTAATAATGTATTAATTAATAATTGTAATAATGGGCTCAGACCTTTGGACCCAACTTTATATCTTATAAATACAGTAATTATGATATTACATTTTAATTTACAAATAACAAATCATTTACCTGTAGATGGCATTATCAAACACTGACATTGTTCCATAGAATGCTCTAGTTTATTTTTAGTTCAGTGACGCAGAGGAAAGGTTTGGTCTCCACAAGGTATTTTCATCATAGCTTACAGTGTACAATGAGGTTTACAGTCTACTGTCGGGTTTCATACCAAAATACACCATCAAAGGTATTGAAATTCTGTGATCTGTTTTCTTCCATCTTGGCTCAGCACAAAGGACAAATGGCCAAGAATGAAATGAGCAGGAAGGTAGACAAACGATATTTGTACTGACTTCTTTCAGATGAGCCTGGAAACAAACCAAGATCTAATAATCCCTTTGCCATATTTGTCATTTGTTTTATGGAGAGATTCTATGACTGATAGATTAATCATAATGCATCCTACCACACAGATCTGGCAGCTTCTATAGTTTGAAATGTGTAATTCTATACCTTTTTTCATCATTTTTGTTTTCAGCTTCATACAGTATAATGTTCGAGCAAAATGTTTTTGCCATACTTCAGTTTCTTGTTTTCCACGTTTCTGAACACCGAATGGGTGTCATTGATGTGTAAATGTGAGCATTCATCTGTTGTGCTCATCTGTGTTCAATGCGCCTTGCATCTGTCTGGCACCAGAAATTTGCAGAAATGGGAAGGAAGTTTTGACTTCTGATCGTTACAGTATGTTTTCCTAGTATATTTGAAGAGTTCAGATGCAAAAGCCTCTAAATGCCATTTGAAATTTTCTTCTAAAATGATCATTTTTATCAAGCTTGTATATTTAAGTTCAGTAATTTCACTTAAATGGCAATGAAGATTACCTATTAATTGTCATTTAAGTGGAATTACTAAACTTAAATATACAAGTTTGATAAAAATGGTCATTTTAGAAGAAAATTTCAAATGGCATTTAGAGGCTTTTGCATCTGAACTCTTCATTTGTTTCTGAAAGTTTGAATTCTCATTCAAAAATTCACGTAATCACTGAGAAATACAAGAACCAAAGGTTAACATCACATAAAGCTTTATTTCCAGTGGGTCCCTTTGATAAAAAGACTTTATAATTATGCCAAAAGTGCTATACAATTTCAAAACAGAAAATATAAACTGAAGAGGTTCTTTTAGCTATCTGTATTTACTCATCCAAGTGAACTATAGCTTGATCCTAAACATGACGTCATATAACTGACGTCTTGGGACGTCTTTTGACCATGCGTCAACATCCCCCTTTTTAGGGTACCCTTAAACGTCGGTTACATGACGATCCCGGGCCGTCATTCAAACTGACGCTTTACCTTTAACGTCGGTTAGGTGACGGGGTAGGTTTAGGTGTAGGTTTAGGTCTGGGGTAGGGTTAGGATCCGATAACGTCATCTAACCGACGTTTAAGCGTAACCCTAAAAAGGCGGATGTTGACGTATGGTCAAGTCAGTTATATGACGTCTTGGGATGAGACTGTGTTACGTATTACAGCACATATAAAACCAAAGTGTAAAGTTACAGTTTATGAATTAGCCACTTAGCCGTTTATTGACATTTATGTATTTAGTGAACTCAAGTGTAAAAGAGACTGGAATGTCATATGCAGCTCACAGGAGTGTGTGTTTCCACCACTGTGCTTTAACATGCTCTGCAGGCTCTTGTAGCACTGCCAGCTCCTCCGAGGATTTTTTCTTGCGCGTCTTCTTGTTAGGCTGGACAGCCTGAATACTGCAGCTTTCCTGTTGTCCAGTTCTGTAGAAGGGGTCTCTCAAAATTCCTGGCACACCTGCCCATGTTTGCATGCTCTGTTGTGCTCTGATGTGCCCAATTTGCCTGCTAGCAGTAAGGGATGACAGGACGGGAGCTCTGGGGCCTGAAAAGAGAGTTGTCTTAGTATTCAGAGACCAGTATATCTGAGAGGAAGTAATCTTGGTAACTTGTTTATTATGATGTGATGTTTTTTGTCAGGATTTAGAATGAGCCATTTAAAACACCCTCAGTGCAAAGATGAAGATGAAGTTCATGGCAACCAGGTTGAGCTAAACATAGAGGGTTTTTCTCTTATTTGCTCTGTTGAATAAAGTAAATTTCCATCACCTGTTAAATACCTACCATTCTGTTCAAATGTTTAGGTTTGGAATGATTAAATATATATTTTTGAAATAAGTCTTATCAAAAATAGGGTAAAAAAGTAATATTATTAAATATTACATTTTAAAATAATATTTTCTATTTTAAAATATTTTAAAATGTTATTTATTTATATGACGGTAAAGGTGAATTTCCAGCTTCAGTACTCCAGTCTTCAGTGTCCCAAGATCCTTCAGAAATCCTTCTAAAATACTTATTTGGTGCTCAAGAAACATTTTTGTATTAATATTATTAATGTTGTAAAGAGGGATTTTCTCTTCATTGGCACGTGGAAATTTGATGGAAATTTACTCTATTTTAAAATATTTTAAAATGTTATTTATTTATATGACGGCAAAGGTGAATTTTCAGCATCAGAACTCCAGTCTTCAGTGTCCCAAGATCCTTCAGAAATCCTTCTAAAATGCTTATTTGGTGCTCAAGAAACATTTTTTTGGTAACGCTTCCTTTTACAGTCCAGTTACCCATGTAAATACAATGTACTTATTTTAGTAACTACAATTACTGGGTAATAACTAGTACTAACCCTGAACCTACCCCTAAACCTACCCCTGTTCCATGTACTTACTTTATATTAGCCAGTACTTTCTAGGTAAGTACACTATAAATACACTGTAAGTACTGTACTGTAAAAGGAAGCGTTTCCCATTTTTTATTAATATTATTAAGGTTGAAAACAGGGATTTTCTCTTCATTGGCACACTTTCGTGTGAATCAAGCCATGTGAAGGCAAGTGACAATTAAAAAAAAAACAAAAAAAAAACGGAAAAGTCCATCATAAAACTTTTTTTTTTTAATCAAAAATGCCAATAGCTCAATGCCAATCGCTGGGATTTTGTAAGCTCCTCTTGGCACAAATGTAATTAATCAAATTGTGTGAGAGACAAGCTAATTTGTATTCTCTCTACTTTATTTCTCAATTTTACATGCAATAGCCATGAGATGGAGTGATCTTAATGAGATTGACATGAAAACCAGCCCAAAGTGTATTAGCCTTGGTCCAATGCTAATCTTCACCTCTGGCATTGCAAAGGGGGTGGTTCAGAGAGAGTTCACCCACTAAGCAGATAAAGAGTCGCTGTAATTAGATTGGGCACATCAGATTTCCACTAGGGCTGAGAAAAATGTCCAAACTGGCTCAATCTGAATGCCTTTGACAGTTCTTTGAACTAACCCTGAAGGGAGCATCACATTATTGGGGCACTTCTGACACATTTGAGGACTCTGCAGTGAAACACTATACATACGAACACATGTATGTGTTTTTAGTGCAATTAGTTATTTTAAAAAACTAAATAAATGTTTTTTAACAAACCCCAATTAATGATTACTGCATCAGCAACTAATAAAGAGTCTATATGATTAATAGACAATAGACAAAAATTTGCTTTTTAATGTGGATGGGGTAAGACCTGCCGAGAGGTGATCTTAGAGGAGCTAAGATCACCCTCTCCACGCCAAAAAATCAATGCTGGAAAACCCCTGTTATTATGTCGAAATAACGAGATATCGTATTGAAACAACGACTTAATATCTCGAAATAACAAGATAAGTTTTATTTTTTCTTCACCATGCGGCTTCCATAGAATACAGCCTTAATACAGTAATTGATTCCAGACATTATTTTTTGGGGGTGCTATCGGGGTGCTTTGGTATTTCTTGGGGGTTCTGTAGCACCTGCTTGCCCCTCCATAGAGCTTTACATCAGCATGTTCACATTTTCATTTTTTACAGGGACCAGATGCCCCACTGATGAGTCCTGCTGACTTCAACATTCACAGGAGATTGTGTACATGAACACGGTTAAGTGAAAAATCAAACACCTTGGAAATGACAGGTATGTACTATGTTTCAGGAATGGCACAAAGTTGTGTGACCGTTAAAGCCTCTTGTCTTTAGATTTGTCCTTTGTTGTGTATCTTTGGGTTATGTTGTGTTGTAAAGAAATTCAAACAATCTAAAAGCCATTCTTTTTTGAAATTTCATTCTTTGTGAAAGGCTCCTCATAATTAGTACAGTACCTAGAAGGGCCATTAGGGGAGGGTCTTTGTCTTTCTCAGGTGTGAAGAGCAGGAATATTAATGAGATCACACTTTCACTTTCACTGTTGCATGCCTTTCACTGCTCACAACAGCTGATATGAAAGTTACTAACAATATGTGATATTTGTTTTGTTATATTTGTGATTTGCATGTCTGATTTATGACTGAACATCAAAAAACATAGTATCAAATAATCCCTTTTTTGTCCTTCACATGCCTTTCCTTTCACCTGACATTTGTTTTATACACTTCTACAGATTGACCATCAATAACAGGGAAATTAGTCTTCACTGTCCCTTAAATGCTATATCAGCAAGATTGGGACTGATGAGCCATGAAAGGTGTTTTCTGCTTTACGGCTCTTGAACATTTTGAGGTCTGAAGAGCAGGGTCAGGGAGCCAGCGGGGAGGTGAAATGCCTCATATTAAAGAAATCAAGCAGGTTGAGGAGGAGGAAGCCAGGAGGATGTGTTCTTGAGAAGCTGAAAACATGCTCTCCAATGTGTGAATTATGCAGTTATTTTATTGAGAGCATGAGGCTCAAGGTTTTATCCCAAAACTACAACTCTGTCAGTATTCACTCAGCCTCGTGTCATTCCAAACCCTTATGATTTTCTTTTTTACACTGAACACAAACTGTTTTCACCATGCAGTGATTTTCTTTATGGAGGAATGAAACCCATTCAGGTTTATAATTTTCATTTTTTGGGTGAACTATTCCTTTAATTGTGTGATTTGTAAATGCATTCAATTTTTTTTTTTTGATTTGGTCTTGATAAGCAGGCTGTAGAAACCTAAATTGCTTTGGTTGTGTAAACAGTATGTATAATTAAACTGCAATTTAATTTGGTAAAAAAATTGTTAAAATGAAAGTTAAAGGGATAATTCACCCAAAAATAAAAATTTTGTCATTATTTACTCACCCTCATGTTGTTTCAACCCCGTAAGACCTTCGTTCATCTTCGGAAACACGAATTAAGATATTTTTTTATGAAATCGGAGAGCTGGATCACTCCTCCATACTAGTCCATTGGCTTCTTGGGGGATTGAAACTTGCCGGCCTCGAAAAGTTATTAAAGACATCGTTAAAATAGTCCAAGTGACTACAGTGGCTCACTCTTTACTTTATCAAGTGACGAGATTACTTTTTGTGCGCAAAAACAAACATAAATAATGACTTTATTTCAACTATTCACTTCCTTCTCTTTGAGCGTCTAGTCAGTTAAACTAGTGGTTTAACTGAAGTGAGGGTTTGGAAGTGAGGGTGACTAAATACTGACAGAATTTTGATTTTAAGGTGAACGATCCCTTTAAGTGTTTTAGGGCTCATTAATATTTTTAATGTGAGATTAAATTGTACATTATAAATAGGAATTGGTAATGACCAATTAGAAAGAATATACCCAAGACAATTTTCATCTATAGTAAATTATAAAAGGTGGGGGCCAGAGCATTTACCCATACAACAATTGAAAATAGGCTGTGAATGATAAAGTCATTTTGACATTTGGCATTTAAAACTAATACAAGTAATAGGGTGTTCAAGAGGAGTTTTCACCTCTCAGATTTAAATAATACTCTGTCACTGATATAAAACGTCTAACAGAATTACATGGTCAACTTTTAAGGGCTTACAGAGATGGTTATTACAATTTATGCAAATTTATGATTTAAGCCATGATTACTGATTTAATTTGTTTAATAAATGTTGTTTCATTTAGCAGTGCATACTGCCAATAGAGCGAACACAGTGATAAGACTTGAACAGTTCAATAAATTATATTTTATATCTGTGCAACATAACCACGGAAAAAATAGGTCTTGCCAGGACTCCCTGGAAGAAGAGATGTAATTCTCAATGGGACTTTGTGGAAAAATAAAATAAAATAAAACTGTCACTTCGTCTGCTCCATTCTGTCTTCGTCATCTTCACTACACTTCCCAGCATCCTCTTGTCTCCACACCTGTACTCACTCCCTCAATCATCCACCTGTTCATCGTCCTGATCATCTGTGTCACCTGTCGTCACCTTGTTAGTGTTCATTTGAGTTTGTATTTAGTTTTCTCAGTTCAGTTAGTCCTGGTCAGTTCTTGTTAATGTTTTTTGTGTGTATCTGTTGCTTGCCTGAACCTGTTTGTTGTTTTATTTTTGAGAAAATCTATAAAGTGGTGCCTTTTTGCATCAGTCTTTACTTATCTACACCACAACCGTGACAATAACAATGTAGCAGCGCTCAAAATGAGCTGGGGCATTTTTGCCACACTTGTCTGAATGTAATTGCATTTGATGAGAAAAAATTATATATATATATATATATATATATATATATATATACAGTTATTGAACTAACTGGATGAGACAGATTATTGTGCTTATTTTTACGTCCATTTTTATTAGATTTGATTTTTAATTTTTTTTAATATATTTTTTGTTTTGGACTATTGACCAAGTGACTGACCGTAGGTGCAGATTTTGTCTTTGCCTTTATATATTTTAAAGGCTACATCATTTATACGTATCAAATCAGAATGGGCTAATGCGATCTGCTGTTTTTTTTTAATTTATTATTATTTATTACCATTTCTTTAAGCATTTAACCCAATTGCCATATGCGAGTAGGTCTGTTTGTATTTATGTCTGTGTATATTTTTGTCATATTTAGTGCATGTGCAAATCTGGGAGTGACTGAATAAATATATGCTGCCTCAAACGTTTTAGAAAGATTTGTTATAGACATCGTATTCGCGTTTGGCAAAAGTGGCACTAGCCACAAGCATATGTGACTCACAGTTAGAACAGATGAATGTGATTATAGCAGATTAACATTATAATATGCAGATATAAACAGGGGCCTGACACTGTTTTAACTCCCTTCAGAAACCTGGCAAATATTCCAAGTAAAACACAACAGTGTAATTCTCGCTATCCGACACCTCTGTTAATCCTGCAAAAAAAAAAAAAAAAAAAACGAAAGTGAAGCTATGGTTAGTTGTAGAACTGCACAAGGCAGCTCTTTAGTATGACTTTCTGAGGGGGGCTGGCATCTAAGTGTTTCTCTGCTTGGAGAGATGTCAGCTAAACCACTCTAATGCTGACAAATTATGCTGCTCCGGCTGACTACGGCACCCCCAAGCGTTCTGCTCTTTTCTGCTAACCTGGTTCCTCGTTTATCAGGCTTTTCCTGCTCCCACATGCAGACTCTCAAGCTGAGCAGGAAGACCATGATCTCATGTCCTTTCATTAGTCCATCAGTGTTTAGAAGGTCTTAGTTCAAACCAGCGTTCGGGAAGGTCAAAATGCTTTCTTGATTGAATTGTTGAAACTTGAGATCTTGTCTTAAACCCTATTCGCACTGGATTAGTATAATCTGGGGACCTTGTGTGATTTAGAAATTACCCACCGCCATCTAAATTTCGTGTAGCGCATTTCGCACGGGTTAAGCGAAGCCTGCTATTGCTTGGAAATGTCTTGTCGTTATTATAGGTCTAGCTGTGTGATATATCTTAAACAGAATAATGTTATTTACTGCATGCTGCTATACGTCATCCATCTCCATCTAATCATTCTTTTTTGTTTTCGCTCTTCTGATGATTTTCAGCTTTCTCGTTCTAAAAATTGACCCAGCACCCAAAAGACTATCAGTATACTTCAATGCAGCCATTCTTCGTGAAAGATGAATAAAAAGGCGCACAGGAAACAAAAACCTTATATACATAAATAAATATAATAAAATAAAAAAATATAATAAATATTATACGACCAAGCCCAATCATAGAGATGCCGATTCGCACGGACTAATGTTATCACAGGAACTTTGTGTTCGGCGAAATATGGTTGGTAATTTGCAGGGGAATTTTTTCTTTGCAAATTACAGACATGGCCGATTCACAAAGGATTAAGATGACAGACAACATCCACAATAACTACAAATGACTAGAGTTCACCAGGTAATGCTAATCCAGTGAGAATAGGGCCCTAATTGTTCTCAGTTGCACTTTCGCTTTATCAATTTGATTGTGTAAGTTCAGTAAATGCCAAATGTCCCATTCAGCTGATATATTCTTGATCAACAAATTTTGTTTAGCAAATTGTGAATTAGCAATATAAGAAATTGGAATTTGTCACAATTTCACTTGTGCATATTGTGTAATTTGTTTGAGTTGCAATGCATTCTGGGAGCTTGATTACATTTTAATTTAATTTAATTTACTGAGTGTTCATTTTAAAATACTTGATTTCCAATACAGTTCTTTGTCGTTTTCCATGTCTCTGATCCGTTATCGGAGTATGGTTTTTATGCTTGAGTTGAATAGCCACATTTTGGTCTTGAGTGTGATGTTACGTGCTCGCCATATGGCCCCCATCATGCCAAATGCCTCTCTTGCCTTGCCTATTCTCCTCTTTACATCTCCTTCTGATCCGCCAACACTCGCTACCTCACTTCCCAGGAAAATGAAGGAGTTGACGTCCTCTAGTGGTTGCTGGTTTACCATCAAGCTGGCCAGTGTCTTTGTTTGGCACTTTGAGCACTTTGGTCTTCTGTATACTAATATCGAGACCTGTCTCTGCTGCCTTCTGTTCTACCTCTCACAATTTCTCTTGCATTTGTTGGTGACTTTGGGACAGTAATGCGATATCATCTGCAAAGTCTAGGTCGTCCAGTTGAACGGACAGGATCCAATGGATCCCATTGCGCCTGTTGTCCATGGTCGACTGCATGACCCAATCGACCGCTAAGAGGAATAGTAATGGGGAAAGTAAGCAGCCTTGCCTTACTCCTGTTGTGATATGTAAAGCCCCTGTCAGCTGGCCTTCATGTGTGATTCTACATTGCATTCCTGAATAGTTGTTCTTGATGACGGTTGTGAATTTCTCTAGTATGCCATTGTGTCTCATCAGTTGCCAGAGCACTTCCTCAACCAGACTATTGAGAGCTTTCTTGAAGTCCAGAAATACTGTGTAGAGTGGTGATTTAAACCCTTGTGACTGCTCAAGGATGATTCACGGGGTTGCTATTTGGTCGGCACATGATCTATTTTGCCTGAATCCAGCTTAGTTGTCTCTAAGCTCTGCATCCATTGCTGCTTTGAGGCGTTGGAAGATTATCCGGTTTAGTATTTTGCCTGGTATGGATAGAAGTATTATACCCTTTTAGTTTTTGCAGAGGCTTAGGTTGCCTTTCTTGTGTATTTTTTTACCAAATGGCCTTCCTTCCATTCCCCAGGCAGGTCTTCCTTCCAGATCCTACCAAACAGGTCATATGGTTTTTGCGAGGATGTTTCTACATCTGCTTTAAGAGCTTGTGCCGGTATATCTGGACATGACCTTGTTGTTCTTAGAGAGTATGATGGCTTTTTTAATCTCTACTTTGGTTGGCCATCTGCAGTCAACTGACAGGGGGACTTCTAAAGGTTGCATGTTTGCTCTTACTGCCGAAGATGGTTGGTTCAGTAGGTGGGAGAAGTGTGCAACCCACCTCTTTGTTTATTCTTGTAGTGTATTCAATGTCCTTCCTCCCTTACCTTTAACTGGGTGGTTACCTTTCTGATATTTTTTGGTGAGGAGTTGGATTTTGTCGTAGGGAGCTTTTATGATGTTATGCCTTGCAGCTTCCTCCGCTTCCGCTGTAAGCTTGGCTACAAAGTTCCTAGGACTCCTTTTTACATCCCTGTCTGCTCTCCTATATGCTTCCCTAGCTGTTTTCTTAGCTGTTCTTGTTTTGCAATTGTTTAATACATTCATTAGTTTTTTCCTTTCCCCTGTTCTTATCAGGGTGTCAGGTGAGAGCCATTTTCTTGGGCCAAACTGATGCTACGCAGGCCCCTGTAAATGCTTCCTTTTCTTGCTGCCAGTGGTTTTCTATTGTTCTGGGTTCCTCTTCCATCTCTTTTAGTGCTGTGAAGTGGTTTCTAAGTTCTATTTGGAACACATTGTATCACTTACCTTTTGAGGTATGTTATGGTGTTTTTTCAACTTTTAACCCTCTGGGGACTAAGCCCTTTTGGTTCATTTTCTCTATTTTTACATTTGGGGTTATAAACAATGTGTAATGGAGATGGAACACCATGTGTTTGGTATCTATGGATTCAGAAGACCCTAAGCTAGCAAGTAATGTGTTTATAAGGGAAGTATGAGTGAAACATGTACAATAAATGTACAATAAACTAGAGAATTTGAAAAACAAAAATTTTATTTCTGTCATTTATTACTGAAAATCACACCTCACACCTCAATATTGAACAGTTTTTGAACAAAAATCACTTTCCATTAATTGTAATTGTAAATCTTTTACTGCTTGCCATCATAAAAGTGCTAAAACAATACGATAATAATGCTATAATTGCTATTATATATATATATATATATATATATATATATATATATATATATATATATATATATGAAGAGTTCAGATGCAAAAGCCTCTAAATGCCATTTGAAATTTTCTTCTAAAATGACCATTTTTATCAAACTTGTGTATTTAAGTTCAGTAATTTCACTTAAATGACAATTAATAGGTAATCTTCATTGCCATTTAAGTGAAATTACTGAACTTAGATATACAAGTTTGATAAAAATGATCATTTTAGAAGAAAATTTTAAATGGCACTTAGAGGCTTTTGCATCTGAACTCTTCATATATATATATTTAACAGTATATATATATACACAAATAATACAATATACATACTATTATTATAATAATTACATGACTGGTATAAACAATCATAATAATAATAATAATAATAATAATAATAATAAAACTATGCCTTTCTAAAACTCAGGGATGCTAAAAAACTTTCATAAATCATAATTAGAATAACAGAATAACAAGCAAGACAACTTCTGTTATGTCGAGATCACAAGGAAATCCCAATCACGAGAAAACAAGAAATAATACTAAAATAAAAAACAAAACATAAGGCATGGCCTCTTAGGATTTCTGTATGTTTCTGCAGCAGAAAATGTTATTATATTTTGATGAAAGATTAAGACATTCAAGAAAGTTTTATAAGAATCACAATAACAAGAAAACAAGAATGGAAAACTTAAATAAGGCAAATTATATAAAAAAGCACAGCCTCTTAGGATTTTTGCATGTTTCTGTAGCAGTTATTATATTTTGGTAAAAGATTAAGATAAGCAATTATTAAGAAAGAAAATAGAGTCATGTTGACGTTACACTCATCAATAAGGAAAAAAAATGTGGTTAACTGCCATTTAATATGAAAAGAACTTACATTGTAAACATTTAGAAGATATCAGAAGATCATTAGAGCATGGGGCTGTACGTCCAGATCCTCTGTGTTTTGCAGAATTGGCTCAGCAGGGAGCAATCTACTGGACCTTGCAGAATGAAAACTTCCTCACGTTGTGTTTTTAGCAGTGCATGGGCCCTAAGGGAAGTAATGTTTCCCTTTGAAGTCTACAAAGCCTTCATGTCCTATATTTCTTCTATTCAAAGCACAGGTTGTACAAAGCACTGTGAGGGGTTTAATTTAGGGAAGTAGTTCTGGCATATGTCACTCATTCTCCTCCACTCTCACAGAAGACATGTCAATGTGCCTCTGGTTTGTGGCTCTTGCTTCAGAATTGCAAAAAGCACATCTATTTATTTTTTTTTGCCAGCGGTACCAGTGTACTAACACTACTTCCCTTTGAGATCAAGGAAACAGCATATTCTTTATCAGATGGAACATCTACTAAAGGTAATTACAAATTGATTCACACACAATGAGGAGACTTTGTCAGCTCAAATGTCTACTTCACCGTCCCTTCAATTGTTTACTTCACCGAAGGAAGAAACTCCTGGAGTTTCCTGGAACAAAGACAGGTTGGAAATCAGACCTCATCCCGAATAGTAGATCACACGGTGTCTTTCACAAAGTCAGGCATGGTGAGGAGAATAATTATGGATAAAATCATTTGTACGACCACCCAGTAACTAATGTGTGAACAACTGATTGGAGAAAACAAAGCTAATAATATATACAGCTTTGTATATATTGTGGCTGAACTATCTTTGCATTGTAGAACATAGCATCTTCCCGGCATAATGCTTTTCAGCTGAAATATTTGAATGTGTTCTAGACTTCAAGTTTACACTTCCGTCTGCGTGCGCAGTAACTAGGCGCGGCCAATATGCTAATTGTTTTGTATCTACGTCACTACAAAACAGGTAATGACTCGTTTCAAAAACAATTCATTTGATAGACTCAAAGTCGACTCGCACTTTTGAAAGACAATAACTTTATACACAGTGCACTTTCAGATATAAATCGTTACAGGATGTTTTCATTGCCTTAGAGCTATATTCCACACTACATGAACAGTCATTTTCAAAAATACATGATAGGGGCTCTTTAAGGACACGGACAAAACAGCCCCTCGATTCCCCTGTCTCTTCCTCAGGCCTATTTGATTCTGCTTGGCTTGCTGAGTGTTTTATGGTGGCCTGGAGGGCATTGCAGTCTATGCACCACTTCCTACTGAACTGGGCTTTTGCACCTTTTCATAGTTCCATAACTATTGCCGTAGATTTTGGCGTGTTCGTACAGCGGGAGCTAGGAACGATTTTAGTTCTAGGAACTCCATTTGGATGGACTAATTTAGCTCCTACTTCAGAGTAGGGTCTAAATAGGAACAATCCGTGACGTTATTGTGCACTGATAGGCCGAACGCAAGCGAAACACTAGCACCTGCCATTTATGCAAAGGCTGTGTAAACACAGATTATAGCCTGAATATTTACTCCATAAATAACATGGAAAACAGTGAGAGATGGGCCTCTTTACCTGTACGCTGAGGATAAAATCCAACACAACTTTGAGGGGACCGAGCGAAACATGATTATGTAAAGTATTTCTGCACAACTAACAACAATGGACATCAGCCACACGGCATAAGCTAATAACTTTTCATTACAGTCTACTTTCTATGTATAACAGTTATAGCATATTAGACAGTTAAACTAAGAAACATGTAGAATGCGATCACTGTGCGGCTCTTGCTGGCATTTTCAGCGCCGTCAAAATAAAAGTCACAACAACAAGCGCAGGTTGCATCAGTTTCTGTGTTCTCTGTAACACAGTCTAATCCCAAAAAGTCATATAACTGACGTCTTGGGACGTCTTTTGACCATACATCAATATTCGCCTTTTTAGGGCACCCTTAATTGTCGGTAGATCAACACATTCTCATCCCAAGGCGTCACCTTTGACCATGCTTCAATATTTGACGTTTTAGGCGCCCTTTAGCGTCACTTACAAGGCGATCCCGGGCCGTCATACAACTGACGCTTTACCTTTAACATCAGTTAGGTGACGGGTTAGGTTTAGGGTTAGGTTTAGGTCTGGGGTAGAGTTAGGATCCCATAACCTCATCTACCGACCTTTAAGGGGGCCCTAAAAAGGCGAATATTGACGTATGGTCAAAAGACGTCCCAAAACGACAGTTATATGACGTCTAGGGATGAGACTGCGCTGTTCATGAAAAACGTTCCTAGGGGAACCATTAGTTGATGGGGAACCACCCTGGAGGCTACACCCTGTGTGTGTGTCTGTGTGTTTGAATTCAAATAATATTTTAACAATAATTTTAAAACTTAATTTTACAATCACCATCAACTGAAAAGAACTTGGACATTTGATCAAACCTTTTCTTTCGCGTGTTTCATTCTAAAAGGAAATAAAGGGTTATAAGTTATAACTAAGACATGAGAGTGAATAAATTCCTTTCAGTTTTCCTTTTAGGGTTACTGAAAGCAATATTAAGTCAAATAAAAATAATACAACTTAAAGCACTAACTTTATAACTGATGCCGACAGGAAAATAACAAGAAACGGTATTGAATATGAGTTCATTTATGAGGCACACCTTCCACGCTTCGATGACTTTGGCCATAAAAACTTATCCCTGAGCGACCGATGAGAATCTTGAGTTAAGCTTAACAGTCAAAACAATATTGCCTGAATGACCATTGCAGTGTAATATTATTGCAGACAAGCTCCTGCTGTGTGACTGAGACTGCAGCTTTATGTGTAATGTTTCGTCTTAATGGCTTCTCAAGGCAACTGCAGGTGTAAAAGTTGCATTAGCATCAGCTGTCTCTATGATAGCCTCATAGGAGATCGTAATACAAATATGACCCAGTTTATTACCCAGATAGAAGGAAGTGTTAGATGTTCAGTTAAGAAATACAAATACAGCTGTGTTTTAGAGCTGTAACTATAATGTATGTGTTGCCTAAATCCATTCAGAACTTATTTACAAGAATACTGTTATTCAGTTATGAGAATTTGGACAACCCTGGAGCCTCTTTTACTGAAACTGTCAAGAAAGTGTGGATGACTGAATCTCACAATTACATGTCCAGGCCAACCTAGGAAAAGAGGTCTTTTTTGGACCATATAGCTCAATGCAATGAAGAAATAGAAATATGTTAATTCTATTTTGTTTTAATGGCCCCACTCGCTGTGAAATCTCATTGTTCCAAAATGCTGCTTCTCATTAATATATTTTAAACATCACTACTGACTGGCTGCCATGCTGATAGTAAAAATAATGAAAATGAATATGTGATAAAACAAATCTCATAATGCAAAATATCCGAATAGTCCAACAAGTAATCTAAGCAAAGTATATAAAATCTTACTTTTGATTTTGAGGTGAAATATGATGACATGTTTTTGACAGGCATCATGAGATTTTCTGGATACCCTTTCCACCTTTTCTCTACGCTTAGCTGCACAGACACAAACACAAATGCATAACAACCCAGACCAGCTGACTGGGAAGACACACAGTCACTCCAGAGCGGGTGAAAAGTTCACTCAGTCTGTAAAAAGAACACAGGAGAAGGTCAGAGCACATCCACACATGTGAACCATATTACATTATATCTTAATATGAGACACTCGGTAACGCTTCCTTTTACAGTACAGTACTTACAGTGTACTTACCTAGAAAGTACTGGCTTATATACGGTAAGTACATGGAACAGGGTTAGGTTTTGGGGTAGGTTCAGGGTTAGTACTAGTTATTACCCAGTATTTGTAGTTACTAAAATAAGTACATAGTATTTACATGGGTAACTGGACTGTAAGAGGAAGCATTACATTCTACATTAAACAGTTATCATAAGCCTCATTAGCACATTTTTTACATTTTTGTGAATAAGAGGATGCTATTGAAGAGTAGGCCAGTGTCAACTATTTTTAAATGACAGCAAAAGACGCGACCCATAAGAAAGTGGATAATCAGAATCAATCTTAACAATGGTTGTTTACAGAAGTCTTAATGGTTTAGTAGCAAAAACAGCAAAATGAGAAACATGAAAGCAAGTGGTGTTAGCAAATTAAAAAAAAAATGGTATTAGTGACCTGAGATGTAATTTTTGGCAAATTGCCATAACCACATGCACTCTGTTTTATGTTCTTCCGCATGCTCTTTCTGGACTATAATTTACAAGTTAGTCCTAGACTGAAGGACAGGATGGTGAAGGGAGACAGACCAGTGTCAAATTTTGTGATGAGTCAAGACACATGGCTCCATCTCGGTGATTTGCTGGCACTGTACTTGGAGAAGAGAGATACATTTCATACGCATTGTCAATGTCGAAAAAAAGAGCATCATCACCAGTTGATCTGTATAACTATATGAAACACACCATAAAAAAAACAAACAACTTTCGGGCTTGGAACAACATGAGGGTGAGTCATTAATGATATAATTTTAATTTTGGGGTGAACTAACACTTTAAATATGTAAAAATAAAACAAACAAAAAAAATTGTTTTTAAATTATGCCATCAAGGAAAATTCAAACTTGAAGAACCACTTAAAAGTACCATTTGTCCATATTCTGTAGATATTCACCACAAATATTACAACTACTAAAGGAAATTCTTGCCAAACCAAACTGGAAGCAAATGGAGACGTTTATACTGTATGTCTGCAGTTCACTTGTCGCTGTGCTCTAAAAATATGCAAGTATATAATAGATTGTCTTCTGAAGACACTTTTGGTAATATCTAATTAATGATTACTCATCTGTAATGCAAATATTTTCATTTTTTGTGAATATTTAACGTTCCACAAGTATAATTAATTTATTAATTACTAAACGTATCACATAATTATTTAATCGATTGACAATCCTAATTATAACACTTCCACTATCCCTCCTTGCACAAACAGACACAATTGCTAGAGGGAATGGATGTGTTTGGGAGCGCAGACACACACATCAGGGGCAAGATGATAGGGTGTCATCTCCACTCACCCAAACTGCACTCATGGTAATTACATTGAGAGAGTAGTTCCCCGCCTCCCTCTCACCCTTTAAATCATTCAGTACATTCACCTGCTGAACCTCCAAGTACAAGAGCAGAAGAATCTCCACAGTCACCTTGTTAAGCTGGTTGCTTCATTCATAGAGACATACTAATCCGCTAAACATGAACACAACTATATACTGCATGTACCTACATCTGTGGAAGGAAAGACTACAGGAAATCAATCCGATATTTTAAATTAATAAAATGTATACAGTACCACTGCTTCTTTCTCTGGGCAGTTGGATCAAACTGAAAGGATTTAAAAATGTAACCCAGAGCTTTTATTGGCTAAACTCAATCTCATCTTAAATTCAGACAGATAAGTTTACTACTAAAAGATGTTATATAATATTTTATTATGAGCATACAAAAGTTGACAGTTGGCACTGTTGGCTTTATGACAGTTTTCTGGGTGAATGCATTTCACTGTTTATTTGGGTAGCATTTTAGTATCCTAAAGTCCACTGGTAAATTTAGTCAAGGTTTTTGCACCAAAACCATTGTTAATGTACTATACTCTATACCATTTTTAGACAGTAAGATTTTTTTTGAAAGAAATGAATACTTTCATTCAGCAAGGATTTACTAAAATATTCAAGTGACGGTAAATATATTTACGTCCACCATTTATTTCATATAAATGGTGTTCTATTCATCAAAGAATGCTAAAAAAAAATCCTAATAAATAAATAAAGTAATGGTTATCATGGTATCCACAACAATGCTAAGCAGCACATCTCTTTTATTTATTTATTTATTTATTAGTTATTTACTTATTTTTTTGTTGTTGTTGGATATTGTAAGAAATGCTTCTGGAGCACCAAATCAGCATATTACAATGATTTGAATCACATGACTGTAATGACTTCTGAAAATTCAGTTTTGAAATGGATCAAAGGAATATATTTTATTTTAAAATTGTACTGATATTTTGGAACAAAACTGTTTTAGTTTATTTATAATCAAATAAGCACAGCCTTGGTGAGCATGAAAGACTTTCAAAAAATCTGGTCAACCATACATTTTTAGTGTAGTTTTACACAACCATCTCTTTGATACTTTGTATAAAACTGTTTCAGTAATTTGCATTTAGGAAGATATATTAATGACTGCAGTTATGATTGGGTAACTTCCTTACACCCACATATATCACACTGTCATTGATTAGGACAGGCCAATTTAAAATGCAACACTGAATATGCATTGATTTGAAAAGTGGGTGGTCATATGCTAATGTGTTCTTTCCTATAATGCCAAGACCATGAAGATTTTAAAAAGACCCAATTTTACAGCTTGGTTTCCCTGAATGTAATTCTACAAAGTACATTTATTTCAAAAGAGCAAAGAAATGTGATTGGTTTATACAGGAAAGCTCCTATTTCTCTGAATGTCTGTGATTAAACATAACCCGAGTAATCACAGAGATACTGGCCACGGCAGATGAACTACCCTTAAATAAATCAACTCATTTGAATGCATTAGCATTCCTCATCTCCAATATGAGGGCAAAACGCAGACTCACTTACTTTGCTTCAGTAGCTTATGTAAATACACTTAGGCTATGAGAAAGACTGGTTCAGTAACTGCACTTTTTTATTCACTGACTTTTTCAGTTTGCTTTTTTCATTGAGACGAGGACTCCGTGGGGAGAAATGGGAAGGTCTTAGGTGTCTCTGAATCTATGAGATTGTGAGAAGGTGCGCAGACACAGTTCATTAGCTGGCTACTTTCATCTCGAATCTAATTTTTGTGTCAAACTATCAGATGAGATTAAGCGCCCATGCCATTACGTGGCAGAGCACGGCGATACCGATCCATTTAACACGTCAGTGACTTTCAATTGGGAGCTGCCCTGCTGAAATGGAGAAAAGTAACAGTGAAGTTGATGAGTGATTGGGCCATTAGGATCTTTCAGCTTCCTGCGGAATATGTAACAAATCAACAGAATATTGAGGCTGGAGTGTTTATATGGATGTATTCTTGACTATAACAAACTGTGTTGATTTATTTTGTCTATATAAACACTAAGTATTTAGCTACCAAATTTTCTACTAGATCTTTGTTTGAATCAGAGATCTTTGCACTGAATCCATTGTGCATGATTGATGTAATTAATACATCCAGTCTTTACCATTGTTTAGACTTTACATAAACCGGAAACCAGTCAGTATCTGGTGTTACCACCATTTGCCTCACGCAGTGCAACACATCTCCTTCACATAGAGTTGATCAGGTTGTTGATTGTGGCCTGTAGAATGTTTATCCACTCCTCTTAAATGGCTGTGTGAAGTTGCTGGATATTGGCAGGAACTGGAACAGGCAGTCATATACGCCGATCCAGAGGATTTGAGGTGGATGGATTATCTCAGCAAAGGAGAAGTGCTCACTAACACAAATATTTGTGAACAATATTTGAGAGTACAATTAAACCACATGAAATGAAGTAACTTAGCTAGCTAGCTAGCTGCTGATGAGCCTAGGGGTTTTCAATAGTTTATCCATTCATTTTACAAACAATGTGCTTATTTTAATGTCCATTTACAGGTATGTATATGATCTAAATCTATTAACAATAGGCTTACGTTAGGCCTATAACGTTTGAGTAGCATTCCCGTGGTCAAGTTTGTGTGGCATTCTTACCATGTGCACGTCTGGTTAAAGCAGGTTCATCCTGAAAATCAAACGGCTAACACAAATCTATTTACTAATAGCTGTTTATGATGCTAGATAATGTTAGTTGGTCTAAGACTGTTTGATGAATTGCAGGTATAGAGATTGAACTCTCAAGATTAGCTGCAGTGGCATAGCCCTAGCATAGAACAAACTAAACACAATATTAATGATATAAGGCTACTACTGAGTGAGACATAGAGATAGAATGAGAGATGGATTGATAGGAAGAGATAGATAAAGAGAGAGGGGAGATAGAGATATAAATCCTGGGATATCTTGAACAGCAGTGTGATCCGGGATGTCTGCGTCTGTACAACAACAAATGTAAACATTGATCTACATTAAAAATATTAACCACATGCTCTTTTCTAGATGAATAACGAAAAGATAAAAAAAGTAACGTTATAACGTAATGCTGTTATGACCGCATGCACCAGGAACATCCATTGCCTGCGGTCTGCACAGTAGGCCATAAGCCAAATAATGTACTTCCCGGAGCAACGCTAATCCTCGGTCTCAGCGTTTCATTTCACACAGTGAAAATGACTCGCAGGATATCGAGGAGATTCAGGGCTTTGGTTGGAGGAAGTATCTCTGGCAACTGGGAAATTAGTCATTATCATTTTAATGCGGGCTTACTGTTGGAACTCTGAAATTCAGAACAGACAGATAGAGAGACATCCATCCCCCCAATTCTCTCTTTCTGCCTCTCCGCTCCATATTTATCAACCCTTCCAAAGACAATCCCCACTCCTAAGTCAAAATTACCGTCAGAAATGTGACATAGGTCTTCAGATCTAAAAAGCCTTAGAATCTGAAGACCGTATAATAAAAGTGAAACCCACCTGTTGTGCTATACAACCTTGAAGCTATGCTCAAATAGCTTCAGGATTAGGGTATAACAGGGCTACCCACCAAAAACAAAACTATGCATGTTTACTTTTATTATTACTATTATTATATACAAATAACATCTAAAAATAATATCGAAATAATAATTGTATTTTTTTATTATTTCTGTTTTATTTAGTACAAATAAATGTTTATATTGATTATTGCTTTGCATAAGAACATTTCAATTACTTTCAGCAATTTCATAATATCTCAAGTATTTTTTTGTACTATCTTTTGCATTTTTCTGCATTTAGTAAATGAATATCTTAGAGCGGTGATTTTTAGCACATATATTTCACAGATCTCAATTACAGCTTCACACAAAGGAGACTTTTCAATTCAGAGGCCAGTTTCAAAGAAACAATCAGAGCCCGCATCGATTCCTTCAAAATGGCTGATTCATTCCGAAACAAAGTAAATTGTTGAGCCATTCATTAAAACGATCAATTCAAAAACACAGATTAACTCAGTAACGAAACTGAAACTTTGTTGTGACGCACAATGACTCAAATGTTCTCAAACAAATGTTTAGAACTATTTTCACTGGCAAAATAGAGGAAAAACAGACAAAAGTGGCAATAGTGTGTCTAAAATATAAGTCACCTTATAGCCTATTTACTTATTGTTTATTGAATTGTTGTGTACAATCAATATCACATTTGCAACTGTGCTTATATTTGGGAAAACAGCACTTTTGCTGTTGTGAAATTGGTTATAAATTTTAAAAACAAAAGTTTATGTTGTGTTTTTTTCTTTTTTTGGACTATATATCAACACTAATGTTGTTTTGCAGGCGAAAGTATTGCTTGTAAATGATTGTTAATTTGGTTGAATTTATAAGGCTACGTTCACACTGCAGGCTGAAACGACCTAATTCCGATTTTTTTGCCCCTATGCGACCTGTATCTGATTTTTTCATGACAGTCTGAACGACACAGATCCGATCTTTTCAAATGCGACCCAGGCCACTTGGGTATGTGGTCCAAATCCGATATGTATCCGATCTTTTGAAATGCGACTTCAATCTGAACGGCCAGGTCACATATATCCGACACGCACGTCATTGCACGCACCTGTAGCTAGCCAATACACGCTAACTCTAACGCGTTTCTGCACTGTTATGGGCTGCTGCAGACGTCTCTTCCCCAGTGTTGTGCCTGAACTCGTTCAATGAACGATAATCCATGAATGCGTTCATATTTTGGGCGAACGTGACAGTTCACGTTCACCCAAAATAAATGTACCTACTGTATTACTGCCTGATGAACATTACTGTGAACACGTTCATTCTGGTGTCTGTGAACGTGCGCTCTCTGTCAGTTTAACTTCGTTCAGTAGGGTGCCAGATTTCTATAGAGCCTTCCAGGCAAAAACCCGGCTAAAACACATGTAAATATGCCTTAAATGTAGCGGAAAAACACCCAATCTGGCAACACCAGCCACCAGTGTCGCACCGCGGCCGCCGGCGACAAAGCAAGGAGCGGGTTTTATGACGAGGTCGGTGAGGATCGGAAAAATCTTACATTTATGTGCAAACTTTGCCCGTCGATAAAATAATTGTTGTCTGTGTTTGTATATGGGCTGTGGCAATAATAATAATAAAACAAAAGCTCGCAACATATAGAAAAAAAGAACTATCCCGCGAACAACCAGTGACGTCGTTGACCGTTGATTACTCTTCTGCGCATGCGGGTCACTTCTGGGTCATTTCACGTTCAGACAGGAGATCACAAAATGTCGCATTTAATTGGAAATGTGAACGGCCTTGCAAAAAAATCGAATTTTTTCAAAAAATCGGAATTGAGCATTAAGCCCTGCAGTGTGAACGTAGCCTTAGTTTGTAACGATTTATTTGTATAGCTATTTTGAAGGACTTTTATTATGACACGGCCTTAACATCTGGCAACATGTGTGTTTAAAGCGCGTTCTGTTTCCACTATGCGTATGTGCGCACACTTTTGCGAAGGACGCAGCTGGAAGTTCCCGTCTGCAGGCAAAACTTCTGGCGGTATAAGTGAGACGCACGCAGGCTACTCTCATGACAACCAGCTCTCCTGGTTGAGCTGCACTATTGGGTTTGTTATATGCTTACACATACCGGTGTCGCCACTCTGATGTTCCCTTTAAGTGCTTATGTACATGTGCTGTCCCCACGGCTGCTAGCCACTTATTATTTCCACTTATCAGGGCTCCCCGGGTTTCCCCGGGGCTCATGTAGTGGATGTTTGGAGTGCAGAGCGTTGACAAAGGGTTCCCGTAGCGTAAGCTAACTTACACAATACGAGAGAACCTCTTATAAGAGAACGTATCAGTTTCCTAACGTAACCTCAGTTCACTCTAGAAGAGGGAACGAGTATTGTGTAACCGGCCGTGCTCGTTCCGCAAGCGACTTTCGCCTCAGTCGATGAAAACCAGGGAAGCAGCCTCTGAACCCCGTTTAAATACATAAAGCCACGCCCATTCCTTAGTGTGGTTTCAGTTGTCCCTATATACATTTTTTTTTCATAAATTTAGAATACATTTTAATATGAAAGCTTTAGGTGAATCATGTTTTGTTCGTGAAAACATTCATGTGCAGATTCCACACACATTATGTGTGCATACGCATGCTTAATAAATTACACACATTGTTTGCTCTCAAATATCATTTGCGTCCATTTCAACATGTTGTCATTTTTGGTGCATTTGCCGTGAAATCCTGGAAAAGTCTCAGGCCTGATGGTGATGTATATCTTTTTTTTCGACAAACTTTAACACAATTTCAGGCATAAGTGACACTGTTTGGGAACAGAACTCTCCATAAGGCGTGATCTTTAGCAGCCACATCTCTTTTGTCAGCCACGTAAAGCCCTTGTTTATTTTCACCAACCTTCAGGTTTGCTTTTTGTGCCTAGTACTGGCTGACTGCCCACATTATTTATTTCTTTTTCCACATCATTATTTTCCCTGCAAGTTTAATTATGCCTTCCTAAATGAGCATAGCATGAAAAAGCCTACTTTCCTCAATTAATTTCACATAAATTAGAATAGTCCTCCCAGATGTATACTTGCTCGTTTATGAGAATTACTTAGCACGTTTTATTGTTGTGAGGAAAAGGCAAGGAGGGTGGAAGAGGTATAATGGTTACGGGGCAATGCAGACTGGAAATAAAATGGAATGGTGCAGAACATTTTTGATTAGAGCAACGCAATGGCTGGAAAATTTGAAACATGTCACACTTTGAGAGTGAGAGACAGAGGAACAAATCACAAATCCCCAGCTGAACTGCAGTAAATAATGTTAAAGCACTAAATGGCTTTAAAAGGGGTTCAGATGTGAATGTCTGGCTGTTAGTGGTCAAGTTTCAATAAAAGTTCAAGTTCAATCCATGGAAATTGACTAACACAAACTATGTATTTATTGTATAACATATACTGTACATGCAACAAATTCTATGAATAGAGCTCAACTCGAACCTGAAACATTGCATATATATAAATATATATGCTTGTCGTAGCCTAAACATCCTCATACTGCCTGTCCTTATATCCGTTAAGAGCAGGGCGCACAAGCCCAAGACTGCTTAAAGGCCACTTATCTCATGTCCCCTAGTTTCTCTGGCTTATGCCCACATCTGCATCTCCACTGCATCCCATGGGAATTAATTAAATTACGACAGGCTCTCTGCATTGTTGTAAAAATAAGGTTAACTTAATTACAGTCAGAAAGGTTAGGATTAAAACCAGTCCAGAATCCCAATGAGCCGCTATGTACACTTGTAGGATTTGACCGGGCACTGCACTATATGTGATGGGGGAGCCTGTCAAGGTGTTTGCAGAAGCATAGTCCATTGAGCATTCTTCCCTAGTCCTCTGAGATCTTTCCCTTTCTCTTTTCTTTCTCATATTCTACCCCCTCTTCCAAGACCTTGTGCTCCTCAAAGTGTCAGCTCTTGTCTTTGCTGTCAAATTGTGTTACCCCGCAATGTGAGACAGCAGCACTTGTGATGAATGGAAACTGGAGCAGAAAAATGTGCTGATTTGACCCTTAGTGGAGGTCCATTCTCTGACATAAACCCCCTTTCAGTCTTTCTCTGATTCAACCTTGGCCTACATTTCTAACTGTCCACTTTTATTTTAAATGTATACAATTGGGATTATTCTGTGAGTGTGATGGCCCACAAAATGCAAGTTGAAACGTGGATTATTATTATCAATAATAATAATAATAATACTTGTAGTTATTATTTACTTGTATTGCATTTTATGAATAAAGTCCAACTCAAACAATTCATAGGACCAAGACAATAAATAACTAATAATAAAAAAAAACCTAAATGATTCTTTATAATAATAATAATGATGGTGATGATAATACCAATTCTGTCTCAGATTGTGTTGCTAGATCACACACAAACACGAAGGTAAATAGGTAGTCTTTAATAAATCCACAGTCTGAGAGTAGCACACAAAACATCCAAAATTTTATAAAACCCAACAACAATGAACAGAAACAAAAGAACTACATGCAAACAAGCATGATTAATGACACTTAATAACATCCATGACAACTAACTAAGGGAAAACGGTGCAGACTGAAAACAAAAATCTAGATAGTGTGTGAGTAACATATACTACTGTATACTACTACTACTACTACTACTACTACGACTACTAATATTAATATCAATAATATTTTTTTATGTTTAAAATGCATCTCAAAGAATGCATAGTAATAAAAAAGAAAGCACAAAGGCCTAAATGGTTCCTAAATAAATATTAAATAAATATTGTTATTATTATTACTATTATTATCATTACTATATATATATATATATATCCTCACAGTCAATTGGGCGAAAAGTTTGCTGTCCCCCAGTCAGGAAATAACTTTTCTGGGCACACAGAACTGAACTTGCTGTCTATGACAGCTCGACTGTCGCCAGAGCACAGATTAAACATTCAGCGCATCACGAAATCCTTCCGCTGCGGGACTATAGGCAGGAGGTTTCAGAAAATTCTGGGCCTCATGGCCTCAGCATTATCAGTACTCCAGCTGGGTCTTCTTCGCATGCGCCTACTGCAGTTATTTTTGAAAGGAAGAGTACCACCTCGACCTTGGATTTTCTGTCTTTTTTGCCTGAAGCTTTCATAACTTTGGAGAGCGACCGACTGGTACCAGTCAGGTGTAAGCCTGGTGACTTCCTCGAGTGTGCAGGTGGTGTTCACGGACGCCTCCACCTCGGGATGGGGAGCGCTGCATGAAGGCAGACCGTTCTTCGGCCAGTGGTCTGAATGAGAAAAGCTCCTGCATGTAAACAGTCTAAGACCCACAATCCTGATTAAGGGGGAGGAATATAATTTACCAGGAAATTTGCAGTTTATAGTTCTGACAAATACAATACTACTAGGCTTGAGAGATATAACTAGTTTAAATGGAAAGGATCTCAAGCTGACTAGCAGAAGATGTTACAGTATAACCATTATTAGACATAGTATATCCATGACATAAATTCCAGCGCTACAACCATAATGAATTTACCCTTCACAGTAGATAATGCTTTACAATGAACTCTGCTACAGAGCTACATATGTAAGTTTATTTGTTCAATAAAATACCTTACTTGAGAAATAAAAATGCCATCTCCCCGTCGATTTTACAACATTTCAATCCCTCAGTTCTCGTTAACTTTGAAAATCTAGCCAATATTGATTCTCGTTTTATTACAAGCTCTGTGGCTGTCACGCTTGGCAAAGCGTGGTTAAACAGTAACACGATGAAGAAGTGATATGATCAATAGGCTTTATTAACATTGGCAAAAAACAACCAAACTCAATGTATAACAAGAACGAGAACTGACAGAGAGAACCAAAACAGCAACTTGTACACAAAGAAAAGGGTAATTAATTAATGAATGACGAACAAATACGGTGATAAATTAATCTCCATAGCCTCTCATATGTGGGGAGCAAAAAAAAAAAGGACAACAGGAACTAATGAATACAATCTAAAAGTCCATTAAAACGAAACTATCAGAATTTAACTGTTACATTACGCCCCACTCGAGAAGGCACGGCCTAGGTAGCACCCCATGGCGGCATTACTGGAGGGAGGAACCATGATGGTACAGCAACGGTATCGATAAGAGGAGCGGTGTCTGCATGACTCAATGCTTGTAAAATGGCAAATAATCGTTCTGATCGGTCGGTGTATTTTTGCTTTAAACTATTTAGGCTTATTCTCAAATTCAGATTGTGTTAGGGGGGGCAGGATTGTTAGGCCATTTTAATCTTACAATTTGACCGGAGAGAGATTTAATTTTGTCTGACATTTCATTTTTTTTTCTCCTGGCCAATGTCCAGTAACTACCGGACAACGGAAACCCTGCTGTAGCCTACAGTAAGAAAGACATTTATATTCTCCGGAAATTAATATTTCTTAGAATTCATAAACAATTAACGCTGAGTGTTCAAGATGAACAGGTGGGTTTATTGTAATATTAATTTTACTATATTCAATTAATTATATTCACTGATCCAAATATTCATAATCAATTATAACCAGTTATTATTGATTATTAATATTCCAGAGAGTTAATTTGTTAGAGAGCATAGCTCTTCCTGTTACATATGTGTCCTGTTTCCCCCGTTCTTTGTGTATTTGGTTCAGTCCTGTTTCCAGTTTTCCCGCTCCTCGTTTGTGTTCAGTTCCTTCACCTGTGTCTTGTTACTTTGCCACAGCTGTGGCTTGTTCCCCTAGTCTGTTCTCTGTGTATTTAAACCATGTGTTCTCCTCACTTCTGGTCCGTTCTCATTTATGAAAAGTGTGATATTGTGGTTCCTGAGTTTTGTTTATAAAAGATCTCCTCGTGCTTCCAGTACCATGCTACCTCAACACTTACTTTCTTTCTTTTTTTATATTTTTCTGGGTGGTTTGAATTGAATTGGCCATACCCACTGGGTGTTGAATTGGAATTTGGGTTTCAATGACAGGAAGACAAATATATTGCGATTAGTAACACAGTTAGACAAAAGAGGAATTAATCCAACAAAATGGACAAGGACGTTCCATTTCTTTGTCATATTTACATTCTCTATCTTGATTGAATCTTAGTTGAATTTAAAGTTTCTGGTAGTGAAAAGTCATTATATAATTTACAGCGAAAAACTGTCAATTTACATCCAAGAATCCCCCGCATGACACTTAACATTTTATATATTTTTGTTGAAATAACTTTTGGTAACACTTTATTTTGATGGTCCATTTTAGACATTCTATTAACTTTTCAACTACATGTCAACTAACTGTCATTAGATTATTATAGACTGTCAGCTTAATATCTGCTGACACTTTATTTTGTTGGTCCACCAACAGACATTCAACTGACTATAAGAAACTTTGTTAGTTGTTCACAAAGCTAAACACTGCCTGTTACCATATGGACCCTTTTCACTTTAAATAGTGAGACAAGCAGAAGAAATAATGACTTCAAACAACCATTTGCTGAAAATACTCTCAAACAAATGTGTTTCAGTCTCTGGTGTGAAAAGATGGAATCTTCTAGAAAATGATCTAAAATGTTGTTCAAATATCTTACAATTTAAAAATAATTATAAACAAAAGATACATCAAGTCTATAAAGAGGAATGTGAAAACGAATAGAATTATTACAATAACTGTGCTTTCGTTGCTATTTTGGTTGTTGGATTTGTCATTATTTTATCTTTGTTGGTTTTGTTTATTTAGTATCATGTAAGCAGAATTAGTATTAGATAATAATAATAATAATAATAGACAAAGAGAGAAAATGTGTTATAATTGAAGGTAGATTATATCTGGTTTTGGCTAGTCGTATGTATGTGTATATGTATGTATATATATATATTTTTTCCTTTAATTTTTCTGTTTGTCATTTTATGTTGGTGAGGTCATCTAATTTGTGAATCTTGTCTATAGGAATGGGGTAGGAGTTTATAAGATTTTTTTTCTTCATCCTACTCCTGTTCTTTTTTGTCATATATGTACTTTGTGTTTGTTGGATTTGTTAAATTGTTCTTGTGGTATTTCATGTTGCATTACCATGAAAAGAGAATAGAAAATAAATGAAATGAAATTAAATAAGTAGCTTGGCAAATACAAGTAAACTTATTCTCCTATCCCAAAGCCTAACACCTAACCATAACAGTCTACTGACAGTCTACTATAATATTACTCTAATGAGAGTTAGTTGACACATAGTTGAAAAGTTACTTATAATTAGAACGTCTCGAAATAAAGTGTAATCTAACTTTTTCTTCCTTATTTTTTTCTTATAATTTATGTACATTATGTACAGGTTTTTTTTATTACTGTAAATCTAATGGCGCTTTTCCACTACACAGAACCAGCTCGGCTCGCCTTTGTTTGGTTTTCCACTGCGTAGAAGTTGTACCTGTTCCTGCTTTCGGGTACTTAATTTTTTTTGTACCACCTCCGGCGAGGTTCTGAGTGAGCTAAGGCGATACTAAATTGTCACATGAAAACAATGCAGACCGCTGATTGGTCAGAGAGAATCGTCACCATTCACTGCGTCATCATTACATGCGCCAGATATTCAGGAGTATCCAGAATAACCCCACTATTTTTAAATAGTTTAGAAGAATACGCCGTGGTCAAACGAGGAGGTGCAAACTTTCCTTTGTTTGGTGACTGAAGAGAGGATCCTGCGAGAGATTGATAGGGCAACGAGGAACGAAAGACGTAGCTATGACGACCGGGCACTATTTTTGGTGGTACTGTCTGCAATGGAAAACGTAACAAAAAGCGAGCTGACTCAAGCCGAGCCGAGTCGAGATAGTACTGGTAATGGAAAAACGTCATAATGTTGTTAAATTTGGTGCTTGGTCCAAGCCCCTTTTCAACAGCTTTTCTCAAAAAGTGCTTACGGCACCTTTAAGTGTATGGTGGTATGGGGTGGGAGTGTTAATGTTTCTGGTTTGGAGTAAGAACAGGGTTCCTCACAACCCGGGGAACCCGTCCGGAGCTAAAAGAGACCATGAGAAGTGTGGATGAGGTCCTACACAATACTGGTGGCTTTGCTGGAGCTTTGTGCAAGTAAAATGTCCAGGATGGTGGGGAGAGGGACATCGATGATCTTTGCAGCTCTGCGCTGTCCACTGTAGGTAGGGTCTTGTGGACAGTTCCCATACCAGAGAGCGATGCAGCTGGTCAGCACAATCTCAAAGGTGGCCCTGTAGAATGTGGTAAGGATGGATGGATGGAGTGAGACTTGCTTGCTCTTTTCAGATGGTGTAGGAAGTGGAGGCGATGTTGGGCCTTTTTGGAGAGCAATGTAGTGTTGGTGATCCAGTTGAGATATTCTGTGATGTGCACCCCCAAGAATTTAGTGCTGCGGACTCCTCTCCACACTGAAGCTGCCTATAATCAGTGGGAGGTCGACAGAGTTTCTCCTTAAGTCGATAACACTCACCTTTCCCACATTAAGGGATTGTTTTTACCACACTATTTGGCTGGTTGTGCACTTCCTCTCTGTAGAGCATTTTTTGCTGATGAGGCATACCACAGTCATGTCATCTGTAAACTTAATGATGGGGTTGTAGCTGAACTTGGCAGGGCAATTGTGGGTCATCTGTGTGAAGAGTAGTGGGCTGAGCACATAGCCTTATGGGGCCCCTGTGCTAAGTGTGACAGTGCTCAAATGGTTGCAGCTGACATGGACTGACTGAGATCTTACACTTAATAAGTCCACAAACCAATTACAGAGAGAAGTGTTGAGGCCCAGCAAGTTTAGCTTGTTGATGATCTGTTGTGGGATCATTGTGTTGAATGCTGAGCTGAAGTCGATGAACAGCATTCTAACATAAGGGTTTTTGTGCTCTACCTGGGTGAGAGCCTGGTGGAGGGTGCAATTAACAGCAATTTACTTTTAGGACATGTTCAGTTCAATTCCAAGTGATGCACAAGCCTGTATTGTATGTGTCTGATTTAAAATCTGCAAGCACAGACACCAAACGCCACCATCCTATGAGACGCCCCTTGGGATTTAAATCAAACTTCGCTTATCAATACATACATAACACACGTGCATATACACATATAAATTACTCGCGTATACTATTAGATGTTCAAAATACATTTACATGTATGAAATACACATGCACACTACTATGAAATTCATACTAATACATATTATGTTAGTAATGAATGCATATAAACTTGTGAATAACTTGCATATACATTTAAACTTGACGTACACATTCACCTAAAAATACTTGCATATACATACAGTACACACTCGCTGAATGCAGACACCTATAAATAAGTGTTAATGTTGAAATCAGTCGCCTAATATTTTGTGGAAACAGTTGTACTTTTTCAGGATTGTTTAAATGTAAAATTCAAAAGAAAGACATTTATTTGAAGTAGACATAGTTCGTAACAACATAAAAGTGTTTTGAATTTAATCCTTGCGGAATAAAAGTATTGGTTTCACTTCATTTTGATGGTCCCTTTTGAACATTCTGTTGACTATAGGTAATGTTGCACCTTTATGTCTACTAACTCTCATTAGAGTGTTAGTAGAGTATTAGTAGACTGGTAGGGTTAGGGTTAAAATAAGTTGACGTAGTTGCAAAGTTACTTGTAGTCTATAGAATGTCTATTGGGGGAACATCACAATTAAAGAGTTAGCAGATATTAGGCAGACAGTTTACTAATAATCTCAGAGTTAGTTGACATGTTTATAAGTTGCAAAGTGAATGTTCAAAAGGGACCATTGAAATAAAGAGTTACCCAAGGATAAATTTATGACATGATTGCCCGTCCTGTTTTTAAATGAGTATCAAATGCAATCCATTTCATAAAAGATTTATCGCTCTCAATTAAACCTATTGAATTTGTGTCAATTGTGATATTTTCCAGTGTTGTTGAATTGTTAACTATAGTCACTGTGGTTTCAGAAGTTTTTCACGACTATATGTTACCACAGGAATAGCAAATTGAATTGACGTTGGTTATTTATCCATGTTGACAATTCAATCTGCTTCTGTAAGCTGTTGTGTAAACAGGACCATTGGCACTTGCTAGGCTACGGTCACACATTTACGAAGTAAATCCACCTGAACCTCAGAGGACAGAGACGAGCAACAGCCCTGGAAGTATAAGTCATCATAAGTCACTCAGAATGAGAGTGTCTGCCAGGCAATTAAGTGATTAATTAATAATGAATGAGATGTCATGTGCGTGGCCTCTCTGCTTTGTTCCACGCCGCCGGCAGGCTGTGGAGACAGAGCGGAGGGTCGACAGCGAGCTCAGCGCTGATTGAAACCCGCTCCACGTACCCCCCTCTCTCAAACTCACATTCCAGCTGCTGCAGAGATCAAAAGCTCCATTCCCTCTCGCAGGAGTCGAAAAATAGAGGTGAGATACATTTCAATGAATATTTATCTTTAATCTGAAATGCGTGTCTCTACCCCTGTGAAGACAGAACATGATAAATGAGGATCCTACATGCTGTTATGGCAAGTGCATAATAGGCCAAGATGCAAAAAGTTACAGTAACAGATGTATTTCTTTTCAAGGATGAGTTTAGAAATGCATTAACGTTAGCGTGAAATCAAAATTCGCTCGGTCTATTTTCTAAATACATGTTATTTATCCTAACAATTCATCTATGCATAATTCTTCTTCTTTTTCTTTTTTTTTGACCTCTTAATGAAAATGTCATAACCCAATCTTCCGGTGAAATGACAGACTTTTCTTTGGTGATGTATGTCAGACTTCTCCAATCATTTAGTCCTCTTAAACCCACCCCTTTCTTATAATCGAATGGCGATCTGCCTCCATCAAATCAATACCTGACCGATAGAACCAAATCCCACATTTTTTTTTTCTTTTTCGATAATCTATTTTTCACCCGGGTGTCAATATATGAAAGAAAACTTTGCTTTCGTGTTGTACTTTTTTCTTTTCTGACAAATGCAATTGAAAAATATTTACTTTGTGAGTAGTATATATCTAATCAGCTAATCACATTGCAGTAACTTAGGCATTTAAGCATGGATGATCTTCTGAAGTTCAGAATGGGATTTTCTCTGAGAAATAACTGACAATCATCTCTAGGGATTACAGAGAACGGTCCGAAAAAGGGAAAATCTCCAGTGAGTGGCAGTTCTGTGGGCAGAAATGCCTTGTTGATGACAGAGGTTAGAGGAAAAATGGCCGAGCTGATAGAAAGGCAACAGTAACATAAAAAACACTTGTTATAACCGAGGTTCAGAAGAGAATCTCTGAATGCACAACGCGTCAAAACTTGAAGCAGATACACACCGGTGTCCATTCCTGACATGGCTAAAAAAGGACACTAGTGGTGATGGTGCAATGGTGTCGGGCATTTTTTCTTGGCACACTTTGGGCCCCTTACTACCAATTGATCATTGTTTAAATTCCAATGCCTACATGAGTATTGTTGATGAGATGCTGACTATGTCCGTCTCTTGATGACCAAAGATGGCTGGATAATGTGCCATGTCACAAAGTTGAAATCATCTCAAACTCGTGTCTTTTATGAAGAATCTTTTATCCTTTATGTGAAATAAGTACTAGCGTGAATTTGGTTACATTTAAGTACACAACCTCAAGATGTAACTGTGGAGTGAGAAAAATGGGTATCGCTTCCTTTTACAGTACTGTACTTACAGTGTACTTACCTAGAAAGTACTGGCTAAAAAAAGGTAAGAACATGGAACAGGGGTAGGTTTAGGGGTAGGTTCAGGGTTAGTACTAGTTATTACCTAGTAATTGTAGTAACTAAAATAAATACATAGTATTTACATAGGTAACTGGAATGTAAAATAAAGAGTTACCGAAAAATGCATCTCAAACGTATTAAGAAACATGCAACCTGACTGTAGTGCAAGCCATGTAGGGTTATGATTTAGATTGAAGCTCATAATACAAAGCATATCTCGTGTTTAAGACAACTTGGACTGTGTACTTTTCCAGCCGCAGCTCACTCTGATGTTTTAAAAGGGGCATATCATGCAAATCCACTTTTTTAGCCCTTAAATGCATTTTGTTGTATATTTGGGGTGTTTATAAGTACAGAAAAGATGAAATTATTCTCTTCAGGTGCTTCGTTTATATCTGTAATTCTGTTTTGGTCTTATTTTTCAACCTGTTTAGATTTTTCTGTTCTCTGTGACGTTTTTTTGAACAATAACAACACAGTATTTGCAGCGGAACTGCCAAATAAGGACATTAACTACCGGTCCTACACTTCAAGCAATCCGCCAATATTATTTCTCGCTCCGATTTTGTAGTCCAAGCTCAAAGATGCAGAAGTTACGAGAGGGCAAGTCAAAATGTTCGGTTGTTGGATGTAGTGACCCAAAGCACTTCAAGGATTCCAACTTCAACAACCTCCACCAGTATAAAGAGGGGTTTGCCAATTGACTTCGTCTGAATGAGGGGTAAATTCCTTCTATCATTGGAGATGATGAACAGAGCATTTCGATAAGCTGTGAATATTGTTAATAAAAATAAAGTAGGCCTACTTTACTTTCTTTAACACATAGTGGTCATGGTTTAGCAGTCCCTTTGTCTTTCTTTGGTTTTGTTTTGAAGTAACGTTACACGTCTGCAGTATTATTGTTCTTGAGTTTCATCAATGGTCATTTAGCTGCTGTGTTTTCTGATGCTTTTCTAAACGTATCATATTATCAATACAAATTTTTAGTGGTAAGATTAGACCGTAGTCGTTTATCTTGTTAGTGTGCTTGTTTTAACAAGAGTATAATCGACTCTCACTTATAACGCAATACAGTTACATACCACTGCATCCATATGAAGACGCAGCTCTACAGGCTCGTCGCCGTCTTTTTCAAATCGCTCGCTCTGGCTCGAACATGTAAGGCTTGATGGGCAAGTCTTCTCTTGTTGACATTTTGTTAATGTGTGAATAAAAATGTTCTTAGTATATAATCGTATATCTCTAATCAAACTACAAAAATGGGCGAACGGGGTGGAGTTGAACGGACCGTGAACTCAGAGACCTGGAGAGCGGGCGGGGTATGACACATCTCCTTTTTATTTAAATGGGCCGCTTCAAAACGGGTTGCTCACAAACGCACATCAGAAAAGGGGCCTGTGGAGCTATAATGATGAGGAATTCAGACCCAAGCATTGCTCTGGTTTATATAGACCACAAATGTATGATTTATATGTAAAAATGAATGATTTAAAAGCATGATAATGCACAATGCATACCGAACCGAAAATCTTCAGTACGAATATGTCTATCGTTACACCACTATTATATTTGGTATTCCAAAGTTTGAAAACCCCTTCTATAGCATAAATGTCATTGCACGCAGACTACTGTTTCAAATGATAAATGCAGCAAAGTAGCGCTTCAATATAAAAATGCATGCCTGCAAGCCAAGAAAGAAAAGAGGAAAAAGAGTCTCAGTCAGACCATGGTCAGAAAAAGTAATGCAAAATTAAATCAAGTAGAAAAAAAAGAAACGTTATCCATAGCTGCCCTCAGTCAGAACTCTTGATGAACAATTAAGCATCGGTTCCACTGGGCAAACTTTATGGCAAGCGTTCACGGTGGGAACACAGCTCGTTTGGTGCCAAATTAACCAACTGTGAAACGGTACACAGCCGTGATCCTTCCTTAAGCCGTTTAAAACCAAATTAAGAACAATATCATGAGCCTGACGGATTATGCAAATAGTATTTAAATCCTAGCCGAACACAGTCAAATGCACTCTGTGACTCATTTTTATTTGTTGATCGCAGAGTCTCCTATTGTGCATTGGCACTAAAACCTTGCTTTATGAATGTTTTTTGAACAGAGGCTTCACTTTACTTCAGTGGTTATTGAATCTGGTGCGTAAGATCCCACATTGTACATTGAATATCAAGGGACAATGCAACATAACGCCAAAACTAGCATTTCAGCATGATTATTGGCATTGTATTATTAGCATTTACCTTTGTTTCCAGCCTATGACTTTTTTTGATCATGCCTCACCGGTTGTACACCTTCTCTACACAGTCACGGATGCACCTTTTCTCTGGTCAGAAACACATGAGGCAGACTTATGATTTGATATGACAGATGAATCACAGAGTCTGGACATCAGCTTGCTGTTTCTGGCCCCGCTGTGACTCGCTCGCCTGGCCGTGACGCCCCAGCCTTCCTCAGACAGTCTTTTGACAGAGCGTTTGTTCCTGATTGCTCAAGCATCACTCAGCGTTTTCAGTTCCTTTAGTGCACCGCATGATGGGAGAAGCCCTATCATATGTTCGGCCAGTCATGCTTAAGGGATTTACACAGTGCAAACAGCTAGAACTGCTCAGTTCTTACCAAAACATTTGACCGGAGTGGGCCATGACTAACTCAATTTATAATAGTGTCACATAGCTGACAAAAATAGTGTTAAAACTATGGCACAAGCATGTATCGGGGAAGGGACCATCCGGTTGTGGGGATGATGGAGGTAATTGTTTGCGTCAGCATCTGTGAACTCAGACATGTGTAGGTACCGATCATTTATACAGCAAGTATTAAAACATGATTGGTTAGAAATAAGTGACGTAATGATTGAGTCTCACTGGCAGAACTTGTTCTAAAGCTTTCATTTCTTACAACTTTAAAGCATTTTGATGCTTTTCTGTTGTGATATTTAGATTTTGTTTTAAAGTGGAACAAACAAGTATAGCGTGTTTAATGCATTCAAATGCATTCGTTTAGCGGTTCCATTTGCCCTCTTCTCAGCATGCATTTGGGCCATGAATATTTAATAAAGTTGTACTTTTGATTTTTTTCCTGTTTATTTACAGTTTTGTTTTCACTTGTAGTAATTAGTCATTCTGTGTAAATGGCTTGACTGAAATTAAAATTTCAAGTCTTCATGACTTAAAAAAACACTAACTTTCAGAAAATTTCTAAAGTTACATTTTAAAATCTTCCCCTTTATTTGCATAGTCCTACATTTTACAATTAGCCCATAGGCCAATCCATCATCTCATTTTTTTCTATGATAGAAGCTTCTTGTCATTAAAACATCACATTTGTGTAAAAAGTATTAATGACACTCATCATTCATTAAAGCACTATGTATGAATGTCAACACTGAAACCTCAAGTGTTATTTTTTCATCCTAGTTTTTATTCGTTGACGAAAATGTCAACAGATTTTCGTCATAGCTTTTGTCATTCAAAACTAGTTTTTATTTAGTTATCGTCACATTTTTGTCTGTGAAAAAATGTTGAAGAAAAACTTTCATCATTATTTTTGGCAACGAAATTCATATTGAGTGTGATGAAAATCTCTCTTGTCGTGTTGGATTTAAGACTGTCAAAATAAAAGCACGATAATAATGCATTAACAGCGACGTTGAAGCAGAAACTTTGACCCTATGAATCACACATAGTTCCAGACAGGATGGCCAGGTCCGCGTTTTTTCTCTACACCAAACATTATTTCTCCTTTACAGAATTAGTTTTACCCCCAGTCAACAGCCTGCGAAAATCAGTCTCTCCCCATTTCTTCTTTTCCCGTTCTCTCTCTAAATGTGATGTGACAGATATTATTCTAATGTTATAGTAATGTACCAAAGAACATTTAAAGACAGTAGATAATGTTGCTTATAAACGTAGTTCGTTCTCCTGGTAGAAGGAGGTCACAAGGTCCAGCTACAGTGGCAGTTTCTTCATGAGTATGGACTTTACAATTACCTCATGTTCTACATGAGTCTTCAAAAATGCACACACACACACACACCTTTATCTCATACAGAATGCTTAATTGGAGTAATTATGACTGCCTCCCTCCGTAAGCATGTTAGGGGGAATTTGTTTCATTGATTTCTAATCCCTTAAGTATTCGACTGTAAGTACAAAAAGAAAATATTCCGTTCTCGTAGACTCTTTTCTCCTTTCCAATGTCAGCCTTGCCAATCAGCCGCATCTCATCTCTTAATTACAATTCCGTGGTTGTTTGGCAGGAGGTTAATGAAAAGAGTCTTCTGATTCTAAATTTTAAATGAACATCCCCTTCTAAATTGTCTGACACACTTCGATAAATTATTCAAAGCTCTTGTTTTACCTCCAGGGCAGATTTATAGAAAACTGCAATTAAGAACTAGCTGGAGCGAAGCATGTGTTAAGGATGTAAGGACAGGACTTTGAAATCCTAACTATTCCCAGGTCATGTTTAACCAGGGAGTAAACAGGGAGTGATCTGTAAGCAGAATCACCATAGACCTATAGGTACACTGTGAAAATCACATAAAAATGCAATTAGTACTGAAAGATATTTTGAAAATCAGTGACTTGCATGGTATGGACAAATAACATTGAGACTATATATATAGTCCAACTCCATAATGTTTATGTGGTTATTGTATTATTTTGCATGTAAAAAAATACCTTTAGCATAGTGTGCTATCACTTCATAGTTCATTGCAGTTCACAACTTCATAGTTGTAAACTGCAAAACATTCAAATGATTTAGTTTGACATCTCTATTGCAATTGGTTTACTCAATTTAATTTATTCTAAGACATTTAAGTCCAAATGAGTCCTTTTAGTCTTACACAATGTTAAAGGGGTCATCGGATGCACATTTTCCACAAGTTGCTATCATTTTTTAGGGTCTTCATGTCAATTTTGTAACAAATTTGGTTAAAATTCCTCAATGGTTGTGTAACTTTTTATCTTTATCTTTTTTATCTTTTTATCTCCCTTTTTATCTCCTCAAAAACAGCTCTGTTCACAGCGACCTGTTTCGGTGCATGTCTCTTTAAATGATAATGAGCAACTGCTCACCCCATCCCTCTTTTCCATGGGCGTGTCCCACAAGACTTAGTTGTGCTGCCTTGCCGGACAGTATACAAATGGCAGAGGGCAAAAATACACTAATACGGGACAATGCATCAGTGGTTGTGGACGTAGCATGAGGAATATGACATCTTAAAACCCAACAGACCTTTAATGTCATGCAAAAAAAAAGTTACTTCTTCAGAAGTGATAACAAACTAGTGAGTGTGTTAAAATAAGCTTTAACTGACATGAAAACAAGAGATCTAATAAGTAAGACTAACAGTGCTTCACGTCTGGTCATAATGTCTTGACCGTCTCCTGATTGTTATGACACCATGACATTGGCTAGTCAGGGAACTTCCTCTGCACATATTTAAGGATAAAGATGACTTAATGTTTCTTATCAACACTGAAGCTGCACATAGAGCCCTTGACCAAATAATAATTCAGCCATCGATCAGGGAAAAAACAAAACAATGCACAAATACTCAGACCTCTAGCATTTTATTTTACATCCTTTTTCCTGGTTCCCAATGTGCAGTGCACTGATCAAAATCAATTTGTTGACTCAGTCTGCACATAATTGATCTGGATCTCTTCCCAACTTCTCCAACTCCTGCAAAGCGAGTGAGAGAAACAGAAGGAGAGAAAGAAAGGTTAGATCACTGTGATTTTATACAGTTTTTTTATACAATTACAATATTTATTAATATTTTGAATTATTGTTTGTTTTTAAACCTTTTAAACCCCCTAAACCTGCATTATATGACTGACAGACAACAACGGTTTGACCGAAAAATGTCAAAACGGAAAATACTGCTGAAACAAAGAAACCTACATCTTGGATGCCCTTGAGGTAAGCTAAAACATATCAAAAATTAATTTCAAAGTGAACTATCCCTTTAAGTAAGATTCTCTGCTGTCGTAAAAAGTCTTATCAGTCGTCCTGTAACAGGACACCAGGTTCTGCCATTGTGTTAGCCTTATTTGGGATTTTAGTTTTTGGGCTGAGTTTTATTAAAGGGGTGGTTTACTCCTCTTTTTCTTTGCATGATTGTGTTTATGGGGTGCAATGTAACATGTATTCGTGGTTTTTCTTTTTTTTTAAAGTATTATTTTTCATAAACTTCACCTTTATTGTCAGCTGTGCTCTCCTCTGTCCCCTGAACGAGCGGTTTACTTCCTTATTCTAAGAAACCACTCCCTCAGAAACACGTCGTGGGCTCACATTGGTTCGTTTGGGCGGGTGTGTTGTGATTGGCTAAACTGTCGCTCACGTTGTCCGGAAGGTTAACGCCCATTACCTTAACGGGCGAAACGGGCATGCCAAAGGTATACCATAAACATAGATAGATAGATGGTTGATACACGTAAATAATGATGTCGAGACTGCAGTATCAGTGAGGCAGAATCAGACCGAGAAAGCCGCGATGAAGAAAGTCAAGCAGAATCTCACCACACACGGCTCTTACTAGACGTTTCTGAATGATAATTTGCCACATTTTTTAACCATATACATGTTTGTTTTACACAATAGCATCTGACTGGCAACGATAGCAACTGACTGGCTACTAATTATAAACACAAACAGCGTTGGCAAGTTTACGTTCTTGATCAAATTGAAAATAACGTCATAAAGCATATACACATTAAAAATACATTTACAACATTAGTACTTATTACTATTAGAACTTAGTACTAAATTCAGGTCCATAATGTTTGTACGCGTTTGTCATAGACAGAAAATACTAGCATAACTAGTAGCCTAGTGGCTATAAAGCCAGCGCTTGCATTTGAAAAAAAATAAAATAAAAAATGAAACACAGGCTAACGTTACGTCTGGAATTATACATGCAAATACATTTAAAATGGTTAAGTCTTTTAGCCTACTTACAGGTTGTGGCCCAACAACTGCTACCTCTGGTTTTAAAGTTGGACCTGCTTCATGGTTTATTAACAGTTTCTTGCTGCACTGAATCCTGCATTGAACTCGTGGAGATTCTAGAAGCTGTCTTCCGTTAAATGCGAAGCACAGAGAGCTAGATTACGATATGTCACTTTCAGGAATATAATCAAACATAAATTGTATCCATTGTTGACGAAGTAACATCCTCAAACACAGAAGACCTGTCAGCTGGGTGAACACAACTCACTCGACGTGCTGCAGAAGTATGCGCATGCCCTTTCCTGCATATTCCGAAGGGAGTGGTTGATGTAAATGTGCGGGTTAGTGACGTACCATAACCCGTTGTAGTCCCAATCGAGTCGTTTTTGTAGGCGTTTACACTTCCTGGTTTTTAAAAGACGATATCTCTGCTTACATTGAACTTTCAGCGCTGCAACTTTGCAGATACAGTTCATGCACCATCAGCAACATTACACACTATTTAAAATGAAAAAAGTGAAATCGCAGTCAATCGCAGAAAAAAGTGAAATCGCAGTTGAGATATCTGTGTGAAGAACTGTATGTTCAGCTTTAATTGAGTTATTTCTGTGAATAGGCCATAATTACCTTTGGTTAGACTATACACACTTTGCTCTGTTTTTATGGTAATTTATGTACAACTGCCCACTATTTGAATGAATTTTCATGCACCGTGTTATTAATCCTAAGTTGCTGATTTTTAGCTGCAGTAAGCTGCAATGATGACAAGCCTTTCTGACAGTTTTAAACAATCTAACTACCAATTTTCAAAAACAATTTGTCTTCTCTATTTCATTAGTGTTTTAGGTGATTTCTCCTGGAATGGTGGGCATACGTTAAAGAGGATCATTAATCATGTTATTTCCTTTTTTTCAATATAAGCAAAGCTCAATATGTATTTTTGGCATTACTCTATTGAAGACCTTTTTTTTTTTAATGATTCGTGCGACACATATAGCATAGAACCGAGACAAAAGCTATCACAAGAAGAATCAAGAGTCTTTGTTAAAGAAACTCGACTCGCAGACAACATAGTTCAAAGATTACCCCAGAATAGATAGATGCTCCTGAGCCAGAACTTTAAACGATCATGGGTCTTAAATCAGATTCCCCGGGGATTCTGGAGAACTAGGATTGGCATGACTGAAATTGCGTATCTCTGCACAAGTCTGTTTTTAAGCTAAAATAAGCCTTCAGCACCCCAGATTTCACTTTAAGTCTTACCTCACTCCTTTTGTTCCTCAGTTTTGGGACCTGTAAAATATGGATGACTCAAAGGTCTTAAAGACAGCATGACAATGACTCTCTCTGGACACATTGTTTTCCAGGACAGCACATAGCGTGTCTTTGTTTATCAGACGCTTTGAGAGCTGTCATTGTTTTAAAATAGAGACGGCTGCTTTTGGTACATTCATTTTTTAAAAGCCTCCTGATTTTCCACTTCACTTCCTCCAGCTCATCCATGCAGGCACTTGGATCTGGTGGCCCACTAGGAAGGAATTGGAAAATATATTGACTCCAGGGAACTGGTGTCATTTGTAAAACTAACCTCGATGGAGTCATCAACTTGACCAATCTGTTCCCCTGTCCCTTTTTTGTTGGAAAACAATCGTAGGAGAACAACGCCAGCGCTTTTACTTGGAATCAGCACGGCGGACGGTTCCCCGCGTACAGCTGCTAGAAGCTAATGAGCAGCAGATGCTAAAAGCGCTGAGGTTTGTGAAGAAGAAAGATTTATTTGACTAGCGAGTTTTAGATATGCAGAAAGGAGTGCTTTGAAGAAACGATTCCATTAAGATGCTGAAACAATGGCATCTGTTTTTGCACAGAGAGGGGAATCTATTTTTGTTCACGCGGTCTTGTTAATGGTTTTTCTTCAAAGGGGATATCCTGTTGGGAAAGTTTCTTCAAGCAAGGGAGCTCTTGTTTGAGGCCAAGATCTCGGACTACGATAGTGTCCATTCTATATCAAAGAATGTTTCATCATTTGTTGAATCATGATCTTTTGTGTAAAGCTATCATAAGCTAGACTGAGGTTTGGGCTAATTGTCAACTTGCAACGTACAGTATCTGGATGGGCAAGACCCGACGTATCTCTCCCAGCTCAGATCACAAAACAGAAAACGAGATTTATCTCACATCTGCTAGACGGTTGCAGTTGCACTGTCTGAAAGACTTTTATCTTCACAGCCTAGACTGGTACCCGCTCAGACAGGAGCCGTGCCTCCACGGTGACTCAATCTTCATTAACGCCCTCCATATCTGCCTGCTGTTTATGCCTTTTTCTCAGCTTGATTCTCCCCCCTCCTCCTCTTAAATACCTGCAGAGGTAAAGGCTAAGTGATTGGATAACTGACACCTCTTTTGCAATCACGGCCTGCCATTTTGAGTCTCAAACGCTCTTTCTAATCAGGGCTAGGTATTGTTCTCATTTGTTCACCAGGCCAGGGACGGTGATTGCTCTTTGATTTAGACTGCAGTTGGCTTTTGCAGGGATGCAGAATTACGGTGGCTGCTTGTTCTGACTCCATTCTCCCAGAAGTAACAGTGGTTCGTGCATATTGCTTGGTTTTCTCCAACTTTTTTCTTTCGAACTTTCTCTTCATCAAACGATCCTCATTCACAATGTCCACAAACATATTAAGCAGCACAACTGTTTTCAGAATTGATAATTAAATGTTTATTGAGCAGCAAATCAGCATATTAGAATGATTTCTGAAGGATCATGTGACACTGAAGACTGGGGTAAAGATGCTGAAAATTCAGCTTTGCCATTATAGGAATACATTTTTAAATGCATTAAAATGGAAAACCATTTGTGTAAATCATGCAATTATTTCACAGTATCACTTTTTAATGAATTCAAATAATATATACATTACTTAATGTATACTTTACTTAAATATGTATGTATATATATATATATATATATATATATATATATATATATATACATCCCATTACTATAAAGTATACTTTACTTATATATGTAGGCCTATATACACAACCATTTTTCTTTAAAAAACTTTTTTTTTTAATTACAGACATTTTTGAGTGGTCTATAAAAGCATTGACTATACTATTGACCATTGATTGACTAACAAACTTTTTTATTATTTTTTTTAACATTGTATCACATCTTTTAAAGATTGAGGGCCATTTACAGAATGAGTTGTGCATGATACATGCGCTAATTAAAAACACTTGATAAAAAAGTGTTCATTGTGCAATTCCTGTGATTGCTGGCTTGGTTAGACAGTTTTTTATACTGATACTTAAAAGTATAGACTAGCAACATATTGTGATTGAAAAAATGAGTCATGGTGACTTCATTGGCAGAGACCTTAAGTCAGGCTGATTGCAGGGAAAGGGTCTGTGAGGATCAGCGGTGGGCGCAAATACATCAAAAACTATTGTGTTACAAAATTCAAATACTAGCTTATGAAATGTAACAAAATAAAATATGAAATACTGATGTGAAAAATGTATTTTTTAGTATTTACAAGTAATTGGTATTTTGAAAATACAAAAATACTGCCACAATAATCTGAAGTCTTTTTTCAATTACTGAAGGGTCAATAACACAAATAGTAGCTATAACACGAATATGATAAATGTGTAAATTCAAAATGGTGAAGAAGCAAAATAAAAAAAAGTATGGGCATTTCACTCAATCTCTACAGGGCCAGATGAATGTGATAATTAATGCTTCGGCCTTTTTGGGGGCTGAAATCGGTGATAGCACCTTTAATGACGTTTTTAGGAGGAACAGCGCCACTTGTTCTCCCGTGTTCAAAACTCATTCACTTCTTGGAGGGAGCCTGGTCTACAGGGTATCACATGATTTTCTCGCATCTAACCTGGACATTGCCATGCAACATCAGACCGAACTATAGCAAAATCATTTACTATGGTGATTTATCTTAGTATTTAATTATTCGAAATACTCTAAATACACGCCCTCAAAATGTTTTGTTACAAACTACATTTTATTTTTTTTCCACACACATACAAATTACAAATTACACTAACATAATTAAAAACGTATTTAAAATACATTTAATTGAAATACTGCCCATGTCTGATAAGGATCAGAGGTGTGAGTGACAGTCTAAGTTCTCAGGCTCAGACAAGATCTCACCTCTCAACTTTTTAAAGTAGTTTTTAAAATTTGTACTTATACTTACGTACGTTTTGTTTGAAGAATTTTACTTCGCAACATTTGAAATAATATCCTGAGTAAAAAAATAACACAAGGGAGAAAAAGAAAACACTCTGGATGTATTTCCTAAAACTTGTTTTAACTTTGTCTGTGGAAACTTGGCAGGCCAGTATTAGTGTAAAGTGCTTCAGAAAACTATCAAACGGGAGAGTTGAAACTAAAATGAGCTTCACGTCAGAACGACGAAAATCAGCCTCTCCTCTGGTCATGCTTTGCAGCTAAAACCTTTGACAGCTTGTGGAATGAGTTCACAGGGTTTATTTTCTTGCCTTAAAGCAATTCTGAAGTGAACAAGGGTTAAGTGTCTTGGCTGTTGGCAGTTGAGAGTGGTTAAAGGACAGTATTCTGGATGGAGGCACATTTTCTGCAGAGGTAAAGTATCGCTAATGTAAGGTTGCTGTAAGGATCTGTATTGTTTAACTGACCGCTTCACAGGCAGTGTCAAAAAAAAGAAAATTAAAAAAAAAAAAAATATCTGAAGCTGCACACGAATCTCAGGTTTGTAATAGGCGAGGATGTATGCTTGGTATACATCAGCTTGTTTAATTAATTGTTTTTCCACTTAACAGCTCTAATTGCATGCAAAGACAGTTTTACTTTTGGCCTCACTTCAAATGTCAGATTGATCCTCCAAAAATGAATATTTTGTGATCCAATGGGATCTCATTAGCATTCGTTACTGTTTGTACATGGGGGCATTATTCACAAATCCATTGTTGGGGTTCATATAATATTTTATTGTAATTCACTGCTTTTTTATAGCAACTATCACAATAGTCTGAATCTTTTTGAGAGTAAAGGCACTCATCAGTATTTGCAATGTGTTTCACTTGTTGAGCTTTGATGATACATTTAATTAAATTCAGCCATGCAAAGTGAACAGATGGATTTACTTTTATTAGTCCCCTATGGATGTTATTTATAAATAAATGCGAACTTAAAAAATCCTGACCAGTCTTATTCTGACTTGTACTCCATTATTTACAGATAAACGAGTCAGGGTTGTTCCAGAGTAAATCTTGCTAAGTTCTTTCTCAGGATTCTTTGATAATTACTATTTCATTACAATATAATTCTTGCAGTAAGAGTATAAAAGCCTTTACTGTCACTTTTTAATCTGTTTAATGCATTTTTTGCTTCATAAAAGTATTGATTTCTTTACAAAAATAGTATTACCTCAAACTTTTGAACTATAATATACACTCATAACAGCGTATGTTGTGAATATGTTTATATCGCATGGTTCCAGTGTAACAAATACTTAGAAATACCTACGCCCTGGGATTTTTAATTATGGTTTATGCAAACCAGAAAGATCCTGCAAACGGGTTAAGTGACGAAAGGCAATGAAAACAACAAAGATGACAGTTTAGCAACAATCATAACCACGAAATGGAAATAGTGATATCTAGACACAATATCATGAAATCACCATCATGTTGAATTGCTGCAGTGACATAATCACATCCTCATGCAGTCACATCACATCAGTATGAATTAATGATGGCGCATTTTCCCTGATGAAATCAAGCGGTTCATGCCTGCTTTAACTAATCGTCACTGCAGTAATCGCTAACCCTACATGAAAAGAATGAGAAATGAATACCAGTCTCACCCAAGACCAACTGAACATTCGAGATCTATGGATGAAGAGGGACGTTTCTCAATTTTGCAACTTGATTATGTCATCAAGTCTTTTAGTGGAGAATTCTGGCTTCATTTAGCGGCCGCCGTCTTGATTAAATGTCAGAAAGGCACACACTGTTTTAGCACAGTGGAGTCGGGCACGCACATATGACTGATTGGCTGTATCAAAGTGGGTTATATTTGAGAGTGTGGGTGTTTAGCTGGAATATTCAGTGCTCCTCTAAGCACACAGCAAGCTTTCAGATATTTCAATAATTTATTCGATGGACCGGAATCTAGCCAGCTCTATAAGAAATTTACATATTTCTCTCCCTCATATACTTTGACATGCAAAGCAAGTGTGTGCATGTAAATGCATATACTGCAAATATGGAATATATACAGCGATGGTGATGGTGTGAGAATTGCCCCTCTTTATCATGTAGACTCTGGAATGATGCCATCTTTTGCTGTGCGCTATAAAAGGAAACACACTCTGAATTCCCTCAGCGCCGGGTAAACAGCTTCCCCAACAGCATGATTACCTGTAAGGTCAAGGGCACTTTAATCCAAATGTATTTTCTGAAATACAGACACAAACAAGAAGCTATGCACGTGGATATGCACTGTCTGCTATTTGTGTGGAGTTAAAGTTAACATGTTTTTTGGTGTTTTTTCCACCCAGAACTAACTGACTGACTGACCGACCATCCAACACTATCTCACGCCCAATTCGTACGAATACGACGAATGAGTAAAAAATGTTTAATTCGTACTAATTCGTACGACCTCACTCGTACGAATTTGTACGATTTGTCTAAACCCACGTGACGGTTAGGTTTAGGGGCGGGGTTAGGGGTAGGTCATTCGTACGAATTCATACGAATTGGCCAATTTGTAAAATATGTACGAATTAGCAAAATCGTACTAATTCGTACGAGTGATTTCTTATGAATTGTTATGAATTAGCCACTTTTTAATCATTCGTCGAATTCGTCCGACTTGGTCGTGAGATCAGGTTGGACCGTCCGTCTCTATATCTATCTATATCTATATCTATCCTATATCTATCCTATATCTATCCTATCTCAAACAGACCAGAGGAACACAGATACTAGGCTTTATAATTCAACCGTATTCAAACGCAACCGCCTCGGTCACCTTATAGAGACCATTGACATAGTTGCTGTGTGTGAAATTGCACTCGATGCTGTGCAATGAAGCATCTCACATCTGTCATGTGTAAACAAAGCACAGTCTTACGCTTTTTGGGGTGAGTTATCCTATAAATGGTTTGATTGTATTTGAGAAAGGAACAGTTATTTTACAATTTTTCTCAGTTGCTTTGGTGCATTTCTCATATCAGTAATGAAATTCTCAAAACTACTTGTTCAACCTTCACATCATCTAGTCACTTGTGCACATCATTAAAGCAGTTTCTCATTCTTTTGAACAAGTTGCTTTGGTACATTCATGCAACTGATTATGTACAATTGTCTGCTGTTTCCTACATTATCAGTTGCTAATGCCATGTTGCTCAAAATGTATTCAATAGTTTTCTGCTATACCCCTCAAAACATCTAGTCAAAATGGTTGATCTAGTTGTCATAAACTGTCAAGCACACAGTATTTTCTACACATTTCTATTAGACTTTTTATAAACGTGCCATGCATTGATGAATTGTGCAGGTGAATCTTGACTTTCACTAATGAACAGAATGTAGATCAAACCGAGGAACCAGTTCTCTGAGGCTACGTCTACATCAATCCGGATACATTTTCGTTTAAAAAAGCTCTCCGTCCAGTGTGGATGAGAAACTTTTCAAACGAAACATATTAGTGTGGACATGGCCTGAAATAGCTCAAAGTTGCATCTCGTGAACCTTCAATTGGCAAGCATATGTACAGTGCTGCATGCAAAAGCAAAGATCTGCCCAAGGGTTTTTTTTTCCTGTGTTTGCCTTTCTAATATTGTATTTTTTTTTTGCATTTGTGCTCCTATTTCTGTTTCTTTTCTATATCACAATACTATTGTAATGTGTGTTATATCACCTTTTGCCAAGATAAGCACAAACTAAGATGTAGCTTTACACTAACCTATGCTTCTCCATCCATTTACGCTTCTTTCCACATGGTGATGTGAATCTCCTTCCGTCCGGCGTTTACGGCTGCAATGTACTTGGACTGACCTTTACATTTTCTGCTGCCGTCTAGACATTCCAGGAGTAGTTTGTACTTTTTCCTTTCTTTTTCCACACCAAACCTCTCACTTCCACATGCGTAAATGATGTCCCCAAATTTATCCAGCTTTTTTCAACTGTTCCAGTTAATATTTCCAATGCAAAGCATAGATCTGTGTTTACCGTGTCCCATGCTGTTTTCCCACAAGCTCTTGGCCATCTAACTCCAGGCCTATGCCCGTTGAGGTTCTTTTCTCTCTTATGCTTTTATCTCTCCGATACTGATACAAATATTTTTGGGTTAAAATCAGATATTCCAATATATCAGCTGATATTTTTTTTTTATTAAATATTGTTGGATTTCAGACACATGTAAAAGAAAAGCTAAATTTTCTGCTCAAGATACGTTTGATACTTTTTCTCGATGTCTAAATGTTCACTCCTCACAAGTGTACAGAAATCATTACTTTATTTAGGCAGAAAAAGTTCATTGTGGTTTCCAAGCTCATTCATGCTAACGTTAGCGGTCTTCCACTGATTATAGTGGCATTAGCTAGCTTTGTGGTTAGCTAGTCTATGATGAGCCATAATTCAAAGCAATAGATAACATCATACTGAAAATTGTAAAACATACATTTTCAATATAACAGGCCAAAGAGAGATGATTGAAGCGTGTTTCGTCCATTTGTATTTTATTTTTTAAATATTAAGTTATCGGCCATTATGACTGCCGATACCGATATTTTGGAAAATGCCTAATATCGATCGGCCGATATATCAGTCTGGCTCTAATTTAGACCAACGTCATTTTTAATAGTTAGTTAATACTGAGAATTGGTGTGACAAATCTAAATGTTTTGCACCCAGGAGAAAACCTATGGCCCTGAATCTTTCGAACATCACTTCCTAATGGTCTGTTTCACCCCACATTAATGTGTAAAGAGAGCTATATGTGCTGTAGACATCAGAGACGGTCTAAAGGGAGTAGAAATGGGTAGAGACAGAAAGAGAACAGTAATAAAAAGTACAAAGCTACTGTTCCCTGTGTTTTACGTTCAGTCTTGTGGGTGGGTAGAGATGGCAGGGGGCCCAACAAGCGTTTCTGGACTTGGTTCCAAACAATAGTTATGTCATTGCTGGAAAGAACAATGGTTTGTAATTAGCGTTGGATGACCTGATTTTGTAAATCTTTGTAAATATTTCACATTTGTTGATGCGAAATATTACAGTCTCTGTGCATTTGTTTAGCTCCTTCAAATCTCTTGATTGCACTTCAATCAACAATTTCACAGCGTTCTGTAACTTCCTTGCTTCTCCATGCTTCTGTGCTTATGTTGAGGTTTTTTTTCTATTTGTTACTAAGCAACAGTGCATTGACAAAGTTGTGTAGACTGAAAATGCTCTGTTCCGTTTCACAGGTAGTTTAAAAAAAATTCCATATGTATATACAGCCCGTTCTCATCCCAAGGCGTCATACACTGACGCTTTTGACAATACTTATACATCCAACGCACATGGCAACCTTTAGCGTCAATATGAGACGCAGATATATATGGGCCAGAAGGCGCCTCCTAGTGGTCTAACCCTAACCTTACCCCAGACCTAAACCTACCCATACTCTGTGTGTGTTATATTGATGCTAAAGGGTGACATGTGCTTTGGATGAATACGCATTGGCAAAAGCATTAGTATGACGCCTTGGGATGAGAATGCGTTGGTATATAACTTGTGATATGACAAAATATAGTTTATTTAGCTTTTTAATTTTAAAGTGAAGTTTGTCGTGTATGTTTCTTGTTCCTTGTTGATTTACTAATTACCATTTTTTAACCATTAAGTTCATAATATGACCTACCCCCTACACTATTATAGGTACGAGCTTACTGTTCGAAATTCCTGTAAAAGCTCTAATGATATGAATCTGCATATGGTTAGGTTTTATCTTGTCTTGCTGGAAAATAGCTGAGATTAAGAGTGTCATATAAAACTGTAGAATGATGGATCTCAGATAAGCTTTAATATCAGACTATACTAAATCACTCATCTACTGGGACATATGACACTTAAGTCAATTTGATCTGATATACGGCAGCTGGTGTTTCATGTTGCCTCTGGAAGTTCGGTTTTCTATGCCTTTGCAGACTCAAATCATTAGTCATATTTCTTGGTCTCTTTCTCACTTTCTATATTCATTCATCCATATAATTGAACTTCTGTTTCTGTATATCCCCATTGGCAGCACAATAGACAGGGTGGTAAAGATTTGTGGTAAACTAAAAGGGCAAATAACGAAGGGGGAGGGGGGGGGGGGGGGGGGGGGGGGGGGGGACTAAGCTCATGGATATTAATTAGCTTTTGAAATTATAATTAGCTATATATTATATTAGAGTTGTTGGTGTTTGTCACTAATTTGACATTGATGTGATACAATATCCAAACACAGTGCCTTTAATTGTTAATTATTAGTTGATCTGGAGATTGAGATATTATTTAAATATAAAGATCCCAAATAAAACATTTAAATGATTAAAATAGTTACATTTTTGTAGATTGCTTATTGAAATTTATTATTTTTAACTTTAAAGATGCAACACAAATGTAAAGTTATGCTAAACACGTGGAAATTTTTGTTAACGTGCAAAAAGGCACTTTGTCTTATGAAACTACACAACGTTATAGCCTGTAAATGTTATTTTAAAGCAAGCCAGTAGGTACATACACGTGTTATTATCAGCCGTGTGGTCACTGTGTAAGAAAAGACAAGTTTGAAAGCCACATGAACTAGGCGTTTCTAACTTGTTTTAAGGAGGAAACAGATTTTCTCCTTGAGAGTCCTTTCACATCTGAGCTGAAGGAGAGACAACAGTGGCCCCAATTGCACGGTGAAATACACCACAAGGGCCTCGACGTTCACATGGACTACCGCTGGATTACAATTACTGATGCAGTGCAGCAACAACAACCTTAGCCTCTGCTAAGGGCATTTATGACTGAGATATTGAAAAAATAAATCATTTTTAGCACCTTCGGGATCTTGAAATTCTGAGTTTTATGGTGATATAGCAAAAGGTTAATCCCCATGTATGCAAGAAGAGATTAGAGTCAGGGTACAGTCTCAGGCCTATTCAGAGTCAGATAAGACTAAGAATCATGGGAGATATGCGCCAGATAGGTCTGTGCATTTATACCATAATAGATTCATAGCTGCAGTAGATACTGTGGCATACGTTACTGACATTTCTAGACTGATATGATATTGACTCGATTCCTTTGACATCAAAGGAGAAAGGAAGACTAGAACTGGACAATATTCCCTTTGCCTTTTTACCGTCCTGTCTTAGTCTTTTCTTTTTCCTCTATTCAACTTCATTCGCCATCTCTATTTTGCCTACAAAGTATTATCCGTTTTTAGTCCACCTCTTACATTGGCCTCACAGAAAGCCAGATGGAAAAAGGCAGAATGAATAAAACCAATTTCCAAAAGCTTGATATAGAAGTCGAGGCCCTGCAGATGAGAAAGCAAAGCCCAAACCCCCAAGGAAAAGCTAAAACTCATTCATTTAAATATTTTTGCACAGGAGTTTTCAAACCTTGTGCCTTGCTTTAAGCAAAACGTGAAGCTTCCCTCTGCATTTCAGGATGTCTGTACTGAACCGGTTCCTGTCTCACATAAATCTTGATCAGAGGAGATGCATTTTTGTTTCAAGTTGTTCAAACACAATCCACAGATTAAGGGTATTTACACAACAGCGGCGTACTAAAAAATGGAAGAGATGGAAAACCGTAAAAGATGACAACGTTGACGACTATGGGACATACAGTATTTACTAAACATGGCAATTTAGTGTGAGAGCGCAATTGCAAAAAAGCGCAGATGGGAGAGGAAGGTTCAGCGTGCGATGACTTGCAAATTAAAGAACACAGAGGCAGCCGGATCATTTCCATAATGACCAACGCAATCTACCAGATAGCGACTGGTTTAAGACATGCTTTTTTGGATGGTAAATAATGGGGCAAATACCAGTCAATTGACAAACGCAAACCTTAATAAATCAAATTGCGTGATTCATTTAAATATTCCCATAAATGTTGCATATGAAAGGGATATTCCAATTTCAGCGCAGTCTTATCCAAAGACGTCATACAACTGACGTCCAACTTTTGACCATACATCAACATCCGCCTTTTTAGGGTACCCTTAAACGTCGGTTAGATGACGTTATCGGATCCTAACCCTACCCCAGACCTAAACCTACCCCTAAACCTATCCCGTCACCTAACCGACGTTAAAGGTAAAGCATCAGTTGTATGACGGCCCGGGATCGTCATGTGACCGACGTTTAAGGGTACGCTAAAAAGGCGGATGTTGATGTATGGTCAAAAGACGTCCCAAGACGTCAGTTATATGACTTCTTGGGATGAGACTGTGTTACAAATTTGTGGATAAAGTGAATATTTGGAACAAAATAACAGTATATTATAGTATAGATAGATATAGAATGTTATCCTATTTTAAACCAGTATGCATGTGTGGCATAACCTGACCCTAGCCAGATGAATGTCGTTCCGCTTAGCTCCGCCTAGCTTCACTCACATCCATCTGGAACCTCTTCCATTGAGAGTGATTTCTCCAACCAACTTTATGGCTTAGCCAATCAGGACGCAGGGCGGGAGTTTCATATATGTGACGTAGTGGAGAAGCGACCGTGAGACTGTTTTGATTCAGACAACAATGGCGGCTCGCATCGAGGAAGCAAGTGTTAACATTGATGCTGCTATTTCATCCGTGTTTACCGACATTGCGCTGATTGCACTGCTGCTATATCCTGCTATATCGGCTGTTCTGTTTTGTTTTTTCCTGCGTCGCTCTCATCAGCATCACGGGTTGGCTTCGGTGTGAGTGGTTGAAATAGCACGTCGATAAAGATGACAGACAAGTGGCTTATCCAATTATATGCAAGGATTTTTGATAAGGCCCAGCCTTCTGAAACGCCATTTCAATGGATCGGCAGATGGATGAGTGGAGCTAGGCGGAGCGAAATTCATCTGGCTAGGGCCAGGTTTTGTGTGGCAGCCAATATGACAATTCATCTAAAATTTGTTCTTGATAGTATTAGGAATGGTCTTAAAGTTTAATATGGATTAATATTAAATTAAATTAACAGTTATTTAATGTTATTTAATTCAACACCATGTAAAAAGTGGCCAACTTTAAGATGTCAGGTCATCTTGTGATGAACAAAAGCAAAAATTATCCCATATCTCCAAGATCCATCTGCATTCTAGGACATTAGGGGGTTGCCATCTGGGAGAAAACTAGAAAACCTCAAAAATTTGATTTTGTGATGATGAGGGTATGGCTGCTTATTGTACTGGACTTGGGGGAGAAGAAGACCACCCATCAGACTTTTGTCCTGACAAACAAGTTATTAAGACAAAATGTTCTTAAATGTTCTTGCATGACTAAAACTGTACAATATGTGTTAATGCTTTCAAATAAGTTCCATTTATCATTAAAGATTTTTTTTACAACATCTTTGATCTAAAGTCTTGATCTAAAGAATCTAAAGTCTTGATCTTTTAAGAAAGAACATAAAAATGACCTGCTGTCAACAAATCAACAAATGACAGTCTGTTACTGCAAGCTCAGTGTGAGAGAATAAAAGCAAATGTGTCTTTTATATTAAAAAGCTATTTTTTTGTTTTCTTTTTTACTTTTGGATTAATTAAAACAAGAAATTTGGCTTCACTTCAAATCAGGGACATGGCTGCTAAAGTATTGTATCATGAAGGATTGTTTTTTTATATTAAACCTCAGACAAAATTCCCTTGGCTTGGTAAAAAGGAATCTCTTACTTTCAAAGCCCATGCTCTCTTCTATGGATGAAACAGCATTATTGATTTATTTCTTTTATTTTGCCCCTCCATCTCTCGTCTTTAGTTGTAATCACAATGGTAAAGGAATGATTCACCCTGAAGCCTTCTTTTTGGGTGGTATAGTTCTCCACGCCTGCATTGTATGCTATTAATAGAGCTCCAAATCTGCAGCAATAAATGGGTCACGGTGAGACGGCAGCACATTCACTTTTGCTCCTCTGAGGCTTTCAAATCTTGCGTTTAGTCCAGGTTAATTAGGTAGCATGAGACTGGAGTGCTGGTTTCTCACCACAGCCAAACTTAACACCACCAGGCACGTCTGCTTCTGCAGAGCTGGCTGGACCAGAGAAAAAGAAGAAGAAGACCTAGAGACATTAAGGCATGGAAATGGAAATATAAACGGGAGGTTGGGGAATATTAAAGTAGAGACGAGATCATGGGGATCAGACGCCAAACAATGTTCACTGAAGGAAATGCATTGGAAGTACGCTATAAATAATCCGCAAAATAATCCTAAACGCAAGGAATGTATGTCGCAAATAAATCCCTAAAATAATCACTGGTAAAAAATAACCAATTTCTAAAATAATCACAAAGAATTCAGAACGCAATTGAACCTGGCGCTTTTCTCTCAATCTTGGTTGTACATTTACACAACAACAAAAATGGAAAAGTTTCAAAATCAACCTTGTCAAAACGAACCCCCGTTCACACGGATCTGAGCGCAAAAATGTCTAAAAATCCTGTATTATGCATGCCAGGCCAATAGTTGGCAATGCCACTTTGTAAAGAAACTGAACAAGTAACACCCACCCTATCTCACGACCAACTCGTACGAATTCGTACGAGTGATTCAAAAGTGGCTAATTTGTACTTCATACGACCTCACTCGTACGAATTCGTACGAATTGCCTAAACCCACGTGACGGTTATGTTTAGGGGCGGGGTTAGGGGTAGGTCAATCGTATGAATTCATACGAATTGGCCAATTCGTAAAAAATGTGTACGATTTCACAAAAATCGTACTAATTCGTACGAGTGAGGTCGTTCGAATTGTTACGAATTAGCCACCTCGTAAAATTCGTACGAATTCCCGTGAGATCGGGTTGGTAATACGCATGTGGATGAGGTCACAGTTTTCACAAATTTGTTCAAAATCTGTTTGCACATACTAGTATTCTCCTGTATTGCTTCTTTTCTTTATTTTAAGAGCAGACTTCATATTTGTCTATTTGGGGTCCTAAAGAGGGGATGACGAACACATGAACCATTGTGCGGTGCTAATCCCTTTATGAAGCACCTGACAGAACCCATTAAGGTTCTAGTTAGAACCTTAAGATTGTAAGAAAAGGAGAGAGTAATTTCAAATCCACCAATATTCATCAATCTTGTTAGAGGTCATGTCAATATTTCCCACATGCAATGTCTTAACGCGGCACATGTCACAATCTCTGACTCATGAACTAATGATGATTCTATCAAACAATTTTCTCAGTAGATCAAAATGATTTATGATGCAGCTTTGAACTCACTTGTGAGTAAATATCTCAGTTAGTGAAAAAAAGATCTTAAAGGTTGTTATTGAGTGCATGTTGAATCAGCTGTAATGGAAAGTTTGATTGGGTGACTTGTGTAATTTCAGTATTTTTTCCAACGAGCAGATTTTTAGCACAAATGCGGGATCACTTATATGTGTAATTTGTTCTCCCTTGTTTTCACCTCTAATAGCTTGGATTTGCTATAAATGTGTTACTTGAAGCTCTTGAGCATTTTAAGTAAAACCAGATTGTAGTGAAATAGAGAAAAATAACTGATGCAAACTTGAGGGAAACAAATGGGAAGTGACAGTGATGTAATCCACTTCAACAATGGTGGGATGTGATGCAATGCGATTGATCTTAAACTGTTTAATATTAAACTTCAGCATTGCATAACTTCACAGAGTGGCCTGTGGACCAAAGACATTGATCAGTCACCTCTTTTCCTGCTCCGAAATAACATAGCATTTAAAATATGGAGCATTGCATGATTTCAGTGCCGATTTTCACATTGCTCTGCAGAAGGGCCATGCCCTTTGAAAGCTCACATTTTAAAGTAGATTTTAAAGGCAACTTCCAAAAAGTGTTTTTGAAACTAAAAGTTGTTTAAGAAAACCATAGCACAGTGTAATTGTCAATTCAATGTCAAGTTGTCACGACAAAGACATTTTTTGTCTTGGTTAACCTCTAGTTGTCATAACAAAGACACTTTAAACAATGTCAACTTTGCATTAAAAGTGTCACAATTTACCGAATGACACTTAATGACAGCAGTCATAAACATTCATAAAGACTCCTTCATGTTCATGACAGCTGTTATGTCATGTTTATGACAGTGCCATGTCAGTCTTATGCACACCCCTTGAAATAAAGTGTTACCCAAACTGGTACAGGCAGGTTGATAGGCAGAAGATCCACAATACACAGAAAACATTAACATTAGCATTAACTAACATTGATGTTAACGTTGATGTATCATCTGCATCATCTTTATAACTCATTAATTCCTTTTACAATTGTTTCAATTTTCCTTGCTTCTATTTTGTGATTATTTGAATTCCTTTCTGTGTAAAGCACTTTGAATTACCATAGTGTATGAAATGTGCTATATAAATAAACTTGCCTTGCGTTGCCTTATGTAAAACGATGTGCCATAAATCGCACATTTGCAGGTGTAAATTTTCATGTCACACCTTCTGCAGATGTGAAGCCAGAATTCATCATCCACTACACCATCACACTCTTGTTACATCAAACTCATATTATTTATTTATTAATTTAACTTTTTATTATTATTATTATTAATATATTTTTTTAGTGTAGGGATGTAAGAATATACTCGGCCAGAATAGAGTTAAAATATAATGTTTTTCTTCTTATTATTTTATTAGTACTAATAATTCATATGATTCATTAAAATGCTAATTTTGGTATTACATCATGGGTGGATTTGGATAGAATTGGATTTGGACTTTCTCCCCAACTCACAGGGACGCTAAAAAAAAGAAATATCCATAGCTAAAATGATGTGATGTGTACCAAAAATCTGTCCTATCTTTATGTTAACATACTTTACTAATCTTTTCTTTGGGAGCTTTCTTGCTGCCATCCTCTTCTCTTGGCAAAAATAGGAAATAAACAGCTCTGGTCATGTGACTATTTACAGTAAACATGCAACACTGCACATATTTCACTGAGACCCTTTATTATTTCAATATCTGCTGGAAATGCATTGATAGATTATTCACTATTTTATAGCCTTAGAAATGAAACATTTTTTTACAGTCACTATTGAGACCGTTGGGGTTAAATTAAAGCAGCACTGTTATCACAGTAGAAAACATTTGAGTTTGCCACTGAAGTCATAACAACACTTTGAGATCTAGAGAGAAACAATAACATTTCTCCATTAATAATGGATCAAACATCGTTGACGTGGAAACCAGATGAATCTTTATGCCATGAATGAACTATTCAGTGTCCACAGATCAGCAACATTTACTGTAGTAACACTATTAATCTACGCACATGGCACCCTTTGGCGTCAATATAACATGCTTCGGTTATGGTAGGTTTAGGTCTGGGGTAGGGTTAGGGTTAGACCACTAGGAGGCGCCTTCTGCCCCATATATATCTCCGTCTCATATTGACGCTAAAGGGTGCCATGTGCGTTGGAAGTCTATGCTTTGGCAAAAGCGTCAGTATATGATGCCTTGGGATGAGAACGGGCAGGAACTCCTGAACCTAGAATGGGAAAGAAAAGTGATTTAAGCTATTTTGAGCCTGGCATGGTTGTTGGTGCCAGACGGGCCAGTCTGAGTATTTCACAATCTGCTCACTTACTGGGATTTCTAGGATTTCTTTCACAACCATTTCTAGGGTTTACAAAGAATGGACAGCACGCCAAATACGCATTAAACCTTATCCACTCTAATTGTATGTAAGTGTGAACTCGTGAAATTTTCTTTTGCAGGTAATGTCTCTTCCAGATTTGTTGTGTGATTAATATGCGATTAATTAGGTTAAGTAATTGCCACATCATATAATTAGTTACATAAAAAATAAACACTTGACAGCCCTAATTGCAATGTATTGTGACAATATGTTGTTACACCTCTAGTTTAGTGCCATTTTCTTTGGTTAATTTAAAATCCCTTGCTTCTTTGCCATTCAAATGCTATTTTAGCTTTTGCTAAAATGTTGCTGCCTTGCTTTTCTTAAAGCTTATATGCTTGGTTTTGGAAACATTTAGACAGAATTTGCAATGTATCATTGCAGAATGCATTCGATTACTTCCAGAATAAAAGCATCAGTTATGTGAGTCACATTTGAAAACAGAAAATAAATAATTCCATTTTCATTCAAACAGTTTAAGCATTGGAAAGTTCTGGTATCTTGAGGTTAATGCTATGAGATGACAACCACAATGATCATGTGGGCAGAGAAACGCTATTACCAATACATAAGAATGAATGGTGCTTGTGTTTTGAGGAGGAGATCTTACGGATGGGTCAGACCGGGATAATGGGCATTAGGTTGTGTACATAAGCAGGCGAGATGTTTTTTCGTATGCGGGTCACATCCGCATCACTCACTGTTTGCCGTGGGTAATGAATGCAGAAGCCTGTTATGAACCGCCTAGTGTTAGCAGATTGATTGTTGCTGGGAATCAGAGATGACTTTGCTTGCACTTATCCCGAAGAATAAAATAATGTTTCTCATCACAATGGATAATCTCCCAGTTATCCATTCCCCCTCTGAGCATCGCAGATTGTTGGCAGCGACAAGGAGCAATCTATCTCTGTGTAAAGGAGGGTAGAGGGAGGGCAGGCGGAGGTGCAAAGGAAAGGAAAAAATAAGAAGAGAGGGAGAGGACACATGACAGACGTTCTCAAGGTCTAGGGCCGAGGGAAAGCGCTGCTTGACACTGCCTGACTGTCAGCCTGATCAGCAGAATAGAAGAATAACTGTGATTGTGTTGTCTGGTAAATAAAGAACTGTAGTCAATTCATCTGAGCAGAAGAGAAACATTGTCAAGAGAATCAAGCAGTTTATATTGGAGAAGATGTCGGATGAGAGTTTAAGACTTAGATGATGTAGATGTTGTGAACAGTGGTGTGAGTTTCACCAAAACCTTGACAACTTAACCATCTTATAAAATTGTGATGGTTATGATTGATGATTCCAAAGATGAATTTTCAGCAGCCATTACTCCAGTCTTCGGGGTCACATCAGAAATCATTAATTGTATGCTCAAGAAACATTTCTACATATTATCAATGTTGAAAACTGCTACTTAATATTTCATTTGAAGCTGTGATACAGTGTTACTGATACAGTATTTTAGGGACCATTTTGCAAGACGTAAACAACACTGGTCCAGAAGCACTTCCTGTTTCAGTTTTTTTAACACTACATAAAAGCTGGTATAAAATACAACCAACAGAACATATAAAACTGAATCAAAAAGTTAAACAAACATCTTTAAGATGTTTTCTTTACATGTGAAATAAAGAAAACAGTTGCAAACTGAAACAAGAAGTGTTTCTGGACCAGTGTTGTTTACATCTTGCAAAATGGTCTATATGAACACATGAGATGGTAATAGTAATTATATTATCATTTTTTGTGTCACCCAACAAAACTCTAATGTCTTTCCCTGAAATATGTTACGGCAAACTTTTCTCATTCTGTATTGACTCACTATTAGTAGGCTGTTTTAAAGTTTAAATTCATGCATTAAAAATCATGTTTTTATGTGTTGCTTCTCAGGAGAATTCAATACAGCAGTAAACAGTACAACGACTTTCTCTAGAACTGAAGAAGAAAACCAAACAAGCTCTATCCAGGTTCTTGACAGCAGGCACACATTTTTTTTTTACATTTATCCCAGGTAAAATATTTCATGCCCCATTGAAATTGCATTATTTTACACACAAATTGCTTGTTTTGAGTAGGAGTCCTCCGATTCATCGGCTACCGATTGCTATCGGCCAATAATCGCATTATGAAGATGGTTTGGCGGTCTTTATAATGGTATAAAGCTATATGCATAAAGACGCGAGCCTGCCTTGAGAGGTATGGCATGACATGCAGCGTCACTATCAATCTCTGATCAATCTCTCTTTGGCACGGGGGTACAATTCATATTTCTTCATAAAATAAGTTAAAAAGCATTTTAACAAACTGCGTGCGCTCTCTCTTTCTCTCTCCATCTCAAAATGTGCAAATGTTTTAACATCACACCTTTGCTTCTGCACTAGCGAGCTGCAGGCTGCACAGTTGCGAGGAATTGTCAGTTGCACAATCGAGGCAGTGTTGCATCTTCACTAAAGTTTATAATTTGCTCTTCTCACTCAAAGCTTATGTCCACTCAAACAGCTCGCGAATATGCTTAAATGGTCAAATACACACAATTGTATGAAAAAAAATACCATCTTAAGTTGCACGTAAACAGTGGGTCTTGTCTTAAGTGAACAGCTGAGAAAGTTGTGTAACAGTATATTGGATCCGTGCAGCTTAAAGTGACAACAGCCTAATGTGGGGCTATTTGAGCCTTGTTAGTGGTCTTAACTATCGATTTCTTTTTACTTATTAAATGCCCCCATATACTAGCGTTGTACGTTTTTAGAGATACAACTCTTTACGTTCGATTATCATGGAAACAAATCTCAGAGAACGGCCGACTAGATACTATGTGTTGTTAGACCAAAGGTTCATTTTGCGCCGGAGTTCTCCTTTAATGCATCCTTGCTACATAAAAGTATACATACAATATATACAGTATATATACAATATATATATATATATATATATATGTGTGTGTGTGTGTGTGTGTGTGTGTGTGCTAATATGCAGAAGGTTCTCCAGTGAGCAAGATTAGAGTGTGTTGAGCTCATTAAAACTCTGCCGTGGGAACTATAGGCCTGTTAATGTATGGTAATTCTACAGCTGCTCACTAACAGAGGAGCCGGTATTACCCAGCGATACCTTTGAACTCCCAACATCACGCCAGATGCATAATTAAGAGCAAAAGAGCTGCGGTTACATTTGCTGGAAACGGTAATTATGGTTCCCTTCTTCATCATTTACACTCTTAATCATCTCTCTCACCTCCCATCATCACCTCAGTCACTCTGTCTGTTTCTAGCTATGTTTTTTTGTCTCTCTCTTGTTCACAAACACACACATATACACACAGATTCGTCAGATCGCTTCGTCTCCGTCATTCCCCTTCCCTCTCCCTCTCTCTCCCCCTCGCACACACACACACATACACACACATAAACAGAGGTCCATTAGTTTCTCTAATGAGGGCCCTCACACACGGTTGCCATTATGGCCCATAATCACCCCATCAGCGCGTGGCGGTGAGAGGCAGAGCTAATAAGCCAGTGACCACCACGAGTGGGGATCTCTTCAAACCCATCAGGGCTGAAAAGCAGAGCCCCAGGGTCAAAACACCTTTTCACATGTTCCCTCCATCCTATTCATTCACTGCTTTATAATGCCATCCATTTTCTCAAGCCCATCGGTCCTCAAGTTACGAAGCCTGTAGGCAAAACACACCAAACTGACATTTTGCATGCGATTTCACGTGTTTCCATACGCAGCAGGTTTGTTTTCGCACATCTATACTGAGGCGAGCGACACGATAAATGCTTGCAATTTCACATTACGGGCTTAGACAGCTATTAACTGGAGTGATTTAAGTTTTTGCATCTTGTTGTTTACTCTTAGAACATTCTTCCTGTGAACTGTAGGAAGCTAGCTTCAGGTTTGTTGATTGTCAAACACAAATTAAGGAATATTCCAGGTTTAAAACATTTAGTTCTATCGACTGTGTGTGGAATATACACTACCATTCAAAGGTTGAAGAAATACTTTCAACTTGATTTGTCAGCAAAGGACAATTATTTGTGCTGCAGTGACATAAAAAGTGCTAAACAATAAATAACACCATGAAAACATAATACCATTTAATTCATACATAATACTACTACTACTAATAATAATAATAATAAAACAAGAATTGTGCATTGATTTTATTGGTACAATACCTTTACTCAGCTTTTTTCCTCTGTGAGAGAATCATATTTCCCCCAAAATATTATAGACAACGTTCACCCAAAAATGAAAACTCTGTCATAATTTACTCACCCTCAATTTTTTTTTCAAACCTGTCTGAATTTCTTTCTTTTGCTGAACACAAATGAAGATATTTTGAAGAATTTCACTAGCTAAACAGTCCATGTACCCCATTGACTTACAATGTATGGGGAAAAAAAAAAAATACCATTGGAAGTCAATGGGGCCCATCAACTGTTACGGCTACTGATATTGTTCAAAATATATTCTTTTGTGTTCAGCAGAAGAAAGAAATTCATATGGTTTTAGAACAACTTTAGGGTGAGAAAAAGCCATTCCCTGACCATTGACCTGCATTATATGACTGACAGACAACAATGGTTTAACCTAAAAAATATCAAAATTGAAACTACTGCAGAAACAAAGACACCTACATCTTGGATGCCCTTTAGGTAAGCTAAATTATACCAAAAATTAATTTCAAAGTGAATTATCCCTTTAAGTATTGTGGCTGTCCTTTTATAATAGTGTTTATTTTAATGGTTACTCCCTGCATGACCTTCTTATACTGTTTAAAACTGAGGGATGAGTCAAAATTATTTTCTGTACTAATGTACATCAATATAAATTTGGTCGATAGAGCTTACTGCTATTGAAGCCCGTTCCTTTAATGAGCCGTGTGGTATGAAACAGTCTTGGTATTAGCTACCTCACACAATCTCAATAATGTCACATTTATGATGTGTATTGTTGAGTTCGTAATGATATTTTTCTGTCTCTTGTGCAGAATGATGAAGCAGAACATTGATTCGTGTTATAGCCAGCCATGTGGGGGAATCAATGTTCGTTGAATCATTTGAGTCACTGAGGCTGTGTTGGTGTAATGCTGTTATAGTGTGTCTATAATTGTATCTGTTGCAGCACATACAGTAATAAACCCACATGGAGTTGCCAAGTGATTTTACGTTTCTCAATTGGCACATAAGGCCAAGCATCTGTTATATTGTATTATGTACAATTCACAGGCAAATTTATATTTCTGCTGGTGGGTGACCACACTCCTTACACTTTTTCATGTGATGCATGTGATGGTGCTCTTTATGAATTCATTAGGCTACACACAAAAGTTATTTGTGTCTCACAAAGCAAATTCATTAGCAACCAAACAAAAAACGAATATTCTTTTCATGAGTGTTTTTGCAAATTGCTCTCTCACTATACACCTGATGTTAGTTAATAACTTAAATTGCAATGTAGCATGGTGCAGGGGTGGCATGGTGGCTCAGTGGGAAGCACTGTCGCCCTGGTTTGAGCCTGGGCTGAGACAGGAGGGCTTTCTGTGTGGAGTTTGCATGTTCTCCATGAGTCAACATGGGTTTCCTCCAGGTGCTCCACTTTCCCCCATAGTCCAAAGACATGAAGGGGTGCGTTTCCCGTACAATGACGTAGTTCGCTGCTTCACAAACATAGTACGATGCATCGTTGGAAAAAATCAACTAGCTAGTCACGACTGTTTCCCGAAACCCATTGTCGCAAAGTATCGTTCAACTACGTTGGATTCGCACGTGGTGGAATAATAACTAATTTAATGAAACTGTTTGAGATCCAATTAACGCTAGATTTTACATAAATTACAAACATGTCATCTGAGGACTATTTCTAATTTTTCTCAGTTATTTTGCTTTATTACCAGACTCAATATTTGGCTCGTTCTTACATAGTAGAGCACGTTCGCACATGCGCACTCTTCAAACACGTTACTTTAAATCGTTTGACAAACTATAAGACATAAATTCCATTTGTATGTATTCATGATAAAAGGCACCGGTTGTACTGAATGTCAGCTTGCTTATTTTGCTCAAGATAAGGATTTATTACGTCCAAATGTCATGAAATATAGAAATGATGCCTCTAACTACAGGTCGAGAGCTGCCGTTCAAACCACACAACTTTGTTTGCGAATGTTCGTTGGAACGATGGTTTCGGGAAACACCGACTCGTTGAACTATGCTGATAACGACGAAACTTGCGACCATAGTTGGCTAACGATGCTTTCGGGAAACACACCCCAGTTTAGGCGTGTGTGTGTCAGGAAGGGCATCCGATATAAAACCCAGAGCCAAATCAAGCGGGCAAAAAACCCAGAAAGCACAAGCTTTTGTTTCATGTCTAATATATATTGTAATGATAAATATATGTCCCTTTAAGGCAAGTCATTTCAAATTGTCGATTGGCTCATTTATTTAGAAGGAGGTAGGTTTTAAACATACTCGACTGACATATGAACGGAAACATGGACGCAACACAGACCAAAGACATCTAAATGAACCAAAAACATGACGTGATGTCACAAGATGCGACCCTAAAAAGGACAGAATGGTAAAGCATACCTGTTTATTTATTTATTTTTTTCTTGTCAAATGAGCTACTTTGCCCATTACAGTTTATTACAGGCATCAGAACCACATCTTCATTTGTGTGCAAAAGAAACGATTGTTTCGCCGCTGTTTCGACTCCTTTACACATTTTATGAACACTTCAGAAGTTCTCAGCTGATAAAAAATCCCTTCATCCCATACAACAAGCACAAACTTTAGCGTGACGCAATTAGTCATGAGACATATGAGAGCCAATGTCATTTCACAATCAAAGCTGGCATAATGCTTGCTACGCTATCTCACGACCAATTCGTACGAATTCGTACGAGTGATTAAAAAGTGGATAATTCGTACTAATTCATACGACCTCACTCGTACAAATTCGTACGATTTGTCCAACGTGGTGGGTAGGTTTAGGGGTGGGGTCAGGGGTAGGTCATTCGTACGAATTCATACGAATTGGCCAATTCGTAAAATATGTACGATTTAGCAAAAACAAATTAATTCATACGAGTGAGGTCGTACGAATTGTTACGAATTAGCCACCTCGATGTTTCTTCTGGCAGCGATTTTCGAATGTGTCAGGATCTTTTTGAGCTTTATGGCGGTGATCACTTTGTTCCTCACACAATTCGTTAGTTTGCCCTTGGAACACTTGGAATATTTGATGTTTTTGAATAAATTGTGACTGTAGTCATGTCTGCCTGTTATTTCACATGCTTTTTATTGTAGGTTTAGGATTGCATGCTCAAACACGTAAAGATAAAAAAAAATCAAATAAATGTGAATACAATTATGCTGGTGGATTGAAATGAAAATCAAACCCCAACATGTATGTCATAGCAAAATTTTACACCAATATATATTTCATCATGAGGATAAAATTCCCATGCCCGTCGTGTCCGTGTATTGATGGCAAAGGTGTCTTATTGAAAGCAATGTCCATTAAAGAATGACACAAAGGGGTCAACAGAGCATCAATATGCGACGAGTTGGGAGTGAGAATGTGTTAGCCTTTGAGATGAATGCTAATGGAAAGCGTCCACCAGATATTGATGTAAAACCATAATAATTTCAATCCTTAATTGATATTAAAGTATGAACCCTGCTATTACATGAGGCTTAATTTACTGCGGTCATGAGTGTGTGAACACTTTTAAAAAGCAGATAAATGTTGGTTAATGTTTCCTGTTTTGGTAAAATTAATTGGTTTGAACGGCATTACAAGTTTAAGATCAAGGGGTCTTGGAGTCAAACCATCCCCCAGTCTAAAGTATGAATAATTAAAAACTCTTTCGTTGCACTATACTGCTATTAGTATGTATTTTTGATGCCTGTAATTAGCAGAAACATAACAGACAAGGAATATAAATGAGGACTAGCAAACAGACATGCAACTGGGGCTAGCGATCTCTTTAATATCACAGCCTAATGTGACGTTTTTCTTTTTTTTTCGTCCCGAACTGGCATATCTCATTAACGCGATTTGTTCCTCATCATCAGGAAAGTATTCGTCATTTTACTAGCGATTCATTTCATCTCTTTTTTTTTCCATCTCTGATATTAGTTCCACACATTATAAATTGCTTCACTCCCACCGTACACTTGAGTACTACGAAGGGGAGTTGGAAATCAAATTCAAAGATGTATGAGGGATAATTGAGTTCTTTTCAAAATGGATACCTTTGTTTACATAGTACGCTTGGTAATTCTGAAACAAGATTAATTTTCTGTGAAGAAAACCATTTCCTGTCAAGACCAAAAGAGAAACTGGATTGCATTGAACCTGTGTATTACATTAGAAGGATATATATATATATATATATATATATATATATATATATATATATATATATATATATATATATATGTAGCCATATATGCCAGTGAAGAATGGAAACTCACTTTTGTGTTCAAGCAGGCTTTATTGTCATGCGCTTCATCTCTTCAATACTAACTGGCATATTATTTTTGGAAACTGTTCTCAAACTGAAGCAGCACTTATTTCTTTCTTCTGTTTTCCAGGCAAAAAATAAATAAAAAAGCCCAGCGGAATATGTAGAATAGAAGAAATCTAACGGCTGCATTTGAAAAGATTTGGTCACATACTACAGGATTATTTTTATTCATTATTTAATTTAATTTTTAGTTTCACTGCTTTGATTATTTTTATGGCATTTTTTGGGGGAGGGGGGGGGGTGGCATTTTATTTTATTATTTTTTTAATATATATATATATTGTATTTACTTGTATTTCAGTTTGTCTGTCCAGGGTATTTTTATTTATTTATTTATTTATTTTTATTTATGAATCTCATCTACAATAGTTTAGACAAACAGATATTAAACTCTGAGAAAGTAGTAGATAGATTGTACTGAGAAGTTTTTTTTATGAAAAAAAGTCACTCTTCACCTTGTAGCATTTGTTTTTTTTAAACAGTGTTTCATGTGGCACGCATATGGGCAGAGCATGTGAAGTGTGTGATCTCCTAGTGTGAATCTCAGGGTCAGTACACCAATTACCACTCATAACATTTCATCCTGACTGCATGAGCTTCTGATTGATACCTTCACGGACAACTGAGACATAGCCTAACATGTAAAATAAAGATGAAGCTTTAAGGGTAAGTTTGGCTTGTGGAACATCAAACACGCTGTGAACACATGGTGTGACTTGAGAAATGCCAGTAGCATGCCAGTCGGATTGCTTTCCAGCACTGTAAACCTTAACGGTCAAAATTATTAATTGGTTTCAGGACAAACTTAAATTCAACAAATTAGTTTAGTCAAATTAATTTTTATGAGTATTTAACACTTTCTTTTTCTTTCAAGTTTACAGAACTGATATAATTGAAGTAAACTGAACTGTTTTATTGTTTTGAGTTTTATGAAAGTATTTATTTTAATTTTGATGAACTTAAGTTTAACTGAAACGGCTGGGATATCTATTTCCCAGCATGCTTTGCCGATGGCACTCGAAACAGAGAGTAAATGCTAAAATTAAGTGCAATATAATGTTTTTTTGTGTGTAAGATTAATGTTAAGTGTGAGATTTAGTAGTGATTAATGTTTTGTCATGCTAATTTAGACAAATTTCTGTTAATGTTGGCTTTAGGATAGTTACCATCATGGTAACAAGTGGTGCATTCAGCTTGATTTGAGAGCAAATCATCCCTTTCTTACACTCATACTGCAAGCGCCTCTGTGCTAATGCTAATATGTTAGCATTTACTACATCAGTAGATTAGCTTTTAAAGCTAACTAAGTTTATGCTATTAAAAGTGATTTAAGTTCTGTCAACTTATTTGGGTTTACAGTGTACTTCATAGGTTTAAGTTATAGTAACTAATTAGTACTATTAACTTTATTTAACCCAGTTATCTTAACAACAAGTTATTGAGTTACTTGGAAACAAATCAAATATTTTTTTATGCTTAAATTGTTAATAGAGTTAATAAACTTAAATGATTTAAGTCAGTCGTTTCCTCAAACGGTTTGAGTTGAACTAACTCATCAGGTTTTACAGTGAGGTCGAATGATGGCCGAAGAATACCACCGTTTGTCATGCAAGTTAAATTTGAATCTAAATTGACTCCAAATTAACGATTAATTTCCCAAGGTATTCGCTAATAGAACATAATAGATTGTTTGATAAATGAATCACTGGTTGATGAAAATGAGATCATCAAAATGCAAAAACCAGAGAATCTCACACACAGACACACTGATCATTTCTTCATAACCTAATGTTAACTCTAATGAGCTCGAACTGTTTAGTTTTTTTTTTATTTTTTTTTTTTATTCAGTTCTTTAGTATTCTTGTTAACGCTTCGGGGATATTAATTTGATATCCCGTGCTCTTTGTGATTCAGGAAATGTCGGTTTTCGGTGACATCAGTGATTCTTGCAAAGAGATTAGGCGCATAGATAAAGCACTTAACGGTGCATGAAGGGAAGTAGCTTTGCAAATTAGAATTGTTATAACATGGGGATGGAGGCTTGACAGAACTCGCAGATTTCTTGTCACTTCCTGACTGTCAAGTAGGGCTAATTTATTTATTTATTTATTTTTCTATAGTGACTTAATCTTAATGGCTCTTGCATATCACATAATTAAACGGGATTTATTGAATTTGAATGCAAGTTTGTGGGTCTATCATTTGATGTACACATTTGAATTTGAGTTCATTCACACCAGCAGACTTGTTTTGAAAGATAAACAAAATCTATCCGCTTGTCAAACATCTTTAGTCACGAGGAAGCAGTCATTTGAAGGACATTGCTTTCAAACATGAGGTATTTATTTCTTTTTCCCTGGGTACACATATTCAAATGTTGGATGAATGGCTGATTATTTCCATTCACGTTCAGGATATGTTTGCATCTCTGAGCATCATCTGTCCTGGCAGATGCTTTTAACCTGCTAATTGCATTAAGGAGCTGTATGAGCATCTTAGGGATGTGATGTGCAATTATGCTGAGTCTCTTCAACAAAAACATGACTTAATTCGTAAAAGCATATTAACATTTTATTGTTGTTGCTGCTGCTATTGTTTGAAAATTTAAATACATGATTGGCGTCCTTCTCAGAAAAAAAAAAAAAAAAAAATCTCATGCTGCAAAGCTGCAGACAGGTATGATCATGTGTTTTTGTCACTGAAAAGCGCCCTGCATTCCTCTTTGCTAATGTTTTTGTTATACACATATAATATTATATATATATATATATATATATATATATATATATATATATATATATAATGTTATGCTAAATACAATGTTAATACAATGCTAAATCATAAATCAGATGTACCTACTGTATGTACAATAACCTAACGTCGGTTAGATGACGTTATCGGATCCTAACCCTACCCCAGACCTAAACCTACACCTAAACCTACCCCGTCACCTGACCGACGTTAAAGGTAAAGCGTCAGTTGTATGACGTCCCAGTATTGTCATGTAACTGACGTTAAAGGGTACCCTAAAACGGCGGATGTTGACGTATGGTCAAAAGACGTCCCAAGACGTCAGTTATATGACGTCTTGGGATGAGACTGAGTTAATATTTTTCTCTCTGGTTTGGCTTTCCGTCCACACTGAGACAGCGTTTTAAAGGGGTCATATAATGCAATTTTTGTACAAGTAAATATGAATGTTTAGGGTCTAAATGAAAACTTTGTAATATACTTTAATTAAAAATTCTCATTAGTATTTTAAGAAAACACTAATTTTACCTTGTCAAAATCAGCTCTGTTTTCAGCACACCATTTCAGAGCATATGCCTTTAAATAATAAACCCCGCCCCTCTGTTCTGCGGGCGTAGACAGCGCACGTGAAGTGTTGCCTTGACAACAGTTGAGGGATATTTTGGAGAAATAACGGCAGCGGGAGTCTCTGAGGACACATCTGTGCAATCGTATCAGATTGAACTGGAGTCGCACCTGGAACAAGATGACGGCCGCAAAGAAGTTTGACAATTAAGGATCGAACAGGTAGTTTCTGAATGGTTGGTTAACGTAATGTCACTTTGATCTATCTTTGTTTGCACTGGCAGGTTAGAGTAGTGAGATACGAACGCTGTGTGTTAACACTGATGTTTACATTCATTGACAGATTGACGTTACAACTAATGGTCCTGATAAACTTTTTCCCGCGATTTGCAAAGATTGATGTAAAGGTTAATAAAACTTTACTACAAAATATTTGCGCAAATATGAACGCATTGACTTTGAGCGTGGGGAATATTCCCATCGTAAACAAAACTCAGCCACTGCGTCTTCATCGGTTCAAATTTAGGAACATCAAAAGGATTTCTGTGTTTGTTATTGCACCCAAGAACAGAACAACACAATCACTTAGACGCCATTCTGATCCAGCTTATCAACAATGAGGACTATGATGACAGCTCGCTCAGGGGTGTGTTTCCCGAAAGCATCGTTAGCCAACTATGGTCGCAAGTTCCATCGTTATCAGCATAGTTCAACGAGTCGGTGTTTCCCGAAACCACCGTTCCAACGAACATTCGCAAACAGCATTGCAAAGTTGTGTGGTTTGAACGACAGCTCTCGACCTGTGGTTAGAGGCATCGTTACTATATTGCATGACATTTGGAGGTAATAAATCCTCATCTTGAGCAAAATAAGCTGACATTCAGTACAACCGGTGCCTTTTATTTAGAATACATACAAATGGAATTTACGTTTTTTAGTTTGTCAAAAGATTTGAAGTAACGTGTTTGAAGAGTGCGCATGCCCAAATATTGAGTCTGATAATAAAGCAAAAGAACTGAGAACAATTAGAAATAGTCCTCAGACGACATGTCTGTAATTTATATAAAAGAAATCTAGAGTTAATTGGATCTCAAACAGTTTCATTAAAAGTAGTTCTTACTCCACCACGTGCAAAACCAACGTGGTTGAACGATACTTTGCGACAGTGGGTTTAGGGAAACAGTCGTGACTAGCTAGTTGACTTTTCCAACGATGCATCGTACTATGGTAGTGAATCAGCTAACTACGTCGTTGTACGGGAAACGCACCCCAGGGCGGGTCTGTGTTGAAACACTGCTGTCAATCAACAACCTTGGGAGGGGCATCTTGCACCGTGCGATGTCACATGGTGAAATGGCTCGATTTGAGACAGGGGAATACAGTACATAGAAGGAGATTAAAACAAAAACACTGCATGGATTTTTATCATTATATGATGGTTTACAGGCACTGCCAACACTCTTTGCAGTACAATCAACTTGTAAAAGTGCAAGTACCATTATATGACCCCTTTAAGTCAATGAAAACGTAGCTTTTGGAAAACACTCTCCAAAGTGGATAAATTTGAAAACGCCATTTTCGTGTTGTAGTGTGGTATTTGAAAATGATGATGTAAGTTTAGTCATGTGATCCATGTTGTACCAATAGATATTCATGTTTACCGGTATTGTGCCTATTATGTGCTAATTTTACACTGATGCTAAAATATGTTACTTGCACACTCTTCATATCACAGTTCTGCACAGATGGCAGAAAATGTACTCACTTTTGCTGCCCCGTGGCAATACATGATAGCGGTTTCGTTTCAGACCAAACATATGGTGACTGAGTGCGACCTGAACGAATCAGTGATGGTGAGATATTTTGCTTAATAAAATCATCCCGTTAGAAGAATTGCATGATAACTGTATTATTTATTTTTTCCATCTGTATCATCTCGGTGAGCTTTTGTGAGGTTTCACGCATGCGCAGTAAGGTGACTTTAGAAGTTTCTCATCCACACTGAAACGTCATCAAATTCTAGTGTGGACGGGGAGTGTTTTAAAATGAATACGTCATTTTCAAATGTATCGGGATTAATGTAAACATAGCCTATGTTGTCAATAGAAAACAAAATGCGTATATATATATATATATATATATATATATATATATATATATATAATTTCATGCTATTTGTATAGTTTTTCGCAGTTTGTCTTATTGTGACACTTAGTCATTCAGACAGTCTAAGCAGACTCACTGGCCAACAGTACATTGTGTTTGTTATTAAACTAGTTTTACTAAAAAAATAATAACATCCAGGCGCACATCATCTGTAAATTATGCAGCACCATTAAGGGCACAACATGCTATGGAGTACAGTGGAAAAAAAAAATCCAACTATCTACCAAATGAATCATGGATGGGCAACCCGATCTCACGAGAATTTGTACGAATTTTACGAGGTGGCTAATTCGTAACAATTCGTACGACCTCACTCGTACGAATTAGTATGTTTTTGCTAAATCGTACATATTTTACGAATTGGTTTATTCGTATGAATTCGTACGAATGACCTACCCCTTATCCCGCCCCTAAACCTACCCATCACATGGGTTTGGACAAATCGTACGAATTCGTGCAAGTGAGGTCGTATGAATTAGTACAAATTAGCCACTTTTTACTCACTCGTACGAATTCGTACGAATTGGTCGTGAGATAGCGTAGCGATGGGTATGTCACCGGTTTAGGTCTGTTGGTGAAAACGAAAGGAGGTGTGGAACATTTGTGCAGGTGGAGACATTCTATAAAAGACATACTCGGTTTATTAGTGCAGTGCAATCATTTATCACAGTCCTTCTGTGACAGCTTTAAGAGCTTGTGCTGTGCAGAAACGCTCTCTGAGAATACTACACAAAGAGGGAAACCGTTCGAGAGCGATGTATTAAACCAGTGGAGTTTGAAGAACCTCACGCAAACTTAGCATTGCCACTTGTCTTTATCGCTCTCGATTACCATACGGTTAACATGCACCATGCATGCATAGACTGATATCTGACAGTGAGAACGCAGCAAGGAAAGGTCAAGGTTAGTGATAATGGATGCACTCGATTCGGAGGAGGTTAGAAGGGAGCACTTAGCTGCGCTTGATCATTTTTACACTGGCATATTTCTCCGAACAGCAGGTCTGCAGTGCATCTCAAAGAGAAACACTGTGCATGATAGGAACAGAAGGACGAATGGAGCTGCGCAGCATTATTATATTTCAGAGAAAAAGTGTGAAAATGTAACCAAATCATTTGTTTTTCTTTTTGGCTAGTTTGCTGACATTTCCACAATTTATAAAGTCTTCCGTTTTGTCTTTGTAACTGTCACGTAAGGAGACATTTTGAAGCAGTTTCAACAGTTTAACGATCAATTCGTACATAATTCAGCTAATTCGTACTATTTTTGCTAAATCGCATGTATTTTACGAGTTGGCCAATTCGTATGAATGACCTACCCCTGACCCCACCCCTAAACTAGCCTCACTCGATATTTGTATAATATCTCTGTATGAAAAGAGCTGCATGAAGCATACAGGTTTGGAAAAACATTGGTGAGTGAATAATGATATACATCTTGCTTTTGGAAACATTGGACCCGAAGGCTGTATATGTTTTATAAATAATGCCTCATTCCGCATCATTTTTAATCGTTTTGTATGTGTTGTCTCTATGGACCTTTGTGTCTTGAATAAAAGTTGATTGTTTAATTGACAGAATTAAACAAAACAAATACAACACCTATTATAATTCACCACACATCCAATAAAACCACAGATAAACGTGGTTTGCCCAAGGTAACCAATCGAACCTTGTGCCTAAAATGAAACAGGCTCAAATAATATAACACTCAGTTCAATTCATCTTTTTTTTTCCACCTCTATTGAAACTAACTCGATGTCTAAAGCCCCATTAGCTGCTGTAAATGTCAGTCATCAATATTGTGACGTCTCCATCCTATCTCTTTTACCGTTTATCGAATGTGCTATTTCTAAAGCAATGCTCTCCAGGAACATGTATCATGATCGTTTTTCTACAGCCCATTGCTCTGAGCTCCTCTGAGATTGAGGTGTTTTGCTACATCAGATGAGTGTTGGTTTCGTTCCGGGTCCAATGAGGAGCTTTCTGTAGAGTGAGACAGAATATCACGTGTAGAGGTATACTGAAATCGTAAGGATAAGAAATAAGACAAGAAAAGATGCAAAGCAAAGTTGAAAAGGTTTTAATGTAAAATATTACATTAATTTAAAATAAAATAATAATAATAAAATGTCCCCATATTTATTTATAAAATGTCTCTGTTTGCACAACATTTAAACTGCTTTAATATGATGTGTTTGATCAATACAGCCAGACTGTAATGCATTTAATACATTCTGGATATGTGTTATTGCCTTCAAATGGTTAGTGAGTTAGCCAGACTGAGGTATCATTATCCGCACCACTTGAAGGCCTAATAATGGATTCACCGTGAGCAGTTTCTGATTTAATTGCAGAGTGTATCATTTAAATGTGTTATTACATTCACTTCTTTTGTGAGGTGAACAGTGGCATGGAAATGAATGTAAACTACACCAAAGTCCTGGAAAAGCATGGGAATCTAACAAGTACTAAATGTACACTCAGTCATTGTTGAGTCATAATAGCATTGAATATGCTATTTCGTTTAAAATGATGTGCATTCACATGAGATGAAGACTTCAAAAGGTCGTCATGTTAGATCACATGCATATTCCTGACTTTGGGCCCTATCATACACCCAGCGAAGTGTTCACATACGAGAGGTTCTCTCGTATTGCGTAAGTTGCTTACGCTACGGGTAAAGTCATCTTTTCTCGAGATCTGAAGCCATACATGTTTGTATATAATTGCTGACTCAATAAAACGTGATTTTAGTTGGATCTGTTTGTCTCTCTGTAATTTTGCAGTTACTGTGATATATGTAAGAATTAGGATGTTAGGTGAGTAATGTAATAGCCAATGTTAACAGTCCAGCATCTACTAGACAGCCCGAATTTGCTTTTATATAAGTTACGTCACGCTTCTTTACGTTACTGACACCACAACTATGCTACTAGACTACTACACAAAATCACGAAACACGTCTTTTTTTTTTTCTGCCTCCTAGTTGCGTGCACAAGCAGATATGACGTCCGAGAAATCCATGTATAGTCTACTTCTGATTTCATTTTTTGTTGTTTTTAGGGTTTGACACTGACAGTCGTATGGTCAGATACTTCAGTGTTTGTTTGTTTTTTAAATTTTTTTGTACTATGGGAAAACAAACAGCATATGCGTTTGGTAAAAAATGAGAGTGAGTAAATAATGAAATAATTGTCGTTTTGTGCAGAAAAGTTTTCCTTTAAACCTGTGTTAGTCTGTAATAATCTCTGTGAAGTCTGCAGGATGCCATCATGTAGCTGGTTGTAGATTCAGGGCTGAATACCTTTGTGTGATGTTCTAACCCGATCTCACGAGAATTCGTGCGAATTTTACAAGGTGGCTAATTCGTAACAATTCATACGACCTCACTCATACGAATTAGTACGATTTGTGCAAAATCGTACATATTTTACGAATTGGCTAATTCGTATGAATTCGTACAAATAACCTACCCCTGACCCCGCCCCTAAACCTACCCATCACATGGGTTTAGACAAATCGTACAAATTCGTACGAGTGAGGTCATATTAATTAATATGAATTAGTCACTTTTTAATCATTCGTACGAATTGGTCGTGAGATAGGGTAGGATGATCAGCTTTGTATAATCTTGTGAAATATCTGCTTTTCCTTTTTGCAAATGAAACAAAAAACATTATTTCAACAAATAGCATGCTCCAATAATGTTTTTTTCTTCCTTTCTATTGTTCCCAGCCATGTATAGTTTCTGGTTTTGATACCAAGCTTTTTTTTGAATAATAGAGCTGTTTATTACATTGAAATCTCTGGGAACACTTCGACACCAAGTAACCTATAGTTATGTCCTTTGAGCTGTGCCAGGTCTCTAATCTGATCAAAAGAAAATGAGGATGTCCCAAAGACAGAGGAGCAATACAAATTATTTAGAGAGACAGATTTTCACCTGGCTTAAATCAATGTCCCAAGTGAAGGAGAGAAGAGAGAGCTCCAATTGACAGATCCTATATCAATGACCAGTCAGGAATTATTTAACACACATTCAGTCCCCAGGGCAAAAAGCAGGGCCCTAAAAACAGAAAGATGGTTGGGGGGTCCAGCGAGACTTATCGTAGTGTCTTGTGAGCTCTGAAAGAGGCAGAAGATCGATAGAAAATCAGTACTGAACCAGAACTGCTGGGCAGACGGCAGGCAGAGACGAATGAGATTCCTCTTATATCAGAGCAATGGCTCACAACCACAAATGACCACAGAACTGCATGACTCTCTGATTCATTCATTTTATTGATAACACTTTAAATTACATATTTCTGTGTTAAAATGTTCAAATCTGATGAATTTGGCTTGCCTCGGATTTGAATTTGGCTTGCTTCAAGTGCCAATTGCACTGAAATACTTTAATTCATGAGTTTGGATTTGAAATTAATTAATTTTAATAATCAGGAACTTTTATTGGATTTTCAGTTGGAATGACAAACCCCGTGTTCAAAACCCTTGATTGCTCAACTAGGTTTATTTTGGGTTATGCTTTTGTGTTGTGTTTGCAACAACTCTGATTATACCAAACATTGAGTCAGACAGTACTTAGCATTATCAACAATTTTTCCTTATTTTACATTCTGAATTTCTCTTTCTCCTGGACATTTACCATTTTATTCCATCACATGTATTCTTGTATATTGTGATTCATGTAACAGTGACTGAAAACAAACATATTATTCATAATAGACGTTCAGTAAATTGGAGAAAAATTGCTTCCTGAACAAGATATACCCGTTTTAGTGTACATTGTGAATCATTTACCACAGGTGAGGTCAGCTTAATGCCTGGTTCAGATTACACGTTTTTTTTTTTTTTTGCCTGTTACGATAGTCACTGTGTCAGATTATGCGATTTTGGCTCCTAAAATCTTGTCGTGTACAAGACACGTCAGACTACACGTTACTTCCTGACCAGTCATCGCATGCCGTGTTTAACAGCGCACGTGATGTCATCGAGAAGGCGAAACTCGTAGCGAGTGACTTCCTGGATTGCTCGGCATTGCCTTTTCAGCGTGAGAAATACACGGTGTGGCGTGTGAGTGTGTGAACTGGTTGAATTGCGTGTGTCTCACGGCCATTGCGTGAGACTTGAGAAACCTGCTCGAAGAGGACAGTAATCCTCCAAAGAGAACTTGAGGTAAAATTTTTTCTTATATATTTTTACTTTTAGTTTTAACGTTAGCACCATCATCTGTTTTTCATTTCGCCATTTGTGAAAGTTGTGTACGGAAAAGCTTGTGATCCTATTGGTCAACCTCATACATGTGACGGAACCGTCGTGGACGACCGTAGAAAAAATTAAACATGCTAGTCTTTTTGTCGTGATGTCGTAAAGCATCGCAGACGCGACGTAGGTTGTCGCCCACTATGACACACTATACGAGATGATACGATCGAATCTTGCGTCCCGACGCCCGTTGTCGTTTACGAATCCCCATGACACCCTACGTCAAAAGGATCGTGCCAAAATCGGGTTAAAATCGTGTAATCTGAACCAGGCATAAGAAAGATGACTTTAGATTTTCTCCTGTTGTCCTATTGTTTGGTTGTGGAATTAAAGATGGCTTTTTAGAATGTAATACGTCATGGTGTGTCAGGTGTGAACTTTTCTAAATAATCAGACTTTTTTAATCAGTAATAATTCAGGCTTACAATGCTTTTGGGAAACACAGCCCTGTTTAGTAAATCTGGCCCAATGTATTCGGACTAGGGGTTGCACACACTAATCGACTGTAATGCTCTGCCATGACGCTTTACGTTTGACGTCGACTAGTTGCTGATCATGACCTATAGACGGCGCAACAGGAAAAGACATCTTTGAATTCCACGTTTACGCTCCGTTCCCAACAGTTAAAATGCCAAATAAATGCATACTCAAAGAGCGCTCCACAAGATATATTTGATTATACGATCTGGATGCTCAAAATTGACTGGGTTAATGCACATTTTTAACTGTATATTGTACAGGTAATCTCTGTTCTAAACTAATGCATGCTGCATTGTACAGCAGCGCACACAAAACATGCAGATCGCACACAAACAGAAACATTCAGTAGCGTAGAAATGTATTGTCAACACGGTTCTGTGATTTATCAATAAAATAGCTTAGAAACTGGAACTATCTAGTGTTTTAGTAACTCGCTTTAATATCTGATCAGAAGACACAGAACAGAGTATACTCAAATTATGTGTAGGTGAGCTACTTCTCAAAGTAAAGTCCAGGGACCCATAGGCTAGTGTTCTCAACCAGTAGGCCATGGGACACTATTGTGTGCCTTGAAAAATTATCAAGAAGAGTGCCTTAGGAATAGGAAATTGTTCATTTTCACATTCAATGGTCCATACCAAAAAAAGTAAATAAAACTGCCATTTATGTGCCATAAAAACTAAAAGGAAGAGCTTGTGCCATTTGGAATATTAACAATGCTCATTTGGATTCAACCTGAAAGTAAATTCAACTACCTTTGCATTTACATTACATTTACGCTTTTATCCAAAGCAACTTATGCTATGTCAGAGCAAAGCAACGTATGCAATTTATGTCAGAGGTCGCACGCCTCTGGAGCAACTAGGGGTTAAGTGTCTTGCCCAGTGACTCATTGGTGTCTAACAGTGGATTCGAACCCGGGTCTCTCATATAGGCTACCGTGAAGCAGCTTTGATACAATCTGTATTGTGAAAAGCGCTAAATATTTTTGGCTTGACTTGACTCTCACACCAAAGGCATGAGTCTTATCCACTGCACCGTCACCACCACAAAATACAAAATAGTGTTATAGGGTAAAGACCAAAACTATCAACTTATGAATGAAATGGCGCTCACATTAACTAAGTAGACCTACTGTCCTGTCCTACCTGGAGAGTTTAAAAGTTACCTTTGGCATTAATAACAAGTGGTGACTCACTTGTGTCGCTATTTAGTTCGCTAGCGTATCAAATACGCGACAGTCCAACGCATTCTCATCCTTTAGCGTCATATAGAACACTACATGACAAAACGGCGCTATACTACGCACATGGCACCCTTTATCGTTAATATAACGCGCTGTGAGGGCTAAGTTTAGGTGTGGGGTAGGGTCTGTGTGTCATATTCACGCTAAAGGATTTATGACGCCTTGGGTTCGCGTGTTATATTAACGATAAAGGGTGCCATGTGCGTAGTATAGCGCCGTTTTGTCATATAGCCGTTTATGTGACGCTAAAGGATGAGAACGGGCTGGACAGTCCTTCAAATGAATTGCATGCTGTGTGGCCAAATGTTTCTGCGTATTGGAGGTAGTTCCCCCCTTTGAAGAAATGTACATTTTACAAGTGTTGCAAGTGACCGTATTGTCGTCTTTTCGCGTGAAATATAACCAAACACTTTTGTCTCGATGTGATTTGCTGCGTTCTGAACAGTGTTGGGAGTAATGCTGGACTTCCCCAATTTTAAATAATTTATCCTCAACTAGTTTTGTTGTGTAGGTCTACGTATTTTATAATGTTAACTTCAAATAATACTAATAGCCTAATTTAAAGATAAGGCAGCATTGGATCTGGACGGTAAGGAGAATAACGCTGGAGTTGGAAGAGGTGTGTCGCGATTCTGTAGGTTCGTGAATGAGTCGTGTGGCGAATCGCGTTTTCGGTTTCTTATTGCATATCGTTACAGCCCCAAAGTTAAGTTCTACTTAGTTATTTTGGTGAAAGTAATACATGAGTAATGTAACGCATTACAATTCTGAGACAGTAATATTGTAAGGTAATGAATTACTTTTAAATAACAGTAACAAGTAATACCTAATGTATTACAGTTTGGAAGTAACTTGCACAACACTGGTTCTGAATCAAAACAACGCAGTGCGTGTGTGACATCATGACGCATGCTTGTGACACCATGATGCATTTCCAACGAGCGGAACTGATAAAGCTGAATTGTTAAGCAGGAATGCTAACGGTTCCAAGGAATCGATCGGTTCCCATCCCTATTATATTAGTAACTAACACCCATAGCTCCACTATTAGTAGAGAGACGCTTGAAGGTAGAATTATTTCACATTCGCTTTCTCACATTCAAACTAATTTAATTCGCTCTCTCATTTATGCATTAAATGCAATCTTTACCTTGCTACTTTTTTTTTTATCTATCTGATTTAAAACAAGCCGAAATCTGTGAGAAATATAATGGCCCAAAGATAAAAGAACGGTTAAAAATAAGCCATTGTGTAGGAGCAATAGCCCTGTGAGCACCGCTGTCTGAGTCATATATGCCATGTGCACAAGAAAACCCGCATCCGAGTCTCAGCTCGAGATAGTCGGCGTCGATTCGATTTCCATCACATAAATGTCAAATCGGGAGTCGTTCAACCCCTAATGGACAGACTCTCTTGTAGTACCTTTTATAATATACAAAATAGGATATGATTAGTATGTTTCTGCAGGCTGTAAAGAATATGTTTTGTTTGTGCATTGAAAGTAAATGGGTTTTAGTGTTGTTTCTTCTATACATATATATGTGTGTGTGTGTGTGTGTGCTCAAAAGAAAGTCATTTTTTGAAAGTCAAAATGAGGGTAGAAACAAGGTTTTTTTTCTTTTTTCATTTTTTTTTTTTTGGGGGGGGGGGGGGGGGGGGGGGCTTGTCTCTTTAATCAAAAGCACGTTTTCTTTGAAAATCGTTGCTATATGAAAGAGTTTGGCTGATAAAGGGCACTGTATGATCATTTCAGATTAGAACTGCTAGACTCTCCGCAGAAGTCAGCGTGAACATTCCTATGTCTCAAGCGATTTATGCGAGTCCGACTGATCGCTTTTGTGACTCACGCTTTTTTTCTGTCCTTTCCTCCCGGCGTTGCTCCTTCTCTCTCCTGTCATTCTTGATTGGAGGTGCCCATGTAGCCAGTCTCCAAAATGCTTCTCTTAAGAACCTAACATTATCTGAGCAGAAAGGCTGCTAATAGAAAACCTCTCTCTCTATCACCCCTGTGATGTGCAGCACAATGAAGCAGTGGAGGAACATGAATATTTATGAATTTTCACTGCCATTTCTAAAAGTGTCAGGGGGAAGTAGAGCATTTCATGAGCTATATCAGCCTCTGCTTTACCCCAAAACAGCCTGGAACAGAGTAAGCGTGAGAAAGAGAGAGAGAGTGAGGGAGAAAGAGAAGAGATAGAGCGAGGTGAAAAGTGAGGACGCAGTCATGTCACGGTTCCTAAGAGATCTCAAATTTAATCAGACACACTAAGAAAAGCTCCCAAGAATGAGAGTATCACACCACAATCACAGAATAATAACATTCTCCTTCTGGAAACTGCAACTCTCAGGACATGTTTGACATTTCTGAAGTTTTCCGATACGTTCAATAGGAGGACTGAAAATAAATTGGATTCTGGCTTGTCACTAGTGGGATTTATTTTTGTACATTGTGTTGTTATGTACCGTAATCCATTAAATGCCGTTAACATAATACCAACACCTTCAAGTCCATTTGGTTTTGCTGGAATGGAAGTGTGCCCCTCAGACCGAGCTTTGAGACATCTTCTTTAAAGAAGTATCAATCAAGCATGAACTCCATCCCAGAGGAGCCGATATGGCCAGAGAGAGAGGTAAGACGAATGCAAGCTGACATTGAGCTCTAACTGAGCATTATGTGAACACCATGATACATTCCCATGCAGCTTATGCTTGCTTGCAGCTTTCTTATGCCCTTATAAATCCCTGTCAATATTTTTATTCTAGGGTATCTGAAGTGGGAGGGACACATTCTAACCCTTTTAAATCTGACTCATAAATATTATTAAGACGTATCTTGCACAGTAGCAAAGTGATTTGCTGAAAGGCATTTGTGCTAGTCATATTACGTATTCTTTCTTGCATTCAAAGACAGATAGATGCAGTGCAGTCATGTTTTAAGCGGCTTTTAACCTGTCTTCTAAAACATTTGCATATGTTCAATTAGCAGACATCTGTGTCAAAATCTTTTGTTAGTGCTTGCTGTAAATCAAAGTGCTGTATATTACTATATTTACTTCAGATTTGATATAGAATTTGCACAATAAAACAGTGAGGCACATCGCAATGGTCAGATATGTCTATGTAGTGCAGTAATTCTCAAGCTTTTATACTCCAAGGTTGCCTATTGCCCAAGACAATATGAGGTTTGAGTGCACATTTTAAAACAAGAAACATGATGTCAGTTTACATTTGTTCATTTAGCAGATGCCTTTTCCAAAGAAACAAATGTGGAACACAACAAGCAATTCAAACACACAATAACAATAATAAGAAAATACGAGACAATAACATTAGAAGTGCTGGTAATACAAAGATTCAAACACTGTCCAGGTTAGCACAAGCTAGAAGTCAAGTCTGGTCATGTCAAGTTTATGTTATGTTCATAGTCAAGCTACATTTTAGTTATTACCTGGTTTTGTTTATCTTTAATTTCTTCAATAGATTATACTTGGGTTCTCATCTCTTCTCACCATCAGAGGATATTGTTAAAGTTACGAAGCAAAAAGCCCACTCCAAAGGTATAAATCAATGAGCACTGTTTCTGAACCCCCCTGAAATAGTCTTACATTTTCTTCTGGGAACCTACATTTCACAATATTCCTCATTAAATTATCCCCACTCAAAGCATACACAAAAAGGGAACGAGTTATGGTAGTAGCATGTTGTCACCATGTCTAAGAAATGCTGTTTTTTCGGTAACGCTTCCTTTTACAGTCCAGTTACCCATGTAAATACTATGTACTTATTATAGTAATTACAATTACTGGGTAATAACTAGGTACTAACCTTGAACCTACCCCTAAACCTATGTTCCATGTACTTCCCTTATATTAGCCAGTACTTTCTAGGTAAGTACTGTACTATAAAAGGAAGCGTTACCAGAACAGCATGGTGACACAAATCAGATCTGAACAGTTGCGATACACATTTTGGACATCAATCATTTTAGATCAGTATCCAATCAGATGCACAAATAATCATATTGGGAATGACAGTGTGAACGTAGCCATAGAGACAGAAAAACTAAACAGAGCATTACTGACAGACTGAGAAGAGAGGTGCCTCAATAATGTCAAATATTTGGTCTAGAAGACCCCCAAAAAACAAAATCAAGAGGATATAATATGGCCCTTTATAAAACAGAGCAGATGGGCAAAATCTGCTCAAATTGCATTTGAAATCTGAATTAAATATAGTAATATGTACTGTAACAATGTAATATAAACACCGTCAACATTTATGACAGAAGTTATTTGCGTAAATTTGGACATTTTGCTTTTTTTTTTTTTCATCAGTTTGATATTGAAGTTTATGCAGCCATCATTTTCTTTTCATGTTGGTAAAACAAAACAAAGCTCTTAAATTATAATGATTATATCCCTCAAATATTATGTCCCCAAGGTTAAAATGGTTGCTACTCCCTTCTTTTCATCCATTTGCAAGCAGTAACCTTTAGCACTGTACTGTATCTATTATATCGGGTGATTTTTTTGAGGTTTCTGTGAAGGGCAGGTGAATGATTACAATCAAAAGCGCTTGTCAAGGACGATGTGTGCTGATAAAGCCTGAAGTCCAAATTATTTATTATTAATGCCTAACCTTTTTAAAGATGCACAGAGCACACAAACCCATTGATGTGATTGTTTGCGTGCCTTTAACCTGTTGTGGAAGCCAGCTCAAAGCGGTGGAAGAAATGACCTTGTTTTTTTTTTTTGTTTTTTTTTTTTTTCCTATTTGTGTTGGTCGGTGATATTTGAGGACGGCATGTTGTAACTTATGTTTGAAATAAACACAAATATGTGGGTAAGCAAATGAAGACAGTTCTATAAGTGCAAGACACTGTCATACTGTGGCACAAGATGTGATCAAAGATGTGTTACTAGCATATCGGAAGAGTTTCAACAGAATTATTGTGCATGTACCAGAGCAAATTTGTGAAATGTGCTCTTAACAAGCCTGCCTTGAAGGCCACATGTCTTTATTATTTCATTTCATGGCTTGCGGTTCACACTTATTGTTACCGGCAGATGCTGATGGTAGTTGAGAGGGTGCAGAAAGGACCTTCGGGTTTAATTTTACGAATGTCTGCAGAATTGTTTTGAAGATGAAATTGGAAGGAGAAAAAAACAAATGCAGCATTTCCATGAGGAAGCTGCATGTCTCTGCACACTTTTCAAATTATGGTTTATATTAAGACAATAAAAATATGAAAATGAATTTCCATTATGGTCTAAGGTGGTTTATTCTGGACTAGTTTATGTTGTCCTGTTGATTACAAGAATGTCTTGCTGGCTAACCCACTGAAGAAGCCTTACATTGTTGGTACACCAGTCATCGTCTAAAGACATGATGAAATTAAAGTCTTTTAGAAGAGGATTTTTTTTCACCTATTTTTTATGATATTGTTATGCTGATTTGTGCTGTTAGACAGGCCCACATCTCCTTTAATTTAATTATATTCTAAAAGAAGTCATTAAGAAAAATAATGTTTTGTCTCATACATAAGACAGAATGAAAGTCATATGGTTTAAAATGACATTAGGGTGAGTAAATAATTAGTAATAAGTAATGCATTACGTTTTTTGGAAAGGCTTTTTAGTAATCTTTTACTAAACTGTTGAAGAGGTTGTGATTGATTACTTTTTAGAGTAACTTAACTAAGACTGTGTATACCAGTGATGTGCGGCTTGATCTGCGGTCACTGCGGTTAAACACATATAGTTCAGTAATATCAGTTTTATGTATTTTTCTGAGAGGGGGCAGGATTTTTGTTGGGAAACACATGCATCATCTTAATTGTAAAGAAAATGAAACAAATAAATTAATAAATCAAGCCTTTACTCCATAACTCTAGGCTACATCATACAGCATTCAGAAAAAGAACAGTTTGCGCTCCTTTCACACTTTTCCAAAAGTGGGCCTTCTCTCAGTTGACCTGCTGATTAGTTCTTCAAGCAAGGTCGAAACATAAACATTGCATTCATCAATAATATGCATCTAGACAGCTGAAATGGAAAACGATGGGCCACCTCAAGATCTGCCTGCTCTCGCCACTGCACCTCTGAGCGCAGCACGTCAGGGCCTGAAACATTTTTCTCCTTCACAGGCTGGATTAATGGATATTATAGACCAGGGATATTATGGGCCACAACACCCCCCCGCACCCCTAGTTCCTACGTCTATGGCCCAATGACACTACGATGAGCATTTACTACTTTTAAAAAATGTGGGTCAGGAAGCAGGTCGGGTACAATAATTTAGATTTTTTTTTTTATTATTTTTGCGGTCCGAGTTGTAGGCGAATTAGTTGAAAATGTCGGTCGGGTGCAGGTTGTTTATACATTGACATATACTAACTCTATCTTGAGGCCATGAGTTAGTATCTTGAGGCCACCAGATAGTATCTTGAGGCCACGAGTTATTATCTTGAGGCCACGAATTACTATCTTGAGGACACGAGTTACTATCTTGAGGCCACGAGTTATTATCTTGAGGCCACGAATTACTATCTTGAGGACACGAGTTACTATCTTGAGGCCACGAGTTATTATCTTGAGGCCACGAATTACTATCTTGAGGACACGAGTTACTATCTTGAGGCCACGAGTTACTATCTTGAGGCCGCGAGTTGGTTTCTTGAGGCCACGAGTTACTATCTTGAGGCCACAAGTTACTATCTTGAGGCCACGAGTTAGTATCTTGAGGCCACGATTTACTATCTTGAGGCCACGAGTTAGTATCTTGAGGCCACGAGTTACTATCTTGAGGCCACGAGTTACTATCTTGAGGCCACGAGTTACTATCTTGAGGCCACGAGTCACTATCTTGAGGCCACGAGTTAGTATCTTGAGGCCACGATTTACTATCTTGAGGCCACGAGTCACTATCTTGAGGCCACGAGTTACTATCTTGAGGCCACGAGTTAGTATCTTGAGGCCACGATTTACTATCTTGAGGCCACGAGTCACTATCTTGAGGCCACGAGTTAGTATCTTGAGGCCACGAGTTACTATCTTGAGGCCACGAGTTAGTATCTTGAGGCCACGAGTTATTATCTTGAGGCCACGAGTTAGTATCTTGAGGCCACGAGTTACTATCTTGAGGCCACGATTTACTATCTTGAGGCCACGAGTCACTATCTTGAGGCCACGAGTTAGTATCTTGAGGCCACGAGTTACTCCACGAGTTACTATCTTGAGGCCACGAGATAGTATTTTAATTTCATTTAAATAAGACTTTCATTCTTTCTTCTGTGGAAGACAAAACGTTTTTATGAATGCTTGTCATAAAATATGTACACGTTACCTGCACCCAGATATACTTAATCATTTGTCAACAAAAGTCTGCCGGATGACACAAAATCTGTCATTTTGCATCTTCCAATGGATTTGTATTGACAAAAACACACATAACGCACTTGACATAGCACCAGAGAGTTTATTAAAACTATAGATCGAACTTCCGCATTTTTATCCTCACTCACAGACAGCCAAAACCCTTTTTCACTCTAGTCACGTATCATGTAGCACAATTATATATTTTTTTAAAAAAGTGTTTCAACTCTTATTAAAGGTCCATCTTGTGAGCAGGAAATCAGAACCGTCTATACTTATTTCGGTCCCACTTTATATTAAGTGGCTTTAATGTACTTACATTGAAAAATAAGTACAATGTACTTGTGCTCATGTTGTATTGTAAAACACTTTTTGCACTTTTTGCTGCAACCTTTAACAGAAACACAAAGTAGGAGAACAGTTAAACTAGCACCAAACCAACCATAGTCCTTTTAGTATACTATAAACTCAGCTCTGCCAAGAAATGGCAAATAACTTTACCCATTTATCAAAGTCATCAGATCTTTATTCCAGCATTTAACAAACCAACATAACTGACACAGATTCTGTCCTATTATGTGTGCTAAAATGAGTCAGGCTGCACTAACTCTTAACTATGACCCCATTATTTGATATTTAGAGGTCTGCAAACCCCATATTCACATATGTATGCCTATCCACTCATGCATCCTCAGCCAGTTCCGTTCTCTCTATTCCAGACAGAGTGTGATACTCATATCAGCATCATTGCCATGCAGCTCGAGTTTGTCCTCATCCTTGCTGGTGTCAGACTTCTGCCTCTTACACCTGGAATGCACTGGAGGATTTTCCTCTCAACTGAGCCCATGCGAGTGAGTATTTCATGGAAGGGACATGGACTGTAGCTTCCTTTGTACCACCCTCTCTCTCTGTTTCTCTCTCTTTTTTTTTCTCACTCCCTCACATTCTCTGGCTGTGCAAACATGAGTCCAGCAGAGACAGGACATTAATCCTAAAAACAAACAGAGTATGTCTGCATTGCAGCTTCTCCTCTCTCTCACATGCCCAACACGTGGCCTCTGTGCATCCCTGGAGTGCCAACTATAGCCCTGGCATTTCGATTTTCACATGCCCAAGAGAGAGAGAGAGAGTCTGGTCTTGGCAGAGCTTCCACCATGCATTTTATGTCTGTTTTTAGAGTGAAGTGAACATTTTGTTTTTTTACTACGTTTTCAGTGTCTGTTCTACTTTTTATGGAAATATTTTGTGTGCATTTATTTAATTTACTGCTGTGACTTCCATAGTTGGAAAAAATATATACTACGGAAGTCAATGAGACCAGAGACTGTCTGATATTCTTCCAAATATCAGAAAATCGGTTGAATGGATTCAAAAACGGTAAAACTCAACTGTTTAACTCTGGGGGAGATGTAAAATGAGCCTATTTACAAAAAAGTGGAGTATGCCTTTAACCCGATAGAACACCTTTGGGATGAATTAAAGTGGAGACTATTGGTGCGTTCTATTTTACCCAACAAACCGACTCGGACCTCGGATTTGACGTCACGTCTACACTTCAAGCGTTCTATTATGTTTTGCGTGTCCGAGTCGGAAAAAAAAACGGACGCCACCCGGAAAGCTGTTATAATGGTAGCACTGGCCGAGTAACAGGCACTAACATTAAAAATATATATATATTATAACTACACGCAGCCATTTCAACTTGAAAATGTTCACTTTATTTAATGTTTTTCATTATAATCTTCTGTTAGCAACGCTAGCAACGTTAGTAATTGCACTCACAACAACCGATTCTCATACCTACAGGGGACGCAGTAATACGAGTGATTATAATCGTCATTTAAAATACCAAAGCGGTTCAAAAACAATGAAAACAATTCATTCTTACAAGACACAGGGCGCAGCCATCTTGAATTCCGAAACGGAATTCTTGCTCGGTGTCCTCACGGTTGTCCGACGTCCGAGAGGAGAAATCCGAGGAAAGGGGGTGTGTTGCTAGGCAACGTCTGTCGTCCGATTCGGATCTCCGAGACGGATGAATAATAGAACGCACCATATGAGCCGAGGCTTCTCGTCCAACATCAGTGTCTGACCTGACAAACGCGCTTTTATAAGAATTGTCAAAAATTCCCATAAACACACTCATAAACCTTGTGGAAAGACTTCATTGTAGAGTTGAAGCTGTTATAGCTTCATTTATAGATAGATCGATCTATCTATAAATCGATCGAGCGATCGATCACACCACTGTATACAAAAAGAACAATTACACGTAATGGCAACCAGTTTGAAATAACTTCCTTCTGTGGACTGATGTGGCTTCTTATCACAGAATGGGTTTATTTGATAGTATTCTATAGTGATAAAGGCTATGTCGATTGGCATTGCATTTTAAATATGCATAGGTTCTGTTGCAGTGAAAATAAAAAGCTTTTACCCATCCAAAATGGCTGAGCGGTTAAGTAGTTGGACTTAAGATCCAGTGAACAAATATCCTTGTGGGTTCAAATCCCACTCTTGGTAACACAAATGAGGTTTTCATGTAGATGTTTAAGTACAAACAAAAATGTGAGTGGCTGTTACTTAAGATAAGGGTATGAAACTGCAGACACTACAGCTTTGACATTTCACGAGGGCCAGTAAATAATAATGACAGAATTTTCAATTTATTTTTCCACTGAGACAATTTCCTTTTAATCTGAGCTTGTCGTTATCTTTAGTATAAACGTATAAAATAATCTATGTCATATACTGTACGATACTGTATGGAGAGGACTATTTACACTATAGAGTGCAAAATATAAAAGAAGGATCAGAACAAAACAACAACTTAAGACTGACTTTTCCATGTAACCTAGACTGCTAGTTGTAGACAAAAAAGGCTGTGTTGACTGTCAGAAGTCATTACAGATAGCTTTCTTCTGAAACATATGAGCACACTGTCTGACATGAGCAACAGACATTTCACTCTCTGTTTTTTCTCATTCTCTCATAATTTTATGTGGATTTGATCATTTTGAGGCTCTTGGAGGTTAGGATTGAAGGTAGCATGCTTGTTATACAAAGCCTCATGCTGACTTTGTTCTAGGTTTTTTGTTGCTGTTGTTGTTGTTATTTAACTATCCGTTGTATGCATCTATATTTTTACATGTTTTCGTGGAAATAAAATACGTACCACTATATTCACAATCTAGACTAAACATTGTGATTTTCATCTATCATCTTGAAAACTAGTGTTATTTTTTTTTTTTCAAGGACTTTGTAACAGTTGATTCATGCATTCCAATATGTGGTGTACCCGCAGAAAACCTCTGGAACTATAGTCTTTCATTTTCAAAATACTTCAATAATATCCAGTATACACAATAACCTTTTTGAGTATTAAGGGGTGACATGAAAATGCTGCTATTTTTTACTCACCTTCATTTCAATCTGAACCCATAAGCTATTATTTTTTGTTTTTCATGGATCACAAAAAGAGATTTTACTGTTTTAGAACGGTCCATTTTATAATTATTTAATTGTTAAGTGTTTTGTTTTCATCTTCAATTATTATTATTATTATTTTTTCTTGCCAGACTAATTTGTTATGGATATTTTTAGCTTTTTGATGGACTTTTTACGTCCATTAAGTTCCAAACAAAATTCTCAAATGAAGTGAAGTAAATTATTTAATTGCTGAAATTTACATGTGCCTAGTCTTTATATGCAGCCCGTTCTCATCCTTTAGCGTCACATAAAACGCTATATGACAAAACGGCGCTATACTACGCACATGGCACCCTTTATCGTTAAAATAACACGCGAACCCAAGACGTCATAAATCCTTTAGCGTGAATATGACACGCAGACCCTACCCCACACCTAAACTTAGCCCTCACAGCGCATGTTAACGGGTGCCACGGGTGCCATGTAACGATAACGGGTGCCATGTGCGGCGTTTTGTCATATAGCATTCTATATGACGCCAAAGGATGAGAATGCGTTGTTATATGTGCTTCATATCAGTATTTTTCACCAAACACCAAGTTTGGTGTTGGTAAAGTTTTTTAAACATGCGTGACAAAAAGTCTTTATTAATAAATGTAATTTATTCCTGTTATGGCAAAGTCTTCAGTGTCACATGTTGCTCAAGAAACATTATTATCAATGTTGAAAACAGTTGAGCAGCGTAATATTTTTGTGGAAACTGTGATACACTTCTGTTGCCATGTTTTCCAGGAGACCTCAGGGGAAGGAGAGCTATGGATCAGACTATGGTGGGCATCCACTGTCCATGCGCTGGCCACGAGATTCCCTCTGGACAGTAGATTATCTTTGGGCAGTGTTTGGTGTGGACGGGGTAAGGTCAGCGTTGCATGGAAGATTACAGTATGTGACAGGAACAGATGCTACAGAGAAGAGCAGCCTGTGGCCACAGCTGAACATAGAGCAAGCAGATTTACTGGAAACCCTCAAACAACTAATGAGTTGTGTCCTTTCAGACAAAACACACACACACACACACACACACACACACACACACATACATACTATTTAGCTATCTTTGTAGGGACTCTCCATAGACATCATGATTATCATACTGTACAACTGTTTATTATATCCCCTTACAATAACACTAAACCTACACCCAAACTGTCTGCATTTTTACATTATAAAATAACAATCATTAGTATGAATGTAGTATGATCTTTTTTTTTCAATTATTCTATTTTTTACTCATGGGGACAAGAAAATCCCCACAAGTACAAGTAAGCATCTTTGTGGTGATTTTGTCCCAATAATATAGGTTTTACCAAGACCATTACCCAAAAGGGTATTCAAGAGACAGAAAAAAGTAAGTTTCATGATGTTTCATCAAAGGTTTCATCAATTTCATGATGACCTAAAGACTTCACTTTTCATGATGGCCTAAAGACAAAAAAAAAAGTGCTCTACCTAAATTCTGGGTTGAGCCTTTGGGTTTTTTTTTTTTTTTTCAGTGTTTGGCTAGTTTTTGTGTTATCCAGGTCCTGGGTCAGACGTAACAACCCAGTGTATGGGTTGTTTTCTTGTGTTAACCAGTGGTGCGTTTCCCGAAAGCATAGTTAGCCAACTATGGTCGCAAGTTCTCTCGTTATCTGCATAGTTTAACGAGTTGGTGTTTCCCGAAACCATCGTTCCAACGTACATTCGCAAACAGCATCGCAAAGTTGTGTGGTTTGAACGACGTGGTTAGAGGCATCGTTTCTATATTGCATGACATTTGGAGGTAATAAATCCTTATCTTGACCAAAATAAGCAAGCTGACATTCAGTACAACCAGTGCCTTTTATTTAGAATACATACAAATGTAATTTACGTCTTTTAGTTTTTCAAAAGATTTGAAGTAACGTGTTTGAAGAGTGCGGATGTGCGAACGTGCTCTACTATGTAAGAACGAGCCAAATATTGAGTCTGGTAATAAAGCAAAACAACTGAGAAAAATTAGAAATAGTCCTCAGATGACATGTCTGTAATTTATATAAAACAAATAGCATTAATTTGATCTCAAACAGTTTCATTAAAAGTAGTTATTACTCCACCACATGCGAAACCAACGTAGTTGAAAGATACTTTGCGTCAGTGGGTTTCGGGAAACAGTCGTGACTAGCTAATTGATTTTTCCAACGATGCATCATACTATGGTAGTGAAACCGTGAACAACATCGTTGTACGGGAAACGCACCCCTGATCTTGGGTCAGATATAAAAACCCAGGGATTGATGTTATTTATTGTGAGCTTTTTTGTTACCTTTTCAGGACAGTGCAGTGAAGCTCCGTCAAATTGGTGCATGTTCTAGGTAAAATAAAGGTATGTATTCTAATTTTATTTTTTCTATAAATTCATTATTGTGCCAACCCGATCTCACGACCAAGTCGTACGAATTCGACGAATGATTAAAAAGTGGCTAATTCGTAACAATTCATACGACCTCACTCGTACGAATTAGTACGATTTTGCTAAATCGAACATATTTTACGAATTGGCCAATTCGTGTGAATTCGTACGAATGACCTACCCCTTACCCCGCCCCAAACCTAACCGTCACGTGGGTTTAGCCAAATCGTACAAATTCGTACGAGTGAGGTCGTACGAATTAGTACGAATTAAACATTTTTTAATCATTCGTCGAATTCGTACGAATTGAGCGTGAGATAGTGTTGCGACTGTGCTGTACATCGTTTAATTGAGTGACCAATTGAGCCGCGTGACTCGCGTCAGTCTTTTCGCATGATAGAAATGCCTGATGCCTTGCGTAAAATTGTATGATTTTATTAAAACAAGATACAGAATATAAATATGTGTGGCGTTAAAATATGTTCTCAGAACTGTGCACTGTTTATTGACATGTTATGGAGTCAGTCACCGCATAATTCGCAGGGCTCCGGTCTTAGAAGTTCTCCCACTGAACATGATACAAGGTCCGACACGAGATCCGATTACACTTTAATAACTTCTGTTTCATTTTTACATCTAATTTGTATTAAAAGAATTTAAATGTTGGCAATATGTATTAGAAATGATAGAAAATATACTACTGTAAAATATGATTGAAAATACAGGAATGGTCATGCAAGGTTGTATCAAGTATTTTTAAAAAGTTTAGAAGATTTAAGTTAATCTGTAGACATTAATTCATGTATGCCAGTATTACAATAAACAAAATACTCAACTATGTTGGGTTAAATCAACCAATATATGCTGGGTTAAATAAAGAATCCAATTTGCTGGGTAAAATTAACCCAACAACCCGATCTCACGACCAAGTCGTACGAATTCGACGAATGATTAAAAAGTGGCTAATTCGTAACAATTCATATGACCTCACTCGTACGAATTAGTACGATTTTGCTAAAACGTACATATTTTATGAATTGGCCAATTCGTATGAATTCGTACGAATGACCTACCCCTTACCCCGCCCCTAAACTTAACCGTCACGTGGGTTTAGACAAATCGCAGAAATTCGTACGAGTGAGGTCGTACGAATTAGTACGAATTAAACATTTTTTACTCATTCGTCGTATTCGTACAAATTGGGCGTGAGATAGTGTTGGTTCTGTCCTATATTTACCAAGCCCTTGGGTAGAAAATAACCCAGATTTGGTTGTTTTTAACACAGTGTTGTTTACTGTGCGTATTTCCATTTATTAAGTTTTATTTTTGAACAGTCATGTCAGTCAAATCATGTTGATTTGTGCCATTCTGGATTCTGTAAGCAATAAGCCATCTGCTGCAATGTTTTTCCATGGTTAAGGGGGGGAAATCCGCATCATACAGTCCCTAACAACAGCTTAACAGAGGTAAATCACTGTATCTCATGCTTTATTGCTTTTATAGCATCCAGAAAGTCACAAATCAACAACTCCTGTCTAACAAAGTCTTGGAAGTCATATGTGAGGGTGCAGAGAGCTGCTAAGGTCAAAGGATAGGATGAGAAAATAAACCGAGCTGCAGTATATAAAGAACACTTGTTTGTATCATGAGCCTTAAAATCCTTTTGTGATTGGCAGATTCTCTTCAAGTCTACGGAAGCTTTTTATCACAGCTATCCCTGAAAATCCTGTCACCTCAACCCTGTCACCTTTAAATACATGTTTTCAGTCTCCTGGAAGACAAAGTGTCAAAGCTAAAATAGACCGTTGATTTGTTCTGTTATTAGCACTAATCCAAACCTAGACATCTGCCTTCTAAGGTAGTATCACAAAGTCATTAGTGACCAACTTGGGAATGTTCTACAAATCTACAACATAATTGTAGAATGCCCACGAAATTTGGGATTATAATGGAAATTATAATGGATGTTTCTTTCACCTCAACTGCAAATCTGGATTTTTCTTTTCCTTTGTTTTATTTTGAGAGAGTTCTTGGCATTGCATTACCTATGTCCTATTATTTAATGCAATAATGCAGCACAACTATCTTATTATGCACTGATAAATAATATTATAATAATTAGAAATAGCAATGGCTGATGAAAATTCAGCTTTGCCATCACAGGAAATTTTATTGTATTTTAATAAATATTTTATATCGAAATATTCATTTTTCATTTTTGAAATGACATTTTTTTTTAAATAAATGCAGCCTTGCTGTGCAATATATTGTAATCCTGTAACCATTCAAGTTCACCATTGTGAGATATAAAGTAATGTGACAGTTACAGTAAATCTGTTTTAAAATTTGATGTTAAAAATGGAAAAATTTGAGTCAGAAATTTGAGTCAGAACAATTTTTGCTTTTTCTGCTGACATAAACTGGGCCTTGCATGTGTGGAAAAACAATATTAAGCAATCCCCTTCTAGCCTACTTTTCACGATCCAATCCAATCCAATCAAAAAACAAAAAAACAAATACGAAGCATATAATTTTCTCTTTCACTCATCACATTATACGTAAAGGTTAAAGCAATACGAATGCTCTTCATGTTGTCTTTGAAGATTAAATATCTTTATCCGCTCTCGGTAAATCCTGTTTTGCATTATAGGCCAATTTCAAACTGTTTACAAATACTGAAGGTCATAAGTTTATGGTAATATGTAGAGGCAGTTTTCACATTGTCAGTAATGATGCATTAGGAGGTGAGCAGACATGGCATTATGCATTGCTGATTCATATCTCTGATTGATTGAACACCAATAATGGCTGAATCTCTTTTTTGGTAATTGCAGACATTCAATTGCACATGTATATTTCTTCTGACTCATGCTTGTTCACTCACTGAAACCTGGCTGTAAACCTTAAGATGTCCTGATGTCTAGAATGCACCTGCACATTAACTTAAATGGCCGAGAGAGCTAATCCGTGTTTTGGAAGCTAAAAGGCCTGGTCGCAGCACCCAGTTTTAGGTAAAGTTATCCTGTATACAGGAAAACAAAGGCACTCTCTACCTCTGCACTTGCCAGGGTCATTCGTCAGCACCTGGAATGGAGAACGAGGGAGATTACGGTATGCCTTGTAAATAGTAGGAAACATGAAACGGTGAACACTGCTTCCCTGCTCTCCCGTTTTGGGATTTACAATCTTCCAAAGTGGGCTGTAAAATTCCCCTCTCCGTCTGACACGAGCACTCAAGCTTCCTCTGCTCTCTGGTTGTTCATCTTAAATTTCCTTTAATCCCCATAGGATGCCATATCCCATAATTGCACAGCCGACGTGCAGGGTTTAGGGCATGCGGTCTCAAGCATGATAGGCTTGGACAGAAAAAAACAAACAAAAAAAGCTCCAAAAGCAATCATTGAGATGAATCTTAAATACGATTTAAGATGGTACCATCCATATTATACAACCTGAACATTGCATGTAATTCTTAAGTGCATTGTATAGTACTCAGCCAAATGCAAGAACAATATGTATAAATACACATAAAGGACATATGTCATGCAAAACATGATTTCACTTGTTATTTTGAATTGAAAGAGTTCAATCAAGAATGTAGATTTAGATATTTACAACGAAAAGTCCTGTATGTAATCCATCAAGATTGGATATGGGAACCTAAGCGACAAAAAAGGGGTCATTTATAATGTTATGCCATGACTGTTCAGGCATTTAATATTGCTATATTATTTTATGATGTATATACTATTATATTTAATATATTAATTATGTTTAGTTATCTGTTTGTTTGTCTATTTTTTTTGATTTGTATTAAGTCCCCAAAAAGTTTCCTTTGCTTACCAAGGCTGCATTTATTTTTTTATCAAAAAATACAATGAAATGGTAATATATTTAATTATGATTACAATTTAAAACAATTGTTTTAGATTTTATTATATTTTTTTTAAATGTAATTTATTCATGTGATGACAAAGCTAAACTTTCTCAGTTTTAGTGTTCAAGATTATTATTATGTTGAAATCAGTGTTGTGTGCTACCTAATATTTTTGTGGAAACCATGATATTTTGATCAGGATTATTTGATGAATATAACGTTTTTTTTTTTTTAATAACATTTATTTGAAATGTATTTTGGTTTCGTACCAATGTAAATGTCTTTGCTGTCACTTTCCATCAATTTAATGCATCCTTGCTAATTAAAAGTATTAATTTATTTAAATAAAGAAAGGGGGCGGGTGAAATAATGGTTATGTAAAACTCAATAATGAACTCAATAAACGTGCAAATGCAAGAAACATTGCCTAATATTATAAAAGGACCTATACTTATGTATATTTCTATAATATTTGTTGTTGAATGCTGGAGGAAATAAGATCTGTGACTCCCTGAAGTGCTTGGTCACAGGGACGGTTATTTATGTCTGTAGGATAAAGAAAAACTGCTGGTTTCCTGTCTGTGCTCCCCTGTTGAACGTTTTACCGTCACACAAGGGCATGTATTCATTTTTTTTTCTTATCTGCTAGGTTTCACAAGTGTATGAGTGCCAGAGTCTCTCAGCAGGTGAGAAGACAGCTGTTTCTCACCTCAATCTGCCAAAAAACACATTGTGTTGGAGCAATACTCACATCATCATAACCTTCTGAGACTCAAAAAGCACAGCTGTAAGCATAGCTGGCCTTCCTGCTGGAGTCAATCCGGATATCTAACATACCATTTCTAAGTGATACTATACAGCCAACACTATCTCACGCCCAATTCGTACGAATACGACGAATGAGTAAAAAATGTTTAATTCGTACTAATTCGTACGACCTCACTCGTACGAATTTGTACGATTTGTCTAAACCCACGTGACGGTTAAGTTTAGGGGCGGGGTAAGGGTTAGGTCATTCGTACGAATTCATACGAATTGGCCAATTCGTAAAGTATGTACGTTTTAGCAAAATCGTACTAATTCGTACGAGTGAGGTCGTATGAATTGTTACGAATTAGCCACTTTTTAATCATTCGTCGAATTCGTACGACTTGGTCATGAGATCGGGTTGATACAGCTGGTAAGATGAGAGAAAAATGAGTATGATTATAATAATCAGTATAATAATCATTTAAAGGGATACTCCACTTTTTTTTTTGGAAATAGGCTCACTTTAGAACTCCCTCAGAGTTAAACAGTTGAGTTTTACCATTTTCTAATCCATTCAGCCGATTTTCTGATATTTTGAAGAATATTAGTAACCAGATCGTTTCTGGTCTCATTGACTTCTATAGTATATTTTTTTTCCTACTATGGAAGTCAATGAGACCAGAAACTGGTTACCGATTTTCTTCAAAATATCAGAAAATCGGCTGAATGGATTCGAAAATGGTAAAACCCAACTGTTTAACTCTGGCGGGGTTGTAAAATGAGCTTATTTCCAAAAAAAAGTGGATCCCTTTAACTGATCTAAGGCTCTCAAAATGAATGATTTCATTGAATGCCATTGTATGTTCATGAGCTGCATTAGGATTCTTCAAAAGTAGCCTTCAAAAGTAACTCATTTTGGTCTCTATAGACAAGATAACAGCAGACAGGTTCCAAACATCATTAGGGTGAATAAATAATGGCAACATTTTCTTTTTTGGATGAACTGTCCCCGCAAACAATCACTGCGGTGTCGTGGCTGCGAATGTCCCAGGGTAAGAGAGATCACGGGGGCCTGGGACTGTCACTGCTGTTCAGTCAGTGTGTTTATCATGCTACAAGAGCATGACAGCTTGTATGCTTCATTACGGCTTCAACCGCAGCATCGAGTGGCAGGTGGCTGTGTGTGTGTGTGTGTGTGTGCTTCCTGCCCGCTCTCTCATTCACACATACGTGACAGTACTCATACACAGTCCGTCTCTATTTCTGACTCGCTTTCCATCTCTCCTGTCACCTGTGCTGCTCATTAGCAGGAGGTCTTTTGTTTTCCTCCAGAGGTGAGCGAGTGAGCACTGGTGGCGAGAGCTCTGCCATTCAATGGGTGCCAGACTGTGTCATCCCGAGATAACCTGCTACACGCTCTGATTCCTGCTCATTTTGTACAATGGTCATGTTCCTTCACCTTTGAATGGAATTTCACATACATTCAGAATGGTTGGAACTAAGAGGTCGTCTACATTGTTCATGTGCACCCATAATTGTGTTACTTTTACACCTTGAAACAAAATATGAACTTATTCATTATATAAATTACATGGACGAACTAAAGGCAACGTTGAATGGATGTATAACGTGTGAGTGTGTGTATATATATATATATATATATATATTCAGGCCTCTCAAGTGTCACGCAATGGGTCTCATTCATGAAACACGAGCAGAACGAATTTTTGTGTAAATCGTGTGTAAAGTGGTTCTGGCGTAAATTTTCGGATTCATTAAAAGGTTCGTATTTTCCAAATGTTAGTTGGTACGCAAGAAATCTATACCTGCTCCCAGACGCGCGTAAATGGTGCACTTAGCATCCGAACGTTTTGCTCATTAATAAGGCTGCATTTTAATTCACCTCAATCGGGTACATATTTAAACAACATTTTGAAAAAAAATATTATATAGGAAATACGTACGTTTTTTCTTTTTACTTTTATTATGAGAGCCTAATAGCAGATCTGGTGATCGATAGCGGTCCTTCTCCAGTTTGAATACGATTTTTCCGAAGCGTTAATTCGTTGTTGTTGTTTTTTTGTTTTTTTTTTTTGCTGTCAAGCTTAATGTTGAACCATTTTCTTCTCACTTCTTGGACTGTTCGATTGACAGATGAAACTCCATTAACTGCATCTATGCTGCCAAGCTTCCTTTTTTAGGACCTTATACGCCACTATGTACGCTTGAAAATAAAATGTGGCGTTTTGAATGAACTTCTGATAATAAAACTTTAATTTCTGCAGAAATCTTTCTTTTTCATTCGCATTCATATTATTATATGCCTATATATAGATGTCAGTTGCATATAATGGACGGGATTTATGGTAATTAATTGAGAATGAACGTGCACGCGCATCCCATTTACGACTGGTTGGAATTCATTAACACACACACACACACACATTTCACTATCACATCTGACGTTTACGAAGTATTTGTGAATCAAGAGAAGAGTTTTCGGGAAGGTCTCTTTACGCGCAAATCACTCTCGTATTTACTCGTATATTTACGAATGTTTCATGAATGAGACCCATTGAATGCATTCGTTTTTTTGTATTTCTCACGTGGAAAAACAAAACTGTTTAGAGCCCTGATATATATATATATATATATATATATATATATATATATATATATATATATATATATATATATTAGGGCTGTGCAAAAGTTAATTGCGATTAATCGCATCCAAAATAAAAGTCTGTGTTTACATAATATATTTGTGTGTGCTGTATATAATTATTTTGTATATATAAATACCTATGCATGCATGTATATATTTAAGAATTATTTGCGCTTAAATTCTGTATATATATATATATATATATATATATATATATATATATATATATATATATATATATATATATATACATAATCTATATTATATAAATATAAATATTTTATATGTGAATAACAGATTTTCTTAAATATATACATGCATGCATAGGTATTTATATATACATATATATTATGTAAACACAGACTTTTATTTTGGATGCGATTAATCACAATTAATTTTTGCACAGCCCTAATATATATATATATATATATATATATATATATATATATATATATATATATATATATATATATATATATTTATGGTCCAGTTTTCCTGGTCGGTCGGTCGGTCGCTCGGTCGGTCGGTCTCTCTCTCTCTCTCTCTCTCTCTCTCTCTCTCTCTCTCTCTCTCTCTCTCTCTCTCTCGTTTACTCTCTAACTGTAATGAGTCACAGGTGGAGCTGCTAACGAGTGACCTAATTGCTGATGGGAGTGATTGTGATAAGTCTTCAGAGCCATCACAGCTCTTATGGCTTCCTTGATGGAAAGAAGAGTTCATTGTTTATGCTGAATAGTGTAGAGTGATTGTTAAAGAACTGATACATGAGACATTTGATGTAAACACCAGCTTTTGGGAAGTTGTTGTGAATCATTGTTATATTAAACCTATCCTTCTTCCTAATCCCTCCTAAAGCATGTTAGATACTCCATGAGCGCCTCTTTAATTTATTATTCATTTTCTTTTGTTTATGATATTGGGAGGGAAGCTTTTGTACTTTTTTAGTTTCTTATCTGATTTCTAGGTTAGTATCCTGAAATATTTTAGCTTTGTTTTATGATTTGTTTTGGCTTTGCCCTCCTGAAGTTTATGTTGCTCCTTATTTCCTTATGTTTAATACAATCATTTTTTTGCACTTTAAAGAGTGTTTTGGTGTTTTGAAGCCAAAGCACTGAGTGTTTTTAAAGTGTTTTGGGTGTTAGAGCAGGGACTCCGGGGCTCTTCATCACATCACTGTTAATTTTTATGAATGGTTTGTCTTTGAGTAGAGTTTTTACATAATTTGTAACGGATGGGTGGAAAATGGATAGATTTATGGATTATTGGATGGATGAATAGATAGATGGATAATGGATAGATCGATGGATATAGATTGACGGATGGATATATAGATTGATTTGTTGATTGACGGAAAAATGGATGGATTGCTTGACAAATAGTTGGATGGATTGATGGACAGATAGACTGATGGATGATAGATACATAGATAGATATGAATAGGCAGGTTGTTCCTTTTTCCTCTCTCTCTTTTCAATAGTGTCACTCACATTTAAAACTGTGCTCGTAGATGGTCCGGTTTTGATCCAGATAAATCCTTCTGTGAAACTGCCACACACTGGCTTAGCATAAGGAGCATTATGTGCATAAATAGAGTTCTTGACTCCTTATTTTCACATGGAGATGAAGCCAGTGAAAATGTCTGCTTTATGAACCATGGGAGATGTTTGCCAAAAACAAGAAAAAAGAAAATCAACAGGGGAAAAAAGAAAGCTGTTGACTGAACTCATTAGAAGATATGCTTTCTCTAAGGTGAAAGCTAATAGTTGGCGGTTCGGTCCTATTTGCGTTTGAGGATAAGTTTGTGTGTGTCTGAGCTTGTCTGTGTGTTTATTTACTGGCGTTGTGCTGGAATCCAATGTGCTGAAATGATCACTGGATTAATCAGGCATTTATTCCAAGGAAAATAGTAAACGGATATGTTCGGTAAACACTTTAGGCAAGTGTCAAAGAGGCAGGCTAAGCCATGCCTGACAGATTGGGCATGTCAAGGCCCCATCACACACAGTCTTTACTAGCCTTGGCCTAATAATGAATGTGCCTATCACATGAATCCCCTTTCCACCGTGCTGCATTATCAGATGGTCTCCATCTGCTATATGTTGGCTCAGCCATTTAAAGAATCAACATGATCTCATTAATATTTATACATATAAAGTGTTGCTCTAGCGCACACATAATTTTTTTCACAACTGGATAGACACCAATTGCATTGATGTCAGTGTTGTGCACTCGAGACTCGGATTCAGTCTCGGACTCGGTCTCGAGTCCATATTTTAATGGACTCGTGTGCATTTTGACTTGGAATTGACTCGTACTCGAACATATTAGGAGTCGGGACTCGGACTTATTCCCGAGTCCACTCGTGTCCCATTCAAAATATGTCATGATTATTACTGTATGTTAATATTTCTTTAAATATTTGTTTGATTGAAACGTCCAATGATTGCTGACTTTCTTGTGCGCAACTGTAGTACAACATGACTTGTAGTTGAGACTATAAGAGCAAGACTCAGGTCAGATGTGATGTGGAGCCTCTAGCTCAACTATGTATTGAAAATGTCTGCCTTATTATCCCTTATTCAGTTTGCATATAAGAGCCAAACAGAATTCGTGTGCAGTAATGTTCTGTGAAAGAGCACTTACTGATTGTAAAAATTGTAATTCATATAATAAAATTACCTTTACAACACTGTGTGGCGTTTTTACCATTACAGTGTACATGATTCCATGGTATATTTGGTTTACTGTTTGAGTATGGTGCCAATTTTATTGTTACCACCAAATATTTTACATATTCTTGAAGATATCTTTAAGTCTGGTTTGAGACCCAACCTTAGGTTATCTAAACTCTCTGGTCTCGGTCTCGACTTGGACTCGACTGTCTTTGGTCTCGGACTCGACCCTCTATGTTCTCGACTCAGACTCGAGCGAGCTGGTCTCGACTACAATACTGATTGATGTATTGGATGGATGGATGGATGGATAGATAGATAGATAGATTTTATTGTATTTTTAATAAATTAGTTTAACATGTTTCAATTTTCAGAGCTTTGATAACTGAATTCAAAAACAAAGAGCGAAAAAGTCTTTATTTTTTAATAATGTCATTTGTATCCAGTACATCTGCCATTTTCTTGGACAGTGTATCCATTTTATTGACATGAGAGTCCTGGATTTTTTCATGTAATTTTCAATGGTGAAGGTTCAAGATCTGACAAGATTCAGATTAATTAACATTCTTACATCTCAACAGTTGTACCTCGAGTTAACTTTTAACGTGCCCATATTGTACATTTTAGTGTGTGTGTGCGTGTTTGCGTCGTGCTTGTGTGTACATTATCAGGATGACACCCCCCCTGGAATAATGCTGCCACCTTTGAATGAGTCATTGCCAGTGTGCTCTAATGCTCATGATTTTTTTGGTATCTAAACTCTGCTACAAAGCTGAACTGACCTGCTGTGGCCGCTTATCCATGATACCGTTGCATCACAAAACCTCTTTACTATTACGCCCCCTACTAATGCTTTATTCCCCACTCCAGACCTCATACGGCACCAAGCCAAAATCCCTCATCAGATCCGTCTCATGGAGATTCAGGAAGGTTACCTTCACAATTTAATCCTTGACTCCATTCTTCACAAAGGGGGTTAGATGTTTAGAGAGGGGGAGAAAGGCCACACTTTGAGCTACTCTTCTCAGACCCCCTCCGATTCAATGCCATAATGCCATTTTTCCCTGAGAAACCAAATGTTCTCTTTTTCTGTTCCTATTTCCAGAGTGTAGCTGCAAGATCTGCTCCATAAGCTTTTAGAAACATTATCTTCCATTATCCATCGCAGAACGATTACTAACCAGTGAGGTCTATATACCTGGAGAAAGCTATTCGCTAGTATATTATAATCTTAGCTGGCATGGAAGGTATGCTGTTTGACATTTTTCATTTTATGTTCCAGTTAATTCGTCTACTTAAATAATCACTGGAATGGCGGACATCCAACTTGACTGACATCAAATGACACTTGTTCTCCCCCCACCCCCCTCTTGAGTCTACAGCATGCAGCATGACTGGAATTTTTTGAAATCAGAAATGTGCAATTCAACTAGTTGAAATGATCCTGGCGTTTGCCATTTACCAGCTGAGTGAATCACTTGAGCTGTACATTAGACATAGTAGTCCAAGCCAAACCTACTAACCATCAGCACTGTGTTTGAAACATGTATGGTGTGCTAGTCAAAGTAATTATTCTTTTGCGTTGGATGAACTGGGGCATTGGCTGGGGCTCTTGAAACCGCAAATAAAAAAAAAATTAAAAAAAAAAAAAACTGTTGTGGCTTTTTATAGTGAATGTGACAGCTTGATATATTGTTTTTGTTTATTCATATAAACAGAACAGCAGAAAGATGCAGTCGTGACCTTAAAAACCACCACAGATGCATTCTCCTGCAATGCCGTGCATCAATAGATTGCTGCCTGACTTATCTAAGAGGGCTCAGTAGGCACGCTCATTGCCTTTGTTAGATGGATGGTTTTAGAACAGAGGCTTAGGTTTCTTAACCAAATACCTATACATATATCCTGTGGTTTGAATCCAATATTAGGTTTAGTTTAAGCTTTTGCAAGATTGTGACGCTAAAGGGAATTGGAAGTTTCCTCAAAAACTGTGCCAGCTATGGTAAATCAGACACGCACTATGGGGCTGTGAAATTTTGTGCAGCTGTACTCTCTTTAGAATTAAATCTGGGACTTGAAAATGTCATTATGTATTGAAACTCATGTTCATCTAGAATTAGGTCTAGTCTGCAATGCGGCGTATGCTGTACATACAATACACAGGGCGATACCGTGTGACTGACTATGGGTATGTTTACACAACACCATTTTCTGCTAAATATGGAGAACTTTTTATGTGTTTTGGCTTTTTATTTTCACAACAGTGTTTTGGGTGCCTGAAAACACAAGCTTTTGATAAACAGGTTTCAAAGTACAAGGCTTTGAAAATTACACCTTTACCGTCTCCATGTAAACAACAAAAACGTGAATTTGTGAAAATGGTGACATCATGCACTGCATTCTCACAGCCTCTTTCTGCTTGCCACACATACCCTCAGTTTGTTCTGTTTGTAGGTGGTGTTTAGGGTGCTTTTATCTGAAATGGATTCATGATATGGTAGAAAATGTCATTTATTTGTTTTATTTTACCATTTTAAAGGAGACATATCATGTAAAATCCACTTTTTTAGCCCTTAAATGCATTTTGTTGTATATTTGGAGTGTTTATAAGTACAGAAAAGATGAAATTATTCTCTTTAGGTGCTTCGTTTATATCTTTATATTCTGTTCTGGTCATATTTTTCAACCTGTTCGGATTTTCCTGTTGTCTATTACGTTTTTTGAACTATCACGTCACAGTATTTGTAGCGGAACTGACAAATAAGGACATTGACTACCGGTCCAACACTTCGAGCAATCCGCCATTATTATTTCTCGCTCCGATTTTGTAGTCCAAGCTCAATGATGCAGAAGTTACGGGAGGACTAGTCAAAATGTTCGGTTGTTGGATGTAGTGACCTGAAGCACTTCAAGGATCCCCAATCCAACAACCTCCGCCAGTATACAGAAGGGTTTGCCGATCGACTTCGTTTGAATGAGATGTAAATTCCTTCTATCATTTAGCTGCTGTGTTTTCTGACGCGTTCTAAACGCAAGTGATCATATTATTATCAATACAGATTTTTAGTGGTAAGATCAGACCGCAGTCATTTATCTTGTCAGAGTGCTTGTTTTAACAAGAGAAATAGTCGACTTTCACTAATAACACAACATAGTTATCTTAACTTTACATACCACTGCATCCATATGAAGACGTTGTTCTGCAGGTTTGTCGTCGTCTTTTTCAAATCGCTCGCTCTGGCTCGAATATGTAACGCTCGATGGACAAGTCTTCCGTTGTTGACATTTTGTTAACGTGTGAATAAAAATGTTCTTTGAAACTATAGTAATCGTATATCTCTTATCAAACTACAATAATGGCTGAACGCGGGGAGTTGAACCGACCGTGAACTCAGCGACCTGGAGAGCGGGCGGGGAAAGACGCAACTCCTTTTTATTTAAAGGAGACGCTTCGAAACGGGTTGCTCACAGAAGCACATCAGAAAAGGGGTAGAAAAGGGGCCTGTTGAGCTATAATAATGAGGAATTCAGACCCAAGCATTGCAGTTATGCTTTATATAGACCACAAATGTATGATTTATAAGTAAAAATGAATGATTTAAAAGCACGATATGTACCCTTTAAAGGTGCCCTATAATGTGAAATTGAATTTATGTTGGCATAGTTAAATAACAAGAGTTCAGTACATGGACATGACATACAGTGAGTCTCAAACATCATTGTATTCTCCTTCTTACTTAAATCTCGTTTTTGAAAAACACCCCTGAAAAACAGGCGAATCTCCACATAATACCGACTCTGACGTAAAAGTCGGGATCATTAATATGTATGACCCAAATTATTTGCATATGCCAGCCCATGTTCTGTGACAGACGAGACTGAGCTGCGCAGCCGAAGCATGGCCGTTGATCAGTGTTTGGATGTACACATCAACACAAAAGTATTTTTAGTTCCTTCATCCGAGCCTCTGAAGAAACAATGGATTAATTTTATTTTCTCTGGATTTTCACCGACGACTGTTTCCTCAACATCCCAAGAGCTGGCCTCGGACCGAGCTGATGTGTTATTGTTGTTCAAGTTCAGACAGGTAACGTTAATCTTTCACTCAAAATCGTTCAATACTGTTTATGCATCAGTAAGTCAAGCCAGGGACTTCACATCGTTTCTTTTAGTAGGATGAAAAAATAATAATAATTGTGAATAAATACAGAAAGCGATCAATATCTTTCCACATAGCGCGAGTTTATCTGGACACTTGCCAAACTCGTTATGAATTCAATGACACACGTTACACTGCACAACGAAGCTCTTGCTGTATTTACATGATCGTGTCTGCATTAGTGAAAGCAGAGAAGGCAGAAATTGCGTTGCAATGATATCTTCATCCTCGCGATTGACAGGCTGTCTGTCCTCTGCTTGCTCAATACTCAACACAGCAATATTTTATGTGATGGGAATAGATCTAAATACTTCAAAAACATCTCACGATTCGTTAATCTCGATGGCTGTAATAGTAAAAGAAAACATATAATAGCTGGAGTAGAATAATTCGAGACAGTTTCACATGTAATACATAGCTATTTTATATGCAAGCATGTCAGCCAATCACAGCAGAGGCTGGTTACACACAGCAGACACGCCCCTTCAAACCGAGTGTTCAGATCAGAGGCTAAAATCAGGCTAGGAAAATGCCTTTTATTTCTAAATTATGACTATTTTTGATCTAAAAAACATACTAACATTATACGGGCAACCCAGGAAACATTATAAAATAATTTAAAAAACCATTATAGGGCACCTTTAATAAAATAACTTCTGTAGATTAGGATCAGGAAACACTAAATTTCAAATCAGCAAAGCATCATTGTATAAATCGGACGGCTTGTGAATGTGTTTTGTTTCAAAACAGACAAAAGCACTGTGCTGTTCCCTCAAGTTGTGTAAAGCCAACCAATCAGCTTACTAAATTGAGAAAGCGATTGCCAGTTTTGTGAGCAGCATGCATCATGGTTGTCTGTCTGAGGCTGAGACAAATGTCCATCTATACCTCAAACAACATAAACAGTCCCAGAAGAACCTGTCCAGACAGTAGAGACACTATGTAAGTACATGATCCTTCAAACCCCACGGGAATCATTCTACCACAACCAGATGTATGTCTCTTTATTTCTTAAGAACTACTGAGCTTGCTCTCTTTCTACAAATCCCTCCAGTACACCCCACAGGGGAAGACACGAGAAATACGAGTGAGAAAGAACATCTCATTTTTCTCTTGTACTTTTCAAGCAGTAAATTCTTTTACATTTTTTCACAAAGCTCATACAAAATAATGGTTGCAGGGGGAGAAAGTTACAGAGCAAGATCCAATTATAAAGGGGCGGTGAACAACCCCAGACATGACACGCGGTGAACAGAAAATAGGGAGGAGAAGCAGGAATCTCAAGCAGGTGTTGGGACTGCGCTTTGACTGAGGGCGAACAGATTGCCTCCATCCTGCCAGCACTCATCTGCATGGTAATATAAGCTGCCCCCTACTAACCAGACAAAATGATAAGACCTTCTGCCACAAGCAGTCCTGGGAATTGTGTGTAGAAATGCAACACATAGTTCTGATGGTTGATTATGGAAATACAGCGCTTATCGCTTGGCAGGCATCTTAGTAACAACCCTGGGCAGCTTCTGATCTCAGAAATTGTTTGACAAGATTGTGCAAGATGTAAGTTCTACCAGCAAGACTCGGGAGATAGAATGATATAACAAAGCATTCATTTATTGACAACCCAGCAAGCAATCATTTATAAAGTTCTTTGGCATAGGCCTCGTCCGTAGTGCATAAGGGTTGCGGATCTGAACTTCCTGCCTGAAGACGAAGCCAGGGGGCGCGGCCGACCTGTTCAGTTTGCAGAGGTCAGTACGCTAGTGAAGTCTGAAGTACTAGGGGTGTAACTATACCCTCATGTCATGATTCGATGCATATCACGATACTGAACTCATGATACAAAATTATTGCGATACTCTAAGACATATGATAAAAGGTAAAAAAAAAACATTACTGTCATATAAAATGCCAATTTCAATTCAGGATCTTTGATATTACGTTGTGTGTGTGTAAATGCTTGGACCTGGTGCTTCTAACCCATGGACAATGGTGACACGGCCCATTCTCATCCTTTAGAGTCACATAGAACGCTATATGACAAAACGGCGCTATACTACGCACATGGCACCCTTTATCGTTAATATAACACACGAACCCAAGTCGTCATAAATCCTTAAGCGTAATATGAGACTACCCTACCCCACACCTAAACCTACCCATCACTGCGCGTGTTATATTAACGTGTGCGTAGTATAGCGCCGTTTTGTCATATAGCGTTCTATATGACGCTAAAGGATGAGAATGCGTTGGGTGACACCAAAATAACAATATTCATGATTCTGAAGCTGAAAATACAGAAATATTTTAGACAAATATGCTTGTACTTTTTACTGACAAGAGACATTTGGCATTATCAGGACCCACAAATATTCCCCCATTGCATTATTTCACATTATATTCAACATTATATATAGTAGTTTAATGTAGAAATGACACTAAAACTGAAAACTTTTTTTCTCACACAGTCTTTTTTTATTTTGGGGGAACTATCCATGATACGTATTGTTGCATTTTTGTATTGCGATATATTGTGGTATATTGTTACACCCCTATGAAGTACTATAGACCTTATGTAGCCCCGCCCCTTTTCAGCGTTGCGCTCGTTGTCTTTTAACTTCCGGTCTGTATTTCCACAGCGATCTTGCATAGGTATGAATGAACTGCTTGTAAAACAATTCCCTGACGACATTTGTTAAGACATCTGCTTTACAATGCTTATAATAAACATTACAATGCTCATGATAACTTTTGTTAACTCTACAATAAGTAAATCCACTTCACCAGCTAATTACTCCTCAACAGCGATGCCATAAGAAATATACCGAACCGGAAGTTCAAAGACAATGTTCTAAAGATGACGGCGCCCACGTTTCTCTGGTGCATAAGGTCTATATAAATAAACGTTACATTGTTTGAAACGTTGAACATACACATATTCAAACATTCAACTTTTTTACCCATAAGTGAAGCGTGGAAATAACTTTGTTGAGAATATTTTGGAAATGTTTTCTAATCTTAAATCTACATTGAGTGTTATGATTTGCGTGGGCCATTCTCCTTACGTCTTTCATGTAGCATGGTCAATGTGAACACAAAAAAGCTATGAGGGATAATAATTTGTTACATTTTATAATTTGTTACATTTATAAAGCGCTTTTCGGGGAACTTAAAGTGCTTTACATATGGAAGGGGGAATCTTCTCAACTACCAACAATGTGCAGCATCCAACTGGATGATCCACACACCAGCTTACTGTTGAAGAGGAGACAGTGATGAAGCCAATCAGTATATGGGGATGATTAGGAGGCCATGGACAGAGGCCAAGAGGCAAATTTGGCCAGAGTTGCCAGGGTTACACCCCTACTCTTTTTTCAAAGGACATCCTTGGATTTTTTTAATGACCACAGAGAGTCAGGACCTCAGTTTAATGTCTCATCCGAAAGACAGACGAATTACATTTTGTTCAGTGAGTTATATTATTGTGGATTAGGTTATCGATAAATAAGCTATTATTAGGTACATCTTGCTATTATCAGGTAGGACACCCATTTGCCTTCAGAAATGCTATAATTATTCATGGCTTAGATTTAGCAAGGTGCTGGAAACATTACTCAGAGATATTGGTCCATTTTGACATCACGCAGTTACTGCATATTTGTCAGCTACATATCCATGATTCATTTGAATATCCCGTTCCAACACAACTAAAAAGGTGCTCTATTGGATTGAGATCTGGAGACTGTGGAGGTCATTTGAGCAAAGAGGACTCATTGTCATGTTCAAGAAACCAGTTTGAGATGATTTTGGCTTTGTGACATGGTGCATTATCCTGCTGGAAGTAGCTATTAGAAGATGGGTACACTGTGGTTATCAAGGGGTAGACAGAGTCAGCAACATTTCTCAGGTATACTCTGGCGTTTAAATGATTCTCAGTTGGAACTAAAGGGCACAAAATGTTCGATGAAAATATCTCTGTCCCTATTACACCACCAGCAGCAGCCTGATCCATTAATACAAGACATGATGGATCTATGCTCTCATGTTGTTTACGCCAAATTTTGACCAACCATCTGAATATTGCAGCACAAATTAAGACTCATCAAACCAGGGTACATTTTTACAATGTTCTAATGTCCAATTTTAGTAAGCCTGTACCAACTGTAGGATCGGTTTCTTGTTCTTAGCTGACAGGATGGACACGCAGTGTGGTCTTATGCTGCTGTAGCCCATATGATTCAAGTTTTGACGTGTTTAGCCTTCAGATATTCTCTCGGTTGTAACATTTTTTTTTTTTTTTTACTGTTGTCTTTCTATCAGCTCTAACCAGTCTGGTCATTTTCCTCTGACCCCTGGCATCAACAAGACTGCACTTCTCCCACAGGACTGCCGCTCACTGGATATTTTCTCTTTTTAAGACCAATCTCTGTAAACCCTAGAGATGGCTGTGCATGAAAATCCCAGTAGATCAGCTATTTCTGAAATACTCAGACCAGCACGTCTGGCACCAACAACCTTGCCATGTTTAAAGTCACTTAAATCACCTTTCTGATGCTCAGTTTGAACTCCAGCAGACTGTCTTGACCATGTTTACATGTCTAAATGTATTGAGATGCTGCCATGTGATTGGCTGAGATATTTGCGTTAACAAGCAGTTGAATAGGTGTACCTAATAAAGTGGCTAGTCAGTGTAAAGCCAGATACACAGTACGAATTTGGCCACAATTTGGCCATCTGAGACATATTTTGCTAATCCTAAAAAATTCATCTGAACCTAGGCTACAATCTGAATTCTTTGATCATTAGTTTGACATGCTCACCGACAACCAATTAATGACCGTTGTGATCATATTTGACCTAAGATGAAATTCAAATTGTCTTTGTATTTCTAGACAAGCCATGGCCAAAATTAACAATAGTGATTTCTTTATAGCCAACGTTTTAATCCTGTGTGTAATGCAGCTCACTGTCACCTAACACGTCTTTGATTGGTGATATAAAACTCAGAATCAAGTTGTCTTGTGTGACCTGTGTCGTCACACATCAAGGATTTATATAATCATGTAAGGAACAAAATCATTATATATCTTCATATTTTCTAAATTCACCCCTCTGTGGTAGTAAATTGTGGACACTATATACAGTTAAATATTGTTCCAAAACAATTTAAACTTAGATAAAAGCATTGAAAAGCTATGTATTAGCTCTTTAGTTTGCTCGGCTAATGTTGTTTATCCATTTTTTTCCCATTTACAACATTTTAATGATGAGAGTAGAATGATGGGTATTTTTCTTTTCAGAAAATTGTATTTCCTGTTCATTCTTGAAGTGAAAGAAAGTGTAGTAGACTACTTTCACTAAATCACTTTATGGTCTACTCCTTTTCAATTTAGTAACATTGCGCTTCATGTGTCATATTTGCTTACTCATCAGTATGCAAATACCTGCCATGCTTTGCCATTTGTGGCCAATATTAAGCTGTACTGAAGATGTTTTTGTCTACAGTTTTCAATCAACAAGATAAAGCGCTGAGTATAGATGAGACCACTGCCAAAAAATCAATTCTCAGGTTCTTACTCGTTTTACCTGTAATGTTTTTTTTTCTGCTTGTCTTGGACAGTGGCTGTGCCGGAGGGTTGAGGGGGAGATGATGTGACTCAGGGAGATTTCTGCCTAGTTGCTCTCTGCAGGGTGCGTGAAGGGGAAGGTAACCTGCAGGTGGGCTGAGGCTTGGAGGAATTCTCCTGCACATGGAGGAAATAGAACAAAATGGTTTCTGTGTCACGGTGAACAAATAGCACCTTCAATCAGAAAGCACATGACCTGTCACACATACTGAACTTGAACACACACACACACACACGCACCCAATGCGTATGTACTTATGACATAAAACCCTTCTTAGCCCCACGGCTGAAGTTGCAATGATACCCTTGACATTTCATTCCCAGCAATGCCCTCGCCCTCTATAGCTTCCATAATTGCCCCCCCTCTCTCTCTGTGATGGATGGATGGATGGATGGATGGATGGATGGATGGATGGATGGATGGATGGATGGATGGATGGATGGATGGATGGATGGATAGATAGATAGATAGATAGATAGATAGATAGATAGATAGATAGATAGATAGATAGATAGATAGATAGATAGATAGATAGATAGATAGATAGATAGATAGATAGATAGATAGATAGATAGATTGTTAGTTAATTTCCCTCTCAAATGTGATTGGATTGTGCAGGTGCTACTGATTGGGACAGCCAATCAGCAATCACCTTCTGCTTTCCGCCTAAGTCAGATTTAGATAAGAGATGAAACAATGGATGAGGACGCAGCAGGTCAATCCCGGGAATGTGCCAACTTGTGGCCCAATCTCGCGAGTATTTCAATTTTCTGAAATTGTCTTTAATGTTAAGTGTAAAAAAGATGACAACGACTTTATTTTACTTTGAATTCATTTTACATTCTCCAAGTTATTAACATTTACATTTTTCATAACTCCGTGTAGGACGTTTCTGTACATAAATGTATGCACTGTGGCAGTGATAATTCAATATTTAGAACATGTACTCTTGTAAACTTGATACTCAAGTACTTTTAAAAAGAAGTACTTTAGTACTTTTACTTAAGTACATCTGACTGCACTACTTTTACTTGTACTCGAGTAAAATTTAGCAAGGGGTATCTGTACTTTTACTCAAGTAATGAAGCTGTGCACTCTGTCCACATCATATGAATTATTGTTCACAATCAGAAAGGATAAATAAAAATACTGCATATTGGTTTGAAATAACATGAGGTTGAAAAAGAAAATGACACAAAGGAAAATCTTTAAATCATAGAGCACAATATCTACAGGACAAGCATCCGTAAAACATAAAGAAAACCTCATCTCAGTCTGTGTACTTTTCTGTTCTATTCATATCTGCATACAATTACAGCTAGTTACACTCCATCAGAGTCATTAGCATCCTCTCTCCGTCTTTCTAAAAACAGAAGATTGTACTGTGCAGACTCATAGCATGATTACAAGAGAGGCGGTCTCGGGAGAACAGAAACTCAAATCAGCAGCGTGAAAGTGTCCCTTAGGAGCTACACCAAAGGTTTTTCATTCCCTCTGATGATGTGACAAGGTATGGCACAATAGAGCGCAGGCCACGCCTGTGTGAGCACAAGCACATGGGATATCTCACATCTGTTTCTGTTTGAAGGGGGTAGAAAAAAAAAAAGTTTTTTCATTAACATATTAATCATTAAAAAGAGACATGATCTCAAGGGGAATCAAAACAGTTACAAATTATCTCCCTTCTAGTAAAGGACAACCTTTTTCTGCCCACTAGGACTGTCTGCTGTCTAATTTGTCTGTTACGTCAATTACTGTTGCTTGGGTCCTGACAACTGACAGATTTCCATCTCCATATTTGTCCTCTCTAGAGCTGATAATTAAATGAGAATATTGTCTTTCACCATTCAATGTAAAGGTGTTAGTAATTGACAGCATAGTAACCGTCTACTACCATTTTAATCAGTCAGTAGCGTTTATGAATCGTATTAAAGCTAAAATGTTAGTCCATATCAGTATAGTTAATGCCATGTTTAAAATGATTTGAATTTAAGTTTAGCTAGCTCTTTTCTTATAATTTCAAGATTATAAATTCTGTAAACATGCTTGCATTGGAAAAAAAAAATGCCCATTATGGCTTTTCAGAGTGAATTAAAGTAAGTGCTAATTCAGCTAAACAAGAGCTTGATTATGCGATGATCAGCAAGAGGGGCTTTTTATTTTTGCAGGGCAGCTGCTGATGGGCTGTTTAATGCTGAGTGGAAGTGTTTACTTTGGAAGGAGAACACCCACAATGAGTGTTAATAAAATAGTACATTAGGAGATTGCATGGCCATTTTTACACCCTTTAGAGAAAGCATATACTGTAACATGTTTTGCCTTGCTTCAAATGACTCTGCGGGAAGTCCTGGACTGAATAATCCATAGCAATGTAGTGTTCAGTGCAACAGCTCCCCCATCTTAACAGACCTATTGCATGCATGCTGTGCTTCGAAATAAATTGACCCATGCACATAAAACCATTTTAATGCTATGTTCTACTTGTATGTAGTTAAACTGAGTGCAGGAAAACAACTTTATGGAGCGTGCTGACCACACAAAGAATAGTGAATTGCCCGTACAATCACCCGAGTGAAAAAGTCAAATACCTGTCAAACACATTTCAAGCTTGTACAAATGGTTTTAATGAACACATGATTTACTGTGAATCATTTACGATTCATAGTCTGTTCCACAAGGACCTCAGTGTGAGATTAATTTGAACTGTGGCGTCAAAGGACATGTTCAAACACAACTGCAGAGAACTCTTTGAGGGTAAAAGGGGGCAAAACTGAATTACAGTTACATCAGTGTAACACTTGGTATACAAGGACTCAAAAACGGATTTATTATACTGAAAATAACATTGGTCTAAAGGTATGTGTGTGTGTGTTCTTGTTTAACCAACATTGAGAGGACCAAATGTCACCACAAAGATAGTAAAATGTAAGAATTTTGACTTAATAATAAGTATGGCTTACAGCTTATGAAAACCCCAAATTCAAAATTATAATATTGTGAAAAGGTTGTCATAGCTCTAAGCCATAATCATATAAAGGCTTGAAATATCTCACTTTGCATGTACTGAGTCTAGGTCTATATAATATATTTGTTTCACCTAATAAGTTGAATTACTGAAATAAATGAAATTTTGCACGATATTCAAATTTTTCGAGTTTCACCTATACCCTATGTCCCCACTAAGATGGCAATATCCGAAATCATTGTCCTTATGAGGAAATTTGTGTGCACCCATGAGGAGAAAAAAAAAAAAAACGCCTTATAAACCATGCCAAGTTATGTGTTGTTTTTCCTATGATGGGTTTAGGTTGAATAAGGGGATATACTTTTAACAGTTTGGACATTCTAGAAATAATTATGTGGAATGACCCCATAAAACATGAAAACCCAACAGCAAAACTGCAGAAATTGCTGTCCATGGTGCTGAATCGCCGTTCAACATCCTTAAAGCAGCACTTTGCAAAATTTCCATTTTTGTCAAACTGTGACCCCTAGAGTCGCTGTGGAGTACTTGTACTGTCGTAAATAGCATTCACGCAGAGATGTCTCTGCACTCACGGCCTGATCGCCTCGTCCTGTATACTGGTACCTGTTCAGTAGGGTGGAAGCTGTAATGAGTGGAAATAAGGTGTGGCCCCTTTAAGAGCTATGCACTGTTGAACTGTCGGCAGTCTGTATTGTATGCGCCTTGAACACTGCATGTATACGGCGCCGGGTTATTTCTCTTTGACGTTTATTTTATTAGATCTTTCTTTCATTTTTCTTGCCATAAAGCAATTCGTTACATCGCGAGACCTGATATCACGCGACACTTCCTGATGCTCATTCAACCCGAAAATAGTCATATAACCATTGCAATAACTCTGAAGCTATTCAGTTAAGGTAAAAAAAAAAAAAAACTGCATAGAGCTGCATTAAGTGGTTTGTGAAGAGTATTTATGTCTGTAGCAGCAGTTGGGCCTGTATACACAAATGTGCCCTTATGGAAATTAGTCAGTATTCATCTTTCTGAGTGTTTTAAATTACAGCATAGAACAAGAGTTGCATCGATACTGACAGCTGAAATGTTAAGCTATATAGCAGAGGTAAATGCAGCGTTGACGCTTTTATTGGTATAATCATTTATTTTTGGCAAGCTGTAGTAGCATTTGTTACTTTAGTACCATTTAATTAGAAAAAAAAGAAGGTAATTTTCTCATTCGTTTAGTCTACTTGTTCATTTGCTACTGGTCTATCCTACTAGTTACAATACCGTAATTTCATATTTTCTTCAAAATGCTGTCAATATGTGATATCAAGTTTTTTTTAAGTATGCATTCCAGTTTTACTAGTAGTTTTTATTTAGGCACTTTAAGTAAATGCCCCAACGCTTACTAGAATGTATAGCTTTACTAGTATGCATTCTACTACTGTAGTCACTTTCCCAATAACTTAATATTTTTTGTTGCACTTTATTCTACAGTACTTGCACATACCTATATTAGTGTAACAATGTACTCGGTAGTGGTAACTACATGAGTTAAGGTTAGTTTTAGGGGTAAGTTCAGGGTTAGTACCTAGTTATTATCCAGTTATTACAAGTATTATATGTATAGTACGTACATGGGGGGGAAGTAGAAGCCCTTTCTGACAAAATACAAATGTCAAGTAAAAAAGCAATTTTAACTAAGATTACAATTACAGTTGGAAAACAAACTAGTGTCTCATTTTTTTCACTGTTAGACTTCTTAATAACTTTTTCAATATATCAAATAAGAGCTCGGTGTTTACCTGCTACTGAGATGCATGTGCAATTTGTGTTTATTACTTTAGCAACAGTAAGCTCCCTGCACGTTATTTTTCAGAATAATGATCTTGGTCCATTTCATCTTTAATTGCGTAATTAAACAAACAGTGTGCTTTTTATTTATTTATTTATTTATTTATTTTATAATTCCTACATCATGTTTAGTCATCCTTTCAGGGGATCCAACTCACACCCTGCCTAATAGTTTCTAAAGAAAAGTTGCTTTTGAAATTGAAATGAATACGCCCAAGTCATAACTTCTGAATTATTGTTAATATTTTCTTATTTCTTGGGCTTCACTTTTGACATCTGTACAGATGGAACTCGCAATAAGCATAAGTTCATTTCAGTAATTCAACTTAAAAGATGAAACTAATATAATTCATTACATACTATTTCAAGCCTTTATTTGTTATAGTTTTGATGATTATGACTTACAGCTTAAGAAAACCCATGTAATGAGTCTATAATATATTAGTTTCACCTTTTAAGTTAAATTACTGAAATAAATAAACTTTTGCACGATATTCAAATTTTTCGAGTTTCACTTGTATATGACTTTCTTTTTTTTCAGCCAAACACAATTAGAGTTCTATTAAAACAAATATCCTCCTGGCTCTTCGAAGCTTAATAATGGGATTGAATAGTAACTTCATCCACCCATCAGAAAGGTGATCCATACGGCTCCAGATGGTTAATAAAGGCCTTCTGAAGTGAAGCCCTATTTGTTTGAACTGCAAGACGACATCATATGCCGGAACTTGACTCTCGCACTGTGCGGACAGATATTACCGGAAGGTAGTGAATACAGTTCATGAAGTTAAAATTATTCTTTATAATATAATAGTCATGGATATTTTTCTTACAAACATACATTACTTTGCTTCAAAAGACCTTTATTAACCCCACCGCATATGGATACTTTTATAATGGATTGATGCACTTATATATATACTCAGGTCTGTTTGGCTGAAAGAAGAAATATCACAACCTAGCCTACACCTAGGATGGCTTAAGGGTGAGTAAATAGCCTATAGATATAACATAGCAGATCATTTTAATTTTTGGATGAACTTACCCATTAATAAACTTGATAATGTTATTATGGTACAACATTGTCTCTAGTCTGCTTGGTCATTCTCCCAAAATCTCGAGCTGCTGCTGCCACACAGGGGTTTGGGCTCCTGTTTCCAACTGATGGCTGCTAGCTTTGAGGCTGCAGTCAGTCAACCTTGACTTACAACAGTAGGTATAACAAAACTTAAAGTAAGAACAAAATCGATACTACTTTGTTCTAATGAATAAACGATAAAACAGCTTGCCATACTCCGTGGTCTTCTTTACCTTTTCTGCCGTCTTCGAACCCTAAATCAACAGCACTTCTCACTGAGGGGCGCAGAGTGACACACGTATCAAGTCTTGCGAGCGTCACTCTGAGCCAATCCGCGATGACGTCCTGCGTTCTCTCTCCCAATCCAAACAGCAGGGTAGAGAGAACAGTCGTTTACTGATGATCCCAGGCAGTGGCTGGTGCAAAACTACTAGTTTGTTAAAACAGCTCGACCGTTATTATGAGGAATTTGCTCCGTCTTCCCGCTTCTTGTGCAATTAATTAGACCTATCTTTACATTTTTTTAATCATCCTATGTGTGTTATAACGACTTGACGGCGAAATTTCGAGTTATTAATCCATCTTCAGTCGCGTGTGGAGAGCGTACGCAGCCTGAGGAGAAACACTTTTGATACCTTTTGGATGGAGGGTTGCCGCGGAAGGCAGTTGGTCAGTGACTGTGTGGATTAAGCTGGAGGGAAGTACTTGTAAAGGTGCGGTGGTGTGAAGGTCTCCCTGCTGAGATTTGAGTTTACTTCCCGGGTTTAATGCGGACGAGAGCTCGCGCTCGAGCGAGGTGCGTCGACGGGCGGGAGGAGAATGGCACGAGCTTCCGCGCTTCTGAGGGGAAAACAAGTACTTAGCTTCCTTGAGGGGCGTTGGGCACGTTGCGCAGGAATTTGACTGTCCCTCAGTACGTTATTTGGGGATATCAATCCATTACTTCGAAAGGAACAAAAAAAAATATCCCATTGGATTTTAGTGGTTTTGGATATGGGTTTTTGGGTGTTGGATGCCTTCATATCACGCGCACCTTTGAATTTAGTGTGAATCCAGTGGAGCACAAAATGGGAAAATATGACAAGTGAGAAGATTCGGTTCCTCTGACCCTCGGTGCTTCAAGCAGGACTGGTGTTCCTTCTGCTAGGTAAACTTTTCTTTCTGAATATTGAATGGTTTGTCACATTGAACTGTCCCTTCTCGACCTTAACGAATTGGTGCCGAGAGTCTGAATCTCTTTTCAGAGTGTCTAGATGGGTTTGGCAGATCGGGCTTTGGTTTTTAGGCAAGGTCAATATATATCTTCAGGTATACTATTCTATCATGCTCTCAAAAATGAGGAATACCTATATTGAGATAGTTTATTATAGCATATTGCATCTGGTTCATGCATTAATAATATAGCTATGATCTGGTCTGAGTGCTTGTATAGTTTAGATAATGGGATGGATGGGTTTGTGTGTGTGTGTTTGTGTGTTGGGCGGTGAGGGGGGCAGGTGGGGGGGCGGGGGGGTGTGAGGGGTTATGTTGAAAGACTAGATCAGAATCTTTTTTTTTTTTTTTTAATATATGCACCCAAATCCGTAATCTGCTCCATTCTGAGTAGTGATGATATTGTGACATGCTCGGTCATTTTTATTTTATTTTATTATCATTTATTTATTCATTCATGTTTTTATTTTGTGAAATTTTGACTATCAGAAGCAATGAAGTCATATTCTTCAACATTGGCAAAGACTCTGTCGATGATACAGGAGGCGTATCCAAGTCATGTGCACTTGGCTTTCATTTCATTTTTTTTCTCGGTTAAAAGATGAGAAAAGACTGTGAAAAAAGTGGTATTTTTTATTTTATTTTATTGTAAAAAAAGGTAATAATAAAAGTGTGTGTAATTGCGTATAAAATAGTGTAATTTTAATCAAATGTACTGTCAGTAATCATATAAATGAAATAATAGATTGGACTCGATGTGATGTGATCCTAGTTCCATCTTTTAGCACATATACACATGCAAATATATAAATATTTGAGTAGTATGCAGCTTTTTGATTGTCCTAAACAAAAAAATAATGTTCTCACAAGAAAAAAAAAAGCATCCTCACATTTGTGAAAGTCTTGAGCATTTAGCATGTACATTTTTGTTACTATTATTTAAATACTTTATATAAACTATCAATCATATATATATATATATATATATATATATATATATATATATATATATATATAATTTTGATCAAATTCTATTAGTTACTAATATATATCGCTGTTCCTAAGTTCACAAAATGACAATATAGGAGAAACGTTGTTTGATATGAGGCTGCTGTATATTTTTGGCCACAATGTTTGAGTTTTCACAGAGAGTAGATGGGTAACTGAACTGCAGCACCTCTTCCACTGGCTGGTGGTGCTATAATTCAATTTATGTCTCACACAGCAGCTCTGAGGGCCGAGCACATTGTCTTCCAGGATAGGGGTGTGGGAAACTATGGTTATATCATGCTGACGAGACTATAAAGAAAGAGGGTTATTTACTTAATATTATCATATTCATATTACAGTACAGTAACAAACTGCACATTTATTGTGTTATGGAGCTGCTTGCATGTTGGCCTTGTGGTTGGCAGTTTAACATTTAATATGTAGCATTGATTTCCATTCATTGCGTAACATTGAAATTAGCATGTTTTCCAGGACCACGGACAGCTCCTAAATCTCCTGTGTTGTGTTGTTGAATGTGGTGCCAGATTGCCAGAAAGTCCTTCAGACTTGTTTAATTACTCTTGCTGAGATTAGACCCATGATATGATGAGATGGAGCCAAGAAGCCAGCAAGAGCGCAATGATTCCCACAGCTTGCGTGATTGTTTAGTAAGGAATTGGAAAGGGGGGAAAAATAGAAGATTATCACACTCATTGAGTTATTTTGCAGTGCAGAATAAAACTGAGCTATCCTTGAAATGATGCAACCGGCAGGTCGCAATCACAGCAGACCTGGTAAGTTTTACTCGATCTATAATCATATGCTGTAAGCTGCCTGTTCGAGATAGGCGTTACATGTGTGACTTTGCGCGTGAGACATTAGGAGACATGTTAGCTGTGCTGAGATGATGAAACCTAATATGCCTCTGTTGACAGCTGTCTGGAGAAGCAGCCATGTCTCTGGTTTGTTCCTATGCAGTTTTCATTTTATTTTGCTTCATATAATAGAGATGAGATGAACCTTAAAGCTATGTATGTGTATGGTTGAGTAAAGGGTAATCCTATGTTTATTCTTTTTTGTTTTTATGGCTTTGTTTGATGTCATGAACTAAAAGGTTAAATCAAATCTCTCAGTCATTTATCCATGTTGCTTTCTGTGGGAGATTTGTATAGTATTTCTGCTCTGACTGGTATAGAGTATTTTCAGGCCTGGGTGGCCAGCTGTTGCCTGACCTGTCTTTGAATTCAATCAGCTAAAACAGATGAATTAATCACAATAGATCTGTGACTCAACTAGATGAATGTAAACATGTCAATAAAGATTAGATTCCGGATATGAGGTAAAATCCCAACCTTTAGTGCACGTTCTGACCTCATGTCGAACTTTTGAGACATACAGCAGACATGTGCCAATATTTTCCCTAGAAATGTACTCCTCGGTTTTTTTTTTTTTTTTTTTTTTTTTTCCCATTTGTTATTGCACGTCTGCACAGGTTAAAACACCCCTGCAGTGTTTCTGCAGATGCTGTGAGGCACCACCTGAATCTTCCGGAAGCTATTTTTGAGTCGCAGAGGACAGAGTCACTGGGATGTAAAAAGGGCAGGCGTTCAGGAAACGTTTGGCGAGGGAAGTAAACTGAAACAATTTCCAGTCAAAACAGCCTGATTTTGAAGCAGCATAAAATCACAACATAGCCACAGTGAGGTCACGATCAGCACTAAGCGTTCTTAATGTCGGATTCGGGAGTGCTGGCGTTCGGAGATGGGGAGAGTGTGCTCGTTGTCAGAGTGACGGGAGAGGCGGTGAGGTAAAATGGCAGAGGTTCGAGTGGGAGTCACTTTAGGGGGTGTTTGTCTGTGATAATGAGCTGTCACTGAGGCACCGGTGCCTTGTTTTGATCTTGCCACCCTGCTGCTTTAAGCAAGAGAAAAGTGACAGCTGTGAATAGAAATAGAGTCTGCATACAAAGGCCAATGAGGCTATAATGCCATTAGTTTTGTGTATGTGTTGGAGAGTGGTGACTGTCTTCTGTGTTCAGAGGAAATGTGTGTGTGTGTCTCGTACTGGACAGTGGTAGATGTGGTCTACTGAGACTTGAACAGAGAAAAATGATCATGAATTAGAAGCCGTCAAGTGTAAAAACAAGAAATAAATCACAAAAAGGAAGAGGAAGTGACAAAAAAAAGAGTTATCTAATATAATAATAGCACATACATTTGTAAGTGCTGGAGATCAAATGAGACATATGGACTTTTTCAAATCATAATTTTAAGATGTCCCGATGTTTTTTTTTCTTTTCTTTCTTTCTTTTTATAAATGGTTGTATATTTAATATTGATTAATTTACCATCTACCACATCTACATGTGTGAGATAGACATTTTTTTTATTGGAAGTTAACACATTTTTCTTAAAATTTCTTAACTGTAGAAAAAAAAAAATCCAAATCATCATTTTATTTAAACCACAATGAATTGAATCACAATGATTTAAATTCATTACTAAAATACTATAACTTTTTTTTCCACATTACTTAGTGTTGTCACAAAACTGGAATTTCTAAATTCGATGGGATATCTTGAAAAAAAGCCACAAAAACAACTCAAATTGATACTCACAATTCTCAAGCTGTTTGATGTGCAAGCATTCTGGGTGTGAGCACGAAACTTGCGAGAATTACTAAAATTATGCAGAGTGAGTGAGAGGAGCCGGGTGTGTGTCAACTCTCTGTTGGGGTGAAGAGTGCGAGAAAGTGCTGCAGGTATTGGTCTATTATTTCGATAATGTGGAAAATGAGTATGGGAATTGTTTCCAATATTTCAGTAACTATACATATCGGGAAATCTATATTTTGATAACATTACATTACAATGATAGTAAGTATGGTGTGGGTTTAGTTGATGTATCATATCATGTCAATCCAAATGGTCATAAAAAAAAAAATCTTTAATGGAAAATAAAGTGAAAAATAAAAAAAATAAATTTCAAAAATAAATTTCACCCCTTTATATTTTTGTTTTATATAAGGCTGAAATATGATATTTGTGCATATTCATGACAGATTGATTTTCACCTGCATGTGCACTGAATTAACACTGAGTTCCAATAAATGTAGTGGAGTAAACCATAAAATGAGCTGTGCGATCCAAAGCACTAATGGAGTTAAAAGATTATAGTAGTGTTGTTATGCAGTGTTTGTGCAGTTGTTTGTTGTCGTAGAGCCACTGAAAGCCTTTGGTGACTGAAGATTCATCAGGCCTCTCTGATCTAGAAATAAATCATCAGCGTGCATTAGTTGTCAACCGCATTAGCATATCGCCGCTACCTTCTGCTTCCCTCTGTATGGAGCAAAGCCTGTGTCATCCATAACAAGATGAAGAGTTTTTAGCGAACCAAAGCTATCTCTTTAAAGTAGCCCTTACATCCACACTGCACTTATTTAAGCCTCATCATCCGAAACAGAACTGGCTTGGAATATTTGTTTTCTCTAATATAGGGATTTTCTGCAATGCCAATCTCATGTCTAATCTAATCAAATATTATTTTTGTTTTCACAAGCTAAGGAGTTGATTGAGACACACCCCTGGTCTTTTCTGATGTGATCAGATTACAGGCAGAGGAAGAGCCATTAACAGCATGGATGACCTTAATCTGATCCAGGTGACACAATCTATCACATATGTTCACATGACAAGCAGCATAAGCTCTACTGTCACATCCAAGATGTTTACATTCTATGTTCAGCATACACTAAAATAAATATATAAAGGTTAGCTTGGCATTATACTAAGAACCTTTAACATCCATGAAACCTTTCCATTGCGAAAAAGGTTTGGTAACGCTTCCTTTTACAGTCCAGTTAGTGGAAAATGGTTCTTAGATTATTAAATGTTCTACCACCAGTAGGAACTCTGAAGTGACATAAGATTTGTGGATTGTGTGAATATGATGCATTTAATACAAGCTCTGGCAACTGGTCAACATTAGACAAACATATTGGTCCGATTATTCATAAAGGAGTTTGGGCCATGCAAATTACGGGAGTTTCCCGGGAAAAATAACAACCCGGGAGGGGTCTGGGGCTAAGAACGTGAGAAAAATGGGAAAAACAGAAGTGTCGACAGGTATGCATCTAATGGCCTGGTAGCAGAAAACAGGATTCTTACACGTTTTCGCGGATGGGATCGTTTTGACAATGGTGTCGTCTGTACACTGAAAACTCAAAGGAATGTCTCCGTTTTAAGCATATCATTGTCGCGTAAACAGATCCTTAGATTATATATTAGTACTGATCATTGAAGGAAACTTTTGAAACCTTTATTTTTAAGAGTTTAAGGTAAAGTACCGAGCACTTTGTTGAGCTGAACTGAGTGAGTAAAGCACTGTAACATTGTCTGATACAGAGGGAGGCATCTGATACAGCTCCCCTGCTGCAAACATGGCTGGCCAGGTTTGGCTTGCAGTAAGCAGATCTTACTAAAGGAAGCAGATATTGAGTCATAAAAGTGGTCTGCTGCAACTTTAAAACGAGACTGTACCACCCGGCAAGCCTGATATATTCACTTAAGCGGTAAAGAGTGCATTAAAGCTCTTTCTGTATTCTTGCACCATTTTCTGGTAATGGAAATGGCTGCTTATCTACAGGCGTACACAAGCACGAACTATAAAATGTGGCTAGGTGATGTGTCCTACGTCAAGAGACCCTAATTGCACTTCACTTGGCCCAGCTGATGAAGATAAAGATTCGGTAGGTGTGTTTATTGCATATATGATTACCTCCTCTGCCCTCTGTCTCCTGCGTATATTGACAGTAAATGATGGACTGAAATGGATGTATGCACATCTGTATTCAGGGTGAATGTTAGACTATAATGGCTTAATGCAGTCTCTCTCCCTCTCACTATGGCCATGAGAGGCTCAAAGCAGATATAAGTCTGCCAACAGCTGGGCGGAATACAAATGCACCACCACACCGTTATCTCATTAGCCTGTTATTTATTACACACCACAAACTATTACTGGCCTATGTTTATAGGGGCTTGTTGTGACCTATGGGGATCGGTTGTTTTTCATTTACTTATCTAAAAGAATAAAAAAGGTACTTGCTGGAAAGCGCAAGTAACCCAGGGATGACATGAGATAACTACATAAATGTATGATATATGTTGGCTAAATGTCTGGGGATAACCTATTAAAAAAACCTATACAAAAATCTATTTAAAAAACATTTAATGCATGGGCGTTATGAAGCAGGGCGCGATTGCTAGACGTATACCAGCGCCACACGCAACGCGAGTCCCACGGATATAAAGGAATAAGCATTTAATTCTACCGAGCTACATGCAAGTGTAGAATTACTCACACAGGTCACAGTTTGTAAGACAAATTAAACTTGAGGTAACACAGTTTTGTTTCCTTTCAAAAGCTACAATCGATGCTGCGCTGCTTAGCGCATTGGGGAACGTCTTTAATCGTGACCAGTTGTGAATATAGTGTGTAAACACGTTGATGGAATTAACCCGGAGGTAATATAGTCTCGGTCAGTGATGTCATCAGCGCACACCTGCGACGCAAGGCTATAAATAGATGAGCCACAGGTGCATCATCAAGATATTTTTTCTTCAGATCACTCTATGCATGTGTCTGTCAAACTCTCTCTCTCTCATTATCTTCTCTGATCTTTGTTAGGAGTTAGTTTTCAACAGGCAGTGTGCAGAAAATTCTCATTCTCTACATTTTCTCTGAATGTCTGTTAAAAGAGTTTAAAAGCAAAAAATAGAAGAAATGAGTCAACAAAGTAAGCGTTGTGTTCCTCCATGCTCCCGTACCATGTCTGAGCTGGATACACATGAATATTGCTTTGTGTGTTTGGGGGAAGAGCACGCGGTTCTGGCTTTAGAGAAAGGTGCGAGGATTGTGAAATGTTCACGGTAAAAATGCTGCTCTCTCGTCTGAATTATTTCCAGACTGCACCCATATTACCATCGCGGGGCTCTCGCATTGGATCTGTGTGATGAACAAGAGAAGGGATCCAAACGCTCCCTTGTGTTATCCCGAAGCGTATTTCGGTGCTTCTTCGGCTCGCGCGGGGAGGCAATGATTTACCTCTTGGATCTGAGGACTATGAGCTACCGTCTTCTGAGCATTCCTCTCGCAAAAGTAAATCTGTCGAGGAACTGCTCGAAGTGGTCACTCATGCAGTGGCCAAGTTGCTGCTTGACTGGCCACGCGTCTAAAAGACCCCCAAACAGTCTAAGCTAGGGGATAGGTTTCTGTCTGGTGGCAGGGACCAAAACATCAGTCTCTCCCCTTTTTCGGGGATCTCCATGACGAGCTGTCTAAATCATGGAATAAACCATACTTCCTGTATCTTTCTGCCCTTCGACGTAGACTTTTTTGACTATCGTGGGTGCAAAGGCACGGGGGTATTGGGAGATACCGCAGGTAGAAGAGACGCTCGCGAGCTGTTCCTCATCCCTCACCTGCTTTGGAATCTTCCATTAAGAGACCTACCCTCCCCACGAAACCTTGTAAGATTACATCAGCTTTATTGGGTAAAGCTTATCAAGCTGCAGGTCAGGCTGGTGCGGCACTGCACACTATGGCATTGCTTCAGGCGTACCAGGCTGACCTATTGAAGGATTTGAGTGTGAGCAGCACTATAGATGAGGAGTCTGTCTACAAAAAAATATAGCATGTAAAAATACAGCATATTATACATTTTCATTGACAACTGGATGTAATTAAAGTCAGGTCATGTTCCATCCCTTGAGAGGAAAATGCATTTTCAAAAAGTTTTTGGTGATGTAATTGGTGATAAAATCAGCTTTTTTAACTAGGAATGAAATGATAGAATTTTTAGTAGTTGGCGATGTCACTACGCGACTATAGACTGAATGCGTAATATGAATGTGCAAGATGTTACCGTTTTCACAAATTCACGCTTTTGTACTGAGACGGTGTGGTTTGCAAAAACTTCCACTTTGAAACCTGTTTTCAAAGGTTTGTGTATTCAGGCCTCCAAAACGCAGTCATTAAATGAACGGCCAAATGCACAAAAAGTTTTCTGTGGTAGGAAAACAGTGTCATGTAAACGGCCATTAAGTGTCATAATTAATAAATTAGATATACAAATATATTTTTGGTACGAGAAACTTAAACCAACATGATAAATGATTAAGTTTTGGTGTTTACAATTAAGCTTTTTGTTATAGTGTAGGCTAAACTAAAATACCTCACAGCGCCACCTAGCTTCCAACCAGTGTATAACAGAGAGGTGTGAAAAATGTTACATTGTGTCTAATAATGCGTTGTTTGAAAAGGTTTTTATAGGTAAAGTTTTGCATGACATACTGCAGGACACTTGCAATATCATGTCAACTACAATTACAATACAGTAAGTGTAAAGTTTCCATTGTTCAACATTCTTGCCTTTGCTGCAAAAAGAGAGATCCATTTAGTGAAAGACAGGAAGCAGGAGTTTAGAAAGCCTTTGATGCTTTGTTGATTCTCATTAAGGAGCTGAAAGGTTGAATAGCTGTTTTAGAGGAGACACCTGGGAAGCCTGAATGGAGGCTGTCACCGCGAGTTTATGTCCCAGCGCGCGCAGACTCGTGAGCTGAGCAAAGGCCGTCTGTCACTCCAGAGGTGCCGCTCAACATCTCAAGAGATGTCACTGAGAACAGTGAGCACCTGGGAGGATTTAGAGATCCTGAAATGTGTCAAAGCACTATGAAAGGTTAGACAAGCTCTGTTCAAGGGTACAATAACTATCACATGCTAAGTAGTGCTTAATTCCTAAACTAGGAGGTTGTGGAACAAAGACTGGTGATATATCCGCCATTAAATCTAATTGACCTAGCAAGCGAGTGGCAGGAGACAAAACTACATCTGTTCTATTAAAATCAACAACGCTTTCTACACTGCCACTATGTTCACTAATGCATAAATAACAATATTTTTGGTTGTTTATTATCATGAACTATTATTTATTTAACATACATTAGTATAAGTCATAACATGTCTTTCTTTCAGTGAAATATGGTGGGAAAGGTGCCAGATCCAGACTTGGTTTGTTCCAGAACAAATTAATGGGCTAACAAGGCTCTGTGTTAGGGCTCTGGGAATATGAGCATGGGTGTATTTCCCATCAGCCAGCAGGTGTGAATTAAAAGACCCTACAGTACTTATAGATTACAGGCCTGATTTTTCCCATCAGCACCTTGATCGCTAATTACAATTGATTAGACAGTAACTGAGTAATGCTTGATCTTACAGAGACAGATTTCTGGCATAAGGTCTGGTCCAGTTTGCTGCTTATTCTGGAAAATAACCTTTCATTTAGATTGGTAGATGCTGTCTGAATGTCGTGTTAAAGGTGTGTAAGAATTTTCATTATTATCATTTTTTGTATTACCTATGTGTTTTTAAGGGTTTAAAGCTTTAAAATCTTTATAACCTTAAATAAAGTTTTTTCAACGTAAAAAAATAAAAGACCACCCTGACATCCTAGGTTGTCAACGAAACAGGCTGATTTACATGTGAAGGACGCCTATATGTAAAACAGTGGTTGGGCTGATATTTGGCATTTAAAAAATATATATATCTGCATCGTCCGATAAGTTTTTCTGATTGGCCGATGTGTTAGAAGCGGGACTTTTATTTTGATGGCACACATCAGACTTTTATTTTGATGGGCTGAGGGACAACTGTGCTCACATTCTCTGTTTCTCAGTTTAGTGTCTATTTTAACAGACATATCTAATACTAGAGATAATTGGTAAACAAAGAAAGTGAATTGTATGGGGAAACATATAGCTTGGTTTTATGTTTACGCAAGCTTCCGAGAGCCTCTCTTCTGTGAAATATGAAATTAATGTTTATACAATGTATAAGGATAATGCCGAAAGAGATATTCTGCACTGTAATGTACACGTGTCATGCAGAGAACTAAGTCAAACAATAGTCTCACATAGTCTCAAATACACTTCATAATCAACCCATCATAACATTGTAATTTTAATTACCTCATCAGCCAACATGATGCCAATTAATTTCTGAGCTAGTCCAAACATATCCACATTGCTAATTGCATATCCACATTGATCAGATCTCTACGATCTCACTGCTGTCATTATTGTTGTATGTTTGTTTTGTTATTGAGAAAAAGAATGCAGCCCATATTTACATATTCATCTAAACGCCGCTCTCAGCAGGCTGGATGGCGTCTGGATGTTCGCTAACAGTATATTGCTGCAAAGCTATTTCCGAATTATTTTTATTTAAGCAAAGAATGAACAAGAACTTCACCATGAGTATATCAGGGCCTTGAATCGCGTTTTAGTCTCTTGTACATTACGTGATCACGAGCAGAAGCAACAAGTTTCTGGCTGCAGTTCACTCAACGGCCACCGGTTTCGCTAATAACAAGGTCCTCTGAATTCTACATATAGCCCCTTTAAGTCGCTGTTGAATACCACAGAAAAGTGGCTTGTTCAAATAAGTACTCCACAAATGGTTGTACAATTGTCGAAAAGTTTAACTTTAAGAACTCAGAAGTAATAAGTATCGCTTGTTAAAAATGTCTTTTATTGACCTAGTATCTTTTCAAAGACTGATTTGCATCCCTGATTACCTAAATTGCATTAAGCCTGCTAATTAGATCAAATATTGCTATGGTTTACACATCTTACCGTGTGGGTGTGTTTGCGTGTGTGTGTGTGTGTGTGCCACATGCATTAGACGCAATGTAGGCAGTCCTGAAGCTGAGATTGTGATTAATCTTGGTCCAGTAACTGTGAAATAACAATTAAAAAGAAGTGAGAGGAATTCAAATCATCGTAATTACTTTCACGCATGAAGATCTGCAGTTTATTATGCACGAATCCTACTAGAAACCATTGAGGTGTAGAGTTGTGAGTGGCAAATGTGTGTTGAGGTTTACTTCTCCCCCCAGGGCAGAAAACAATTCACTTGCTTGGTTTCTGCATGAGGAAAAAATAGTATTTAGATGTCAAGATTTTTCCAAATGTTTAGCTAAACACATATGAAATGCGCAGTGTGGCAGCGAGGCACTAACGTGTTTATTTTTGATGGCTATGTTTTCTGCTGGTATGTGACAGAGATCACATGTGGCGGTTGCATCACTCGGAGCTGTTTATGAGCATTAGCATAGCTTTGATGTCACGCTTCCCGTCGGAGGTGTGCCATAATGTATGCATTGTTTTAAGGCTCCAGGTTATTTTCTCGTCTTCTCTCTGGCTTTCCCTCTCTCTTATAATCGTACTCCCTCTGCATTTTCATTGTCTCTCTTTGATCCACTTTTTCTGTAATGAATTCCACATTTCTCAGCTGATTAACTTATTTCTTGATTGCTTTATTACAGTGCTTGTTTTGCTTCGTAACCTAATACGAAAACTTTTTATTTGCCTTTAGCTCCGGACATTTCACATCCAGAGTCTCCACTTGGTTTAATAGATAATTTAGATAAAATAGAGATCGAGACAGTAATCTGCAGTGTGACTTCACCTTTTGAGAATAAAATCAAGGTGAGAAGGATGCTGTCAAGCAGGGGGGAATACATCTGTGCATTAGCAGTGATAAGTTTTATTGAAATCCACTTTGCTCTTCACTGCCTTGGTTACTGTGGTAACTGTCTTGAAAAACATGGAATGTCTGCCCACTTCAGATATTTCAGTAATACACATGTACAGTCACACAAGCCTGTTTACTGTATATATATACACTCACCTAAATGATTATTAGGAACACCTGTTCAATGAGAAATTAATGCACTTATCTAATCAACCAACCATGAAAGTTCAATGCATTTAGGGGTGTGGTCCTGGTCAAGACAATGGCTGAATTCCAAACCGCATACTTCCATACTAATTAGTATGGGGAAAAGAGTAGGCGAGCAAAAAAGTATGAATGAATCCAAAAGAGTAGGCGAGAATTACCTGGGTGACGTAATAATTGTCGCGAGATTCGGACTTAAGTGCGTTCCAATATGCCTACTTTCCTACTATATAGTAGGCGAAAACAGTACGTGAAGGAAGCAGTACGTTCGAAACATCAGTTTTCATAAAAAGAGTAGGGGAGAAGTTCCCGGATGACTTACTGCTTCCGCCCAGATTTTTGAGTGCTTTTCCATGGGTACTCATGATACTCATCTATCCCAGGATGCCACGCGAGCGAGGATACGTTAATATCAACATCGCGGAGATCAGCGATGTTTAGTTTTCTCCAAAAGAGATCTTCGAGCAGCTGCCTGGCTCCTTTGTGCAAACATTACAAACGCAGAGGAAAACTGTTCTAGGATGTGCTGTCAAGTTACTGATGTTATGAAGTGTTAGTGCACCTGTCGCTCATATAATTTAAACTTATTACATGCAAGATCATGGAAAGATACTATAGTTTATGTAACAATCATAATGACAAAACAGAAAATATAAAGATCATTGGTTTGTGTACTTCACAATATGACATAAAATTATATTTATACACAGGAAAAAGGAACAATAAAAAAGGCTAAATATCTTCATTATAGTTCTTCATAATACATAAAAAAGTTGTTATATGTCTGAGTGATGAAACGAGGTAAATTCATTAAGAAAAAGGAAAACTTAAAGGAGAAACTTTTTGGGTATAAAATAAAGAAATTAACAACATAATCAAGAGATGACGATTTTGGGGTTTCTTAAAAAAAAATGTCGTTATAAGAATAACACTGTTGGTCACATTAGTAGCCTAGGGTTTAAAATATAACTACTTAAATCAACCCAAATGTCTTCACAAAATAAATGGGCAATTGTTTCTTCAACAATACCACAACAAAATGAGCAAGTTTAATCAATATCAAGATATTTATCGATAGATGAATTAAACGTATCGTTCATATATTTTATGGTGTTGCGCTTGAGATAACGCGTCGTAGGTCACATGATAACGTCAACATGGCAGATGACCGGTTCGCATTCATACTCAACGAGATTTGGCTATAAAGTACCTACTCTTTTAGCGCTCGATGAGTAAGTACTTATTGAAATTAAGTACCTACTCATTGAGTATGCGGTTTGGAACGCAGCCAATCTCCTGAACTCCAAACTGAATGATAGAATGGGAAAGAAAGGTGATTTAAGCAATTTTGAGCGTGGCATGGTTGTTGGTGCCAGGCGGGCTGGTTTGAGTATTTCACAATCGGCTCAGTTACTGGGATTTTCACGCACAACCATATCTAGGGTTTACAAAGAATGGTGTGAAAAGGGAAAACATCTAGTATGCGGCAGTCCTGTGGGTGAAAATGCCTTGTTGATGCTAGAGGTCAGAGGAGAATGGGCCGACTGATTCAAGCTGATAGAAGAGCAACTTTGTCTAAAATAACCACTCGTTACAACCGAGGTATGCAGCAAAGCATTTGTGAAGCCACAGCACGCACAACCTTGGGGCAGATGGGCTACAACAGCAGAAGACCCCGACGGGTACCACTCATCTCCACTACAAATAGGGAAAAGAGCCTACAATTTGCAAGAGCACTATTTGTATAACACAAACTTAACCATCAAAGTTGTCCATTTGAACAAAGGCACTGATGCCTCAACAGTCCATATCTGCTGTCCAAATCTATTATTCTAGAGAAGTGTTTTTTTTAAAGTAGAGGTATTGATATATTCCATACTTTTTAGTGTAGCATAAGTGCTGAAATCTCTGTACAATATAACCTTTTTTGTATAGCAATCTTGTCCCCAAAATTGTTCGTAGGTTAGAGATACACCAGTGTCATCTCTCCTTGCCCCAGGTCTTTTGTGCCGCATGAGTCCGGACGAAATCATCAGTATCATTAAATCCTAATGACCCCATAATTATCCTCTGCATTTATTGGATAAACCTAGAGTGCATTAATCTCCATTCACTCTCCATATTGTGCTTTGTTGGCTCGATCACCCCTAATTTGTTGCATGTTGCCTTGACCTTCAGAGAAAGCAAATCATTCGGATGCTGTAGCATATTGATGATTAAGGGTTTTCTCTGTGCTGTGCCCTCTGAAACCCTCCTTGTCCTGCATTTGTCTGCATACGTGTATGCGTGATGATTCGAAACTAGAGCGCTTGTGGCATATTCTGACGGAAAACATCACAGTAGGAGCCAATGGTTTTAGCTCTGACTGTTATACACGACTTACCAGAGTGACAGAGCTTTTTTTTCATATGGGACACCCACACAACACACACACACACCTACGCAAATGCATACAATTACTGAGATGTGTCTGTGAGCCGTCAGCTATTACACAGAAAACACAAAGACTGTGATAATCAGGAGCCACAATGCACACAACGAAAGAGGAAGCCCCTTAAGGGGTGGTTATTTTGTCTTCTTGATAACACACCTCTGTGATTTGTTCCCTGTCTAATGGTTTCCACATTGTCAGCATTTACAGACAGAGTGGCTGAAACCCACGTGGGCCAATTCTGCATAAAATACAGCACCCATACTGTTCAATACTGTAAGCATGCACAGCTTAATCCATGTTTTATAGGATTTACAGAGGGCAGATTGTTGTATTTCCGCGGACAGACGTCTCAGTGTGTACTGCGTTTGAGAAAAGGTAAAGCGTCATAAAATTTTATGGCTTTTCATACATATTCAGGGATCGTAAGTGAACTGAATGTGGATCGTACATCATCTCAGACCAGGGGCTATTTAATACAATAAAAGTTGCAATATTTATCACAGGCAGAACTTCATAGTAGAGTGGCCTATTCAGAGTCGAGAATATTACCATAGAAAGGTTGAGAACAGTGATTGGATGAATGCTCTACGTAAGATCAATACCGTGTTGTTGTTTTCCCCCTGTGGTCAAGTATTGAGATGGGTTTTGAGATGCTAGGATTAGTATTCATTGAAGCAATGTAACAAATCTTCATTCGCATAGCAATGCAATCATATACTTTATTGTCACTACAGTTATAACTCTTCACTTAATGCATCCAGACCAGGGGTTTGCAAGGAGGTGGTAGAGTGTTTGTGGAAAATTTTAGAAAAGAAAAATGGACATTTTTGCATTATTTCCATTTCATTCATTTTTTAAAAAAATTACTTGGAGGTTAATAGATGATTTATGTACTTCATACACACCAGGCGTGTAAAAGAAACAGGCGTCTATTTGGGACTCGGTTATTATTTGAAGTTTTACGGAATGCAAATGATGTTTAATGAATTGTATGCATTATACTGTATAATGGGTCTGTATGTAAAGCAATATAGATAGATAGTAGGCGATATACCGGTAGAAATGTGTCCGGTAGAGATCACGGTTAAGCTCATGTGACATTGCTGTGCTACGCAGTCACAGAAGCTTATTATTTGCATGAGTTTTTAAGCATTGTGGTTTTAAAACAGGTGAATTTAAACCATTGAAGCGCAGTAAGTAGCGAAAGACAACTCATTTCAGTATATTCACGTGCTCTTTTGTCTCTTGAGTTCTTGAGTACTTTGAAACATCACTTGAGTACTTTTTGCCACCTAATTGGGCTTGAACGGTTAAACACACATGTATCTAAGGCCTTGTATACACTGCATGGTTCAACTGACCCAAATCCGATTTTTTCCTCTCATGTGGCACAGATCGGATATGACCAGTAAACGTGTAAGCAGGAAAAAAAATGCATGGATTCCGATTTTCTCAGATCGGATTCAGGCCTCATTTATATGTGGTAATAAGTCGGATATGAATCGATACGTGCATTTGCGTGTGCCATGTAAGCAGACAAATCGGATATTCCCCCGGTAATGCGAGTCGTACGTCATTAAAAAGTGCGCGATTATAGGCGCGATGGAAGAAAGGATACACACAGTGGAGCAATGCGGAGGTTTAATGTCTTTTGAGTGTTTGGGGTGAAGAGTGCAGGCAAAAATCCTGGGTTACAGAAATAAATCCGTTTTTGAAAACATTTCACAAGATGAGGCATCGTTTTAAGTGCTCGTGGCTAGAGCATCTCCTCTTTTTTTCTCCACCGTATGAGACCAATGTTTTGATGACTTATTGCAATATTGTGGAAAGAAAACACTGGATAATTTTATTCACATCTGCATCCATTGAATTTCGTGCTGTTTTGCTTGATTTCCCGGGTCAGAACGTCTGCATTTGGTAGTTTCAGCAGTGTATAGTGTAAATGCAAAAATCGGATATGGGTCACTTTTAAAAGATGATGTAAGCAGGTCGTCAAAAAAATCGGATATAGTCAGAAAATCGAATTTGGGCATCAAGACCTGCAGTGTAAATGCAGCCAAAGTAACCATGAATTTGCAAGAAAACACTAAACAGAGTCAATATTAAGTGAACCACTTAAACAGTTAAGAGAGAAAATGCACAAGTATATTAGATCCGTGAAGTCGGTCTTAAAGTGAAAGCATCTACATTTAGGCTACCTGCTGGCATTATGAATGCTAATCATCAAGAATAAAAAGAATACAATCTCTTACTGCTTTTGACTGCATTGTTTTTAATACATTGTTTTATATACGTTATATTAATACATTGTTGATTAAAGATTTTATGTAGTATTTCTAGTTCTTCTAGTGCAAGTTTTTTCCAGTAGGTCTATTTCATTTGTGTCTTTGTTCTATTATAGTTTGTTTTCTTTGCTCTTTCTTTATCAGTTTACTTGTCTTCAGTAAGCCTGATGTTTTTTTTGTTTGTTTGTTTGTTTTTTTGGGCTAGTATTAGTTTTTTACTCATATTTAAAATGGTGATTATAAATTATAAAATTTCAGTGGTGTCAAAACTGTTGAGATATATATATATATATATATATATATATATATATATAGTCAGCACAAATTCTCGTTGTTGTTGTGGAATGACGCTGTTGTAGAAAGCTTGTCGGTTGTACAGTATTTATAAGCAGAGATTCTCTCTGAATCTATTAGAGCTTTCAGACCGGACAAAACATTGGTGGTGAACACACTCAGTCGCTGAATTTGCTTTTGGCAAGTGGCTCTAATGGGCCTTACAAGTGGTCTGAATGCCTCCTGAATGTCAGCGTGTGTAGGACAGTGGCAACAGGACCACTGAGACAGACTTTGTGACATAATTAAGAGTGACATCACAAAAACCTGTCCTGGCTAGACCTTTCAATCTTCTGAGAGAACAAACGTAAGTGGTGTAAGCTTGGAATCTTAAACACACTGATTGTTGTCTCTCTCCATGTCCCAGATATGGGCAACTTGTTCTTTTCTGTTTGAGCCAGTGGTATATAAACTGTGACCTACTTCGCTGAATAATGGGATATGCATCATTTGGTTTGGATCGCGGGAGGGAGCATGACCTGAGCTGCACCACCGGCACAGTTGGCGGTGTATGCTTGTGTTTGTGTGTGTGTGAGTTAGTACATGTATGCGTGAATGCCACAGGCAGGTTGAAAGTGAAATAGCGCACTCAATCCATGCAGCATTGATCAGAAAGGCTTTGACCACGTGTCTCGCAGCTAAACTTTGCTGATTAGGAACTAGAGGGGAATCTGTGGGGAATGTTTGAGACGCAGAAGCCAGACATAGCCACGGGCAGTGCGATTTAGATTCAAGTTGGAGAGTGGCAAGGATGAGGCCCCACCGGAGAGAGGGGGGAGAAAGTCCATCTGCAGAGACCCCAGGTGCAGCCGACACAGGTGCTGGAGAGCCCAGAGGAGCTGAGGCAGCCGGCTCAACCAGACCTGTGTGTGTGTGAGAGAGAGAGAGAGAGAGAGAGAGAGAGAGATCAAAAAACCCACAATGCACAAATGACGAGTGTAAAGCTGCATCGACAAAATCATCAGCTTTAAAGTGCAGAGTGGATCATTTTTATGCTGCTCCCCAGTTCCTTTTATAACGCTCTCTTTTTAGTGAGAACTGAGCTAAACATTTACGATCTCACCTAGAAGTTCACCCAGGAATTGATCAACAAAAATTAGCATTTTGTCATTATTTTCTTACCCTGATGTCTTTCCAACTCCATTGCATTTTCATTACTTCATGATAGAAACATTAAGGCTATATTCAGACTACCACCAAAAAATCCAATATTTTGCATATCCAGATGGGTTTTTGAAAGCGTGGACAGCAAAAAAAAAAAAAGAAACACAGGGGAACTGATTTTTTTCTAATCTAATTCAAACCACATTTGGAGGTGGTTTGAAATGCGATTCCAGTCAGATTTTTACAGATTAGTCTCAGTCTGGAGACTCTAGATGTTCAATCAGATTTCAAATTGTCTTTTGAGTCACTCTTAACATTAACATGAAAACCGGTGATGAATATTCATACTGTATTCAAACGGTGTGTTCATAATTTTCAGCCGTTAATATAGCGTGGAACGTCCCAATATATATGAGTCTTAGTTTTTCTTGCACGATAGAGGAGTTCTGAACCGTGACTCGACAGGGCACTTATTAATAGAGTGAAGTTATGCACATCTGTTTTTCCTGCATCTGTTTTGAAAGCCTCGTCACATACATGGGTACGTCTACATCGTTACCAAAGCAACCCATGCAGATAGGTTGGTTATGTCTAGACATGCAAATCTTATTTGATCATTTGCAATTAATAGTGTGGACAGTCTGTCTGAAAAGATCTGATTTGTGAGAAAAAAAAAAATCCAATTTGCCTGCAGTCTGAACAAAGCCTAAGAGAGATCCAAGGCAGACTAACCGCAAGCTTCTATTTTTGGGTGGATGGTGGTTTACATTGTCAAGCTAAAAGGACAAAAAGTATTGTGAAGGTAGTCTCAAATTTTTTTTTACTAAATTCCTGGAAGACCTACAAGTAAGTTCTGGCAGGTCACGTTAGTCGACTTGCATTGGCTGATCCACGTCTACCTATAGGAATACGACGTCTATTACTGTATACGTATATAAGCTCCTCAGTATTATCAACAGCTAACGTGTTTCTGAGGAGCAAATTCCCAGCTTCTCTCGTCAGTCAGGATTTGGCATTCAGATTCCACCTGAATCAGACTAAAATTCTCTAATTATGTTGTACATTGAAATTAATTAATGATATCTGCAATACTTTCATGTTGGTTCTGTTCTGTTTACCCTAAGGGGCGTTATTGCTGTTTTCCCTGCTCTTATCTATGCTAGGCTGCGTGGATGCGTAGGGACTTCTTACCCAGAACAGAACCGCCAATCCACTGTATGCTAATTGTCAATCGTATTTGATGATAGTGGTCTTGACAGAAGTACAATAACTTTGTATAAGTAACTGACAAAATCTGTGCAAGTGGAGAACTTTCCCTTTTTAATAAATGGAAACAAGCCAACAAACAAAAGAATAAACAACAGATGGGACGTGAACAGTCTCTGGCTGGGCAGGAGAGGACCAGCGATGAGGGCTCTTGGCTGGACGGGACCAGATATGAGGGCTCTGGGCTGGACGGGACCAGCAGTGAGGGTTCTGTGCTGGATGGGACCAGCGGAGATGGCTCGAGACTGGACTGGACCAGAGGTGAAAGCTCAGAGGGACGAGACTTGGGACCGGGTATGAACACAGGAAGGTGACGAAGGTAGCTCTCCAGGAAACTGTAGAGTACCTCTGTCCAGTCCAGATCGGAGAGATCTGGGAGCTCCCTTGGATTGACTGCCTTAGCCCCCAGCCGGTAACACGCCTTGATCGTCTCATTGCCCAGCAAGCAGGAGGCAGCGAGAGGAACAAACCCCCAGGTAAAGTGGAACAGCGGCTATCCAGAGACAAAGCCGCGATCTGTCCAACAAGCTCCCTGCTCATGATGTGGTCGGTTGTTCTGTCACGGTGTGGTGTGGGTTAAAGAAGACTCAAATTTCAAAGGCTTCAATACAAACGATTAACTTAAATTTTTCTCACAGGTCAGACTGATCTCATGAAGTAGCGTGTGTATGACACGCCAATTCGTATTTCCATTTTTGGCGGGCTATCAACACGCATAATCGCTCTTCAACGTGTTTATGAACACAGTTGACTTAACGTTATTACTGTATATATAAATATATTACCTCAACCCCGTCCCTAAACCTACCCGTCATTGGGGTTAATGGCATTTATGAGTGTTCCCCTACCATCCTAGGAAAAAAAAAAGATCGCTCCCCAGATGTAGAACTACATTTTGCTTCGTTTCGCTCGAACTTTTGACGGCGTGTACTGACACGCGGAATCACTTGGACATTAATGGTGTAGACATACACGCATACACGCGGATAGCTCAAAATGCGTAGAGATAACACGCCACTTGACTCGAAAGTGGCGTGTATGTTTACGCAAAAGTCATGATGTCATGTTGCACAGGTACATACAGGCAGGCAGGATGACAGGCAGGATAACAAACACAATTAGCAACCGACAAGGACTGACTGAACTGGAGGGAAATAATACAGTTCCCTCCAGTTCACTGATGAATTAATCCGAACTGATGAACCGAAGAAAGGTGACACAGATAAGCTCCACTGTTCAGTGTTTGGCAACTGAAATAAAATAAAATATTGGACTTAAAAAAAAAAAATCTAGGAAAGTTGAAGTTAAGTTGAAGCACTAAAATATGAAACTATAAAAGCTGATACAAAACAAAACTACTAAAACGTAATTCAGGTGAAAATGATGTGCTTGAGGAGCATCTTGAAACTTCAGCTCTTAAGCGATAAAGACAAGCCAATGATTTGCCAAAAACAACAGCAAGCACTGCTGCAAAACAAATTGATTATAGATCTCGATGGTCCCTTCCTCCTGATGCCGAGAAGACTGAGAGGGAGGTGGGGTGCTATTCCGACTGATTGTCCGTTAGACTCGGCATTAATCCTTAAATGCAAAATCAATACCGAGAGGCAAATGAGATCAGAGCCCTGCTGGAGAGAAGGACAGGATGGAACCAGCCCTGAAAAAAAAAAAAGCCCCAATGAGATATTTGTTCATTTTCTCCCCCACGTTCTGTTCTAGCCTCTTCAGAGAAAACAAGGAGACATCTAAAGATGTCTTCTGAGACGTTCATAGAGCCTGCTTGAGAGCCTTTTTATACCGTCGTAAATACAAATGAGCATTGCTCAGAGTGTAGCACAATAGAATGCTTTGTAGTGTTCTGTGATTTTCAATTGCAGGACAAGTCACCCAGGCGTATCAAAAAGTAATGAGCTCGCAGAAAGATGTTGGTGTTGTCATACATTGCGTGCCGCATTATGTGCTTATTTACGCTTATTTCTCCGAACCGGGAGTTTGTGTGTGCACTTGTCCTCTGTTTGATATAGCTGTTGCGTGTCCATCTGTTGCAGGTTTTAATGTCTGTCTGGATAGCCGAAGGGTGTGCATCAAACCACACCAGCTCTCACACAGATGGCAATGATCAACTCTACGGAGACATTTAGGGTTAAGCTGTCCTCATACCTTTGAGGAACCATGTGACCCCTGCACTGCAAACGCTTATCCCTGAGACAAGAGGATTTCGAGATCAAACTAACAAAAAAAAAAAAAATACAAACAAACAAATGCACCATGGAAAAATGCTGGTCTAATAATGTTTAGTCGTCCCCATCTGTGCCTTACTGTGAAACCAGATCATTTCTGTGTGACATGGCTGTAAATTATTGCGTGTACGTGCACCTGCTTGTGTATATTGTTGCATCGTTGCATGCACAGCAGTGCAATGTATTTATACTCAAAGAAGCTTGCTTGCTGTTTGGATTTGAATAATTCATTTATTTTAATGTTGTTCCGCATTGAGTGTATGGTTGAGCTCATTACCATGTGGTGTGTCTATATAAGGCTATTTGTTCTCTGAGGTCTGGCACACCTTGACAGAGTTCTATTAGGTCCAGATTTGGGTTTGGATTATGATTAGGTCCTTATTCACATTTCCAGGGGTGAAGGGCAGGAGAATCAGCTAGAGTCCAGAGCTGCTTAATCCAGCACAGAGTTTAGCTCCAACCCGGATACAATCTCAACTGCCTGTAGCTTTCTAGTTCCTAAAGACTTTGTGGTTATCTTGTTCATGTGTGTTTGATTAGGGTTTGGAGATCAGCTCTGCAAAACAAAGTTTGGTCTAGCCAAGAAAAGATTTCTGCTCCACAATGTAGCTTATTTGGGTCAAAATCCACCCATGTACACACAGCTGATTGCTGTAAAATGATCAACCACTGTTTGCTTTGACATCTGGGGACAAGTAAATCTAAAATCAATGATACTGTAATAATAGATACCTTCAAATAAAGGTACATCAGTCTAGTGGAAAATGTGTGTAGACTTTGTGGTCAGATTGAAACAAAACTCTTAATAAGAGTTATTCTTCTGAATCACTTATTATACAATGCAAAATACATATTGCACCATATGCATTTTTAACTTGTTAATTAAAGCAACACCATGGAACTATCCCTCTTCGGTCGCCCTACTGGTTGGAAACACACGCTTGATGATACTATCAAGTCGCTCAAATAACGAATTGTTACGACTTGATGATACTATCACGTCGTAACAATACCTGTTACGACTTAATGGTACTATCAAGTCGCTCAAATATCAAATAACGATCTTTATCGCTTAAATAATGACTATTGTAGCGCTTGACGTAAAGCAGTCGAATTTTGTAGTACTTTTTGTAGTTCCCGGAGTTCCGTAGTGTCAACCCGATCTCACGGGAATTCGTACGAATTTTACGAGGTGGCTAATTCGTAACAATTCGAACGACATATTTTACGAATTGGCCAATTCGTATGAATTCATACGATTGACCTACCCCTAACCCCGCCCCTAAACATAACCGTCACGTGGGTTTAGGCAATTCGTACGAGTGAGGTCGTATGAATTAGTACGAATTAGCCACTTTTGAATCACTCGTATGAATTCGTACGAATTGGTCGTGAGATAGGGTAGGTAGTGCCAGTAAAAGCGATACAGACCCCGTCAGGCTATGGCAGAAGTGCCTTTCACCCTGTTACGACTTGATGATACTATCTAGTCGTGATGACATTCCACTGATTTTGGAAACATCATTTTAACGTAAAACATATTGCATAGTGTTGCTAGATATTAAGAAATCTGAAAATAATTCTTAATATCGTATATTTTTTTTTAAAAAAATCTTAGATTGTTATGCAAAACGATCATAGGATACAGCATGCAGTGAGAATATATCTGTTGAGATATCTGTGCTTAGCTTCTTACTCAATCATTGGCAAGTGAAATTAACAATTTATTAGCGGCTAATATTAGCGACTAATTATTTATACCATCGGCTAACGATAGACATTTTGATATTTACGTAATCACATGTGCAAGTGATTTACTCTCAATGACTACGTTTACATGCAGCCAATAAACCATTCAAAACCGGAATATTAGCAATAACCCGGTCGCAAACGGCCATGTAAACACCGGCAAAAACCCGAATATGCTCATATCCTGGATTTTAAAAACCTGGATATTATAACCGAATTTTTGGTCATAGGTATCGGCATAGCCCCGTAGTGATTTGTGTTCTGCTCATGTTCTATTCGCAAGGAATCTTGGTCTTTTGAGCAGAGAAACTTCTCAGCGCATACAAAAATCAGCGTGCAGTATACCGGAAGTAAACATGGCGAGACCAGGCGAGACTTTTGGAGCGAGGTCAGTAACGTTACCAGCATCAAAGCGCAAACAAAAGTGATCGCTATATGCCCTGAACTATTCATTATCCATGTGCTGCTGTTGTTGTCTTTAGATACAGGAAGAAGAATCGGAAATGACACATATTGCGTCTTAAGGTTGTCCGTACTTCTAAACACTAACCGCGCGTCGCCATTTACATCGGGATGTTGCAATTCCATGCATACAGGAGAAACTCTCTCTGCTCACGCATGTTCGGGTTATTCCTAATGTTTCAGAAACCCGAATAGTCACCTTAACCTGACCATAACCCGAAAATTGGCTGTATGTAAACGTAGTCAATATAGAGCGTTGATGTAAATCAAGTTTTTTTTTTTTTTACTCGAATACCAGACAAAAAGTGTAGCTGCCAAGTCACTTACAGTACATTTATGCATACACTTCTATCATTGAAAATATACAGTTTAGTACATGTATTGGTTGGAAAGTTGTGTAGCAGCAAGCCAATTGATTTTTTTCGTTACCATTTGCTATTTTTGTGTGCACATTTCCTCTTACAGCATCTGTGGGAAGTCCTTAGTCATGTCGCGTCTGAGCTACTAGAGCATATTGGTACTTTTTTTTTTTTTTAAATATCACATAGCGAGAGCTACCTTTTTACCGGTTCACCATTACTCCAATGGAACAGTGACTTTGATATCCCTCTTCAAACAAACCGCTTTAAGCGTTTATATCCTGGATCTTAAGCTTTTGCGAAGGCTTACTAGATTTCACATATTCTATAATGGATTGGACCAAGATATAATATTTACAAATATTTGCAGGGACACTCATAATGGCATTAAATCAAATGTCAATGCTAACATAAGACGATTGCTTCATCTTTAACCTCTCCTTTGAGGTGCACAGACAGTTATCCTGTACTCATCCTCCTGTTTTCCATGGCTTTTTTTCCTTGTAATCCCATAAAGCTTTGCTTGGCTGAAAGGGTGATGTGAACTTCATGCATGAGGTAATCACCTCACTGGATGTGTTTTCTTTCCCTTCACTTTGAGACAGAGAAAAGCCAAAGAGAGAGACTGAGAAAGGGAGAGGACTATTGATCTTCATAAAGCCTAGCTTTCCCAGCTGTGAACGCCAGCTCTCAGCTCAGAGATAAGATGCTTGCTCCACTTTACATACTTAGAGACACTTTAGTGGCAAGTACATCCAAGCGAAACACCAAACAAGCATACACAGCACAGAGTTGGTGTGGATGTAGAAAGACCCAGAAGTGTGATGCGTTATGTATCGTTGTGACATTTAATTATTTTTGATGAATAAATAATATGGGGTCTGTAAATTCTAAGACAAATTAGTTTTGATAAAGACCTTCAATATATCCCTGACAATTATGACTTTTAACATTAAAAGCCTCTCAGTTCATTGGCAGCGAGCCTCGTTTGGTTCTTACTTGCGGGCAGATTATTGTATCTATAATGGATTTGAAATACATCTGCTTGACAGATTTAGCAGAGGTTATGATGACACAACGCATTTTCAATAGCAATTTCTGCGAACGCTCTGTGTGGTGTATTAGTCATTTATATAACATTATCAGAAACGATTACATAAAATCACTGATGTGACACACTCAGTACTGATATGAAAATGTTAGCTATTGTGCATTATACCATTAAACAGACTTGGGCTAGAGCAGAGTCTGCAACACTGGGTGGCTTAAAGCTCCCCAAACAGTCCTGCCTATAAAACTAATAATAATACATAAACCCTAAATATGGATCAATTATGTTGAGTTCTAGGAAAGAGATATCCACACTGTTAAGCCCTAGTTCCGTGGATCTAATGGACAGATCAGATGGAAAGAATAAAGGCCTCACCCTTTAATCGCACTGAATGCCAGAGAAAAATATTCAGCCCTGGGCGTATATGTTCGAAAGCACACATCACAAATGCTTTCCATCTCATCTACCATTGCTGTTTTCCCTTTGATGATGGTGAGGGCTGCCATAAATTTGATTGCACTGCATGTGAGTGCTGGAGATCCAGTTCACTTATGGCCGTTTTGTCTGCAAATGTATCATAATAACACTAAATGATTATTATTAATGTAGTGAAGTGTTTGTGTCATTTCACTCTTGTTGGTTGAATGTTATCGTCTGTGCAACTTTTTCTTTTTAATGGATGGTGTGATAGAAGCGCTTGCTCTTTAAAAAATAGGGTTGAATTCATTAAACAGTGCCTCTTAAGGACATGTAATTTAAGTGCAAAAACATATTTTATTAATATACCTGCAAATGCTCTCAAATAGCCCGGTGACACAAAACATGCTCTTACTGTGTACATTAGGCACATGATGGATGGATGGATGGATGGATGGATGGATGGATGGATGGATGGATGGATGGATGGATGGATGGATGGATGGATGGATGGATGGATGGATGGATGGATGGATGGATGGATGGATGGATAGATAGATAGATAGATAGATAGATAGATAGATAGATAGATAGATAGATAGATAGATAGATAGATAGATAGATAGATAGATAGATAGATAGATAGATAGATTTGCCCATATTCACAGAAGTTATAAGCCAGCCAATCACAAACGAGCTTGATATTTTGCCTTTTTTATTTTTTCAATATGCATTAGGCGGTCAGTGAACAGACTGTGGGCGGTCAGTGTGGCTGAGACTAGTGTCACCGTAATAAGGTGAAGAGGGATTTCAACCTATAACCTTCTGGTTACCAATCTTTCTGTACTCATTTCCCAGCGGAGGTGCTACAGATGCTCTGTTACAGATCAAAGAGTTCTGGGTCCTCTGCTTCAAAAGCGGCGGGGTCGTGGTGGCAGTCCAGCATAAGTATCTGGAGGCCTTTCTCTCCGTCCACACACCCGCCTGGCTTTTCTCCCCTCTCCCAGCTTAAGCCGATGGCTTTCTCCTATGGTTGTGATCAGCGGCCAAGGTGGGCGGAAGACCAGCGGGAGGTGAAGGATCTTCTAATGAGCTGTGAGAGGCAGGCTATGGGGGGGCTGTGAGAGTCACCAGAAAAGGGCTCGGGTTGTGTGTGTTTGTGTGTGTGCTGGGTCAAACACTGACAGCCAGACAGAACAGAACGAGTCCTGCTGAGCTTCAGTCATCAGACACATGATCCCACACTGAGACCTTATTAACATATGCCAGCGTGCACACGCTTGTCGTCATGATGAGTCTCAGGTTGCTTGTTGGCATACAGCATTGGCTCAATTCTTGCATGCTTCTAAGTGGTTAGGTGCACTTTCCAGTTGATATCCCCTGAGAATAGAATGCAATTGCACAGAGGCCACTCTGTCAAGTCATAGGAGATTTTGAGGATCTTTGTTATGCTTAATTTAGATGTCAACTTTGTCTCTTCTAAAAATCCCTAGGAAACAGATAATAATCGGTAAACGGTAATAGTGTATAACTATAAAACTAATAGAGAAATCTAATGAGAATCTTCTTTCTTTCTTTTTTATTACTCATATTGACTTCAGATTGGAAACTTTGACATATTGGCAGATCTGAGCACAATACTTTCTTTGTTATTTTTATTTTTGAAAACCTAGAGGAGACATGGGATTATACTGGGGTCATTTCTCAGAATGAGTATTATATACTCTAAATATTATACTTCACTATAATGTGACAAGACATCACCTAAGTAAAAGTAAATCCAGTCTTTCTTATTGGTTGGTCCTCACAGTTTAATTTTGAAACCACAATTCCTATAATAGAAAACCACTTTATTATAGTTACTGTTGTAAAACTGCATTGTAAAAGCCATTTTAATATATTTTTTTTTCATTAGCTGATATGTGTATGCACACCCCTGACTGCACATCAGTTGAATTATATAGTAATGAGCGTTAAAGTGGTTACTGTGTGCTGCTTAGCAACAAAAGTTTGGTTAATTAACTAGATTATTATTTCACAGTAATGTAAAATTAGGAACAGAATTTCTCATTTGTGAGTCACTGTTTTTCTAGCAGTTTGTCATTGGTATTATCATGTTGCTGTGGTGTTTTTATTGCAGTTAAATGTTTTTTTTTGTTTGTTTGTTTTTTTGGTACTAACAGTACACTTTAAGTATGGTAAAATGAGATTCCCCTGCCCTGATAGGATCTGTCCTGTGTCACAAGCTTCATGTGCTTTATTAATATTCATCCCATCGTATGCAACGCCAAATTCATTTTCTCATCCAATTAAGTGACCTGCATGCCAGCTCTCTTCCTGTCGAGCTGTTGTTCCTGTCTCCGACATGCACATACAGTCACGTTTCTTCCCTACTCAGGTTTGATCAGGGCTGAACAATTGGTTATCTTTCCAGAGCACAGATTTAGTATGATTGCTGCACTCTGCTCTTCTAAAGCAGAACTCCAGAAAATTAGGTATAGTTGGCAGAGCAGGAAGAGGTGTACAATATTGCTTTATTTCGACATCTATTCATACAATGGCAGGGAACAGAAGAGATATAAATGAAAAAGCATAAAAAGAAAAGTTAAATTACTCAAGGGAAAATTGTTTTAATTCGAGGATATTCTTTTGTAACTCAGACATAATCAAGTTACCAGTTGTAGAGTTTCAACTTTTTTCTCAGATGTTTCCTATATAATTCTTAGAAAGAATAAAAAAACTAGAAGACAAATATAATATATGTGGATATTGTAACTCAAATGATTTAATTAGATATGTTTAAGTTTTGAGTAGCACAATTTATGAAATTAGAAATATCTTTTTTTTAGATTGCTGGGATCTTTAAATATATGTGAAGCAGAATACTAAACTGTTGTTAAATATCACATTGTATTAATACCTATATAGTTTATTCCAGATTATAAATATTATAACAAACAGATTATAAATTAAATTTACAATTTAGATAAATAGTTTGTGATTTGAGCAACCCGATCTCACGACCAAGTTGTACGAATTCGACGAATGATTAAAAAGTGGCTAATTCGTAACAATTCATACGACCTCACTCGTACGAATTAGTACGATTTTGTTAAATCGTACATATTTTACGAATTGGCCAATTCGTATGAATTCGTACGAATGACCTACCCCTTACCCCGCCCCTAAACCTAACCATCACGTGGGTTTAGACAAATCGTACAAATTCGTAAGAGTGAGGTCGTACGAATTAGTACGAATTAAACATGTTTTAATCATTCGTCGAATTCGTACGAATTGGTCGTGAGATAGTGTTGGATTTGAGTGGGATTGTAGATATATTTTCCAAAACTCTTGTGGAGTCTCATTGTCAAGTCCTATTTTCATCTAGAAGAAACAATGCAGGTTTTAAAAAGATAGTTCACACAAAAATGAAAATTCTGTCATCATTTGCTCACCCTCAAGTTGTTCCAAACCTGTATGAGTTTATTTTGTCTGCTTAACACAAAAGACGATATTTTGAAGAATATGGGGAACTAAACAGTTGATGGGCCCCATTGACTTCCTAGCATGGAAAAAAAAAAAAAAAAAAAAAAAAATATATATATATATATATATATATATATATATATATATATATATATATATATATATACAGATTTTCTATGCATTGCAGTTTTTTGCACTTCCGGGTAGACTTAATTTTTCGGATTAGAATGTTGCCGCTTGTCACCAACTGATTCATTATAACTTTTGTCACAGAACTTATTGGACCCCACTCAAAAGACATTGTATATCGTATTGACTCCACTTTGTGATAAATGTCCTGACCAACAACTTGGATCCTTTTCCATATGATGTGGGAATGTGAAAACGTTAGCCCAATTTTTTTTTTTTTTTTTGGGATTGAGGTATGTGCTGTTTTGTCGAAAATCATTGAATATCTGATACCGATGATCCCCTCTGTATTATTACTGAATGATGATTCTCAGTTTGATTTCTCTAAACTGCAAAAAAATTGTCTGGCTGGCCGGTTTAACATCTGCAAAAAAACTCAATAGTTCAACACTGGCTCCCACCACATACCCTGGATGTATTCAAGTGGTTGATTTAACTTCGGGACATTATAATGTTCGAAATATCCACAGCTCGAGTGAACTCAGCACAAATCTTACCATTGAAAATATGGACTTTAGCTTCTGAGAAGGTTTCCTTAGGAAAGTGAATGGGGCCCATCAACTGTTTGGTTAACCATATTCTTCAAAATATCTCATACATAGAAATTCATACTGGTTTGCAACGATAAAATGATTTTTGAGAAAAGTATATTAGAATATAATATTTAACTATTCCTTAAAAAAAACAAACACATTTATCGTTTCTCTTTCCTGCTGAATTATTGATATTCTGACTCTAGTAATCTATCCAAACTATAGAGTCTTTATGTAAAAGAAAAGTTTGGTCAGCAAAAGCCTTTATTTTATGTCTAGAAGAAATAGCTGAGATATTCAAAAGATCTCATTTGTGTTTTTTTTTTGTTTTGCTTTGGGGGAGGAAGGAGAAAATTGGGGCAGGCAAGGGGAAAAGGCTAGACAGAAGGAAATGATAGAAAAGGATGGGGAGAATGCAGTAAGGAGAGATGTTTAGAATGGATTCTGTCTTATTGTGTTCCTGTGCGTGTGTGTCAGTGGGAGTGATGCTGAGGCTGGTCATTGCTCCAGGCAGCTACTGTGGATGTGTTGATGTTTCTTTTTTTTCCTTTTGCTGTATTTCAATCCATCTCTCTCAGTCTGTACCCCTCTCTCCTTTATGGAGATTTTAGCACTCTGTTTTTGCCATTAGGTACTGATTAATCTTGAATAAGCAGCCTGAAAAATGCTGCTGCCATCACTTAGCGTGAGGAAAAAAAACAGCTCCATTTCTCTTCCTGTTGAAGTGTGGATCTACATCCTCCAGAACAAGTCAGCCTCCCTCCCAGCTGTTGGAGCAAAAGTCTCCACATTTTTCTTCGAAAACATCTTTAGTCTGACATGTGCAGTGCATTACTGTTCGCACTGCAAATGGGCCAGAAATGGGATTTCACATTGTGCCACATTTTGTTTAGTGGTTTTGAAAATACAGTAACTGTCTAACTTTAATCATTTTAACTTTAATCATTTTTAGGTGCAAACTCAAAATTTATCATAAGAGATCAGAAATGAGCAGCTACATCATTTAATTCATGCACAAGTGAAAGCGGCAGAGTGTTCAGAATATGTTTGACCAGTAAAATATCTGTGCGCCACAGATAAGAAAATCAATCAGATTAAACCTTTATTTTTGGCATTTTGAATTTTCTTATTTTATAAAATCAATTACATTAAGAAAAGACAATTTTACTGCATTTTGGAAGAAAAAAGTTTAAGTCATTGCAAATATATTGTATATTGTCATTTATTAGCCCATCTGTACTTTGGATTTAACAAAGGAGGTCAAATGTACTTTGTACTAATGCAGCCATTTTAGAACTCCTTAACTTGAGAAAAAAAGTTGTACACTAATAAAATGTTCTGATATTTGTACTGAAAATGTTTCATATGTCATACGTATATCAATAAGGTTAACTGTTAAAGATAACTAGCCAAAACGTGACCTCCCTCATAACAAACAAATCTAAATCTCGTGAGTTTCACAGAATGAGTATTAAATCTTTCTCTTTTTTCTCTCTTCGATATCCTGCTTTGGATCTCTGCTGTGTTGACACATTTTAAATATTTACGATGATATTTTCAGTGAGGCAAACATGCTTAAAAATGTATGTGTGCATTGTGTGTAAAATATGGCCAGTGTGAATTATAGAGAAGGTTTTTATGTTTCTAACTTTTGAATGATGCATGATAATCATGTCTTTCTCATTCTCTGTCACTCTCAGGTCAACAATCAGTTGCTACACACAACTACACATGCACGTGTAAACAAAAAAAGGGCCTACAACTTTTTTTTTATTTTTCCAAAGATCCCAAATTTCTGTAAGATTTTGTTTTCGGTCTGCTAATAAATCCAAAATGGCCGCATACAAGAATAACGATCCACATCTTTGTCGCTGAATGAAAATATGCTGTTCTTGCTTAATTGTGCAACTGCAACACTGGCGAAGATAAACTTAATATCAGATTTCATGTGCATAATGTGCAATAAACTGTACTGTGTACACTCTAAAAAATGCTGGGTTGTTTTAACCCAATTTTGGGTAAAATATGGACAAACCCAACTATTTGGTTAAAATTATCATTTAAAAATGTAACCCAATGGCTGGGTTTGTCCATATTTTACCCAAAATTGGGTTAAAACAACCCAACATTTTTTAGAGTGTAATATTATACAGTTCTCACCCACAGAAAAAAAAAGAAAAAAGCTATTTAACATGCAGCAATTATCTTTTTTTTTCTTGAAACATTGTTTGTAAAGTTTCCCATCTCGGGACTGAGCTATTGTTTAACCGAACGCCTCACTTCATTAAGGACTGTGGTGGGTGAAACATCCATACTCGCTCAGACATGCTTGATTAGCGAGTGTTTGTCTTGGGGCTGCTCTTCACGGTGAAGTACACGGCAATTGCTTCCTGTCAAAGTGACTGACAGCACTCTAAAGCTTCCTCATTACACTAGCTATCATTATGCTTTTCATGAGAGTCTTCTGCGCATGCATCATCTACTTGATATTCAGTAGGGTCATTTGCCATTTAGAAAACTGGAATATAAAGAGGTATTTTGTTTGGTAGGGTTAATAGAATCAGTGATATTTTTTTTTCTTTTTTTCTAGTGTTTGGGGTCAGGAGCTTGATGGTAATTTTCGATGAGCTTGCTGTTGTCATCTTTAGTTTGAAGCTTATGTGCTGTGGTTCCTTTTGCATGCTTTATTTATCCGAGCAAATCTTCAAATAATGACTGATACATCCCACACATCGGCTATGTTTAGATCGGAATATTACCATAGTATTTAAATTCTGCTTAAAGGGATAGTTCACTTTGAAATTAATTTTTGATATGTTTTGATATGAAGTGATCTCTCATGCGGATGTGAAAAAAAATTCAAGGTTGATATATCGAAATCGTCTTCCATTGCGATTTCCTGTGCGAAATCTCTGTGTAAACAGTGAGTGACGTACACGCGCAAGATATCACCTCTGGTATCACCGCTTTCCGGTGCTTGCGCAGACGCGTCCTCGCCCTCAGATCACTTGGATGTGGCTGTGGTTACATGAGGTAAAAATAATATACTGTTCATTTTCTCACACAAACCACTCGTTTCATGTCTTAGGCCATCAGTGTGTACTTACATTTACGAGTCATGTTTAATTTGGACTTCTCTGTGCATGCTCTTTGAGGTGAACCCCATACCGGCATTATATGACTGACAGACAAGAACGGTTTGACCTAAAAAAATCTAAATTGAAACTACTGTGGAAACAAAGACACCTACATCATGGATGCCATTGAGGTAAGCTAAAACATATCAAAAATTAATTTCAAAGTGAACTATCCCTTTAATGTACACTGCCTACCTACTATTTGCTATAGAAAGTGAAATATTAGATATAATTTCGTTAAAAAAAGTTTCAAATTCCGAATTCCACATTGTTAGCTCTATCTTTTATGTTAAATTATTTTTATAAATAATAAAGTGAATTTGCATTTTGATTTTGGTGTAAAGAAGTCCTAGGATTTGATAGTCTGATCCATCATCCATTTAGTCATCCATTACACTGGTGCATTGTGGGATGCAGTATTCCACACAGCCCGTTGCAGATATAATGGGTCATCTGGGTATTCTATGCATACAGAACATTTGCACACTGTGCAGTATGTGCACTATTGTTATGAAGCGGTAGACAAGATAAGATCCACATGCAGCTTTATTGAAGAGTAGTCGTACAGGCAGGGGTCAGGAACAGTAAAACAGGGATATCCAAGAACAGGCACAGAGAATGGTCAGTAAACAGGCAGTGGATCAGGGCAGGCAGCAAACAAGCAGAAGTCAGTAAACAAACCAGGATCAAAAACAGGGAAACCAGAAACAGGGAAAACGCTCAGAGATTACAGCCGTGGCAATGCAATACTTCGCAATGAGTTAGTGTTTGAGTGTGGCTTATGTAGGAAGTCTAATGAGGTTCAGCTGTGTGAGTAATCAGTGATGATGAGTCCGGGCAGTGAGTTCTGGGAAATGTAGTTTGAGTGAAACATGAACATCTGGTGTGGAGTGCCCTCTAGAGACTATCAAGGGCACTCCACCTGGTGACCGTTACATAGCCCCACCCCAAAGAGCGGCTTCCAGACGCTCAAAAAAAAAAAACAGTCCCGGAGGGAGGTGGAGCGGAGGCGGACCTGGGGGCGGGATGGAGGGCCAGGCCCGTGGAGCGGAATAGGACCTGGAGACTGCAGTGGAGCAGGCTCTGGAGGCAACCAGGGCGAAGCAGGCTGTGCAGACGAACAGGGCGGAGCGGGCTGTGCAGGCGGCGACCAGAGCGGAGCAGGCTGTGCAGGCGAAGGCCAGGGCGGAGCAGGATGTGCAGGTGAAGTCCAGGGCGGAGCAGGATGTGCAGGCGAAGTCCAGGGCGGAGCAGGCTGTGCAGACGAACAGGGCGGAGCAGGCTGTGCAGGCGAAGGCCAGGGCGGAGCAGGATGTGCAGGTGAAGTCCAGGGCGGAGCAGGACGAGGTGAAGGCCAGGGCGGAGCTTTCGGACCCTCGGGCGTCCAAGACGAAGCAGACTGTGGGCATGGCCAGAGCAGAGCAGGCTGTGGACGTGGCCAGGGCGGAGCTGTGGGACCCTCGGACGTCCACGGTAGTGAAGACCCCTCAGGCGACCATGGCGGTGAAGACCCTTCTGGAGACCATGGCGGTGAAGACCCCTCAGGCGGCCACAGCGGTGAGGACCCCTCGGGCGGCCACGTCGGTGAGGACCCCTCCGGCGGCCACGGCGTTGAAGACCCCTCGGGCGGCCACGGTGGTGAGGACCCCTCAGGCGGCCACGGCGGTGAGGACCCTTCAGGCGGCCACGGCGGAGCAGGACGAGACGACGGCCATGTCTGCATCGCCTCCATGGCCCTCACAAGGTACCTACTGCCCCCCCCCCAAAAAATACTTGGGGAAATCCACAGGGTTTTGAAGAGCACTGCTTGAACAGAGCTTGAGGGTCACCGGCAGGGTGAGGCGCAGAATCGGGGCCGGCAGGGCGAGGCGTAGAGACAGGGCCGGCAGGGCGAGGCGCAGAGGCGGAGCCAGCAGGGCAAGGCGTAGAGGCGGGGCCGGCAGGGCGAGGCGCAGAGGCGGGACCGGCAGGGCGAAGCGCAGAGGCGGGGCCGGCAAGGCGAGGCGCAGAGGCGGGGCCGGCAAGGCGAGGCGCAGAGGCGGGGCCGGCAAGGCGAGGCGCAGAGGCGGGGCCGGCAAGGCGAAGCGCAGAGGCGGGGCCGGTAGGGCGAGGCGCAGAGGCGGGGCTGGCAGGGCGAGAAGTCCTGGTCTGCTCACCGAAGCCTGGCGAACCGAACGAGCCCTCCTTCTCCTCCTGCGGCGGCGTTTCACTTGAACTGAAGATTCAATCACATGAACCGGAGATTCATCACTCGCGAGGCTTGAGTGAAGTGCATGCTCGTGAGGGCTGACGGTGAGCGCAGGCTCGTCAGGGCTGGCGGTGAGCGCAGGCTCGTCAGGGCTGGCGGTGAGCGCAGGCTCGTCAGGGCTGGCGGTGAGCGCAGGCTCGGCAGGGCTGACGGTGAGCGCAGGCTCGTCAGGGCTGGCGGTGAGCGCAGGCTCGGCAGGGCTGACGGTGTGTGCAGGCTCCACAGGGCTGACGGTGAGCGCAGGCTCGGCAGGGTGGACTTGATCCTCAGCTTTGTCCACCAAACCCACCGTAAAAGCAGACCCGCTCAGTTGCAGAGCCAAATCAATATAAAACTCAAGAGTCCAGCTAGGGTCATATAATGGCATTAGATAGCTGAATGGTTCAGACAGTCCTCCGCGGAAAAATATCATTAAACATAGATCGTCCATACGAGAGAGATAAGCCAGCTCCAGAAAGTCTCTGACATAGTCCTCGAGTGGATGATCTCCTTGACGAAGACCTATCAACTGTGCTGCTGGATTCATGTTTGTCGGTTGTTCTCCACAGGGAAAGCCGCTGGATCCTTGTGTGGCGAAGTATTCTGTTATGAAGCGGTAGACAAGATAAGATCCACATGCAGCTTTATTGAAGAGTAGTCGTACAGGCAGGGGTCAGGAACAGTAAAACAGGGATATCCAAGAACAGGCACAGAGAATGGTCAGTAAACAGGCAGTGGATCAGGGCAGGCAGCAAACAAGCAGAAGTCAGTAAACAAACCAGGATCAAAAACAGGGAAACCAGAAACAGGGAAAACGCTCAGAGATTACAGCCGTGGCAATGCAATACTTCGCAATGAGTTAGTGTTTGAGTGTGGCTTATGTAGGAAGTCTAATGAGGTTCAGCTGTGTGAGTAATCAGTGATGATGAGTCCGGGCAGTGAGTTCTGGGAAATGTAGTTTGAGTGAAACATGAACATCTGGTGTGGAGTGCCCTCTAGAGACTATCAAGGGCACTCCACCTGGTGACCGTTACAACTATAGTGTATGCTGCTGCAGTAGTATGGTAGCATTTCTATTCCATCCAGATGCTAAGCCTCATAACAGTTTCAAAATAGTAACCATACAAAATCCAGGATCATACAAAATACAGGATTGTAAATGTAGAGTTTTGTGATTTTCATTTTTGATAGGACTGGTAGTGTGTTCTGTCAAAAATATTTATTTATTTTTATCACTTAATGAAGCATGAATTGCAGAATAATTAGGCCTATTGTTCATTAGTTAGGCCTTTCTTAGTTTGTAACAGAATTGTGAAATGTGAACGTGCTAATGCTAGGGTAAAGAAGAAGGGTGATAAAAGAAAAGATTTCAGGACGTTGGAAGCTTGAAATCTTAGAAACATAAATCAACTTGGGCTTCCATCATTAATGCGTTAACGCATGCGATTAATTTGAAATCCTTAATGGGTTGAAATAATTTAACGCAAATAAAAATCATTAAGGTAATTTACGTCACACAGCGAAGTCGAGAGCATCTACACTGGCACAAGCACCTATATCCCTGCTAGGTGGAAATTTCTATTCTAATCCGATTCCGCCTCTCTGTTTGCGATCAGATCCTTTTAAATTTGACAGTTTTGTGAGAACCTTCAATCTGATCGTTTACTCTCCTCCATATAGCAAATGATGACAAAATTAACGTTAAACAAGATAAATAGTGTATGCCTAATTTTACGATAAGTCTGCAATTAATCTTGATTTTACTGACAGCCCTAAAATGAACACATTTAGCTTGTCTGTGGTGTATTTAGGGATAAAGCACTGCTATTAGTTACAACTCAACAGGTTTAATCAGCATCCGTGCTAAGATTGTCACTTTTACTGTTAATGCAGGAAAAGCTGTCAGATTTGTCACCTATAGTGAAGTTAGCAGCTGCTTTGATAGTTGCTGTTACAATTACTGGGAATTGTCTGTCCAAGCCCCTGCCAATTTATACCCTACTTTAACTTTTTAGACAGTATAGCTGACCAGAATTGGATTGTGTCCTATTCATACAGTAGTGAAAATATATACAATTAGTTTTTTTTTTTTTTTTTGTACACTGATAGATTTGAATAAGCTGTGTCAAACATGGGGTGAGGCCTAGTGTGGGCTAGAAGGAATCAAGGCCCCCTAGATCATTTGCACCACCCCAAGAACCTCCCTGCCAATAGGCCCTTGTGTATCCTTGTGGCTTGCACACATTTTTCAGTTCATCTTGAGGCAAAACATAATGCACATCTGCCTGTTTTGCTTTACTGCACTGGTAAAGAGCCAGTGCTCGTGAATCAGATCCACTGGCATGAATCATACCCTCCAACATACTATTCCCTATTGTGTATATGAACAAAGCATCAGTCTCCATTACAGCATCACATTTCTCGGTATCTCTCTTGCTCTTTCCTTCTTCCTTCCCTTTATCTCTCGTTCACTCAAATCGTGCTGCTCCGCCCTGTCCACAGTTTGGAATGAAAAACAATAGTGAAGATTTGCCAACCCGATCTCACGACCAAGTCGTACGAATTCGACGAATGATTAAAAAGTGGCTAATTCGTAACAATTCATACGACCTCACTCGTACGAATTTGTACGATTTTGCTAAAACGTACATATTTTACGAATTGGCCCATGCGTATGAATTCGTACGAATGACCTAACCCTTACCCCGCCCCTAAACCTAACCATCACGTGGGTTTAGACAAATCGTACAAATTCGTACGAGTGAGGTCGTACGAATTAGTGCGAATTAAACATTTTTTACTCATTCGTCGTATTTGTATGAATTGGGCGTGAGATAGTGTTGGATTTGCAGTGTTGGGGAAAAAAAAAAAAAAAAAGACATGATCTTTGCATTTGCTATGTGACTGGGTGACAACCAGATGAGTCATTCACGTAAGAGGGAGTATATTATCTTGTCCAGACATGTTCAGAAGTCATCTTTCTGTCATCATTTTCCCTCAAAGAAAGACCCATGAATGAATTGTACTCACCCTCATGTTGTTTCATACCTGTGTGATTGTCTTTCTGACGCGAAAAACAAAAGAATATGCAGGTTATTGACACCAGAGTTGTTATTGTTAACTAAGGCTGCATTTACACTGCAAGTCTTGATGCCCAAATCCGATTTTCTGACTATATCCGATTTTTTTGACGACCTGCTTACATCATCTTTTAAAAGTGACCCATATCCGATTTTTGCATTTACACTATACACTGCTGAAACTACCAAATGCAGACGTTCTGGTGGTTCCGAACTGGGAAGTTAAGAAAAACAGCACGAAATTCAATGGATACAGATGCGAATAATTTTTTTTCTTTCCACAACATAAGTCATCAAAAGATTGGTCTCGTTCGGCGGAGAAAAAAAGAGGAGAGGCTCTGGCCATGAGCACTTAAAACGATGCCTCATATCTCGTGAAATATCTTCAAAAACGGATTTATTTCAGTAACAACCCTGCATTTTTGCCTGCACTCTTCACCCCAAACACTCAAAAGACATGAAACCTCCGCATTGCTCCACTGCATGTATCCTTTCTTCCATTGCGCGTCTCGCGCCTATAATCGCGCAGTTTTTAATGACGTATGACTCGCATTTACTAGGAAATATCCGATTTGTCTGCTTACATGGCACACGCAAATGCACGTATCGATTCATATCCGATTTATTACCACATATGAATGAGGCCTGAATCCGATCTGAGAAAATCGGAATCCATGCGTTTTTTTCCTGCTTACACGTTCACCGGTCATATCCGATCTGTGCCACATGAGAGGAAAAAATCGGATTTGGGTCACTTGAACCATGCAGTGTAAACAAGGCCTAAGGCTATGTTTACACGTAAACGATTCTGAAGAGAAAACGCAAAAGTGGCGTTGCATCATCACTTTTTATTCTCAGACAAGCTTTTTGTGTGTGAAATCCGCGTGCAAACGGTGACGCAAAAGTGTGTGAAATTCAATGTAACATGGACTTCAGGCGGCTAGGAGTGCATACTACAACAACACCAAGTCCACGCCCCTGCATACAACCTTCACTGTCAAGCAGACTTTAGCGTTTTTACCGTTTACACGGGAACGCGACGGTGGAGCGTTTTTTAAGATTTCCACTCTGGAGGGTGGTTTCACTTTTTTGCGTTTTTAAGCCTCAAAAACGCCATCGCCGTGTAAACGATAGGCACATCCGATAAAATATTTTTACGTTTTCACCCGCAAGCATTCTCGTGTAAACAGGGCCTAAAATTAAAACTATTACAAATAATTTTAATTAATTGAAATAAAGCTGAAATTATTTTGGGTGATAATGTTTATGACAGTTATAATTCTGTTTCCTGAGTTTGTTTGTTTCTATGTTTTTTTTCATTGATGCGATTATGATTTGCACCAGCTGTTTATTTTGTCGATTAGTTTGCGTTAGTATGTAAGCCCTGTGTTCCGGGAGTCTACTGCATATTAATAGCGACTCCCTGATGCCCACAAATTAGTTAAAATCTCCTGGACTCTAGAGCGAACAAGAGCGAGCATATTAGAGACCTTATGTGTGTGGGCTAGTGTGCGCGGGTGCCTCACGAAGCGCATAGGCGGGCTTTTATCTCTACTATTCCCGAACCGAATTAATCAGAAATTTATGTTACTTTCTTGGGATAATGTTAGGAAGTGATATTCAGCTTGCTACATTTTTAATGATTACAGTAGTTAAAACAGCTAAACTTCAACATTTTAGCTGTAAAATGCCACATGTAGTAGCTAATAATAAGAAATATGGTGTACTTTTACTTTTAAAAAAGTTGGTCTCATTACAGTTAATGATTACAAACTTTGAAGATTTTGAATACAGAACTTATATTTTGTAATGGTTTAGCTTATTTTCATTTAGATATGGTATTATTTGTGCAGTAGCTAAGATTAAAGGTGCTCTAAGCAATGTCGGGTGACGTGACTTCTTGTCGACGTTTAAAGTATTTTCAAACAAAACGGAGGCTAGATAGGCCCTCCCTCCTCCTCATCTATGCACTGTCCCCCCAAACCCCACGCCCAGGGCCTTCTTGTCAGTTATTGGCTGGAACAGTTTGTTATGTTTCGTGGAACGGGTTGCTGCAGTTTGTTTTTGTTTCCATTTGTGGGGTTGTCTGCATAGACTGCGATTTTTTACAGTGTGTTTAGGGGACAGGCTGCTAGCGCATAGTGAGGAGATGTTTGTCCTGATTGGTGTTGGCGAGGTTATGACGTAACATGTGACGGCATGCGAGGAAGCTACAAAGGGACGCTGGCACAAAACAGAGTCAGCTTTTTGCTCTTCAGCAGGCGTTCTGTGTCAAACTGTTTGTCCAATTTGATCCAGCCACAGAATCTTTATTGCAGAGTAGACCCATAATCTACTGCCTTGTGACATGTAAACACTTGATCGGATTGACAAGCGAAACTGAAAGGACTGCGCATGTGCTATGACTTTGAAATAGCATATGTATGACATGCGAACAAGCTGTTTTTCCTGCTGAGTAAAGTCATATAAATGAGTGTCCCATTATTCTATAATTATCATTTCACTCAGCATCTGTGAAATTGGAGCAGGACAATGTCCCACCAGTCCTTGTTTCAGACTCTCTTCCACCACAGACAACTTTTTTTTAGGAACATTTTAACTGCATGATAAATATGCAAAACAGTTCACTGCATGACAAAACAGTTCATATGTTCATTGTCTCCAAATTATCACTAGAAATTCTGCTGTTTAAAACAAAAAAACAATGTAGGAGAATAATTATTATGTGCAAACAGTGGGAAACTATGTGAGCACATAATACAAACTAAATTCCGATTTGAAGCTTAAAGCTTTTGACCCGATCACTTGTTTAGCGTTCATGTAAACCCTACATTCATATTTATCAATCAGAATGAATTCAGGGTGTCAACACTCAAAATGTCCCACAGCAACATATGGTATTGTTGTTTTGTTGTGGGTTTTTTTTTTTTTTTTTTTCAGAAACATAATCAACCTTTGTCACAGTTACCAACTGGTGTGCCCAGGTTGACCACCAGAGGGCACTCCTTCTCTAACTTTTGCCACTCAGTCATAAACTTCAGTTCCCATAATCCTTTGCCCGGATTCATCACTTATTATTACCTTCACCTGTGTGTCATTACATTATTTGTCTCACCCTATTTATACCACGGTCTCTCTGCCATTTCTCATTGAGGTTTTGTTATTGTCACACGGCATTCCTGAGTGCTCTCCCTCTCTTTTGTAGATGTTGAAATGAAGCTTTATGAAGCACTGAGACTTTCCCCTCAAATGTATCGTAAATTTGTTCATTACTCGAAGCTTTTCAAAACGGTGCACACTAATGATATCTTGTGGTCAAAAGGTGGAAAAGCTACCTTTCACAATTATTTGTATTGTTTTATGTGATGAATCGCTTTGCGCTATGAAGACCACAAAGCAATAAAAATCAACAGTGTTACTCTTTATTTTTTTGCACAATGTATGAACAAAATGAGTCTATGAATTAATTTATGAAATAATTTATACATAGGACAAATTAACTCTTAATGCAGCCTGAAAACTTTAGCCGTAATCCTAAACCTATGAGATTATAGGTATGAGTCATATAGGCATATATAATCAAAATAAAATAAAACTATTGTGGAATAGTGAAATGCTGGGTAGTGAAAGTGCTTGAGAACTGGGGAGTTGGTTACTTGAATAAATTAAAGATTTTTATTAAGGAACAGGACTTGTTCAAAGGTGTGGGGGCTAAGTTTATTTATTTATTTTTTATTTACTACTTCCCCTGGCTTCCGAACGGCCTCTTTTCTTGGCTGGTTCCATGCTGAAAAGAGCTCACTCTCAGTTTCAATCTCAGTCGGTCTCAATTCACTACCGAAGTGCTTGACACTTGAAACCTTCGGGCTCGCGCTAGTTTTAAATCAGAATATTAAGCAGTCACATGGTTGTGTGTCGAAACGAAGCTTTGTACTTCACCGTCACCGATGGTTATGGCAAGACGAATCAAGCTCCAGTACAGTGCTTCACGTTAGATGCTTCGTTTTTTTTTGGTACAAGTTTCGAAGCCTCGGTGCCGAACGTCACATCACTACTCTTTTGGTCTTCTGTGGATTGTTTGTAAGTGTTTTTGAACCTTGAAGATAATGGATTTTCCAATTAAGGTGCTCTTGGATCTCACCTAGTCTCAGAGCTATTCGTGACAAAAACCTTGATCACATCAGATCCAGCAGCATGGTAATCCAGGCGCGGAGGGAACGATGTCAAGTATTGACTGCCCGTCTATCACATCAGAAAATGTTTTTGATTATTCCCTGCTGGTCCTCCGCTTAAGGGTGTCGAGAATGAAACTAAAAGAGCCTCCCCTTTGGGGAGCCCTGAGGAAATTGATGTCTGCATCCTATTGTCAAGTGTGCTTCGGGACTCATTGGTTTCCAGTGAACGCACGCTGCCCTCTCTGATCCACAAGCTTGTGGCTAGGCAGCTCTCGCGTCCGCACATCAAGAATCGTTTCGACCAAATTATGCCGGAGAGCCACTTCAGGGGATCGAGAACGAATCTCAAATAATTCCCGTTATCAGTCTCGAGATGCTGGTTCCCTTAGTAGAATATTTCAAAGCATAGCAAGACCTGCCAAATATTTCTCCTTGGGTCCTGCACACAGGAAGGGTTACAGGTTGCAGTTTGATTCCGCCCTCCGAAATTCAGCAAGGTGGTGTTGACTGCAGTCAATCCAGTGCAGGGTCGATTATTGGAACAGGAAGTAAAAATTCCATGCTGGTAAAGGAGGCCATAGAGCATGTTCCTCCGCCGGACAGGGAGTACGGGTTCTACAGCCTCTACTTCATAGTTTCCAAGAAGGATTGCGGCAATTGTAGATCTATGTCAATTGAATCGGTCTCTGTGGAGATTCAGGTTCAAGATGCTCACTATTCCCATCATCGTGAGTCAAATCAAATCTGAGGATTGGTTTGTCACCATAAATCTAAGGGACGTATACTTCCACAAATCCATCCTTCTCACAGGAAGTTCCCGAGTTTTGCTTTTTGGGCAAAGCATTTCAATATCGGGTTCTGCCGTTCGGCCTAGCTCTCTCCCCTCGCACATTTACCAAATGTATGGATGCAGCTCTAGCTCTGCTGAGACTTTAGGGTATCAAGGTGCTGAATTCGACGACTGGCTTATTTTGGCCCAGTCACAAGAGCTGGCATTTCAGCATCGAGATGTCGTTCTTGCCCACATCCAGAGCCTGGGGTTGAGACTCAACACTTTGTTGGCACCAGCACAGAGAACCATGTTCTGAACCACGAGGCACCTGCTTCCACAGGCCGAGGGCTCAATATTCACCCTCGACCAGACCTGTGGAAAATTTGGGCCTGGCCCCTGAGGGAGCTCAATTCCTAGAGGTTGGCCTGTCGGCTGGAGTGGTTGAGACCATATTCAGTTCCACAGCTCCTTACATGAGGAGATTGTACGGCCTAAAGAGTAATTTGTTTCTACTTGGTGTAGAGAGTGTGAGGTGGACCCAGTTAACTGCCTGGTTGGATTCAGTGCTGGAGCTGCATCAAGTTCGCTTCTCACCTGGTTTTACCCCATCCACACTCAAGGTATCTGTGTGATGAGCCTCTGGGGGGACATCAGCTGGTCAAACGTTTCCTTCATGGAGCTTGGAGGATGAAATCTGCAGCTTGTACCAGAGTTCCCACATGGGAACTAGCAGTGGTTCTAGAGTCGGCTGATGCCAAGAATTTGTCTCTCAAGTTATCTTTTTTAAATAAACATTACCTTCATGGAGACCTTCAGGCGTCTCTATATCTCATGGGTGCCTGGAATTTGTACTCAGTGATCTCGTCCTATGTCTGCCTGTTCACTGAGAACTTTGTTTTGTTATTTTTGGAGTTTACAAGTCCCTCATGACTATTGACATTCAATGTATGGAAAACAGCAGAGTGAATATTCTATTAACCTCCTTAAGTTGAGTTCTGCAGAGGATACAGGTTTGAAATGACATAGGGGTAAATAAATGATAACAACTTGTCATATTTGAGAGAGCCGTCTCTTTTAGACCATTATCATCAACAAGATGACGTCATCAGTTAGTAATCAGACGTCTTCGGGTAATTTCAGGTCTAATTCTCAGACAGTGTCCTCATAATTTCATAGTCTCTATGTAAGCTGCTGTTGCGGTTTGATGATGGCTGTTTTTAATGCAGTACTCTCTACGAGTTCATCGTTTTTTGAACCCGTATTGTGTCATTACATACTCAACTTAGCGTAATTATATAATTAAATATAATACAGGTGCCCCCACTGGGTCAGGGTCTTGCAAAAGCGTTCCCTGTTCACACACACGGTCATTATAAAACAGCTCTTCTGCACACCCACACAATTCTAATGGAGAGTGAAGGACTCTACAGTTGGAAAGAATGAGTCACACCTTCGAGAAGTGTGAAAAAGTAAGACAGAAAGATATTGTTAAAACACTTGAAATCAAAGATGAAAATAACGTATTGGGTTAGAATGAATTAATGTAGCTAATAAACTAAAGTGTTGAAGTTTCCTGTAATGTGCATGGCATTTATTAGCCATGTGTTTTGCCTGAAATAAACCCATATTCCTTTAGAGACTGCATCGATCTATTTTCAGCAGTGTTGCCATGAGCAATTATTATTAGCATTTTTCATAAAGTCACGCATAAATATGGCAAGTTGGCTGTGTTTTTGGTCTTATTTACAGTAATGTATTGAAGTTTTTAATGATAAAAATAAGTTGTTTCATTCATAATCAGTTATTGAAATTAGTTGATTAGATATGTTTTAACTGTCACTATAACTGATGATAATAATAACCATAATTTAAAAATACAGTTTATATAAACCATTACATTTTCTTAGACGGTTATACTGTGAAACTCTCATACTGTCACAACCCTACATGGGAGAGTTCCCCACCTCACTCCCGCTGTTAAACAAGTTACTCAGCAACTTTTACTCTCAGTAAATTTTAAATGAGCTACTTTTTATTTTTAGTTTTATATTTTTAATTACTCGAGTAGATTTTTAGACTGGTACATTTTACTTGTACTTAAGTAAAATTGTATTGAAGTTATACTTGAAAATGTAAAGGCCCAGTTGCTTAAATTAAGCTAAAAAATACTATACACTGTCTGAAAATCTGAAATGTATATTTTGACTTGGTTGTTTTATATTGTATGTATATTTTCCCTTAGGCCGTGTGTCCACCAAAGCGTTTTTCCACGTGCCTGGCGTTTGTTTTCAAATGGGAGCACCACGTTTTTTAAACGGCATGAGCTTAACGAGGCGCTGAGCGCCCAGCGTTTTTTACTGGTCGCCGAGAGTTGAAAAGTGTTCAACTTTGGATAAAATGCAGGGCTCATCACTGTCACTTCTTACCCAGCCATCCAATCACAGTGAAGGAGGGGCGGGACTAAACCACACCAACCAACTGTCACAACCGAACAAAATAACCAAACAAAATGGATGAAAAATTATTTTTTTTTAGTATGAAACAAATTATATGTGAAATCAGTTAAAAGTAAACTGTGCTGCGGATATTCTGTATAATAGCAACGAAACGTCTCAACGGAAAAAAACGCTGCGCTGCCAAAACGCTCTCAAGGGCCCAAAGCACGGCGTCTTCAGCAGAGCGTCTGCCGTTTTCAGTTGGCTAAAAACGCTTTGGTGGACACACGGCCTTATTTTGGATTTTTTTTTTTTTCTATCAGAGCAGGTTACTTTTTTTTCTTCTACTTCTTCTTTCAGATCTGGCAACACTGATTTTGAGCTTGGGAATGTTAATGCTGTGTTACAAAACTGCTGGTTTCTTTCATCAAACATGGGGTTCTGTTTGTGCAAGATGAACTGTTTATCACACTTCCTGAAATAACTGCAGGATAACCAATGGCCTGCTGTTATCTCATGCATTAAGACTGCGCTAAGCACTGGTGTTTGATAAACATCTACAAATGCAATTATGCTCCAACTGAATAAAGACCTGCTTTGCTTGAAATTGTAGTTCAAAGGCACAGTAGCACATTAATCACGCCCTTTGTCTTTTTTTTCTCTTTTTCCCCTAGGTGTAAAAACCTGATTTACAATGGAAAAACTGCTTGTCTGCTTGTTGGTTATCGGAATGGCAGTGAAGGCCCAGATCTGTCCGAAGCGCTGCGTCTGTCAAGTTCTATCCCCCAACCTCGCAACACTCTGTGCCAAAAAAGGGCTACTCTTTGTTCCGCCCAACATCGACAGGCACACCGTGGAGCTCCGGCTTGCTGATAACTTTGTCACAAGCGTAAAACGGAAAGACTTGGCCAACATGACTAAGCTGGTGGATCTTACTTTGTCGAGGAATACAATAAGCTACATCACTCCACATGCGTTCGCAGACCTGGAGAACCTACGAGCCTTGCATTTAGACCACAACCGCTTGACGCGGATATCCAACGAGACCTTCAGTGGCATGTCCAAGCTGCATCACCTGATTCTGAACAACAACCAACTTACCCTCATCCACATGGGAGCCTTTAATGACCTACTAGCCCTCGAAGAACTGGACTTATCCTACAACAACCTGGAGACAATTCCCTGGGAGGCCATTCAAAAGATGATCAGCCTACACACACTTAGTCTGGACCACAACATGATCGAATACATTCCCGAGGGGACTTTCTCCCTCCTACAGAAGCTCAATCGCTTGGACGTGACCTCCAACAAGCTCCAGAAGCTTCCACCAGACCCGCTTTTCCAGCGGGCGCAGGTTCTGGCCACATCCGGCATCCTCAATTCCTTCTCCTTTGCGTTGAGCTTTGGAGGAAATCCTTTACACTGCAACTGTGAGCTGCTGTGGCTTAGGCGGCTCAATCGCGAGGACGACTTGGAGACCTGTGCCACACCCCTGCATCTCTCTGGACGTTATTTCTGGTCAATCCCGGAGGAGGAGTTCCTCTGCGAGCCGCCCCTCATCACCCGCCACTCTCACGAGATGAGGGTGCTGGAGGGCCAGCGGGTAGCATTAAAGTGCAAAGCCAGGGGAGATCCCGAACCTGCCATTCACTGGATATCTCCCGATGGGAAGTTAGTCTCAAACACGTCACGCACGCTGGTTTACAACAACGGCACGCTGGACATCCTGATAAGCACAGTAAAGGACACGGGCTCTTTCACGTGCATTTCCTCGAATCCTGCCGGGGAGGCCCACCAGACCGTGGAGCTGGTTATCATCAAGCTTCCGCATATTAGCAACAGCACCAATAACATCCAGGAGCCTGACCCGGGCTCTTCTGACATCTCCACTTCAACGAGGGCAGGGGCAAACGGCAGCAACCACACCGGCGACGCCAAGACCAGTCCAGATAAGAGGGTGGTGATGGCAGAAGCCACCTCATCTACTGCACTCATCAAATTTAACTTCCAGAGGAATATACCTGGAATACGCATGTTTCAGATTCAGTATAATGGAACCTACGATGACTCTCTTGTTTACAGGTGAGAAATACTTTTCATTTTACTCGAAATACTCGACCAATAAGGACAATTAAATTAACTAAGACAACACGTTTCCATTGTGGAACAACCAAGAAGTAAAACTGAAGTTGAAGTAGAATTGTGCTTACTATACAGTGAATTTAATTTTGCATTGTTTTAGGTTTATAAACAAAATGGCCTCAACTATTGGAACTTATGGACCACCATTTTGAATGCAGTCATTTCAGATTTGCACTTTAGTAGCTAAAATTGAATAGCAATGAGAAGTAAACATGAAAATACCTACAGTATTTCTCTAAATGTGTACAATTTAGACATCATAATTAATAATAAAGCACAAACATTAGGAAATTAGCAAGATACATCAGTATGTGATTTGAAATAATGAGTTTGTGGATTGAAATTTAGGAAGCCAATTTAATATACACTAGACAGTAGACACAACAACAGGTCAGCAAGGAAAGGAACAAACTGATTTTGGCCCTTTGAGACAGCAGCAAGGTGTTAAAGAGGCCAGTTGTGAAAAGGGATCTAATATTCAGTACATTAGCTCAAAAATCCATCACCAGTTTGTGTTGTTCTAATGGATGGATGGATCAATGCTTCTTGTTAATGTGAAACGCTAGAATAGAAATCCATTTCTAATTTTCCCTTAAATGAATAATACTGTGTGTGATTTTTGTTTTTGAATGCTGGTTTAGACTGTGCCGTGTTTTTGTCTTTTGTGGTTGTGATCTGTCATAGTGTACCCTAGCCTTTAGATTGTATTACTTTATTTTAAACTTTGTCCCTTAAATAGTTTACATATCTTTAAATGCCCCTATTATGCTATTTTGATTTTTTTTTTTTGATGGTCTCCTACAACAGGTTTACATGCATCAAAGGTAAAAAATAATAATAATAATAATAATGATTCAATGATTCTCAAACGACCGTCCTATGATTCAATCTCTAAATCTTTCCAGAAGCCTACTCTGCTCTGATTGGTCAGACAGCCCAGTCTGTTGTGATTGGTTGTTACAGTGCATGTCAGAAACAAAATGGCCATTACCATAACTGAATTTCAACTCCGGAGGCTTCTTACAACTGCTATTGTAAACACTGTAAAGACAGTAACGGTGGCATCGGTTTTACCATATCAATCTGAGTGCAAGTCCGATGATGAAACATTTGAAGAACTACTTATTCAACCCAAACTTCCATCGCAAGGACAACTTGAGTAAGACATTTATCAGTAGCTTGGTTTACATAGACACCTTTTGATTCAATCGGAAGAAATTAATCCGATTGATGAATCCGAACACGGTCTTTACATGATACGTCATAACGCTATTTAAACGTCATTGCAAATCCGCAGTCCTTTCAGTTTTGGTTTTCAATTCGATCAAGTGTTTACATGTTCTCTCGATCAGATTACAAAAGAAATAAACCACCCCTTTCAATCCGATCGAAATTTCAATTGGATCGAGCTCAATCAGATCGATTAAGGTGTTTACATGAAGGTGTTTTAGTCAGATTGTGCCGTCAAACCAATTATAAGGGTCCATGTAATGGCAGCTAGTGATACACAACTCAGTTTGAGGTACATAATGAGATTTTGCAAATGTAATTCCTCATAACAAGACTATGTCCATCAACTTGTGTATATTTATAATTTGTAGTGCGCATGTTAACTTTACCATTAACGGTATCAATAACGGCGCACATGTTAGCCGAGCACTAACGTAAATGACTGATGTAATTTTAAAGTTTGTAAATCCTTTATCATTACTCATAGTAGTAACAACAATAGACAAGCTGCATTAACTGACAGTTAGATAATAGTGACTATTTCAGTTAGACAGTAATAACGAGAGGTAGCCTGAGACCTACACAATTTAAAACACAAAATGACGTATTTTGAACCATCGATAGAAAAAATATACATCATTAATCAATCATACTTGCAGGTTGCGATTCTGAGGAGCAAGTTGGAAGTGTCCTATCTTTAATGGATAAGCGTTTTGTAAATCACATTTAGACAGGGATTCAAGAAACAATCGTCATAAGGTTATTCTGCTGTTGCATTTTGTCATCCGCGTTCAACCCGTCCAAGTAAGTGCTCAGTCCATTCCTGCTGGTAATGAGAATCAAACCCACAACCTTTGGAGTACCAGCCTGAATCTCTAATCATTAGACCACGACTTCCCCCAGCTTTTCTTTTTTTATGGTTCAAAGAGGTTGTGGGCACTTGGTAGACTGAACACAGAATAAAATCTATGGACCTCTTTGATTTTGATTAGCAAGCGTGTCTACCTAGAGCATATTAAAGTGTAAAACTGAATAATCATTGTAATGTATGACTGATAATATTCAGAAACCATTGTGTGTGTGTTAGCCAATCTGTTTTAGTGCTATCTCGAACAGTATTTCCTTTCACGTTTGCTGTACTCATTAATACGTTCTCATAATTACGTTCTTTGCAGACTCGCTTGGGGGAATCAAAAAGAGATTCATTTTTGGCTTACTTTATCTCAATGGGCTGCTGTAAATGAGCCACAGTCGGCTAATTACAATAACACACACTGGCCATGAGCGTTCCCTGTTCAATGAGACACACTGCAAAAGCAAAGCCATTACCTCGTCATTTGTGTACAGAGCACATTGTGTGGGAAGCTCTTTTCACAAACGATGAGAATGAAGCAGAAAGACTACAGACACATCCCAACCTATGTTTTTACTAGAGATCTGGCATCTGGCTGATACCCCATGTTGTTATCAAATGCTCCCTTCTCAGTTAACACATTAGCAACAGACCGGCCGCAGTGTAACATAGACTATAATCGAATTTTCGCCACATATAGGGCAAGTGGAATTTGTTCCTGTGATAAAGCTGAAGAAAAGTGCCCTGAACTTATAACAGAGACAATCCTCTGTCAGACCTGGGGTTAAGTGTCTTGTTCACAATGATGATGTCTGCTATCTTGATTTTTGCCATTCTGGAACATTCCGACTTTCACTCCTATGCTTCAAGGCACTATGAAATGTCATTCATAATTCAATCTATCATACAATGTATTTTTGAGTTATACAGAATATTCAATAAGAACTTGAAGAATTCAATAAGAATATTTCATTGATTGTATCTTGCAATGCAAGCATTAAGTGGTCTGCTGGTTTGTGATGTCTGTCAAAAAGGAAGGTAATTTCACAGGGGAAACATTTAGATAAAAGTTTATGAAGATTATAAGATTTTTTTGGAATAAGGTGCAATGACAATGAATAATGCACACTAACACCAATGTGTGTGTAATGTTCACCTCCCATTTTTGTAAGAATTGGAAAAAGAGGTTGCAATTTGCATGAGGTTGCGTGTGTTTCCGGGGTGCGCTACTGTGAAAAATAAAGTGGGTGCAACTTCCAGTCAGGCGACGGAAGTAGCATACCATTGGTATTTTGTGTGACTTAGAGAAAGAGGCTAGATGTTTTTCTGATAATGGTTTACTATTTAAACTATGTCGCAAACCTTTATGAGAGATGTCGTTTTGGAGTTCAGGGACATCATCAACATGTACTGTTCGCGGTTGTATATAGGCCTATAACCGGACTAAACTAATTCAGTTGCAAATTTTATTATACAACAATCTTGGACTAAAGATTTTAAGTGAAGGCGACTGTGAAGCAACATATTCAGAAGACGAAAAGCACACAGTAAACATTTCATAGTATATACAGTATATAATATAATATAGGCTATATATATTTCTCACCTCTGTGAGGCAAGTAGACGCTGAGTTTCGGTTCATTTGTGAGACGAGCTGCAGTTCAGGCGCTGGTGCCTCTGTCTTGATTATTGTCTTCTGTATTTAGTTATTATTTTTTTAAATCCAGGTAATTTGTAGATGAAAAAATTGATTAAAATACAATTAATACAAAACAAAATTAACTTTAAATAAAGGATCAGTGCTTTCTGTTTGATGTCTCTGTGAAAGTTTTAAAGCAGTCTTTTAGTGCCGCCTTTAGAGAACTGTCACGTCCGTAACATTGTTTTTTCCTCATAAATGCAAACATGAAATATATTTAATAAAATTAATAGTTTATGTTCTGTGGAAAGCCAACCCTTCTTCATCCGGTGGGTGTTATTACTTTAGGTTTGTGCTGTGTGATTCACACATTTCACAGAATTACTAAAAAAAGATTTTTTTTTTTTTTGTGTGTTTGTCACGTCCCTCATGTGTATTTCCCTCATATTAAATATAAAATGAATGTATATTTGTCTAATGTCTGGACTTCTTTATTAATGGAGTATGATATATAAACAGAGGTTTCAATTGCCTAAATGCATTTTCTGAAAATTTTATATTTCAGGTTTTGTCTGCAAATGTCTCTTCCATAATGCTGGAATCGCCCAATTTTAAATCATTTATCCTCAACTAGTTTTGTGGTTGGTCTACAAATTTTATAATGTTAACTAATACAAATAGCAAAGATATGGTAGCTATATTGGATCTGGACGGGAAGGATATCTCTGTGAATTGGAAGTGGTGTGACGTGGAAGTGGCGCGTTTCCTCCTTCCCTAACCGCGAATCTGGTTCGTGGATCTGAGTATCATCATTTCGAAGTAATTTAACATGATTATTTTATATTAGTATTTAGGAACAAACGAGGGTCTCTGTTTAAAGAAACGCCGGCTCGCAGCTGCAAGTTCGAGAAAACTGCAGCGCATATCTTCAAGTTTAGCCATAACCGAACTTCCAGTTTAACTGCCACAAGTTGATCTTGTAATTCGATGTGGAGTAAAAAACTCGATGTGGAGAAACATGCTGTATTTTTGCATTTTCATTGCATTTTTAACTGATAAAATGCTAAACAAATTAAATACATTTTAGTATAACTATTAATGATTAATCGATAGATAGTCGAATGAATGAGTGTCACGTCTCGCTTGTTTACTTCGAACTGGAAGACGCGCCCACTTTGGACTTATAATAATAACAATAATTATTATTATTAAAATTTAGTCTGTATTCATTGTTCAGAAGCGTAAAAAATTGTGTCTGTTTTAGTGAGCTGGCAAGTCTCATGTCCTTGCATTCAACTTTAAAAAAATCTGTGTGAAATGTGATTGGCTACAGCTATGGTCATTCATCCTTGAGAGATTGATCTAAAATCTAAAAGCATTGGTCTAAAAAGTTCTTGTTATAACCTTAATCGAAGGTAAATCTGGCTTGAGACAGTCAGTGATTATTCTATAAAGAACAATGGTGAAAAAAGATTGTTCTACACAGTTTAAGCATTAAAGTTACTTTAATTAGAAACCCCCTGCATTTTATTATTAAATATTAAGTACAATTAAACAAAGACACTTTTTATCCATCCCAAGTAGCCAATGCTGAATACTTTGACTTTTAACCGGTATAATGGTGACATAGTATCCATACTTTCACTTAAATATATACTGTATGTATATATATATATATATATATATATATATATATATATATATATATATATATATATATATTTCCTGTATTTTTTGTCATTGCCGAGGATTGCAAAGATCTTCACATTAACAGCGCCAACTGCCTGCTAGTATCAAGAAACTCCTCCACAAAGAAGAAACGTATGCTACCCAGATTTAGTGACACTAATACAGTCTAGGCAGTGTGCTAATTAGATGTTACATTTAACAATAAAGAATCTAGAAGTGGGAGGATATCTTCCAGTGTCACTGCATAAAATTACTTACTCAATGCTACTGTAGAACGATGCAGATATTTTCAGTCATTTTGTGAAACATGACCCTAGCAGCTAGTTTCTTGACACCATTAAACACACACTGAGTTACTTAGAACAACCCTGCAATTAAAATGCTCAACTCATTCATTTGTATGTATGATGGCGGCCGCTCTCACCCAGCACACTGAAACGCTCTGACCGGCTGTGGCGAGAGGCCGCTTCTACTGAGAACCTTTGTGCTCCAAATCCAGTCGGTTTGCATGGGAAATCACAGAGCGCTTCTTTCAGCTGGCTGAATGAGCTGAATGTTTGCCAGGCTGCAGAGGAGACAGGTGGGGCGTGTGGGGAAGGATGATAAGAGGTGCCATTGTTCACGTTTGAAGTGAACGGTTCAGAGAGTGATAGCAGACCCCAGGCCTCTGCAAGTACAACAGGACTTCCTCTAGATACAGCACCGAAACAGATTTACTGTTGCTCCAGACTTACGCTCTCTAGATTATGTGATTAAACATGCCTGCAGCAGAGTAAACACGGGACAGATAAGAGATCAAGTCCTGATATCACAGTTTGCTTTTACGCTTTTATTGTAACATGGTCAGAATGGTATAATAGGTTCTCCACATGTGTCGTGCTTAAATCTGCTGCACGAATGAAAATGCAACTTGAGTATTACCATATGTATCAATAGCTTAGGACTAGTGTGTTCCTGTACTAGTGTATGTCATGTTTTTTTTATCCAAATTATGCATTGCTTCATTTGTAATATTTTTTATGATTCATTATTTTACTTTATTTTATTTCATTTTTTTATTTCACCCATTTAGATGATTTTGCTTTGCATCGGGATCCTGATCAGACTTTATTTTATTTATTTATTTATTTTTAAGAAATTCAGCAAGCATGCAGGGGTCATGAACTGCATTATTTTATAATGTTTCCTGGGTGCATCTATAATGTTGGTATAATTTTCACATCAAAAAAATCGTCATAATTTAGAAATAAAAGGTACATTTCCTAACCGAATTTTATCTGCTGTGAGACTTCAGTGTAAACGCTCACTGCTGTGTTTGGCTAACATCTTTGCATATGAAATATTGCAAGTGTTACATGTGGAACTCTCTTGAAAACTATATGCTTTCCTTAGCTCGATTCAAAGCGGTAAGCTTGTAACAATGTTTGTGGATTTCTGCGGGAGATTCGAGCATGTCTTTGCGTCATTACGTCACATCTGTACACACACATCTGTACACAGAAAGGAGTCTCAGCTAGTAGGCTACATTGCATGTGAGGATGGCGGATCCAGAAAGGTTCAAATGACAATCTCTAGTGACAAGTATAGATTCACCCGCTGTAAAATGCAAAAGACTCCGGACTTTGGAGTGGCTACAGAAAAAAAAAGAGACTGCAACCGGACCCAAAAAAAGAGACTGCAACCGGACCCATGCGAAAACAATAGGGGTGTAACGGTACACAAAAATCACGTTTCGGTACTTACCTCGGTTTTAAAGTCACGGTTCGATACGTTTTCGATACAGCAGAAAGAAAGAAATGCTAGAAAAATTTCCTATTTGTTAAAAGAAAAAATATTTTTAAGTAAGTTTGAGTTTTCCTACATCTTGAAATTTTCAGGTTTATAAATGGGAGTCATCTTTGAAGGATGAACAAATAATGTTTTGGTTATCACATTAAAAAAAATAATTTAAATATATATTTATTTATATAATATTTGAGTGTTGAAGACAGTGCTGGGAAAAGATGTGTGAAGTATTTGAAAGCATTTCACTATTCCAGCCAAACTGGTTACAGGTAGTGTTACTATATTAAATCCATGGTGAACGTTGCTGGTCTGTGGACGTACTAGTTCACCACAATGTTTCTCCTGGTTTCCACCATAGCCCTGTTTGATCTAATAGAGATCTATGGTTCATAACGGAGAAATGTGAATGCGTCTCACTAGATCTTGCAGCGAAGTTATTATGTCAGTGGCAAATTCAACTGGTTTCTTTACTGGATCTCTCGCTGTGTGGTGACAGTGTCGCTTGATTGAGAACACTCGATCAGATGTTGCTGGTCCGAACTGATAAACGATCCATGAAGCATATAATGAGTATTGCAGTTTCGGTTCGTTTTCATTACGTTTGCCATTTGATGTTGCGCAACGTTGTGGTGGCCGCGTCAGCGCGAATTTTGTCGGCAGGAAAAATGGTCTCAAAAAGGAATCGTTCGGTTTGTATGCGTACCGAACTGGAAGCCTCGAACCGAAACAATTCAATACGAATACATGTACCGTTACACCCCTAGAAAACAAGGATACAAATCGGAAGGAGATTACATGTGGTCACACAATACTGACGTTGTTAACATTAACAATTTGAGAACTAAGTATAATTTGCAAGGTGTTGCGTGATATGATAACTTATAAGGGATTGTTAGATTTAATCAGCGCGATTTATTGCAATGTCATAACCAGAACAAAAGTTGATGTTTAGGAAAATTATTATGTTGGTCATACTTCCAAAAAGAATAATCTGTGATTCTGAATGCCAGTATCCACACCGGCGCAGTGACTGACAGCCTCACTGTCTCCTCAAACATCGTGCTCATCCGCGCAATGCCGTGTCGAGGGTGTTGAAGTACAACTCACGTAAATTTGTATTAATTCCGCGAATGACTGCAATTTGCAGATTTCGAACAGAGATGGCGACTGCAGGCTGCAGCTTTAAGTCTGCAAATCCAGCGTCAGAAGCAAGGTTATGCATCCAGTGTTAGCACAACGTATGTTTTTTACCTATTACTTAATGTGCGAATCAGTTGGCGGGGCTACAGTGGTAATAATGTGGAAATAGGCATTGACCTATTTCTGCAAAAGCATCCTTTCACCTATCATTTGGGCAAATTCCAAACCGAGTCGTTCTCTGGGCTTGGTTTCAGTAAAAGCTATTTTTGGACTTATGCGTTTTCAGTTCTGAAGCTTACAGGATATTATTATGGTATAGTATGAAGGAAAATTTGATTTCTCAATTCACAACCCCCTTTAAATTAATTTTAAGTTAATCAAAAGTGACAGTAAATGCTAAAATGCTTAAAAAAAGGATTTCTATTTCAGATGTTATAATAATGTTTCACAATATTACTGTTTTTTTTTTACTGTGTGAGGTCAGAATTTTTCCACAGACTACATTCTTTTTTATCATTCAAAAATAAAGACAAATGTAGTCTGTTAACTTCGGTGGAAAAATTCTGACCTTACACTTTGAATGATAGTGATTGCGTATAATATTACAACAGAAAGGAGTCAACAAATTATGGGCAATGAACAAACAATAGCATGCCATGATCAGTAAAACAAAGTATAAATATATGATGTTTTTATGTAAAATGGATGATGTTTTCAGGAATTTTTTTTTTTTCAGGATGATGTTTTTTATGGAAAATATATGCTGTTTTCAGCCAAATGGTGTAAACATTTTGAAAAACTCACAGCACATGCAACTTTCTTTTTTCCTTGTCCACATATGTAGGATATTACTCTCTCAGGGCTACTGCTGGGCTGACAAATTATGTAAATTAAAATTTTGCATGAACTGATACCACTCTTGAGGTTGTTCAGAAGGTGTAAAACAGTTTAATAAATGAATGATGAATGAACCATATCATGTTTTATTCCAACACTCTTATTTTCTTCACCCAACAGAATGATTCCCCCAACGAGCAAAAACTTCCTGGTGAATAACCTAGCTGCCGGGACGCAGTATGACCTGTGCGTCCTTGCGATTTACGACGACGGCATGACCTCTCTGACGGCCACGCGGGTTGTAGGCTGCGTGCAGTTCACCACCGAGTCCGAGTATCTACGCTGCCACTTCATGCAATCCCAGTTCTTGGGTGGAACTATGATCATCATCATCGGGGGCATAATCGTGGCCTCCGTCCTCGTCTTCATCATCATCCTCATGATCCGCTACAAAGTGTGCAACAGCGGCAACTCGGCCAAGGGGACCTCGGTCACCGACGTGCACTCTCAAACCAACGGGGCGCAGTCCCAGGGCTGTACCGTCACGCCGTCTGCGTCCAAACAAGGTGCTTTGAGCTTGGAGGCAGGCGAGGGATGCCAAAAGAGCTCCGCCGCACCTCTTCCTCCACCTCCGGATTCCCAAACCCAAACCTCAGAGACCTCCATTCCAGACTGCTCCACCTCCACTTCCCTGGCATGCCAAAGCTGGACGACACCCGGCTCATCAGGGTCACTAAAGCCAAAGCGCAAACCAGCGCCAAAGCCCGTCCCCGTGGCCGGTGCCGCCGAGCCCAAAGTGGAGGCGCTACCCAACGCAGAGACGCAAAACACCAACCGAAACAACTCCACTGCCCTTCAGCAGACTGTCCCAACCCCTCCGCCCCCATCCCGCTTTAATGACACTCCGATTTTAAGGAGGGCGCGCCCTACTTCGTCCAAGTATATGACACTGCCCGTCGAAGGAGTGCGGGCTAAACGCAGGTACTCTTTGAACGAGAACCTGTCGAAACACCACTGCTACATTGGCTCGCAGAAGCTGGGGAACGTGTTTTGCAAGCGGAGTATGTCTGTAAATGGGATGCTAGTCCAAATGGCGAACTCGAATCTAGACAGCGAGAAAACTGCGTTTTCCAGTTCAGAGTGGATTTTAGAGAGCACCGTGTGAATGTACGACTGCTGGAGACTAGATGGAGTGCCTGTATCTCATTGTGTACGTGTGGGTGGGTGGGTGCGTGTGTGTGTATAGGCTCTCAAAGTATATAAATGTGTGTGTGTGATCGTATGAATGTGCACGTTTTGCACCATTTCTTTAGTTTCCATCCGCAAATCATATTTTCTGCTGTCTTTTTATTAATGTTTTCTGGGAACCCATGGATTACTGTGGATATTTTCACCCAAGAGAGACACGCCTCCATCTTCACTGAACACGGTGAGCTTCACGATAAGAGGAAAGCATCGGTGCCTTCCTGTGTCCTCTTACCAGAGGGCTCCTACTGGATACAAGCTTTGTGTCAGTTACACAGATAAAAGGAAACATAAGAGATTTCACAAAAAAGCCTTTCTATTCAAGGAAATGACATTTCCTGCATATTATAGAGAAACTCTTATAAGAAAAAAAAGAAAAAAAAAACTATATAAGGACTTGATATTGGGACCTGTTATTAAATTGATATTTTTTAAAAAATCAAAGCGTTTTCTTTTCAGTGACATTTTGCCTTTGTTTGAAGGCACAAAAAAAAAAATCCATGTACAGAAAGACAACATCTGCTGTGTTCTTATGTTGTGTAAAATAAAATAAAAAATGAAACCATTCCGTCTGTGTTGTTATGAACGCAAAACAAATGTTTATGAATCATGATACTGCTTCGATTTGTGTAATCGAGTGATGTTTCAGGTATATTTTTTTACGTTTCATAGCCATACTACAAAAATATTTCAAATGGTAAAATGGATCATAAACTTGGCCTTTCCAACACTATCTCACGCCCAATTCGTACGAATTCGACGAATGATTAAAAAGTGTCTAATTCGTACTAATAGGCTCTATGCACGAACCCTGCTGACGTGTGTTCGAACGAATCTCAGTCAGCGTCTTTACTTCCGGAACCGCGTTCTGCAGGCCAAGTGTATAGGCGGCAAAACTGTAATAAAATCCGTTTTCTCAGAAACGGAGACAACGATTTTAGAAACGCTGATTCGCTAGTCGAATTTCGTACGATATGAGAGAATACTAACACTCAAAGTTGTTGATTTGGCTCGAAATATATAATTTAAATAACTTCTCTTTTTTACTCTTGCGTGACAGCTAACTGCCTCACGGTGTTGTTAACATCATTCACGTTAACCGGAGGACGTTTTTATAAACAGCGAGTGTAATTTGACACTATCTCCACCTAACGCAAAACCGGCTTATGACCATAGACTGACGCAGCACCGGAAGTGAGTGGGCGTGCTGAGACAAATATGGAAGCGATCGTGCATAGAGCCTATTCGTACGACCTCACTCGTACCAATTTGTACGATTTGTCTAAACCCACGTGATGGTTCGGTTTAGGGGTGGGGTAGGGGTAGGTCATTCATACGAATTCAGACGAATTGGCCAATTCGTAAAATATGTACGATTTAGCAAAATCGTACTAATTCGTACGAGTGAGGTCGTATGAATTGTTACGAATTAGCCACTTTTTAATCATTCTTCGAATTCGCACGAGACATCTGTGAATGTCATATTCTGGTACAATCATAATCATTTTACATATTTTACTGAGAAAAGCACATTTACTATCTAAAATATTCTTATTCAGATTTTTTATTTAGAAAAGGAATTGTATTAAACTCTGCATGTTAAATGTAAAAAACAAGGTATTTTCTGTTTTTTATTTTTATTTTATTTATTTATTTTTTTAGATAATGACCGTATACATGTGTATCGGGAGTTAACACTTTTTCGCAGGCCATCTTCTTTCTGAGGATTCGCCCAGTGGAATGACAGCTGAATCAAGACTTCCTGAGCTGTTATAGAAAAAAATATGATTGGTATAGATGTTCCGGTGGGTTTGTTTTCAGCAAGACCCTTTAAAAATGCCCCGATCAATGTTGTAAAGAAACGTACACCTACATGTGAATGGTTACAATTCCTTACAAAGGGTCGGGTGACTCAGGGTTGCAGGAGCTCGCATACAAATGACCCCTTTAAGCCATCTTAATAGTAAGTAGCTTTGGGAAGATCTCTTTGATCGCATATGGTTTCCGGTTGAAGGGCTTCAGAGGCCTTACGTCCCTCTTCAGCTTTATTGTCTCATAGAGAGACTCACAAGTCAAAGTACCCATGTGAATCTACCATACAGATTTAGCCGAAGGCACTGACATTTTAACAACCCTCACTCCGCTTTTTCTGTCACAAGTCTTTAATCGGAATGTGTCGGCTCATTAGAGGGGAGAAGGGCAAACTCTTTAGGGGGAAATTAAAGCTTAATCATTATTTACAGAGATGTCTACTAAACTTGGGTATGAATGGGATAAAATGTAAATACGTGACCTTTCTACTACTCATAATAATGATAAACTTTATGGATATAAAACATAATTTACATAATCTTATATTTTGCCAATTGTTTACAAATCGCTGTATACTGTATGCACATAAATGCAAGTGAAAAAAGAAAAACAGAGTAGCACATCATCTGCATATGACAAATGGCATGTCAGTTAATTACACTGGCAAATGAAAGCCTTCTTTCTTCAGCTCCGTCTGTCAAAGACGACAATGGATGTGACCGGGGATAGTCATCATTTACAGCAGCGACCACTAATTTAAAAAATTCACTCAAATTAGATAGTCACTGGACCAAAACCTAATGAAATCAGCCCTTTCCATCTCCCTCTCTCTGTAAGATATGCCTAAGACAAGAAAATATTAAATAGGCATATACATATGCCTATTTAATGTATAGAAGATGCTAGTTTTCTTTGTTTCTTAAATAACGTTGTATCCTTTCATTAACTTTAATGTATGCAGGGAGGGATGTGGCTATATTTGGCTTATGATAAATGATTGACAACTGCGTTAGATTGAAATCCCTTTAAATATAAATCCTATATTGCTGGACGGAAGATGAAAACCGCTTGCCTGCCATCTGGAACCTCTTCTAAAAAGAAATATGTGAAATATGCACCCAGGTGCCTGTTGGCTTAAAACTCACATATATACATATATTATCTCTGAGCTTTATACAACTGTGTACAGCAAAATAATGAAGCGTATGCATGTACATAAGTGTACATGCATGCACACATTAATATGGGTATTGTGAGGTACACATTTGCGCTTCTTACATTTGTCTTTCACGTTTTAGCAATATTATAAGTTGCATTGACATCCTTTTTGTGATTACGAACACACAAAAAGATTATCTTTGATTTTAGGGTTAAATTTGACCTGTTTCATACAGAATAAAGATGTTTGAAGGTCAGCCAAATTGCCAAAAAATAAATATTGATTTCAATATTTCAATATTGATCTTTTAATTGTATAATATCAAGTAAAATAAATATGAATTGGGTAAAGTATCCTTAAAAAATTATCTGAGCCGATTAAGTGTTCTTAATGACATTTCTATTAGATTTGAACAAATTAATGCTAACCTTAAAAAGAACAAAAACACTTTTTTTTCACTTATGCATAAGCACTGGAAACAAATACCATAAAATTTGTGGTAAAAATACATTTTACCAACCTAAATTATTGGGTAAAAAATGTATTCATGAATTTTTGGAAAGCCCAAACCAAGCTCCCTGTGCAACTTATCAAATCTTCCAAGGATTTACATGTCTGAACAATGGATCTCAATCTCAGATTAAATAAAAACTTATTTTTAGAAACATTCAGTTAAATGGATTGCATTTCTATAGCGCTTTTACAGACCCAATGGCCACCAAAGCTCTTTACATGTTGCCTCACATTCACCCATTCACTCCCTCGTACATAGACGGCTGTATTAGCCATGCAAGGCACCATCCAGCTCATCAGGAATAGCTGGAGTTAGGGGTCTCTCACACACACACTGTCACCTCAACACTTCTCAGGTGGAACCAGGGATTAAACCACCAACCTTCCAGTTTGACAACCTACATGAACCACTGAGCCACTGCCACCCCATTAGTGTAACTGAACCCCAGAAGCTGCTATTCAGTGATTTTCCTCAGAGCCTTGGTTGAGAGTTCTAAAAGCCCCCACTTGCACACTTCAGGAAAGTAGTTTAGTTTCTGTCTGGTGTGTCATGCCCAGAGAACCGGGGAGACTAATGAGAATAGACGCAAGTAGGCGGTAAGATTCCTCTCAATTAGCTTTGATTTGCACTTTAAGGAGAGTATAATTTAACCACATTCTTCTCCACAACAGTTATTGCGTGGAAGGAATGGGGGATGCAAATATAAGGGAAGGATCAAAGCCGTGAGAGCTCTGTGCTTCAAAGAGGCCTTCAGCATGAACACACAGGATCCACGTTAAGTCTGCGAGACATCTAAGGTGTTGCGCTGTCAGAAACTCAACATGGGAATGTAGTCGTGGCCAAAAAGTTTGTAAGTTCAAAAAGTAAAGTGAAATATTAGGATTGTCAAATCAAGTTAGAGGCAAAGTTTCTGTTCTCTTTTATTTTATTTATTTAAGTTAACAAAACATTATAGTTTATACAAGATAAAAGATCGGTGAATTACTGTATATACACATACAAAAGAAAGAAAGACGTACATGGACCACACACAAAATAAACAAAACAACAACAAAAAATGCTAAATATAAATATATCAATCTAGTAATGTAGAGGAGCGCGGGGCTAAAAGTAACACAGATCTTTTACGTAGTTACCCAGGGTCACACAGGTTGTGTTTATGCTATTATTCTCTTGCTGCCAGAAGACGGCCTCCCGTGGATTTGTGTAAAGTTTTGGTAATATTTTGGGAAGATACTGGACAAAGAGTGTTTTGACACCATGCAAGTTCATCTTTTTTTTTTTTTTTTTTTTTTTCTTTCCTTCGGTTTCTGAGTTTGGTGTATAGGTTTCCAAATCTAACTTTATATATCAAATGAAAACAGGGAGCCACACAACTTTTCAGCTTTTTTTCACAGTAGCCTATAATAGAGATCAGTCAATAAAATTATTGTGAATATTCACTATTCTCTAGGCCTGGGAGCCACTTGGTGAGCCCAACAAACAGACCTCCCCGACATAGACCCCCCACCATCAGTGACACCCAACTAGAGGTCTTCACGGGTCCAAAAATTCATGCCCGACCCGGAAGAGACCCGTAATATGCTACACCGAACCGACCCGGACCCGTCGTTCATTTCAAAAGTTGGACCTGGACCCGTGCAGACCCGAGAAATGACATAAATGTACTGCCCGGACCCAACCTGGACCCGTCTATTATTTGAAAACTGGACCCGAACCCGGCAGGAAGACACAAACCCGACTGGACCCGATTGTCACATATTATTTCACATGAGTTGCGAAAAATAAAACTTTTTGTTTTACCTAATTTTAGTAGCCGTCGTCTCACTTCCTTGTAACGTTACCTGACTGACTGATGCATTACAATCCACCGACAAGAAAGTTCTATCCATGTTATTTCTCTCGTTATTCCAAGCTTAATCCACTCATTATTTCAGCTTTAAAAGTCCACTTGATGTCACGGTGATGGAACATGGATGACAAATGCAACCTTGCACATGTACATTCTGACTCGAGTTAACTCGCATAATAACTTTAACTGTTTGCCCTTTTGAACTATAACGATTGCTTGTTACTTGTTGAGCTTGATCATATCTGTGCTCTCTGCTCTTCATTGAGTCTGAATCTGACCACCAAAACTTTAAGATTAAACAAGACGGTTCATTTATATTATTATAAACATTGGAGAAAATGTAAAGCGCGGTTTGGCGGAAACTCTGCTCTGGTTGCCATAGGAACATGACACGCGCTTGAGATTGCACTCCGATCGTACGGGTATTACCAGCCCGTTCTCAGCGTGTGTTATATTAACGATAACGGGTGCCATGTCAGTACGGGTCCCGGGTGCACTGTGAAGACCTCTACACCCAAACCCAACAGTTACGCCTCTATGTTTTGCTGATTCTTCCTCCACAGAGTAAAATGGGTCACCATAACAGGCAAGCGGTACCCAAACTTCAAGGAAAACTATTCCTGGGCTCCAAGTGGGGAGGTATGGCGGTGTGCGACCCAGGAAAGCCTTGCATCCCTCAACCCCCTCTTTTTCGCCAGCACGGCAGCTGGGTGGAGTTCGAGGACCTGGTCATCTGCCTTCTCCCGCATCCCTGGCCGTCTCGGGAAGACAGGTAAGTGTCATGCATCACACTCAGACCCTGCTTCGGGCCGCCTTCGGACCTTCCGAGTCGGGTCCCTGTCCTCCACCTTGCTACACGGGTACGTCTGCCATCATTGTGATTCAGTTCGCTGGCTTCAGCCCTGGCTCAGTGATATTAATCATACCTAGGTGTTGAGCTAAGATGCTCCTCAATTTAGTGAAATTCATCAAACCTATGTGTTGAGCATTGCTCCTGTCCTGTCCTACTCCAGTCCTACTGGCAAAGGTTGTGATGTAGCCTTTCCTTCAGCCGATATGAAAACCGGTTTCTATAAACCCTTATTTCATTGTACCTTAGAGTGGTGGGTTATGGTCATCTTAGACCTGTATCAACTGAAACGGACCCAATTTCGAAAGCCTCTGTTCAGTTGCAAACACAGACGCATTTCCAAATGTTCCGTCCCTTAGATGGCCTGCAGCGTTCGACCTGAAGGATGGTACTTCAGATCTTGATCCCTACGCTCCACAGATCATTCTGTTTTCTTGCGTTCGAAGGAGTTGTTGCAGTTCCCCTCGCTTTGAGCCATCGTTGCTCAGCAAGCTGGTACCGGTCATCCGCCCAGTTCATATGTGTATCCTCCAAATTACCTCCCTCCAGGTTGGACGTGGCTTCTGCAGCGATGAAGCGATAGGGAGCTGAGGTCATTCACATTCACACGTGCCAATTCCAAGATACCAAGAGCCATAGACTCCTGCTTGAAATGATTTTTAGGTGCAGCAAACAATATTCCTGCACGTGACATTATCACATGTGGATCATCTCAATGGTTAGTGGGTTATATCAGCATGCCGTTGCCCTTTATACACAATGCATGTGCACGTCCTACTGAATGGAAGCGTTTCAGTGCATCTGGATTACTGTCAATCTTGATTGACATCGTCAATAATCCTGACATAAGCCTGACGCTCAGTGATTGGCATTAGCACTACAGTAGTGGTGAGGAATCTGTATGAGAAATCTCCTGACACACATACAGCAGAGGACATGAAGGCTGTATAGTGCTGCAGCTGGTCTGTTCTTGTTCTTATTAATTTATGACTTCTATAGGAGTCCGTTATCTATATGGGAACTAAATTTGAGATTAATAGTTTGCAGATTTGAATCCACCACTGAGAACTTGTTTGCTTAATATGACTTTAAGATGCCTTTCCACAAAGTGATAAATCAAGTTATAAAGATATTTCCAGTCAAGATAATGATGAGATAGATTTAGCCTTAAGCAATGCTGATTGTTCTGTCAATGACAGTGTAGAAACACAAACAAGCAAATGATTATGTATAAAGGATGATCTTCTTCAAAGATGGTTAGATTTTAAGTTGTTCCTGGTTGGGATGAAGTCAAGTTTTTAAACTTCAGCAGTTAATAAAATGAAATATACACGTGTGTGTGTGTGTGTGTGTGTGTGTGTGTGTGTGTGTGTATATATATAAACAATAAAAAATAATTCAAATGTGCACACTGTCAGATATATATTAATATAATAAGTTCAATATAATCCAAAATATTTCTTAAAAGTTGTTCTGATCAAATGACTTTTTAAATCATTTTATTTAGACACACTGACATCAATAATCAGCATTTTAATCTCAACAATGGTGACAATAATAAATCATGTTGCAGTGCATTCTGGGTTCCATGAATCAAAATTCATTCATGGCTCCCATCATACATTGCAGTATGAATGAAATATGATCTGAAATATTTTAGTAATTTTCATTCCCTAGTCGAATATTCAGTTTGTCACCATTGTTGAGATTCATACACTGATTCTTGGGGCCCTATTTTAACGATCTGAAACGCAAGTGTCAAAGCGCATGGCGCAAGTAACTTTGTGGGCGGGTCCCGGCGCTATTGCTATTTTCCCGGCGGGATAAATGCCTCTTGCGCCTGGCGCAAATCTAAAAGAGGTTGGTCTGAAGTAGCTTCATTATTCATAGGTGTGGTTTGGGCGTAACGTGAAATAAACCAATCCGAGTGCCATCCAACATACCCTTTAAGAACAGGTGCGCATGTTGCATGACGGATTGTTATTATAACGGCGGGTTTACCAGGCGCGCGCCAGGAGCGTTCACAGCCGATGAGACCGACGTTCTTGTCAGGACAGTGAAAGACAGAAGTGACGTTGTATGGGGATGCGAGAAACTCTTGCACATCAGCGTCGGTTATAGCCTATACGTAGGCTATGTTTCTTGCCACTATTGGGCAAACAGGTCTGATCCTTTAGTACTACAATAGCCTTAAGAAATGGGTATTTCGGTTTTTCATGTAAACCACAATGATTTCCCTCTTGTGTTAATATTTTTCCTTGTTATAATGTATGATTTGCAAAAATAAAAACTACTGCATCTATGTTGATGAGAATCAGTATATGCGCGTTTTGTACCCGCTACATTAGCCTATGGCCAAGCATGCGCGCTTAAAATAGCATTATGAACAACGCGCAACGCGCCACTGACTTTAGACCAGGTTTTTTCTGGTCAGTGGCGCAATTGTGTTCTGGAAGTGTAAAATAGCACCAGGGAATGTTTGCGCTGAAACACGCCTCCTTTTTGCGCCGATCCGCCCAGGGAGCGCAAGTTCATTTCCTAGTTTACCGACGTGCTTCTGTGGAGGGGGAAATCCCTCTTTGCGCGCGTGCAAAATAGGAATGAGACATGCGTTTGTGTATAAAGTCATTTGCGCCGGGTGCAAGATAGGGCCCAAGATGTCTATATGTGCCTAACAGATACATTTTGTTTTATCAGAACAACTTTTAATAAATTCTTTAGATTATTTAGAAAATGGATCTTATGCAGTAAAATCACAGTGATTCTGTAACCAACAATATACATTTAAGTCAGAGTTCAGACTCTAAATGAGTTCAGTCATTTAGGTCAAATGATGATAATGTCAAAACATAACCAAAACCTCCTCAACTTTTCTCTTTATCCATCTGGTAGTTACTCAGATACAACAGCTAACCAAAATCTAATGTTAAGGCTTTGTGTGTCCACCAAAGCGTTTTTCCACACGACTGACGTATGTTTTCAATTGTTTTCAAAGGGAGCGCCGCGTTTTTAGAATGCTATGAGCGTAAAGAGGTGCTGAACGTTTTTAAAACGCTGAAGCGCCGAACGCTTGGCATTTTTACTGGTCGCCGAGAGTTGAAAAATTGTTCAATTTTGGGTAAAAAGCAGCTCTCATCACTGTCACTTTTTACTCAGCCATTCACAGTGGAGGAGACAGGGGACTAATACCACACCGACCAACTGTCAGAACATTCTTTCTGTACAACGACATCAAATGGCAGAGCTAATCAAACAAAATGGATGAAAAATACATTTTTAATATGAAATAAATTATATGCAAAATCAGTTTCAAGTAAACTGTGCTGCGGAAATTCTTTATCATAGCAATGAAACGTCTCAACAGACAAAAAATACACCACACTGCCAGAATGCTCTCAAGCACCCAAAGCTAGGCATCTTCAGCAGAGCGTCTAGCATTTTCAGCTCCCTAAAGACGCTCTGGTGGACACACGTCCTAACAGTTTAAAGGTGAAGAGCCTTAACTAAAGGCTCAAACACTGATCTCCATAATGGTAACTAAAATATATTTTCTCCTTCAGTAATTTTGCTTTTTAACATCATGTGTTTTCAATAATGGTCAATCATCACTCAATGAATCACTTAACGAGCTAATTAACTTTACACTCTTGAGTGTAAATTTAACACTCGTATTTTACTCACTTAGTCAGGAGCCCTATAAACTCTCTCTAATTAATTTAATTAATTTAATTTCAATTGAATGAATTCAATAAATTGAATTAATTTAATTTAACAATTTATTTAAAATTGGAGCTTTTGCTGTGCATAATATCAAGAGACAGCCTCTGCTAAGGCATTTTTTGTAAAAGTTTTTGTTTAAAGGTTTAACTTGGCACTACATTTAAGTAACCTTGAAATATGTAGCCTTGAAATAAAGGAAATAAACGTTTTGTCACAAGGGTACAAATATGTACAAATAGGTACAAAAGCTGTACCCTTGAGGGTACAGACCCAGTGACAAGCCATTGTACCCCTAAAGGTACAATAATGCACTTTATTTTCTGAAAGTGTAAATAACGTAATAAAAAAAAATAAGTTTTAGTCATACAGTAGGTCAGTTTTCTTTGTTCATTTCACAGCAGTTTGCTCACGCAGTATAAAATATTGTATTGACATGAATGTTCTGAACTGCTGCAGAAAGACAAAGAGGCCATGACTGAAAGTGATTCATCCCTGCCCTTTAAAGACAACATGAATGAATGTCAAACTCTCTTTCAAACCTCACAGTGGATCAAAGCTCGCTTTCAGAAGATTTCTCCACATTACCTCAGCGCCAGATATAAACCACCAGGTTAGAGCTGAAGAGAAGCAATGCAAGTCATTAGAGTGGCTAAAAAAGCAGATGCTCTCCATCAGTGTCACTGCAACTTCCCCAGATTTCCCACTTCTGTTATCGATCACAAACCACTTGCCTTTTTCTAGTCAGACAATTGACACGCAATAGGGAAGAGATGCATTTATTGAGGGTCAGGGTTATCTGTGAACTATGATGAATAGGAACGGGCCATTGTGGACACGCTACGTCTTTTAGGAATATGCCATCTCAAGAGAAAAACAAAAGATGATAAATCTATTAAAATACAGAGACCGTTCAAGAACATTACTCTTAAGTAAGCTGTTATTTAGCTCTCTTACATTTTATGTTAGTCAAGTCAGCCAAATGAAACCCCAGGCCCTCTGCAGAAAATCAATAAAAGCATAATGTAGTATTTTCTGAGATTATGTAGCCAGCTGCATTTGCACATTTGGCAAATGCTTTGTTACTTTCCTTTTTTTTATTAAGGGTGCTAAAAATCAAATGCATAAACAAAAAAAAAAAAAGTTTGAAACATTCACAGATGCTCCAGAATGAAACACGATGCATCAAGAGCCAGGGGGTGAAAACATTTTGAATTTGAAGATCAAGGTAAATTGTATTTAATTTGTCTTCCTGTATCTTCTGTTGCTTCCAAGGGCAGTATTAAAAAATAATAATTAAAAAAAAGATATAAAAATAAATATTTAAGAAAAATAAGAGAAAGAAAGAAAGAATCAATGGTACATAAACTTTTGAACAGGGTGATTTTTATAAATTCAGCTTTTTTGTCTTGTAGACAATTTGTAAACTTATTTTATGTAAAATATTCAGGACAGTGGCTAAATAAATAAAAAAAACAAAAACAAATAAAAAACATGCATTTTGTATGATCCCAATTATTTTGTTCAAAATGTTAAGTAAAGTTTTGAGCACAACTGTCTATATATATATATATATATATATATATATATATATATATATATATATATATATATATAATGTTTTTCTGTTTTGTATTAAGGGCTCAATTGTGGGTTGAGATCAAGCCATCCCATTATGTGCTTGGCCGGATGAGGACCTGAACACTGCCAGCTGTGTTTCCAATTGTGGAGATTAAGTGCTGAGGCTTGAGGTTTGGGTAGGACTGGGTTAGTCTCAACACAATCCGTCCCAAGCTCAAGCAGCTCAGAGAGGACAGACGACTCTCTGGCAGGCCGTTCCGCCTCTTTAATCTGCTCAAGGGTTCAACCTCGCTTCGATACTTTGAATTAAAACCCACCACTGGAAAAACAAGGTTTGGTTGACTTGTGCAAAAAAGAACAAATCAGTGCAATGTTACAAGAAAGATCAACACTTTTTTATTCCCTTTCTTCTAACTGTGACAGTCTCATTTAAAAAAAGGATGACTTAGATAGACATTTACTGATGAGTATTCGCTTTATATTGCCTACTGTGTCATGATACCATGATGCTAGTTTTTTGGAATGATTATTTTGGAAGTCCTGCAAAACACAAAAATGCATGTATGTAAACGCATAAAGTCATACCAGTAAAGTCCAAACCGTCGAAAAACCAGTTGAAAAAATATTTTTGGAAAACTCTGATAATAATAAAATAATACCGTTGTTCTCTATGGTAACATCCTAAACTGTAAAATGACTATTAAAAGTTTTGACAAAAATAATGATAATAATAATAATAATAATAATAATAACATTCAGCCGATTGATTATGTATATTATATAAAATTTGTCTGACAAAAAATTTGACTTTACAAAAAGTTGTAAAGTTGGGTTTCCGATGCAGAGTCTTTGATTTGCAGAGATGCATTTTCGCATCTCTAATTTGCGTGCCAAAGCTTGAAAGGTATGGATAGTGTACTTGTTTTGCTACCAGTGAACTTGCTGTAAATGTAAGCATGTTAAATCCTACACATTAGGTTGTATTTTGCCATGTTTGTGTCACCAGTTACGGTTAGGGTTAGGAAAAAAACAAAAACAAATGTGGGATGACCGATGGAGGGGAAGCCGATGGATCCCAGGGCGCAGGTGGCCTAGGCCATGCCATGGCTACGAGCGTCTGAGGTGTAGCCAGACTGCCCGAGGATTGAGGAGATCCCGGTGTGATGGAGGAACTAAAGGGAAGGCCGAGCCAGCTACAGCCGTAGGGATGGATGATCTGAGCCCGGAGGCGAAGCCACTGGATCTATCCACTCAGGCGCCATACCATATGTTGGTGTAATATAGCGATGACAAAAATAATTAATTGTTAACTTGATCCAGTACTTTGAAACAAATTAACAATTCACAAAATTAATTGCTAATCACTTATCAAAAAGCATGGCAAGAAGCAAGATTACACTGGACAAATAAGTATTAACTCACTGAGCAATAACAGGATTCAGTGAGGTAAAAATAAATTGAATTGCATTTTATTTCTCATTTCATTAAGCTTCCCCTAGCAAGTATCCATCATATTTGTGAAAGAGCTTTTAAAAAGACAGTAAGAATACAATTTTCTTGCCTTTAATCGACTGTATGGAGGGACATCTCATTATGATAGATCAGTCTCTTTCTCTCACAGTCTTTGAGATACAATCCTTTTGAGTGGCCTGAAATCATTTATTCTGTGTTTCTCGGAGCTTCAAGGACAGTGGAGTGTCTGTGTAGTGAACACCATCATCATGAGATGTGACAGGAACCCAAAACTCCCATTCACAGTCAGAGCGTTGCTGTGAAAGAGCATTATTAATAAATAATTGGGTGTAATCACATAGCTTTGAGAAAAACTTTCATGTAAAGTTATTTGGAAAGCTCCTTTTCATTTAAAAGTTGAGTTTTTGGTGTAGTAAGCACTTTGAAACACATTAAAAAAGATCTGCAGGTGTGCATTATGCAAATTCCTTCTCTTAAGCTTTCGAAGCTCTATGCTGTTTCAGCCAGTGAAAACGGCTTTCAAAGGAAGCCCAGAGGTCCATTATACAGAATATAATAGTCCTTTCTTCCTGCTTTAAAACCAACCTAAATGTGACTTTTTGCCATCAAATGGCCTTCTTGTTATCAATTGCTTTAATAGTATGAATAAGTCTAAAAGTGGAAATTATGAAATAAAAGCAAAAAAGGTTTTAATTCACAAACATAAGCTTTTTATTTTATTCTGTCGTTGGGCATTTGCCTACTTCGTGAGTACCCAATTAAATGAGAAAATCACTACATGGGTGTTTTAGTTGTAGCACATACACCCATATCTCACCCACACTCAAAAAAATAACTCTTTGAATGAACATAAAAAAATCATGGAAAGGATTTCCACATGATTAACTTGCTTTATTTCAGCATTATGCAATTATGTTATTCCAATTTAATGTACTTACGTTGGGTCAACTTAATTTATTAAGGTTTATTTAAGTTATTTACTATAGTTGGGCACAGCTTAATTAAACAGTGTGAATTTAATAAGGGTCCCTTTCATGATTCAGGTATTCAAATTCATTTATTCATTCATCCAATGCTGTTTATTTTATTTTAATGTCACACAAAAATTATTAATAGACTATAGTCATTTATTAACTACCAATAGCAAGCTTAAGCATCTTAAACAATAAGATTTACTTGCTTTATCTGGTAAAGCACATATGACTATTGTTGAATCAGTCTTCAACCTAACCAAATCGTTTACTCTTCTCCACAATGGTAACCCACTGTAATTTAAATGGTTCAATAATTGCAATGTAGTTTAACATTAAACACAATTACGCACTACTAAGTCTTCCCCTTTTCTTATTTTCTTAAAAACCCATAAAATAACACTTAATTTTAACATGTATTCTCTCTTAATTCAACCAAATGCAAAGCATGCTGGGAACTAACAAGCACCGCCCAGTTTCAATTAACGCAACACAAATCGATCATGTAAGCAAACACAATCGGATTAAGTAAACTTAAACTGTACATATTTAAGCAGATTGAACACAATCAAATTAAGTTGGGGCAAAATGGCAGTTGACTCGCACTATACTGCCACCGTCTGGATGTAAGAATTTTTTACTTAACATAAATGGTTTGTGTTTAGACAACACATTAGGATTTTGTACTGTTAAGTTGAGACATAATTACATACACCTTAATAGAAAAAAACATTTCAAGTCAAAAAACACAATTATTATAAGTAAGCTAAATATAAATATATTATGTAAAGTGCACAACCTTCCTAGTTCATTTTTTTGAGTGCAAATGTGCTCATAATGGCATTTTCCGCTGCACAGAAGATAGTACACAGTGAAATTTGTCCATCAGTTGAACAACATTTCAGTAAAACAGAGTTTGGCTAAAATAAACATGTAGTCTGCACAAGACAGTTCAAAAGAGATGCACTACCGTTCAAAAGTTTGGGGTCTATAATTATTTTTATAAGCATTTAATATAAATTAATTTTTGTTCTACAAGGATGCATTAAATTGATCAAACGGGACAATAAACCTGGTTTATGTTACAAAAGTGTTTTTCTTTTTTTTAAATTTCAAATAAATCCTGTTCTTTTGAAAATTACATTCCTCAAAGAATAACCTGATAAGAAAACATATTGTTAGATAAAATCAAGCAATATGATAAAGCGATAAAATCGAGCAGAGTAGAACACCAGATCTGAGGACCAAGAAAGACACAAACACAGAAGTGCAGTTTACTCAAAGTCAGCTTTATAGTGCATGTGCCACTGTTTATATAGCAGGCTACAACCAACAAATAGAATAACAAGTTCTTATAGAAAAAAAAGGAGACTGTCAAATTCGCTGAAAGTGTCCATAGAGAGACAAACAACTCCATTCATAATTATACCATATGCAACGTAGCTTCTTGTGGATAACTAGCACGTCTAACGAGCATGTGACTAATGGTGCGTTCTATTATACCCAACGAACCGACTCGGATCTCGGATTTGACGTCACGTCCACACTTCAAGCGTTCTATTATGTTTTGCGTGTCCGAGTCGGAGAAAAAAATGGACGCCACCCGGAAAGCTGTTATAATGGTAGCACTGGCCGATTAACAGGCACTAACATTAAAAAAATATATATATTATGACTACACCTTATCAAAAGGCAGCCATTTGAACTTGAAAATGTTCACTTTATTTAATGTTTTTCATGTTAATCTTCTGTTAGCAGCGCTAGCAACGTTTCTAATTGCACTCACAACAACCGATTCTCATACCTACAGGGGACGCAATAATACGAGTGATTATAATCGTCATTTAAAATACCAAAAAGGTTCAAAAACAATGAAAACAATTCATTCTTACAAGACACAGGGCGCAGCCATCTTGAATTCCGAAACGGAATTCTTGCTCAGTGTCCTCACGGTTGTCCGACGTCCGAGAGGAGAAATCCGAGGAAAGGGGGCGTGTTGCTAGGCAACGTCTGTCGTCCGGTTCGGATCTCCGAGACGGATGAATAATAGAATGCGCCATATACAGGGTGTATCCTAACACGTATGGTTTCCACAAAAATATTAAGCAGCACGACTGCTTTTAACTCTGATGAGAAATGTTTCTGCAGCAAATCAACATTTTAGAATAATTCCAGAAGGATCTTGTGAGTCTTACGTGCTAGACACGGACAGCCCATTCTCACCCCCAAGGCGTCACCTAACCGACGCCTTGGGAAACATTTGACCATGCTTCAATATCTGATGCTTTAGGCGCCCTTTAGCGTCAGTTAGATGATGCCCTAGGATCGTGTGTAACCCTACCCCAGGCCTAAACCTACCCACGTCATCTAGCCTAACTGTCACTTTCCTTTAGCCTCAGTTACAGTAGATGACGCCTAAAACGTCAAATATTGAAGCATGGTCAAAGCTGATGCCTTGGGGTGAGAATGTGTTGGACCGGAATGTGAAAATCCCAGCGCTTGCAACTTCTGATGGGAAGTCTTGGACAGGAAATTGGTACCTTGATCGGTTTGTACAACTTTAGACAATCCAAAAGTAGTAAAGAATTTAGGTAGAGCTCTAGTGATGTTCCTTAATGGCACAGCCTCGAGAAAAAAACAAATGGACACGCCGCACAGCACAGGTAACAAAAACTGGTTGCCTGATTTATACCTAGGCAAGGGACCAACACAATCCACAATAACCTCCCCGAATGGTTTACCAACAGTGGGAATTGGATGCAATGGAGCAGGAGGCACAACCTGGTTTGGTTTACCAACGATTTAGAATGTACTGCAAGTTTACTGGAGAAGAAATGTTAGAGCACACGGTTGTAAGTTTTGGTGACGCCTAGATGACCCGACCAAAAGTGTTCATGCGCTAACCCTAGCACATACTGGCGCCATCCTACCGGAACTACAACCTAATAAACAGTGTCACAACCCCAAGTCAGATCATCATTTGCCATTCCCACCCGGAGGGACCTACCTATGCATCAACACCCCATCCTCAAGTAGAAAGCACTGCTGACCTGAACACCCACTAACATTACCCTCAACTGCAGCAAAACATTTCGCCAGGGTGAGATCACTCTTTTGAACATCGATAAGGACTTTGCGGGTTAATGGCAATGTTTTCTTATAGGAACAGGGATATTGGGGGCAACACTTACAGGACACTTCTCGAGACCATCCTCTGACTCTCCACTATATAGGGCAACTGGTCCCCCCTAAATACAGAGGAAAATAGTGAATAGCTTTTGAAAATGGCGTTTGTCGTGTTTCCGATTTAGACTGTGGACTGTTCCTTAAAAGGAACTGCTGAGTGGAGATCTCAAAGCACTATCTGTCCGATTTGTTGTCGTCTACTCCGAGGAAGACCTTCTGAGGGACCCCCTCCTTACCATCACCTAAAAGGCTACCAGTTCTGTCCAAAGAGGAACGATCGAGTCGACTTCCCCGTTTTATTATCCGCTGGGTTGCGACTGTTGCACCAAGGCCTCGCACTGCTGCTGGACAGTGGGGAACAGAGTTGGAACTCTTCCGCTACATGTTTTAGTAATTAAGATTTTAATTTAATAAAACTGAACTTTTATTAGCTTGTTATTAGCTTACCTTGTTGTCCGCCTATGGGTAAACTCCTTGAGGTGGTACACATCAAAAAAGGGGCTCGTTCCAGCATGTGATGCTTACCTGTCTGATCGCAGTATTAAACTCCAGTCGGACACCGCAAACATAATTTTTTCGAGGGTACACTTAATGGCTGCTGTCCGAATAAACTAAACTAACTAATATCTGCCAAAAAATAAGCATTTTTTGGCAGATACTCAGCATTCGGGCCAATCACCAAGATCAGAGCCCTCTCCCCAGACAGCACACCAAATACGTTTACCAATTTAATTTATCCAATTATTTGTAAGTGTAGTTCACACTTGTGAATTGCATTTGTTGTGGATTACAGCAGTATCCCAGTGTGTAGTATCTGAAATCAAATCACCCATGTTTGCCTCATCGTTGAAACTAATTTCCCTCTCTCATTAAATGCTACTGCTTGCACCTGAAGTGCAAGCTACTATTTGATGGTTTCTGTTTCTGACACCAAACAAAACTCAACAATGAGGGCCCATTCACTTTTCGAGAGGAGCGAAAATGAAGAATCCGACAGTTCATTTAATAACTATCCTAGAATACAGAATAAACGTGCAGTGAATTATAATGCCCTGCTCTAACCATCCAAAGCTTTCAATTTAAATGATAGATTCTTTTCAGGATACAAATTCAATCTAGAATTGTGACTTTTTTTAATAACCAGTGTCATAAAAAGGTGAAATGCTAGACAACCTTCAATCTTCCCTATGGAACACGTCCATATGCAGCCTATAAATTAATTGATAGACATGGAAATGGTGACATACAGTAGATTAAAAACAATAGCTAGCCTATAGTATATGTTGACCTTATAAATTGAGGTGTATTAAAAACACCTATTGCTGGATAAGTCATATTGGTGCTTTTCTGGTGGTTTGGCCTTTTTGGAGCTTCACAAATGTGATGTATAAACTGTTGTACTATAGAAAAAGAGCATAAATATTCTTCAAAATTCCACACACACAATAAAAAATAACACTACATGGTATTGGTGGGTGAAAAAAAAATGATAACCAGTAGGCCTACACATTTCCAAGTATCTGTGGCGCTGGAATGCATAGCAATATGACATAATAAATCCAACCCGATCTCACGAGAATTCGTACGAATTTTACGAGGTGGCTAATTCGTAACAATTCGTACGACCTCACTCGTACGAATTAGTACGTTTTTGCTAAATCGTACATATTTTACGAATTGGCCAATTCGTATGAATTCGTACGAATGACCTACCCCTGACCCCGCCCCTAAACCTACCCATCACGTGGGTTTGGACAAATTGTACGAATTAGTACGAGTGAGGTCGTATGAATTAGTACGAATTAGCCACTTTTTAATCACTCGTACGAATTCGTACGAATTGGTCGTGAGATAGCGTAGAGAAATCATATTTTACCCCAAGTTGTAAACGTAAATTTGTCATCCAAATGGAATGTGTGTCAGGGTTAACTGGTTATGTTCATTCTAAGTTCTCACCACATGACACTGTTTGTGTTTTACACGCAACGATATGCTTGAAACGGAGAAGTTTTTTCTTGAGTTTTCTGCATACAAAAGACACCATTGTCAAAACGATCCCCATTCACACTGATCCGCAAAAAAAAACAAAAAAAAAAAACGACTAAAACACTGTATTCTGGTGTCGATGCAACGCTATAGATTGAACGTGTAATATGCATGTGTGCGACGTCATTGTCTTCAGAGATTCAAGGTTTTTTTAATTTATTACTTTTTTTTTTACTTGAAACCCCTTTTCAAAAGTTTGCGTTTTCAGGCACTTAAAACGCTGTTGTAAATGAACTGCCAAAACGCATAAAAAGTTTTACGTTTTTAGTTGAAAACGGTTTTGTGTAGCTATACAGCCCCTTAGTTAGTTTGTTCTCGGTTGTTAATTTGATTAGTTACTCATCTCAGGTGTGTGTCATTGTGTTCAGGTGTTCGTGTCTCATTATCCTCTCACTACTTAAGTTCAGTTCATTTTGTGTTCCTGTTTGGTTCTCGTCTGTGTGGTTGTGTTTGGATGTACTTTATTGGATGCTCCTTCAGACCATTTAAGTCTGTTTACTTTCTTCTTTATGTGTTTAGTATTTGCCTCAAAGCCTGTGACAACGTGATTAAAAAAAGTGGGTCTTGTCCCGCCAAAAACAAAGTAGTTTGAGTCGGTGACATATGACTCAATTAAGCTGGTGTTCTGAAATATTCTGGGGGGTTTTTTTGGTGATATGGGGCAGAGCACACATGAATATTCATGTGTATCCTGTTTTGTGTCAGAGGAATGGCTCACTCAAAAATGAAAATTATCCCATAATTTACAAACCCTCAAACCATCTTAGGTGACTTTCTTCTTTCAGCCGAAGAATGATCTGAAATATATTAAATATTATCTTGGCTCTTGCCAGACAGCTTTTGAAGCTCCAAAAGGCACATCCATAAATCATAAAAGTAATCTATACGACTCCAGTGGGTTAATAAATGCCATCTGAAGCAAAGGGATGGGTTTTTGTAAGAAAAATATCCATATTTATCGACTTTTTCTTTAAAACTCTAGTTCATGACCGGCTTTATTTAATTTCTTGTGTTTTACTGTACATGTTTTGAAAATCACACACATGCAAATATGGTATATATATATATATATATATATATATATATATATAATACTTTGTACGGTGGCAGAGAGAGCTCACACTGCAACTGAAGCGAACACATGCAATAGAAAGAAAAAAATGCATGCAAATAGAAAAACAAACAAACATACAAATAAGAAAAAAAAACCCTGCAAATTAAAAAACAAAACAAAAACATCGTCAGTTTCACAACTCAAGTGTGCTCCAAATACAGAAACGCGGTGGCGGTGCAAAGGTTCACAACACAACCAAATACAGAAACGTCCTACAAATAACACTGACGACGAAACATGACGAAACTGGCGGGGACGTGCTTATTGCTTGTGAGCATCCCTATGCCCTACTTCCTTTCGAAAGGCAGATGGCAGAGCCCTTAAAGTGGGACTTTGGAGTGAGCAGAGCTCTAGTGTGCTGTTATGTAGCCTTGTGGAATGCACTTGATGGAGCAACGAAGACAACTTCATTCCTCATTATTTTCACCTGGGATGTTCTCATGACAACGCAGCATGGTGTCCATCATCTGAATAGCTGTTCTTATGACAGAAATATAATGCTGTTAACATAACAGTGATAAATACATTTATATTTTTACTTCACTAAAAAGCTTTTAAAATATGTGTGCATATATCTGTGTCTCAACTTTAAAACGATGGACCTTACATTACCTAACATTCTTATGAAACTTTTCTTTATGAAAAAGTAAACCTAACATGAAACAATTTCTACAGTGTAACTGATGAAAGATAAATATATTTCCTTCATGTTCTTGTTATCTTTCTTTTTCATTTATGTATTTTAGTTTTCAGCTCATTGCTTTTGTCTCATTTGTATTCTGATGACATTGAACATATTGTTAATACATTTTGTATGTAATCTTTAAAAAAAGAAAAAAAATTACATAAAGTAGAATTTTAAGCTGCAAGCACCAGCCGCACTCGTCGTATTTTGTCTTCTGGTCTGTATTTTCACAGTGTTCTTGCCTATTTATGAATGAACGGCTCATTTTAAAATCTTCCCAGTCTACTGACATTTGTTAAGACATCTGCTTTAAACATTGCAAACCTCATGATAACTTTCGTAAACTTTACATTAAGGAAATCCACTTCAAAAGTAAATTACTCATAGACACCAATGCCATAGAGATATACAGAGCGACCGCAAAAACCATACCCATATATTTTGTAGGCCTATTGTTATATACATATTTTAACAACTCATCAATTCAATTCATTTCATATTCTGCATTATTGGATTTTTTTAACAAACACTGACCAACAACAACAAACTAGTTTGCTGGACGATATGATAATATATATATAGGCTTTATGTAACACTGATATAAGTGATCACCCGGATTTAGACCTACCTATATTGTATTTATATAAAGCATTCACAGGAAAATTTGCTTTAGCTTATGTTTAGGTCTATGTTGCTTTTATTTCCCTGGTGTCGAAATCAGGCAAACATAAATGTCAGGCAACACGATTCCTGGCTGCATGTTAATATCCATGGATCACTGGATATTTAGTAAGTCGCAAGGAACACTATATTGAGTCCAACATTTAGTTTAAATTGATAAATTGTTCGTTTTAGTCGCATTTTCACTGTTTCCCATTAAATCCAGTCATGCAGCAGATCCTTTGCCCGGAAAGTGACGTCAATGCATTCCCTCAATATGTATGATATAAACTCAATCAAAATTCAAAACCAGCATTTATTAATTTATTAACTGATAATGGTCCGCACCTTCTTCTTCTTCTTTTTTTTTTGAGATGGAGGAAAAATACATGGCAAAGAGCTGAAATGTATTGCAATTATCTTTATCCAAGCAGTTTTATAAATCTTAAATGAATGCATGAAAACGAGAGAAGCCTGTAAAACAGGATAATGATGCAATAATTATCAAAATGATGTTATTAAGGCCAGTTTATGAATTGATGTGTATATCATTGTCCTACAGGAAAGGACAGGCAAGAAAGGAGCTCATCGCTCATTAATATGGCACATCAGCGAAGGGTGAGAATATTTTACCTTTCTCCATTAATTATTGAAAGTCTTATTATGCCATGCATGCTGACAGGTGTCTTTCGCCACTGCAATAACCCAGATTTGAATTGCAGGGTCTTGCTCTAAAAATATCAACCTGAGTTTTGCATATATTAGTATTAATGGAGCTTATAAATATAAACGCTCTATATTACCGGGTATCTCCTGTTAGACTAAATGTGGTTATTGACCATCGAGTCAGTAAAGTCTCTTTGGTGCCTCAGCAGGCCTCTACCTCTTTTAATGCCTCTCTAACAATAGAAAAGCTTGTATACTGTAATGGTTCGTCTTTAGATGAAAGACCTCATTGATATCCAGCATTGCTTCTCAGTACTGCAATGACATTTGATAGAGCACCTCTACGATTAATGCTTCCAAGAAGAGTCTCGAGAATATGTCGGTGTGCATATGAATTTTTTTTAAAAAACAAGCAGTATTGAGAAGCAAATATTGTTCAGTGAATTGCTAAGTTTATTTTCTTGTAAGTTGCACCTTGTTGGCTCTATGTACAGTACACAGGCCTTAATGAATTCCATTTCAGATAATAATATTGATCTGTGATATATAATCTTGTTTGTATCTTAAGGCATAATCCATCACATTCAGTCTGAAAATACAGTGAGTATGTAGATGATTTAGTAACGACACTAATGTAGCAATGATCATCACTCAGAATGTGTCATTCTTCCCTATGCTGAAGTGTTTTATGATGAATGGAAACAGCAGCTTTTGGTGGAGTTTATAACACTTTTATTGCTCTTGATTTTATTGCCAAGTAGATATTCTGAATGCCTATCATTGTCGGTAACTTAAGCACATGGTCAGTGTGTGTGTGTGTGTGTGCCTGGGAGGTCAATGGTCAGTGATTGGCACATACACAGCAGTCCAGTCAAGCCAGCCAGCAGTTTACTCGAATCTAAACTATAGGGCCTGCAACTTCATTATACACTGAAATAGAATGAGATATAGACCCAATAGGACTAGACCCAACCATGAATATAATATTATATACAGAGAGAGAGAGAGAGAGAGAGAGAGAGAGAGAGAGAGAGAGAGTACACCTGACGACACTGAAATTCCAACCCGATCTCACGACCAAGTCGTACGAATTCGACGAATGATTAAAAAGTGGCTAATTCGTAACAATTCATATGACCTCACTCGTACGAATTAGTACGATTTTGCTAAATCTTACATATTTTACGAATTGGCCAATTCCTATGAATTCGTACGAATGATCTACCCCTTACCCCGCCCCTAAACCTAACCATCACGTGGGTTTAGACAAATCGTACAAATTGGTACAAGTGAGGTAATACGAATTAGTACGAATTAGACACTTTTTAATCATTCGTCGAATTCGTACGAATTGGGCGTGAGATAGTGTTGGAAATTCGTGCAATGTGAACTCGACATTAATCACTCAGTGTGAAAGGTCCTTAAGGTTAATGTTGAGTTGGATAGTAGTTCTGTCATATCTAAAATATCTCATGACAAAAATGGACTTGTGTGCCTGTAGTGTTTAAAAAAAAAAATCACTGGACACCAGAGTGAACTGTATTATTGTAAATTTTGAACTGTAAAAACAGCTTGTTGTGATGGTTGCACACCGTGAAAGCAGTTTACATTTCAATGAGCCCTGAAATTCTTTGTCACACAGCTCAGCTCATTTGAGTCCAGAATCAATTAAAATCTGAATATAATCTCCAGTCTTCATTCTAACGATGACATGTTTTTATTTTGATAATCAAATTTTAACAGAGGAAGCCAAGAGCCCTGCACATCCACTCTCATACACCTACTAACAGAGTCACTTCACAACACGCTCATTATACAATGCCCAATTATTATTTTATTCACTGTTTAATTAAAAAAAGAAAAAGAAAAAAAAATAAGCGACACAAAAAGGGAGCTGCCATTGCCTAATTATAGGTGACTGCAGTTTAGAGTGTTTAAGCAGCTTCTTGCTCCGCAGCACAGGTTGTTTATGCAAATTATTAGCAATTTGTCATTGACATGATAGACTGCAGTATAGTATCAGTAACACTTCTGCTGCTGCTGCTGGATCTTTTATCCCACGGTCAAGATATTATTTATAATATCATCCCTTCTTTTTTTTTATATCATGATGGCCTAAAATATGTAATGCCTTAAGCAGGACATAAGGTCACCATACACTGGTATCTGCTCAGATATGGCATATTACCAGCTTCTAGTAATATACATTTCATCTGCCAAGTATAGTTCTTTATCCTGACTGTAGGCTGTTTGTGGCAACCAAGCAACAACAACATGAAAAAAATGAACACCATCATTCAGAATTTAACATTAAAAAGAAAAAAGCATATTTCTTGATATACGTACAATCAACAAGACATCACATTTTAGAATTGCATAAGTTTGAGCCACATATTCTCTCAAATGTAAGCAAATAAACCCCAACTGGCCATTCAAATATACTGTAATACAGCCTTTTCTAATTCTCTGTTACATGTGTGCTCAGTTATGAATAACGACCTTTATTTTCTCAAACATTAGACAGACAACTGCTGAAAAAAGTCTCTGTGACTGTCTCACTAATTAAAGCATGAAATATGTACAACTTTGTACAAATTATGGTATTTATATTAATGACAGTAAGTAATTATGCTATAGCAATAGTCCATTATCTTAACAGGGTGTTTTTTTATTATTATTATTTACATATTTATTATATAGGCCTACTATTTTTGTTCATTCATGTCATGTGATTCCCAGTTCCCCTCATGTGATCTGGTCATGTGTTTCTCCTGTCGTGTTCTTGTTGGTTGTCATAGTCATGTGTTCCCCTAAATCATGTTTGCCCTTTTCCTGTATTGAAGTAAGCTGCTGTTGTATCTTTTGCTGTGCTATTCATTGTTTTTTTTCACTGTAAATTAACTGCACTTAGGTTTGCGACACTATCTTTGTCTGCTTCCAAGGTCATTATTCATAACTGGGCATATATGTAACAAAAAATTAGAAGCTGTTTTTTATTTAAATGAATTTTTGGGCTCCATTAAAATGAGTTCTGCATCTCCTTGCAGTATTCATATTGCAGTTTGTATACCAGTATGGTGTCTCTAATGGTTAGTGTTACGTAATTGCTCTTTACAAAGCATAATCTGGAAATGCTTAAAGCTTAAGAAATGCACGATATGTTTAATGCATGAAGTTTACACATTTGCACTCAGTCTAATCATGCTTTCACCATGGCCCACATGTAAACCCCTTATCTTTGAATTCTTTGACTTCATTTTAATGTTTATGAATACATAATTTATATTATTCTTTACTCTATAAAAAAAGTCTGAATACTCAATTCATTATAATAGTGGTATAGATTTCTTTTTTTATGATCAATATTACAAAGTTGTTTCTTTGTTAAGGTTTGGGATGATACTGCTTGCACCTGTGAATTACATGATGCGACAAGCGCAGCCATGATTACATTTCAGCCGATGGAATAAACCCTCCCAAATTAAGTTGGCTCCATATTTTAAAGTCCCTAACTCCCATACGGAGCGTGACAAATAACTCTGGGCTGAGGATATCCCCCGAGGAGCGGGCTGTAAAATAGACCACTCTAATATTCATTCCAGCTCATCTTCTCTTCCAACACAGACACTATTAAAACGCAAACAATTTAAACACTTTGCCGCCTACCATTAAAACAAAATGATATGCACAGAATAAAGTGCCCACTGTCCTTGAGTGTGCCTTTGCAGGATCATATTCTCTGTGATGTATCCGCTAGTGCATTCCGCTCACAGCCCTTTAGCAGACATGATTGAATCTCTAAAGATCCTGCAGTAATCTGGGCCATGTTAGACGCCGAGGTATTGTGTTCTGTTTGTTCATGTTGTGCCATTGAAGAGTCGTGTTTCCAACAGCATAGTATGCCTGCTCACTTAAAGCCATAGTACCACAAACCATGGTCAGATATTTGATCGCACGGCCAGGAAAGGCTGGAATCAATCAATCAATGACATCCGTCAAAGGCCTCTTTGAATCTCCTCATTTTCTTCAGTGTTTTCTTTTCATATAGCCCTGTAAAAGCAGGGACAATGCTGGGGTCAGCATACACTCATTGATTGAGGCTCTTTAACTCAAAACGCACACCATCATATAGTAAGTGGGAGATGGAAAGGAATCAGCAGAAAATGTAATCGTTGACCATTGTGAAGCTAAAGATCTCAATGAATGACATAAAGGAAAGGTCAGTCTTTTATAGGAGTCGAGAGTGCATTACACACGTCTGCTGATAGCCGCCTAATAGAATGCCAAACAGCATATAATTAACATATTGATCTGGAACACATTAAAGAATTTCCTTATTTCCCTAGATGTTCCTACTAACACTAAGAAATTAAAGATTATCAATACAGCTGCTTTGGTTTACTTGCTTTCGTTTAAATGCTTTATAAACAGATTGCTTTTTGTCTGTGTAGATGTACAAACGACATTTCCAAGTCATCAAAATCTTTAATTGCACACATGAAAACTAGCGTGTTAATGAAACAGTAGCACTCAGCATGAAAAACTTATCGTCTTGTTTATTAACCTCCTGTAATTTAATTTATCAGGTACTAAATGCCCTGAAATAGTGCTGCTATTTAAGTCACTGTCCTTTTTTTTAGTGTAAACGCCTCATATGTAAATTAGGCTCATCATAAAATGTGCCTTAGTCAGAAAGTTCATCGCTTTTGTCCTGGTGCAATTAATGTCATGCTGTTACAGCACATGGAAAGCAGGCCGTAAACATGATTTTATTTAAAATGAATGCATTTTCTAGTGATCATGGTGGGAGTCATTTATCAAGTGATGATCAAATGATGGAGAAGACAACGTGACCGGGCACATGTCCAGCTGTGCTCAAGTTCATTTTCTGCATTGCAGAGATGCTGGAGTCATTCTGGCAATCTAGTCATAATGCAGAACTCCTCTGAAACTGAGAATTGCATCAAGCAAATCACATTCAGATATACGGATTTGGGAGTGTTTGTGCCTCCAGCTAACAAAAATATGTTTTAAAAATATTTTGCTAATGTTCCCATTAGAAGTGGGGTAGGTAGAAATTTTCTAAAAAAAATCTATATATACCAATACATAATTAAAATGTAAGTGCTCTGAAAAAGAAAGTATACAAATCGAGTGTCTGTAGTGCTCTCAGTGCTGCAATAAACACAGCTCATTATTTCATTCACTCCCACCCCTCCCGTCTGGGATCCTTACAAAGCCACGCCCCCAAAACACATGAACGCTCCCTCAGCTGGGGGACGCATTTACCAGCGCCGCGGAGAGGAGCAGTGCATGCAGTGACATGTCAGAATCACATTTAATAAAATGCCTAACTTTATCATTACAAACAACTAACATGGCTGGCAGGACTCACTATCAAGCTAGCATATCAATACTGGTAATGGTAAAGTTTAAAATATATTGAGTTTGATTCCGTAACGAGCTAGTAAATTAAAAACTAAAAACAGCAAAACTAAATACAGGTTGCATTGATACACGTTTTCCCATTACCATCAGTTACACTGTGATGAAGGTGAATTTCGTGTACGATTCATAACATACACAGTGTTTTACATGTAAGAGCTTCCACGAAAACACTGTTGGCGTCACTTTTCAGCCCCTGGTTGTCAGTTGTCGAAATGGCTGGAAAGCCCCGCCGATATTGACTCTCGTCTGACTTCTTGCTTTATCCAAACACTTTTTGGTCATAGCCTTGTCAAATATTGTCTTCCTTTTTTTTTTTGCCTGGTTTACCTTCGCTGTCTGTATGCAGGTAAGGAATTTTGACTGCTCTTTTGTTTATAACTTTGAGAGAACCTTGTCAGAACATTCTGAGAATGTTCCCTGTTTGCTGTGCCCTTACCTGGTTCCTTCAGTGAATCAAATTTGAGACAAGACGTCTTTGAATGTTAACTTTACAACAAACATCCGCAAAATGTTGTGCTCCCACATCCAAGCTATTAATCTTCTATTCACATGAGCAGTGAACTAAAAGTCTAAAGAAAAGTCAATTCTTATCTTCAGAAGGGCACAGACTTGTTTCAAATAAAATACATCTGATTCCAGAATTTTATTCAGCTACACTAAAGCACAGAGACGAGAGCGTCGACTCTGTACATAATCACCAGCCTTCAGACTGAGTGTAGGCCTTCAAAGAAATCGCCTTTCTTTCTCTCATCTTGGCCTGAGATTGCTTTTCTGAAAGGATGTGCATATGAAAGTAGGTTAATGAATTGTGAAAAAGGTCCATACTAGCATACTAGAGTGTATGTTGGAAAGAGGTGCCTTTTCGTGTGGTTTATATCTCAAATCACCCTTAAATATTTAACTTAATGAGTAGCCTGTGTCCTGTCTCATAAAAAAGGTCCTTGATAAACAGTGTGTACAATGTCGAGAATACAAGGGCAGCCATTTTCAAAATACTTGAAAACATTGCTAGCTATTGTAGTCATCAGTGATGGGATATTATAGCCGTAAAGTTCCTCGGGATCCTACAAGAATGAAAACTATATTATACAGTGACGACTATGCAGTGTTATTTCACATTTTAAATGATGTGCCTGAAAACTACTGTTAGAAAAACCTGAATGGCACTGTTTATATTGTTCTATTGCTTTTTATTTGTGCCGTTTGTAATTGGATTAATTCCTCTTATTTTATTACTGACTGTTTACTTGTCTTTAGTAATGTTTTAAATTAACAGTAACATTTGTAGTTTTTGCTGAAGCATCAAAATTGTAATTTAGAATTGTGATATTTCACTGATACCTAACATAACATGATCCACTGACCCAACTGGACCAGTAGAAACAATCCTTATTGAGCCACAAATGTAAATGTGCTGTGCTATTAAATAAAAGAGAAAATACGATAAAGCAATAGAATGAACAGTCAAAGCAACAGGGGCTTGTACAATACATTTTAACAGGCATAATTACGCATGAAAATAAGTGAAGGAAATATATATTTGCTAAACAAATTAAATCACCGAATAGTATTCCTATATCCTTTAGATTTCTCTATGTAATATATTTTAAGATGACAAATGCAGTGAAAATACCTGTGTCTGTATCGGCAACTACCAAAAGTGAAAGTATCAGTATTCTGCCAAAAGTATTCTCGTCGCTTCATAACACTATTTTAACAATGTGTTTACTACATATCTGTGCCTTGAAAGTGGTAATAACTTTGCAGTCTATGGATAGGTCAGAAAGCTCTCAGAAATATCAAAATGTTTCGAAGATGAATGAAGGTATTATGGGTTTGGAACGACAATGAGGGTACGTAATTATTGACTATTGGGTGAACTAAACCTTTAACACATAAATCACTGGTCAGGAAATTAGCAAGAATTGCTGTAGATAAATTAACGTAGCATGGAACTTGCAAACAGCTTTTACAGGAAGAGGAGTCAGTGTTCAACTTAATGTTGATGGCTTAAACACTTCATGAGCAGATGAACTAGACTCTGGCCGGGCCAAAACATGAGCCTGATCGATGGACTGATGTCTCTGCAGTTTGGGCAGGCGCATTGGCTTGTTGAAAAATAACATCTGATCATTCCTCTTTAGATAACAACTTTACATTTGTGGGAAGCAAGCCGTTCTGAAATATTCTCCGGTAGTCCAAAGCATGAAATGACTTTTCACAGTGAAGTAGCTCACCGATAGCAGCATCCAAAAAGGCTCCTGACAAAATTACACTCTTCCTTCATGCTGTAAGGTGGTAGAAATGCATCTATTATTATATTTCTCACCAGATTTTCGAAGGCAGCGCTCTGTAGCATCCCCATGCAACTCGTGTTTCATTGTGATTTATCACGTCTCACACAACTTCCCATATTCTGCCAAAACCTTCATTTTGTCTTTGATGTTTTCCTGAGACAGCAATGGCTTTTCAAGTAGTGTTTTTTTTTTTCTTAAATGTTGCTAATTTCCTGACCAATAATTTGTGGTTAAAATTAAATTCATAGTGTTTAGCCATTATGCCCAAGAGTGTGTATTTATCTGTACAGACTATATCTATTTGTGTAGTTTGACTTTTTAACCTTATACTTAGATATAGTCCCTTGTGATAACTAGTTCAGTTCACCTCTCTTGGAGATGTTGGCTTTCACTAAATGTTTCACTCCACCAGAGCTATTTTCGCTGGATCACACGGTGTCACATTTGGCATTTATATTTTCCACATGCCAAAACGAAATGCTTTGAATGAGATTGTGATCTGATATATGCATTTGCCAATTTGTTCAGTAATGTATGCAGATCTGCGCCTATGACAACTATTCTAGTACCTTGATTTTGTTCTAAAAATAGATTTTTCTGCAGCATATAATGTTAGCTGCTGTAATATGGCCCACTGCTGCATGTGGATGATGGGAAGATCTGCAGAGGTGTCAAGCTACAGGCCTGACCTTGACAGAAGACAGAGAATGAGACGGAAAGAGACAGCAATGGTCTGGTCAGCAAGCATCCATCTGTAATACTATCACATCAGGGTGCCATTGAATCCAGGCGGGTCTTTTACGTGAAGGGCCAGTGCTGGAGACTTAATCGGCTTTGTATTAATATAAGACTCAGCTCCCTGGTGACTGAAGCTGGCTGGTTAAAACCCTCTGACATCTGATACCCCTTCCATTAGCTTTACATTGTATGTTTGTGTGCAAATGGATGGATGGATGGATGGAAAATTTAAGGAAATAATTTAAAAAAAATAACATTTTAAGAACATTTATTTGTTTCTTTCATACACTATAAATTTTTTTTTTTTTAAAAAACTTACCGTAAAAAAAAAATGGTAGCAACATTTGAGGTTTTACATAATTAACTTGACATGTATTTCATTGTCTGCTATATTAATTTACCAGTTTTTAAGTACTAATATCTGTTTTGTACCATTGCACTGACACCCATCATGGTGGTGAGAGACACACGAATCAAAGCTCATGATTTTTTTTAAAACCCAATAAACATTAATTTAACAACATTAATAGTAACCCTAATGCACATAACTGATAAAAAAAGAAAAAAAAAACTATGAAGAAACTGTCATTTCAACAAAATACATCAAATGTGGTGTCATTGGTGGGATTTATACTTTTTTTTTTCAATTCCAAAAACTGTAAATGGTATGGTATTTTACTGTAAAATTACATTAAATGTATGTTTAGATCTATCGATGTTATTCACCATGTATAGTACAGAAACATTCTGTTAACCAATTAACAGTTTTCACCGTAGCATTTTTACGGTCTTTTACCATTAAAATCACTTTTTTTTTCTTTTTTTACGGTGTATATTCAGCTCAATGTGCATGACCGAATCAATGTATATATACATATACAGTACATAGATGGACATATACAATGTATGTATATATACATATACATAGAAACATTAATATAGCCTATATTTAAAATAAGAAAGCTTACAAGTATTTTTTTTAATCGTAAATACCTATTAATTAAAAAAAATGCACCTTAGATAAGATACAGCTCAAAATGCACCACAGATGAACATAAAAACATTTTTAAATAAATACAAAATAATTAGATGGAAATAAGGAGTCCCCTGCACAGATGCCTGTTCCATGGGCCGAACAAGAGGAAAGGGAGCGTATAGCTTTCAGAGGAATAATCCTCGAACCAATGATCACTCATTCAGCAACTCTGCACAAACCCACAGACACACAGCTATATTTAGCTCGAGATCACTGCACCACCTGCTGAAGATTAATGGCCTGTAATGGCAGGAGAAACTGCAGGTAAAGACATGGTGGGGATGGATGATGAACAATTGGCACTCGACGGCACAAACAAACACTGTTCCTCATTAGAGGCTTGATCCAGTTCCCGTTCACATCGCTAACTTTGATAAAGACCCACTCAAACAAGTAGGTCTTGTTCTATGTTCTGATTAAAGAGACTATTTGTCAGGTAATGCCTGTAACACCTGCACGGGAAGTAATTAGAAAGTGCACATAGGAGAATAAATATAATAATATGAACCACTTTTTATTTGTATTTAGCTAACCTCTGTGCTAACCTCTGTCTAAGAAAGTAAGAAATGCTATAAAAACAGGAATGTAAAAACGCTTGTAAAAATGTGTTTTGTATTTCAATATTTTTTTTTTTAAAGATGTCATTTATTCCTGATGCAATGCTGAATTTTCAGCATTATTACTCCAGTCGCAGTGTCACATGATCCTTTAGAAATCATGGAAATGTACTAATTTGGTGCTCAAGTTTATTTAAATAGAACGTTCAACACACTTTATTAAAAACTATTTTTTCTTTTCTTCTGATAAATGTAATGCATCCTTGCTAAATAAAGTATTAATGAAATACCCCATTAAAAATGACCCCAGCTAAATGGTTATATATGATAAAAAAAAAAAAAAATTAAATACCATAATTTCTCGGGATTTATTTCACCATGCAAGTACTTATCAATAGTTCCTGCCAGTTCTTTGAATGAGTGTCATTGCTAATCCACGGTTAATTAACCAGCTGCTTTAGCTGTCAATACAACTCCATCAAAGCAACACTTAAACCAACAAGCTGCATTCGCTACAAAATTAAGCAGATATTGAAAACTCTCGGATAAAAAGGCAGTATATGTTCTGTGGATTTGTGACAGAAATCATCCACCTCCCAAAATGCATGCTGATAGTTGTCAGTGCATTTACTCTGCTGTCTGCCTCACTGCCAGAGAAAATCACAGTAATCAGTGATTCACAGAGCATAACATTAATTACAGTGTAGAAGAGAAAACAAACAAACTGTTTTAAATGCCCATCATAGATTTTATCTTTTAAGCAGCATGACTATTGAAATTGCATCTGTATTCTGTTGATTCTATGCATAACAGTATGGTTGCATAAATACACTACATATTGTAATGATATATATATATAGATAGATAGATAGATAGATAGATAGATAGATAGATAGATAGATAGATAGATAGATAGATAGATAGATAGATAGATAGATAGATAGATAGATAGATAGATAGATAGATAGATACTTGAAATAACTTATTCATCAAGTTAACATAATACAATTGAACTCAATGCAACAGGAAACACATCAAACATGCTGGAGGAAATATCATACTGTGTTCTATTACATTTAGTCACAGCAGATCAAAAAGAAGCAGCTAGGGGTTAATGCATTTTTAATCATATTACTCTGTGACAGTAGATTTACAATGACAATGCCTCTTATAGTTAAGAGCAGACATGCAAACCACATCATCTGTTGTTTTCTTGTACATTATCACATGGTTTCACAATACAGAACGTCAAATTATCCTGAAAGGACCTTAATGTAACATGCAAAGGCTTCTTCAGCCACTTTTTAATTCCATGTCTGTAGAAGACTTAAGGGAAGGACTCCTTGCACTATGACAAGGCCCCATGTATGCCTGCAGTTTAAATAACAAAAGTCTGTAAAACCCCATGACTTCCAAATGAATAAGTTCACAACTTCAGTTCTGAGACTGTTAGAGATAATTCATACACTGATGGGGCTAGTTTACACTTAAACAGCACAATTATTATGTTTCATTGCTTTATATTGAAAGGGACTGTGTTGTAAATAGTGGCATATAATGTAGTGTATTACATTGTTAACTTCTTCAAGGCCAATGCCGTTCAATAAATGAATCCTGAAATACAAGTTATATTCTTTTTTTGGATAACTACCTTCCTGTTAGGAATTGCATGAGAAGCACTATATGTAAGGTCTAAAAACAAGGTGGTGAGATGCAAAAGAATGGAGTCAGCGTTTATCTCAAGTGTACCTATTAATGTGCATGGATCAACGAGATGGAGTGGTGAGGGAATCTTCCATCCCCCGGACAATCTGCATTCTTATAAAGCGAAATAAAACACTCTCGGGTCACACCGCATAATCTTTAAAGCTGGTTTTTGTATTGATATCAAATGAAAGCAATAGCTGAACTGTGCTTAATGACTTGGAATGATAGTCCAATTAATATGCCTCATGAACACAGGACAGGTTTTTCACATCATCGTAACCGCAAAAGAGCCTTCTTTGGACGCACTTTTCAACCTGATTAAAACTCAGATTTTTTTTTATTTTATTTTATGAATGTGATTTAATGTTTGATTTCTAAAGTTCATAAAGCTTTTGTCAAATTTCATTAAACTACTGTTCCATTAAATTCCTTCATCATCTTTTATTATTAAGTTTTAAACTGATCTTGATTTTTGTATCGTAACTAAAAATTCAGCTAATACAGGCAAGGCTATAAAAAGCTGATCACAGACATCTTTGTACCCAGAATCCCTGCTGTCATCTCCCTGATATTATCCACCAGCGGTCCAGACCACTTTGATTCAAAACGTTTATTATTGTTATTATGAGTTTTACCATACATTTGCTGAGCCATTTGATACATTAAGGGAGATGATGCACTTTAGTGGATCTTGTTTGTGATTTGTTGTAGCCAGTGGTGCTCTGGAAAATGTGATATTTTTATATGCAGAAAGTAATGTGACTCTTTATTGATATGTTCAAGGAAATCGTGCATGCGGAAAGCTGCTTATATTTCATTTTGGGATTTGACTGTTGACAGCTACAAATGCACAAAATCAATGGTCAGTGTCAGAGATCTGTAGTATGTTCTCCTGTCTGCCACATAAGTCAAGGCAGATGTCACATGCTCTCTCTCAGATGTGACCTTGGATCACAGAACCAGTCAAAAGTAGCACGGGTATATTTGTGGCAACAATAGCCAACAATACATTGTATGGGTCAAAATTATCGATTTTCCTTTAATGCCAAAAATCATTTGGATATTCGAGCCTGTTCTCATCCTTTAGCGTCATATGTGACGCTATATGCAAAAACGGCGCTATACTACGCACATGGCACCCTTTATCGTTAATATAACACGCGAACCCAAGGCGTCATAAATCCTTAAGCGTAATATGAGACTACCCTACCCCACACCTAAACCTAACCATCACGCGCATGTTATATTAACGATAACGGGTGCCATGTGCGTAGTATAGCGCCGTTTTTGCATATAGCGTCACATATGACGCTAAAGGATGAGAATGCGTTGGATATTCAGTAAAGATCATGTTCCATGAATATATTTTGTAAATTGCCTATGGTAAATATATAAAACATTTATTTTTGTGAGTGAATCCTGCACAATCGCAGACATAAATAGACAATTTTAAAGATGATTTTCTCAATGTGGATTTCAAAAGATCGGTATCGGCATCGGCGTGAAAAAAAAAAACATATCGATCGACTTCTAATTAAGACCCTTGATCCTCACCTGACTATGGCTTTGTAAACTTTACACACTCTTGGCTTACTCTGGCTATTCTCTGCTGTCTCAGACATCGATATGTTTGTCCCGTTTTAGCCACCATAGCTTCTTTGTGGGCTGAGCCGTTAGTGCAAACTCGCAACCGAACCTCTAGATGTCACTAAAAATCACACACTTTATATATATTATATTATATTATATTATATTATATTATATTATATTATATTATATTATATTATATTATATTATATTATATTATATTATATTATATTATATTATATTATATATACTTGTGCCCATCATAACTGCCATCGGAGGGATTTCTGGAATAAATCTTAGACTCATCTGTCACAGACAGCATGTTGCTGATGCTTATTTCCTTTGAGCTCTACCTTAAACTCCCACATTCCCTCATTGGACCCCAGTCTGGCAGCTTTGTCTGCTTTGGTTTCCATGACAACCTCCAGCAGAATGAGGAATAACAAAGGGGAAGATAAATGATTGTGCTTTGAAAAGAAACACAGCATGCAGTTCATTATGATAAGCTGTAGAGGCACCCATGTGATTTGCCACCAACCAGGCAAACTTTGGTAAATCCAGTGAACAGTTCTTCCTTAAATGTTTGACCCTGATAAACATTACATTGACTACGTCATCCGGATACATTTGAAAAAGCCGTTTTCGTTTAAAAACGCTCTCCGTCCACACTTTCAAATACCTAAAGCTTCACAGTCCACACTACAGTGCAAAAACGGCATTCTCAAATTTATCCGCTTTGGAGAGCGTTTTCCAAAAGCTACAGTACGTATTTATTGACTAAAAACGCAGTCTCAGTGTGGATGGAAGGCCAAAAACGGAGAGTTTTAAATTAGTTAAAACTGAAAAATATGCTTTTTCAAACAAAAATTTATTCGTGTAGACATGTAGTCATTGTTTCTTGTTGTTTCCTTAAAAAAATAAAAAATATAAAAACTAGAGCCCGACTGATACGGATTTTTGGGGGGCGATGCCGAAAAAAAAAAAAAAAAAACACAGATACCGATATTTTTTATGTGTATATTATAATACAGTAGCACTATTATGTGTATTATAGTACAGTACCAGTCAAAAGTTTGGACAGAATTTCCTATTGGTCTGTACAAACTTTTTGATGGGCGCTGTAAATAGAATACACGGTACAATCAAAAAAATATATAAATGTTTTGCAATGATCACTCAGATTTGGTGATCAAACACTTGTGCAACAAAGATCGGTAAAAGAGACAGGGTGAATGATACATTTGAGCTGTAACCAAACTAGTTTGCATTGCATGTTATGCTATGTTATATTATATTATAAATACTGTTGCATAATCTTCACTAACGACTTGTCTTTTAATTTAGTCATCCTAAAGTAAAAATAATAATGTCATAATGAAAACGTTTTTAATAACATATGTGCAGTAGCCTGTTAGTCTGCGCCAGTCGGTCTTTGTCAACACTACACTTCCCAGGATTCCGCTTGTCTCCTCACCTGAACTCACTTCCTCATTAGACACCTGTTTCTCGTTATGATCATCTGTGTCACCTGTTTTCACCTCGTCAGTGTTCATTGATACCTGTATTTAGTTTCCTTCTTTCCAGTGAGTGTTTTTGGTTTCTTGTAAATGCTTGCGTGGTTTCTTTTGACTCTTGTGATTTTGTTTTTTAAAATTCCTGTGTCCTGATCACCTCATGATTCCCTTTACCACAAAACCTGACAGTAGTAACAAAGTGTTGTAATCATATACATTATTGCTTGTGTAACATAGTTATAGGCAGAATGAGCTTTAACACTGTGACTACACCGGGCGCGGCCGTTGTTTCTCGTGTCGCAACAGCCGTTTACCCCAGACGCGAAAAAGTGCCCGTTACAAAGCAGAATGGAGCACCAGTTTACTGTCTGAGATTTTTCGCTGGTGCAACGCATTTTAATCAATGTTTTGTCAACCAATTGCCTGGATTTAATAAATAAAATGTAAATATAGCAGACAATATAATCAGAACTTCTCTGCTGCACCCTTTCCCTAGTCATCACAAGCTCACACAATACCACAATACGTGACAGAGGCTGGTAGCGAAATCAATTCTGTGAATTACACTGCCAAAATAAGTAATAGCCTACTACCCACCTACTTAGTGGGGTTGGCTCTCAACAGAACATAAAATATTCATTTTATTTTATTTTTCTTGTTCCCATTTATGAGGAAAAAACAATGTTAAGGACATGTTCTTCGTTACAGACGTGGGCACTCTGAAAGCGGCACTAAAAGATGCTTTAAAACTTTCACAGAAACATCAAACAGAAAGCACAAAACTGAATTTCATTTTCTATTTGGATTGTGTCTTCATTAAAAGGAGAACTCCGGTGCAAAATGAACCTTTGGTCTAATAAAACATCGGTACCTAGTCAACCGTTATCTGAGATTTGTTTTCATGATAATCGAATGTAAAGAGTTTTATCTCTAAAAACTGTTTAGCGTATAAAGGGTCTTATTCATGAAACGTTTGTAAATATACGAGTAAAAATGAGAGTGATTTGCGCGTGAAGAGACCATCCCGAAAACTCTTCTCCTGATTTCACAAATACTTTGTAAACGTCAGATGTGATAGTGAAGTGTGTGTGTTAGTGAATTCCAACCAGTCGTAAATGGGATGCGCGTGCACGTTCATTCTCAATTACCCATTGTATCTGACTGACATCTATATATAGGCATATAATAACATGAATGCGAATGAAAAAGAAAGATTTCTCGGAGGCAGAAAATGAAGTTTTATTATCAGAAGTTCATTAAAAACGGCAATTTTATTTTCAAGCGAAGGCTAGTGCCGTATCAGGTCCTAAAAACCGGAAGCTTGGCAGCATATTACAGATGCAGTTAATGGAGTTTCATCTGTTAATCGAACAGTCCCAGAAGTGAGAAGAAAATGGTTCGACATTAAGCTTGACAGCAAAAAACAAATTAGTTCACTTTGGAAAAATCGTATTCAAACTGGAGAAGGACTGCCATCGATCACCAGATCTGCTATTACTGGTTCTCATAATAAAAGTAAAAAGAAAAAACGTATGTAATTACTAAACATAATATTTTTTTTTTTCAAAATGCTGTGTGAATATGTACCTGATAAAGGTGAATTAAAATGCAGCCTTAATAATGAGCAAAACGTTCGGACGCTAAGTGCACCATTTACGCATGGCTGGGAGCAGGTGTAGATTTCTTGTGTACCAACTAACATTTGGAAAATACGAACATTTTAATGAATCCGAATCTGAAATCTGAATTTACCCCAGAACCACTTTACACACTATTTACACAAAAATTCGTTCTGCTTGTGTTTCATGAATGAGACCCAATGCTAGTACTGGGGGCATTTACATAAGTAAAAAGAAATCGCTAGTTTATACCACTAACAAGGCTCAAAATACTAAGACAGTAACATAATGAGGGTCCCTGCATGCAAAACGAAGCATTGAGAATTTTGTAAGTGTACAGAGAATTTAATAAGAAGATACTTTATAAAGACAGTTCACTTCATGTATACAGGTGGCGCCATCTGTGAAAAACAGTCATGGCAAGTCACGACAAGCGATTTCTTTTTACTTAGTAAATGCCCCAGTACTAAACAGCTTTTAGAGATAAAACTTTTTACATTTGATTATCATGAAAACAAATCTCAGAGAATGGTTGTCCATGTACCGATGTTTTATTAGACCAAAAGTTCATTTTGCACTGGAGTTCTCCTTTAAATCAGTCATTTCTCTCTGGCGTGTTTGAAGATCGCGAGTCAGCGTTGTCACACTAACTGAAAACATTAGTTTGTTAAGAAACAATTAAATGTCTCCTTGCTATATTTGATGTATTCACAATCAGTACTCGGTATATCGGTTGTGCTCTATAAAAAAAAAAAAAAAAAACCTTTCCACAAACTCTCACAGTACTGAGGCACCCTGGCCGCAGTGTTCAGCAGTGCTGTAAACACTATAGGTAAAAGCTCACCGAAACCGACACAGAAATACATTTGCTGGGAGAACAGCAGTTGTATGACCTTAAGCTCGTAGCCACTCGCTGATCGTGATGTCACACCAACACTGAAGTCACACCAACACTGAACACAGTAGCAGACTTGTACATTCAGAAGACAAACAGAAAAGCTCGGCTCCGACATAAAAGACAATGAGTGCGTGCGCCCGCCTCCTGTCATACCTGCGTTGCAGGGCTCCCTGAAGTGATCCCAAATATGTCGTCATGTCGATGTTACATTGAACGCGAGTGACTGATAGGGAAGGGAACTGCAAATGAGCTATAGTTCTGCTTAGCAAGTTAGCTTGAAATGTTTCATTCTTACCATTTCCCTGTAGTCTTCCATTCCTTCCAGCATCATCAACAAGACCTCATATTAAGACCCCAAATTAGCAACACATGACTGTTCTTCCCATGAGCAATAGCTTAAGTGTTTTGCCAGCAGGCTATTTTGGTCTCTTTATGAGGATATTGTGTCCCCCATGAGCATATAACTTTATAAAGCCAACATGGGAGGATATTGTGTGCGTGTGTGGGGGCAGCGCTGCCAAGCTATCTGTGCCAAGAAAAGTGTCTAGACTAGCACTTCCTGTATGACATGATGTCAAAAAATTATAAGATGACTGAACTCCATCTAAACAGGTCATATCACACGGATATCACAACTTTTAAGATAAAAAAAATGTTCATTGTACAATGAAGAAGTAACTTTGAGGTCGGAAAAGGGTATCTTATAAATATAAAATATAAATTCTGCCTGTTTTTGACAACTGAAACCACTTGCATTTTAAGTAGAGTTGAAAGTAAGTAAATAAAATAAATGCATAGAAATGTAATATAATTTTATTCTTGTTGCATTTACTTCCTAACATGTAACAATCATGCTGAATTTGAAAAAGCGTATTAACAGCTGTGCGTTTCTCACTCAGGCTATTTTCGGTAGTGATATTGCAGCCCGTACATGTCACAAATGGACAATTAAATGTCACAGAGAGAGGGACAATATCCCATCGAGTCCAGAGGGCAGAAGCATCTGGGTTAATAGACTCATGACATTTAAATTAGTGAGTCACAGCCTTGTTTCTTTAGACCGCCAAATCCTAGTTTGCCCCATTCTCTGATTGAAAATAGCATATAGGTCTTGACGAAAATTCAAGTGGTACTTGGTGAAAATTCAAGTGTCTAGTGGTGCATTTTGTGAAATACACAACAGCCGTTGATAAGTGCAAAAGAAATGCTCATTTATCTTGCTCTGATTGACAACTGTGAGTTCAGCTGGTGCAAGGTAAATCAGTTAACGCATCTGCTTATATGGCAAAACACAAGTAATATTGTGGTAATATTATGTATATTTTGATGCCCTCGGCATACCCCTTGGCTTTAAATGTAAAATTTACCACCATGCATTTAACTTTCTTCATGTGACAATTGCAGCTCAGTTAGGACTAGCTTTTCCCAAGCAGCGTAAATGTCTTTGTTCGTGTGCCATAGAGCATCAGGGATATTAATGAGAGTGGAGATATTGGAAGCATAATGCATTAGTGTATTTAAAATTTCATATGCCTTGGGCAGGTAAGTCTGGAGGAAATCTACTTCTAATACAGCACCATTAAAAATTAAACAAGATTGACATGGGCGAATTTAGTTTTTTATTTTAAGTTATGAAAAAAATGCTGTATTTAATTGAGCATGAATCTGGAAGGAAGCTTTGCCCTATTTGTCCTTTGTGCCACAATTAACTGATCTGCATAGAGACTTGTGTGAAATGAGGAGTTTGAGCTACCGTTAAATCCTTCAATTCAATTACGTGAAAAAAAGAAGCTATTTATGTGTAATCCAGTGGAAATTACGCTCCATAAAAGCATTATGGGTTTCTCTGTGCCATACCAGTGGTGGTAATCTGCTAACTGTAACTTATACAACTGTTCATCGATTATTTACAGAGAGGACTGGGGCAAGTTTTCTAATAGCATACACTAAATAATAAATATAAGCCCTTCTATGACTTTTCTTTTTTTTTCTCGAAAGCAGTGCCTGGACAGCTAGAATCAAAGATGCAGAGTGTTGTCCAAGAGTGCCGAAAGGGTGAAAGCAAGATTTTTGACTTATATGTGAATACCGATGGTTCTGTGTGATAGTCTACAGCATGACCCAGATTTTATATTAGTCAACTGGTAACACTTTATAATAACTGCAAGCTATTAAACATTAGTCAAGCATTAGTAAACAGTTAATTTATTATTTATAAAGCATTAATATACATTAATAAGGAGTTTATAAATGCAGCTATACATGCTTTATTCATATATAATGTGTTTAATAATTGTATTTTCATAATGATCAATTTATCATTTATAATTGAAGTATAGCTTTGATTTACAAACCTGTTATTTAGGAGTTGTCATGGTTCATAAGATCACGTAAGTGTAAGTAAATGTATAAATTCAGGTAGTTTAAAAGGATTTAGTAGTGGTCAGTTAACTATTTTGTGAGCTCATCTAAAGTGAGGAATAATTATGCCCTATAAAGCTTTTACAAAGGAGATTTAAGAGCTGAGATGATTGCTCTCCAAGGCTTCAGAGCTGAGATGCATTTCTGATCGACCTTGAGGTGTAACAGACCGGAGGCCAGTTCTGTACCCAGTTCAGATATTCTCTGACTGGGAGACAGCAAACTTTTCGTCCAATTGACTTTAAGACTTAGATAGTGTGACCGAGCTAGAATCAGCCAATCGTCCAAGTAGTTCAAAACTCGCATGTCCCGAAGTTTTCAGGGGTGCGAAAGCTGCGTCCATGCACATTGTAAAAGTACAGGGTGCTAGGGACAGGCCGAACAGTAGGACTGTGTATTGATATGCCTGGCTCTCGAAGGTGAATCTCAAGAATCGCCTGTGATGTGACGCCATTTGTATTTGGATATGTGCGTCCTTCAGATCTATTGACATAAACCAGTCCCCTTGGCAAATCTGCACAAGGATTTTCATGGTTGTGACCATTCTGAACTGGTGTTACACAAGCACTTTGTTCAGCTGTCTTAGATCTAGATTGGGTCTGAGACCCCCGTCTCTTTTAGGTACGAGAAAATATCTGCTGTATAGGCCCCCTTCACCCTAAGTTTGAGATAAAGGCTCTATTGCTCCTTTGCTCAATAGTTTCGCAATTTCGGCTAGAAGTAGATGAGCTACTTCGGTTTTTACACCATGTAGCGGCAGGGACGTCAAGCAAACTGCAGCGAATAGCCTCTTTTTATAGTGTTCAGCACACATTCTGATACCCCGGGAAGCTTTGCCCATGCATTTCCATGAATAGCTTGGGGTAGAATGAGATCTGAGCTCTGGCCGCAACATAGTGGCGACTGGAGAGCTTCGGTGTGCTGTAACGTAAACACTGTCCTTGCAGCGTTTGAGGCGGGGGCGAGCCGATCGCGTGGCCAGCTTGGCTGTGCTTGACTCTCTTATGGCAGTTTGCTGAGAGAGAGCGAGTGAGGCAAACCCTGTGGAGCTTAACATGTCTGTGAGCGAATGTGGGCATGGGACAGCGGGCACATTTACTGCACTGAAAACACCGTCAGCATGAGCTGGTTTTGGTTTCGTTTTTACAGAAACCATGGGGCATGCAGTGTGTAGTGTTTGTGGGTACTGGGTTGTTGGCACATTCACTACATTTAATGTACAACCGACATGAGTCGATTTTATTTGTGCGAGCCCTGTACTTTAGCGAGCTGTGCTTGTGTGTAGAGATGATCACTGGGTTGTGGGCATTTTTATTACACTCATAACACCATCGGCTGTGGCCGGAATATGAGAAATTATGCTCTTTATGTGATTTATCTGGGTCACCATAAAAACAACATTTGTGTACAGGCAAGCGGGCCATGGTACCAGCTTGTTTACTACAGAATAGACATGAACAGTCACATTTTCTGGAACTGAATGAGTGAAATGTTTCGGTGGCAGTCTGGCCGTGGCGAGACTTGAACACCTTCGCTTTCCTAGGAGGGCTAGGAAGATTTTGAGGCCTTAGGCTTCATCTCAATCTTCGTCCAGGGCCCACGCGGAGAAGGACGGTGGCTGGCAGAGCGAGAGCGTGGTCTCTGGTCCCAGGCTTGAAGGCGCTGTGAAGCGGCGGGAGAAGGCTGTGGTTGGGAGCGTCAAGCAGACGGCTGTTTTGGGTGACCTGCTGTGGAGCTGTAACGCTTTGAAAGAAAGTGCTTCATATCTTCATGAACCTCAGCGAATCTATCCGTGAAAACATTGACGGATGATCCAAAGAGGCCAGCTAAGGAGATGGGCGCATAGAGGAACACAGAGTGCTCTGAGTTTAGCATCTCAGATAACGTCAGCCAAAGTTGTCCCTCAGCAATGGTGAGAGAAGCCAAGGTCCGCCCAATGACCTGTGCAGCGGATTTCACGGTGCGAAGAGCCAGGTCCGTAGCGCTTCTTAAATCCGGAAAGCTGACAGCTTCCAGTCCTTCCTCATCCATTTTTTTTGGAGAAGGTCGGCCTGAATTATCTGCAGTATGGGCATCGAGTGCAATCCCGACACACCTTGCCCAGCGGCGGAGTAAGCGCAGGTGTGCATGGTGGAAGTAGTGCGGCAAGCTTTGGAAGGTAGCGCCGTCTTAGCTCGCCGTCCAGCAGAGGGCGAGCAAATATGGGCCGCTACACCTTTTTTTACAGTGGAGGATGAGAGTGGTATCCTCTGTCTTTCACACCGTCCACCACGGAGAATGCTGCTGAAACAGAGGTGCGCACTCTGGCTGAGAAGGGGGCGTTTCAGGACTTCGCAACTTCATAGAGCTCAGGAAGAAAAGGCGCGGACCTGGAAGGTGGTGGGGCGTGGCCCCTTTGCAGGAAAAATCCATCCAGCCGGTTGTGTGCAGGCTTCCACTCAAGGCCGAGGCTTGCCACGGCATGTGAGAGCAGACGCATCAGTTCCATCTCGATGCTGGCCCGCTTCTCTGACGATTCTCAGGCAGAGGGGGGAGGTCCACAGAGCTCGCCCAATCATCACTGTCCGACGCCAGGATAGAGCAGCTGGCCTCCTCCACAAATGCAGCTTCCTCGTCATCGTTAATGGCGGAAGCGGCGGGCGGTGGACGGGCGTTGTCTGTCGGTTAACGTCCCCAGTGAAGCTGGCTAGCGAACCGGCAAGCATTCGAGGGGCTGAAGAAGGCTCGGGGACCTGCTGAGTACGGCACTTTTTACTGCGTGGCTTTTTACTGGTGGAAGCGCAGTCTCGGCGAAGGATGTCAGGTGAGTTCTCAGAGTCACCATGGGTAATAGCTGGCAGTGATGGGTAATATCTCGAGAGCTGCATGATCCTCTTCCATGCAGGAAACGCAAATGACATGATGGTCCCCATCGCTGAGGGTGGCTCGGCACAAGTGGCAGATAAGAGGCATCTTTTAAAAGACGCTAGCTCTTTTATAGAGAGGATAGAGAGAGAGTGTAAGTCACGGTGGAGAACACACACTATAGGCAGAGTAAAAGGATATAATGCTGGTTATTGTACTCAGTATGCGATTCTGGTTTGGAATGATCTATGTTGCTCTAAATAGACAAACAAGCAAGCTGTGGAAATATTAGGTTGTTGATTACAAATTCAGTCTTTCTTAATCAAAGGCCAGTGGAGGTTGGAAATAATTTCCTCTTTGTCAACACCTCATGAACAACATTTCACTATTATAAATGTGCCGTCACCTGTGAAATGTCGTTATCGGTTTGGCTTCTGTCCTTGAATGTGTTTCACAACAAATTCATCATCTTAATTAAACAAACAAATGAAGGATGCTGTAATAAGATATGGGGATATACGAGTGAGTTGTATAAGAGATGTAGCAAACTAGGAGGACTGGTTAATTGATTTGTTCATCTCATGTGGAGAGTGAGCGTGATGTTTCTGTCTCAGGGGATTTTTACTACAACATTGCTACATCACCAGGACAAAGAAACAGCAAGAAAGACTATACGAATCCTCTCTACTGTTTACTGTGTTTCAGGCCATCTAAGGACATTCAGATGCACACAAATGCTCACTTCTTTCTAACCTTTTTACTCAGTCCAAAAAAACACTTCTCACTGTTTTACAGCTGTTTGTAGTTGCAATCCAGTTTTTCCTCACAGATTAACATTCAGTGTTGATTTCCACTGACCAATATGTTCAATTATGAGAAGAGAAAAAAAGTTTTACATTCTCATCCCAAGGCGTCATATAACTGACGCCTTGGGAAGCATTTTGACCATGCTTCAATATCTGATGCTTTAGGCACCCTTTAGCATCAGTAGATGACGCCCTACGATCGCGTCTAACCCTACCCCAGACCTAAACCTACCCATGTCATCTAACTGATGCTTTACCTTTAGCGTCAGTTAAATGAGGCACTAGGATCACGTCATGTAACTGACGCTAAAGGGTGCAAAGCCTCAGATATTGAAGCATGGTCAAAATTATCAGTTAGATGACGCCTTGGGATGAGAATGCGTTTCAGTATAACAATTTATAGTGAAATAATCATGACATGCTGATTTTGCAATAACGTCTCATTTGTTAAGATTAGTTCTACGCTATCTCACGACCAATTCGTACGAATTCGCACGAGTGATTCAAAAGTGGCTAATTCGTACTAATTCATACAACCTCACTCATACGGATTCGTACGATTTGTCCAAACCCACGTGATGGGTAGGTTTAGGGGCGGGGTCAGGGGTAGGTCATTCGTATGAATTCATACGAATTGGCCAATTCGTAAAATATGTACGATTTAGCAAAAACGTATTAATTTCTTACGAGTGAGGTCATACGAATTGTTACGCTTTAGCCACCTCGTAAAATTCTTACGAATTCTCGTGAGATCAGGTTGATTTAATGATTAACTACACAAACTAACAAAAATAATCTATTCTTATATAATTTATTAACATTTGTTTTAATAAAATGTCCATGTTAGTTTACAGTACAGTAAAAGAGATACATTTGTTGATCTTAAAAATGTATTAGTTACTGTTGAGATTAACATTAAAGGTTGTATCAGCAACTGTGGGTGGCGCAACTTCTGTTTGTGTTTGAAGCTAGATCCCAAACGAATTATATTTTCACATAGAGTTCACATGCAAAAAAGTCAACACTAGAAGCTACTCACCTGTCCAGTGACAGTGCAACCACGGCATCTAATTTAAAATTTTTAACTGTTTCACTGTTCTTCACTGTACACTGTTCTAAAGCCTTCCCTATTATTATTTGTGTCTTTGACGAAACACGACAGTGTTCCCTCGCCCTAATACTCCTTCTCTTCTTGGGGATTGCTCCATGTTAAATGTATCTGGTGGGTTGATAGACGCTGGCTTATTCTTCAGCTCCGACTTTGCGTGCAGGTGCTGTGCACGAGCGCAAAAACAAACAAAGCCCCCCGATTGGTTAGAACACTGTTTATTTTGATTTTGAGTGGTGGTTGTACCCATTTGTTTTTGCAGAATCTGCAGAATCATTGGAGCTAAAGGCAGATGAGATACGATGATACTGTTACGAAATATTACTCATTGTTTCTTAATCTGTTTAATTAATCTGGTTTCCTTTTTATTCTGCATATGGTGCACAGACCCTTCTAACTGCACCAGTAATCAAGACTGTTATACTGTTTTATCTGTTACATAAGGATTTGTTTATGGGCAAAACAACAGACAGTCAGTCTATACTTGGTCATACTGTCATCATGCATATTTGTATCCTTCGCCATCACCTCCCTTTACTCTAATTACGTCTTTTTAATTGTGTGAAGGAGGAGGAATCTTCCCTGCAGCCCCAGGTGGGCCTCGGTAAGTAGGCGTATGGCTAGAGACACAGATGCAAACCTTTGAACTTCAAGGAGACAAACAAGCAGCTCTGTGCGTGCAGAAGCAGAGAGACCTCGCTATGTGAACCAGTGTGAAGGCAGAGTACATTCTCAGTTCATAGTATATCGTGCCAAGGGCTCTGCTGCTTAAAACCTCCCCCTCATTATATCTCAGCATATGCCACATTAAAGTCAGTACTTTTCAGATTCACTTATACAAATTTAAGAAGACTGGATAGTAACAGTGCGTGCATAATTTGCCATAGGGAAAGAGAGGCAAACTATATTTCAAGGTCTCTTAACCCCCCATATTTGCAAGGGAAAGGCTGATTACAGCAGACGGTGTAAAAATGTGTCAAGTTGTCCTGTGTATAGGAATTTCTTTTTAGACATGGAGGGAACGTTTACATGACAGCGATGTTCAAGAAATGGAAAAGCTTGGTAACGCTTACAGTCCAGTTACCCATGTAAATACTATGTACTTATTTTAGTAACTACAATTACTGGGTAATAACTAGTACTAACCCTGAACCTACCCTAAACCTACCCCTGTTCCATGTACTTACCTTATATTAGCAGTACTTTCTAGGTAAGTACACAGTAAGTATACTGTAAGTACTATATTGTAAAAGGAAGCGATACCAAAAGCTTTTCCTTTATGTTTTGAAATGTTTTGCGTACAGACAATGATCTTTGTTCACACGGTTCTACATGGATTAAAACCTATGCATGGCAGGCCAGTAGTTGGCGATGTCACTTTAGAAATAATTATTATTATTTTGGCTCCTGCATTGGGTATGGGTTTATCCCATCCCTGTGTGTTAAGCCAACCAGATGAACCAGTTGTTTCCAGTGCTGACGGCCTTCTGCCAGCTGCTCTGAATCCTCCATGTGTCCATCCTCCGTGTTGTTAGAGATCACCCGCAAGGACATCAAGCCATCGGGTGCGGGGTTTACCTCGTGGTCGTCTCCAGCCTGGAACTCTCGGATCAAACTGGAGAATGGCTCTTGTCGGATGGTCAAGAGGGAGACGGAGGACATGGCCAAGCCAGCGGGTGTGGCATTTCGCAGCCAGACAAGATGCTCTGGGCTGGCACGTGCAGGCTCTAAGCACTTGATTGGAAGCCCGCTGGGGTCACCTGATGTTCTCTATGGTCCTAAGGGCCCTGCTGTCAAAGCCATCTAGTCTTGCAGTCAGTGTCTTTTAAGGGCCTTCAATAATAAAATTATATATATATTTTTTCTTTGGAATAGATTGCACAATGAGTCTTTTACAATTAAAGTATAGTAAATAATCAAATAAGTAAATAAAATTAAGCTGTGATATTGACATTAAACAACCCACATAAGTCTATTGGGCTCAAGTCTTGAACAAATCAATTATTTGTGTTTGTATTAATTTGAAAAGCTGTATCGATGTTTTACGTTGTTTGTCTGCCTTCCTCAGAAGCACCATTGTTTACTCTGAACACACAAGCACACATCATTAGGAGAGAAGGCCGCTAGATATTGAATCTTTTGAGGCCTCTTTCATTCTCAGTTTGTTTATTTCACACACTGTATAAAATCGTGTGTAAATGATTGAACGATAAGTATCTTCCAAACTGTCTGAGGATAAAACACCTCTGTTATGGCACACAACACATCCTGTCTGTTCTCATGGTACCTCAAACCACTCAAAACCAAATAAATTCACTCCGTCAGAGGCACATCAGTATTTACATTTAACAATATGAACATTGTCAACATTCATTTTGCGTGAATGGGAAAAGTTCCCTCAATAAAATTGCCAAGTGAAAACAAAACCAGGGCAACAAAATATGTAACAGAATATCAAATGTCGACAACATAATCGAGACAGTTTAACCGACGTCCACCGATTTAAAAACACCTGAGAACATATGACACAGAACCTAAATGATGGAGGACCAGTCTATCCCAGCATGCAGCCTGTGCAAGAAGGTGGGAGGTGTTTATGCCTTTCACTTCACAGCCCTCTTTTCTCTCACATTTATCTTCCCTGGCATGATTGACAGGTTGTGAGCTGTCAGTCAGCTCAAATGAGAAGAGCCATCTGTCTAAATCACACGGCCTCTAAAGTGCCAGCAACACATGAGATGCTCCTAAAGGAACAGCGACAATGCTTACCAGGAAAGAGCAGCATTAGCATCATAATATGCTTAATAAGCCCTTGTTGATCTGTTTGCATCATAAAGGAAGTTGTAAGTTGAGGGGACTGTGGACCCAGGTTGCAAACACGACAGGTCAAACGGTGTGAAAATCCATGTTTTAGTCACACTTTGTGTGATGTAACACGCTGAAAAGATGTCACAAAAAAAAGAGACTGTGGCAGAGAATGATATTTTGCTAAGTCATTCACAAAGTGTTTTTTATATGATTTTTTTCTCAAATCAAAACATCAATATTTTACAATATTTGTTTCATGCTATAAATGTAATCACATTATAAAAATAGTAATGAAAATATTAAAATATAATTGAAATATTAACCATACAATTGAAACTAAATCAGATTCGATAACTGAAAAATGCTGAAAAGTGTTGGGAAATATTCCCGTCGGTCTGATAACTGTTTTACTTTCTCTGTTCCATTTGTAAGAACTGAACTGGGGAAAAGGGCTTTTATGTATGCAGCTCCATTTGAATGGAATTTACTTCAAACGACGAAATTGAAATTACAAACGCTGTTGCCTATGGAACATTTCAAATCTATTATGCGATCACTCGAAGTAGACTCATTGATTTGCAATTGTTTTTAAGTGTTTTTATTGTCCATTTGTTGTTTTAATCTGTAAGTTGTGACTGTAACTGCTGTCCATTCTTGGCCAGGACACTCCTGTGAAAGAGATTTTTAATCTCAGAGAGATCTTCCTGGTTAAATAAAGGTCAAATAAAATAAAAAAATAAAAATAAAATAAAATGCACATTTTAAATTTGTACAAGTACAGTACTAAAAATTACTAAAACTTAAATACTTACTTAAATAATTAAAACTATATAGAAATGTTTAAAAAGAAACTAAAAAATGTGAAAACAGAAAAAAAACAGTAATATTGTGTAATATTATACAATTTAAAATAATGTTTTTTTCTGTTTAAATTGTCTTTAAAATATAATTTATTTCTGTGATGTAAAGACAAATTTTCATCAGCCATTACTCACATGATCCTTCAGAAATCATTATATGCTGATTTATTATTAATAGCAATTGGAAACAGTTGAGCTGCTTATTTTTATTTTTTATTTTTTGTTTATTATTATATAACTTAATGTTTTTTTCAGGATATTTTGATCCCCCCCCCCCCCCCCCCCTATTTATTTTTTTAAAAAAGAAATGTTCTGTAAAAACATACTACTGCTCTATTTTGAATAAATGGTACTGTATGTGTATATATAGATTTTTTTTTTTTCCTGTTTGCAAGTATTTGTTAGGTGTTGAGTGTCTTCTACCTGAGCCTATAGGGCACATGTGAGTCATGGCAATAATAACATAATGATAATAATAATACATTTTATTTAAAGGCGGCTTTGAAAACTCTCAAGGACACCAGTTGAGGCTTTGCCCTTAACCACAGAAAAAAAAATCACTGTAAAACCATTTATTTTTTACATTGCATATGTGTAAAGGTAAGACCACATGAGTAGTACCACAAGGTTTTAAGTGTGTCAGTGCATGTCTAAAGGACACATGCAGTCTCAGCAATACACTGCCATCTCTTGCTGCCTGTCTTCTGTTTCTGAAAAGAAGAAGTGAATATTCAGTTGATGTGTTTTCTGTGCGTCTCTTAAACTCGCAGAACTCACATCAGTCAAGCTCTTTAACAATGCTACATAATTACTCACATAATAATTCCCATTTATCCAGTAATTGCAATCATCAGACTGTCAGCACACACTTGCATTATGCTGGTCAATGGATTGGTAATTTTAAGATGCTGTGTGTATAATTGTCTGCTTTTTTGATTAGAACACCTTGATCGCTTCTTTCTCCTGTTTCAGAAAGGCGTCTTACTCGCTTTTGCAGGCCGTTGAACGAGAACGATAACAGTGATAAGCTGACAATGTAGGTTTGTAAACTTCACATGGGGAAGTGGTCATGAATAGTCATCTCACTAATTATAAGGTTTTGTATCAAAAGTCCAATTAAATGAATAATGTGTTCTTGTATAATTGTATTGGCTTCAAACATAAAGGTTGCAAACTAATTCTAGTATTATAAAGTGAATGCAACAAATCCACAGTGGCATACATTCACACAACCGGATTGGCAAAGAGGTCTTTCCAGGCATGCATTGTATAGTTGGATGTGTATAGTTAATTCACTTTAAAAGATCTCTAATATTGGCCTGTAACCGATATGATTGTCTTGGTCTTCAAAGCTTACACCTTCACTACAGTATATCAAAGCCAGATTATAAACTTGTGGTGTAATTTCAACAAAGAATTACATTTCTGTAAAACAAGGTTATTGTTGCGAATATAAAACATGAATAATGGTAACTTTCCCGGGAATTGGTTGTCTTCTGTTGACAGAGGTGCCATCTGTTTTTGGAAAGAGAAAGTGAGGTAAACTAATGAAAGTGAAGAGCAATGAGCAGGAGAACTCAACTGTAGAGAGCCATGTGTTTCAGTATGGTGTGGCAGGACCCTTTTTTGGAAGTAAAATATTCCTGTGCAACTCGGTTTACAGCAAATGAATATCACAGCTTGAATCTATCTCACGGTGTATAAGCACAACAATACTCAACCAACCCCTCGTCTTTGGAGATAATTTTAGGGCAGAATCACTAGGACTCGTGGGTAAAAAAAAGTAAAGCGTTCATCTGTAAGCTTGTGAAAATTATTCAAAGACATTGATTTGAAACTGTGGTTTTAGATGTCAATATATTGTTTTTTTTTTTCATTTCCATATCACTAAATATAAGTATGGATGGCAGAGGGGAGGTCACAGGGCTCGATTAAAGGAATCACGGTTTAATGGTTTAATCAAATAGTTCAATATTAAAGCGCTCCGATTCCTACAGTGCTGCATGACTACAGTGTTTGCACAGCAGGAGTGTGTACTGTGGATGCTATTGATTGCCACACTTCATTTGTAGTAATAATCTCTGCTTCACTCACAGCTGATAGATCAGTCATGCAAACATTGCCTTTCTATTACAGAATAAGATGAAGGCAGGAGAGATGTGGTGTTTCTGATGTTTTTCTCTTTTTTGTTTTAGCTTTCTTAAATATTTATTAAGTTTGTTATATTAAGATTTTACACACAATGTTCGAGCTGTCCTGGATGAACGTGAATATATTTTTCCATTCAGTTAGGAATTTGCAGGCATATTTTCTCTTTTTATTCGCTATGGTCTCTTCTTTCTTCCTTTTCCCCTATTATTGTTCGGTCCGAAACGGCGCCCAGTGACGGATGGTTGTTGTCTGGGTGGAAATCGGGAGAAATTCGGGAGAAAGGTGGGTCCGAGAGATTTTCAGGAGGGCCTTTGAAATTCAGGAGTCTCCCAGAAAAAAACGTGAGGGTTGGCATATGTGATCCCAGTATTTGCGTTCGTTATCATTGTATTTTTAAGGTCCTGTGTTTCCTCAGTTCGTTGCAGGTTATTGTTTGTTACATGCACTCTGTTCCCTTTCTAACAGTCACTTCGTATTGCGTAGCTATACACAGCGGGAAAAATACTTTTACTGAAACCTTTATGTAAAACGCATTTGCAGCTGCACAGCAAGCCCGCAGAGTGCCTGGCTCGCTCTGTTATGCAGCAACTGCACATTCAATGGCGCCGGCGCCTCAGGTCTGTAACGTGTAGTTTGTCGCTGAAGGAGTAAAATCTGCTATAATGGCGAATTCAGGGACTAATATAGGCTAAAGGCCAATTTATACTTCTGCGTCGAGGGTACGCCGTAGTGTACGGCTTTGGCTTCGCACGTAGGTGACGCCGTTGTGAGCATTTATACTTCTGCGTTCTGGTCTTGGTTGCTCTGCAGTACTGCTCCGAAACGCTAGGAGGCGGCGGAGGGTTTTAATGTTCCACTGTGTTTAGATTTCTCTCGGCTAGGATACTACAAGCAATAGCGACTGAAAGAGAGTGGATCATGTTGGAGTTTGAGTTTATTTGGGTGGAAAAACAGTTCATTTTAGTGAAATTACTAAAACTGAAAGGCAGAAATGAGAGAAGACGTCGGAGGAGATGGTACTTGTGGAAATGCGTGAGAAGGTACGTGCGGAAATGCGTATGAGGAAATACGATGCTACCAAGCCGACCAATCACCGATCTTGCGGTCCGCGTCGTCGCGACGTGTAGTTACATTTTTGAAGAGGTGCGCGTCAGGCAACGCGGAAGGGTATGCGGTATGGGACGCGTCTGTGCGTATGCTACGCCGTACCTACTGCGCGCACCCTACGCAGAAGTATAAATTGGCCTTAAGACCGTCAAGGGGCGTTGCTTATTTTTATTTTATTTTTTTTTTTTTGTGGAAACCATGATACATTATTTTTAACAGAATTTCTGTGAAATTAATTTCTATTAATGAATAGTTCAAAATAACAGTTCAAAAAGTTCAAAATAACAGCACTTATATGAAATTTATTCACATGAATAAATAATATAATATATTTAAATAGAAAACAGCTTTGTTACACACACACACACTTTGGGTTTTCATGTTTTATGGGGACTTTAGACATGTTTTGGATACTGTACAAACTGTAAATTCTATTCCTGGGGTAAACCTGAGCATTGCGATTAAAGTCTTCGTTCGCACTTTGGCTGGTGCATGTGGCCCTATTGTTCAGTGTTTTCAACCATAATGTTTATTTTATGACATTTAAATACAGACACTGGCAAAAAACAAAAAACAAAACATAGTTTGTTACAGGCCTAATACACTGATGTCTACGGAAGAGGAAATAATCCTTTCAAATATAATTTGACGCCACGTTTTACACATTGACATGACACCCCTGGTCATCCTCAAGAGGAAAGCTGCATGTTTTTCCTGAGAGTGGATTCATCAAAATATGGGAGCGCCAAGTGAAACCTAATTAGATTACTGTATGTCTTGGTTATATCTCTATAATTAGTCCCAAGGTAATAATGAATGGAAGAGCATCAGGTTAAAGGATGTTCCTCTTTCATTGAGAGAAAAAAAAAGACTGTGCAAACGCATTTTGAGGTAAAGAAAGTTTTTTATTTATTTATTTACTTTTGTTTATGAGCACAGGCATCAGAAAATCTAACGGCCTCAACTCTAATGTGTTTTTCATCACCTCCATCAAAGAGAGGTCCCCATCAAAGACTCAGAAATTCAGATATGCCAGTCTTTGCCACATTATTCTCTGTAAAGCCTCAGAGTCAGATGATTTCACAGAAAGACTATGCCACGACTCATTGACATATTCACATCCTCTGCCTGTTTCCTTTGTTAATCTTCTTGGCAAATGTCACCGTCAATCTCTGTGAATTTAACACTTTGAAAGATGGTTTTCAGCCCAGAAATGAATATTTTATTATTCATCCACATACTGGAAGACGCAACAAAAGTGTTTACTGTACTGATATACACACATAAAACGTGTATGATGACATTTGGAATTCAGGTATTTTTATTTGTTCTGTAAACTGTCAACATACAAAAAATAAAACATTACAGTATATCCAATATATGTGTTTTTAGCCATAAATATTAAGAATTATATTAATGAATATATTGAGAATTCTGTACATATCCAATATCTACATAAAACAAGTTAGTCCAACAATATAACCACAAATGTTTCAACTAAAGAATTTGGTGATTACAAGCATTTCTCACCGTTTTGTAGAATGAATAAATTATGAACAAATAAAAAAACTATTCTCAACAGTTATCCCATTTTAACAGTGTTAGAAAATGAATATAAATACAATAAATTAACCACGTGCAATGGGTTCTGAAATTTAATTTTAATTTCCTTCATTTGCTACTTCATAAATGAACTGAGGCTAATTAATTTGACGAACAGTGACGGCCGTGATGCAGATAAGTATGCTTTGTGATGGTTTTCTGACATGGTGTATAGAAACACTGCCTACACAACTGACATCAAATCATTTAAATTGCCATAAAATAACTTTGTTCCCATTGTTACCACAGTTGGGCATCATTTCAAATTTGACGATAATGAATGTGCCTGCTTTTTAAAGCATGACAAAAGAAGTCAAAAATGTAAAGGAAATGTAAATTCTCTACTTCGCTTTATAATTAACTGTCAGAACAGGTTAGAGACAAAGCGTTCCTCTTCTTCTATGTAAACTGTATGAAAAAGCTGCATACATTATATTAGACACATCACAACTTTTTAATTTCGTTCTTATTTATAAAGAGCCTATGCATATGTACTGATTATAAGAAATCAGAGCAATACAGTTTTGTCCTGACACATTTGTAGATTGGATGTCAAAGACTAACCGGCACCAACAGGATTTAATGACACAAATACAATATACAGTGCAAAGAACACTGTAATTTTACATTCACAAAGCATTGTTTATTATTCTTTAACCCCATTGACTGTACAATATTTTCCGGTCCCACTTTATATTGAGTGGTTTTAAGTACTATGTACTTACATCGAAAAATAAGTACAACGTGTTAATGTGTTCCTGTTGTATTGTAAAACACTTTTGCTGTTATTGAGGTGTGATAGGGGTAAGGTTAGGGACAGGTGTGGTGGTATGGGTTGGTTTAAGGGTAGGTTAAGGTGCAAGGGTAGGTTCAACATTGTAATTACAAATTTAATTACATAAATTAATTACAGCTGTAATTACATACAGGTATTTTTAAAATGTAAGTACAATGTAAAAACATGTATGTATGCAATAAGTCCATTGTACCAAATTATTAATTTCAATGTAAGTACATAGTACTTAAAGCCACTTAATATAAAGTGGGACCGTTCAGGTCCCTCTCCAGTTTGAATTTCAAAGTCTTAGAGAGTTTATTTGTAGGTGGTGCAGCATTATCTATTCTTATTTGCCAATTTATGCTACTGTCAAATCAATCAAAGGAAAGTTCAACATTGCTTTGAAACTGAAATAACCAAAAATGAGACATATATAAATGATATATATATAAATGATGTATATATATATATATATATATATATATATATATATATATATATATATATATATATATATATATATATATATATATATATATATATATATATATATATATGTATACATGATTTGATGGATCATTGCAGTACTTCCGTTAAATCACAACCACAACCATCCAATCATTTCCTGATGGACAAAATTAAGGCTCGTCCTACATTTTTTCTTGTTTGAAAAGCCATTTCACTCAGATTGTATAGGGAAGAAAAGTTTACCACAACTTTAAATATGCAGCACAGGTTTGATGAGTTGTACTGTTTCTGCAATTCATCAGGGCCAAGGTCTGGGCAAATGGGCAATCCATCCATTGCTGTAATAATGTCATGTTGTTCTGCCATTAAACTAATAGTCTGGTTTCCAAAGCGTTTTAAATAGCACAGGTGAAAAAGTGTCTTCGCTTTAAGACAGAAAACTCAATGTTTTTGTTGAACTGTAATAAGATTCGTTCAGTCTTGTTAGCAGGTTTATCCTTGTGAAACGGCACACAGCAGTCACACTGTCTCTACCGGTGAGAAGCAGCTCAAAATTCCTCACTCTGGCACATATCTAGGCTACTGTTTGCTTCCTGGCCCAGAGGCAGCCCTGCAGATGTTTACCGTCAGATAACTCTATAGATTTAAAGCAAAATAACTAAATAATAAAATAACAGCATAACATGAGCCCCCCTACTGAACTTACTAGCAATGGGTTTGAGGGAATTTCATTTATTAACAAGGTTCTTCACACGTTCGTTTTGTACTGGAGGAACAAGCAGTTTTATAGTGTTTGTTTTCTACTGAAACTCAGCGATGAATTAACTAAACAGTTGCAGGTTCATTTCAGGATAAAGACCTTTAGCACAAAGACCTGCATTGTTTAACTGATCATGCATACGTCTAACCATGCATGTACTAAATATTTGTAAGACATATTCATATCTGAAGACAGTGTTAATTATGCCACAGAAAATAAGCCGTTTTCATCCCAAGGCATCAATATACGCAGATTTAAATGGGCCAGAAGGCGCCTCCTAGTGGTCTAATCCGAACCCTACCCCAGACCTAAACCTACCCATAACCGAAGCGTGTTATATTGTCGCTAAAGGGTGCCATGTGCGTTGGATGTATATGCATTGTCAAAAGCGTCATATGACGCCCTAGGATTTCAGATTGTTATGTTTGTTGTCATGAAATTATAATTAAATATGTGCCCTAAAGCATTCAAGATGTATGACAATATAAGTTGGATACTTGATTTCCAGGTCTATGCTCAAAAAGTAAATAAATGGATTATAACTACTGCATAAATACAATTTGGTACCATAAAATATTGTATTATTTTAAATTTATTTAATTAATAATAATAAATATTATTTTAAAAATTATTAGCAAAATACAGTAGGCTATACATTAATTTAAATGAAACAACGATAAGAAAAAAATATCTGTAATCTTTGATTGCCACAAGAAGAGCACCAGAGGGTTAAATTCTCTCAATATAAATACTTGGTGAGGGAAGATATTCATACATAAATGCATGTACACATACTCATAACCATGTGGAAATGCACACAAGAGAGATTTCATAGGTGATTGGGATGTAAAAGGCTTTTGGGTGATGTATTGATAATAATTCCTCGGGTGCCATTTGATGGGTGCATTCATGCTGACATTTTTCATGCTTTTAAATCATATCTGCACTGTAATGATCCTTTGCAAATGACTCCTGGTGGTCACATTTAATCAGCCAATTTAAAGACCTGGGTGGAGAAGTTCCAGTTCAAGTGATAAATAATGATTCCACCCGATAGTCCAATAAAATCAGTATGGCACGATGCATTCTGTGTAGGAGCGGTTCCTCGCATGCATGTTTTTCTCAAACCCAATTATAGCCGTTGTTTAGTTTAGCAATGAAAAATTAAGCCGGTTGTTTATTTATGTGGCGAAGAGGTTTAAAACCATAGATCTCTTAAAACATATGACCCAATTTATATGTAAACACCATAACCAGGCCCACCGAATTACTTTTAACGGTTCACCCAGATCCGATGATGGAAGTTCGTTTAAACAATAATAGCTTAAATGCATGACCGTAAACTGATTTATAATGCGATCTTCAAACGTAACATGACATAATGTGCGGGGCCATCGCTGGCCCGGAGGGTGAAAAACTGCTGACGCAAGTTCCCTTCATGTGGCTGACACCTCATGCAAATGCTGACACGTTCTCTGTGATGAATGCAGCTGGTGAGCCTGAATCACCACTTTCTGAGCGCAACCTTACAACCTCCCCCTACCAACATGCCTCCCCCAGCCCAAACAAACATGCCCCCGTGACACCAGTGCATCCGATTCAAGGACACGTTTATGCTTTGAATCAGCAAAACCAGGAATGCCTGTTGTGAATTTGTACAAGGGTCTGGTTCTGTTGCTGCTATAGGGTCATAACATGTTGTACATTTACAGCACAAATGACATGTCTGTACACAAGCCTGCAATGAAAACAAGTCTGCTCGATTGCCCAGGGGTCACATACACACCTGTAGTATTTTATTGCCCACTTATTATGGTCACTTGCACTCATAATTTAGTTTTATATTAATATTTTCCACGCTCTCAAAAGTATTTTTCATTCAATAATTAAGTTATTTAATGGTCATAAAGGCCATTGTAAATTAACATTACAAACAAAATAATAATAATAATAATAATAATAATAATAATAACAATACATGTCGTCACCCCTTTAATTAATGGTATAACCACCTCTTGAGGGGTTAATGCGAAACTCATTGATGCTTGCTATAAATGCTGTTGGCTGGAATACTTTCAGGAAAAGCATCAAATCTGCTTCTTTAAATGAGAGGCAGCTTGATTTAGTTAATCAGCCAACAAAACCCATCCACCATCACACCAATGGGGCAGCTGGAAAAAGAAAACAGTGCCATCTATTGATATGGTTTGGAAAACAGGCAGTTTAAAAGCTGTAGAAATCAAGATTAAAAGATCCATTTGACCTAATAAAGAATACATAAGTGGGCAAACCTCAAAGGTACTTCCATTTCTCAAGTGTTCTCTCAATGTTTGATTGCCTGGTATGTCTCATGCTAGAAAGGAGTGAACTGTTTATGTCTTGTGTGGTATGTGACATGCCAGGAAGCATGCGTCACAATATGCATATGTACAAAACACACAGAAACATACAAGTTATGAGTCATATTTAAGATGAAATATTGGATTATTTCACCTTGTCTCTTTTATTTGTCTCCAGCTATTCACACTGCAGCATCAATGGTTTGTCATAAAGTCCTAAAAAAACAATTTCAATTGAAATATTAATTAGAGCGGGGCATAATTACAAAACTTCACTTTTTTCTCTATGATTACAGGTTATATTTTTATGTGAATTAACTTAAGTTACCCATTCCTACTGAAAAGTCATAACGATGCAAATATTTTATGAAGAGTGCAGTTCATCAGTCACACTTGTTACTAAATACTGTACATAAACAAAAATGTATGTGGAATGATCTGCATTATAATAGGTGCATATTGCCTCATCCTGACGTATTGGGACATCTTTTGACCATACGTCAACATCTGCCTTTTTAGGGTACCCTTAATCGTCGGTTAGATGACGTTATCGGATCCTAACCCTACCCTAGACCTAAACCTACCCCGTCACCTAACTGACGTTAAAGGTAAAGCGTCAGTTGTATGACGGCCCGGGACTGTCATGTAACCGACGTTTAAGGGTACCCTAAAAAGGCGGATGTTGACGTATGGTCAAAAGACGTCCCAAGACGTCTGTTATATGACTTCTTGGAATGAGACTGTGTTATAAACAGCCCATACTCACCCCCAAGGCGTCACCTAACTGAAAGCATTATGACCATGCTTCAATATCTGACGCTTTAGGCGCCCTTTAGTGTCAGTTAGATGACACCCTAGGATCACGTCTAACCCTACCCCCACCCCAGACCTAAACCTAACCCGTCATCTAACTGACGCTTTCCTTTAGCGTCAGTTAGATTACGCCGTAGGATCGCGTCATGTAACTGACGCTAAATGGCGCCTAAAGCGTCAAATATTGAAGCATGGTCAAAGGTGACGCCTTGGGGTGAGAATGCATTGGTTATAAACTGTCACATGAGGGCCTCTAACAAATATTCGTTGTAACCATAGATAAGATACTCGAAGAACTTTTGCTAAAAAAACTGCCAAATGCATAAAAATGTAAAATAAATAAATAAAGCATATGCAAATACATCACAATTGAAGCAATGTATGCAATTTCAGACCTAATTTGACTCATTACAGTGTTCATTTATTTGCGATATTGCTTTCTTCATGCTCCTGTGCATCTAACATAATACCTTTATGAGATTGTGGTGGTGCTTGCTTTAAATGAATATTGCATGATGACTTATGTGATTATCTTTCAGCAATCCTGATAATCCTGCTGAACATTATACAATTTCAGAAAGCATTCACATCTATTTGAATGGGACTGTGAGCTTAGTGATTGCTGCAGTATAGGTTATTTTGACCGTTATGAATCATTATTGTTTCTCAGCTAATTGCTGAAAAGGTCTTTGCTTTCTTTATCCCGAGAAAGCAAACGTTGCACTGGGTTTATTGAAACTATTTCATTTTTCTTCTTCATCTTTGTAATCTTTGACCAAGCAGACCCATGAGAACTGGAGACATGCTGTTAAGCTTGTGATAAGGATTTGAGATACTAAACCTCAGACAACCTGTGAAAGTCTCTCTCACGGGAGTTTACATTTAATGACCTTTTTTGAAGTCAAGATGGGAATTTGACATTTCAATTTATGGCACTTTAATCAACAGCCAGCTCTCATTTGGCATTGAACTATCAATTTATTTAACATTTCTACTAATAAAATAAGCTAATGCCGGTGGCCAAAAAAATACTTTGGAAATATACATATGCCGTCTCTTATACCCAATCCCTCCAAGAAAAACTTTACTGTAAAGCTTGTTTAGCTGTGTTTTAAACTCTGTAAGCCTATGGAGCCCCTAATGGGATATGATGATTGGAAAAACATGAGATGGGAGAAGAAAGAAAGAAACCTCACAAAAACTTTTGCATTTACTCACAAACCTTTTGAGTTTTTTGTAAGCGAATGCAAAATTTTGGGGTGGAATGCAAAACAATTGTGAGGGGACACAAAAGCATTGACATATTTTTTTTTTCCATTTAGAGGCTCCGTATTAACCAGTTCTTCACCAGTTGAGAGAGAATGGATGATTGAGTGGATTTATTTATTTATTTATTTTTTATATATATATTTTTTATGTTTGTTAAATTTAGGTAATGAGTTAAAGAAACACAAATGAACATTTTGTCGCAACATAATTTAATTGCATGCAAATAATTAAAATTTGTGAATCTGACTAGGCCATATCCAGAAATCCAGGGCCAGACCATAGATGTATAACTGTCTTGAATAGGCTTTATTCACCAATATATTTTATTTCATTTTGCACTACTACAAATGTCTATACTGCAAAAAGTGTACTAATTCTTTCATACAGATTATTTTACATTGAAAAAGCTTATTATAGTTGTGTTTTATGCAGAAAAGTTTTCGTGTTTTTTTTTTCTGACTTACATTTAGACAAGTTTTTCAACCGCTAAAAACACTTAATATCTGTTACCATTTTAAGCAGGTTTTAGTTGGATTAGTATAAAGTAAATCAAATTGAAAGCATTCAGTAGAAGCTTTTATCCGGAACAATTTATAAAAAAAAGAATGTGAGACTGCAAGGGTGAACACGTTTAAAACTTTGACCACACCACACATAATAATGACTGAGAATCTCCTTTAGGGGAGTGGTACATTTTTCAAATAACTACAAACCCGCTCTGCTGATCCTTCAAAGCTTTATTGGCAAAACTAGTGGTTGTCAAGGTTGAAAGAGAAAGAAAAATCAGTTCTGTTGGAGCGTGTGGTAGCCGAGCCTATCGGTGAGGAATATTGATTGGATCAGTCAGTGCGGACAGGATGGAGATGAAGCGAGAACATTGGGCTTCTGCTGAGGGGATTCTAAAGGATGAGTCAAAAGCTCCACAGGAGGATGAGCAAAGTGGCGGCACCACTGGACCTGCCAGTGGGAAATGAAAAATACTTCTTACTTCTGTCCAACAGTGGGGGGGAAAAGAAGAGGGGCATAAAGAATTGGATAAAATGAGAGAAGGCGAGAGAAAGACAATAAAATGGAGAGAGAATAGCTCCGTTGCCCACCAGTGTGCTGCCTAATGTCTGGTTGCATCATAAATAAAATGGAACCAATCCTATCCATTTATGTTCATTTCATCCAAACATTTCAATAAACAGTTAGCTAATTATTATAATTGATCGCCTATAATTGGTGGTGAACGTAGTCAAGTGTTGTCCAGGGTCATGAGTCAGAAAATAATTTGATCTGTACATTGTAAAGTTAAATTCATTATTCTGGTGTACTTTGACAGATCAATATTAAGATCTCCAGCCAATGTTGGAGAAAGGATGCTTTTTTAAGGAGATCTAATCCTCTTTTTAGTGGTGATATAGTGTCTCACTCTACATTACATTCATGGAAGATCCAAACATGGCCTGTTATATGATTTCTAGCACAGACTGTCAGGCTTTGATTTTTTTTTTTTTTTTTTTATCTGTTGATATTTGATCAAATTTGTATTATGCCATGTATCTGAACAAGATGTCCAGGACCTCTGGCAGAAAATTAGGCCCACAACATTATGTAATGTACTGTGACGATTTTTGGACGAACCCACACCTTTGAATTACTATCACATGAATGAAATTAAGTTGACAAATCAGGAGACAGACAAAGGATAACGCAGAGGGTATTAAAAGGAAGCAGTAAGGAATTGGAGGAGGTAAACGTAAAGGCAGCAGTTGAACAGACTGTCATAGCTCTTCATTCATTGCTTAAATCTTTTGCTACTACTAAAGATTTGCGTGGAAGTGAACATTACAAGTAAAGCTAATTGAGTCAAGTCACCTGCGTTGAACTCCTACAACACACAATGCTTTCGAGTTGGTACAGTCAACAGAGGGAATGAACCAACCGCTTCTTTGGAACCTTCCTAAATTTGTTCCTAAAACCTTTCCTCAGGTATACTAACTCCAAACCAATTACCCTCAAGCCCGAAAGTCTTCCTTTGTGGCCGTTATGCATTCACGTCAGTGACAAACGCTGATTCACATAAACACACACACACACATTCACAATTCAACCCCAAGCTCATTCAAGTAAATTCAGAGCGAGCGGTTTTGTTTTGTTCTTGATTTTTTGTACAGGATTATTTTTGAGTGTGACGATTGACATATGAGTGGTAATAAGTGTGATATTTTGAGTTATATTTTGCAATTGACATTGGGCTTATGTTGTGGTAGACTTAATTCTACCTGGCACCTGAATTAATGAATTTCAAATTGAAATCCTTTTGCAAGGGCGTGCCACCGCAACAGTACACACACACACTGACACAGTTGTACTCAGTTTGGACTTTCAAGCGAACTCAAAGTACGTCGAGAATTGACGCTGTGAGAATGCCTTTGCGTGATTGTGTCCTGAAGCACGAATGATTCAGTCCAATGGCGTGACGTCATGACCAGTTAACCATCGGGCAATGGAGAAAATCGCATTGGGCTATTACTGATTTTTGACTCGTATGTATGTAAGCCTCGCCGGCGGACGTAAAGTAAAGCATGATAGATGTTTAACCAGGACGGTCTCACAGCATCCGATATGCCTGTTTTATTTATTTATTTATTATTTATTTATTTATTTTTTACATATGGTTTTTATTGCAAACTTCAGGGGAAAAAGTGTATCCATCCAACAAGAAAGCTATGTTTTAAAGATTTGAGACAGTAGTGCGATTATGGAAAGATTGAAATAAAAAATGCATTGTCAAAAGTATGCTTTCACTGTTTCTCAAGACCACTCTCGTCATGAGAAAATTAGAATCTGAAATAAAAAATGTATATAAGTGTTGGCTGATGTTTAAAGGGAACCAAGACAAGCTGAGACATTAAAGTCCAAAAGGTCTCTATTGGAGAACATGCTTGGTATAAAGGAACAATGAGTTCTTGAAAGGTCAAGGTATCAGAATTTAACTTGAACACCCCATCAAAATTTTTCTTCAGCCTGGAGAGAAAAAAAAAAGGCCATATTCACTCTGTATTAAATGTGGCCACAGAGTTAAATTTTACCGTTCAAGCTGGCAGTTATTAAGCCTCTCATTAAGAAACCACAATTAGATCCAAAAGAATTAGAACATTACAGACCCATTTAAATCTTCCATTTATGTCTAAAAAAAATTAAAAAATGGGTCCGCTAAAATGTGCTTATTTTTTGGCAAAAAAAAAAAAAAAAAAAAAAAAGACATCTATGAAAAAATTCAGTCTGGATTCAAACCCCATTATATCATAGAAAATGTGCTTGTTAAAATTAAAATCTTCTTTCTTCTAGCTTCTAGCTTCCAAGGCTGTATCTCAATACTAGTTTTGCTTGATCATAGTGCTGCGTTCGACACTATATGATCGTCATACTTCAGCTGATCAACTTCACTGCTGATAAATGGAGCATTCAGGAGCAATGTTACTATTACTCACGTTTACCATTACAATTATCTCTATTGCCCAGAAAAAAAGAAAAAAAAAGAAAAAAAAAACATTTGACAGAATGAAATGATTTGAGTGTTGTACCATAACATCGAAAGTGCTGAAGCTCAATGGTAGTTTGAGTGCCCTGATTAATATTTAATTAAATATTAGGGGGTTAAATGTTTGAGAGTATACGAAGAGTTCAGATGCAAAAACCTCTAAATGCCATTTGAAATTTTCTTCTAAAATGACCATCTTTATCAAGCTTGTATATTTAAGTTCAGTAATTTCACTTAAATGACTATTAATAGGTAATCTTCATTGCAATTTAAGTGAAAATACTGAACTTAAATATACAAGCTTGATAAAAATGGTCATTTTAGAAGAAAATTTCAAATGGCATTTAGAGGTTTTTGCATCTGAACTCTTCAATTACATTGTGATGAAGTTCCTCAACAGAATAATTGAGAGAGAATTGTTGAAAGGATAGAGGGCAGACTTAAAAATGGAAATGGATCCATCTATCAAACGTCTTTTCGAGTAAGAGGCCTAGTAAGTCAAAATTTAGCAGCATCGACATTGTGGCATATAGTTTCTGGCGTAGATCCACCTGTTGGCCTTTTGCCAAAATACTCTGGATACCTAAAAGTGTTCATTATCTTTATCATTTACCATTATGGACAATGCATGGTGTACTTGCAAAGTAGGCTAGTGGCTTTTCGCCTACAGTTTGTTCGGTTACACTTTAATTTGATTTACTAATCATAAGTACATGTCAAGTAACTCTCATTGGAGTATTAGTCTATTATAGTAGACTATAGGTTATGGTTAGGTGTTAGGCTTTGCGTTAGGAGAATAAGTTTACTTGTAGTTGATAAGTTACTTATAGTCAGTTGAATGTCTGTTGGGGGACCAAAAAATAAAGTGTTAGCAGATATTTAGCAGACAGTAATACTCTAATGAAAGTTAGTTGACATGCAGTTGAAAAGTAACTTATAGTTACTAGAATGTCTAAAGTGGACTATCGAAATAAAGTGTTTCCATCTTGGTATGGATGCTGCACTTTTTTTAATGGACCACAAGAACATTTATCTCAATGGAGTATCATCTTTTTATCATGGACTTTTCAAAGTTTGTGGACATTTTATTATTCATGAACTGGAGAAAAAATTCTTTGCTTGGGATGCTTGAAGAATCCTTGGTTAAAGAAGCGAGGCTGAATGTAACAGAGGGGAGCATACTGGGTCTCACCCAGATACAGTGCATCTCCAGAATTGTTCAATTGAAGCATATAGTTGATGTGGTCGGGCCTGAATTGAATTATATACATGCAGTGGGCACTGTGCTGGCTCAGTGATTAACTCATAACACAGCCAAAATAGTTTATTAATAGTGAAATAGTAATTAATAAAAATGTATAGTCTTGCTGAAATTATTTATCTTATAAAGCAGCATAATTTTCAGCATCATGTGAATGCCAGCTTAAAATGTTACCTACTGTAAGTAGCCTACTGTAGGTAGTATTATAACAGCACTGATGTGTGTATGTGAGGGATATTGCTTGTATAGATAATAATAATAATAATAAAAGTACACAAGGTGAAAACAGCAAAGAATCACTTGTGGTGCAAGACTTGTAGAGCTTTTGTGTTCAGCATAATCTTCATTAGAACTACCCTGCTGAGCCGTTGTCGTAATACGGTTTTGTGTCTTGTCATTTTGTTATTAGTGGTTCCCTGTCTATTGATTATTCCAGGTGTTTCTTATTTCTTACGCCCCCTTGTTACCTTGTCTAGCTCGTTTGTCTGATTATTTAAGCCCTGTGTTTCTAGTTTGTGAGTTGTTGAATGTTTGAGGTCTACGTTGGTCGCTTCTGATTCTGAGTCCTGTATCCCAGTCTGAGTCTTTGTCTAAGTTTGTAGTTTGTCTAAAAAGTCTGTATACTGCATTTGGATCGAGCCTACTTCCCGTGCACCACACTACCAATGTTACAGTCGTAATGTTCGCTTTCAAAAGGGCCAAAAGATTGGGGGGAAAAATTGTTCTGTATATTCTCCAGAGCTTGAAAAGCTCCAGGAATTCGTCAAACAGCAATTGAAGGAAGCAAAGAACAGGAAAAGGATTTTGTTGATAGGGAAGTGAAAGGTATGCAGACCCTCGTGTTCAAGGAACCACTGAGAGAAAGCTCCCATTAGTAGACATCTTATTACACTATTCGGAGGGGATTATTTGTGCTACTCTAAACTGGTCACCAAGGAGACCATATTGAAGACACTCAAGCAGAAAATGGTGCAATGATTTATGCCTGGTTCCTTTTACAACCTAAACTGAAGAGGGAAAAAAAAATACAGTACTAGTGGCTTGGATGACACCTGGACTGAAAAAAAGTAATCAAATGAATTCAAATTAGTTTTTTTTTAGATTGAATATATGTTACTGGAGGAGCATCACACTAATGTTGTATAGAAATGTATTATGAAAATGTCTTTTAAAGTGCAGCTTGTAAAAGATATGAATCATAAACCATCTGTGACATACTTTCCCAGAAACAACCATCACTCATTTTGGCATAAACCTCTTCTAAATTCTGTGCTGTTGAGCCTAAAAAATGAAAAACCTTTTAGGAGATTATATTTGACGGATATGTTTTTGTGTGAAGTCATTATATCCCTCGTTATCGTGCATTAAGTGTTGTTGTAAAGATAATTAAATAAAGAGTATTAAGGTTTAAGCCTTGCATGAAATGCACCAGTTGAGAGATTGTAATATAAATGCATACTTTTCTACTTGACACCAGGTCTCTCATTCTAGTTCTGAAATGTGACCCTGTTAAATGACCCTGTTTCTCAACTCTTTCATCTTTCATCAAAAATAAAGATCCATTAAAGTAGGTTTGCCATGTACATCTACTGTAGGTGGAACAAGTTCCAACTTCTGCATTAGTAATGGTTAGTTACCCTGAGCAGTGTGACCTGCTTTGAGTGATACTGGGTCGGGCGCACTTTGACTGAGGCAGACCAGACTGAATTGATTGATAAATGATGATGCGTTAGTTTGAATAAAACATCTGGGGGATTATATAGATGGACGGACGGACCAAGTTTTGGGAGTTTGAAACAGCTTGACAAAGTAAACTTTTTGGTAAATTTCGCTACGGCTAGTAAACCCTTTGTACTATTAGTCCGCGGCGATTGCATAATAGGTGGGTGTGCACGGAGCCTCTGCCTTCTTTCACGTTGAAATCTTTTCCGGGTTTGATTCTCCTGCTCAGTCCGTCGAGGCAAGAGGTCTGCGATTTAAAAAAATGAACACACTGGTGAGCTACTTTATAGTGGAAAATGTGTAATTTGAAAAGTTGTAGACCCACTTATGATAAAATGACACTGTTTAACACAATAAAGCTGCACAATTTTAAGCAATCTATTGTATAAAGTGCTATAGAAATAAAGGTGCTGTGACTTTACAAGAGTGCCAAATTTCAGAGCTCATGCAAACATATCCATGTAGCTATGATTAGATGCTTTTCTTATGCTTTATCAAAAAATGCTTGCTGTTTTCTTAATTTTGTTGTGTGTTTATTTTGTTATTAAGAGGAAAGCATGCAGCTCATATTTACATATTCATCTAACTGTCACTCTCAGCAGTGTGGGCGGCATCAGCTGTTCAGTATACAGCATATCACTAGTCACTTATTTCAAACTTCCTTTAACCCCTAAGCGAAGAACGAAAAATAACTTTGCTGTAAGTATATCGAGGCCTTTACTCCTTTACTCCAGCTGTTTATACTATTAAATACATCTTACCAACATCTCAGATTAACTTTACACTGCTAACTTCTGTTATTGTGAGATGGTCCTCAAGAGCATGAAATCCATGGGGAGGAGTCGGATGCAGATCCAGATCCAACTCCTCCCACCTTACATATACCTAAGCCTACTCAACTCCACCCCTCAGATCCTGGATCTTGTGGACTGCAAAGAGGTGCTACTGGTTATTGTTAGCACAACACACTAGTAACTCGCTAGCCTGTTAACGCGCCACCCATATGCTCATTTATTTATTTTCTTTCGTGCACCTGTGCCTTTGAGTTCAGAAAAAGCCCAGGTTAGTAAGAACAAGTCAACAAACACGGTGAGTAAGAATCAGTCAACAAACACAGTGAGTAACGTCTTGTCCTGTTATTGTCACCTGTGTCACATATGTTTAGTACAGCCTTCTCTGATGGTAATATGGGATTTATATGTGATAAGGAGACAGTCAGGCTGACAGAGAAGATTTCAAAACTAGAGACACACATCCAAACTTAAATTGAGGATGGTAAGAATGCTAGATCTTTAGATAGCAGTTTGGATGCGCCTAGCTTAGTGAACTCTTTACATGATTCGGTTCCGGCTGAAATACAAGGCAGATGGGTTAGGGATCGCTGCTCTATTCCGTTCCGATTCCCATAACAAATCGATTTGCCCCACTCAGTAAAACACCCACTGAGAATCATGTTGAATGTAACCTGGTAATTGGTGATTCGATCACACGAAACGTGAAAATAGAGACACCAGCCACCATAGTCACATGACAGACTGGCTAAACCAACTGTCTGCTAGCAGCCTCGCGTCACCAAGGTTGGATAAATCCCATCACATAGAGGCTCTTTCACCTAGATATCATATAGAGACTGTGTCTGTTCCCCGAATTTGGATATCCAATAAACGATAACGATACTTGAACGATACTTTGCGACAATGGGTTTTGGGAAACAGTGGTGACTAGCTAGTTGACTTCTCCAACGATGTATCGTACGATGGTAGTGAAGCAGCGAACTAAGTCGTTGTACGGGAAATGCACCCCTGAGCAGTCAGACTAACATGGATTTCTAAATGAGATTTAAATAGGAATTCAAAACCACATATGAATGAATTTACTCATATCTGTACATTCGTGTTGTTTCCACACACATTAAATTAATTCAAATTCAATTCACCTTTTTTGGTACTGTGCCTTTCACACGTTACAAAGCAGCTTTACAGAAAATGAACGTCAACGTATTTTTTTTTTTAATCTCTCATGTGTATGTTTCTGCGGTTAGTAATTCTGAATCACTCCATGTACTGTAGTAAGGCATACAATGCAGTCAGGACAAGGCGGTTGGTAATTTTTTTAATTTATTGATTTTTTTTTTTTGTCTTCTACTGTGCTCCTCTTCATTATCATTAACTTGACATTTCTAAACTGTAAACAAGCTCTAAAAATCTCTACACAAACTATTCTTATTGCACTTTACACATACTGGACACCTAATTGTGAAAAGTTTAGTTGTCTTTTTTTTATCTGTGTGCGCTTTGGTTTTCATAAAATTGTGAATCATGGACATGTCCTTTTTTGGAAAGACACCTACATTTATCTTGAAAAAGGCTTGCTGAAAATACAGTTTTGTGAGAATCGTCCTTCAATCTGATGTTTTACTTTGACACATATAGAGAATTATGACAAAATAAACGCATTAAACAAGATAAAAAGTACGCTTGAAGAATGAATTTGTGATTAATCGCACAAAAGGGTACAATTAATTGCGATTAAATATTTTAAACTATTGACAAACGTTACAGCACCGTTTACAAGTTGCCATACACCGTAGGCCTGTGAAAACTGGCAAAATATTTTTTGAACTGGGTTTGTGGATCTGAAACCTCTGCTTGCCAGTGTGAACATTTTTCAACTCAACTGCTTATGTCCACAAGATATTCAGCTCATGAGTCACTGCTGAGCATTTCAGAGCAAATTCATACGGTCTACAATTTCTTACAGAGGCAGCTACAGACAGAGTGAGCTTTCCCACAAAACGCTGACTCATCTTAACTAAGACATCACAGGTTATGGGACATAATACGTAGGTCCCAAACAAACACTTGAAATACATCGTCATACATCCTTAGCCAGGATTAAGGAAGCAGATTGTAACTAACTGTTTTAAAAGTAGGCTAATTAAAATCACTCTTATGTTGAGCAGTTTGTTATTTAGTCTAAAAATGAATCTGTATTATAACAACCAATATGTTATTTCTATGAGTACAGTAAATGAGAAGTCAATAAAGGAGTACTACCACTGCAAGTTAGTTCAATAATTATTGGAGCTGAAGTAAAGTTTCCATCTTCAATAGTAATAATTTTAAAATATTCTATGACATGCATTGATGCCAAAGATTATTTGGAAAATTAAAATGCCTGAATTGAATTATATTATATAACAAAATTTCAAGCCAAGTGACTTCTGTAAACAGATGATGCCAGAACTCTTTCAAACTGTAGCTTTTGAATAATTTGTGTAATTACTTTTTTTTCCAACTGTTGATTTTAGATGGATGCATTAAATCAGCTCATCTCACGTTTACACAGGTGTGCTAACAGATAACTACAGTCGCAATCTCAAAGTTCAATGAACGTTCCACTAACATTTGGCAACCAGAACATGTCCAAAATCTTTTTCTTATGAGATGTTTTACATCTTTATTTTTCTTTCTATTTTCTAAAATGCATGTTATAGATCTTACAATTCTTAAGTGCATAGAACCAAGTCCAACTGTGTGTGTGTGTGTGTGTGTGTGTGTGTATATATATATATATATATATATATATATTAGGACAATCTATAATACTGGAACTTACACACAATGCAGTTATCTGTTGCATTGTGACTTCAACCTAAATGTTGGTTTAACGTTTTGTTATAAATCTTCAACATTCATACATTCTTGTCTAGAATTCTTGTCTAAAAGATAAAAATGCAGGAAGCCCCTCCAACAGGGCTTTTTGCACACGTACCACCAACATGATTGACACAGTGAGATCGAAGAATCCTGCCTTTTTTGTTACACCAAACAGAGAAACTTTTTCTTTGAGTTGGAGTTATTTATTACTTGTACGCCTGTACGGAACCCACGCTCCTCTTATTCAGTGTAAAATCCATCATTCTACACGGTGAGAGTAATTGGATTCCAGATCTGATTAGCTGTTCACAATGAATCTCCATACCTATGCCAACAGCAGAAGATTTATTGAGCTTGCCAAAGCACAGCAGAATGGAAAGGCTCCTTCCCTGACAGGCACTGACATACAGTCAATTACTTTATGAGAAATGCTAGTGGTGGCACTTCCTCTATAGGAAGAGTGACTCGAGGGTTAATCCTCAGCAGATATGGCGCTTCTCGCTTCTAAAAGTTGACGGCTGGTATGGCAGAAGAAAGGAAGAGGACCTCTTTTTCAGCCTGCTACGGTTCAAAAGAGCATCGAATTTTTCATCGTTCCCAGCCCACTTGGGCTTTGCGTGGCTTGGAGCTGTTGTCCGATTTAATGTATCTGTGTGTCTGTAGCTGTCACGCTGGTACGAGCTATGGGAGTGTGTGTTTGTGAATGCTCTCAGCAGAGTTATTTTCACTCTCTGCTGGAGTGGCAGTTTGAGAATGATGACACAACAGCCATCAATCCAATCCTCCTCCTTTTTAAGCGCCAACCCGCCCCAACAGATCCCAAAGTCGAAACTCGCAACTCTCTGGCCAAACTTCACAACCTTTCCCTGGTGTTACAGAACGAGGTACAGGAAGTCCATCGCAAGAGTGAAGGGTTTCGCATTAATAGGATTACCAAATTTGTACTATTGTAAATCCCTTATCTCGGCTACCCACATGTGATTGCTTTTTTATGTTCCTGTTTACACCCTGACGGTCACAAGCTGCATTATTCTAATTCACATCATTACCTGCTAATCTCTGCTCTCCCCCTGTCGGTACTGGAGCAACAGACCCTGCCAATGTGCAAGAGCCCATTAAACACACCTCTAGTGTTTACACAATAGCTGCAGGTTACAGGCAGTAAAAGGGGCTGTATCTCTTTCTCTCAACTGTGATTTACTCGTGTTGGGCTTTCTTTCTTTTTTTTTTGTTTCCTGCGTTGCATTTATTAAAGGGGAGTTACTATGGGTGAAAATTATCACAAATAAATAAATTGAAAACCTTAAAAAAATTATAATATTAAGATCTATTTTACACATTTTAAATTCTGAAAAATATAACTAAATACGAAGAAATGCCCATATCAATAGTAATATATATTTAAATAATAAGAAGAATATAGAAAATTGCTGCTTTTAAAATCTCCAGCAAGATGAAATAAGTAAAATATACAATTAGGAGATATTACAGTCGCCGTATATGCAAAATGCAACCATCTCACAAAGAAATGTAACTATTTTATAAGGATTCCTTATGAGTTCGGGTGACTTCATTTATGCAGAAATTTAGGGTTTTTCTGAAAAGTGTTGGCAGATTGTACGAATACTTATAAATGATTAAAAAAAATTATCCACCAACTATCCCACAAAACTTAAAATTTTTATGAACTGTCATGAGAGTGACAATTTCACTTTAAGAATATTAAAATATGTTTAATTAATTTAATTAGCTGGGTTAGCACTTTAAAATAAGGTTCAATTCGTTAACATTATTTAATGCATTAGGTATCATAAAGTAACTGCAAACAAGAATTTACACAGAATGTATTAATCTTATTTCTGAATATAGTTTATGTGTATAAAAAAATGCTCATTAATTTATAAATTAACTAAACAAAACGTATTGTTATATTATAGCAGATGATGATATCATAACACATGATGACAGAGAAGCCCTACCATGAATACATTCTTACAATATTAGCTATTGCATTAACTAATGCTAATATTTAAATCATTGTTGTAGTTTTACTGGAAAATATCACATACAATCATTATCAATTTTGCATCATATCAAAAGTTGTAGAAAAAAACTTGCAGAATAGTTCAGTAGGCCAAAATTGTTGAAAAACAAACCAAAATCATAATTGTAGACTGTAGTAATCCGTGAAAGCTGTTTAATGAATATTCATTAGTGCTACAGTGAGTAATCAAAAGTCCAGTAAAGGCACAGCAGGTTCTGCCCACCTGCTTTTCCACAGCAATGTGGTTTCCAAAATTCATTAAGACACAAGATTCAAATGAATTTCATTTTTCCTTAATGAGTTGGGAACATACAGCAGCTGCATTGTTTGATGGTCTGGTTAAAAAACAATACAACATAATCCAATCTATAGCAGTGGCTGATGGAAAACTCATAAGTGGTCTCAGATATGTTTGGAGGCGGTTGTAAATCTCTCCAGGCTGAGCCAATGACCTCAGGATTCATCAGGGCTGAAGCAGAGGTGTAATCCTCGTCCCATAGAGTCGCCCCTGCATTGTTGTTTAATTAATACATGTTGAACGGTGTGCAGGTACGGAAGCTGAGGGGCGGCAGATAAGGGCTGGGAAACGGAGTCCCATGAGGAGCACGAACAATAGGCCCCGTGTTTACCCACAATCACTGCTGGCTCACGGCACACAGCACAGGTGCCGTGCGCCTGAAAAGGTCCAGTGCTGATGAATTAAAAGAGAGAGATCTCAGAATGAGAGCAGGAGAAAAACAAAGAGAGAGGTTTGAAGCAGGCAATCCTCTGAAAACAGAAGGGCTATCAGGAGAGCATAGTAATATTTACAAAACCCTCCACCAGAGTCAAAGTAAGCAAATAAGCTTAGTGTAAGACTTCTAGGGCAGGTAAAGCAATAAACTTAGTCCATGTAGTTGCAATGATCAGATTTTGTGTTCTCATCATTGTCACTTTTTATACACATTTTATCACTCTAGCCTTTCAAATTTACTTAATTTTACATTTAAAGGAAAAATGTGCCCCTGTAAATCAACTCATGGGACGCATTTTACTTTTAAAGCCAGATGTACTGCTAGCAACTCAAGGCAATTGATGTACCAATGCAAATGGGGGTCCGTCCACACCCCTGATACTACATGTCCGTTGTACGTGGCACCACAGCATGCCTGGACACCTGTTCCAAGGGGATCCCTGCCCGAAGGAACAAAGGATCTGACCACGGGCTGAAGGTCTGATGGCAGGCCGGTGTGATTGCCACCCGGTGAGCGCCGTGATGCCACGCCCATCTTAGGACTCGGCCGTGAAGCCAGTGGTAAAGCGATCACATATGAAGCTAGCCGAGCGTTGTTACCGCTGCTGCCGCTGCCATATGCCCCAAGGAATGTCTTGTACTCTCATGGGAACAAGGGCTGCTTCCGTGACTTTCATGAAGACACAAGGCGACAGAGACAGCTCGAAGGGTAGGACCTTGTCCTGATATGCATGACCCTTGAACGCAAAGAGCAGGAACGACCTGTGCCAACGAAGAATCGAGACATGAATGTAGGCATCCTTCAGGTCGATCGCTGGAAACAAATCTCGGGGACAGATGCATTTGAAAATGCGTTTCTGCATGTGCATTTTGAACGGTAGCTTGTGGAGGCTCCGATTCAAAACTCGCAGGTCCAAGATTGGTTGTAACCCACCACCTTTCTTGGGTACAATGAAGTAGAGACTGTAGTGTCCTGACCTCATATCGGCTGGAGGGAGCGGCTCTGTCGCGTCCTTCGCCAGTAGGACTGCAATCTCTGCACACAAGACATGGGCATTGGCTGCTATCACTGTAGTGGAGCGGATGGCCCCAAACTTGGGTAACGACGGGCCAACTGAATCGCATAGCCAAGCCTGATGGTCCGAATGAGCCAGCGAGACAGACTGGGGAGTGCTAAACAGGCTCTCAGAGACCGTACAAGCGGAACCAAAGGCGTACCCGGAGAGGGGCAGCGAGGTGGAACACAGGGACACGGCTCAGACCGCTCTCTCTGGGAGGCAGACCGTAGCGGTGTCTGAGTGTGCTGTGCGGTGCTTTTCCTGGTTATAATGATTTCAAAACATTTTGATGACACGATCTTACATAGACGGACTGCAGACAGTCTGCAGACAGTGGCAGTGATGGCAGTGAGGGCAAAAAGCTGTGTGTACCTTAATTCACAAAAAAAACTACAATTCACTGAATAGCATAAAAATATGCAAATAACTTATGAAGTTCAACTTCAAAATAGTTAGTAAATAAGAAGACTTTTTGCACTGATAATGTGGTGCAACAGTTAAGTACATTCAAATGCAATGTTATAAAAAAACAGAAGCTGTGGCATATCAGGTCAGTGCTCAGAACATCTCTGCCAGTCACTGGGCTCTAATTTGATTTCCGTGATGAGAAATTAATAAACATGTTGAAGGGTACATTAAATGTCAATTATAAGCAAATTAAGAAGTGCAGACTGGCACAGATGCATGCTTGAGTCGCAGAGAGAATGCCAGTGTCGGGGAGGGTGGCATGTCATTTGTACTGTCAGTAATGACTTGGAAACCTACAGTACATGATAAAAAGAGTTGCAGCGAATTTGATGAGCAAAACTATACGGTTCTCATTGTTTTGTTTTTTTTTCTGTTTTTTTTTCCTGTCAAAATGTCTCCTGAATATAGTGGCAGGTGTCACAGGTTATGAGCTATGATTACAGTCATGTTGTCTGGTACTGGAGCCAAATGTCTGAAAACATTTCTGTTGGTTTTATCAAAGATAGACAGGATTTTTGCCATTAGCCTTGTATTCTTCCACAATGGAAACAGAGGTACAAGAAAATGTATATGCTTTCACTTAAACGATAGAAATACTTATACTGAATAATTTTGTAGTCATACAAAAAAATACATAGATCAAAAAGCCATTACTGTTATTGCTAATTATCTAAAAATACTTAAAATATCTGTGTAACAATGTCCAATATTTGATACAATGAGGATGGAAGAAGACAAGCGTCGGTGTGACTGGATCTCGTCCACTTTTATTAAAGAAATAGTAAACAGACAGTGAGAGATGCACATGGGTGCCTTCACCTTAGTAGACTATGGAAACACAAACACAATCAAAGTTTCCTTTAAACAGTCCCAGCTCTGTTCCAGCATGTACGAGATCCCAGTCTCTCCCGATCTCACGCAACAGCCGGCTTTTACCTGGTCTCCCCACACCAATTACTGCAATCAGAAACAGGTTTCGTCATTTTGAACTTGACCTACTTATTTACCACTCGGCTCCACCCCCGCTCTCCCACTACAGACTTCGCTGAACCACGCTCCCCTTACTACATAACCCCACCATCCGACTCAGGCCGGGGAGCCATCCGGATCGATTTAATGCCCAATATTTCGTAAAGTTCACGAATCTTGCGTGACATAAACGCCGTGCCTTGATCAGTGAGAATCTCTTTTGGGATTCCCACCCGGGAGATTAATTGAAATAGTGCACTCGCCACGCTCTTCTCAGAAATAGTACAAAGTGGCACTGCTTCTGGATATTGCCTTGCATAATCCACTAAGACTAAAGCAAAGTGATGTCTTCGTGCAGATCACTCTAATGGCACAATGAGGTCCATACCAATTCTTTCAAAGGGGACCTCTATCAAAGTTACTATCAAAAATGTGCTTTTGGGTTGGCCGGTGGATTCACCAGATGACATTCCCGACAAGAAGCGCACCACTTGTGCACATTCTTGTGAATGCCCGGCCAAAAAAATCGGGCCATTAGATGATTCAATGTAGCTGCCTGCCCTAAATGGCCAGCCATCGGATTACAATGAACCGCCTGAAAAAGCATTTCCCGGCAGTTCTTCGGTACAAACTGTGTTGTATCTTGCTTTGACTGGGTGTCTTGGGTCACCCAATACAACTTATCTTTTATAATTGCGAAATACGGATGTGAAATAGGCTGGTCTGGGTGAAGAGTCTGCCCGTCGATCTGCCGACCTGATCAAATGCATTTTTAAGGGTTTCATCTCATGAAACCTCTGAAACCGACTCCGATGTCCCCGGAACAGCCTCTCCCACCTGAGCAACCGCCTTCTTCCCCCGCCTTCTCTTTGTCCCAGAAGCACCCGCACATAAATGTCCCAATAACGACTTGAACCCTGGCCAATTTGTCCCCAAAATCAGCGGATGCCTGAGATGCTGGCTAACAGCCACCTCCACACTATGCTTTTGTCCCCTGAATTGGATCACACCTGGCATTAAAGGGTATTCCATCACCTCCCTGTGCACACATCTTAATCCGCGCGGCTCTTATTCAATGCCTCTGATTGCATCAGGCTTTGATGAATCGAGGTTCTGTTACAACCTGAATTCATCAAAGCCTGGTACGGGTCAAGAGGTTGGCGTGGGGAGAGCGAGGATGTCGGCGCTGGAACGCCACCGGCCGCGCCAACGAATATCCGTGGTGCTGGCCTTGGACCTGGACCTGGCTCTGCTGCTACCCCAGGCTTATGTTGGTCATACTTCCAAAAAGAATAACCTGTGATTCTGAATGTCAGTATCCACATTGGAGCAGTGATTGACAGCTGCACTCTCCTCAAACATTGTGTTCATCCGCACTGTGCCGTGTCGAGGGTGTTGACATACAACTCACGTTACTTTGATAATTCCGCAAATGACTGCAATTGCAGATTTCAAACAGAGATGGCGACAAAAAGGAAAAACTCCGGACTGCAGCTTTAAATATAATATAAAAGGATTCTGAAGTTTCTAAAGCTATGCATGCATATTTTACATTTCAGATTAAGCTATGTGCATATTGTACATTTTAGTGAATATCTGAACTTACAAAATTGTGTGTAAACAACATTTAAACAACCTACCAATTCTGAGATCATGTTGCAACCTTGTCCTTGACTCCTTACTATTTACAGAAAAGTGATTTTGTATTAACGCAGATACTTCTTCATTATGCATAAACATGATCTAAATAGAGCTGTAATTTGGTATGTAGGAGTCAAGATCTGCCAATTTGAATTACAGACCTGAAAAGAAACAAAACCGGTGCATTGAACTCAACAGCCCACAGCTTGAGATGCCACTGCGCACACCAGTCAGCACCAATGTCAGCATTTTAAACAGTTCAGTAATTTCACATATTACTTTTGTGAACAGATTTGCGCTGAGCTTCCCAGTACGGAAAAGAGAATAGCTTAAATATAAACATGTTAAGAGAGCACACTGTGATGGCATTAAATATTTATCAATGAAAGGGGGGGGGGATAAAGACATCGCTTCCCATCGCTCCAGTGGATTTTGGTTTGCATGTTGGAAAACATAACAACATTGTAGACATTATAAAAATCTTTCTATTTAACGTTATTTTCTTTATTCCTCGAGAAGAGGCCATTAGAACAGAATGCATTTTTGGTGCTTTTATTATTAGAAGTGCCTATTTTCATCTGTGGCTCCATCTAAGGAAGAGGGGGTTTCTTTGCACTGATTTGAATAAGCAGGATCAAAATAGGCTGCTTACAAGGGTTTTGCAGAGTTCAGATTCTATTTGAATGTAATCTACAGAAATGTGAGACAACTCACTACCTAACATCGCTGCAATCATTTATTATGGCTTTCAACCCAAACATATTGCTTTTTGGTGAATCTAGTGCTTCCGCCGATGTCCACAAATGTTTGACATTTTTTGCATCTGCAAGAAGTAGTTGTCATAGTTGTTATCAGATGGCATTTGGTGTCATTAATCCATTAACACAGTGGTTCTTGGCTGGTTTGGACATGGGACCCTCATTTTTCCATGCTCATAAAGTCGTGACCCACATTTTCAGGAATTTGAACAAAGCAAGTACACAGAAGCACCGTCCCTCTTAACTTGCACATAAATTGTAAGCATATTACTAACAGTGATGAATAAACACTAGAAGGAAAGGCTATTAAACCTAGCCCCAGACTAGTATTTGAGAAAGCTTTGTTGCTGGAGTCTCAGTTGAGCATTTATTATAATGTGGCTGTCTTCTCCCCTTATACTTTCTTGTGATCTACCATCCAAAAAAAGGCTCTGAGCTCTTCTGGTCTCTGGGCTCCAACAGGAAATTGTCTTCCAAGTTATGGGCAAGGTCTTCCGCTCCCTGTAATGAGCTCGTTCTGATTTCAGCATCATTCCACTATAGACAGTGACATCAAATGGTATGGCTCTCTGTGAGCCTCTGTTGCATTTCTACTCAATTCTAGCTCAAAGATATTAGAACCACTGAAATTCAAGACCTAGGCTCTAGGAGGCAGTATTTGTGAGTCACAACAACAACAACACGTGAATCAGATTTAAACAACTGCACAGTTTTATCGCACAATTTCTAATAGAATTTATTGAAAATCACTCAATTGGTTTTAAGTGTAAATCTACTAATGATGATCCAATCAACACTAAAATAATTTAGAAATGTCTTAAACTGTAACTCACCAGAGTTCCAGACTAGGAAGGAAAAAATTAACAAACGAAGGAGCATATAATGCATCGTCCTGCTGAGATCTCTGCTCCCCAGAGCTCAATTTGGATAGCAGTATCGAGTTGTCCGGCTCTTTTGTGAGCCTCCTTGGTAAGATGTCCTTAGCGTAGAATGAAGTTAGGTCTGCTCTGGCTTTAGAGAGTCGTCTTGCTGAGGCCTCCATTCTTAGAGCTGGATCAGGGTGGCTATGCTAGGTTGTATTGCTCTCTGTGAGCCTCCTTGGCATTACCATTTTGGACGGGGAATTGTGACTCCGGACCTAGCTCCTTGGAGTCCTTGACTTATGTCAGTTGTTACAGCATTGATTTCTTCCACATGACGGAGTGGGTATTTGTTCCCCAAAGCAGTGCGAGTTCCCATTCGAAAGGGAATATCTCAGGTTACAAATGTCAGCATGGTTCCCTGAGACGGTGGACAACTCTCATTGCCATGCTTCAGGTATGCCTGCCCACATGTCCTTAAGAAAAAAAAAAGTTGTTGACATGTACAACAGGCGCCTGTCTATACTCTGGTCTCACCAGTAGTGACATCATAGGCTGTGTCTGGGCCAGTGTTTTTGTTGTGTTTAGACATGTGCTTCAGACACTGGTCACACTGGAGGTGTTCCCCAAAGCACCCTAGGATGCAGTAACTCGTTCCTCTTCTCAGGAAATGTCTCGTTTACGGATGTAACCCTCATTACTTCGAATGACGATGAATGGGGTTTTGGGGTCTTAGGTCCTGAAACACTGTGTTCTGTCTACATAGGTTTGGAGAGCACGTACTGGACAGAGTAATGCCAAGGCTGGGTCTACCTCCTCCAGGGGCAGCGCTTCAAGGGTCACCACCTGGTCCTGAAAGTGATTGGTGGTAACCTTGGGCACATATCCTGGCCAAACCCACTTGCAGGAAGTAAAGCACAACACTGATTGGGCAGATTGGACACTGATGGGGTGTGTGCCAGTGCATCTGTGCCGAGTGTGCCCTCGGTCAGGAAGTAAAACAGGTCAAAATGGGACGAGTCCTGGGAGGCAAACAGGTCTACCTGGTGCGTCCCCTAACTGATCCCAAATCAGCTAGCCTAACGGGTTGGAGTCTCCATGCTCCAGGAAGAGCCTAAAGTCGCGAGAGCTTGTCGGCAGCATAGTTCAGGTCTCCTGGGATATAAATGGCTCAAAGCGACCTCAGATGCCTCTGACTCCATAAGAGGAGGTGGAGAGTTGCGACATGCGGCGGGAGTGTAGACCACCTTGTCGGTTGATGTACGTTAGTGTCGCTGTATTGTCTGATCGGACTAGTACATGCTGGTTCTTTAGCAACACGGGGAAGCGGTGCAGAGCGAGATGTACTGCAAGCAACTCAAGGCAATTTTCATGCTATAGGTGCTAGGGTCCTGTCCAGTAGCCCGCGGCAGCATGTCCTTTGCACATGACACCCCAGGTTATGGTGGAGGCATCTGTTGACACAACATCATGCCTGGAAACTCGGTCCAAGGGCAATCCTGCCCATAGAAAGTTGAGATTCATCCACAGGTTGAAGGTCTGACAGCAGGTCGTAGTAACTGGTACTTGGAGCATGCCTTGTTACCATGCCCACCTCGGGACTCGATCGTGGAGTCAGTGCTGAAGCGGTCTCATATGAAGCAAATCGAGCGGCAAGCCGCAGATGCCATATGACCAAGGAGCCTCTGAAAAAATTTCAGTGAAACAGCACTCTTGCCCTCGAACTGTCTCAGGCATGTCAGCAGTGACTGTGCACGCTCGCTCGTAAGGTACGTGCACATGATGGCCGAGTCGATTTCCATACCTAGAAATGAGATCCTCTGCATGGGGCAAAGTTTAATCTTTTTCCAGTTGACCCGAAGGCATAGACAAGCTAGGAGCCGGAGCACTAGGTCCCTGTTCGTTGAGATACTTCAGGATGCGAAGCCTGTGTTGTTGAAGCGGCACAAGCTGCCTTGACGTCCTTCGTGAAGACACGAGGAGACAAGGCTAGCCCAAAGGGGAGAAACGTGTACTGGCATGCCTGCCCCTCGAAAGCAAACCACAGACACTTAAAGGCATCTGACAGAAGAAGCATTCACACATGTCTTTCAAAGTATAAGTCTTGCATTAGAAAAACATTTACAATTACATTTTTTTGTTGTTTCTTTTTACTACACACTTTGCGACCCACTCAAAATAGCCTTGTGACCACCAGTTGATAAACACTGCATTAACATATACATCTTTTCTAAAAGTTCAAGCTAGATATGTCACTGTCACACAGACTTGTTGGCTTCATTTTAACACCACTTTGCCTCGATCTACACATGTACCAACAACCTCACTTGCTTTCACACACATTCCCATTTATATAATAAGTGACAGGACATGCTCAAGGTACTTCTCTTTCTTTGCATTTAATCAGCAAACAAGGACTAGATTAGCCGTCTCTGGGTTAGTTACCCTCTCAATAAGACTTTCTGCCCGCAGAACCCTGTAAATATCTCTGAGCAGCCTTACTAAGCAGGTTTTCCACCTCTCGCTTGCTCGCTCTGTTCATCTTCCTTTTTAATGGGCTCCATTACTCCCCTGAGGCTCAATTTCACCCTTTGAGACTTCATCGGGTTCTTTGATTAGAGGAGGGATGGTAAGACCTTCACTGAGACCATTAAATCTGACACAGTTTAGATCCCTCTCGAGTGTGTTTGAATCTGGGTGTGATGGGTGTTTTCAGGGCATCACATGGACCAGCTGTTGATCTTCTTATTCTTTTTTACAGAATAAAAGAGAAAAAAATAATTTGTTAGACTGTTTCCAGCAAGCACAATGATAAAGCTATATTTTTTATGAACTGTGTTGTAGTTGAGCAAAACCTAAAAATAACAAATAATTAATAGTATTTATTAGATTTTTATTTACATACTTTATACTGTAAATTATTTTTGAATGAATTTGGATACCCAAATTTAAAATGTTACACAAATTTGAACGTTATGAAATGCTGTTTCAAGTTATTGGTTATCTGCATTGCAGTTGAGAAAGAACTTAGAACTTAAAAGAACATAATATATATATATACGTATATATATATACGTATATATATATATATATATATATATATATATATATATATATATATACGTATATATTATTGTTGTGTTGCTTATAAGCAGCTCTGAAATTGTGTTATAACCAAATACATAGTAATAATTGTTTCAATGCATTTCAGACTGACACGCTTAATGGTAATGGAATAATAATGCTGCATTATGCCATTAGGGAGTAAGGCTGTTGTGCACACCTGCATGTCGAATTAATGCGGACGCAGTGTGAAGTACTGTTTCTCCAGTACAGATGTTTTTTTATCCACAGTCACCATAGCAACATGATGGATACCCGCCCCCATCCCTGCCACTCAGTGTCTCACCTTAGCCATTCACTCAGAACAATGCCTTCACACTACAGTGAAGAACACAAACACACACACACACACACGCACACGCACACACACGCACACCATGAAGGATCTGTGTCACCAACTCAAGCAAGCAGTGACAGAGTGAGCTGAGTGACTGAAAGCAAGCCTTTTTTTTCAAAGAATCAGAATAGTGGAAGTAATGACCACACAAGTCCTCTACTGACTGTCCTGGGAGACATATCGGTCCCAGATTTCTCAGTGCACTTGCTTCGGAGTTGTAAGACAGTATTAGGTTTTAACCGAATTTCTGGAAGGGTGCACCTGCAGGGCAACAGACTGTAAAGAAATTCCTCAACTTTTTGGAAGTGCCTATTTATGTTACATGCTATTATCAGATCTTGTCAGGAGGTCTACCATTACAGTACTCGCCTTATTAATTACCTTATTAGAATTAGCATTAGCATTCTAGAATTAGCATTAGCAATACATATGGGCCCATCCACCTCTTTTCCACCATCGGGCCAAACGTTGTGGACAGGAACAGTTCCAGTTATATTTCCACTAAGTCTTGTTGTAAGGCACAAAATTATTACAAATCGTTCCCTGAATTTGGCTAACCGTGCTGAACTGTGCAGGTAGAATACATGTAGTTATCACCACTCAAGATTCATTGTTTGTCTGTTGCCTGGCTGAAAGTTTCTCTGTATCTGGCCAATCTTGCTATTTGAGTTAACAAGTTAATAATAAAACGAAAATAAATATCTAATCATCCTCCATGACATGGCTGCAATTTACATTTCATACATCTGTAAACTCTTGTGTCACCATGGCAACAACTGTAAAAACCGATGAGTGTAATGTTAATAGGGAACCCTGTGTTCTTTCTGCAAACAGAACTCCATTCAGGTAGTTTCTGTCAGAGAATGAAGAATGCTTTTCCTGTTTCTACATCTCTGAATCTGTCTTCCTGCTCTCTGGAGTGGAGTACACAACTCTGTGCTTTATCTTTCCTTCAGAGTGCTTGTTCATCACTGTAATTTATCTACTTCCAAATCCTAAAAGAAACAATGGATCTTTAAAGATATACTTGAGTCTATTTCAGACTGGTCTGGCTTTCCCTTTTCTAGTTTTTCCAATGGTCTTGGCCTTTTTTTACTGTATCCAATTGTCATAATCAATGTCACTTTTTAACTAATAATTAATCACCAAAAGCTATCAGTAACACTTAGTTTAAGGTCCAATTCCCACTATATACTGGTTGCTTATTATAGGGTGAAGTGGATCAGTGTAGGTTATTGGCCAGGGTCATGTAAAAACATCGAACCAATCGGCACTTACTGTAGATGTCAGGGTATAAAATGGGGAGGATTTTTGTCATTTGGGATGCGTTGTTAACCGTACCGCCCCTTTCCGGAAGTTTCTACTTCTGAATGAGATTGTATATGAAGTGCCATATCTGCTTGTGATGCTGTGCATGGGCTGTCCCTGGCTTTGAGGTTGGTGCGTTTACAATGAGGAATTTCATGTTGATGTGATTTTTGTTTATTATCTCAAGTTTTTGTGTAGCTCATCATCAAACAAACTGCAAGTTATGGTCCGCAACCACGTATAGTATATTGTCAACATCTCTCAATATGTACAAGAGGCATTTTATAGGCATTTTAGTAGCCATAATTGGCTACTATTTACAGGTGTTCATCTTGAGTGCTGTGCGTCTTGGAATTGACCTCACCAGAGTGGGTGTACAGTATATGGGTATTAAGTGTGGTGTGTGTGTGTGTGTGTGTGTGTGTGTGTGTGTGTGTGTGTGTGTGTGTGTGTGTGTGTGTTGTGTGAATTGGGGGATACAGTAGGCCATTCCCCTTCCTTTAAAGCTTTTTTTTTTGTTTGTTTGTAGTTATTTCTATATTTGTCCAAAGTGTTTCTTTTTGACCTGTGAATTATGCGCCTGTGATGTTAATGTATTGATGGTTTTTATATATGTATGGACTTTTTCATATTTGAATAAAACTACTCCATATATTGTATTCCTTAGCATATGTTTCTTTGCTCACCAAGATTCGGTTACGAAACTGTGTGCCCCTATTCCGGGGCTGGTAGTTCCCGGTATATACCGGGTGGCGTGGTCGAATATTAGTATAACTAATGGTGCTTCTTACAATTCCTTCAAGTACCTGATGCCCCTGGACACATTAGGGTGCAAATTACTAGAATATTGGCTGATTATTACTTGTATAGCACATATTAATGCCTAATTCTCCATGACCATATTCTACATCCCTTAATTCAACCCAATACCTAAATTTAACCACCTTACTAAGTATTTATAAGCAGTATTAGGAGTTGTATTTTATACAGATAACAGTTTCAAACAGGTGCCAATAATACAGGTTATACACGAGTGGAGGACAGAAGAGCTTCTTAAAGAAGTTACAGGTCTGTGAGGGCCAGAAATCTTGCTGGTTTGTGGGTGACCAAATACTTATTTTCCACCATAATTTACAACTTGCACAATCGGTGGCTGACTAAATACTTTTTGGCCCCACTGTATACTTGTGTTACATGTAGTGGTAGTTCATTATACGCTTATTGTCTCTGTCTGTTGATCACATAACAGAGCCTCTTTAATATGTGATCCTAAAGCTACAAGCTAATATTGTTAAGTGAATTGACCTGTTTAGTAACTTAAGCTAAGAATACACCATTGAGAATTGAGTGTCTCCAGCCGAGCAGCCCAGCGGACGAGCTAGTTTGGCAAAGTGCGGTCAACTCTATGAAGGTATTCTGAAAATCAACAGGAACCTCTCTGTATATTCTTATATACAGTATATAAAGGGCAAGGGCGCCCAACACCCTCATTGGTGCTTATGTCATGACCATTCCACTGACAGGTTGCAGAATTTGCCGTAGAGCAGCCAATAGGCTCACAAGTTGCCTCGCTTAGCTCTGCTCTGTGCAGTAATGCGTTTTAAATAAATGAAAAATGAAAGGATAATTTTTGGCTTCAGTATTCTCGAGAAAAAGGGATTTTCCTGTAGCGTAAGCTAGCTAGCTTGTCATTTTACAGAGGTGAAATTGACCATGAGATAAAAGATTGGGGTTATTTTTTCTCGTCACATATCAGATTTATTGCCTACAGGTCAGTGACCAAACTCTTACTCAGTTTGCAAAGTAACATTGACCTCAAATATAATGACTTTGACTGAAGATTTTCCACCTTCGTGCCACAGCTCTGACAACCTCTACAGATACAATTTCATTCCTCTCTGAAAGACTTTGATTCGTTTTCCGCTTCAGACAGAAATGGATAGATAACTGTTCAACTTCACTCATGGCCAATAAATTGAGCACCCCATCAGATGCTTTATGCTGGGCCTCTAATGTGACCAGCGTGAAGAAATGTTAAAACTGCTGTAAGAAATTGTAGTCTGCCTCGACCCATATTCCCCTCCAAAATATATTTTAGAATGAGATCATCCTCAAAATGGCTTAATTATCATAGAGATGAAGGAAGTGAAGTTATATTGTTTCTTCGCCATTTGGGTTGATCACATCCTGAACAAATGGTACTCAAATGGGAATGGGTGTGGGACACCGAGAACCTTCTCAGACAATGAGGTGTCTCAACTTCATTAATATACAGAACACAGCTGTTACAACAAGAGCAACTTTATTTACATTGAGATTGGTAAACTGTAACAGGATAAAATGTTTAAGATTTAGATGTTCTGGGCTCATTCTGACACCGGTGAACCCCAAGGTGCTTTGTGTACCTTGCCACTGCTATGCTGTAATAAGCTTTATTTTTGAGATCTTCGACGTTCACATCATTTTTTTTCTTATTCTGCATTGGAATCAATGTCTGTCTGTAGAACATTAGGTTGAATGGCTATTGCTAATTTTTCATAGGGGCAACATTGAGTGTAAAATGATGCGATTTGGATGTGCTGAATCCACAATCTACAAAAACAAAAAGAGTCCAATCAAATATGAAATTTCTAAGGCATTTAAATTCTCTAAGTGCCAACACAACGCACACATTGAGCAATACAGGATGGCCATGTTCACTTGATTACGTGTCTTCATAATATTGCTATGATGGATGACTAATTTGCATAATAATGTTTCATCCCCACACCGATGCCAACAATACCCCACCTTCATTACTTTCTTTAAGGAGACGCAGGCATTTCTCTCATTTTGGGGTCATTAAATTAGATATGGGTTATAAGTCAGTCCTGGTGAACCATGGGTAATGAGCCTCAGAACCAAATGCTCCCTGATTTGAGCTTCTTCACTATGTACAGTATAATCATTTATTGTGAGTAACACAAACTAGTCATAAAAAAGAGGAAAATCTTAATCATGATAAAATAATGTTCTTAATGTTCATTTTTTTTCCACCAAAGACTGAAAGTCAATTACTTTCATTGTATGGATAAAAAAGAAAAGAAAAAAAAATATTTTGTCTTACACAAAATAAAGAAAGTCACCGTTTTGATAAAACAAAGTTGATGAGAGACATTTTATTCTTAGGCGAATTATCCATTAATTTTCTGTATTTTAGAATTCTTATGTGCAGATTCATGAACAATGCTACTTTTGACTTCTGACCTCTATAGAAGAGTTTCCTTGCAGTATTTCAAATTACTTAGCATTCTGAATGTCAACACAGTGTCATACTAGCCATTTCTCAGAGCCATTTGTCCAGCTCAAACCGGAATGAATTAAATCATAGTTCACTGTGGGCATGTCAACTGCTCGCCCCATCATGACATATGGGCCTGGATCAACTGGAACTAATGACTGTGGATTGACTAACCACCTTCACTAAATCAGAGCTCCATCTTTTTATCTCAGCTATTCTATTATTTTACGTATGTCCCTTTGATGCTAATGATATTAGAGGATTTAAATGCTGAGCTGCCCTAGAACACAAATGGATTTGCCTGGGACAGATGAAATATGGACAGCTGTTGTTTATTTATTCGTATACACAGAGGGCAGCTATTTTTACCTCCTCTTTGCACTCAAGTGCCCAACCAAATTAAAGCATAAATGAAGCTAATCTGAATTGCACTGACCTTATATATATATTATATATACAATGAATTATAAGTTAATATAAAACATGTGCTGTTAATAATAAATGAGCTGTTTAAACTCGTCAAAGCAAACTTTCTTTTACTCGTCATTTGTTTTGTTGTGAACAAACTCAAGTGCGTGGACTGGAGTATGTCAGAAACCGATTACACATCTGTATCCAGGGTAAACAACCTCAGTGATTATAATGGGTGATTGACGCTGCTTTTGACGTGACATTCATGTCCAGTGTAGGCAAGTGTCAGCTGTTAAGCGACTGAATGCCTGTGGGCGGGGCCTATGGTATAATGGTGTATAATTATTCATTGATGTCTTGCTATGGAAGCAGGCATATGCAACTTAATTTACCTATGTAATGTCACACATCCGACAATATCAAAATGAGCAGTTTTTTTGAGTTTTTTTAAATAAATGATTTGTTTATTATGGGGACTGGAGACGTTTTGGGGCGAATGCTCTTAAACTTGCTGGTTGTTTTAATCGTACAAAGACCTCTTATGTGTAAAAAGATCAAGACAACTTTGATTTTTTTTTTGTCATGACCCCTTTAAGTGGATGCAAATCAATTCAAATCATTCAAATTAAGTGAAATCACTAAACGTGAATTTAGGCATCACAACATTGTAATGAACAGTATGAAAAAATTATCTTTGTTTTGAAAAGTTTTTTGAAGCTGTTATTGTAAAATTAGTGTTCTTAAAGAATAACTTTAAGTCAGTAACGTAAAAAGGTAATATGTAGCACTTTACAATACGGGCGCTAATAGGCATTAATTCATGTTTAACTACAGTAATGCACCAGCCTGTTCTCACGTAAATGCGTCTCTATAACACGCATCGTGTTTTATCGTGTAATTTATACGCGAAAATGAGTTTTTACGTGCATATGAGACGCAGTTTTTCGCGTGCAATTGATACGCAGTTCATTTGTGTATAATACACACGCACCCCACACCACTAATTCTAGCCAAACGTATAATACACACGCACCCAACCCCACACCAAAACTTAACCTAACCAACCAATGCGTATCATATGCACGTAAAAACTCACATGACAATACACATGCGTGCTATAAGACGCATTTAGTGTGATCGGGTTGAATGCACAGATAGTCATGAGTCAATGTATGACTCATGAAGAACTGAACCATTCATTAATTGTTACTGCATCAACAAAAGACTCTATATGATTAATAATACACATGGTTTAAAAGGGTTGTCTCTATTCTCTGAATTAGTAATAGGTGTGTTTTGGTCATAACGTGCAATAAAACATAAGTCTCATCTCCCATTCCCTTTAAAAGTTGCGCAGTTACGTTTGCGCCGTGGCAGATTCACTATTTACATGGCGGAATCTGCAAGTGGAAAAACTATAGTACTAGCGCACTCTTCTTGCATTTTTTTTTTTTTTTTACTTTAGACCAGGTTGCAGGTGGTCAATGGCACAGTCGATTTCAGTTGTCTCAAAATAGTAATGAGCCAACAATGTGGCTGAACACACCTTTGTTTTCAGACCTTGTTTTTGCAATCATGGGCGCACAAATGGGTGCAAATGCATTTGTTATTCAAACAACATGGTGCAGGACCTGGAAATGATAACCATTATCAGGCTGAATCCAGCAAAAAAAAAAAAAAAAAAAACTTGTGCGTCACGTCTGTCACTGCATTGCGCTGGGTATATGATAGGGCACATAGTATGCAGTGCCAGGTTTTATAGAAGGCTAGACCACGAAACAAGCTAGAGCAGTGGTGAAATGCAACAGCTCTAATGCAAAACCCTTAATGAATGAAACTTGATCTATAGAATCAAGATCAGACTTTTTAGTAAAGTCTTGTCTTCTGTGACATTCACAGGCATATCACACAGGATACATTCACACATCATCCAGAATGGAGGAATTCATCACCTTCTCAGCTAGGAGACGTGCAGGAAGCCGAGAGGCAATCTGTTATGTGTGACGTGACTAATTTCTCAGCCTTAAAGTGCACCCGTAACTCCAGGATCCGTTTCACTGAATTGTAAGGAGCAAAGAGCAGGGCAGGAGTAGGTCAGCTTCCATTAACAATGGGGCATGATGGAAAATGTCACATGGGAACTGTGCCACACGCATAAAAGGAGAACCAAGGTGAAGAACATGGACAATAAATGTGTATGTCTGAGAGGACGAAAGCGTATTCCCCGGTGCTAAAAATGGTGCAAGCTATGGAAAAGAAAAATTGTGTATGAAACCGGTATAGGTTCCGGTCTAGGTATCATCCAACAAACAATATATTTACCTAAATACACTTGGATAAACCTTTTAACCTCTAAAGGACAATAATTTCCATAGTGTAGCTTTAACGATTCAATACATGTTTTTATTATTTTTGAGAAAGCACCCAAATGTATATCTTGTTTAACTAAACTTTCTCACATTACTAATTACATTAAGTACTAAGTGCCACAAGTAAACACAACAAACTATAATAAAACCTGAGATTGACATAATTGAGATATGATTCACACAAACATGTATTCCTTCACATATCACACTAGCACATTTGAGCTTCTCCAAGAACTAATGCAGTGGTTGAGCTTCTGCTTATGTTTGCTGGTCAATGTTTATATGTGACTAAAAGTCTAAATTAAATCTGTTAATCATATAAAGCGATCGTGTCTCTTCAGAACACTTGGATTTAAACTGCTTGATTCATTTGGATTCATTTTAAGACCTCTTTGTGACTGTTTTGAACCATCAGATTTTTGGGTTAATAGATTTTCAACAGAGGGACAGAAATCTCTCAGGTTTCATTACAAATATGTTCATCTGTGTTTCGAAGATGAACAAAAGTCTTATGGGTTTGGAACAACATGACAGTGAGTAAATGATGACAGAATTTTAATAAGTCATTATATATGCGATTCTGACTAATTTGGCTCTGATTAGACACTGGTTATCCTTTTAATTGATGGAAATATATTTTGGTGTCGTTTGTGTTGAGAAACAAACCACACACCTCTGTATGTTTGTTGCTCAACACAAATGACACTGACATTTTAAGCCACTGATATGACCATTACTTTACATGAAGTGCACAACAACTTGCTCGCTATATGCATTTAATCTTAATGCTCCATTTAAATCACTTTGCTGAGTCACTGGCCATGAGGTTGATGTAAATAACTATAGATCCTTCCGGCTATTTGAATAGGAGAGTACGGAGAATTCTCTATTAAGACAGCACTTTCCTCTAAAACGAGAGAGTAAATTATTGATCCCCAGATACAAAATGTGTACTGCCGGTAGCCGCATCGGTCTCCTTTTGACCTTTTGTCCTCAGAGAAAAATGATTCCGAGAAATAAGGAAGAGACGGTCTTTGAAATGACGTTCCTTCTAAGGTTTAGAAGTGCTACCCAGGCTGCCTCTCTTTTCTGGAGTGGGGAATTAACCATAGAATGTTAGGGCCGAGAGGGCCAGCCGTTCGAAGAGTCCAAAAGTTGCCCTCCTGCTCTCATTCCACCAGACAATAACTGCCACCGCTGACAATGTCCATTTCTCACAAGCACTTACCTAGGAGAGAGCGAGGGAACACAGCAGCTCTAGAACACCTCTGCCTGGCAGAGCACAGCGTGGATTGCGACTGAAGCAGCCGTGTTCCAATCTCAACCTCTAATTATTTTCTCCAGCATGCCCTGGAAAGATTTCCTCACACAGTGAAACTAAGCGATGTACAACTCATTAAATTCCTGTTGTGACAGAGAATCCGGAATAGATCAGTAGACAGAGGCTATGGCTGGAAAGAAATACTGGCATACTGTGCAGCATATTCTGCTTGCTATATTTTAAAATATTATATGAAACATTATGCAATGATAAATGTTTTAATTCGTGAGATGCAACGTTGTCATCAGATGAACGGGCCCACGCAGAATCTGTATCCATAAAGTTTCTCAGACAACAATAATCACAATACCATAGAAGGAATTTCGGTAACACTTTAGAATACGGTTCCTTCGTTAATGAATAACTACACAAGAACTAATGAGTAACACAATATTAACAATCTAGTAACTATTATTAACTATAACAAGAAACTCTGATTAACGAACTAGTAAGTAATAGCGCACAGACGAAAGTGGTAGTTCACTATTAAGTAATCAATAACTACTATTTTTTTAATACTTCCCAGAGAACTACTGAAAAAGTTTATTAACAATCTAGTAACTACTATTAATTAAAAGAAACTCTTATTAACGAATTAGTAAGTAATAGCTCACAGATGAAAGTGTTACTAGATACTTCTGTGGGAATTACTAATTATTTGGATTCGTATTATAAAGTGAAGATCATTGGAACTAACTAGTAATTACTCAAGTGTTACTAAAGACATTTTCTAAAAGTATACTAAAGTTCACCAAAAATCTCAAACGTTTGCACAAATCATGACTAGATCATGTAGTAACACTTGAGTAATTACTAGTTAGTCCAAATTTGGACTAGTTAGTCCAAATAATTAGTAAGTAATAGCTCACAGATGAAAGTGTTACTAGATACTTCTGTGGGAATTACTAATTATTTGGATCCGTATTATAAAGTGAAGATCATTGGGACTACACAAGTAACAGAAATAACATGAGTAACATTTTAGTATGCATTCCGAACACCCATGGTTATGCATAACCTGCACATTTCTTCCACTGATTAGAATTGAGTTATTTTCACCCTCCTCTCTGCTATTACCCGTTTTTTCATTATTACAGTAGCACAACAGCGCTTCACCTATATTCAATTTACACCCTCTAAAGATTGCTTTGATTATAACATGTTGCAGGGATGTTTAAAATGCATGTTTGAACTCACTAAAGTCATCCGATAGCAGCTCAGAAATGAGTAATGGACACGATTTTGCAAGCAGAAGACAAATCCCTGCTGACTATGAGATTGCCTTCTTGTATAAAAGCTGATGTTATTTATCCAGAGTCAGGTTTGAATCTGCATTAGTGTTAGTCATGTATCCATGGCAATAAACAACGTGGATAGTTAAAGTTGTCTAAATGCCAGATTCCTCTGATTGATTGCTAAACTTTACTTTGACCTTTCCAATGGGCTTATCACAAGTTCTCCAGCAGTATCAGGGAAGGCTTGCCCTGCATTCACTGACATGTAACCGATTCTTTCTGCCCTCTGATAATACTACAGAGTGCTTTGATATATAATGCAGAAGTAAATGGCCAGGCTTTCTGCTAGTAGAAACTTCATTTTACGCTTTCATGATCTCAGGACATTTCCTCTCAAAAGTGTTTATCAAAGGCAGAAGATCTGCATTCAGCGATCTGTTTATTTATTTGTTTATTTAGTACTCTGTTCAACCAACCATAAAGTCCATTGCTCAGATAGTAAAATAGCTTTTTTTGTGTGTTCCGAATCCATTAGTTGTGTATTTGGTTATCAGCAGAAAATTAAAACTCTGTGGTCCGAGAAAAAAAGGTACATTAGTTGAAGGCACATGGTCACTTTTGGCTTTATTGTGACTACATTAAGGAAGTAGGCCTAAGTAACTTGACTATAATGACTTAAAATGTTGCCTATAGTATATATAGGCAACTCCATAGATTTTGGAAAAGAGCAAACTGAAAACCAAAAATTGAATACTGACATTCCTCTTGAATATCAGAGACAACATTTTGGTTACAATTATCTTATAGACTTATTTTTTCCCCCTCAAAATTCACCCCTCTTAGTGCCGAGAGCAATACAGTCTGCTTCATTCAGGTAATTTTGTTAAGTCTGGAAATTCTGCAGGTAGCATTTTTTTATTATTCAAAGGATAAAGTAGATTTGTATTCATCTTGACTTACAAGTACGCTTCTAGTTCCAGAGAGCCACAGAACATATTTCAGATAAGATGGTGAAAAAAAAAAAACCTTGAGCTTATTTTAAGCACTACTGAGGACAAAAGATAAGGATTCAAAGCATTTCTTGTCCCTAAGGACCAATCAAATTCTATGTCACTTTGCTGAATACTCATATGAAGGAAGGCAAAGCATTGAAAAGTCAAACAGTGCTGCGAGCTAGTACTGCTCAGGGTAGAAACATTTAGTCTCTGTTTCGATCATGCTTTTCTGCTTTTCCGTGTTGATGTGTTGATGTGTGTGTGTGTGTGTGAGAGAGAGAGAGAGAGAGAGAGAGAGAGAGAGAGAGAATCTTAATACAATTTGTTTTGCTAAATGTCATTTTAGTTAAATAACTATTTAATTCAATGCATGGTTTATTCAATTCACTTACTCCATTCTGTAGCATTTAACTTGAAGCCTTGAAGGATATGTAATCCATTATACATTTATTCAGAATGCCTTAGACATTGCAATGACTGTTTTATCTTTCCACGAATAATTGTAACCACATTTACAAATGCATTACAGCATTTACCTATATGGGTAATTAATGAAGTAAATTTTAAACATCTACCATGCCCTTTTGCTGAGTTAAGTCTATCTAAATCTATATCTGTCAAGTTTGTCCTGTCATATGTAGCACATGTGGTGTTTTGTGTTCCTGTCTCTGTCTTGACTCCTCCTTCCTTGTTATCTGATTATTGGTTAATTTGTCCCACCTACTTTCCTCGTTATCCTCCTTGTCCGCTCCCCTATTTAGTCTCTCTGTGTTTGTAATCCTGTGCTGGTTCGTTGTTATCATGTTCCTCATGTGTCCTGCTGGACCTGATTTATTCTTTGTTGTTTTTGTTTGTTAGTTTTTATATTTACTTTATTAAATCTTCTCCCTACACTTGAGTACACACTTCCTAGACAGATCTTTTCCACTATCCAGCTTTGACAATATATAAAATGCATGGCTGCATGTTAAAAATTATTATATATTATTTCATTAAAAGTTGCAAACATTATTTTTTTTAGTTCTGTTCACATACTAATGCTGATGATTTTGTGAGTAATTTAAACAAAAAGAGTGCCGAAGTAAAACGCAGAAGTGAGTTAGCATTTTACCACTTCCGGTTCCCTCGCCCTAAAGTCTATGGGTTTTTTGAATGGGTTTTTGCTAAATTGCCTGAAATAAGGTCTTTGGTTAGCCTCAAAGCCTCTAAATATTTCCACGTTTTGATCTATGACATTAAGCACACTAGTTATAACCTGCTTTTGTGTGTTTTTTTTTTAACTTTATGTTTTTTGCTTGTGTTTTTTTAAACTTTGAATAGGCTTCAAAATGTATACATTTTGGATTAATTTGTAAAGATGGTCTTGATAGACAAAACTTGTAAGGGTCACAACTCTTTGTTGCACACGTTATTTTTTTTGCGATTTTTCAAAAGTCTATGGAGAAAATGCATAGCTTTTCGACCGAGGGAACCCATGCACCACTAACTTCCGAGATGCCTTATCAAAATGGCGTCATAACTTCGGCACTCTATTGCTGTCATTATGTTGTGCATCAAGTTCAAGGGTTAGTCTTTTGGCGTAAATCGATGCGTATGGACGTCTGCCAGAAGCTAGTTATTTTAGCCAATATTTTAAAATATGGGTACTTTTCTTACACGAATGCATTGCTTCACTTCAGAAGGCCTTTATTAACTAATTAATGTTGTGAATCGTTTTTTTTTATGTTCCTTTTTTATGTTCCTTTGTAAAGATATTGTTTTATTTTCCTTATTGCTCTAAATGTTTCTGGAGAAAAATGTTACCTAAGAGGGTTTTGTAGTTTGATTGAGGACAGTGTTTCAAAGTAGAAAAAGGTTATGAAAGTATAAGAACAAACATAAGAGAGAATAGTTCCGAGACTGAACTGAGGTGATTTGTACATTTTATTTACATTTTTTTTTTGTACATTTTATTTACAAGATTTTTTATTTATTTAAAATGTATGTACATCTCTCGACAGAAATGTTTTTGCTGGTTTTAATAAAATGTTATTTAATAACAGTAGTCATAATAAGCATATTTAAATGCCTCTCAATGGAATGACATCACAACTGAAGCTAGCAAGGGCAAATGATGTTCAAATCAAAATCGGGAGTCCAAATTGTACTGACAAGTTTGTTTGCTATCTTGTTAAATCATTCTCCAGGGAATAAATGTTCCACTGCTTTGAAAAGCTTTATAAAAGTAACAGCTTTGGTTTGAAAAGAGGGTTTCATTTTAATAGTGAATCTGAAAATATGATCCGAGATTGATGTTATTGGCGACAGCAGCCACACTGTGAGTAATCTTGTTAATTCTGATAGATTGGGTTATAAAATAATGAGCAAATCAGATCATTATCACTAAAAAGGTCTATAACTATAGGCTTATAAAATCTTAAGGGCTGGCGGAATGTTCCAGAAGAGCACCATTAAGCAGTGAAATGCCTCTTTCACAATGGTCTTTTTTGTGCTTTTAATTGCATGCAGCCAGGTCTCGTTATACATTTCTCAAACCAGATCGCATTAGTTCATTAGCAAAGCTCATCTACTGGGGAACACAACATGTCACATATTGAAGAAATCAAAGAGTATGCTTTCTGCAAGGTTACAAAACAAGAAGAGCATTAGGATTTGCTGTGCCTCGCTTATTTGAATTGTTCAATAATTTGCTTCAGCTAAATTCGCATTCATCAATTGAAAGTGAAGAAGTTAATGGAGACTCTGAGGGCAGTGTACAAAATAATGGCTTCACTTACAGCTTCTAATTCTCGTCAACAATTTGTAGTGCAGCATTAATATAATGTGTCTGTTTGGCAAAAAAAAAAAAAAGCCAATGCACCAAGAACGTTCGCGGAGATGGTGACATTCTGAATATAAAGATTTGTAATGATTCCTCATTATTTATTTCAAACTGCATCATTTGTTACAAAATGCCATAAGTTGTTGTAAGCAAGATATTAATTATAGAATTCAAATATCCAATAGAATGTCTTGTAGGATTTATTGTTGTATTGTGTTGCGTTTATCACCATTCACTTGAAATATGTGCTTTCATAATAGGCCACAAATCTTAATGCATACAGCCATCACTGTCATGGAATGGTTGTGGAAAAGAGAGCAGAGAATGTGTATTTAATTAAGATAGAAAATAAATCCAGGTTTAACAAAAACAAGGCAGGCACGAAACGGGTCAGAACACAGGTGAACATCAATAACGAACAAGTTTATCAATATTCGTTCTTGTCTTCACTGGCCAAGTACTGTTCCAATTCAAAGTTCACATCCAGCCAAGTCCAGTTCAAATCCCCGGATGTGTTCTTGATCCTCCCCGTTTACCGAGGATGCATCGAAAGGCGACTTGTGCGGACTTGAGATAGCCAGGTATCCCAGAATGCACCTCGTGTCAACCAGCAAGAGTCAAAAGACTCTATGCACGATCGCTTCCGTGTTTGTCTCAGCATGCCCAGTTACATCCGGTGCTGCGTCAGTCTATGGTCAGAAGCCGGTTTTGCGTTAAGTGGAGATAGTGTCAAATTACACTCGCTGTTTACAAAAACTTTCTGCGGTTAACGTGAATGATGTTAACAACACTGGGAGGCAGTTAGCTGTCACACATTAGAGTAAAAAAGAGAAGTTATTTAAATTATATATTTCGAGCTATATCAACAACTTTGAGGGTGAGTATTCTCTCATATCGTGCGAAATCCGACTAGCGGGTGAAAAATCCGACTAGCGGGTGAAAAGCCTCGGGCTTTGGAGGAGGATTTTTTATCGTCATTCCAAACCATGGTACATGAGCTAGAACTAAATTAGGCACTGAGGTCCTGTTAAAACCACTCACAAATAAATAACCAATCTACTCATCAATTTTATACAAATACAATAGATACAAATAACAAAGCATACAACTCATATATACACACTAAAAAAACCCTAAAAAAAGTAGCATAGTAATAAAAATAATGTGTAACTTTAGGACAAGTTAGTTTTGTCAGCTCTGGGGTGTGGCAGTATTAAGTAAGTCTGTTTTTAACCTGGATGTTCTGGCTTTGATGCTGCACAGCCTCCTGCCTGAGGGGAAAGGGGCAAATAGTCTATTGGCAGGGTGGGAGATGTCCTTCATAATGCTGGCAGCCCTAGTCCTGCATCTGTTGATGTATGTCTCTGATTGCCGAGAGACTGCATCTGATGACTTTCTCTGCAGTCTTAACCACACTCTGCAGGGCCTTCCTATCTGCAACAGTCCATACCACACTGTGATACAAAAGGTGAGAATGCTCTCCACCGTGCACCTATAGAAAGCATACAACCCATATGTACACACTAAATGTGAGTTCTGTAGATGTGAGTACTGTAGTTCCCAGACCAGCTTGTTTGAGCCCCCGTAGAAAATACAGCCTTTGGTGAGCCTTTTTTACCAGGCTACTACAGTTATTTTTCCAATTGAAGTTGTCGTTGATGTGTACTCCAAGAGCTGGTGTGGTCAGGCCTATTGGCCCTAGATGCATATGTCCAAAGAGCTGCCCTGTGGAGAAAGACTGAACAGTTATTTGTTTGTTTTGGATCCTAAGAAGGGCTGTCCTGTATCTAAGCAGAGGTTGAGCAAGTGGGTGGTCGAGGCCATCTCACTTGCCAACGAGTCTACCAGTCAGCCTTCTCCTTTGGCTGTCTGGGCTCATTCAACCAGGAGTATGGCTGCCTCCAAGGCTATTCTGTCAGGATTATCTATCCAAGACGTTTGTGACGCAGCAGGATGGTCATCACCACACACATTCATCAAGATTTATCATCTTAACTTCAGCTCCACTCAAGGGGCGCAGGTGCTTTTGTCCGAATGTGTGCTCTGACCGTCACACGATGGAGACTTGCTCATATGGCGACATTGGTATTAGCGTTCCCACAGCGTTTATACACAGCTCTAAGTTCCCTGATAAGGAACGTCTCTGGTTACGTATGTAACCTTAGTTTCTTGAAGGGAACGAACATGCTGGGGAAATGGTCTATGCCATACTCCCAGCGTGCCCGTGAGCGCTTGCTTCAGGCTTATCAGAAGCGGACGTGCTTGTGTTTTTGGGGTGCTTTATAGTTTCCTGGTCAATGATGTCACTATGACGTTCCATCTTGCCATTGGACTGATTTCATACGTGCTTCATGACGCACTCATGCAGGGGTGTTCCCACAGCGTTTACACGCAGCGTCTTGTTCCTTTCAGGGAACTGAAAGGACACTCACCCTATATAAGCCGGGGGGTTCTCATTCATTATCTGTGAAGTCTTGTTTAGTGTTACACTGACTGCGTTTACATGCAGCCAATAACCCGTTCAAAACCGGGATATTAGCAATAACCCGGTCGCGAACGTCCATGTAAACACCGGCAAAAACCCGAAAAATGCTCATATCCCAGATTTTAAAAACCGGGATATTATAACCCGAATTTTTGGTCATGTAAACACGTATCGGCATATCCTCATAGTGATTTGTGTTCTGCACATGTTCTATTCGCAAGGAATCTCAGTATTTTGAGTAGAGAAACTTCTCAGCGCATACAAAAATCCGCGTGCAGTATTCCGGAAGTAAACATGGCGAGACCAGGCGAGACGCAGCACAGCATACTTTTGGAACGAGCTCAGTAACGTTACCAGCATCTAAGCGCAAACAAAGGTGATCGCTATCTGCACCAAACTATTCATTATCCGCACACTGCTGTTGTTGTTGTCTTTGGATACAGGAAGAAGAATCGGAAATGACGCATTTTGCGTCTTAAGGTTGTCCGCACGTCTAGACGCTAACCGCGCGTCACCGTTTACATCGGGATATTACAATTCCATTTATACAGGAGAAACTCTCTCTGCTCACGCATGTAAACGGGTTATCCCTAATGTTTCAGAAACCCGAAAAGTGACCTTAACCTGATCATAACCCGAAAAATTGGCTGCATGTAAATGTAGTCACTGAAATTCCGAGCATTCTCCCTAGTTTCATGTCCCTTGGTTTTGGATCTCTTGTCTGTTCCATGGATTACTCTTTTGCCCATGTTCCCTGCCTTGTTGTGTTTGTTTGTATGGACTGCCTGCCTGTGTTGTCCTTGGCTGTACTTTGGATTACGTCTTTGGATTACCCTGTACCCCCAACAAATACTGCACCCCCAACCTTCTTGTCTGGGAGCAGTTTGTGACATCTATATGATAGAAAGACAAAGACGTTTTTTTTTATTTATTTTTTTATCGGTGCTACCTACTTGCGGTCCCAACCGTGCAGTGATATGTTAGTTTCAAAAGTGTTGTCCGAATGTTTTGTGTTTGTCTCGTCTGAAACACAAGAACAGTCGAATGGTTCTGCTAGACATCAGCAGAAACAAGATTTGCAACGTTTTGGACTATGCAACAGAGAAAATAAGAGAGTTGAGACTACTGCAGCCTGACAGCGGACTCGCCTGCTATATTCCTCCCCCGAAACGGAAGCGTCGGAAGTGATGTGCGAGGAAGCAGAAGAGGGAAGCGCAGAGGCATCCGGGCAAGGCTAGGGTTACCCCAACTCGCCCAGCCATACCATCTATTCTCAATTGGCAGATGTATGATCACTGGACAACAAAATGAATCACACACGACTGCTGTGTTCAGCGAACCAAACTGTGAGTAACTGCTGTGTGCTTATAGTCACTGAAACCTGGCTGATAACTAATAACATTCCCGACTCTGCTGTACAACTGGAGTTAGCAATTAGCATGTACAATTAGCATGGTAAATAAAAGTGTCTGCTTTTGAAAAATGTAAATGTAATGTAAATGTTCCATCATGCTTCAAAGCAACAACCATCATACCTGTGCCAAAAAAACCTGTACCATCCTGTTTCAATGACTATAGCCCTGTGGCACTGACGCCCATCATCATGAAGTGCTTCGAACGGCTTGTTCATGTCGTACATTAAATCCATTTTGCATACCGATCCACAGAGCATGCAATCTGCTCTGCCCTTCATCCAGCCCTTACCCATCTGGACAAAAAAAGATACATATGTAAGAATGCTATTCATAGACGTCAGTTCAGCATTTAACACCTTAATTCCGCAACAACTCTTCTGCAAACTTGACAAACTGAGGCTAAGTATTTCACTCTGCAACTGGCTATTGTTGGATTTCCTCAGTCAGAGGATTCAAGTAGTGCATGTTGGCAACAACATCTCAAGCAGCATCACACTGAGCACAGGGGCCCAAGGCTGCGTGCTAAGTCCACTGCTCTTCACGCTGCTGACAGATGACTGCACAACAACAGAAAACACTATTCACATTATTTAGTTGGCAGACAATACACCACTGGTGGGTCTCATCACCAAGGGAGACGAGACTCACTACGGGAAGGAGGTAGACCTTTTGACCACATGGTGCAGAAACAACAACCTCCTGCTGAACATCAGAAAAACCAAAGAGATCATCATTGACTTGGAGAGGTCACACCGAACACCTGCCATTGTCCATCGATGTTGCTGATGTGGAGATAGTGAGCAGCACCAGATTCTTGGGGCTGTACATTAGTGAAGATCTCTCCTGGATCACCAACACTGCATCTCTGGTGAAGAAGGCTCAGCAGCGTCTCTACTTCCTGCGCAGACTCAGATGGGTAAGTGCTCCACCACCCATTATGAGCACTTTAAAAGCACCATTAAGAGCATTCTTTCCAACTGCATTTCTGTGTGAGGTGGGAGCTGCACTGAATACAACAGGAAAGCTCTTTAGCGCATAGGAAAGATCATTGGTGCGCCACTCCCCTTCCTGACAAACATATACTTCTCCCGTCTCATCCCCAAAGCGACCACAATTGTGAGCGATGAAAGTCATCCTGCTCACAATTTGTTCAGACTCAACAACAGCTCCATCCACTAGGCTGTTAGGATGCTGAACTCTCTCCACTCAGACAACAGTCCTTGCATTACAATGCCATTTGTACACTTCCAATGTTTGCTCTGACTGAAATTGTATTTGCATTATCATGTCACCTTCTGACTTAATTTTTAACTGTCTTTTATTGATGCCTATTCATAGTGATAGTTATATAGTTTTTAGCTATATCTAGTTCTGTTTAACTAATTTATTTTCTCTGTCTTCACCATGGGATGGAGGGAAACATAATTCCGATTGTATGCCTTTTTTTGTTTAATGATTCCCTCTACATTGCTATACCCTCTACATCCCCTTGCCGTGCAAAATAATTCAAATCTATACACCACATACCTCCAGTTTCAACACATTCTCACCCCAAGGCGTCACCTTTGACCATGCTTCAATATTTGACGTTTTAGGCGCCCTTTAGCGTCACTTACATGACGCGATCCCGCGGCGTCATCTAACTGACGCTAAAGGAAAGCGTCAGTTGAAGGACGCGGTTAGGTTTAGGTGTGGGGTGGGGGTAGCGTACACGCGATCCAAAGCGTCAAACATAGAGAGCCTAAGTCCCTCCCCTTCCGGTCGGCCACCATGGGACCTTATTTCGGAAAAATATTGAATGGTAGTCAATGGCGAGAGACAACAAATATTTTGATCTTGTTTGAATTGTGCCCTGAATTACACATATGATGTTTGTCAATTTAAAAGATACATTTTAAAGTAAAGAAAGTCGCAGTTTGATGTAAAACCGTTGAGGTATAAGACTGTGAAAATATGTAATTACAAAGACTACAAACCCCAAAGGCGCACATTTCCTCTCAATGACTGAAGCTAACTTTACTGAGGCTGTCTGTCATTGTTTCTACAGCCTTACGTTATAATCGTAACGTTACGTCGTCCTACCTGAGTGTTTTGTACCAGACTGCACGCACACGAGCAGCGGATCTCGTTTCTCTTCATGGGAGATGTAGTTCACAGAGCGAAACTAAATGTTACTCTTCTGTTGTATGACAAACTGCGACGTTTTTGACTTTCAGAATCATCTTTTAAATTGACAAACATCATATGTGTAATTCAGGGCACAGTTCAGACGGAATAAAAAGATATGTTGTCTCTCGCCATTGACTACCATTCATATTTTTTCCGAAATAAGGTCCCATGAGCCGGAAGCGAAGGGGTGGGACTTAGGCTCTCTATTGAAGCATGGTCAAAATGCTCCCGAAGCGTCAGTTAGGTGACGCCTTGGGGGTGAGAATGGGCTGCCAGTTTGTATTTTTCACTCCACAATGAAGACATGCACACAGAGCTCAGCCTGATATGCTGTCCTAATCAATGCATTCTAAGGCACTATTGACATCCGTCTGGAGTGTTTCTAATTGACCGTGTGAGATTAGTGTAGAGAGAGCCTGTCTTAATCAGACAGCATAACCAATTCACAGTCAACCAGGGTTTGATTAAACATTCCAACCCTTATTTGCTTGTTTTACAAATGGAGCCTTCGCAAACATGCATAGGAATTGATGTTTTTATGCACTGAGTTGGTGTGTCAGTCTTGTTTTCTCACAATGCCATTGTGGAATGAGGAAAACAAGGGGTGACTTATTTCACACTGGGTCTCGTTCACTAAAGTCACTTCTAATGTTGATGGATCCATATTATTTTAAAAGAGAGAGCAGTCTCGGTAATTAGCATTATACACACCCAAACCACCTCTATTAAAGGGCTGCCCACACAATCTCACTCACTGAGTAAAGACAAGTGTGACTAATATATGTCTGTGCACAACAGGCTAAAAAGGAAATGTAGATTACAATCAAGAGCTTGAAAAGATTTGTGTTAATTCATAAATATGTATTTTATATTTATTAACTTATATTATTAAAAATGAAATGTGATGTATAATGCGCATCCCTTTTTTACTCTGAAACAGAAAATGAAAAATCTATTATGTATTGATTGATAAAACAAATCATTGTTTAAAAGTTTAGGGTTAGTAAGCCTTGTTAGTTGGCCCTCAGTTGGCCTACTTCTGAGAGTAAACTTTAATAATGTTACAACAGATGTCTATTTCAAATACATGTTGTTCTTTTAAACTTTGTATTCATCAAAAATTGTTAAAATATTTCACAAAAAATGTCATGTATGTTTTTTGTTTTATTATTTATTTATTTATTTTTTAAATGAAGCACATTACTGTTTTTAGAGTATTTTTGGTTAAATCAAAAATCAATCAATCTATCAATCTATGCATGTCATTCAAGGTCACAAAAAAAAAACAAGTAAGCCACCAAGAATTCAGACAGAACTCCTATAACTGTATGTAATCTTCCAATACACAGTAATCATATTCACTGAGCAGCACAGTAATTTTGCTGTGTTGATATTGATGTGATCATAATACCCCTTAACCCTTGTGTGAAATTGAAATAGAAAACATGCAAAGTAGATGTTGTTTCCTCTCAATGCCACTGAACTCATCACAAACAAGTAATTTCAGGGTTTGCCAAAGATGGGAGGTTGATCTTATAATTTGTTTTTTTTTTCTGTTTGTGAATATGTTAGCACAGTGCAAAGTGACTTTCACTGTGACATTGTCAAACATGTATTGTATTGCAATAGAAATGACAACCAGACTTTTGTTAAGTCTTCACCATAACAGGGTGAAGACTAATTTATGCAAACTGGTACACACAACATGTCCTATTGATCACAAACAAGGATAAAGTAAAATCTTACTTTTTATGTAATTACACAAATATTACACAGCAGGGAATGATTCAATGAACAGCATGCTAAATGCTGAAAGTTTCCTGTGAGTTGGGATGTATTTGACCAGTAATATTTATGTTAAACAAAAGGTTTGCCTGTGAAATACTTTGATGGATTAAACATGATTAATAAACAATTACGACAATACATGGTTTATCTGACTTCTTCAAATAAGTTCTTCACATGCACTCAATGTGTTGTTTGTCTGGAATTCCCGTCCGTTAAATAAATACATGTTAAAAAAAATAAATCCGACCTCACGTTGTGTCGATCACGTTTACACACTGCAGTGCTTCCGAAACTTTTGTCCGTCGAAAAACAATTCGAATCGGGTTGGATTTGTTTTTTTTTTTTTCGTTTTTCCAACCCCGATCTCAGCAGTTCTTACGAATTTGCTTACGAGGTGGCTTATTCGTACAATATCATACAACCTCACTCATACAAAGTCATGCTATTTTCGCTAAATCGCACATATTTTACTTACTTTTGAAACAAAGAAAATCTTTTTATTTATATATAAATATGAAACTATAAATATATACATAACTCAGTTTTCTTCCACTTATTTCAGTCTTCAAACTTTAAACCATTTTGGTGGGAATAGTATGCACAATGAAACATGGCATGCATTGCAAAATACTATAAGAACTTTATGAATAAAAACAGATCAGGCTAAAAATCAAATAAAAAGTACTGTATTGTTGATACATGTCATAGCAAAAGACTATGAAGTGAAACATTAATTTGTTAAGCTGTATAACTTTCAACAAAAAAAATCTATTGTTTTATTAACACATCAAATGATATTGATTAGGTGTCCAGGATGCTGTGGTTTTATGGCTTTCAGTGATTTAGCTCAACAGAGACAATTTTCAGGATCAAAGGAAACTTGAAGCAATTAAATATTGCCAAGCAAGGAATTCCTCATGCGGTATAAGACCGAAGACCAAATGTTCTCTAGAGAATCTTGTAATTGCTCAGATGGCAGATGAACTCAAAAGAAAGCAATGATACAGCACTGGAATTGAAACTTTTACTCCTGGAATTAACTTTCATTATTAGTTTAACAGTAGGAGGAATGAATTACAGTGAAAATTCCAGTGGCTGATAGGATCACAATTTAAAATTGATAACACTTTTTAAAAAGGTTATACACCTTAATATTAATTAATGTGAAGCAAATACTAACAATAATAATGATTACTAACAATAAACAGTATGTTTACAATATTTATTAATTTAGGTTGATTGTTAATTTAATCATTAAAATTTTCGTTAAATATTGATGAAAAAAAAAAAAAAACCTGTTACCAAATTATTTGTGTATGGACAGGAAGATGAGCTGGCTAATAGTTGATTCATGTCATATAGTTCAGTGTTCTTTTCTGTTAACCTCTAAAAAAAAAAAAAAAAAAAAAACAGAAGCAAAAAACAAAACAAAAAACTGTGTCCTGTCAGCAGTCCTCTGCATATGCACTCAATGTGTTGTTTGGCCTTGTATATTAGATATTCTACATAATCTGCAAGGAGACATGGTTGATAATGAGCACATTTTTTCTTCAAAAAAAAAACAAAAAACATTCAACTTTGCGAGGAGCAGCCATACGCTAGCAAGGTCTGTCTATTTGATCGTAATATAGCACAGAGTACACCTAAAAACAACAACAGTTGACAGACATCTAAACATTTGGTTTTATCTCGAGTGGAATTTAAATCTGGTGAAGTAAGACACACTGTCGCTTCCAAAGATGTTTGAACTCGGTAAGCATCTCGCCTCCGTGTAAGCAAAGTGCGGTTGATCTGATGAGTAGAGAAATGCATTTGGCTCTCGAACTGACGACTAAAGTCCCACTGAGTTCCTGCCAGATGCCAGCTCTCAAATGGAACTGAAAGTGTTCATTTTCTCCCCTGAAAGCAAATCCAACCACAACCATAATACTGTGTTTCCACTCAAATAAATAAGAAAACAAAACAACTACATTGCCCACTCCATATGCACCAATCTCAGATTAACTCCACTACAGCCATTGCAATGCAGAGGAGGGAAATTAACGGATTTTCAAAAGACAGCTGTCTTTAGAGTGTAAATGTGTGGAAAAGGGTTCACTAGAATTCATGAAGTAGACGTTTTATTGATTTCTTTATGTTGCTGTTCACTATAACTTTTACAGGCACTTATTCAGTGTCACCCACACAAAGCAGTGTAATGAGACATTATTTTACGAAAATCATTGCAAAGTGTATGGATCGATCAACTCAATGAGCACCCAACCAGAAATTAAATGAAAAAGCAAGCATTGCTGTATTGTCTTCCAATTTTTTCTGCAGTAAAAGAGAAATTACAGGTGGAGGAGGTGGTGGGAAAGTAGGTCTGATACTTTTTCATCTCCACACTACCAGAATAAAATGTCATCAGAAACTGATAGTGACCTTGCCAAGGTCTTGTGCCCCTATTGTAATTATATAAGTTCCAGTCATTAAACGAGGGCTTGCTTGGTGGCCACAGAATTAATTACTGTGTGGTGGACCGCCAGCACCGGGCACAGTGCCTGGGTGGGAAGTCCAGAGGATGGTCTTTTCTAGCAGCAGAAGGAGCCCTGCTACTCCTATTGTGCTTACTTCTTGATTAAATAATGTATTGATTATTATAGTAAGGTTATGTGGTACTGAAATGAAAGGAAACTCATAATTTGATTTGTTCAAAATAACAGTTTGTAAGTTTGACAAGTACGTTACAGCTTATTATGGTCAAGAACCCCACACAATTTGACCAACTAGATGAATCTGAAATTGACTATAATAAAAGGCCAGCATGGAAAAAAATCATTTAAAAAAAAGGTGCAAAAAAGAAAGCTTCTGTGCTGGCCATGTCACTGAGCGTTTATGGGCGTTATGTGTGTTTCAATGGGAGAATGGAGTGAGAGTTAACGGTAACACTTTATTTCGATAGTCCACTTTAGACATTCTACTAACTATAAGTAATTTTTTAACTACATATCAAGTAACTGTCATTATAGTAGTAGTAGATTGTCAGCTTAATATCTGCTAACACTTTATTTTTTTGGTCCCAACAGACATTCACCTCACTACAAGTAACTTGGTGACTAATTCTCCTAACCCAAAGCCTAACACCTAACCATAAGCTAATAGTCCATAATATACTAATACTTTAATGAGAGTTAGTTGACATGTAGTTGTATAGTTGTTACTATAATTAGTAGAACGTCTAAAATGACTATCGAAATAAAGTGTAACCGAGTTGACTCTTTCACATTCCTTTTGGTTGTACTACCATGGTAAACAGCAGCCTTGTTTTATCCACAAAAATATTAAGAAGCACAACTGTTTTCAACTGGAAAAAAATCAGCTTTGCCATCACATGAATAAATTAAAAAGTGGGTGAAATAAGTATTGAACAGGTCACCATTTGTCTCTGGAAAAAGTAATATTTCCAAAGGTGTTATTGGCATGAGATTTCGGCAAGATGCAAGGGAGGTGCAAAAAGCACTCAAGTCTCAACCAATCACCTTTTTAAAAACTGATCAAATAACTGTTTTAGTCAGTGTTTGCTTTACAATATGAATCAGATGGTGAATGGACTGTGGGCAGTATGTGGCCGAGCCTTCTGAGGCGGTGACAACGTTCAGATCTATGGTCGAAAGGGAAAAAAACTGACTGTTGAAATGAACTATTAAGAAGTTAGGCCAGTGGTGTAATTGGAGTTCTTTTGTTCTTCCAGAATTGCAGAAAAATGTACCTTTGTGATCTCTTGCTTTGTAGAGAATAAGTTAACAATGTGCATGAAAAAAGCAATTAGTAGAACATCCACTGACTTCAGGTATTTCAATTCAAAGAAAAAGGGCTATAGCTTTATAGTTAGTAAAATTACAAAAGAACATATGCTATTCAAGGAATAGGTCTGTGAAGGAGTTTATGTTCATCCTGGTTAATGTAATGAAAAGTAAAACCTTTGATTAGAGGTAAAGTGTTTGACACCACAAGTGTCCGACTTGATGTACATTTCAGAATCCAAGCGCACACTGGTTGCCCATTGATGTTTTTGCCTGCAACAAAAATCACACACGTCTAATCACAAGCACTTTTAGTATATTTTAAACAGGTGAGAAAGAGACTGAGAAAAAGTGGTAAGGGGCTTAACCTTATTGTGCGCAATACACAGAGCTTCATAAGCAGTAGGGCTCATCCTCACATTTATGTGATATATACTATCATCCTCCTGGCCTATCTGTATTGAACTGAAGGATAAGGAGAAATTTATGGGTACACGAGAGAGCCATTTCTCAAAGGATGATCTCAAGGTAGGGTTTTTCTGCCCTAGCGCATGTGGCCTCTGGAGACCAATAGTGGCACTATAAATATTAAACATCTCCTCCAACTGTAGAATATTTCTGTGGCCTTCAGCAAAGATGAAATAGTGTTACTAAGAATGACAAACATTACTTAAGCAATACTAGTAATTATATGCATTCTGTTTTACAATAACCTGCCTTTTATACCGTATTTGATAGTACTGTCATTTTTTTTTTTTGGTGAAAAATAAATAAAAGAAAGATCTTTTCATAACATCGCAGATGTTAATTGTAAAAATTCTGACCTCTGTTTATTATATTGACCTCTGTGCCATTACTGTGTGACCTCCACTGGAGAGTGTTTACTAACACATCTCAGACCTGCAAGCATAATTGAGTTATTACCATGTGATTTACTGCACACTATCTACAAGCCATTTTCATCTCAATCCTGACCTGCTTTAAATCTAACCCATTGCTCCTGCAATGTCTTGTGAGTGATCTATGTGCCTGCGATTAGCCAGAAAGACCTAACAATATGTCTATTGCCTCACTGATGCTTCTAGGTGACTGTCTGAAGCATATGAATATGGAAGTTTGTGATGAAGTCAGGGTTATTATAGTGAAATGAAACTAAAATAACAGGGGAGGCTGAGAAGTGTGATCCCCCTGTAGTTGGAACACAAGTCTGCCATCCCAAAGGCACTGTCCCCAACAGCCACGTGATGCTGCAGAGGTGTGTCAGCCAAGACAAAACCACATTATCCAGAGACTTGAGGTACTCAGGGCGGATCTCATCCACTCCCAGTGCCTTGCAACCAAGAAGTCCTTGACTACCTCGGTGACTTCAGCTAGGGTGATGGACGATTCCACCTCTGAGCCCTCAGCCTCTGCTTCCTCAATGGAAGACATGACGGTGGGATTGAGGAGATTTTCGAAGTATTCCTTCCACCGTCCAATGATATCCCCAGTTGAGATCAACAGCGGTCCACATCCACTGTAAACAGTGTTGGTAGGGCACTGCTTCCCTCTCCTGAGGTGCCGGACGGTTTACCAGAATCTCTTCAAGGCCAGCCGATAGTCCTTGTCCATGGCCTCAATGAACTCCTCACAGGCCCAAGTTTTTGCCCGGGCTGCAGTCCGCTTAGCCTACCGGTAACCGTCAGCTGCCTCAGGAATACCACAAACCAACCAGGACCGATAGGACTCCTTCTTCAGCTTGACAGCATCCTTTACTTCTGGTTGCCACCATCGGGTTCGGTGATTGGCACCTCGACTGGCATCGGAGATCTTACAGTCACAGCTCTTCGACAATGGAGGTGGAGAACATGGTCCACTCGGACTCAATATCTTCAGCCTCCCTCAGGATCCAGTTGAGGTTCTGCCGGAGAAAGGATTTGAAGATCTCTCTGACAGCATACAAGCCCCAACCTGGGCCTGGCTCGGGGGTGGGGCCCCTTCTGCACCATACCTAACCTATTATCTTCCAATAAACATTAACTAAAACTGGCTACATAAAATACAACTACTGACTAGATTCAAGTGAGGTCGGCTTGTGAAAAAATACTGTAATTTCATCAACTTATCAGCGAGCGTACTTCGGAAACACTCAAAATGAATGGGGTTCAGTGCTGGAATTATCAGTGTTTGGAACTATAACTCATTCCTGGTTTAAGAAGTAATCCCTCTTGATGGTAAAATTTCTCAGGGGATTTAAACCCTTTGAAAATGGTGATTCAAAAGCACATTATTTCTGCTCCCTTTCGAAGGGAACTCAACAATATGTCATTGACGCTATGGGGAACGACAGGTGTCTGAAATCAAGTATCAACTCACTGCAATCATGTTGACCAGCGACAGCCGGTGCATCATCAGCTTGAATGATGAGCATGCAACCTGGATGTATAAAGGTGCCTTGGGACTGTTTTTTTTTTCAGTTTGAAAGTTATCAACGATGAAGCGTGCAGAGAAGAGGAGAAATTACTTCCGGAAGTGTGACGACCCGTTTCCCAGATATCTGACACCAGAGGATTCACAGGATCTGTGTGTTTTCTGTCTGGGAGAAGAGCATGCACAGGAAGTTCTCCACTCTCATCTGTCCCACTTCTCGAGGGAAGTAAGAAGTGTCCTCATCTAAACCTCATCTAAACCCTGCGGTGTCGGTCCAGCTTGGGCTAAGGCTAAGCAGCGATTGAGCAAATGGGGCTCTCAGATGGAGCTGGCTGAACACCTGGAAAGGGGTGTTAACCTCACGGATGATCTGCCAGCTGACAAGGGTGAGTTACAGGTCGATGTAGTGGAGGTTCTTTCTCTTTCTGATAGGTCTGTAACTGGTTCTCTTAGGGCCGGGCAGGAGTCGACTGCTGATCATATCAGTCTGGTTAGGACAGAACCATCTCAGCCCTCCTGCCCAGTGTACGCTGAGTTGGTGGACGTTATGGGGCATGTCACCAACAGCCTGCAGCTGCAGTGGAGGCGTGTCCGGGAGGAACCTGCTCGTGGTATATTAGACGATTGGTTCCTCCCTACCCGTAAGCCACCAGCTTGCACGAGCCTTCCATTCCTTCCTGATATTCGATATGAGATTGAGAAGGCATGGAAGAACCCATTCTCCGCACGTCTTCATCTGCATCAGTGGGCTAATTTCACTGCATGGCCGTCTTAGTATAGATCCCCAGGCCAGCCTGGTGGCATGTCAGGAGGCATGCTCTCATGAATAGTGACTGGTTGGGAGTCCCTTGGTTCCCCTGGCCACACTCCCTAGAATGGACTCCTTCTATTAGCAAGTGGTCCTAAGCCTGTGAACTGGCCCAGATATAACTCCCATGAACTATTTTTTCACAGTTTTCTTGGTTCATGAGATTGGGCTATTTGTAGGGAGTGCTGTCACTGACAGCCCAACGTGACCTAAGGTCAGTTTGGTGGCAAGGGTATTTCGTTCCCCATAGTGTCAATGATGTATTGTTGAGTTCCCTTCAAAAGGAAACAGGTTACTGTAACATATGTTCCCTGAGAACAGGGAATGAGACAATACGTCTCCCTGCCATGCCTCGGGGCCTGCCAGCAACAGTCCCTTCAGACGATAGGATGTTGTCGTGGTTTCAAGGCACCCTTTTTACACACCCAGTTTGCGAGCTCATCATTCGAGCTTATGAGGCACAGGCTGCCGCCGGTTAACATGATTGCTGTGCGTTGATACTTGATTTCAGACACCTGTCTGCCTGAGGTGCTCCCCATAGCGTCAATGACGTATAGTCTTGTTCCCTGTTCTCAGGGAACATAGGTTACAGTCATAAACTGAGACGTTTTTAACCCACCACAGCCTGTTTTGGGACAAATTACATTATATTCACCCAAGACAAATATCATGCTGTTATGTGCATAATGCCTGAAACACAATCCAGCAATTTTCTGAATATAGATTAAAATATGTAAAGTTAGTAATTGATAGTATTTCGATGCATTACACATTGCATTGAACCTTAGGAAATTAAAGAGGGGAAGAAGTTATGAAAAAGAAAATTAGAAGGCCAGATTTAATCGTAAACATATGTATCGACATATGAACAATATGGCGAGCCATAAACATATGTTTGCACTGGAGGGCTGAGGCATTATTAAAATGAATGAGTACAGAAATCAGCCTAGACATCATATAGATAGCTATTTAAATAAAATCAATAAACACCCACTGCTGCAGAACACTCTTAACATAATAGAAAATGAAAGGCTGATATTAATAAACACTGCTTATACTTGTACAGTGCATAAACAGACGGGAGAAATAAAAATCGCATATAAGATTGCATATAAGCTCTGAATTAGACATCTGTCATCGATGTAGATTACATAATGGAAAACCGTTCATCTGATTAACATGGATTTGTTTTTTTGTTGTTGTTTTTTTTTTTTTCTAAAACATGATGTGATACAAGAAACAGGATATTGTATTGATAAGTTTCTTTCTATTTCTGAAATTGTTGATAAATCCTTTCACTCCTTAACACATGCTTGTGTTCTGTGTGGGAGTGATAATGTAAACCTCAGAACCGGTTTTACCTTACACTAAAGCTCACATTAGATTCACAGTGTTTAAAGAGTCCATGTCTGTCAGAGAAGTTGTCACACACCAGTCAGAATACACTGCAGTGCGCACTACAAAGTGTTCAACACCTGTTGTAGATTGTGTAAATGCGTGAATAAATCATTTGAAAAGCTTTCTGCATCTAAAGTGTAAACTATTTATCCCTTGTAAATGGTTACACATAATTTGTAGATCTATCTTAACTGATACAAATGATTTGTAAATGTATACAAGCCATTTACTTTCTGCATCCCCTAATTCCATCCATCCATCTTCTTCCGCTTCATACGGGGCCAGGTCGCGGGGGCAGCAGTCTAAGCAGAGATGCCCAGACTTCCCTCTCCCTGGACACTTCCTCCAGCTCTTCTGGGGGGACACGAAGCATTCCCAGGCCAGCCGGGAGACATAGTCTCTCCAGCGTGTCCTAGGTCTTTCCCGGGGCCTCCGCCCAGTGGGACGTGCCCGGAACACCTCCCTGGGGAGGCATCCAGGAGGCATCCGGAACAGATGCCCGAGCCACCTCAGCTGACCCCTCTCGATGTGGAGGAGCAGCGGCTCTACTCTGAGCTCCTCCCGAGTGACCGAGCTTCTCACCCTATCTCTAAGGGATCGCCCAGCCACCCTGCGGAGAAAGCTCATTTCGGCCGCCTGTATCCGGGATCTTGTCCTTTCGGTCATGACCCAAACCTCATGACCATAGGTGAAAGTAGGAATGTAGATTGACCAGTAAATTGAGAGCTTTGCCTTACGGCTCAGCTCCTTCTTCTCCCGTTCCATGCTTCCCTCACTCGTGAACAAAACCCAAAGATACCTAAACTCCTCCACTTGAGGAAGCATTTCTCCACCGACCTGAAGTGAGCAAGCCTTTTCCGACTGAGCATCCCCTAATCTAAAGTGTAAACTATTTGTCATAGGTCAGGGGGGTCAAACAAGACTGTACCCACCCTTAAAACCCAGGATCACCTCGAGGAACATTCCAGAGACCAGACAGACAAGTAGAATTAAGTAATCTTAAAAGTCTTGATGAGGGTTCTGTATCCCTCCGCAGGTATGAGGACCCATCTTCTGGCCCTGGTGAGGCGTGGGCTTCTTCGCGGCAACTCGTGCCAGCTGCAACGACGGAGAGGGAGGAAGACGATCGCCGGTCTGGCGGGCAGTGAGTATCCCCTGTTAATAGGCCCTCTCAGGGTGTAGAACAGGAATGGGGTCTCAGAGTTCAGAGAGTCTTTGTTTTAACAGGCAGGCGGGTATCAGGCAAGCCGACCTTCTCGGACCCTGGGACAGTCAGGACGTGCCCGGACAAAGGCTAGGAGGGGACTCTTCCACCAGACAGGTGGGTGGCAGGTACATATACCTCCTCAATGGCCAGAGCTAGACGTAAGCAGAGTCTCGTAAGGAGGAGGGCCTTTGCTGGAGGACGGGTAAGTGTCCAGGGCCGTTAGACGGTCAGGGCGCGACCGGCACAGGAGCTGTGGGCCAGGATGGATTTCTTCGCCAGTCAGGTGGATAGCCAGGTACGTGTACCTCTTCACTGAGCAGAGTGGGGCACACTCCGGTACTGGAGAAGGGTCTTCGCTGGACAGACAGTTGAGGGATTCTTCTGCAGGATTGACAAGTAAGTAATTCACATCTGGGGCAGATGCTCCTTTTATTCCAAAGCATTCTTGAATTACAACCATTTAAGTTTGAGTAGTGCATTTTAACACCGATTCTCAAAAAGGGGGATGATAGGTAAGGGGTAAACACTCAATTTGCCTACATACCCCTATGGTAGATCCCCATGTGAATTGCCCACACCTGACGCTGAGCTGTCATCAGCCACCGCTGCCATGGAGACAGATAAACAGCCGAAACCAGCTTGGTGTTCTGGTAATGCCGTTCAGGGGGGAACAAAATTTCAAAATTTCGTAGTTCTGCTTCAGTTTGTCACCTTGTGACATATTCATACTTGTAAATGGGTTACACATAAATTGTAGATCTTTCTTATCCATTACAAATTACATGTCTGTTTATGCACATCATTTACAACACTTTCTGCATCCCCTAATCTAATTTATCACACACAAATTGGCAATATTAAGCAAGATTATTATGTTCTTGGAGTCTGCCATTTAAGCACACAAAGATAATGTCTGAAAACATTTCATGTTAAGGTTTGGATTTTATGTTCTCTGTATGAAACAATAATATACACTAGTCTACTTGTGGTTGTTTTCAGAGATGGTAACAGATTTTTAATTCTTGTACACTTGTATGGCCTGTGCATTCTACAAAACTTCCAACCTCGGTGCTATGTGCAAAAAAACTAGATGTCATACTATCAGCTAATTTTGGGAACATTTAAATGTAGTGTGCATACTGTATATAATAATGTTAATAATTACCAACAATACTACATTTTATTTTTATATCATATCATATCATAATTATTGTGGTTTGTATATATGTTTGTCTACCCCCTTTTGTGTCAGAATGGCCTGATTTTTTTATTGTGGTTTTTTTTTGTAATTATTATTATTGCAAATTAACAAAACAGTAACACATACAAGGTAAGAAATCAGTGACACACATCTAAAATACAGACACCCCAGACGCAGACATCTCCTCTCGATTCAATAACCTAATTCCCCTCTACCGCTGCCAGCGATACCCAACCTTGTAGTTAAGTTTCTGAGCTCCATTTGAGTTTTCCTCTAAAAAGTATGCGGGGCACCACAACAGGCACCTCCAATCCAAGCTTCCCCAGTCTGTTTGTGACTTGACATAGCCAAGAGTTATGGGTGGTTGGCCCTTTTTTTTCTTCCATGGTTTGGACCAAGGTGTGCACTAGTTAGCTCCCCAGCCAGAAACACCACATACAACCCAGGTATCAATTCAATAGAATTATTTTACCTGAGGAAGGGGTTTGGCCAGAGGCATCGAAGGGGAAGGGCCATTCAGTCCAGCCACTATGTAATGATTATGCCAACAGGGCATGCCAGTTGCACCCACCAACAGCACCTAGAGCAGACACCCGACCCAGACTATTTATATATTAAACAAAATAATATTAATATTTATAAGTAATATTTTCTTAATTATTATGTATAGGAAGAGAAAGGAAGGGAAGACTAATAATTCTATCATAATAATAATAATAATAATAATAGTAATTTGTGCTAAAAGGTTTATTTTGGGCCCTGCTTGAAAATCATTAATCATATCAACAACAGACATGGACAAAGTTTCTAGTGATATGCTCACTGAAACTTGACTGATTCCCAATAATACAATTAAATGTTAAATGTTTCTCGAGCACCAAATCAGCATGCTGGATACATTCAGATTTGCCGGTATAAAATTGAGCCTTAAAAATTGTAGTTTGTGAGCTTCTCTTTTAAAATGGAACTCTGGAGTCTGAGACTATTATATCAATTACAGAAAGTGCTCTGGATCCGAATTAAGGATGTCTTCACAGTGTTGCCAAGGGAACTCTCAAAACACAGGAGAAAGACTTCAAAGGAGAAAAAAAATGACAGAGGTCTGGACAGCCATCTTAGGTGGTTCTGACACGTACTATTCTTCCTCAGGGTCTGTAGTCTACACATTCCCAGAGACCAGCAAGTTCCAACAGAACACTGTCTCGATGCTGGGATTTATTATGACCATTATCGGCCCCTAATGTGTGTGTTTGGGCCAGCTCCATTATATTGCACCTGCAGAGACTACAGGTCCAAAGACGAATCAGCGCAGGTTATAATAGATGGCATCATATTATAACAGCACTGCAGAGAGCTCTGCAGTCCCAGATCCATCAGGGGCTTGATTACCCTTTAATCCTTCCATTTCCCTTCCTCAGTCAGGATTATTCACCAAAACAAGCACAGAGGTTCTCTCAATGACAATCCTCTTATCCAGAAATGATGATTGGCAGTGATGGGGTGTTTTTGCTTTTGCAGCCTGTTGGAATGAAAGGTCTGTCATTTAAATAATCATTTTGATTAGCTGATGATGTGTACAATGTATTATCTCATGCACAATTTCCGCATTATTCTCCATAGAGTTTTGATGTCTACCGCAACCGGCGGCAAGCGAAACAGAATAAACGTTATTAGTATTCCATGGACATTGGACACCCTGTGAAAAAGTCTGAGAGGGTAGAAAAAACGAGTCCCGATTTCCAGTTGCCCTGGTTACCAGTTGAGTCTGGGCTTTCTGATTACCACCTCAGTGCTTGCTATGAGCCTTTCATTACAACACAGCCACTACATGAGACTCAACCAGACTTTTAATGAAGAGCTGACAGGGAACACCTATAAATGACTCCGCCATTATGACCCTTCCCACTTTGACGAAAACAAGATCATGATGTTCTTCCGAACAGTTAGCACCTTAAAACTTTCAAGTTTGAAACTTCACAAGCATGTGTTTAATTGAATTGTGACAGATGGGACAAAATCAGCAGGATAGTAGCGGTCCTGCAGGCAAAATTCCACAATCGAGTGATGAGCAACCGGAGCCCGTGTTATATTGTGATTATCTGAAATTATTGCCTTTGATTGATAGAAGGGTCAAACAGAGTAGATGGTGTGAAATAATTAACAGTTGGATGTTTACACATGAGCACAAAAAGGCCTGAAATGTTGGATGAAGCCAAAGTAAACAACTCTTAAAGTATAACTCTGCAAAGAAAGCATAATGATAAGTCATTGTCTAGGCTTCTGAATAATATAAAGGAACTTTATGGCCTACGGCATGTAAAACAACAACAAAAAAAGATTTTAGATTTGGTGCTACTATCACCCTTCACACACTGATTTTTATTAGGGCCCGAGCACTAACAGTGCTCCAGAATATGCCGCCTCACACCCCCACACCGCCCATCGCTGCTTGCAGGTTTAATTTAGTTTTATGTCTGTGTATCACTAGCTGTTCGGGGTAATTGTAGAACGAAGGGGTTGTAATCACACATTACAATGACCCACTTGTTGGTTATTGATATTAGATCTGAAGGCCAGTATTCCTATTTCTATGTGAAGTCTCAGACTCAGATTTTTTGCGCTCCTGAGCCTCTCTCCTTGCGATGACACTGCAGCTAACGACATGGAGTCTGATAACACCAAAAAGAGACCGCCACTATTAGTTACAAGTTTTCAGGTATGCTGAAATAATGGTAGGCAAACTACAACATACATGAGACATGAAATGAACACAAAAGACTTTTCCAGGATAACAAAAAGTAGGTGCTAGGATGTAACTTTTATTTATGTATTAGATCTACTTTCTAACGTAACTAGGTACAATGATGTTACTTCCTACGATTTTATTGTTACACTGAAATTGTTCAGTCTAGTTTGCAAACCGTTATCGTTATCATATTATACATTAATCTATGTTGACATTACTGCCTAATTGTGAAAGATACATGAATAGCAGTGAAACGCCTTAGAATAGATAATAGACTGTAAAAAATGATAACATTTCATGTCGGCTAAATGCAGTCAATGTAACGTTATTATGGTATGCGCATGGAGCATTAGTTCAACGTCAAGGTGATAGTAGCCTATTATTGTAACGTTGCTATAGGAGTTTACATGAGTTTCCAGCATGTTGTGTAGTGTGGCCAGCGTGTACCATGAGTGCTCACTCTTGTGTTCGAGCGCGCGAGTAAGAGCACGAGCGCTCTTGTAAAAATGGGTTGCAATCTTAAACATCACCGATAGAGGCCACTAAAAATACATATAGCACCTTTAAACCTTGAAAAATAAAGGTTCAATGGTTCTTTACAGTAGATCAAAAATAAGTGAATATTTAAAAACTAATCAACTTTTTAGTTTTGCAGTGCATGTATGAAGTTCTCCTTAGAATAAGGTGTAGTTCGTCACAATAACTGTTGACATTTTATACTGGAAAATATTTTTTTTTTGTCTTTATTTTGTCTTTTTGCTTTTGGTCTTTCTTTTCGTTAAACATTTTACATATAAATTACATGTACTTTTTAAAGTAAATATACTTTGTTACTGTCCACCACTAGCTCATATAGAAGTTTGAGAATTTATTTAGGAAGACATTTTACAAAAGCATGACAGATTTCCCCTGCTTTTACACACCCATCTTTTACATTTCATAACCCTCGCCGAAGGACCAAATCGACAAGAAAACATATTCATGTAGCAGACATTGAGGTCAGTGGGAAAATATCTCCATACAGTATGAATTATTATCCTGATCTTTTAGCTCATAAATTGAACTTCAAATGCTGTAGCTTGTTAATCTGGATTAGTGGTTCCCAACCCTGGTCCTGGAGTACCCCAATCACTGCACACGTCTCCTCAAAGTCCTCATGAAATCAAAATGGAACATTTACTTTGCTAGCGCAAATTTCTAGTTTGAATATCTCTAACCACACCCCTCAAATCCGTTAGTCTGCTATGAGCCATGGATAAATAGGAGGAGCTAAAGTAAAACCCCCTTTCAGTTTCACTCAGAAATACATCGCAGCAAGATTGCAAGTCGGTTGCAAGATCCTGTTCACTTGGACTTAAATTGACTGCACTTGATTCAACTCATCAGCTCAGTAGAAAATCCAAGACCTCAGAGTCAGATGGGTTTGTCGGAGAGAGGTAAAAAAATGTGCAGTATTGAAGTGAGGTACTCCAGGACTAGGGTTGGGAACAGACTGAGATTATAACTGGATTATTAATAACTGGATTATTAACCTTTCTTTCTTTATTGCAGCTACAGTGCATGTCACAATATCTGAAGGTCAGGGTGTGCAGGTAGTGGGACAAACCGTGCAGGAATATTTCAATTCTGCTGACAGCTACAGTATCTGCGATGCCAAAGGGCTGGCAACTGCGGATACATCAGAGACCAAAGGTATTTGACTTCAAATGTCCACATGTTTATCCCCTAAACTTCATGTTTTCAACTGCCCAAAGAGTCCATCTGAGAATGATGGTGGTGCTCACAGTTGTACATGAGAAGTTTAACTGCTTGTAGACAAAAGTGATATGTTGATTGAATGTTTGAGTTTGTTTAAATGACCACAACACAACCTGTCATATGTTATAAACATGACATAGCAGATTAACAGATTAATTTAAGAAACCACTTAGCTTTATGGGTTTATTAAACTGTCAGGTGGTTGGTTTTGACATTGGCTGTCATGAGGCCATTATAACATTTGAATGACAAATTCAATTTTTACCACTGTAGTTGGGGTGAATAAAACGTTTCATGACAGTTATAATTGCCTCATGACAGCCAGTGTCAAAACCAACCACATGACAGTTTAGTTAACCTATAAAGCTAAGTTTGACAAATAATCTGATATGTCATGTTTATGACATGTTGTCTTGGTAATGTCAAGTTGTCATTACTAAGACACTGACAGGTTATGATGTTTGGTTTATGTCAAGCAGTCATAACAAATACATCTCAAACAATGTCATATTTGCATTATAAAAATCATAATTGAGTGAATGACACTTAATGACAGTTGTCATAAACATGCATGAAACCTCCTTCATATTCATGACCAGCCTGATCTCACGGGAATTTGTAAGAATTTTATGATGTGGCTAATTTGTACGAATTCATACGACCTCACTCGTACAAATTCGTACGATTTTTGCTAATTTGTACCTACCCCTGACCCCGCCCCTAAACCTACCCAGCACGTGGGTTTAGATAAATCGTACAAATTTAATCACTTGTACGACTTGGTCGTGAGATAGCATTGTCATGACATGTGTCATGTCAGTCTTATGCACACCCCTTTAAAGTAAAGAACAAACATCCCATAAGAGAAGAGAGAAGTGTAGCAGATGTGTCTCTCTCCTTCATTAAACACCTACTGATCCCTTTAAGTGGTTTGGAAAAAAAAAAAGAAGAAGTCTAGACTCTCAGTAAAATAAGAAACATTCATTTAGGAGAATCAAGGGAATTATCATTTTGACCGGTTCACAACTCCTTAATAGATCTGGTCATTACAGCACAGTCTAATTTGTTTCTCAAAATGAATAGCTCTTTATGCAAAGTCTCCAGTGTAGGCAAAATGCAGGTAGTTAAGAATGTGTATCAGATAAACTCGTTCTATTTTAAAAAGTGACGATTGCGATTTTGTCCCCATAAGTGCTCAGTCCTGCTCCAGGAAATTCTTGCTCATGGCTAGTCGCTAGCCCTTATGAGTATGTGTGACAGACTGTTACAAAATCACTAAACAAGGAAAAGATCTAAAACAATGTGCATAACTTAGTCTAGTATATCATGTTTAATCTGATCAAAGGCAGACTAAGGTTTTAAACACAACTGATGTATAGCTGTAATATTTACAGCTCTAAATTTAATACTTGACTACATGAACATGTTTTTGTCAAAGTCCAAGAATCTATGCAGTTTTTTTTATCTCCTTTTTGCATCTACATAAAGGATATCTCTCAAGGTGACCCCATTATACCAGCATGAAGTTTCTGAGCTACACTGAACACCATTATTATAAACCAGATCACAGTAGAGGTCTAGAGTGTCAGAATGTTTTCCATCACATGTAATATAAATAATGCAGAAGGCCCAGATTTTAAATGATGCTAAACCCTAACAATTCTACCAAAATATCACTTACTACTGGCATTCCTATTGGAATCAAACTGTGGTAATGTAGTATTAGTCACCATAAAATTAAAAAATAAAACAGGGTTTAATTTTAATAGTCTAAAACAGGGTGGAAAATGATCATGAAAATTACATTTATTAATTTAGGGCCAATATAAATTGTAAGCTGAAAATTCTGAATTCTACAACTCAATTCAGATACAATAGATTCAAAATGAGCTCCCAATCCTCTGCTGTGTTTTGTTCTATTTGCTAATTACCACAGACAATTCCAAATGAAGCTGTACAGCAGGTGTTTCTGGCAATCTAAGAAATAGTCTTGTTTTCTCAGTGAGAACAGGAGCGGTGAAATCGTGAACACTAAATTTTCATCTGTTTCTCTCTAATAGTGTCTGAGGAATCCTGCAGGGCTGCTTGCAACAGCAGAATGAAATGAAGCTTACAACAAGAACAAGATGTACTGTATGTGACAGAAAGAGGGGCCCCATTGATGTGGCATAGTCACATGGGGGGTGGGGGGTTGGAGGTTGGTGCTTGAGGGGAGCCCTGGACTACCCCCTTAGTCAAGATGAAAGTGAAAATGGATTTTAATGATAAAATAGAAAAGTATATTAAATAATAATAATAATAATAATAATAATAAATAATAATAAAAAACACAATTGTCAAATGCTTTCTAGCTTTAATAGTTGGCTACCACAGCAACATTTTAGCAAAGTCACATTTTGATTTCAGATTTTTTTTTTTTTTTTTTTTTTTTTCAATTAGTTATTTCAGTATTGTTAGTCACTTTTTTGCGGGATAGGCTTTTCTAACTTACCACAAAATGATGTATCTGTTAATGATGTTTTATTAAAACTTTCCTGGAAACTTTTGACCATCATCTATTTCTTCTACTTTTCAAATGCCAATATGTATAGATGGCATGGTCTAAACCTTGTTACAGACCTAGATCTTCAATATTAAACCATTAAAATCCATCATAAACATATTAATTATTAAACTTTTTTTCAAAAACTTAAGCATAAATAAAGATAACTTCAGCTAAAGAACTTCAGCTAAAGCTTTCATTTATCTTCATCTTATCTTTTTGCATAGAATTTGGCATTATTTGTTTGATTTACTGTTTAATGCCAAATTATATGCAAAGAGTGTGACTTTTTTTAAAATCGTGTATTTAAGATCCATAAAAGTCAGCCTTTTTATTCCAAAACTTTTTAAAATCTTATTTGTCAACTCATAAACTGACAACAAGACTGAATTGCCTAATGATCCATGCTATTCACTGTTATGTAAACTAATTTCATAAGAGTGTATTATTTTAAATATTATATATAAAAACATTTTCTAAAAAGTCAGCTTTTCCAAAAATGACTTACATTTCACTTGTTCATACATGGGAATGATGGATGAAAAGATACTTGCTGATTTACTTTGTACCACCTCAGAGTCTCCTCTCTTCATAAATACATATGATAAATACATAAACATTAGATGTTTTCTGTTCCCTCAAGCACACACAAAAGATGCATAATGACAACTGATTCCCTAAGATTGGTTTCCATAGAAACCTCCCTCATATCTTTAAATTCCATCAGTGGCAAATAAATAAATAATTAAATAAATAAATAAAACCTAAATGTATTACAAACATCAGAATTGTTCCAAGTATTAGAAAATGGGGTCATAGTTTGTTTCGAACAATGAGGTCTCCCAAAACTGCTTCCTGATGTACTCACTGATTCATAAATTGCTTTGATGCTGCGAGCATTTGAAATGCATTCAAGGCCAGCATTTTAATCATGTTTAATTAGAGTATGCAAATCTAAACTTTACTATCTTATTAAAGTTAATATAATCTTGTGACTGTGTATAGGATTACAGCAGACCACCAGAAGACTATATTTTAAAGAGATTACACAGAGCTCCTTTGGCTCAGATTACCAAGCAGAAGTGGGCCAACAGCGGGCCACAGAAAATAAATGTGTTGTACTAAACAGCTAGAATGGTCATCTGGACTTGCAGAAGCAGATGGAGTTACCCTACTATTATGAGCTCCATCAGTTCTCTGGCTCAACGGTCTATCATCTGGCAGTAGAACTTACCTTGTTTATAGCACTTCATGAAGGGCAAGCATATGTGAATGGAAATATGAATTCGGGTGTATTTTCATTTAGCTGTGCTAAAGCATAGCAACACAGATTTGAGAGCGATATGAAGTTAGATTTGACAGGGCCATGTATCGTGATATTTTAAGCAAAAACCTCCTTCCATTAGTGAGAGCCTTGAAGATGACACGTGGCTTGATCTTCCAGCATGACAATGATCCCAAACACACCGCCTGGGCAACCAAGGAGTGGCTACGTAAACCATTTCAAGATCCTGGAGTGGCCTAGACAGTCTCCGTACCTCAACCCCATCGAAAATTTGTGGAGTCCGTGTTGCCCAGTGATATCACTGAAACATCACTGCTCTAGAGGAGATCTGCATGGAGGAATGGACCAAAATACCAGCTACAGTGTGTGCAAAACTGGTGAAGACTTAGAGGAAATGTTTGACCTCTGTCATTGCCAACAAAGGTTATGTTACAAATTATTGAGTTGAACTTTTGTTATTGACCAAATACTTTAAAAATAATGTGATTTCCTGGATTCCACAATCAGTGGCTGACTAAATACTTTTTGGCCCCACTGTATACTGTATATATCAGCATGTCTGTCTTTCACAAAAACTAACTAACTAAATAAATAAATGTGCAAACAAATAAATCTGCAAATTTTGGCACAAAAGCTGATACCTTGTAAAGGTTTTCTGCAAGCATTATAGTAGAGAGAGGACTCATTTGTAGATCTCTTTCATTTCCAATTTAGGATTTAATCAGTGTATTTCTAGAGAACAATGGTTCTGATTAAGCCAACCCAGCAGCCATAAGTTCCAATCAACTCAGAACAAAGTCTAATTTTCTTTATATATGTATAAATTATTATTTCTAAATAGAGGCAAATGTTTTGAAATATTGTTTTTCTGGGCTCTCAGAGAGAAAAGCCAGTTATGTTTAACCATCATGTGTTTAATTGGTTCTTGACTGAACAAATTATATGTTTACCCTATGATTACAGATCAGAATGAAATCCCAGTTAAATAACTGTGTACTCAATCAGAGTTTACCAGCTTTGCATTTTTCACAGCTAAACGACAATCAATAAGCTGATTCTATTCTTGAATTTATTTTGATTGATGCAATGAAAAGTATGTCTGAGTGTGTATATTTAATTATGGCATATGGGTAGAGGTCCATAATTTGAAATGTTTGTTTGATCGTTAATTTATATAAGCACTTATAAATTAGGCTTGAAGGTCATCTTAGGACAGTAGAGTCTACCACAATCATTAACAATGCTCTAATACTGAGGCATTTCCATTCAAACAAATCCGTCGTTTGAAATAAAGTGGCCTTATGGGTATTTGGACATTTAACATGTAGCCTATGCATTGCATTATATAACAAAATATACATTTTACACTAGCCTAGCATTGCATATAATACTCTGAAATTAAATCTGAGCAAACTGATCCATTTCTTAAGTAAGCAGACATTTTACTCTGTTTCCCGTTTATCTTCTTGGTTAAGTTCCTTCTTTCAAAGTGAAGACGCCGGGAAAGAGTTGGATAATCCACCCACATTCAAACTGGCAAAATATTCTTAATATGCTTCAGTGTAATATTCCGGAATTAAATTTTAAAGGTGATTTATTAAACATTCGGAAGGAAAGGATTGAAGTGAGCTATCGAGATGGGACACATCAAAGTTGGAACATGTGTTTTGAACTTTTTGGAATCTGTAATGAAAAGAATCAATATAAAGTCTAATTTGCAGGGTTCATGATGGGCAAGGCATATTGGGACAAAATAAATATGGAGAAAAAAATATAGATTTGATTATGAATAGGATTAACAGGTAATAATTTAGCTCTGATAAAAGATTTATTTACGGAGAAGAGAAAAACACCCAAGTGTTTGGGTGGGTGCACGTGCTGAAAAAGTTTATGAGCGCGCTTCCCGTGAGCGCGCGCTTCCCGTGCGTGCGCCTATTTGGAAATAACGACCTCGAGCGCGCAAAAGACGCGATACGTGAACAAATCAAGAGGCCCTCTTGACATCGTTTCTGTGAACGGCTCCTTCTCAGCAAGCAGGGGCGAATGAATTGAATCGAAATGATAAAAAATAGAAAACCTTCGCGGCACAGAGGATTTATTTAACTGCTCGTGCCGCCCCCCTAGAAATGCCGCCCCGGGCGACTGCCCGGTTCGCCCGTGTCTAAAACCGCTACTGCTTGCGTGTTCTGAGTCAGTTAACACAGTGAAAGCGCAGATGGCTCGAAACACTGATCCAAGAGATTCAAAACACCTACGTCACGTGACTACGGCTAAACGAAGCTTCCGTTTCAGCTTCTGTTTTCTGTTCGCCGAAACACGGTTGAAACCCGATGGTGGGCCAAAGACGCTGCACTTACAAAAGTGTTTGGGACGTTTGGGGATCCAGAAGGATGTCTTTAAGTTGATCTTGTTGTTACACTCACGGCCCTGAGCGAGAAAGACGACATGAAACCGACTGTGCGTGTGAAGGCCTACTGTTGTGCAGAGGATCTGCTGAAATACCAAACCATTCTCACTGCACAGACGTTTTTACGCATCTTCCAACAAACAACTCCACTTTCCAAGTATTTGCAAACTGGAATGGATTTGCTCACTGCCCATCGCTTTGTCACAAGCACACAAGACAATCTGAAAAAATATGCAAGGGATTTTAAGAGTTAAAGACAGCAACAGACGCATTTGTGCAATGGGCCAATGGAGAATTAAATGTGTGTGAGACAGACGCAGAGGTGGAACATGCGCTGCCAAACCAGAGACCAAAGACAAAAAAGATGCCAGGCAAGTGATGACAACCATATATCAGATGCTGACAGCAAGTATGAGGCAGGCTACAAGTGCACAATGTCATTCTGGATACCATCATTGAAAGTATTTCAGTAGTATTTTAACTACTTTGCTTGGCTACGCACTGGGACAAGCTGAAGGTGTCTGTGCACGAACAGTTTCTGATCAAGATGTGTAGCCTACTGAGGATGGAGATGATGAGCAGACACCAGATGAAGAATGGGATGCTGTGAACAAAACCTGCCAATCTTGCTGAAAATGTCCCATCTGTTGTTATTATGTCCTACAAAGGTATAACCTGCTCACTGACTCCTACCATCTAATCGGACTTGGATACAAGTTTCTGTTAACTCTGTCTTTGACACAAGTTGCATGTGAGCGAAGCTTTTCCACGTTAAAATTCATCAAGAATCGATTAAGGAGCACAGCGTCACAGGAGCATCTTGATGTTGATGGAAGTCGAAAAAGATCCTCTGGTTTCTTTGGAGACGGATTGCATCATTGAAAGGGTAGCGGAGAAGAGCGCGCTGATTTAATAAGGTAGGTCATGCTTCTTTTTATCATATGTATTTTCCGCACTATAAGGCTAAAAAATGTTCTAAAATTGGTCATTTGTTGAAGGTGCGCCTTATAATCCGGTGCGGGTTATATTTTTATACATTTTATTTTATAAATTAAAAGCCCATTAAAAGCCTATAAGCCCATTTAAATTTTTATTGTGCGCGTTGAGCAAAAGTTCAGTTATCAAAATTCTGGCCTATAGTTAGTTTACTTATTTTTGTTTATATATTTTTATTCATATTATTAGGCCCATTTATTCGTTTAATTTTACAGGACTTATGCTACATTATAGGCTAGTCCTAATTTGTAATTTGAAATGAAACATTTATGTTTGGAAAATGTTGTTGTTGGTCTTTAGTTCTTTGTGAGGTAAGGCCAAAACCAAAAAGTGAAATACAAATAATGCAGTTTTTTTTTTTTTTTTTTTTTTTTTGGAGCGAGCAGGGGGCGATTTGAGTGGAGCGAGAAGCAAACTGTGTTGAGCACTGAACGGGGAGCGCTTTATGTTTATGAATATTCTGTGACGCTCGAGCAGCACCGGGGACAGTGATTTGTACGAGGTTGAACTGGCCTTGTGTCAGAGCGGGCATAAGATTGATCCATATATAAGGCGCTCCAAATTAATTATACGGCGCAATGTCGTTTTTTTTTTGTTTGTTTGTTTTTTTTTTTTTTTTAATTAAAGTCTTTTAAGTGCGCCTTATAGTGCGGAAAATACGGTATTTATTCTATTGTGGTTTGGTCATGGTCCTTTTTCTTTATTAAGCAGTGGTGTTGTGTGCATCAGGCCGCTGTGCCATCATGTCTGCGTGTGTTTTTGGCCGCTGTGCCATGCTTGTGTGTTTTTGGCTGCTGTACCATGTTCGTGTGTTTTTGGCCGCTGTGCCATGCTTGTGTGTGCTGTGAGGGTCCGAAATAAACTTTTTGGCTCACCTGCCACGGGGACTGGTAGATGAAAAAATCCACCTGCCAAGCATATTTTTTTACCGGCCAAAATAGTAAACAACCTTTTGTGTCACATATACATTAATTTATATAGGCTATATTTAATTTTCTTTGTCATTATATTTCTGGTCTATTGTTTTCCGTTCTTACTTTTATATACACACATATTACACAATTTATACACATTAAAATAATATTTTTGTTGTGGCGCCTATGAAAATAGTTCTGTACAAATTAAATGTAATTGTATATTAAATAAATAAAATGTAAATAAATAATAAAATAATAAAATGTATGCATGCAATAATAATAATATAATACTATAATTATATTAAAAAATAGTTTTATTCTGCCTTTTTTTTTTACTCCATTTACCTTGACTAATCTGATCAGAAACTGAAGGACTGGGGATATCCATAGACAGTAAAAGGAAATATCAGTTGTTTTAACCATTCATCAAAATGAATCGGTAAGGAGTCATTAGTTCGCGAATTGGACGTGTACGAGTGTACGCCTTGTGTGATTATCCCAGCAGTCAGCTTGGACATCCAGCAAGTTTTGTGTCAGCACCGAAAATATTTCATCACTGAATAGTTTTTTTTTTTTTGTTGTTGTTGTTTATTTAAAGTGTGGTTTAACTTATTTCCTCTGAATGTGCGAACGCTTTTCATAGAAGATTTTTTTTCCTGTAATGCAGGAAAAAAAATATCCAAATGCTCCACATGAAACTATGGTCCGATCTTTTACCACATGCCGATTTGATTAAAATGTGCAGGGAGAGAGATCAAGAAGCATAGGGTAAGAAGACGCGGTGGTGAAGCCAAGGGGGTAATCCATCGATTAATGCCTGGCTCCAAAGAGAAAGAGTGAGTGTGCGCGCGCTCTTTCTGCTCGTAGTTGCGCCCTGTCACATTCAATTCCCATCCCGCAAACCCAACAACAGCGTCATGTCCATAGCCATTATGCCAGATATTTTGCAGATAAAATGCAATTGTAATAAACATTTTATTTCATTATAAAATGAAATATTATAATATTAATATTAAATATTAATATTTAATATGAATATTATATTTAATATTCATATTAAATATTAATATTCCCCCCAGCGGGGCGGATACTATCCGCCGGATAGCCTTTTGAGATTTACTCGCCAAACGGAAAATCTACCCGCAATTTGCGGTTGGCGGCGGGTGTTAATTTCGGACCCTATGACGTGTCGTGTATGCCTACAGACTACAGTGTGAAAGTCATTGCTGCCTTGTATGTGTCTCAGTGGGAAAAATGTTCAGATTCTGGGGAAGGTTTTTTTTTTAACGTCATCAATTAGTTGGGCCTGTAAAAACCACAAATGCCAGGGCCGAATTTTGGTCCCAGTCCGGCCATATATATATATTTGACATCTTTTGCTATGAGTTTAGGTTCTGGGAACGTTAGTTTTTGTTTCCCAGAACGTTCCCTATTGTTTCCCCAGGAAAGTTTTCTTAACGTAAATATAACGGGTGTAAGGGATTAATAATTTAGTCAAATACTGAGGTGCCAGATTGTGCAGAGATTTATAGGCCAGCATAAGGATTTTAAAATCAATACGGTACCAAACAGGTAGCCAGTACAGGCACTCCAAGACTGGGGTTAAATGTTCCCTGGCCCTGACCCCAGACAGTACTGTGGCAGCTAAATTTTGAAGATATTGCAATTTATCCAACGATGATTTAGATACCCCAGCTAGAAGACCATTGCAGTAGTCAATGTGCAAAAAGACAAAAGAGTTTATCTACTTCTCAGCTACCAAGAAGGACAGCATGGGTCGTAGTCGGGCAATATTTCTGAGGTGATAAAATGATGTTTTAACTGTATTCTGGATTAAAGGCTCAAATGACAGTGTGGTGTCAAATATGACACCCCCTTTGTTTTTTAATTTGGTCTTAAACTCCAATGCAAAACCATCAACAGATAGAGTAGAAGACCCAACCTTTCGCAGTTGATGAGGAGATCCAAGGAGCATAACTTCTGTTTTTGAGCCGTTTAGTGACAGAAGATTATTGGACATCCAAGTCTTTATCTCAGCAATACAGTAAGAAAGATGCAAACATTTTCACTTGCTGACCCAGTCTAGTATTATATAAATCTGTTTATCGTCAGCGTAACAGTGATAGTTAAGGTTGAGAGAATGTAGCAATTGACCAAGTGGATAGATGTACATACTAAAGAGTAAAGGACCCAAGACTGATCTTTGTGGAACACCTGTATGAACAGAACCAACTTTGGGCCTATAACCACCCATAAAAACAAATTGACTGCGGTCCGTGAAATGGGACTTGAATCAGTCAAGAACAGTCTCTTATGAACCAAAAACATGTTCGAGGCGATTGCGCATGGTCAGTAGTGTCGAAGGCTGAACTGAGATCCAAGAGAATGAGAATGGACGTGGAGCCAGATTCAGAGACAATTAGTAAGTCATTAGCAACTTGCAAACTAGCAAATAGTTTATTTTCAATGGGCTATATGCACGCATAAGTTCCGCATTTGACACAAGGATGCTTGTCCATTTCCGGTTGTGGAGATTAAAGCGGAGGAAAACCGAGGAAAACGGGATTATGGCAGAGTCTTCAAAATTTACAGTCCTCCCGATTTACTGTCCTCCCGTCTTTGAAACGAAACGTACATACGTTTAGATGTAATTTTATATAAAGTTATGTTTATTTATTATAATTTTTAAAAGAAGCATAAACACAACGAGGGGTGTCTGTTTTATCTGTTTTTGTGACTAACGTTTCTTTAGTATAACCATGGAGTATAAAATTCTATATAAATTCTCGGTATTGCATTGGACTCTACGATCGGCGGAAGTTATCGAGCATCCTTACATCTTCACCGGAAATACCGCCATGCATAGAGTGCATTAAGTGCTTGTTTAGTTGTGCTGCAACCACACCCTTCAAGATTTTTGACAGAAATGAGAGATTTGAGATTTTTCACCTCAGAATTTGTCTCTTTTTTTAAGACGTGAGTAACTGCAGCAGTTTTAAACTGCTATTGGCACCTCTCTGGATGAGAGTCATTTATTATTGCAAGAACTGAGGGATATAAAGGACCACGGCAGGATTTATACAGGCTACCAGGCATGGGATCAAGTATGCAAGTGGTAGCTAACTGGGATAGGCAGCGCTGGCGCTGGGATGAGTGGCGGAGGCTTCCATCACTGCATGAAAATAGTATCCGGACCAGTAAGAAAGAAAGCTTTAAAGAAAGAAAGCTTTAAAAGAAAGAAAGCTTTAAGCTTTTTGCGAAAGAAAGCTTTAAAGATAATGCTATTTCTTCAAACTCACCTAAATATAGCGTTGTGGTGAAGCATGCCTGACAAAAGAGGTCAGTGAGCCAGATTGCCCTGGTAAAACAGTGCACTGACAAACAGAAGGCCAAAGCCTGTTATTGGCACGAGTGCGCAAAGTAACATTAAAGGTGTACAAAGGAAACAGGTTAGTGTCTTTGCTACAAAATTCTCACCTTAACTTCATGCAAAGGTAATTTACATATCTTAAGGAAAAACTCAGCCAGGAGGTTCATTGTGAATGTATTGTAACTGTGAACACCAAATGCAGTTCTTTTAAGAGACCTAGTTTAGCTTACATAAAATGGGAAGTGCAATTAATGCTGTTTTTTATTAAAAATGTCTACTTTAATCAGTCTTATTTATCCTCTCTGTGAAAAGGTGAGATTACTTGGCTCTAAATTCAAACTCTTCGACCAAACCACACACACCAAAGTAACTATATATAATTTAAGGCAGGAGTTCTCTGAGTAAAACAGGCTGCTGGGGATGGCGTGTACTGTCAGCATTCATTTGTGCAGCACTATCCCTGCACTGGGCCGGCCCACACCTACAATCTCTTCACATGAATAAAAAATGACATTTCAATTTATCTTTGTTGTTACGTTCTGGCCCTTGCATACTGATTTTCTGTGTTTCGGGGAAAATGAAGAGGTGGAAAAACAGAACAGAATCTTTCTGGGAACTCACAGTGCTTTTCTTGAATAAGAATCAAACGTTAATCTACCAGTCGGTAAGACGCATTATTGCTTTTTTTCCATTCACATTGAAGGTGTTTGAGATGAGATTGGGCAAATGGTATGTTTTACCATGCATGAAAATGGAATACGTTGAAAGTTACGCACACATTCTAGTGGAGGAAATATCTGAACCACAGTGAAATGCAGAAATGAAAACTATTACTTCCTTAGATTGGCCATTTGCATTTCTCTTGCTATTTTTGAGGCTATTGAGCCAGTTCTGCTTTTTCATTTATCCCTTCTTCAGAATGAATGGAATGTCCTTTTATCAAATAAATCAACCCTGTGGATTGAATTCTCTCAGGGGTCTCATGCAGTTTATGTCTTGCTGGTTATGAATTCCTGGCAAAGACACAGGTGCTCTTGACCTAACACAAGACAAGTGGTATTCAGACGCCCAAATTACCGCCTGCCCAAACCAACAGGATCTGCCCCCGCCAAGTCATTTGCATTTATAAAAGAGACACATTAATCAAGGCTTTGTGGACTTGTGCTGGCACATTCATCTTCCTCTCAAAAACAACAAATAATGCACATCAGAATGAAACGTACGCACATATGACACATGTATACATAAAACCAACCCATTTGCATTTCATTAGCATACTGAAATGATCCATTTGACACATTCATTTAGTAGAATTTGGTTGGGGGTGGTCCATTATGCTTTTATTGTTGAGTTCAACTGATGATTTTGTGTACAGGCAGGATTTGTAGCCCGTTAAGCACTGAACGTTGTTAGCACATTGTGATAAATGTGTCTTTTCGTAAACAGGCTTCATTTTATATACTCAGCATTAAGTAAATGACCTCTCTGAACTACTGTTATCATTGCATATCTGTGCTTGTTAAACTTTATCACTGAACATTGTAAAGATTGATGAGTTGTAGAGTTTGTACAATATTTATTTATTGAATGCACTTCTCTATAGTAATTTGAAAGTCATTGCAGTACCAGTTTTGGCCACAATCTTGCATACTCCTTTAAATTAGTCCTGTCAGAACAATTAGATTCTGATAGAGTTAACATCAGTTACGGCCCCTGGCCGTAAATGTAGGTAAGGCAGACTCTGGGTCTTAGCAATAGTTTATGATAAACATTTTATAATCTTTATATAGTCACTGAACACAGACACACTTGGCAGGATTCTAATGCCCTTATGTTATTAAGAATGAGGGTGAACTGTATCTATGATTGACAGACTTTAGTTTACATGAAAAACGCATAGAAAGCCAATTTAGAATTGCCTTAATGTACAGTAGTATTTATTGCTTTGGAATGATGTTTTAGAATTTTGCCAGTTGTTTAGGAATTCCAGTGAGGGAAAACAAAGTCATATCTATTCTTAGAACAAACAACACAACAGAAATACTGTAAAGGCTAGTCTTTCACCCCTAACCGGAGATCAGTAACTGGAGATCTGGAAACTGTGCATCTGGCCCCTGGGGGATGAAAGCATATAAATTCTAGTCTCTCAACAAAATTTATTGATTCCATTCTCAATGCTTGGGCTCCCTCAACAAAAAAGCTGTATCCTCTTAAATGGCGTATCAATGCCATCTTAACCCAGTTGACTGCCTGGTTGGTCCAGAAGGTGTAGGCTCTTTTGTAGATTTTTGTAGGCCAAAGACTGCCCGCAAGGAGGTTTGACTGACATGTAATGCAACCAATCACGGTTAGTTTTGTTCCGCGTCATGTTTAGGGTTGTAACAATATAATGTCGATGTCCCAACTTTAACAGATCAGCGTTCATCTAATACATTTTTTCATTCAAGAGTGTTGTGCAAGTTTACTGCAACAATGGAGCGAACTTCACATACTTTTGAAAATCCGGCGTTTTAGTTGATCCTGGTAAGCACTTTTGGTTTCACGACATTAGGCGGACCGATAACGAATGAAACACACTTGTCTCCCGGACATTCAACCAATCAGATTATGATTTTAAAACTCCTGAAGTGTTTCCAGAAATGTGTACCATTTGCACATGCAACAGTCCGTGGGCATGACTAGCCGCTCCTGGACTGGTCAAGGTGATACTGCACCCTATGCCAGATTACATCCCAAAGATTGCCTTCATCCCTATTTCATCATGTTGTTCTTTAAGCCTTCTCCTGAGACTTAGCAAGTTATGTCCAGTCCTGGCTCTTAGGATTTATGTTCATCACTCAGGCCACTCTTCAGGTTTTATAGTAGGGATATGCGCTCAACTCCAGGGTCTTGGGTCATCTTGGGTTGATCTTTTCCTATATTCACAAATTTGTGCTTGTGCAAACTTTTCACAATCTGTCATGCAGGCATTCTCTCAGTATGGCAGCCTCTGTATTGTTGTTCCCATAGCATCAACACCAGAGTCCCTCAAACTAGAAAGTCTCAGGGTTATATTTTAACCATGCAAGGGAACAAAACACAGCGTTACAGTGCCATACTTCATGTACACCATGCTCTCACCCAGGTGTTATTTATAGACTTGATCACACACTACGTTGCGTCATGCTGAAGGTGTTCCCATATTGTCAACACCATGATGCTGTGTGTCGTTCCCTTTCTCAGGGGACTGGGTTACATGCATAATCCTAAAGGGCAATTGCCCAATTTGATTTAGTTATCCAGTAAAAGTCTACAGTGAGCTGATTTGGATAAAAATGTCTGCAACATAGCTTCTTATTATTTTGGTAAGGAGAGCATGAATTGATAATCTAAGTAAAGAATGATTGGACATGCAGAAAAATAGTAGTACGCCTGGTAAAAAGCTATCAAAAGTTTATAATAACATGTGAATATATAAAGAGGTCATAAATTGAGAAATAAAACTTTCCTTGATGGTTTGAGATATAAGAGGCCATTCTACTTTACATCATGTTAGTTCCAGAACTCAAAACTTAATTGCCTGTTCAAAAGCAGCTTTTATTGAATCCAAGCTTCCAAAATGACTCATTTCATATTTTGTCCTTGTATGATCTCAGCAGAATGTGTTACTAACAATGTTTTTAACAATGTGTGACTATTGCTTTGTCTGTTAGAGATCATTTTATATGTACTCACTTTACTTTCACTTTACCGAAAACAAAACAAGAATGACAGTGTGACAAACATTGTTACATTTATTCATAATTTGTTTACACAAAACACTGTCATTTATCCTGTCACCTATAACCGTGTTAACTCCAAGTACTTATTTGCCACAACCAAGAGTTATAAAGCCTACATTTTTCACATTTGGCAAATGTTAAAACTATTTCATTAGGTAAACACCTTTCTGTAAATGTCTTCATTAACATCTTCATTTCAACACTAATATAATGAAATAAAATGCAATACCACTTCACAAATACATAAATGATAAATATAAATAAAAACGAGTAATTACCACACTGCAGCAGACTAAAGTATCCTTGATATTTATGGTGTAGGTTCTCATCCTAGGGCATCATATAGTGACGCTTTTGAAATTTCGTATAAATCCAACCCACCACCCTAGTGTCAATATAACACGCTTCGGTTATGGGTACGTTTAGTTCTGGGGTAGGGTTAAGGTTAGACCACCAGGAGGCGCCTTCTGGCCCATATATATCTGCGTCACATATTGACGGTAAAGGGTGCCATGTGCGTTGGATGTTGACGAAATGTCAAAAGCGTCAGTATATGACAACTTGGGATGAGAACGCGTTGGCATGGCTGAATTTCACCGGTTGCCATTTTTTAACATTGGTCGTTTTCAAAACAGTTCCACTTGTGTAATGGCAGGAACGTTAAACATGTATTGTAATATTCAAAACTTTTACCCAATCGTAGCTGTATGCCTTTACTTCCAAGTCTTGCAGTTAACCCCATTAAGTAATTTTATCTTAGAATTCCCAGAGCCTGAAATTCATATTGATCGGTTTGATTATCTGCAAAAAAATGTACATTTATTTATAAAGTTCTTCCATTAGTGGATCCAGTACAGTGTCACCCATTGACTTGCTCTGTCAATGGTTTTCCTGCTGGTGCATAGAGAACCTGATGCAATTACTAAGCCATGTTGAATTAAACACTGCATTTATGCAATCAATCACCAGCAAGAGGGCGCCTCTCAAGAATTCATTAAAACACGCAAACAATCGTTTAAACATGGCTGCAGCTTATCTGCTGTTTTTCATGCTAACATTAGATGTTTATGTTCAAAGGATCCTGAATCACAGAGCTTACACTCGGGAACTCATGAGATAACACACAGCTTCTGCTTCACACTCAGCACAGACAACTTTCCCATCAGGCTGTCTGGATTTGCATATTTGCATGTTGCATATGAAGCCTTGAATAATTTGGAAACTAGGAGAATGTAACACCTTTGAGAAAACGGAAAAAAAAAAACCTGTCCCTATGAATGATTTAAGTTTTCACTATAAATAAAATAATTAATAATTTGTATATAATTTTTTTTCCCTTATTAGGCCTTGCAATGCTAATTTTAGTTAATTCGGTTTTGTGTGGACTGTTTTATCTGCAAATGCTCTAAAATATTCATAAGCGGCTCAGTGTGAACTGAAGTGTCAATAAACAATATATTATGACCAGTGTATTGTAAATGTTTTATTTTTTTCTGTCACTGTTGAAGTGTTTAACTGAAGGATATGTAGATATGCATATTTCTTTTGTGGAGCATGAGAGCTTGCAGAAACGGTAAATAATGCCACATTATGTGCGTAACACATGCTTTCCAGCTGACATCTGTGAACAAAGTACTTTATTATATGATACCCCTACAGTACCAGAATACATAACTAATATTATATGTATATATTGCTTATATATATATATATATATATATATATATATATATATATATATATATATATATATATATTGCTGCATATTCTTACAGTTTGAAACTCTGACTCTTCTTTTCATAGCAAGACTGTAATGAATGGAATACTACGGCCTACATATACTACGGCCTAAAAAAGTATGTATTCTTTTTCTGAAGAAAAAGTATACTTTTGAGTGTGTAGTAAAAGGGTAGGCAACTTTTTGTAAACGTATCTTTACAAAAGTTCATAATGCTTCTGCAGATGCAATATAATAATGTAGTCAACATTGAAAAAATACATTTTCATCAGGTTAGATACTGATAATTAATCACTAAACCCCTTTATCTAAACCTCTGCACACAACTGCTGGATTCACGCGTCCTCTATGTCTGTAGTTTTTAACACTTTTCATTTGTGTTTGTGGTTCTAACCGAATCCTCATACAAAGCGCAATGGGATGAGGGCAATATCAACCATTAGATTGTGCATCGATCTGCACTTCGTATTCTGACCAGATAGTAGACCATCTAGGTCTCTTTGGAACACTCTTATTAACATACTACGATTTGGGCAACACAGTCTCATGAAGATGCGTATACCACAAATGTCATTTCTCGTGGCTTTTATACGCCAAAAATGGTTTTTGCGTGCTTATGCTACACACTAAAAATCCTTGGGGTAGGTTTAGGGGGGAGGGGGGTGGGGAAGTTTGTACGTATTATATGCCAAAAAGTGCGTATCATATGCACGCAAAAAACGTGTACCATATACGTGCTAAAACTGTTTTGGCGTATAAATGCCACGAGAAATGACATTCGTGCTATAGATACAAACTTTCATGAGATCGGGCTCGATTTGGGACATACTAATTCTATTTTCAAATACTATTTAGGACGGATAGTATTCGAATTGGGACGCAGCATTGAACTTTGTTTTGCCGTCTGTGTTTGTTTACCATGTGTTTCATTGTTAATCGGTTTCACCTGTTACCTGTCATCATCCTCATCAGTCAACAGCACCTGTTGTCACTTTGTCTCCTTATTTGTCTTTGTATATAGTCTTCCTAGTTTCAGTTCATCCTTGTCAGTTGTACGTCTTTACTGCTGGCTATGTTTGTTACATGTCTTGTTCATAAATAATATGTAGAGTTTGATTGTTCTTTGTCTTACTGAATTTGCCTCACGCAGCCAAAGTGTGACACTCAGTCAGTTTAATTAGCTTAGCAATTATTTACACCATTCAAAGTTACCCACCTTTCAAAGTTGGATTCTTTGCTAAGGAGGGTTATGGGTAATCAGCATCTCATCTGGCCTCTCAGATCTCTTAAACCCAGCAAGGTCCAGTTCATAAATTATTTTCTCCAGTGGTTCTGTAGATCTTGATTAAAACACGTTATTAAATCAGCAGTCTACTTCACAGCTTTGACAAAGTACTTTATATGCAACGCTTTAACTATAGTCACATTTATTTTTGGAAAATAATGATTTAATGATGAAAATAGTTCAATTTGATTGTAAAGCAGCTCTAAAAAACGTCATCGTTCTGCAGAAGTCGGTTCAGTGTTGATTCAGTTCTGTTGAAAAGATCATCAATTATTAAATTAGTTCAATTGGCGCAGCTCTGCCAAAGAGACTGATGTGTTTATTAGTTTAGGGAACAGACACGTGAGTCTCTATATTATAAGATGAAATAGTCTCTGTTTTGAAATTTATCTAACTTCTGTGACATGAGGCAGCTAGCAAATGGTTGGTTTAGCGAGTCTGTCTGCTTCCTGACCTGGGCCCCAATTAGACAAGTACCAGCTCTAAAACTAAGGAGGGATGAAGACCATCTCTTTTCAACAGGTCAGGTCTGCCCCAAAAATGTGTCCAGTTGTCAATGAATTTCATGTTCACCAATTAGAGATCCAGCCATTGAGTGACAACGGTCTGCTATAAAGCTGTGAGGGGCAAGATCATATTTATTATGACATCGTACAAATTCACAGACCTCTTTAATGTAGAGTTTAGTGATCCCTGACTGATGAAATCAGACATCATTAGTGCCAAAGTGATCATTAGCCATCATTAGCCAGCACAGTAAATTTGTAAATTTTGATAAACATTTGACTATGGTGGCTAGTGTCTCTATTTTCACGTTACATAATATAGAATCGCCAATAACTAGGGCATATTCAACAGGCTTCTCAGTGGGTGTGTCATTGAGAGGGGAGAACCTGTGTAATGTTTTAAATGGAATGGAAGAGCGGTGTTTTTTTTTCCAGAGACTATGGCATCTCTCAGTCACCCAGTTGCCCTTCTGTGGGGGCTCTGCAACCAGAACTGAACAATGTATGGGGTTTGCTAAGCTAGTCTCATCCAATGCCGTATCTAGAACCCTTGACTTCTCTGTCAGCCTGCAAGTGACAATAATAGCTAAGAGAATATCCCATGACTCACCGTGTTTGTTGACTGATTCCAACTTACTAAAGTTGTTTGGTGGATCCATATAAAAAATAGAGCGTGAGAGAGAAGGAAGATGGCAAGCACGAATGAAAAGTCAAAAGGCTAGCAAAATGCTAATGTGTTGTGCAAACTATAGCGATTTAGAGTAAAAGCTAGCAATATCGGAATAATGTGATAAGCAATATTAGATTATATCAGAGATATGATAGTGCTTAAAAAATTACAGGTGTAATTTCTGAGAATTAAACCACTTTGGATTCTGCCACGGCAGTCCGATCTCACGACCAAGTCGTACGAATTCGACGAATGATTAAAATGTGGCTAATTCGTACGAAATCATACGACCTCACTCGTACGAATTAGTATGATTTTGCTAAATCTTATATATTTTACGAATTGGCCAATTCTTATGAATTCGTACGAATGACCTACCCCTTACCCCGCCCCTAAACCTAACCATCACGTGGGTTTAGACAAATCGTACGAATTCGTACGAGTGAGGTTGTACGAATTAGACACTTTTTAATCATTCGTCGAATTCGTATGAATTGGTCGTGAGAGGGTAGGCCACGCCTCATTGTGTGAGATGAAGTGGGATTTCCATGGCAGTATCTTCATTGCAATACATGCTACACCCTCGCAGGGTTACTTTTAGACACATCTGTTTTTTTCTGTTGTTTCTGCTCACAGCAGGTCGCTTGGTGTGCTTTCATCAGGCTTTTTCCATCTTGTTTATTCGAAAGCCTAATCCTTGCAAGTCATTGATATTACCTGCCTCAGGTTGCAAAAGTGAATAATTGAGCTGGGATTATCTGGGCAAGCGGGTAAAGCAGCCTCGACTTTAGTAAACGTCTCACAATGAGAGACGAGGCACCGGTACCTTTAATCAGCACGAACATGGCAACAGCAACTTCAGAGGCTAGTTGTAGCACTAAATGTTTTAATGTTCAACTCAGTTTAGCGATTTAAGAGTTCATTGAGAGCACATGCCTCTTTCTCTCCCAGTGGCCATGCTGTGAATTTGTTTTGATGAAAGAGCTAATTCATCTTGGAAATGCAAAGGCATTCTACAAAATAGGCCATCTTGATTAAGTCCACTTCTCTCAGGATTTAGGCTTTGGAGTTAAAGTTTTCACTTTATTTTGATGGTCTCTTTTGAAAATTTTGTTGAATATAAGTAATGTTGTAGTTACAGTATGTTTTACTCTAGTTAGAGTGTTAGTAGAGTAATAGTAGACTGTAGGGTTAGGGTTAGAATAAATTGACGTAGTTGAAAAGTTACTTATAGTCTAAAGAATGTCTGTTTGACGAACATCATCAACATACATAAATAAAGTATTAGTAGATATTAAACAGACTGTCTATAATACTCTGATGAGATTTATTTTTTCAATGAATGTATGGCTATACATGTAAATAACTGCTATTGTGCACTGTAAAGAAATATATATTTGTGATTTTAATGGTAAAAGACGAGTAAAAGAGAGGACAAACCTGTTAATTGGTGAACAGTAATTTTGCACAATTATTTATAAATAATTTTTTAACAATTATTTACCGTAAATCACTATTTACGGTAAATAATTGTATTAGATTTAACTTTACATTCAATGTAATTTCACCATAAAATGCTGTTAAATGTACAGTTTTTGGAAGTGGAAAAGAATCATTATATAATTTACAATTAAAATTAAATTGACATTCCCAGAATTCCCTGCATGCACTTCACATTTGATCTATTTTCGCTGAAATAACTATTTCTTCTTAGTGTCTTTTTTTTCATTGTCGTGTACATTAGGGTTTTATTTTACATCTAATGCTAATATGTATTGCATTAGTGCGTTACTATGATGTCTTATATTTAAAAGTGTACAAGAATGACTTCAGAAATCACCTTGAAAAAACTCATATTCTGTGACCCAGATAACCGATGCAAATTTGTTTGCAAAATTCACTAGCTTATATATGGTGCAGAATACTAATGATATATATTTTTAAACAGATCAGTGAGAAATCGGCATGCTGGCAAAGACATTCACATTAATGGGTTGCATAAAAAAATGCACTTTCAAAAGTAGATCTGGTTGGCCACCAGTGGAGCACTTTTATGAAATCATATTCATATACTATACACTTTCTTGGGGAATAGTGCTTGAAATTCATTAACTTCGTGAACGTTTAAAGTAGGAACATAAAGCATTTTCACAGATGGATGTACAGCAATGTTGGAAATACTTTTGAAAACAGTGCAGCTTCTCTACTGAATATTGCCGTTTTAGCTTTGCTAGTAAGCTACTTCCTAAATGTTCATTCACATTTATAAGTTGTTTTGCCACTGTTTTTACACTGACATTAATTGTCATATTTGTTTGTTTCCTTGTAGTATAGTCTAGCACCTTGTAGTTGACTTTCAAATGCAGTGATGTTTATTATTCAGAAGGTTTCCTTAAAAGAGAGATGCATTACCATAGCAAAGGTTTCTTCAGACACACTACCCTCTGTTAACATGCCGTCAAGCAGCTATTAAAACGTCCTTGGAATTATCTGTCATGTGTGTGACGGCGGGGAACTGATGTCTGATAGTCAAAGGATTTCAGCATGTTTGAATTTTTATGTTTATGCATCCTGTTGTTTCTGTTTTATGTTCGAGGACGTCCTCACGCTAATAGCATCCACTTACAAACTCTCGGCAGGTCATACATCAGATCTAATGTGATATAACCTGATAAATATTCGGTAATGGATATTTCCTTTTTTTATGAAGTGACATTTTGGTCTATTGACCAAATCTTGCTTTTCTTTTCCAGCACACTGAAGTGTGAGTTAGCATGGGTGCAGTGTTGTTGAAGTAGGCAGCCTGTTTGGCATTTAGCCTGACAGCAGGTGTACTTCACCGCTTTAGGTTTTTGGGGAGTTTCTCAGCACTTACACGCTCACACAGTCGAAAGCTCTGCTAGTCTGTGTCACCTGTCACTGTTCACCTTCTTGTGAAATTTGGGGCATGCTAGCTGTCCTTTTCGATAAGTTTCCTTGGAAAAGGTCACACGATTACTCCAGAACTGTGCAGATATGACAGAGAGAGAGAGAGAGAGAGAGAGAGAGAGAGAGAGAGAGAGAGAGAGAGAGAGAGAGAGAGAGACTGTTTCTTCACAACTGTTTGACTCAGGTTGAAAGAATTTAAGCTACTGAACATAATACGTATGCCTATGTAAAGCTACGCATCCAGCTACACTATTAAGAGGTGCTTACTAAGACAAACACTATCGCCTTGGAATTTTAATAAACATATTACCCTAAGTATGAAAATATGCAGCCCGTTCTCATCCCAAGGCGTCATATATTGACGCTTTTGACAATGCGTATACATCCAACGCACATGGCACCCAAGTTGTCTAACCCTAACTCTAAGCCTACCCCAGACCTAAACCTACCCATAACCGAACCTTGTTATATTGACGCTAAAAGGTGCCATGTGCGTTGGATGTGTACGCATTGCCAATAGCGTCACTAGATGAACGCCCTAGGATGAGAATGCATTGAAATATGGCACATAATAATGCTGCAAATGTGCTTACACGCAGCTTCTTGAGGAGCGGTTGCGTTTTATGTATCAGGACATAATCAAAAATCATCTGGTCCTTGGCATGTCTTGAGATTGAACAATAATACATGACATATTACACTGTCATAATTTATTTAACAAAAACTATAGGCCTATAAAAACTATAACTATAAGTCAGGTGCTGCTAATCAAATGTCTTTGATTAATTGATCATCAGAAAGTGTGATCTCCTGTATAAAAGCAGAAGTTTGGGAAGTTTGCTGGTCTGGAGCATTAAGGTGTGTGTTAACACAATGCAAAGGAGGAAAGACATTAGCAATGATCAAGAGAAGCAATTGTTTATACCATAAATCTAATAAGGGTTATACTGCCGTTTCCACAGTACATTCCACAGTTTATTATTCCAAATTTTATATAAAATATATATTTTCAAAACCTACTGGGCTACTCTAAAACTGCAGAAAAATCAAAGCCCAAAATCTGAACAAGTTGTGTGAAAAATTTTAGGTTGATTTCAGTAGGATTTTTGCAGTACCAAACTTTTTCACTTGGTCACAACCAGTCTCTATTACTGCCCATATAAGGGTGCCTCCATTTCTATATGTGTTTTGAGCATAGACAGTATAAGAAGTGGACAGAGCCATCTCATTGGAACTCCATTGAGACAAGAAGCCCGTTTTTGGCGATTTTTTTTTAGCACTTCCGTTCCTGACGCGCAGACAGTGTAGAAATAGCATCTATTACCCTTGAAGTAACTGTCTATATTTTACTCCTGTCCTCTTGGATGGCATTCTTCTTGTGGTTGTATGCTATAAAAGCGAAAATTGAAATGTGGCAATACAACATTTTGATTCTCATTAAGCTGGATCTCTAGCACATCCTAAGCTGCTGAAACAAAAGTTGTATGTATTGCAGTTGCACAACATGGCAGGCCATGAATGAATACTAAAAGGATTTATACACAAGGAGCAGTCGAGTTTGTTCCACCTGAAGAGTACAGAGTCTCACATGTCCCCATAGAACCTGAGTGCACATGATAGAGGAAATGCTGGCATTGTTTTGTCTGTTGGTGGAAAGCTGTGCTTGTTTGATAACCAATGACCTTGAAATAGATTCTGCCCAATCATGGACTAGAAAAAATATATAAATAAAAAATTGGGTTCTTTTCTTGCTTTTTCATAAGAAGTAAGATACCAGTGAAGCAGATTATTGTAAATCTTATATGCTTGGAATGTGCCTGAAGCTCAATACCTTACTTAGAAAAGCATGGATAATGGCTTCAAAATGAATAACAAATTCTAGTGATTAATAGGGAAATTATTTGGCAAACACTCCTTGCGTTTGCTGGATAACAGGTGAGCCAGGGGATAACAAAATTTGTGCTGAGCTTTTTCAATTACTTTTGTTTGATTTGATCGTTGCAAACAGCTGCAGTATGTACATTTTTCCAGTAAACCTGATTTGCAATGGGGGGTGAATCATTTTGATTACAACTGTAAATGTTTTAAAATTTAGACCACGTTAATTATTGATTGCTAACAGGATGTGAAAAAAGTTTCAACAAGTAGCCTAATAAAAAGTGTTTATAAAACAAATTGCCTACCCTACCTTTAACGTTTAGATATCTACAATCATTGTGCTAATTAGAATATTTTTCAATTTATTTTGTAATTATTATAAAAAATAATTATTTTTTGAGTTATACATGGCATATACATATAAAATGAAGACTATGAAGGAAACAGAATTACATTTAAGATTCTTCTTTAATTGGACAAAATCCTGGCCAAAGCCCCACCCCACCTGTCTACTCTGCGCTGATTGGTCATATGGCCAATTCTGTTATTACATCTGAATTTTAGCTCCAGAGGCTTCCTCAGCACTTATACATAGTTCGATACAAACACTAACGACAGCGTAATTTTTTTGTCTCCCTTATCAATTCCAGCATGAGTCCTCCTCCTTTGGATGCGCATGCAGAATGACAGACCTGAAAACAGTGTCTTCTTAACATGTTGACAACACAAACTCTTCCAGGTCTCAGCTACAATAAACTCTAAAAAATGTTGGGTTGTTTTAACCCAATTTTGGGTAAAATATGGACAAACCCAGCCATTGGGTTAAAAATGTCATTTAAAAATGTAACCCAATGGCTGGGTTCGTCCATATTTTACCCAAAATTGGGTTAAAACAACCCAGCATTTTTCAGAGTGTACAGTGTTTGACATCGTTCAAAGTAGACATTGCTGATTGTCAGCCAATAAAGACCATTTGCAAATTTGCTACATTGTTATATTGGCATGTAACAGGAAGTGAGTCAGTTCAGAATCATTTCTTTCTTTTAGGAGATAATAACTTTAAACGTCGTGCACTTTGATCTTCAAAACGTTCACAAACAGCTGTAATACGCATTGCATGGAAGGTAATATTTGAAAACGCATAAGAACCTACTCATATGAGTGATTTATTTCAGGAGTTTATACACCTGTTGCACTGAATGGTTCTGATTCACTGAAACTGCCTCATGAGAGTCATTTGCTTGTAGCCTATAAGGAACGATCATTCATTCATTTGTTCGCTTGTTTGTTTGATACTGTCAGACTACATTCATTAATATTGGGACTACATATTCCAAGCTGTTTATTAATGTTGTGTGTAAAGAAGAAGAGTGGGATGAAAACCGGAATAAAAATGCTGGAGTTTAAGATGGAGTATTGGTGAATCACGTCTGAAGGACAACAATGTTTGTCTTTCCACCTTGAGGCCAAAGTCAATATTGAAGGTGTTTAACATATTAATAGGAAATTAATCTGATAAAGCCACCATTAACAAAACTCCCCACAGTGAACCGTAAAGATAAACATGAAAACAAACAGAAAATGTAATTTGAAGAAATGTAATAAATATTAGGTTTTACCAAGGCATCATTTGTTTTGAACGGCCAGAACATTATCTTCTTTTTTTGAGTCTGTAACATGTAAAAATTAATGGCAATTGAGTTAAAGTGACAGTTGAGTGTGAGGATGTTGCAATGGTGTGTATAACCCAGAGCTATGGCCTGAAGGCTCTGTTGTGCGGGGTTATTATGAAGCGGTAATAAACCGATGGAGTTGTGGCAGCACGGCCATCTTCACCCTTAAACATGCTTGTTGCATCTTATAACTGTCGGAGGCTGCGTGTTGGCAATACTGCTGGAGACAGGGTTCAACGTACGTTTGTGGATAACCTGCTACAAAAATGTGACATTGTTTGTCTGCAAGAAACTTTTTTCACCTAAGCAGGATCTAAAAAGTTAACCTTTTTAATGACAGTTTCCACGGAGCTGGCTGCTGTCCCAGCTCCATGGAAACTGTCATTAAAAAAGTTAACTTTTTAGATTTTAACTTTTTAGACCTTACTATGGGTAAAGTGAGAGGAGACGGATATCAGGGGGTGTGGCTATCCTTTGGCACAAGAAGCTGGACTCAGTGATAAATGTCATCAGGACTGGAGTTGACTGGTGTATTGCGGGCGGCAGTGGCTCAGTGGTTCATGTGGGTTGTCTACAAACCGAAATGTTGGTGGTTCAATCCTCGGTTCCACCTGACCAAGTGTCGAGGTGTCCATGAGCAAGACACCTAACCTCAGCTGCTCCCGACGAGCTGGATGGCGCCTTGCATGGCTGACACCGCTGTCGGTGTATGAATGAGTGTGTAAATGGGTGAATGTGAGGCAATATGTAAAGCGCTTTGGTGGCCATTAGGTCTTTGAAAGCACTATATGAATGCAGTCCATTTACCATTTTTACCATTTTACAATTGACCTTTTGCCGGCCCCTCCCACAAAACGGTCATTGTCCAATCACACATCATAGCAACCGTTACTGTGTGAGCTGTTCCGTCAAACAGTAAGCGGTGAGCCCACGGTGTTTGTAAATCGGACACAAGATACCCAGAGAGATTGTCTGGAAAAGTTGTGTTTTTTCCCTTTCCAAAGCCCAAAACACAACGCGAGCGGTGCCTAAGATATATTAAACAGTGTGGACGCCCCAATTCCAGTTAAATGTGTCGAACATGGTTAACTCGCGTGCAGCGTGCGTGAGACTAAGATTAGTCAAAGAAGCACAGAGAAAGCAGATCAAAAGGATCCACAAAGGACTTAAATTTTCTAATGGGTTGTTGTTAACATACCATGATATTCTCGGGGAAAATGAGCAGCAGTCAGCTAAGTTAGCAGTGCAGCACCGTCGACTACAGTTTAGAGGAGTGCACGTTCGCAAAGGGGAAAGCATGAAGCTTAGGCTACTCGACAAAATCAGTTCATATATCAATATCGTAACGAATAGAAATAACCTTAAATAATGTATGGTTCTCTGCCTCTTTCTGTCTCTTATGCTTAACGTTAGTTACTTTTTAAACACGAAAATCGCGTTCAGCATGACACGCAATCGGTTGCTTGCTGTGGTAATGAACAACCTGCTTGTTAAAGCGAATGTGTACTCCTGTATCGGAGGCAAAATGAATAAATATGCAGCGCAAGTTATATATTTCTAACTCCAAACAATTAGCCACTGAACCAGTTTATAAAATCTTCAAGGCCTGTGCTGGTTGCATTTGAGGTAGCATGGTCATGGGGTTTTTCTGATTTTGCTTGAGACTGGGAAGCATTAGCCTCAATAGTAGTCGTGTCTCATTCATTTCTTATTTTTATATTTGGAATAAATCCCTCCACCGCATATCGTAACCCCTTTGGCTTCGATCTTGCTTGATATCGCGGAGGTATTGCTCCAAAAGTCACTGACACGCACGGGAATACCCTTTGCCATCATGGCAATCTGTCGCGCTGCTCGTGTTTGACCATTTGTTTGACGGAGGTAGCAACAGTAACTAAGGGGGGCGGGGCTCGGCGAAAGGCTAATTGAAGTTTAAAAATAAAGAGCTTACTGTTTTAAAAGCTGCAGTTGTCGCCATCTCTGTTCAAAATCTGAAATTGCAGTCATTCGCAGAATTATCAACTTAACATGAGTTGTACTTCAACACCCTCGACACAACACAGCGTGGATGAACACAATGTTTGCGGAGAGTGTGCAGCGGAGAGTGTAAGTCACCGCTTACAGTGGAATAATCACAGTTTATTCTTTTTGGAAGTATGACCAACATAAGAATTTTCTCCGGGAAATGTCATCTGAACGAGTAAGAAACATCTACTTTTGTTCTGGTTCTGACCTTGCAGTCAATGTCGCTGATTAAGGCTGAATCCCAATTCACCCCTTGGCCCTACCCCTTGGCCCTACCCCTCGGTTTTGCGCATTCACGTCTAGGGGTAGGGTGTCTCAATTCTTCTTGAGATCGAGGGGTAGGGTGAAGGGGTAGGGCTACATAGCCCTCGAAACGGAGATTTTTCAGAGGCACACTCGAAACGGAGGGCTAAGAGAAAAGTTCACGGATTGCATCGGAAATCACCGGCGAGATGGATCGCAAACGGTTAAACATTTAAATTTAGCGCCAGATGATTCCACCACGCACTTTGTTTACTCTTATAATAACACTATAGTCGTTTAAATTAAGAAATGGTATAATAAATTACCTTTCCGATCAGAAAAGACATACATTTCGAGGAAGGGATGTTATAATCATCATGTTTATTCAAAGTTAAGAGCAGCTGCGCTGATTATCAGTTGTTGTCATGGAGAAATCCTGTACATCGCCGGCGACTGATGACGCATTGGGTTCATGAAGGGTCGTTCCATTTCGTAGATAAATATTCCAACCCCTTGGCCCTTGTCACTCCGTTTTAAGGGCCAAGGCTACACTCGAAAACAAGGGGTAGGGCTAAGGGGTAGGGCCAAGGGGTGAATTGGGATTCAGCCTAAATCTAACAATCGCTTATAAGTTATCATATCATGCAAAAACGTGCAAATTATACCTTGTTCTCAAATTCTTAATGTTAACAACGTCAGCATTGTGTCACTACATTGAATGTCCTTCCGAGGTGTGTTCTTGTTTTCGCATGGGCCCGGTTGCAGTCTCTTTTTTTCTGTAACCACTTCCAACCAACCTGTTTTACGTGCTCTCCATGCCTATGTAGACAGAACGCAGTGTTTCAGGACCTCAGACCACCTCTTTGTCTGTTATGGTGGGAAGCTGAAGGGAAAGGCTGTCTCACTGGAGACTGGATGCCATTGCTTGACACACCAGCAACATGTTCGACCATGCCCCTTTGGTGTGACTGCCCACTCCACCCAGTGTGACTGCCCACTGCCCACTCTAGCGCATGGCGCCTCGCTAACAGACATCTGCAGAGCTGCAGGCTGGGCTACACCCAACACATTCGCCAGCTTCTAAAATCTTTGAGTGGAGCCTGTATCCTCTCATGTACTCACTTTAACCAGCTAGTACCGGACCCGCTAGGTCTCTTCGCTTGCTCGCCATTCCACTCCACGAACTGGATACGTGCAATATTCTCGCATCTCCTATCCGTTCCGTCTTCCTGCCACTTTCCGCTGTACCACGGGGATCGCCTGAGTTCAGTCTCGGCTCCTCAGCGAAGAAACATATCTGCATGTTGCCGATGTCTTCCTTTATACCCATGAGGTAATGCAGAGATACGCTATGCAAAATTCACAGACCCATGGCATTTTCTTTGCCATTGGCTCATTTTGCATACTCAAAGTCGATAGTCTTTCTAAGCAAAACTCCATTCGTCGTCATCCGACGGAAGGTTTTCTGCTTATACCACTACTTCAAATGCGAGCAATAATATTCTCACCGCTACCTTTTAGTCAGTCGTTGCGTTTGGATGGATGAATTACCTAAAACTATCTGCTAATCTTGTTTGACAGTTCTAGAAGCATCACTAAGGGCCTGAGCTTTCACCTCCCGCAGAGCTTGTCTCTCTGACAATTACCTGGAAGTCAAGGGAGAGAGGGAAATGTCACTATCTGCATTTTCGTAAAAGGAGTGATAAACGACTGCCGATACAGCAAACCTGCAGATTCACTCCACCAGCTTAACTGCAAAAGAAAAAAAAAAACACCAAGGAGAGGAAAAAAGACTGTTACATCAGTTAAATCAGTAATACATATGAGAACACTGTTATGGGACAATATATGGTATTAAATAAAGCATTAAATGTCTATTTCAATTAAAGTTCTGTTTTCTACCATTATAATAATTATAATTATCAATTATTATAATCTTGACATATGATCTTGATATTTTTACTAACCATAAAGAATCATCATAAAGTACTTACAACTTTAGATTTAATACCGATGACACCAATTAATTTAATTTGAGGAACAAACTTTATTGTTAATTCTAATTTTGTTTTTGCCTTGCTGAACCTTGCATTAACACATAACAAAAAGAGTTCAATGTAAATGTCAATAAAAAGGGTATACCATAAGAATAAAAGGAAGGATTTTTTTTTGTCAAATCTGCCTTTTTGCTTCCTTATTTTAAAATTCATGCCCATGTTTGTCACTGTATTTTGAATGGCCCATTGTTTAAATAGGGTATATAAGAATGTTTTTATGGTTCTTTTCCATTGCATCCATCCATGTCTGGTTTAATTTGTGGTGCAGGCCGCCTGTCATAACCATGTGCTCGATGTCCATCGCATTTTGATAATATGCTGGAGATAACCCAGCTCATGACTTTGACAGCATAAAGCCAGCACTCATAAGCCCCATTAATTAAACTGCATCCTGCTTGGGTTCTCGCCAGCCAGTGATCTGTACACTTTTGATTACTGACCTTTTCAAAGTTTGAGCTTTCTTTCCCTCCCACTTTATTTATTTTTATTACCACAGGGGAAATAGAAGGAGCAAATCCCGCTTCATACACTTCCTCTGAATCCTGAATCCTCATCCTGTCTGCCAGTCTCCACTATTAAACATAAATTCACAATATCTATTTCATGTCAGTGCCCGTCAGGGGCATTTCCTCAAAGGAGGCAGTGTTAAAAATAAATAAATAAATAAATAAATAAACTGAATAAGAAAATAATCAATATTACACGAAATAACCCCAGTGTCGCCAAAGCGTGCTGTAAGTTTGATGGGGGGCAATTGAGAATGAATGGGGAAAAGTCACGTGAGATGAGGAAATATCTCAGTCAACTTTTATTGATTATGATAAGATGATTTGTTTGAGTGATAAATCCCACCTCTTGTTTTAATGCGTGTTCTCGATTCAACCTTAATGAAGACAATGATGGCATTAATAGGAAGACTAATTAAAAAGTTAGAAAACAACTCAGCCAAACTCAGTTAAAAAATCAATCAACTTGGGGAAATTAAAGGTGCGTCTCCGTGTCTGTGACAAGTGTGTACAAGCTTGATAACTGCTGAAAATAAGTTGACTTATTTAAAAAAAAAAAAAAAAAAAAAAAAAAAAACATTCTGAACATTACTTCACAAATAATATTAATTGTTACAGCCATTAGTAAAAAATGTAAAAATGTAAGTGTAACAGGGACATAAATTTACATTTGATTTTAAATTGAGCAATAGTCTTCAGATGCCATATCTGTTATTTTTATCAAAACATCTAGCATTAATTCGATCTCAAACAGTTTAATTCAAATAAGTTATTACTCCACCACTCGTACATGACATTATAATCCAATGTGGTTGAACGACCACTTTGCGACAATATGGTTTTGGGAAACAGTCGTGACTAGCTAGTCGTGCATATCATGACTAGATGCTTCGTAGTGAAACATCTAGTTACATCATTGTATGGGAAACGGACCCCGGGAAGATTCTACAGTGGCCATCACAGTCACATGACTTGAGAAAATCTCTGGTGGGAAGATGGTGGTTGCAGTAACTGGAGGCCAATGCTCATGAGAAATGGGCTAAGATTCCTCAGAAACGCTTGAGTAAATTTGAGACTCCAGAAGTCATTAAAAGTTGCTTTTTCAGTTGAATTTTGTGAAACCACTTTAGCTATTTCAGTTACTTTAGTTTGATTTTTTTCATTGCTAGCAGCTGAAAGTCTGTACATTATAAAATAAACCTGTTTCGCAATGGGGGTGTATATATATATATATATATATATATATATATATGGTAACACTTTATTTCGATAGTCCACTTTAGACATTCTACTAACTATAAGTAACTTTGCAACTACATGTCAACAAACTGTCATTAGGGTATTAGGAGACTGTCAGCTTAATATCTGCTAACACTTTAATTTGTTGGTCCCCCAACAGACAGTCAACTGACTTTAAGTAACTTGGCGACTACAAGTAAACTTGTTCTACTAACCCAAACCTAACACCTAACCATAACCTAACAGTCTACTGACAGCCTACTATAATTTACTAATACTCTAATGACAGTTAGTTGACATGTAGTTGAAAAACTACTTAAAATTAGTAGAGTGTCTAAAGTGACTATCGAAATAAAGTGTAACCATATATATAATTGCCTAATTTTTAAAACATCACCACACTGGTGCCAGTATATAGTGTGTGGGAATTGATTTAAATTGTGGCAATATCAAATGCAAAGAAAAATAATTATTTTATTTGTAAATAAATGTCCAATAACAAATACATATCAAGCTCACCTGCTTCAAGTTATGCCATGTAAATTATTCAAAAACATGGGCATATTTGATTCCCTCCAACCCGGATTTGTTATGATAGCTCCTTAAGCTATTATATTAATATTGATGTTATATACTAAGCAAATGATCCCTTATATGGCACGTCTTGACCATTTTGCTTTTCTTGGATGGATGAAGTCGTGCTACACAAGTAGAATATGCAGATGATCACATTCCCTCATGTGACATTTGAAAGGAAATTCTAAATTCTCCTTCATCTTTCTCAACCTCTCAGTCTCTCCCCAGAGTATGTGATCACAGCAATAGCGCAAAGAGAAAAATTGTGATGGTGCTTTTCCCTTTCCATTCTGAACAAACAAATTATATTATACCCTCGTCTCCTTGACTAAGATGTGTATGGAGTATAGAAGACCTTTGATCACAGGAAAGACATATTTCAGATAGCGCAGCCCTGATTCTATCAGACTATGCTGAAGGTCACACCACATCTCCATAAACTCTACCACAAATTGATCTTTAAGTCTATATTCATTTACTTTTGTTTAACCAGATTTTTGACAAACTCCATAAAGTCTAGACTGGATGGCAGCCAATCATGTCACTCTCATGTCGTTCCAAACCTGGTTGAGCTCCCGTTGTCCTTAAAAACATCTCCTACTCTAGAATCATTGCAGAGGGAGTTCAAAACATATTTTTTCCCTTAGCTTTTAATAATTAGTTTTAAATTGTATGTATTATTGGTTGTGTATTTGATTGTTTTTGTCATTTTGTTTACAGCACATTGGGTACCCATTGTGGTTTTTGAAAGTGCTCTATAAAAAAGTTGAATTGAGTTGAGTTTAACTTGTTTTGCAGATAACAAATTAAAATGTTAAAAAAAAGTAATTTGGGGTCCAAACTGTATTGAATCCCACTGAGACATTCCTCGAAATATCTTGTTTGTGTGCGTGTGTGTGTGTGTGCGTGTGTTTCACAGAGAAATGATAACAGATCTATTACGTTATTCGACTGAATTGCTGAAAGATTATGTGATACTGAAAACTGAAGTAAAGGGACAAAATAATTATTTAAAATTTTTAAATATTTCACAATATTACTGTTTTATTGTATTTTCAGCGCAGTCTCATCCCAAGACGTTATATAACTGACGTCTTGGGACATCTTTTGACCATACGTCAACATCCGCCATTTTAGGGTACCCTTTAACGTCGGTTAGATGATGTTATCGGATCCTAACCCTACCCCAGACCTAAACCTACCTTTAAGGTAAACTAATATCCACGTGGTTAAATGGCACACATATGGGCCAAAATGTCACAGACGTCTGATGAGGGTTTTTGTTTTGTTTGGGAACCTCTTATTGCCGTTTCTGTGAGCACACGACAAGGCTTGACAGTAGTCATCGGACATCTCCTTCACATCCTTACTTATTAATTGTAATGTATCCCAGGGGTATGAGATGCCAAAACAGCTTGTCAGATAGATTTTTTTAACCGACAAAAGCTTGTCCAAAAGGCATGCCGCCCCGCTTGGCAGATAAGCAGTGAGGGATGATGTGTGAGAAAGACAGAGGGGTATTGTCTCTCTGGTGTTACTCACTCATTCCTCTCTGTCTCCACTTCTTCTGCCTCTCCTGCCCGCTATTATGCTACCCTTGGGCTTGCCCATTACATACATCAAATTCAGCTTGCTGGCTCCAAGATTGTGCCATGTAAATGATTCAACCCAGAATGCAATCACAGTATGGCGCAGCCTTTTCCAGCAAGAAAGAAAGAAAGAAAGAAAGAAAGAAAGAAAGAAAGAAAGAAAGAAAGAAAGAAAGAAAGAAAGAAAGAAAGAAAGAAAGAAAGAAAGAAAGAAAGAAAGAAAGAAAGAAAGAAAGAAAGAAAGAAAGAAAGAAAGAAAGAAAGAAAGAAAGAAAGAAAGAATTATTTTTACAATTCTTAAAAATGCTAATGGAAGAGACAAGATTATAAATGCTAATTGTTAAGACATTGCAATTAACTTAATGTTGTGTTATAGTTTACATTTTAATTAGGTCAAAAAAAAAAAGTCAGTACTCACGGGAAGTTGTGCTTCACATACATTCCTAAAAGCAATCTCGGCTGTCTAGAGATGCACACGAATAGGTTGAGTCAGCAAAAAGAGAAAAACCTCTACATTCCCTGTCAACATTAATGACACTGATGTGTGTCAAACCCCCCTCTCCTCTCTTTCAGTTAACAAGCCTGCATAGCAGAAACTAGAGATGTAAGGATACCAATATTTCAGTATTAATAACATACCAGTGAAATTTCATACTCGATTCCACCAAAATATAAACTAACATGCGAATGCACATTCACTTTTCATTATTAAAGCTAAATACATGAAACAATAGTACATCAGAGCTAAAATAAAAAAATAAAAAAATAAATAAAAATATATATATTTTTTCCCCCCAATAAAAAAAAAACACATTGGTACAAACGCAAGCTTTCAAATGCAGCCACCTGTCAGTCAAATATTAGTGTCGCCTTAGTACTGAACAATTCTCTTTTGGCTCCCAAGGACCAATTAATATAGCTTTATAGGTCTTCAGCAGCTCTTGAAGCAAAAGAAAAATAAGCAAAATCCTCTTGTTCATCTAATTTGCTCAGCATGGAAAAAAACGGAACAGTGATACATATTTTATATCTCCGAGGGGCGCGAGAGAACGGCGCGAGGTTCGTGGTGTGAGCCGCACCTGTGAGCACACCCAGCCTGATCTCACGGGAATTTGTAACAATTCATACGACCTCGCTCATACGAATTAGTACGATTTTGCTAAATCGTACATATTTTACGAATTGCCCAATTTGTATGAATTCGTACGAATGACCTACCCCTTACCCCGCCCCTAAACCTACCCATCACGTGGGTTTAGAGAAATCGTACGAATTCGCATGAGTGAGGTCGTACGAATTAGTGCGATTTTGCTAAATCTTATATATTTTACGAATTGGCCAATTCGTATGAACTCGTACGAATGACCTACCCCTTACCCCACCCCTAAACCTACCCATCGTACGAATCGTACGAATTCGAATGAGTGAGGTCATACGAATTTGTACGATTTTGCTAAATCTTACATATTTTACGAATTGGCCAATTCGTATGAACTCGTACGAATGACCTACCCCTTACCCCGCCCCTAAACCTACCCATCACGTGGGTTTAGAGAAATCGTACGAATTCGCATGAGTGAGGTCGAACGAATTAGTACGATTTTGCTAAATCTTATATATTTTACGAATTGGCCAATTCGTATGAACTCGTACGAATGACCTACCCCTTACCCCACCCCTAAACCTACCCATCGTATGAATCGTACGAATTCGAATGAGTGAGGTCGTACGAATTAGTACGATTTTGCTAAATCTTACATATTTTATGAATTGGCCAATTCGTATGAACTCGTACGAATGACCTACCCCTTACCCCGCCCCTAAACCTACCCATCACGTGGGTTTAAAGAAATCGTACGAATTCGCATGAGTGAGGTCGTACGAATTAGTACGATTTTGCTAAATCTTACATATTTTACGAATTGGCCAATTCGTATGAACTCGTACGAATGACCTACTCCTTACCCCGCCTCTAAACCTACCCATCACGTGGGTTTAAAGAAATCGTACAAATTCGCATGAGTGAGGTTGTACGAATTAGCCACTTTTTAATCATTCGTCGAATTCGTACGAATTGGTCGTGAGATAGGGTAGGCACACCGGTCTCGCATCTCTCATGGAGGAGCAGAAGCATAAAGGGAGAGCGATGACGTGGAACATGGAGAGAGGAACAGGCCTGCTTTTGTTTCTATTTTGTTATTTCATTTCGGTAGCCAGCAGTCATCCATGAGTGGCTGCTGGCAGGTATTTGTATTTCATTTTCGGTAGCCAGCAGTTTCGTGAGGGGCTGCTGGCAGGTATTTTGTTTGTTTGTTTCAGTTAAATATTTTTTTATTTGATTGTCCTCTGGTTCCTGCCTCCTTCATCCTTTAACCTTGCTACACTATTGTAAAGAATCTGATGGTACTTTTTGAAAAGCCACAGAGGGTAAAAGCATTACTGTAAAGAAACAAAGGTCTGCTATACCACTTTCGCTGTAAAACAGACAATGACTCATGTATCAGAGAGAGTTCACAGCTGAAATCTGCACACTGAATCTTTTTGACAATATTCACATCCTTATTAAAAAATAAGGTGTTTTATTCATTGTCAAGGCGGCTCTGAAGACAAACTCCTTGAGGCTTTGTCTCTTTAAAGCATCTGACTGCAAACTAAAGCGAAATAACCTTTTTTTTTTAAGATGCCTGTTTTCAGATGTATCTCATATAGAGGAAGTCTCTCCTCATCTCTCATTACCTGTGGTGAAGTTTCATACTGTGAACAGTTGGAGGTTTTTGCTATATCCAGGTAATCTTGAATGCACTTTGCAACTTTTCATCTCCTGAAGCAAGAACTTACTTGGCTTTGGTTTCAGATACAGCAGGTGTCTGTGTAGGAGACAACATCCTGTTTAACCATGAATGATTTACTGTGTTGTGTCTTAAACATCTGGATTGCCTGTCTTTGCCTATCAACTGGCCTCTTTAACATCCTAACTTAATCTGTGTGATTAGATTAGCACTACAGAAACAGGGAACGCTCCCCTGCGGCCACTTTGATTGAGCTAGTAGTTACACCAGATATGACAGCTCCTTGGCACATGCAACTTTCTGGCATTCTATAGTGTGCATATGTGAGTCTAGAACTTTGATGAAATCGTTCATGGTAAATATAAAATGAGGGATCTAAATCACTGAGTTCTGGTTACCAATAAATCAGATCAAAACCTTAAATTTACTTCAAGTGAGCATGATTTTGCCAAGACATAGTCCTAGATATTCCATATTCCTTTTGCTGGTCCAATAGCAATGTTCCTGCAGTTCTAACAGTTTTAAAGGCACTTTCACACTGAGCATGGTTAAGTGACATGAATGTAGGCTACGTCGTGCTCTTGAATCGAAACAGTAGATCCCTATGGAGCTGGGCCTGATATATCGCTGCACGACAAAGCAAGATTTGTTTTCCATTCTCCCCCCAACCACCACGATAAATGATCCGTCCAATTAAATGTAAGCTCACTCTAGCCACTGCTGTTGGCGTTTTTTTCTTCTTCTTCTTCTTCTTCTTTTTTTTGTTTGAAAACCTGTGTAAACGCGAAAAAAGCATTCCGGAAGAGAAAAGAGAATTGATGTTGATCAATAGCCCCTTTCCGACCGGAGGGACTTTTGCAGTTCCTAGAACCTAACGTTCCTCTAACCCTTTTTTTCCTGTGTTCCGACCGGACTAAATTGGGGATTTTTTTAGTTCCTCAGATCGTAGTTCCTATTACTCTTTCAGTACCTAGTCTAGAGCGAGAACTTTTTAAGTTCCCTTTCCCTAGGTCTACGTTGATTGGTTCAAGTCATGCCCACTGTCATGCCCACTCGTAGCACGCTGTCTGCCATACGCTGTGTTTTTGCAAAACATTACAATGAGGATTAAGACAAACATAACGCATTCAACCAGCTAATTGATAATGCTAGCTAAACTTGCCCGTCGTTTTGTTTGCCTCCTGCGCTCTGCTCTTTTATCTTCTTCCATCATATTACTTAATATCATATTACACTGGAGCCTTTGTCTTCTGTGTTTCTCTGTACAGAACTCAAGCATAATCTTTAAACGCCACCGTTCGTTCTCCGTTATTAAGGTCCCGGCAAGGCAGGTTTGTTGTTGTTGTATGTGGCCGCGCTACTAGTGATGACGCTATAAAAACCGTCGCCGTGCTTGCGTTACCCCTACCAGTTCCTATGGCCACTTGGCCAGTGCGAGCGCAAGCAGCAAAACCGAGTATGGGGGAGAGTAGTTCTTAGAACTGTTTAGAAGTGGACAGTTCCTATAACTAAGTTCCTGTAACTACTTGGCCGGAAAGTGGCTAACGGTGTCTGAGAACAGATTTATTCTTACATGTTCTTGTACATTATCATTTTCTATCTTTCCACTGAATTATGCGATCTGAAGACCTTAAAATGGCGTACAAAGCGCTGTTTTCTTCCATGATGCGTGTCTGTTATGAGACAGAGATCTCATTTGCTCTAGAACTGTCCATCACATTGGGATCATAATTCCTACCCTACCGAATGACAACGTTGTGTTAATTTTACTCGTTCTGAGTTCAGAGACTCGTTCTGAGACTCGACAGAAATGTTTCTACAAATGAAACATGAGGCCAAAATAATATATTACGACGATATGTTTTGTGTGCTTTTCATGTAGCTCAGGGTATTTTACACAAGAAATGATAAGCAGGTGTAGCGTTCTGTTTATTATAAAACACATCTGCCTATTGTTGAATTAAAATCTATTTTATTGCACGCACTTGATAATGGTTTCTGTGTTGTACCAAACTTATGTAACTTTAGGGTCCAATTCTGACTATTAACTAGTTGCTTATTAGCATGCATAATACTAGGACATTGGCTGTTTATTAGCAAAATCACATACTATTGCCTTATTTCACATGACATTATTCTACATTCCTGATCCAGTAACGCTTCCTTTTACAGTCCAGTTACCCATGTAAATACTACGTACTTATTTTAGTAACTACAATTACTGGTTAATAACTAGTACTAACCCTGAAACTACCCCTGTTCCTGTACTTACCTTATATTAGCCAGTACTTTCTAGGTAAGTACACTGTAAGTACTGTACTGTAAAAGGAAGCGTTACCCCTAATCCTTCCCAATACATAAACGTAATAACTACCTTACTATTAACCTTTTAATGTATGTTGTGCAGCAAACAAAGTTATGAGATACATATATGAGGAGAAAATGTATTCTTGGTCAGCACCACCTTTCGTGCAGACATGAATTATCTAAAGACGATTGATCGTTTTGTGTTCAGTATGAAATCTCCATCTGCCCGTAATTCACTTAGCTTTATCTCGTCTAGCTCAATGTGAATTAAGTGCCTTAACTTGTGTTACCTCAATACCACAATTACAGCATTTAGTACAAATGAGATTTCCCTATTCTCTACCAAATTTGTTCATTTCAACATTTCAAATGTTATTTTTTGAAACATTTCAAGGTCTAGTTCACACAATTAAAATTTGTAATTAAGTAACCATTGCTTTAACAAGTCAATTAAACTGTCCTTAATAAAAACAAGAACAAAAAGTGCTTGACATTTTTCACTATGTTCCTGCAGAGGCGTATTAAAGCTTCTTAAGTTATAAAGTTGAGAGCAGTGGGCATTTTCTTTCTGTTGCTCTTTGAATAATAGTAAATACATAACAGACCAAGGATTTTTGTAACATGAGTCAGTCATTTGTGTCTTATGTCAACTTGTGTCATCAACCAGAGGACCATGGCTCAATATGTCCCTATTTCACTGTTCCATATTGACTCTTCTTGTAACTTGTTCCCTCCTTAAAATCATTATTTATCCACCTTTCCTTCTACACACCTGATAAACTACAGTATGTGTAACTGTGACCTTTCAGAGTCATTAGTGAAGTGGTCATTTGGCCCCCTGAGTGACACAAAGTGACAGAAGGAGTCTCCCCAGAATCCCTGGTGACCCAGTGGCTGGTATTCGTCCACACCAGCTACAGGTACAGGCTTCAGTTTCTCCTTATATCCTCAGATCATCTGCCATGGCCCATTGTAATGCAAACAGATTGCTTTATCCATACACAGCATTGGTTTAATTGCATCCAGTTAAGTGGGCAAGGGAGGTCTCGGCAGCACCAGCTGTTCAACAGATTGGACAAGCTCTCCACTATCAATTGGAACAACTATGCATGCTTGTGAATATATTTAAAGTGGGTAAAGAGGATAAACACATCTATAAAGGTGATGAGAGATTTACTATGTGGCAACTGAAGGCCAGAACTCACATGCATTGTTTAAATCAATACATTGTTACAGTAGCAAGTTTTCCTGTAGCTCAAACACTAGAGCATTGGCGCTTGCAACGCCAAGATAGTGGGTTGGATTCCCAGGGAAAGAAAGAACTGAGAACTGATAAGAATGTAAAAAAAAAATAAAATAAAAAAAAAATACCTTTACCTTAAAATTGCTTTACATTGCATTTAAAAACAGTTGGTATGTGAAAAGCACTATACAAATAAATGTGAATGAAATTTAATTGAATCAAATACAACACAAACACGTCTAGCCCAAGTGGCAACATTCTAATCTGAAAAATGAAGCCTACCCGGAAGTGCGAAAAACTGCAATACATCTAAAATCCTCTAGAGGGATGTCCCAAAAGGGAACAAATGTCCATATACCCCATCTTAAAATGTCCGTTTTCACAGCATAAATTCATGCTTTTACAGGTTGGTCCCATTGACTTTTATTGTATTTTTCGATTCGTTTTTTTTCTAACTCGTTAGCTTAGATCATATTTAGATATAAAAGGTATGACAAATAAGTGCAGTTAACTTTGATTGACAGCTTATAACGGGCTGTGCCGAGTGGAATTTGACGTCTCGGCCATGATCTGACACAACACATCATACTGTATGACCTCTTTATCCTTTCTGAACATTTTTATTTTGTATTTCCCAAGATTTTCCTATATGGCGCCACCAATACCCCCCATAAATTGTTCTTCAGAAAGTCTATGGGTGACGTCACAGACACTTTATCCATATTTTTTACAGTCTATACAGTAGTCTAGCCATGCCAGCCCAGTTTCACTTGTTGCATTCTGAAATTTAAAAATACAAATACAGGTATTATCATTATACCGATCAAAGGTTTTGATGTGTGTGTTTGTGAGTGTTTAATACTTTTAATCAACAAAGACATTATTTTAATCAAGTGAAAGGCAGCCTTGGTGCGCAAAAGACATTCTTTCAAAAGAATGTATAAAAAAAAAATCTGTAAGGTAGTGTATACCACAATATTAAACAATATTCTTTTTGATGTCACCACTGTCATGATAGAGCAATAATTTGAAAGGAATCTGAGCACATTTTTGCAAACTGTCAGCATATTTATCATACTGTATAAATAACATAAAAATAGACATTTGAAGTAATAAAATGTGATCAAATTAATAAAATTAGAAAATTCCACCCTATTTTTTCCACACAAAGTTCTGTTGTGAAAATCTAGATGGCGCAGACTAGGTCCTTAACCCTCTTGGGTTGGCTATCGCGCCGGCGCAACGGGCTTCCTTATTAGTGCAAAAGAGACTCAAATTACTCTGTTGATTTTGATCTTACATTTAAGGGTTGTTCATCATTTAATCCTGTTAAGTGTCTATTTTTAACACCGTCTCATCCCAAGTCGTCATATAACTGAAGTCTTGGGACGTCTTTTGACCATACGTCAACATCCGCCTTTTTAGGGTACCCTTAAACGTCGGTTAGTTGACGATCATGGGCCGTCATACAACTGATGCTTTACCTTTTACGTCAGTTAGGTGACGGGGTAGGTTTAGGTCTGCGGTAGGGTTAGGATCCGATAACGTCATCTAACCGATGTTTAAGGCGTCCCAAGACGGCACTTACATGACGTTTTGGGATGAGCAATAAAAACAAAGTGTTCTGCTTTTTGTCAAATAAAGAAAAATAAACATGATGGAAATTTTGCCTTCACTCTGTCAGTAAAGTTCATTCTGAAACATGTCCGAAAATTAACTGTAACTAAGTAAACACTTGTCACACAAGCTGATTGCAATCATAATATTCACTATAGGGCAAAGCTGATTGGTTCCTCAATGAGCTCGCTGCTCAACCTTGGTTAGCATTTGCCTTAGCAGTGCAGCACGCTTTCAGAAACCCTCCACCTTCCCCAGCTCCACCTGTATAGATCTGCTATGGGTAATTCGTGTACATTATTGTACAGATACAGCAGCATGTCATTACTAGAGATTATTACGATTGTAAAAATGCATAAGATGCTGGTGTTATTGAAACTGAAAATAGAATAGGTTATTGAATTGGACTAGTTGTTGAATTTGCTTCTAAAAAGAAGACGACAATGTGTTCAAAAGACGTAAAGCACCTACTTTGTCTTCTGTCAAAGGAAAAAAAAAGAAGAAAATGTAATTTCTAGAAAAGTAAAGGAAATGGACCCCGTAGTAAATGTACCCCGTATCAGCCACCTTTGAGAGTCATTAGCCTTATTCCTTTCAGAGGCATGACTACTAATGAGCCAGGTACATTCACATAGCTCACATAGCTTGACAGAACTTGCAGAATGAAAGATTCCTGTTTGTTTTCATCAGGTTGTTTTAATACCCTGTTACCAAGGAAACCAAGGTTAAAGTTCATGCATTGACGCTGACAATATATACTGCATCTTGTAAACATCATATCAACCAATTTAGTGTATTAAAAGCAATGCTGAACAACACAGTGAAAAAATAACCTTTTCTTTACTGCTCATTATGATGCATGGGTTATTTTTGGAAAAGGTCTCCGTTTCTTTATAACTCCTCAAATAATTTTCTGCTACGAGACAATCTTATTAAAATCAAAGTATTGTGTATCTTGGGAAGATGCTGTAATATCAGGAAAAGAACATTTCTCAAACATAAAAGATATTTCTGGCTAGACCAGTTTGGTTGTGCGGTAGCTGTTCCCGTCGACAGTTTTCATTAAGTTTCTCTTTCTTTTTTTTGTGTACATCAATAGTTATAAAAAAAGTCATAAAAGACAGTCTCTAACAACAGCAAATGCTCTTACAACTGCGTGGACCATCATGCTAATACAAACAAACCCTTTCTGTGGTCTCTTAACAATCTTGTTTCAAAGCCGCAGTTGTTTATTTTCAAAAACCCACATTTTATTCTGAAGGTCATTGTGTAAATAAAGCTGAAAAGGGGTCCATTATGATTAATAGTAATATTAAAACATTTGGTAAACTAATACTGTTCCATCAATATTGAATAATTACACAGGAACAAATGAGTAATGCAATAATAACATTCTTATAACTATTAACCAGAAACTCAGATTAATTGGTAACACTTTAAAATAAGGTTCATTGGTTAACATTAGTTAACTATGTTAAAGCCACAATCTGTACTTTTTCGGCTTTAAAAATAGCAAAAATAACTGTATCTATGTTATATATTTCTATTAGATGTGTACTTACATTATCCCGACAGTTTCAACCAACTTTCAAATACGGAGAAATTTATAGTTTAATTCGAAGACACGGGACGTTTCTTTATTTCCGTTTCGTCGTCCGTCTATGGCGTCATATAACCTTTGACTCCACTATTTTCTCTAACTTCCTTGCGGAACCCGGCGAAACCACCAAACACAAAGGGGAACACTGGACTACCGCCAAGAAAGCATAGAAAATGACGAAGAAAAAAAAGTAAGACGTATTTTTATGCGTGTAAATCACGTGCCCGCTCACGAGCGCTCACTCAGACGAGATGCGCTGTCCCCCGGTGCTGCGCGCGCATATAGCGCTGCCCGTTCCGGTCGTCTCATTCAAATCAGCCAACTGTTGCTGTTAGCGAGCCGCGCAGGAGAAGTATGACACAGGTAAACATTGGGGTTGCATTTAAAGCTTCTTGACAAGCTAAATCTACAGAGAGATGCCGTATATCCGTATATTTTGTAAAAAACGATCATGTCATGTCATGAGCTGAGCTGGTTGTCATTGACAGCGACAACAACTCCCGCGAGCCCACGCTCTTTCCTGACGTCATCAAAGTACGTCTTTGTTATTATGTGAAATGAGTGACCCCTGGTGGCCAAAAAAATTACATATTGTCCGTTTAACATGAACTAAGAATGAACATTATTTCTTCAGAGTTCATTTATCTTAGTTTATATTAATTTCATCATTTACTAATACGTTATTACATTAAAAGGTTGTTTTTGTTAACATTAAATTATGTAACAAATGCATTGCTCATTGTTAGTTCATGTTAGTTAATACATTAATTTTAACTAATGAACCTTATTGTAAAGTGTAACCGATTAATTCATTATTAATCTGTTGAATGTCAACTATTAGCTCAGTATCTATTTTTTCATACCTCCCAGACTAATAATAACTACTATACAGGTGCATAATTAAAGTGAATATTGTATTAATTCTTATGTATATTAATTCTTACATTATTACGGTGGTCATAGCTATAAAATAGCTGTCTAAATTCATTCCACCTGAGTATTTTATCTCAGTTCTAATAGTCAGTGCATGCAGCTGATTATTTTTTTTTTTTTTCTGAATAGACTATTTCTTTACTGAGTGACCTCTATTAAGTCTGCCATGATATTACTTGGCCAAAGGCTCTCTAGCATTGCGGTATGATGAGATGAGAACTTGGTCTGCAGTTTCAACTGGACCCGTTTCTTTTTACATCGGCTCAAATGATGAGTATTAACAAATTACACGGTCCTAAGGTCTATTGCTGTTATCACAAACCAGGCCAGCGGTGTGGGCGGCATGTCGTGCAATTGCTCCCAAAGCAAGCTCATATTACACACACGTCCTAATTAGGATGGTCTGTTATTTAGTTGCAAATGGTCTGCCATGGACCCCACAAAAAATTGTTTTGTGCTCCCACAGGAGGCTATTAAGAAAGCATAAGTCTGTGGTTACTAAGTTGATTTGTGGTTTAGACAACACCACGTTCACCACGAGCCCCCTTCAATCAGGTCTGTTTACTGAGTGGGTTCAACATCAGAGTACTTCATATTTAAATCTGTCTTTGGCATTGAGCAGTTTAACACAGTGGTTCTCAAACGGTGGTCATGTCTCAATGCCAGAAAAATGTAAAACACAGTTATTTCTGACGTTTAATAAATGCAATAAAGCTTCACTGTATGCATTTAAGACTTAAAGGGATACTCCACTCCCTTCTCCGGAGTGATGATATTATTGCGCTGAGTCCATATATGTGCCAAGTCGAAGTTGCTGTGGTATTCCGCCATACGTTATAGTTACCCATTTAAACGCTTAGAAAAGCGCAACATTTTATTTTGTGTCACCATTCTTGGTCGGGTTACACTACACATGTGACTGTTTTTAAATAGGGAAAACATGGAAGTGTTTGGTCGCTTCTCTGCTTGGATCCTAATGAATGAACTGGGCTAAGTTAAGTGCGATCAATGTGTCTCGCACACCAGAGCGATTAAGTGCACGCACTGAGACGAGAGAGGTATGTATCAACTCGTCTTATTTAAGGGAATAACATAGTTTAATATGAAAAACGGTTTTGACCACTTTCAAGCAGAGATGTATAAAGTACTAGAAACCCAGACTTGAGTAAAAGTACAAGTGCTCTGTCTAAAAAGTGACTTGAGTAGAAGTTGAAGTGCTCTTTAAGCAGCACACTTAAGTAGAATTCCTAAAGTATTCAACATTTTTTGTACTTAAGTATTGCAAGTAGTTTATTTTGTTATCACAACATTTTTTCTTTTGTCAAATCAACTTAAATAATTTATTTAGTTAAGATAACTTATTATTTTGAGTTTCTGATGATTACATTAATCTTCTTCATTTTATTAACTCACTTTTTCCAGTTCAATCAACTAGAAATTTTAAGGCAACCAGGTTACTTACTTTTTTAAGTTAAACCAACAATATTTTTTTACAGTGAAGTACTAAAGTAAAAGTACAAGTATTGTGTCATGTAATTATTAAAGAAAGCAGTCAAAATTTGAACTAGCAATCATATATATATATATATATGAAGAGTTCAGATGCAAAAGCCTCTAAGTGCCATTTGAAATTTTCTTCTAAAATGATAATTTTTATCAAGCTTGTGTATTTAAGTTCGGTAATTTCACTTAAATGGCAATGAAGATTACCTATTAATTGTCATTTAAGTGAAATTACTGAACTTTTATATACCAGTTTGATAAAAATGGTCATTTTAGAAGAAAATTTCAAATGGCATTTAGAGGCTTATTGCATCTGAACTCTTCATATATATATATATATATATATATATATATATATATATATATATATATATATATATATATATATATATATATATATAAATGCCATTCAAAAGTGTGGGGTCAGTAAGATTTTAATGTTTCCAACATTGATAATAATAAGAAATGTTTTTTTTTGTTTGTTTTTTTAGCAGCAAATAGGCATATTAGACAATACTGGAGTAATGGCTGTAAAAATTCAGCTTTGACATAACAGGAATACGTTACATTTTAAAATATATTAAAATAGAAAACATGGTAACACTTTATTTTGATTCTTACTTGAACATTCTGTCTTTGCAACTACAAGTCAACTTATTCTAACCCTACCAGCCAACTTTTACTCTACTATCACTCTAAAGAGAGTTAGTAGATGCAATATCACTTATAGTCAAGAGAATGAAGTGAAACCCAGTTATTTTAAATTGTAATAATTTTACAAAAGTTTACTCTATTTTTGATCAAATAAATGTAGCTTTGGTGAGCATAGGAGACTTCTTTCAAAAAAAAAATTCTCACACTATGAGTGCTATCAGTCATAGAGATCTCAGCGTGCTCAATACTGACAAAATGTGTTGTGACTGGATGTTCTGATCCGATCAAACCTTGAACTTGGCCTGAATAATTAAAAATAAACTGATCTAACACAGCCCACCCATGTAGCCTGCATAAAAACTCGGAAATCAACACGCACACAAACTCAGACCCTCTACACACACATCAACGCTTCTGCACTCACGCACAAACAGAAACCGCGCACTCTACATGACAAGCGCTCGGAGACAGATTGCGATTAAACGCTCCATTAGTTTCTATAATTCTCTCGCACCCTCGCTGTGAAAACAGACTGAGAAGGACATTGTGTTTTAGTTCAGAGCTGCGCACACCCACACAGGCCAACAACATGACCTCATTTAACAATCCAATCACATTCAGTGTTTCGCCCACTATCATATAGACCTAATGCACAATGAAGCAGCATGCAAATTTGATTATAACCAAATAAAGTGGCAAGCGGCATAAAAACATGTTCGCTTGGTGTTTTAACATGTAATCCTCTTGTGCTACCTGCTAAGCGACACACAGAGAGGTCCGTTTTCTTTATGTGGGTTGCATTTGATGAACAGGCAAATGTGGGTGTGAAGACGTATATAAAATGCAAGTGTTGCCCTGCCTGGGCTTGGTGCCATGACAGACTGTGGAATCAGGGCGGCTCAATGTGAAGAGAAGACCGGGAAACGTTAACCATCACAGACAGGCAGTCAGCAGAAGAGCAGTCTGCTAAGGTTAGGGGGCCGTGGGCCGATCTGCAGGGGAGTTGACAGCATGTTTCAGATATATAAACAACAAAAACATCCAGTCGCTGCAGAAGGCGCTGACACCACACTGCTCTGAACCTTCACAAGTATGCACTTTAGAAACAACTGTGTTTTCTTAGTGCATGTGAAGTACTCCGAAAAAAAATAGAAGAATAGAATGCTTTCTTTTCACTGTTGAACTGCATCCTGAGGATACTTGCTAGAAGAATGCTAAAATAGAAAATAGAGAACTGATGGAGCAAGATAAGCAAAACACAACGCTTGTACATTATTAATGACCAAACAATGCTATAAGTGAATTATAAATGCAGGCATTGAAGTTGAAGGCTTTGTTCCAGAGAGGGGTTGGGTTATTCAAGGAGATATATCTACAAAAAAGGCTGTATTACAAAACCTGCCTGCATTTCAATTGACCTTCCCCCAAAATGGCCATTGTCCAATCACACATCGTAGCAACCTTTCCTGTGTGAGCAGGTCCAACCTGATGTCACGACCAAGTCGTACGAATTTGACGAATGATTAAAAAGTGGCTAATTAGTAACAATTCATACGACCTCACTCGTACGAATTAGTACGATTTTGCTAAATCGTACATATTTTACGAATTGGCCAATTCGTATGAATTCGTATGAATGACCTACCCCTTACCCCGCCCCTAAACCTAACCGTCACGTGGGTTTAGACAAATCGTACAAATTCGTACGAGTGAGGTCATATGAATTAGTACGAATTAAATATTTTTTACTCATTCGTCGTATTCGTACGAATTGGGCGTGAGATAGTGTTGGCAGGTCCGTCAATCATTGACTTCAAGCAAGATGGTGAAACGGTGCTGATAGATTGTCTGGATAGATACCCCAATAGATTGTCTGGAGGTGCACATTCGCAACGCATATTATACGCGAATTATATATTTCTAACTCCAAACAATTAGCCACTGAACCAGCTAATAAAATCTTCATGAAGGCTGTGCTGGTTGCATTTGAGGCCCTGTTTACATGAGAACGCTCACGGGTGAAAACATAAAAAATATTTTATCGGATGTGCCTTTCGTTAACACGGCGACGGCGGTTTTGGGGCTTAAAGGAGTGTTCAAAAAACTTTTGCTGATAATTTATTCACGCCCATGTCATCCAAGATGTCCATGTCTTTCTTTCTTCAGTCGAAAAGAAATGATAGTTTTTGATGAAAACATTCCAGCAATTTTTCTCCATATAATGCACTTCAGTGAGAACCAAACAGTTCAAGGTCCAAAAGACACTTTCAGTACAAACTGCAAACTGTTCAAAGGGCTTTAAATGATTTCAGACTATGAATAAGGGTCTTATCAAGCGAAACGATCGCTCATTAAAAAAAAAATAATAATAAGTTTTATAAGCTCAAATGCTCGCCTTGCTCTGTACTGTGATGCACGTTCGTGACTCTCCTGTTCAAACTCGTTCATCAAAATGATCTAATTTTTTTCCAAGTCAATTCGTTTTTTTTTTTCATTGAATGAACCAAATGACTCGGAAAAAGATTAGTTCATTTGGATGAACGAGTTCGAACAGGAGAGTCACAAGCGTGCGTCACAGAACAGAGCAAGGCGAGCATTTTAGCTTATAAAGCTTAAACTTTGTTATTTATTTATTAAATGAGCAATCCTTTTGCTTGATAAGACTCTCATTCATCGCCTGGAATCGTTTAAAGCCCTCAGATTTCACTTGAGACCGGTATAAGCATTTGCCTCGATAGTAGTCGTGTCTCCTTCATTACGTATTTTTATATGTTGAATATATCCCTCCACTGCTTACTGTAACCCCTTGTGCCTCAATCTAGAGGATATCGTGGAGGTATTGCTCTGGTTGTGTTTGACCATTTGTTTGACGCACAAAGTAACAACAACTAGGGGGCGTGGTTTTTGCGAACGGTTGGTCATTTAATCCCAGCGTCCAAATGTAACACTTGGCAGGCCCCAAATCAGAGTAAAAACTGGCTTGCATTAATGCGACCTGCATTATAACATATTTTAAAACAAAATTTAAAAATGATAGTGTGACCCTTTCCAATGTAAGTGAAAAATCAAAGCGAAAAAAAAAAAAATGAAAATAACTATTTTCACCTCAGAGGACGATTTAATATGTGGTTAGAATGCCTCCAGAACTCCATATGGTAACATGTGGAATATTTCTGCATTAAACCAAAATAAAATGTGAGTAATATAGTCATAACTAATGACATGTTCCACACATTGTGATAGGTGCAGCTTCACTATGTTACTGTGTATAATAAGTTGACTTGTAGATAATATGGGTAGACTACAAGTTTTACTATTACTATTTACTATTATAGCCCCAGTGACATGCTAATGGTACACTTTTTGCACATATTCTTGCAGTGTTTGGCAAATGAAATGGCTTTGTTTCAGTCACTGAAAGCCTGAAGTGTTTGATTCAATCTGTTTATGTAGGTGGATGGACTGCACAAATTAATATTAAAGAAAATATCTAATAAATAAATAAATAAATAACCGCTTTGTTTTTAGTTTTTCTTTTTTCAAAGGAGATTAAATTAAAAAAAAAGAAAGAAAGAAAGAGGGAGCGAGGGAAAATAGATTGGTAGAAACAGCAGCTGTCTGAAAGTGGACAGTATGTCAGCCACCTTTGAGAGTCATTAGCGTTGTTCATTTGAGAGGCATGACTAACTAATGAGCCGGCATTTCCATTCACGTTGACTTCCAATAGAGTCACTATTTGTGTTTTTCAAGCCATCATTAAGCTCACAGCATTATTAGATAAATATTAACAATGCCGCTCATTAGAGACTGCATGGTCCACTCTCGCCCAGTCTGTTCGAATTGTAGCCAGGAAGTAAGGAAAAGCTGCAAATGTTGATAAGGTCACTGGATGTGTTTAATCCTGGACTCTTGGCAGGGATCACAGTACAACATGCCAGCAGAGAAAGAAAGAGAGAGATGGTTGCTCTCGCCCCCTGCCCCCTACGGGCGGATCAGTAGAGCGGGTCGTCGCTTTTGCCCACAGATGGGCAGGATGCCACGGCACAGTCACCCCACACACATTTGTCCCCAGTTTGCCTTTGCGCAGCTGAGGCCATTTCGGAGAGCACTTCTCCCTAATGCACTTTAATTGAATTTCCTTCTGTCCACCCTAATCACTGCCGTCCACAGATCCAGTCACAGCTCTTGTAGAAAGTTCTGAAGCACCTTCCGTTGTCTTTCCAGGAGCACAAAATTACCTTTTATTATTAACACAAAGGTGAATGATTGTTTTAATAATGCATATAGCAGTTAAATCGAATAAGGCTTCATAAACAGTGGCGTCAGAGAGTTTGTGTGGGAGAAATCTAGACAAATTTTGCATCGCATTAGAAAACTCATTGAGTGGGCCGTAATTGCATTAACTGCGACATGATGCAGTGTGCTTGATGACACGGTGTTGTTTTTACCTCAGCCTGCGTCCAAACCCTTCCGATCTGCTTTGCTTCCAAATGGATGTCTCGCTGTCCGTAACTCTCGCTGTAACTCTAAACATGCATTTATTTCATCCTGTACTTTATAAGCCATTTTCTATAATTTACAAGAGTGCAGATTCTGCAGATTAAAGGTGTAGTTACGACAGTCATTTATCACGTTTTATTTTCAGGCTGTTTCCATATTTTCAAAGAGTAGCATTGGATGGAGATCAAAGTAGCAGTAAAAGTATTAGACAAATGAGTCTCAGAGTGCCCATGTAATGGTCAGAATAACAGCACACAGTCAAGCAAACCATGCAAAAGTCTGACTGTTTTATTTTTTCCCCTCAAAAATTAGCCCTTGACTTTTTGTCCACTACCTTTTTTTAATTATCTCTGCAAGCAATCCACTGACAAATTGAGACATTCTTGCCTGTAATGACATACCAACTGCCGGCCTTTCATCATCGCATTATTTCCCAAAGCAGTTAAGGTGATATCCTCCACAGACAACAGGTCTAAGGTCTGCTTCACTTAATTCTGTTAAAATAACATCTCTTCCCGTTGTCTCAAAGGGCCGTGGCAAACGATCTTGGATGGTGCTTTCAAGAGTTGTTGCTTTCATTAAATCGCCATTTTCTCTTTCATGTCTTAAACTGTTACCCTGGGCAAGATATTAATCAGAAAAGTTCTTCATTTTAAATTGTCATTGTACAACTCTCATATTTTTTACAGTTATTGGAAGCTGATTATGATTATGAATGAAGTTGAGGTTGTTGGGTGGCACAGGTTTTTATTCTGGATATGTATAAATGTCATGGAGGTAAGCTAGTAAGAGCTGTGCGTGTAATGCTAGCGTTTTCATTCCTGCCAAAGAAAGGTCAACTCGTTATTGAAGACAAGGGTCGGTTCACATACTTTTACCATTGTCCACTATACATTTTTACACTGTGTGTTCAGTAAAAAAAAAACTTGAACACACCAGTTATGTATAAGGGAGCATGTGGCACAACCTAACGCTGGGTTAAATGTAACACGGACCTTTTACATAGTTCGTCAGGATCAAACAGGTTGTCTTTCCGCTCTTTTTCTCTTGCTGCCAGAAGACGGTCTCCCGCGAATTTGTGGAAAGTTTTGATTTCGTGAAGATACTGGACAAAGAGTGTTTTGACACCATGCAAGTAGCCTACATTTTTTCATCATAGGTTTTTTTTTTTTCAGTTTCTGAGTTGGGTGTATACGTTTCCAAATCTAACTTTATATTGCCTTAAGTTGGCTCATACTTAGAACTAAGCTTTTTGAAAACGCTCTCCAAAGTGGATACATTTTAAAACGCCATTTTGGCGTTGTAGTGTGGACTGTGAAAACTGAGGCCACGTTTACACAAAGCTGGATATTTAGCAAAACGAATATTTTCCCCCTCTCCGTTTTTAAAAATAACATTGTTCACACACCCGCATAAATACGCCGTTGAGCTCCATCATATCTATGCCAAACCTTTTGGCGGCAGGGAGAAGGATAAAGCCATGCAAGCCAATCAGAATCCTCAGAATCGACAAGAGAGAAACTAAAACGCTGTTTCTCCCAGTTCACACGACAACACATAACCGGCGTTTTCAGAAATCTCCACTTTGGCCAGAGTTTTTAGAAATAATCGTTTTCCGTGATAAAAACGGGGTTTTCGTGTAAACGAGAGGTTAATCCGCAGGGAAATATCAGCTTTTTCCCTTTGTGTAACCGGGGCCTGAGCTATTTAAAATCGATTAATCATGTGACGCATATTGAACCTAGATATTCATGTACCCATATTGTGCCTGTTATGTGCTATTCACTTTCACTCAGTTGCTAAAATATTTTACTTTGTACACTCTTCGTATCACAGTTTGGCAAAGATGACAAAAAATTCACTCACATTTACTGTCCTGCGGCAAAACATGAGGGCAGTTGCGTTTAAGACCATACATATCATGGTGAGTCACTGAGTGCGACCTGGACGCATCAGTGAATGGTGAGATATTTTGCTAAATAAATTGATCCTGCCAGAAGAATTGCGTAAAAACTTGATTATGTCTTGTTCTGTCTGTATCATCTCGGTGAAGTTCAAAAGTTTCTCATCCACTCTGAAACATTGGAAAAGGCTAAATTCACACCATTACAGTGCATGTGTAAAACCTCGTAAAAGCTTTCGTTGTGAAACGAAAACTCCGGATTAATGTGGACTTACCTTAAGTCAAGCCAAGCTAATTAAGTCCTTGTCTATTTTGTTCACGTTTTTGAATAAGCTACACATGGGTTTTCACTTTGTTACAATTAACTACAGGAAAGTGATTAAATATTATAAAATTTAAAATTTCACCAAATATTTGTAATGCTAGCATGTTTCAAACTTCAAAAGTGATTAAAACCAAAACTTTAGTGTCTTAAAATCTACCAGTAGTCTAGTACATGGTAAATGTTCACTATTCTTCACCACAGTTGAGCACTTAAATCCCTGTGTATTAGACTTCAAGCAGAAGTATTACCATAGACAGCCTGTCAGCAGCAGGGCACATAGCATCCTGCTAAGGTTAGAGGGCCGCGAGCTGATCTGCAAGTGAGGTGGCAGTGTGTTTCAAATATAAACTAACAAAAACTGTCACTTCAGAGGACAATGACACCATAAAACCCCTCTGAATGTTCATGAACCCCTCAAGCATATGATTTTACAATCATTTCCTCATATGTGTAGTCCAAATATAGATACATTTATGGGACTGCTAAGATATGCTTGTTTGTTTTCCAATATCCTGAGGATACTTGAACTAATGCACAGAATACTGAAAGAGTTCACAGAACTGCAAGAATGAGATAAGCGAAACACAAGGCTTCTAAATTGTTAATGAGCAAACAATGTGATAAATGAATAATGAATTAGGACATTTAAGTTCCCTCATAAGGGTTGGGTAACAAGAGACAGAGCCACAAACAATGAGGTCAAGAGATGATGTACTATCCATAAAGACTGAGGTAGGAAAAAAGAAAAAAAAATGCTTTTGCAACTAATTTAAAGATTTTTTTGTTTGTGTTTTTTACAAGCGCACATCAGCAGCTTTTCTATAATGCATTAGACCATCTTTAACAACCTGAATGAAGAGGAAAAGGACAAATGTGGCAGTAAATGTGACTAGACAGCAAAAAGTAACAAAAAGATTTTTTTTCAGTTCTATTTTAAATGAATACTGTTCTTTTTAACTTTTTATTCAACAAATAATCCTGAAATAATGTATGTCCACAAAAATACCACAGCTGTTTTCAACATTGATAATAATAATAAATGTTTCTTGAGCAAAAATATATTAAAATTGAAAATAGTTAGTAGTAGTATTAATATTACTGTCAGTACTGTATTTTTGACCAAATAAAGCTTTGGTGTGCATTAGTGTTATTTTAATTTTATTTACAGTTTTAGTAATTTTGTAGTGTTTTTGTAAATTGTAAATTTTGTAAAGTCTGTAAGTTTCATTTTCGTTTTACTTTTATTTACTTATTTACTTATAGTACATAGCCCCTAAAGGAACTTGGAGGTGTAAAAAGATTATATAGGAGGAAAAATTATAAGTTAATGTTTTTTTTTTTTAATTTATTTTTTTAATTTTTAAATTAAAACGAGAAGCTTAATAAATAAAGTTTAAGTAACAAAATGCTTTTGTGTGTGTGGTGATTTTAGTTTAATGTAGCTGATAATAATTTTGGTATAAATGTAATAACGTGTAATAAAACATTAAATATAATAATAAAACATTCTGGTTTGTTTGATTTAGTTTTTGACAGCAATACTCAAAAAGAACTTGCAGACAGCAGCATTTGCATGGGAGTAAGGAAACAAATCATTTGCATAAAATTCTGTCAAAATTCCAGGCCTCAACAGCAGACAAGAAAGGAGAGAATTCCATCACGCATCATGGCACTTGTTTGTTCAGTCTCTGAAAACATTTGCTGGGACACAGATTCTTCTGCACGCTAGTAAATAGGACCATTACTCTATTAAGCAGTGATAAATTGCTTTATTCTTCTCCTCAATTTGTGCTGTCCCACAGAAATGCCGGTTATTCCGCACTGAAGGGCTTGGAACACTGATGTACACACTTCAGCTCTGTTACCTTGGAAACATAGCCCGAAGTGAAGAAGGCATCAGAAAAGCAGACAGACACTGTCAGTGAGGATTCCAGCTGGTATTGCAGTAAACATCTGAGCCATACGCTGTTAATGTGACCAAATGGGTTCGGAGAGCAGGGCTCCTTGTATCTGGTGAAACGCTGATCTAATTTTCCAAAAAATGGTTTGCACTTCACACATGGTTTGGCTTTATACATAGTTCAGTTCACCTTGTGGCACAGACAAAATGTAAAATTCTGATATTTTACCCTTTGACTGATATTTTGATATTTTACCTTTCGACTCTTAATGTAATTAAATACTGTATAGATGCTTGAGTATAAATATCTCATGTTTTAAATTTGGCATCTCTAGTAGTCAGACATGCTTCGCGGGGCTTGGAGGAGAAGCTCTGCACCTGGACACATAAGAACAGATGGCATGCAGCAACAAAACCATAAGGTCATTTTCCAAATCATATTTCAACATTTATGAAATCCACAAAAAAATAAGAGCTATAATTTGTTTATTTAAAAGGGACAATGTGTAAAATTTTTGGATTTAAATATTCAAAAAACACTAGAACAATGTTCTGTATTTTGTCGACCAACTTAAATTCTCCCAAATGTTTACAAAAATGTTTAAATCCAGATTAGTCTGCCATTTTGACGTCATATCTGTGCCTATATCAACACAGTTAGTGTTATTGTTTGAATCTCTTATTTTCTTGATTTTCCATAACATGTTTGAAACATGCATCAAAACAACACTTTTTTAACACTATTTTGTCAGCATGGCATAATCAGAGAGAGCTGTATTTGTAATAACAGTAATACCAACCCGATCTCACGAGAATTCGTACGAATTTTACGAGGTGGCTAATTCGTAACAATTCGTACGACCTCACTCGTAGTACGTTTTTGCTAAATCATAAGTATTTTACGAATTGGCCAATTCATATGAATTTGTATAAATGACCTATCTCTGACCCCGCCCCTAAACCTACCCATCACGTGGGTTTGGACAAATCGTACAAAGTCGTACGAGTGAGGCAGTATGAATTAGTACGAATTAGCCACTTTTTAATCACTTGTACGAATTTGTACGAATTGGTCATGAGATAGCGTAGGTAATACAGCAGTTTCTCTGCCATGTGTTTTCAAAAGAATTTGTCATTTGAATGCCATTTTGCAACAACGTCATCCAGCTTTTATTCACCTATGTTATTGTTCTGAAAAAGCGACCTCTAGCGGCGAAACTTACAAATTGTGCCTTTAACCCTCATGTGGTGTTCGGGTCAATTTGACCCGGAGAAGATTTTCTTTTTCCTGAAAATACTAGTTAATGTTATCGCTTTGGACTGAAACTTAGTTCCCAAGCGGTATAGCTATATCTCATTTGTTTTTTGAACATTTTCGTATTTTTTTGTGGGAGTTCTGTTACCTTGTTACACTTGTGGTGTTCCCGGTCAAAAATGACCGGTCTATAAAAAATAGCTTATAAATCACTCATTATACCATATTTTCACCCAATCTTGGATTCAATCTTTTTGTCAACTTGTTCTCTTTCAATTAGGACTGGTTTTATATTTCTGTTTGCTTCTGATTAATCGTGGGCCTCATTTATCCGAGAGTAGGGATCTAATTTTTTGAGTAAAAAAACAAATAATTTATGAGTAAATTTGGAAATATTATTATTATTATTATTATTATTTTAAATGGCTACTGTTCATCACACTAGTCTACTATAATGTTTCACCAGGAATTTTGTTTTGAAACTTTTGTTTTGTAAAAGTTTCATGGTTTCATGACCCTTTAAGAACCATTTTCACTCTAAAGATGATTGTCACACCACTTTTGTGCTGAGTTATACAGAGCACTGACTGAGGGGATGCATTATGTGTGTGAGCTGGGCTGCAGCTGTCAACAGCCCCTAATGGCCACTGAAGGTATTACGGATCTGTTTCACAAATCTCTCCCTGTGAATTTAATACTTTAGATAGACAGCTATCCATATTTTAACCATGTTCATTCATTTGAATTATTTCAGAATTAACAGATCTATGCTGGATCTATGCTGGCTTATCAATCAGAATAAATTAATTTATAAAATTCAATAATTTAAGTAAAATCAAATAGATGAGAAAATGCAATGATTTTTCAGAGTTTACAAAATTTCAGCAATTATTATTATTTTTTTTTTTTTTTTTTTAGGGCTGGTCAACGATTAATCACATCCAAGGTTATACACAGTACACACACATGTAAACACAAACTTAATCGCGATTTATTGTTCTCTTTTTTTCTTTTTAATAAATTAGTGAGGGTTAAAGCAAGATTTCAGATGTTAAATTTTCAGTTTCATTCTTTATCACATTTTCATTGTGACCTAAAAATTAACTCTGTCAACCAACCCCTTTAGCCAACTAGCACGGAGTCTACCTCTAACTGCCAGACTAAATCTTCTTACTTTTGTTATTATTATTTAACATTATGTAATCTCTGACAAAACAGCATTCAAAGGCCATCACTAGACCAGATGAGGTTAAGTGTCCTGTTTACAAGCACAGCGCTAGTGGTCACAAGTGCCCAAAGACATATCTGAACACACATTTTCAAACTCATGGTGACTTCCTCTGAGGCTCTGTATCCTATTCCTGAAGAAATCAGCATAATGAAGCTGTCAGTCTAAATATGGGGCTGTATTCACAAAACATCTTAAGGCTACAAGTAGCTCACTATTTGCCAATTTAGGAGAAACTCTTAAAAATAAAGGGCGTGTCAGTCCCATTTTTTAGAACTCCTATATATCTAAAGTCTTGGGTGCTGAGTCTTCTCCCCTTATAAATGCAATAAATATTTTGATTTACAGATTTGAATCTGCGATGACATAACACAAAGTATGTTTTCATTTATGTACAGGCAAAATGCATTGAATGATGGAGAATAAAACAATGTGGTCAAATTGAAAATAATTGACCGAGTTTGAGTACCGGCTCGTGTACCCTCCCAATCCCGTCTCCCACTTCGCTCCCTGTCTTCTCACTGTCCTTATTTTATTTTCTTTATTAAAATATATCATTTGAATATGGCAAGATGATACCTCTACAATATTTATATGATTAATCACTGACAGAGACCCCTCTGCCCGTCAGCTAAGCACTGTGTGGATGGTTAGTAAGCATGCTGACATCATTCATAGCAACGAGGGCAAGTCCACACTTTCTGTTAGCTTAAGACTTCTCTCTATTCCTTAGCAGAAGTTGGTCTCAGCAGCTTTGTGAATAAGTTATAAGAGGAAACTCTTACCTAGGAACATGTATTGCTCTTAGTGGTAAGATAAAATGTGGGTTAGGGTTATTGTGGGTTAGGCCCCAGCAATCTTTTGGGTAACACTTTACTTGAAGGGGTGTGCATAAGACTGACATACATATGTCTTGCATATGAAGTAGGGTTTATGCAGGTTTATGACAACTGTCATTAAGTGTCTTTCGCTCAATAATGACATTTTGAATGCAAATATGACATTGATGTCTTTGTTATGACATCTTGACATAAACCAATTCATCATAACCTGTCAGTGTCTTTGTCATGACAACTTGACATAAAATTAAGTCAAACTGTCACGTGGTTGGCTTTGACATTGGCTGTCATGAGGCCATTATAACTCTGTCATGAATATTTTCCATGACCTCCACTACAGTGGTACAGTGGTAAAACTGAAGGATGGATACAGCAGTAGTAATAATTTGCCTGGACCAAGACTAGCGTGTCTTACCTCCTTTCAAAACTGATCATTGAGTGTTTTTTACCATACAAGCCTCAAAGCCGGAGATGAATGCACGCCTGCCTGGTGTGGGATCTCGAGAAAACTTTGAGGCTTTCGTGGAGTGGGTCTTAGCCAACTGCGAGTCCCACTTCACTGTGGCCATCCCAGCAATAGTAAACTCGCAGGTCTTCCAGATAGGGTTGTGTATCGTTTGAATTTGAACGATTCTGATTCCGATTCCTTGTTTCGATTCCGGTTCCCAACGATTCTCGATTCCGATTCTTTTAAGAGGCAGGGTCAAAAAAGTTTAGCTAACCTTGCTAACCAACGGTCTTTCTGAAGGAAATACTCCTTTCTAAAGGGAAATACTCTGCATTTACTGAGATTTTGGTATTTTTAGAAAATTGAAGCCACACTTTGGACCGGCGATGTAAGCTACTCATGTTCGACTCGCGCGGTTATGCCAAAACTTCCGGTAGACGCTCCTTCATTGGTGTTGTTCATCGGTTTCTTCTTCTGGTCGGCGGAGTGTGAATATCGAAACTAGGAATCGAAATTTTAACTTTTGAACGATTCCGGGAAAAACGTAAAGTTAGTCCCGGTTCCAATCGCTACTTCCAGAGCCTCGTCCCAAGATGGCCACCACTGTTCAAGAGCCTCGTCCCAAGATGAGCGCCATTCCAAAGCCTTGTCCTGTCATGGTTGCCATTCCAGAGCCTCGTACCAAGATGGCTGCTGTCATTTCAGAGCCTCGTCCCTTCATGGCCGCTATTCCAGAGTCTCGTCCCTTCATGGCCGCTATTCCAGAGTCTCGTCCCAAGATGGCTGCTGCTATACCAGAGCCCTCTGCCAAGATGGCAGCCGCTATGCCATCTCCCTGTCTCCAGTGTCTTCCATTCCTCTGTGTCTCCCTCAAGATCACTCTTTGGTGTCTCACTTACCTGCTCACTTCATCTCTGCCCCTTTTTTGGTTAATAAACTCCCTGGTCATCTGCCATCTTACTCCTTGCAATGCAAGGAATGCTATATTTGTGCCATTTAATAACTGGCCCTTCATCCGTATAACCTTGGCTTAATGTAGCTCTTTTACAGATAAGACTTCTTTTCAATGGGCATGCAGGCATTCAATCCTGCGGAGCAATGGCAAAAAGCAGCTTTAATGTTTGCTCTTCAAGGGATTAGTGAGTTTGATATACAGAGCTAAGCCCCCTCCCTTTAGATGAATTTTCATCCATGTTTTATTCATCAAATCCATTAAACAAGGCTTCACAACAGTAAAGGGGATTTGGGAGCAGTATTTAAGTAGCTATAGTACCTGCTGACTAGCGTCTGGTGATCTGATCTTTTTTCCGGCATCAGCATCACCTGATGTACCAAACTGCTTTTCTACACTTTTTGTGCAGTTCATTAATTTGCACATTGCTGGATCTGTTTGTTTTCTTAAAGCCTCTGGGAGTTGTGAATCGCAGTTTGATCATTTGGATAGTTGAAAGAAGTACAGTGTATCAAACAAAACACACCAAAACCAGAGTTTAACCATGCAATAGCACAAGCGGTAGTGATGTATGTTTCGAGACCAGTCTTGGTTTTGAGACCACTTTTACGTGGTCAAGGTCTTGTCACCTTGACGGTCTTTGGTTTTGGTCTTGTCTTAGTCTCTCACCCATGCTTCGGTCTAGTTTTTTTTACTTCAGTCTAGTTTTCCAACACACGTAATTTCATTACATTAAGAATTATTCTTCCCTGTAGACCAGTGCTTCTTAAACCTGTTCTTTTCCTATATGGGTGCCGTCAACTGTCTGGTTACCAGCATTCTTTAAAATATCTTCTTTTTGAAAGAATCTCGTGTAGGTGTCAGGCTTGTCTAAAAATTCTCAACAAAGAAATTAACTGAATTCCTTTTCCCTACTTTCAATAAGCATTCAAGTTGGCCTGGTAATAGCATGATGCTGTCAGCACAGAAGCATTGTGGGTAATATGGAACGCTCTCCTGACTGCAGTAAACAGTGGCTTCCTTCCACTCCCACAGACAAAAGACTCTTCCACTGCATATTCATTATGACCTTGGGTAAGCTCTTAAATCAGAAGCAAACACAAGGGTCAGATAAACACCCACACTGTTTTGCTTTCACCACAAAGGTGCAGGTTTATAGCAGGATATCGTGTAGAATACAGATTACACAGTTATCAGATGACATGATGGAGTGACTGGGGTCCTCCTCAGGTGTACGAGGAGAGCGATTGCTGGCTTGCTAATTAGTCATAGAGTTGCGGTAATTACTTAGCTTTCCTCGGGTGTGGACTTCCTCTCCACCGTCGTAAATCAGCCCTACTACGTGCGTCTTGGCAAATGTTTGTCAGTGTTCAAAAGCGCATCAACACTTCATGACGCAAAATAACAGGCCGTGCAGATAGCAATTTCAACAAATAACCTTGGGATGACGAAAAGCACTATACTATACACCTCCTCCAGCCATAGGAATACATAACAATCTTTCATGCAAGGTAAGTCTTAAAGGTTATAAAGTATCTTCTAGATTCACCGTAAAAACTTTCTGGGAAGGACCCACTGTTGTTATTGTAAACTAAATATAATAAAATACAAATATTAGATGAACATTAGATGATTTAATTTTGTATTTTGTTGGCTTTTGTCTTTTTTTTTTAGTTTTTTTAATATTTCTATTTAGCTTTAGTATTTTTTTCAGTTTAAGTTGTACGAAAACTATAACAATATGTATTATACTACATATATATTGAACTGAAAATAAATACAACTGAAATAATAAAATGAATAAAATAAAAAATAAATAAAATGAGGAGAAACTTAAACTTAAAAACTTAAACAAAAATTTGAAATGTTGCCTTTTCAATTATCTGAAATAACAGTTTAAGATGAATTTCTAAAATTTCAGCAACTAAAATAAAGATAAAATAAAGCTAACTAATAATATAATAAAAAGAACATATCAAAATTACTCAATTTAAATTAAAATCAAAACGGATATAAAAAATACAAGTTTTGTATAAAAGTATTTGTATTTTATGAAATAAAAATATTAGAAGAAAAACTTAAAGTTAAAAAACTTTAATTAAATTGAAAACAAAAAAAATATTAAATGATTAAAAATGAATTAAACTAAAATTAAATTCATCCTAAATAGTATTTGAAAATAGAATTAGTACGTCCCAAATTGTAGTATGTTGAAATGAGTGTTTCAAAAATACCCGGATGGTCTACTATTTCCAGTCAGAATCCAAAGTGTAGATCGATGCACACTCTAACGGCTGATATTGCCCACAACCCATTGCGCGTTGGACGAGGATTCGGTTAGAACTACAAACACGAGTAAAAAGTGTTAAAAAAAAAATCTAACCTGTAACCTTCTAACCTTCTAATCTAACCTTCGTCAGTATCTAACCTGACGAAAATGAATTTATTCAATGCTGTCCACATTATATTGCATATGCAGCAGCATTGCGAACTTTTGTAAAGACACATTTAGCCATTACTTTTTAAATGCATCATTATATTCAAATTGCAAACACGAGAAGTCTCTGCATGAAAGACCCACGACTGGCAAATCAACGTGCTCTCCGAAATTGTAGGAAATCAAATTAGATAGATTGGAGGATTTTAACTGTGACAAGCTGATTGACAGGGCAGTTTATGGTGACGGGATGCATGCAGCATGAGACAGAGCAACCCGATCTCATGAGAATTTGTAAGAATTTTACGAAGTGGCTAATTCGTAACAATTCGTACGACCTCACTCGTACGAATTAGTACGTTTTTGCTAAATCGTACGTATTTTACGAATTGGCCAATTTTTATGAATTCGTATGAATGACCTATCCCTGACCCCGCCCCTAAACCTACCCATCACGTGGGTTTGGACAAATCGTACGAATTCATACGAGTGAGGTCGTATGAATTAGTACGAATTAGCCACTTTTTAATCACTCGTACGAATTTGTACGAATTGGTCGTGAGATAGCGTAGGACAGAGCTTTCCTTTTCGCACTGAAAAGGATGTACTTTTTCCTCACAAAAAGAGTACATAATTTTGGGGCGTAGTATAAGTAAGCGAATTAGGACACAGCCATAAATATCAGGCAGTGTCACATTTTCAACGTGTTTAGTTCAGTTTTGTGATCTTGTTTCCCCCCTGTCTTTTGTGATTTTGGTTTAGTCCTGTTGGTGTTTCCCAGTCTGTTTAATTAGTAATTCCCATCACGTGTTCTGTTAATTATCCCATTAGTCCCAGTTAATTTAAACCCTGTGTTTTTCTCGCTGTGTTGGTTGGTTGTCGTCAATGTATGGTTGTGTGTTTTGAAGAGTGTTTCCCCTTTGTTTCTGAAAGTTGAATTTGTAAATGAAGCAACTACATTGAGGTTCCTTTGTCCTCGTCTTTGGCATCCTGCACAAACCTGACAGGCAGACAATGAAATAGAGGGACAGTCCAGAACTCTTGGTCATAAACATGCTAAGGTCAAGGCAGCAAACATACACAGAGTCCAGAGAAGAGGCAAAGTTAAGGGAACCAGGGATAAATATTCTGGAATGCTTGGAAATGTCTGCAGGGCAAAATAAGATTTTGCAATGAACATGGGGAGAAGGGGCTAGATAAAAGAGTCTGAGTGTGCACAGATGACAGTGATGATGATGAGGCAGGGATGGATGGTGAAGGGGGTGAAGGAAGTGCAGTCCTAATATTCATGGGAGAGTGATCTGATGACGGCAGAAGGAGGTGTTGTAGAGCACACCGTGAGAAAAAGCTAATTCATTAATATAATTTGAACAAATACTATAACAGTATAGAAATTATTCAAAAATAGCACTGGAAGGATCCAGGTAGGCAGCAATAACACTGCAGAAGTTAGCAGTCACAGATTCCCCTGAAAGCCAGAGCCACACCTGTTAGTGCAACAAGACCAGTTTAATTGCTCAGTAAACAATGGCCAAAATGCGCCATTAACGCTTCGCCAGGAGTAACAGATAACAGTGTGTGCAGTTGGGGGGAAAGTCTGTGAGCAAAACTGACAGGGGAGTTCTATAACCTTCTGCCACAGCAAACTTTGTGAGTGGCAGTAGAGCAACAGGGCCCTGCTATTTATGTCAGGAAGTATATGAATCTACTCTGCAAATGTCATACTTAGACGTGTATTTATTCATGCAGAATCTGTCACCTTTAGCCAAACGCATTCATTCAATGTCTTTCTCTGAAAGGGTATGAATATATCATGACAAATTATAGCAGCTTTGAGGGAAAGGAGACAAACAAAATGAAGATATGTTTTAATACATCTGTAAAATGAAGATGGCAATCAAATGTCATGAACTGCAATAAGGTGAAATGAAAGTTTGAGACGTTTAAAAAGACATGACTACTACTAATTAAATGATGGATGGCTTCAGATTCAGATACCTTTATTAGTCCCCAAGGGGCAATTCAGTTTTACAGCCAATCCATCCATGATATTTAAAATGCATTAGAACACTATGGAAGCCCTGAACCACAAGGTGAGGAAAAAAAAGAAAGAAAACTTAGCTTGTTATTTCGACTTAAGTCGTAATAACGAGATATTATGTTGAAATAATGACTTATTAAGTTTTAAGAATATAAGTTTCAGAGCTGAAAATGTCCTTGTTAGTCCAATAAAAGCATTTATTGACACCAGGCTCAGCAAACGTCTCGTTTTTCAAAGTAGGGAACTATGATGACAAAGAGGATAAAACATCACCCCCGCAGAAGAAGATCAATGCCTATTTCAACACGACCAGTTTAGCCCCACTCACCGATTCGCGCATTACACGCATAGCTAAATAACATATAGATGCCTACGTCCTGATGACAAACTGGATCGAGCTACCGAACAATACAAAATAATGAGCAGTGCCTGGTTGTGGAAGAAGACGACATTGCATAAGTTTCCTCTGGATTCCAATAGGAATGCATGGTTAAACTTTATTTTTGATGACGTTCCAGCTGATGTGGGTAAAAAATTGTCTAAAAACTGTTATCCACACACAGCAGTGGGCGTTTACTTCCAAGTCTTCAATGCGAGACGCCAATAAAAACAGAGAGTTTTTGAGCTAGGCTCAAAACTAGGGTAGAAAATAAACTATTACTTATTCATTTTGATGTTTTTTGAATGTAAAAACCAATCAAACGTCATAAGTTGACCTCAGACAACAATATAATAAAATTTAAAAAGTCAGTTCATGACCCCTTTAATCTCATTCACTCATTTACACATGGGCCAGTTAGTATCACTCACACACACACACACACACACACACACACACACACACACACACACACACACACACACACACACACACACACACACGCCCATACATTCACCTGCCAGTGACTGAACAGAGCAATGGAAAGCAAGAACCATTTCCGTGTAGTTATATATTTTCGTTTAGCAGTCTTATAGTACAAATGAGTTTGCATAGCGGTTAGTTTTCCGTTTTGGCACATAATACTGCCGACCTGACTGCATGATAACAAATCCTTTACTGAAAACATTGAGTGCAGTGTTTCATTGTGGGTTCATGGTGTCTCATGTTTGTTTTTATAAAATCATCAATAGACTTCAGTCTACCATACTTATTTTCTTTGGGATTGAAAACGAGGCTTGGAGGGATAAAAAACAGTGCGTGTGTTTAACATCATACTGATTGTTGAGATTATAAAACAAATGTTTGGGGGGGGGGGGGGGGGGGAATCAGCTGACAAAAACTCAAAGTTGTGAGTGACTTGATCCAGAACCTTTATACAGTGTGTGCTATTGTAAAGACTGTAGCCTACGTCTATCACTCATAGCTTCGTTTTCATCTGTGTTAAACTTGATGTTGTCTAACCTGACTAAGGTCTATGACCAGGTTTATTTAACCACTGCACTCAATGTCTTCGTTTTTTTGTATTCTATGTATTTCGTATTGGAAGAAAGTCAGTTGATCCAGTTTGGAATGACATAAGTGTGAAAGGTATAAGGGAGTAAATGATGGCAGAATTAAAAATAATAATAATAATTTATTGAACTATCCTTTTAAATACTTTCTTCTGTAAAAATGAATTGGATGTCTCTATCTCACCATTTGGTGAATATAACCTTTTTGTCCAAGAAACAAGTGTGCACACAATCGCACAATCCAACACTGACCTCAGCCTTGACTTCTGTGAGCCATGCTGAGAGAGAGGCCACCAACTCTGTGATTTAAAACATGTCTCATATCACAAGACATTCCTGAGTCAAGCTGTACGGCCTGGCCGTGCCAGAACGAACTTGGTATACGAAATGCTCCAAGCTCACGTTTGCAAATTACAAAACATTTTCTGAAGAAGTGAAGATGTGATTCTTTTGGGAGAGAAAATGTATTTCTTCCAATTGAGGTTATGATTGTGTAATGTTGTTTATTTGGCAGACCGGACCGGACCGCTGCTCTACATAAATCCGCTAACTGATGACTTAACAAAAAAACAAGTCCACAAGATTATACTGTGCATTATACAGGGCCTGTTTTGCTTAGATATTCGAAATTCAGTTTTGATGCAGCTTGCCAACTCAAGCATATTGTACTGCTACAGGAAAACAGACACTGAAAAAGCAAGTTTACTGCAACATCCAAGTTAAAGACCATAACTTTAATGTTATTACTTTGTACTGCCATGAAACTCTATATGTTGCAGGCTGATAGTTATACCTCATTTGGTAGTGATCATGTCATTATTTACATAGCACAGCTGATTGGTTGCTGAATGAATAACGGTAGTGTTGCTATGAGCAGTCTTCAGCTAATCAGAAACCATCCACGTTCCCTAGCTCCACCTGTATAGATCTGCTACAGGGGATAATTCATGTATGTTACTAAGGCAGAAGCAGCAGCAGCAAGTCTTAAATACTCTCATCAATGTCTGTGACACAGTGTCCTAACCAGTTGTGATGTGATAAGATTCCAGCAACAAATAATTTGTCTTTCCACACTAAACGTGATGTGACTGCAAGATGAGTCGAAATCAATCATAACCCACAGCCAATCCCGCAGTTAAGTTAGATGTGCATCCCACAAATCTCCATCAACTGCAAGATGCTATCCTATCAATATTAGCTTTCAGCACCTTGTTGAATCAATGCCACATAGAATTAAGGCAGTTAAAGGGGGTCAAACACAGTAGTAGTATGGTGTTCCTAATAATCCTTTAGGTGAGTGTATTTGTTGTTTTTCTCTCTTTTTACAGTATTCCCACTGCCGTATTGTCTGGTATTTTGGCGTAGTGTATTGGATTGTAATGTTTTTTGGAAATTGTTGCATTACTCTAATTGCCACCTGAGTAATGTAGAGTGCTGAGGATGTTTAATTGTATCATCTGCTCCGTGAACCTCATTTATTGAATTTGGTTTGTTCTGCTCTTTTGGGTTTCTTTTGTGTACATTTAACATTTGAATTATTTCTTGTCAATTAAATTATTAAATTGCATTTGGGAATAAGTTGTTTTTTTATTTTACAGCATTAATTGAATAAACTTAAAGTAACTAGAACCCCTAAATCAGAGGTCTCAAACTCAACTTAACTGGGGGCCAGGCTGGGCCGCATCACGTATTCCACAAAATAAATAGTATTTAAGGATTCCAAAAAAGGAGCACAACTGATCCAATCTTCTCAATCTTTATTAACATTTCTTCTGAACTGTTCCTCTGAATTTGAACATCCTTTTATTGCTTAAAAACAATTATTGCTTTTGAAATACAAATATTTGCATGTAGCCTTTCTACACATGTAGCCCATAGTGTCTCAGGAAAATTACTGACTTTGCACAAAACAAAGCAACCTTCTTATATCAACCTGTTGGACACATATTACAAGATCAAAATGATATTCTCTGAAGTGATATTCTCAAATTGTTTTAGAGAAGGGGTTTCCAACACGTCGCTTGCGAGTTTCCAGTAGCTCGTGGCCTGATTTGGTAGCTTGCCTTGGGCCTGTTCACATATCGAGTTCGTTATTTCAAATGTAGGCGCGCGTCAAACGCGCTCATAATTGAAGCGACACGCTCATTTTTTTCAGGCGCAGTATGTTTGTACTTTGCGGTTGTCTACGACAACTTTGACAACAAACCCACCGTAAGCTGTCACGAGACTATCTAGCCTATAGTAGTAGGGGATATTAAAAAAAAAAAAAAAAAAAAAAAAAAAAAAAGACAGCACGCTACGACGGGCCGCCCTTACATTAAACTTTGGGGCCACGGCTCACTCGCAGCTCGCTAAAAAAATAGACCAGACACTGAAACTGGCGCTTGCGCCGCGGCGCTCCGTGTCTGGTGTGAACGACACCATAGGTTAACATGAGCGCCAAAAGGAAGCGGCTTCCATTCCGTGCCGTTTCCGCAGTGCTTCAGTGTCTGGTGTGAAACCGGCATTGGGGAACGTCCCCAAAGAGTCGTTTTCAACAACGCAGTGTCTCGTTCCCTTCTCAGGGATCAAGGGTTATAGTCATAACCCGAAACGTTTTCCACAAACGGAGAATGGTAATAATAATATAGAAGGGGTGTAATCTTCACACAAACACTGAACACATCATGGTAACACATGACATAAAAAAATACAATAAACATGAATTAATTTGAATTAATGAACTAATTAGAAACAAAAACTAAGAAACAGTTATTTCAATGAAAAAAAAAACATAAAATATGAAGTGTTATGGAGGGAATTCTGGGAATGTCATGTGTCAATGTAAATTTTATATACAGTATATACATATATACTGTATATATATATATATATATATATATATATATATATATAATTTCAGTGTTCATTTAAGTTCAGGAAATAAAAAAAAAACAAAAACGGTATGATTTGTTGTTTGTCTGCTGTGAAGGCAAAGACTCGTGGTTGAGCACTTAGCTTCAGTTGACTGGTCAGAGTCCATTCTACCTGCCAATTTCAGGCCAGACAAAACACCCTTTCAAACAGTCTGCTGCCAAAACAACTGTGAAATAGACTTGCGAGAACTGTGAAGGTGTGTAGAAAACATCTAACCATCTTTGTCATTGAGGTTTCCTTAAAAGTTCAGAAATTGACTTATTATAGCATCTGCAGCTATAGCAATAGTTTAGTAAGGTGTGATGTAGCAACCCTTTTAAGTGTGGGAGTAGCTTTTGCCTATTTCGGTTTGTTTTGTTTTTATGCTAGCATTATGTCCAAGATAAAATGGGACAGAGTAAAACATCTGAACAATGCAAGCTGCTTTGTATTTGAATGTGTCCATGGAAACCAGGTTGTGGGACCATTGCGCTATCCTGCTATGTTTTCTCTGTGAGATGTTCATGTAATTCATTTAGAACTGCATTATTTAGCTCTTTAGGCAAGGATAAATAGCTGTGTTTTCTTCCACACTAACTGGTCTGCTTAAAGCACTGAGGAGAGATTACAGTTTGAGAAATTACACATGGTTAATTAGAGCACATAGGTGATGTTTTGTGTAGGAGAGAGGGAGATCTGAAATCTGAATCACTTTATTTAGAAGTATCTAATTAATAAAACATATCTGAATATATGGTCAAAGGTAAGAGATTATGCAATAGTTATCACAAAATCAATCTTGACCCTGAACTAAAGACTAACTAAACATAACTTTGTGAGTAGATTAGGATTAGAATCCTAAATGGATTTAGCTGCAGACATTGCTCAACCCTTAGGATGTATGAGATGTCATTGTGTGCGTGTGTGTTTGACAAGTATTACACACATAATACTTTCAAAATAATATAATATTGGTGCCAAATACCACAGGAAATGTTCAAAGGTCTTGTAGAGTCCATGCCTCGACAGTTGAAAACTTACTTATGGTTATTAGAATATCTATTGAAATACATTGTTACCATATAGGTACACTTTTCAAATAAAAATTCAATACATTAAATAAACAAGCTAAAACTTGTATGCCAGTATTTAACAGCAAAGAGGTTTCAACTTTAGTTGAGCAGACATGTAAGAGCTTCAGCCTACTCCCCTTGCTATTTTGTAGAGAAAGGTAGATGGTGAAAACTTTGTCTGTTATGCTATTAGGCCTACACTTTTAGAGAGCAGGAGTTTCCTGCCAGGCGGAGACAGTTTGACAAAAAAGAGAAAAGAAAGGAAAAAAAAAGAAATTCTCTGACCATGCCTGTGAACAATTTGGGAAAAGGAGGCTGGTTTCTTGGATGTATAAAAGTAACAGACAGTCCTTCTCCACAATAAACTGACAGGATAAAGCCGTGCTCTCAAGTTACGATGTCCTTTCCATCATAAAACTCCAACACTAAAATGCTGCCCTGGAGCAGCATAACAACATTTTCAGATCCCCCATGTTTTGCAAGCCTAATCTTGTGCTGATTTGCTGTGTTTGTTCTGCATTTTTATCACGTCGGTGTGAAATAAACATTGCAACGTATAGTTGATTATTCCAACAGCAGGGGTGTGAGACTTTGTCATTGTAAAACTTATCATGCAAGCTTGTATTGGAGTGGGAGTCTCACCTTCAAGCAAGATAGCTGAGCAGTATCGTGAAGTGCTGAATAATTTGATTCTGATTGGAATTTTTTATATGCACAAACACAATTAGTGCTGAACTAGTTTGACATATGCAAGATTCTGCCCTGGGCGAAGCTTAGCGTGGCAAATATTCAATCAAAGTCTGCTGTGCCAGAACCATAGCCTTGTGGGCAGCGATGCGACATACTGCGCGTCTGCACCTCGGGCGCTCTAAGTTCAAGCTCTGGCTCGTGGTCATTTCTCTGTCCTGTTCCTTTTTCTCCTCATTCATTGTTTTCTATATACTGTCCTATCAAAACAAATGTAATTGTGTGCAGTCTTTTGAAGGTAAGCAGTTGTGAGACGGTGGCCTTGTGGTTTAAGACCTGGCAGGTAATCTAGGTCACATACATTAAATAATTATTATTTTCCCAACTCCCCAAAATGTTGTAGACTCTACACACACTCTCTCTCTCTCTCTTTCTCATTTCTTTGGCGCATCCCAGGGTGCCTTGTTTTATTGCAAGGCACCCTGGAATGCCAAGCAAACATCCCCTGTAATTAATGAACTGCAATTTGAGCTGATTAAATAATATCTTCCACACTACCAGTCAAAAGTACACTTGACTGAATTTGTTTATCATTATCTTGGATCTAACATTGGGTCTTAAGGCTTCTGCTTAAATGCTTGAAATTAGTTTTGTATAGAGATTGATTTACATCACATTCACTATGCAGTATACAGATGTTTTTAGTTCAAAATGACTTAAATTGCATTCAGTGTTTACATTTTGCATGGGAATGACCTTGGTGTGGGTAGCATACTGTGATAGATAGATGTATCATCATTGTAGATTTGTCGATGTCTATACTTTGTTGATTTATTTAATGAATGTGGGGGATAAAAATCAAACTTGTAGCGTAAACTGCTATTGACTGATGTTAGTATAAGTCAATTTTAAAAGCACATTTCAGCTAATTAGAGATCTCAAAATCAATCTCTGTGCCATTTACTAACACAGACAAAACAGGCCTTAACAGACCTTGTCAGCTTCTTCGTGTTTCCTTGTTATTGAATAGTCAGATCAATGACAGAGTGCCAAAATAAAAAGAACTACAATCAGCATTAAAAATAAAACAGAAACTTCTAGATCTAAAGAATTAAACCTGATTTGTGTGGGTTGGTCGTTGCATTGCATTTAGACTGTTGGCTGTGGTCATTAACCTTCATTTCAGCATTTAAACTCATTTTAGACTGTCTGACATGAAAGCTTTTCAGTTCCAGTTAATGACCTGTCACTCAAACTCAGCACTTCCCCCAATTTTTTCCCTTGCTCCATTACTGCGGAAGTCAAACCTGGCAGCGAAAGAGATGGGGTGATATAACCTGACTTTAAATTTACTCTGTTCTAGTCTGAATACAGTTGGCATCAGTGCTTATCTAAGAACTAACAACTTACACAGGAAGAGACCAACAGGAAGACATATAAAATGGCCAGACACAGTCTGCTTACTTAAAAAAAAATGCTAGAGAGGATAAATGAAATCAATGAATGCACAATAGTATACCGTAATATAAAATTGAGTTTAAGTATATCCTGTTTACGTGCTACTAAGTGCCTGAAACAAAATTTAAGTATCAGGCTGGTGCATCACCTTTTCTAATCTTATGAGAACATATTAAACAAAAACAACGTAACATGCTTCAATCATTCTCCATGCTACATGACACATCTGTTTGGGGTCCTATAGACCTTAGGTGTATAATCAATAATAATAATAATAATAATAATATATTCAAAGTGTTTCTAATTCGTACACTACAAATACAATCCTACTAATTATTATTTGATATTTTTTTTAATTGTAAAACTTGATTTTAAAGAGCTCATGGTAAAAACAGAGGGATAAAGAGTCCTAAAAATCGGTCTGTTGCATTTTGATCAGAACACACACACACACTTAGAATATGAAGGGAAAATATGTGGAAGTGTGAATAAGTATTATTATTTTACATATGCAGCGGTCTCTTGAACCTCAAAGATTTAAAGTGAATTTCAACAGAAATGTCAGGTTTAATTCATGGCTTTCAGTACAAACATGTATTTATATGCAAATAAGTCTTATCCAAGTGCCTTATTCAGAAAAGTTAGCCTAGCTCATTGATTGTTATATTACCCCAGTGCCAAGCAGACAATCCTTATGTACATTTTTTATTGATAATGGCAACAGTATTTTATCAAATTATGGAAAATAAGCTACCGGGCATATACCAAACGGTGCAGCTCCCACCATCTACATTCATCATACTCTGCTCTTAGTAACCCAGTACTACTAAAATGACACAGCACTTATAAGATTTAAATATAAACTTGCAGATTATGTGCCAGAAAATTGGCCCGACAGCAACAGCCATTCTCTTTTTATTGCGACACTATTCATTTTCACAAAACAACGAAAGCTGAGGAGAGTTCTTGCTTGCTGCAGGACCAATGTTCTCTGATAGACATTTTGACTAACTTTAAGAGCTGGTAGTTTAAGACTGTGGGAATGTGGTGTCACATAGCAGTTCCCATCTACCCTGTGTGAACATGGCCCTGTCTTATCATTTCACTGAAATCACAGTACTTTCAGCTCAGCGCCGGTAACTTATGTAAGGCTAAATGAGGTCTTTCAGTTCTGTTCTTTCTCCAGTCGGTAAAAATAATTTGCTACATAAAATTGTACCTTAAGTAGGCACCTCTGAGAGTACAGAATGTAGTCGGCTTTTGAATCTTCCTAATTATACAGCTTGATCTTCAGATATATGTGCAAAAGGGTAACTTTGTGAAAGCGCTAAAGGGCCGGTCCTTCCTTCCAGATAGTTATATACATTTAATTAGTTTTATTTTCTGTCTGAGATCGTTTTAAAGGCTTTTCTTTGTGGGAACGCCACAGCAGGGAGGCTATAACATCACAAAAACACAAAAGGACTTCTGATTAGACTATCACAGCCCTTTCAGTGACAGCTTTATCTTGTTGGCCTTTTTCTTGTGGTACTAGAGGAAAGCTTGACATGTTTCCATTAAACGAACTGTATAAATTAGCTTAATTTATGCTTCCCCTCATCTGCTAACAGAACAACTAAAGTCCACCAGTGACAGAACACGTTATCAAACTTACACTGAATGAAATCCCATGGGGGAACTTGTCTCTCTGGACAAGATTAACAAGGGTCACAGATGGCAGGGATTGAAAACCTGAGCACATAATTGAATATAGAAGATTGTCAGTTACAATGTGAACTGTATCTGAGACCTTGAGGAACATCCATCACTGAGGAGACCACTGAATGAACAATGAATTAAGGTTTACAGCCACTGCTCAACAGTTTCTTTCAGTTCTGCTCTTTCATGTCAGGCATGTTAAACTAATCTGCTACGTAAACTTGTTCCTTAAGTATGCTCCTAAATACAGATATAAGTGATATGATCAGATAACAGTGTCATTGTCTCGTATCAGATCAGGGATCATCATGGTAATACACATTTAAAAGTAATAACCCTTTTACAGAATATAAGCAATTGCAGAGGAGGAAATTCGGAGACCTATTTCAAAAAAAAAAAAAAAAAACCTTTGCGGTCGATAGTGCTCCGCAGCAGACTTCTTAGTGTTAGTCTAAGCGGCGTTATGTCACAAAATTGTGGACTCATAGACCACGAGCGGTTAGGATGCCATTTGGGACAGAGCCTAAAACCACCAGGTGGCGGCAAATCATTGTCTTAACGAATGTGTCATTGAATCATTCAGTCAAATGATCCATTCAAAAGCAGAAGATTCATTAATTTAGGTAAAATGCAAGGCTGCATCTGAAATCCTATAATTCCCTGAAGTCTGAATTAGGCAAAAAGTACCTGGTTGACCTATAGTAATACTTCTGGCGAGACTCTGAAGTGTGCATGTGATGGGCACTTTACTATCCCATGAGGCCACGGGAGATGATTTATGAATGGCAGTGAAGCAACGTAACTGACACTGGTTATATCACATGATAATGACATCATGGCAAATGTAGTAGCTATACATCTAGATTACAATTGACCCTTCGCTAAGCCACGCCCGAAAACCGCCACTGGCCAATCATGTCTTAGCAACCGTAACTATGCGCGGGAGGTCTGGCAAGCTTTCGAACGAGGGAACATGCTGAAGCATTGTGCGTATGGATTGTGCAAATTTGATACCGGTATAACGAAAGTTTGGACGGGGGAGAGGAATTGTTTTCCTTCCAGAAAATCTAAAAGCCAAGGGCAGAAATGATTGGCGTGATCTAGCATATGTGCGAGACCCATTCACAACTACTAGTAAATGTCGACATGCTTAACAAAAACACCTATTGCTTGGAAATATTGACGGTTCTTTGGTCATAATGATATAACGTAAATAAGACGATTAAAGAGACAAGACAAAGGCTCACTGACATAGTTTAAAATATATTTCAGCATTTTGTTAATCGACGTCCTAACGTTACCCCTTACTAAGTAACTTAACCCAATCCGATCGCGGCTCTCCCGGTATTAGTGTTATTCCACAAGATTTATTGATAAGCTGTTTGATTTATAATTATTAAGATTATTTTTACATACCCTGCTGTGTATGAACATAGCTGTTCCTCAATTTGTGTTTCCCATTTGAACGGTCAGCGTATGAGGCGCTGCTGCTTGCGCTGGGACTATAACGTTAGGCTTTAACTTCAATTTTTAAGAAATTATTCACTAATCGGTTGCATATAATGTCGTGAATATAACCCTCAAATGCATACTGTAGTCCCTTTTGTCTTGCTTTCTCAGATGTTTCACTTGTTCGCCGAAAATTACTAATTATCTCATTGGGAATGTCTGACACCGCGTGCATCCACACTGTAATAGATGGGCCAGCCGCGAAAGCTTGACAGGCGTAGCAACAGTAACTAGGGAGGGCGGGGCTTAGCGAAGGGTCAATTATACAACATGCATTCATACTATATAGAACATACTTTATAGCAGTCGTGAAGTAACTACTTGTTCAAAATAAATACCTACTCAAGAGAGTATGCGATTTCAAATACATATTCAAATTTCGCATACGGATCTGTCTGCTTTCTAAGTGGACTAGGGATCCGTCTGCAGCACCACTTCAAGTCGAACACACCTGTTGTTGTCACAGATAGCTACACCAGGCTCCACCATCACTCCCTCACAACAACCCCTAACAATCGTGAGTCGTTTAATTATTATTTATTTAATTGGTTACAAAATGCAGATTCATTCAGTAAGGAAACACCACACTGTGTTGATTGTGGCCATGTGAACTAATGAGAGTAACTATGGTGGGGAAAAAGGTACAAGACAAAACAGGAACCAAACACAGGAAGTCAACAATGGGAACTGAGAATACTCTTCAACATAAAAGTCCTTACAAAACACAAGACACAGAACCCAAATCAAATCAAGCCTCACAAAATATCAGCAAGGTAATTGCAAATCTCTTGCAGAAAAACTTCTGTCAATAAAGATGATATATTAGTCATGAAAAAAAGATTCTTTAAGTAGGAGCTTTATATCCTGCTAAAAAGGGAAAAAAAATCCTTTATGTCTATAAAGAGGTATAGAAAAAATTATGTGGAAGGAAAGAAAACTGAAAATGAGAGAGAGAGAGAGAGAGAGAGAGAGAGAGAGAGAGAGAGAGAGAGAGAGAGAGAGAGCATTAGAATACTTGCATGAATAATGCAGAAGGAATTTTCATACTGCTTTTAGTGCCTTGCAGGGACTTGTGTTTCAACTACAATCAGCACCTGTCTGGCACTGGCACGTAGGATACAGGACACTTTGATATATTACCCTTCCATAACACAGCAACAAAGAAAAATCAGCTCCCTAGGCAGACACACTTTGCACATGCAAAAATCTCCATAACGCAAACATTTCCACATAGCAACAACAGATAAAACGAAAAGCTTATTAATAAAATAAAACAAACTTTTTCCCTTGATTTGATGTCATTGCTCGTTTTGACTGGATGTGTGTTTTAAATAAAGAGTTTAAACCTCAACAATGCTTGAATTACATATTTTTCATCAACTGTCGATCAGATCACTGCAGTGTTGTTTATTCACTCGCTAGCGATATCAGACTTGTAGCCATGCGTTATGGCTGTAAATCAGCACAGATGTGATTACCGGTGGAAATAATGCAATATCACATGGTTATTGCTCATATAAACATCACACACTAACCAAAGGCATTAATCTAATATTTACAATTGCTCAAGACAAATGCAGATGGATAAAATCTGAAAAGCTACAGCCATCGAAGGCATTGGTGGTGCACAAAGTCGTCATGAAATCTAAATATACTTTTACCTTCTTAATGCACATTTATTGCATTAATGATGATTATTATCGTCTTATTGATGGTTGTTAGGTCTAAATTTAGTCTCTGTAGGCTGTCATTTAAATGTGAACTCTTCCAATCTTTCCCTTTAACATACATTACAAGTAAAAAGCACTCAAGTGACATCTGCTCAATTCCAAATATTTTTGGCTGGTGTGTGTTACCAAACAAAGCTAATGAAATGCAATGACAATAGATCTGAATTGCCATCTGTACAGTTGTCATTATTCAGCTCAGCCTGAAACATAAACAAAGCTGCTTGTACAAGACATTTCTCTTCCTGTGTACTGTATGTTCAGCCTTCACATGGGTGTTATGCTTTCATTAATGATCTCATTAATTTTCTTGTGGCATTGTTTATTTATTTCTTGTACTTTTAAAAAGAAGTGGGACCGAAAATCTAGCACATTGACTTTAAGCGAAGACTCATGGGAACTCTGTTCATATGTTCAATGGCATGCATACACACACAATTGTTCAAAAGTAACTTTTAATTCATTAAATAATCCAGAAAACAAAAAAAGTATCGCGGCTTCCACGAAAAAGAAAAAAGAACAAGCAACACACAACTGTTTTCAAAACTGATAACAATGCAAAATGTTTCTTGAGCATAGAATATCAGAATGATCTGAAGGATCATGTAACACTGAGGCAAATTCGGAAAATTGAAAATTAATATAAGAAAAGATGTCCAGCGCTAGAGAAGACCTAAGTGTGAAGGCCTGAAAACAGATTCCAAGGTTTTATTGTTTCTGCTTTATACGAGTAACATTGTTTTTGAGCGTCATTGTTTGCTTGGGATTGGTGTGCTTCGGGCGACGAACAACGCATATTCTTGAACTGAATGTAAATTTTGTCTTCTTCCTTGTCGCTCGTTTATCCTCTTCTCTTTATGATTCACGAAGCATTATTCTTACGATCACCAGCATGAGTGGACCCATGTATCATTATTAACTACATTTTCCATAACCCTCTGCCTGGACTCATCATGTTCTGATTACTGCCACCTCTTTAAACCCTGTACGCTCTGTATGATTACTGATTTTGGTGATTTAATGATTACGAATTTGGTCGTGAGATAGAGTTGCACAGATCACATGGTTATGGAACAACAAATAAGGCTCCTATACAGTACTTCAGTGTGAGATGTTTCGTATTTTTGATACAAGCTTCGAATCCTCAGTGCTGAAGGTCACATCACTAGTGTTTTGCCTATTTTTATACTATGATTTTGGATTATCCATAATAAACTACTGCTTTTTGGATCCTCAGCCTTTGCGTCTCAAAGCAGTTCATGAAAATTATTTTGCTTCGCTTTAGCTGATAAAGATGATTTATCTATGTATTTTGGGGGCGGAGCAATGAGGAGAAGGGCGTGTTTGTTTAGGTTGATATTCAAATATCAACAGTGTTCAACAATGTTTATCTGAAAAAAACCCTTAACTACTATTGTATTGAGATATATATATATATATATATATATATATATATAATCAGAGAAACTTGTTGCATTACCAGCCCTATCTCACAGCAATTCGTACATATTTTACAAGCTGTCCAATTCGTATGAATTCGCCCCTAAACCTTACCATTATTGTGGTCAGACAATCATACGAATTTGTACGAGTGAGGTCATACGAATGCTTGTATGAATTAAAAAAAAAAAATTACAGACCCAAAACTTATAAAAGGAAATACTAGATGATTAAGTGGGCTAAAAAGTTAATTTCCCAAAGTGTTGACTTTACGAAACCATACATCAAGGGACAGACAGAGAGCAGTGGCTTTTCTTTACTTTCTTATCACCATATTGCATGCACATCTAAAGGTCGGAAGGTCTTTATATTATCCTCAAATTACTTCTGTAATGCCTTAATAATTCCAGCCACCTGTGTGTGTCCTTTGAAGGCGGACTGGTTGGATGAGGTTGATCCAGCCAAAGAATCAAGCTCTGATTAAACAGGCTGGACAATTAGAGCATCTGTGGCACATAACACACACACACACAGAGAGAGAGAGAGAGAGGGAAGTGCAGAGAAGGTGCCCTGTGATTACTAATCAGACAGAGGCTCAGTGACTGACGACTGTGACCTTCCTCTTCAGAGAGCTTCTCCTCATCCTGTGTCTGGACTTCTCTGCTTAATGCCGAGCACACAGAGGGAAATCTAATGGTCTCTGGCAGAGCTCCAGGACGGCATGTAAAACACAGTGGAGCTCCACATCCACAGCTGCTATTTGCCCACGTCCAACAAAAGACAGGCTTTTTGACAGCAGAGATACTGCAGCAACATGTCATTATCTAATTAAATCTCTTGTTGTCCTTGCTCACTATTTTTCCCTAGCTCTTCCTCTCTATCTAGCTCTCCCTCCCGAATGGACGCAGAGATGATTTTTTTTTCTTCTTTCTCTCCGGCTGACTAGCGGCATATTGATGGACAGGGACACAATCCACACAGAAATGTCCTCGCATCCACGGATGATTGAGATGCAAATGCATTCATAAAGTCAGGAGTGCGCTGCATCAGCCTCATCTAAAATCATCACACTAGATCCACTCCTCATTTAAAGTTGGAGAGGGTGTTTGTTCAGTGGAAGCATAAAATAAACTTTTGATAGTTATAAAATGACCCAGCTGGATCGGAAAATATTGGGCTGTCAGAAATCTCAGCAAAAAGCAAAGCACAGCAACACTTTACTTGAAACCTGTATATATAATCCACTAGTTTTTAATGGAATTCAAGTACTTAGTGTATTCACAAAAACACAGAGTATGATCAAGCTGATCTTACGGCAATTCGTGCAAATTTTACGAGGTAGCTAATTCATATGAATTCGTACGAATGACCTACCCCTGATCCCTCCCCTAAACCTTAGCAACTTTTTTACGAATTAGCACCTTTTAATCACTAGTGCGAATTTGTGTGAATTGGTCGTGAGGTAGCGTTGGTAATCACATGTGTGTTATGTTATGTTGTAATGTATATGCATGTGAATTTTTATATTGAATTTATAAACACTACATTACAACCAAGTTTGGGTTTAGTCCGTAACTTTTTTTGGTTTGTTTTTTTACAAGCAAAAATATCTGCTTATCTTTGTTCGATTCAAAACGGTTAGCTTGTAATAATGATTTTAATTCCAGTGGTACTGGTGGATTTCCGCGGGAAATTTGAGCATGTCTTTGCGTCATTACGTCACATCTGTGCACATAGAGAAGGAGTCCCGGGTTGTAGGCTATATTGCGCGTGAGGATGTTGGAGGTGGAAATGTATAGTCTTTTCTCACAGCGCTTAGGGATACTCCACATTTTTTTGGACAACTCCCCCAGAGTAAAACTGTTGAGTTTTACCGTTTTTGAATCCATTCAGCCGAGTTCTTACAATTTAAAACAAGTTTTGTGTTTTTTTTTTCAATTACATTTTTAATTAATTTTATTCCTGTGATTGCAAAGCCAAATTTTCAGCATCATTACTCCAGTCTTCAGTGACACATGATCCTTTTTGTGGAAACTGCAATGTCATTTTTTCAGGATTCTACAAAAGTTCAAAAGAACAACATGCATTAATTTGAAACAGACAATTTGCATCCCCGTAAATGCTCTTTGCTGTCACTTTTGGTCAATTCAAAGCATCTTTGCTGAATAAAATTATTTATTTATTTCCCGGTATATCCATTCAAATACTAGTTATATGTTCACGCAAAGTTCCAAGTGGACACTTTATACCCTCTTATTCATTGTCATTGTATCCCTGTAATGTACAGCCTTGAGAGAATTACTGCTAAATGTTCGATAAATATTTAACAGGCTAATCAGAATGAATGACTCTTAATACATGCCATTAGATTAACTATACGCTGATAATGGCTCATCCAGTAAGAGTTTAAAAAAGAATGATATAAACAGAGTTCAACTGAGGTGTTATTCAGTTACTAATATCTCATGAAATGACTGATATGTTAATGCAAGGAGACTCCGAGCTACAGGGTTTTGGCACCAAACACAACAAAACTCAACATGAATCTATTTTCATAATGTTGTCATGGAGAAAGGGGACAGTTTACTCGTCATGAGTTCAACCCTCTGCGGTCACACTGACACATACATGCGGGTCAGTGCAACTTTAGCAGAGAGAGAAGATCAATGGAGTGTGAAAGTGATTAGAGGAAAGAATGCCACCATGAGACAAGAACAGAGAATGAGAACTAAAAGTAGGAAAGGTGGAAGCATGGAATATGGAATGAGGGGCCGGGAAGGTATGAGGAATGAAAACAAAGAAATGCCGTGAGGGATGGATGGAAATAGGCATGCTAAAAATGAACGGAAAATGAAAAGAGGAAAAAGTAAGAAAAATGAAAGTTGCATTATGAATAGGGGAGTAGAGGAAATGAGACAAGCAGATGAGAAAAGGGGGAGGACGAGGACGATTTGAGAAATAAGAGATGAGGCGAAAGGAGAGCAGTATTAATGTTGGACAACCGGGGAGGAGAGAGCAATCTGAGGAGGACAGAGAGAAAGTGGGGGGATCTAAAATGGGCAAAAAGGACTGATAGAAAGAAAAGCTAAATGAATGGAACCTCAGTCTGGGTTTCTAATGGAACTTTTGTTCATGTTAACGAGAAATTTGTATACTAACAGTGCCATTCATTCTGTTTCAGAAATTACATTTTAAACATTTTACAAAATGACTCTCATATGTCTTACGAATGCTAATTTCATTGCTAGCATTTTTTTTGCATCCTAAATACACACACATTAAATAATATTCCCCCACTGTGTAACATGGAGTGTTTCAGAAATAGCAGTTTATTAACAAAATAACATGAAAACATCCAAGCAACAGGGACACAGTCAGAAACGAGGAGAAACTAGAACTGAAAACAACTTACACTATATATCCACTAAGGACAATTGTTTATCGATGATTATTTGATTTTACATTATTAATGTAATATTTGTTTACTCTTTAGGATTTCCAGTTTCTTTGCCACTGCTGTCTTTCCTCCCCCTTGTTTTTACTTTTCGGAATATGTAACCCTTATTCTTATTTATTTATTTATTTATTTATGTTGGTATGTATGTATGTTGGTATGTATGTATATTTAATGTTGTGACACGTCTAGTACGGCTAGGTATTGCTGCTGTTATTAGTTTGCGTTGGAGCAGTTTAAACTATAATGGTCAGTTTCCTGAGCATCATTTTTTCTCTGAGAACCAGCTAATTTGTTTTATTTTTTAACTTTTTTTAGCGGATTACTGAAGGGTGGTTGGAACGCGGGTGTTGTCCCTTTTACTGGATATTCTCCGAGAGATTTTAATATCGGAAGTCTCGGAAAAGAGAAAACATTTATTATGCATCAACTCAGCATATTATAATGATTTCTGAAGGACCATGTGCAATTTAGACTGGAGTAATGATGCTGAAAATTCAGCTTTACATCACAGGAATGATTTATGACTCTAAACTTTTGTATGGTAGTGTAACTGGTATTCGAGACAAGTAGAAAAAACAGAAAGAGTGAATTAATGAGTGTTTTAATATGACCTGTATATAGCACAAAGAAAATGTTTACAATATATTTCCACAAAATCAATCAATATTTGGTCAAATTCTGGAAATCATGGGATGTAAATGTTTCATTACAAACATCCTCCATTTCATTATCAACATATTAAATATGAAATACCCTCAATAACGTCATTGGAGAGAAAATAGCTGCAGTGAAGGAAATGCAATGACTAGAGGAGAGATATTGAGGCAGTTCTCCAGAGAGGCAGAGAGATAGAGATAGGGGAAAAGGGCAGAAAGTGAGAGTGAAAATGAGAGAGAGAGAGAAGGAGTCTATGATAGTGAAAAAGGGGAATAGCTCGAGGATGTTCAGTATAACTCATTGACCTCTCAACATCAGCACCACAAACACACGATTCCCTCTGTACAAGCACATATGACTGATTGAGAGGTAGCCCTGTTGTAGGACACGAGGTTAGATAGAACTGAAATGTCAGCCAAAATCATTTGTTCCAGTACCAGCAGCAGACAGATCACTTGATTTTTGTCCTTCATTATATCTGTTCCACCCTTGAGCAAGACATAGATCTTCAATTCTACTTCTTGCTTTTTTCACTATGATGGTTGGATCTCCCTTTTGGCCTGTCATTCCTTATATCATTAACCATTTCAGTCCTTTCCAACTCTTTGTGATTCTATGGGCCGTATCTTGCCATTGGGCTCTAGGCCGAACTGAAATGTATGCCTGAAACCATAAAATATCCATAATGGAGAATATGCAAATGCTATAAATCTATAGTACCAGTGCACCCTAATTCTCTGGAAAAGAAAATATGGTTTAAATGTTTGCTTATCACCCAATGCTGGATAATGATAACGATTTGGTTTAAAATATGTATTGTCCCTCTTGTAGACAACAGTAATAAAGGCTTCATTTTCAGTTGAAATGTTTGATAGAATATAATGTGAGCCCTCTGAACATCAGAAATCTTTGAAACCTGGTAAGTTTCTTCAAAATCAGTTGTTCTCCATATCTACACAGTTTGGTGAAGTTTCTACTTGGTGCACACAATGTATAGACATGTTACTCACAATGGGCCATACCATAAATATATACAAAACATTTTGCCATGAGGATCCCTATAGATGCATGTGAGGTTTCGAGTAAATTGGACAAACGGCCTATGCAGAGTTCGAAAAAGTATAGAGTTTTCAACCTTAGTGGTTCGGGCAGTTGACTCACTGGGTTGTAGGCCTTAACAGGCTTCCTCAGAGGTGAGTCCCAACATTGTGGGACATACTTTATAGTCGCTAGCTGTATTAGGCCTCCTGTGGGTGGGCCCAATTATAGTTATGTTGGTGTAGTATGGTTCCCAATAGTGTACCTTTGTAGCAGAATTGACTTGCTATCAGGCCCAACCCGGCCTCTCTGATAGGCGACTCTCCAGCTTGGAACAATCACCTGGATTCGGCTACCAGTTCCTATAAGGTAGTAGGCTCCTCAGGCCTCGCTGAAGGTGAATTCCCATTGATGATGGTTATCAGGTAGTAGGCCTCACCAGGCCTCCCTGAAGGTGAGTTCCCTATATGCCATTTTTATCAGGTAGTAGGCCTCTCCAAGCCTCTGTGAGCGTGAGTTCCCCACATACTATAGTTATCAGGTAGTAGCCTCACTAGACCTCCCTGAAGGTGACCACATACTGTGGCTATCAGGTAGTAGGCCTCACCAGGCCTCCCTGTGAGTGGGAAAAGGGAACGAGACTCTTCATCTTCTCGCCATGCCTCTGGGCTTCCCAACCGCACAGTCCCTTCAGACGATAAGGTGATTTGTCATGTTTGTAAGGTGCTCTTTTATACTACCAGGTCACACGTTAATCGTAATGAATCACAGGCTGTCAACGGCCAATGTGATTGCCATGATTTGATCGTCATTTCAGACACCCGTCACGCTTAAGGCATTCTCCAAAGCGTCATTTACGCAGTGTCTCGTTCCCTGTTTTCAGGGAACAGAGGTTACAGTCGTAACCTAGACGTTTGCTTTTAGCATTTTAGAAAACATCTTTCATGATTAACCTCATGTGATTGTACGTTTGTAAATAAAAGAAAAAACATATGCCTGAGCAGATTGAAGTGCTTAGCACAACGGCTGAGGATACAAACAGAGACAAATCATACCTAGCCATGCTTTTACCAAATGACACTTCAATCATGTTGTTTTGTAAAGCCAATTCTCTATGTAAACAGTGTGCATGTGATGGAAAGCAGGTCACAGTGGTATATTTCAGCACCATGGACAGAAAACACATACAAAGAAAATACATCAAACGCTTTCACATCAACATACACATCAACAGACACTATTGTTTTTCAAACAATAGTGTTTGAAAAACCTGTTCCTAAGTATATTTTTTTGTAAACTAAATAAAAGCACAAATAACTTGCTTACAAAAAACTATCATGTTTGCACTTATACACTAAACAGTTTTTAGAGATTAAACACTTTACATTTGATTATCATGAAAACAAATCTCAGAGAACAGTTAATTAGGTACCAAAGTTTTATTAGACCAAAGGTTCATTTTGCGCCGGAGTTCTCCTTTAATAACAGTTAATAAAGAAAAATCTGATTTCATATTACTTTTAGTGAATTCAAAGTAAATTTATCAAGTAATTTAATATGGCCATGATTTTAGCAATTACTAAAGAAACTTCATATGTGGTATTAATTCTAGGTTTAAAATAGATAGAAGAGTAACTAGGGATTTCAACAGCCTACAAAGGGCCATTTTTAATAAGAATTTTCATAAAAGCATGTCTGTTTGGGAGCATGCATTACCTTCTTAGGATATGCTTTTATATGATAAGAAGGTTAAGAAAATAATATTGAACCCAATATGTGAGCTTTAGATAAGAATAAATACAGCTTAAATGTTTATATCCTGAGATGACAAGCTTATCTTTACTCAGTGCATTTTATGAAAGATGGCACATAGAAGAAACAAAGGATTTTGTTGTCTAATGCATTGTTGTCTTCCATTGGTACCCCACAGGGTTGTGTTTTATACCCTCTTTTGTTTCTTTATATACTGATGACTGTCGTAGTATTTTTAATGGGAGACACATTGTTAAATTTGCAGATGATTCTGTGATTGTGTCTATCCTACTGAGTTTGAGTCAGATCCTGAATAAATCAGAATAAATCAAATCAATCAATCAATCAATCAATCAATCAATCAATCAATCAATCAATCAATCAATCAATCAATCAGGATAAATCTTAAAGGCAGATTTACAGTCCATGTACTGGAATGATAGCATGATAAATATGCACAACTTAAAAGTGAAATTAGCATTACAAAAAGAGCTGTGGTCTGCCTGTACAAATTTGTGCAGAGCTGTTCATGGTTGGGTAGTTTGCAACTGTGTCATAGTCAAACTAACAAACCCTATTAAACCCTGAAATGCTCAATATCTGGCCTTTAATTTGTTTTTCTCGCTCATTCGTAACAGCAGTTTTTCTCTTGTTAGCCGAGGGACTCTTTTAGGTCATCACCTTAAATGTCTTTTTCACGATTTATACTACATGCAATCTATTTCTCGCTCATGTTCGCTAAAGAAATTTAATAAAAATGTGTCGCTTGATGTTGTGATATTTCCTGCTCATGATGATTGCAAACATCATTAAACATATTAAAGGTGCTACTACTACTACATAAACAAAGTCCAGCCTGACTAAAAATATAGAATTAATCATTACTGAAATAGCACATTGCGCTTCAAACATATCGGACAAACCTAATCTAATAAGAATCCACATAGCAATGCATGAACCTCACGCAAAGAGTCAAGAACATGTCCTAGTAAAAAAAAAAAAAATAGAAAATAAAATAAAAATCATAACTCTCCAAATAACTGACTTATTTTAACATTACACCGTTGAATAATGAAAATAAAGCCTATTTTTATTACTTTAGGATTTTGTTTATTGTTACATTATTGTCATGACATAAACATTTCAATTCTCGTGAGATCGGGTTGGATAACCAGTTTGGCTGGTTATCCAAACTGGAATCAACACTGTAAAAAATGATTTTTTGGTGAAGTAAATACTAGTGAAAAAACCCAATGTAATTTACTTGAAAAAGTTAGTTCAGGCAAGAATTTAAAAAACTAAGTAAATTCCATATCAGTACTTAATTCAAGCGAGTAGAAATGAAAGTGTAAATATCAACTCAATAAAATTAAGTACAAATTACTCAACTTTTCTGATACTGGGGTTCCCATCATGCACTGGACCTTGAATAATTAATGAGGCTCATTTTTCACTGGTTTCCAGCTGTATTTACACTGTTTTATCATTGATTTTTGTTAGTATTAGTAACTTGCCATTTTGTGACATTTCGAGTAAATTTTTTGCTCAAAATGACATTCAAACACAAAAACGACCCATCAAATGTTACCATCATTGTGTATTATCTACCAAGTATTGAGGTGTTTGCATTCACGTGAGCCTTAATGTCTGACATGATGTATATCATATATAAATTACTTAGATGATCTAAGTAAAGCACATACTCTAAATGACTAATAAAATTCAAGATTATTGTTTTAGTGAAATGTAATACAAAGGCAAAGGAAATGGATATTAATCAACCTTTTACTAGCTGAGTTAAAATTACTTATTTTTTGTACAGTTTACTTAATTCCGTATTCCAAGTAAATTAAACTTAAAGATTTCTAATTAAAGCTACTGATAAATATGTTTAGGTTTTTATTTGGCAAATCTTTGTAAATTTACTAGCATTTTCTGAGTGAGATAGTTTAGCAAGGTTTTTTCAAGTAAATCCTACTCCAAATTTTTTACAGTGAAGTTATTGATATTATAAAAAAAATCTTGTAACTTGTATAAAAAAATCTACAATGGAATCAAGTTATTGATATTTTTAGCACAACAAAAAGAAAAAAAAATGGTGTGTACCAGTTTTAAAAGTGTAGGAAAAGGTAAAAATAAACAAAAAGAAGGATAGACAAACAGACAAACATACAGATAGACAGATAAGTAACCCTCCGTGCTTAAAAATATAGAGTGCACATACAGAGACAGGTAGAGACGTGATTTAATATGAGCAATCCACAAGCTAACAAAAGTGGTTTACCAGTCTAACCCACTAGGGTAAAAGCTTTGCTCTAGCATCATCAGAGCGATAAATTACCCGCAAGTCTCGCAAAGTACTCGGTTCCATCACACTTACACAAACTGTCCCTATCGGCGGCATCCAGTCCCCGGTGTCCAAGCAACACTCGTCCTCTAATTGCAGCCGCACTCGGGATTGTTTTTTATCTCTCTCATTTGATCATATCCCGCTCTCCTTCTGTCTCTATCGTTCTTTCTCTCGCTCCCTTTGGCTCTCATTCTTTCTCTGGGGGTGTCGCTCTGGGCTACTGTCGCTCTGAGCATTGTGCTTTGTTCTGACTCCGAGAAAACACAGATCTGTTTATATTGAGTTCTGACAGCCGACTCTCCATCCATATTAACACCTGCACTCCTCTCAACAGAGCCAGAGTACACGTGGTTACAGCACGAACGGGACTCAAGCCCTGGCTTGAGCCTGCCCAACAGCAGGCTGGCTTTAGTGCAGCAAAAACCCATGCTTACATTAACACCTTGAGCCGCCCGAACAGCCCAGGCCTGTAATCGCCTCGCTGCTGTTATCTAATGTGGGTCATTAACTTCCTGCTGTCAGAAGAAACAAGGGAATTCACTCAACTGCACACTGCACTCCACTTCTCATCTCCCTCTGAGTCAATCAGTCTCGGGGAGAGATGTAGATGAGAAGAAAAACAATGGATGACAGAAGAATGAAAAAATGAATCTTGCATGATATTTGCACACAATAAAAGAAAGGGAGGTGCAACTCAACCAATCCTTTACTTTTGTTTTCACAGAATATGAGCAGGAACTGAAGTATTTATGAACAGAACAGAGGTAATGGTTGAAGAAACATCCCACTACAGATCAGCATATTTCACCCCCAGCTAAGACAGCAAGATTTGCCCTTTGCTTAATCGAACCGGCCTGACAACAGCATCTCTAGAGCAGGGATTTCAGACACTGCAACAACTACAGCGCTCATGAGGATGATTTAAATGACAGCTCGCCGATGCAGAGAGAGATAACGGAGAACGTTAGCATATGAATGTTTGCACTATGGCAAAAGACAGACCGTTAATGCACACATGTAGCTCATGTCTGATTCCCCCATTCGGAGAGATCTTCCCTGGTGTGATTTCAACCCAAGATCCCCTTAAGAGCATAAAACAAACACATGTTACCTTTGTATTTTCTGCTTCTATGCACTGTGGGTTTAAACGCAATCTGCTGGGTTAATTTTAGATTAATTAAAGCAAACTTGATAAAGCGTTGTAGCAAAGATAAAAGGATCAGGGAAGAAGGAGGCTTTAATCATCTTTAATCTTTTCATCATATCAATCAATCTTTAATCATATAAAACAAACATACACAAAACGAAAGTAAAGCGGCAGCCCCTCAAGGACGACTGCCGCACACACATAAACAAAACATAACCTAAATTTCCAGGCCTGGTCATCTCCTGTCCTGTACTGCCGTCGCTACTCCTAAAGCTCCTCCGTAAGAATCTTGCCCAACTCTCACAGCCCTCTCCCCGGACAAGCCAAATATGTACACCATTTATTTTATCTAACTTATTTGTAAGTGTGAACTAGTGAAATGAAAAGTTGATGTCTAAAGAGGAATGATAATATTTTCAACGAACCAAATTGTAGAGACAACCAATAAGCGTTCTGCCTTCTCTCTGTCAGTGAAGTTCATTCTGAAACACGTCCGAAAAAAGATAGATAGATAGATAGATAGATAGATAGATAGATAGATAGATAGATAGATAGATTAGATAGATAGATAGATAGATAGATAGATAGATAGATAGATAGATAGATAGATAGATAGATAGATAGATAGATAGATAGATAGATAGATAGATAGATAGATAGATAGATAGATAGATAGATAGATAGATAGATAGATAGATAGATAGATAGATAAAAACTCTAGGCCACAACATCCATTAGTCAAAAGTCTTGTGGACACATATTTATTGTGTTTTGTGGCCTTATTTCAGAAACTTTATTTATGTATTTCTTTTTTTTTTCAATAACGATGCATAAGCAATATTCTCTCAAAAATTATAACGAGTACATACATGTTGCTCGTATATTCTGGTAGCCCTGTTTGTGCTAAATAGAGTGTAATTTCACTTTTGCCATTATTATGTTTATAAGCAACTTACAAAAAAAAAAAAAAAAAACATTTCAGGGCATGTCAAAACATCTAAATGACCCCAAAAACACCTTAGACCACAGAGGGTTAATGGTCTAATATGTGTGTATAATATGTACTGTAATTGTCAAAAAATTATTGCACAGTTTACCTTAAGGGGGCAACACCGGGTAACCAACTCTCCTCTGTAAATCGCTTTGCTTAAAAACATCCAATATATAACAAATTTCAAGATTCACAGCTTGCATGTGGCTCAACCGTGCAGCTGTTGTTTCATCTAATAAGGCGATCCATTAATTCATTACATCTGTCAAGTGAACTGCATTATCTTTATCTGGAAGCACATATTAACACATATCAACATATAACCAGCAACGTAATCAGATCACACACAAATCAGGCTTTCATTCACAAAAACCACTTGGTGACAACCATTCCAAAGGGAAAATCCATTACAGAAATAATGACATGAGCTATTTTTACACTGCATCTAATGCAATCCACAGGGTACATTTCTAGTTGAACACACAAATTGGTTAATACAACCACAAACAAGGAGCCCAAGACACAACGAGCTCCCACAGCTAACAGAGGGATTTAAAAATAACTCTTTAGCAATATTGTCTTTCCTCTGGCTCTACGGCTGGTTAAGCAACAGCCAAGTAAATGAACATATTTATCAATGAATAATTGATGACCTATCTCCCATTGCAGTGAGCAAAGGGAAGCAACGTGTTTCTCATATAGATAGTGCACAGTGGAAACTGGTATTAAAAGCATTGTAGTGCCTATAGTACGAGTGCAATCAGGGTCTTTAACTGACTGTGGTGGAGTGCAGGTAAAATTGAGATGGCAGAACATTGCCATTAGATGACCATTCAACACTCCATAAAGCTTGTCTCCTGTAGCGTCTGCCAGATGCCAGGATGAACCGCCCGGGGTAGATAAGAGGAACGGGGACTGATGCTGGATCAGTCGTGATGTTGTATTAGCGAAGGGTAAAAACAAGCAGACAGCTCTCCTCCCATGAGCCCTCTGAGCCACAGAACTCCGAAGCTGATTGGCCACCACAGCTGCGCACCGTTTGAGAGGACACATGAAAGAAACACTGTGATTAAAAACGAAGACTGCCACTTCTCACTGCAAGGGAGGGAAAAAAGGAGAGAAATAAGAGAAACTTTGATCTTGCGAGTCGGTTTCATTGAAATTCCTTGTCTTGTCTTTTCCACACCCCTGGTTCCCCTTGGTCGGGCTCTTTTCCTCTGTCTTTAAGGGATAACAAGCTCATGCTGTTTGAAGTAACATGCCTCACAGACTGCAGCGCCAGTGCTAGGAAGGGAACAGTAAGTGAACGTTGAATGGTAATGAGCATTTGGTTGACACTTTGGGGACACAGAATCACCCAACGCTGGACCACTCATGTGTGTATTCTAATTGTTCTCCAGGCAGAAATGAGAGTGGCAAGGGGCCTACAAAGAGACCCAGCCAGCCTGAGGGCCCTTTTCCTGCCAGTTTAGCCTCGGAAAAACATTTGACATTCTCTTGCTCAACCTCTCGGTTTCTCTCTGTCTGCAATTATCTCTCATTCCCTCCCTCCCTCGCTCTACAGATGGTGAGACCAGCATGGCTCCCGCTACCAAAAGAGCGGGCATCACTAATGAGAAGTCTGTCCCTTAACAGGCCATGCTATAGAGATTCAGCTGTCTCACACCATAGGTGTCCGGCTCTCTGAACCTGGGCCACTGGGTGAAGAGAAGTTGTAACACATATAAACTCCATTTGAACACAACCTCCACCAAAATGTGAGCAGGATCACCCCTGTTCCGTTACCCACAATGCATCAGTGAGCCAAATATTGGGTAATTTGGCTGAACCTAGGGCTTTACACATCATTACTGCAGGTGCTTGTGAAACTTTTTTATCCCGACGCCATGATTTTACGAGAACGCATTTAAAGAGACAGGGATTATCTGAGTGGCGGAGAATGACTTGGAAGTGAAGGAAAGTAGCAGCTGTTTGCTCATGAAAAATGTAGAAGGGACAGATGGTTCATAATTGAAGCATTAAAAGGCACTGTAAAGAATTGATGTTAATTATTTTGCTCTTCTCACATACTAAGGATCTCTGGCACGTAGACGTGTACATCCTTCCAAGAACAACACGGCACTTTGTTGAACCATTATGACAGGACATGGCATCCTATACTGTAGTTTAAAACTGTAAGGACTTTCAGATGACACATGACTGTCCAGAAACTTTTTCCCAAAACTAGTATTCATGATCTTAAAAATGCTTATTTTGCATGCCAGAAAAGTAATAATAAGCCAAAATCTTATATTTTCCAAATATAAAATAATACTAATCATAATGATAATAAGGTAACACTTCACTTGGGGTGTGCATAAGACTGACATGACGCCTTCATAACCATGACATGACATATGTCTTGAATATGAAGTAAGGTTAATGCATGTTTATGACAACACTGTCATTGACACAGATCATTCAGCAAAATGTAGATCTACATCTTGGGAGCAATATTTTTTTTCCTATGATGATCTACAAAGTGGCATGTATGTTTACGTAAAAGTCATGATGTCATGTTGTAAAATTAGTGTTTTCTTACAATACTAATGAAAATTTGTAATAAAATTGTTTTTCAAAGTTTTCATTTAGACCCTAAAGATTCATATTAACTTGTACAAAAATTCAATTTTATGACCCCTTTAAGTAACCCATGTTGTTCTGATATATCAATATCCTCCTCCGTATCCTTTTATTTTCTACCTGGACGCTCAGATGAGCGGAATTGAACAGGGGTGCGTTTCCCGAAAACATCGTTAGCTAACTATGGTCGCAAGTTGGTCGCAAATTCCATTGAACTCTATTGGCAACGATGGAACTTGCGACCATACTTGGCTAACGATGCTTTCGGGAAACGCACCCCAGAATGGCTTTTTTTAAGATACACAATCTGAGATCTGCATTATGCAACTAAGTTTAATACTTTAGGGTAAAATAAATAATAATGTCAGATTGAAAACAAAGCAAAAAGAACTACAGAGAACCAAATGTGAAGAGTTTCTCATAGGGGAAGTCTGTAACTTCTGATGTGTGCAAAAATAATTGCTAACTATATAGCAGACACTTGAATTTTCACGTTATTTCCTCTCTGATGCAATCTCTATCTGTTCTAGTTGGGGTTTCTTCCTGTTCTATCCTCTTGTGGTTAAAGTATATTTAACGGAGTCTCCCTGTTTCTATGCATTTCTCTATCTCTGTCTCTAGGATAGGGTACATGACCTAGTCGACTACAGAGAGCTGATGTGCGCTCCTTCACTTCTGGGAAAGAAAGAGTCCCGGTGGGGCCAACAGCTCAACATGGAGAGCTTCTGATTTTAACAGGGCACAGAGAGAGAGAGAGAGAGAGAGAGAGAGAGAGAGAGAGACGGCTGAAGAGGGAAAGTTCAGTGAAAAGCGCTGAGCAGCAGTACAGTGTAGTGCTAAAAACAGCGTAAGCAGGAATCCACAGCAGGGCCTGCAGTTCCTTAATAACAGCTGTGCTTTGGCACTCGGGTGGTAGGAGCTGCTCAGGCTTTTCAACTTCTTCTGCTGAGGGTGTAGAGCTCAGCATCCACTGTCAGCTGTCAGAAGAAAACATACGAGCACAAATGCACATTCAAACACGCACACATACTCAAATACACTCAGTGGAGCTGCCCACACTGGCACTTACCTCCGTACTTCCTTGAGTGTTGGCTGAAATAATCGAGAATGATTGTAGAACCCTGAGGCGGTAGTGGATTTTGAAGTTATTGCCTATTTTACCATATTTCAAGGTCATCATATTAGTCTAATGTAAAATGAATTCAAGTAAGCCTAAATCATTGCCCACACAAAAGTCCTCACTGTTAAATTTCACACAAAAACAAGTCTTTGGGTTGCTTGTGTTAAGGGTAAAATAGATCATTTCTATTATTCATTACTTATAGTATTCATTTCATAATATAATTGCAATAACGATAATTTGAATTATATTTTTCCTATTTCTCCTTTGTAATAGCCGGCAGACTTGGCTATTACAAATAAAACCAGCAAACCAACTTAAGCTCACAGCCCTACTTTTATTCACATCAAATTACATATGCCATCTACTCTGACTAAGGTCTATATCATCATGAAGGGTAAGACCTCCTCTTAGCTTGAACTATATCTAGCTATATCACCTTTTCATCAGTTCACATGCTATTTCAACCTTAACGTCTCAATGATATAAGACCTTCGAGCCTCGGAGCAAAACCCTAAGAGGGCATAGCAGCGTCAGCAAAGGAAGGTCAGAGGCCTCTACACAGTATGACCTATTTAGCATGGTGCTAATGAGGCTCACTGACACCGAATAAATAATTCCAGTTGGTGTGATGGGCCTCTTAGCACTATCCTTCCTACTTCATACATTGAAAAGCACCTGGTTGAAAATTAGTGGACTTTCCTATCTTCTGCCCTTGTTCCCTTGGCCTCATTGTGTCTGAAATTTTATTAGAGTCAGGACTATAACTGCCCTTCTCATCCCTGACTAGGAAACCATACACCATAGCCGCTTTCCGACCAAGTAGTTATATGAACTTAGTTATAGGAACTGTCCACTTCTAAACAGTTCTAAGAACTACTCTCCCCCAAACTCGGTTTTGCTACTTGCGTTCGCACTGGCCAAGTGGCCATAGGAACTGGTAGGAGGGGTAACGCAAGCACGGTGACGGTCTTTAAAGCGTCATCACTAGACATAGCGCGGCCACATACAACAACAACAAACCAGCATTTAAGCACAATCAGAATTATTTAATTAATTTCATTCTTTTAATGGCAAAATTTGATGTTCATAAATGCAAATTCTCCTCTAAAAAGCTTAATTTTATTTTATTTAGGAAAGAAATTAAGGTTTATATTGATTCACTCCGATTTTCTATGAAGCAAAAAGCGTTTAAAACATTGACAATATGCAAATGTTATAATATCTTTATATAAGTTTACAATACCCCCGTAGTATGAAAGACTTTGTAATTTATATATTGTATGTTAATTTTGCTGTATACATAAATGTCTGTACTAATATTGTTCTTCTATGTATATATTCTATGTATTTTATATATATATATATATATATATATATATATATAAAGACCTGCCTTACCGGGACCTTAATAACGGAGAACGAACGGTGGCGTTTAAAGATTATGCTTGAGTTCTGTACAGAGAAACACAGAAGACGAAGGCTCCAGCGTAATATTAAATTAAGTAATATGATGGAAAAAGATAAAAGAGCAGAGCGCAGGAGGCAAAAAAAAACGATGGGTAAGTTTAGCTATTATTAGCAATTAGCTGGTTGAATGCGTTATGTTTGTCTTAATCCTCGTTGTAATGTTTTGCAAAAACACACGGCATATAGCAGACAGCGCGCTACAAGTTTTGTCCGTGTTGACAGTGGGCATGACTTATAAGTTAAACCAATCAACGTAGAGGGAAAGGGAACTAAAAAAGTCCTTGCTCTAGACTAGGTACTGAAAGAGTTATAGGAACTACGGTCTGAGGAACTAAAAAATCCCCAATTTAGTCCGGTCGGAACACGAGAAAAAAAGGGTTATAGGAACGTTAGGTTCTAGGAACTGCAAAAGTCCCTCCGGTCGGAAAGCGGCTCATGAGTCATGACTCATACATCCCCCAAAGGCTCAGTTGAGCACAATAACGTCAATGTTGTGCATTACTGGAGAAGGCAAAGAAGAGGCCATTAATTCATATGAGATTGCTTTAGGAGCCTCCCTTTCAAGATTCTAGAGAGCACTAAGCAAAGTTAAGGTCAAATAAACTGTGTATGTCTATGAGAAACCAAATGAATTATGTAAATGAACTCCGAAAGCAGGAAGTCATTCTGGAAGAAAATGCCATCACTCATATTGCTACTCATAACTACTGATTTCACGTAGCAACTGACCTGTGCTAAGCTCCGCCCCTTTTGGTTTCTGTCGCCAGCTCAGAAATGGTTACACTGCAATTCTCTATTACTCAATTTTTATCTTGTTTTCCAGTAAAAATACTGAAATATTCTTAAATAAAGATACATTTACAGAATGGCTGATATTAAATCTTCTTTTCTGGAAAAAAAAAAAAAGTGAGTTTATGCTTAACCCTTAAATCACATACTTTGGGTCTTTAGTGCCCCAGGACGTCATTCGCTATTCTCCTCCTCATTCATTTTTTTTATTAAAGATAGACATAAACCGTTTTAGTACTCCTCACTCAATTCATCATAAACAATATAACAAGACAAATATATAAATCTATAAAAGAATGCCTTGTTTCCTATTCGTTTATTTATATAAATTTTGATTTTGATGACTGCAACACACCCAAACAAGTTGGGACAGAGACAAGTTTACCCCTGTTTCACATCATCTTTCCTTTTATTTACTCTTTTTAATCATTTGGGAATTGAGGATACTAATTGGAGTTTTGCTAGTGGAATATTTTCCCCAATCTTGTCTGATACTAGGCAGCCGCTCAACAGTCTGTGGTCATTATTGCCTGATTCTCCTTTTCATGACGAGTCATACATTTTCCATAAGAGACATATCTGGACTGCAGTAAACAGGCAGGAACATCCCTTGCAGAGTGTCTAGAAACCACTCAGGTGTAGCACGTGCAGGATGAGGCCTGGCATTGTCTTGCTTCCCAGGAAAGCTGTCAACTTGATGGCAGTTTATGTCTCTGTACAATCCAAATTTATGCCTCCATGTCAATGGTACCTTCACAATAATGCAAGTTACCCATAGCGTTTGCAATGATGAACCTCACAGTGTTTCCTCTAGGATTTTTCCAAGCTGTGGGGGCAGTTCCATTTCCCCAGGGGGAGGGGGCGTGGCCCACGAGTGATATTCCATTAGGCCACGCCCCCCTGTCTCCACAAAGTATTATAAGCGATCATGCGCATTGTGTGTGCAGAATGATGCACTTGAAGCAACACCAAGTCACAATACGCAACGCTTCACATTGTAAAGAACATAGCGAAGGGATTATATATATAATCTATGTTTAGTAGGGCTGCACGATTTGGGGAAAATGTCATATTGCCATTATTGGTCAATATTGCAATTGCGATATGTGATTCCGAATTAATAAAATGGTTTCATAAGTCCAACTTGCTTGGTTCTAAAGTAAAAAGTTCAAAAGTTCTTTAGTCAAGATCAGTGAGTAATTTTCTAATTTCCCTTTGATTAACTTTACTGACAGAACGCTTTATTCGCTGCTGGCGCTTTAAGAGCACCCGTTGCCGACGCGGATCTCACATGCGCCTTATAGCACAACTCTTTTCGTCCATAAGACTTTTCTTATGTTATGAAGATACTAGACAAAACGACATTTTGGCATAATTGTGTGTGTTATTGTTCGTTCATGCTCGAAAGAGACCTGTATATTCTGGCACGCGGTCAGTGCATGCGCATTATGGCGCGCGTCTTTCTGCGAGTCTCATTTAGGGCACAGGCAGCTTTTCACTTCTTGTCGTGCAAAATGCGAAAAGGCATTTGCACGAATAAAGAGCGGGATCATGTAACACTAGTCAAAGGATGACAAAAAAGAAGAGATGCTGCGCTAATAGCCCTAATTTGTTTATTTCATATAAAGTCGCGGCATTTTGCGTTATATAAATTGCATAGGTTTCAGTCTGAGATCGCTATTACGATTACGATATGATTAATCGTGCAGCACTAATGCTTAGTGTATTCTATATGCAACAATTTTTTGAGCCTTTTCTTTTAACAGTTTTAAATTTCAGTGCGCATGAAGAACAATAGCACTCTCGACTCCAGTGCTGTAATCTAAAATACACCCGGGACAAGGGAATACATTTAGAAAGGGCAATAAACTCCACTCCAGCAAGATAGTCATTTTATGCAAATCACAGACCTTTATTCTTTATCAACAAATAAAGTATAATAATGGGAACATTGATCTTGAAGAGAGTGTTGTCGTTTCACTGTAGCAACCGAACGCGACGCGCTGTGTGAATGCTGAATGGAGAATGACTGAGGCGAGATGACTTTCCGTTAACAAATAACTTAGCGACTAAAATATTAATTTTACCACACAATATGCTATTGAATGACTTTAGAAGTCTTGGAATATAGTGTGAAAACTTGATTGTGCTTTACAAAGTTTTTTATGCCTTTAGTGGGGCTTAACAAAATAACACAATAGCTACTATGCAGAATGTCGGACGTCACTGAGCTGTAGCCGTGGCGGGAGGATTTTAAGTGTGGCGGCCCGCCACGGGAGAATGAATGTAGCGGAAACACCAGGACAGATGTTTGCTTTTTCACCTGTCACTGGTGAAAGTCTAGTTGGTCCCTTTCGTCTTTGGGACTGAGAACTCGATTCCATTTCCTCCCAAAAAACAATAATAATATCTTTAAATCCTCACTTGCCTGGTTTATGCTACTCTAAGCAATGTTTGATCTTTGTATTTTGAGCACTTCTTGTGTTGTTATTGCCTCTTCACGATGACTTGTTTGGTTTAGTCCTCTGATGTAGGCCTAAGTCACTTTGGAAGCGTCTGCTAAATGACTAAATGTAATGTAATGTAATGTAAATGTGATGTATGGAAGATGATGAAAGGCATAAATGCTTTGCAATCTTGCATTTAGAAATGTGATTTTTTTTAAACTGTTTGACAATTGGCTTTATGCACAGCTGCACTTGCCTACTTCCTGAACTTAAGCCAGCTCCTTGTTTCCTGTCTGCCATTATTGGACAAAATGATTAATCCAAGTATCCTGGGCTGCGCTCAGCCCGGACAAAACGTTGCACAACGTTTTTTAAACAGAAACGGTGATGCGTTGAACACCCCGTTCTGATGACGCAAGAGTTGCAACTATGGAGCCCGATAAGGCCATTCTCTGTGTTATTTGAGAAGAATCGGAGCCTGATGAAGTCGTTATAAATATGAGTTTAATATTACAAAATATACCCGATGTAACTGCACTTACCGCCCAGAACACAAGAGAACATCCCAATCAAGTGAAGGGATTTTTGGAAACTGAAAGCACACATCCTACCTAATTCAGACTAAAACACATTCTGTTTATCCTTACACACTTTATTTGTATTTCATAATGTTTTAATTACCTATTTTCTTTCTCATTTTTAGGAAAAGCACTTACCATTTTTTATTTTTAAATGTCATACACTTGCAATGAAGCTAAAAAATATAATAAACTACATCATGTTGATATCCTATATTTTTATAATAAACGACAAACATAATATCCTCAGTTGTTGCATATAGCGATCAGCATTGAACACATTTGTAAATTATTTTCCTTAACCCATTGTGCGAGTTCACTTTAATACCACGTGCTTTATATACATGTTGTTGCTGATTGGATTGCAGTTCAGACACACCCACCAAACAAGAGAAAACATATCTCAAACCCCGTTGCACACCGGTGCACACCATTTCCTGGAAACATGACGTTCAACTAGGAAACCGTAGCAAAACGTTGCGCACCTTTTTGAACTTGAATGTGCCCCAGGTGTGCCTGACCTCAGTAGTCATGGCAACAATAATCAGACACACCTGAATTAATCAAGTTCGGCCAATAATTGCAGACAGGAAACAAGGAGCTGGCTTAAGTTCAGGAAGTAGTGCAGCTGTGCATAAAGCCAATTCTCTCAAGTTATTTGGCACAAAGTGATGAGCCATGACCCATCTTTGTTTAAAAAGACTGAGTTACACCCAGATATTATAGCCTCAACTATTACCAATTCACTGGTTCATTGGGGACTGTTTCAAAATAGTTGGATATTCTAATTTAGATAATCTTTTCATTTTTATTTGGTCTCTGTCCCAACTTTTTCGGGGTGTGTTGCAGCCATCAAAATCAAAATTTGTTCATATTTACAAAATACAATTATATTGGTCAGTGAAAACATTGGAAAACGTTTCTTTGTACTTTTGTCAGCAGAAATTCCCCAGCCCTGATCTCATTAGCATTGCAGTTATTCAGAGCCTTGAAATGCTAATCCAATCAGTCTGACTAGATTGCTCAAACCTTAAATTATCATAGAGACAAAGGGTGGGAGTCTCAGTAATCTGACTCATTTAATTTACAATAGAGAGAAATAGGACTGTCAGGAAAGAGCCATTAAGAGTTTCGGTGATCTTACAAATACAGAAAAAAAACAGGATTGGCCGGATACAATCACCATCCTAACCTTAAATTCTAAATTCAATGTACAGAACATTTCTCAGTTTATATACTATTGTATTGGAACCTAAATTAAACATATTAATACATTTGTAATCCTACAGTGCTTAACTCAAGGAGTTCAGTGAAGTTGAAACAGTAACCTAGACAAAAAGCTACAGTTTGAAAAAAAAAAAAAAAGCTACAGTTTGTAACATTAAAATGAATGATTATTTATGTAGTCACTTTTTTGATATTATATTGCACTCAGTCCCTTCGGACTTGTCGATACTTGGCTATAAAGCTTGTTTTGAGGGAAATTTGGTTGTAGCTCTACATTGCTGTGATTGTAAATATAATTAAAGTTTAGCAACATTTAGCTCATGAGTTATTGATCCGAGACGTTTGAATCTGTGAATATATTTAACTTCACCTTGAGTTAAACACTGGACGCATTTTTTTTTATTTTTGAGTCCAAGTTCAAACACTATGAAACGCTACAGTGAACAAGAAGTATCTGTCCGAGCTCACGGATTTTGCATGGGAGTGCAAATATCTTCGCGACGGAAAGCAAACGTTTTGCGGGGGAACGTAAAGTTTCTCGGGGCAACAGAAAAGTTTTGCGAGGGAACACAAAAGATTTTTTTTTTTTGTATTTTCCCATCACAAATTTTATTACACCACCATGTCCCTTTAAGCGCTCCGTAGATCAGTGAGGTTGGGGCTTAGCAAAGAAAAAAATTTGAATTTTGTGTTCTATCCACCCAGTGTTTTCCTTAGCCATTTCTATTTGCCATGCTAGTCAAACATAAAGGAAAGTACAACAGATTCAACAATGCAATGTTTGCTTGCCTGTTTTCAAAAACACACATTTGAGAGCAGTCATTGTGCTGTTAGCAAGACAGTTAACAGCATCCACTTACTGAGGCTTTCTTAGCCTGAAAAAAATAAATAATAATTTTGCATTAAAAAAATGATTCAACCTGATGCTAGAGGATTGAGGTTAAAATGGATCAGTACTGCCTTGAGACGAAGCATTGCACCAGCTCTTACCATTCCATATACATTCTGTGTCCTTTAGCTGTTTACTATTGTGACTTTGCTTTGAATAATTGATGAGCAGCTTGAATGAGCCAGCTTCCTCTTTCTTTCTCCTTTCGTCTTTATTTTTTCTCCCTCTCTCTATGTCCCCATTCCTCATGTTGCTACAAGCAGAGCGTCCATTTTGGCAGGCGGTGCCAAGTGAGGAAAGTCTGCTTATACTGATGCTCTGATATCTCCATTACTGAGACAGTGATGACTTGGAGATATGTGATGTAAACAGAGCCCATGAAGGAGCGAACGCACACATTTTTCTGCAGACGTTTATAATGTGGGTGCCGGGAATAGCCAAAGGCACTTTAACAGTGCCTGTCATTACCGCTCCATCTTGGAGTTTTGCTTTATGATTAAGATGCAATCACTGCTCTTTTGGCAGACTGTGAAAGTGAAGTAAGCAGACTGAAATGGATGGGGAGATAACCAGCGTTCAGTGCCCGGAGTCAGCAGGGTGCACCATGCACCTAATAGTCCCTCTTACAAACACAGATCATATCACGAACGTATGCCCGGGCCAATGAGGTATGGCCAATTTGCAAGGTTTACTGAAAATATATCAGTGCTGCAGTTTTTGCAGAATGAATCTCTGTTATAAATCAGCACAGGTCAGGCATGGCCATCATGGTCAGATGCTGGGGCAACTTGGCAACAAGTGACTTAAAAATAAAATGAAAAAAAAAAAACAGTTTTATATCAGAGAAAACATTTATACTGGTATTATTAAAGGAAATATTATACAATGTTCTAAAGCCATATGACTATACAAACCCAAATTATGCCTTTGATATGTGACTAGGCAAATTCAAATGGGATTTGAGAGCTACAATGGAGAGAATCATTTTAAGCCTATACGTTTCTCAAACAAAGTTATCGTATGGCTTCAGAAGACTTGTATGGACTAATTTTTGGAGGAATTTTGTTGATCGTACAGTTCTGGAACAATATGACAGTGAGCAAATGACGACAGAATTTATGTTTTTATAGAATAAAAGTGAATATGTTTTCAAAAACAACATAAAATATAAATTGACCCTATTTATTTTCTATATATATATATATATATATATATATAAAATGTCCAGATCGTATTGTTTAGAATTCAAAAGTGCATATTTATCACTTTTTTAAGTGATTTTAATATTACCATGGCCAGACTCACTAACTAAATAAATAACTATTGTAATTGTACAAATATCATATCATTGTCTTAAAAATCAATCAATCAATCAATCAATCAATCAATCAATCAATCAATCAATCAATCAATCAATCAATCAATCAATCAATCAATCAATAATGCCAGTAATCAATATTAACAAATATCATATAATTTCCTAATGCAGGCTATTTAACAATGTATACTGTGCATATAAAATGGAGTAATCACATCAACATGAAACAGAACTTCTTGGTTTCGTATGTAACCCTTGTTCCTTGAAGGAGGGAACAGAGACGTAGTCGGCGTGTCGACTCACGCTTAGGGAGCCAGTCATCTTTGAGTATTGCATCTCACACTCTGCCCCGTGGTGCGGGTATAAATATGGAAGTGGATGCACACACCATTTGTTTTTCACTGAGGAGCCGATACACACCATATTATATGCACATATGGACTGGGCGTTACCGGGCATTACAACATATGCAATGTTCCTGAGGTGGCTCCAGCCTATAACAGGGGGAGACTCACCGGTCAGTGACGGCAGAGGGGAATTGACGCAGGGAGCCGTACCGTGTAAAAATACACAAATGGGATCACCGTAGGTATCGCAACTTATGGGACCCAGACAACACAGGTTACACCAATGCAGACGAGTGTTCGGCCTGGCTTCGGATGCTATGCCACGTCCGTTGCCAAAGGTTGTGGAGGAACTCAACAGGGTTCGGCTAAAGAGGAACTCTACTGGGGCAAGAATGGCGCACGTATCCAGTCCATAGGAGGGGAATGGCACAGCAAGTCAACTTGCTTTGAAATGGGCTTACAGTGAAAAAATGGGAACATGAACTATCCACAAAAGTTTGCTTCAGCATGCTGTAAGCCCAAACACGTGAAACTATTGTGACCATCTGAGGGGGACAGGGAACGACCGCATACAGAAACAGCTGTGGAATGACATCTTTAAATGATGAAAACTTACAGGAAATGAGACCCTTCATCAGTGCTGGAGCATTCAGGAGAATGACCACAGCAACACTAACAGGAGATGGTGCAGGCTATGAGAGTGAAGCACTCACTTCTTTGCCCTCTAACCAACTGCCAACAAACACACAGAAATTTGATGCTGTTAAAAGAGCAGTTGAGAGCTCAGAAGCTTCCAATCATCGCTGCACTCGCGCTGTAGAACCACGAGCACTGGCGGAGACTTCCAGAAGAACACCGAAACACTCGCTCGTTGAAAACTTCAACACTCTTTAGAGACATCTCTACCCTATCTCACGACCAATTCGTACGAATTCGTACGAGTGATTCAAAAGTGGCTAATTCGTACTAATTCATACGACCTCACTTGTACGAATTTGTACGAATTGCCTAAACCCACGTGATGGTTATGTTTAGGGGCGGGGTTAGGGGTAGGTCAATCGTAAGAATTCATACGAATTGGCCAATTCTTAAAATATGTACGATTTCATAAAAAACGTACTAATTCGTACGAGTGAGGTCGTACGAATTGTTACGAATTAGCCACTTCGTAAAATTCGTACGAATTCCCGTGAGATCGGGTTGGACATCGACAACGATCAAAAGCAAAGGACAAATGGTGCGTACATCCACTTCCGTATTTTTACATGTGCCCCGGGACGGAGTTTGAGATTCAAATCTCACACACCAATGTGCATTATCTCGTTTTATCAATACTCGAAGGTGACAGGCTCCCTAAGCATGATCCCTATCAGTCGACACGTCGATTACGTCGAATGTGAGCGACTGAAAGGAAACACTGTTGACTAATCCTGCTGTCAACACAGACCAAAGACACCAGAGAAGATTACAGGTGACATTCCAGTATGTGTCCTTTCCAGCTCACTTCCTCCGCTTGTAATCCAGGGAACAACAAAGGAAATCTGTGATGCCTCATTTGAGTCAAACTCTTTTGATCAGCACTCACTTGTAAAAGACAGAGCCAAAGGACACAAGTTAAGTAGCAAGAAAATTAGCAATAGATATTTTATGCATGTGTGTTATATAAGAAGAAGAAGTTGTATTTATATAGCGCCTTTCCAAAGCTCAAGGTCGCTTTAAATAGTACATTGCAATACATTTAGAGACCCACATAAATATTGCAGTCACATTGGATACATGTAATTAAATTAACCAAAATGCATGTTAAATAGATTATGTTTTAACTGGTTCTTGAATGTAGCCACAGATGAAGTATAATTAAAGAGCGTTAATACTGAATGACCTTCCACCTACAGTAGGCAACTGGAAGTGAGGGATGGACAGTAAACCAAGTTCGGATGATCTGAGAGACTGTATAGGGCAGTAAGGGTGGTGTAGGTCAGGCAGATATTGAGGAGCAAGACCATTGAATGTTTTGAACGTTAGAAGTAATACCTTAAAGTGGATACGTGATGCCACAGGTTGCCAGTGAAGTTCATAAAGCAGACTAATGTGAGCAGAACGCCTAGTAGATGTGAGAACTCTCTAGAGTTTTGAACATACTGTAATCTTGCAATAAGTTTTTTGGGAAGACCAAGAAATAAGGCTGGTAATAGTTCAGGTGTGATGTGATTAATGCATGAATTAAGGTTTCAGCATCAGCTAAAGAGAGAGAAGATTGTAAACGAGCAGTATTGTGACAATGGAAAAGTTGGAAAAAACAAGAGAATAAATATAAGAGCCAAAAGATTGAGTTTGATCGAATAATTTCTTAAAGCCAATTTTACTCTGAAAGCTTTCATCATCGCCATTTTAGCTAAATTCTTTTACGAACACACTGAGAAATCTACATAAAAGGAGCAGACCTATAATCCCCCATTCACTATGAAAGCCACACTTAATAGCTCTCTAATAAGAATAATAGATCATAGCAATTAGACTATAATCATCTTATTCCTGGCTCTACCTTGATATTTAGTTCAACCTTCATCCTAATTGCTCTTAACTGTTGATATTTAATGGGAGTAAAGTAACTGAGGCAGCACTATTTCATCTGTGGAAGGGTTTGTATCCTCAACATCTGTTCTCTTCACTGTGCACCAGCCCATGCTAAACACTGTGTCAGAATGAACTATATGTTTACCCACGTCACATTTGTTGGCACCAGAGCACATTTCTGCATGAAACACCTCTCCACTTGTTTAGTGGACCATATGCTGCTCTGGTTCAGGTCCCTTTGAGGTCACAGTGGAGACACAATGCAAGGAATACCAAATCAAGCTTCAGAAGATTGACAGTGGAGGAAAAAGGAAGCCTTCTGGGCTGAGAAAACAAAACCTTGGCTGAACTCTTTTCCCTGAAGTCTCAGAAAACGTGATCAAACCAGAAAAACACATGAGCACATGAGCATCAAAGACATTCTTTCTGGTCAATTTCAGCATGCACTACAACACTAGAGTTTTTGTTTTTCCAAACCAACCAACAAATAAGTGTCTTGCGTGTCTAAAAGTTCAATAGTTACAATTTAGTCTTGCCAAGCATAGGCAATATGGAAAAATCGTATTGGTTAACTAATGTAACGTCGGTTGTCTCTATAAGAGGGAACGAGTATTGCATAAGTTAGCTTACGCTACAGGAAAGATTAATCTTTTCAAGATATTAAAGACAAAAAATTATCCTTAATTTTTGTATTCATTGTCAACACAGTGCAGCAGCTAGCAGATCTAGAGCAGGCTTGTGTGTTGTATTTTTTTTCATGTTTTCACTGTGAATCTGCTTTGAGACAATCTTTATTGTAAAAAAACGCTATATAAAGGTGACTTGACTTGACTACTGTGCTCATTGGTTGCCCTGCGGCTACTGCAGCATGTCTACCACTGAGCCCGGTGTGACATCACATCCAATGCATCACGTCCAATCATTGCATCTTAGACTGCCAGAATGGGCGTGGCTTAGCGTACTTGAGCGGGGCTCAGAGGCTGTCTCCTGGTTTTCATCGACTGAAGCGAAAGCCGCTCGTGTGCGAGCACGGCAGGTTACGCAATACTCGTTCCCTCTTCTTGAGAGAACTGAGGTTATGTTAAGTTACCGATTAGAGAGGTTCGTATTGGGTAAGTTAGCTTACACTACGGGAACCCTTTGTCAACGCCGTACTTAATGAGTCCCAGGGAATCCCAGGGATCCCAGATAAGCGGCGGCCAGCAACATGGGCCGGCACAAGTACATACGCACTCATAGGGAATACAAAGCAGTCCTTATAAGCATATAGCATATTAACCCAATATAGTGCAGCTCAACTAGGAGAGCTAAGTCACGGATCTGGACAGAATGTACTTCTCACTTATATTGACAGAAGTTTAGCCTGCAGGGCGGGAACTTCCAGGTTATAGAACCTGACAAAGGTGGACGGGCAGGCCCAGCCCTCAACCACACATATGTCATGAATAGAAATTCAGCTGGACCATGCCCATGATGAGGCCATGCCTCTTGTGGAATGAGACCTGATGCCCAAAGGGCATTATTGATGCAAAAGCAGCTGCGATAGGAATGGCCACCACATAGACGCAGAGGGTGACCTCCCCTTGTCCAACAACTCTTGAAGGAAACTAAGCAACCGCGAGACACCACACTCTCCAGATTTCTGTCGGTGCACAATTTGGAGAGCATTCAGTCGCGTAAAGCTTTCTAGTAGAGGGAGCTCTAGACTGCGTAATTGTGTTCATCACTGCTTCTGGCAGGACAACAGAAATGCGTTGATTAACCATGCGTGCAGAGACCAGCGCTCTGGATGGGGATGCCAGATCGAGCCACAAGCTTGAATGAGTAGATCTGTCCTCCCTGGAATCGGGGGCTGTTTGTGACAACCGTATCAGCTCCGGGAACCAAGTTTGGTTCTCCCATCGCCAGGCTATAAGAAGCATCGCGGGGCTCTAAGGAGCACTTAGTGGTGCGTTTCCTTGATTCTCTTGATTACCTGTGGCAACAGTGGGAACGGACGGAAAGCATACAGCAGACGGCTGGGCCAGATTTGGGTCAGCGTGTACTCGTTCTTCGGAATAAACATTGGGCAGTGAGTGTTGTATTTTGACGCTAAGAGGTCGAAAGGTGCCATAGTTGGTGGTCCTGTATGAACGGAAGGAAGATTTCCAGACAGTTTATGTGAAGGAGCTCCTCTTGGTCTGACCACAGGCCGAAGACTGGTCTGCCCTCAAAGAGAGTGCCCCAACCTGAGTTGGACGCATCTGTCAAGATGACCTTTCGATATAGAAAGCTCCCATCATCACTCCCCGCTGATACCAGTTGGCCGCTAACCAGGGCTGCAGAGCCATAGTCATGAAATGAAATGTCTTCAGAGAAACAATGCTGCCCTACTGGAAAGACACGGCCAGGTGTCGAATATGGCACGTGTGCTGTGTCATTAAACAAGCTGTCATAGCCACAGAGTCCAGTTCTATTTCTAGAAAGGAAACTGACTGGCTGGGCAGTAATGAGCTCTTGGTCCAGTTGACCATGAGGCCCAGGCTTTCCAGATGACTGAGGAGCACTGTTCTGTGAGATACAAGTTCTATCTCTGATTGTGCCAGAATGAACCAATCTCTGGATAGTTCATAATTTGCAAGCCCTGATTTCTCAAGGGAGCGAGAGCTGTGTCCATGCACTCTGTGAATGTTTGAGGTGCTAAAGACAGGCCAAACGGCAGAATGGTGTATTGATATACCTGACCATTGCTGGCAAATCTCAAGAATAGCCTGTGATGGTGTATTATCTGAATCTGAAAATAGGTATCTTTTAGATCGAGAGAGATAAACCAGTCCCTTGGGCGAATTTGCGCGAGAAGTTTTCTGGTCGTGAGCATTTTGAAAGGTCTTTTCATAAGAACTTTGTTCAAATGACTCAGATCTTAAATAGGTCTGAGGGCTCCGTCATTCTTGTGTATGAGAAAATAGAGAAGGTGGTACCGGTTCTATGGCCCCTTTGCACAGCAGGTTCGCTATTTCTATGCGGAGTAGATGTGCTACTTCCACATTCACTGTCATCCCTGTCCATGCTTGAAAGCACGGGGGACGGCGATCTTTTTTTTGCAAATGAAGAATGTCAGTATTTCAGTAACCCAAAAGAACTAAAAGGTCCACATCAGGCTCTCAAATCAGGTCTGCTTATCTAACCATTTCCTCTATGACATTGTTTTATAGCTCTCATATAGTTTGTTTGTGCAGAAAAAAAAACTTGAGGCAAAGGACACAACTTGGTTATCCAATAAACTGTCTACAAATGAGAATTGGACTAAATTTTGCTGGGATATTATTCAGCAGTGTATTTTTGAAAGCTGGCATTTTGGTCCCAGAGATCATTATACATAATTTGTTCAAATGGCACCTGTCAAAGCTGCTGCTACATAAATCACTTTTTTTTTAATTCATGGGACTTTTTGCCTTTCTAATGTATAAGAAATAGATATAGAGAAGAAGTGGAAGGAAACAGAAGTGGGGTTGGATTCAGGACATGAACCGACACAAAATCGAGTGCACACTCTCTGAATTCATTGCAAACCATGAGCATTTTACTGTTATGTCCCGTGCAGGCAAAGTTCCAGGTGAAAATGTCAGAGTTAATGGAATATGAATTAGCGTTTTGACAACAAAAATTGGGTGTTCATATTCTTGTATACTTCATTGTCATTGCACAAAACAGCCATGAATTTATTTCCACCCATAAAATCAAAGGACTGTTTCAATGAAGCAATCAGCGGCTTTTATACAAGCATGTCAAGGCTAAACAAACCCTATCTCCTTTTCTGACAGGGAAACAAATGCACTCTCCATATTTCATCCTCATGATGGATGTGCAGAAAAGAAGGAGACAGACGGATTTTCCGCTAACAGGAAGAAGATAACCAAAATGATTTAGAAATGTCTATGTAGTCTTGCTTTAGGGCAGGTTTTGCGTAGCAGTTAACAAATCACTGACTGATCATCACTGACTGATAAAAAGAGAGAGAGATAGTACGTCATTATCATGATATGTCACAGGGTTGCATCATTTTGTTGATCGCTAAGCTCTGAGATGCGCTAACAGGGTTGTCTGCTAGCCTGTAAGCCTAGATTAGTGAGCTATTAGCCTGATTTAACTTCTTTGTGTTCTGAATTCTTAACTTTAAATAGAAGTCCCTATATATGTCCTTCCCCTTATCTTCCTCTTTGACCTTTCTTTAATGACAATAACATGTCATTAAGAGACATGTAGAGAGCTATTTAGCACATGACTTGACTACCTGAATTAATACAACAGTTATCATGCAGGAAAGATTTTTGCTAAATCGTACATCGTACTAAATACTAAATCGTACACATTTACGAGTTGCCCAATTCGTACGAATTACCTACCCCTGACTTCGCCCCTACACCTACCCATCACTGGGGTTTAGACAAATCGTACAAATTCGTATGAGTGAGGTTGTACGAATTCGTAGAAATTAGCCACCTTTTACTCACTCGTATGAATTTGTACGAATTGGTCTAGAGTCAGCATTGGTCTTTCAATACTATGTGTGTAGAGGCATACCTTCTAAGAAAAGTTGTTGGTCAATGAAATTAAGGGTCAGCGTCAGTTCTGGCAGGCCAAGTGGTCAAGATTCTGCTAACGTTATCGGCCGACAACACGGTCTCATCAGCGATCTGCTCAGCTGAGCTGCATAAGCGCATCTGTTGGCTCATCTCCCCTCACTGCTAAAGACTACGCAGATTCAGTTCACGCCTAACTGTTTGCTACTCACTATCTGCAACCCACCTCCTTCTTGTCGTATATAATGTGACATTTGCTTGTCTGTCATCGATGCTGCTCTGTTCATATGGAGGAATAGCTCTGCTCTCCCAGTCCTAAACTGTGAGCGTTCCCTAACACTCTGCTGTCCTCTTTTTCTCTGCTATTTCATGGTGCTCATGAAAGGTAAGAGAACTCCCTGAACAGAGCCATACCACCAAATTGTAATTATCAACTTGAATTGCAATTTATTCAATATAATTTCCTAATCATCCATTGTCATGTGTGTTCTTGACTTAATGGACCTGACAACAACATATGCCGTTTGGTTTCTACACTTGGTTTCTGTATTGGATCTATAGACTCAAAAATACAGGTCCACAGCTACATTTTCTACAATGGCTGTTGGCAGAGACATCTCATCATTAATAGCATTCTAATGAAGATGCTACAGCACACTCAGTGCTGCTGGGAACGCTTGTCATAGTGATTGATTTCCGTAGTGGGCTTTTTCCCCAGCAGCCCACAGACATTTTTATCAGGTTTCTATGTATTATTTACACGTGTCAATAGTGGTACTGTCAAAGGGTCGGGGTAGGCTCTGACCGGCACCCCTGACATGTACGCCACTGTGAGGAGCTAAACCACAGGACACAACAGGCAGGACAACAAATGGGAAGCAGAAAAATCTCTTTATTTACTTTAAAACATCTCTTTAAAACTACTACTGAAGTCACTTCAGTGTTCTTCAACAGGATTCGAATGGAGGAAGGAATGGGCATATTTCACAACTTTAGCTGGCTCTTCACTGAACTCAGGTAGAGAGAAGGGAGGTAAGTACACTACACGACCTTAGCGACTCTCCACAGGACTGAAGCAGAGATAAGGGAAGTGAGTACACTTCATCACACCGAGACTGCTGAAGTTCTGTGCTGCTGAGCTGGGAGAGCCGCTCCAGCGGATCTTCAACCTTAGCCTACAGCTAGGGAGAGTGCCTACCCTCTGGAAGACATCCTGCATCGTTCCAGTTCCCAAGAAGAACAGGCCAAGCGAGCTGAATGACTTTCGACCGGTGGCACTCACTTCACACCTGATGAAGACGTTGGAGCGGTTCCTCCTCAGCCTCCTCAGACCCCAGGTGCAGCACGCCAAGGATCGCCTGCAGTTTGTGTACCAGCCAAAGGTTGGTGTGGAGGATGCCATCCTTTACATGTTACATCGGATCCACTCCCATCTTGATAAGGGGAATGGCACAGTGAGGATACTTTTTTTGGACTTCTCCAGTGCCTTCAATACCATCCGGCCCCCCATACTTCGGGACAAACTGATCAGGATGGGAGTGGACCACTTTCTGGTTGACTGGATCAAAGATTACCTCACAGACAGGCCACAGTATGTCAGGCTGAAGGACATCATGTCTGACACTGTGGTCAGTAGCACTGGAGCCCCTCAGGGCACAGTGCTGGCCCCTCTTCTCTTCACCCTGTACACCTCGGACTTTTGTTACAACTCGGAGCTGTGTCATATACAGAGGTATGCAGATGACACAGCCATTGTTGGGTTTATTGAGGGTGATAGGGAGGAGGAGTATAGGAGTCTGGTGGGGGACTTTGCTCTCTGGTGTCGCAATAACTGCCTACTGCTCAACACCACTAAGACAAAGGATCTGGTCGTTGACTTTGGGAGGTCCAGATCAAGTCCGCGACCGGTCCTGCTGGAAGAAGTTGAGGTGTGTGTATATATATATATATATTTATATATATATAATTTATTTATTTATAAAAAGCACTGCAAATCTCACAACTCGCACAGAAGGCGCAGGCATGAGGTCTCGTTCACCACTTGCTGATGTTAAGCTAGCTGGGAAACAGCTTTGTAATTCACTCAGTGTAGTTAACTTACAAGTCCTCCAGCGAAATATCAGTCCCAATACGATTCGATACAATTCACAGGGACGTCAATTGTTGTAATTCTGCTAGACTTCTTTTTAGCTTCTCCCTTCCTCCTCCAGCCCACCTTTCTCCTTGCCCGAGTCCAGATCTCTCTCTTCTTCTCACACCAGAATAACTCGACGCCCCTTTGGACTCGACTACAATGCCCTTTTATACTCCCCTATTTCAGTGCGCCCCGATCACCGCTCTGCTCTTCTTGCTCCTGCAGCTGTTTGAAATTCCACTAATTCCACTCATTACTCACACGGAAGACATTTTTCTATTGTTTTTCAATGTAAACACACACTAGACTGACATCTTTAACTGTTGCGCCCACATCTTACATCTTTTGTAGCATCTTGTGCATAACACTGCATTCTAAAAATGTGTGAGAGCTTAACAGCAAGAAAATGTGGGTTACACTTTATTTTGATGGTCCACTTAAGCCATTCTAAAGTATTAAGTGATTGGAATAAATTCTACAGAATAAAGCTTTAGCAGACTGTAGTAGACTGTTAGGTTAGGTTTAGGGATTGGATTAGTAGAATTAATTGAAATGTAGTTGCAAAGTTATTTATAGTCAGTAGAATGTCTGTTGGGGAACATTGAAATAAAGTGTTACCAAAATGTATTCTGTGTGAACCGGCCCTTAATTAGTAGAGTAGAAAATATTAGAAATGTAATTAGTTCTTAAGTTTATAATGTAGTCCAAACGCTGCAAATACTACAGTGTGATGTGAAAACAGCCTAAAAACAAATAGTTGCTCTCTTAGCACAAGCCCTAGAGCTCTCAACACCCAAACAAACCTGGGACTCTTGCACCGATTCTCTAGGGGCTGGATGGTTTTCTCTGAAGTACATTTGAGTGACGTTGACTGAAATGTACACTGGTGTGGATAGTGCAGTTAAAGCATCTTTCTGTCATTCTCTCAGAAGAAGAAAGAAAATTGAGGGATAGAGGGGTATCTGCAGCAGTTGAAGGCAGAAGAAAACACTTCCCTTGGGTTTGCTTCCTTCTGGTTACGTGTGTGTGTGTGTCTGTTGGGTTGGGGAGAGGTTGGGTTGAAGTCTTGGGGTCCAAGGAGAAGAAAGGGAGGGGCAACACTCAAATCAGCTAATGGGATGCGAGCAGTCTCTGATGAAATACCTCAGGAGTGCCTTTTATCTGCCCACTGCAGACTCTGCTTCCTACCTGGCATGGTTTTATCTCGTTGACATATCGAGTGGACCTTGACAGGGCCTGTACTAGAAAACATATTATACCATTACTCCAGGCCACATACTGGACTCATCTTCTTTCCTCCCCAAATCCCTCTCTTTTTTTCCCCTCTAGACCCAGAAAGAATGTTCAAGAAGCACAACCCGTGGTGAGAGACAGTAAACAGGTTTCGATATAATAATTGCAGAACCCACAGTAGCAAGGTAATAGAATGGCCCCAAAACATATTTGGACATTTAAGATACAAATGTGATATGTAAATTATCATACGTATGATATTTATTGTTTTTTTACATATCATAAAACAATTATGTTATAGAAATATGGCACAAGCAAAGTTTCATGTACTATTCAAAAGTTTGGGTTGGAAAAGTTTCTTATGCTCCCCAAAGCTGCATTTATTTGATTAAAACACACACACACACACACACACACACACACACAGTAAAAAAAGTAATATTGTAAAACATTATCACAACTGTTTTCTATTTTAATATTGTTTAAAATGTAATTTATTCATGAGATGGCAAAGTTGAATTTCAGAAGCCATTGCTTCAGTCTTCAGGGTCACATGATCCTTCAGAAATCACCACTTATGTACATAGAAAAGAGTTATCTTAATAGCCCCAAACTTTTTAACGGTAGCATATATCGTATTTTCCGCATTATAAGGCGCACCGGATTATAAGGCGCACCTTCAATGAATTACAACATTTTTCATATATACTGTAGGGTGCACCGGATTATAAGGTGCATAAGATACTGCAGTCAAACATTTGACTGGGTTTGCATTATGCATCCACTAGATGTGCTAAAGGGAATGTAAAAAAAAAACAGTCAGATAAAGTCAAACTTTATTATGCGTTCTGACAACTCCGTTCACTCCCATGGTAACGTTGTTCAAACGTTGATGTGCATATTAACAATATCTCCCAGCCTTGCTCACTCTTCTCCCAAACGTGGAGGGGAACTTTTCCCTAATTCATACTCATACCTTAATAAAATATCTCGTCATTATCGGAATCAGTGTCGCTGCTTGTAATGCAAAGTTTCCGACATCTTGGAAATCAGTCTTGACTAGTCGAACCAAGAACGTCGTTCATAAAGTTCAGTAATTAATACAGTTCAGAAGTTCATACAGTTCAACTCACTTGGCATGGCATTCGTGGTTCGACTAGTCAAGACTGTTTTCCAAGATGGCACCTGCCTGTATACACGAAGTGAACTGTCTTTATAAAGTATCTTCTTACTAAACTGTCTGTACACTTACAAAGTTCTCAATGCTTCGTTTTGCATGTAGGGACCCTCATTATGTTACTGTGTTAGTGTGGAGCTATTTTGAGCCTTGTTAGTGGTATTAACTAGTGATTTCTTTTTACTTATTAAATGCCCCCATATAGGCTACTAACGTTATACACTAAACAGTTTTTAGAGATAAAACTTCTTACATTCGATTATCATGAAAACAAATCTCAAAGAACGGTGGACTAGGTACTAATGTGTTATTAGACCAAAGGTTAATTTTGCGCTGGAGTTCTCCTTTAACAAGAAAAAAACATGTGACAATTTGCAATATTAGTGTTTGAAATGTTGAATTGTTGCATAATGCAGATCAATGCATTACATACATGTATTAAGCCACAACATGACAAGCACATGTGTGTTCATCTCTCAGTAATAAGTGGCTAAAATCACTCACATATCGACCACCAGAGCCCTTCTTTGAGCTCCATTCGATGCCCCTCCAGATAGCAGATAACCTTCTCAACCCTGTGAAATAAAGATACAGGTCAGAGCAACCTTTAAAGGCCAATTGCCATATAGCAAACTGCAGTGCAACACAAGAGCTTCCCCAGCATCCCAATGAGACAGCCTGGTCCCCAACATCTACTGCATGTCGTGAAGCAAACAGGAACAATGACTTCTGCTGTCGAGCATATTGCTTGCTAGTTCTCTTGCTTGTTAGCTGAGCAAATATTAATTTTAATACACAGATAGGGTATGGTTGAGGAGAACAGAATGAGTCATTATTCAGGCTATATTGCTAATAATAATTGTGTGATGAAATCGAATACAGTAAGTATGTTTTATCATTAGTACAGCAAAGATGGCAGATGACACAGCTGAATTGTCACTACCAGAGTCATTTGATTTGCGACATGACACACCAAATCTGAACAAACAAGCTGCTTCTTCTTCTTGCAGTGAAAAACATCCATATGCCAAGAATCACAAACACCATTTGATCGATATGCTCCATTGCTCCAGTGTTGTGCATTTGTTTGTGTTGATTTTGCGATAATGTCATGGCAGTAGAGGTGGCGCAATTGTAACGATCAGTTTATAATCCCACCCTCATTGAAGTGGCGCTAAGCCGAGCTGAGCCGTACTCTGCAGTGGAAAAGTGCCTTAGGCTATGTTTACACGAAAACGATTCTGAAGAGAAAACGCAAAAGTGGCGTTGCGTTATCAGTTTTTATTCTGCGTTTAGATGAGTGTTTTGGGTGGGAAATCACGTACATATGGTGACGCAAAAGTGTGTGAAATTCAATGTAGTATGCACTCCAGGCGGCTAGGTGGCAATGTGAAGCACTGCCACACAACAACACCAAGTCTGCGCGGCGATGTACAACCTTCACTGTCAAGCAGACTTTTGCGTTTTTACCCTTTACACAGGAATGCGGCGGTGGAGCGTTTTTAAGATTTCCTCTCTGGAGGGTGGTTTCACTTTTTTACGTTTTTAAGCCCCAAAAACGCTTTTGCCGTGTAAACAAAAGGCACATCCGATAAAAAATGTTCACGTTTTCACCTGCGAGCATTCTCGTGTTAACAGGGCCTTAAACTACACAGTGATAATGAGATGATAACGAACAGGTGTGATGATTAAATGAGTGTCCATGACAACTGATGACTGTCAGGAAACTAAGACAATGAAACACATGTGAAAACTGAGAACAAACTAAGGCCCTGTTTACACGAGAACGCTCGCGGGTGAAAACGTAAAAAATATTTTATCGGATGTGCCTTTCGTTTACACGGCGACGGCGTTTTTGAGGCTTAAAAACGCAAAAAAGTGAAAACACTCTCCAGAGTGGAAATCTTAAAAACGATCCACCGTCGCGTTCCCGTGTAAACGGGAAAAACGCAAAAGTCTGCTTGACTGTGAAGTTTGTACGCAGGCGCGTGCACTTGGTGTTGCTGTGGTATGCACTCCTAGCTGCCTGAAGTGCATACTACATTGAATTTCACACACTTTTGCGTCACCGTTTGCACGCGGAATTCCCACACAAAACGCTCGTTTAAACGCAGAATAAAAAAAGATGCCGCAACGCCACTTTTGCGTTTTCTCTTCAGAATCGTTTCCGTGTAAACATAGCCTAAACTTAATATGTGTGACAGCTACAGTATATTTTTCAGGACGCTTTGATTAATAGAAAGTTCAAATGAATAGCATTTATTTGTAATATAATATACTGTATAATTGTCATGATCCCAGTCTGTGCTCCCTAGGATTTGTTTACTGATTCTTGCTTTGAAGTGTGTTCTGTTCCCAATTGTTTCTCTGTTTACTTCCTTGTTCAGTGACCTATGCCACCCAGTTTTTGCCATAGTTACCCTCATTATTTGCCATAGTTATTCAATTTCGAAAAAGCAGGTTCAACCAACTTGAACTCTGAGTTGACTTACCCTGAGATGGGAAACTGAGTTTTTGGTTACAGAACAGCTGAAATGAGTTAGTTCAATCAACTCTAAGTTGACTGACTCTGAGTTAGGCACGTGCACCACAACAGTTACGTCACCATCGGCCGGAATGCCTGCAGTTACTCACAGTGAGTGGCAAAAAGACTGAGCGGCTGTATTTGTTTTCAGCGTGAATGCCGCGAAAAACAAACACAACACAAAGTGGGAAAGAGCTTTGCGATTGACTTGTTTTAGCTTAGCTTGTTTAGGTCTGTATTGCTTTTATTTCCCTGGTGTCGAAATCAGGCAAACATAAATGTCAGGCAACACGTTCCTGGCTGCATGTCAATATCCATGGATCACTGGATCTTTAGTAAGTTGTAAGGAACAGTATATTGAGTCCAACATTTAGTTTAAATTGATAAAATTGTTCATTTTCCCAGCCAACTTTTCTCTGGTTTCATGAGTTTTCCAGCTACCAGAGTGAGGTTGGCACTGGTTAAAAGGCATCAGTTCTGTCCCAGTCTGGATGTAGGTCCAGGTGGGACTGTTTGCCTTCAGAATCTGGCATAGTTTCTAGGCATCTCTCTCTCTCTTGTCTTTAATCTTGTTTACCACCTCTCCCCTTACCAATCAGTTTTGAACAGCTGATGTACCATAACCATTGATCAACTTCACAGAGTCATTGAACATTACACAATGATATGATGCTTTGAAAATCAATTTGAAATACATTTAACATGATTCTGAATTATTTATTTTTAAATTACTAAACTATATATAAAAGCTCTTTCATAAAAGCTCATAAAATGTCAGTTATATAAAAACGAATCATGGCAAATCACAGCAACAATATAAAATAAAATTCAAAAAAACATGGAGGCAATATTGAGGCATCATCTGTCCTGAACATCTATAAACATTAGATGGACCAGCCGAAAAAATATGATATCATTGTAGTCACATTTTGTTGCTTTTATTATCACTGTTCTGGAAAGTGACATTTTTCCTCATTCAAGTAGGCTATTATCAAGATTATCCTTAGTTTAGTTGCCTGCGTTTACACTTGGCATTAACATGCAATCATCGTGATCGGATCAAGAAGATTGAATCATAAGCCAATCAGAACATGATTCATTTATACCTGTTCACATCAGGAAGCATCTGATAACAGATCAGATTTTGCATTCCCGTGTAAAAAAAAAAAAAAAGGAAAAAAAATGATGGCTCTGGTGCAAAGTAGACCTGAAGTGGTGGATTTTCTTTTAAAAACAGTTTTCAGTCGGGGGGACATTTTACAAATCTCGCTGCAAGTACTAATATTGTGGATAGATGCTGTAATGGAAACGGAGGAATATATGGGTCTGAGAACATTGTCAGCTGTAGTGAGGAAAATGCGCATTCTTTACAGAAAATGAATGGTTCTGCAACTTCCAAGTAAACATTTCAGTATATTTTGGATGTACTTCGTGCTCAACTGTATCACAAAACCACACAGCTGCAATTCCTGTGGAGAAAAGAGTTGCTGTAGTCCTGTATTGGTTCAGTTCAGTTTAGTCTTGATTAAAGCCTAGTTCCCTTTTAGTCGAGAACGTCAGACGTAGTCGACGTCGACTGAAATGGGATCACGCCAGGGCGCCAGTCATCTTCGAGTGCTACTGAACGAGCCAATGGAATTGGCCAATGGCCTGCTCACCACAGTAGATTTTATATTTAAAGTGGTGGCACTGCATTGTAACCATAAACAACTCAACTCTGCTTTGTACTGCACCCATGGGCACAAATGAAATCAAAGCAGAAAATGCAACCGTTTAACTGGCACCTCTCCTGCTTGGGCAAGCCTTGACTGTTGTCATCCTTCACCAGCATGTGTTTGTCTCACAGATGACCTCCCTCCTCCTCAGAGGTCAGAGAACCAGAGAAGTAAGGATGTCTCAGCCAGAATGCCATTAACCTCATGAGCCTGGACAAATGGAGGCACTGTGATCTCACCGGTCTGCTGGACCCTGCACCTGATTGCTGCAGTCGTACTCTCTGGGTTACTGAGTGTTTGCTGAGCTGACCATTAATCCAGACATGGCCTTTCCCTTATACAAGTATACCTCTATTCCTCCATATCTGTGGTACAACTCTATAAAGATTTCAAATACTGTGTGTGATTACATAGAAATGCATACAGACACACTAAAATGAATTCAATAAAGTCTACAGCAGGGGATAAAATGTTTTAAAACAACCCGCCATTATTTCCACAAGCTTCTCAAAACGGTGAACCAAACAAAACATTTACCAAAAGTGAGCAATTATATTTTTTATTTTTAATGTATTATTAGCCCCTCCCCCCTGCCCCTCAAATACTTAGCTACGTCCCTGATTCAAACGTGCAGGTGTAGCAGAGCGCATTCGCTCTGTCTGGCTCACACACACAGTGGGTCTGCAACTGGAGAGACAGCTGCCCCAGACCCTCTGAAGGTGAAGTGAGATTACCCTGGTGTAGTTTAACACACGTTTAACTCAAAGTTACATTTGTAATGAATGTATTGTATGCTAAAGACGATTCAGCATCAGCAAAAACAGTCTATTACGTTAGCCAAAATTAGCAGTCAAATCGCTCCCTCGTGATTTGTAAGAGGAATCTTCCCTTTGATTAGCCTAATTTTGTTTTTAGTAAAGACAAGAACAGCTTAATATAAAATATCATTTGTAAACATAACGTTTACTAATGGTCGCTGTTTTCTTGTGCAGTCACTCAAAATAGTGTCGTACTAAGAGCACACATTTATTCCTAACTTCAGTTTTACTGGAAATCAACTGCCTCTCATACAGAGAGCTAACAACCAATCCACATTCAGTATGCAAATCATCACACGTAGATCGATAACATTACATCCCCTGTTCAAATGCATGTACTTTTGCACATGCATTTGAAAGCAATTTGTTTGTGGATAGCCTAAAATATATCTGCAACATTTATCAAGTTCAATGATAAATGTGCGTGCATTTCTTAATATGACAGCCTACTAAAATCATAATCACAATAAAGTATAGCCTACTACAAAAAAATCATGTCCAATAAGTCTAGAAAATTTATATATTCATGTGGAAACTGTGATAGTTTTTTTTTTTTTTTTGTCCTCAGGAATTTTCTTACATTGCAATAAGTGCATGCATTGCAAAAATATAATATACATGTTTTTTGAACTGCTGTTGTAAAGAACACTTCATAAATTAATTTTAATTTTATGTCAATATTATTTAAAACAATAGCAATAATTTTGTCTGTGTCTGCTGAACAGTTGCACATACCAAAAATCTTCTGTCTGAATTATTCCATGATGAATTTATAATTAAAAGTAAATTACAAAAAAAAAATATATATACACATGTCAGGTTCAGGCATCTGGTAACAGGCCTTGGAGCCAGTCATAATGTATTGCTGTATTTTCTGTGCAGAATCAATGCGCTCAAAACCAGATTAAAGTCAACTCTGATCAGATCCCATCCTGCGCCAAGAAGGAAATCCAATCTGGTCACATAGATTCCTTTCAACAAATCTTGCTGTGTGTTAATGTGTCACAGAGGGGGCCAAAGATTCAGGGAAATGGGAGAAGAGAGGCAGGAAATGGGATTTTCTCTGCCGCCATGTGCTGGCATGTGAGCCTTTTCCTTCTCTGCCCTGATCTCTACTCAGGAAATTGACATTTTAATTATATTAAGGCAAAGCTGTGAGGCCAGGTGCTTCTTTTCCTGGGACTTATATTGGGCTGTAAATGGTGTGTCAGCCACATCTAAACTCAGACTACAAAATCAAAGCAGATTAGCCCAAAAGGTCTCAAAACAACCCCTGTCCCTTCAGTCCATTCCTCATCCTTCTTACTTCCTCTGAAGAGCATCCTGGTAGTAGACAAATGTACAAGGCTTTTTTTTTTTCCAAACAGCAACAGTAATAACTTTTCTATTTCCGTCATTTATTTATGGTTTCTGTGGTGTGACAAAAAATGATAATTATTAAAGATAATTAACAGCTAGCTTCTCTGTTTATATGAGATGAGATAAAGTCATGCAAACTATTCATTATAATATTTACAAAACAAATTCATAAATGTTTAAATGCTACCATAATATGTGAGCAACAAGTACTGTATGCACAAGTTTGTATTTCTGAGAGAATATTGTTTATGCATGGTTATTGTAAAAAAAACAAAACAAATACGTTTCTGAAATAAGGCCACAAAACACATACTAAATATGTGTTCACAAGACTTTTGACTTATGGATGTTGTCGCCTAGAGTTTTTGCTTCAAAATCATCTAAAAATCATCCTGTCTAATCATTCACATAAAAGAATACATTGATTTAGTAACTAAAACTCAAGTTTGTAAGACACTTTTTGTTTGGAAAGGCAATGTGTAGACAAGTTCGGTTTGATATTAGTTTTATGTGTTAGAATAATCAATTAAGTATTGTTTGTATTTTAAAGATAATTGTTCTTGTGTTATGTGCTTACAAATTGAATGCATTAAACTGCTGATCTAAGTTAACTTGCTAATAAATAGTGTTTTCACTAGTTTGGATATTTACATCTGCTGCAGGGCTAATGGTTATGACCAGTTCAAATGAATGCTGGATGAGTCATTTGCTTAGCTGTATAAGTGATTCATTCAATATTCCCTATAAATTAATTAATAATTCCCTTTGAGCTAAATTGACCTGTCTGACCCTTACAAAATCAACACGTACTTCATCATTTGCAACGTTGGCCCCGTCCACTGATGTGTTAGTTTGATGATGAGGAGAAAAGAGCGATACAGAATCACTGGACTAAAAACAACATTACCGTCCAAAGTGGTCCTAGGAATCTGGTTATTCATTTTCAACAATATGAATGTCTCAAATGAGCATTATTTATTTGTAATATTTCCTTGTGGATTCTTTGGTAAATCAGTTGCAGTTTCGGCGCAGGCTTTGCAAACAGACTTTTACGAAATGGACTCGACCGATATACCACAACATGTAATTAACTGTGTTAATTCTAATGCCTGATCTGTGATCAGTGATTTCTGATATATTATGAATTATGTACAGTCAGAATTTCTTTGTCTATGTGTCAGGAATTTAAACCAGTGACTAGACGGTAAACGTCGGCTTGTTTCTCATAGTAGGATGAAAATTATGTTATTTAAACTGTGATCAAATTATATGTAGAAAATGATCGAAGAACGCTCCCTTTCCCAATCACTGGAACTGTCAATCAAACAGGCTATTATTTTAGTTCTGTCTCTTACCAAAACTAATGTTATTATCAATCAAAAACTTGTGACTAAGTGGCAAACTAGCTAACATAAAAAAAATAATAAAAAAAAAACCAAGCCATTTGTGTCACATGTTTAGTTCTGTTTCTTTGGATTCGTTTTTAGTGGTCATGTGTTTAGTCTTGTGGTTTTGTAATGTTCTTGGTTAACTGTTCCTTGCGTGTTAATACTCTCCCCAGGTGTTTCCCATTGACCACACCCTCTCGTTATCATGTTAGCTTATTTAGGCCTGTGTGACTTGTGTAGTTTTTCTAAATGCTTAATGTTTGTGAGCTGGTTGTTCTGTCCTGGTCTTGTTCCTGAGTTCAAGTTTCTGTAGTTAGAGTTTGTGTTTTTAATAAATACTGCAAATGGATCCTACTCTCTTGTTCACTTCAACCGGCTGTGACAATTTGTGTGCAAAATCCGACATTTTAATGACAGCGAAAACCAGTCACTCCTGCTCTCTGCACTGTAGACAAACAAAACAATTAATTCCATCAATTTACATGGCCATTACAAGCAAGAGTCTTGGTCGACAAAGATAGACACCCCTGATTGAAAATGAGTGTTGAACTTTGCATTAAGAGATGTGCGTTTGTTAAAGGATTAGTTCACGTAAAAAAAAAAAAAAAAAAAAAAAAAAAAACTTTTGCTGAGTTGCTTTATTTCTTCAGTCGAAAAAAAAAAATAAAGACTTCAATGGACTCCAACAGTTTCAAGGTCCAAATGACAGTTTCAGCGCAGCTTCAAAGGGCTTTAAACGCAACCAGACGATGAATAAGGGTCTTATCTAGCGAAACGATCGGTCATTTAAAAAATAAATAAAAAAGTTTAAGTTTTATAAGCTCAAATGCTAGCCTTGGTCTGTTCTGTGATGCACATTCATGACTCTCCTGTTTGAAATCTTTTTTTTTTTTTTCTGAGTAATTTGTTCATTTTGTTCGTTGAATGATTTTTTTTTTCGTTCTATTATATGGAGAACCTTAATTTCTTTTCGACTGCAGAAAGAAAGACAGGGGGTGAGTAAATTATCAGAAAAATGTTTTTTTTTTTTTTTTTTTTTTAAGTGAACTAATCCTTTAATAAAGCAAACTAAAAAATATGACAGTCTGCATGAATAATATTCCACTTTAATGGAGATCCAACATTCAGTGAGGAATAAACAGAGACCTTTTATGATGGTTCTCTATGCAAATGACATTAGCTCACATGAATGAGTGCTAACAATCCCTAATCGATAACCAGTCAACAATTGCACCATGCTGACAGTTAAACTCCACATCAATACTACATATTCTTCCCTCAATAACAAAATATAGACCTGTCTTTGTTGTAAATTTGATTTTACTGTGCTTATGAACCTACAATGACCTTCGCACTATTTACACAGGTAAAAAAGTGAGAAAACCAGAGGTCTTTTCATAAAATAAAGCCTTCTTACTTTGTGTTCTATATTTTCTTTCATTTGTGAGTAAAATTTATGTAAGATTTTATTATGTATAAAATTATGTAACATTTTTATCAATAGATTTGTACTTCAGCATCTTAAGTGCTATTCACGTAAGAGTCTCATATGAGGGGCACAAGTTACATAAAGATGAGCTGATTAGCATAACATATCTGAGCAGAGGATTAACGGTAGGCGTCTGAATTATGTGTAGCTCAATTAAATGTTGTGCAGGCCTGGGATGTTGACTGTTGCCACAAGCTGAACAATCATGATGTAAAAGAGCCTGGAAAGACTTATGTTTACCAAGGCTGTATTTAATTTATCTATTTTAGTTTTGTTTTAAAATGTAATTCATTCCTGAATTTTTAGTAGCCTTCAGTCTTCGGTGTCACATGATCCTTCAAAAATTACTATAATATGCTGATTTGGTTCTCAAGAAATATTTCTTATCAATGTCGACATTTGTTTGGTATTTAATATACTGTATATTATTTTATATCTCAAAACTTTTTAATGATGAATAGAGTTTATTTTAAATGAAAATCTTCTGTAGCATTATATTTACTGTCACTTTTGATCAATGCATCCTTGCTGAAAAAAAGTATAATTTCTATAAAAAAAGGCCTCAAACTTCTGAGCGGTAGTATGTGTGTACAAACTTTTAAAGAAAAAAAAAGAATCACATCTACTCTTCCATTTCAGAGTAAAGTTAAGTTCTGCCAGAAAGACTCATGGAATAATGAGGTTACCCAACCCGATCTCACGACCAAGTTGTACGAATTCGACGAATGATTAAAAAGTGGCTAATTCGTAACAATTCATACGACCTCACTCATAAGAATTAGTACGATTTTGCTAAATTGTACATATTTTACGAATTGGCCAAGTCGTATGAATTCGTACGAATGACCTACCCCTTACCCCGCCCCTAAACCTACCCATCACGTGAGTTTAGACAAATCGTACGAATTCGTACGAGTGCGGTTGTACGAATTAGACACTTTTTAATCATGCGTCGAATTCGTACAAATTGGTCGTAAGATAGTGTTGGGTTACCAGTAAACATGTATTAACAGCTCAGCAAGCATAATATGATATAAAGTTATTTGGCGTAGACCCCGTTCGTAGTTTGCATTCCGAAGATATGGAATCTGCATGTCCTGCCTGAAGACGAAAACGTGGCACAGAGTCGACCAAACTAATGGGCCGTACTATGGCAGCCCTGGTGGCTGCAGAGAGACATCTTTGGTTGAATCTCTCTGGTATACAGTAAAGGAGAAGGTCTTCTGGATGGTCTACCTCTGGTCTGTTTGGTGATGCTGTTAACACTGTCATAGACAAATTTCAAGAAGAGAAGATACAAGCTTCAGCATTTCATAAGTGCCTCCCGCTTAAAATTCATGTTCCAGAGACTGCTGAGCCGGGGCAGTCCCGGCCGTCGACAAGCTCCTCACACAGGGCGCAACAAAAATGGAAAGTCACATCTCGTGCTCCCCCTAAATAGTAGGACCAGACGTGGCAGTCTCAGGCGAAGTCTTCTGGTGGTAAAACTGATCTGAGGACAGTTATTATGGCCAGAAAGGCTTCTTCCAAGAAGTCCTGATGCCACTGGATGCTGAGGGTACTCCCCACCATGAGAGAAAAGAGTTTGCCCATTCTCTCTCGGTGCCCTCAGGGGTCCGTTCTGCCAACCCTGCCTTTAAGCTGGGGTGTAGACGGTCCCAGCAAACATTTTCCCGAGGGGCGCTCGCTCTCTCTCAGGTCAAGAGCAGTTAAACCAGTCATTCCCTGCCAGTGCGCCGTTACAGGGCACTGCGTTTTCTGCTCAAAATATTCTAGAGGCCAGTCTCAAGAGGCTAGTACCCTTAGTAGATTTTCTGGAGGAGTGGAAAAGTCTCCCAAGAGTGGGGTTGGATGCTATGGTACAAGAATGGCCGAGGTCGCATCTGTATGCTTTTCCCCTGATCGCTCCGCACCTAGGAGTTCTGGAGAAGGTTCACTGGGACGGGGTCAGTCTACTGTTGGTAGCACCATACTGTCCGGCCTGAGTATGGTTTGCGGACCTAGTGTCTCTCCTCGGTGGCTCTCCCCTGGAGATTCCGATCAGGAGGTACCTTCTCTCTCAGGCGAGTGGCTTGATCCTTCACCCCCGCCCAGAACTGTGGAAACTGTGGGCTTGGCCTTTGAGGGGGCCCAGCTCATAAGTTCAGGTCTCTCAACCGAGGTTGTTGAGACCATCCTTCTCTCCAGAGCTCCTTCCACAAGGAAGTCATATGCCTTGAAGTGGAAATTATTCACTTATTGGTGTGGAGAACACCAGCTAGACATAGTTAACTGCCCCATGGGTGCAGTGCTGGAGTTCCTGCAGGAACGTTTCTCCACAGGGTTTCCCCCCTCCACATTAAAGGTGTATGTGGCGACACTACCTGCTTACCACATCCTTTTGATTAAAGTCTCTTTGGGGAGACACCCACTTAACATGCTTTCCTTGTGGTACTTTGAGGCTGAGGCCAGCAGTTCGCATGAGGGTGCTGACCTGGGATTTGGCCATTGTATTAGAATTCTCTCCTTGGCTACTTTCGAGCCAATTGAAGAAGTTCCTGAGAAGTAAGTCACTCTTAAAACTATCTTTCTTCTTGCTATCTCATCTCTTAAGAGAATTGCAGGCATTCAAGCAATTTTTGCCCGGTATGGTGAAGGCCTTCCTCCATAGGCCAGGTTATGTTCCCAAGGTCCCTACTAATGTTGATATACCTATAGTACTGCATTTTTTATGCCTTTAGTGGGGCTAACAATAAGACAATAGTGTGCACAATACCGGACTTCACTGAGAAGCTGCAGCCGTGACGGGATGATGTTTGGTATGGTGACTGCAGGAGAATGACTGTTGTGGAAACACCGTGCAGGTTCCCACGCTTGGTCAGCAGCTTGCTTGGAGCAAGGATCACAGCGCATATTTGAACTATATGATATATGCGATATGGTCTAATTCCATACTGCATTTAAAAATATATCGATATATTTTTCATATCGATATATCGCCCAGTCCTAGTCAGGCACTTGCTCTTATGACGACATGGGTATTAGCATTCCCACAGCGTTTGATGCAGCTTGAGTTCCCTTGAAAGGAAATGTCTCGGTTATGTATGTAACCCTAGTTCCCTGAATAGGGAATGAGACACTGAGTCTTTCTGCCGACATGCCCGTGATTGACTTACTTCAGGCCTATCAGAAGCTGTCGTGGTTTTAATTCCGAAGTGCTTTGCAGTTTCCTGGTCGATGACGTCACCTGCCTATGACGTTCCGTCTCTCCATTGGACTGATACCATACGTGCTTCATGACGCACTCGCGCTGGGGCGCGTTCCCACAGCATTTGATGCAGCGCCTTGTTCGCTATTCAAGTTACATGCATAACCGGTAATCTTTGACTGACCTACAACACAGACCTTTGATCCTCCAAGCCGCAAGTATCTGGATTGAATAAAAAATTATCTTTGAATTTTCCAGGACTCTAAAATGATCATTAGCATTCAGTTAAATGAAGGCGCTATAGATTAATAGACAAGCATGCTAATACAGTGATTTGAGTGGGATCAAATGCAGCCTCTGCTGTCGTACCTCTAGGACAAGCACAACTGAAGCCTCATTAAAAGTTATCATTTGCTTTTAAAGTTGAGTGATGTATAATTAAGTTAAAGGTGAATGGTGTAATGTTGTGTGCCACTTGCATCACCAAACAGAACCACAAAACTAATGAGAAACACTTCCTCTGTCTGCTATTGGTCAGCCAAGCATACAGTCCTGCTCCAAAATTCATGCCATTGGTCAAACTCAAGGCAATGCTGCTGTGTCAAGCTGGGTTGCTTTTCCCAAAAGAATCATTATCCTAAAATCGTTATGTCCTTATGTGCAATTGGTTTACGATCATCTTAGGCTCATAATGCTTTTCTTTAACAACATAATTGAACAAGTTGGCATGTCCCAAAACCATAGTTCCAACTACCATCGGTTTGAATCCCACTCAGAGTGGTCCGTGTGGAACCAGAGGGGTTTCACGGGTGCCATGACCCGGATGGGAGTGAGGTGTGGGGGTAAGTGTAACGGAGGCCAGCTAGTAAGAGCTGTGTAAGTAAACCCAACAATTTCTCACAACCAATTCGTACATGTAAAATTAAAAAGTCGCTAATTCGTACAAATTCGTATGATTTGTCTAAACTCCAGTGATGGGTAGGTTTTACGGGCGGGGTCAGGGGTAGGTCATTCGTAGGGAATGATACATATTGGGAACTCGAAAAAATGTACGATTTAGCAAAAATCGTACAAGTGAGATCGTATGAATTCGTACAAATTGGCCAGCTCGCAAAATACGTACGAATTGCCGTGAAGTTGTGCACAAGTAGGTAATCAGTAAATCATTTCAGAATGAGTAAATACATATGGGGCCAACCGTGCTCAGCAACATGGGTTTCACTTTATTTTGATGGTCCCTTTAACATATTCTGCTGTCTATAAGTAATGTTGCACCTACATGTCTACTAACTCTCATTAGGGTAATAGTTGAGTATTAATACATTGGTAGGGTTAGAGATAAGAGATAATAAGTTGACGTGCACTTGCAAAGTTACTTATAGTCAGTAGAAAGCAAACAGTCTATTAATACTCTAAGAAGAGTTAGTTGACATAAAATTGCAAAGTTATTTATAATAGCCAACAGAATGTTCAAAAGGGACCATGTGTACTGTTGGTGTGTCTCTAGGAGGAAAAACTGGTCTAAGGAAAATAAAAATATAAATAATTTTTCAGTTTTCAATTTCAGTTTTCTTTTGCAGTTGTAATAGTGTATGTCTGATCATTCTACTAGTACTTCCAGTGGTAAAGGTAGTTATCAAGCCGATTTAAAGCTCTGAACATTTCAAAGCAATAGGGCCCGATACAGACCTGACATGCCTTCCATATTACCAATTTTCCACAGGGATTTTCTTCAGTGTTCTTTTTTTTTTCACCATCTGGGTGAAGCTTTAGTGTGCAGCTGCACTCGTGCTGAGCTTGTCAAGAAAATCCAGTCCTCTGTTTCCATACACCGCATATGCTTAACATGTCACTTCTGAGCCCATTATCCCCATGACTGCGCTCAAAAAGACTAAGTGGAATAATGGAGTACAGTCTCCACATGCCATGTGACACATTCAGTAGTTCAAACAAACACTGTGGCTCTGAAGATACTGTAAATAGATCAGCCAATAGAAGGGTTTACACAATTTTTTTAATCGCTGATTTTTTATGTTTTTAATATGAATGGCATACTGTAACAAGGTTCAGGGAAGAAGGAGGCAGGAACCGGATGACAATAAAAAAATAAAACTTTATTTAAATGAAATAAACAAATTACCTGCCAGCAGCCCTTCGCGGACGACTGCTGGCTACCGAAAATAAATCATAAATACCAGCCAGCAGCCCCTCGCGGACGACTGCTGGCTTACCAATATAAAACACAACCAAAATCAGGCCTGTTCCTCTCTCGATCATCCACTCCGTCGCTCCCCCTTTATGGCTCCGCTCCTCCGTGAGAGATGCGAGACCGATGTGCTCATTAGCAATCGCACCACCGGCCTCGTGATTTTCTCTCACGTCCCTCGGCCGTCCTGCTCACCACACATACATTAATATATAATTATTAATAAATTAAATTAATAAATTAATAAAAATGTGTAAATATATTTATTATACTATAATAATATAAGATTTAGTTTAAATGCAATATATTTCAGCATATTTTTGTGATGCGTTGAGAGAAACAGCACAGCCTTGATTACATAAAATATACTGTATTTTTTTAACTCAATTTTATTTATGCACATATTTACATACTGAGCTGAAATACTGCATATATTTCAGTATGTACTATTTTTTTCTGATTTCAGGTTGACTTCAACCGTTGAACTAATCAGAATGATCGATTATATATGCTACAGAAAAAGATGACGAAACTCAGTTCAAATCTTTTCCTGAGGAAAAATGTGAATTTGGCAGCAAAGAAATGAGAGAATCTTTACACCTGAGCTCTTAATCATGAGAATCTTTATAAATGCAATCTTTGATCTGAAGGGAAAAAGAACTGACTCTGCTCAACACCTTTATCTTTTGAAAATGAAAAAATTACATTTTTGGTGGACCGCTCTCTCACCCGAGCTGGATCTAAGACAGGGCCCTGGGGTAAAAGAGGGGTGTTCAGTGATAACTGTGTTGTTAGACTTCTCTTCCACATTTCACTTCTCCAGTGCAGTTCAGCTCTGATGTGTTATTTTGTTCTGTTTCTGATCCTGTGATTTAATGTGATGCTGGAAGTTGGAGCAGAGCCTTTGAGAAATCATCAGAATGCATCGTGAACGGCAGTCAGGCTGCAAATGGCAAATGCAAAAAGTGCCTTTCTTTTACAAATTACCAAATCAGAAAGCAGAGAACTCTGTGTCATGCCTGTCCTTTCGCTCTAGCCCCCTTGATCTCTCACAAACTCAATTCTCACTTTCTAAATAAAACTTATCAGACACCTGCGTCATTCCATCAGTAGTGAGAAGGAAGAGGCACAGATCTTGTGTCAGCAATTTTCTGAAATTCAACAACTTCAAAATTCACAAAGATTCAGTACTCTTAACATTTTAAGGCTCCTTCTGGCCCTGTTTTGTTTTAAATCGTAATTATGATAAATGAGAACAAAATGCCTAGAGAAATGCCACAAGACTAAGAAGCAGTGACTCGGTTAACCTCACAATTCACGTGAATACAAAAGTAATTATATCCTAAATACTGATAGATAGGGTAGAACTTTTTAAAAAGAATTAAAGTTGGCTTAAAACAAAACTGCACATGTAGCGCCCCCTTCAGGTCACCAGGACACTAGGGTTAATGGGCATCCAAGAGGGAAAAGAGAAAAAGAAAAGGTCAGTCGTCAATTTACTCTGTCCTAGGGAAAACTAAGCAGAGGTTCCGATGAAATCGTTCGATGGTTTCGTTTTGAATCAAAATTCACTGGGAGGTTTGCCATCTTGTTCCACACGGTAATGAGCTCAGTCCTTCTGTGTCATCAACGTGTTCACAATAAAAACACTCAAACACAAAAATCATTCGAAATCAAAAACAAAACATAATTCAGTTCAGATGGTAAAATCAATCTCTTCCTAAACATTCTGTTTAGTTTTAAGTCACAATCGCTCTTATTTTCTCTCAGAATTAGCTCTGCCGATCTTTTCAAGCGGTCGCTTGCATCAGTTTTTCCCATAGATATCATATAGAGACTAGATGCCCTATTGGCTGCTGGGCACTGAGAAATCCGGCTGCCATCTTGAACAGGTCGTATTCCTATTGTGTTGCATAGCAGCAGCAGATGCCAGAGCACTGTGCAGCATAGTCCTGCTCAAATCGGCAGACTATTGCTCAGAAATTACTTTTCACAAGGAAGATTTAACATTAGCAAGGGGGTAATCCATCAGCCGTACAGGCATCTACTGTAACAAATTATTTACCGATATTATAATGTACTACATAGGTAAAAACATTTTGACATTTCGGAAGGAAATACCTCTATTAGTAACACATTCTGTCAGGTAGGACTATAATACACTTTTGTGATTCCATTCACGCCCAGTCAAGGTAATATATTCATAGGCAGACAAAGAAAGAATCCCTGACTACACATGAATATGCAGTAAGTGAATATCTGAAGGAGGGGCAGAATAATGTTGTACAGTCATGGCAGATATATGGAATATGACATTCCACACATGGCGAACACTTCAGTGTCATTACTTAGCTCATAAGGGTCTCTTGCTTGCCTACTTTCATTTTTAAGACATATACTTATGTATGTATATGCATTATTAGAGCATACAAGTTCTTAAGGAAAGACACAAAATGGTTAGGTCATACAGAATAATTTACTTTGCTTGCATCATACCCAATACAAAATGAATAAAATAAAAAAATTAATAAAATTGCAATTAAGCAGAACAAAATAAGTATGTCTTCTGTTCTTGAAAGTATTGTTAAATAAACATGCGCTGTAAAAACATGTTTTACAGAAACAAAATATAACACTTAAACAATGAAAAATTAAAGTAATACCTGGCCTCAAGTGACTTTATGCTTTTATAAAGTGCTACCAAAAGCGATATATTAAAAAATATTGTTTTAAGACATTTAAAGGGCATACATTATGCCCCTTTTTACAAGATTTAATATTGGTCTCGGGTGTCCCCAGAATGTATTTGTGAAGTTTCAGCTCAAAATACCCCAGTTAATTTATTATAACCATTTGAAAATGTCATTTTTGGGGCCATTTTTGTTTTAAAAAGAGCTGTTTTGGTGTGTATGACCTTAAATGTAAATGAGCTGCATATTCCCGCCCTGCCTTTGGATGAGCGCGTCACTTGCATAACTATGGCAGTCGGTAAGCAGAAGGGCTGAGAGAGTGAGAGACCCGCTGTTTTGTATGTCATTCAGCCATACATGTTTGTACCGGAAAGTATAAATAGTCTCTGATCAGACCCAGATGACGAAGAGACTCCGGCAGAATAAACACAAATGAGAATGGACCAGGACGTCTCAGTATGGCTATTTGATACATTTATGTACTTAGAGTTGTAATCGCATCCCCTTTGAAATTATGGAGGTGCAACACACACACAGACACACATAAACACTAACGTTGGCACAATTTTTTGAAACTACTTAAACATACTGTGATAAAGTTTGCTACGTACAAGCGAATTTTCATTTATGCGAGGGACCTGTTTCGTCATGTTTACATTACTTGTCATACAGGTGCTTCTGTGGCAAATGTGAGAAAATGGCTACAGAACAAGAAAATATATGCAGTTTTTAATACAATATCTTTAAAAATATATTTATTTATAAACGTGTGGTTACACACTATACAAACAAGGTTTAAATTATATACACAGACATCCTACGACGACAACAACTTTAGACGCCTTTGTTGTTGAATTGACTGACATCGACTGAAATGACTATTTGCTCAAAAATCATAAAATATACTTACTGGAGGTGACGTTGGATCGCAAACAGTAGACAACGATCCACACTTGAGGATTAACTTTGAAGCAAGACCTGCTTTGAATTGACCCTCGTTCACAAAACAGTCAGTCAGAAAATGATTCGCTCAAACATAAACTTATTTACGAACCACTTAAACTTTCAAAATACAATACATCCACTATGTTTTCAGTGGCTCTGATGTCGGAAATAAGTGAAAACTACTATGTATGTCATTATTACATTCCATCCCACAACATAACACTTATGTCTCCAAGAGACATTACCAGCTGTCATTGAAACAACGGAAGATTGTGTACAGATCACCGAGGGCAGGGTCTATGCCACAACCACACTGTCAATCAAACCCCTTGCTCAATTCTACGTCATAAAGCACTGAATCTTATCAGCTCGTTCTGAGACAGTGCATATGATTTATTGAGATTGTAATAAAAAGCACTGGGTGGATTTTTATCATTCTAGGGTGATTTTGCTCACACACTGCCAACACACATTTACATTCAAACACCATGTAAAAGAGACTATTCCATAATAGGTGCCTTTTAAAGTTACTTTTCCTTCCTATTGTGACATATATCTGAGCGAATCTGCTTCTCAAAAAATCTAGTTCGGGACTTGTTTTTGTTCATGGGGAATTCATTGGATTATTGAATGATTGTGGTTTGCCATTGCTGTGATTTCATGATGTGAGTGACAGGTTGTCTTGTCCTTGCGCCAGTAAACAGGTCATCAAGAAAATGCAAACATTTTACCATTAGAGATACAACAGTCTCAAAAGGAAAAAAGTAGAAAGGTTTACATTAAAGAGTAGCTGAAGGTACGACTTTTGCACATTTTTTTCTGACGGTGTAAACAAGCCAAGACTTCCAGCAAACGAAAGGAACAAAATCAAGAACCGCCAACGCCTATAAAAACTCAGATGGTTGGTGTGCTGCCTTGGATGCATAAAGGCATATCTGATCATTTTGAACGTGGGCTTGGGATCGAATGTTCATTTATCACTGCACGGGAGACACTTTCACTCACAGGGGCACTGAATTCTGCCAGTAATTCTGGCTGTTCTCTGAATAACATACAGCTGTACCACTGCTGTTTGATCACATGGAAACTTTTGACTTAGGAGCATCAAGATGTCAGGTGCTTCTAAGGGATAGATTTTGCAGTGGGAAGTTTGCTGGTTCTTGCTTTAATAGTCGACATGGCACTCAGCTAGCTGTCTTAGTTCACAATATCTTTAGTCTTAACTTGCTGTTGCACATAGTTGAACTTGAACATAAACATTTTGAATTCTGAGAGGAATATGCTAATATTTTAGGTAGAAGCTCTGTGAAGTGCTTTTCAGTAAAAATAAATGTTAATGCTGGTCCATGACTCATGGAGTGAGGCTTTCACGGTCTGTTTGAAATACCACACCTTCCTTCACAAAGAGAAATACACATGCATTACCTGCCCTAAAGAAATCCTAAGGGAGGCAATTCATATTTCTACTTATTTTTGGCCAAACTTGCACAACTGTAGAGCTCTTTATTTCCCTGCTTAAAATTGTATGTTTGGTTTAGTCCAGAAAGAAGAAAAGACAGATAAAAACAAAATATTTCTGTGCCCCGAGGGCTGACTGACACCATGATGGGAACTGATTCTGAACTGCCTGAAACAAGTTGTCAGATGTTTCCATCCATAGTTGTGAATTTAACTTGCGTGCAAAATGGCAATAAAACATTTGCAAAAAAAATGTTTCCTTCATGGGAAATTATAAAAACCTGTAATAAAAATGTAAGCTGTTGTAATCGGGGAACCCACTGTAGGACTTTTATCCTACATCACTTCTGGCAGGGAGTTTATCCAAATCATTTTGATGACAAAAATTTCAGAATGATCAAAACAATATTTGAGATGCTGTCCAATGAAATTGGTCCAATCACATCCACCATTGGACCAAAGTCGTGTGACTGTTTTGTTGCGCATTGAGGAATTTGTGCGGTAAATGTGTTTCCGTCGTATATGCATGTCTTCTTTTCGGATAAACCTACAAACCCATTGTAGGATACCTAAATTAGCATAATATGGGTACTTTAAATGAAAGTATCTCTGTGAGGAGAACAAATTTCAATGTTATGGTTTACATCTACCTACATTACATGATTGGCTTAATGTATTATTTAACCTGATAAAATTCTATACAATTATTCTAATTTAGACTGGATGTTGAAACTTTTGACTGATAATACTTGTTTATTTATTTTATTACATAATTATTAAACAATCTTTGTATTAACAATAAAACAACCTTGAGAAATCTAGTACTGACCTCCCATATGCATTATGGTTCTAAAAGCACTTTAAAAAAATATTTGAGCCTAATTAATAAAGTATTTTAAAGGTTGTTGTAACCTATCAAAATGGAATAACCTTGTATCAAATCTTTCCCGAAAGTTCTTCGAAAGGTTTGTAAATGGCATATCGTATATGAACCACAGCAGCCATTTTTTCCGTAAAAACTGCAGGATTTTTTTTTTTTTTTACAGTGCATACGAAATGTTTTACAGCTACTGAAAAAAAGATTTCATATGGCCAAGCTGCTCCATAAAGCATGCTTGTTTTACAGCATCTGTTTGGTTTAGTGCAACATTTCTAGGGCATTATTTTGAGGTCTACTGAGTTGGCACCACTCTCTTATATCAGGCTTGGATAGCAGGCTCACTATAAAAACTCATTTGAATACTGCAGTGTTCTCCCATTCAGAGCTTAATTTATCACCGTGTGCCTGGCCTGCCAAGCATCAAATATTTGCTATCTGACAGTTTTTAAACAACCAAGCGACTTCTATCAAAACAAAACTCTTAGTGTGATGTGTAAATAAGAGACTAGAAAAGCTTTCTAAAACCTTTTTTTAGCATCTTTTTAGCGTCCAAAGGGACCCAAACTCATTAAACCCTAATTTGTTAAAACAGGGGTTTTCAAATGCCACATGTTGTGAGGAAGCTATTATTTTCATGCAAGACCAGTTTGAACTCTGTAAAAAATAATTAAGCATGATATTACCGGTATTATAAAGAAAACATTAAAAACCAAAATTAAATAATTCATTTTGGTTTGTCACTGTACACAGTACAAAAGCCTAAACAAATTGAAAAGGAATTAATCTTGAATAGCTCATTAATGTCATCCGGAACAGTCATATTCACAAAAGTCTGTTTTTTGCAGTCCACAAGCCCAAAAGATCTTAGGCTACTGATGAGAAGACATACACAGGAAACCCTCGAGGGAACAAAAGAGAGTTCAAAGTATCTTGAGGTAATTCAAATGTTTTCTTCTGTATCCCCGCTGCCAATTACTGACTCTCCACTGCTGTGTGTAATTTCTTCAAAGGCATTGTTGGAAAAATCACAATGAGACCTTTTGAAATTTGCCTTTGTTTATTCTCAGTAGACTCATTTAAAATCCATTATTCCTCCCAGTTTGTCTGCCCTCTTCTCTTTGTGTCTTCAATGTCACCAGCCAGTGTGAGCCACACAGCAAATTTCTAAGTGATAAAAAACCTAGTGTTGGGCAGATAGTGATAAAATCTGGTGTTCGTTTACAAATATTATATGCTTTATCACTTTTTTAGTGATAATGTTGAGTGTGTCCTTGAGGGTGTTCACAAATAATCAACATCTGTGCATGTGCAGAGCATTTTCAATCTCCTCGCCAGTTAAGCTCTTCGGTCTCTTCGGTTAAAGTGTTAGTTCACCCAAAAATGACAATTATGTCATTAATAATTCACCCTCATGTTGTTGCAAACCCGTAAGACCTCTATTCATCTTCGGAACACAGTTTAAGATATTTTATATTTAATCCGAGAGTTGAAAATGTGTACGGTATACTGTCCTTTATCCAGAAAGTAAATACAGACATCATCGAAGTAGTCCATGTGACATCAGTGGGTTGGTTAGAATGTTTTGAAGCATAGACAATACATTTATTAAACATTGTATTCTCTTCTGGTTCTGCGTTCACGAGTCTGCAGTGACACTGGTTATGTAAGACGGACGCTGCTGACGTGTTATCTGGTTACCAGAGAAATAGTGCTGTACTAGTCATTTAAGTGACATTCTGCTTTGCAGTAACCTGAAAGTTTTATTTTTCGATGTGAACTTAATAAACTAACGTTGTACTGATATCCACATGTCTTTGCCCTCCATAGGTAAAGATGTGTGTGTGCCCTATTTCCATTGGGTAGTTATTTCCCCATCTGAAAAGGGGTGGCGTAGTCAGCTTGTCATATTTACAGTAATTAACACTATACACGATTTGGTATTTGTCAACCATTTACCTCCACCGCCACTCTACTCAAGGTAAAAAAAATATGAGAAAAAAAGTAACTCTACCGCTACGTTAACATGTGATGTGTGAATGTTAGTCACGTCATCATTTTATGTTGCATTATCCTTGCTGTATTCAGTTGGCCTTTTTGTGTGTTCCGATATTGCAGATGAAATGCCTGTTTTAAGTAAAATACGAAATATATTATTACTCAGAGAAGTTTTCTTGTTGTTAAAAGACTATGAGTCGATGTTTATTGAACAGGTCCATGCCTACAAATTATTTGACAAAGCATCTCAACAGTATGGATAGTGAACAAAAACAACTTAAGCAATATTTCTTTGTTTGACGCACAGATATCCTATGACTCATTTTGCAAAACACCCAGCAGAGATTTGTGTGATTATTTAGCCTATTAAGGAATCACATATTTTTCAGAATGAACGTGTATTTTCAAACCAGAAACTGTTTAAAATTGATGAGTTAAAGATGGCATTGAATTGTTGTTGTATTTTTCAATTTAAAGATGTTATTGCAGTGTATGTTTACTTGTTAAAAAAAAAACCCTGAAAATGTCCAAGATTTTATGACAAAGTATATCAGCTTATATGTATAGGTCCCCTATGATGCTGACTCATTTTTTTCTAATTATTTACAAAAAAAAAAAAGAATGAATTTGTTTGAAACTCAATCTGGATCAAACAAAAGGCACGTGCTTGTGTTGTCTCATTACTTAACACCAGCCCCTTGTTATCTTCATCTTGTCATTATGTCAGCATCACCTGTTCTTCTCATTAGTTTCTCCCTATTTTATCCCTTGCGTTTGCTGTTTTGTGTTGGTTCATTGTGATTCCTGACTGAGTGTTAGCTTACCTTGTGAAGCCTTGTGAGTCTCCTGTCAAGAGTATTTGTCTAGAGAGTGTACTGTTTCTTTATTTGCTGTTTGTTTATCGTCTAGTTATTTGTCAGATAGTTCAGTCACTCCTTACCCTATCCATGTTTTGCCCCCTTGTGGGTTTTATTTTTCTGTTTTGTTCATAAAAAAACTGTGTGTCAAGCATTTTGTCTGGGCTTTGGTTCATCTTCAAGATCACAACACTGGGGTTGTGTGATTAAACACCATTAAGTGTTAAATGTGTATATTTACGAGTAATCATTCATTTCTTAACACCTTGAGTGATTAAAATGAAACCCTAACACAATGTTTAAAAAATACAAACACTTTTGTCAGTGTTGTTTTAACACTATCAAAGGTGGACCTATATGTTCACCTGGAAAGTGATAATTTCAACACCCATGGTGACAAACCTCCCAACATATGTTTGCTGTGAAACATCATTAAAAGATCCAATGTCATTGAATATGCTGAATATTTCAAACCAAAGCCTTCAGATCAGGGCCAAATACATCAGAGCTTTGACAATCAAAAACCGGCACTTTACTGTGGACAGAAACCTCACGCTGGAGAGCAAAGAGTTCTAGATCACAATTGCATATTAGCCACATGCAGAGACTGTTGACGGTTCTTAATTTTACTGAGGGCCAGGGGGTCTTACTAAAAAGCAAGTAATACTAATCAGAGCAATATGGTGTCATGTTAATGCAGTCAATTAGAAAATATATATCATTTTGTGCAAAAGGATTTTAGCTGTAAACAAAAAGAAAAAGAAAAACCATTCACTAGGATTTTCCTTCATATGGAGCAAATAATTCCCTAGTAGTCAATCAACACTGTTTTTTAATTATTATATATTTTAATTATTCTGTATATTATACTTGATAATAATAATTTTGTAATTTATTTTTATATGTATATGTCATATTTATAATTATTTTATATTTATAGGGTGGCATATGGTAGATTTAATGCCAACAAATAAATAACCTCAATCGTACCAAATCAGATAGAGGTATATATATATATATATATATATATATATATATATATATATGTGTGTGTGTGTGTGTGTGTGTGTGTGTGCTTATTCTGGGACGATATTTAAAAAAAAAAGCATTTTAATGTCAAAAAGAAAAAATACACATAAAAATATAAATAAAATAAAAATATAAAATATATATATTCAATCTTGTCTTCAGCCATCTGAATTATTTTGAGCAACTGGAATAATTACCTGGTTGCGAACAAGAAAAGCAGATTACAGAAACATATGTAGTGTACTTACAGCTTGAAATTTTGCAAATGCATCAAAGCAGTTAAAAAAAGCACTATATTATTGCTGTGGTTCTTACTTTTTCCATAACATCAATTTCAGTTTTCATAATACTCATGCAAAGGAGCTAGCATAAAGATGCAGCGTAAATATTGTTTCATTGCATTTAGAAGAGATAACGTTCTTTAATCTCAATTAGACGTGAAGTGATCTATATCTGATTCATGAATAACCTTTTGCCTTATCTTAGCACATTAGCTCAGACCTGCAGTGAGGAGCAGCAGAAGAATGACCTTAATTTATAAGAAATATCATCCTCGTGAAAAGCACAGCTTGAGGTGTCGTCATATAGTATACAGACACCTCATAATAAATTGTCGGTTCGTCTGCTACATAACTGGATACTTAATTAGAGAACGTCCTTGTCTGAGTAAGTACGTATGCTGCTATAAATTGTCCATGGTGCACTTTTCTCAGGCTGCAGGAAATGGTGACATTTGAGTCTAAGTGCTGCCTCTACACCCCGTTCTTCCTCCACTGGAGTTTTCAAAATTTGAGAAGAAGAGACAAAACATGTACACTACCATTCAAAATGTAGATATATAGATATATGTTTATGAAAGGAATAGCTTATTCTCACCAAGGCTGTATTTATGTGATCAAAATACAGATAATGTAAAACATGAAGACTTTTTAAGTAAATTTTATATTTTAAAATATCAATTATTCCTGTTATGGCAAAGCTGAATTTTCAGCATTATTACTCCAATCTTCGTCACATGATCCCTCAGAAATCATTCTAATAAGCTGATTTGCTGCTGAAGAAAGATATCTTATTATTATCAATGTTGAAAACTATATATATATATATATATATATATATATATATATATTCTTAAAATGTCTTTAAGGTCACTTTTGAACATTTTGTGAACATTTTTTTATTTTATTTTATTTTTTTAAATATTATTTGAACATATTTCGACTTGTTTCTGCGCATATGCATTGTTGTATAATATAATATTGTGCTGGAATTTTTTTTTCTGCATTTTTTGGGAGAGAAATGATAATATGTATATTGATCAATATTGATTTAAAGACAATTTTAAAAAAGTCAATACTATGCAGATATGGATAAATATGTTGATTTATGTGAAAATATATAGCTGGCTTTGTAATTTAGCAATAGGGTCCCTCGGGGGATTGTCATAATTGGAGATCCTATGAAAACTCCTGACTTCAGTCATTGTCATAAGCCTTTGGTATCTTAACACCATACTCCCCATGCAGATAAATATAATAACCCTCTCTTTGATTTCTAGTTTATGCTGCTGAGCAGCTCTTGCATTGCAACGGTACAAAGAAAACTCATATCTCAGCCGTTCTGCTCGCAATCGATACACAGTGTTGAGTGGAGACAGACAGATCAATGCAGCAACTGCGGCTGTCCGTTTTTTGAAGAGAATCCAGCAGAGCCCCTTCTGTGATGGATGAAAACTGCAGTTGGTGGGGTGGGGTGGGGGGGGGGCTTTCTTCCACTTTAAGAACTCTGTCATCCGTCATGTTGAACCTCCAGGGGTAACGAGGATGGAGATATTTTGCAGTTCATTTAAAAAGCCATCAGAACCCATCTCAGCCAATTAAACTGTAAAGCAATCAAAGAGGATGAAGGATGCCGTGTGTTGGTACCGACAGACCTGCAATGCACATAAACGCTAGATCAATCCTAAACAACACCATACCATGATGCGTTATAGCCATGTCGATATTACGTGCGCCTTTCTGCTTCTTCGATCGCCGAACTCGATTTTTTTTAGCAGTGTGATCCATACGTGCACAAGAGTGAAGATGCACTGTCTAAGATGCTGACCCCGCGTTCTCCAGTGTGCAGTGGCATCTGTGCGGTGCTGGCCGTAGAGGTGAGGCAGCCAGGCTTGGGTTTGTGCTGGCTGAGCAACTTTATGTTACAACATAGAGGCCCCAAAGGAACACAGGAAGATCATACAAAACAGCACAATGTCCAGTTTTGGCACAGGCATCATTACTCATTTGGAAGAACTAGACTTAAAATAGAGCCAGGCTAGTTAAGGGCACTTGCATTTCAAAACAGAGGACATAATCACCTCAGTAACTTTTTATTAATTGTGTTTTACGGTATGATGGCTGCATTCAGACAGCCAAATTTTATTTTATTGCAACTCAAATCTATTTTGGACCTGTTTAGTTGCTTTGTAGCCCATCTTTACAAACAGTAAAATCTGAATTCTGAAAATGCAAAAGACTGGATTTAATATCATACACAATGATGCCAGTACAGTAAAGCGTCTGTCGTTTACCTTATTTCAGCTATGTTCAGAACACCATACCCTTCTATTCAAGAGTGAGATATAATTGACTATACAAAAAGAAAACTACAATGAGTAACATATTCCGCAATTTAATGCACTCAACTTTACCTTCCAAACACTAGGCCCAACTCAAAGCAGACAAAGCACAAAATATCTAAGTGGGTGAGTTTGTTTACTTACTTTTTAACAGTCTTCCCAGTCATTCATGCAGATTCGCAAACGATGAAAACAAGAGGCTGGATTTATCGCACAAACCAATCACATGCAATCATAGCGCAATGGAGGAATTGCCTCCTCTCAAGTGACTTCCCCCCCATTGATTCTAAAATAGCCCTCACCAAACCCAGCGCAAGCTTTAGGTGGTCTGTTAAAAGTCAGTGGGCTCAGAAGAGGCAAGAGAGAAGTGACACTGTAATTTTCTGTAACATTCTCGCTGTTGGACAACGTTACTTTTCAAAAAACAAGTGATTTACGCTTTTAATTTCACTGCATTGTTTTATTTTTGTGATATGGATTATTTTCTCATCCGATTTTTTACTACCTCCCTTGCCTCCTTGGCGGAAACTGACAGCTAAAACAGAAGTAATAACTTTTTCTTAATACAATGCAACAATTGGGTAAAAGTAAAAATTCCATTCATTTTCTACATGAGAACAACATAAGAAACTAATTGCCATTAAGTGCAATGTGAACAATGCCAAAAATCTGAAATTGACCACAGAGTCTATGGCATCCACAAAAACGCTATAATGCCATGGCTTTAAGAACTCGCCTGTCCCCAAATACAGTTACTAGACATCAAACTTACCTTTTACCTTAGTAAAACCATTAAACCTAGTACTACAGCTTAAAAAGTATGTCTTTGTGTTTGCCTGCTGTAGTAGTACTGACTACGATTGTACTGACTCACAGCAATAACGTCTCACATCACACAATTATGAATCTGAGTGGGACACATTTTACTCTTGACCTAATGTGCGTTAAAAGGTTATTGACATCAGTTTTGTAAACTCGCACCTCTAAAGCTTTTTGTGCCAAAAGGTATCCATCAAAAGCCAGGTTGGCTTATCTCTTCCCAACACCATTCATTCCAGAGTGATCCATCTCTTTGGAGTGAAGAAAATCCTCACCATCAGAGCCTTTAAAAGATCCCCCTTCGTTCCCTTTCTTTAAGAAGAGAGTTTTATCACGGCAATTCATCTTAGTGCTCCCGCTCTGACGGGGATGCTGGTACCCTCCAACATATGCAGTAAACACAAGCCATCCAACCCCTCATAAATGGGTCATGAGCTTTTCCGCCCTTATGTCTTTTTATAGAAACACAAAAGCCATTCTTTCAGAATCAGCCTTTGTTTTGTTGCTTTTTACCTTCAACAGAAAGATGCACTTTTCCGCAGCAATAAAGGCATGCATTTTTCAAACCTGTAAACCACTTTCATGAAGAAACATGGGCCAAGTGCAATAATGGAGTTGGTTCTCAAAGCATCGCAGTTCCCTTTTCTCTGCTAAGGGTCCAGGTACTGAATTAATAAGCAATCGAGAGCACTTGTAATTAGAGGTGAGTGAGTGGAAGGCCGATATCCAATGGCACTTTGTTTGTCTATACCTAGAAAATATCAGTAGATTTTGAATCCACAGACATTCTGTGAGTAAAACACAACTCATCAGTCAGAATGAACAGTATCTACATTTCCACACGCCACAGGGGAGGACCTGAACAAACAGGAATGTGATAAAAAAAGAAAAAGAAAACTCTGACAGCTGATGGTTGTTTCAAAACACTGCAATGTCTGAATAATGCAAAGCCATCAATTATGTGATATCAATATTCATAATAAAACATCCATGATAAAAAATTAATAAGTATACATGCAAACATCACCTTTAGTTGTTGGGGGGACTGGGGCTAGTTGTCTTACAGGCTGTGTGACAGTAACTATGGTTTTGAGACAGCAGTCAAATTACAAAATGGTGTGTTAACTTTTGCAGTGCATTTATTAAATATATGAAATGAAATAGGATTGATGAAAATTGGATGAAAACTTAAAAATTTTGTTCAACAAATCAGAAATTATTATATAAATTTATGTTGAAGTACTAAAATTGCTAAAAAAATGAAATAAAAATCAATTAAATCTAAATACAAACATAAAAACTAATAAAAAATACAAAAAAATAAAAATAAAATGACTTAACAAAATGTATTAATTAATATTAATAAATAAATGCAATTAAAATGGAAATGTAAATATAAAAAAGGTCCTCCAAAATATTAATAAATAGTAGTATATACATAATAATATAATAATAATAATAATAATAATAATAATACTACATAAATAATAATGATAATTAATACACTACTTAAAACTAAAATTCCAATAGCATAATGTTAACACTTGAGATAGAATAACGTCAATAAGGTGGACAGAAAAGGTCAGCATTTATTTTTCACAAGTTACAAAGCATTTACAATTTACTTTTTATCTTGAGCAAAATCTGTAGAAATGTCCAATGAAGTCACAACGAAAATAAGACTGTACAGAATATAGAGGCTTTGGCTTTACAATAACGCTTTTGCAACTTAACTGAAAAATATAACTAGCTTGACTTCTTTGTGGCATATGATTCATCCATGAATGACTGTTCTCTGAATCAAGTCTAAATAAACGATTTTATCATGGCCAAGAGCCCTTCTGAGAGACATGGCCTTTTAGCACTTACATGTCCTCAAACATGGCAGTCTGGACATCAAACTCACCTATCACACTTTGGAGAAGCTATTAAACCTATAACTACAGCTTAAATGTCAAGTACATCTTTGTGTTTGCCCGCTATAGTACAGACCACATCATCTTGTCTTACAGCAATGAAGTCTACCTGACGTCTAGCACTTATTGGATTGGGCACCTAAGTGGACCCCTTACCTCATATCCTTTAGAAAGAAATCTTTGCTATAATGCCAAACAATGATTGGGAAATGGTTATCTAAACTGAAAGTGATGCATCGACACGCCCCCACCATTACAAAAAAACAAAACAATCTACACACGGAAGAGCCCAATGTTCGTCATGTACACAGCTTCATTGACTTTAATGGGAGCAGTTTAGTTTTGTTGCATCCCGTCATGCTGCTTACTTGCACTGTCGAGTGGGTTATCTTGTTCTGGGACCTCATAAATGTACAAATTAAACACTGATGTCTAGAAATATTGTCTTCTTTGAGTACTTTGAGAAAAGTCTGCTTGTGCTATTGTCTGCTTTGAGAAAAGTACCTAATACATAGATCTGCAGAATAGCTTGGTATACTAATGGACTGGTTTCTTTTTGTTACTCTTAAAAGAAGGTAACTCTCTAATATGATTAACTGTCTTGTCCTTCTGGCAGTGCATAGACACCTGAACTAGGATGATCTATGAATATAACATTTTACAGTGAATGTAAATTCCTACGGTATTTTTTTGCGAAATTCAGATGTTAACATTTTTTTTTTTCATATGGGTAAGGTTTATGGTTAAATCTCTGATGTGATTTACTATCTTGTCCTTTTACCAGTGCATAGAAACCTGAACTAGGATGATCTATGAATATGACATTCTACAGTTAATGTAATTACAGTTATAGTTAATGTAAATACACATGGTATTTATACAAAAATAAATTCAAAAATTCTTTCAACTCAACAAACTGTCACATCAACGGATGCAAGGAATTCCTCAATTTATCATTTATTAGATTGTAAGCTAATAATCGTGTTAAAGATCTGTACCTGGAACGTATGGGGATTGAATAAACTTAGAATCAAACAGGTAATGGATAGGCTTGAATAAATGAAAGCTAACATTATATTTCTAGGAGACTAATGTGCTAAAGGATGACACAAATTGAGTGTCAAAGAGGTGGCCTGGGCAGTTTTTTTTTTCTTTCCCCTACACCTCTTATGCTATGGGTGGTATGATACTCAGTCCCATTTCAGCTGCATAGTCAGCATATAGATTCACAGGGTAGATTTATAATCCTTAATGGTATGATTGTGAATTCTCAAATTAATCTATGTTTATACACTCCCACGCTCCACATAGATAATAACCACCAGTCAAGGAAAATAATTTAAACAATCTAAATTTAACAGAGATTTGGAGACATCTTAATCCTAATAAAATGTAGTACTCATGTTTATCACATATACCCATAAAACATTTTATTAGTTTGATATCCAAAATCATAAGATGTTGGTGTGATAGTATCTCGCTGTCCGATCATGCTCCAATAATGCTTATAGTACAAATTAAACCCCGCTCCATTTAGATATCGATTTCAATTGAGTTGGCTTCAAAATTACGTATTTGGTAGAATTTTTAGATTGAAATTAGATTGAGTATACTCATTTTAATACTGACCAGGAAGGTGGGAAGCCTTTAAGGCTTATGGGTGATAGGTGATATAATGAGCACAAGATTTTAATCCAAAGAATACTATAGACATTTTGGAAGACTTGATCAGCAAATTAAAGAAATGGAACTACAAGTCTTTAGAGATGATGACGGGAAACAAAGAGAACTTATTTTATTAACGAACTGACTTGTAAAAACATAGCAAAAAAAATGATGTGGTTAAAACAATCATACTATGAAATTACTGGCCTTGAAAATAAAAGAGATACAAAGGAACAGAAAACTCAATAACGTTAGATTAATAATGCTAAAAAAAATAGCCTATACTGTGGTTCTGAATGTAGCAAAACAATTTTCTAGATTTACTTAAATTCCCACAATTGACAGAAGATGCTAAATTAAATTTGGTAAATAGTTTAAGTATTGAGGAATTATTGGACGTTGTACAGTGTAAGAATAGTGGAAAAACTCTAGCCCAGACGGTATACATATACAAAGGGGTAAAACTTTTTACCCCTAAGCAAAGAACGAAAAATATCTTTGTATACGGGGTTGAGAGGGAGCAGCAAAAAAAAGTGAAATGATTTGAAAATGGTGGAAAAATTATGAAAAAAAAATCACACAAAATCAGTATTCTACAGTTTTCTAGACACATATCAAGAAAAATAGCATGATTCTTGTCTTTATTCAAGTTTTATTTATTCATATTTTACATAGCAATGCAGTGAAGTGTTGCAAAAAAATAATCAGCTCACTTTTGGTGCACTTGACATTTGGTTGCTACATAACTTTTATAAAGCATTGTCTCAAGAACAAATTTGGTTAAAGTACACATTAGAAAACATTTGAGCTCAAAGTAGATTTCCATATGGTTCTTGGGGCTGCTACTTGGAAGAAGCAGAAAAAAAAGAAAGGCTGGGTGCTTGGGCCCTAATTATCCAATCTCAAATGACTGATATGCTCATAAAGTCTTCACCAATACCCACTCTTATGCTCAGGCAATTCCTTGTGGCAAGCTAAAGATGAACTAGCGCATCAGTATAAAATCAATCTTCTTTTGGAAGCCACCACCTATTTGTTTCTTTCTTTCTCATCAGTCCACAGGCGAGGGTGACGGATTTTTTAAAACCTATTCTGCAAAAATACACCAGGGAATACCACAGAATTTGACACATATGCCACAACACTTATCTTTCATTACATCCTGCTGCTAGGCTGGGTGTAAACACTGGTGTTAAGTGTCAGAAGGCTGACTGTTATTGGAGTTGGCTTTTCTGTTCCATCCTGTTAACAGCTGGGTGATTTAATGATTCTTTCTGTTCTCGCACGGTATTGGTGATCTCAGAGAATCCTCTCTCTCCACTGAATTTACCTTGATCTCTTCAGCCTTGTGCTCTTCCAGGGGTCTGGCTTTCAGATTAAAGATCATGGACCTGTCATTAAAACTTCAATTACACTAAAACTGAGCTCTTTCCCAGCTTCAATGGGAATGCTCATCTGTCCTTTGCCAATTTCCGCTTACAACATGAAAAGCATTTTCTCTTTTCCGATCAAATGCACTAAACCCTTTTATCTTATAAATGGATATTTCCAATGTAAACCTCATTTTTTGCCAACTACTGCTCAGGGCCAGAAAGTACTAGAGGCCTTTAGCTTGGCCTAGATTTTCTACCCCAGTGTTCCCTTGTAATACTAAATTTAATAATCATAACACAATTTTGCCTTCGTAAAATAATCACCAGTCATTTCAGTGGCAGTCTAGACTCACTTGGTGCCCTAGGGGAAGATGTCTGATAGTGGCATAAGTTTCATTACTCTCAAGGAGACCCTGCTCAAATCGCAATGTAAACATAACTTTTAAATAAAAAAATAAAATAAAAAACAGAATTTAAACATTTTGAATCAGGATGGTCTGGGTCAAACACAGAACACTGCATATATTTATACAAGATTTTTTTTCAAGGAATCAACCAAGGAATTGTTGTATCAAGTTAGTATGTAAGATAGCATTATAACAACAACAACAACAAAAACATTTTTTTAAAGTGTCTTTGGAGCCACTAAACAACAGACGTAGTCAACATCGACTGAATGGGGATCTACCTATTCTACCTATACCTTCCAGTGCCTAGACAGAAGCCTCCTGAACCCCCCCAACCCGTCGATTTAAGGTGGAAAAGACACGGACTCATCGCAGGGAGCCGTATCGTGGAATAATACACATATGGGATCACCGCAGGGATCACAACATATGAACCCAGCCTAGCACAAGTTAGCACAGGCTGGAAGAAATAGTGGAATGAATCGACCTCAGAAGCTTCTGACTCCAAGGAGGAGGTGTCAGGCGAGTTGTAACATGCAAGGGAAACGTAGCATAAACAGTCGCAATGTTGTGTTTTCAGAACAGTACAAATTCGCTGAGTAGCGGTTTCTCAAAGCGAGATGAACTATAAGCAACTCGAAGCAATGGATGAAAATGCAATCGGAGGGCCGCCCTGACCTCAATTACTGCATGCCCTTTGTATATGGCCCCTCACCCGGTATTGATGGACACTTGTTCTAGGGACCATTGGCCCGGAGAAGCAAAAGTTTTAAGTTACGGACTAAGGGTTTGGGTGCTTTCACATGGAGCGTGCCGCGACTTTACTCGGCTGTGAAGTCAGTGCTGAAGCGGAATTCATATGGAGCAAGCCGAGCGGCTGTGTCTACCATACCTCAGGAGCCTCTGAAAAGTTTCAGTGAGACCCTTTCTCACTTCTATACAGCACTAGCCATCTCACACACTCTTTTTTTAGAGATGCAATTGCCAGAATCCATCTCCAAACTAAAAAAGAGATTACTCTTTCCCAGTTGCCCTGAGGACCCAACTGGCTATGAGCACTTGAAGGGTAGGACATTGTACTGATACTTAACATCTTTCGAACACACAAACACAGGATGTCCTGTGGTGCGGATGTATAGTGATCTGAAGTACGTCTCTCAGGTTGAAAGCTGCGTACCAATCTTGGGGACAGAGCATTTGGAAATGCATCTCTGTGTAACAAATTGAATGGAGGATTTTGAAAAAGGGACTGTCTCAATTAACACTGGACCAAGATGTTCGTGACCCCCCTCTCTTGGGTACAATGAAGTAAAGGCTTATAGAGGCTGGCCTTCATATCCGCTGAAGGGAGAGGCTGCATCACGTCCTTTGCCAGAAGACTGTGATGTGAGCACATAGACAGGAGCACTGCTCAACACTTAGGTGTGACTAAAGCCACTATTTTAGGAGCATATTTGTTCAACATCGAGGTGTGATGAGTATCACTGAGCTTGGGCAAAAGCAGAGGGAAAGGGAATCGCAAGCCGAGTATGAGTTCAGTGATATGAGTTCACTGTGGTATGAGGACCACAGACATACCCGAGGTGGGACAGGTGGAGGACAGGGACAAGGCCCGAAGGTGGCCTGAAGCAGGGTCTGAGTGTTGTGTACAACACTTACCTGTCTCCACGAGACGGCCAGGGATGTGTGAGAAGGCTGATGACCGGGTCCTCGAACCGCTGGCGAACAAGAGGGGGCTGAGGGGTGCAAGCTTTAAAGGGTCGCACACCACCAGACTCACCCTCATGGGACCCAGGAAGAGAGGCATTTGCTCTTTCTTTGAAGTGTGGGTACTGCTTGCTCCACACTTTTGGGAACAAGCGGTGGGACAGACACGCACACAAGTGAAGACTCCACCCAGCCCTCACCCGGGGGAGGGAGTGGATCAGTGACCAACTCCAAGAACATCTTCCTCCATCCCTGAGCACCCCGCTCAGGAATGCTTTCGCTTGCCATCTGACTTGGAAGCGCCTGGAGCGGGCTGGGCATCTCTACTGTGGCTGGCATGCTGAGGCCTGACTTGAAGCTACTGAGGAGGCCCAGCAGGAGCAGCAGCAGCAGCAGGGGAATTCCCTCAGCGATGAGCAAGTGGGGGAACTGCCACCAGCAGTGGGGTGAAGGCAGCAGCGGACCGCCGGGGCAGGATATGCCGGATGGCCACCGTCTGCGCTTGGGTGGCAGAGAACTGTTGGGCGCAGTCATTCGCTGCGTTACCGACTAGCCCAACCTTGGAAATTAGGGAGACCAGGTACTGAACCTTGTCCGCATCAGCCATATCAACCAGGCTGAGCCAAGGATGGCGCTCCTGAACCACTAAGGTGGACATTACAAGACTGATCGCGCATTCCACAACACTCATGTGGCCCATTTCAGCATAGCTGACAATTCTGGATCCAGCTAGGGCAACATTATACTCCCAGAGGGAGACAGCGCAGTCGAGTTATCATCTCCAGGTTCCAGCTTACCCTCCAATGCACTCCCGGGCGAGACATCCTGGTAATCATTCCCTGTGAACACTATCCTCCATATCCCAGAGAACACTATCCTCCTATCACCCATCCGAAGCGAAAGGCTAGTTGTGCATGCATCCACATCCGTATTTATACCTGTGCCGTGAGTGTGTAATGCAAATCACAAAAGCCAATTCCATTTGCTCGTTCAATAGTACTTGAAGATGACTGGCTTCCTGGCTTGATCCCCATTCAGTTGACGTCAACTACATCTGACGTACTTGACTGAAAGGGACCTACTTTTATGATTCTTTTGCAACCTTTCTGAACCTTCAAAAATATGCAACACAATTATAATTGGGGGTTTGGGGAGAGCCACTAGCAGAATTTCTTTAATCTCCAAATTTCTCTTTCTGTGATCCAAAGAGGAAGGCTATACAAATCAATATGGGGGTGAGTGAATATTGAGAGAATATATTTGGATGAATTAGCTATTCCGATGACTAAGCACAAATTGAAGTTTGCATAGAAACGTTAAGCATTGTCTTATCATGGCATTCTATATGGAGAGTGCTCAGTTTAGAGGACACCTTGGGCACCAGAGACAGTGCTCTTGATCATATCGTAAGTCTGGATGACATTTCCAAACTCGGACTGGTGATTTCTCTGTCTCAAGGCCCTCCTTTCATTATGTCTTACTAGCTCCTGGAGTCAAGCTAGTTTATGAGTTTCATAATTCCCAGGACTAACAGTGGCTTGGGGGTCCATAAATGTCTGTCTCTCCATCAGCTATGCTACTAGACAAGTGCATACCCTCTCAATGAGCCTATTTCGCAATGCCAAAACCTGATAGGGAGCAAAAATATCAATATAGATGCAACTTTGACATTTTTCCCCTGCTCTTGCAAACCACGCTTAAAATTTGTAGTAATAATGTGCCGGTCCCCTCTGAGAATAGTGTTGAAAGGCAAAGTCAAAGAGGTCAGTCCATCAATAATAACCTGAAACAGCTACTTCGGCTAAATGACTGATATCTCTAAACACGTTCTGGATTGCTCTGAAAACCGGCCTTGTCAGAGCACATTTGCTCTTACATTTTTTCCCTTTCGCTGTTTCACTCAGCAGGATAAATTGGCATCCACTAAACTAAAGGTCATCCGCAAAATTGTCTCGGTAATATAGGCGCTTTCCATTCCTCCATACCTCCCATAAAAAGGGAAGACAGGTTGTTTATGCTGACACAAATCCTAAATGATGGCTTTACGACAAGCTTCATAAAGAGAACCATGGCCCGAGTTCATCGATTTACGCATTTGCTTATTCATCTTCGACATTAAGCATCCGACCCTCGGCTTCTCACCACCACACACACATCATGCCACCAAAAGCAACCTCTTCTAGAACACAGAGTAAAATAATGCCTTCTCTGGTATACACAAACAAATGAGTGTCCCTGGCTGTGGTTCCAAAACACTGGTGACGCTCATATACAAAGAAAAGAGGCCTGCTCAATGGAAAGAAAAGAAAAAAAAAACATGAAATGTGCATTTTAAATTTAGTAAATAAGTAAATAAAAATTAAGTAGGACATCTAAATATTTCCATTTGGTATCATGACAAATTAAATTTAATAGAACTAGTTAAGGTTTCTCAAATAATTGAGTAAGCAAATCATAAAAATAAAAATATATATATTTATGACTGATGAAAATTTGTCATTTGAAAACATTACAAATAGTAACTCCTCATTATAAACAAAGCTTTTATTTAACCAATATTATTTTGTTTGGATATTGTGGGATCTGTGACATCACACAACTGCCAACTGTATTGGATCTGACCATAGGTACATTGTGAACTGTAAGCAAACAATTTCATAATGCTTTGTCCTGTTACATGACTGAATGTCAGAATGGGAAAGAAAGCTGATTTAAGCAATTTTGAGCTAGCATGGTTGTTTGTGCCAGATGGTCTGAGTCCACAGTTCCACAGGTCTGAGTATTTCACAATCTGCTCAGTTACTGGGATTTTCATGCACAACCATTACTAGGGTTTACAAAGAATGGTGTGAAAAGGGAAAAAAACATGCAGTATGCGGCAGTCCTGTGGGCGAAATGCCTTGTTGATGCTAGAGGTCAGAGGAGAATGGGCCGACTGATTCAAGCTGATAAAAGAGTAACTTTGACTGAAATAACCACTCGTTACAACCGAGGTATGCAGCAAAGCATTTGTGAAACCACAACATGCATAACCTTGAGGCGGATGGACAATTGCTAGAGCTCAACAAAATTGGATAGTTGGGAAAATGTTGCCTGGTCTGATGAGTCTCGATTTCTATCTGAATGAGACATTCAGATGGTAGAGTCAGAATTTGGCGTGAACGGAATGAGAACATGGATCTATCATACCTTGTTACCACTGTGCAGGCTGGTGGTGGTGTAATGGTGTGGGGGATGTTTTCTTGGCACACTTTAGGCTCCTTAGTGCCAGTTGGGTATCGTTTAAATGCCACGGCCTATCTGAGCATTGTTTCTGACCATGTTTATGTTTACCGTTTATGGCCACCATGTACCCATCCTCTGATGGCTACTTCCAGCAGGATAATGCACCATGTCACAAAGCTCGAATCATTTCATTGGTTTCTTGAACATGACAATGAGTTCCCTGTGCTAAAATGCCCCCCACAGTCACCAGATCTCAACCAAATTGAACATCTTTGGGATGTGGTGGAACATGAGCTTTCTCGATGTGCACCCACAAATCTCCATCAACTGCAAGATGCTATCCTATCAATATGGGCCAACATTTCTAAAGAATGCTTTCAGCACCTTGTTGAATCAATGCCACGTAGAATTGAGGCTGAAGGTGAAAGGGGGTCAAACACAGTATTAGTATGGTGTTCCTAATAATCCTTTAGGTGAGTGTATATAACATGTATCTAATTTTCAATCTCAGAATTTTCATTTTATGTGGTTTGGCTTATGTTTCATTCTCTCTTCTAAACTATGTTGGTCTAAAACATGACTAGCATATTATGGGTAACCAAAATCATGTGTGTAGAATATTTAGTCTCTATAAAATCCAATCCTCATCCCCCATTTGTTAATTTACATTACATTTTGCTAACTTTATGATGCATTGGTATTATAAGAATCTTGTAGATTCCTTTCACAAACACCCAATGAAATTAAACATTCAAATGTGCTGCTAGGGTCATAAAAGGGGTCGTAAAAACTCCCTCCAAAGGGTTTGCAGTGGATCACGCACCTCCAGCTCTTAACCTCTGGCTCTCTTTCTCTCTTGGGCCTTCCTGAGAAGTCGTAACGTGATGATGCTGAACTACAAGTCCCTCAATGACTGTCAAGCTTGTGCCTGGCTGCGGCCTTGTCTTTCCATTCACCAAAGATCCTCTGACTACCACTGGTTCTCTCTCTTCAAAACCACATTAGCAAAGATCAACCGGAGCCTCAACAAATTAGACAAATAACAAAAAAGTCCTCTGGCCGGACCCAGCACAAAGACAGGATTCTGAGGCAGAATGAGTCTCTTATTGACTTTGATTTGTTATTACAGACCTCCTTGGTTCTCAGATCTCTTATAGGCCTAATTACAAACAAAGACTTTTAGCCATACCCTGTAAGAGACAATGGTAGTTTCTGTTCTCATCTCTAAATGTGTCTTAGTCATTGTTTACTACAGGCACTTCACATACTGTCTGGGCAAACCCTGTGAAAAAAACAAAACAAAAAAAAAAACAAAACACAAGCCTGTTTCTTATACTGTCTCCAGCAGCAGTTCCTGCCAGCCAGCACAATTAGATTAGCAGCATCGTCATTATAATGTTTGTCCCTCCCACTCATCCTCTATTGTTTGGAGGCTCATGGGAATATACACCGAGGTGTAAAGCTGCTTTTGCCTACTAGTGCATTTACAGTCTCATAATGTAATCACATTCATAAAGTACATTTTGTGGGGACTGTTGCAGAGGAACATGATAAAATCAATACAGTCACAAATTGAAGTCATGAAAGGTAAGACCATAATTAGCAGTGCTGAGCAAAAACAATTATATATATATGCTAAAATAATGTGCTAAAATATGATATATATATATATATATATATATATATATATATATATATATATATATATAATATGCTATGCTATACTGTATGTGCTTAAATAAGTTATACTACTATATGATTGGTGTAAATAAAAAACAATTTAGCTGAATTTCCAAAAGTAAACACAAATATTCTATTATATACCATTACCATGAAATAAAATTACTTCGGTAACACTTTACAATAAGGTTCGTTAGTTAACATTAGTTAAGTACATTAGTTAATATGAACTAATAATGAATAGCACATATACAGCATTTGTTAATCTTTGTTAATGTTATTTTCAACATTTACTAATACTTGATTAAAATCTTGTTAGCATTAGTTAATGCACCGTGAACTAACATGAACAAACAATGAACAGCTGTATTTTCATGAACTAACATTAACAAATATGAACAAATGTAGTAACAAATGTATTGCTCATGGTTAGTGCATGTTAGTAAATACATTAACTAATGTTAACTAATGAACCTTATTGTAAAGTGTTACCCATACTTCAATATATGTTCATTAGTACACCTCGTTCTTTTACAGAGCATTGCATTCTTTTCTAAACTAAATGAGCAAAACAGCCTCTGATTTGTAATCTTCATGTGATAAAGGGTGTTTTTGTGTGTGCATCTTTGCGAACTTTAGGTATGACTGCAGCGTGTGGGCGGATCCCTACTGGCATTAAAACAGTGTGAATCATGAAATGAATCACTCAAAGGATGCTATCAAGCACACATGTAATGTTAGTCATTTAGTGCAATGTAAGTGTTTAAATGTTATTCATTTAAAAGGGACAAAAACACATTTAACCTTAATTACACACAATTTTTGATTCACTTTATTCATTAACCTGTGTGCCTTCATAATCACCAAATTAACATTTAGTATTTGATTAAACAAAGGGACTTAAAAGTTAAAGTGATAGCGCCCTCAAAAATGAAACTTCTCATGTCATTCAAAATACATTCTGTGTAACAAAAAAGTTTAATTTTTGATGAATATCCTGACTTGTTTTCATTCAAATGAAAGCGAAGGCAACATAAAGCTAAAAAAACACTGTACAAATATAACTTTTAAGTCAGATCTTTTCAATTATTCAATAGGTTCAGTTCAAATTCGTTCATAAATCAGTCTAGCGTCAATAAACTAAAGAGCTACTGTGTTATACAAAGGACTATCCAAGGCCTATGTCATATTCTCAACTCTCCTGAGGATTTTAATGGATAAAGTCATCCATAAAGAGCCAATAGATAGGGTCCTCAATGGCTGTATGACAAAGAACTGCCCTGCATTGTTCCTTGGACACAAAGCCAAGGAGTAGGGCTGGGACTCCTGGATCTCTGGAGAGCTCATTATTTCATTATTCCAAGGGGACGACGCAGTTCATATCACTCAACTACTGTGGGCAATTTTTTATTAATAGTTTTACAAATACAAGGGAGCCAGTTATCCTTTGGAGACTATTGTGAGGAGTTTAAGCATGTTTCACTTCAGCAATCAATAAATGTACAGGGGTTTCGTGTCATATTTGTGAAGGGTCATTTCACATGCGCATGGTACAGGTTCTATAGTCGTGAGACCTTAATGTGTCTTTCTGATGGAGACCTCATTTCTATAAGCATGAAGCATCCACATTGTGCACTGCAAAAAAAAAAAAAAATATCGATTGGAAACGTAATTGCTATGTAATAACACAAGTGAAAAATTTTAGCGATACAAATTATACACAGTCATTAGATATATATTTTAGTGAATTGCTATTCCTGTGATGACAAAGCTGAATATTACTCCAGTCTTCAGTGTCTCATCCTTCACAAATCATTCTAATATGCTGATTTGGTGCTTAAGAAACATTTATTATTATTATTATTATTATTATTATTATCAATATTGAAAACATTTGCTTTTTGTGCTGCTTAATATTTCTGAGGAAACCATGATGCATTTTTTCAGGATTCTTTGAAGAATATAAAGTTCCAAAGAACAGCATTTATTTTAAATAAAAATATTATTTCTTTACTGTCATGTTTGATCAATTCATATGTGTTAATTTATTAAAGAGAAGAAATCTTACTGACCCCAACCCTTTAAATGGAAGAGTAACTATTTAGCCTTTAAACGATGCCCAATTGACACTAAGGGGCCTAAAGTGTGCCAAGAAAACACCCCCCACACCATTACACCACCAGCAGCAGCCTGCACAGTGGTAACAAGGCATGATGGATCTATGTTCTCATTCTGTTCACGCCAAATTCTGACTCTACCATCTGAATGTCTCAACAGAAATCGAGACTCATCAGACCAGGCAACATTTTTCCAATCTTCAACAGTCCAATTTTGAGGAGCTCTTGCAAATTGTAGCCTCTTTTTCCTATTTGTAGTGGAAATGAGTGGTACCCTGTGGTTTTTTTATCAATCACGTTCTATCTCTGTCTTGTTTTCCATTTAAAATATCTGATTAAGAATAGGACAATTTGTAGCCTCCACCCACAGATATGCCATTCCAACATAAACAAATAATAAGTGCTCAAGCAGTGCAATTCTACACAGATGAGTCATTTGTGTATAGCAGTGAGATCTTTTTTTATATTAATAGATATTGTGAACCTACATTAAAATGCTTATTCTTATCTTTTAATGTGTGTGCTTCTTTAAAAGAAGAGTAATTGATGGCTATTGTTTTGCAAGGGATCGTTACTCCAGTACTACTAATGGCTTCCCAACCGCCACATTTACAGATACACTTTTTGAAGTCTGTCCAAAATTTGAGTCATAGACTTAAATGATAGAACGGAATTAGAACATCCAGCAGCGTAGGATTTAATGAGTCTACCTCTCACTTCCCACAGACGGATAAATAGATGACTACAGATCATGTGGGCTGCTTTTCCTCATGGGAGGCTTGGCAAATCAAATGGAAGTCACAAACTTTTGCTTTGGATGTTCCAGGCTTTCTGTCTTTTTCTGTAATGTGTCGTACTGCCTGTGGATTTCGATTTTACTTCTGAGCCCTGAGAGCTTCAAAGTGATGCTCTTCTGCATGAGGTATGATTGAAAGGCCACAAACAGGTTTGAATAAACAATGTATGTCCTGACATATATACATGTCCTCTCACATGAGACCAGTGGCTTCATTAGGCAAACATTTCCACTGTTGGTTGGGTATTTACCCTCATTTGTGTCTAAATGACTTATCGACACCTTTATGCTGTTTCACAAGCCAAGGCGTGCACAAACTAACATCAACAGGAATGGAAATGCTATGAGTCAACACAACACAGGATTTACTGATCAAAACAGGGAACAAAAAAGCTCAACTATTAAAGGGAATATGATATTATAGGCAATAAAAGTAGTGTTGAAAAGTCTTTAGAAATACGGTTATTGCAGAATCAAACAGACGTAATGATACACAAACATAGTGCACTTAAAAACTTTTTTTTGTACAGTGGGACCCAAAAGTTTGACATTGCTATTTTTAACTTGTTAAAATAATTAACTTTGTTTCATGAAAATGCAAATTTGGAATAAATAAAAAATAATTTAAAAAAAATATATACGTTAAAAACAAGTAAATAAATAAAAACAAAAAAAATGCATTTATTTTAAACAAATATAAACTACAGACCCAAACTGCGACATGGTGGGGGGATATGAGATAGGAGGGAAAATAATCAGTCAATGCTTTTGCATTCTTTTGCAAATGTTTTGCGTTCTCCCGAGAAACTGTGTTCGCTCGCAAACATTTTTGTTTGAAATAATTCAACACTGAAATACTTTTCATTTTTAAATGTGATGTGTAAATGTGTAGGTTTAATGGGCTACTCAATGTGGTCTAAAACTTTCTGACCCCACTCTATATATCATGCTATTTCTTCCATAATTGTGGATGATTACAAGCAATGACAAATTAAGTCAAAAGTCAAAAGCAACACCTGAAGGAAAAGTAATCTAAACTAAACTTACTATATAGACGTAATGAGATGGTAAACCATTTGCCACATGTTCAGCCAGCATGAGGTTGGCAGTTAAGGTCAAAAGTTTGTGTTCTCCTCACACACAAACACACATGCCCGCTTCTATCCTACAGCCATGGCAGAGTAAATCAGAACGGCCGTCAGACATCTTCCTCAGAGTGACAAGGTGGCATCACCCAGGCTCAACACAGGTGTTCGGTGACACTGTATTATCTATTCATTATTCAGCACTGGCGGGCCTAGGCTTTTAACCACAGGCCCCCGTCAGCACAGTTGGAGTCCGGGATGAAGCTCAGGTGACATGAAAAGTCAGCTACAGCATTGGTACAGCAAGAACATCAGCACAGAGCTGCATCAAAGCATTTAACACAAACTGAAAGAAAAAAACTTTCATGAAGATGTAAGATCAGCTAATACTGTTTATCAGATTTTTATTCAAGCCCACTGACAGCCTTTACATCCCTGACTCCCACTCTGTAATAAAACTTGACACCTTTCTGCTACCATCATGTCATTCGACCTGATGGATTTCCCTTTCAGCAGTTCTTAATGGTACCTCATCATTTTACATATGTGTAAAATGCACACTGTACGTGACAAGACGTAAGCAGAAAATGTTGCTACTGTCAACATCGCATAGAGGCAAACATGTTTTTAGCAGATGCTAACACCACCTGTCAGATGTTTCGTTCATCTGTACAAAATGCCATCGGCACAAAATCTCAACTCTTAAGATTGATATAATGCACCACAGCAGATATTGCCATATTCATTTTGCACACATTGTTATTTGTTCTCAGGCAGTTTAAAGAATGACTCGTCAGACTATTACCATCTATTACCACTCTATTACGATGTACCATCCAAACAAAGTTAAATATGATTAGATTTTCCGGAATTAACTATGGTTATTGATCCCATAATGATGTGCTGAAGCAAAACAGAGTTTCCCTTCATTAGAAAACCATAATGGATGTCCAGAAAGAAAGATTTCATCTCTAAATCTTTCAACCATTATCACGCACACTATTAATTAATGTTCTTCTGCCCCCATGTGGTAGAATTACCCCTAACCGGAGTCAGCTCACGTTCCATATGAGTAACAGTATACTCTAAATCAGTGTAGGAAACTACACAGAGGAGGAATGTTACAGACTGCAAATGGCGGTGATGCATATTGTTTCATAAGTAAACATCAAATATTTAACTAGAGTAATAGCTAAAGAAGGTGTTGCTATCAGAAGACAAAGGGTATTTTGAAATATGCATGCTACTGAATGATTCACACATTACTTCAATTATTCTTCAAAAGTTCCTCATGGAATAACCAAGGTATCAAAAATCCACATCATTATTCATTAACATATATTTTTGTAAAACAATGTCCAGTCTATTGTAGTTTTAGTCTGGGTCAAACAGCCGACATGTTGTAAATCTAACACCGGCTGGCTCACCATTACCCTGGGAACCTTTGTTAACAGAATTGTTACTGTTGGGTAAACCTATAGGCCATTGTTTCTCCAGGTTAAGCAGATCTCCATGGAGTGCATGACATGTTCTTGCTGGGAGAAGGATGATTTGGGCAAGTTTAGACAGAAGCAAAGTAAAAATGTGCTACACAGAAGTTTCTGTTCCTTACTTATGGGATATAAAGCAGCTATATCCCACAGAGCTCAGTATGGTTAAGATATTGATTTAAGATATTGAAGACTGTGTTTTTAAGGACACTGGGAACAAATGTGTGAATTACAAATTGTTATTGAATGTTTTGAATATACAAGCCGTCAAGAACTGTTTTGCAACATGATTTGAGCTCAAGAAGCTAAACTAGTCATTGAAACACAATCTTGATGAGCTGTTTTCTATACTTTTATCTTCATCCATTCAAGTACATGGGAGCTGTACTTGTACAACCACACCTACACAGAAAATAGTTGCCCGGAATCTACCCATAGAGTGAACTGCATAGACTGAATACACTGCCAAAAATATTGTAACAATATATCTTTTATTTCATGTGCAGCTGCAGCACTGAGGTTTTCATCTACATTCTCCACAGGTTGTGTCTTCCGAGACACTCAGAGTAAGGTTTTAAATTTAACACTGCACGGTCGAGGGCCTTATGAGGGAAAAATCTAATAAAAACATGGTCCATAACTAAGAGAGGAAACAGCAGCCAACACAAAGTCAGTTAAGCAGGTTTGAGAAATGTTTCAGGAAGAGCTAGCCTATGTGAAAATATAGGCCCAGTTGTAACAAGCATTACTTTCTGAAAGATCTGGTGACTTCACTTACAACTCTACCAGATTATCATCATGTAAATCGTAAAATTGGAATTGGAAACAGAAAAGCAAAGGTCTACAAAAACTGTTCATGGTAAAATCATGCGGCACTCTCTGCATTTGTACTGATAAGCACCTGCAGTTCTGATTTAAAAAAAAAATCAAATTGGATCCGCTGTTATAAAGAAAGATAGATAATTAATCTTAGGAGAGGGCAATTCATCTCCATTTACTCAGGCAATTTTTGCTGGTGGGCAACTGTGGATATTTTACAAGCAACCATCTGATTAAACAGCTGGATTTTGTAACAGACATTGAATACGTTAAATATGCTGAATATGTTGTTGAATATGCTGATTTGGTGCTTAGTAAAATTTCCTATTATGATCAATGTTGAACGCTGTTGTGCTTGCTATTTTTGTGGAAACCATTATACATCTTTAAATGATTCTTTGATGAGTAGAACAAGATTTATTTGGAATAGAAATCTTGGTAACACATTAGGGTCCAATTTTCACTATATTAGCTTTGCTTATTAGAATGCATATTACTATTGGCTGTTTATTAATACTTATAAAGCACCTCATTCTGCATGACCATAATATATCCCTAATTCTACCTTATACCTAAACGTAACAACTATCTTACTAACTATTAATAAGCAATAGTTTATTGAGGCAAAATTCATAGTTAAAATAGTTAGCTAATAGTGAGAAGTGGACCCTAATCTAAAGTGTGTCTGAAATGTTTTGTAACATTATAAATGTCTTATACAGTCACTTGCTGAATAAAAGTAAACATTTAACTGACCCAAAACTTTTGAATGATAGCATATAAGTGCAATAAAATGTTATATTTTACATCATATGATGGCTGAAACACCTATTTTCACAAACAATGATTAAAAATATCCAAAGTTGGTGAGTCTCTGAGTCCCGAAGGTAGACTCCTATTAATTTTCCTAGATTTCCTATTAATTCAATAGAACTCGAAGGATATGGAATACCAATATGGCGGTGCGGCGGCTTTACTTTTAATGACGTTGTGAGCAATCCAGTCAATTATATTGATCAGTGGTTGTTGCAATGGCATAGCTAATGGGTGTTTGGATAAGCTTGCTTACTAGTCCAAAGTCAATATTCTATTGATATGAAATGACTTCATTTGGTGAAAAATGCCTTACTTCTCCAATCATTTCGCCCACAAAGACAAATAACAGTCCCCTTCCTACATTTTTTTCTTTTTTGATAATACGTTTCATTAGGTTTTTCAACACAATAGGGAATAAATAATCTTTTAATTCATTGTGATTAAGTATGAGCAATAGTAATAATGTCACTTGCGGCCATAGTAAAGAAAAAGAGTCACAGAATTCAGTGTGTGGCATGCATCAGTTAGCATGTCAAATTGCTAATTTGTTTTTCATGAATTAACTACATGTGAAACTACTTCACAGTTTGCTTGAGGCTTCTATCAGGAGAGAGAAGTAACCCTTGCAGACTTGTTTATCTGCTTCTGTTTCAGATGCATGCCATGTGCAAATGTGGTTCTGGGAAAGTAAGATATACACAGGGCTGTGTTTATGACATGAGACACTACAATTATCACAAGTTCCGCTTTCCGCAGTCACCGGGAATGGCTATGTGGGCTTTGCAGTTTGCTACCAGATATGCTGTTCACTTGATACATTATTGAGCCTCTTTCTAGATATGGGGCCTGCATAATGCATGATGTAGTAATAAATACCACACTTCACATAAACTGCAGATTCCTTGCTGAAGAGACACTCTAGTCCGTGGGGAATGGCGAGTCATTTTGTGATCTGTTTGGTGAAAGGGAACGAGAGGCGACGACCGGGGAGAGAGTGATTGCAAACGATGGAGTGAGACGACACGTGAATGAGTGGACAGATTGGGGAGTGAGGGATTGACACAAAGCTTTGTGTGCGTATCAAAATGGCAGAAGCTTGAATGGAAAAAAACAAAACATAAAAAAAAACCTGCTGGCAAGAGACGATCCCAAATTGTAATTGGTGCTGGAGGGGTTTTTGGAAGTCTCTGTGTGCCTGTTGCCAGTCTAACCCAGGCACCAGAGGTAATACATCATCATGTCTCTCAGTCGGGTAGCAGAGCATATGCGTGTAAAAGCCTTTCGTCCGATGTCCCGTCTGATCAGAGCTGGATTCGTCCCTTCGGCCAAGTCCTACTTCACCTTCCCGGAGAAGATCACAGTACTTTGACACATACCACAAAATCACAACTCAATTTAGTCCTTAACGAGTTTGTTTGAGACGCTTGTCTTCACGGTGTATGGTCGAGATTTATGAAACGTATTGTATAAGTGAGGAAGTATTTGCTGACAGTGAGGTTTTGCCGACTAGTGTTAGTACAGCAGCTAAATCAGACATGTTTTAGGACTTTTTCTGTCAGGACACCCTGTCATCCAGAGGCAAAATAAATGACCCGCTCTGGGAAGGAAAGAACAAAGTTGTCTTCCTCATTGAACACACTTTGTGCACTCACCTCGCCTTGACCACATTCTGCACCGGTCTTATTTGCTGATGCTTGCTCTTTGGTGGCCCAAAAAACACATTTATCACGTTGCAGATGGTCTCCCTCGCCAGATCGAAAAACTAACTGTTCTATTGTCCTTAGAATTTCTTTGCCAGAGAACTCCTCAAATCAAGGGAGTCTTTACCTCGGACTTGTGTTCATCTGTTCTGTTTTTTTTTTTTTTCCCCCGCAGCATTTTGATGGACAGCAAAGTACACCAAACTCCAAGCGGCATGTTAATGCCATCTTGTAACGCAAAATCAGCACCAATTGATTTCCCGTCCTTCTGAGAGCAGACCTTGAATACACCTGGTTGTCAGAGCTCAACCAACACTGTTCGAATGACTGGAGAGACAGCACATTGGCTATAATCGATGTCTTACACTTTATGCCTGCGCAACTGAAAGCCTGTTACAAGCAAACAATGGCGCTCTGAGGGAAAAGCTTAGGCCGTCAAAAGTGAACTGTCAAGCTAGTTGTCCTCAGGAGCGTAGCCATAACAGTTCTGCCAAGTCTAATCCTGTTTGTGTTTACCTGTTATACAGCCAAGTGTGCAGCTGCTGTCTGATTGCGCTAATAGCCTCACAGAAGAACTGCACAGCCTGAGAGACTGAAAGAGAATGAGAGAGCGAATGTGTTCGAGAGAGAGGGAGAGCCAGGTTTTAAAGGGTGACAGTGAAAGCAGATCAAATCCTGTTCGTTTAAAGCCTCCGTACACGTTCTTACCTTCGGTCCACCGTGTGCTGTTAAAAATCGATCGTCTACCTGATTCCTCCTTTTGTCATTCTCAGAGTTGCCATTTTCAGTTGAAAGGAGATGAAGAAAATAATTGTTCACATATAGGGGTTTCATGTGGGGGTTTTGACCGTGTTGTGAGTGAAACAGCAATAGAGTTTATCAGCAACTAATGGTCTTGATATGCCTCCCCATCGTTTTATTACGTTTGGCACAACAGTAAAGTATCGGTATGAAACCATTTTCAAAGGAACAAGCACATTATTTACACTTGGGTGGCTTGGTTGGTTAGGTGAAGAAGATATTGTGTTGGCTTGAACCATTTTCACTTTATCTTAAATGTGTCATGCTTGTAAGACTTTTTGTTAACGCTTCCTTTAAAAGTACAGTACTTACAGTGTACTTAGTACTGGCCAATATAAGTTACATGGAACAGGGGTAGGTTTAGGGGTAGTTTCAGGGTTAGTACTAGTTATTACCCAGTAAATAAGTACATAGTATTTACGTGGGTAACTGGACTGTAAAAGGAGGAAGCGTTACCGACTTTTTATCATCTTAAGAAGTCTCTAAAGACACACCTTTTTAGAGCTGCTTTTTATAAATGAATGTGGTTGTTTTTATGTATCTCATTGTTTTCCCTTTTTTTTGTATGTTGTAGCGCCTTGAGTCTAAGAAAGGCGCATTATAAATAAAATGCATTATTATTATTATTATTATTATTATTAAATCATCAGATTTTTGAGTCTTTTGAGTAGTGTGTTTTTATATCTGAAGTCTCCCTGTATATTTTTGCAATGCAAACATCCTAAACATTTAAATAATAATTTGTTTAAAATCAGGAATTTCCCCTGATTTTTAAAACATTCATCTATACAGTGGCGAATACCAGATCAGTTGACGGACGAGACACCTGAGCATTTGTATTACAATGTCACAATGACTCTTCTGAAATCTGAATACAGATTTATACTTTATAAGGCATGCACATACAACTTAATTCCTCACAGTTATTCACTGTGGCTGTTGTGTAATATAATACTGTTATTCACTATAGTGTTTTCGCATGCATTTTGAAGCAGTAAAGATAACGACTTAAATGTCAGTTGCATGAATTATTACCTCAACAATATAAAAAACCCCTGTTCAAACTCATGCTAGTAAAAAGCCATCGAATTTGAGCTGACCCGTGGCTTTTTAACGATTTATTGCCAAGATCTCCAAGAGTCTGTTGTGGATCCAAGTGGATGTTGGTCAACAAAAAGAAATTGGAAAATAATATATGCACTTCGCAACATATTCAGATAAATGATGCTGACTGCGTATGGATTTAAGGCATGAAGCTTTATTTTCAAGCATTTATACTGCAAAATTGTGCATGTTAAACCTTTTTAATGTAGCAATTAATTTAATAATAGGGGATTGTAAGTAGCCTATTGTAATATTTAATGTATATTAAACACATTTATGCTAATAATCCCAGAAATATGTTCATGCTTAATATTTCCTGCATAATATGTACATAGAGAAAACTGTTTTGTGTTAGTTCAGTTACCTGTATCGGCAGTGTGCAGTAGACACACTCATCTTAATGATTTATGTACGTCGCTTATCCTGTCCAAAAGACCATAAACATTACAGATAGCATTTGAAGTATCAATTAATGTATATCCATACATCTTAAAAAAACTATTCATGTGTGACTAATACACCTCAATGTTTTGGGTGTAAAGTAAGTCAATGCCCTCTCTCGGCGGGAGCCGCCTGCTGGCAAGTTAGAACACTCTAGAAATCCAGTCATTTATATGTGTCAACAACCCTATAAACCTTAGCAACCAATTAGCCACAACCTAGTGACTGCCCAAAACACCCTAGCAAACGCATTGCAACAGACTGGCGACACCCTCATAACTGCATGTCCAAGAGATGGAAAAGCCCCACTCACATTGTTTTAGAAAATGGAAAAAGAAAGCTGTATTACTTAACCTTTTTTAGGTTTGTTGATAAAACACTAATTGATAAAGCTGCACAATTAATTAAGGAACTTGATATTTCTATAAAAAGTTCAGCATACAAAAGGCAGGTACACATACATGCTGCATCAATCTGTGTTCTTGATAAAAGAAGCCTTTAAAGTGCCTATAATGTAACAACAACAACACACTGATAGCTGTAGAGAACACAAGGCACCTTGATGAATGCACCGGTTCACCTGCTCCACTGACATTTATGCTAATTGTTTGATCCTATCTGTGGAGCAATAGAAATTACTAAAGCAAAAAGGTTACTGGCAAATACTTCGGTGTTCCCGAAACATCTTCGTGTGCCATGTGTGTTGAACATCCTATAGTTCTGTGTAATTATTCCTATCGTAATGATTTCATAATTGGTATACATAACCTCTCAACACATCCTTTCACCCAGAATCTGATTTCAACAACCATCCATTCCCTACAATCTCATTAAGTATCTAATTTGTATAGCTGTGTAGAAAGTCAATACAGAGAGGAAAGGGTTTTCTAATTTGCCTGCAGCACTGTGGCACAGCAGATGGGAGACGATGACAGTTCAAGATCCCTGTACAGTCTCAGCTCTCTAGACTGCCTGCATCAGAGACGTGGTCATGTTGTAATCTTTTATTCACATCAGTCACAAATAATAGTGTCAGCTACAATGCAATTCACATTGGGCATGATGGGACTGGGCGAAATTCAGAATTTAAGAAATGGCTTTCTTTCGAACCATGAGTACTATGCATTTGAATTGAATGCCCCACTGGATGTTGAATTGGAATGACAGGAATCAATCAAAAATGACGGTAAAGCCATTTATAATGTTACAAAAGATGTAAAATGCATGACAGTTTCCACGAAGCTTTTTATAAGCATTAGCTAATAATAAGAAGGAATATTGGAGCAACAAGCAAATTAATGATTTCTGAAGGATCATGTGACTGTAGGTAATTTGTGCCTGTTTCTAAATACGTCTTTATAGCACGCAGTGTGTTTATTGTGCAATTTACACACTAAAGTGAGTTTTTATGTGCATAGGATATATATGGGTTGGTTAGGGTAGGTTTAGTAGTGGTGTGGGGTGCGTGTGTATTATACTTTTTGTGTAGAATTAGTGTTGTGGTGTGCGTGTGTATTACAGTGTGTATAACTGCGTATCAAATGCACGCAAAAACTGCATATCATATGCACGTAAAAACTCATTTTCGCGTATAAATTGCACAATGCGTGTTATAGAGATGCATTTACGTGAGAACAGGCTGGGTTTGACACATGCTTGATGGGGCGTTTATATGACACCATTTGAAACAAAAAACGTAAAACTTTGGCAGTTTGTTTAAATAACAGCGGCATTTTGAGGTCCAGAAAAAAAAAACCATTTGAAAATGGGGTTCAAAGTGGTAGTTTTTGAAACCTATACCGTTATTGTTATAATGTGAATTTGTGAAAACAATGACATCATGCACACATGTATTACATGTTTAAGTCTAGACTCGTAGAGTTTACAAAGTGACATCGCCAACTAATGGCCTGATACGCATAAAACAGCGTTTTAGTCGTTGTCACGGATCCTTGTGAAAGGGGATCATTTTGACAATGGTGTTGTTTTAGACAAAAATGCAAAGGAAATGTTTCCGTTTTTAGTATGTCATTGTCGTATAAACGAATTATTCAGTTTTGAGTGTTTCAGTTGGTTTCCATGGTTTCTCATTGATTGATTGATTAAGTTTTGCACCTGTTCTCTATTTTGTTGATTGGTTTGCCTTGCGTATTTAAGCTCTGTGTTTATTTCAGTCCATTGACCTTTCTCTTCACAGTATAAGGTTGTTTTGAGCTTGAAGTGAACAAATCTACAACTGCTGTGAATAGACCATAGTCTTTTTTCATCTTTATTTCTAACAAGAGTGACAGTGACACTAGAGACTGCAGTAATGATGATGCTGAAAATCCAGCTTTCCAGCACAGAAATTAATTCCATTTTAAAATACAGTAACATGGAAAACGTTGCTTAAAATTGAAATAATTGACATAAAAATTGTTACTGTATTTTTGACCAAATAAATGCAGCCTGCAAGCTGGCTGTACTTCAAATATCTACCAATAAAATGTTGTAATTAAAGTGTTGATATTAATGCAGAGAAAGACAATAAACTTAAAAATGCCATTTTTCGTTCTGTATATTCAGGAAATTCTAAAATCATTCCATTCGGAAATGACAGAAAACCCTTTATACATTACTTAGTGTGACTGTTTGCTGATTCAAGAAAATCTAAATGCTTTTATAAGAACAGAATGTGCAATTCTGAGTAAGTGGATTATGTAATATGAGTCATGTGTTTTAATACAGCCTACTGTAGCATCGAGTTAATCCTACTGCTACATTATCAGGCAGAGAATTAAGCCCCATTATACAGTATGCAACCATTTAGCAGTAATCTATTTTTCCCTATTTCCTCTTCCAAACAAGAACAGATGACTTTTCACAAATCAATTCGAGGTCAGCAATTCTGGAAAAGAATCATTGTCTGCACTCACTTCCAGAATGAGAAACATTGAACACTTCACGTATGGTGGATGTCATACCATTGCAGTGGCGTTTGACCTTGAATATAGATAAATTATGCACATGATTCGTAACCCGACCCTGGTCTGAAGCAAAGCCAAGTACTTAACAGCGTAACAGCACTACCTGTTCCATTATGCACAATCAAGCCACATAATGGGCCTGTCTGCAAACAACATAGGAGACAGCCACGTGTGACACCGAACACTCTTTGGCCTGGAAGTGGCACCCCAGCGATGTATACAAGGACAGAAGGAAAGGACACACACGATCCTAACAGTGTGGCAAAGGCCTACCTGAACAATATGGAGGGATGACTGTAATTTTAGAGATGTGTTGAAGTGCTTGAACCAACAAAAAAAGGTATAAGCTAGAAGCAGGTCTGGTCTATTTTGCCACTGCTGCAGCTGGCAGAAATTACAGGTTGGGGCCCAAGAGGCTTTTTGTGGCCCCTGGGGTCAGAATCAAAAAGGAAGATTTTATATGTTCCACCAGATATGCTTTATTACGAGTCAGAGCTTTCCTCAAGACCTCAGTGATCCCTTTTAAAGTCCTCCAAAGAGGCTACTATTGCTGTGAAGAGGCAGCAGACAGTTAGAGCTCCCATCACAAGCTAAACTATGGGCTTTGGCTCTTCCCTTCACTCTGCTGTCCACATCAGCTAGCATGTTGGCTACTACTCTCCAATTAAAATCACTCTGCTTGGACCGTTTCCCAGTTCAACTGCATTTGCAGGGAGCTCTAACTTTCAGACTGGGAAAGATGAAAACGAGAGCAGTTTCATTCAGCCAGACTAGCATTATTGATTTTTCTATTTTTTTTTTAAATCATTAAAAAAGCTAAGATTAAAAGATTAAAAAAATCTTTTTTTTTTAAAGCGCTCATCTTTCCAGAAACAAATTTGCACGATTTTTTTTTTTTTTTTGTTTTCATTCTTCGTTGGTACACTCTTTAAAAAGAATTGACAACATTTGATTTTGCATTGCTTTAACTTAAGTTAAACAAGTTAAGCAATTTTCAACAAAGTTATACAAGATGCAACTAATTTTTAAGTCAGTGTTATGTAATTTAAGTTGAAATGACTTAAAAAAAATTGAAGTTGATTGAAATTTAAGGCAGCAACTGTGGTAGCTACTTGTGGATTGCCATCCCAGCACTAATACAAACGTTATCTTGTGAAAATCAATTATAGGTGCATGCTTAAGACTTTTGCTGATAGTATTCTGGCCTAAGCGAATGAACTCATGGACTCAAATCCATAGCCTTGCACAGAGACAGATACTCCATATATTGTGAAGAAATAAAAAATACACACAATATATTCTAGATGCTGTGGTAAGGAAATCAATAGCAACACTGCAGTTCCAGCCCATTCTAATTGCATTTCAAGTCATGGACGTTGGGCTCACTGTCTACTGTTTTACAAGGACCAACAGTGCCCTCTAATGGACATTTTAGGACAGACTCTCTGATGGTGAACCACATCAAACTACCTCCTTCCCTTTCACAGTCTCAGAAGATTACAAAAGGGTATCAGGTTCAGATAGGCCCTCAAAAGAAGCACTGCTTCAGCTACTTCTGCGATTCATCAAAGCACTTCCTGTCTACAGTGCTGTTTACAAAGGATTAGCAATCATATCAATGATGGTGCTTTGACTGATATCCTGACCAGCTTTCACATGAGAAAAAAAGTACCAAAGTACCATAGTAAGCATATTTTAGCCAAACTTATATAGTCTTTTTATTGTAGTACAGATGGATTTTATCATAGACATATGTACTAGACATCACCTTGGGGCTCTAAGCATACCTCAAAACCGCCATCATCTTGGAACAAGGGTGTTGTCATAGGAAGTAGCTAGGTAAAGCTGCTATCTCTGCCTTTACTTCGAATTAATTGATGGTGGCGGACTTTTGTGCTGTGTATGATGTTCACATGAATAAAATCTGAACTAGGAAGAAGCCATCATACCTTCTAACATTAAAAATTGGTAAATGTATTCATATTTTGAGTGTTTCTTCTTATTTTCCTCTCTCTAATCAAAATGATAGAGAAAAAATAATTATCCATCCTGTTAAAATTAAACATCCTGTTAAAATTAGGCCTACTGCATTACAGGAACGATCAATATATGTGTTCATATCATGGTGGCAATCTTATTTAGGAATCATCTAGAAAAACAGCACGAGAGAAACTTGAGGTTGAAACCATTGAGACAAGCAAGCTTCGACATAAAAAAATGAACCTACAGGATGAAATTAAGAATGAAATATCAGGTGAGTTAATCCACAAAGCTTTGGAAACCTGTTGAATCCATTAAATAAAAGTCTAAATACTGTGGCAACAACTTGTGGTTAATGGGAAACTGTAACTAAAGATATGTGTTGATGTTTTTGAAGGTTGTGTATTTGCAGCTAGAGAAGATAATGTTGCAGTGTTGAATCAACTTCAATCAGAGCTGAAATCTGTAGTAGATGACATACAATCCATTGAGGAGAAGCAACAAATCTTTGAACAAGAAAATGCTGTTCTGCTGTGAGTCTTCAAACATGTTGACACAGGGATCATGGAAAATGCAGTTTCCATTAGGCTATTATTTGTGCATGTGTTTTATTTTTAAGCTATTATTTGTGCTGGCCATTATTTTTAAGTGCATGTTTACATTTCTTTCAACATTAACTTTCTTGTAAAAGCAATAGGTGTGTTCGACATCAGCAGTGGCTGCATGTAATCAACCACTTGCAGTCAGGGAGGAGTTGAAAGCGGACAGTCGGAAAGTGGTGCTTACGCAATGTTTGCGTATACTGTGTCAGAAAAGCAAAGCAAAAAACTGTTGAGAAAGTGGATAAGATATAATTTTTGTCAAATACACAGAGCAGCGCGATGTTAACTGAGATGACTGGATAAGCGCCTGTTATCTGAACGTGCTTCTCCCAAACTTTGTTCCATATCAAGTCAAACACACCTAAGGGCTTTCAAAGGCCAGGCTATCTTTTTTTCTCTGACCAGTGATGACCATTTGAGGAAATTAGTCATTATTTTTGCAGTTCTGTTTAGTGCCATGACATACACACTTTAGCATTACTAGCTCACAAATGATAAAATGCATGTTTGCTAACTTGAATGGGTTAAATGCAGAGAACAAATTCTGAATATGGGTTACCATACTTGGCCTTCACATTTTCTCTTGTCATTTCATTTCAGTCGGGAGAGAGAAAACATTAAAGGAAACTATGGAGAAGCTGTTGATCAGATGAATCAGCAGCTGTCAAAAAAAGCTGGTGCAAAGATATTGCTTACGGAAAAACAGAATGAGATCCAGTCATTGAAGGAAGAAATTGTCCAGGTGGAAATAGCCCAACGGGACCTAAAAGAAAACACGATTCAGAAGAGGAAAACATTTGCTGAAAGCAAACACACTATAGAAAAGGAGGTAGACTGAGCCTATTTTTTCAAACAGGATAGATTTTCACTCAAAAGCTGGGATTTAATTCATATTTTCCGTTTAGATAGAGGCAACTGTTCATAAGATTAAAGAACAAAGAAAAATCTATGCAGAAACACGCAGGGAACTGGTTATCATTACATCAGAGCTACAAGACAAGGAGGAGACAGTCACGCAGTGTGAAAACGTAAGAATATACATGTTGTAAAATGCCAAAACAATAATACAGTAATGGTGGTATGACATGATTTGTATGGCATTCATCTGGTTTCAGCATATCTCCCAGTTGGAGAAAAACATCGCTAGACTGAATGCATCTAAAATAAAGTCCAAAGATTGGCTTCATGAGGAGAGCAGTAAGACAGAAGAACTTGATCGACAAAAGTAACACACTGCAAAACAGTCCTCTTTATGTTTTCTTCACCTCTGGACAACAGAAATCAGCTTTGTTATTAATAATCAACAGAGAGTTTTATGAGCGAGAACTGCTTGAATCGGCAGAAGCATTTTAACAGAAAGTTCAGGCCATTCAAGAACAGATGTTAGAGGTAAGTAGAGGCAGACATCTTTGTAAAACTTGTGACAATAAACAAATGGCTGCTCCGTGTTTAATGCACTCTTTTCGTAAAGGGATCAAAACCCTCAAATCTCAGTCTTTAGATGTCAGATCTGAAGCATCGATTTTCTGCCTCTGGCAGGTCCCGCTGAGCAGCCGTCACATTGAGCTTTTTATAATGCTTTTCTTCAAAGACACAATGTGCCTAGATGACCTTTAATAAAGCTGAGTGCTGGACTGCCCTTAGATGTTATATAGTTCAAGTAGTCAAGGTGTGCGCCTGGTCTGGATATATGAACATCCATCTGTGTATCCATTTATCTACCTACCTACCTGCAACAGTTTATGGTGACACTGGTTATGCAAGAGGCTGTCGGTGTACAGTTTTGAACTAAAACGAAAACTTTCTTCAATTCAAATAAAACTTGAATAAAATATAAATATTAGGCGAAAAAAACATTAAAAACAATTAAAATGTGAAATGTATTAAAATTACAAAAATTAAATGAACGCTAAATAGAAATTAAGAAAAACCTACAAAAGGAGCAGTATATATAAAGAGGCGAAATTTTGAGTTTCTCCAATCTTCTCAATCCCACGTAGCACCCACTATTTTTATAACGGCATAAATGCTACTTGGGATCTAAATATCTCAGCTCAGGAAGGGTCTAGAGACTCCATTTTTGCACCCAGATCAAAGTCTCATGGCCCTCTATCAGAATCCAGAGTTTTGAGAAGATTGGAGAAACTTAATTTTTCACCCCCCGAAAAAAAAAACATAAGGGGTAACACTGTCATTTTTTTTCTCTGATCAAAATTTTGAGTTTCAATATCTCAGCTCTGGAAGGGTCTAGAGCCTCAATTTTTGCACCCAGGTCCATGTCTCGTGGCCCTCTATCAGAATCCAGAGTTTTGAGAAGATTGGAGAAACTTAATTTTTCACCCCCCGAAAAAAACATAAGGGGTAACACTGTCATTTTTTTTTCTGGTCAAATTTTTGAGTTTCAATATCTCAGGTCTGGAAGGGTCTAGAGCCTCAATTTTTGCACCCAGGTCCATGTCTCGTGGCCCTCTATCAGAATCCAGAGTTTTGAGAAGATTGGAGAAACTTAATTTTTCACCCCCCGAAAAAAAACATAAGGGGTAACACTGTCATTTTTTTTCTGGTCAAAATTTTGAGTTTCAATATCTCAGCTCTGGAAGGGTCTAGAGCCTCAATTTTTGCACCCAGGTCCATGTCTCGTGGCCCTCTATCAGAATCCAGAGTTTTGAGAAGATTGGAGAAACTTAATTTTTCACCCCCCGAAAAAAAACATAAGGGGTAACACTGTCATTTTTATTTTCTGGTCAAATTTTTGAGTTTCAATATCTCGGCTCTGGAAAGGTCTAGAGCCTCCATTTTTGCGCGCTGGTCGAAGTCTCGTGGCCCTTTGTCAGAATCCAGAGTTTCAAGAAGATCGGAGGGCGTCAAAATTTCGGCCAAAAAAAAAAATGACAGTGTTACCCCTTATTTTTTTTTTTCAGGTCCAAATTTTGACCTTCAATATCTCGGCTCTGGAAGGGTCTAGAGCCTCCAATTTTGCGCGCTGGTCGAAATCTCGTGGCCCTCTGACAGAATCCAGAGTTTCAAGAAGATCGGAGGGGGTCAAAATTTCGACCAAAAAAAAAAAATGACAGTGTTACCCCTTATGTTTTTTTTTCAGGTCCAAATTTTGACCTTCGATATCTCAGCTCTGGAAGTGTCTTGAGCCTCCATTTTTGCACGCTGGTCGAAGTCTCGTGGCCCTCTGTCAGAATCCAGAGTTTCAAGAAGATCGGAGGGGGTCAAATTTTCGGCCAAAAAAAATGACAGTGTTACCCCTTACGTTTTTTTTTTTTCAGGTCCAAATTTTGACCTTCGATATCTCGGCTCTGGAAGGGTCTAAAGCCTCCATTTTTGCGTGCTGGTCGAAGTCTCGTGGCCCTCTGTCAGAATCCAGAGTTTCAAGAAGATCGGAGGGGGTCAAAATTTCGGCCAAAAAAAAAAATGACAGTGTTACCCCTTATGTTTTTTTTTCAGGTCCAAATTTTGACCTTCGATATCTCGGCTCTGGAAGGGTTTAGAGCTTCCATTTTTGCGCGCTGGTCGAAGTCTCGTGGCCCTCTGTCAGAATCCAGAGTTTCAAGAAGATCGGAGGGGGTCAAAATTTCGGCCAAAAAAAAATGACAGTGTTACCCCTTATGTTTTTTTTTCAGCTCCAAATTTTAACCTTCGATATCTCGGCTCTGGAAGGGTCTAGAGCCTCCGTTTTTGCGCGCTGGTCGAAGTCTCGTGGCCCTCTGTCAGAATCCAGAGTTTCAAGAAGATCGGAGGGGGTCAAAATTTCGGCCAAAAAAAAAAATGACAGTGTTACCCCTTATGGTTTTTTTTCAGGTCCAAATTTTGACCTTCGATATCTCGGCTCTGGAAGGGTCTAGAGCCTCCATTTTTGCGCGCTGGTCGAAGTCTCGTGGCCTTCTGTCAGAATCCAGAGTTTCAAGAACATCGGAGGGGGTCAAATTTCGGCCAAAAAAAAAAATGACAGTGTTACCCCTTATGGTTTTTTTTCAGCTCCAAATTTTGACCTTCGATATCTCGGCTCTGGAAGAGTCTAGAGCCTCCATTTTTGCGCGCTGGTCGAAGTCTCGTGGCCCTCTGTCAGATTCCAGAGTTTCAAGAAGATCGGAGGGGGTCAAAATTTCGGCCAAAAAAAAATGACAGTGTTACCCCTTATGTTTTTTTTTCAGCTCCAAATTTTGACCTTCGATATCTCAGCTCTGGAAGGGTCTATAGCCTCCATTTTTGCGCGCTGGACGAAGTCTCGTGGCCCTCTGTCAGAATCCAGAGTTTCAAGAAGATCGGAGGGGGTCAAAATTTCGGCCAAAAAAAAAATGACAGTGTTACCCTTTATGTTTTTTTTTTCAGGTCCAAATTTTGACCTTCGATATCTCGGCTCTGGAAGGGTCTAGAGCCTCCATTTTTGCGCGCTGGTCGAAGTCTCGTGGCCCTCTGTCAGAATCCAGAGTTTCAAGAAGATCGGAGGGGGTCAAAATTTCGGCCAAAAAAAAAAATGACAGTGTTACCCCTTATGGTTTTTTTTTCAGCTCCAAATTTTGACCTTCGATATCTCGGCTCTGGAAGGGTCTAGAGCCTCCATTTTTGCGCGCTGGTCGAAGTCTCGTGGCCCTCTGTCAGAATCCAGAGTTTCAAGAAGATCGGAGGGGGTCAAAATTTCGCCCAAAAAAAATGACAGTGTTACCCCTTATGTTTTTTTTTTTCAGCTCCAAATTTTGACCTTCGATATCTCAGCTCTGGAAGGGTCTAGAGCCTCCATTTTTGCGCGCTGGTCGAAGTCTTGTGGCCCTCTGTCAGAATCCAGAGTTTCAAGAAGATCGGAGGGGGTCAAAATTTCGGCCAAAAAAAAAAAAATGACAGTGTTACCCCTTATGGTTTTTTTTTCAGCTCCAAATTTTGACCTTCGATATCTCGGCTCTGGAAGGGTCTAGAGCCTCCATTTTTGCGCGCTGGTCGAAGTCTCGTGGCCCTCTGTCAGAATCCAGAGTTTCAAGAAGATCGGAGGGGGTCAAAATTTCGGCCAAAAAAAAAAAATGACAGTGTTACCCCTTATGTTTTTTTTTTCAGGTCCAAATTTTGACCTTCGATTTCTCGGCTCTGGAAGGGTCTAGAGCCTCCATTTTTGCGCGCTGGTCGAAGTCTCGTGGCCCTCTGTCAGAATACAGAGTTTCAAGAAGATCGGAGGGGGTCAAAATTTCGGCCAAAAAAAAAAAATGACAGTGTTACCCCTTATGGTTTTTTTTCAGGTCCAAATTTTTACCTTCGATATCTCGGCTCTGGAAGGGTCTAGAGCCTCCATTTTTGCGCGCTAGTCGAAGTCTCGTGGCCCTCTGTCAGAATCCGGAGTTTCAAGAAGATCGGAGGGGATCAAAATTTCGGCCAAAAAAAAAAATGACAGTGTTACCCCTTATGTTTTTTTTTTCAGGTCCAAATTTTGACCTTCGATATCTCGGCTCTGGAAGGGTCTAGAGCCTCCATTTTTGCGCGCTGGTCGAAGTCTCGTGGCCTTCTGTCAGAATCCAGAGTTTCAAGAAGATCGGAGGGGGTCAAAATTTCGGCCAAAAAAAAATGACAGTGTTACCCTTATGGTTTTTTTTTCAGCTCCAAATTTTGACCTTCGATATCTCGGCTCTGGAAGGGTCTAGAGCCTCCATTTTTGCGCGCTGGTCGAAGTCTCGTGGCCCTCTGTCAGAATACAGAGTTTCAAGAAGATCGGAGGGGGTCAAAATTTCGGCCAAAAAAAAAAAATGACAGTGTTACCCCTTATGTTTTTTTTTTCAGGTCCAAATTTTGACATTCGATATCTCGGCTCTGGAAGGGTCTAGAGCCTCCATTTTTGCGCGCTGGTCGAAGTCTCGTGGCCCTCTGTGAGAGTCCAGAGTTTCAAGAAGATCGGAGGGGGTCAAAATTTCGGCCAAAAAAAAAATGACAGTGTTACCCCTTATAGTTTTTTTTTTCAGCTCCAAATTTTGACCTTCGATATCTCGGCTCTGGAAGGGTCTAGGGCCTCCATTTTTGCGCGCTGGTCGAAGTCTCGCGGCCCTCTGTCAGATTCCAGAGTTTCAAGAAGATCGGAGGGGGTCAAAATTTCGCCCAAAAAAAAAATGACAGTGTTACCCCTTATGTTTTTTTTTCAGCTCCAAATTTTGACCTTCGATATCTCAGCTCTGGAAGGGTCTATAGCCTCCATTTTTGCGCGCTGGTCGAAGTCTCGTGGCCCTCTGTCAGAATCCAGAGTTTCAAGAAGATCGGAGGGGGTCAAAATTTCGGCCAAAAAAAAAAAATGACAGTGTTACCCCTTATGTTTTTTTTTTCAGGTCCAAATTTTGACCTTCGATATCTCGGCTCTGGAAGGGTCTAGAGCCTCCATTTTTGCGCGCTGGTCGAAGTCTCGTGGCCCTCTGTCAGAATCAAGAGTTTCAAGAAGATCGGAGGGGGTCAAAATTTCGCCCAAAAAAAAAATGACAGTGTTACCCCTTATGTTTTTTTTTCAGCTCCAAATTTTGACCTTCGATATCTCGGCTCTGGAAGGGTCTAGAGCCTCCATTTTTGCGCGCTGGTCGAAGTCTCGTGGCCCTCTGTCAGAATCCAGAGTTTCAAGAAGATCGGAGGGGGTCAAAATTTCGGCCAAAAAAAAAAATGACAGTGTTACCCCTTATGTTTTTTTTTTCAGGTCCAAATTTTGACCTTCGATTTCTCGGCTCTGGAAGGGTCTAGAGCCTCCATTTTTGCGCGCTGGTCGAAGTCTCGTGGCCCTCTGTCAGAATACAGAGTTTAAAGAAGATCGGAGGGGGTCAAAATTTCGGCCAAAAAAAAAAATGACAGTGTTACCCCTTATGTTTTTTTTTTTCAGGTCCAAATTTTGACCTTCGATATCTCGGCTCTGGAAGGGTCTAGAGCCTCCATTTTTGCGCGCTGGTCGAAGTCTCGTGGCCCTCTGTCAGAATCCAGAGTTTCAAGAAGATCGGAGGGGGTCAAAATTTCGCCCCAAAAAAAAAATGACAGTGTTACCCCTTATGTTTTTTTTTTCAGGTCCAAATTTTGACCTTCGATATCTCGGCTCTGGAAGGGTCTAGAGCCTCCATTTTTGCGCGCTGGTCGAAGTCTCGTGGCCCTCTGTCAGAATGCAGAGTTTCAAGAAGATCGGAGGGGGTCAAAATTTCGGCCAAAAAAAAAAATGACAGTGTTACCCCTTATGGTTTTTTTTCAGGTCCAAATTTTTACCTTCGATATCTCGGCTCTGGAAGGGTCTAGAGCCTCCATTTTTGCCCGCTGGTCGAAGTCTTGTGGCCCTCTGTCAGAATCCAGAGTTTCAAGAAGATCGGAGGGGGTCAAAATTTCGCCCAAAAAAAAATGACAGTGTTACCCCTTATGGTTTTTTTTTTCAGCTCCAAATTTTGACCTTCGATATCTCAGCTCTGGAAGGGTCTAGAGCCTCCATTTTTGCGCGCTGGTCGAAGTCTTGTGGCCCTCTGTCAGAATCCAGAGTTTCAAGAAGATCGGAGGGGGTCAAAATTTCGGCCAAAAAAAAAAATGACAGTGTTACCCCTTATGTTTTTTTTTTCAGGTCCAAATTTTGACCTTCGATTTCTCGGCTCTGGAAGGGTCTAGAGCCTCCATTTTTGCGCGCTGGTCGAAGTCTCGTGGCCCTCTGTCAGAATACAGAGTTTCAAGAAGATCGGAGGGGGTCAAAATTTCGGCCAAAAAAAAAAATGACAGTGTTACCCCTTATGTTTTTTTTTTTTCAGGTCCAAATTTTGACCTTCGATATCTCGGCTCTGGAAGGGTCTAGAGCCTCCATTTTTGCGCGCTGGTCGAAGTCTCGTGGCCCTCTGTCAGAATCCAGAGTTTCAAGAAGATCGGAGGGGGTCAAAATTTCGCCCAAAAAAAAAAAATGACAGTGTTACCCCTTGTGTTTTTTTTCAGGTCCAAATTTTGACCTTCGATATCTCGGCTCTGGAAGGGTCTAGAGCCTCCATTTTTGCGCGCTGGTCGAAGTCTCGTGGCCCTCTGTCAGAATCCAGAGTTTCAAGAAGATCGGAGGGGGTCAAAATTTCGGCCAAAAACAAAAAATGACAGTGTTACCCCTTATGTTTTTTTTTTTCAGCTCCAAATTTTGACCTTCGATATCTCAAAATAAAGTGAATCCCTGCAAAATAAAGTGAAAGAGTGGAAGCTTGAATGGCTCAGTGGTTAGAGTGTTACTCTATCATGTTGAGGATATGGGTTCAAGTCCTGCTCTTAGCATTAAAATGCTTTATTTTGAAGGGTTTTGTCCAAATAAAAAAGAAATGCCTGCAAAATAAAGTGAAAGAGTGGAAGCTTGAATGGTTTAGTGGTTAGAGTGTTACTCTATCATGTTGAGGATTTGGGTTCAAGTCCTGCTCTTAGCATTAAAATTCTTTATTTTGAAGGGTTTTGTCCAAATAAAAAAGACATGCCTGCAAAATAAAGTGAAAAAGAGGAAGCTTGAATGGCTCAGTGGTCAGAGTGTTCCTCTATCATATTGAGGATTTGGGTTTAAGTCCCACTCTTTGCATTAAAATGCTTTATTCTGAATGGTTTTGTCCAAATAAAAAAGAAATGCCTGCAAAAGAAAGTGAAAGAGTGGAAGCTTGAATGGCTCAGTGGTGTGAGTGTCAATCTCTTTTGTGGAGAATCCATGTTTGAGTCTCTTGATGGTTAACATTTTTAGTTTGATTGGTTTGGTCCAAATGAAAAGACCAATCTTCAAAAAAGACATCCAACTGTAAGTGGTTCAGTGGTAAAAGCGTTGCTGTTCTGTGTTGACAACCCTGGTTCAAATCTCACTTTTGCGGTTGAAATTACTTTAGTGTGATTTTTTGAGACAAACAGAAACATTGAAATGAAGAAGCTCCTGTGGCTCAGTGGTCTGAGTGTTGTGATTCTATGTGGGAAACCCAGGTTCGAATCACACTCTTGTGATGCTTTAGTTTCACTGGATTGTCGAAGTAAGACATGCTCCCAAAAAAAGAAGAGTGAGTGTGCAAGCTCCAGTGGCTCAGTGGTCTGAGTGTTGTGATTCCATGTGGGAAACCAGGGTTCGAGCCTCACTCTTATCATGCTTTAGTTTCAACGGGTTTGTCCAAGAGAGAAAAAGACATGCTCCCAAAAAAAAGAAGTTTGAGTGTGGATGGTCCAGTGGCTCCGTGGATGAGCTCTCACTCCCGAATCGGGAGGTTGGGATGTTCCTGGTTCAAGACCGGGCTGGACCGTGAAGCATGGTTGCGTTGACGAACATCCTCCAGATCTGCAGCTGGGGGACGAGAGACGGTCAGGACACGAAGGGGGGAGGAAATAACCTAACTCCTCCCCCTGGGGATTTCTGGGACGATATCCAGCAGCGGTGTTGCTGCAGAGAGAGGCATTTTTTTGTGGGACTTAACCAAAATTTTAATTTTGGAATACATGAAATGTACACAGATTAGCATGCACCAAAAAATATTTTATTTCTTACCTCATACACACTATTATCTATAGTTCTCATCCTAGATACTCCTCCACAATCTTCAGTCTCCATCCACCTCCATCCACCTCCATCCACCTCCATCCACCTCCATCCATCACTTGCTTCAGTGTCCAGCCTAGTCTTGAACCAGGAACCTCCCAACTGGGGAGTGAGAGCTCACCCACTGAGCCACTGGACCATCCACACACATGCTGAATTTTTTGGGAGCAAGTCTTTTTCTCTCTTGGACAAAGCCAGTGAAACTAAAGCATGGTAAGAGTGAGGCTCGAACCCTGGTTTCCCACATGGAATCACAACACTCAGACCACTGAGCCACACACACTCACACTTACTTTTTTGGGAACATGTCTTTCTTGGACAAAGCCAGTGAAACTAAAGCATGATAAGAGTGAGGCTCAAACCCTGGTTTCCCACATGGAATCACAACACTCAGACCACTGAGCCACTGGAGCATACACACTCATGCTTCTTTTTTTGGGAACATGTCTTTCTTGGACAAACCCAGTTGTTACGACCCTATGGTTGTACTTCTGTTATCTCTGTTGTTATGTCCGTCTCTCAATGTGTTTGGATAGGAACGTCATCGATGGATCCCTGTCGGATGATTGGATCGCCTTCCTGATTGGTTCCCGCATGACGATTGCTGTTCGATCCTGATTGGAGCAACGCGTCTTTAAAAGAGACGTCATTTCCTTTACCGAGCAGAGCAGATCAGCAGCGCAGATCAAGCAGAGCAATTCTAGAGCGGACAAGGACTTGTGAAATCTTATGTTTGAAGTTGAGAGAGACTTTGTGATTTGATTGTTAGGAGATTTTGAGACTAAGCACTCGTTTGTTTGTTTGATCTAAAAGAGAGAGTTTGTTACTTTGATTTTGCTTTCATTTGTTTCTTTGGAAAGAGAACGATTTACTTTTGAGACTGTTTGAACGATTGAGTCTGTGAGTATTGTTGTTTTCTTTTATGAAAGCTGTTTGTATCTAAAAGATCCTCCAGGTTATATTCGACCCTTTTGCCTGTTAATGATACTGATTTGGACTGCCCATTTCAGTTTGATTGCCCAATTGTACATATTGTAAATACTTAATTAATATTGGGAAGTAGGGAGTTTGACGCCACTCTTTTCTTTATTGTAACCCTTTTGTCCCTGTTTTTGGTTAGGGAGTTAGTTTATTGATTGTACTTTTGTTTCTTTTGGTTTAAGGTTTAGAAAGAGGGTTTATCTAAAGATTGTTTTGTTTATTATTTTGGCACTGTCATCTCCTGAAGAATATCCCAATCTACAAAAATAAAGAACTTTAATTTAAAAATTTACATCACCGCCTCGACTCCTCTTCATGTTACCCCTTTCCCCCTAGACGGGGCGTAACACAGTGAAACTAAAGCATGATAAGAGTGAGGCTGGAACCCGGGTTTATGCAGTTGGTCCAGTAGAAAAAAGTAAAGCAGGGCACAGGTTTATGCTAGTGGTGAGTGATTATGCTACTAAGCATCCAGAGGTTTTTCCTTTAAGGACTATTGGAGCTAAGCAAGTAGCTTCCTGCTTGATTGAGTTGTTTTCTTGCGTAGGATTTCCTACAGAGATACTGACTGATTGTGGGACTAATTTCACCTCAAATCTCTTAAAGCAAGTCTACAAGTTATTGAGCATAAAGGGTTTGAAAACTACACCGTTCCATCCCCAAACTGATGGGTTAGTAGAGAGATTTAACCAAACCCTAGACCCTTGCTGAGCTGAGATATTGAGATCCAATTTAGCACCCACTAGTCTCTAGACCCCATGTGGGATCTCAATATCTCAGCTCAGGTAGGGTCTAGAGCCTCCATTTTTGCACTCAAGTCTAAGTCTCGTGGCCCTCTGTCAGAATCCGGAGTTTCAAGAAGATCGGAGGGGATCAAAATTTCGGCCAAAAAAAAAAAATGACAGTGTTACCCCTTATGTTTTTTTTTTTCAGGTCCAAATTTTGACCTTCGATATCTCGGCTCTGGAAGGGTCTAGAGCCTCCATTTTTGCGCGCTGGTCGAAGTCTCGTGGCCCTCTGTCAGAATCCAGAGTTTCAAGAAGATCGGAGGGGGTCAAAATTTCGGCCAAAAAAAAAAAATGACAGTGTTACCCCTTATGTTTTTTTTTTCAGGTCCAAATTTTGACCTTCGATATCTCGGCTCTGGAAGGGTCTAGAGCCTCCATTTTTGCGCGCTGGTCGAAGTCTCGTGGCCCTCTGTCAGAATGCAGAGTTTCAAGAAGATCGGAGGGGGTCAAAATTTCGGCCAAAAAAAAATGACAGTGTTACCCCTTATGGTTTTTTTTCAGGTCCAAATTTTTACCTTCGATATCTCGGCTCTGGAAGGGTCTAGAGCCTCCATTTTTGCGCGCTAGTCGAAGTCTCGTGGCCCTCTGTCAGAATCCGGAGTTTCAAGAAGATCGGAGGGGATCAAAATTTCGGCCAAAAAAAAAAATGACAGTGTTACCCCTTATGTTTTTTTTTTCAGGTCCAAATTTTGACCTTCGATATCTCTTCTCTGGAAGGGTCTAGAGCCTCCATTTTTGCGCGCTGGTCGAAGTCTCGTGGCCTTCTGTCAGAATCCAGAGTTTCAAGAAGATCGGAGGGGGTCAAAATTTCGGCCAAAAAAAAATGACAGTGTTACCCTTATGGTTTTTTTTTCAGCTCCAAATTTTGACCTTCGATATCTCGGCTCTGGAAGGGTCTAGAGCCTCCATTTTTGCGCGCTGGTCGAAGTCTCGTGGCCCTCTGTCAGAATACAGAGTTTCGAGAAGATCGGAGGGGGTCAAAATTTCGGCCAAAAAAAAAAAATGACAGTGTTACCCCTTATGTTTTTTTTTTCAGGTCCAAATTTTGACATTCGATATCTCGGCTCTGGAAGGGTCTAGAGCCTCCATTTTTGCGCGCTGGTCGAAGTCTCGTGGCCCTCTGTGAGAATCCAGAGTTTCAAGAAGATCGGAGGGGGTCAAAATTTCGGCCAAAAAAAAAATGACAGTGTTACCCCTTATAGTTTTTTTTTTCAGCTCCAAATTTTGACCTTCGATATCTCGGCTCTGGAAGGGTCTAGGGCCTCCATTTTTGCGCGCTGGTCGAAGTCTCGCGGCCCTCTGTCAGATTCCAGAGTTTCAAGAAGATCGGAGGGGGTCAAAATTTCGCCCAAAAAAAAAATGACAGTGTTACCCCTTATGTTTTTTTTTCAGCTCCAAATTTTGACCTTCGATATCTCAGCTCTGGAAGGGTCTATAGCCTCCATTTTTGCGCGCTGGTCGAAGTCTCGTGGCCCTCTGTCAGAATCCAGAGTTTCAAGAAGATCGGAGGGGGTCAAAATTTCGGCCAAAAAAAAAAAATGACAGTGTTACCCCTTATGTTTTTTTTTTCAGGTCCAAATTTTGACCTTCGATATCTCGGCTCTGGAAGGGTCTAGAGCCTCCATTTTTGCGCGCTGGTCGAAGTCTCGTGGCCCTCTGTCAGAATCAAGAGTTTCAAGAAGATCGGAGGGGGTCAAAATTTCGCCCAAAAAAAAAATGACAGTGTTACCCCTTATGTTTTTTTTTCAGCTCCAAATTTTGACCTTCGATATCTCGGCTCTGGAAGGGTCTAGAGCCTCCATTTTTGCGCGCTGGTCGAAGTCTCGTGGCCCTCTGTCAGAATCCAGAGTTTCAAGAAGATCGGAGGGGGTCAAAATTTCGGCCAAAAAAAAAAATGACAGTGTTACCCCTTATGTTTTTTTTTTCAGGTCCAAATTTTGACCTTCGATTTCTCGGCTCTGGAAGGGTCTAGAGCCTCCATTTTTGCGCGCTGGTCGAAGTCTCGTGGCCCTCTGTCAGAATACAGAGTTTAAAGAAGATCGGAGGGGGTCAAAATTTCGGCCAAAAAAAAAAATGACAGTGTTACCCCTTATGTTTTTTTTTTTTCAGGTCCAAATTTTGACCTTCGATATCTCGGCTCTGGAAGGGTCTAGAGCCTCCATTTTTGCGCGCTGGTCGAAGTCTCGTGGCCCTCTGTCAGAATCCAGAGTTTCAAGAAGATCGGAGGGGGTCAACATTTCGCCCAAAAAAAAAAATGACAGTGTTACCCCTTATGTTTTTTTTTTCAGGTCCAAATTTTGACCTTCGATATCTCGGCTCTGGAAGGGTCTAGAGCCTCCATTTTTGCGCGCTGGTCGAAGTCTCGTGGCCCTCTGTCAGAATGCAGAGTTTCAAGAAGATCGGAGGGGGTCAAAATTTCGGCCAAAAAAAAAAATGACAGTGTTACCCCTTATGGTTTTTTTCAGGTCCAAATTTTTACCTTCGATATCTCGGCTCTGGAAGGGTCTAGAGCCTCCATTTTTGCCCGCTGGTCGAAGTCTTGTGGCCCTCTGTCAGAATCCAGAGTTTCAAGAAGATCGGAGGGGGTCAAAATTTCGCCCAAAAAAAAATGACAGTGTTACCCCTTATGTTTTTTTTTTTCAGCTCCAAATTTTGACCTTCGATATCTCAGCTCTGGAAGGGTCTAGAGCCTCCATTTTTGCGCGCTGGTCGAAGTCTTGTGGCCCTCTGTCAGAATCCAGAGTTTCAAGAAGATCGGAGGGGGTCAATATTTCGGCCAAAAAAAAAAATGACAGTGTTACCCCTTATGGTTTTTTTTTCAGCTCCAAATTTTGACCTTCGATATCTCGGCTCTGGAAGGGTCTAGAGCCTCCATTTTTGCGCGCTGGTCGAAGTCTCGTGGCCCTCTGTCAGAATCCAGAGTTTCAAGAAGATCGGAGGGGGTCAAAATTTCGGCCAAAAAAAAAAATGACAGTGTTACCCCTTATGTTTTTTTTTTCAGGTCCAAATTTTGACCTTCGATTTCTCGGCTCTGGAAGGGTCTAGAGCCTCCATTTTTGCGCGCTGGTCGAAGTCTCGTGGCCCTCTGTCAGAATACAGAGTTTCAAGAAGATCGGAGGGGGTCAAAATTTCGGCCAAAAAAAAAAAAATGACAGTGTTACCCCTTATGTTTTTTTTTTTTCAGGTCCAAATTTTGACCTTCGATATCTCGGCTCTGGAAGGGTCTAGAGCCTCCATTTTTGCGCGCTGGTCGAAGTCTCGTGGCCCTCTGTCAGAATCCAGAGTTTCAAGAAGATCGGAGGGGGTCAAAATTTCGCCCAAAAAAAAAAATGACAGTGTTACCCCTTATGTTTTTTTTCAGGTCCAAATTTTGACCTTCGATATCTCGGCTCTGGAAGGGTCTAGAGCCTCCATTTTTGCGCGCTGGTCGAAGTCTCGTGGCCCTCTGTCAGAATCCAGAGTTTCAAGAAGATCGGAGGGGGTCAAAATTTCGGCCAAAAACAAAAAATGACAGTGTTACCCCTTATGTTTTTTTTTCAGGTCCAAATTTTGACCTTCGATATCTCGGCTCTGGAAGGGTCTAGAGCCTCCATTTTTGCGCGCTGGTCGAAGTCTCGTGGCCCTCTGTCAGAATCCAGAGTTTCAAGAAGATCGGAGGGGGTCAAAATTTCGGCCAAAAAAAAATGACAGTGTTACCCTTTATGTTTTTTTTTCAGGTCCAAATTTTGACCTTCGATATCTCGGCTCTGGAAGGGTCTAGAGCCTCCATTTTTGCGCGCTGGTCGAAGTCTCGTGGCCCTCTGTCAGAATACAGAGTTTCAAGAAGATCCGAGGGGGTCCAAATTTCGGCCAAAAAAAAAAATGACAGTGTTACCCCTTATGTTTTTTTTCAGCACCAAATTTTGACCTTCGATATCTCGGCTCTGGGAGGGTCTAGAGCTTCCATTTTTGCGCACTGGTCGAAGTCTCTTGGCCCTCTGTCAGAATCAAGACTTTCAAGAAGATCGGAGGCGGTCAAAATTTCGGCCAAAAAAAAAATGAAAGTGTTACCCCTTATGTTTTTTTTTCAGGTCCAAATGTTGACCTTCGATATCTTGGCTCTGGAAGGGTCTAGAGCCTCTATTTTTGTGCGCTGGTCGAAGTCTTGTGGTCCTCTGTCAGAATCCAGAGTTTCAAGAAGATCGGAGGGGGTCAAAATTTCGGCCAAAAAAAAATGACAGTGTTACCCCTTATGTTTTTTTTTCAGGTCCAAATTTTGACCTTCGATATCTCAGCTCTGGAAGGGTCTATAGCCTCCATTTTTGCGCGCTGGTCGAAGTCTCGTGGCCCTCTGTCAGAATCCAGAGTTTCAAGAAGATCGGAGGGGGTCAACATTTCGGCCAAAAAAAAAATGACAGTGTTACCCCTTATGTTTTTTTTTCAGGTCCAAATTTTGACCTTCGATATCTCGGCTCTGGAAGGGTCTAGAGCCTCCATTTTTGCGCGCTGGTCGAAGTCTCGTGGCCCTCTGTCAGAATACAGAGTTTCAAGAAGATCGGAGGGGGTCAAAATTTCGGCCAAAAAAAAAAATGACAGTGTTACCCCTTATGTTTTTTTTTTCAGGTCCAAATTTTGACATTCGATATCTCGGCTCTGGAAGGGTCTAGAGCCTCCATTTTTGCGCGCTGGTCGAAGTCTCGTGGCCCTCTGTCAGAATCCAGAGTTTCAAGAAGATCGGAGGGGGTCAAAATTTCGGCCAAAAAAAAAATGACAGTGTTACCCCTTATAGTTTTTTTTTCAGCTCCAAATTTTGACCTTCGATATCTCGGCTCTGGAAGGGTCTAGGGCCTCCATTTTTGCGCGCTGGTCGAAGTCTCGCGGCCCTCTGTCAGATTCCAGAGTTTCAAGAAGATCGGAGGGGGTCAAAATTTCGGCCAAAAAAAAAAATGACAGTGTTACCCCTTATGCTTTTTTTTCAGCTCCAAATTTTGACCTTCGATATCTCGGCTCTGGAAGGGTCTATAGCCTCCATTTTTGCGCGCTGGTCGAAGTCTCGTGGCCCTCTGTCAGAATCCAGAGTTTCAAGAAGATCGGAGGGGGTCAAAATTTCGGCCAAAAAAAAAAAAAATGACAGTGTTACCCCTTATGTTTTTTTTTTCAGGTCCAAATTTTGACCTTCGATATCTCGGCTCTGGAAGGATCTAGAGCCTCCATTTTTGCGCGCTGGTCGAAGTCTCGTGGCCCTCTGTCAGAATGCAGAGTTTCAAGAAGATCGGAGGGGGTCAAAATTTCGGCCAAAAAAAAAATGACAGTGTTACCCCTTATGGTTTTTTTTCAGGTCCAAATTTTTACCTTCGATATCTCGGCTCTGGAAGGGTCTAGAGCCTCCATTTTTGCGCGCTAGTCGAAGTCTCGTGGCCCTCTGTCAGAATCCGGAGTTTCAAGAAGATCGGAGGGGATCAAAATTTCGGCCAAAAAAAAAAATGACAGTGTTACCCCTTATGTTTTTTTTTTCAGGTCCAAATTTTGACCTTCGATATCTCGGCTCTGGAAGGGTCTAGAGCCTCCATTTTTGCGCGCTGGTCGAAGTCTCGTGGCCTTCTGTCAGAATCCAGAGTTTCAAGAAGATCGGAGGGGGTCAAAATTTCGGCCAAAAAAAAATGACAGTTACCCCTTATGTTTTTTTTTTCAGCTCCAAATTTTGACCTTCGATATCTCGGCTCTGGAAGGGTCTAGAGCCTCCATTTTTGCGCGCTGGTCGAAGTCTCGTGGCCCTCTGTCAGAATCCAGAGTTTCAAGAAGATCGGAGGGGGTCAAAATTTCGGCCAAAAAAAAATGACAGTGTTACCCCTTATAGTTTTTTTTTCAGCTCCAAATTTTGACCTTCGATATCTCGGCTCTGGAAGGGTCTAGGGCCTCCATTTTTGCGCGCTGGTCGAAGTCTCGCGGCCTTCTGTCAGATTCCAGACTTTCAAGAAGATCGGAGGGGGTCAAAATTTCGGCCAAAAAAAAATGACAGTGTTACCCCTTATGTTTTTTTTTCAGCTCCAAATTTTGACCTTCGATATCTCAGCTCTGGAAGGGTCTATAGCCTCCATTTTTGCGCGCTGGTCGAAGTCTCGTGGCCCTCTGTCAGAATCCAGAGTTTCAAGAAGATCGGAGGGGGTCAAAATTTCGGCCAAAAAAAAAAAAATGACAGTGTCACCCCTTATGTTTTTTTTTTTCAGGTCCAAATTTTGACCTTCGATATCTCGGCTCTGGAAGGGTCTAGAGCCTCCATTTTTGCGCGCTGGTCGAAGTCTCGTGGCCCTCTGTCAGAATGCAGAGTTTCAAGAAGATCGGAGGGGGTCAAAATTTCGGCCAAAAAAAAAATGACAGTGTTACCCCTTATGGTTTTTTTTCAGGTCCAAATTTTTACCTTCGATATCTCGGCTCTGGAAGGGTCTAGAGCCTCCATTTTTGCCCGCTGGTCGAAGTCTTGTGGCCCTCTGTCAGAATCCAGAGTTTCAAGAAGATCGGAGGGGGTCAAAATTTCGCCCAAAAAAAAAATGACAGTGTTACCCCTTATGTTTTTTTTTTTCAGCTCCAAATTTTGACCTTCGATATCTCGGCTCTGGAAGGGTCTAGAGCCTCCATTTTTGCGCGCTGGTCGAAGTCTCGTGGCCCTCTGTCAGAATCCAGAGTTTCAAGAAGATCGGAGGGGGTCAAAATTTCGGCCAAAAAAAAAAATGACAGTGTTACCCCTTATGGTTTTTTTTTCAGCTCCAAATTTTGACCTTCGATATCTCGGCTCTGGAAGGGTCTAGAGCCTCCATTTTTGCGCGCTGGTCGAAGTCTCGTGGCCCTCTGTCAGAATCCAGAGTTTCAAGAAGATCGGAGGGGGTCAAAATTTCGGCCAAAAAAAAAAATGACAGTGTTACCCCTTATGTTTTTTTTTTTCAGGTCCAAATTTTGACCTTCGATTTCTCGGCTCTGGAAGGGTCTAGAGCCTCCATTTTTGCGCGCTGGTCGAAGTCTTGTGGCCCTCTGTCAGAATACAGAGTTTCAAGAAGATCGGAGGGGGTCAAAATTTCGGCCAAAAAAAAAAAATGACAGTGTTACCCCTTATGTTTTTTTTCAGCTCCAAATTTTGACCTTCGATATCTCGGCTCTGGGAGGGTCTAGAGCTTCCATTTTTGCGCGCTGGTCGAAGTCTCGTGGCCCTCTGTCAGAATCAAGAGTTTCAAGAAGATCGGAGGCGGTCAAAATTTCGGCCAAAAAAAAATGAAAGTGTTACCCCTTATGTTTTTTTTTTTCAGGTCCAAATGTTGACCTTCGATATCTTGGCTCTGGAAGGGTCTAGAGCCTCTATTTTTGTGCGCTGGTCGAAGTCTTGTGGCCCTCTGTCAGAATCCAGAGTTTCAAGAAGATCGGAGGGGGTCAAAATTTCAGCCAAAAAAAAAAAAAAATGACAGTGTTACCCCTTATGGTTTTTTTTTCAGCTCCAAATTTTGACCTTCGATATCTCGGCTCTGGAAGGGTCTAGAGCCTCCATTTTTGCGCGCTGGTCGAAGTCTCGTGGCCCTCTGTCAGAATCCAGAGTTTCAAGAAGATCGGAGGGGGTCAAAATTTCGGCCAAAAAAAAATGACAGTGTTACCCCTTATAGTTTTTTTTTCAGCTCCAAATTTTGACCTTCGATATCTCGGCTCTGGAAGGGTCTAGGGCCTCCATTTTTGCGCGCTGGTCGAAGTCTCGCGGCCTTCTGTCAGATTCCAGACTTTCAAGAAGATCGGAGGGGGTCAAAATTTCGGCCAAAAAAAAATGACAGTGTTACCCCTTATGTTTTTTTTTCAGCTCCAAATTTTGACCTTCGATATCTCAGCTCTGGAAGGGTCTATAGCCTCCATTTTTGCGCGCTGGTCGAAGTCTCGTGGCCCTCTGTCAGAATCCAGAGTTTCAAGAAGATCGGAGGGGGTCAAAATTTCGGCCAAAAAAAAAAAAATGACAGTGTCACCCCTTATGTTTTTTTTTTTCAGGTCCAAATTTTGACCTTCGATATCTCGGCTCTGGAAGGGTCTAGAGCCTCCATTTTTGCGCGCTGGTCGAAGTCTCGTGGCCCTCTGTCAGAATGCAGAGTTTCAAGAAGATCGGAGGGGGTCAAAATTTCGGCCAAAAAAAAAATGACAGTGTTACCCCTTATGGTTTTTTTTCAGGTCCAAATTTTTACCTTCGATATCTCGGCTCTGGAAGGGTCTAGAGCCTCCATTTTTGCCCGCTGGTCGAAGTCTTGTGGCCCTCTGTCAGAATCCAGAGTTTCAAGAAGATCGGAGGGGGTCAAAATTTCGCCCAAAAAAAAAATGACAGTGTTACCCCTTATGTTTTTTTTTTTCAGCTCCAAATTTTGACCTTCGATATCTCGGCTCTGGAAGGGTCTAGAGCCTCCATTTTTGCGCGCTGGTCGAAGTCTCGTGGCCCTCTGTCAGAATCCAGAGTTTCAAGAAGATCGGAGGGGGTCAAAATTTCGGCCAAAAAAAAAAATGACAGTGTTACCCCTTATGGTTTTTTTTTCAGCTCCAAATTTTGACCTTCGATATCTCGGCTCTGGAAGGGTCTAGAGCCTCCATTTTTGCGCGCTGGTCGAAGTCTCGTGGCCCTCTGTCAGAATCCAGAGTTTCAAGAAGATCGGAGGGGGTCAAAATTTCGGCCAAAAAAAAAAATGACAGTGTTACCCCTTATGTTTTTTTTTTTCAGGTCCAAATTTTGACCTTCGATTTCTCGGCTCTGGAAGGGTCTAGAGCCTCCATTTTTGCGCGCTGGTCGAAGTCTTGTGGCCCTCTGTCAGAATACAGAGTTTCAAGAAGATCGGAGGGGGTCAAAATTTCGGCCAAAAAAAAAAAATGACAGTGTTACCCCTTATGTTTTTTTTCAGCTCCAAATTTTGACCTTCGATATCTCGGCTCTGGGAGGGTCTAGAGCTTCCATTTTTGCGCGCTGGTCGAAGTCTCGTGGCCCTCTGTCAGAATCAAGAGTTTCAAGAAGATCGGAGGCGGTCAAAATTTCGGCCAAAAAAAAATGAAAGTGTTACCCCTTATGTTTTTTTTTTTCAGGTCCAAATGTTGACCTTCGATATCTTGGCTCTGGAAGGGTCTAGAGCCTCTATTTTTGTGCGCTGGTCGAAGTCTTGTGGCCCTCTGTCAGAATCCAGAGTTTCAAGAAGATCGGAGGGGGTCAAAATTTCAGCCAAAAAAAAAAAAAAAATGACAGTGTTACCCCTTATGGTTTTTTTTTCAGCTCCAAATTTTGACCTTCGATATCTCAGCTCTGGAAGGGTCTAGAGCCTCCATTTTTGCGCGCTGGTCGAAGTCTCGTGGCCCTCTGTCAGATTCCAGAGTTTCAAGAAGATCGGAGGGGGTCAAAATTTCGGCCAAAAAAAATGACAGTGTTACCCCTTATGTTTTTTTTTTTCAGCTCCAAATTTTGACCTTCGATATCTCAGCTCTGGAAGGGTCTATAGCCTCCATTTTTGCGTGCTGGACGAAGTCTCGTGGCCCTCTGTCAGAATCCAGAGTTTCAAGAAGATCGGAGGGGGTCAAAATTTCGGCCAAAAAAAAAAATGACAGTGTTACCCTTTATGTTTTTTTTTTTCAGGTCCAAATTTTGACCTTCGATATCTCGGCTCTGGAAGGGTCTAGAGCCTCCATTTTTGCGCGCTGGTCGAAGTCTCGTGGCCCTCTGTCAGAATACAGAGTTTCAAGAAGATCCGAGGGGGTCCAAATTTCGGCCAAAAAAAAAAAATGACAGTGTTACCCCTTATGTTTTTTTTCAGCTCCAAATTTTGACCTTCGATATCTCGGCTCTGGGAGGGTCTAGAGCTTCCATTTTTGCGCGCTGGTCGAAGTCTCTTGGCCCTCTGTCAGAATCAAGAGTTTCAAGAAGATCGGAGGCGGTCAAAATTTCGGCCAAAAAAAAAATGAAAGTGTTACCACTTATGTTTTTTTTTCAGGTCCAAATGTTGACCTTCGATATCTTGGCTCTGGAAGGGTCTAGAGCCTCTATTTTTGTGCGCTGGTCGAAGTCTTGTGGTCCTCTGTCAGAATCCAGAGTTTCAAGAAGATCGGAGGGGGTCAAAATTTCGGCCAAAAAAAAATGACAGTGTTACCCCTTATGTTTTTTTTTCAGGTCCAAATTTTGACCTTCGATATCTCAGCTCTGGAAGGGTCTATAGCCTCCATTTTTGCGCGCTGGTCGAAGTCTCGTGGCCCTCTGTCAGAATCCAGAGTTTCAAGAAGATCGGAGGGGGTCAACATTTCGGCCAAAAAAAAAATGACAGTGTTACCCCTTATGTTTTTTTTTCAGGTCCAAATTTTGACCTTCGATATCTCGGCTCTGGAAGGGTCTAGAGCCTCCATTTTTGCGCGCTGGTCGAAGTCTCGTGGCCCTCTGTCAGAATACAGAGTTTCAAGAAGATCGGAGGGGGTAAAAATTTCGGCCAAAAAAAAAAAAATGACAGTGTTACCCCTTATGTTTTTTTTTTCAGGTCCAAATTTTGACATTCGATATCTCGGCTCTGGAAGGGTCTAGAGCCTCCATTTTTGCGCGCTGGTCGAAGTCTCGTGGCCCTCTGTCAGAATCCAGAGTTTCAAGAAGATCGGAGGGGGTCAAAATTTCGGCCAAAAAAAAAATTACAGTGTTACCCCTTATAGTTTTTTTTTCAGCTCCAAATTTTGACCTTCGATATCTCGGCTCTGGAAGGGTCTAGGGCCTCCATTTTTGCGCGCTGGTCGAAGTCTCGCGGCCCTCTGTCAGATTCCAGAGTTTCAAGAAGATCGGAGGGGGTCAAAATTTCGGCCAAAAAAAAAATGACAGTGTTACCCCTTATGTTTTTTTTTCAGCTCCAAATTTTGACCTTCGATATCTCGGCTCTGGAAGGGTCTAGAGCCTCCATTTTTGCGCGCTGGTCGAAGTCTCGTGGCCTTCTGTCAGAATCCAGAGTTTCAAGAAGATCGGAGGGGGTCAAAATTTCGGCCAAAAAAAAATGACAGTGTTACCCTTATGGTTTTTTTTTCAGCTCCAAATTTTGACCTTCGATATCTCGGCTCTGGAAGGGTCTAGAGCCTCCATTTTTGCGCGCTAGTCGAAGTCTCGTGGCCCTCTGTCAGAATCCGGAGTTTCAAGAAGATCGGAGGGGATCAAAATTTCGGCCAAAAAAAAAAATGACAGTGTTACCCCTTATGTTTTTTTTTTCAGGTCCAAATTTTGACCTTCGATATCTCGGCTCTGGAAGGGTCTAGAGCCTCCATTTTTGCGCGCTGGTCGAAGTCTCGTGGCCTTCTGTCAGAATCCAGAGTTTCAAGAAGATCGGAGGGGGTCAAAATTTCGGCCAAAAAAAAATGACAGTGTTACCCTTATGGTTTTTTTTTCAGCTCCAAATTTTGACCTTCGATATCTCGGCTCTGGAAGGGTCTAGAGCCTCCATTTTTGCGCGCTGGTCGAAGTCTCGTGGCCCTCTGTCAGAATCCAGAGTTTCAAGAAGATCGGAGGGGGTCAAAATTTCGGCCAAAAAAAAATGACAGTGTTACCCCTTATGTTTTTTTTTTTTCAGCTCCAAATTTTGACCTTCGATATCTCGGCTCTGGAAGGGTCTAGAGCCTCCATTTTTGCGCGCTGGTCGAAGTTTCGTGGCCCTCTGTCAGAATCCAGAGTTTCAAGAAGATCGGAGGGGGTCAAAATTTCGGCCAAAAAAAAAATGACAGTGTTACCCCTTATAGTTTTTTTTTTCAGCTCCAAATTTTGACCTTCGATATCTCGGCTCTGGAAGGGTCTGGGCCTCCATTTTTGCGCGCTGGTCGAAGTCTCGCGGCCCTCTGTCAGATTCCAGAGTTTCAAGAAGATCGGAGGGGGTCAAAATTTCGGCCAAAAAAAAATGACAGTGTTACCCCTTATGTTTTTTTTTTTCAGCTCCAAATTTTGACCTTCGATATCTCAGCTCTGGAAGGGTCTATAGCCTCCATTTTTGCGCGCTGGTCGAAGTCTCGTGGCCCTCTGTCAGAATCCAGAGTTTCAAGAAGATCGGAGGGGGTCAAAATTTCGGCCAAAAAAAAAAAATGACAGTGTTACCCCTTATGTTTTTTTTTTCAGGTCCAAATTTTTACCTTCGATATCTCGGCTCTGGAAGGGTCTAGAGCCTCCATTTTTGCCCGCTGGTCGAAGTCTCGTGGCCCTCTGTCAGAATCCAGAGTTTCAAGAAGATCGGAGGGGGTCAAAATTTCGGCCAAAAAAAAAATGACAGTGTTACCCTTATGGTTTTTTTTTCAGCTCCAAATTTTGACCTTCGATATCTCGGCTCTGGAAGGGTCTAGAGCCTCCATTTTTGCGCGCTGGTCGAAGTCTCGTGGCCCTCTGTCAGAATCCAGAGTTTCAAGAAGATCGGAGGGGGTCAAAATTTCGGCCAAAAAAAAAAAATGACAGTGTTACCCCTTATGTTTTTTTTTTCAGGTCCAAATTTTGACCTTCGATTTCTCGGCTCTGGAAGGGTCTAGAGCCTCCATTTTTGCGCGCTGGTCGAAGTCTCGTGGCCCTCTGTCAGAATACAGAGTTTCAAGAAGATCGGAGGGGGTCAAAATTTCGGCCAAAAAAAAAAATGACAGTGTTACCCCTTATGTTTTTTTTTTTTCAGGTCCAAATTTTGACCTTCGATATCTCGGCTCTGGAAGGGTCTAGAGCCTCCATTTTTGCGCGCTGGTCGAAGTCTCGTGGCCCTCTGTCAGAATCCAGAGTTTCAAGAAGATCGGAGGGGGTCAAAATTTCGCCCAAAAAAAAAATGACAGTGTTACCCCTTATGTTTTTTTTCAGGTCCAAATTTTGACCTTCGATATTTTGGCTCTGGAAGGGTCTAGAGCCTCCATTTTTGCGCGCTGGTCGAAGTCTCGTGGCCCTCTGTCAGAATCCAGAGTTTCAAGAAGATCGGAGGGGGTCAAAATTTCGGCCAAAAACAAAAAATGACAGTGTTACCCCTTATGTTTTTTTTTCAGGTCCAAATTTTGACCTTCGATATCTCGGCTCTGGAAGGGTCTAGAGCCTCCATTTTTGCGCGCTGGTCGAAGTCTCGTGGCCCTCTGTCAGAATCCAGAGTTTCAAGAAGATCGGAGGGGGTCAAAATTTCGGCCAAAAAAAAATGACAGTGTTACCCTTTATGTTTTTTTTTCAGGTCCAAATTTTGACCTTCGATATCTCGGCTCTGGAAGGGTCTAGAGCCTCCATTTTTGCGCGCTGGTCGAAGTCTCGTGGCCCTCTGTCAGAATACAGAGTTTCAAGAAGATCCGAGGGGGTCCAAATTTCGGCCAAAAAAAAAAATGACAGTGTTACCCCTTATGTTTTTTTTCAGCACCAAATTTTGACCTTCGATATCTCGGCTCTGGGAGGGTCTAGAGCTTCCATTTTTGCGCGCTGGTCGAAGTCTCTTGGCCCTCTGTCAGAATCAAGACTTTCAAGAAGATCGGAGGCGGTCAAAATTTCGGCCAAAAAAAAAATGAAAGTGTTACCCCTTATGTTTTTTTTTCAGGTCCAAATGTTGACTTTCGATATCTTGGCTCTGGAAGGGTCTAGAGCCTCTATTTTTGTGCGCTGGTCGAAGTCTTGTGGTCCTCTGTCAGAATCCAGAGTTTCAAGAAGATCGGAGGGGGTCAAAATTTCGGCCAAAAAAAAATGACAGTGTTACCCCTTATGTTTTTTTTTCAGGTCCAAATTTTGACCTTCGATATCTCAGCTCTGGAAGGGTCTATAGCCTCCATTTTTGCGCGCTGGTCGAAGTCTCGTGGCCCTCTGTCAGAATCCAGAGTTTCAAGAAGATCGGAGGGGGTCAACATTTCGGCCAAAAAAAAAATGACAGTGTTACCCCTTATGTTTTTTTTTCAGGTCCAAATTTTGACCTTCGATATCTCGGCTCTGGAAGGGTCTAGAGCCTCCATTTTTGCGCGCTGGTCGAAGTCTCGTGGCCCTCTGTCAGAATACAGAGTTTCAAGAAGATCGGAGGGGGTCAAAATTTCGGCCAAAAAAAAAAATGACAGTGTTACCCCTTATGTTTTTTTTTTCAGGTCCAAATTTTGACATTCGATATCTCGGCTCTGGAAGGGTCTAGAGCCTCCATTTTTGCGCGCTGGTCGAAGTCTCGTGGCCCTCTGTCAGAATCCAGAGTTTCAAGAAGATCGGAGGGGGTCAAAATTTCGGCCAAAAAAAAAATGACAGTGTTACCCCTTATAGTTTTTTTTTCAGCTCCAAATTTTGACCTTCGATATCTCGGCTCTGGAAGGGTCTAGGGCCTCCATTTTTGCGCGCTGGTCGAAGTCTCGCGGCCCTCTGTCAGATTCCAGAGTTTCAAGAAGATCGGAGGGGGTCAAAATTTCGGCCAAAAAAAAAAATGACAGTGTTACCCCTTATGCTTTTTTTTCAGCTCCAAATTTTGACCTTCGATATCTCGGCTCTGGAAGGGTCTATAGCCTCCATTTTTGCGCGCTGGTCGAAGTCTCGTGGCCCTCTGTCAGAATCCAGAGTTTCAAGAAGATCGGAGGGGGTCAAAATTTCGGCCAAAAAAAAAAAAAATGACAGTGTTACCCCTTATGTTTTTTTTTTCAGGTCCAAATTTTGACCTTCGATATCTCGGCTCTGGAAGGATCTAGAGCCTCCATTTTTGCGCGCTGGTCGAAGTCTCGTGGCCCTCTGTCAGAATGCAGAGTTTCAAGAAGATCGGAGGGGGTCAAAATTTCGGCCAAAAAAAAAATGACAGTGTTACCCCTTATGGTTTTTTTTCAGGTCCAAATTTTTACCTTCGATATCTCGGCTCTGGAAGGGTCTAGAGCCTCCATTTTTGCGCGCTAGTCGAAGTCTCGTGGCCCTCTGTCAGAATCCGGAGTTTCAAGAAGATCGGAGGGGATCAAAATTTCGGCCAAAAAAAAAAATGACAGTGTTACCCCTTATGTTTTTTTTTTCAGGTCCAAATTTTGACCTTCGATATCTCGGCTCTGGAAGGGTCTAGAGCCTCCATTTTTGCGCGCTGGTCGAAGTCTCGTGGCCTTCTGTCAGAATCCAGAGTTTCAAGAAGATCGGAGGGGGTCAAAATTTCGGCCAAAAAAAATGACAGTGTTACCCTTATGGTTTTTTTTTTCAGCTCCAAATTTTGACCTTCGATATCTCGGCTCTGGAAGGGTCTAGAGCCTCCATTTTTGCGCGCTGGTCGAAGTCTCGTGGCCCTCTGTCAGAATCCAGAGTTTGAAGAAGATCGGAGGGGGTCAAAATTTCGGCCAAAAAAAAATGACAGTTACCCCTTATGTTTTTTTTTTCAGCTCCAAATTTTGACCTTCGATATCTCGGCTCTGGAAGGGTCTAGAGCCTCCATTTTTGCGCGCTGGTCGAAGTCTCGTGGCCCTCTGTCAGAATCCAGAGTTTCAAGAAGATCGGAGGGGGTCAAAATTTCGGCCAAAAAAAAATGACAGTGTTACCCCTTATAGTTTTTTTTTCAGCTCCAAATTTTGACCTTCGATATCTCGGCTCTGGAAGGGTCTAGGGCCTCCATTTTTGCGCGCTGGTCGAAGTCTCGCGGCCTTCTGTCAGATTCCAGACTTTCAAGAAGATCGGAGGGGGTCAAAATTTCGGCCAAAAAAAAATGACAGTGTTACCCCTTATGTTTTTTTTTCAGCTCCAAATTTTGACCTTCGATATCTCAGCTCTGGAAGGGTCTATAGCCTCCATTTTTGCGCGCTGGTCGAAGTCTCGTGGCCCTCTGTCAGAATCCAGAGTTTCAAGAAGATCGGAGGGGGTCAAAATTTCGGCCAAAAAAAAAAAAATGACAGTGTCACCCCTTATGTTTTTTTTTTTCAGGTCCAAATTTTGACCTTCGATATCTCGGCTCTGGAAGGGTCTAGAGCCTCCATTTTTGCGCGCTGGTCGAAGTCTCGTGGCCCTCTGTCAGAATGCAGAGTTTCAAGAAGATCGGAGGGGGTCAAAATTTCGGCCAAAATAAAAATGACAGTGTTACCCCTTATGGTTTTTTTTCAGGTCCAAATTTTTACCTTCGATATCTCGGCTCTGGAAGGGTCTAGAGCCTCCATTTTTGCCCGCTGGTCGAAGTCTTGTGGCCCTCTGTCAGAATCCAGAGTTTCAAGAAGATCGGAGGGGGTCAAAATTTCGCCCAAAAAAAAAATGACAGTGTTACCCCTTATGTTTTTTTTTTCAGCTCCAAATTTTGACCTTCGATATCTCGGCTCTGGAAGGGTCTAGAGCCTCCATTTTTGCGCGCTGGTCGAAGTCTCGTGGCCCTCTGTCAGAATCCAGAGTTTCAAGAAGATCGGAGGGGGTCAAAATTTCGGCCAAAAAAAAAAATGACAGTGTTACCCCTTATGGTTTTTTTTTCAGCTCCAAATTTTGACCTTCGATATCTCGGCTCTGGAAGGGTCTAGAGCCTCCATTTTTGCGCGCTGGTCGAAGTCTCGTGGCCCTCTGTCAGAATCCAGAGTTTCAAGAAGATCGGAGGGGGTCAAAATTTCGGCCAAAAAAAAAAATGACAGTGTTACCCCTTATGTTTTTTTTTTTCAGGTCCAAATTTTGACCTTCGATTTCTCGGCTCTGGAAGGGTCTAGAGCCTCCATTTTTGCGCGCTGGTCGAAGTCTTGTGGCCCTCTGTCAGAATACAGAGTTTCAAGAAGATCGGAGGGGGTCAAAATTTCGGCCAAAAAAAAAAATGACAGTGTTACCCCTTATGTTTTTTTTTTCAGCTCCAAATTTTGACCTTCGATATCTCGGCTCTGGGAGGGTCTAGAGCTTCCATTTTTGCGCGCTGGTCGAAGTCTCGTGGCCCTCTGTCAGAATCAAGAGTTTCAAGAAGATCGGAGGCGGTCAAAATTTCGGCCAAAAAAAAATGAAAGTGTTACCCCTTATGTTTTTTTTTTTCAGGTCCAAATGTTGACCTTCGATATCTTGGCTCTGGAAGGGTCTAGAGCCTCTATTTTTGTGCGCTGGTCGAAGTCTTGTGGCCCTCTGTCAGAATCCAGAGTTTCAAGAAGATCGGAGGGGGTCAAAATTTCGGCCAAAAAAAAAAAAAAATGACAGTGTTACCCCTTATGGTTTTTTTTTCAGCTCCAAATTTTGACCTTCGATATCTCAGCTCTGGAAGGGTCTAGAGCCTCCATTTTTGCGCGCTGGTCGAAGTCTCGTGGCCCTCTGTCAGATTCCAGAGTTTCAAGAAGATCGGAGGGGGTCAAAATTTCGGCCAAAAAAAATGACAGTGTTACCCCTTATGTTTTTTTTTCAGCTCCAAATTTTGACCTTCGATATCTCAGCTCTGGAAGGGTCTATAGCCTCCATTTTTGCGTGCTGGACGAAGTCTCGTGGCCCTCTGTCAGAATCCAGAGTTTCAAGAAGATCGGAGGGGGTCAAAATTTCGGCCAAAAAAAAAATGACAGTGTTACCCTTTATGTTTTTTTTTCAGGTCCAAATTTTGACCTTCGATATCTCGGCTCTGGAAGGGTCTAGAGCCTCCATTTTTGCGCGCTGGTCGAAGTCTCGTGGCCCTCTGTCAGAATACAGAGTTTCAAGAAGATCCGAGGGGTCCAAATTTCGGCCAAAAAAAAAAAATGACAGTGTTACCCCTTATGTTTTTTTTCAGCTCCAAATTTTGACCTTCGATATCTCGGCTCTGGGAGGGTCTAGAGCTTCCATTTTTGCGCGCTGGTCGAAGTCTCTTGGCCCTCTGTCAGAATCAAGAGTTTCAAGAAGATCGGAGGCGGTCAAAATTTCGGCCAAAAAAAAAATGAAAGTGTTACCCCTTATGTTTTTTTTTCAGGTCCAAATGTTGACCTTCGATATCTTGGCTCTGGAAGGGTCTAGAGCCTCTATTTTTGTGCGCTGGTCGAAGTCTTGTGGTCCTCTGTCAGAATCCAGAGTTTCAAGAAGATCGGAGGGGGTCAAAATTTCGGCCAAAAAAAAATGACAGTGTTACCCCTTATGTTTTTTTTTCAGGTCCAAATTTTGACCTTCGATATCTCAGCTCTGGAAGGGTCTATAGCCTCCATTTTTGCGCGCTGGTCGAAGTCTCGTGGCCCTCTGTCAGAATCCAGAGTTTCAAGAAGATCGGAGGGGGTCAACATTTCGGCCAAAAAAAAAATGACAGTGTTACCCCTTATGTTTTTTTTTCAGGTCCAAATTTTGACCTTCGATATCTCGGCTCTGGAAGGGTCTAGAGCCTCCATTTTTGCGCGCTGGTCGAAGTCTCGTGGCCCTCTGTCAGAATACAGAGTTTCAAGAAGATCGGAGGGGGTCAAAATTTCGGCCAAAAAAAAAAAAATGACAGTGTTACCCCTTATGTTTTTTTTTTCAGGTCCAAATTTTGACATTCGATATCTCGGCTCTGGAAGGGTCTAGAGCCTCCATTTTTGCGCGCTGGTCGAAGTCTCGTGGCCCTCTGTCAGAATCCAGAGTTTCAAGAAGATCGGAGGGGGTCAAAATTTCGGCCAAAAAAAAAATTACAGTGTTACCCCTTATAGTTTTTTTTTCAGCTCCAAATTTTGACCTTCGATATCTCGGCTCTGGAAGGGTCTAGGGCCTCCATTTTTGCGCGCTGGTCGAAGTCTCGCGGCCCTCTGTCAGATTCCAGAGTTTCAAGAAGATCGGAGGGGGTCAAAATTTCGGCCAAAAAAAAAATGACAGTGTTACCCCTTATGTTTTTTTTTCAGCTCCAAATTTTGACCTTCGATATCTCGGCTCTGGAAGGGTCTAGAGCCTCCATTTTTGCGCGCTGGTCGAAGTCTCGTGGCCTTCTGTCAGAATCCAGAGTTTCAAGAAGATCGGAGGGGGTCAAAATTTCGGCCAAAAAAAAATGACAGTGTTACCCTTATGGTTTTTTTTTCAGCTCCAAATTTTGACCTTCGATATCTCGGCTCTGGAAGGGTCTAGAGCCTCCATTTTTGCGCGCTAGTCGAAGTCTCGTGGCCCTCTGTCAGAATCCGGAGTTTCAAGAAGATCGGAGGGGATCAAAATTTCGGCCAAAAAAAAAAATGACAGTTACCCCTTATGTTTTTTTTTTTCAGGTCCAAATTTTGACCTTCGATATCTCGGCTCTGGAAGGGTCTAGAGCCTCCATTTTTGCGCGCTGGTCGAAGTCTCGTGGCCTTCTGTCAGAATCCAGAGTTTCAAGAAGATCGGAGGGGGTCAAAATTTCGGCCAAAAAAAAATGACAGTGTTACCCTTATGGTTTTTTTTTCAGCTCCAAATTTTGACCTTCGATATCTCGGCTCTGGAAGGGTCTAGAGCCTCCATTTTTGCGCGCTGGTCGAAGTCTCGTGGCCCTCTGTCAGAATCCAGAGTTTCAAGAAGATCGGAGGGGGTCAAAATTTCGGCCAAAAAAAAATGACAGTGTTACCCCTTATGTTTTTTTTTTTCAGCTCCAAATTTTGACCTTCGATATCTCGGCTCTGGAAGGGTCTAGAGCCTCCATTTTTGCGCGCTGGTCGAAGTTTCGTGGCCCTCTGTCAGAATCCAGAGTTTCAAGAAGATCGGAGGGGGTCAAAATTTCGGCCAAAAAAAAAATGACAGTGTTACCCCTTATAGTTTTTTTTTTCAGCTCCAAATTTTGACCTTCGATATCTCGGCTCTGGAAGGGTCTGGGCCTCCATTTTTGCGCGCTGGTCGAAGTCTCGCGGCCCTCTGTCAGATTCCAGAGTTTCAAGAAGATCGGAGGGGGTCAAAATTTCGGCCAAAAAAAAATGACAGTGTTACCCCTTATGTTTTTTTTTTCAGCTCCAAATTTTGACCTTCGATATCTCAGCTCTGGAAGGGTCTATAGCCTCCATTTTTGCGCGCTGGTCGAAGTCTCGTGGCCCTCTGTCAGAATCCAGAGTTTCAAGAAGATCGGAGGGGGTCAAAATTTCGGCCAAAAAAAAAAAATGACAGTGTTACCCCTTATGTTTTTTTTTTCAGGTCCAAATTTTTACCTTCGATATCTCGGCTCTGGAAGGGTCTAGAGCCTCCATTTTTGCCCGCTGGTCGAAGTCTCGTGGCCCTCTGTCAGAATCCAGAGTTTCAAGAAGATCGGAGGGGGTCAAAATTTCGGCCAAAAAAAAAATGACAGTGTTACCCTTATGGTTTTTTTTTTCAGCTCCAAATTTTGACCTTCGATATCTTGGCTCTGGAAGGGTCTAGAGCCTCCATTTTTGCGCGCTGGTCGAAGTCTCGTGGCCCTCTGTCAGAATCCAGAGTTTCAAGAAGATCGGAGGGGGTCAAAATTTCGGCCAAAAAAAAAATGACAGTGTTACCCCTTATGTTTTTTTTTTCAGGTCCAAATTTTGACCTTCAATTTCTCGGCTCTGGAAGGGTCTAGAGCCTCCATTTTTGCGCGCTGGTCGAAGTCTCGTGGCCCTCTGTCAGAATACAGAGTTTCAAGAAGATCGGAGGGGGTCAAAATTTCGCCCAAAAAAAAAAATGACAGTGTTACCCCTTATGTTTTTTTTTTTCAGGTCCAAATTTTGACCTTCGATATCTCGGCTCTGGAAGGGTCTAGAGCCTCCATTTTTGCGCGCTGGTCGAAGTCTCGTGGCCCTCTGTCAGAATGCAGAGTTTCAAGAAGATCGGAGGGGGTCAAAATTTCGGCCAAAAAAAAAATGAAAGTGTTACCCCTTATGTTTTTTTTTTTTTTTAGGTCCAAATGTTGACCTTCGATATTTTGGCTCTGGAAGGGTCTAGAGCCTCTATTTTTGTGCGCTGGTCGAAGTCTTGTGGCCCTCTGTCAGAATCCAGAGTTTCAAGAAGATCGGAGGGGGTCAAAATTTCGCCCAAAAAAAAAATGACAGTGTTACCCCTTATGTTTTTTTTTTCAGCTCCAAATTTTGACCTTCGATATCTCGGCTCTGGAAGGGTCTAGAGCCTCCATTTTTGCGCGCTGGTCGAAGTCTTGTGGCCCTCTGTCAGAATCCAGAGTTTCAAGAAGATCGGAGGGGGTCAAAATTTCGGCCAAAAAAAAAATGATAGTGTTACCCCTTATGGTTTTTTTTTCAGCTCCAAATTTTGACCTTCGATATCTCGGCTCTGGAAGGGTCTAGAGCCTCCATTTTTGCGCGCTGGTCGAAGTCTCGTGGCCCTCTGTCAGAATCCAGAGTTTCAAGAAGATCGGAGGGGGTCAAAATTTCGGCCAAAAAAAAAAATGACAGTGTTACCCCTTATGTTTTTTTTTTTCAGGTCCAAATTTTGACCTTCCATTTCTCGGCTCTGGAAGGGTCTAGAGCCTCCATTTTTGCGCGCTGGTCGAAGTCTCGTGGCCCTCTGTCAGAATACAGAGTTTCAAGAAGATCGGAGGGGGTCAAAATTTCGGCCAAAAAAAAAAATGACAGTGTTACCCCTTATGTTTTTTTTTTTCAGGTCCAAATTTTGACCTTCGATATCTCGGCTCTGGAAGGGTCTAGAGCCTCCATTTTTGCGCGCTGGTCGAAGTCTCGTGGCCCTCTGTCAGAATCCAGAGTTTCAAGAAGATCGGAGGGGGTCAAAATTTCGCCCAAAAAAAAAAATGACAGTGTTACCCCTTATGTTTTTTTTTCAGGTCCAAATTTTGACCTTCGATATCTCGGCTCTGGAAGGGTCTAGAGCCTCCATTTTTGCGCGCTGGTCGAAGTCTCGTGGCCCTCTGTCAGAATCCAGAGTTTCAAGAAGATCGGAGGGGGTCAAAATTTCGGCCGAAAAAAAAAATGACAGTGTTACCCCTTATGTTTTTTTTCAGCTCCAAATTTTGACCTTCGATATCTCGGCTCTGGGAGGGTCTAGAGCTTCCATTTTTGCGCGCTGGTCGAAGTCTCGTGGCTCTCTGTCAGAATCAAGAGTTTCAAGAAGATCGGAGGCGGTCAAAATTTCGGCCAAAAAAAAATGAAAGTGTTACCCCTTATGTTTTTTTTTTTTCAGGTCCAAATGTTGACCTTCGATATCTTGGCTCTGGAAGGGTCTAGAGCCTCTATTTTTGTGCGCTGGTCGAAGTCTTGTGGCCCTCTGTCAGAATCCAGAGTTTCAAGAAGATCGGAGGGGGTCAAAATTTCGGCCAAAAAAAAAAAAAAATGACAGTGTTACCCCTTATGTTTTTTTTTTCAGCTCCAAATTTTGACCTTCGATATCTCAGCTCTGGAAGGGTCTAGAGCCTCCATTTTTGCGCGCTGGTCGAAGTCTCGTGGCCCTCTGTCAGATTCCAGAGTTTCAAGAAGATCGGAGGGGGTCAAAATTTCGGCCAAAAAAAATGACAGTGTTACCCCTTATGTTTTTTTTTTCAGCTCCAAATTTTGACCTTCGATATCTCAGCTCTGGAAGGGTCTATAGCCTCCATTTTTGCGCGCTGGACGAAGTCTCGTGGCCCTCTGTCAGAATCCAGAGTTTCAAGAAGATCGGAGGGGGTCAAAATTTCGGCCAAAAAAAAAATGACAGTGTTACCCTTTATGTTTTTTTTTCAGGTCCAAATTTTGACCTTCGATATCTCGGCTCTGGAAGGGTCTAGAGCCTCCATTTTTGCGCGCTGGTCGAAGTCTCGTGGCCCTCTGTCAGAATACAGAGTTTCAAGAAGATCCGAGGGGGTCCAAATTTCGGCCAAAAAAAAAAAATGACAGTGTTACCCCTTATGTTTTTTTTCAGCTCCAAATTTTGACCTTCGATATCTCGGCTCTGGGAGGGTCTAGAGCTTCCATTTTTGCGCGCTGGTCGAAGTCTCTTGGCCCTCTGTCAGAATCAAGAGTTTCAAGAAGATCGGAGGCGGTCAAAATTTCGGCCAAAAAAAAAATGAAAGTGTTACCCCTTATGTTTTTTTTTCAGGTCCAAATGTTGACCTTCGATATCTTGGCTCTGGAAGGGTCTAGAGCCTCTATTTTTGTGCGCTGGTCGAAGTCTTGTGGTCCTCTGTCAGAATCCAGAGTTTCAAGAAGATCGGAGGGGGTCAAAATTTCGGCCAAAAAAAAATGACCGTGTTACCCCTTATGTTTTTTTTTCAGGTCCAAATTTTGACCTTCGATATCTCAGCTCTGGAAGGGTCTATAGCCTCCATTTTTGCGCGCTGGTTGAAGTCTCGTGGCCCTCTGTCAGAATCCAGAGTTTCAAGAAGATCGGAGGGGGTCAACATTTCGGCCAAAAAAAAAATGACAGTGTTACCCCTTATGTTTTTTTTTCAGGTCCAAATTTTGACCTTCGATATCTCGGCTCTGGAAGGGTCTAGAGCCTCCATTTTTGCGCGCTGGTCGAAGTCTCGTGGCCCTCTGTCAGAATACAGAGTTTCAAGAAGATCGGAGGGGGTCAAAATTTCGGCCAAAAAAAAAAAATGACAGTGTTACCCCTTATGTTTTTTTTTTCAGGTCCAAATTTTGACATTCGATATCTCGGCTCTGGAAGGGTCTAGAGCCTCCATTTTTGCGCGCTGGTCGAAGTCTCGTGGCCCTCTGTCAGAATCCAGAGTTTCAAGAAGATCGGAGGGGGTCAAAATTTCGGCCAAAAAAAAAATGACAGTGTTACCCCTTATAGTTTTTTTTTCAGCTCCAAATTTTGACCTTCGATATCTCGGCTCTGGAAGGGTCTAGGGCCTCCATTTTTGCGCGCTGGTCGAAGTCTCGCGGCCCTCTGTCAGATTCCAGAGTTTCAAGAAGATCGGAGGGGGTCAAAATTTCGGCCAAAAAAAAAAATGACAGTGTTACCCCTTATGTTTTTTTTTCAGCTCCAAATTTTGACCTTCGATATCTCAGCTCTGGAAGGGTCTATAGCCTCCATTTTTGCGCGCTGGTCGAAGTCTCGTGGCCCTCTGTCAGAATCCAGAGTTTCAAGAAGATCGGAGGGGGTCAAAATTTCGGCCAAAAAAAAAAAAATGACAGTGTTACCCCTTATGTTTTTTTTTTCAGGTCCAAATTTTGACCTTCGATATCTCGGCTCTGGAAGGGTCTAGAGCCTCCATTTTTGCGCGCTGGTCGAAGTCTCGTGGCCCTCTGTCAGAATGCAGAGTTTCAAGAAGATCGGAGGGGGTCAAAATTTCGGCCAAAAAAAAATGACAGTGTTACCCCTTATGGTTTTTTTTTCAGCTCCAAATTTTTACCTTCGATATCTCGGCTCTGGAAGGGTCTAGAGCCTCCATTTTTGCGCGCTAGTCGAAGTCTCGTGGCCCTCTGTCAGAATCCGGAGTTTCAAGAAGATCGGAGGGGATCAAAATTTCGGCCAAAAAAAAAAATGACAGTGTTACCCCTTATGTTTTTTTTTTTCAGGTCCAAATTTTGACCTTCGATATCTCGGCTCTGGAAGGGTCTAGAGCCTCCATTTTTGCGCGCTGGTCGAAGTCTCGTGGCCTTCTGTCAGAATCCAGAGTTTCAAGAAGATCGGAGGGGGTCAAAATTTCGGCCAAAAAAAAATGACAGTGTTACCCTTATGGTTTTTTTTTTCAGCTCCAAATTTTGACCTTCGATATCTCGGCTCTGGAAGGGTCTAGAGCCTCCATTTTTGCGCGCTGGTCGAAGTCTCGTGGCCCTCTGTCAGAATCCAGAGTTTCAAGAAGATCGGAGGGGGTCAAAATTTCGGCCAAAAAAAAATGACAGTGTTACCCCTTATGTTTTTTTTTTTCAGCTCCAAATTTTGACCTTCGATATCTCGGCTCTGGAAGGGTCTAGAGCCTCCATTTTTGCGCGCTGGTCGAAGTTTCGTGGCCCTCTGTCAGAATCCAGAGTTTCAAGAAGATCGGAGGGGGTCAAAATTTCGGCCAAAAAAAAATGACAGTGTTACCCCTTATAGTTTTTTTTTTCAGCTCCAAATTTTGACCTTCGATATCTCGGCTCTGGAAGGGTCTAGGGCCTCCATTTTTGCGCGCTGGTCGAAGTCTCGCGGCCCTCTGTCAGATTCCAGAGTTTCAAGAAGATCGGAGGGGGTCAAAATTTCGGCCAAAAAAAAAATGACAGTGTTACCCCTTATGTTTTTTTTTTTCAGCTCCAAATTTTGACCTTCGATATCTCAGCTCTGGAAGGGTCTATAGCCTCCATTTTTGCGCGCTGGTCGAAGTCTCGTGGCCCTCTGTCAGAATCCAGAGTTTCAAGAAGATCGGAGGGGGTCAAAATTTCGGCCAAAAAAAAAAATGACAGTGTTACCCCTTATGTTTTTTTTTTCAGGTCCAAATTTTGACCTTCGATATCTCGGCTCTGGAAGGGTCTAGAGCCTCCATTTTTGCGCGCTGGTCGAAGTCTCGTGGCCCTCTGTCAGAATGCAGAGTTTCAAGAAGATCGGAGAGGGTCAAAATTTCGGCCAAAAAAAAAATGACAGTGTTACCCCTTATGGTTTTTTTTCAGGTCCAAATTTTTACCTTCGATATCTCGGCTCTGGAAGGGTCTAGAGCCTCCATTTTTGCCCGCTGGTCGAAGTCTTGTGGCCCTCTGTCAGAATCCAGAGTTTCAAGAAGATCGGAGGGGGTCAAAATTTCGGCCAAAAAAAAAATGACAGTGTTACCCCTTATGGTTTTTTTTTCAGCTCCAAATTTTGACCTTCGATATCTCGGCTCTGGAAGGGTCTAGAGCCTCCATTTTTGCGCGCTGGTCGAAGTCTCTTGGCCCTCTGTCAGAATCCAGAGTTTCAAGAAGATCGGAGGGGGTCAAAATTTCGGCCAAAAAAAAAATGACAGTGTTACCCCTTATAGTTTTTTTTTTCAGCTCCAAATTTTGACCTTCGATATCTCGGCTCTGGAAGGGTCTAGGGCCTCCATTTTTGCGCGCTGGTCGAAGTCTCGCGGCCCTCTGTCAGATTCCAGAGTTTCAAGAAGATCGGAGGGGGTCAAAATTTCGGCCAAAAAAAAAATGACAGTGTTACCCCTTATGTTTTTTTTTTCAGCTCCAAATTTTTGACCTTCGATATCTCAGCTCTGGAAGGGTCTATAGCCTCCATTTTTGCGCGCTGGTCGAAGTCTCGTGGCCCTCTGTCAGAATCCAGAGTTTCAAGAAGATCGGAGGGGGTCAAAATTTCGGCCAAAAAAAAAAATGACAGTGTTACCCCTTATGTTTTTTTTTTCAGGTCCAAATTTTGACCTTCGATATCTCGGCTCTGGAAGGGTCTAGAGCCTCCATTTTTGCGCGCTGGTCGAAGTCTCGTGGCCCTCTGTCAGAATGCAGAGTTTCAAGAAGATCGGAGAGGGTCAAAATTTCGGCCAAAAAAAAAATGACAGTGTTACCCCTTATGGTTTTTTTTCAGGTCCAAATTTTTACCTTCGATATCTCGGCTCTGGAAGGGTCTAGAGCCTCCATTTTTGCGCGCTGGTCGAAGTCTCGTGGCCCTCTGTCAGAATCCAGAGTTTCAAGAAGATCGGAGGGGGTCAAAATTTCGGCCAAAAAAAAAAAATGACAGTGTTACCCCTTATGTTTTTTTTTTCAGGTCCAAATTTTGACCTTCGATATCTCGGCTCTGGAAGGGTCTAGAGCCTCCATTTTTGCGCGCTGGTCGAAGTCTCGTGGCCCTCTGTCAGAATCCAGAGTTTCAAGAAGATCGGAGGGGGTCAAAATTTCGGCCAAAAAAAATGACAGTGTTACCCCTTATGTTTTTTTTTTTTCAGCTCCAAATTTTGACCTTCGATATCTCGGCTCTGGAAGGGTCTAGAGCCTCCATTTTTGCGCGCTGGTCGAAGTCTCGTGGCCCTCTGTCAGAATCCAGAGTTTCAAGAAGATCGGAGGGGGTCAAAATTTCGGCCAAAAAAAAAATGACAGTGTTACCCCTTATGTTTTTTTTTTCAGCTCCAAATTTTGACCTTCGATATCTTGGCTCTGGAAGGGTCTAGATCCTCCATTTTTGCGCGCTGGTCGAAGTCTCGTGGCCCTCTGTCAGAATCCAGAGTTTCAAGAAGATCGGAGGGGGTCAAAATTTCGGCCAAAAAAAAAAATGACAGTGTTACCCCTTATGTTTTTTTTTCAGGTCCAAATTTTGACCTTCGATATCTCGGCTCTGGAAGGGTCTAGAGCCTCAATTTTTGCGCGCTGGTCGAAGTCTCGTGGCCCTCTGTCAGAATCCAGAGTTTCAAGAAGATCGGAGGGGGTCAAAATTTCGGCCAAAAACAAAAAATGACAGTGTTACCCCTTATGTTTTTTTTTCAGCTCCAAATTTTGACCTTCGATATCTCAAAATAAAGTGAATCCCTGCAAAATAAAGTGAAAGAGTGGAAGCTTGAATGGCTCAGTGGTTAGAGTGTTACTCTATCATGTTGAGGATATGGGTTCAAGTCCCGCTCTTAGCATTAAAATGCTTTATTTTGAAGGGTTTTGTCCAAATAAAAAAGAAATGCCTGCAAAATAAAGTGAAAGAGTGGAAGCTTGAATGGTTTAGTGGTTAGAGTGTTACTCTATCATGTTGAGGATTTGGGTTCAAGTCCTGCTCTTAGCATTAAAATTCTTTATTTTGAAGGGTTTTGTCCAAATAAAAAAGACATGCCTGCAAAATAAAGTGAAAAAGAGGAAGCTTGAATGGCTCAGTGGTCAGAGTGTTCCTCTATCATATTGAGGATTTGGGTTTAAGTCCCACTCTTTGCATTAAAATGCTTTATTCTGAATGGTTTTGTCCAAATAAAAAAGAAATGCCTGCAAAAGAAAGTGAAAGAGTGGAAGCTTGAATGGCTCAGTGGTGTGAGTGTCAATCTCTTTTGTGGAGAATCCATGTTTGAGTCTCTTGATGGTTAACATTTTTAGTTTGATTGGTTTGGTCCAAATGAAAAGACCAATCTTCAAAAAAGACATCCAACTGTAAGTGGTTCAGTGGTAAAAGCGTTGCTGTTCTGTGTTGACAACCCTGGTTCAAATCTCACTTTTGCGGTTGAAATTACTTTAGTGTGATTTTTTGAGACAAACAGAAACATTGAAATGAAGAAGCTCCTGTGGCTCAGTGGTCTGAGTGTTGTGATTCTATGTGGGCAACCCAGGTTCGAATCACACTCTTGTGATGCTTTAGTTTCACTGGATTGTCGAAGTAAGACATGCTCCCAAAAAAAGAAGAGTGAGTGTGCAAGCTCCAGTGGCTCAGTGGTCTGAGTGTTGTGATTCCATGTGGGAAACCAGGGTTCGAGCCTCACTCTTATCATGCTTTAGTTTCAACGGGTTTGTCCAAGAGAGAAAAAGACATGCTCCCAAAAAAAAGAAGTTTGAGTGTGGATGGTTCAGTGGCTCCGTGGATGAGCTCTCACTCCCGAATCGGGAGGTTGGGATGTTCCTGGTTCAAGACCGGGCTGGACCGTGAAGCATGGTTGCGTTGACGAACATCCTCCAGATCTGCAGCTGGGGGACGAGAGACGGTCAGGACACGAAGGGGGGAGGAAATAACCTAACTCCTCCCCCTGGGGATTTCTGGGACGATATCCAGCAGCGGTGTTGCTGCAGAGAGAGGCATTTTTTTGTGGGACTTAACCAAAATTTTAATTTTGGAATACATGAAATGTACACAGATTAGCATGCACCAAAAAATATTTTATTTCTTACCTCATACACACAATTATCTATAGTTCTCATCATAGATAATCCTCCTCCATCCTCCTCCATCCTCCTCCATCCTCCTCCATCCTCCTCCATCCTCCTCCAACCATCACTTGCTTCAGTGTCCAGCCTAGTCTTGAACCAGGAACCTCCCAACTGAGGAGTGAGAGCTCACCCACTGAGCCACTGGACCATCCACACACATGCTGAATTTTTTGGGAGCAAGTCTTTTTCTCTCTTGGACAAAGCCAGTGAAACTAAAGCATGGTAAGAGTGAGGCTCGAACCCTGGTTTTCCACATGGAACCATAACACTCAGACCACTGAGCCACTGTAGCTTGCACACTCACTCTTCTTTTTTTGGGAGCATGTCTTACTTCGACAATCCAGTGAAACTAAAGCGTCACAAGAGTGTGATTTGAACCCAGGTTTCCCACATGGAATCACAACACTCAGACCACTGAGCCACACACACTCACACTTATTTTTTTGGGAACATGTCTTTCTTGGACAAAGCCAGTGAAACTAAAGCATGATAAGAGTGAGGCTCAAACCCTGGTTTCCCACATGGAATCACAACACTCAGACCACTGAGCCACTGGAGCATACACACTCATGCTTCTTTTTTTGGGAACATGTCTTTCTTGGACAAACCCAGTTGTTACGACCCTATGGTTGTACTTCTGTTATCTCTGTTGTTATGTCCGTCTCTCAATGTGTTTGGATAGGAACGTCATCGATGGATCCCTGTCGGATGATTGGATCGCCTTCCTGATTGGTTCCCGCATGACGATTGCTGTTCGATCCTGATTGGAGCAACGCGTCTTTAAAAGAGACGTCATTTCCTTTACCGAGCAGAGCAGATCAGCAGCGCAGATCAAGCAGAGCAATTCTAGAGCGGACAAGGACTTGTGAAATCTTATGTTTGAAGTTGAGAGAGACTTTGTGATTTGATTGTTAGGAGATTTTGAGACTAAGCACTCGTTTGTTTGTTTGATCTAAAAGAGAGAGTTTGTTACTTTGATTTTGCTTTCATTTGTTTCTTTGGAAAGAGAACGATTTACTTTTGAGACTGTTTGAACGATTGAGTCTGTGAGTATTGTTGTTTTCTTTTATGAAAGCTGTTTGTATCTAAAAGATCCTCCAGGTTATATTCGACCCTTTTGCCTGTTAATGATACTGATTTGGACTGCCCATTTCAGTTTGATTGCCCAATTGTACATATTGTAAATACTTAATTAATATTGGGAAGTAGGGAGTTTGACGCCACTCTTTTCTTTATTGTAACCCTTTTGTCCCTGTTTTTGGTTAGGGAGTTAGTTTATTGATTGTACTTTTGTTTCTTTTGGTTTAAGGTTTAGAAAGAGGGTTTATCTAAAGATTGTTTTGTTTATTATTTTGGCACTGTCATCTCCTGAAGAATATCCCAATCTACAAAAATAAAGAACTTTAATTTAAAAATTTACATCACCGCCTCGACTCCTCTTCATGTTACCCCTTTCCCCCTAGACGGGGCGTAACACAGTGAAACTAAAGCATGATAAGAGTGAGGCTGGAACCCGGGTTTATGCAGTTGGTCCAGTAGAAAAAAGTAAAGCAGGGCACAGGTTTATGCTAGTGGTGAGTGATTATGCTACTAAGCATCCAGAGGTTTTTCCTTTAAGGACTATTGGAGCTAAGCAAGTAGCTTCCTGCTTGATTGAGTTGTTTTCTTGCGTAGGATTTCCTACAGAGATACTGACTGATTGTGGGACTAATTTCACCTCAAATCTCTTAAAGCAAGTCTACAAGTTATTGAGCATAAAGGGTTTGAAAACTACACCGTTCCATCCCCAAACTGATGGGTTAGTAGAGAGATTTAACCAAACCCTAGACCCTTGCTGAGCTGAGATATTGAGATCCAATTTAGCACCCACTAGTCTCTAGACCCCATGTGGGATCTCAATATCTCAGCTCAGGTAGGGTCTAGAGCCTCCATTTTTGCACTCAAGTCTAAGTCTCGTGGCCCTCTGTCAGAATCCGGAGTTTCAAGAAGATCGGAGGGGATCAAAATTTCGGCCAAAAAAAAAAAATGACAGTGTTACCCCTTATGTTTTTTTTTTTCAGGTCCAAATTTTGACCTTCGATATCTCGGCTCTGGAAGGGTCTAGAGCCTCCATTTTTGCGCGCTGGTCGAAGTCTCGTGGCCTTCTGTCAGAATCCAGAGTTTCAAGAAGATCGGAGGGGGTCAAAATTTCGGCCAAAAAAAAAATGACAGTGTTACCCTTATGGTTTTTTTTTTCAGCTCCAAATTTTGACCTTCGATATCTCGGCTCTGGAAGGGTCTAGAGCCTCCATTTTTGCGCGCTGGTCGAAGTCTCGTGGCCCTCTGTCAGAATCCAGAGTTTCAAGAAGATCGGAGGGGGTCAAAATTTCGGCCAAAAAAAAAAAATGACAGTGTTACCCCTTATGTTTTTTTTTTCAGGTCCAAATTTTGACCTTCGATATCTCGGCTCTGGAAGGGTCTAGAGCCTCCATTTTTGCGCGCTGGTCGAAGTCTCGTGGCCTTCTGTCAGAATCCAGAGTTTCAAGAAGATCGGAGGGGGTCAAAATTTCGGCCAAAAAAAAAATGACAGTGTTACCCTTATGGTTTTTTTTTCAGCTCCAAATTTTGACCTTCGATATCTTGGCTCTGGAAGGGTCTAGAGCCTCCATTTTTGCGCGCTGGTCGAAGTCTCGTGGCCCTCTGTCAGAATCCAGAGTTTCAAGAAGATCGGAGGGGGGTCAAAATTTCGGCCAAAAAAAAAATGACAGTGTTACCCCTTATGTTTTTTTTTTCAGCTCCAAATTTTGACCTTCGATATCTCGGCTCTGGAAGGGTCTAGAGCCTCCATTTTTGCGCGCTGGTCGAAGTCTTGTGGCCCTCTGTCAGAATCCAGAGTTTCAAGAAGATCGGAGGGGGTCAAAATTTCGGCCAAAAAAAAAAATGACAGTGTTACCCCTTATGTTTTTTTTTTTCAGCTCCAAATTTTGACCTTCGATATCTCGGCTCTGGGAGGGTCTAGAGCCTCCATTTTTGCGCGCTGGTCGAAGTCTCGTGGCCCTCTGTCAGAATCCAGAGTTTCAAGAAGATCGGAGGGGGTCAAAATTTCGGCCAAAAAAAAAATGACAGTGTTACCCCTTATGTTTTTTTTTTTCAGGTCCAAATTTTGACCTTCAATTTCTCGGCTCTGGAAGGGTCTAGAGCCTCCATTTTTGCGCGCTGGTCGAAGTCTCGTGGCCCTCTGTCAGAATACAGAGTTTCAAGAAGATCGGAGGGGGTCAAAATTTTGCCCCAAAAAAAAAAATGACAGTGTTACCCCTTATGTTTTTTTTTTTCAGGTCCAAATTTTGACCTTCGATATCTCGGCTCTGGAAGGGTCTAGAGCCTCAATTTTTGCGCGCTGGTCGAAGTCTCGTGGCCCTCTGTCAGAATCCAGAGTTTCAAGAAGATCGGAGGGGGTCAAAATTTCGGCCAAAAACAAAAAATGACAGTGTTGCCCCTTATGTTTTTTTTTCAGCTCCAAATTTTGACCTTCGATATCTCAAAATAAAGTGAATCCCTGCAAAATAAAGTGAAAGAGTGGAAGCTTGAATGGCTCAGTGGTTAGAGTGTTACTCTATCATGTTGAGGATATGGGTTCAAGTCCCGCTCTTAGCATTAAAATGCTTTATTTTGAAGGGTTTTGTCCAAATAAAAAAGAAATGCCTGCAAAATAAAGTGAAAGAGTGGAAGCTTGAATGGTTTAGTGGTTAGAGTGTTACTCTATCATGTTGAGGATTTGGGTTCAAGTCCTGCTCTTAGCATTAAAATTCTTTATTTTGAAGGGTTTTGTCCAAATAAAAAAGACATGCCTGCAAAATAAAGTGAAAAAGAGGAAGCTTGAATGGCTCAGTGGTCAGAGTGTTCCTCTATCATATTGAGGATTTGGGTTTAAGTCCCACTCTTTGCATTAAAATGCTTTATTCTGAATGGTTTTGTCCAAATAAAAAAGAAATGCCTGCAAAAGAAAGTGAAAGAGTGGAAGCTTGAATGGCTCAGTGGTGTGAGTGTCAATCTCTTTTGTGGAGAATCCATGTTTGAGTCTCTTGATGGTTAACATTTTTAGTTTGATTGGTTTGGTCCAAATGAAAAGACCAATCTTCAAAAAAGACATCCAACTGTAAGTGGTTCAGTGGTAAAAGCGTTGCTGTTCTGTGTTGACAACCCTGGTTCAAATCTCACTTTTGCGGTTGAAATTACTTTAGTGTGATTTTTTGAGACAAACAGAAACATTGAAATGAAGAAGCTCCTGTGGCTCAGTGGTCTGAGTGTTGTGATTCTATGTGGGCAACCCAGGTTCGAATCACACTCTTGTGATGCTTTAGTTTCACTGGATTGTCGAAGTAAGACATGCTCCCAAAAAAAGAAGAGTGAGTGTGCAAGCTCCAGTGGCTCAGTGGTCTGAGTGTTGTGATTCCATGTGGGAAACCAGGGTTCGAGCCTCACTCTTATCATGCTTTAGTTTCAACGGGTTTGTCCAAGAGAGAAAAAGACATGCTCCCAAAAAAAAGAAGTTTGAGTGTGGATGGTTCAGTGGCTCCGTGGATGAGCTCTCACTCCCGAATCGGGAGGTTGGGATGTTCCTGGTTCAAGACCGGGCTGGACCGTGAAGCATGGTTGCGTTGACGAACATCCTCCAGATCTGCAGCTGGGGGACGAGAGACGGTCAGGACACGAAGGGGGGAGGAAATAACCTAACTCCTCCCCCTGGGGATTTCTGGGACGATATCCAGCAGCGGTGTTGCTGCAGAGAGAGGCATTTTTTTGTGGGACTTAACCAAAATTTTAATTTTGGAATACATAAAATGTACACAGATTAGCATGCACCAAAAAATATTTTATTTCTTACCTCATACACACAATTATCTATAGTTCTCATCATAGATAATCCTCCTCCATCCTCCTCCATCCTCCTCCATCCTCCTCCATCCTCCTCCATCCTCCTCCATCCATCACTTGCTTCAGTGTCCAGCCTAGTCTTGAACCAGGAACCTCCCAACTGAGGAGTGAGAGCTCACCCACTGAGCCACTGGACCATCCACACACATGCTGAATTTTTTGGGAGCAAGTCTTTTTCTCTCTTGGACAAAGCCAGTGAAACTAAAGCATGGTAAGAGTGAGGCTCGAACCCTGGTTTTCCACATGGAACCATAACACTCAGACCACTGAGCCACTGTAGCTTGCACACTCACTCTTCTTTTTTTGGGAGCATGTCTTACTTCGACAATCCAGTGAAACTAAAGCGTCACAAGAGTGTGATTTGAACCCAGGTTTCCCACATGGAATCACAACACTCAGACCACTGAGCCACACACACTCACACTTATTTTTTTGGGAACATGTCTTTCTTGGACAAAGCCAGTGAAACTAAAGCATGATAAGAGTGAGGCTCAAACCCTGGTTTCCCACATGGAATCACAACACTCAGACCACTGAGCCACTGGAGCATACACACTCATGCTTCTTTTTTTGGGAACATGTCTTTCTTGGACAAACCCAGTTGTTACGACCCTATGGTTGTACTTCTGTTATCTCTGTTGTTATGTCCGTCTCTCAATGTGTTTGGATAGGAACGTCATCGATGGATCCCTGTCGGATGATTGGATCGCCTTCCTGATTGGTTCCCGCATGACGATTGCTGTTCGATCCTGATTGGAGCAACGCGTCTTTAAAAGAGACGTCATTTCCTTTACCGAGCAGAGCAGATCAGCAGCGCAGATCAAGCAGAGCAATTCTAGAGCGGACAAGGACTTGTGAAATCTTATGTTTGAAGTTGAGAGAGACTTTGTGATTTGATTGTTAGGAGATTTTGAGACTAAGCACTCGTTTGTTTGTTTGATCTAAAAGAGAGAGTTTGTTACTTTGATTTTGCTTTCATTTGTTTCTTTGGAAAGAGAACGATTTACTTTTGAGACTGTTTGAACGATTGAGTCTGTGAGTATTGTTGTTTTCTTTTATGAAAGCTGTTTGTATCTAAAAGATCCTCCAGGTTATATTCGACCCTTTTGCCTGTTAATGATACTGATTTGGACTGCCCATTTCAGTTTGATTGCCCAATTGTACATATTGTAAATACTTAATTAATATTGGGAAGTAGGGAGTTTGACGCCACTCTTTTCTTTATTGTAACCCTTTTGTCCCTGTTTTTGGTTAGGGAGTTAGTTTATTGATTGTACTTTTGTTTCTTTTGGTTTAAGGTTTAGAAAGAGGGTTTATCTAAAGATTGTTTTGTTTATTATTTTGGCACTGTCATCTCCTGAAGAATATCCCAATCTACAAAAATAAAGAACTTTAATTTAAAAATTTACATCACCGCCTCGACTCCTCTTCATGTTACCCCTTTCCCCCTAGACGGGGCGTAACACAGTGAAACTAAAGCATGATAAGAGTGAGGCTGGAACCCGGGTTTATGCAGTTGGTCCAGTAGAAAAAAGTAAAGCAGGGCACAGGTTTATGCTAGTGGTGAGTGATTATGCTACTAAGCATCCAGAGGTTTTTCCTTTAAGGACTATTGGAGCTAAGCAAGTAGCTTCCTGCTTGATTGAGTTGTTTTCTTGCGTAGGATTTCCTACAGAGATACTGACTGATTGTGGGACTAATTTCACCTCAAATCTCTTAAAGCAAGTCTACAAGTTATTGAGCATAAAGGGTTTGAAAACTACACCGTTCCATCCCCAAACTGATGGGTTAGTAGAGAGATTTAACCAAACCCTAGACCCTTGCTGAGCTGAGATATTGAGATCCAATTTAGCACCCACTAGTCTCTAGACCCCATGTGGGATCTCAATATCTCAGCTCAGGTAGGGTCTAGAGCCTCCATTTTTGCACTCAAGTCTAAGTCTCGTGGCCCTCTGTCAGAATCCGGAGTTTCAAGAAGATCGGAGGGGATCAAAATTTCGGCCAAAAAAAAAAAATGACAGTGTTACCCCTTATGTTTTTTTTTTTCAGGTCCAAATTTTGACCTTCGATATCTCGGCTCTGGAAGGGTCTAGAGCCTCCATTTTTGCGCGCTGGTCGAAGTCTCGTGGCCTTCTGTCAGAATCCAGAGTTTCAAGAAGATCGGAGGGGGTCAAAATTTCGGCCAAAAAAAAAATGACAGTGTTACCCTTATGGTTTTTTTTTTCAGCTCCAAATTTTGACCTTCGATATCTCGGCTCTGGAAGGGTCTAGAGCCTCCATTTTTGCGCGCTGGTCGAAGTCTCGTGGCCCTCTGTCAGAATCCAGAGTTTCAAGAAGATCGGAGGGGGTCAAAATTTCGGCCAAAAAAAAAAAATGACAGTGTTACCCCTTATGTTTTTTTTTTCAGGTCCAAATTTTGACCTTCGATATCTCGGCTCTGGAAGGGTCTAGAGCCTCCATTTTTGCGCGCTGGTCGAAGTCTCGTGGCCTTCTGTCAGAATCCAGAGTTTCAAGAAGATCGGAGGGGGTCAAAATTTCGGCCAAAAAAAAAATGACAGTGTTACCCTTATGGTTTTTTTTTCAGCTCCAAATTTTGACCTTCGATATCTCGGCTCTGGGAGGGTCTAGAGCTTCCATTTTTGCGCGCTGGTCGAAGTCTCGTGGCCCTCTGTCAGAATCAAGAGTTTCAAGAAGATCGGAGGCGGTCAAAATTTCGGCCAAAAAAAAATGAAAGTGTTACCCCTTATGTTTTTTTTTTTTCAGGTCCAAATGTTGACCTTCGATATCTTGGCTCTGGAAGGGTCTAGAGCCTCTATTTTTGTGCGCTGGTCGAAGTCTTGTGGCCCTCTGTCAGAATCCAGAGTTTCAAGAAGATCGGAGGGGGTCAAAATTTCGGCCAAAAAAAAAAAAAATGACAGTGTTACCCCTTATGTTTTTTTTTCAGCTCCAAATTTTGACCTTCGATATCTCAGCTCTGGAAGGGTCTAGAGCCTCCATTTTTGCGCGCTGGTCGAAGTCTCGTGGCCCTCTGTCAGATTCCAGAGTTTCAAGAAGATCGGAGGGGGTCAAAATTTCGGCCAAAAAAAATGACAGTGTTACCCCTTATGTTTTTTTTTTTCAGCTCCAAATTTTGACCTTCGATATCTCAGCTCTGGAAGGGTCTATAGCCTCCATTTTTGCGCGCTGGACGAAGTCTCGTGGCCCTCTGTCAGAATCCAGAGTTTCAAGAAGATCGGAGGGGGTCAAAATTTCGGCCAAAAAAAAAATGACAGTGTTACCCTTTATGTTTTTTTTTCAGGTCCAAATTTTGACCTTCGATATCTCGGCTCTGGAAGGGTCTAGAGCCTCCATTTTTGCGCGCTGGTCGAAGTCTCGTGGCCCTCTGTCAGAATACAGAGTTTCAAGAAGATCCGAGGGGGTCCAAATTTCGGCCAAAAAAAAAAATGACAGTGTTACCCCTTATGTTTTTTTTTCAGCTCCAAATTTTGACCTTCGATATCTCGGCTCTGGGAGGGTCTAGAGCTTCCATTTTTGCGCGCTGGTCGAAGTCTCTTGGCCCTCTGTCAGAATCAAGAGTTTCAAGAAGATCGGAGGCGGTCAAAATTTCGGCCAAAAAAAAAATGAAAGTGTTACCCCTTATGTTTTTTTTTCAGGTCCAAATGTTGACCTTCGATATCTTGGCTCTGGAAGGGTCTAGAGCCTCTATTTTTGTGCGCTGGTCGAAGTCTTGTGGTCCTCTGTCAGAATCCAGAGTTTCAAGAAGATCGGAGGGGGTCAAAATTTCGGCCAAAAAAAAATGACAGTGTTACCCTTTATGTTTTTTTTTCAGGTCCAAATTTTGACCTTCGATATCTCGGCTCTGGAAGGGTCTAGAGCCTCCATTTTTGCGCGCTGGTCGAAGTCTCGTGGCCCTCTGTCAGAATACAGAGTTTCAAGAAGATCCGAGGGGGTCCAAATTTCGGCCAAAAAAAAAAATGACAGTGTTACCCCTTATGTTTTTTTTCAGCTCCAAATTTTGACCTTCGATATCTCGGCTCTGGGAGGGTCTAGAGCTTCCATTTTTGCGCGCTGGTCGAAGTCTCTTGGCCCTCTGTCAGAATCAAGAGTTTCAAGAAGATCGGAGGCGGTCAAAATTTCGGCCAAAAAAAAAATGAAAGTGTTACCCCTTATGTTTTTTTTCAGGTCCAAATGTTGACCTTCGATATCTTGGCTCTGGAAGGGTCTAGAGCCTCTATTTTTGTGCGCTGGTCGAAGTCTTGTGGTCCTCTGTCAGAATTTAGAGTTTCAAGAAGATCGGAGGGGGTCAAAATTTCGGCCAAAAAAAAATGACAGTGTTACCCCTTATGTTTTTTTTTTCAGGTCCAAATTTTGACCTTCGATATCTCAGCTCTGGAAGGGTCTATAGCCTCCATTTTTGCGCGCTGGTCGAAGTCTCGTGGCCCTCTGTCAGAATCCAGAGTTTCAAGAAGATCGGAGGGGGTCAACATTTCGGCCAAAAAAAAAATGACAGTGTTACCCCTTATGTTTTTTTTTCAGGTCCAAATTTTGACCTTCGATATCTCGGCTCTGGAAGGGTCTAGAGCCTCCATTTTTGCGCGCTGGTCGAAGTCTCGTGGCCCTCTGTCAGAATACAGAGTTTCAAGAAGATCGGAGGGGGTCAAAATTTCGGCCAAAAAAAAAAAATGACAGTGTTACCCCTTATGTTTTTTTTTTCAGGTCCAAATTTTGACATTCGATATCTCGGCTCTGGAAGGGTCTAGAGCCTCCATTTTTGCGCGCTGGTCGAAGTCTCGTGGCCCTCTGTCAGAATCCAGAGTTTCAAGAAGATCGGAGGGGGTCAAAATTTCGGCCAAAAAAAAAATGACAGTGTTACCCCTTATAGTTTTTTTTCAGCTCCAAATTTTGACCTTCGATATCTCGGCTCTGGAAGGGTCTAGGGCCTCCATTTTTGCGCGCTGGTCGAAGTCTCGCGGCCCTCTGTCAGATTCCAGAGTTTCAAGAAGATCGGAGGGGGTCAAAATTTCGGCCAAAAAAAAATGACAGTGTTACCCCTTATGTTTTTTTTTCAGCTCCAAATTTTGACCTTCGATATCTCAGCTCTGGAAGGGTCTATAGCCTCCATTTTTGCGCGCTGGTCGAAGTCTCGTGGCCCTCTGTCAGAATCCAGAGTTTCAAGAAGATCGGAGGGGGTCAAAATTTCGGCCAAAAAAAAAAAATGACAGTGTTACCCCTTATGTTTTTTTTTTCAGGTCCAAATTTTGACCTTCGATATCTCGGCTCTGGAAGGGTCTAGAGCCTCCATTTTTGCGCGCTGGTCGAAGTCTCGTGGCCCTCTGTCAGAATGCAGAGTTTCAAGAAGATCGGAGGGGGTCAAAATTTCGGCCAAAAAAAAAATGACAGTGTTACCCCTTATGGTTTTTTTTCAGGTCCAAATTTTTACCTTCGATATCTCGGCTCTGGAAGGGTCTAGAGCCTCCATTTTTGCGCGCTGGTCGAAGTCTCGTGGCCTTCTGTCAGAATCCAGAGTTTTAAGAAGATCGGAGGGGGTCAAAATTTCGGCCAAAAAAAAATGACAGTGTTACCCTTATGGTTTTTTTTTTCAGCTCCAAATTTTGACCTTCGATATCTCGGCTCTGGAAGGGTCTAGAGCCTCCATTTTTGCGCGCTGGTCGAAGTCTCGTGGCCCTCTGTCAGAATCCAGAGTTTCAAGAAGATCGGAGGGGGTCAAAATTTCGGCCAAAAAAAAATGACAGTGTTACCCCTTATGTTTTTTTTTTCAGCTCCAAATTTTGACCTTCGATATCTCGGCTCTGGAAGGGTCTAGAGCCTCCATTTTTGCGCGCTGGTCGAAGTCTCGTGGCCCTCTGTCAGAATCCAGAGTTTCAAGAAGATCGGAGGGGGTCAAAATTTCGGCCAAAAAAAAAATGACAGTGTTACCCCTTATAGTTTTTTTTTCAGCTCCAAATTTTGACCTTCGATATCTCGGCTCTGGAAGGGTCTAGGGCCTCCATTTTTGCGCGCTGGTCGAAGTCTCGCGGCCCTCTGTCAGATTCCAGACTTTCAAGAAGATCGGAGGGGGTCAAAATTTCGGCCAAAAAAAAAATGACAGTGTTACCCCTTATGTTTTTTTTTCAGCTCCAAATTTTGACCTTCGATATCTCAGCTCTGGAAGGGTCTATAGCCTCCATTTTTGCGCGCTGGTCGAAGTCTCGTGGCCCTCTGTCAGAATCCAGAGTTTCAAGAAGATCGGAGGGGGTCAAAATTTCGGCCAAAAAAAAAAAAATGACAGTGTTACCCCTTATGTTTTTTTTTTTTCAGGTCCAAATTTTGACCTTCGATATCTCGGCTCTGGAAGGGTCTAGAGCCTCCATTTTTGCGCGCTGGTCGAAGTCTCGTGGCCCTCTGTCAGAATGCAGAGTTTCAAGAAGATCGGAGGGGGTCAAAATTTCGGCCAAAAAAAAAAATGACAGTGTTACCCCTTATGTTTTTTTTTCAGGTCCAAATTTTTACCTTCGATATCTCGGCTCTGGAAGGGTCTAGAGCCTCCATTTTTGCCCGCTGGTCGAAGTCTTGTGGCCCTCTGTCAGAATCCAGAGTTTCAAGAAGATCGGAGGGGGTCAAAATTTCGCCCAAAAAAAAAATGACAGTGTTACCCCTTATGTTTTTTTTTTTTCAGCTCCAAATTTTGACCTTCGATATCTTGGCTCTGGAAGGGTCTAGATCCTCCATTTTTGCGCGCTGGTCGAAGTCTCGCGGCCCTCTGTCAGATTCCAGAGTTTCAAGAAGATCGGAGGGGGTCAAAATTTCGGCCAAAAAAAATGACAGTGTTACCCCTTATGTTTTTTTTTCAGCTCCAAATTTTGACCTTCGATATCTCAGCTCTGGAAGGGTCTATAGCCTCCATTTTTGCGCGCTGGTCGAAGTCTCGTGGCCCTCTGTCAGAATCCAGAGTTTCAAGAAGATCGGAGGGGGTCAAAATTTCGGCCAAAAAAAAAAAAATGACAGTGTTACCCCTTATGTTTTTTTTTTCAGGTCCAAATTTTGACCTTCGATATCTCGGCTCTGGAAGGGTCTAGAGCCTCCATTTTTGCGCGCTGGTCGAAGTCTCGTGGCCCTCTGTCAGAATGCAGAGTTTCAAGAAGATCGGAGGGGGTCAAAATTTCGGCCAAAAAAAAAATGACAGTGTTACCCCTTATGGTTTTTTTTCAGGTCCAAATTTTTACCTTCGATATCTCGGCTCTGGAAGGGTCTAGAGCCTCCATTTTTGCGCGCTAGTCGAAGTCTCGTGGCCCTCTGTCAGAATCCGGAGTTTCAAGAAGATCGGAGGGGATCAAAATTTCGGCCAAAAAAAAAAAATGACAGTGTTACCCCTTATGTTTTTTTTTTTCAGGTCCAAATTTTGACCTTCGATATCTCGGCTCTGGAAGGGTCTAGAGCCTCCATTTTTGCGCGCTGGTCGAAGTCTCGTGGCCTTCTGTCAGAATCCAGAGTTTCAAGAAGATCGGAGGGGGTCAAAATTTCGGCCAAAAAAAAAATGACAGTGTTACCCCTTATGGTTTTTTTTCAGGTCCAAATTTTTACCTTCGATATCTCGGCTCTGGAAGGGTCTAGAGCCTCCATTTTTGCGCGCTAGTCGAAGTCTCGTGGCCCTCTGTCAGAATCCGGAGTTTCAAGAAGATCGGAGGGGATCAAAATTTCGGCCAAAAAAAAAAATGACAGTGTTACCCCTTATGTTTTTTTTTTTCAGGTCCAAATTTTGACCTTCGATATCTCGGCTCTGGAAGGGTCTAGAGCCTCCATTTTTGCGCGCTGGTCGAAGTCTCGTGGCCTTCTGTCAGAATCCAGAGTTTTAAGAAGATCGGAGGGGGTCAAAATTTCGGCCAAAAAAAAATGACAGTGTTACCCTTATGGTTTTTTTTTTCAGCTCCAAATTTTGACCTTCGATATCTCGGCTCTGGAAGGGTCTAGAGCCTCCATTTTTGCGCGCTGGTCGAAGTCTCGTGGCCCTCTGTCAGAATCCAGAGTTTCAAGAAGATCAGAGGGGGTCAAAATTTCGGCCAAAAAAAAATGACAGTGTTACCCCTTATGTTTTTTTTTTCAGCTCCAAATTTTGACCTTCGATATCTCGGCTCTGGAAGGGTCTAGAGCCTCCATTTTTGCGCGCTGGTCGAAGTCTCGTGGCCCTCTGTCAGAATCCAGAGTTTCAAGAAGATCGGAGGGGGTCAAAATTTCGGCCAAAAAAAAAATGACAGTGTTACCCCTTATAGTTTTTTTTTCAGCTCCAAATTTTGACCTTCGATATCTCGGCTCTGGAAGGGTCTAGGGCCTCCATTTTTGCGCGCTGGTCGAAGTCTCGCGGCCCTCTGTCAGATTCCAGACTTTCAAGAAGATCGGAGGGGGTCAAAATTTCGGCCAAAAAAAAAATGACAGTGTTACCCCTTATGTTTTTTTTTTCAGCTCCAAATTTTGACCTTCGATATCTCAGCTCTGGAAGGGTCTATAGCCTCCATTTTTGCGCGCTGGTCGAAGTCTCGTGGCCCTCTGTCAGAATCCAGAGTTTCAAGAAGATCGGAGGGGGTCAAAATTTCGGCCAAAAAAAAAAAATGACAGTGTTACCCCTTATGTTTTTTTTTTTCAGGTCCAAATTTTGACCTTCGATATCTCGGCTCTGGAAGGGTCTAGAGCCTCCATTTTTGCGCGCTGGTCGAAGTCTCGTGGCCCTCTGTCAGAATGCAGAGTTTCAAGAAGATCGGAGGGGGTCAAAATTTCGGCCAAAAAAAAAATGACAGTGTTACCCCTTATGGTTTTTTTTCAGGTCCAAATTTTTACCTTCGATATCTCGGCTCTGGAAGGGTCTAGAGCCTCCATTTTTGCCCGCTGGTCGAAGTCTTGTGGCCCTCTGTCAGAATCCAGAGTTTCAAGAAGATCGGAGGGGGTCAAAATTTCGCCCAAAAAAAAAATGACAGTGTTACCCCTTATGTTTTTTTTTTTCAGCTCCAAATTTTGACCTTCGATATCTTGGCTCTGGAAGGGTCTAGATCCTCCATTTTTGCGCGCTGGTCGAAGTCTCGCGGCCCTCTGTCAGATTCCAGAGTTTCAAGAAGATCGGAGGGGGTCAAAATTTCGGCCAAAAAAAAATGACAGTGTTACCCCTTATGTTTTTTTTTTCAGCTCCAAATTTTGACCTTCGATATCTCAGCTCTGGAAGGGTCTATAGCCTCCATTTTTGCGCGCTGGTCGAAGTCTCGTGGCCCTCTGTCAGAATCCAGAGTTTCAAGAAGATCGGAGGGGGTCAAAATTTCGGCCAAAAAAAAAAAAAATGACAGTGTTACCCCTTATGTTTTTTTTTTCAGGTCCAAATTTTGACCTTCGATATCTCGGCTCTGGAAGGGTCTAGAGCCTCCATTTTTGCGCGCTGGTCGAAGTCTCGTGGCCCTCTGTCAGAATGCAGAGTTTCAAGAAGATCGGAGGGGGTCAAAATTTCGGCCAAAAAAAAAGTGACAGTGTTACCCCTTATGGTTTTTTTTCAGGTCCAAATTTTTACCTTCGATATCTCGGCTCTGGAAGGGTCTAGAGCCTCCATTTTTGCGCGCTAGTCGAAGTCTCGTGGCCCTCTGTCAGAATCCGGAGTTTCAAGAAGATCGGAGGGGATCAAAATTTCGGCCAAAAAAAAAAAATGACAGTGTTACCCCTTATGTTTTTTTTTTTCAGGTCCAAATTTTGACCTTCGATATCTCGGCTCTGGAAGGGTCTAGAGCCTCCATTTTTGCGCGCTGGTCGAAGTCTCGTGGCCTTCTGTCAGAATCCAGAGTTTCAAGAAGATCGGAGGGGGTCAAAATTTCGGCCAAAAAAAAATGACAGTGTTACCCTTATGGTTTTTTTTTTCAGCTCCAAATTTTGACCTTCGATATCTCGGCTCTGGAAGGGTCTAGAGCCTCCATTTTTGCGCGCTGGTCGAAGTCTCGTGGCCCTCTGTCAGAATCCAGAGTTTCAAGAAGATCGGAGGGGGTCAAAATTTCGGCCAAAAAAAAAATGACAGTGTTACCCCTTATGTTTTTTTTTTCAGCTCCAAATTTTGACCTTCGATATCTCGGCTCTGGAAGGGTCTAGAGCCTCCATTTTTGCGCGCTGGTCGAAGTCTCGTGGCCCTCTGTCAGAATCCAGAGTTTCAAGAAGATCGGAGGGGGTCAAAATTTCGGCCAAAAAAAAAATGACAGTGTTACCCCTTATAGTTTTTTTTTCAGCTCCAAATTTTGACCTTCGATATCTCGGCTCTGGAAGGGTCTAGGGCCTCCATTTTTGCGCGCTGGTCGAAGTCTCGCGGCCCTCTGTCAGATTCCAGACTTTCAAGAAGATCGGAGGGGGTCAAAATTTCGGCCAAAAAAAAATGACAGTGTTACCCCTTATGTTTTTTTTTCAGCTCCAAATTTTGACCTTCGATATCTCAGCTCTGGAAGGGTCTATAGCCTCCATTTTTGCGCGCTGGTCGAAGTCTCGTGGCCCTCTGTCAGAATCCAGAGTTTCAAGAAGATCGGAGGGGGTCAAAATTTCGGCCAAAAAAAAAAAAATGACAGTGTTACCCCTTATGTTTTTTTTTTTTTCAGGTCCAAATTTTGACCTTCGATATCTCGGCTCTGGAAGGGTCTAGAGCCTCCATTTTTGCCCGCTGGTCGAAGTCTTGTGGCCCTCTGTCAGAATCCAGAGTTTCAAGAAGATCGGAGGGGGTCAAAATTTCGCCCAAAAAAAAAATGACAGTGTTACCCCTTATGTTTTTTTTTTTTCAGCTCCAAATTTTGACCTTCGATATCTTGGCTCTGGAAGGGTCTAGATCCTCCATTTTTGCGCGCTGGTCGAAGTCTCGTGGCCCTCTGTCAGAATCCAGAGTTTCAAGAAGATCGGAGGGGGTCAAAATTTCGGCCAAAAAAAAAAATGACAGTGTTACCCCTTATGTTTTTTTTTCAGGTCCAAATTTTGACCTTCGATATCTCGGCTCTGGAAGGGTCTAGAGCCTCCATTTTTGCGCGCTGGTCGAAGTCTCGTGGCCCTCTGTCAGAATCCGGAGTTTCAAGAAGATCGGAGGGGGTCAAAATTTCGGCCAAAAAAAAAATGACAGTGTTACCCCTTATGTTTTTTTTTTTCAGGTCCAAATTTTGACCTTCGATATCTCGGCTCTGGAAGGGTCTAGAGCCTCCATTTTTGCGCGCTGGTCGAAGTCTCGTGGCCTTCTGTCAGAATCCAGAGTTTTAAGAAGATCGGAGGGGGTCAAAATTTCGGCCAAAAAAAAAATGACAGTGTTACCCCTTATAGTTTTTTTTTCAGCTCCAAATTTTGACCTTCGATATCTCGGCTCTGGAAGGGTCTAGAGCCTCCATTTTTGCGCGCTGGTCGAAGTCTCGCGGCCCTCTGTCAGATTCCAGAGTTTCAAGAAGATCGGAGGGGGTCAAAATTTCGGCCAAAAAAAAAATGACAGTGTTACCCCTTATGTTTTTTTTTCAGCTCCAAATTTTGACCTTCGATATCTCAGCTCTGGAAGGGTCTATAGCCTCCATTTTTGCGCGCTGGTCGAAGTCTCGTGGCCCTCTGTCAGAATCCAGAGTTTCAAGAAGATCGGAGGGGGTCAAAATTTCGGCCAAAAAAAAAAATGACAGTGTTACCCCTTATGTTTTTTTTTCAGGTCCAAATTTTGACCTTCGATATCTCGGCTCTGGAAGGGTCTAGAGCCTCCATTTTTGCGCGCTGGTCGAAGTCTCGTGGCCCTCTGTCAGAATACAGAGTTTCAAGAAGATCGGAGGGGGTCAAAATTTCGGCCAAAAAAAAAAATGACAGTGTTACCCCTTATGTTTTTTTTTTTCAGCTCCAAATTTTGACCTTCGATATCTCGGCTCTGGAAGGGTCTAGAGCCTCCATTTTTGCGCGCTGGTCGAAGTCTCGTGGCCCTCTGTCAGAATCCAGAGTTTCAAGAAGATCGGAGGGGGGTCAAAATTTCGGCCAAAAAAAAAATGACAGTGTTACCCCTTATGTTTTTTTTTTCAGCTCCAAATTTTGACCTTCGATATCTCGGCTCTGGAAGGGTCTAGAGCCTCCATTTTTGCGCGCTGGTCGAAGTCTCGTGGCCCTCTGTCAGAATCCAGAGTTTCAAGAAGATCGGAGGGGGTCAAAATTTCGGCCAAAAAAAAAAATGACAGTGTTACCCCTTATGTTTTTTTTTTCAGCTCCAAATTTTGACCTTCGATATCTCGGCTCTGGGAGGGTCTAGAGCCTCAATTTTTGCGCGCTGGTCGAAGTCTCGTGGCCCTCTGTCAGAATCCAGAGTTTCAAGAAGATCGGAGGGGGTAAAAATTTCGGCCAAAAAAAAAAAAATGACAGTGTTACCCCTTATGGTTTTTTTTTTCAGCTCCAAATTTTGACCTTCGATATCTCGGCTCTGGAAGGGTCTAGAGCCTCCATTTTTGCGCGCTGGTCGAAGTCTCGTGGCCCTCTGTCAGAATCCAGAGTTTCAAGAAGATTGGAGGGGGTCAAAATTTCGGCCAAAAAAAAAATGACAGTGTTACCCCTTATGTTTTTTTTTTCAGCTCCAAATTTTGACCTTCGATATCTCGGCTCTGGAAGGGTCTAGAGCCTCCATTTTTGCGCGCTGGTCGAAGTCTCGTGGCCCTCTGTCAGAATCCAGAGTTTCAAGAAGATCGGAGGGGGTCAAAATTTCGGCCAAAAAAAAAATGACCGTGTTACCCCTTATGTTTTTTTTCAGCTCCAAATTTTGACCTTCGATATCTCGGCTCTGGGAGGGTCTAGAGCTTCCATTTTTGCGCGCTGGTCGAAGTCTCGTGGCCCTCTGTCAGAATCAAGAGTTTCAAGAAGATCGGAGGCGGTCAAAATTTCGGCCAAAAAAAAAATGACCGTGTTACCCCTTATGTTTTTTTTCAGCTCCAAATTTTGACCTTCGATATCTCGGCTCTGGGAGGGTCTAGAGCTTCCATTTTTGCGCGCTGGTCGAAGTCTCGTGGCCCTCTGTCAGAATCCAGAGTTTCAAGAAGATCGGAGGGGGTCAAAATTTCGGCCAAAAAAAAATGACCACGTTACCCCTTATAGTTTTTTTTCAGGTCCAAATTTTGACCTTCGATATCTCGGCTCTGGAAGGGTCTAGAGCCTCCATTTTTGCGCGCTGGTCGAAGTCTCGCGGCCCTCTGTCAGATTCCAGAGTTTCAAGAAGATCGGAGGGGGTCAAAATTTCGGCCAAAAAAAAAAATGACAGTGTTACCCCTTATGTTTTTTTTTTCAGCTCCAAATTTTGACCTTCGATATCTCAGCTCTGGAAGGGTCTATAGCCTCCATTTTTGCGCGCTGGTCGAAGTCTCGTGGCCCTCTGTCAGAATCCAGAGTTTCAAGAAGATCGGAGGGGGTCAAAATTTCGGCCAAAAAAAAAAATGACAGTGTTACCCCTTATGTTTTTTTTTTCAGGTCCAAATTTTGACCTTCGATATCTCGGCTCTGGAAGGGTCTAGAGCCTCCATTTTTGCGCGCTGGTCGAAGTCTCGTGGCCCTCTGTCAGAATACAGAGTTTCAAGAAGATCGGAGGGGGTCAAAATTTCGGCCAAAAAAAAAAAAATGACAGTGTTACCCCTTATGTTTTTTTTTCAGGTCCAAATTTTTACCTTCGATATCTCGGCTCTGGAAGGGTCTAGAGCCTCCATTTTTGCCCGCTGGTCGAAGTCTCGTGGCCCTCTGTCAGAATCCAGAGTTTCAAGAAGATCGGAGGGGGTCAAAATTTCGGCCAAAAAAAAAATGACAGTGTTACCCCTTATGTTTTTTTTTTCAGCTCCAAATTTTGACCTTCAATTTCTCGGCTCTGGAAGGGTCTAGAGCCTCCATTTTTGCGCGCTGGTCGAAGTCTCGTGGCCCTCTGTCAGAATACAGAGTTTCAAGAAGATCGGAGGGGGTCAAAATTTCGCCCAAAAAAAAAAATGACAGTGTTACCCCTTATGTTTTTTTTTTCAGGTCCAAATTTTGACCTTCGATATCTCGGCTCTGGAAGGGTCTAGAGCCTCCATTTTTGCGCGCTGGTCGAAGTCTCGTGGCCCTCTGTCAGAATCCAGAGTTTCAAGAAGATCGGAGGGGGTCAAAATTTCGGCCAAAAACAAAAAATGACAGTGTTGCCCCTTATGTTTTTTTTCAGCTCCAAATTTTGACCTTCGATATCTCAAAATAAAGTGAATCCCTGCAAAATAAAGTGAAAGAGTGGAAGCTTGAATGGCTCAGTGGTTAGAGTGTTACTCTATCATGTTGAGGATATGGGTTCAAGTCCCGCTCTTAGCATTAAAATGCTTTATTTTGAAGGGTTTTGTCCAAATAAAAAAGAAATGCCTGCAAAATAAAGTGAAAGAGTGGAAGCTTGAATGGTTTAGTGGTTAGAGTGTTACTCTATCATGTTGAGGATTTGGGTTCAAGTCCTGCTCTTAGCATTAAAATTCTTTATTTTGAAGGGTTTTGTCCAAATAAAAAAGACATGCCTGCAAAATAAAGTGAAAAAGAGGAAGCTTGAATGGCTCAGTGGTCAGAGTGTTCCTCTATCATATTGAGGATTTGGGTTTAAGTCCCACTCTTTGCATTAAAATGCTTTATTCTGAATGGTTTTGTCCAAATAAAAAAGAAATGCCTGCAAAAGAAAGTGAAAGAGTGGAAGCTTGAATGGCTCAGTGGTGTGAGTGTCAATCTCTTTTGTGGAGAATCCATGTTTGAGTCTCTTGATGGTTAACATTTTTAGTTTGATTGGTTTGGTCCAAATGAAAAGACCAATCTTCAAAAAAGACATCCAACTGTAAGTGGTTCAGTGGTAAAAGCGTTGCTGTTCTGTGTTGACAACCCTGGTTCAAATCTCACTTTTGCGGTTGAAATTACTTTAGTGTGATTTTTTGAGACAAACAGAAACATTGAAATAAAGAAGCTCCTGTGGCTCAGTGGTCTGAGTGTTGTGATTCTATGTGGGCAACCCAGGTTCGAATCACACTCTTGTGATGCTTTAGTTTCACTGGATTGTCGAAGTAAGACATGCTCCCAAAAAAAGAAGAGTGAGTGTGCAAGCTCCAGTGGCTCAGTGGTCTGAGTGTTGTGATTCCATGTGGGAAACCAGGGTTCGAGCCTCACTCTTATCATGCTTTAGTTTCAACGGGTTTGTCCAAGAGAGAAAAAGACATGCTCCCAAAAAAAAGAAGTTTGAGTGTGGATGGTTCAGTGGCTCCGTGGATGAGCTCTCACTCCCGAATCGGGAGGTTGGGATGTTCCTGGTTCAAGACCGGGCTGGACCGTGAAGCATGGTTGCGTTGACGAACATCCTCCAGATCTGCAGCTGGGGGACGAGAGACGGTCAGGACACGAAGGGGGGAGGAAATAACCTAACTCCTCCCCCTGGGGATTTCTGGGACGATATCCAGCAGCGGTGTTGCTGCAGAGAGAGGCATTTTTTTGTGGGACTTAACCAAAATTTTAATTTTGGAATACATGAAATGTACACAGATTAGCATGCACCAAAAAATATTTTATTTCTTACCTCATACACACAATTATCTATAGTTCTCATCATAGATAATCCTCCTCCATCCTCCTCCATCCTCCTCCATCCTCCTCCAACCATCACTTGCTTCAGTGTCCAGCCTAGTCTTGAACCAGGAACCTCCCAACTGAGGAGTGAGAGCTCACCCACTGAGCCACTGGACCATCCACACACATGCTGAATTTTTTGGGAGCAAGTCTTTTTCTCTCTTGGACAAAGCCAGTGAAACTAAAGCATGGTAAGAGTGAGGCTCGAACCCTGGTTTTCCACATGGAACCATAACACTCAGACCACTGAGCCACTGTAGCTTGCACACTCACTCTTCTTTTTTTGGGAGCATGTCTTACTTCGACAATCCAGTGAAACTAAAGCGTCACAAGAGTGTGATTTGAACCCAGGTTTCCCACATGGAATCACAACACTCAGACCACTGAGCCACACACACTCACACTTATTTTTTTGGGAACATGTCTTTCTTGGACAAAGCCAGTGAAACTAAAGCATGATAAGAGTGAGGCTCAAACCCTGGTTTCCCACATGGAATCACAACACTCAGACCACTGAGCCACTGGAGCATACACACTCATGCTTCTTTTTTTGGGAACATGTCTTTCTTGGACAAACCCAGTTGTTACGACCCTATGGTTGTACTTCTGTTATCTCTGTTGTTATGTCCGTCTCTCAATGTGTTTGGATAGGAACGTCATCGATGGATCCCTGTCGGATGATTGGATCGCCTTCCTGATTGGTTCCCGCATGACGATTGCTGTTCGATCCTGATTGGAGCAACGCGTCTTTAAAAGAGACGTCATTTCCTTTACCGAGCAGAGCAGATCAGCAGCGCAGATCAAGCAGAGCAATTCTAGAGCGGACAAGGACTTGTGAAATCTTATGTTTGAAGTTGAGAGAGACTTTGTGATTTGATTGTTAGGAGATTTTGAGACTAAGCACTCGTTTGTTTGTTTGATCTAAAAGAGAGAGTTTGTTACTTTGATTTTGCTTTCATTTGTTTCTTTGGAAAGAGAACGATTTACTTTTGAGACTGTTTGAACGATTGAGTCTGTGAGTATTGTTGTTTTCTTTTATGAAAGCTGTTTGTATCTAAAAGATCCTCCAGGTTATATTCGACCCTTTTGCCTGTTAATGATACTGATTTGGACTGCCCATTTCAGTTTGATTGCCCAATTGTACATATTGTAAATACTTAATTAATATTGGGAAGTAGGGAGTTTGACGCCACTCTTTTCTTTATTGTAACCCTTTTGTCCCTGTTTTTGGTTAGGGAGTTAGTTTATTGATTGTACTTTTGTTTCTTTTGGTTTAAGGTTTAGAAAGAGGGTTTATCTAAAGATTGTTTTGTTTATTATTTTGGCACTGTCATCTCCTGAAGAATATCCCAATCTACAAAAATAAAGAACTTTAATTTAAAAATTTACATCACCGCCTCGACTCCTCTTCATGTTACCCCTTTCCCCCTAGACGGGGCGTAACACAGTGAAACTAAAGCATGATAAGAGTGAGGCTGGAACCCGGGTTTATGCAGTTGGTCCAGTAGAAAAAAGTAAAGCAGGGCACAGGTTTATGCTAGTGGTGAGTGATTATGCTACTAAGCATCCAGAGGTTTTTCCTTTAAGGACTATTGGAGCTAAGCAAGTAGCTTCCTGCTTGATTGAGTTGTTTTCTTGCGTAGGATTTCCTACAGAGATACTGACTGATTGTGGGACTAATTTCACCTCAAATCTCTTAAAGCAAGTCTACAAGTTATTGAGCATAAAGGGTTTGAAAACTACACCGTTCCATCCCCAAACTGATGGGTTAGTAGAGAGATTTAACCAAACCCTAGACCCTTGCTGAGCTGAGATATTGAGATCCAATTTAGCACCCACTAGTCTCTAGACCCCATGTGGGATCTCAATATCTCAGCTCAGGTAGGGTCTAGAGCCTCCATTTTTGCACTCAAGTCTAAGTCTCGTGGCCCTCTGTCAGAATCCGGAGATTCAAGAAGATCGGAGGGGATCAAAATTTCGGCCAAAAAAAAAAAATGACAGTGTTACCCCTTATGTTTTTTTTTCAGGTCCAAATTTTGACCTTCGATATCTCGGCTCTGGAAGGGTCTAGAGCCTCCATTTTTGCGCGCTGGTCGAAGTCTCGTGGCCTTCTGTCAGAATCCAGAGTTTCAAGAAGATCGGAGGGGGTCAAAATTTCGGCCAAAAAAAAAATGACAGTGTTACCCTTATGGTTTTTTTTTCAGCTCCAAATTTTGACCTTCGATATCTTGGCTCTGGAAGGGTCTAGAGCCTCCATTTTTGCGCGCTGGTCGAAGTCTCGTGGCCCTCTGTCAGAATCCAGAGTTTCAAGAAGATCGGAGGGGGGTCAAAATTTCGGCCAAAAAAAAAATGACAGTGTTACCCCTTATGTTTTTTTTTTCAGCTCCAAATTTTGACCTTCGATATCTCGGCTCTGGAAGGGTCTAGAGCCTCCATTTTTGCGCGCTGGTCGAAGTCTCGTGGCCCTCTGTCAGAATCCAGAGTTTCAAGAAGATCGGAGGGGGTCAAAATTTCGGCCAAAAAAAAAAAATGACAGTGTTACCCCTTATGTTTTTTTTTTTCAGCTCCAAATTTTGACCTTCGATATCTCGGCTCTGGGAGGGTCTAGAGCCTCAATTTTTGCGCGCTGGTCGAAGTCTCGTGGCCCTCTGTCAGAATCCAGAGTTTCAAGAAGATCGGAGGGGGTAAAAATTTCGGCCAAAAAAAAAAAATGACAGTGTTACCCCTTATGGTTTTTTTTTTCAGCTCCAAATTTTGACCTTCGATATCTCGGCTCTGGAAGGGTCTAGAGCCTCCATTTTTGCGCGCTGGTCGAAGTCTCGTGGCCCTCTGTCAGAATCCAGAGTTTCAAGAAGATTGGAGGGGGTCAAAATTTCGGCCAAAAAAAAAATGACAGTGTTACCCCTTATGTTTTTTTTTTCAGCTCCAAATTTTGACCTTCGATATCTCGGCTCTGGAAGGGTCTAGAGCCTCCATTTTTGCGCGCTGGTCGAAGTCTCGTGGCCCTCTGTCAGAATCCAGAGTTTCAAGAAGATCGGAGGGGGTCAAAATTTCGGCCAAAAAAAAAAATGACAGTGTTACCCCTTATGTTTTTTTTTCAGGTCCAAATTTTGACCTTCGATATCTCGGCTCTGGAAGGGTCTAGAGCCTCCATTTTTGCGCGCTGGTCGAAGTCTCGTTGCCCTCTGTCAGAATCCAGAGTTTCAAGAAGATCGGATGGGGTCAAAATTTCGGCCAAAAAAATATGACAGTGTTACCCCTTATGTTTTTTTTTTTCAGCTCCAAATTTTGACCTTCGATATCTCGGCTCTGGAAGGGTCTAGAGCCTCCATTTTTGCGCGCTGGTCGAAGTCTCGTGGCCCTCTGTCAGAATCCAGAGTTTCAAGAAGATCGGATGGGATCAAAATTTCGGCCAAAAAAAAAATGACAGTGTTACCCCTTATGTTTTTTTTTTCAGGTCCAAATTTTGACCTTCGATATCTCGGCTCTGGAAGGGTCTAGAGCCTCCATTTTTGCGCGCTGGTCGAAGTCTCGTGGCCCTCTGTCAGAATCCAGAGTTTCAAGAAGATCGGAGGGGGTCAAAATTTCGGCCAAAAAAAAAAAATGACAGTGTTACCCCTTATGTTTTTTTTTCAGGTCCAAATTTTGACCTTCGATATCTCGGCTCTGGAAGGGTCTAGAGCCTCCATTTTTGCGCGCTGGTCGAAGTCTCGTGGCCCTCTGTCAGAATCCAGAGTTTCAAGAAGATCGGAGGGGGTCAAAATTTCGGCCAAAAAAAATGACAGTGTTACCCCTTATGTTTTTTTTTTTCAGCTCCAAATTTTGACCTTCGATATCTCGGCTCTGGAAGGGTCTAGAGCCTCCATTTTTGCGCGCTGGTCGAAGTCTCGTGGCCCTCTGTCAGAATCCAGAGTTTCAAGAAGATCGGAGGGGGTCAAAATTTCGGCCAAAAAAAAAATGACAGTGTTACCCCTTATGTTTTTTTTTTCAGCTCCAAATTTTGACCTTCGATATCTTGGCTCTGGAAGGGTCTAGATCCTCCATTTTTGCGCGCTGGTCGAAGTCTCGTGGCCCTCTGTCAGAATCCAGAGTTTCAAGAAGATCGGAGGGGGTCAAAATTTCGGCCAAAAAAAAAAATGACAGTGTTACCCCTTATGTTTTTTTTTCAGGTCCAAATTTTGACCTTCGATATCTCGGCTCTGGAAGGGTCTAGAGCCTCAATTTTTGCGCGCTGGTCGAAGTCTCGTGGCCCTCTGTCAGAATCCAGAGTTTCAAGAAGATCGGAGGGGGTCAAAATTTCGGCCAAAAACAAAAAATGACAGTGTTGCCCCTTATGTTTTTTTTTCAGCTCCAAATTTTGACCTTCGATATCTCAAAATAAAGTGAATCCCTGCAAAATAAATTGAAAGAGTGGAAGCTTGAATGGCTCAGTGGTTAGAGTGTTACTCTATCATGTTGAGGATATGGGTTCAAGTCCCGCTCTTAGCATTAAAATGCTTTATTTTGAAGGGTTTTGTCCAAATAAAAAAGAAATGCCTGCAAAATAAAGTGAAAGAGTGGAAGCTTGAATGGTTTAGTGGTTAGAGTGTTACTCTATCATGTTGAGGATTTGGGTTCAAGTCCTGCTCTTAGCATTAAAATTCTTTATTTTGAAGGGTTTTGTCCAAATAAAAAAGACATGCCTGCAAAATAAAGTGAAAAAGAGGAAGCTTGAATGGCTCAGTGGTCAGAGTGTTCCTCTATCATATTGAGGATTTGGGTTTAAGTCCCACTCTTTGCATTAAAATGCTTTATTCTGAATGGTTTTGTCCAAATAAAAAAGAAATGCCTGCAAAAGAAAGTGAAAGAGTGGAAGCTTGAATGGCTCAGTGGTGTGAGTGTCAATCTCTTTTGTGGAGAATCCATGTTTGAGTCTCTTGATGGTTAACATTTTTAGTTTGATTGGTTTGGTCCAAATGAAAAGACCAATCTTCAAAAAAGACATCCAACTGTAAGTGGTTCAGTGGTAAAAGCGTTGCTGTTCTGTGTTGACAACCCTGGTTCAAATCTCACTTTTGCGGTTGAAATTACTTTAGTGTGATTTTTTGAGACAAACAGAAACATTGAAATGAAGAAGCTCCTGTGGCTCAGTGGTCTGAGTGTTGTGATTCTATGTGGGCAACCCAGGTTCGAATCACACTCTTGTGATGCTTTAGTTTCACTGGATTGTCGAAGTAAGACATGCTCCCAAAAAAAGAAGAGTGAGTGTGCAAGCTCCAGTGGCTCAGTGGTCTGAGTGTTGTGATTCCATGTGGGAAACCAGGGTTCGAGCCTCACTCTTATCATGCTTTAGTTTCAACGGGTTTGTCCAAGAGAGAAAAAGACATGCTCCCAAAAAAAAGAAGTTTGAGTGTGGATGGTTCAGTGGCTCCGTGGATGAGCTCTCACTCCCGAATCGGGAGGTTGGGATGTTCCTGGTTCAAGACCGGGCTGGACCGTGAAGCATGGTTGCGTTGACGAACATCCTCCAGATCTGCAGCTGGGGGACGAGAGACGGTCAGGACACGAAGGGGGGAGGAAATAACCTAACTCCTCCCCCTGGGGATTTCTGGGACGATATCCAGCAGCGGTGTTGCTGCAGAGAGAGGCATTTTTTTGTGGGACTTAACCAAAATTTTAATTTTGGAATACATGAAATGTACACAGATTAGCATGCACCAAAAAATATTTTATTTCTTACCTCATACACACAATTATCTATAGTTCTCATCATAGATAATCCTCCTCCATCCTCCTCCATCCTCCTCCATCCTCCTCCATCCTCCTCCATCCTCCTCCATCCTCCTCCAACCATCACTTGCTTCAGTGTCCAGCCTAGTCTTGAACCAGGAACCTCCCAACTGAGGAGTGAGAGCTCACCCACTGAGCCACTGGACCATCCACACACATGCTGAATTTTTTGGGAGCAAGTCTTTTTCTCTCTTGGACAAAGCCAGTGAAACTAAAGCATGGTAAGAGTGAGGCTCGAACCCTGGTTTTCCACATGGAACCATAACACTCAGACCACTGAGCCACTGTAGCTTGCACACTCACTCTTCTTTTTTTGGGAGCATGTCTTACTTCGACAATCCAGTGAAACTAAAGCGTCACAAGAGTGTGATTTGAACCCAGGTTTCCCACATGGAATCACAACACTCAGACCACTGAGCCACACACACTCACACTTATTTTTTTGGGAACATGTCTTTCTTGGACAAAGCCAGTGAAACTAAAGCATGATAAGAGTGAGGCTCAAACCCTGGTTTCCCACATGGAATCACAACACTCAGACCACTGAGCCACTGGAGCATACACACTCATGCTTCTTTTTTTGGGAACATGTCTTTCTTGGACAAACCCAGTTGTTACGACCCTATGGTTGTACTTCTGTTATCTCTGTTGTTATGTCCGTCTCTCAATGTGTTTGGATAGGAACGTCATCGATGGATCCCTGTCGGATGATTGGATCGCCTTCCTGATTGGTTCCCGCATGACGATTGCTGTTCGATCCTGATTGGAGCAACGCGTCTTTAAAAGAGACGTCATTTCCTTTACCGAGCAGAGCAGATCAGCAGCGCAGATCAAGCAGAGCAATTCTAGAGCGGACAAGGACTTGTGAAATCTTATGTTTGAAGTTGAGAGAGACTTTGTGATTTGATTGTTAGGAGATTTTGAGACTAAGCACTCGTTTGTTTGTTTGATCTAAAAGAGAGAGTTTGTTACTTTGATTTTGCTTTCATTTGTTTCTTTGGAAAGAGAACGATTTACTTTTGAGACTGTTTGAACGATTGAGTCTGTGAGTATTGTTGTTTTCTTTTATGAAAGCTGTTTGTATCTAAAAGATCCTCCAGGTTATATTCGACCCTTTTGCCTGTTAATGATACTGATTTGGACTGCCCATTTCAGTTTGATTGCCCAATTGTACATATTGTAAATACTTAATTAATATTGGGAAGTAGGGAGTTTGACGCCACTCTTTTCTTTATTGTAACCCTTTTGTCCCTGTTTTTGGTTAGGGAGTTAGTTTATTGATTGTACTTTTGTTTCTTTTGGTTTAAGGTTTAGAAAGAGGGTTTATCTGAAGATTGTTTTGTTTATTATTTTGGCACTGTCATCTCCTGAAGAATATCCCAATCTACAAAAATAAAGAACTTTAATTTAAAAATTTACATCACCGCCTCGACTCCTCTTCATGTTACCCCTTTCCCCCTAGACGGGGCGTAACACAGTGAAACTAAAGCATGATAAGAGTGAGGCTGGAACCCGGGTTTATGCAGTTGGTCCAGTAGAAAAAAGTAAAGCAGGGCACAGGTTTATGCTAGTGGTGAGTGATTATGCTACTAAGCATCCAGAGGTTTTTCCTTTAAGGACTATTGGAGCTAAGCAAGTAGCTTCCTGCTTGATTGAGTTGTTTTCTTGCGTAGGATTTCCTACAGAGATACTGACTGATTGTGGGACTAATTTCACCTCAAATCTCTTAAAGCAAGTCTACAAGTTATTGAGCATAAAGGGTTTGAAAACTACACCGTTCCATCCCCAAACTGATGGGTTAGTAGAGAGATTTAACCAAACCCTAGACCCTTGCTGAGCTGAGATATTGAGATCCAATTTAGCACCCACTAGTCTCTAGACCCCATGTGGGATCTCAATATCTCAGCTCAGGTAGGGTCTAGAGCCTCCATTTTTGCACTCAAGTCTAAGTCTCGTGGCCCTCTGTCAGAATCCGGAGTTTCAAGAAGATCGGAGGGGATCAAAATTTCGGCCAAAAAAAAAAAATGACAGTGTTACCCCTTATGTTTTTTTTTTCAGGTCCAAATTTTGACCTTCGATATCTCGGCTCTGGAAGGGTCTAGAGCCTCCATTTTTGCGCGCTGGTCGAAGTCTCGTGGCCTTCTGTCAGAATCCAGAGTTTCAAGAAGATCGGAGGGGGTCAAAATTTCGGCCAAAAAAAAAATGACAGTGTTACCCTTATGGTTTTTTTTTCAGCTCCAAATTTTGACCTTCGATATCTCGGCTCTGGAAGGGTCTAGAGCCTCCATTTTTGCGCGCTGGTCGAAGTCTCGTGGCCCTCTGTCAGAATCCAGAGTTTCAAGAAGATCGGAGGGGGTCAAAATTTCGGCCAAAAAAAAAAAATGACAGTGTTACCCCTTATGTTTTTTTTTTCAGGTCCAAATTTTGACCTTCGATATCTCGGCTCTGGAAGGGTCTAGAGCCTCCATTTTTGCGCGCTGGTCGAAGTCTCGTGGCCTTCTGTCAGAATCCAGAGTTTCAAGAAGATCGGAGGGGGTCAAAATTTCGGCCAAAAAAAAAATGACAGTGTTACCCTTATGGTTTTTTTTTCAGCTCCAAATTTTGACCTTCGATATCTTGGCTCTGGAAGGGTCTAGAGCCTCCATTTTTGCGCGCTGGTCGAAGTCTCGTGGCCCTCTGTCAGAATCCAGAGTTTCAAGAAGATCGGAGGGGGGTCAAAATTTCGGCCAAAAAAAAAATGACAGTGTTACCCCTTATGTTTTTTTTTTCAGCTCCAAATTTTGACCTTCGATATCTCGGCTCTGGAAGGGTCTAGAGCCTCCATTTTTGCGCGCTGGTCGAAGTCTCGTGGCCCTCTGTCAGAATCCAGAGTTTCAAGAAGATCGGAGGGGGTCAAAATTTCGGCCAAAAAAAAAAAATGACAGTGTTACCCCTTATGTTTTTTTTTTCAGCTCCAAATTTTGACCTTCGATATCTCGGCTCTGGGAGGGTCTAGAGCCTCAATTTTTGCGCGCTGGTCGAAGTCTCGTGGCCCTCTGTCAGAATCCAGAGTTTCAAGAAGATCGGAGGGGGTAAAAATTTCGGCCAAAAAAAAAAATGACAGTGTTACCCCTTATGGTTTTTTTTTTCAGCTCCAAATTTTGACCTTCGATATCTCGGCTCTGGAAGGGTCTAGAGCCTCCATTTTTGCGCGCTGGTCGAAGTCTCGTGGCCCTCTGTCAGAATCCAGAGTTTCAAGAAGATTGGAGGGGGTCAAAATTTCGGCCAAAAAAAAAATGACAGTGTTACCCCTTATGTTTTTTTTTTCAGCTCCAAATTTTGACCTTCGATATCTCGGCTCTGGAAGGGTCTAGAGCCTCCATTTTTGCGCGCTGGTCGAAGTCTCGTGGCCCTCTGTCAGAATCCAGAGTTTCAAGAAGATCGGAGGGGGTCAAAATTTCGGCCAAAAAAAAAATGACCGTGTTACCCCTTATGTTTTTTTTCAGCTCCAAATTTTGACCTTCGATATCTCGGCTCTGGGAGGGTCTAGAGCTTCCATTTTTGCGCGCTGGTCGAAGTCTCGTGGCCCTCTGTCAGAATCAAGAGTTTCAAGAAGATCGGAGGCGGTCAAAATTTCGGCCAAAAAAAAAATGAAAGTGTTACCCCTTATGTTTTTTTTTTCAGGTCCAAATGTTGACCTTCGATATTTTGGCTCTGGAAGGGTCTAGAGCCTCTATTTTTGTGCGCTGGTCGAAGTCTTGTGGCCCTCTGTCAGAATCCAGAGTTTCAAGAAGATCGGAGGGGGTCAACATTTCGGCCAAAAAAAAAAAATGACAGTGTTACCCCTTATGTTTTTTTTTCAGGTCCAAATTTTGACCTTCGATATCTCGGCTCTGGAAGGGTCTAGAGCCTCCATTTTTGCGCGCTGGTCGAAGTCTCGTGGCCCTCTGTCAGAATACAGAGTTTCAAGAAGATCGGAGGGGGTCAAAATTTCGGCCAAAAAAAAAAATGACAGTGTTACCCCTTATGTTTTTTTTTCAGGTCCAAATTTTGACCTTCGATATCTCGGCTCTGGAAGGGTCTAGAGCCTCCATTTTTGCGCGCTGGTCGAAGTCTCGTTGCCCTCTGTCAGAATCCAGAGTTTCAAGAAGATCGGATGGGGTCAAAATTTCGGCCAAAAAAATATGACAGTGTTACCCCTTATGTTTTTTTTTTTCAGCTCCAAATTTTGACCTTCGATATCTCGGCTCTGGAAGGGTCTAGAGCCTCCATTTTTGCGCGCTGGTCGAAGTCTCGTGGCCCTCTGTCAGAATCCAGAGTTTCAAGAAGATCGGAGGGGATCAAAATTTCGGCCAAAAAAAAAAATGACAGTGTTACCCCTTATGTTTTTTTTTTCAGGTCCAAATTTTGACCTTCGATATCTCGGCTCTGGAAGGGTCTAGAGCCTCCATTTTTGCGCGCTGGTCGAAGTCTCGTGGCCCTCTGTCAGAATCCAGAGTTTCAAGAAGATCGGAGGGGGTCAAAATTTCGGCCAAAAAAAAAAAAATGACAGTGTTACCCCTTATGTTTTTTTTTCAGGTCCAAATTTTGACCTTCGATATCTCGGCTCTGGAAGGGTCTAGAGCCTCCATTTTTGCGCGCTGGTCGAAGTCTCGTGGCCCTCTGTCAGAATCCAGAGTTTCAAGAAGATCGGAGGGGGTCAAAATTTCGGCCAAAAAAAATGACAGTGTTACCCCTTATGTTTTTTTTTTTCAGCTCCAAATTTTGACCTTCGATATCTCGGCTCTGGAAGGGTCTAGAGCCTCCATTTTTGCGCGCTGGTCGAAGTCTCGTGGCCCTCTGTCAGAATCCAGAGTTTCAAGAAGATCGGAGGGGGTCAAAATTTCGGCCAAAAAAAAAATGACAGTGTTACCCCTTATGTTTTTTTTTTCAGCTCCAAATTTTGACCTTCGATATCTTGGCTCTGGAAGGGTCTAGATCCTCCATTTTTGCGCGCTGGTCGAAGTCTCGTGGCCCTCTGTCAGAATCCAGAGTTTCAAGAAGATCGGAGGGGGTCAAAATTTCGGCCAAAAAAAAAAATGACAGTGTTACCCCTTATGGTTTTTTTTTCAGCTCCAAATTTTGACCTTCGATATCTCGGCTCTGGAAGGGTCTAGAGCCTCCATTTTTGCGCGCTGGTCGAAGTCTCGTGGCCCTCTGTCAGAATCCAGAGTTTCAAGAAGATCGGAGGGGGTCAAAATTTCGGCCAAAAAAAAAATGACAGTGTTACCCCTTATGTTTTTTTTTTCAGGTCCAAATTTTGACCTTCGATTTCTCGGCTCTGGAAGGGTCTAGAGCCTCCATTTTTGCGCGCTGGTCGAAGTCTTGTGGCCCTCTGTCAGAATACAGAGTTTCAAGAAGATCGGAGGGGGTCAAAATTTCGGCCAAAAAAAAAAATGACAGTGTTACCCCTTATGTTTTTTTTTTCAGGTCCAAATTTTGACCTTCGATATCTCGGCTCTGGAAGGGTCTAGAGCCTCCATTTTTGCGCGCTGGTCGAAGTCTCGTGGCCCTCTGTCAGAATCCAGAGTTTCAAGAAGATCGGAGGGGGTCAAAATTTCGGCCAAAAAAAAAAATGACAGTGTTACCCCTTATGTTTTTTTTTTCAGCTCCAAATTTTGACCTTCGATATCTCGGCTCTGGAAGGGTCTAGAGCCTCCATTTTTGCGCGCTGGTCGAAGTCTCGTGGCCCTCTGTCAGAATCCAGAGTTTCAAGAAGATCGGAGGGGGTCAAAATTTCGGCCAAAAAAAAAATGACAGTGTTACCCCTTATGTTTTTTTTTTTCAGCTCCAAATTTTGACCTTCAATTTCTCGGCTCTGGAAGGGTCTAGAGCCTCCATTTTTGCGCGCTGGTCGAAGTCTCGTGGCCCTCTGTCAGAATCCAGAGTTTCAAGAAGATCGGAGGGGGTCAAAATTTCGGCCAAAAAAAAATGACAGTGTTACCCCTTATGTTTTTTTTTTTCAGCTCCAAATTTTGACCTTCGATATCTCGGCTCTGGAAGGGTCTAGAGCCTCCATTTTTGCGCGCTGGTCGAAGTCTTGTGGCCCTCTGTCAGAATCCAGAGTTTCAAGAAGATCGGAGGGGGTCAAAATTTCGGCCAAAAAAAAAAATGACAGTGTTACCCCTTATGTTTTTTTTTTCAGCTCCAAATTTTGACCTTCGATATCTCGGCTCTGGAAGGGTCTAGAGCCTCCATTTTTGCGCGCTGGTCGAAGTCTCGTGGCCCTCTGTCAGAATCCAGAGTTTCAAGAAGATCGGAGGGGGTCAAAATTTCGGCCAAAAAAAAAATGACAGTGTTACCCCTTATGTTTTTTTTTTTCAGGTCCAAATTTTGACCTTCAATTTCTCGGCTCTGGAAGGGTCTAGAGCCTCCATTTTTGCGCGCTGGTCGATGTCTCGTGGCCCTCTGTCAGAATACAGAGTTTCAAGAAGATCGGAGGGGGTCAAAATTTCGCCCCAAAAAAAAAAATGACAGTGTTACCCCTTATGTTTTTTTTTTTCAGGTCCAAATTTTGACCTTCGATATCTCGGCTCTGGAAGGGTCTAGAGCCTCAATTTTTGCGTGCTGGTCGAAGTCTCGTGGCCCTCTGTCAGAATCCAGAGTTTCAAGAAGATCGGAGGGGGTCAAAATTTCGGCCAAAAACAAAAAATGACAGTGTTGCCCCTTATGTTTTTTTTTCAGCTCCAAATTTTGACCTTCGATATCTCAAAATAAAGTGAATCCCTGCAAAATAAAGTGAAAGAGTGGAAGCTTGAATGGCTCAGTGGTTAGAGTGTTACTCTATCATGTTGAGGATATGGGTTCAAGTCCCGCTCTTAGCATTAAAATGCTTTATTTTGAAGGGTTTTGTCCAAATAAAAAAGAAATGCCTGCAAAATAAAGTGAAAGAGTGGAAGCTTGAATGGTTTAGTGGTTAGAGTGTTACTCTATCATGTTGAGGATTTGGGTTCAAGTCCTGCTCTTAGCATTAAAATTCTTTATTTTGAAGGGTTTTGTCCAAATAAAAAAGACATGCCTGCAAAATAAAGTGAAAAAGAGGAAGCTTGAATGGCTCAGTGGTCAGAGTGTTCCTCTATCATATTGAGGATTTGGGTTTAAGTCCCACTCTTTGCATTAAAATGCTTTATTCTGAATGGTTTTGTCCAAATAAAAAAGAAATGCCTGCAAAAGAAAGTGAAAGAGTGGAAGCTTGAATGGCTCAGTGGTGTGAGTGTCAATCTCTTTTGTGGAGAATCCATGTTTGAGTCTCTTGATGGTTAACATTTTTAGTTTGATTGGTTTGGTCCAAATGAAAAGACCAATCTTCAAAAAAGACATCCAACTGTAAGTGGTTCAGTGGTAAAAGCGTTGCTGTTCTGTGTTGACAACCCTGGTTCAAATCTCACTTTTGCGGTTGAAATTACTTTAGTGTGATTTTTTGAGACAAACAGAAACATTGAAATGAAGAAGCTCCTGTGGCTCAGTGGTCTGAGTGTTGTGATTCTATGTGGGCAACCCAGGTTCGAATCACACTCTTGTGATGCTTTAGTTTCACTGGATTGTCGAAGTAAGACATGCTCCCAAAAAAAGAAGAGTGAGTGTGCAAGCTCCAGTGGCTCAGTGGTCTGAGTGTTGTGATTCCATGTGGGAAACCAGGGTTCGAGCCTCACTCTTATCATGCTTTAGTTTCAACGGGTTTGTCCAAGAGAGAAAAAGACATGCTCCCAAAAAAAAGAAGTTTGAGTGTGGATGGTTCAGTGGCTCCGTGGATGAGCTCTCACTCCCGAATCGGGAGGTTGGGATGTTCCTGGTTCAAGACCGGGCTGGACCGTGAAGCATGGTTGCGTTGACGAACATCCTCCAGATCTGCAGCTGGGGGACGAGAGACGGTCAGGACACGAAGGGGGGAGGAAATAACCTAACTCCTCCCCCTGGGGATTTCTGGGACGATATCCAGCAGCGGTGTTGCTGCAGAGAGAGGCATTTTTTTGTGGGACTTAACCAAAATTTTAATTTTGGAATACATGAAATGTACACAGATTAGCATGCACCAAAAAATATTTTATTTCTTACCTCATACACACAATTATCTATAGTTCTCATCATAGATAATCCTCCTCCATCCTCCTCCATCCTCCTCCATCCTCCTCCATCCTCCTCCATCCTCCTCCAACCATCACTTGCTTCAGTGTCCAGCCTAGTCTTGAACCAGGAACCTCCCAACTGAGGAGTGAGAGCTCACCCACTGAGCCACTGGACCATCCACACACATGCTGAATTTTTTGGGAGCAAGTCTTTTTCTCTCTTGGACAAAGCCAGTGAAACTAAAGCATGGTAAGAGTGAGGCTCGAACCCTGGTTTTCCACATGGAACCATAACACTCAGACCACTGAGCCACTGTAGCTTGCACACTCACTCTTCTTTTTTTGGGAGCATGTCTTACTTCGACAATCCAGTGAAACTAAAGCGTCACAAGAGTGTGATTTGAACCCAGGTTTCCCACATGGAATCACAACACTCAGACCACTGAGCCACACACACTCACACTTATTTTTTTGGGAACATGTCTTTCTTGGACAAAGCCAGTGAAACTAAAGCATGATAAGAGTGAGGCTCAAACCCTGGTTTCCCACATGGAATCACAACACTCAGACCACTGAGCCACTGGAGCATACACACTCATGCTTCTTTTTTTGGGAACATGTCTTTCTTGGACAAACCCAGTTGTTACGACCCTATGGTTGTACTTCTGTTATCTCTGTTGTTATGTCCGTCTCTCAATGTGTTTGGATAGGAACGTCATCGATGGATCCCTGTCGGATGATTGGATCGCCTTCCTGATTGGTTCCCGCATGACGATTGCTGTTCGATCCTGATTGGAGCAACGCGTCTTTAAAAGAGACGTCATTTCCTTTACCGAGCAGAGCAGATCAGCAGCGCAGATCAAGCAGAGCAATTCTAGAGCGGACAAGGACTTGTGAAATCTTATGTTTGAAGTTGAGAGAGACTTTGTGATTTGATTGTTAGGAGATTTTGAGACTAAGCACTCGTTTGTTTGTTTGATCTAAAAGAGAGAGTTTGTTACTTTGATTTTGCTTTCATTTGTTTCTTTGGAAAGAGAACGATTTACTTTTGAGACTGTTTGAACGATTGAGTCTGTGAGTATTGTTGTTTTCTTTTATGAAAGCTGTTTGTATCTAAAAGATCCTCCAGGTTATATTCGACCCTTTTGCCTGTTAATGATACTGATTTGGACTGCCCATTTCAGTTTGATTGCCCAATTGTACATATTGTAAATACTTAATTAATATTGGGAAGTAGGGAGTTTGACGCCACTCTTTTCTTTATTGTAACCCTTTTGTCCCTGTTTTTGGTTAGGGAGTTAGTTTATTGATTGTACTTTTGTTTCTTTTGGTTTAAGGTTTAGAAAGAGGGTTTATCTAAAGATTGTTTTGTTTATTATTTTGGCACTGTCATCTCCTGAAGAATATCCCAATCTACAAAAATAAAGAACTTTAATTTAAAAATTTACATCACCGCCTCGACTCCTCTTCATGTTACCCCTTTCCCCCTAGACGGGGCGTAACACAGTGAAACTAAAGCATGATAAGAGTGAGGCTGGAACCCGGGTTTATGCAGTTGGTCCAGTAGAAAAAAGTAAAGCAGGGCACAGGTTTATGCTAGTGGTGAGTGATTATGCTACTAAGCATCCAGAGGTTTTTCCTTTAAGGACTATTGGAGCTAAGCAAGTAGCTTCCTGCTTGATTGAGTTGTTTTCTTGCGTAGGATTTCCTACAGAGATACTGACTGATTGTGGGACTAATTTCACCTCAAATCTCTTAAAGCAAGTCTACAAGTTATTGAGCATAAAGGGTTTGAAAACTACACCGTTCCATCCCCAAACTGATGGGTTAGTAGAGAGATTTAACCAAACCCTAGACCCTTGCTGAGCTGAGATATTGAGATCCAATTTAGCACCCACTAGTCTCTAGACCCCATGTGGGATCTCAATATCTCAGCTCAGGTAGGGTCTAGAGCCTCCATTTTTGCACTCAAGTCTAAGTCTCGTGGCCCTCTGTCAGAATCCGGAGTTTCAAGAAGATCGGAGGGGATCAAAATTTCGGCCAAAAAAAAAAATGACAGTGTTACCCCTTATGTTTTTTTTTTTCAGGTCCAAATTTTGACCTTCGATATCTCGGCTCTGGAAGGGTCTAGAGCCTCCATTTTTGCGCGCTGGTCGAAGTCTCGTGGCCTTCTGTCAGAATCCAGAGTTTCAAGAAGATCGGAGGGGGTCAAAATTTCGGCCAAAAAAAAAATGACAGTGTTACCCTTATGGTTTTTTTTTTCAGCTCCAAATTTTGACCTTCGATATCTCGGCTCTGGAAGGGTCTAGAGCCTCCATTTTTGCGCGCTGGTCGAAGTCTCGTGGCCCTCTGTCAGAATCCAGAGTTTCAAGAAGATCGGAGGGGGTCAAAATTTCGGCCAAAAAAAAAAAATGACAGTGTTACCCCTTATGTTTTTTTTTTCAGGTCCAAATTTTGACCTTCGATATCTCGGCTCTGGAAGGGTCTAGAGCCTCCATTTTTGCGCGCTGGTCGAAGTCTCGTGGCCTTCTGTCAGAATCCAGAGTTTCAAGAAGATCGGAGGGGGTCAAAATTTCGGCCAAAAAAAAAATGACAGTGTTACCCTTATGGTTTTTTTTTCAGCTCCAAATTTTGACCTTCGATATCTTGGCTCTGGAAGGGTCTAGAGCCTCCATTTTTGCGCGCTGGTCGAAGTCTCGTGGCCCTCTGTCAGAATCCAGAGTTTCAAGAAGATCGGAGGGGGGTCAAAATTTCGGCCAAAAAAAAAATGACAGTGTTACCCCTTATGTTTTTTTTTTCAGCTCCAAATTTTGACCTTCGATATCTCGGCTCTGGAAGGGTCTAGAGCCTCCATTTTTGCGCGCTGGTCGAAGTCTCGTGGCCCTCTGTCAGAATCCAGAGTTTCAAGAAGATCGGAGGGGGTCAAAATTTCGGCCAAAAAAAAAAAATGACAGTGTTACCCCTTATGTTTTTTTTTTCAGCTCCAAATTTTGACCTTCGATATCTCGGCTCTGGGAGGGTCTAGAGCCTCAATTTTTGCGCGCTGGTCGAAGTCTCGTGGCCCTCTGTCAGAATCCAGAGTTTCAAGAAGATCGGAGGGGGTAAAAATTTCGGCCAAAAAAAAAAAATGACAGTGTTACCCCTTATGGTTTTTTTTTTCAGCTCCAAATTTTGACCTTCGATATCTCGGCTCTGGAAGGGTCTAGAGCCTCCATTTTTGCGCGCTGGTCGAAGTCTCGTGGCCCTCTGTCAGAATCCAGAGTTTCAAGAAGATTGGAGGGGGTCAAAATTTCGGCCAAAAAAAAAATGACAGTGTTACCCCTTATGTTTTTTTTTTCAGCTCCAAATTTTGACCTTCGATATCTCGGCTCTGGAAGGGTCTAGAGCCTCCATTTTTGCGCGCTGGTCGAAGTCTCGTGGCCCTCTGTCAGAATCCAGAGTTTCAAGAAGATCGGAGGGGGTCAAAATTTCGGCCAAAAAAAAAATGACCGTGTTACCCCTTATGTTTTTTTTCAGCTCCAAATTTTGACCTTCGATATCTCGGCTCTGGGAGGGTCTAGAGCTTCCATTTTTGCGCGCTGGTCGAAGTCTCGTGGCCCTCTGTCAGAATCAAGAGTTTCAAGAAGATCGGAGGCGGTCAAAATTTCGGCCAAAAAAAAAATGAAAGTGTTACCCCTTATGTTTTTTTTTTCAGGTCCAAATGTTGACCTTTGATATTTTGGCTCTGGAAGGGTCTAGAGCCTCTATTTTTGTGCGCTGGTCGAAGTCTTGTGGCCCTCTGTCAGAATCCAGAGTTTCAAGAAGATCGGAGGGGGTCAACATTTCGGCCAAAAAAAAAAAATGACAGTGTTACCCCTTATGTTTTTTTTTCAGGTCCAAATTTTGACCTTCGATATCTCGGCTCTGGAAGGGTCTAGATCCTCCATTTTTGCGCGCTGGTCGAAGTCTCGTGGCCCTCTGTCAGAATCCAGAGTTTCAAGAAGATCGGAGGGGGTCAAAATTTCGGCCAAAAAAAAAAATGACAGTGTTACCCCTTATGTTTTTTTTTCAGGTCCAAATTTTGACCTTCGATATCTCGGCTCTGGAAGGGTCTAGAGCCTCCATTTTTGCGCGCTGGTCGAAGTCTCGTGGCCCTCTGTCAGAATCCGGAGTTTCAAGAAGATCGGAGGGGGTCAAAATTTCGGCCAAAAAAAAAATGACAGTGTTACCCCTTATGTTTTTTTTTTTCAGGTCCAAATTTTGACCTTCGATATCTCGGCTCTGGAAGGGTCTAGAGCCTCCATTTTTGCGCGCTGGTCGAAGTCTCGTGGCCTTCTGTCAGAATCCAGAGTTTCAAGAAGATCGGAGGGGGTCAAAATTTCGGCCAAAAAAAAAATGACAGTGTTACCCCTTATAGTTTTTTTTTCAGCTCCAAATTTTGACCTTCGATATTTCGGCTCTGGAAGGGTCTAGAGCCTCCATTTTTGCGCGCTGGTCGAAGTCTCGCGGCCCTCTGTCAGATTCCAGAGTTTCAAGAAGATCGGAGGGGGTCAAAATTTCGGCCAAAAAAAAAATGACAGTGTTACCCCTTATGTTTTTTTTTCAGCTCCAAATTTTGACCTTCGATATCTCAGCTCTGGAAGGGTCTATAGCCTCCATTTTTGCGCGCTGGTCGAAGTCTCGTGGCCCTCTGTCAGAATCCAGAGTTTCAAGAAGATCGGAGGGGGTCAAAATTTCGGCCAAAAAAAAAAATGACAGTGTTACCCCTTATGTTTTTTTTTCAGGTCCAAATTTTGACCTTCGATATCTCGGCTCTGGAAGGGTCTAGAGCCTCCATTTTTGCGCGCTGGTCGAAGTCTCGTGGCCCTCTGTCAGAATACAGAGTTTCAAGAAGATCGGAGGGGGTCAAAATTTCGGCCAAAAAAAAAAATGACAGTGTTACCCCTTATGTTTTTTTTTTTCAGCTCCAAATTTTGACCTTCGATATCTCGGCTCTGGAAGGGTCTAGAGCCTCCATTTTTGCGCGCTGGTCGAAGTCTTGTGGCCCTCTGTCAGAATCCAGAGTTTCAAGAAGATCGGAGGGGGTCAAAATTTCGGCCAAAAAAAAATGACAGTGTTACCCCTTATGTTTTTTTTTTTCAGCTCCAAATTTTGACCTTCGATATCTCGGCTCTGGAAGGGTCTAGAGCCTCCATTTTTGCGCGCTGGTCGAAGTCTTGTGGCCCTCTGTCAGAATCCAGAGTTTCAAGAAGATCGGAGGGGGTCAAAATTTCGGCCAAAAAAAAAAATGACAGTGTTACCCCTTATGTTTTTTTTTTTTCAGCTCCAAATTTTGACCTTCGATATCTCGGCTCTGGAAGGGTCTAGAGCCTCCATTTTTGCGCGCTGGTCGAAGTCTCGTGGCCCTCTGTCAGAATCCAGAGTTTCAAGAAGATCGGAGGGGGTCAAAATTTCGGCCAAAAAAAAAAATGACAGTGTTACCCCTTATGTTTTTTTTTTTCAGGTCCAAATTTTGACCTTCAATTTCTCGGCTCTGGAAGGGTCTAGAGCCTCCATTTTTGCGCGCTGGTCGAAGTCTCGTGGCCCTCTGTCAGAATACAGAGTTTCAAGAAGATCGGAGGGGGTCAAAATTTTGCCCCAAAAAAAAAATGACAGTGTTACCCCTTATGTTTTTTTTTTTCAGGTCCAAATTTTGACCTTCGATATCTCGGCTCTGGAAGGGTCTAGAGCCTCAATTTTTGCGCGCTGGTCGAAGTCTCGTGGCCCTCTGTCAGAATCCAGAGTTTCAAGAAGATCGGAGGGGGTCAAAATTTCGGCCAAAAACAAAAAATGACAGTGTTGCCCCTTATGTTTTTTTTTCAGCTCCAAATTTTGACCTTCGATATCTCAAAATAAAGTGAATCCCTGCAAAATAAAGTGAAAGAGTGGAAGCTTGAATGGCTCAGTGGTTAGAGTGTTACTCTATCATGTTGAGGATATGGGTTCAAGTCCCGCTCTTAGCATTAAAATGCTTTATTTTGAAGGGTTTTGTCCAAATAAAAAAGAAATGCCTGCAAAATAAAGTGAAAGAGTGGAAGCTTGAATGGTTTAGTGGTTAGAGTGTTACTCTATCATGTTGAGGATTTGGGTTCAAGTCCTGCTCTTAGCATTAAAATTCTTTATTTTGAAGGGTTTTGTCCAAATAAAAAAGACATGCCTGCAAAATAAAGTGAAAAAGAGGAAGCTTGAATGGCTCAGTGGTCAGAGTGTTCCTCTATCATATTGAGGATTTGGGTTTAAGTCCCACTCTTTGCATTAAAATGCTTTATTCTGAATGGTTTTGTCCAAATAAAAAAGAAATGCCTGCAAAAGAAAGTGAAAGAGTGGAAGCTTGAATGGCTCAGTGGTGTGAGTGTCAATCTCTTTTGTGGAGAATCCATGTTTGAGTCTCTTGATGGTTAACATTTTTAGTTTGATTGGTTTGGTCCAAATGAAAAGACCAATCTTCAAAAAAGACATCCAACTGTAAGTGGTTCAGTGGTAAAAGCGTTGCTGTTCTGTGTTGACAACCCTGGTTCAAATCTCACTTTTGCGGTTGAAATTACTTTAGTGTGATTTTTTGAGACAAACAGAAACATTGAAATGAAGAAGCTCCTGTGGCTCAGTGGTCTGAGTGTTGTGATTCTATGTGGGCAACCCAGGTTCGAATCACACTCTTGTGATGCTTTAGTTTCACTGGATTGTCGAAGTAAGACATGCTCCCAAAAAAAGAAGAGTGAGTGTGCAAGCTCCAGTGGCTCAGTGGTCTGAGTGTTGTGATTCCATGTGGGAAACCAGGGTTCGAGCCTCACTCTTATCATGCTTTAGTTTCAACGGGTTTGTCCAAGAGAGAAAAAGACATGCTCCCAAAAAAAAGAAGTTTGAGTGTGGATGGTTCAGTGGCTCCGTGGATGAGCTCTCACTCCCGAATCGGGAGGTTGGGATGTTCCTGGTTCAAGACCGGGCTGGACCGTGAAGCATGGTTGCGTTGACGAACATCCTCCAGATCTGCAGCTGTGGGACGAGAGACGGTCAGGACACGAAGGGGGGAGGAAATAACCTAACTCCTCCCCCTGGGGATTTCTGGGACGATATCCAGCAGCGGTGTTGCTGCAGAGAGAGGCATTTTTTTGTGGGACTTAACCAAAATTTTAATTTTGGAATACATAAAATGTACACAGATTAGCATGCACCAAAAAATATTTTATTTCTTACCTCATACACACAATTATCTATAGTTCTCATCATAGATAATCCTCCTCCATCCTCCTCCAACCATCACTTGCTTCAGTGTCCAGCCTAGTCTTGAACCAGGAACCTCCCAACTGAGGAGTGAGAGCTCACCCACTGAGCCACTGGACCATCCACACACATGCTGAATTTTTTGGGAGCAAGTCTTTTTCTCTCTTGGACAAAGCCAGTGAAACTAAAGCATGGTAAGAGTGAGGCTCGAACCCTGGTTTTCCACATGGAACCATAACACTCAGACCACTGAGCCACTGTAGCTTGCACACTCACTCTTCTTTTTTTGGGAGCATGTCTTACTTCGACAATCCAGTGAAACTAAAGCGTCACAAGAGTGTGATTTGAACCCAGGTTTCCCACATGGAATCACAACACTCAGACCACTGAGCCACACACACTCACACTTATTTTTTTGGGAACATGTCTTTCTTGGACAAAGCCAGTGAAACTAAAGCATGATAAGAGTGAGGCTCAAACCCTGGTTTCCCACATGGAATCACAACACTCAGACCACTGAGCCACTGGAGCATACACACTCATGCTTCTTTTTTTGGGAACATGTCTTTCTTGGACAAACCCAGTTGTTACGACCCTATGGTTGTACTTCTGTTATCTCTGTTGTTATGTCCGTCTCTCAATGTGTTTGGATAGGAACGTCATCGATGGATCCCTGTCGGATGATTGGATCGCCTTCCTGATTGGTTCCCGCATGACGATTGCTGTTCGATCCTGATTGGAGCAACGCGTCTTTAAAAGAGACGTCATTTCCTTTACCGAGCAGAGCAGATCAGCAGCGCAGATCAAGCAGAGCAATTCTAGAGCGGACAAGGACTTGTGAAATCTTATGTTTGAAGTTGAGAGAGACTTTGTGATTTGATTGTTAGGAGATTTTGAGACTAAGCACTCGTTTGTTTGTTTGATCTAAAAGAGAGAGTTTGTTACTTTGATTTTGCTTTCATTTGTTTCTTTGGAAAGAGAACGATTTACTTTTGAGACTGTTTGAACGATTGAGTCTGTGAGTATTGTTGTTTTCTTTTATGAAAGCTGTTTGTATCTAAAAGATCCTCCAGGTTATATTCGACCCTTTTGCCTGTTAATGATACTGATTTGGACTGCCCATTTCAGTTTGATTGCCCAATTGTACATATTGTAAATACTTAATTAATATTGGGAAGTAGGGAGTTTGACGCCACTCTTTTCTTTATTGTAACCCTTTTGTCCCTGTTTTTGGTTAGGGAGTTAGTTTATTGATTGTACTTTTGTTTCTTTTGGTTTAAGGTTTAGAAAGAGGGTTTATCTAAAGATTGTTTTGTTTATTATTTTGGCACTGTCATCTCCTGAAGAATATCCCAATCTACAAAAATAAAGAACTTTAATTTAAAAATTTACATCACCGCCTCGACTCCTCTTCATGTTACCCCTTTCCCCCTAGACGGGGCGTAACACAGTGAAACTAAAGCATGATAAGAGTGAGGCTGGAACCCGGGTTTATGCAGTTGGTCCAGTAGAAAAAAGTAAAGCAGGGCACAGGTTTATGCTAGTGGTGAGTGATTATGCTACTAAGCATCCAGAGGTTTTTCCTTTAAGGACTATTGGAGCTAAGCAAGTAGCTTCCTGCTTGATTGAGTTGTTTTCTTGCGTAGGATTTCCTACAGAGATACTGACTGATTGTGGGACTAATTTCACCTCAAATCTCTTAAAGCAAGTCTACAAGTTATTGAGCATAAAGGGTTTGAAAACTACACCGTTCCATCCCCAAACTGATGGGTTAGTAGAGAGATTTAACCAAACCCTAGACCCTTGCTGAGCTGAGATATTGAGATCCAATTTAGCACCCACTAGTCTCTAGACCCCATGTGGGATCTCAATATCTCAGCTCTGGAAGGGTCTAGAGCCTCCATTTTTGCACTCAAGTCTAAGTCTCGTGGCCCTCTGTCAGAATCCGGAGATTCAAGAAGATCGGAGGGGATCAAAATTTCGGCCAAAAAAAAAAAAATGACAGTGTTACCCCTTATGTTTTTTTTTTCAGGTCCAAATTTTGACCTTCGATATCTCGGCTCTGGAAGGGTCTAGAGCCTCCATTTTTGCGCGCTGGTCGAAGTCTCGTGGCCTTCTGTCAGAATCCAGAGTTTCAAGAAGATCGGAGGGGGTCAAAATTTCGGCCAAAAAAAAAATGACAGTGTTACCCTTATGGTTTTTTTTTCAGCTCCAAATTTTGACCTTCGATATCTTGGCTCTGGAAGGGTCTAGAGCCTCCATTTTTGCGCGCTGGTCGAAGTCTCGTGGCCCTCTGTCAGAATCCAGAGTTTCAAGAAGATCGGAGGGGGGTCAAAATTTCGGCCAAAAAAAAAATGACAGTGTTACCCCTTATGTTTTTTTTTTTCAGCTCCAAATTTTGACCTTCGATATCTCGGCTCTGGAAGGGTCTAGAGCCTCCATTTTTGCGCGCTGGTCGAAGTCTCGTGGCCCTCTGTCAGAATCCAGAGTTTCAAGAAGATCGGAGGGGGTCAAAATTTCGGCCAAAAAAAAAAAATGACAGTGTTACCCCTTATGTTTTTTTTTTTCAGCTCCAAATTTTGACCTTCGATATCTCGGCTCTGGGAGGGTCTAGAGCCTCAATTTTTGCGCGCTGGTCGAAGTCTCGTGGCCCTCTGTCAGAATCCAGAGTTTCAAGAAGATCGGAGGGGGTAAAAATTTCGGCCAAAAAAAAAAATGACAGTGTTACCCCTTATGGTTTTTTTTTTCAGCTCCAAATTTTGACCTTCGATATCTCGGCTCTGGAAGGGTCTAGAGCCTCCATTTTTGCGCGCTGGTCGAAGTCTCGTGGCCCTCTGTCAGAATCCAGAGTTTCAAGAAGATTGGAGGGGGTCAAAATTTCGGCCAAAAAAAAAATGACAGTGTTACCCCTTATGTTTTTTTTTTCAGCTCCAAATTTTGACCTTCGATATCTCGGCTCTGGAAGGGTCTAGAGCCTCCATTTTTGCGCGCTGGTCGAAGTCTCGTGGCCCTCTGTCAGAATCCAGAGTTTCAAGAAGATCGGAGGGGGTCAAAATTTCGGCCAAAAAAAAAAATGACAGTGTTACCCCTTATGTTTTTTTTTCAGGTCCAAATTTTGACCTTCGATATCTCGGCTCTGGAAGGGTCTAGAGCCTCCATTTTTGCGCGCTGGTCGAAGTCTCGTTGCCCTCTGTCAGAATCCAGAGTTTCAAGAAGATCGGATGGGGTCAAAATTTCGGCCAAAAAAATATGACAGTGTTACCCCTTATGTTTTTTTTTTCAGCTCCAAATTTTGACCTTCGATATCTCGGCTCTGGAAGGGTCTAGAGCCTCCATTTTTGCGCGCTGGTCGAAGTCTCGTGGCCCTCTGTCAGAATCCAGAGTTTCAAGAAGATCGGATGGGATCAAAATTTCGGCCAAAAAAAAAATGACAGTGTTACCCCTTATGTTTTTTTTTCAGGTCCAAATTTTGACCTTCGATATCTCGGCTCTGGAAGGGTCTAGAGCCTCCATTTTTGCGCGCTGGTCGAAGTCTCGTGGCCCTCTGTCAGAATCCAGAGTTTCAAGAAGATCGGAGGGGGTCAAAATTTCGGCCAAAAAAAAAAAATGACAGTGTTACCCCTTATGTTTTTTTTTCAGGTCCAAATTTTGACCTTCGATATCTCGGCTCTGGAAGGGTCTAGAGCCTCCATTTTTGCGCGCTGGTCGAAGTCTCGTGGCCCTCTGTCAGAATCCAGAGTTTCAAGAAGATCGGAGGGGGTCAAAATTTCGGCCAAAAAAAATGACAGTGTTACCCCTTATGTTTTTTTTTTTCAGCTCCAAATTTTGACCTTCGATATCTCGGCTCTGGAAGGGTCTAGAGCCTCCATTTTTGCGCGCTGGTCGAAGTCTCGTGGCCCTCTGTCAGAATCCAGAGTTTCAAGAAGATCGGAGGGGGTCAAAATTTCGGCCAAAAAAAAAATGACAGTGTTACCCCTTATGTTTTTTTTTTCAGCTCCAAATTTTGACCTTCGATATCTTGGCTCTGGAAGGGTCTAGATCCTCCATTTTTGCGCGCTGGTCGAAGTCTCGTGGCCCTCTGTCAGAATCCAGAGTTTCAAGAAGATCGGAGGGGGTCAAAATTTCGGCCAAAAAAAAAAATGACAGTGTTACCCCTTATGTTTTTTTTTCAGGTCCAAATTTTGACCTTCGATATCTCGGCTCTGGAAGGGTCTAGAGCCTCAATTTTTGCGCGCTGGTCGAAGTCTCGTGGCCCTCTGTCAGAATCCAGAGTTTCAAGAAGATCGGAGGGGGTCAAAATTTCGGCCAAAAACAAAAAATGACAGTGTTGCCCCTTATGTTTTTTTTTCAGCTCCAAATTTTGACCTTCGATATCTCAAAATAAAGTGAATCCCTGCAAAATAAATTGAAAGAGTGGAAGCTTGAATGGCTCAGTGGTTAGAGTGTTACTCTATCATGTTGAGGATATGGGTTCAAGTCCCGCTCTTAGCATTAAAATGCTTTATTTTGAAGGGTTTTGTCCAAATAAAAAAGAAATGCCTGCAAAATAAAGTGAAAGAGTGGAAGCTTGAATGGTTTAGTGGTTAGAGTGTTACTCTATCATGTTGAGGATTTGGGTTCAAGTCCTGCTCTTAGCATTAAAATTCTTTATTTTGAAGGGTTTTGTCCAAATAAAAAAGACATGCCTGCAAAATAAAGTGAAAAAGAGGAAGCTTGAATGGCTCAGTGGTCAGAGTGTTCCTCTATCATATTGAGGATTTGGGTTTAAGTCCCACTCTTTGCATTAAAATGCTTTATTCTGAATGGTTTTGTCCAAATAAAAAAGAAATGCCTGCAAAAGAAAGTGAAAGAGTGGAAGCTTGAATGGCTCAGTGGTGTGAGTGTCAATCTCTTTTGTGGAGAATCCATGTTTGAGTCTCTTGATGGTTAACATTTTTAGTTTGATTGGTTTGGTCCAAATGAAAAGACCAATCTTCAAAAAAGACATCCAACTGTAAGTGGTTCAGTGGTAAAAGCGTTGCTGTTCTGTGTTGACAACCCTGGTTCAAATCTCACTTTTGCGGTTGAAATTACTTTAGTGTGATTTTTTGAGACAAACAGAAACATTGAAATGAAGAAGCTCCTGTGGCTCAGTGGTCTGAGTGTTGTGATTCTATGTGGGCAACCCAGGTTCGAATCACACTCTTGTGATGCTTTAGTTTCACTGGATTGTCGAAGTAAGACATGCTCCCAAAAAAAGAAGAGTGAGTGTGCAAGCTCCAGTGGCTCAGTGGTCTGAGTGTTGTGATTCCATGTGGGAAACCAGGGTTCGAGCCTCACTCTTATCATGCTTTAGTTTCAACGGGTTTGTCCAAGAGAGAAAAAGACATGCTCCCAAAAAAAAGAAGTTTGAGTGTGGATGGTTCAGTGGCTCCGTGGATGAGCTCTCACTCCCGAATCGGGAGGTTGGGATGTTCCTGGTTCAAGACCGGGCTGGACCGTGAAGCATGGTTGCGTTGACGAACATCCTCCAGATCTGCAGCTGGGGGACGAGAGACGGTCAGGACACGAAGGGGGGAGGAAATAACCTAACTCCTCCCCCTGGGGATTTCTGGGACGATATCCAGCAGCGGTGTTGCTGCAGAGAGAGGCATTTTTTTGTGGGACTTAACCAAAATTTTAATTTTGGAATACATGAAATGTACACAGATTAGCATGCACCAAAAAATATTTTATTTCTTACCTCATACACACAATTATCTATAGTTCTCATCATAGATAATCCTCCTCCATCCTCCTCCATCCTCCTCCATCCTCCTCCATCCTCCTCCATCCTCCTCCATCCTCCTCCAACCATCACTTGCTTCAGTGTCCAGCCTAGTCTTGAACCAGGAACCTCCCAACTGAGGAGTGAGAGCTCACCCACTGAGCCACTGGACCATCCACACACATGCTGAATTTTTTGGGAGCAAGTCTTTTTCTCTCTTGGACAAAGCCAGTGAAACTAAAGCATGGTAAGAGTGAGGCTCGAACCCTGGTTTTCCACATGGAACCATAACACTCAGACCACTGAGCCACTGTAGCTTGCACACTCACTCTTCTTTTTTTGGGAGCATGTCTTACTTCGACAATCCAGTGAAACTAAAGCGTCACAAGAGTGTGATTTGAACCCAGGTTTCCCACATGGAATCACAACACTCAGACCACTGAGCCACACACACTCACACTTATTTTTTTGGGAACATGTCTTTCTTGGACAAAGCCAGTGAAACTAAAGCATGATAAGAGTGAGGCTCAAACCCTGGTTTCCCACATGGAATCACAACACTCAGACCACTGAGCCACTGGAGCATACACACTCATGCTTCTTTTTTTGGGAACATGTCTTTCTTGGACAAACCCAGTTGTTACGACCCTATGGTTGTACTTCTGTTATCTCTGTTGTTATGTCCGTCTCTCAATGTGTTTGGATAGGAACGTCATCGATGGATCCCTGTCGGATGATTGGATCGCCTTCCTGATTGGTTCCCGCATGACGATTGCTGTTCGATCCTGATTGGAGCAACGCGTCTTTAAAAGAGACGTCATTTCCTTTACCGAGCAGAGCAGATCAGCAGCGCAGATCAAGCAGAGCAATTCTAGAGCGGACAAGGACTTGTGAAATCTTATGTTTGAAGTTGAGAGAGACTTTGTGATTTGATTGTTAGGAGATTTTGAGACTAAGCACTCGTTTGTTTGTTTGATCTAAAAGAGAGAGTTTGTTACTTTGATTTTGCTTTCATTTGTTTCTTTGGAAAGAGAACGATTTACTTTTGAGACTGTTTGAACGATTGAGTCTGTGAGTATTGTTGTTTTCTTTTATGAAAGCTGTTTGTATCTAAAAGATCCTCCAGGTTATATTCGACCCTTTTGCCTGTTAATGATACTGATTTGGACTGCCCATTTCAGTTTGATTGCCCAATTGTACATATTGTAAATACTTAATTAATATTGGGAAGTAGGGAGTTTGACGCCACTCTTTTCTTTATTGTAACCCTTTTGTCCCTGTTTTTGGTTAGGGAGTTAGTTTATTGATTGTACTTTTGTTTCTTTTGGTTTAAGGTTTAGAAAGAGGGTTTATCTAAAGATTGTTTTGTTTATTATTTTGGCACTGTCATCTCCTGAAGAATATCCCAATCTACAAAAATAAAGAACTTTAATTTAAAAATTTACATCACCGCCTCGACTCCTCTTCATGTTACCCCTTTCCCCCTAGACGGGGCGTAACACAGTGAAACTAAAGCATGATAAGAGTGAGGCTGGAACCCGGGTTTATGCAGTTGGTCCAGTAGAAAAAAGTAAAGCAGGGCACAGGTTTATGCTAGTGGTGAGTGATTATGCTACTAAGCATCCAGAGGTTTTTCCTTTAAGGACTATTGGAGCTAAGCAAGTAGCTTCCTGCTTGATTGAGTTGTTTTCTTGCGTAGGATTTCCTACAGAGATACTGACTGATTGTGGGACTAATTTCACCTCAAATCTCTTAAAGCAAGTCTACAAGTTATTGAGCATAAAGGGTTTGAAAACTACACCGTTCCATCCCCAAACTGATGGGTTAGTAGAGAGATTTAACCAAACCCTAGACCCTTGCTGAGCTGAGATATTGAGATCCAATTTAGCACCCACTAGTCTCTAGACCCCATGTGGGATCTCAATATCTCAGCTCAGGTAGGGTCTAGAGCCTCCATTTTTGCACTCAAGTCTAAGTCTCGTGGCCCTCTGTCAGAATCCGGAGTTTCAAGAAGATCGGAGGGGATCAAAATTTCGGCCAAAAAAAAAAAATGACAGTGTTACCCCTTATGTTTTTTTTTTTCAGGTCCAAATTTTGACCTTCGATATCTCGGCTCTGGAAGGGTCTAGAGCCTCCATTTTTGCGCGCTGGTCGAAGTCTCGTGGCCTTCTGTCAGAATCCAGAGTTTCAAGAAGATCGGAGGGGGTCAAAATTTCGGCCAAAAAAAAAATGACAGTGTTACCCTTATGGTTTTTTTTTTCAGCTCCAAATTTTGACCTTCGATATCTCGGCTCTGGAAGGGTCTAGAGCCTCCATTTTTGCGCGCTGGTCGAAGTCTCGTGGCCCTCTGTCAGAATCCAGAGTTTCAAGAAGATCGGAGGGGGTCAAAATTTCGGCCAAAAAAAAAAAATGACAGTGTTACCCCTTATGTTTTTTTTTTCAGGTCCAAATTTTGACCTTCGATATCTCGGCTCTGGAAGGGTCTAGAGCCTCCATTTTTGCGCGCTGGTCGAAGTCTCGTGGCCTTCTGTCAGAATCCAGAGTTTCAAGAAGATCGGAGGGGGTCAAAATTTCGGCCAAAAAAAAAATGACAGTGTTACCCTTATGGTTTTTTTTTCAGCTCCAAATTTTGACCTTCGATATCTTGGCTCTGGAAGGGTCTAGAGCCTCCATTTTTGCGCGCTGGTCGAAGTCTCGTGGCCCTCTGTCAGAATCCAGAGTTTCAAGAAGATCGGAGGGGGGTCAAAATTTCGGCCAAAAAAAAAATGACAGTGTTACCCCTTATGTTTTTTTTTTCAGCTCCAAATTTTGACCTTCGATATCTCGGCTCTGGAAGGGTCTAGAGCCTCCATTTTTGCGCGCTGGTCGAAGTCTTGTGGCCCTCTGTCAGAATCCAGAGTTTCAAGAAGATCGGAGGGGGTCAAAATTTCGGCCAAAAAAAAAAATGACAGTGTTACCCCTTATGTTTTTTTTTTTCAGCTCCAAATTTTGACCTTCGATATCTCGGCTCTGGAAGGGTCTAGAGCCTCCATTTTTGCGCGCTGGTCGAAGTCTCGTGGCCCTCTGTCAGAATCCAGAGTTTCAAGAAGATCGGAGGGGGTCAAAATTTCGGCCAAAAAAAAAATGACAGTGTTACCCCTTATGTTTTTTTTTTTCAGGTCCAAATTTTGACCTTCAATTTCTCGGCTCTGGAAGGGTCTAGAGCCTCCATTTTTGCGCGCTGGTCGAAGTCTCGTGGCCCTCTGTCAGAATACAGAGTTTCAAGAAGATCGGAGGGGGTCAAAATTTTGCCCCAAAAAAAAAAATGACAGTGTTACCCCTTATGTTTTTTTTTTTCAGGTCCAAATTTTGACCTTCGATATCTCGGCTCTGGAAGGGTCTAGAGCCTCAATTTTTGCGCGCTGGTCGAAGTCTCGTGGCCCTCTGTCAGAATCCAGAGTTTCAAGAAGATCGGAGGGGGTCAAAATTTCGGCCAAAAACAAAAAATGACAGTGTTGCCCCTTATGTTTTTTTTTCAGCTCCAAATTTTGACCTTCGATATCTCAAAATAAAGTGAATCCCTGCAAAATAAAGTGAAAGAGTGGAAGCTTGAATGGCTCAGTGGTTAGAGTGTTACTCTATCATGTTGAGGATATGGGTTCAAGTCCCGCTCTTAGCATTAAAATGCTTTATTTTGAAGGGTTTTGTCCAAATAAAAAAGAAATGCCTGCAAAATAAAGTGAAAGAGTGGAAGCTTGAATGGTTTAGTGGTTAGAGTGTTACTCTATCATGTTGAGGATTTGGGTTCAAGTCCTGCTCTTAGCATTAAAATTCTTTATTTTGAAGGGTTTTGTCCAAATAAAAAAGACATGCCTGCAAAATAAAGTGAAAAAGAGGAAGCTTGAATGGCTCAGTGGTCAGAGTGTTCCTCTATCATATTGAGGATTTGGGTTTAAGTCCCACTCTTTGCATTAAAATGCTTTATTCTGAATGGTTTTGTCCAAATAAAAAAGAAATGCCTGCAAAAGAAAGTGAAAGAGTGGAAGCTTGAATGGCTCAGTGGTGTGAGTGTCAATCTCTTTTGTGGAGAATCCATGTTTGAGTCTCTTTATGGTTAACATTTTTAGTTTGATTGGTTTGGTCCAAATGAAAAGACCAATCTTCAAAAAAGACATCCAACTGTAAGTGGTTCAGTGGTAAAAGCGTTGCTGTTCTGTGTTGACAACCCTGGTTCAAATCTCACTTTTGCGGTTGAAATTACTTTAGTGTGATTTTTTGAGACAAACAGAAACATTGAAATGAAGAAGCTCCTGTGGCTCAGTGGTCTGAGTGTTGTGATTCTATGTGGGCAACCCAGGTTCGAATCACACTCTTGTGATGCTTTAGTTTCACTGGATTGTCGAAGTAAGACATGCTCCCAAAAAAAGAAGAGTGAGTGTGCAAGCTCCAGTGGCTCAGTGGTCTGAGTGTTGTGATTCCATGTGGGAAACCAGGGTTCGAGCCTCACTCTTATCATGCTTTAGTTTCAACGGGTTTGTCCAAGAGAGAAAAAGACATGCTCCCAAAAAAAAGAAGTTTGAGTGTGGATGGTTCAGTGGCTCCGTGGATGAGCTCTCACTCCCGAATCGGGAGGTTGGGATGTTCCTGGTTCAAGACCGGGCTGGACCGTGAAGCATGGTTGCGTTGACGAACATCCTCCAGATCTGCAGCTGGGGGACGAGAGACGGTCAGGACACGAAGGGGGGAGGAAATAACCTAACTCCTCCCCCTGGGGATTTCTGGGACGATATCCAGCAGCGGTGTTGCTGCAGAGAGAGGCATTTTTTTGTGGGACTTAACCAAAATTTTAATTTTGGAATACATGAAATGTACACAGATTAGCATGCACCAAAAAATATTTTATTTCTTACCTCATACACACAATTATCTATAGTTCTCATCATAGATAATCCTCCTCCATCCTCCTCCATCCTCCTCCATCCTCCTCCATCCTCCTCCATCCTCCTCCATCCTCCTCCAACCATCACTTGCTTCAGTGTCCAGCCTAGTCTTGAACCAGGAACCTCCCAACTGAGGAGTGAGAGCTCACCCACTGAGCCACTGGACCATCCACACACATGCTGAATTTTTTGGGAGCAAGTCTTTTTCTCTCTTGGACAAAGCCAGTGAAACTAAAGCATGGTAAGAGTGAGGCTCGAACCCTGGTTTTCCACATGGAACCATAACACTCAGACCACTGAGCCACTGTAGCTTGCACACTCACTCTTCTTTTTTTGGGAGCATGTCTTACTTCGACAATCCAGTGAAACTAAAGCGTCACAAGAGTGTGATTTGAACCCAGGTTTCCCACATGGAATCACAACACTCAGACCACTGAGCCACACACACTCACACTTATTTTTTTGGGAACATGTCTTTCTTGGACAAAGCCAGTGAAACTAAAGCATGATAAGAGTGAGGCTCAAACCCTGGTTTCCCACATGGAATCACAACACTCAGACCACTGAGCCACTGGAGCATACACACTCATGCTTCTTTTTTTGGGAACATGTCTTTCTTGGACAAACCCAGTTGTTACGACCCTATGGTTGTACTTCTGTTATCTCTGTTGTTATGTCCGTCTCTCAATGTGTTTGGATAGGAACGTCATCGATGGATCCCTGTCGGATGATTGGATCGCCTTCCTGATTGGTTCCCGCATGACGATTGCTGTTCGATCCTGATTGGAGCAACGCGTCTTTAAAAGAGACGTCATTTCCTTTACCGAGCAGAGCAGATCAGCAGCGCAGATCAAGCAGAGCAATTCTAGAGCGGACAAGGACTTGTGAAATCTTATGTTTGAAGTTGAGAGAGACTTTGTGATTTGATTGTTAGGAGATTTTGAGACTAAGCACTCGTTTGTTTGTTTGATCTAAAAGAGAGAGTTTGTTACTTTGATTTTGCTTTCATTTGTTTCTTTGGAAAGAGAACGATTTACTTTTGAGACTGTTTGAACGATTGAGTCTGTGAGTATTGTTGTTTTCTTTTATGAAAGCTGTTTGTATCTAAAAGATCCTCCAGGTTATATTCGACCCTTTTGCCTGTTAATGATACTGATTTGGACTGCCCATTTCAGTTTGATTGCCCAATTGTACATATTGTAAATACTTAATTAATATTGGGAAGTAGGGAGTTTGACGCCACTCTTTTCTTTATTGTAACCCTTTTGTCCCTGTTTTTGGTTAGGGAGTTAGTTTATTGATTGTACTTTTGTTTCTTTTGGTTTAAGGTTTAGAAAGAGGGTTTATCTAAAGATTGTTTTGTTTATTATTTTGGCACTGTCATCTCCTGAAGAATATCCCAATCTACAAAAATAAAGAACTTTAATTTAAAAATTTACATCACCGCCTCGACTCCTCTTCATGTTACCCCTTTCCCCCTAGACGGGGCGTAACACAGTGAAACTAAAGCATGATAAGAGTGAGGCTGGAACCCGGGTTTATGCAGTTGGTCCAGTAGAAAAAAGTAAAGCAGGGCACAGGTTTATGCTAGTGGTGAGTGATTATGCTACTAAGCATCCAGAGGTTTTTCCTTTAAGGACTATTGGAGCTAAGCAAGTAGCTTCCTGCTTGATTGAGTTGTTTTCTTGCGTAGGATTTCCTACAGAGATACTGACTGATTGTGGGACTAATTTCACCTCAAATCTCTTAAAGCAAGTCTACAAGTTATTGAGCATAAAGGGTTTGAAAACTACACCGTTCCATCCCCAAACTGATGGGTTAGTAGAGAGATTTAACCAAACCCTAGACCCTTGCTGAGCTGAGATATTGAGATCCAATTTAGCACCCACTAGTCTCTAGACCCCATGTGGGATCTCAATATCTCAGCTCTGGAAGGGTCTAGAGCCTCCATTTTTGCACTCAAGTCTAAGTCTCGTGGCCCTCTGTCAGAATCCGGAGATTCAAGAAGATCGGAGGGGATCAAAATTTCGGCCAAAAAAAAAAAAATGACAGTGTTACCCCTTATGTTTTTTTTTCAGGTCCAAATTTTGACCTTCGATATCTCGGCTCTGGAAGGGTCTAGAGCCTCCATTTTTGCGCGCTGGTCGAAGTCTCGTGGCCTTCTGTCAGAATCCAGAGTTTCAAGAAGATCGGAGGGGGTCAAAATTTCGGCCAAAAAAAAAATGACAGTGTTACCCTTATGGTTTTTTTTTCAGCTCCAAATTTTGACCTTCGATATCTTGGCTCTGGAAGGGTCTAGAGCCTCCATTTTTGCGCGCTGGTCGAAGTCTCGTGGCCCTCTGTCAGAATCCAGAGTTTCAAGAAGATCGGAGGGGGGTCAAAATTTCGGCCAAAAAAAAAATGACAGTGTTACCCCTTATGTTTTTTTTTTCAGCTCCAAATTTTGACCTTCGATATCTCGGCTCTGGAAGGGTCTAGAGCCTCCATTTTTGCGCGCTGGTCGAAGTCTCGTGGCCCTCTGTCAGAATCCAGAGTTTCAAGAAGATCGGAGGGGGTCAAAATTTCGGCCAAAAAAAAAAAATGACAGTGTTACCCCTTATGTTTTTTTTTTTCAGCTCCAAATTTTGACCTTCGATATCTCGGCTCTGGGAGGGTCTAGAGCCTCAATTTTTGCGCGCTGGTCGAAGTCTCGTGGCCCTCTGTCAGAATCCAGAGTTTCAAGAAGATCGGAGGGGGTAAAAATTTCGGCCAAAAAAAAAAATGACAGTGTTACCCCTTATGGTTTTTTTTTTCAGCTCCAAATTTTGACCTTCGATATCTCGGCTCTGGAAGGGTCTAGAGCCTCCATTTTTGCGCGCTGGTCGAAGTCTCGTGGCCCTCTGTCAGAATCCAGAGTTTCAAGAAGATTGGAGGGGGTCAAAATTTCGGCCAAAAAAAAAATGACAGTGTTACCCCTTATGTTTTTTTTTTCAGCTCCAAATTTTGACCTTCGATATCTCGGCTCTGGAAGGGTCTAGAGCCTCCATTTTTGCGCGCTGGTCGAAGTCTCGTGGCCCTCTGTCAGAATCCAGAGTTTCAAGAAGATCGGAGGGGGTCAAAATTTCGGCCAAAAAAAAAAATGACAGTGTTACCCCTTATGTTTTTTTTTCAGGTCCAAATTTTGACCTTCGATATCTCGGCTCTGGAAGGGTCTAGAGCCTCCATTTTTGCGCGCTGGTCGAAGTCTCGTTGCCCTCTGTCAGAATCCAGAGTTTCAAGAAGATCGGATGGGGTCAAAATTTCGGCCAAAAAAATATGACAGTGTTACCCCTTATGTTTTTTTTTTCAGCTCCAAATTTTGACCTTCGATATCTCGGCTCTGGAAGGGTCTAGAGCCTCCATTTTTGCGCGCTGGTCGAAGTCTCGTGGCCCTCTGTCAGAATCCAGAGTTTCAAGAAGATCGGATGGGATCAAAATTTCGGCCAAAAAAAAAATGACAGTGTTACCCCTTATGTTTTTTTTTTCAGGTCCAAATTTTGACCTTCGATATCTCGGCTCTGGAAGGGTCTAGAGCCTCCATTTTTGCGCGCTGGTCGAAGTCTCGTGGCCCTCTGTCAGAATCCAGAGTTTCAAGAAGATCGGAGGGGGTCAAAATTTCGGCCAAAAAAAAAAAATGACAGTGTTACCCCTTATGTTTTTTTTTCAGGTCCAAATTTTGACCTTCGATATCTCGGCTCTGGAAGGGTCTAGAGCCTCCATTTTTGCGCGCTGGTCGAAGTCTCGTGGCCCTCTGTCAGAATCCAGAGTTTCAAGAAGATCGGAGGGGGTCAAAATTTCGGCCAAAAAAAATGACAGTGTTACCCCTTATGTTTTTTTTTTTCAGCTCCAAATTTTGACCTTCGATATCTCGGCTCTGGAAGGGTCTAGAGCCTCCATTTTTGCGCGCTGGTCGAAGTCTCGTGGCCCTCTGTCAGAATCCAGAGTTTCAAGAAGATCGGAGGGGGTCAAAATTTCGGCCAAAAAAAAAATGACAGTGTTACCCCTTATGTTTTTTTTTTCAGCTCCAAATTTTGACCTTCGATATCTTGGCTCTGGAAGGGTCTAGATCCTCCATTTTTGCGCGCTGGTCGAAGTCTCGTGGCCCTCTGTCAGAATCCAGAGTTTCAAGAAGATCGGAGGGGGTCAAAATTTCGGCCAAAAAAAAAAATGACAGTGTTACCCCTTATGTTTTTTTTTCAGGTCCAAATTTTGACCTTCGATATCTCGGCTCTGGAAGGGTCTAGAGCCTCAATTTTTGCGCGCTGGTCGAAGTCTCGTGGCCCTCTGTCAGAATCCAGAGTTTCAAGAAGATCGGAGGGGGTCAAAATTTCGGCCAAAAACAAAAAATGACAGTGTTGCCCCTTATGTTTTTTTTTCAGCTCCAAATTTTGACCTTCGATATCTCAAAATAAAGTGAATCCCTGCAAAATAAATTGAAAGAGTGGAAGCTTGAATGGCTCAGTGGTTAGAGTGTTACTCTATCATGTTGAGGATATGGGTTCAAGTCCCGCTCTTAGCATTAAAATGCTTTATTTTGAAGGGTTTTGTCCAAATAAAAAAGAAATGCCTGCAAAATAAAGTGAAAGAGTGGAAGCTTGAATGGTTTAGTGGTTAGAGTGTTACTCTATCATGTTGAGGATTTGGGTTCAAGTCCTGCTCTTAGCATTAAAATTCTTTATTTTGAAGGGTTTTGTCCAAATAAAAAAGACATGCCTGCAAAATAAAGTGAAAAAGAGGAAGCTTGAATGGCTCAGTGGTCAGAGTGTTCCTCTATCATATTGAGGATTTGGGTTTAAGTCCCACTCTTTGCATTAAAATGCTTTATTCTGAATGGTTTTGTCCAAATAAAAAAGAAATGCCTGCAAAAGAAAGTGAAAGAGTGGAAGCTTGAATGGCTCAGTGGTGTGAGTGTCAATCTCTTTTGTGGAGAATCCATGTTTGAGTCTCTTGATGGTTAACATTTTTAGTTTGATTGGTTTGGTCCAAATGAAAAGACCAATCTTCAAAAAAGACATCCAACTGTAAGTGGTTCAGTGGTAAAAGCGTTGCTGTTCTGTGTTGACAACCCTGGTTCAAATCTCACTTTTGCGGTTGAAATTACTTTAGTGTGATTTTTTGAGACAAACAGAAACATTGAAATGAAGAAGCTCCTGTGGCTCAGTGGTCTGAGTGTTGTGATTCTATGTGGGCAACCCAGGTTCGAATCACACTCTTGTGATGCTTTAGTTTCACTGGATTGTCGAAGTAAGACATGCTCCCAAAAAAAGAAGAGTGAGTGTGCAAGCTCCAGTGGCTCAGTGGTCTGAGTGTTGTGATTCCATGTGGGAAACCAGGGTTCGAGCCTCACTCTTATCATGCTTTAGTTTCAACGGGTTTGTCCAAGAGAGAAAAAGACATGCTCCCAAAAAAAAGAAGTTTGAGTGTGGATGGTTCAGTGGCTCCGTGGATGAGCTCTCACTCCCGAATCGGGAGGTTGGGATGTTTCTGGTTCAAGACCGGGCTGGACCGTGAAGCATGGTTGCGTTGACGAACATCCTCCAGATCTGCAGCTGGGGGACGAGAGACGGTCAGGACACGAAGGGGGGAGGAAATAACCTAACTCCTCCCCCTGGGGATTTCTGGGACGATATCCAGCAGCGGTGTTGCTGCAGAGAGAGGCATTTTTTTGTGGGACTTAACCAAAATTTTAATTTTGGAATACATGAAATGTACACAGATTAGCATGCACCAAAAAATATTTTATTTCTTACCTCATACACACAATTATCTATAGTTCTCATCATAGATAATCCTCCTCCATCCTCCTCCATCCTCCTCCATCCTCCTCCATCCTCCTCCAACCATCACTTGCTTCAGTGTCCAGCCTAGTCTTGAACCAGGAACCTCCCAACTGAGGAGTGAGAGCTCACCCACTGAGCCACTGGACCATCCACACACATGCTGAATTTTTTGGGAGCAAGTCTTTTTCTCTCTTGGACAAAGCCAGTGAAACTAAAGCATGGTAAGAGTGAGGCTCGAACCCTGGTTTTCCACATGGAACCATAACACTCAGACCACTGAGCCACTGTAGCTTGCACACTCACTCTTCTTTTTTTGGGAGCATGTCTTACTTCGACAATCCAGTGAAACTAAAGCGTCACAAGAGTGTGATTTGAACCCAGGTTTCCCACATGGAATCACAACACTCAGACCACTGAGCCACACACACTCACACTTATTTTTTTGGGAACATGTCTTTCTTGGACAAAGCCAGTGAAACTAAAGCATGATAAGAGTGAGGCTCAAACCCTGGTTTCCCACATGGAATCACAACACTCAGACCACTGAGCCACTGGAGCATACACACTCATGCTTCTTTTTTTGGGAACATGTCTTTCTTGGACAAACCCAGTTGTTACGACCCTATGGTTGTACTTCTGTTATCTCTGTTGTTATGTCCGTCTCTCAATGTGTTTGGATAGGAACGTCATCGATGGATCCCTGTCGGATGATTGGATCGCCTTCCTGATTGGTTCCCGCATGACGATTGCTGTTCGATCCTGATTGGAGCAACGCGTCTTTAAAAGAGACGTCATTTCCTTTACCGAGCAGAGCAGATCAGCAGCGCAGATCAAGCAGAGCAATTCTAGAGCGGACAAGGACTTGTGAAATCTTATGTTTGAAGTTGAGAGAGACTTTGTGATTTGATTGTTAGGAGATTTTGAGACTAAGCACTCGTTTGTTTGTTTGATCTAAAAGAGAGAGTTTGTTACTTTGATTTTGCTTTCATTTGTTTCTTTGGAAAGAGAACGATTTACTTTTGAGACTGTTTGAACGATTGAGTCTGTGAGTATTGTTGTTTTCTTTTATGAAAGCTGTTTGTATCTAAAAGATCCTCCAGGTTATATTCGACCCTTTTGCCTGTTAATGATACTGATTTGGACTGCCCATTTCAGTTTGATTGCCCAATTGTACATATTGTAAATACTTAATTAATATTGGGAAGTAGGGAGTTTGACGCCACTCTTTTCTTTATTGTAACCCTTTTGTCCCTGTTTTTGGTTAGGGAGTTAGTTTATTGATTGTACTTTTGTTTCTTTTGGTTTAAGGTTTAGAAAGAGGGTTTATCTAAAGATTGTTTTGTTTATTATTTTGGCACTGTCATCTCCTGAAGAATATCCCAATCTACAAAAATAAAGAACTTTAATTTAAAAATTTACATCACCGCCTCGACTCCTCTTCATGTTACCCCTTTCCCCCTAGACGGGGCGTAACACAGTGAAACTAAAGCATGATAAGAGTGAGGCTGGAACCCGGGTTTATGCAGTTGGTCCAGTAGAAAAAAGTAAAGCAGGGCACAGGTTTATGCTAGTGGTGAGTGATTATGCTACTAAGCATCCAGAGGTTTTTCCTTTAAGGACTATTGGAGCTAAGCAAGTAGCTTCCTGCTTGATTGAGTTGTTTTCTTGCGTAGGATTTCCTACAGAGATACTGACTGATTGTGGGACTAATTTCACCTCAAATCTCTTAAAGCAAGTCTACAAGTTATTGAGCATAAAGGGTTTGAAAACTACACCGTTCCATCCCCAAACTGATGGGTTAGTAGAGAGATTTAACCAAACCCTAGACCCTTGCTGAGCTGAGATATTGAGATCCAATTTAGCACCCACTAGTCTCTAGACCCCATGTGGGATCTCAATATCTCAGCTCAGGTAGGGTCTAGAGCCTCCATTTTTGCACTCAAGTCTAAGTCTCGTGGCCCTCTGTCAGAATCCGGAGTTTCAAGAAGATCGGAGGGGATCAAAATTTCGGCCAAAAAAAAAAAATGACAGTGTTACCCCTTATGTTTTTTTTTTTCAGGTCCAAATTTTGACCTTCGATATCTCGGCTCTGGAAGGGTCTAGAGCCTCCATTTTTGCGCGCTGGTCGAAGTCTCGTGGCCTTCTGTCAGAATCCAGAGTTTCAAGAAGATCGGAGGGGGTCAAAATTTCGGCCAAAAAAAAAATGACAGTGTTACCCTTATGGTTTTTTTTTTCAGCTCCAAATTTTGACCTTCGATATCTCGGCTCTGGAAGGGTCTAGAGCCTCCATTTTTGCGCGCTGGTCGAAGTCTCGTGGCCCTCTGTCAGAATCCAGAGTTTCAAGAAGATCGGAGGGGGTCAAAATTTCGGCCAAAAAAAAAAAATGACAGTGTTACCCCTTATGTTTTTTTTTTCAGGTCCAAATTTTGACCTTCGATATCTCGGCTCTGGAAGGGTCTAGAGCCTCCATTTTTGCGCGCTGGTCGAAGTCTCGTGGCCTTCTGTCAGAATCCAGAGTTTCAAGAAGATCGGAGGGGGTCAAAATTTCGGCCAAAAAAAAAATGACAGTGTTACCCTTATGGTTTTTTTTTCAGCTCCAAATTTTGACCTTCGATATCTCGGCTCTGGAAGGGTCTAGAGCCTCCATTTTTGCGCGCTGGTCGAAGTCTCGTGGCCCTCTGTCAGAATCCAGAGTTTCAAGAAGATCGGAGGGGGGTCAAAATTTCGGCCAAAAAAAAAATGACAGTGTTACCCCTTATGTTTTTTTTTTCAGCTCCAAATTTTGACCTTCGATATCTCGGCTCTGGAAGGGTCTAGAGCCTCCATTTTTGCGCGCTGGTCGAAGTCTCGTGGCCCTCTGTCAGAATCCAGAGTTTCAAGAAGATCGGAGGGGGTCAAAATTTCGGCCAAAAAAAAAAATGACAGTGTTACCCCTTATGTTTTTTTTTTTCAGCTCCAAATTTTGACCTTCGATATCTCGGCTCTGGAAGGGTCTAGAGCCTCCATTTTTGCGCGCTGGTCGAAGTCTCGTGGCCCTCTGTCAGAATCCAGAGTTTCAAGAAGATCGGAGGGGGTCAAAATTTCGGCCAAAAAAAAAATGACAGTGTTACCCCTTATGTTTTTTTTTTTCAGGTCCAAATTTTGACCTTCAATTTCTCGGCTCTGGAAGGGTCTAGAGCCTCCATTTTTGCGCGCTGGTCGAAGTCTCGTGGCCCTCTGTCAGAATACAGAGTTTCAAGAAGATCGGAGGGGGTCAAAATTTTGCCCCAAAAAAAAAAATGACAGTGTTACCCCTTATGTTTTTTTTTTTCAGGTCCAAATTTTGACCTTCGATATCTCGGCTCTGGAAGGGTCTAGAGCCTCAATTTTTGCGCGCTGGTCGAAGTCTCGTGGCCCTCTGTCAGAATCCAGAGTTTCAAGAAGATCGGAGGGGGTCAAAATTTCGGCCAAAAACAAAAAATGACAGTGTTGCCCCTTATGTTTTTTTTTCAGCTCCAAATTTTGACCTTCGATATCTCAAAATAAAGTGAATCCCTGCAAAATAAAGTGAAAGAGTGGAAGCTTGAATGGCTCAGTGGTTAGAGTGTTACTCTATCATGTTGAGGATATGGGTTCAAGTCCCGCTCTTAGCATTAAAATGCTTTATTTTGAAGGGTTTTGTCCAAATAAAAAAGAAATGCCTGCAAAATAAAGTGAAAGAGTGGAAGCTTGAATGGTTTAGTGGTTAGAGTGTTACTCTATCATGTTGAGGATTTGGGTTCAAGTCCTGCTCTTAGCATTAAAATTCTTTATTTTGAAGGGTTTTGTCCAAATAAAAAAGACATGCCTGCAAAATAAAGTGAAAAAGAGGAAGCTTGAATGGCTCAGTGGTCAGAGTGTTCCTCTATCATATTGAGGATTTGGGTTTAAGTCCCACTCTTTGCATTAAAATGCTTTATTCTGAATGGTTTTGTCCAAATAAAAAAGAAATGCCTGCAAAAGAAAGTGAAAGAGTGGAAGCTTGAATGGCTCAGTGGTGTGAGTGTCAATCTCTTTTGTGGAGAATCCATGTTTGAGTCTCTTGATGGTTAACATTTTTAGTTTGATTGGTTTGGTCCAAATGAAAAGACCAATCTTCAAAAAAGACATCCAACTGTAAGTGGTTCAGTGGTAAAAGCGTTGCTGTTCTGTGTTGACAACCCTGGTTCAAATCTCACTTTTGCGGTTGAAATTACTTTAGTGTGATTTTTTGAGACAAACAGAAACATTGAAATGAAGAAGCTCCTGTGGCTCAGTGGTCTGAGTGTTGTGATTCTATGTGGGCAACCCAGGTTCGAATCACACTCTTGTGATGCTTTAGTTTCACTGGATTGTCGAAGTAAGACATGCTCCCAAAAAAAGAAGAGTGAGTGTGCAAGCTCCAGTGGCTCAGTGGTCTGAGTGTTGTGATTCCATGTGGGAAACCAGGGTTCGAGCCTCACTCTTATCATGCTTTAGTTTCAACGGGTTTGTCCAAGAGAGAAAAAGACATGCTCCCAAAAAAAAGAAGTTTGAGTGTGGATGGTTCAGTGGCTCCGTGGATGAGCTCTCACTCCCGAATCGGGAGGTTGGGATGTTCCTGGTTCAAGACCGGGCTGGACCGTGAAGCATGGTTGCGTTGACGAACATCCTCCAGATCTGCAGCTGGGGGACGAGAGACGGTCAGGACACGAAGGGGGGAGGAAATAACCTAACTCCTCCCCCTGGGGATTTCTGGGACGATATCCAGCAGCGGTGTTGCTGCAGAGAGAGGCATTTTTTTGTGGGACTTAACCAAAATTTTAATTTTGGAATACATAAAATGTACACAGATTAGCATGCACCAAAAAATATTTTATTTCTTACCTCATACACACAATTATCTATAGTTCTCATCATAGATAATCCTCCTCCATCCTCCTCCAACCATCACTTGCTTCAGTGTCCAGCCTAGTCTTGAACCAGGAACCTCCCAACTGAGGAGTGAGAGCTCACCCACTGAGCCACTGGACCATCCACACACATGCTGAATTTTTTGGGAGCAAGTCTTTTTCTCTCTTGGACAAAGCCAGTGAAACTAAAGCATGGTAAGAGTGAGGCTCGAACCCTGGTTTTCCACATGGAACCATAACACTCAGACCACTGAGCCACTGTAGCTTGCACACTCACTCTTCTTTTTTTGGGAGCATGTCTTACTTCGACAATCCAGTGAAACTAAAGCGTCACAAGAGTGTGATTTGAACCCAGGTTTCCCACATGGAATCACAACACTCAGACCACTGAGCCACACACACTCACACTTATTTTTTTGGGAACATGTCTTTCTTGGACAAAGCCAGTGAAACTAAAGCATGATAAGAGTGAGGCTCAAACCCTGGTTTCCCACATGGAATCACAACACTCAGACCACTGAGCCACTGGAGCATACACACTCATGCTTCTTTTTTTGGGAACATGTCTTTCTTGGACAAACCCAGTTGTTACGACCCTATGGTTGTACTTCTGTTATCTCTGTTGTTATGTCCGTCTCTCAATGTGTTTGGATAGGAACGTCATCGATGGATCCCTGTCGGATGATTGGATCGCCTTCCTGATTGGTTCCCGCATGACGATTGCTGTTCGATCCTGATTGGAGCAACGCGTCTTTAAAAGAGACGTCATTTCCTTTACCGAGCAGAGCAGATCAGCAGCGCAGATCAAGCAGAGCAATTCTAGAGCGGACAAGGACTTGTGAAATCTTATGTTTGAAGTTGAGAGAGACTTTGTGATTTGATTGTTAGGAGATTTTGAGACTAAGCACTCGTTTGTTTGTTTGATCTAAAAGAGAGAGTTTGTTACTTTGATTTTGCTTTCATTTGTTTCTTTGGAAAGAGAACGATTTACTTTTGAGACTGTTTGAACGATTGAGTCTGTGAGTATTGTTGTTTTCTTTTATGAAAGCTGTTTGTATCTAAAAGATCCTCCAGGTTATATTCGACCCTTTTGCCTGTTAATGATACTGATTTGGACTGCCCATTTCAGTTTGATTGCCCAATTGTACATATTGTAAATACTTAATTAATATTGGGAAGTAGGGAGTTTGACGCCACTCTTTTCTTTATTGTAACCCTTTTGTCCCTGTTTTTGGTTAGGGAGTTAGTTTATTGATTGTACTTTTGTTTCTTTTGGTTTAAGGTTTAGAAAGAGGGTTTATCTAAAGATTGTTTTGTTTATTATTTTGGCACTGTCATCTCCTGAAGAATATCCCAATCTACAAAAATAAAGAACTTTAATTTAAAAATTTACATCACCGCCTCGACTCCTCTTCATGTTACCCCTTTCCCCCTAGACGGGGCGTAACACAGTGAAACTAAAGCATGATAAGAGTGAGGCTGGAACCCGGGTTTATGCAGTTGGTCCAGTAGAAAAAAGTAAAGCAGGGCACAGGTTTATGCTAGTGGTGAGTGATTATGCTACTAAGCATCCAGAGGTTTTTCCTTTAAGGACTATTGGAGCTAAGCAAGTAGCTTCCTGCTTGATTGAGTTGTTTTCTTGCGTAGGATTTCCTACAGAGATACTGACTGATTGTGGGACTAATTTCACCTCAAATCTCTTAAAGCAAGTCTACAAGTTATTGAGCATAAAGGGTTTGAAAACTACACCGTTCCATCCCCAAACTGATGGGTTAGTAGAGAGATTTAACCAAACCCTAGACCCTTGCTGAGCTGAGATATTGAGATCCAATTTAGCACCCACTAGTCTCTAGACCCCATGTGGGATCTCAATATCTCAGCTCTGGAAGGGTCTAGAGCCTCCATTTTTGCACTCAAGTCTAAGTCTCGTGGCCCTCTGTCAGAATCCGGAGATTCAAGAAGATCGGAGGGGATCAAAATTTCGGCCAAAAAAAAAAAAATGACAGTGTTACCCCTTATGTTTTTTTTTCAGGTCCAAATTTTGACCTTCGATATCTCGGCTCTGGAAGGGTCTAGAGCCTCCATTTTTGCGCGCTGGTCGAAGTCTCGTGGCCTTCTGTCAGAATCCAGAGTTTCAAGAAGATCGGAGGGGGTCAAAATTTCGGCCAAAAAAAAAATGACAGTGTTACCCTTATGGTTTTTTTTTCAGCTCCAAATTTTGACCTTCGATATCTTGGCTCTGGAAGGGTCTAGAGCCTCCATTTTTGCGCGCTGGTCGAAGTCTCGTGGCCCTCTGTCAGAATCCAGAGTTTCAAGAAGATCGGAGGGGGGTCAAAATTTCGGCCAAAAAAAAAATGACAGTGTTACCCCTTATGTTTTTTTTTTCAGCTCCAAATTTTGACCTTCGATATCTCGGCTCTGGAAGGGTCTAGAGCCTCCATTTTTGCGCGCTGGTCGAAGTCTCGTGGCCCTCTGTCAGAATCCAGAGTTTCAAGAAGATCGGAGGGGGTCAAAATTTCGGCCAAAAAAAAAAAATGACAGTGTTACCCCTTATGTTTTTTTTTTTCAGCTCCAAATTTTGACCTTCGATATCTCGGCTCTGGGAGGGTCTAGAGCCTCAATTTTTGCGCGCTGGTCGAAGTCTCGTGGCCCTCTGTCAGAATCCAGAGTTTCAAGAAGATCGGAGGGGGTAAAAATTTCGGCCAAAAAAAAAAATGACAGTGTTACCCCTTATGGTTTTTTTTTTCAGCTCCAAATTTTGACCTTCGATATCTCGGCTCTGGAAGGGTCTAGAGCCTCCATTTTTGCGCGCTGGTCGAAGTCTCGTGGCCCTCTGTCAGAATCCAGAGTTTCAAGAAGATTGGAGGGGGTCAAAATTTCGGCCAAAAAAAAAATGACAGTGTTACCCCTTATGTTTTTTTTTTCAGCTCCAAATTTTGACCTTCGATATCTCGGCTCTGGAAGGGTCTAGAGCCTCCATTTTTGCGCGCTGGTCGAAGTCTCGTGGCCCTCTGTCAGAATCCAGAGTTTCAAGAAGATCGGAGGGGGTCAAAATTTCGGCCAAAAAAAAAAATGACAGTGTTACCCCTTATGTTTTTTTTTCAGGTCCAAATTTTGACCTTCGATATCTCGGCTCTGGAAGGGTCTAGAGCCTCCATTTTTGCGCGCTGGTCGAAGTCTCGTTGCCCTCTGTCAGAATCCAGAGTTTCAAGAAGATCGGATGGGGTCAAAATTTCGGCCAAAAAAATATGACAGTGTTACCCCTTATGTTTTTTTTTTTCAGCTCCAAATTTTGACCTTCGATATCTCGGCTCTGGAAGGGTCTAGAGCCTCCATTTTTGCGCGCTGGTCGAAGTCTCGTGGCCCTCTGTCAGAATCCAGAGTTTCAAGAAGATCGGATGGGATCAAAATTTCGGCCAAAAAAAAAATGACAGTGTTACCCCTTATGTTTTTTTTTTCAGGTCCAAATTTTGACCTTCGATATCTCGGCTCTGGAAGGGTCTAGAGCCTCCATTTTTGCGCGCTGGTCGAAGTCTCGTGGCCCTCTGTCAGAATCCAGAGTTTCAAGAAGATCGGAGGGGGTCAAAATTTCGGCCAAAAAAAAAAAATGACAGTGTTACCCCTTATGTTTTTTTTTCAGGTCCAAATTTTGACCTTCGATATCTCGGCTCTGGAAGGGTCTAGAGCCTCCATTTTTGCGCGCTGGTCGAAGTCTCGTGGCCCTCTGTCAGAATCCAGAGTTTCAAGAAGATCGGAGGGGGTCAAAATTTCGGCCAAAAAAAATGACAGTGTTACCCCTTATGTTTTTTTTTTTCAGCTCCAAATTTTGACCTTCGATATCTCGGCTCTGGAAGGGTCTAGAGCCTCCATTTTTGCGCGCTGGTCGAAGTCTCGTGGCCCTCTGTCAGAATCCAGAGTTTCAAGAAGATCGGAGGGGGTCAAAATTTCGGCCAAAAAAAAAATGACAGTGTTACCCCTTATGTTTTTTTTTTCAGCTCCAAATTTTGACCTTCGATATCTTGGCTCTGGAAGGGTCTAGATCCTCCATTTTTGCGCGCTGGTCGAAGTCTCGTGGCCCTCTGTCAGAATCCAGAGTTTCAAGAAGATCGGAGGGGGTCAAAATTTCGGCCAAAAAAAAAAATGACAGTGTTACCCCTTATGTTTTTTTTTCAGGTCCAAATTTTGACCTTCGATATCTCGGCTCTGGAAGGGTCTAGAGCCTCAATTTTTGCGCGCTGGTCGAAGTCTCGTGGCCCTCTGTCAGAATCCAGAGTTTCAAGAAGATCGGAGGGGGTCAAAATTTCGGCCAAAAACAAAAAATGACAGTGTTGCCCCTTATGTTTTTTTTTCAGCTCCAAATTTTGACCTTCGATATCTCAAAATAAAGTGAATCCCTGCAAAATAAATTGAAAGAGTGGAAGCTTGAATGGCTCAGTGGTTAGAGTGTTACTCTATCATGTTGAGGATATGGGTTCAAGTCCCGCTCTTAGCATTAAAATGCTTTATTTTGAAGGGTTTTGTCCAAATAAAAAAGAAATGCCTGCAAAATAAAGTGAAAGAGTGGAAGCTTGAATGGTTTAGTGGTTAGAGTGTTACTCTATCATGTTGAGGATTTGGGTTCAAGTCCTGCTCTTAGCATTAAAATTCTTTATTTTGAAGGGTTTTGTCCAAATAAAAAAGACATGCCTGCAAAATAAAGTGAAAAAGAGGAAGCTTGAATGGCTCAGTGGTCAGAGTGTTCCTCTATCATATTGAGGATTTGGGTTTAAGTCCCACTCTTTGCATTAAAATGCTTTATTCTGAATGGTTTTGTCCAAATAAAAAAGAAATGCCTGCAAAAGAAAGTGAAAGAGTGGAAGCTTGAATGGCTCAGTGGTGTGAGTGTCAATCTCTTTTGTGGAGAATCCATGTTTGAGTCTCTTGATGGTTAACATTTTTAGTTTGATTGGTTTGGTCCAAATGAAAAGACCAATCTTCAAAAAAGACATCCAACTGTAAGTGGTTCAGTGGTAAAAGCGTTGCTGTTCTGTGTTGACAACCCTGGTTCAAATCTCACTTTTGCGGTTGAAATTACTTTAGTGTGATTTTTTGAGACAAACAGAAACATTGAAATGAAGAAGCTCCTGTGGCTCAGTGGTCTGAGTGTTGTGATTCTATGTGGGCAACCCAGGTTCGAATCACACTCTTGTGATGCTTTAGTTTCACTGGATTGTCGAAGTAAGACATGCTCCCAAAAAAAGAAGAGTGAGTGTGCAAGCTCCAGTGGCTCAGTGGTCTGAGTGTTGTGATTCCATGTGGGAAACCAGGGTTCGAGCCTCACTCTTATCATGCTTTAGTTTCAACGGGTTTGTCCAAGAGAGAAAAAGACATGCTCCCAAAAAAAAGAAGTTTGAGTGTGGATGGTTCAGTGGCTCCGTGGATGAGCTCTCACTCCCGAATCGGGAGGTTGGGATGTTCCTGGTTCAAGACCGGGCTGGACCGTGAAGCATGGTTGCGTTGACGAACATCCTCCAGATCTGCAGCTGGGGGACGAGAGACGGTCAGGACACGAAGGGGGGAGGAAATAACCTAACTCCTCCCCCTGGGGATTTCTGGGACGATATCCAGCAGCGGTGTTGCTGCAGAGAGAGGCATTTTTTTGTGGGACTTAACCAAAATTTTAATTTTGGAATACACAGATTAGCATGCACCAAAAAATATTTTATTTCTTACCTCATACACACAATTATCTATAGTTCTCATCATAGATAATCCTCCTCCATCCTCCTCCATCCTCCTCCATCCTCCTCCAACCATCACTTGCTTCAGTGTCCAGCCTAGTCTTGAACCAGGAACCTCCCAACTGAGGAGTGAGAGCTCACCCACTGAGCCACTGGACCATCCACACACATGCTGAATTTTTTGGGAGCAAGTCTTTTTCTCTCTTGGACAAAGCCAGTGAAACTAAAGCATGGTAAGAGTGAGGCTCGAACCCTGGTTTTCCACATGGAACCATAACACTCAGACCACTGAGCCACTGTAGCTTGCACACTCACTCTTCTTTTTTTGGGAGCATGTCTTACTTCGACAATCCAGTGAAACTAAAGCGTCACAAGAGTGTGATTTGAACCCAGGTTTCCCACATGGAATCACAACACTCAGACCACTGAGCCACACACACTCACACTTATTTTTTTGGGAACATGTCTTTCTTGGACAAAGCCAGTGAAACTAAAGCATGATAAGAGTGAGGCTCAAACCCTGGTTTCCCACATGGAATCACAACACTCAGACCACTGAGCCACTGGAGCATACACACTCATGCTTCTTTTTTTGGGAACATGTCTTTCTTGGACAAACCCAGTTGTTACGACCCTATGGTTGTACTTCTGTTATCTCTGTTGTTATGTCCGTCTCTCAATGTGTTTGGATAGGAACGTCATCGATGGATCCCTGTCGGATGATTGGATCGCCTTCCTGATTGGTTCCCGCATGACGATTGCTGTTCGATCCTGATTGGAGCAACGCGTCTTTAAAAGAGACGTCATTTCCTTTACCGAGCAGAGCAGATCAGCAGCGCAGATCAAGCAGAGCAATTCTAGAGCGGACAAGGACTTGTGAAATCTTATGTTTGAAGTTGAGAGAGACTTTGTGATTTGATTGTTAGGAGATTTTGAGACTAAGCACTCGTTTGTTTGTTTGATCTAAAAGAGAGAGTTTGTTACTTTGATTTTGCTTTCATTTGTTTCTTTGGAAAGAGAACGATTTACTTTTGAGACTGTTTGAACGATTGAGTCTGTGAGTATTGTTGTTTTCTTTTATGAAAGCTGTTTGTATCTAAAAGATCCTCCAGGTTATATTCGACCCTTTTGCCTGTTAATGATACTGATTTGGACTGCCCATTTCAGTTTGATTGCCCAATTGTACATATTGTAAATACTTAATTAATATTGGGAAGTAGGGAGTTTGACGCCACTCTTTTCTTTATTGTAACCCTTTTGTCCCTGTTTTTGGTTAGGGAGTTAGTTTATTGATTGTACTTTTGTTTCTTTTGGTTTAAGGTTTAGAAAGAGGGTTTATCTAAAGATTGTTTTGTTTATTATTTTGGCACTGTCATCTCCTGAAGAATATCCCAATCTACAAAAATAAAGAACTTTAATTTAAAAATTTACATCACCGCCTCGACTCCTCTTCATGTTACCCCTTTCCCCCTAGACGGGGCGTAACACAGTGAAACTAAAGCATGATAAGAGTGAGGCTGGAACCCGGGTTTATGCAGTTGGTCCAGTAGAAAAAAGTAAAGCAGGGCACAGGTTTATGCTAGTGGTGAGTGATTATGCTACTAAGCATCCAGAGGTTTTTCCTTTAAGGACTATTGGAGCTAAGCAAGTAGCTTCCTGCTTGATTGAGTTGTTTTCTTGCGTAGGATTTCCTACAGAGATACTGACTGATTGTGGGACTAATTTCACCTCAAATCTCTTAAAGCAAGTCTACAAGTTATTGAGCATAAAGGGTTTGAAAACTACACCGTTCCATCCCCAAACTGATGGGTTAGTAGAGAGATTTAACCAAACCCTAGACCCTTGCTGAGCTGAGATATTGAGATCCAATTTAGCACCCACTAGTCTCTAGACCCCATGTGGGATCTCAATATCTCAGCTCTGGAAGGGTCTAGAGCCTCCATTTTTGCACTCAAGTCTAAGTCTCGTGGCCCTCTGTCAGAATCCGGAGATTCAAGAAGATCGGAGGGGATCAAAATTTCGGCCAAAAAAAAAAAAATGACAGTGTTACCCCTTATGTTTTTTTTTCAGGTCCAAATTTTGACCTTCGATATCTCGGCTCTGGAAGGGTCTAGAGCCTCCATTTTTGCGCGCTGGTCGAAGTCTCGTGGCCTTCTGTCAGAATCCAGAGTTTCAAGAAGATCGGAGGGGGTCAAAATTTCGGCCAAAAAAAAAATGACAGTGTTACCCTTATGGTTTTTTTTTCAGCTCCAAATTTTGACCTTCGATATCTTGGCTCTGGAAGGGTCTAGAGCCTCCATTTTTGCGCGCTGGTCGAAGTCTCGTGGCCCTCTGTCAGAATCCAGAGTTTCAAGAAGATCGGAGGGGGGTCAAAATTTCGGCCAAAAAAAAAATGACAGTGTTACCCCTTATGTTTTTTTTTTCAGCTCCAAATTTTGACCTTCGATATCTCGGCTCTGGAAGGGTCTAGAGCCTCCATTTTTGCGCGCTGGTCGAAGTCTCGTGGCCCTCTGTCAGAATCCAGAGTTTCAAGAAGATCGGAGGGGGTCAAAATTTCGGCCAAAAAAAAAAAAATGACAGTGTTACCCCTTATGTTTTTTTTTTTCAGCTCCAAATTTTGACCTTCGATATCTCGGCTCTGGGAGGGTCTAGAGCCTCAATTTTTGCGCGCTGGTCGAAGTCTCGTGGCCCTCTGTCAGAATCCAGAGTTTCAAGAAGATCGGAGGGGGTAAAAATTTCGGCCAAAAAAAAAAATGACAGTGTTACCCCTTATGGTTTTTTTTTTCAGCTCCAAATTTTGACCTTCGATATCTCGGCTCTGGAAGGGTCTAGAGCCTCCATTTTTGCGCGCTGGTCGAAGTCTCGTGGCCCTCTGTCAGAATCCAGAGTTTCAAGAAGATTGGAGGGGGTCAAAATTTCGGCCAAAAAAAAAATGACAGTGTTACCCCTTATGTTTTTTTTTTCAGCTCCAAATTTTGACCTTCGATATCTCGGCTCTGGAAGGGTCTAGAGCCTCCATTTTTGCGCGCTGGTCGAAGTCTCGTGGCCCTCTGTCAGAATCCAGAGTTTCAAGAAGATCGGAGGGGGTCAAAATTTCGGCCAAAAAAAAAAATGACAGTGTTACCCCTTATGTTTTTTTTTCAGGTCCAAATTTTGACCTTCGATATCTCGGCTCTGGAAGGGTCTAGAGCCTCCATTTTTGCGCGCTGGTCGAAGTCTCGTTGCCCTCTGTCAGAATCCAGAGTTTCAAGAAGATCGGATGGGGTCAAAATTTCGGCCAAAAAAATATGACAGTGTTACCCCTTATGTTTTTTTTTTTCAGCTCCAAATTTTGACCTTCGATATCTCGGCTCTGGAAGGGTCTAGAGCCTCCATTTTTGCGCGCTGGTCGAAGTCTCGTGGCCCTCTGTCAGAATCCAGAGTTTCAAGAAGATCGGATGGGATCAAAATTTCGGCCAAAAAAAAAATGACAGTGTTACCCCTTATGTTTTTTTTTTCAGGTCCAAATTTTGACCTTCGATATCTCGGCTCTGGAAGGGTCTAGAGCCTCCATTTTTGCGCGCTGGTCGAAGTCTCGTGGCCCTCTGTCAGAATCCAGAGTTTCAAGAAGATCGGAGGGGGTCAAAATTTCGGCCAAAAAAAAAAAATGACAGTGTTACCCCTTATGTTTTTTTTTCAGGTCCAAATTTTGACCTTCGATATCTCGGCTCTGGAAGGGTCTAGAGCCTCCATTTTTGCGCGCTGGTCGAAGTCTCGTGGCCCTCTGTCAGAATCCAGAGTTTCAAGAAGATCGGAGGGGGTCAAAATTTCGGCCAAAAAAAATGACAGTGTTACCCCTTATGTTTTTTTTTTTCAGCTCCAAATTTTGACCTTCGATATCTCGGCTCTGGAAGGGTCTAGAGCCTCCATTTTTGCGCGCTGGTCGAAGTCTCGTGGCCCTCTGTCAGAATCCAGAGTTTCAAGAAGATCGGAGGGGGTCAAAATTTCGGCCAAAAAAAAAATGACAGTGTTACCCCTTATGTTTTTTTTTTCAGCTCCAAATTTTGACCTTCGATATCTTGGCTCTGGAAGGGTCTAGATCCTCCATTTTTGCGCGCTGGTCGAAGTCTCGTGGCCCTCTGTCAGAATCCAGAGTTTCAAGAAGATCGGAGGGGGTCAAAATTTCGGCCAAAAAAAAAAATGACAGTGTTACCCCTTATGTTTTTTTTTCAGGTCCAAATTTTGACCTTCGATATCTCGGCTCTGGAAGGGTCTAGAGCCTCAATTTTTGCGCGCTGGTCGAAGTCTCGTGGCCCTCTGTCAGAATCCAGAGTTTCAAGAAGATCGGAGGGGGTCAAAATTTCGGCCAAAAACAAAAAATGACAGTGTTGCCCCTTATGTTTTTTTTTCAGCTCCAAATTTTGACCTTCGATATCTCAAAATAAAGTGAATCCCTGCAAAATAAATTGAAAGAGTGGAAGCTTGAATGGCTCAGTGGTTAGAGTGTTACTCTATCATGTTGAGGATATGGGTTCAAGTCCCGCTCTTAGCATTAAAATGCTTTATTTTGAAGGGTTTTGTCCAAATAAAAAAGAAATGCCTGCAAAATAAAGTGAAAGAGTGGAAGCTTGAATGGTTTAGTGGTTAGAGTGTTACTCTATCATGTTGAGGATTTGGGTTCAAGTCCTGCTCTTAGCATTAAAATTCTTTATTTTGAAGGGTTTTGTCCAAATAAAAAAGACATGCCTGCAAAATAAAGTGAAAAAGAGGAAGCTTGAATGGCTCAGTGGTCAGAGTGTTCCTCTATCATATTGAGGATTTGGGTTTAAGTCCCACTCTTTGCATTAAAATGCTTTATTCTGAATGGTTTTGTCCAAATAAAAAAGAAATGCCTGCAAAAGAAAGTGAAAGAGTGGAAGCTTGAATGGCTCAGTGGTGTGAGTGTCAATCTCTTTTGTGGAGAATCCATGTTTGAGTCTCTTGATGGTTAACATTTTTAGTTTGATTGGTTTGGTCCAAATGAAAAGACCAATCTTCAAAAAAGACATCCAACTGTAAGTGGTTCAGTGGTAAAAGCGTTGCTGTTCTGTGTTGACAACCCTGGTTCAAATCTCACTTTTGCGGTTGAAATTACTTTAGTGTGATTTTTTGAGACAAACAGAAACATTGAAATGAAGAAGCTCCTGTGGCTCAGTGGTCTGAGTGTTGTGATTCTATGTGGGCAACCCAGGTTCGAATCACACTCTTGTGATGCTTTAGTTTCACTGGATTGTCGAAGTAAGACATGCTCCCAAAAAAAGAAGAGTGAGTGTGCAAGCTCCAGTGGCTCAGTGGTCTGAGTGTTGTGATTCCATGTGGGAAACCAGGGTTCGAGCCTCACTCTTATCATGCTTTAGTTTCAACGGGTTTGTCCAAGAGAGAAAAAGACATGCTCCCAAAAAAAAGAAGTTTGAGTGTGGATGGTTCAGTGGCTCCGTGGATGAGCTCTCACTCCCGAATCGGGAGGTTGGGATGTTCCTGGTTCAAGACCGGGCTGGACCGTGAAGCATGGTTGCGTTGACGAACATCCTCCAGATCTGCAGCTGGGGGACGAGAGACGGTCAGGACACGAAGGGGGGAGGAAATAACCTAACTCCTCCCCCTGGGGATTTCTGGGACGATATCCAGCAGCGGTGTTGCTGCAGAGAGAGGCATTTTTTTGTGGGACTTAACCAAAATTTTAATTTTGGAATACATAAAATGTACACAGATTAGCATGCACCAAAAAATATTTTATTTCTTACCTCATACACACAATTATCTATAGTTCTCATCATAGATAATCCTCCTCCATCCTCCTCCATCCTCCTCCATCCTCCTCCAACCATCACTTGCTTCAGTGTCCAGCCTAGTCTTGAACCAGGAACCTCCCAACTGAGGAGTGAGAGCTCACCCACTGAGCCACTGGACCATCCACACACATGCTGAATTTTTTGGGAGCAAGTCTTTTTCTCTCTTGGACAAAGCCAGTGAAACTAAAGCATGGTAAGAGTGAGGCTCGAACCCTGGTTTTCCACATGGAACCATAACACTCAGACCACTGAGCCACTGTAGCTTGCACACTCACTCTTCTTTTTTTGGGAGCATGTCTTACTTCGACAATCCAGTGAAACTAAAGCGTCACAAGAGTGTGATTTGAACCCAGGTTTCCCACATGGAATCACAACACTCAGACCACTGAGCCACACACACTCACACTTATTTTTTTGGGAACATGTCTTTCTTGGACAAAGCCAGTGAAACTAAAGCATGATAAGAGTGAGGCTCAAACCCTGGTTTCCCACATGGAATCACAACACTCAGACCACTGAGCCACTGGAGCATACACACTCATGCTTCTTTTTTTGGGAACATGTCTTTCTTGGACAAACCCAGTTGTTACGACCCTATGGTTGTACTTCTGTTATCTCTGTTGTTATGTCCGTCTCTCAATGTGTTTGGATAGGAACGTCATCGATGGATCCCTGTCGGATGATTGGATCGCCTTCCTGATTGGTTCCCGCATGACGATTGCTGTTCGATCCTGATTGGAGCAACGCGTCTTTAAAAGAGACGTCATTTCCTTTACCGAGCAGAGCAGATCAGCAGCGCAGATCAAGCAGAGCAATTCTAGAGCGGACAAGGACTTGTGAAATCTTATGTTTGAAGTTGAGAGAGACTTTGTGATTTGATTGTTAGGAGATTTTGAGACTAAGCACTCGTTTGTTTGTTTGATCTAAAAGAGAGAGTTTGTTACTTTGATTTTGCTTTCATTTGTTTCTTTGGAAAGAGAACGATTTACTTTTGAGACTGTTTGAACGATTGAGTCTGTGAGTATTGTTGTTTTCTTTTATGAAAGCTGTTTGTATCTAAAAGATCCTCCAGGTTATATTCGACCCTTTTGCCTGTTAATGATACTGATTTGGACTGCCCATTTCAGTTTGATTGCCCAATTGTACATATTGTAAATACTTAATTAATATTGGGAAGTAGGGAGTTTGACGCCACTCTTTTCTTTATTGTAACCCTTTTGTCCCTGTTTTTGGTTAGGGAGTTAGTTTATTGATTGTACTTTTGTTTCTTTTGGTTTAAGGTTTAGAAAGAGGGTTTATCTAAAGATTGTTTTGTTTATTATTTTGGCACTGTCATCTCCTGAAGAATATCCCAATCTACAAAAATAAAGAACTTTAATTTAAAAATTTACATCACCGCCTCGACTCCTCTTCATGTTACCCCTTTCCCCCTAGACGGGGCGTAACACAGTGAAACTAAAGCATGATAAGAGTGAGGCTGGAACCCGGGTTTATGCAGTTGGTCCAGTAGAAAAAAGTAAAGCAGGGCACAGGTTTATGCTAGTGGTGAGTGATTATGCTACTAAGCATCCAGAGGTTTTTCCTTTAAGGACTATTGGAGCTAAGCAAGTAGCTTCCTGCTTGATTGAGTTGTTTTCTTGCGTAGGATTTCCTACAGAGATACTGACTGATTGTGGGACTAATTTCACCTCAAATCTCTTAAAGCAAGTCTACAAGTTATTGAGCATAAAGGGTTTGAAAACTACACCGTTCCATCCCCAAACTGATGGGTTAGTAGAGAGATTTAACCAAACCCTAGACCCTTGCTGAGCTGAGATATTGAGATCCAATTTAGCACCCACTAGTCTCTAGACCCCATGTGGGATCTCAATATCTCAGCTCTGGAAGGGTCTAGAGCCTCCATTTTTGCACTCAAGTCTAAGTCTCGTGGCCCTCTGTCAGAATCCGGAGATTCAAGAAGATCGGAGGGGATCAAAATTTCGGCCAAAAAAAAAAAAATGACAGTGTTACCCCTTATGTTTTTTTTTCAGGTCCAAATTTTGACCTTCGATATCTCGGCTCTGGAAGGGTCTAGAGCCTCCATTTTTGCGCGCTGGTCGAAGTCTCGTGGCCTTCTGTCAGAATCCAGAGTTTCAAGAAGATCGGAGGGGGTCAAAATTTCGGCCAAAAAAAAAATGACAGTGTTACCCTTATGGTTTTTTTTTCAGCTCCAAATTTTGACCTTCGATATCTTGGCTCTGGAAGGGTCTAGAGCCTCCATTTTTGCGCGCTGGTCGAAGTCTCGTGGCCCTCTGTCAGAATCCAGAGTTTCAAGAAGATCGGAGGGGGGTCAAAATTTCGGCCAAAAAAAAAATGACAGTGTTACCCCTTATGTTTTTTTTTTCAGCTCCAAATTTTGACCTTCGATATCTCGGCTCTGGAAGGGTCTAGAGCCTCCATTTTTGCGCGCTGGTCGAAGTCTCGTGGCCCTCTGTCAGAATCCAGAGTTTCAAGAAGATCGGAGGGGGTCAAAATTTCGGCCAAAAAAAAAAAATGACAGTGTTACCCCTTATGTTTTTTTTTTTCAGCTCCAAATTTTGACCTTCGATATCTCGGCTCTGGGAGGGTCTAGAGCCTCAATTTTTGCGCGCTGGTCGAAGTCTCGTGGCCCTCTGTCAGAATCCAGAGTTTCAAGAAGATCGGAGGGGGTAAAAATTTCGGCCAAAAAAAAAAATGACAGTGTTACCCCTTATGGTTTTTTTTTTCAGCTCCAAATTTTGACCTTCGATATCTCGGCTCTGGAAGGGTCTAGAGCCTCCATTTTTGCGCGCTGGTCGAAGTCTCGTGGCCCTCTGTCAGAATCCAGAGTTTCAAGAAGATTGGAGGGGGTCAAAATTTCGGCCAAAAAAAAAATGACAGTGTTACCCCTTATGTTTTTTTTTTCAGCTCCAAATTTTGACCTTCGATATCTCGGCTCTGGAAGGGTCTAGAGCCTCCATTTTTGCGCGCTGGTCGAAGTCTCGTGGCCCTCTGTCAGAATCCAGAGTTTCAAGAAGATCGGAGGGGGTCAAAATTTCGGCCAAAAAAAAAAATGACAGTGTTACCCCTTATGTTTTTTTTTCAGGTCCAAATTTTGACCTTCGATATCTCGGCTCTGGAAGGGTCTAGAGCCTCCATTTTTGCGCGCTGGTCGAAGTCTCGTTGCCCTCTGTCAGAATCCAGAGTTTCAAGAAGATCGGATGGGGTCAAAATTTCGGCCAAAAAAATATGACAGTGTTACCCCTTATGTTTTTTTTTTCAGCTCCAAATTTTGACCTTCGATATCTCGGCTCTGGAAGGGTCTAGAGCCTCCATTTTTGCGCGCTGGTCGAAGTCTCGTGGCCCTCTGTCAGAATCCAGAGTTTCAAGAAGATCGGATGGGATCAAAATTTCGGCCAAAAAAAAAATGACAGTGTTACCCCTTATGTTTTTTTTTTCAGGTCCAAATTTTGACCTTCGATATCTCGGCTCTGGAAGGGTCTAGAGCCTCCATTTTTGCGCGCTGGTCGAAGTCTCGTGGCCCTCTGTCAGAATCCAGAGTTTCAAGAAGATCGGAGGGGGTCAAAATTTCGGCCAAAAAAAAAAAATGACAGTGTTACCCCTTATGTTTTTTTTTCAGGTCCAAATTTTGACCTTCGATATCTCGGCTCTGGAAGGGTCTAGAGCCTCCATTTTTGCGCGCTGGTCGAAGTCTCGTGGCCCTCTGTCAGAATCCAGAGTTTCAAGAAGATCGGAGGGGGTCAAAATTTCGGCCAAAAAAAATGACAGTGTTACCCCTTATGTTTTTTTTTTTCAGCTCCAAATTTTGACCTTCGATATCTCGGCTCTGGAAGGGTCTAGAGCCTCCATTTTTGCGCGCTGGTCGAAGTCTCGTGGCCCTCTGTCAGAATCCAGAGTTTCAAGAAGATCGGAGGGGGTCAAAATTTCGGCCAAAAAAAAAATGACAGTGTTACCCCTTATGTTTTTTTTTTCAGCTCCAAATTTTGACCTTCGATATCTTGGCTCTGGAAGGGTCTAGATCCTCCATTTTTGCGCGCTGGTCGAAGTCTCGTGGCCCTCTGTCAGAATCCAGAGTTTCAAGAAGATCGGAGGGGGTCAAAATTTCGGCCAAAAAAAAAAATGACAGTGTTACCCCTTATGTTTTTTTTTCAGGTCCAAATTTTGACCTTCGATATCTCGGCTCTGGAAGGGTCTAGAGCCTCAATTTTTGCGCGCTGGTCGAAGTCTCGTGGCCCTCTGTCAGAATCCAGAGTTTCAAGAAGATCGGAGGGGGTCAAAATTTCGGCCAAAAACAAAAAATGACAGTGTTGCCCCTTATGTTTTTTTTTCAGCTCCAAATTTTGACCTTCGATATCTCAAAATAAAGTGAATCCCTGCAAAATAAATTGAAAGAGTGGAAGCTTGAATGGCTCAGTGGTTAGAGTGTTACTCTATCATGTTGAGGATATGGGTTCAAGTCCCGCTCTTAGCATTAAAATGCTTTATTTTGAAGGGTTTTGTCCAAATAAAAAAGAAATGCCTGCAAAATAAAGTGAAAGAGTGGAAGCTTGAATGGTTTAGTGGTTAGAGTGTTACTCTATCATGTTGAGGATTTGGGTTCAAGTCCTGCTCTTAGCATTAAAATTCTTTATTTTGAAGGGTTTTGTCCAAATAAAAAAGACATGCCTGCAAAATAAAGTGAAAAAGAGGAAGCTTGAATGGCTCAGTGGTCAGAGTGTTCCTCTATCATATTGAGGATTTGGGTTTAAGTCCCACTCTTTGCATTAAAATGCTTTATTCTGAATGGTTTTGTCCAAATAAAAAAGAAATGCCTGCAAAAGAAAGTGAAAGAGTGGAAGCTTGAATGGCTCAGTGGTGTGAGTGTCAATCTCTTTTGTGGAGAATCCATGTTTGAGTCTCTTGATGGTTAACATTTTTAGTTTGATTGGTTTGGTCCAAATGAAAAGACCAATCTTCAAAAAAGACATCCAACTGTAAGTGGTTCAGTGGTAAAAGCGTTGCTGTTCTGTGTTGACAACCCTGGTTCAAATCTCACTTTTGCGGTTGAAATTACTTTAGTGTGATTTTTTGAGACAAACAGAAACATTGAAATGAAGAAGCTCCTGTGGCTCAGTGGTCTGAGTGTTGTGATTCTATGTGGGCAACCCAGGTTCGAATCACACTCTTGTGATGCTTTAGTTTCACTGGATTGTCGAAGTAAGACATGCTCCCAAAAAAAGAAGAGTGAGTGTGCAAGCTCCAGTGGCTCAGTGGTCTGAGTGTTGTGATTCCATGTGGGAAACCAGGGTTCGAGCCTCACTCTTATCATGCTTTAGTTTCAACGGGTTTGTCCAAGAGAGAAAAAGACATGCTCCCAAAAAAAAGAAGTTTGAGTGTGGATGGTTCAGTGGCTCCGTGGATGAGCTCTCACTCCCGAATCGGGAGGTTGGGATGTTTCTGGTTCAAGACCGGGCTGGACCGTGAAGCATGGTTGCGTTGACGAACATCCTCCAGATCTGCAGCTGGGGGACGAGAGACGGTCAGGACACGAAGGGGGGAGGAAATAACCTAACTCCTCCCCCTGGGGATTTCTGGGACGATATCCAGCAGCGGTGTTGCTGCAGAGAGAGGCATTTTTTTGTGGGACTTAACCAAAATTTTAATTTTGGAATACATGAAATGTACACAGATTAGCATGCACCAAAAAATATTTTATTTCTTACCTCATACACACAATTATCTATAGTTCTCATCATAGATAATCCTCCTCCATCCTCCTCCATCCTCCTCCATCCTCCTCCATCCTCCTCCAACCATCACTTGCTTCAGTGTCCAGCCTAGTCTTGAACCAGGAACCTCCCAACTGAGGAGTGAGAGCTCACCCACTGAGCCACTGGACCATCCACACACATGCTGAATTTTTTGGGAGCAAGTCTTTTTCTCTCTTGGACAAAGCCAGTGAAACTAAAGCATGGTAAGAGTGAGGCTCGAACCCTGGTTTTCCACATGGAACCATAACACTCAGACCACTGAGCCACTGTAGCTTGCACACTCACTCTTCTTTTTTTGGGAGCATGTCTTACTTCGACAATCCAGTGAAACTAAAGCGTCACAAGAGTGTGATTTGAACCCAGGTTTCCCACATGGAATCACAACACTCAGACCACTGAGCCACACACACTCACACTTATTTTTTTGGGAACATGTCTTTCTTGGACAAAGCCAGTGAAACTAAAGCATGATAAGAGTGAGGCTCAAACCCTGGTTTCCCACATGGAATCACAACACTCAGACCACTGAGCCACTGGAGCATACACACTCATGCTTCTTTTTTTGGGAACATGTCTTTCTTGGACAAACCCAGTTGTTACGACCCTATGGTTGTACTTCTGTTATCTCTGTTGTTATGTCCGTCTCTCAATGTGTTTGGATAGGAACGTCATCGATGGATCCCTGTCGGATGATTGGATCGCCTTCCTGATTGGTTCCCGCATGACGATTGCTGTTCGATCCTGATTGGAGCAACGCGTCTTTAAAAGAGACGTCATTTCCTTTACCGAGCAGAGCAGATCAGCAGCGCAGATCAAGCAGAGCAATTCTAGAGCGGACAAGGACTTGTGAAATCTTATGTTTGAAGTTGAGAGAGACTTTGTGATTTGATTGTTAGGAGATTTTGAGACTAAGCACTCGTTTGTTTGTTTGATCTAAAAGAGAGAGTTTGTTACTTTGATTTTGCTTTCATTTGTTTCTTTGGAAAGAGAACGATTTACTTTTGAGACTGTTTGAACGATTGAGTCTGTGAGTATTGTTGTTTTCTTTTATGAAAGCTGTTTGTATCTAAAAGATCCTCCAGGTTATATTCGACCCTTTTGCCTGTTAATGATACTGATTTGGACTGCCCATTTCAGTTTGATTGCCCAATTGTACATATTGTAAATACTTAATTAATATTGGGAAGTAGGGAGTTTGACGCCACTCTTTTCTTTATTGTAACCCTTTTGTCCCTGTTTTTGGTTAGGGAGTTAGTTTATTGATTGTACTTTTGTTTCTTTTGGTTTAAGGTTTAGAAAGAGGGTTTATCTAAAGATTGTTTTGTTTATTATTTTGGCACTGTCATCTCCTGAAGAATATCCCAATCTACAAAAATAAAGAACTTTAATTTAAAAATTTACATCACCGCCTCGACTCCTCTTCATGTTACCCCTTTCCCCCTAGACGGGGCGTAACACAGTGAAACTAAAGCATGATAAGAGTGAGGCTGGAACCCGGGTTTATGCAGTTGGTCCAGTAGAAAAAAGTAAAGCAGGGCACAGGTTTATGCTAGTGGTGAGTGATTATGCTACTAAGCATCCAGAGGTTTTTCCTTTAAGGACTATTGGAGCTAAGCAAGTAGCTTCCTGCTTGATTGAGTTGTTTTCTTGCGTAGGATTTCCTACAGAGATACTGACTGATTGTGGGACTAATTTCACCTCAAATCTCTTAAAGCAAGTCTACAAGTTATTGAGCATAAAGGGTTTGAAAACTACACCGTTCCATCCCCAAACTGATGGGTTAGTAGAGAGATTTAACCAAACCCTAGACCCTTGCTGAGCTGAGATATTGAGATCCAATTTAGCACCCACTAGTCTCTAGACCCCATGTGGGATCTCAATATCTCAGCTCAGGTAGGGTCTAGAGCCTCCATTTTTGCACTCAAGTCTAAGTCTCGTGGCCCTCTGTCAGAATCCGGAGTTTCAAGAAGATCGGAGGGGATCAAAATTTCGGCCAAAAAAAAAAAATGACAGTGTTACCCCTTATGTTTTTTTTTTTCAGGTCCAAATTTTGACCTTCGATATCTCGGCTCTGGAAGGGTCTAGAGCCTCCATTTTTGCGCGCTGGTCGAAGTCTCGTGGCCTTCTGTCAGAATCCAGAGTTTCAAGAAGATCGGAGGGGGTCAAAATTTCGGCCAAAAAAAAAATGACAGTGTTACCCTTATGGTTTTTTTTTTCAGCTCCAAATTTTGACCTTCGATATCTCGGCTCTGGAAGGGTCTAGAGCCTCCATTTTTGCGCGCTGGTCGAAGTCTCGTGGCCCTCTGTCAGAATCCAGAGTTTCAAGAAGATCGGAGGGGGTCAAAATTTCGGCCAAAAAAAAAAAATGACAGTGTTACCCCTTATGTTTTTTTTTTCAGGTCCAAATTTTGACCTTCGATATCTCGGCTCTGGAAGGGTCTAGAGCCTCCATTTTTGCGCGCTGGTCGAAGTCTCGTGGCCTTCTGTCAGAATCCAGAGTTTCAAGAAGATCGGAGGGGGTCAAAATTTCGGCCAAAAAAAAAATGACAGTGTTACCCTTATGGTTTTTTTTTCAGCTCCAAATTTTGACCTTCGATATCTCGGCTCTGGAAGGGTCTAGAGCCTCCATTTTTGCGCGCTGGTCGAAGTCTCGTGGCCCTCTGTCAGAATCCAGAGTTTCAAGAAGATCGGAGGGGGGTCAAAATTTCGGCCAAAAAAAAAATGACAGTGTTACCCCTTATGTTTTTTTTTTCAGCTCCAAATTTTGACCTTCGATATCTCGGCTCTGGAAGGGTCTAGAGCCTCCATTTTTGCGCGCTGGTCGAAGTCTCGTGGCCCTCTGTCAGAATCCAGAGTTTCAAGAAGATCGGAGGGGGTCAAAATTTCGGCCAAAAAAAAAAATGACAGTGTTACCCCTTATGTTTTTTTTTTTCAGCTCCAAATTTTGACCTTCGATATCTCGGCTCTGGAAGGGTCTAGAGCCTCCATTTTTGCGCGCTGGTCGAAGTCTCGTGGCCCTCTGTCAGAATCCAGAGTTTCAAGAAGATCGGAGGGGGTCAAAATTTCGGCCAAAAAAAAAATGACAGTGTTACCCTTTATGTTTTTTTTTCAGGTCCAAATTTTGACCTTCGATATCTCGGCTCTGGAAGGGTCTAGAGCCTCCATTTTTGCGCGCTGGTCGAAGTCTCGTGGCCCTCTGTCAGAATACAGAGTTTCAAGAAGATCCGAGGGGGTCCAAATTTCGGCCAAAAAAAAAAAATGACAGTGTTACCCCTTATGTTTTTTTTCAGCTCCAAATTTTGACCTTCGATATCTCGGCTCTGGGAGGGTCTAGAGCTTCCATTTTTGCGCGCTGGTCGAAGTCTCTTGGCCCTCTGTCAGAATCAAGAGTTTCAAGAAGATCGGAGGCGGTCAAAATTTCGGCCAAAAAAAAAATGAAAGTGTTACCCCTTATGTTTTTTTTTCAGGTCCAAATGTTGACCTTCGATATCTTGGCTCTGGAAGGGTCTAGAGCCTCTATTTTTGTGCGCTGGTCGAAGTCTTGTGGTCCTCTGTCAGAATCCAGAGTTTCAAGAAGATCGGAGGGGGTCAAAATTTCGGCCAAAAAAAAATGACCGTGTTACCCCTTATGTTTTTTTTTCAGGTCCAAATTTTGACCTTCGATATCTCAGCTCTGGAAGGGTCTATAGCCTCCATTTTTGCGCGCTGGTTGAAGTCTCGTGGCCCTCTGTCAGAATCCAGAGTTTCAAGAAGATCGGAGGGGGTCAACATTTCGGCCAAAAAAAAAATGACAGTGTTACCCCTTATGTTTTTTTTTCAGGTCCAAATTTTGACCTTCGATATCTCGGCTCTGGAAGGGTCTAGAGCCTCCATTTTTGCGCGCTGGTCGAAGTCTCGTGGCCCTCTGTCAGAATACAGAGTTTCAAGAAGATCGGAGGGGGTCAAAATTTCGGCCAAAAAAAAAAAATGACAGTGTTACCCCTTATGTTTTTTTTTTCAGGTCCAAATTTTGACATTCGATATCTCGGCTCTGGAAGGGTCTAGAGCCTCCATTTTTGCGCGCTGGTCGAAGTCTCGTGGCCCTCTGTCAGAATCCAGAGTTTCAAGAAGATCGGAGGGGGTCAAAATTTCGGCCAAAAAAAAAATGACAGTGTTACCCCTTATAGTTTTTTTTTCAGCTCCAAATTTTGACCTTCGATATCTCGGCTCTGGAAGGGTCTAGGGCCTCCATTTTTGCGCGCTGGTCGAAGTCTCGCGGCCCTCTGTCAGATTCCAGAGTTTCAAGAAGATCGGAGGGGGTCAAAATTTCGGCCAAAAAAAAAAATGACAGTGTTACCCCTTATGTTTTTTTTTCAGCTCCAAATTTTGACCTTCGATATCTCAGCTCTGGAAGGGTCTATAGCCTCCATTTTTGCGCGCTGGTCGAAGTCTCGTGGCCCTCTGTCAGAATCCAGAGTTTCAAGAAGATCGGAGGGGGTCAAAATTTCGGCCAAAAAAAAAAAAATGACAGTGTTACCCCTTATGTTTTTTTTTTCAGGTCCAAATTTTGACCTTCGATATCTCGGCTCTGGAAGGGTCTAGAGCCTCCATTTTTGCGCGCTGGTCGAAGTCTCGTGGCCCTCTGTCAGAATGCAGAGTTTCAAGAAGATCGGAGGGGGTCAAAATTTCGGCCAAAAAAAAATGACAGTGTTACCCCTTATGGTTTTTTTTTCAGCTCCAAATTTTTACCTTCGATATCTCGGCTCTGGAAGGGTCTAGAGCCTCCATTTTTGCGCGCTAGTCGAAGTCTCGTGGCCCTCTGTCAGAATCCGGAGTTTCAAGAAGATCGGAGGGGATCAAAATTTCGGCCAAAAAAAAAAATGACAGTGTTACCCCTTATGTTTTTTTTTTTCAGGTCCAAATTTTGACCTTCGATATCTCGGCTCTGGAAGGGTCTAGAGCCTCCATTTTTGCGCGCTGGTCGAAGTCTCGTGGCCTTCTGTCAGAATCCAGAGTTTCAAGAAGATCGGAGGGGGTCAAAATTTCGGCCAAAAAAAAATGACAGTGTTACCCTTATGGTTTTTTTTTTCAGCTCCAAATTTTGACCTTCGATATCTCGGCTCTGGAAGGGTCTAGAGCCTCCATTTTTGCGCGCTGGTCGAAGTCTCGTGGCCCTCTGTCAGAATCCAGAGTTTCAAGAAGATCGGAGGGGGTCAAAATTTCGGCCAAAAAAAAATGACAGTGTTACCCCTTATGTTTTTTTTTTTCAGCTCCAAATTTTGACCTTCGATATCTCGGCTCTGGAAGGGTCTAGAGCCTCCATTTTTGCGCGCTGGTCGAAGTTTCGTGGCCCTCTGTCAGAATCCAGAGTTTCAAGAAGATCGGAGGGGGTCAAAATTTCGGCCAAAAAAAAATGACAGTGTTACCCCTTATAGTTTTTTTTTTCAGCTCCAAATTTTGACCTTCGATATCTCGGCTCTGGAAGGGTCTAGGGCCTCCATTTTTGCGCGCTGGTCGAAGTCTCGCGGCCCTCTGTCAGATTCCAGAGTTTCAAGAAGATCGGAGGGGGTCAAAATTTCGGCCAAAAAAAAAATGACAGTGTTACCCCTTATGTTTTTTTTTTTCAGCTCCAAATTTTGACCTTCGATATCTCAGCTCTGGAAGGGTCTATAGCCTCCATTTTTGCGCGCTGGTCGAAGTCTCGTGGCCCTCTGTCAGAATCCAGAGTTTCAAGAAGATCGGAGGGGGTCAAAATTTCGGCCAAAAAAAAAAATGACAGTGTTACCCCTTATGTTTTTTTTTTCAGGTCCAAATTTTGACCTTCGATATCTCGGCTCTGGAAGGGTCTAGAGCCTCCATTTTTGCGCGCTGGTCGAAGTCTCGTGGCCCTCTGTCAGAATGCAGAGTTTCAAGAAGATCGGAGAGGGTCAAAATTTCGGCCAAAAAAAAAATGACAGTGTTACCCCTTATGGTTTTTTTTCAGGTCCAAATTTTTACCTTCGATATCTCGGCTCTGGAAGGGTCTAGAGCCTCCATTTTTGCCCGCTGGTCGAAGTCTTGTGGCCCTCTGTCAGAATCCAGAGTTTCAAGAAGATCGGAGGGGGTCAAAATTTCGGCCAAAAAAAAAATGACAGTGTTACCCCTTATGGTTTTTTTTTCAGCTCCAAATTTTGACCTTCGATATCTCGGCTCTGGAAGGGTCTAGAGCCTCCATTTTTGCGCGCTGGTCGAAGTCTCTTGGCCCTCTGTCAGAATCCAGAGTTTCAAGAAGATCGGAGGGGGTCAAAATTTCGGCCAAAAAAAAAATGACAGTGTTACCCCTTATAGTTTTTTTTTTCAGCTCCAAATTTTGACCTTCGATATCTCGGCTCTGGAAGGGTCTAGGGCCTCCATTTTTGCGCGCTGGTCGAAGTCTCGCGGCCCTCTGTCAGATTCCAGAGTTTCAAGAAGATCGGAGGGGGTCAAAATTTCGGCCAAAAAAAAAATGACAGTGTTACCCCTTATGTTTTTTTTTTCAGCTCCAAATTTTTGACCTTCGATATCTCAGCTCTGGAAGGGTCTATAGCCTCCATTTTTGCGCGCTGGTCGAAGTCTCGTGGCCCTCTGTCAGAATCCAGAGTTTCAAGAAGATCGGAGGGGGTCAAAATTTCGGCCAAAAAAAAAAATGACAGTGTTACCCCTTATGTTTTTTTTTTCAGGTCCAAATTTTGACCTTCGATATCTCGGCTCTGGAAGGGTCTAGAGCCTCCATTTTTGCGCGCTGGTCGAAGTCTCGTGGCCCTCTGTCAGAATGCAGAGTTTCAAGAAGATCGGAGAGGGTCAAAATTTCGGCCAAAAAAAAAATGACAGTGTTACCCCTTATGGTTTTTTTTCAGGTCCAAATTTTTACCTTCGATATCTCGGCTCTGGAAGGGTCTAGAGCCTCCATTTTTGCGCGCTGGTCGAAGTCTCGTGGCCCTCTGTCAGAATCCAGAGTTTCAAGAAGATCGGAGGGGGTCAAAATTTCGGCCAAAAAAAAAAAATGACAGTGTTACCCCTTATGTTTTTTTTTTCAGGTCCAAATTTTGACCTTCGATATCTCGGCTCTGGAAGGGTCTAGAGCCTCCATTTTTGCGCGCTGGTCGAAGTCTCGTGGCCCTCTGTCAGAATCCAGAGTTTCAAGAAGATCGGAGGGGGTCAAAATTTCGGCCAAAAAAAATGACAGTGTTACCCCTTATGTTTTTTTTTTTTCAGCTCCAAATTTTGACCTTCGATATCTCGGCTCTGGAAGGGTCTAGAGCCTCCATTTTTGCGCGCTGGTCGAAGTCTCGTGGCCCTCTGTCAGAATCCAGAGTTTCAAGAAGATCGGAGGGGGTCAAAATTTCGGCCAAAAAAAAAATGACAGTGTTACCCCTTATGTTTTTTTTTTCAGCTCCAAATTTTGACCTTCGATATCTTGGCTCTGGAAGGGTCTAGATCCTCCATTTTTGCGCGCTGGTCGAAGTCTCGTGGCCCTCTGTCAGAATCCAGAGTTTCAAGAAGATCGGAGGGGGTCAAAATTTCGGCCAAAAAAAAAAATGACAGTGTTACCCCTTATGTTTTTTTTTCAGGTCCAAATTTTGACCTTCGATATCTCGGCTCTGGAAGGGTCTAGAGCCTCAATTTTTGCGCGCTGGTCGAAGTCTCGTGGCCCTCTGTCAGAATCCAGAGTTTCAAGAAGATCGGAGGGGGTCAAAATTTCGGCCAAAAACAAAAAATGACAGTGTTACCCCTTATGTTTTTTTTTCAGCTCCAAATTTTGACCTTCGATATCTCAAAATAAAGTGAATCCCTGCAAAATAAAGTGAAAGAGTGGAAGCTTGAATGGCTCAGTGGTTAGAGTGTTACTCTATCATGTTGAGGATATGGGTTCAAGTCCCGCTCTTAGCATTAAAATGCTTTATTTTGAAGGGTTTTGTCCAAATAAAAAAGAAATGCCTGCAAAATAAAGTGAAAGAGTGGAAGCTTGAATGGTTTAGTGGTTAGAGTGTTACTCTATCATGTTGAGGATTTGGGTTCAAGTCCTGCTCTTAGCATTAAAATTCTTTATTTTGAAGGGTTTTGTCCAAATAAAAAAGACATGCCTGCAAAATAAAGTGAAAAAGAGGAAGCTTGAATGGCTCAGTGGTCAGAGTGTTCCTCTATCATATTGAGGATTTGGGTTTAAGTCCCACTCTTTGCATTAAAATGCTTTATTCTGAATGGTTTTGTCCAAATAAAAAAGAAATGCCTGCAAAAGAAAGTGAAAGAGTGGAAGCTTGAATGGCTCAGTGGTGTGAGTGTCAATCTCTTTTGTGGAGAATCCATGTTTGAGTCTCTTGATGGTTAACATTTTTAGTTTGATTGGTTTGGTCCAAATGAAAAGACCAATCTTCAAAAAAGACATCCAACTGTAAGTGGTTCAGTGGTAAAAGCGTTGCTGTTCTGTGTTGACAACCCTGGTTCAAATCTCACTTTTGCGGTTGAAATTACTTTAGTGTGATTTTTTGAGACAAACAGAAACATTGAAATGAAGAAGCTCCTGTGGCTCAGTGGTCTGAGTGTTGTGATTCTATGTGGGCAACCCAGGTTCGAATCACACTCTTGTGATGCTTTAGTTTCACTGGATTGTCGAAGTAAGACATGCTCCCAAAAAAAGAAGAGTGAGTGTGCAAGCTCCAGTGGCTCAGTGGTCTGAGTGTTGTGATTCCATGTGGGAAACCAGGGTTCGAGCCTCACTCTTATCATGCTTTAGTTTCAACGGGTTTGTCCAAGAGAGAAAAAGACATGCTCCCAAAAAAAAGAAGTTTGAGTGTGGATGGTTCAGTGGCTCCGTGGATGAGCTCTCACTCCCGAATCGGGAGGTTGGGATGTTCCTGGTTCAAGACCGGGCTGGACCGTGAAGCATGGTTGCGTTGACGAACATCCTCCAGATCTGCAGCTGGGGGACGAGAGACGGTCAGGACACGAAGGGGGGAGGAAATAACCTAACTCCTCCCCCTGGGGATTTCTGGGACGATATCCAGCAGCGGTGTTGCTGCAGAGAGAGGCATTTTTTTGTGGGACTTAACCAAAATTTTAATTTTGGAATACATGAAATGTACACAGATTAGCATGCACCAAAAAATATTTTATTTCTTACCTCATACACACAATTATCTATAGTTCTCATCATAGATAATCCTCCTCCATCCTCCTCCATCCTCCTCCATCCTCCTCCATCCTCCTCCATCCTCCTCCAACCATCACTTGCTTCAGTGTCCAGCCTAGTCTTGAACCAGGAACCTCCCAACTGAGGAGTGAGAGCTCACCCACTGAGCCACTGGACCATCCACACACATGCTGAATTTTTTGGGAGCAAGTCTTTTTCTCTCTTGGACAAAGCCAGTGAAACTAAAGCATGGTAAGAGTGAGGCTCGAACCCTGGTTTTCCACATGGAACCATAACACTCAGACCACTGAGCCACTGTAGCTTGCACACTCACTCTTCTTTTTTTGGGAGCATGTCTTACTTCGACAATCCAGTGAAACTAAAGCGTCACAAGAGTGTGATTTGAACCCAGGTTTCCCACATGGAATCACAACACTCAGACCACTGAGCCACACACACTCACACTTATTTTTTTGGGAACATGTCTTTCTTGGACAAAGCCAGTGAAACTAAAGCATGATAAGAGTGAGGCTCAAACCCTGGTTTCCCACATGGAATCACAACACTCAGACCACTGAGCCACTGGAGCATACACACTCATGCTTCTTTTTTTGGGAACATGTCTTTCTTGGACAAACCCAGTTGTTACGACCCTATGGTTGTACTTCTGTTATCTCTGTTGTTATGTCCGTCTCTCAATGTGTTTGGATAGGAACGTCATCGATGGATCCCTGTCGGATGATTGGATCGCCTTCCTGATTGGTTCCCGCATGACGATTGCTGTTCGATCCTGATTGGAGCAACGCGTCTTTAAAAGAGACGTCATTTCCTTTACCGAGCAGAGCAGATCAGCAGCGCAGATCAAGCAGAGCAATTCTAGAGCGGACAAGGACTTGTGAAATCTTATGTTTGAAGTTGAGAGAGACTTTGTGATTTGATTGTTAGGAGATTTTGAGACTAAGCACTCGTTTGTTTGTTTGATCTAAAAGAGAGAGTTTGTTACTTTGATTTTGCTTTCATTTGTTTCTTTGGAAAGAGAACGATTTACTTTTGAGACTGTTTGAACGATTGAGTCTGTGAGTATTGTTGTTTTCTTTTATGAAAGCTGTTTGTATCTAAAAGATCCTCCAGGTTATATTCGACCCTTTTGCCTGTTAATGATACTGATTTGGACTGCCCATTTCAGTTTGATTGCCCAATTGTACATATTGTAAATACTTAATTAATATTGGGAAGTAGGGAGTTTGACGCCACTCTTTTCTTTATTGTAACCCTTTTGTCCCTGTTTTTGGTTAGGGAGTTAGTTTATTGATTGTACTTTTGTTTCTTTTGGTTTAAGGTTTAGAAAGAGGGTTTATCTAAAGATTGTTTTGTTTATTATTTTGGCACTGTCATCTCCTGAAGAATATCCCAATCTACAAAAATAAAGAACTTTAATTTAAAAATTTACATCACCGCCTCGACTCCTCTTCATGTTACCCCTTTCCCCCTAGACGGGGCGTAACACAGTGAAACTAAAGCATGATAAGAGTGAGGCTGGAACCCGGGTTTATGCAGTTGGTCCAGTAGAAAAAAGTAAAGCAGGGCACAGGTTTATGCTAGTGGTGAGTGATTATGCTACTAAGCATCCAGAGGTTTTTCCTTTAAGGACTATTGGAGCTAAGCAAGTAGCTTCCTGCTTGATTGAGTTGTTTTCTTGCGTAGGATTTCCTACAGAGATACTGACTGATTGTGGGACTAATTTCACCTCAAATCTCTTAAAGCAAGTCTACAAGTTATTGAGCATAAAGGGTTTGAAAACTACACCGTTCCATCCCCAAACTGATGGGTTAGTAGAGAGATTTAACCAAACCCTAGACCCTTGCTGAGCTGAGATATTGAGATCCAATTTAGCACCCACTAGTCTCTAGACCCCATGTGGGATCTCAATATCTCAGCTCAGGTAGGGTCTAGAGCCTCCATTTTTGCACTCAAGTCTAAGTCTCGTGGCCCTCTGTCAGAATCCGGAGTTTCAAGAAGATCGGAGGGGATCAAAATTTCGGCCAAAAAAAAAAAATGACAGTGTTACCCCTTATGTTTTTTTTTTTCAGGTCCAAATTTTGACCTTCGATATCTCGGCTCTGGAAGGGTCTAGAGCCTCCATTTTTGCGCGCTGGTCGAAGTCTCGTGGCCTTCTGTCAGAATCCAGAGTTTCAAGAAGATCGGAGGGGGTCAAAATTTCGGCCAAAAAAAAAATGACAGTGTTACCCTTATGGTTTTTTTTTTCAGCTCCAAATTTTGACCTTCGATATCTCGGCTCTGGAAGGGTCTAGAGCCTCCATTTTTGCGCGCTGGTCGAAGTCTCGTGGCCCTCTGTCAGAATCCAGAGTTTCAAGAAGATCGGAGGGGGTCAAAATTTCGGCCAAAAAAAAAAAATGACAGTGTTACCCCTTATGTTTTTTTTTTCAGGTCCAAATTTTGACCTTCGATATCTCGGCTCTGGAAGGGTCTAGAGCCTCCATTTTTGCGCGCTGGTCGAAGTCTCGTGGCCTTCTGTCAGAATCCAGAGTTTCAAGAAGATCGGAGGGGGTCAAAATTTCGGCCAAAAAAAAAATGACAGTGTTACCCTTATGGTTTTTTTTTCAGCTCCAAATTTTGACCTTCGATATCTTGGCTCTGGAAGGGTCTAGAGCCTCCATTTTTGCGCGCTGGTCGAAGTCTCGTGGCCCTCTGTCAGAATCCAGAGTTTCAAGAAGATCGGAGGGGGGTCAAAATTTCGGCCAAAAAAAAAATGACAGTGTTACCCCTTATGTTTTTTTTTTCAGCTCCAAATTTTGACCTTCGATATCTCGGCTCTGGAAGGGTCTAGAGCCTCCATTTTTGCGCGCTGGTCGAAGTCTTGTGGCCCTCTGTCAGAATCCAGAGTTTCAAGAAGATCGGAGGGGGTCAAAATTTCGGCCAAAAAAAAAAATGACAGTGTTACCCCTTATGTTTTTTTTTTTCAGCTCCAAATTTTGACCTTCGATATCTCGGCTCTGGGAGGGTCTAGAGCCTCCATTTTTGCGCGCTGGTCGAAGTCTCGTGGCCCTCTGTCAGAATCCAGAGTTTCAAGAAGATCGGAGGGGGTCAAAATTTCGGCCAAAAAAAAAATGACAGTGTTACCCCTTATGTTTTTTTTTTTCAGGTCCAAATTTTGACCTTCAATTTCTCGGCTCTGGAAGGGTCTAGAGCCTCCATTTTTGCGCGCTGGTCGAAGTCTCGTGGCCCTCTGTCAGAATACAGAGTTTCAAGAAGATCGGAGGGGGTCAAAATTTTGCCCCAAAAAAAAAAATGACAGTGTTACCCCTTATGTTTTTTTTTTTCAGGTCCAAATTTTGACCTTCGATATCTCGGCTCTGGAAGGGTCTAGAGCCTCAATTTTTGCGCGCTGGTCGAAGTCTCGTGGCCCTCTGTCAGAATCCAGAGTTTCAAGAAGATCGGAGGGGGTCAAAATTTCGGCCAAAAACAAAAAATGACAGTGTTGCCCCTTATGTTTTTTTTTCAGCTCCAAATTTTGACCTTCGATATCTCAAAATAAAGTGAATCCCTGCAAAATAAAGTGAAAGAGTGGAAGCTTGAATGGCTCAGTGGTTAGAGTGTTACTCTATCATGTTGAGGATATGGGTTCAAGTCCCGCTCTTAGCATTAAAATGCTTTATTTTGAAGGGTTTTGTCCAAATAAAAAAGAAATGCCTGCAAAATAAAGTGAAAGAGTGGAAGCTTGAATGGTTTAGTGGTTAGAGTGTTACTCTATCATGTTGAGGATTTGGGTTCAAGTCCTGCTCTTAGCATTAAAATTCTTTATTTTGAAGGGTTTTGTCCAAATAAAAAAGACATGCCTGCAAAATAAAGTGAAAAAGAGGAAGCTTGAATGGCTCAGTGGTCAGAGTGTTCCTCTATCATATTGAGGATTTGGGTTTAAGTCCCACTCTTTGCATTAAAATGCTTTATTCTGAATGGTTTTGTCCAAATAAAAAAGAAATGCCTGCAAAAGAAAGTGAAAGAGTGGAAGCTTGAATGGCTCAGTGGTGTGAGTGTCAATCTCTTTTGTGGAGAATCCATGTTTGAGTCTCTTGATGGTTAACATTTTTAGTTTGATTGGTTTGGTCCAAATGAAAAGACCAATCTTCAAAAAAGACATCCAACTGTAAGTGGTTCAGTGGTAAAAGCGTTGCTGTTCTGTGTTGACAACCCTGGTTCAAATCTCACTTTTGCGGTTGAAATTACTTTAGTGTGATTTTTTGAGACAAACAGAAACATTGAAATGAAGAAGCTCCTGTGGCTCAGTGGTCTGAGTGTTGTGATTCTATGTGGGCAACCCAGGTTCGAATCACACTCTTGTGATGCTTTAGTTTCACTGGATTGTCGAAGTAAGACATGCTCCCAAAAAAAGAAGAGTGAGTGTGCAAGCTCCAGTGGCTCAGTGGTCTGAGTGTTGTGATTCCATGTGGGAAACCAGGGTTCGAGCCTCACTCTTATCATGCTTTAGTTTCAACGGGTTTGTCCAAGAGAGAAAAAGACATGCTCCCAAAAAAAAGAAGTTTGAGTGTGGATGGTTCAGTGGCTCCGTGGATGAGCTCTCACTCCCGAATCGGGAGGTTGGGATGTTCCTGGTTCAAGACCGGGCTGGACCGTGAAGCATGGTTGCGTTGACGAACATCCTCCAGATCTGCAGCTGGGGGACGAGAGACGGTCAGGACACGAAGGGGGGAGGAAATAACCTAACTCCTCCCCCTGGGGATTTCTGGGACGATATCCAGCAGCGGTGTTGCTGCAGAGAGAGGCATTTTTTTGTGGGACTTAACCAAAATTTTAATTTTGGAATACATAAAATGTACACAGATTAGCATGCACCAAAAAATATTTTATTTCTTACCTCATACACACAATTATCTATAGTTCTCATCATAGATAATCCTCCTCCATCCTCCTCCATCCTCCTCCATCCTCCTCCATCCTCCTCCAACCATCACTTGCTTCAGTGTCCAGCCTAGTCTTGAACCAGGAACCTCCCAACTGAGGAGTGAGAGCTCACCCACTGAGCCACTGGACCATCCACACACATGCTGAATTTTTTGGGAGCAAGTCTTTTTCTCTCTTGGACAAAGCCAGTGAAACTAAAGCATGGTAAGAGTGAGGCTCGAACCCTGGTTTTCCACATGGAACCATAACACTCAGACCACTGAGCCACTGTAGCTTGCACACTCACTCTTCTTTTTTTGGGAGCATGTCTTACTTCGACAATCCAGTGAAACTAAAGCGTCACAAGAGTGTGATTTGAACCCAGGTTTCCCACATGGAATCACAACACTCAGACCACTGAGCCACACACACTCACACTTATTTTTTTGGGAACATGTCTTTCTTGGACAAAGCCAGTGAAACTAAAGCATGATAAGAGTGAGGCTCAAACCCTGGTTTCCCACATGGAATCACAACACTCAGACCACTGAGCCACTGGAGCATACACACTCATGCTTCTTTTTTTGGGAACATGTCTTTCTTGGACAAACCCAGTTGTTACGACCCTATGGTTGTACTTCTGTTATCTCTGTTGTTATGTCCGTCTCTCAATGTGTTTGGATAGGAACGTCATCGATGGATCCCTGTCGGATGATTGGATCGCCTTCCTGATTGGTTCCCGCATGACGATTGCTGTTCGATCCTGATTGGAGCAACGCGTCTTTAAAAGAGACGTCATTTCCTTTACCGAGCAGAGCAGATCAGCAGCGCAGATCAAGCAGAGCAATTCTAGAGCGGACAAGGACTTGTGAAATCTTATGTTTGAAGTTGAGAGAGACTTTGTGATTTGATTGTTAGGAGATTTTGAGACTAAGCACTCGTTTGTTTGTTTGATCTAAAAGAGAGAGTTTGTTACTTTGATTTTGCTTTCATTTGTTTCTTTGGAAAGAGAACGATTTACTTTTGAGACTGTTTGAACGATTGAGTCTGTGAGTATTGTTGTTTTCTTTTATGAAAGCTGTTTGTATCTAAAAGATCCTCCAGGTTATATTCGACCCTTTTGCCTGTTAATGATACTGATTTGGACTGCCCATTTCAGTTTGATTGCCCAATTGTACATATTGTAAATACTTAATTAATATTGGGAAGTAGGGAGTTTGACGCCACTCTTTTCTTTATTGTAACCCTTTTGTCCCTGTTTTTGGTTAGGGAGTTAGTTTATTGATTGTACTTTTGTTTCTTTTGGTTTAAGGTTTAGAAAGAGGGTTTATCTAAAGATTGTTTTGTTTATTATTTTGGCACTGTCATCTCCTGAAGAATATCCCAATCTACAAAAATAAAGAACTTTAATTTAAAAATTTACATCACCGCCTCGACTCCTCTTCATGTTACCCCTTTCCCCCTAGACGGGGCGTAACACAGTGAAACTAAAGCATGATAAGAGTGAGGCTGGAACCCGGGTTTATGCAGTTGGTCCAGTAGAAAAAAGTAAAGCAGGGCACAGGTTTATGCTAGTGGTGAGTGATTATGCTACTAAGCATCCAGAGGTTTTTCCTTTAAGGACTATTGGAGCTAAGCAAGTAGCTTCCTGCTTGATTGAGTTGTTTTCTTGCGTAGGATTTCCTACAGAGATACTGACTGATTGTGGGACTAATTTCACCTCAAATCTCTTAAAGCAAGTCTACAAGTTATTGAGCATAAAGGGTTTGAAAACTACACCGTTCCATCCCCAAACTGATGGGTTAGTAGAGAGATTTAACCAAACCCTAGACCCTTGCTGAGCTGAGATATTGAGATCCAATTTAGCACCCACTAGTCTCTAGACCCCATGTGGGATCTCAATATCTCAGCTCTGGAAGGGTCTAGAGCCTCCATTTTTGCACTCAAGTCTAAGTCTCGTGGCCCTCTGTCAGAATCCGGAGATTCAAGAAGATCGGAGGGGATCAAAATTTCGGCCAAAAAAAAAAAATGACAGTGTTACCCCTTATGTTTTTTTTTCAGGTCCAAATTTTGACCTTCGATATCTCGGCTCTGGAAGGGTCTAGAGCCTCCATTTTTGCGCGCTGGTCGAAGTCTCGTGGCCCTCTGTCAGAATCCAGAGTTTCAAGAAGATCGGAGGGGGTCAAAATTTCGGCCAAAAAAAAAATGACAGTGTTACCCCTTATGTTTTTTTTCAGCTCCAAATGTTGACCTTCGATATCTCGGCTCTGGGAGGGTCTAGAGCTTCCATTTTTGCGCGCTGGTCGAAGTCTCGTGGCCCTCTGTCAGAATCAAGAGTTTCAAGAAGATCGGAGGCGGTCAAAATTTCGGCCAAAAAAAAATGAAAGTGTTACCCCTTATGTTTTTTTTTTTTCAGGTCCAAATGTTGACCTTCGATATCTTGGCTCTGGAAGGGTCTAGAGCCTCCATTTTTGCGCGCTGGTCGAAGTCTCGCGGCCCTCTGTCAGATTCCAGAGTTTCAAGAAGATCGGAGGGGGTCAAAATTTCGGCCAAAAAAAAAAATGACAGTGTTACCCCTTATGTTTTTTTTTCAGCTCCAAATTTTGACCTTCGATATCTCAGCTCTGGAAGGGTCTATAGCCTCCATTTTTGCGCGCTGGTCGAAGTCTCGTGGCCCTCTGTCAGAATCCAGAGTTTCAAGAAGATCGGAGGGGGTCAAAATTTCGGCCAAAAAAAAAAATGACAGTGTTACCCCTTATGTTTTTTTTTCAGGTCCAAATTTTGACCTTCGATATCTCGGCTCTGGAAGGGTCTAGAGCCTCCATTTTTGCGCGCTGGTCGAAGTCTCGTGGCCCTCTGTCAGAATACAGAGTTTCAAGAAGATCGGAGGGGGTCAAAATTTCGGCCAAAAAAAAAAATGACAGTGTTACCCCTTATGTTTTTTTTTTCAGCTCCAAATTTTGACCTTCGATATCTCGGCTCTGGAAGGGTCTAGAGCCTCCATTTTTGCGCGCTGGTCGAAGTCTTGTGGCCCTCTGTCAGAATCCAGAGTTTCAAGAAGATCGGAGGGGGTCAAAATTTCGGCCAAAAAAAAATGACAGTGTTACCCCTTATGTTTTTTTTTTTCAGCTCCAAATTTTGACCTTCGATATCTCGGCTCTGGAAGGGTCTAGAGCCTCCATTTTTGCGCGCTGGTCGAAGTCTTGTGGCCCTCTGTCAGAATCCAGAGTTTCAAGAAGATCGGAGGGGGTCAAAATTTCGGCCAAAAAAAAAAATGACAGTGTTACCCCTTATGTTTTTTTTTTCAGCTCCAAATTTTGACCTTCGATATCTCGGCTCTGGAAGGGTCTAGAGCCTCCATTTTTGCGCGCTGGTCGAAGTCTCGTGGCCCTCTGTCAGAATCCAGAGTTTCAAGAAGATCGGAGGGGGTCAAAATTTCGGCCAAAAAAAAAATGACAGTGTTACCCCTTATGTTTTTTTTTTTCAGGTCCAAATTTTGACCTTCAATTTCTCGGCTCTGGAAGGGTCTAGAGCCTCCATTTTTGCGCGCTGGTCGATGTCTCGTGGCCCTCTGTCAGAATACAGAGTTTCAAGAAGATCGGAGGGGGTCAAAATTTCGCCCCAAAAAAAAAAATGACAGTGTTACCCCTTATGTTTTTTTTTTTTCAGGTCCAAATTTTGACCTTCGATATCTCGGCTCTGGAAGGGTCTAGAGCCTCAATTTTTGCGCGCTGGTCGAAGTCTCGTGGCCCTCTGTCAGAATCCAGAGTTTCAAGAAGATCGGAGGGGGTCAAAATTTCGGCCAAAAACAAAAAATGACAGTGTTGCCCCTTATGTTTTTTTTTTCAGCTCCAAATTTTGACCTTCGATATCTCAAAATAAAGTGAATCCCTGCAAAATAAAGTGAAAGAGTGGAAGCTTGAATGGCTCAGTGGTTAGAGTGTTACTCTATCATGTTGAGGATATGGGTTCAAGTCCCGCTCTTAGCATTAAAATGCTTTATTTTGAAGGGTTTTGTCCAAATAAAAAAGAAATGCCTGCAAAATAAAGTGAAAGAGTGGAAGCTTGAATGGTTTAGTGGTTAGAGTGTTACTCTATCATGTTGAGGATTTGGGTTCAAGTCCTGCTCTTAGCATTAAAATTCTTTATTTTGAAGGGTTTTGTCCAAATAAAAAAGACATGCCTGCAAAATAAAGTGAAAAAGAGGAAGCTTGAATGGCTCAGTGGTCAGAGTGTTCCTCTATCATATTGAGGATTTGGGTTTAAGTCCCACTCTTTGCATTAAAATGCTTTATTCTGAATGGTTTTGTCCAAATAAAAAAGAAATGCCTGCAAAAGAAAGTGAAAGAGTGGAAGCTTGAATGGCTCAGTGGTGTGAGTGTCAATCTCTTTTGTGGAGAATCCATGTTTGAGTCTCTTGATGGTTAACATTTTTAGTTTGATTGGTTTGGTCCAAATGAAAAGACCAATCTTCAAAAAAGACATCCAACTGTAAGTGGTTCAGTGGTAAAAGCGTTGCTGTTCTGTGTTGACAACCCTGGTTCAAATCTCACTTTTGCGGTTGAAATTACTTTAGTGTGATTTTTTGAGACAAACAGAAACATTGAAATGAAGAAGCTCCTGTGGCTCAGTGGTCTGAGTGTTGTGATTCTATGTGGGCAACCCAGGTTCGAATCACACTCTTGTGATGCTTTAGTTTCACTGGATTGTCGAAGTAAGACATGCTCCCAAAAAAAGAAGAGTGAGTGTGCAAGCTCCAGTGGCTCAGTGGTCTGAGTGTTGTGATTCCATGTGGGAAACCAGGGTTCGAGCCTCACTCTTATCATGCTTTAGTTTCAACGGGTTTGTCCAAGAGAGAAAAAGACATGCTCCCAAAAAAAAGAAGTTTGAGTGTGGATGGTTCAGTGGCTCCGTGGATGAGCTCTCACTCCCGAATCGGGAGGTTGGGATGTTCCTGGTTCAAGACCGGGCTGGACCGTGAAGCATGGTTGCGTTGACGAACATCCTCCAGATCTGCAGCTGGGGGACGAGAGACGGTCAGGACACGAAGGGGGGAGGAAATAACCTAACTCCTCCCCCTGGGGATTTCTGGGACGATATCCAGCAGCGGTGTTGCTGCAGAGAGAGGCATTTTTTTGTGGGACTTAACCAAAATTTTAATTTTGGAATACATAAAATGTACACAGATTAGCATGCACCAAAAAATATTTTATTTCTTACCTCATACACACAATTATCTATAGTTCTCATCATAGATAATCCTCCTCCATCCTCCTCCATCCTCCTCCATCCTCCTCCAACCATCACTTGCTTCAGTGTCCAGCCTAGTCTTGAACCAGGAACCTCCCAACTGAGGAGTGAGAGCTCACCCACTGAGCCACTGGACCATCCACACACATGCTGAATTTTTTGGGAGCAAGTCTTTTTCTCTCTTGGACAAAGCCAGTGAAACTAAAGCATGGTAAGAGTGAGGCTCGAACCCTGGTTTTCCACATGGAACCATAACACTCAGACCACTGAGCCACTGTAGCTTGCACACTCACTCTTCTTTTTTTGGGAGCATGTCTTACTTCGACAATCCAGTGAAACTAAAGCGTCACAAGAGTGTGATTTGAACCCAGGTTTCCCACATGGAATCACAACACTCAGACCACTGAGCCACACACACTCACACTTATTTTTTTGGGAACATGTCTTTCTTGGACAAAGCCAGTGAAACTAAAGCATGATAAGAGTGAGGCTCAAACCCTGGTTTCCCACATGGAATCACAACACTCAGACCACTGAGCCACTGGAGCATACACACTCATGCTTCTTTTTTTGGGAACATGTCTTTCTTGGACAAACCCAGTTGTTACGACCCTATGGTTGTACTTCTGTTATCTCTGTTGTTATGTCCGTCTCTCAATGTGTTTGGATAGGAACGTCATCGATGGATCCCTGTCGGATGATTGGATCGCCTTCCTGATTGGTTCCCGCATGACGATTGCTGTTCGATCCTGATTGGAGCAACGCGTCTTTAAAAGAGACGTCATTTCCTTTACCGAGCAGAGCAGATCAGCAGCGCAGATCAAGCAGAGCAATTCTAGAGCGGACAAGGACTTGTGAAATCTTATGTTTGAAGTTGAGAGAGACTTTGTGATTTGATTGTTAGGAGATTTTGAGACTAAGCACTCGTTTGTTTGTTTGATCTAAAAGAGAGAGTTTGTTACTTTGATTTTGCTTTCATTTGTTTCTTTGGAAAGAGAACGATTTACTTTTGAGACTGTTTGAACGATTGAGTCTGTGAGTATTGTTGTTTTCTTTTATGAAAGCTGTTTGTATCTAAAAGATCCTCCAGGTTATATTCGACCCTTTTGCCTGTTAATGATACTGATTTGGACTGCCCATTTCAGTTTGATTGCCCAATTGTACATATTGTAAATACTTAATTAATATTGGGAAGTAGGGAGTTTGACGCCACTCTTTTCTTTATTGTAACCCTTTTGTCCCTGTTTTTGGTTAGGGAGTTAGTTTATTGATTGTACTTTTGTTTCTTTTGGTTTAAGGTTTAGAAAGAGGGTTTATCTAAAGATTGTTTTGTTTATTATTTTGGCACTGTCATCTCCTGAAGAATATCCCAATCTACAAAAATAAAGAACTTTAATTTAAAAATTTACATCACCGCCTCGACTCCTCTTCATGTTACCCCTTTCCCCCTAGACGGGGCGTAACACAGTGAAACTAAAGCATGATAAGAGTGAGGCTGGAACCCGGGTTTATGCAGTTGGTCCAGTAGAAAAAAGTAAAGCAGGGCACAGGTTTATGCTAGTGGTGAGTGATTATGCTACTAAGCATCCAGAGGTTTTTCCTTTAAGGACTATTGGAGCTAAGCAAGTAGCTTCCTGCTTGATTGAGTTGTTTTCTTGCGTAGGATTTCCTACAGAGATACTGACTGATTGTGGGACTAATTTCACCTCAAATCTCTTAAAGCAAGTCTACAAGTTATTGAGCATAAAGGGTTTGAAAACTACACCGTTCCATCCCCAAACTGATGGGTTAGTAGAGAGATTTAACCAAACCCTAGACCCTTGCTGAGCTGAGATATTGAGATCCAATTTAGCACCCACTAGTCTCTAGACCCCATGTGGGATCTCAATATCTCAGCTCTGGAAGGGTCTAGAGCCTCCATTTTTGCACTCAAGTCTAAGTCTCGTGGCCCTCTGTCAGAATCCGGAGATTCAAGAAGATCGGAGGGGATCAAAATTTCGGCCAAAAAAAAAAAAATGACAGTGTTACCCCTTATGTTTTTTTTTCAGGTCCAAATTTTGACCTTCGATATCTCGGCTCTGGAAGGGTCTAGAGCCTCCATTTTTGCGCGCTGGTCGAAGTCTCGTGGCCTTCTGTCAGAATCCAGAGTTTCAAGAAGATCGGAGGGGGTCAAAATTTCGGCCAAAAAAAAAATGACAGTGTTACCCTTATGGTTTTTTTTTCAGCTCCAAATTTTGACCTTCGATATCTTGGCTCTGGAAGGGTCTAGAGCCTCCATTTTTGCGCGCTGGTCGAAGTCTCGTGGCCCTCTGTCAGAATCCAGAGTTTCAAGAAGATCGGAGGGGGGTCAAAATTTCGGCCAAAAAAAAAATGACAGTGTTACCCCTTATGTTTTTTTTTTCAGCTCCAAATTTTGACCTTCGATATCTCGGCTCTGGAAGGGTCTAGAGCCTCCATTTTTGCGCGCTGGTCGAAGTCTCGTGGCCCTCTGTCAGAATCCAGAGTTTCAAGAAGATCGGAGGGGGTCAAAATTTCGGCCAAAAAAAAAAAATGACAGTGTTACCCCTTATGTTTTTTTTTTTCAGCTCCAAATTTTGACCTTCGATATCTCGGCTCTGGGAGGGTCTAGAGCCTCAATTTTTGCGCGCTGGTCGAAGTCTCGTGGCCCTCTGTCAGAATCCAGAGTTTCAAGAAGATCGGAGGGGGTAAAAATTTCGGCCAAAAAAAAAAATGACAGTGTTACCCCTTATGGTTTTTTTTTTCAGCTCCAAATTTTGACCTTCGATATCTCGGCTCTGGAAGGGTCTAGAGCCTCCATTTTTGCGCGCTGGTCGAAGTCTCGTGGCCCTCTGTCAGAATCCAGAGTTTCAAGAAGATTGGAGGGGGTCAAAATTTCGGCCAAAAAAAAAATGACAGTGTTACCCCTTATGTTTTTTTTTTCAGCTCCAAATTTTGACCTTCGATATCTCGGCTCTGGAAGGGTCTAGAGCCTCCATTTTTGCGCGCTGGTCGAAGTCTCGTGGCCCTCTGTCAGAATCCAGAGTTTCAAGAAGATCGGAGGGGGTCAAAATTTCGGCCAAAAAAAAAAATGACAGTGTTACCCCTTATGTTTTTTTTTCAGGTCCAAATTTTGACCTTCGATATCTCGGCTCTGGAAGGGTCTAGAGCCTCCATTTTTGCGCGCTGGTCGAAGTCTCGTTGCCCTCTGTCAGAATCCAGAGTTTCAAGAAGATCGGATGGGGTCAAAATTTCGGCCAAAAAAATATGACAGTGTTACCCCTTATGTTTTTTTTTTTCAGCTCCAAATTTTGACCTTCGATATCTCGGCTCTGGAAGGGTCTAGAGCCTCCATTTTTGCGCGCTGGTCGAAGTCTCGTGGCCCTCTGTCAGAATCCAGAGTTTCAAGAAGATCGGATGGGATCAAAATTTCGGCCAAAAAAAAAATGACAGTGTTACCCCTTATGTTTTTTTTTTCAGGTCCAAATTTTGACCTTCGATATCTCGGCTCTGGAAGGGTCTAGAGCCTCCATTTTTGCGCGCTGGTCGAAGTCTCGTGGCCCTCTGTCAGAATCCAGAGTTTCAAGAAGATCGGAGGGGGTCAAAATTTCGGCCAAAAAAAAAAAATGACAGTGTTACCCCTTATGTTTTTTTTTCAGGTCCAAATTTTGACCTTCGATATCTCGGCTCTGGAAGGGTCTAGAGCCTCCATTTTTGCGCGCTGGTCGAAGTCTCGTGGCCCTCTGTCAGAATCCAGAGTTTCAAGAAGATCGGAGGGGGTCAAAATTTCGGCCAAAAAAAATGACAGTGTTACCCCTTATGTTTTTTTTTTTCAGCTCCAAATTTTGACCTTCGATATCTCGGCTCTGGAAGGGTCTAGAGCCTCCATTTTTGCGCGCTGGTCGAAGTCTCGTGGCCCTCTGTCAGAATCCAGAGTTTCAAGAAGATCGGAGGGGGTCAAAATTTCGGCCAAAAAAAAAATGACAGTGTTACCCCTTATGTTTTTTTTTTCAGCTCCAAATTTTGACCTTCGATATCTTGGCTCTGGAAGGGTCTAGATCCTCCATTTTTGCGCGCTGGTCGAAGTCTCGTGGCCCTCTGTCAGAATCCAGAGTTTCAAGAAGATCGGAGGGGGTCAAAATTTCGGCCAAAAAAAAAAATGACAGTGTTACCCCTTATGTTTTTTTTTCAGGTCCAAATTTTGACCTTCGATATCTCGGCTCTGGAAGGGTCTAGAGCCTCAATTTTTGCGCGCTGGTCGAAGTCTCGTGGCCCTCTGTCAGAATCCAGAGTTTCAAGAAGATCGGAGGGGGTCAAAATTTCGGCCAAAAACAAAAAATGACAGTGTTGCCCCTTATGTTTTTTTTTCAGCTCCAAATTTTGACCTTCGATATCTCAAAATAAAGTGAATCCCTGCAAAATAAATTGAAAGAGTGGAAGCTTGAATGGCTCAGTGGTTAGAGTGTTACTCTATCATGTTGAGGATATGGGTTCAAGTCCCGCTCTTAGCATTAAAATGCTTTATTTTGAAGGGTTTTGTCCAAATAAAAAAGAAATGCCTGCAAAATAAAGTGAAAGAGTGGAAGCTTGAATGGTTTAGTGGTTAGAGTGTTACTCTATCATGTTGAGGATTTGGGTTCAAGTCCTGCTCTTAGCATTAAAATTCTTTATTTTGAAGGGTTTTGTCCAAATAAAAAAGACATGCCTGCAAAATAAAGTGAAAAAGAGGAAGCTTGAATGGCTCAGTGGTCAGAGTGTTCCTCTATCATATTGAGGATTTGGGTTTAAGTCCCACTCTTTGCATTAAAATGCTTTATTCTGAATGGTTTTGTCCAAATAAAAAAGAAATGCCTGCAAAAGAAAGTGAAAGAGTGGAAGCTTGAATGGCTCAGTGGTGTGAGTGTCAATCTCTTTTGTGGAGAATCCATGTTTGAGTCTCTTGATGGTTAACATTTTTAGTTTGATTGGTTTGGTCCAAATGAAAAGACCAATCTTCAAAAAAGACATCCAACTGTAAGTGGTTCAGTGGTAAAAGCGTTGCTGTTCTGTGTTGACAACCCTGGTTCAAATCTCACTTTTGCGGTTGAAATTACTTTAGTGTGATTTTTTGAGACAAACAGAAACATTGAAATGAAGAAGCTCCTGTGGCTCAGTGGTCTGAGTGTTGTGATTCTATGTGGGCAACCCAGGTTCGAATCACACTCTTGTGATGCTTTAGTTTCACTGGATTGTCGAAGTAAGACATGCTCCCAAAAAAAGAAGAGTGAGTGTGCAAGCTCCAGTGGCTCAGTGGTCTGAGTGTTGTGATTCCATGTGGGAAACCAGGGTTCGAGCCTCACTCTTATCATGCTTTAGTTTCAACGGGTTTGTCCAAGAGAGAAAAAGACATGCTCCCAAAAAAAAGAAGTTTGAGTGTGGATGGTTCAGTGGCTCCGTGGATGAGCTCTCACTCCCGAATCGGGAGGTTGGGATGTTCCTGGTTCAAGACCGGGCTGGACCGTGAAGCATGGTTGCGTTGACGAACATCCTCCAGATCTGCAGCTGGGGGACGAGAGACGGTCAGGACACGAAGGGGGGAGGAAATAACCTAACTCCTCCCCCTGGGGATTTCTGGGACGATATCCAGCAGCGGTGTTGCTGCAGAGAGAGGCATTTTTTTGTGGGACTTAACCAAAATTTTAATTTTGGAATACATAAAATGTACACAGATTAGCATGCACCAAAAAATATTTTATTTCTTACCTCATACACACAATTATCTATAGTTCTCATCATAGATAATCCTCCTCCATCCTCCTCCAACCATCACTTGCTTCAGTGTCCAGCCTAGTCTTGAACCAGGAACCTCCCAACTGAGGAGTGAGAGCTCACCCACTGAGCCACTGGACCATCCACACACATGCTGAATTTTTTGGGAGCAAGTCTTTTTCTCTCTTGGACAAAGCCAGTGAAACTAAAGCATGGTAAGAGTGAGGCTCGAACCCTGGTTTTCCACATGGAACCATAACACTCAGACCACTGAGCCACTGTAGCTTGCACACTCACTCTTCTTTTTTTGGGAGCATGTCTTACTTCGACAATCCAGTGAAACTAAAGCGTCACAAGAGTGTGATTTGAACCCAGGTTTCCCACATGGAATCACAACACTCAGACCACTGAGCCACACACACTCACACTTATTTTTTTGGGAACATGTCTTTCTTGGACAAAGCCAGTGAAACTAAAGCATGATAAGAGTGAGGCTCAAACCCTGGTTTCCCACATGGAATCACAACACTCAGACCACTGAGCCACTGGAGCATACACACTCATGCTTCTTTTTTTGGGAACATGTCTTTCTTGGACAAACCCAGTTGTTACGACCCTATGGTTGTACTTCTGTTATCTCTGTTGTTATGTCCGTCTCTCAATGTGTTTGGATAGGAACGTCATCGATGGATCCCTGTCGGATGATTGGATCGCCTTCCTGATTGGTTCCCGCATGACGATTGCTGTTCGATCCTGATTGGAGCAACGCGTCTTTAAAAGAGACGTCATTTCCTTTACCGAGCAGAGCAGATCAGCAGCGCAGATCAAGCAGAGCAATTCTAGAGCGGACAAGGACTTGTGAAATCTTATGTTTGAAGTTGAGAGAGACTTTGTGATTTGATTGTTAGGAGATTTTGAGACTAAGCACTCGTTTGTTTGTTTGATCTAAAAGAGAGAGTTTGTTACTTTGATTTTGCTTTCATTTGTTTCTTTGGAAAGAGAACGATTTACTTTTGAGACTGTTTGAACGATTGAGTCTGTGAGTATTGTTGTTTTCTTTTATGAAAGCTGTTTGTATCTAAAAGATCCTCCAGGTTATATTCGACCCTTTTGCCTGTTAATGATACTGATTTGGACTGCCCATTTCAGTTTGATTGCCCAATTGTACATATTGTAAATACTTAATTAATATTGGGAAGTAGGGAGTTTGACGCCACTCTTTTCTTTATTGTAACCCTTTTGTCCCTGTTTTTGGTTAGGGAGTTAGTTTATTGATTGTACTTTTGTTTCTTTTGGTTTAAGGTTTAGAAAGAGGGTTTATCTAAAGATTGTTTTGTTTATTATTTTGGCACTGTCATCTCCTGAAGAATATCCCAATCTACAAAAATAAAGAACTTTAATTTAAAAATTTACATCACCGCCTCGACTCCTCTTCATGTTACCCCTTTCCCCCTAGACGGGGCGTAACACAGTGAAACTAAAGCATGATAAGAGTGAGGCTGGAACCCGGGTTTATGCAGTTGGTCCAGTAGAAAAAAGTAAAGCAGGGCACAGGTTTATGCTAGTGGTGAGTGATTATGCTACTAAGCATCCAGAGGTTTTTCCTTTAAGGACTATTGGAGCTAAGCAAGTAGCTTCCTGCTTGATTGAGTTGTTTTCTTGCGTAGGATTTCCTACAGAGATACTGACTGATTGTGGGACTAATTTCACCTCAAATCTCTTAAAGCAAGTCTACAAGTTATTGAGCATAAAGGGTTTGAAAACTACACCGTTCCATCCCCAAACTGATGGGTTAGTAGAGAGATTTAACCAAACCCTAGACCCTTGCTGAGCTGAGATATTGAGATCCAATTTAGCACCCACTAGTCTCTAGACCCCATGTGGGATCTCAATATCTCAGCTCTGGAAGGGTCTAGAGCCTCCATTTTTGCACTCAAGTCTAAGTCTCGTGGCCCTCTGTCAGAATCCGGAGATTCAAGAAGATCGGAGGGGATCAAAATTTCGGCCAAAAAAAAAAAAATGACAGTGTTACCCCTTATGTTTTTTTTTCAGGTCCAAATTTTGACCTTCGATATCTCGGCTCTGGAAGGGTCTAGAGCCTCCATTTTTGCGCGCTGGTCGAAGTCTCGTGGCCCTCTGTCAGAATCCAGAGTTTCAAGAAGATCGGAGGGGGTCAAAATTTCGGCCAAAAAAAAAATGACAGTGTTACCCCTTATGTTTTTTTTCAGCTCCAAATGTTGACCTTCGATATCTCGGCTCTGGGAGGGTCTAGAGCTTCCATTTTTGCGCGCTGGTCGAAGTCTCGTGGCCCTCTGTCAGAATCAAGAGTTTCAAGAAGATCGGAGGCGGTCAAAATTTCGGCCAAAAAAAAATGAAAGTGTTACCCCTTATGTTTTTTTTTTTTCAGGTCCAAATGTTGACCTTCGATATCTTGGCTCTGGAAGGGTCTAGAGCCTCCATTTTTGCGCGCTGGTCGAAGTCTCGCGGCCCTCTGTCAGATTCCAGAGTTTCAAGAAGATCGGAGGGGGTCAAAATTTCGGCCAAAAAAAAAAATGACAGTGTTACCCCTTATGTTTTTTTTTCAGCTCCAAATTTTGACCTTCGATATCTCAGCTCTGGAAGGGTCTATAGCCTCCATTTTTGCGCGCTGGTCGAAGTCTCGTGGCCCTCTGTCAGAATCCAGAGTTTCAAGAAGATCGGAGGGGGTCAAAATTTCGGCCAAAAAAAAAAATGACAGTGTTACCCCTTATGTTTTTTTTTCAGGTCCAAATTTTGACCTTCGATATCTCGGCTCTGGAAGGGTCTAGAGCCTCCATTTTTGCGCGCTGGTCGAAGTCTCGTGGCCCTCTGTCAGAATACAGAGTTTCAAGAAGATCGGAGGGGGTCAAAATTTCGGCCAAAAAAAAAAATGACAGTGTTACCCCTTATGTTTTTTTTTTTCAGCTCCAAATTTTGACCTTCGATATCTCGGCTCTGGAAGGGTCTAGAGCCTCCATTTTTGCGCGCTGGTCGAAGTCTTGTGGCCCTCTGTCAGAATCCAGAGTTTCAAGAAGATCGGAGGGGGTCAAAATTTCGGCCAAAAAAAAATGACAGTGTTACCCCTTATGTTTTTTTTTTTCAGCTCCAAATTTTGACCTTCGATATCTCGGCTCTGGAAGGGTCTAGAGCCTCCATTTTTGCGCGCTGGTCGAAGTCTTGTGGCCCTCTGTCAGAATCCAGAGTTTCAAGAAGATCGGAGGGGGTCAAAATTTCGGCCAAAAAAAAAAATGACAGTGTTACCCCTTATGTTTTTTTTTTCAGCTCCAAATTTTGACCTTCGATATCTCGGCTCTGGAAGGGTCTAGAGCCTCCATTTTTGCGCGCTGGTCGAAGTCTCGTGGCCCTCTGTCAGAATCCAGAGTTTCAAGAAGATCGGAGGGGGTCAAAATTTCGGCCAAAAAAAAAATGACAGTGTTACCCCTTATGTTTTTTTTTTTCAGGTCCAAATTTTGACCTTCAATTTCTCGGCTCTGGAAGGGTCTAGAGCCTCCATTTTTGCGCGCTGGTCGATGTCTCGTGGCCCTCTGTCAGAATACAGAGTTTCAAGAAGATCGGAGGGGGTCAAAATTTCGCCCCAAAAAAAAAAATGACAGTGTTACCCCTTATGTTTTTTTTTTTTCAGGTCCAAATTTTGACCTTCGATATCTCGGCTCTGGAAGGGTCTAGAGCCTCAATTTTTGCGCGCTGGTCGAAGTCTCGTGGCCCTCTGTCAGAATCCAGAGTTTCAAGAAGATCGGAGGGGGTCAAAATTTCGGCCAAAAACAAAAAATGACAGTGTTGCCCCTTATGTTTTTTTTTTTCAGCTCCAAATTTTGACCTTCGATATCTCAAAATAAAGTGAATCCCTGCAAAATAAAGTGAAAGAGTGGAAGCTTGAATGGCTCAGTGGTTAGAGTGTTACTCTATCATGTTGAGGATATGGGTTCAAGTCCCGCTCTTAGCATTAAAATGCTTTATTTTGAAGGGTTTTGTCCAAATAAAAAAGAAATGCCTGCAAAATAAAGTGAAAGAGTGGAAGCTTGAATGGTTTAGTGGTTAGAGTGTTACTCTATCATGTTGAGGATTTGGGTTCAAGTCCTGCTCTTAGCATTAAAATTCTTTATTTTGAAGGGTTTTGTCCAAATAAAAAAGACATGCCTGCAAAATAAAGTGAAAAAGAGGAAGCTTGAATGGCTCAGTGGTCAGAGTGTTCCTCTATCATATTGAGGATTTGGGTTTAAGTCCCACTCTTTGCATTAAAATGCTTTATTCTGAATGGTTTTGTCCAAATAAAAAAGAAATGCCTGCAAAAGAAAGTGAAAGAGTGGAAGCTTGAATGGCTCAGTGGTGTGAGTGTCAATCTCTTTTGTGGAGAATCCATGTTTGAGTCTCTTGATGGTTAACATTTTTAGTTTGATTGGTTTGGTCCAAATGAAAAGACCAATCTTCAAAAAAGACATCCAACTGTAAGTGGTTCAGTGGTAAAAGCGTTGCTGTTCTGTGTTGACAACCCTGGTTCAAATCTCACTTTTGCGGTTGAAATTACTTTAGTGTGATTTTTTGAGACAAACAGAAACATTGAAATGAAGAAGCTCCTGTGGCTCAGTGGTCTGAGTGTTGTGATTCTATGTGGGCAACCCAGGTTCGAATCACACTCTTGTGATGCTTTAGTTTCACTGGATTGTCGAAGTAAGACATGCTCCCAAAAAAAGAAGAGTGAGTGTGCAAGCTCCAGTGGCTCAGTGGTCTGAGTGTTGTGATTCCATGTGGGAAACCAGGGTTCGAGCCTCACTCTTATCATGCTTTAGTTTCAACGGGTTTGTCCAAGAGAGAAAAAGACATGCTCCCAAAAAAAAGAAGTTTGAGTGTGGATGGTTCAGTGGCTCCGTGGATGAGCTCTCACTCCCGAATCGGGAGGTTGGGATGTTCCTGGTTCAAGACCGGGCTGGACCGTGAAGCATGGTTGCGTTGACGAACATCCTCCAGATCTGCAGCTGGGGGACGAGAGACGGTCAGGACACGAAGGGGGGAGGAAATAACCTAACTCCTCCCCCTGGGGATTTCTGGGACGATATCCAGCAGCGGTGTTGCTGCAGAGAGAGGCATTTTTTTGTGGGACTTAACCAAAATTTTAATTTTGGAATACATGAAATGTACACAGATTAGCATGCACCAAAAAATATTTTATTTCTTACCTCATACACACAATTATCTATAGTTCTCATCATAGATAATCCTCCTCCATCCTCCTCCATCCTCCTCCATCCTCCTCCATCCTCCTCCATCCTCCTCCATCCTCCTCCATCCTCCTCCAACCATCACTTGCTTCAGTGTCCAGCCTAGTCTTGAACCAGGAACCTCCCAACTGAGGAGTGAGAGCTCACCCACTGAGCCACTGGACCATCCACACACATGCTGAATTTTTTGGGAGCAAGTCTTTTTCTCTCTTGGACAAAGCCAGTGAAACTAAAGCATGGTAAGAGTGAGGCTCGAACCCTGGTTTTCCACATGGAAGACCACTGAGCCACTGTAGCTTGCACACTCACTCTTCTTTTTTTGGGAGCATGTCTTACTTCGACAATCCAGTGAAACTAAAGCGTCACAAGAGTGTGATTTGAACCCAGGTTTCCCACATGGAATCACAACACTCAGACCACTGAGCCACACACACTCACACTTATTTTTTTTGGGAACATGTCTTTCTTGGACAAAGCCAGTGAAACTAAAGCATGATAAGAGTGAGGCTCAAACCCTGGTTTCCCACATGGAATCACAACACTCAGACCACTGAGCCACTGGAGCATACACACTCATGCTTCTTTTTTTGGGAACATGTCTTTCTTGGACAAACCCAGTTGTTACGACCCTATGGTTGTACTTCTGTTATCTCTGTTGTTATGTCCGTCTCTCAATGTGTTTGGATAGGAACGTCATCGATGGATCCCTGTCGGATGATTGGATCGCCTTCCTGATTGGTTCCCGCATGACGATTGCTGTTCGATCCTGATTGGAGCAACGCGTCTTTAAAAGAGACGTCATTTCCTTTACCGAGCAGAGCAGATCAGCAGCGCAGATCAAGCAGAGCAATTCTAGAGCGGACAAGGACTTGTGAAATCTTATGTTTGAAGTTGAGAGAGACTTTGTGATTTGATTGTTAGGAGATTTTGAGACTAAGCACTCGTTTGTTTGTTTGATCTAAAAGAGAGAGTTTGTTACTTTGATTTTGCTTTCATTTGTTTCTTTGGAAAGAGAACGATTTACTTTTGAGACTGTTTGAACGATTGAGTCTGTGAGTATTGTTGTTTTCTTTTATGAAAGCTGTTTGTATCTAAAAGATCCTCCAGGTTATATTCGACCCTTTTGCCTGTTAATGATACTGATTTGGACTGCCCATTTCAGTTTGATTGCCCAATTGTACATATTGTAAATACTTAATTAATATTGGGAAGTAGGGAGTTTGACGCCACTCTTTTCTTTATTGTAACCCTTTTGTCCCTGTTTTTGGTTAGGGAGTTAGTTTATTGATTGTACTTTTGTTTCTTTTGGTTTAAGGTTTAGAAAGAGGGTTTATCTAAAGATTGTTTTGTTTATTATTTTGGCACTGTCATCTCCTGAAGAATATCCCAATCTACAAAAATAAAGAACTTTAATTTAAAAATTTACATCACCGCCTCGACTCCTCTTCATGTTACCCCTTTCCCCCTAGACGGGGCGTAACACAGTGAAACTAAAGCATGATAAGAGTGAGGCTGGAACCCGGGTTTATGCAGTTGGTCCAGTAGAAAAAAGTAAAGCAGGGCACAGGTTTATGCTAGTGGTGAGTGATTATGCTACTAAGCATCCAGAGGTTTTTCCTTTAAGGACTATTGGAGCTAAGCAAGTAGCTTCCTGCTTGATTGAGTTGTTTTCTTGCGTAGGATTTCCTACAGAGATACTGACTGATTGTGGGACTAATTTCACCTCAAATCTCTTAAAGCAAGTCTACAAGTTATTGAGCATAAAGGGTTTGAAAACTACACCGTTCCATCCCCAAACTGATGGGTTAGTAGAGAGATTTAACCAAACCCTAGACCCTTGCTGAGCTGAGATATTGAGATCCAATTTAGCACCCACTAGTCTCTAGACCCCATGTGGGATCTCAATATCTCAGCTCAGGTAGGGTCTAGAGCCTCCATTTTTGCACTCAAGTCTAAGTCTCATGGCCCTCTGTCAGAATCCAGAGTTTTGAGAAGATTGGGGAAACTTAATTTTTCGCCCAAAAAAAACATAAGGGGTAACACTGTCGTTTTTTCTTCTGGTCAAAATTTTGAGTTTCGATATCTCAGCTCTGGAAGGGTCTAGAGCCTCCATTTTTGCGCTCAGGTCTAAGTGTCATGGCCCTCTGTCAGAATCCAGAGTTTTGAGAAGATTGGGGAAACTTAATTTTTCGCCCAAAAAAAACATAAGGGGTAACACTGTCCTTTTTTTTTTTCTGGACAAAATTTTGAGTTTCAATATCTCAGCTCTGGAAGGGTCTAGAGCCTCCATTTTTGCGCGCTGGTCGAAGTCTCGTGGCCCTCTGTCAGAATCCAGAGTTTCAAGAAGATCGGAGGGGGTCAAAATTTCGGCCAAAAAAAAAAAATGACAGTGTTACCCCTTATGTTTTTTTTTTTCAGGTCCAAATTTTGACCTTCGATTTCTCGGCTCTGGAAGGGTCTAGAGCCTCCATTTTTGCGCGCTGGTCGAAGTCTCGTGGCCCTCTGTCAGAATGCAGAGTTTCAAGAAGATCGGAGGGGGTCAAAATTTCGGCCAAAAAAAAAATGACAGTGTTACCCCTTATGGTTTTTTTTCAGGTCCAAATTTTTACCTTCGATATCTCGGCTCTGGAAGGGTCTAGAGCCTCCATTTTTGCGCGCTGGTCGAAGTCTCGTGGCCCTCTGTCAGAATCCAGAGTTTCAAGAAGATCGGAGGGGGTCAAAATTTCGCCCAAAAAAAAAATGACAGTGTTACCCCTTATGTTTTTTTTTCAGGTCCAAATTTTGACCTTCGATATCTCGGCTCTGGAAGGGTCTAGAGCCTCCATTTTTGCGCGCTGGTCGAAGTCTCGTGGCCCTCTGTCAGAATCCAGAGTTTCAAGAAGATCGGAGGGGGTCAAAATTTCGGCCAAAAAAAAAATGACAGTGTTACCCCTTATGTTTTTTTTCAGCTCCAAATTTTGACCTTCGATATCTCGGCTCTGGGAGGGTCTAGAGCTTCCATTTTTGCGCGCTGGTCGAAGTCTCGTGGCCCTCTGTCAGAATCAAGAGTTTCAAGAAGATCGGAGGCGGTCAAAATTTCGGCCAAAAAAAAATGAAAGTGTTACCCCTTATGTTTTTTTTTTTTCAGGTCCAAATGTTGACCTTCGATATCTTGGCTCTGGAAGGGTCTAGAGCCTCTATTTTTGTGCGCTGGTCGAAGTCTTGTGGCCCTCTGTCAGAATCCAGAGTTTCAAGAAGATCGGAGGGGGTCAAAATTTCGGCCAAAAAAAAAAAAAATGACAGTGTTACCCCTTATGTTTTTTTTTCAGCTCCAAATTTTGACCTTCGATATCTCAGCTCTGGAAGGGTCTAGAGCCTCCATTTTTGCGCGCTGGTCGAAGTCTCGTGGCCCTCTGTCAGATTCCAGAGTTTCAAGAAGATCGGAGGGGGTCAAAATTTCGGCCAAAAAAAATGACAGTGTTACCCCTTATGTTTTTTTTTTTCAGCTCCAAATTTTGACCTTCGATATCTCAGCTCTGGAAGGGTCTATAGCCTCCATTTTTGCGCGCTGGACGAAGTCTCATGGCCCTCTGTCAGAATCCAGAGTTTCAAGAAGATCGGAGGGGGTCAAAATTTCGGCCAAAAAAAAAATGACAGTGTTACCCTTTATGTTTTTTTTTCAGGTCCAAATTTTGACCTTCGATATCTCGGCTCTGGAAGGGTCTAGAGCCTCCATTTTTGCGCGCTGGTCGAAGTCTCGTGGCCCTCTGTCAGAATCCAGAGTTTCAAGAAGATCCGAGGGGGTCCAAATTTCGGCCAAAAAAAAAAAATGACAGTGTTACCCCTTATGTTTTTTTTTCAGCTCCAAATTTTGACCTTCGATATCTCGGCTCTGGGAGGGTCTAGAGCTTCCATTTTTGCGCGCTGGTCGAAGTCTCTTGGCCCTCTGTCAGAATCAAGAGTTTCAAGAAGATCGGAGGCGGTCAAAATTTCGGCCAAAAAAAAAATGAAAGTGTTACCCCTTATGTTTTTTTTTTCAGGTCCAAATTTTGACCTTCGTTATCTCGGCTCTGGAAGGGTCTAGAGCCTCCATTTTTGCGCGCTGGTCAAAGTCTCGTGGCCCTCTGTCAGAATCCAGAGTTTCAAGAAGATCGGAGGGGGTCAAAATTTCGGCCAAAAAAAAATGACAGTGTTACCCCTTATGTTTTTTTTCCAGCTCCAAATTTTGATCTTCGATATCTCGGCTCTGGAAGGGTCTAGAGCCTCCATTTTTGCGCGCTGGTCGAAGTCTCGTGGCCCTCTGTCAGAATCTAGAGTTTCAAGAAGATCGGAGGGGGTCAAAATTTCGGCCAAAAAAAATGACAGTGTTACCCCTTATGTTTTTTTTTTTCAGGTCCAAATTTTGACCTTCGTTATCTCGGCTCTGGAAGGGTCTAGAGCCTCCATTTTTGCGCGCTGGTCAAAGTCTCGTGGCCCTCTGTCAGAATCCAGAGTTTCAAGAAGATCGGAGGGGGTCAAAATTTCGGCCAAAAAAAAATGACAGTGTTACCCCTTATGTTTTTTTTTTTTCAGGTCCAAATTTTGACCTTCGATATCTCGGCTCTGGAAGGGTCTATAGCCTCCATTTTTGCGCGCTGGTCGAAGTCTCGTGGCCCTCTGTCAGAATCCAGAGTTTCAAGAAGATCGGAGGGGGTCAAAATTTCGGCCAAAAAAAATGACAGTGTTACCCCTTATGTTTTTTTTTCAGGTCCAAATTTTGACCTTCGATATCTCGGCTCTGGAAGGGTCTAGAGCCTCCATTTTTGCGCGCTGGTCGAAGTCTCGTGGCCCTCTGTCAGATTCCAGAGTTTCAAGAAGATCGGAGGGGGTCAAAATTTCGGCCAAAAAAAAAATGACAGTGTTACCCCTTATGTTTTTTTTTTCAGCTCCAAATTTTGACCTTCGATATCTCGGCTCTAGAAGGGTCTAGAGCCTCCATTTTTGCGCGCTGGTCGAAGTCTCGTGGCCCTCTATCAGAATCCAGAGTTTTGAGAAGATTGGAGAAACTTAATTTTTCACCCCCCGAAAAAAAAACATAAGGGGTAACACTGTCATTTTTTTTCTCTGGTCAAAATTTTGAGTTTCAATATCTCAGCTCTGGAAGGGTCTAGAGCCTCAATTTTTGCACCCAGGTCCATGTCTCGTGGCCCTCTATCAGAATCCAGAGTTTTGAGAAGATTGGAGAAACTTAATTTTTCACCCCCCGAAAAAAAAAACATAAGTGGTAACACTGTCATTTCTTTTTCTGGTCAAAATTTTGAGTTTCAATATCTCAGCTCTGGAAGGGTCTAGAGCCTCAATTTTTGCACCCAGGTCCATGTCTCGTGGCCCTCTATCAGAATCCAGAGTTTTGAGAAGATTGGAGAAAATTTATTTTTCACCCCCCGAAAAAAAACATGAGGGGTAACACTGTCATTTTTTTTTCTGGTCAAAATTTTGAGTTTAAAAACATCAACTCTGGAAGGGTCTAGAGCCTCAATTTTTGCACCCAGGTCCATGTCTCGTGGCCCTCTATCAGAATCCAGAGTTTTGAGAAGATTGGAGAAACTTAATTTTTCACCCCCCGAAAAAAAACATAAGGGGTAACACTGTCATTTTTTTTCTCTGGTCAAAATTTTGAGTTTCAATATCTCAGCTCTGGAAGGTTCTAGAGCCTCAATTTTTGCACCCAGGTCCATGTCTCGTGGCCCTCTATCAGAATCCAGAGTTTTGAGAAGATTGGAGAAACTTCATTTTTCACCCCCCGAAAAAAAAACATAAGGGGTAACACTGTCATTTTTTTTCTCTGGTCAAAATTTTGAGTTTCAATATCTCAGCTCTGGAAGGGTCTAGAACCTCAATTTTTGCACCCAGGTCCATGTCTCGTGGCCCTCTATCAGAATCCAGAGTTTTGAGAAGATTGGAGAAACTTAATTTTTCACCCCCCGAAAAAAAACATAAGGGGTAACACTGTCATTTTTTTTCTCTGGTCAAAACATTGAGTTTCAATATCTCAGCTCTGGAAGGGTCTAGAGCCTCAATTTTTGCACCCAGGTCCATGTCTCGTGGCCCTCTATCAGAATCCAGAGTTTTGAGAAGATTGGAGAAACTTAATTTTTCACCCCCCAAAAAAAACATAAGGGGTAACACTGTCATTTTTTTTTCTGGTAAAAATTTTGAGTTTCAATATTTCAGCTCTGGAAGGGTCTAGAGCCTCAATTTTTGCACCCAGGTCCATGTCTCGTGGCCCTCTATCAGAATCCAGAGTTTTGAGAAGATTGGAGAAACTTAATTTTTCACCCCCCGAAAAAAAAACATAAGGGGTAACACTGTCATTTTTTTTCTCTGGTCAAAATTTTGAGTTTCAATATCTCAGCTCTGGAAGGGTCTAGAGCCTCAATTTTTGCACCCAGGTCCATGTCTCGTGGCCCTCTATCAGAATCCAGAGTTTTGAGAAGATTGGAGAAACTTAATTTTTCACCCCCCGAAAAAAAACATAAGGGGTAACACTGTCATTTTTTTTCTCTGGTCAAAATTTTGAGTTTCAATATCTCAGCTCTGGAAGGGTCTAGAGCCTCAATTTTTGCACCCAGGTCCATGTCTCGTGGCCCTCTATCAGAATCCAGAGTTTTGAGAAGATTGGAGAAACTTAATTTTTCACCCCCCGAAAAAAAACATAAGGGGTAACACTGTCATTTTTTTTTCTGGTCAAAATTTTGAGTTTCAATATCTCAGCTCTGGAAGGGTCTAGAGCCTCAATTTTTGCACCCAGGTCCATGTCTCGTGGCCCTCTATCAGAATCCAGAGTTTTGAGAAGATTGGAGAAACTTAATTTTTAACCCCCCGAAAAAAAACATAAGGGGTAACACTGTCATTTTTTTTTCTGGTCAAATTTTTGAGTTTCAATATCTCAGCTCTGGAAGGGTCTAGAGCCTCAATTTTTGCACCCAGGTCCATGTCTTGTGCAGGGCCGTAGCCAGCTATGAGGTCACCGAGGTCCGGACCTCGGTCATTTTTTACATTCAAAAACAAAATGTACTGCTCTCTGAATGATTAATTAGCCGTGTTTAAACCACCTCACATGAGTGTTCGCAATTCGTTGCTGCAAGAAGCTAGCGCAGTGAAAGGGGCTCGAGAGCGCGTTGTGAATGAGGGCGCGCGACTCGCGAGTGCAGCCTCCGTGTTGCCAGATCCACCTAATGGAAAGGTGCAGTAATCTCCTGGACCTGTTTTTCTGATTTAATGTGACACTTTAGGAAGTTATTAAAGTGGAAAGTTGGATGTTAGGGTTAGTGATATATTCATCTTATTTCCAAAACACAAGCTTTGAACTAATTTCGGATTATTATTATTTTAATTATTTTGTTTTGCTTGTTTTAGTAGCAATATCTGGCAACAATACTGTCGGCGTTAAAATAATAATAAAAAAAAAGCTTATAGACAAAGTGCAATTGCATAAAGCTACCATATTCGGTAAGACAAACGCAATGATCATCGTGATTATCTGTAAGAAATGTAGGCTATAACAAAAACAATAGCATAATACAGATCTGTATGTTACAGAATGAAATTTGCTAAATAACCTTATTGGTCAGCTGGAAGACGGCTCATGCTGTTTCACAAAGTCATCATAAATAGGTTTGTTTATGTGTTATTGTGTTATTTAAGTGTGTCACTACAAGAATTAAAGCACTGTTCCTCAACTAGCAATCTATTCAGCCAGTATTTGTGTTTGATCTGTGTGAATTACAGAAATATAAGACTTTAATTGAACTACTTTTATTCTATATTTCTTTGCACGAAACTCTCCAGAAAGTGCCATTTAATGGTTTATTTTTCAAAAAAAAAAAAAAATCCCAGACCCCCCTTGAGAGACTGCCCCACACATAATTAATTTCTTTTTTTAAAATTCCTTCAAAAAAGGGAGACGCTGCTTCATGTCCATGTGGGACAGTTTCAATATCTCAGCTCTGGAAGGGTCTAGAGCCTCAATTTTTGCACCCAGGTCCATGTCTCGTGGCCCTCTATCAGAATCCAGAGTTTTGAGAAGATTGGAGAAACTTAATTTTTCACCCCCCGAAAAAAAACATAAGGGGTAACACTGTAATTTTTTTTTCTGGTCAAATTTTTGAGTTTCAATATATCAGCTCTGGAAGGGTCTAGAGCCTCAATTTTTGCACCCAGGTCCATGTCTCGTGGCCCTCTATCAGAATCCAGAGTTTTGAGAAGATTGGAGAAACTTAATTTTTCACCCCCCGAAAAAAAAAACATAAGGGGTAACACTGTCATTTTTTTTCTCTGGTCAAAATTTTGAGTTTCAATATCTCAGCTCTGGAAGGGTCTAGAGCCTCAATTTTTGCACCCAGGTCCATGTCTCGTGGCCCTCTATCAGAACCCAGAGTTTTGAGAAGATTGGAGAAACTTAATTTTTCACCCCCCCAAAAAAAACATAAGGGGTAACACTGTCATTTTTTTTTTTCTGGTCAAAATTTTGAGTTTCAATATCTCAGCTCTGGTAACAGTCTCATCCCAATTCGTCATATAACTGACGTTTTGGGACGTCTTTTGACCATTCGTCAATATACGACTTTTTAGGGCCCCCTTAAACGTCGGTAGATGACGATCCCGGGTCGTCATACAACTGATGCTTTACCTTTAACGTCAGTTAGGTGACGAGTTGGGTTTAGGGTTAGGTTTAGGTCTGGGGTAGAATTCGAATCCCATAACATCATCTACCGACGTTTAAGGGGGCCCTAAAAAGTCGTATATTGACGAATGGTCAAAAGACGTCCCAAAATGTCAGTTATATGATGAATTGGGATGAGAGCGGGTTGGCTCTGGAAGGGTCTAGAGCCTCCATTTTTGCACTCAGGTCTAAGTGTCATGACCCTCTATCAGAATCCAGAGTTTTGAGAAGATTGGGGAAACTTAATTTTTTGCCAAAAAAATAAAAAAAACATAAGGGGTAACACTGTCGGTTTTTTTTCCTGGACAAAATTTTGAGTTTCAATATCTTAGCTCTGGAAGGGTCTGGAGCCTCCATTTTTGCACTCAGGTCTAAGTGTCATGGCCCTCTATCAGAATCCAGAGTTTTGAGAAGATTGGAGAAACTTAATTTTTCACCCCCCGAAAAAAAACATAAGGGGTAACACTGTCATTTTTTTTCTCCGGTCAAAATTTTGAGTTTCAATATCTCAGCTCTGGAAGGGTCTAGAGCCTCCATTTTTGCACTCAGGTCTAAGTGTCATGGCCCTCTATCAGAATCCAGAGTTTTCTGTTTCCTGATTTTCTGTTTCTATGATGACAAGCAGAGCTAGTATCCCAGTCACTGAGAATGGCCGAAGTTATACACACGGTGTTTCACTCAACTGAGACTAAAACAAAGGTTTTTTGATTAGTCACTCACTCTTGAACATCTGGCGCGAGTGCTTTCAATGTTAATTCAATGTAAAGACGCGTTTACGCGTCTAGAGGTTCTGCAGCGCAAATGAGGCGAATTGACAAACATAGATAATGCATCTGTCTTTTCTATCATTTCACTGCAGCTCAGCATCACGATGGAACGTTAACATTATAACTTGAATGTAACAGCAGCAGTAAAACTGTTTCTATTATGGTTTAACTTTGCAATCCATCCGTGGTTCAGGGGAGGCTGAAATAAATTAGCCTACCCTATTAATCTATTGATTTAATTATTGCATGTTTTTTCGTAGTGCATGATCACAGTTCATATATGTGTGGGAAGCTATTAGAGTAAAAATATTGCGTTAGGATACTTCATGAGTTAATAAGAATTTTTTCCCTGCAAATGCAGTGATGAAGTTCATGTTCTCATGATTTATTTTTATGATTTTTTTTTTCCAAAACATCCCCCCTCTATTTTTTTCACAAATCGCACCCTGGATATATGGATCCATAAAAAAATCTACAAAAAGCCACTTCTGTGATATGTGGATCCATAAAGAGAATCTACAAAAACCACTTCTATGATATGTGGATCCATAAAGAGAATCTACAAAAAGCCACTTCTGTGATATGTGGATCCATAAAGAGAATCTACAAAAAGCCACTTCTGTGATATGTTGATCCATAAAGAGAATCTACAAAAAGCCACTTCTGTGATATGTGGATCCATAAAGAAAATCTACAAAAAACACTTCTATGATATGTGGATCCATAAAGAGAATCTACAAAAAGCCACTTCTGTGATATGTGGATCCATAAAGAAAATCTACAAAAACCACTTCTGTGATATGTGGATCCATAAAGAGAATCTACAAAAACCACTTCTGTGATATGTGGATCCATAAAGAGAATCTACAAAAAGCCACTTCTGTGATATTTGGATCCATAAAGAAAATCTACAAAAAGCCACTTCTGTGATATGTGGATCCATAAAGAGAATCTACAAAAAGCCACTTCTGTGATATGTTGATCCATAAAGAGAATCTACAAAAACCACTTCTGTGATATGTGGATCCATAAAGAGAATCTACAAAAAGCCACTTCTGTGATATTTGGATCCATAAAGAAAATCTACAAAAACCACTTCTGTGATATGTGGATCCATAAAGAGAATCTACAAAAAGCCACTTCTGTGATATTTGGATCCATAAAGAAAATCTACAAAAAGCCACTTCTGTGATATGTGGATCCATAAAGAGAATCTACAAAAAGCCACTTCTGTGATATGTTGATCCATAAAGAGAATCTACAAAAAGCCACTTCTGTGATATGTGGACCCATAAAGAAAATCTACAAAAAACACTTCTGTGATATGTGGATCCATAAAGAGAATCTACAAAAAGCCACTTCTGTGATATGTGGATCCATAAAGAAAATCTACAAAAACCACTTCTGTGATATGTGGATCCATAAAGAGAATCTACAAAAAGCCACTTCTGTGATATTTGGATCCATAAAGAAAATCTACAAAAAGCCACTTCTGTGATATGTGGACCCATAAAGAAAATCTACAAAAACCACTTCTGTGATATGTGGACCCATAAAGAAAATCTACAAAAAACACTTCTGTGATATGTGGATTCATAAAGAGAATCTACAAAAAGCCACTTCTGTGATATGTGGACCCATAAAGAAAATCTACAAAAAACACTTCTGTGATATGTGGATCCATAAAGAGAATCTACAAAAAGCCACTTCTGTGATATGTGGATCCATAAAGAGAATCTACAAAAAGCCACTTCTGTGATATGTCGCCACATAATGGTTTTAATTAACAGGGATATCTATCGGTGTTCATCATATGACTAAACACTTAATTGTTTTCAAATATTTCTGGTTTCACACTACAATGCCATTTTCAAATTTATCCACTTGGGAAAGCATTTTCAAAAAGTTTTCGCAAGGACAAAAACAACATCTATGTGAACGGAAGGCTACAACTTAGAGAAAAATATGTGTTTTCAAATGGATCCAGATTAGTGTATTAGTGCCTCAGAGTCTATTTGTATGTTTTCTGCCATGTAGGATGATCTGAAGAAAAAAATGAAGACTTTGAGGGCCAAGCATCTGGAGACGTTAACTTCTAACGCTGCAGAAATCAGTGCAGTTGAAAAAAGCATCTATGAGAACAGGGTCATGCTTGAGCAAGTTCAGATGGAAAACAGTCGTCTGCATATGGTGAACACTTGCCCTAATCAGCACCGACACATCAGCACATTGCTATGTTTTTCCAACAGTGCTTTCTAACAACTCTGTACTTGCAGTGCATTGAACAAATGAAGGAGGAAATATTGGATGCAGAGAAAGACAAGGAAAAGTATATGCAGGAGGCCAAGTGGATGACGGAGGGAAAGCAGTCCCTCTTTAGTGAGTCTTTTGACAAGCACTTAGCCATTTTGAAGTAGTGTGCTCATAATGATCCTGGACCAATCATGTGTGTTTCTTTTCCATCCCTAGAGAGTCTAATAGACACCTGGACCACAGCAGGCTGATCTCATGAAGTAGCGTGTGTATGACACGCCAATTCGTATTTGCATTTTTGGCGTGTTATGAAGACGCATAATCGCTTTTCAGCGTGTTTATGAACGCCGTTGACTTAACGTTATATAAATATAGGACTTACCTCAACCCCGTCCCTAAACTTAACCGTCACTGGGGTTAATGGCATTTATGACTGTTCCCTTACCATCCTAGGGAAAAAAAATATATGACTTACCTCAACCCTATCCCTTAACTTAACTGGGGTTAATGGCATTTATGACTGGACATTTGACGCGCGTGTTCTGACACGCGGGATGACGCGGACGTTAATGGCGTAGACATACACGCATACACGCGGATACACGCGAATAGCTCAAAATGCAGAAATAATACGCCACTTGACTCGAAAGTGGCGTGTATGTTTACGCAAAAGTCATGATGTCATGTTGACCACAGATATGCTGCTTACTGAGGTACAAGCAAAATGTACAAATTAAGCTCAAACAACGGCACTGTTGGTATGCTGTCGATTATTACTCGCCTTCTCCCTCCATTTGTTACAAAAATACAAAATTGTGCACTTAGAGTGAAAGTCCAACGGAAGAGCTGAACATTCCTGCATTTAAGCTCTCGTGTAAACTGGAGGATGGCGAAAGATACTGGAATGTTCCTGATGAACTTGCATGTTTTATGCTGTGGCTATTGAAAAGTCAGATGTTTTGTTGAACTTTACTTTACAATACATGAACTAATCAGGAGTCTTTTATATTAGGAATCTGCAGATCAAGACCAGAAGATTGTGGAGAGCATATACAGTCTCATTGTAATGATTCAAGAAAGAAAACTGTACAATCCCAAAACTGAACACTTTTTAGAATCCAACTATATGGATATTTCAACAGAAATCATGTCTTTTCCAAAATTTGCTTTGTATTTTGCTATTTGATTTCCCTGACTCTGATCTCTGTTTAATACCTCTGCAGATCAATGCATTTTATGTATTTTGTTTAGTTTTTATATGATGCTGTACTGATGTAGTACATTAAAGTATTTTTTACTGTGTGTTTTAATGAATTATATGTTTTCACTGTATTTTTAATACAGAAAAATATATTATTTTCATATTTAATGGTTTTGTAAAAATATTTTTTAATATACTGTCTTATAGTGTTCAACTAATACATTATTAACAAGCTGATATTATATTTAAAATATACTTGGAACACATTAATGTGAAGCTAAAATATACTTCAGCTGTATTTCTAAAGTAGATTTGAAGTGTATTAAAAATACAATTTATAAAAGTGCTATTATATTTCACTAAATGTACTTTAAAATGTATTTAAGTTCAATTTTAAGGTAATAATAATATATTTTATTATATTTAATTGTGTTAAAATGGAACTATTACAAGTACATTTAGTGAAATATAATAGCGCTTCTATAAATTGTATTTTTAATACACTTCAAATCTACTTTAGAAATACAGCTGAAGTATATTTTAGCTTCACATTAATGTGTTCCAAGTATATTTTAAATATAATATCAGCTAGTTAATAATGTATTAGTTGAACACTATAAGACAGTATATTAAAAATATATACTTGGAACACATTAATGTGAAGCTAAAATATACTTCAGCTGTATTTCTAAAGTAGATTTGAAGTGTATTAAAATGCAATTTATAGAAGTGCTATTATATTTCACTAAATGTACTTAAAATAGTTCCATTTTAACACAATTAAATATAATAAAATATGTTATTATTACCTTAAAATTGAACTTAAATACATTTTAAAGTACACTTAGTATACTTAAAATTGTTTCAAAATAACATTTAATACAGTTAACTAAAAATACAAAATAAACACAATTTAAATGTATTTCCTTTTCACTTGGGGATACAATGAATGAATGAATCTTGATTTTCATTAGTGTATTTTAGTGCACTTGAAGTTTAAAAAAAGTTGTTCCATTTTAGTACTATTTACACTGGAAGTGTAGTCAGATGTTAAGTTGAAGTTAATACATAATTTAATACACTTAACTATACTTGGATTTGACGAAAATAGCACAAAATGTAGAAAATATATGCAACATGTACCCGTAGGGACATGTGTGTTATATAACCATTAACTATCGCTATAGATGGTGGTAATGATTGGGCTACAGAAGATAAGGGTTCATCTCAGGGAGGTATTGAGAGAGTAAATAATGACACAGAAACAGATCAGTTCAATTTGGTGTTGGTACCATATATTAAGTGAAACACAAAGACAGAACAACAACAACACAATACCCAAAAGTTTCAATCTGCAGAAAGGTTCAGTAATTCATAGAAAACCGGACAAAATATTACTCAGATCTGGAGAATATACTCATATTAAAACAGTCCACAAGACACAAGACTGGTCCGTAGGAGGCAGATAGTCCATGAGCCAGAATTCATCTGGCTCTATGTGTGTTCGAGTGTGTGTGTATGAATGAGAGTAGAAGGGGTGAGCAGAATACAGCAGCCTCCTACCAACCCCACAAGGCAATGATGTTACTGGGCCGTTCTGTTGCAGGTAAATAATGGCTCGCCATCAACTGGCCCGCACTACTCAATACAATTGATCTACTAGCTAGGTTTATAATATATATATATATATATATATATATATATATATATATATATATCTTGTGTACACGATAGTATTCAAATACTGCATAATTAATTGTCATAAATATGTTAAATGACAACAAAATTATACAAAACTGAAATAGATATAAATAACACACATACTCATTTAGGATTATTTACAACATTTCACTCAATACAGTTGTCATTCAGAATATAAATAACACCTTTAAATACTTAAGACCATAACATTGAATAAAGTGCATGGTTTACAGATAATTTACATAATTCCTTCAACCCAATAGAACTCCATAGGAACAATTGGGAACCTACTACCAGCTACAACAGCCCATAGAAATATATTCAAGGTAAATACTGTTAGCATTAAACCAGCAGACTTCACTAACAAGATGCATAGCATGACTAATACCATTAGCATTAAGCTAGCGGAGAATCCCCGTGAAACACATACACAGCAATGCCAAATGCTAACAACATGCTATCGGAAACAGCAACAAACAGACTCACCAATTCCCGCATATAATCGACACACCGCGGCACCAGTCGGCTTCTAAACGACGGCAATGAATGGACACTACAAATACAAAATCGCATGCTAGAGTCAAAAGAGCCCTTAAGATGGAAAATAGAATTATTTTTGTAGAGACATACCGAGTGCAGCTGCTCCGGTGGCTTCCCCTTCATACTACTTCTTCTTCTTCTTCTTCTTCTTCTTCTTCTTCTTCTTCTTCTTCTTCTGCTAAAACTATTATGTCTGATAGTTCTCATCCCTTGTATGTAGAATTCAAGTTGTTGCCTTCTGGTTCTCGCTTCAGCCAGCCACCAGCTAAAACAAATAGCTGCTAGATTTAAATTCTCCTTTGTTCCCTCTGCGATATCTCTGCTTAACTCTGTAAAGAATAGGTAATGTCTGTACATTGACAATAGTTGTTTTTAAATGTTATGCTGTGTGTGTTGTTGATGTCGTGTAATGCATGTTTATTTATTTGGCTACTGCAGCAAAACTAATCGCCCCTCGGGGACAAATAAAGGTCTTGAACTTGAACTTCTTCTGTTTTATTGGCGGTGCCACCTTCTGATATGGAGCGTGGATCAAAATAGCCTTTCCTCACTAGCCTTTAAATAAATACATAAATCCATAAAACCATAATAAAACCAATAAATAACTTTAATAAATATTTATTAACATTATTAATATTCATACATTATCAATAAATACAATTTCCTAAGACAACGAACTTGATATCCTTCTACTAAGACCTGTTTTATTCAAAAAGACAAATATGGCTCTATATCCTACATGCCCTGAATTTGCAATAATTCCTTCATCTAATCTAATTGTTTCTTTTCTCAACTAGTTTCTCAGCCTCATTGCTTTAGTAATCTTATTTAAATTGACACAAACTATAATATATATATATATATATATATATATATATATATATATATATATATATATATTTGTGTGTGTGTATGAAGGTGGAGGCAGGTTTTATAAAGTTTTTATTTTACATGTTCACAAAATTATTTATTTTTCTTAATCTGTGTTTACAAAACATGATTAAATAGATTAAGGCCTACTCCTGTCTCAATATAAACCCTGCTGCTGGGAAACCGCCCCTAAAGGTTTAACAAAGTTATTCTTGCCACTATAACTTATGGCTTCCTAAAGACAAGTTTATAGGTAAATAAAATATTATTAATAAAAATATCATGAATATCAAAACACATTCAACAAATAGAATGTAGTAATTTTATTACTCATCAGCCTGCAGCAGCCAAGATGATGTTTCTGGAAACAATACAGACAACAGCATAAACTAACAAACTAAACATTGTTTAGAGCAGAATAAGTGGATACATCAGAATGTGCGCGTTAAGAAACACGTTCAAATTGGTCGTCTTAACACGACAAGAATTAGCGTGTCTACGTGTACAAAAGAAACACGTAAAATTGGCCATGTTAACATGTACAAATTGGCCGTGTTAACACGTACAAATTGGCCGCGTCAACACGGTCAAACAGTCCGTGTGACATAACACGTACAAATTGGCCGTGTCAACACGGTCAAACAGTACGTGTCGACACGTACAAATTGGCCGTGTTAACACGTACAAATAGGCTCTATGCACAACTGCACTACTTCCTGAACTTCAGCCAGCTCCTTGTTTCCTGTATACCATTATTGGACAATTTGATTAATTCAGGTGTGCTTGACCTTAGTAGTCACGGCAACAATAATCAAACACACCTGAATTAATCAATGTGTCCAATAATGCCAGACAGGAAACAAGGAGCTGGCTGAAGTTCAGGAAGTAGTGGAGCTGTGCATAGAGCCTATTGGCCGTGTTAACACGTACAAATTGGCCGCGTCAACACGGTCAAACAGTCCGTGTGACGTAACACGTACAAATTGGCCGCGTCAACACGGTCAAACAGGCCGTGTGACGTAACACGTACAAATTGGCCGTGTTAACACGTACAAATTGGCCGCGTCAACACGGTCAAACAGGCCGTGTGACGTAACACGTACAAATTGGCCGTGTTAACACGTACAAATTGGCCGTGTCAACACGGTCAAACAGTACGTGTCGACACGTACAAATTGGCCGTGTTAACACGTACAAATTGGCCGCGTCAGCACGGTCAAACAGTCCGTGTGACGTAACACGTACAAATTGGCCGTGTCAACACGTACAAATTGGCCGTGTCAACACGTACAAATTGGCCACGTCAACACGGTCAAACAGGCACAAATTGGCCGTGTTAACAGGGGAGTCTAGAGAGATATAGAGAGTTGTCACAGGTTATAGGATATTTTTAAAAATGTATATATATGTATATATATATACACTCACCGGCCACTTTATTAGGTACCCCCTGCTAGTAACGGGTTGGACCCACTTTTGCCTTCAGAACTGCCTCAATTCTTTGTGGCATAGATTCAACAAGGTGCTGGAAGCATTCCTCAGGGAGTTTGGTCCATATTGACATGATGGCATCACACAGTTGCCGCAGATTTGTCGGCTGCACATCCATGATGCGAATCTCCCGTTCCACCACATCCCAAAGATGCTCTATTGGATTGTGTGATTGTGTGACATAACACGTACAAATTGGCCGTGTCAACACGGTCAAACAGTACGTGTCGACACGTACAAATTGGCCGTGTTAACACGTACAAATAGGCTCTATGCACAACTGCACTACTTCCTGAACTTCAGCCAGCTCCTTGTTTCCTGTATACCATTATTGGACAATTTGATTAATTCAGGTGTGCTTGACCTTAGTAGTCACGGCAACAATAATCAAACACACCTGAATTAATCAATGTGTCCAATAATGCCAGACAGGAAACAAGGAGCTGGCTGAAGTTCAGGAAGTAGTGGAGCTGTGCATAGAGCCTATTGGCCGTGTTAACACGTACAAATTGGCCGCGTCAACACGGTCAAACAGTCCGTGTGACGTAACACGTACAAATTGGCCGTGTTAACACGTACAAATTGGCCGCGTCAACACGGTCAAACAGGCCGTGTGACGTAACACGTACAAATTGGCCGTGTTAACACGTACAAATTGGCCGTGTCAACACGGTCAAACAGTACGTGTCGACACGTACAAATTGGCCGTGTTAACACGTACAAATTGGCCGCGTCAGCACGGTCAAACAGTCCGTGTGACGTAACACGTACAAATTGGCCGTGTCAACACGTACAAATTGGCCGTGTCAACACGTACAAATTGGCCGCGTCAACACGGTCAAACAGGCACAAATTGGCCGTGTTAACAGGGGAGTCTAGAGAGATATAGAGAGTTGTCACAGGTTATAGGATATTTTTAAAAATGTATATATATGTATATATATATACACTCACCGGCCACTTTATTAGGTACCCCCTGCTAGTAACGGGTTGGACCCACTTTTGCCTTCAGAACTGCCTCAATTCTTTGTGGCATAGATTCAACAAGGTGCTGGAAGCATTCCTCAGGGAGTTTGGTCCATATTGACATGATGGCATCACACAGTTGCCGCAGATTTGTCGGCTGCACATCCATGATGCGAATCTCCCGTTCCACCACATCCCAAAGATGCTCTATTGGATTGAGATCTGGTGACTGTGGAGGCCATTTGAGTACAGCGAACTCATTGTCATGTTCAAGAAACCAGTCTGAGATGATTCCAGCTTTATGACATGGCGCATTATCCTGCTGAAAGTAGCCATCAGAAGTTGGGTACATTGTGGTCATAAAGGGATGGACATGGTCAGCAACAATACTCAGGTAGGCTGTGGCGTTGCAACGATGCTCAATTGGTACCAAGGGGCCCAAAGAGTGCCAAGAAAATATTCCCCACACCATGACACCACCACCACCAGCCTGAACCGTTGATACAAGGGAGGATGGATCCATGCTTTCATGTTGTAGACGCCAAATTCTGACCCTACCATCCGAATGTCGCAGCAGAAATCGAGACTCATCAGACCAGGCAACGTTTTTCCAATCTTCTATTGTCCAATTTCGATGAGCTTGTGCAAATTGTAGCCTCAGTTTCCTGTTCTTAGCTGAAAGGAGTGGCACCCGGTGTGGTCTTCTGCTGCTGTAGCCCATCTGCCTCAAAGTTCGACGTACTGTGCGTTCAGAGATGCTCTTCTGCCCACCTTGGTTGTAACGGGTGGTTATTTGAGTCACTGTTGCCCTTCTATCAGCTCGAACCAGTCTGGCCATTCTCCTCTGACCTCTGGCATCAACAAGGCATTTCCGCCCACAGAACTGCCGCTCACTGGATGTTTTTTTGTTTTTCGGACCATTCTCTGTAAACCCTAGAGATGGTTGTGCGTGAAAATCTCAGTAGATTAGCAGTTTCTGAAATACTCAGACCAGCCCTTCTGGCACCAACAATCACGCCACGTTCAAAGTCACTCAAATCACCTTTCTTCTCCATACTGATGCTCGGTTTGAACTGCAGGAGATTGTCTTGACCATGTCTACATGCCTAAATGCACTGAGTTGCCGCCATGTGATTGGCTGCTTAGAAATTAAGTGTTAACGAGCAGTTGGACAGGTGTACCTAATAAAGTGGCCGGTGAGTGTATATATATATATATATATATATATATATATATAAACTGTATTGTTAGTTCATGTTAGTGTATTCTCCCTCCACTTGGTTATCTAACAAATGTACACTTACTGTAACTTTTACAAAAAAGTTCCTTGACCTCACATGTTAATTTCCATGACTCTGAAAACACTTGCTTTAAATGCTGTTAAAAAATATCACACCTATGCAAAAAACTGTCACAATAATTTATACAACAAGTCAAACACAGTTGACAAATGTTCATTTTCCTTGATTTGATGGCCATGAATATGTATACATTACATTTTCAATCAACTGTTTAAAAATTAATGTCTCTAATCAGTTTGTTACATTCCACATACCTGTTGAACTTATACATATACGTTTGAAAAATCTTTAGTCAAGTGGTGAGGATGCGAGTCCGAGAACATTGAAAACTACATAGAATTATTCTCACAATACAATGTGTGTACAGACTTACATATTCAGCAGCCAAACATTCAAACATGCTAATAATATGATTTGTCAAGATATTCCTTTTATAGAGTTAAGCTATGATTTAACCGCACATGAAAAGAAAACACAAACACATACAATTATATTTGGCACAAGAAAATTTGTCATAGGAAAATGGTTAACATTACTTCAGCACACTCAAGAAATTCACAGACCAGCTGTTTCATATATATCACACAAAACATACACTGTATATTACAGAAAATTGTTGATTTGTAACTATTCTTGACAATAGATACAAACTGCAAATAATAATGAAATATACTCTTAGGTTACAATCAATTTACAAGCACCGTTCATTCAAGCAACCCCCAATAAAGCGTATTCACAGATGTAACAGAAAACTTTATGGCAATATATCATGAGTAATAACGAAAAGTTTTGTTTATGGCTTTTTGATGTCCATGCCAAAAGTGTTACTAAATTAAACGTTGCTCCACGGCATCTGTGTGTCGCTCTAACATGCAGGTTTGTGGAGAAGTTGATTCTCCTACAAAGGAAGTGACATCAGTGTCCATTCCCACCTTCTGACAGAATTCTGTTCGGCTCCGTGAATCTGGCCGTTAGCAGGTAGAAGAGAGCGGGTCCGGGCACCAGAGCCAACAAAGGCAAATCCTGCCCCAGTTTATCCAGTCGGGATATGGAAATGATACCGTATGCATGGAGGAGCCAATGGCTGAAGAGAACCACGAGGCGTTTCTTCTTAGCCACAAGGTTTTTGAAAGACTGCAGGAGATAAACAACAAATATTTTATATATTTGTCTAAGAACATGAACTAAAAAGCACTGCGACATAAATAATAAACATATAGTGCAGAAAAATATTTACCTGTATCTCTGAAGCTGACATGTAAACTGCCAACGTGACCAACGATAACACCAAAATAATATATGGAAATGCATAGTCTGAAAACATAAAAGGGAGATATAAAAACACAAACGTCAACTAGGTACATTTTCAAACGTTCATTAAAAAATAAAAAAACACACTCACAAAGAAGTCCTCCTCCAACCGCCTGCAGGACAGTGAGGATGGGGAAGAAGTACAGCGCTGCGTAGATGCTCTTGAAACGATCCGTCTTGCCTAAGCCACATGCAATCTTCTTGACCAAAAGTGGCCGCAGAAGCATCATGAAAACAAGACAGAAGGCGTAGTAGATCAACACAATGGTGTACCTGGGAAAGAAGAGAGAGAGAAAAAAAACATGGAATCAGAAAGAAATAGGGTTGTAACAATGTGCGTCACAATAAAAAAAAATGCAACAAAACAGACATTCCAGCTCTGCCGGGAGTCTCCCGCATATTTATAGCTTCTGCCTGATACCCTCAAATGATATACATTATAACAGAAATTGGGCGAGTGTGGGTGGGAGTAGCCGTTTCTACCTGGCTGGGAGCGGGTGGACATGAGTTTTCGATGAACCGATCACAAGTGGCCAGGCAAGACGCATTACCGTTTACACCAGGTACTAATACATGTTTCAAATGCGTCTCCTGTGATTACTTGCCTTCGGAATCCATTGAGACTGAATATAATTCGAATTATTTTAAATAAATAAATTAAATACATTGCTTAATATACAATATTTACAACTTTTTAAATATATGCAGTCAGGGAAAGTGCAATGAACAGTACTTTATTAACTGTTTATCATGTCTTTGGAAAAAAAAAAACAACATTTTAACTATTTTGGCTTTGTTTAAAGTATCATGAGAGTATCGTGAGATCAGTATGTATCAAACCAAATCTTGACATGAGTGTACTGTTAAAGCTAGAGCTACACAAATTATTAATCGTTAAAAGATCGCAATCTCGATTCAAACACCCACACAATGTTATTCCTCAATGACAACAATTTGTCCATATCTATTAAGCCTTCCACAAGTACGCCGCTGCTTTGGAGTCAGAGAGTGCAGTGGTCATTTATAGGAATGAAACAGCCTCACAAATAGCCATACAGTATCATTATTTCTTTCTTTGACAACAATTCACATTAACACATAGGGCTGGGGTAAACGATTATTGACTAAACGATTATTCGAGCGATTATTTTATCGATTAGTTGACAGATCTAAAAACTAAATTTTCTGTTGCTCGATTAATAAAAACCATAATGTTTCTCAAATAAATACCAAAAAATTCTTAATACACTTCATTAAACAACAGTTTTGCAAAGCAAAAAATCTAAATCCAAACACAAAATAAAATACAATTATTTTACCTTTATACAAAATGAAAGGGCAGCTTGTTTAACTCTTTTACAGTAACAACATAACTCTTGTTAAAAAATAAAAAATGCAAAATTTGTAATGCGAAACCACCAAAGTGTGCAGAGCTCAAGCTACACGACACACTTCACAAAATGAAATTAATTTTGCCATTGTTAGTACTTGTTTTTGGCTCCTTCACGAGTGACAATGGTGTGCCTTCGTTTCCGAGGGTCCCACACTGCTGTTGTGCAAGTGTGGTAACTTATACCAACTCCATTTGGCAAAGAGCGCAAACAACGACACCTTTACGTTTGGGACTAAATTTGAAGTATTCCAATACCTTCGATGATTTAGGGCGAACTTTTTTTAAAGACTTTTTCTGTTGTTGGGGCTTTTTGCAATGCTTTGCTGGGAATTTTGTGAAGAGGTTGCCGTTTCGTCCTCTATTCTGCAATGTTTCTGTCTCCCACTTGTGTGTGGTGTGCTGTACCTCTGGGAACGGTGCAAAAAAATAATAATAAATAAAGACGTGTCGACATAAAAATATGACGTTGGCGTAATTGTGAAGTGCCGCTACAGGCCTATTGACACAGAAGTACTGTGATAAAAGTTTATAGTTCGGAAATAAACACTGATGTCTACAGTAGCGATCAAAATGTAAATCCCCATTAAAAGTAACTTGTTGTTTCGAATAAAAATTGTATCAATTATACCATTACACCAGTAGGTGGCGTATTTAATTGAATCATTGAGTAATGAAGCATTCAGAGATCCAGTAATGAAGCAAATGAAGTTCAAACTGATTTAAAAATAATAATTCGATATAATTTTAAAAATGTGAATAGACTGCAGAAATTTCGTCAGAACCTCTACTAAATTATGTTATTGTATAGTTGTCTGTTCAGAATTGTGATTTACCTCAAACAAACTGATTCTCAATCAGCTCTAGTTACACCCCTGGAAACCAACAGAAATAACTGAAGCCTCAAATCATATTAAATGTAAAGGGCACTCACAGAGGGAACACGGCCTCCTGCGTGCAGTGCAGCGTGGTGACGTAGTCGGGACTGGGGTTATACAACATGGTGTACCAGTCAGAAAGCATCTTAACCTCACAGGAACGGATAGACAGCTGGCCGACGGGATCGTTGAGCAGCAGAGTCACTACGGCAGCTGCCGTGCACTCGAACAGGGCCGTGATATGCTGGAAAAGGGCACTGGAACTGGAGATGACATTAGGAGAGCATTGGTTAGTTTAGAAAGATGTATTATCAAAGTTTAAGGCATATCTTTGCAAAACAAAATCAGATCCACGCAATAATATTGCCTCTAGTAAGTATCTCTTACTATTGTTTAGCACAAACGATTTTGTCAACTACCTTTTCTTCCCAGAATACCACTCAATGAAAAACCAGTGCAGGACCAGAGGCAGCATTGCCATGAAGCCCAGGTACAGCCAGTCATACAGCTCAGGAGACCCAGTGCATTTCATGCAGATCTTCTCTAGGTTTGTCCTTTGGCCACGAGGACAGACCTTTATAATGAGAATGGTAAAGGTTATAAACACATTATATACAGTCCACAAAACACCCCTAACTGTGCAATCATACGTACCAGTACAAGCAGAACTGTTCTCGGATGACCAGGTGACAGCGGTTGCAGTTAGGAATAACTCATGGACTTACAAAGAAATAAAGGTAACGATTTCCAAACAGCTCTCATTTCTTAACATTAGCTAATGCATTATCTAAGACAGGTTTTCAAGATTTTAGATCCTAAATATGATCATCCTTGTGTAAAAAAGGTGTATATCTTTTATAAACACCTAATTTATATACTAGAAAATGTATATTATAAATCTAAAAATTAAGTAATATTTTTTTACTGACTAATAAGAATACTGTTAATGTATTATTTATTTTAATAATCGTCTTTATGTTTATTTTATTATTTATTTTAAACAGTTTTTCTCTAAACTTTTCAATGGACCCTCTGTTACTCCCTTGTGACCCTAGTCTTAAAAAAAACCGATCTAGCGAAGGAACGATGAGCAATAATATTATAAATATTGGTTAATTAATGCTAGACGACTTAACAGAAATACAATTATTTATTGTTTGTTTGTGTTAGTTTAAGGTGCATCAACTAATATTTACAGACACAAATTTTGTTTTGATTTCATAACATCTATCTATAAATTACAGGAACGTTCGTCTGTCTGTGTGTCTGTTTTTTGCATAAATATATCGGTAAAAAAGCACTCAGAAGATTGTGGTTAAAAATAAACATTCTGACAAACACTCAGTCAGCTAAACATTAAGTCAGTTTACTTTACTGTACAATTACACAGAGACATTTTTATTTATGCATGGTAGAAAGCAAATACTGATACTGACATAATGACATACAACAAATATGGAAAATGTAAATACACAGTGAACTCTGAGAAAACGCTACACTTGAGCAAACAGTTTGTGAAAAGGCTACTACAAATAATGGCTGTGAATAAAATATAATATTCAGAAGTAAACAGTGTAGCTGACTTGATATTTAGCTGAGAGAGTGTTTGTCAGAATGTTTACTTTAAACCACAACCTTCTAAGTCCTTCTTTTACCGGCGTAGTATAAGTAGGCGAATTGGGACTGGGCCCGTCTTTGGTTCCCTGCATTTTTAAGGAGAAAATACTCAGCAATGGTGTTGACAGATGACAGATGTAGTTGTACATGGATTGTCTTAAAGCATATTAAAAACACCACATATACAAATAAACAACATAAAAAACTTGATATTCACCAAAGGTATTTAAGTGATGTTACTAAGTGAAACCTTAATACAGTGTTACAGAAATAAACCTGCGTGAACAAGTAAAATGCACATTAGACTGCATGCATAATACACAACCGTGCTGTCAATATGACATTTTGCCTGAGCACACATTGTATCAGGCAGTTACACAATTTGTGTGTTTTATTCGGACAGAGATTGACGTTAACGTTACATGATGCACTTACCCCACATTCTCCTTCAATAGATTCATTTATGATGGTCCTTCCACAGTACAGCCCAGGACAAGTGGAGCTCATTGATACAGCTGCATTACATCCACAAAAACATCATTAAAAAACCCTTTAATTCAAAATATAGACATGTAATGTAATTAGCAGTGTGCTGTTATGGCAGTAAACTACGTTAGCGCTCCTGTCAACAGCAGAAAACGCTTCAAAAGGATATTGTAATTAGTTGTTTGCAATAAATCTTTTTCGTTTTAACATACCCATGTCATGTGTAGCATTACAAAGCTTTCGATAGGTCCAGTTTGTTAGTTAATTTTAAACCGCAACGATCTAAACGACGCAACAGAATCCGGAAGAACAAACACACTCTTCTTCTTCGAGTGAATGCGGGACGTGTTGGTAAAGGTGAATTATTCGACAGCGCCACTCACTGGTCAGATATAGTTGGAGTAGAAGGTGTGTGTGTGTGGTATTTGACATTCATTCAGATCCATGATAGGCCTACAGTCAAACCAAAAAATGATTCAGACAACAGATATGTTTTTTTTTGTTTGTTTGTTTTTTTGTTTTTTGTTTTTTTGCTAGCCTAGTGGGTGCAGTTCATGAATGTAAGTGAGGATAGCTAAAGAAAGAAACCTGTGACATATACTCAAAGACTCTTCATACAGTGTGCACCAGTAAAATGTATAAAATTTGGGACCAAAAATTATTCAGATAATAACTTGACCTGACTATGTTTTGCTTGCATGTGCATTATCTTTGAGTGCTATTTAATTGTGTACAACAGCTGACAACATAATTCATTTGAGACAGTAACAGAAGGATGCAAAAACCGAAATATTAACTGATTTGGTAACTCAACGGTTTTTATTTAATTATTTATTCATTTATTACCATTTTCTAAACTATAGTGAATAAACTGTGATAATGTTGAGGGTGTCTGAATAAATACCAGTTTGACTGTCATAAGCATCATCACCTTTATTTACAGTTTTTTTGTTGTTGTTGTTGTTTGCTTTGGTACTATTTTCACAAGTAAGGTGTACATTTTCAAAACTCTTAGTGCTAATATCATAACAGATCATCAAAAGTGCATATTTTAAAACATTTCATCATGTTTTCAACTGTGTTAGTAGGCTACAATTCACACAATCACAAAGTATCCTTTTTACAACACAAAATAAGTGTTTCATCTACATTATTGTTTCATTCACAGGAACTGCCTTTCATAAAGCTCTTACTAAACTTTTGGTTTGCATCTCTTTTTGTTCAGTTTAATACTTTTGTCTATTATTTAATCCAACAGATCTTAATGGTTAATCTGTTAATCATTTGGTAAACCTTTCATTTCAGCAATGTAGCCTATATGGATTTTGAGAACTACAGAAATAAAAATGTGTGTTTATATGAATATTTAAATTACATGTAACCATACATGATGAATACTCGTTATAGCTTATTGATTTCACATAGTGGTAACCACAATTGGCCACTACTGTAACATTCATTGTGATGTGGACGAGAATATATGGCCAAATGCTCAGGACAGGCTTGATCCAAATTACAGTAATTTACTGTAATGAGTGCACCAAATGTTATGTTTTGTTCTCATTTAGTTACATTTCATTATAGAAAGTATACCTATTTTACAATTATATCTGAAAAATAAAAACTATTGTAGTAGAGGATGTCTTCATTGATCCTTCACTTGATTACATGATGGATATTTGGAAATTATAGATTATGTAAATGTTGGGTACTGTAAGTGTATTGCCTAATGTTACAGTAAAACTGTGTAATCTGTCTTTTATAGTACTGTAGCATATTCATTTCAGCACTTCTAAGCCCGATTTGAAACATCTTGCATTATTTGCTGTTGGATGAACTGATAAACTGAAAGAAGATCATATTGTTGTGTTTCAGTGATTAAACCAAATGTTCTCATTACATATAACAATAATCTTGTGTTTGAAATAATAATTATGTGGACTGAAAACATGTGCAACTGACTGAAAGTATTACATCAAGTTTTGAAAGAATGACTAGCTGCGTTACAAGTGTGATCAGTTTGGATTTTTGTACTAAGAGTTTTGAAAATGTACACCTTACTTGTGAAAATAGTACCAAAGCGAATAAAAAAAAACTGTAATCCATGACACACTGGCACTGCAACAGTATTTCTAGGTAGAATGATTGTGTCTTTCACTTATTTATAATAGAATTATAATATTGAAAGGTTTCAACCATCTTCAACACCCAAAATGCAAGACAGACGCGGACATCAAGAGAGAAGATGATAGGATGATAGATAGATAGATAGATAGATAGATAGATAGATAGATAGATAGATAGATAGATAGATAGATAGATAGATAGATAGATAGATAGATAGATAGATAGATAGATAGATAGATAGATAGATAGATAGATAGACAGACAGACAGACAGACAGACAGACAGACAGACAGACAGACAGACAGACAGACAGACAGACAGACAGACAGACAGACAGACAGACAGACAGACAGACAGACAGACAGACAGACAGACAGACAGACAGACAGACAGACTAAAAGCACAAATGAAACCTATCATCAGAAAGTGCGTAATTCAGCTGGAAAAAAGTCTGGTCCGTTGTTATAGCAACGGCTTCAAACCAACGTCACAGGGAGGTGCGTCTGTAGTAGGCTACTAGAAATAAAACAAGCATGTAGAGCAGCGATTACAATGGAACGGACCGACCTAAAATGGGTTGGCGTTGGTCAAGCACAACGGGGCAGAAAAAAATATTAAACACCTTTAAAAGCTGGTTATTCAAGTTTCACCGTGTCACAATTTATTGAAGTATATTAAAGTTTGTTCATTAGGCAGAATCAGTAACGTTAGTCGTTTGCTGGTGTAAATTAAACCTAATTCGTCTTAACAATGAATGAGTATTTTTATTCAATTGAGAATTTGATTCGGTTGGAATGTTAGCTCCCAACAACTGGAGCAAACGATGCTTATCAGCGGGTGTCTATTACTTTTCTCAGCGCTTGTCAGAATTGACCAATCACAGATGCTTTTGCACTATCGATTAAGTATGTAAAAATGTATTTTATAGACATTGATACTACCGAGATCCGTATCCATTTATGATATAAATATTCAATTAGATTGCTTTAAAAAGATGACAAACTTTAGACCAAACATGTTTCCAGTGAAACACAAACTCTGAATAAAATCTGAATGCGTCTCAACGGTGAATAGTCTTTCTGGGCCTCCTAGCGCCCCCTAGCGGAATGACGTCGATTCGTCTCGCATTAACAGTAAAAGGGCAGTACTGTCAGCTCAGTCTGTAACAGGGGAGGTGCACGGGGTAGCATTATTTACTCCGAGCACAGTGTAGGGCATCAAAGAACTACATAGGGACCATTCGTGACATCGGAACGCATAGGCTACTCGTTTTACTGTGATACGGACACGGGAGATACTGACAAGGGATGAATTCTCTTCCACCCTGTGGATGCGCCCTAACCGTGTCCAATGGATCTCCACAGCATCAGCAACACGACCGTGGACAACATGTCAGGTTCGGGCTTCATTTTAGAGATTGTGAGCATCAAACCCGTTGTAAACAGCAACTATACAGCCGGGGGCGAGATGAACCGAAACCCCCCAGTGTTGAGTTCGGAGGGGAACTCGGTTCTCCAGGGCATCGCGGTGGCCGCGCAGGCGCTGCTCCTCCTGGCCATCTTCTTACTGTCCAGTCTGGGTAATTCAGCGGTCGTGGTGGTTATAATCAAACACAGGCAGTTGAGAACGGTCACTAACGCTTTCATCATGTCCCTCTCCCTCTCTGATTTTCTCACGGCCGTTCTTTGTTTACCCTTCTCCTTCTTGATGCTCTTCAGCAAGGATGGCAGCTGGATGTTTGGAGAGCCCTTCTGCATCGCCAACGGGTTCTTTAACACCTGTTTCGGCATTATCTCCACCTTGACCATGACTCTCATCTCATTCGACAGGTATTACGCTATCGTCAGGCAGCCGCAAGCCAAAATCGGCCGGAGGAGAGCGATCCAGCTCCTGGCGGCCGTTTGGTTCTCCGCTGTGCTCTTCTCGTTTCCCTGGTACCTGCTTATGGAGACCTCCGGGCGCTTGGTGGTGCACAAACAGGGCTTTTACCATTGCATGTATGTGTTCCACTCGGGCACCTCTAGGATGGGCACCACCTACAGCATCGCTTTAATAGTAGTGTGTTACCTGCTTCCCTTCGCCCTCATGTGCTTCTGCCACTATAACATCTGTAAAACCGTCCGGCTGTCGGAGATCAGGGTGCGGCCGGTGACCACTTACGCGCACCTGTTGCGCTTCTACAGTGAGATGCGCACCGCCACCACCGTGCTCATCATGATCGTGTTCAGCATCTTCTGCTGGGGCCCTTACTGTCTGATGGGCATCATCACCGCGCTCGGGAGATACTCTTTTAACCCCGCGATGGACACTTTGGCCATTTGGATGGCGTGGGCTAACGGTGCCATCAACCCGTTGATTTATGCCATAAGGAACCCAAATATATCCATGCTGTTGGGCCGGAGCAGAGAGGAGGGATACAGGACTAGAAACATCGCCGCGTACCTGTCCACGCAGACGCAGCGCAGGGACACGGTCCGGACTCGGGCCGACCGGATTCGGGACCGGTACGTGAGCCGGCACGGGGCAAACAGCCGCCTGTCTTCCTCCAGCCCGGCCAATGGGGGAGATGTGGCCATGTGGGCCTGTAAAAACCCGGCGGTGTTCTTCTGCAGAGATGCGCATGCGGATACAATCACTGAACCGGCGGTGCCCAAAGTTGAGACTGCTGACACCAGTTTGTAACGCGCTCACACTTTATGATGACTTTATAATTTTATATAAGTAACTTTGTCACTTTAACGAAGGAAGGTGCTACAGGTGGGCCCAAAAAATTACGTAGGTCACACTTAAAAATCTAAAATTACATTTATTTCATTGGATAACAAAAAGTCAGGTGGCATTTACTTTAACCAAACATATTGGCATTGCATAAAAAAGAGAAGTTTGTTAGGGTTTAGATTTTAACAAACAAGTTTGGATTTGGACATTAGTTTAGTCTCAGATTCCATTTTATTTTTGATTTTATTTTCTAATGCAATGACATTAACTACATTTTTAAGCTGTAAGAAATTAATTTTGGAAGGATTCAAGTTCAACAAATACATTTTTGCTATACCTTTATTTGAACTACTGGAAACATGCAACATAATAGCTAACTTATTTTTTGGTATGATTGCAGATCACAATCAAATATCAAATTGTTTGCATATTTTGCTTATACAGTAAACATAATATGATAGAAACCCTTAATATCAGATTAATATCAGAAGTTTCCTTATAGTATATTTATGCTGGTTATAGTCAGTGTCTTTCTTTCCCATGTTTCATTCTTTCTTAAAAGAGATTAAAAACATGTTTATTACATGAAGTGTGTTTTACTAAATATAATATTTAGTAAAACAGTTAAGATTTTGACAAAATGAGCGAACAATCACCAATCAAAACATTTTAAAAAATAATTAAATTTTGATATTTTCTGTAGCCCGTATATCATTTTGCAATTGGCTTTAATTACAGATTTTATTTATAGCGATAAAGTCACGATGGAAAAAAAGGTGTGTTCTTATGTTTTCTATTACAACTACATTTCACGTTGCTGCAAGGAAAAAATCACCTGTAGTCTGCCTCCCTTTCAGATTTCAGAAAACCATCTGCATTCAAATAAATGGAAGTATTTGAATCAGTTTCATGGCAGTTCCAACTATTTGAATGTACATTAACTAACATTATTGCATTATATGTTTAAAAGAGCATTATTTTGCCTGTTTTTGCCCCAACTCACGCCATTGGTCGAGTCAGTGGCTGCATCCGAAATCACAGACTCTCTTAAATAGGTACTTTTTAAAAATTATTTCACAACCACTAAAAAGTATGCTCTATATAGTATGAATGTGTGTAGTGTGAATGCAATCTGTATTGTGAAAAGCGCTATATAAATATATTTGAAAGTATGCGGTTTCAGATGCAGCCACTGTATAGACTGGGTCGCTCAAAACAAACAGGACAATTTTCATATTGACACAGTGGTATAAATTTACATTCTTCAGCTTTAAATATAAATAAAAATAAGTTTCATGACTATTTCAATGTATATGAATTTAATCTGTTATGCTCTAATGTTTATGTTTTACATATAAGTCATTATAAAGTGTCGCTGTGTATTTTAACACTTTTGCTACCACCAACCTATATTTGAAACCAAACTCTCCAAGTATAACTGAATCATTGTAGTGATCAGCAGATATAATGTGTAGACTAGTGTATGTGTGTTTGAAGTGCCAAGATGAAAGTCCCTCTTGAGCCTAATGCAAATGCTTTACAACACTGTGAAAGAACCGAATGCTGAATGGTTACAGAAATCTCTCATTGCCTAAAACCACATCTTCATCATCTGCTCTGGGGTGTCAATGCTGACCTGGAATATTAAAGGGGCTATATGTAGAATTCCCTTGTTATTTGCGACACCGGTGGCCATTTAGTGAACTGCAGCTAGAATCTTACCGCTCTCGTGCACACGTATCGTACAAGAGACATGAAGCCCCGACATACTCAAAGCAAAGTTCTTTTTACCTTCTTTGCTAAGGAGTAAAAAGAAGTTGGAAATACCTTTGCAGTGATATACTGTTACGAAATATCCCGACATCGTCGACGCTGCTGAGAGCGACGTTTAGATGAATATGTAAATATTTTCTGCAAAAGAAATGACAGAGTGTAAAAGCAGGAGTTAAGAAAGCATTGATCGTAGAGATGTGGATATGTTGGAACAAGCTCTGAAATTCACCGACATCATGTCAACAGATGAGGTAATTAAAACAACACTCTTACGAACGGTACTTTTATTATTAATTATGGAGACGATTCAGATCCGGCGATGTGAGACAAAATCCATTTTCTTTGTATGGCACACGCTTTTTACAGCCTTGTTATGCTTATAATTGTGCTCTTATAAACTAGTATAATTGGGAATTGCCGGAAATTTAGTGAAGGTGACGTCGAATTTGAGGGACCATGGTGTAGTTCGTTAATAGCCTATCTTTAGCTTTTTTACTTTTGGCGACTGCATTTGGGCTTCAAAGTTCATAGAAGTTGTGTTCATCTGTGATAATTATCCTGGTGAACAAAACATGCAAGTATCATAAACTTTTGTTCATCACAGAGCTTGTTCTTAGCAATAATTCAAATGCCTATGGTAAAATCCTATTGGGTTTTTGTCGAGGGAAACAGCTAACGGCCGTTTGGCCCAAAATGTGACGTCATACCTGAATGAACACTTGAAACGTCACATTCTTTTGATTTGCCGGCAAAAACGTCCTGTGTCCGTCTATGAAGTAGAAGAACGCCTAGTTTTTTTAACATTTCGTTATAATCTGTTTAAAATGCGATTAACACATGGAAATTCTTATATAGCCCCTTTAACAGACAAACTTAAAAGAGTTGAGAGTTTTGTAACTAACCGATCAGTCATATTGACAAGGTCTTTAAGAAATAGGGCTATAATATTTTTATTTCATCATTGTGAATTGTATTTCTTTGCTTGTTTAAACACTCATTTTACACATTTCCAAAACATGCTGTGGCATCCAGAACCATGACTGTACCTTCTATAATGTAGTAAAAAAGATCTCCAAATCACGCTGCATTTTTGACAAATCAAATCAAACTTGATGGGATGTAATTTCCTTTTAATAATCTGTAACAAAAAAAAGCATATTATATTACTTTTTGATAGAAAAAGTAGATTAAATCTCTGCCTTAAATGTTGAATGTAGCATGGTTTACAGAACACAGAATACATTGATATCCGTTTTTAAAATATTTGAAACAATTTCCAATGTTTCAGTCTGCCACATTGGAGCATGAGTTTATCAAATTATGAATTTTATAAATGTATATGACTGTAGCATCAGACTGCCATTTATTGGTTTGATGTGAGGGGTTAAACCAGCATTCATGTTTCTATATATCAGAGCTTCTAAATCTTTTTTATTTTATGAAAATTAAGACTTTCTTCAAACATTTATCAGGATTTATGTCAATGTAAGACCCGTTTTAGAGATTTAGACAGGTACATTGTGTTGAGAAACCAATCTTATAAAAGCACTGTCTTTTATATGTGAAACCTTCCTTGAAATGGATGTATTTTTGAGATGGTATTAACAGTGATCATATTAAGTGTTCTTTTTTTACCATTAAGCTTACCTTGTTGTTTCCAATAACAACGAAGAGATGCATTCTCATTTTTAAATACTCAAATTATAATTTTTTTTAAATATCAGAGACAGTTTAGCTATTAAATATTGCCATATATCTTTGAAAGACGTCTGCCTGAAATAAAGTTTGAAAATGTTTTATCCATGTTTGCTTCCTTTAAGACTGTGTTTGATTACTCTAGATCACTCTTTGACACTTATTTAATTAATTTTCAGTTAAATCTTGTTGCAGTTCAAGAATGAATTCAGATTGCAAATCAGCAGTCATACACCAATGGAATGACCCTCAGGGTTTTGTTTATTGATTACATATCTTACATCCAAATGATTTCTATAAATAAAGAAAACGAAACAATCCCGCCAACAAAGGAAACTATTACAAAGTATTACAAAGAACTATTAGTGAAAAAGATTTAATGGCATCTGATCAACAGGAAAATTATTAGCACAAAATTGTGTCAAGGACTAAGAAAAAAGCCTTGGTCTGAGAAGAGTTAACAATGGGTATATGTACATATATACAACCTTAAACACAAACAGAAATTACAAGAATATACATGCATGGCAGACAGTTTGGTTTGCTTAAGATGCAGGTTTTGCATCCACAGCTCTTTTAAATGAATGTTCTTTTTGGTAACCGCAAAAAAAAGTATATTGTGCATGTCATTTTGTCTTTCTACAATATATTTGCAATCAAAATTTGACCTCAGCATTCCTGTCAGTATATATAATACATGGCATCGGTAGATTATAATAAACACTTTAAATTCAATGAAATTTTATACAAGAGGTCTAAAGTTTTCTCTAAAGTTGTGCATTGTGCTTTAACAGGTCTGGAATGGCCTTTTTTTTACCAGACAATCACTTGCTTGAGTTACAGGTGTAACAAAATGAAAATACTTATTACAGGCCAATTACATTTTACAAGTATCAATGGTTTTATCATTCAAATCCATTGATTTGGCAAAAATCACTTCTGAAAACACTGACTTATAGTATTTACCACACCACGTATTGCAAAACAAGGCCTGTTTTTTTGATAGTCCAGGTTGAACACTACCAAAAAAATCAACAAAAAACATTTGCAGTATCTGAGCTGACAGAAATAAACAGGGTTTCTGGTTGTCAGGGAATCAAAACTATGAAAATGGTGGGGTTTCTTGATGCTTTATAAAGCATGTAGCCCTTTCTGTTGGTTCTTTCCCTGGGGAGAACTGTTGGTGCACAACTCCAGCCATCTTCAACACAAACATTGTCAACTGATTTACATGTTTAGAAAAGCCTCTATAAATCTTCCAGAAGTATTTTGGCAGTCAGCACGAATGGGGCCTGGATAAGAAACAGTGGTAGAGCATTGTGCACACAAGAGTAATGTCTCATCTCTACCAGCAGGAGGCAGCGCTCCTCAGAAGTTGAGTTTGGTGATGGGCCTCTCTCTGCTGCTCTCTGCGCTTGGTTTGACGGGACGTTTGCGGTTGTGCTTCATCTTCGATAGATCTTTGTCAAACACCTCCCCGGATCGGAGTGCAGACACCAGGTCGTCGAACTCTCCATCCTCCTCGCAGTTCTCTTTGGCCTTCCTGGATTTTCTTTCCTTCTCACGCTGTTCTTTGAGCTGGTCACAGACATGTTTCCATTAATCTCGACTGCAAGTTTAAGTTTTCCTTTTGTCTGAATGTCTGTCATTGTGGAGGTGTTTCGTTTGCTTAATGGAATACATACTAAACAGGGTATACTGTAGGCAGCATACTATTTTATAGTTAATTAGGGACATATTCTTCATAACCCCTTTCCCTCTGTCCGTCCCATGTCTTCATTTTGATTAATTCTCAGTTTGCTGAATGATTACTAGAAAAAACAAATGTGCAGCTGCATATTGTCTAGTAATTTCTAAAATATTTTAGATATGATTTCCATTACATATGACATGTTCTTGCGCTTTTTGATGAAAAAGCTCTCGAGATGCATTTTATTTTGGAGATAAACTCTATTTCGAACCTGACACAATGACTAAAAACGACCGTCTGTCACAGACAAGTAATGAAGTGAAGTGAAATCATTAGTTCCTCTAACATCAAGTAAGCTGGTGCATCTTGACTTTTACACTAAAGTGACAGTGAAGGCATTTGTAATGCACTGATAATAAGAAATGTTTCTTGAGCAGCAAAATATCATATTAGAATGTGACATTGATGGGAGTAATGGTTCTGAAAATTCAACTTTGCATCACTGAAATAAATAAGATAAGTTAAAGTATATTCAAATAGGAAACCATTAATTTAAATTGTAATAATATGTCACAATATTACTGTATTTTTGAAATCAAATAAATTCAGGCTTGAGCATAAGAGACTTCTTTCAAAACTCTGGTAATGGTAGTATGCCATTCTGAACATACTCATATAATTGTTTGTGTTTTTTTGCTTAGAAAAGGGAAACCCTTTTTGTTAGTCCAACACTTTTAAGGGCCTTGCAAAGGGGATGCGTGTACATGTGTTTGAGACGGACACATTACCTGCGCCTCCATGCGGGCTCTGCGCTCCTCCTCCTCCTTGCGTCGTTGCATGTTCTCGTTGTCCTGTTTAGCTTCACTGAAGGCCTGTAGGAACTGATCGAAGATGCCAAAGAACTCATCGGGCTGCATGCGTGTGACGTCCTCGCCAAAGTGCTTCACGGCCTTCTCAAACTGTGTAGAATGAAAGACAAGCACATTTAGGAGGGTGATTCTTCATGGCATATAAAGATTATTTTATGAGGGATTCTTTGGCACATGAACTTAGCGAGTAATAAAAAAAACTGATGTAATAAATCGATCAGGTCCAGGCCGCTAGAATGAACTAGTGATATCCTTCCCAAAATACACTACTGTTTAAAAGTTTGGGGTCGGTAAGATTTTTTAATAGTCTTTTATGCTCATGTTGTATTTATTTGATCAAAAATACACTAAAAACTGTAATATTGTGAAATATCATTACAAATTAAAATAGCTTTTTGCTTTGAATATATTTTTTATGATTTCTGAAGGACCATGTGACACTGAAGACTGGAGTAATAATAAGGCTGAAGGCTGAAGCTTTGCATCAAAGAAATAAATTCAATTTTAAAGTATAATAAAACAGAAAACTATTATTTTAAATTGTAATAATATTGTACAATATTTCAGTTTTGACCAAATGAGCCTTCTTTTTAAAAACCATACACACATTCAAAAAATTGGGGTCAATAAGCTTTTTTAAATGTTTTTGAATGAATGTTGCATTTATTTGATTAAAAACAGTAATATTGTGAAATATTATTACAATTTAAAATATGGATTTTCTATTTTAATGTATTTTAAAATGAGTTTTCAGCATAATTACGCCAGTTTTTAGAGTCACATGATCCTTCATAAATCATTCTGTTGAAAACAGCTGTGCTGCTTTATATTTTTGTGGGAACTGGGAGAAAATGTAATTCTTTGATTATAGAAAGAAATAAAAGTCTTTATATAGGGTTTTACTGTCATTTTTGATCAATTTAATGCATCCTTGTTGAATAAAAAAGTATTACTTTTCTTTAACAGTCATGTATTAATGTAATGATATTTGAGATGGGGATCCAGATATGGTGAAAGTAGATCCTCAACTTCTCACAAAGATCAAACCTTCATGCGTCCCTGAACCAAGAATCTGCCTTTGAAACTGATCTTCAGCCTATAGCAGTTAAAAATTACGGCCCATGTTTCCAGCGGTTCCACACAGACGGTCAGAAGCCCGATAAACTCCAACGAAAACAGTGATTTAACTTCTACAAGTCTGAGTTCTAAGTTATGTGTGCCAGAAATATCGGTCATTTCAGACGTTTAACAGCGACTTCAAAGCTGCAGCGGAGCGACTTTATGTGAGCTTTAACGTTTAAGCGGCCAGATGGAGTGACAGCCATGCTATGTTCAAACCTCATAAACCTTTAACATCTATTATCTCCTTAGGTTCAGTGAACTGTGGGGTGCTTTCGATCTTACCAGTTCTTTGGCATCCAGAAGAGAGTCTTCCACTTCAGAGAAACTGAAACCAGCAACAGTGATGAACTGGCTCACAACAGACACAAACTTGTCGCCGTGGATCTGAGGCTGACCCCTCTGGTAGTCGAGCTCCTGTTGAGAAAGAGAGAGAGACTGCTATCAAGATAAAGGAATGGACACAAGTAAGGCCATGACTTAAGAATATTAAAAGTGCATTCAATTTAGACCAAAATCCCAAATACCCAGCCATTACTGATCAGTCAAAAACACCTTAGCAATCTAGCCAGGCCGTCAAACCTCAAAAGTTCTAGTTTCAAGTATTTAAACCATAAATAATGTTTTATCCAATTGTATCGCACGGCTGTGTATAAATAGATACATTTGCTACACTGGATGACCTCATAAGCTCTAGAGCTTGTAACTGTAGACAAAACGAGAGAGTGTCGCTCACCGTCTCCACGCTTTTCAAGCCAGTGCGCATATTGTTAATGTCTTTCTCCAGTTCAGTCATGCTGGGAGAAAAGGAAGAAAAATAAGTTGGAGAGGGAGATGATGAGAGATAATGTTTCACTGGACAATTTGCAGACCCTTTAATCTCATTTCGAATGGCTGAGGAATGAATCACATCAAACATTATCTTCACACAGTGACTATGGTTTTGCCAAATAGGAAATGTTCCTGGATCAACAACTTTTGTTGGTCCTGGAACAACATTCCGGTCTAACAAAGTGCTAACCCTGTCCCGAACTATAATCTACCCCAAAATCAGAGTGAAATGATAGGCTGATACTGTGCATGCCTTATCCCTAACATCTGATTGGAGGATTAATACACACTACTATTCAGAAGAAACTTGCTCCTGGTTTCTTATATATTGTACACATCACTTAAAAAGTAGTTTCAAGGGTTGGTAGGATTTTTTGAACGCTTTCAAAGAAGTCTTTTGTGTTTAGCAAGGCCACATTTTATTTGAACAAAAATACAGTAAAACGGTAATATTGTGAAAAATTTAATTATAATATCTTAAAATGGAATGTATTCCTGTGATGGCAAAGCTACATTTTCAGCATCATCCAGTCTTCAGATCACATGATCCTTCAAAAACTCTGATATGCTGATTTGCTGCTCAAGAAATATTTATTATTATCAAATCAAAGTAACAGTATTTCTTTTAAATAGAAATATTTTGTAACATTATACATGTCTTAACTGTCACTTTTTGATCAGTAATGCATCCTGGCTGAAAAACTGAAAAACTAACATTAAAAAATTTAATATCTTACTGACTTATTGCTGTGCTATTGAGGCATTGAAACATTTAAAGATTGGACTCCATTCACTTCCATTTTAAGTGTCTCACTTTAAGCCTGAATTTTGTTAAAGAAAAAAATAAAGGAAAGTGGATTTTTTTTTTTTTTGTGGTAATCAACGTTGTGCTGTCGATTAAAGGAGTAGTTCACTTTTAAAAAAAAACATTTGCTGATAATTTACTCACCCCCATGTCATCCAAGATGTCCATGTCATTCTTTCTTCAGTCGAAACGAAATTAAAGTTTTTGATGAAAACATTCCAGGATTTTCTCCATATAATGGACTTTACTGGTAACCAAACAGTTCAAGGTCCAAAAGACAGTTTCAGTGCAAACTGCAAACTGTTAAAAGCGCTTTAAACGATTCCAGACAATGAATAAGGGTCTTATCAAGCGAACAATCGCTCATTTAAAAAAAAAACAACTTAACAAATTGAGTAAATTATCAGCAAAAGTTTTTTCTTAAAAAAACTTAAAAAAAAAAAAAAGGAATAGCAAAACTATTCCTTCAAGCTTGACTTGTAACAAACTCGGAATATCTTTTTAAAATGTTGTCCCTGGACTAACAATGGCAGTAATCCTACTTAAGCATCCACTTAAGTGGTTTTAAAGAGTGTAATAGAGAGACTTGATTGTTTTAGTGCTTACTGGACTTTGGCCGCTTCTGGAACGTTGTGCAGATCCTCATGAATCAGGCAGACTTTAGGGTACTTCTGCTCAAGAATGGTAATCAGGTAATGCAGAAGACTGATGTTTCTATTGAGAAACGCACACAGCTTGAGTAAGTGCATGGCTGGTTGGAGTTTAACGTGCAGTGCTCGCACAAACCGAAGTGCTGTCTTACTTGTCGATGCTGGACTTGGTGTCAGCGATCTTGTTGAGAGAAGACACTTTGAAGCCATATGCATTGCCCCTCTGGCCTTTGTTCATGTAGTTCCCAAAGGCCAGCACCACCTCCAGAAGCTGTCGAAGATTCCTGCTCTGAAGAACCTCCTTAGATGCTTTATTGAGAGCTGTGGGAGGCAAATAGCACTTTTAACATTACACCTTAAATAACTGTTTTTATGCTTTCTTTCACACAAGTCTAGTATAGAACATAACCATAGAACACATATGATTGATAAAGGTAGCAGAGTTTACCTTCCACTTTGGGCTTGATTTCTGCTATTCTTTCTGTAAACTTCTTTTTGAAGTAAAGAGACTGCAGTCTTTGCTGGTAGTGGTTGATTCTGCAGTTTAAAAGGAGAATTGAAACAAAACAATATAATTTTTTGATATCTCATTTACTCTACCAGATGTTATGCTCTTAAAATATAAAGGCTTTAACGCTTGAAATTAGTTTTGGTCTTTTGAATGTAGAAATAATTGTTCAAATCTAAATTCATCAAATATAAGTTTTGATTCATTTATATAACATTGGCATTATTTCCCATTTTTTATTACTTATTCTAAAGAGCACATGTCCAACAGAAAACCTCTTCTGCTTATATCAACATTAGTTAGTCTATTTTTGAATTTCTACTGCTAAACTGATAAAATAAAAGTCAAAATAAAGAATAAATGTGTACACACTTTTTGATTGGTAGTGTATATGACATAAAAATTAATGCATTCCAGAATAGAATAATAGATATTAAAAACTGCCTGTAAAAAACACGTATTTATAAGAGGCTATTGCTACAAAACGGCAGTAACATTAACAGCCAAATATTCTTCTGTGGTTTTTCATTGTTCTGTTAAATCACGCCTGTTCGTGAGACAAGGGTCCTGTTTCCCATATTAAAATAATAATAAAAAAATTGTCCAATAAGTAACACCTGCAACTTGTTTATATTTCATTAATTGATGGAGCTGCCCATTCTTCATGGCTTATATATTTATGTTTTTGTTGGCTGACATTCCACAATAACTAAATGACATTACGAACCGCACAATGAAGAGGTCAGAAAAATGACAACAAGTTTCCAGACAATTTCGGACTGCCAAATTGAGGGAAACTGCATTTTGTAACTGAAGTCAAAGATTATTATAGCGAGAGACTAGACCAAGATAAGACCGTCATCCTGCAAAAGAGTTTATTTTCCACATACTGAACTCTACGTCACCTGTAGCTGTTGTGCGGCAGCACCGTTTAGGAAATATTGTGTTTTGACAGCTCTGTCCAGTCAGATGAACATCATTTATTATACCCTAACCTAAGTGATTTAAATTGACCGTTACCTGCTCATCTCGTAGAGGAAGCGGTCTGCTTTTGCCATCCGCTCCAACTCATGTTTGTGTTCCTCCAGAAGGTCCACGTCACTTTTTTCTGGCACAAACTTCAACAGCTGCAGGGAAGGAGAGAGAGAATTATAATGACTAAATTGGCCCAACCAATCAGAGGTCGATTTGAAAGAGAACTCTTAAAGATACAGTAGCAAAAAAGCCTGTTTATTCATGAAATAAACTGTAAAGATAAAGCATTAAATTTTATTATATTATAGTCTTCTTAAGTGCTTTAATGCAACGTGGCCCTAATAAACATATCCATTACGTGAACATGCATTCCCGTCAACTGTTTGATTACTGTTCAGATTAAAACAAAAGCAATCAGGTGACTTATAAAACCCTATCACCATTATATTGCTTTTCAGGTCCATATGGAAAATGTTACAAAGTATTTACTTGCTGCTCTTATTTGGTGATTTGCTTTAAAAGGTTAAACAGGGTGAGGTATACAAAGCTGCATTTTATTACAAAAATGGCTACATGGCTTGAACGGGTTTTAATTAAACCATAAATGTGCTTGATTTGAGCCTCCACTAGCAGGATATACACAACAGATTGAATTCAGGCATGTGGAAAAGCTTCAGTATGGTTTATATTTTTACCAACTGCAACAGATTTCCCCATCATTTAGAATGACAAAAATGCAAGGACGATATGGTGTCTTGTCAAAATAATTTCTGCAAAACAATAATTATATGCTGGTTCGGACTGCGAAGGTTACGTAACTAAACTCGGCGTCTGTGCATACGCTGTATCAGCTAATCACACTTCTGAAATGTCTGACGTCAATCCACTGCAGTAAAACAGGTTTGTTTTGGACAGAAGCCATGTGGAATTATGAGGTAAAGTGTGAGCTAATTGATGGAGTATGTGGCGATGCATCTCACCTGCTCCAACATATCCTTAGGTAGGTCTTCCTGCTCATCCATGGTCAGTATGGCTCTCTTGATCTCCTCGTTGGAGAGTTTTAACCTGCAAAGAAACATATTTAAGTAAATCACTGGTGTGGCCTTCTCGATTTAAGTAATATCAGAGACAAAAAATCTCAGAGGCCCTGTTTACACCTGTTTTAAAGCCCCCCTGAAATCAAAATGTTCGCTTTTTAGCTTTTAGTATGAATATGTTAGCCTTAAAGCTACACTGTGTGATTTCCATGAGTGTTAACTCAAACGTAAACGCAAAAGGCGAAGCTTGAATTAACGGGTATGTCCCTCTTTGGCTAATGTACTTTCAAGATGGAGAGGCAACATGGCGACCGACATTAGAACCCCTTTCCGTATGTATTTTCAATGGCATATTATACACTCACAAGAATACTTTATTACTTTATTACGAAGTAAATCTACATTAATGAGCACATATATTTTTTGAAAGAAGTGTTTTAGCTAAAAATAAACTAAAAGATTTACACAGTGTAGCTTTAAGTTTATGAATAAGCAGGTGTGTTCCAAAACAATGACAAAATTTACATTTAGGAGATATAAGAATTCAAAATTTAAGTCTCTCATTTCCGGTAAAATTGATCACAGTTTTTATGACATCACCGCGGGCTTCAGCTTCTCATCACACCTTCTGCCCAATCAAATGCTCTCTAGAATCTAAAGCATCCCACCCCCCATGTTATAAATACCACCTGGCCAAAGCAGCCATTGACATGTCAATATGGATGGAGATGTGCGTTTGGTTGCTCATATGCTCAAGTTTTATTACGTTTTCACTGTACGTTGGTTAAGAATGAAATGGCTAGAATTTATTCACACCTCCACTATTGAATCCAATGCATCATCAGCGCTCGGATTTGCTTCCATAGTGCTGTCAAGTGCGACATGCAGTCTGTGAGGTGAACTTAACGCTATTGGCTATTTGAATAGGGCCATTCAAGCCATTCAATACACTCTTAGAAAAAAGGGTTCTATATATGAAGAGTTCAGATGCAAAAGCCTCTAAATGCCATTTGAAATTTTCTTCTAAAATGAGCATTTGTATCAAGCTTGTATATTTAAGTTCAGTAATTTCACTTAAATGACAATTAATAGGTAATCTTCATTGCAATTTAAGTGAAATTACTGAACTTAAATATACAAGCTTGATAAAAATGATCATTCTAGAAGAAAATTTCAAATGGCACTTAGAGGCTTTTGCATCTGAACTCTTCATATGTAGCATAGGGTTCTTTACTCAACTCCAAAGGACATTTTATGATTAAAAAAAAGGTTCAAAAATGACCAGAAAGAACACTTTTGGCACAAAGGTTCTTTAAAGGCTATTATTAATTCATATATTACATTATTCTGCAAAATTTTGTAGTTGTAATTAAATTATTGTTTATTAAACTGTTGTAGTTAATTAATATCCCATTTTAATCATGCAGATTTTTGGAGGATAAAAAACTGAAATGGCAATCTTTGTGTGATATTGATTAATTACATTTTTTTAGCCCCTATATCTTGAATTTTGTGATCATTCACATGCATTGCATTTTAGGGGTTCCAAATACGTAGCGCTTTAGAACCTTTTAAGGTTCTATATAGAATCTTTTCTTCTAAGAGTGTATGATGCCACCTTAGCTCCGTTTCAGTGGAAATTACGTCAACGCATCATACAAAGCTGTGCGTTCCAAGGCACGTTCCAAGTGGGCCTTTAATTATGCTTTTTGGTCGTTCGGATCACAAGTGGACATTGCTAAAATACAGGTGTAAACGGGATCTAAAACATTTCGAGCTACTTCCAGAAGTAGTCGAAACCGCGTTCAACCAGATTGCTTTCGTATCGTAGATGCTCATGTGGTTGAATGTCTTCGAAGAGCCACAAAAGACCGCCTACTCTACACAGTATTTGAACTTTATCGGCTTGAGAGCAAAATGTTCTCTCACCATTCCTGATTTCCTGATTTGTGTTTTTTCGTCATCTCCGGGTGCATTCATTTGTAAATTGCACAAGCTTATTTTGTCCATTAGATCGAAAGGCCTGAAAAAAACCATACATTTACCCACCAATAAACCCTCCCCTAGACGATATCAGGACATAAGTGGTTGAAAAAGGACAAAAGAGACCGATTAAAACACTAGTGATCCGATCGACAAAAACGCATCTTAATACCAGGTGTAAACAGGACCCCAATAAAAAAATGATGCAGTAAATGTTTAAATTAGCTGAATTCCAGGCTTCATTCACAGCTATATAATTAAATCAAACACATGAAGTGAGCTTATGGGAGATATGTTTATCACCACTGCTATGGTTACTTGTGGTGCTAGGATCATCCAAAATGGCTTAAGTAAACAGAGAATTGCTTGATAGTGAGTCATGCAGGAATGTTTATTACTGTGAACGAATCTTAAATGGTCAAAGATGGTGTCTACCGGTTTCTAAACTACAGACTCACTTGGTGAGAAGGATGTTGCAGTTTTGCGCACGCCGACCATCAATGACGGACAATTCTCTGACCTTTTTAGAAGTGACCACGTCATCCTCTGTCTCTTTCTGCAGAAAGAAATATGGAGTTAAGGTCAGCATCAATATCACATTAAAATGAAGGGGGGAAAAACTATGAGAGAGAAGGTTAAAGTTGATTTCACACTTATGGTGTTGGTGCAAATCAGTGTTTGACTGTCCTCTAAGTTGGCGTACTTGTCACGTATGGGGTGATATTCAGAAACTAAAGCATTTTGCAGTGTGGTTCTGAACATCATAACAGTTTAAAAGCAAAAACACAGTCATTAGAAACAATCAAATGCAGATTTGGACTCAAATACACCCAATGTGAAACCGACAAGACACCTGTTGTCTTTATTGTCTCTAAAGTCAAAGTCATTTTTCAAGCTAATGACATATTCATGACCAAACACACCAGACAACCACAACAACAGAGGCTGAAAACAGTCATCTCCTCCACTTTAGTGTCAGCTGGGGAGCAGACAGCTAGAAATTGCGTGTTTAGATGATGGCACGCCGGGTTTTATTTGAGGGAGGGCGAGGGTGAAAGGAGTGGAAAGGAATCTGTCCAAAAAACAAGGGGGGATACTTGTTTTTTAGTTGGTGGAAATCTGTCTCCTTCACTGTTGCATAAACTCCAGATGCATGCAAAACCAACTGCATGCCTCATATCCAACTTGGCTAATTACGAACAGAGACATCTTGAAATGCTCACTAATAAACTGAAGTAGGTCATTTGGTTCGTCCCGTTTTAAGCAACACAACAAAAGACAACAATTTTAAGATTATCTGCATAAAGAATGTGGTGAAAATTTCATAAAAAGTTGGTACTGTGGTATCAGACGGTACTTTGATATACACCAATGTACGTATTAATTATTATTTTTATACAGTATATAGAAAATGTCATATTTAACTCCAAAATCAAATTAAGCTTTTATAAAATAGATTTTATGTTCTGTTCCTACAAAATAATATTTATTTTAGGACAATTAAAATTAATAAATGTTTTTACATTAATACATTTACACTTCACATAAAACATTTTAATGCAAAAACACTAATTTTTAATTTCATTAACATAATTTTCTCATTATTTCATATATTATTTAAACCTTAGTTTTTGTAAAAAAAATAAATAATCTTAATTATTTAGACCTTAATTTTTGAAAAGAATGAAAATGAGGCTGTGAGTAATAGAATAGTTAATAGAAATAAATGGACTGCACTTTAATTTGTTTTCTACTCAATTTCAGTAGAAATTGACAAAAACTCAATAAAACAGTTTTGAAAGTTGTGAAAATTACTTGATCTCAAACTTTTATACAGTAAAGACGACTAAAAACCTGACTAAGATTTATTTATACATCATTGTATTATTTGTTGAACTGTTATATGCTTATTTTAATACGGTAAAGAGTACTGTATAAGAATGGTAAACTGCAAAATTGCTCTGAAAATAATGTCAAAGTGCAACAAAACATTATTTTTCTGCCAAATATAATTATTTTTCTGTTGATTTTGGGGGTGGAATTAAAACCAGGACATTTATTTGTGAGATTTAACCATTCATATGGTACTCCAAAGTACTTCAGAGAGTACCATCAACCAAAAAAAAAAATTATAATTGTCAGTACCATGGTATTATCACCAAACTAAAGAGACAGGTTCAGAGACCACTTACCTGTCTAAAGTTATTGAACAGAAAGTCCTTCATGGCAAGCAGGGAGCAGGAAAGTGTTAGTTAGACCAGAAAATATATAAAAGGGTATGTGTAAACATCAAGCAGAAAAATAGAAAATACAGAGGGAGGTACAGAAATTCAAAGAGCAGGTTTTTAATTTTAGTTTGACACTGCAGTATTATTCGTAGAATGCATTTGGAACAATGTGCACGATATTTACAAAACAGGAACAGACGGATACAAATTCTCAAAGAATTCTTATACCTGCTGTCTCTGGTAAGCGGAGAATGTTTTTTCAATATCCTCCAAGTCCAGTTGTTTGTAAACTCTGATTTCATCCAATTCCAGCCACAATGTCCCTTCCAGTTTATTCTGAGAGACAGAGATAAATACAACTATGAATACACATTAAAAGACTTAGTTAAAAATAAATACAAATTTAATAGATTGAATTATTAAAAATTTGTTTTAAAGAGGAACATTTCTAAATACAAGCAGTTGTATAATTGCAAATGTTTATTAACTCACTTCACCAAGTTTGGTCCAGTTGAAAGACTTCAGAGGATTGGACGGCTGAGGGATGTTCTTCTTCGCCAGTGTGGAGCCCAGAAGACCTCCCAGGGGAGGAGGACCAAAGCCAGGCAGGCCTGGTGGAGGTGGCGGTCCGCCAGGAGGAGGGGGAGGGGGTGGGGGTGCTCCACCTGGAGGTGGTGGTGGAGGAGGAATGCCAGCTAGACCTGGTGGTGGAGGTGGGATGCTACCAGGGGCCAACGTGACGAGAGGGGGGCCACCTGGGATATTTGTCCTCTAAAAAAACAAGATACAGTAGGAACATGAAGCGAAAGTGTGAAGCTTTTAATCTGATATCAAAACTTGTTGGACTGTTCCAAACCCAGGTGAGCTGTTGACACTTAATTTTTTAGGCAACGAAGACTCCAGGCTGTTTCAGTGATGCTTATACACAAACAAACAAGCACCACTGGAACTGCCATGATTATGGCTTCACCATAGCACTCTCTGAACTAACTTAGTTTATTTTGGAAATCCAATAGACATGAATTTGGTAATCATTCAATCTACAACTACAGTACTTTTAGTAAGAGGAACCTCATTCTGGGCAAAAGTGACAAACTTTTGATGAGCGTTAGATTAGTATTTTATTGTCTAATGTATACATCCATCCTAAGGTGGTTTGCTGGTCTTCTTAGTTTGCTTAAGACGGTCTAGCTGGATTATCTGGTCTCTTTTGACACCAGATTAGTCTAATTTGCAGGCAAAACAGGGCAGCAAACTTAATTTGGCAAGGAAATACGAGCTTGTTCAAATTCAGTCACATATAAGGTTTCGTTTCAGTTAGGTTGTTGCCTTAAAATGTATCTGCCAACAGAGAGAAAACTAGGTTTTGGAAGAGGTACTTTGTGCTTATGTGCGTATGTAACATACATTACTCATCTCATGTAGTCGGGCAGAAAGGTCAGCCACTTGCTGCTTAACAAGCTTATGTTCACTGCTTTCCTTCTCCAGCTTCTCTTTCATCTTATTGAGCGTTTGCATCATTTCATCCTTCTCTTGGGCTTTTGCATCACACTCTCTTTCTTTCTTTTCCAGCTTCTGCTGAAGTTCATTATGCTCTATGATTCAAGCCAAAAAAAGAAAAAAAAAACTGAAATCAAAATGCACAGATGCTTCGGTATTTAACAACATCAGCAATGTCATCGCTGATTCCCATGCTGACGAAGGTACATGTGAACACATTCAAGGCCTCCTGAGGCTAAACACTCAATTAGATCAATATTCGCCTCATAGGGAGGTCATGTACCTTTTCTCATTTTTTCCGCTTGTTCTTTCCATTGTTTCACCTCGTTCTCGTTGACCAACCTGTAAATTTGAACAAGAGAGCAGTGTTGGGCATTTATGAATTGCTAAAGGGATAGTTCACTCAAAATCCTCTCATTATTCACTCACCTTCATATCATTATAAACCCATTTAACTTTGTTTCTACTACAGAACATAAAAGGAATGGAGAATATGGAGAATGTCATGTTCCACATAAGTCATATAGTTTTGGAAAGACATGAGGGAGAGTAAACGATCACAATTTTCATTTTTGGGTGGACTATAGTTTTAAGTATCACCATGTGACCCTAAACCACAAACCTTGGCATTCATAATTCTTAAAAAAGCACAAAGATAGCTTCCTATTAGTCGGGTAGGACCAGCAGGAAACCAAGGAACATCGGTGTGAAATGTTAAGAAATCAGAGAAGCCCCTGTCGCCTTAAAACGAGAGTCGAATTTCAGCACTGTAACATTTGATCAAACCACCAAATGTTTTCCATATGCATTCTGCATATTTGTTTTTATTTGACTGAAACTGTCCCAGACCGTCTCTCAGCATTTGACTTGTTTGAACTGAAGTAAAGTTGTGTCTCACTTTTAATTAATCCCATGCAGAAAGATGTGTACCAACTTTTCAGTCTGTACACACAGTTTATCATGTTGAGTCGCATCTCGAAAAATCTATGGCCTGGCACTTTCATAAAATGTGATGAGATACAGGTGGATGGCTGGCTTTCAACCAATTGACTTTGAGACTAGATTATGTATTTGGGATTATAATTTTCAGAGCTAAATCATTGAAATTGCAAAATTAACCAAATTGCAGGCAGGCATTAAAAGCTCAGGATATTAATAAATGAGAGGAATTGGGGACACAAAGGTACAGATTCTTGGACAGTCCCTCACTTACATTCGCACCACATTCTTCACGTCGAAGTTCTCAAGGGGAGCCACATCGGGGTCAAGACCCTTGTCGTTCTGTAGGACAATCTGCTGGACAATTCGATCGAGGAGAAGCCAGTACTGCACAGTGTTCCCAGTTTTTTTGTCTGTGAGCAAAGAGCAAAGATGTCAACACTTCCAAGCAAACTACACAACCAACTAATATGTTTTTAAGGCCTGATGCTGATTTGCAGAGAGCAAAGTGGTCAGTGGCCAATGCAATGCAAATATATACACTACTGTTCAAAAGTTTGGGGTCTGTTAGAGTTTTTCATGGTTTTGAAAGTCTCTTATGCTCACCCAGGCTGCATTTATTTGATGAAAAATAGTGAAAACCGTAATATTGTGAAATATTACTAAAATATAAAATAACATTTTTCTATTTTAACATACTGTATGTCAAAATGATTTTTTCCAGCGATGGCAAAGCTGAATTTTCCACATCATTACTCCAGTTACATGATCGTCCAGACATCATTCTAATATATTTGAAATAGAAATCTAGTTTATTTGAAATAGAAATCTTTGGTGTAAATATTTTACTGCCACCTATGATCAATTTAATGTATCCTGGCTGAATAATTTAATTAATTTCTTACAAAAAATATAATATTATATATATTATATTATATTATATTATATTATATTATATTATATTATATTATATTATATTATATTATATTATGTTATGTTATGTTATGTTATATTTATTTATTTTTACTGACCCCCAAAATTTTGGAAGGGAGTGTACATAATGAAAAAACATTGTTCATGTCCATAAAACATGGTATTACCGTAGTGGCATGTCCAAACCTATATACCATGGAATTATTTTGTAAGTGGCATTATTTATGATGAGGCAATATTATGAGGTTTATTTTTTCACACTGTTATGGAAGGGAAGTGACATCACTCACAAGGCATATGAAGACAGTGCTGTAAGACAGACATAAAGTGCGGGAAGGCGTCCGTGTGGTTTATCCTCTTCCGGATGAGATCAAACACCTGAGTGGCACTTTTAGTGTCTATATGAACCTGAACCAAACAAAGAGACAATCTTGAAACTACTACTGAAACAAAGTGGCCATATTCAAAAACAAATTAAGACAGCGAGCGTACATTTTCGAACCGCTTAGCGAGGGCTAATTCATCTTCATTTCGTAGCATCTCAAAGAAGTCCAAATGCCTGAAGAGTAATAAAAGACGACTGCATGTTAAGCTCAACAGAACTCGGCCAAGTACTTGAGGACAGCACGTCTCAAAATACAGCACTTACCGATCTAACGTGGAGTTTTCATGGGACCGCAATTTATCAATCACTGGTTGGATTCCCAGCATTAGAAATTCATACCGCAAATGAATTCTGAACTCCAAACTGGTCTGTAAATGAAACATTGGAAGTCAGGGAGAAACTCTTGGATGATTTGAATCTAATGAGATGCAGATGTGGAGAAAGTAGCGCTTACCTCCCCTGCTCCTTTACTGAGGACCGCGTTGATGAAGGACATGATTGCCGTCTTGAGGTTCACCTCGTCTCTGTAGCGGCCCGTACTCTTGTCCAAGTCATTTAGAAGGGTCTGTGTAAACCGAGAAGATGGAGAGAAAGAATGAGAACAACAAAGGAAAAAGACCTCTTAATATTTCATTCATGAGTCTCAACAGTCATGAAACACAAGCAGAATGAATTTCTCTGTGCTAATTGTTGCATTCGATTCAAAGGGACAATTTATGCACAACTGTTTTTTTTTATGAATGATTTGTGTTTGAATAATGAGGCCCAATGTGGCTATGAGAGTATCGCCTCGACTTGTCCTGCTCACCTGAAATCGCGTGCGTTCACAGGCGAACTTCTGATAGTGCAACATGGCTTCCAGGATTTTCTTGTGTCCTCCAGGCACCAAGCAAACAGCACCCATGATCTCCAGAACGGCCACTTTGGTCTTGATGTTCTCGGTGGCCAAGCTCTGCGCGATGATGTTGATGCTTTCTGAATGTGCGAGCACATGGGCACGTCCCTGAGAGTTGTTCATCAGGGCTTTAATGCAGCCAATGAGTGAGGTGTGGATCTGAGATTCGGTGGTCTCGTAGTCCATCGTTTTCAGGAAGTTCAAGACGCACGTCAGTCCATCAAGGTCTATGAAGCGCGTCACAAACCTTGAGGAACAAGACAAAAGTCAAGCCAAGCGCATGAAAAGACATTTCAACTCACAGGTAGAACACATGGAGAACTTAAAATGTCCTGCAATTTCCTGTTGTAGCTTAAATACACCTGTTTATTTATAAAACTGGGCTGTTTTATTGGCGTCTTTAAAAAGGAAGAAATTATCGCCTTCACTCGTGCTCCACTTGAACTGAAGGACTACAGTAATCACTCGCGCCACATTAAAGAGCGTCAAAGACGCTCTTTATTGTTTGAATTTTGTGATAAACTGGACAAAAAAAGCTGAGACTTTGAGATTTGATACTCACATCACAAGGAACAAAGCACAAAGCTAATTGTGATTTATTGGGCATCCATGAAGCCTGAAAGTTCAACTTTCTCTTCATAAATAAATAAATGCATAATCTAGCCTATATGATTGTCCTGTAAGTTTGTGAATAAAAATGAAATTGTGAACAAAAACAGTGTCTATTAAATGGCTTATTATCATTAAAATATGAACATTAAAATGATGGGTAATAATAGATTATGACAGAATATATACATAAATATATATATAGGGCCCCAAGAAATTCTATGCCCCATTTTATTTGGGGATCTGTATTTTAGGATTGAACACAAATTTATTTAAACTTCTTAAATGTAATTAAATGAAATTAATTTATACCAAACAATGCATTTTTATTTTTGGTCAAATAAGATGCTGCAACAGAACTGTATAAATTTAAAACATGGAGAAAAAAAATATCTTGGTTGTATGATATTCCTTAGAAATAAAAGCATTATTATTACTTTGAGAAGTACACTTCAGTATTCAGTAGTGATTTATTTCTATTTGCTGTGAAGATTGTTCTGTTTTAGTTTCAGTTTCAGTGAAAAGCTTGTGAAGTGACTCAAAGCAGTTCATGTGTTCATGTCCTGATATATTAGATGGCAGATGCTGAAAACTCTTGCAGAGTATTAGATCTACTCCTGAAATCTTCATGTATGTATGCAAGACAGACTACTCTGCAAGACAAACTACTGTTGTAGCACTTAGTAAAGGGGGACAGAGACTCAATTGTAAGTAAGGTGATGTGCTTAGTCAAGTGAAATGAAAAAGAATGACACAGTCATGAGATGACCCATAGTGAGTGTGTGCTAAAGGCAGTACCTCATGGGCTGTGTGCGGAGAGCTGTTTTCAAGCTCTCTATGGTCTTATTCCTCTCCTCCTCATCCTCCTTGTCAAGGGCCAGCAGGGACTTCCTCTGATGGTGATATTTAACGTAAAGGCAAATAATTAATGGAATGACCCAAGTTTTGTTAAAGTACTTCATTTTAAAAAAAGAATGTGTAAAGGAATTTAAAGCTTCACCAATTATCTCAGTTTTGATGAGTATGAGCACTTAGTGCCCTATGAAATATTAACAGTTGTTTACCAAGAGGGAGTCATTAAATTCACATATGCTGCTCTTATGTCCTCAGAGAAAATATGGAAATTATCATGTCCAGGGAAATGTTCAGTGTTTGCTGTCTAGCTTGCAAGTCATACTTACAGCAGCCATAGAATTTATCTGATCAATGTAGAATTCAGGCCAGCTGGTCGCTCCCTTATTCTCTTCCTGTTCCTATGGAAAAACTAAAAATTAGCCAGTATACTGGAATCTAATAAACACACATTCGCCCGACAGGCAGACAGACTTAGACAGACAGACAGAAAAAAAGTTCATTCTGATTTTAAACTCCAAACATCTGACACAAAAATGTCAACTGTCCTCCACACCAACCGAGATCTTTTTGTACTGACACATTCTCATGTACTTCAACAGCTACGAAGTGTGAGAACATGGCTTATCTAACCATTGCAATTCCGCATCCAACAATCCAAAAGTGTTTGTGAACGGATATGTTATGTGTGTGTGTACTGTATGTGCGTGAGAGTGTCCACAGCTGACACCTTGTTTGAGAGATGCTTCTTGTTACCTGAAAACAGACACAGACTCTGCACTTCGGCACTACTCCACTCCCAATTTTGAGTTAAACGCTCTGGCAGAGTGCTAAAAGGCTACGATTCAGTCCAAAACATGCCTTTTCCCATAGTAACTTATTCTTTAAAAGCTTTCAATACAAAGCCTGGGGTTTGGAAACAATACCACAGTGTTTTGTGCTATGCTCAAGTGTCTATAACATAGCAGCTGCTTGCTCTTTCAGACTGAGATTGACTTTTGCTGGCCAGGGTAAGTTTGGAATTGGGAATTGGGGTTGTTTTGGGGGGTTTCGCGCACCACATGAGCCGATAAGCTTCCAGGAATCTTATTTAACAAGTCCACCCATTGTTTTATTATAACATTCAGCAATTATACAATTTAACTAAACTATTTTGGACCATAGGGGCTTGGAGATTAATAAAAAGATAGCTTGAAACCAAAAAGAAGGGTGAGAAAGTTCTCATTATAGTTATTATGAACACAAGTACTTCATACCAGACATTCACAAGTTCCTTTGCCTCAACATCTTGACAGTAGTTTTAGCACTCGTTACATTGCACGGTGTTGGTTCCACATGTTTCTCAGATCCCAAAACTCCACTGGGAGGAGATTTGATCCAGACCTTGCAGGTGTAGTTGGCTGCAACACTGCATTCAGTGTTTTATAGAGCTGGGATTACACAGCAGACAGATTTTTCTAGGACAGTTTTGGTTGAAACATTTCTGCACATTTCTTCAAATCTGTGGCTCTAAAATAATATAATATATTGTTTTCCTGAATAAAGCATGTGCATGTCGGACCGGACGCATCATAAACAAAATATCGCGACACTTTCAATAATGATATCGAGGAACGTGATATCGCGATAACGATATTGATTCGATATATCGTGCACCCCTAGACCATGCTGACTTTTTCTGCCTGGCCAAAAAAGATAATCTAAAAATACTGAAAACATCTTCTTTTGTGTTTTATATCAAAAAAAGTCAATGACAATGAGTAATTGGCAGATTTTTTTTAAAACAATATCCCTTCATGTTGAGAGCTGACAGACTTAAGCTATAAAAATTTCCAACTGAAATTCCATCTCTACTAGTGTATCAGCTTGCAAAGCTTTGATCCATCATACAGAAGACCAACATAAATGTTTGCTTTAATATATGAATGAGAATAAACTTAATACACCATAACACCATAATGATTGACAGTACTCTTTTTTAAGTGTTTTTGGAGGACAATAGGTCAGCAGCTGAAGATTGTACCCCTGGTGGGTCGTGACCAGGTAACTGGTCATGAACTCCAGCAGCCGTGGACAATCCCCGGGCCACCGCGGTGTGGTTTGCTCTTTAGTTCCACTGGGGTAAATGCCTCTTATAAATGACGGTTTACAGAGTGTGTCAGGGCAGCCTGGGTTATGTTACCTCTCACTCCTCAGACCCAAATCACACGTACTGTGAAAATAAACCCTCGCACTCAACACCACTTCTCTGTCCCGAAGCCAAGCCTGTGCTAGAGAAGCACCGTTTACATTATGTCCTTTTTTGGAAGTACAGTAAGACTGCGATATGTTCACAGATTTAGCTGCTTAGTTTCAAACTCTACGGTCTGTCTCAAGTCAGATTAAATTGGTTTTAGGAAACTGCTATGGATGTTCAAAGTCAGACAAAACACTTTGACATGGGTCTTTCTAAAAAATGGTAAAGGTCCTTGCCCAGTCCCATCAAGTGACAATGTCTTACCTTCTTCTTGCTACAGTAGATTTGCCATTTCTTCTCAGAAGGAAGGGCAAACATGGCCTCTCTATGTTTCTCAGAGAGATCCAGCTCATCCTGTAGGAGAAGGAGACACGATGAGAGGTTTCAAGTGTATACTCTAACATTTCATGCCCAATAAATTATGTTGAATAGGTCATAAAGGTTAAATTCTTAAAATTGAGACTTTGTCCCTTTTACTTCAATATAATATTTCATAACATAATGTTACATAATATAACACAATATAATATACTGAATATTTACCTTTAAATACCTTACAACTAAGAAGGATTGCACAAAAAAAAAAAATATATATATATATATTTAGGATATTAAATATAGGATATGAAACTATGAAATAAAAATAAAATAAATAAATAAATTATATATAATTAAGTAAATAAATTAAAATGATTGGGCAAAAGAGGGAAAAAAAACATTTTGAGTACATAATAAATGTCCTTGGCAGTGACACACAGGCATCCTATCAAGTCGGCCACAAAACCAACATGACTTAAAGTCTAACATCAGTATCTGGATATCAATGACCCTGAAGCGGGAGTTAATTTCCCACAATTCTGTGTGAGAGGGAGACTTCTTGTTTCCTCACAGCAAAGAAATGATTTAGTCATGTAAACCATCAATTAATGCCTGCACGCTCCTGTGACCTCTGTGCATTCCCATGATGCAGTTCTGGACTAAGTTGGTCATATTCAATCCAGATGTCCGGGCACAAGTTAATTAACATCATGTGAGAGACACATACAACAAGCAGGTCCAGAGACCACTTTAACAAGCTGCATAAGGAAATAATGAGGATAAAAAGAATGAAAAATACAGGGAAATCGTATAATCCAACTCGTAAGTACTCATGTATATTTGAGCAGGGATTCCAGAGAGAGAACATCACATCCAGACACCACATCTATTGTAGAGGCAGGCAGGTCAAAATCTGATCTTCTCCAGATCGTTCTCTCATCGTTTCTCCCTCTTTATTTCTCTATGGAAAAAACTGAACCTGCACAAGTGATAAGTGGATGTTTTCAAGCAGTGACAGTGTTAAATTAAAAGACCAGTTTTCTGTTTGAGTTGCAGACATTCAAAAGTTCGAAGATAAAATTCAGTAGTCCTTCATGAGGAGGACAGCTTTCTCATCTCAAATCGATGCAGAATCAAAAGTCTGCGAGAAGTATTTTCCTGTTAAATCAACTTAACATGACAGTGATTGCCATCTCAGTTGTGTCTCTATGTGAGAGCTCAAAGGCTCAGCAGGGGACAGGCTGCGTAAGAGATGGGAGTCTGGCGCATGCAAGTCATCCATGAGCCCATCTGTGCCAAATGCCTGCTGGTCATGCGCTGGTGGGCATGAGACATACAGATGAAACTCTACTCAATGGAGTCTGCAGAGCTAATGAGGGGATGTGCATTGTCTAACATACTCTTTACTGGACCATTAGTAGGGAATGCTTGGATTCCCCATATTATGGAATCCAAGACAAACACTGATTCACTCTACAAATGGAGCAATGGTAGAGCAAAGCAGTGCTTCGATAAAGAATAAGCTTTTTCAAACTATTCTGATGGGATTCTTTAGAATTACCCCAGTTAATCATTGTTTGTGAGTTTGGCTATGTCGGCATGCAAGCTTACAAACTTTGCATGTCCTGTTTTAGCAAAAAAATGTAATGGTGAAAATTCATCATGGGATGCAAAGACAAGTTCCTTCTGTTTTAATAAGTTATCCTTAACATGCCTGTCAGTATAATATTTGACAAAACCAAAGACCAGATTTGACTTTCAAAGTGGCCTGTGTCCAAAAGTTTAAAAAGACATGTAACAAACTAAAAATAAAACATGAGTGCTCCATCTATCCATCCATCCGTCTACCCACCCATCGATCTATCTAGCCTCTATTGACTCAACCTTCCATCCATCTGAGAATTCATCATGAAATTAACCAAAGAAACGTTCCTCTCTGTTTAAATAAGTGGTAACACTTTACAATAAGGTTGATTAGTTAACTACATTAGTTAGCATGAACTAATAACAAACTGTACTTATCCAGCATTTATTAATCTTCGTTAATGTAAATTTCAAAATGTACTAATAACATTATTAATGCACTGTGAACTAACATGAACAAACAATGAACATCTGTATTTTTATTAACTAGCATTATCAAAGATTAACAAATACAGTAACAAATGTATTGCTCATGGTTAGTTCATGTGAACATAATGAACCTTATAGTAAAGTGTTACCAAAAAGTAATCCTTTACATAACTGCCAATAAATGTTTGACAAAACCAAAGACCAGATATGACTTTCAAAGAGTTTCCAAAGATCTAAAGTATCAAGCCCTAAAAGAAAGTTGAATAAAACATATAATTTGAGTACAATGAGTGCTTCATCTAGCCATCCATCCATCTCGCATATATCCTTACATCCACCCATCTACCCACCCACCCACCCATCCATCCACTCACTCACTCGTCTACCCACCCATCCATCCATCAAAAAAATTCATCATGGGATACAACAAAAAGTTTCTCTCTGTTTTAATAAGTTACATGCCTACCAATAGAATGTTTGACAAAACCAAAGACCAGATTTGACTTTCAAAGTGGTCTGTTTCCAAAGATCCTACTTATCCACCCACTCTCCATTCATTCATCCATCCATTCTATCCATTTATCAATCCATCTAATTGAGAGTATGGGAAATACTCTCTAAAATACAAGAAAGGAAACAAGAGTCTGTGGTCATGGTACAACACATACCACCAGTTCAGTGAACATGGCATCCAGTTCCTCAGAGGAGGGCATGGGCAGGGTGGGCTCCATGGTTTGCAGTGTGAAGTTGCTGTCATGGCGGAGGCGGTAGGTGATCTCAGGCTGGTCCCGTCCCTTTAGACAGCAGCAGAGGAATGACAGGCCCCGTCCTCCTCGCTTACGTGGGGCCATCATGGCCAGAGGCCCAGCCAGTCAGATGTGTCTCGCTTCAGCTACGACACCCTGTCCAAGACAAAACAAAGAGAGAAATTGAGGAGGGGTGATATCAAAGCAGCAAAAAAAGCGTACTGGGAATAGTTTTTTTAGTTCACTGAAATTGTGCATGGCTGTGCTAGCACGCAGCTAAATGCAAAACAGAACAACAAGACTGAAAATCATACCCTCACCCAGGGCTATTTGCAGCCATATGTTACATGAGAAGTGTGATATACTGAAACTAAAATGTATTGAATATACACTCTTGACTAACAGGTTACATTGGACTTCCCACTGTATACCAGTAGCAATATGGAAAAGATCAGTATTGGTGGATAAAATCTTACGGCACTGAAACAAATCAAGGCTTTGTTTCAATATTTTGTTTCAATATTTGTTTCATATTTTGCAATGGTACACAGTTTGGAGCCAATTAGATTTTTTTTTTAAAAGAAATTAATACTTTATATGCAGCACTCATTGATTACTCATTGATCATTACATTGTTTAAAAGTCATGAATTTCTATGAAGACTTTCATTTAAACCCTGTTCTTTTAATTTGTCTATTCATCAAAGAACTGTTTTCAACATTGATAATTATAAAAATGTTTCTTAAGCAGCAAATCAGCCTATATGAATGATTATTGAAGGATCATGTGACACTGAAGACTGAAGAGTAATGATGCAGAAAATTACAGATTATATTTTAATCATAAATTTAATAAAATTTTAATAATTTTTGATCATATTTTTACAATATTTGTTGAGCAAGAAAATACATGCAGCCTAAGTGAAAAAAAGAGACTTAACGGGAAACTGGATTGACTGTTTGTGACTCTTTGCAGTGATACTCATAATATGCAGCACGGTGTGATCTTACATCCCATTACAACAATCACATAAGCCTCATAAACTCCAGAAACACACGGTGACATGATTCGACACCCAGATTGCCATGTAGACAGATAGAATATAGCCATAAAAGCAATAAGCTCTCACATTACACTATTTGGTGTTTTTCTCCTGCAGGTCTTCTGAAGCCATATGACAGCTTTTTTATAATGAATAAACCAGTGTAAAATTTGTTCTTCTGCACATTAAGATTTGGTCTGTTCTTCTTCACACAAAGCTATCGTATAACTTTAGAAGACTTAAAATAATGGCCATAAATGAACTTTAGGGTGCTATTTATATCCTTTTTTGGGGTAAATGAACTTTCTTCAAACCTTATTCTTTTTAAACAGATTTGTAACGTCATGAGAGTGAGTAAATGACTGAAATATACAGTATATATATTATTTTGGATAAAAAAAATCTTTGAATACCTTTACACCAGGGGCCTGCTGTATAAATGTTGCATATACACAAAATGGGCATTATATAATATATAAACACCATAAATTATATGTGTATATTATAGCAAAAATTGCATTTATTTAAAGCAATTAAAAATACTTTTTGGCCAGTCTAAAATATTGAGAATACCTCTTCTCTGAAATGTATACTTATTCTAAAAGAAGGCAAGGATACTGAATGATTCTTAGCAATGTAATGCACATTGTCCGTATCTCATATTTTCCTAATGTCTTGCATTGTTAAACATGACATCACGTAAGATGGGAAGATGGTATGCACAATCATCCGTAGACTGGGTATTATAAAAAAGAATTTTGCACATGGTTCTGGCGTACCTTTTGTGATTATGCAAAATCTTTGTGCATACGCACAATTTCATGATGAAATCTGCAGAAAGTGTTCAACATGAGGCCCCTTTGTGTCTCTTCATAATAAAAGTGCCTGCCAAATGACTACTTACTACTTAACCACATCATCACCTTGTTTGGTCTACTGTAGATGTCCCAAGATGTCCCAGATTTCATAAAACACAAAAGACACACATACACAAAGATCAGACCACACACATTGAAACTAGCCCTCACCTCTCAGACTAAACCGTGTTCATCTTCCTTTCTCCATAAAAGGAATAACAGAGAAAGTTACCATGCCCAACTTTATCTTCATCCAGTCCTGCTATAATGAGTACACCGGCCTGAGCTCCAGCGCTAAAGCCATCATGACCCAGAAGCCGACAAACATAAACTTCTCTCTGAATTTATGATCAGACCCAGAAGCTCAAAGTGACCAGATGTTTCCCTTTAGGAGAACAGGGACATAAATACTTAAATGGCTTCAGGATTAGACTGGAGTTTATAATACGTGTGTTTGTGTAAAATCTGCTCAGTGTACTTGACCCTGCAGAGCAGGTTTATAGTGCCATCATACCCAAACACAGACTTAAATGCTGATGCCAAACATGATCCACTATCCAGTTTGACCTCTGAATGTTTGTCTGCAGCTAATCTGAAAAAAGAAACTGACAAAAATTGCAGTTTTTTTTTCCATCAACCATCAGAATCAGAATACAAAAGCAATTTTGGGGGTCTTTTGTCAATTTTTTATTAAGAAGATGGTAGAGAATTGACAGGAAAAAGAAGGGATGATGCAAGAAATGACCCAAGCCAGACTCTTGGTGAACATATAGCTAAATTATATTAAAGATAATTACTACAAATAAAAAACACAATTCGAACTGAATTAATGCTTATTTACAATATGTGTGTGTATTATATATATATATATATATATATATATATATATATATATTAGGGATCCACCAGCCACTGAACATTTTCGGCCAAAAATGGCCCAAAAGGGCATTTTCGGTTTTCGACTTTTATAACCGAAACAATACGGCCGAAATGTTGTGATGACGCAAACAGAAACTATTTTTTACTAAAAAATAGTATACCACCAACAATACAAAACATGTGTGCATACAAGTAAATGAACGCTCTTCGTAAATATTTTCTAATTTCACCAAACATATTTCATTAACTTTCGTGTACATATTAAACAGGGACCTTTGTTCATTAAAAAGGCTTTTTATGCTATTGTATGCTCATTTTCTAATATGTAAGCAACTGATTTAGACATGCAAACTGGGTGCTGGTGTGATGAGAAGTTCGTGCTCGACTTTCTGCAGGCCAGTAGATTATCTAATGTACACATGAGTGGGGTCAAGTTAAACATTTTAGTTTGAATTTTATTTTATACTGATTTTTTTTTTCCATGCAGAGACATCTGTGTATCCCCCATTGAGATATTTAAAATTAATCTGTGAATCATTTCTTTCAACTGGTTCTTTAAGAAAATGTTCAGAATGATTCACAAAAAAATCAATAGGACTTCGAAATGCTTCTTGAAATCGAAAACGGCTATTGTGAGTATGTTTGATTATTTCCTATGCTTATTTGGCTATTAGGCTACATGCACAGCATGTTATGTCATTTGTGAGAATTTTGTTATGATATACACAAATTCAGAATGATGCTGAAAAAGCTATAGTAGAAAATATCTAAGAGACTGACATGCTAGTGAAAAATGTTGTTAAAATTACTACGGATGCAACTTTTAGTTTAGTTAATACTTAACTATTATCTCAAAGAAAGGAGACCCCTTGTCTGAATACTTGTTTCAGTGAAGACCAGGATTTCAAACCATGAATTAAAGCAAGCAGCATCTCCCATACAATTAGGTTCAATCAAGATATAGCTAGACATAGAAATGTAGAACTAGTCGGCTTTTGTCTATAAACTCATAATAGGCATATACACTGCAGGACCTAAAAAGTTACATCCAGATGAGAAAGATAAAAAAAGGAAGGAAGCAAAGAGAAAGGAAACTATCCTGTGTTTTTTTTCTGAGTTTTAAAACAAATGATTCACTCAGCCATGTCAACAACCTGCATGTACACACTAACACGTCCTTGAGTAATTTCCCAACAAGGAAGAGTATCTCGATTCTCACACTGTAACCATTTAGCAGTGATAAACCCAGCAGAGCAGACACAGCTGTTCCGCTGAGCGAGGCTGGGAATTTTCTCACCGCTGGGTTTATTTCATGGTGTGAAATTATATCTGGCCTGGCTAGCTGGTCAAAAGATCAGTGGGCAAAGACCACACACTTCACACTATAAAAATGGATTCCACTTTTTCAGAACAACTTATATAGCACAATGTCTTAGCAAGACCTCTTAGCAACATTACATTTATTAAAGACGGGTAAATCTCATGAGCACATCAAGAACACATTATGTATAATGAAGCCCATTTATAGGACCATTTGTTTTGCATGATGACATTTAAAAAAAAAAACAGCCCGGTCTCATCCCAAAGCGTCATATATTGACGCTTTGACATTGCGTCTACATCCGACGCACATGACACCCTTTAGCGTCAATATGAGACGTAGATATATATGGGCCAGAAGGCGCCTCCTAGTGGTCTAACCCTAACCCTACCCCAGACCTAAACCAACCCATAACCGAAGCGTGTTAAAATGACGCTAAAGGGTGCCATGTGTGTCGGATTTAGACGCAATGTCAAAAGCGTCACTAGACCTTATGCACCATATAAACGTGGGCGCAGTCATCTTTAGAATATTGTCTTTGAACTTCCGTTTTCGAGGTCGCTCTGTATATTTTTATGGCATCGCTGTCGAGGAGTAATTAGCTGGTGAAGTGGATTTACTTATTGTAGAGTTAACAAAAGTTATCATGAGCATTGTAATGTTTATCATAAACATTCTAAGGCAGATGTCTTAACAAATGTCGACAGGGAATTGTTTTACAAGCAGTTCATTCATACCTATGCAAGATCGCTGTGAAAATACAGACCGAAAGTCAAAAGACAACGAGGGCATCGCTGAAAAGGGGCGGGGCTACATAAGGTCTATATGACGCCCTAGGATGAAAATGCATTGCATTTAAGCACATTTCCCCCCCAAACTCTCAATACTGTAATGCATTTAGTGAATTTGATTTTGAGATTTATTTTGTAACTCCCATTGTACTGATAATACTAATTTCTCATACTAAACGAGCTATGTCAAAGAATTTGGATTATTTTTAGCAGTTTTCATAAGTCAGTTAAATGAGTAGAACAGACGAGTGTTTGCTCATAACTTTCTATATTTATTGCACATCGGCAGACAGCAAGAGTTTGATCCTGCACTTAAATAAAACATAAATAAAACATCTCCAGTTAACTAGCAGAGCATTCATTTAGTTTGCTATTACCAGCATTAAACTGTTTTGGTTTTGAACTCAAGCTGAGCGCTCAAGGCCGCTGCTATCAGTTGCATTGTGGCGTGCACACAGTCTTCACGGACGTACTCTTCAATCTATCAACGTTGTGGAGAGACTCTACATTCATTCGAGTGAAATCACATAATAATATGCACATAGACGTGTCCCTGCTTGATATAGACTGTAACCACAGATGAAAATATTTAGTTTTGAAGAGAGAAACTATTCGATCGTTGATTAGAACCCATAACCTCTGACATGCTCGGCAAAAATTCTACCACTAGACCATTTAAAAACTCAAACAATAATTGCAGATCAATGGATGTATTTACTGGAGCAGAGAGGCTGCACCCAGCACTTCTGAAAATGCTCTTCCGAATGCAACTCTGTCCCTAGCACATTTCAAACCAAACTGACGCCATTGGTAACAAACCGCATTTAACATCCAGTAACGTTAACAGCATTGTAATGACAGGAAAGGCGATTAGTTAGATTACCCATTATTAAAAAAATAACAACGTTACCTAACGCCATTATTTTGAACAGCGTTATTCCAAACACTGTCCGTTAGCGAATAGGATAATGCAATGGTCACTTCATGTGACCCAGGGTGACAAGTCCTCAAGCATGACTCTTTTAAATCTAGAAATGGTGGGAGTTGGAGTCAAGTTAACAGAAAATTGTTTGCGTTAAAACATATAACACGCATTTTTGTCACGCGTTTCATGTTAAGTTTAAAAAAGAAGTAAGAAATGTGTTTAATGTTTTATGCATTTAATGCTTAACTTATAAAGTTAAAGGCAGATTCGGAACACACACAAAAACATAAAAAGCATGTTTTAAAAAACTTCATTCCGTACATTTATTTGCACAACATTAACAAGACATTTCTGTGTCTAGCTGTACCGCTGTCTAGCTTTGTCGTGGTAAGCTTGAGAAGGCACGCGAATGAGAAAATTGACCTTTTCATTACACCCTTCACCAAGTGCGTCCCAAACCAAACAGCTTCATTATGGCACACAACAGGGCGCTTCCCTGACATACACAACACTCCCTTCTAAGTCACCCTTCAAGGGCTCTGCCCACCTGAGTGAGTAGGGCATAGGGATGCTCACTTCCGATGGTTTTTGCCCCACGAAATTGGGGAACAAAGGAAACAGGAACAGAACACAGGAAAACAAGATGATACAAACTAAATCTTCATGACAACAGAACATAAACCTGACCATTACATTCACATAACTATTAATTAAATTAAAGCCTACTACTTAATACTCCTGATAAGTACATATGGTTGTATAGATATATACGTTTGAATCAAAGCCAAAAGAAGGTATTCTGAATCTGTGTATATATTAAGGTTGGACTGCATCCATAAAAATACAGAATAAAATGAGAGACATTTATTTAATTTCAGTGTTCTTGGCAAGCAGCACACAGTATGCGACTGTAAATCATTCACAAGCGGCAGATTTTAATCCCACGAGCCACTGCTGGATGTCCTTGTTCACAAGGTCTGATCCAAACTATGACCCGCAAGCAAACACCGCAAAGCAAATATTCTCTTCTTTGTAATTCAAACACGATACAATGCATGACAAAAGTCAAAATAAAAACGGCTAATCCAAATCTCCACATCTTATCCAAACAAAGCATTGGGATCGCCTGGGACCAAAATAATCTTTACATCCTGGGAAACCCGTAAAAATGTAAACATCTTACATTGCAAAAAGACTATGCTAGAACAGGAATGTTATTATTACAAAACCTACAAATGTGTGAATGTAAAAAAAGGGTCGCCTGTTCCTCATCTTTCAGCTCATAGGCTTATGGGATACCGCAGTCTGTACATAGACAGGTGACTAAAATATTTATAACTAAAATAGAAAAAGAATCATCAGCTAGCCTAAATGAAAGCAAACATGTGCCATGAACGGAGCATAACATTTTATCCCTAGTAAAAAATATGTCTTTCCCAAAGCCCAAATGAAATAAGAGTCTCGCTTGTAAAACACATAAAACAAACCAGTTTACATAAAGCTTGTCTTTTCTGAATGGGCGACTGTTAACTGAAAAGAAGAAGCATGTTCTAAATATTTTAGTCACACAAGTCTATTTTCATGTGACATGCATCATTGAAGGTCTTGTTATTGTTTACTAAACTTTAGGTTTAGGTTTAAACTAAACTAAAAAAATTGTTTTTATGTAAAATATAAATATTAGATAAAAAGAAATGTTACCCTGGCAAATAACTGAAATATGTGAAATAAAATTAAAAATGAATGCTATTACAAATCACAAATTTTATCCCTCACAGCCTGGCTTTAGTGCCAGTCATGGCACGGCTCTGAATAAGGTCTATGTTATAGTATTCCCTTTTTTAACATAATGCTGTAAAATGAGTATGATACAATTTTCAGTGACAAACTTACCCTTGCAATAATTTTTCTGTTAATAACAATCCTCTGTTGATCCGACTGTTTGTGGGTGGGGATATAAAAATGTGACATGGACCTGTTTTGCATCATCCAGTGGACTTTTGGTGACAAATAAATGTAAATTTATCAATTACACGGAGAACGAGTAAACTAGTACCGACACTGTAACAATACAAAGTAGATTGAAATTACACATTAAATACTTGTCCAGAAACCATCCCCTTCTAAAGTAATACAGATTAATTTTTGGAGGGTGAATATTATCAATTTCTGCAAACCTTGTTCGGTACCTATTAAAGGTCAGACTGTGGGGAAAAAAAAAAACTAAACTCAAGGGCTCTCCATGTGACATGCACACAACAGTTATATAAGTGTAAGAGTATAAAAGGGAATACTGACAACAAGCACATAAAAGAATTGGGAGGGAACACCAAGGAAGGTAAATCTGAAGTGATGTGCATGTCTGTGCAGCAACTGGCATAAAAATGCCTCCATAACACGCTTGTCTTATGAAATCTTTCTCTCTCTCTGTCATACACCAGTGGAGCTAATCCATGACAGCCTAGCCTGTGTATCTTCATGCCCCACCCTGGTGACCGCACTTCAGCAGGGTGTGTGTTAACGTTCACTCCACACATTTACACCACCTCTCTGATCTGAATCACCAGGCCTCATTTATGTAACCAAAGTTCTATCTTTATGAACAGCTGTATAGATCCTTCTTCCCGGAATCAATTCCAATTCATGCTGGATCAGGAGTCAATGTATTACGAGAAGACACCAAAATCATGAAGCATGTTTGACACATCATGAAGAACTGTACACTCCTGCTCAGATTAATGATATAGCTTTAGGCCTACAGATAAATAGTATTACAGAGAAATAATATTTTCAAGAAGAAAACATTTAGCAAGAAGATTTCTGTGAAGTTATGTTAAAAAAACAATAGATAAACTATTCAAAAATAACATAATTTGGACGCATTCTGCTTGTCAAATGTCCATTCGGCTTGTCAAATGTCCATGTTTAAATGATTACTTCATACAACCCCTATCAACCATGTGAGACCATTTGGTTAAAGTTATTAGGGAAAAAAATGGCTTATAAGTGATTTGTTCGTTAATGCTTGGTTTTCTGATGCAATGACATTCAGACATTTTAAATGTGACTTCAGTGTACAGTGATCACTTTACATGTTTGATCCTTTCTCTAAAAATCATTTTGGCATCTGTAGCGCTGCATGCTGCTTATACACAAACAATCATTCAATCGAGGACATCGGGTGACAAGAACTTGAACAAATGCAGTGTGTGGGTGTTGAGAGGAAAATCTTATATCACGATATGAGTCATTTTATTTCACGTTAACTATATAATCACCATATAGATATTTTTGCTTTAAATAAGGTCACCAAAAACCAATTCTAGCCTAAGTATAAAAAAAACCTCTCAAGCTACTGAAGGCAAGTAAACAGTGATAAAATAAGAACAACACAACTAATTACAAGATAGGAAAACAAATTACAAAAGACACAAATGAATTGGACCTACCCAAAAAAGCTTCAAGCACCAGAAATAAAGTGTATAAAACTAAAAAAACACTGTTTAAATTAAATCTACATTTATTCTTATTAAAGTTACAGAATTGATTCAGTCAAGAGCAATGCATGGGAGATTCTCTCTTCTGTAGTTTGATTAACATTATGTGCTGTTCAATGCTTGTTATAAGGTGTGCAAGTATTTTCAGGAAACACACGGCTAAAGTAGTTCCAGGCAGGTCTTGACCACATTACATGTCCATATCACTTCGCCAAATGATTTCAGTTATTTCAAAAAGGTCCTTACAGACTACAACGGCAAAAGAACCAAAACCCACAACGACACTTAAGAAAATTAATATAGTAAACAATAGGATGATAAAGATAACAAAATTATGCTTATTTCTTTAGAAAAAGCACTTAGTCTTTCTCCTGCTCTCTAAAAAGCACACATATACAGTATACACTAGTAAGGAAACGTGACAATCGCAAAGAACCGTGTTGTCAGCGCTACTCTGATGAATGTATTCGTAAAATAGTTTAGCAACTTACAAAGTTCCATGAAATTTCTCACGAGAGGTGTAATAACGGTGAAGCAGATAAATAGTTTCACTATTAGTAGAGATGCACAAATTCTCACAAGCTTAATCTCTCTCTCTCTAATTCTGCATAGAACGCTGAGGGTATGACATCACTTTAGGCCAAAACACAAAGAGAGTTAGCATTTTAGCACTTCCAGGTTCCATCGTCCCGGCGGTTTCTAACAAGTGGCCAAATGGGACAATAGAGGCTGTCGAGGAGAGTCAACATCACACCAAAAAGTTCAGCAACAGAAGGAATGAAAATGAGATGTGCAAGAAATGAATCCTGCTGTCACTTTAAGACCAAATGCACTGATCCATACTGATGGTAGGAATCTATAGGCACCTCACGGTTCGATTTGATTCGATGCAATTCAGAGGGCTGCGATGCAATGATAAAACGATAATCAATGAATCTTTTCTATCAATACAGATTTTCTTTTTTCTCACTGTGCGACTACTTGGTACTTTTAAAACAAAGTATTTGTACTGATCCCTAATTCATTTACTTACAATATATTTGATTAATAAAACAAAGTTAACGTCAGTGCCGTATTGGCTTTATAGCCACTAGTTCGATGCTATTTTGTATAAGACAAACGTGTATAAAGTTAAAAAAATATATAGCAAATTACCATTCAGAAACGTTTTGTGCACTACAGTTTAGCCAATCACAACACACCGGCCCAAACTAACCAATCTGAGCCCACTGCCTGTTTCTGAGGGAGTGGTTTCTAGACTCAGGAAGTCAACCAGTCGTTCAAATGACAAGAGGAGAATGCGGCTGACAATAAAGGTGAAATTTATGAAAAATAAGACTTTTTTAAAAAAGAAAAACCACAAATACATGTTATATTGGACCCCATAAACACAATCATGCAAAGAAAAAAAGCAGTAAACCACCCCTTTAAGAAATAAAAAGTGAAAGAAGAATTCCTATTGCACAAAATACTGGTAATTACCAATAAACACTTGCTTAGCTTCAGATCTCATAGCGCTTTGTCTTCAGTTGTCAACAAAACACAGTTGTTGGTTTTTACTGCAAATGGCTGAATGTGGAGGAGACAGAATTACTATTTGCTTCTCGGTCAATCGCCAATAGAATGAACAAATCTGGCATGCATAGCTTGAAAGGAAAGATAAGCATTCTAAAGATGAATAAAATGTGTGCATTCTTCAAATCCATGGGAAGACAAGTGTGCCTGTTTCAGCTTTGTGTACTTAAAATAAACAGTTGTAATCAGTTTCATTAAAAGTCTGACCACATTTAGGCACCGTCTAAAGAGTTTGGGCGGTTGGATTTATAAAGGAGCGAGTTCTCAAAGAGGCACACAACTCAAGTGATGTCATGGGAAATGTACTGCTTATGGGCTATTTGCATTTTCTTTCATTGCTTTTGCAACGGTTGTGACAGGAACAAGACATTTGGATAAGTAGCCTTCATTCTAAATCATTTAAATTATGCCAATAATCGGAAATTCATTTTATTATATAAGAAATATTTTAGCTTGGCTTAAAAGTGTAAAAATGTTGTATTAACATATGCATTAATCAACAGTACCATTTATAGCAATGCATTTTAAAATGTCAACTTTAAATTTTGAATTAAAGAAATTAAGTGAAATAAAACTACATGAATAGATTTTGCACAGTAGTGTTCTAATGCAGGAACCTCGATAGATAGTCTTAAGACACAGTGCCTATAAACCAAACCAACACTAATGCATACAGTACATCCCAGAGCAAACATCACTCAAGCCCTGGCACTTCATAACAGCATAATTGCACACTCACAGCAATTGTATGAACAGATGAAGCAGGATTTTGAGGTCCCATGATGTAGTCAACAGTCATATCTCTTCCAGGATATGACCTAAAAAGCTTTTACCCTGGGAAAGACAACAGCACATCAACACCAGACCTCAGTGAATAATCTAATGAATGTGTGGCTGTTAGCCTGTCTTTCCTTATTTGCTCTGTGACATTTTCTCTCCCAGCACCATTTATTTAGTGCCCATGTCAACTGCATGGAAAAAAATCCATCATCATCAGTGCTCTGATATCAAATGCAGTCATGAAACTAACACTAAACCAACAGCTCTGCAGGCTTGCGACATTGTCTGTAATTTTTCTGCCTCTCTCATTAAAAGCTAATCCATTACTGTAGAAGTCTTGATCAGTGGGGCTGCAGAAGAGCGGATGGGTTTCCATTTTAGAGTTTACATAATGGAGGTCAGCCAGTCCAGCTCTCTGGCCAGACTAGGATCGACTAGAAAACAAACCCTGGCCTTTGGTCTCTCATCCAGCAGTCACAAGCCAATTTTCCTAATGGCAAGTAACATTATTGATCCCTACTGAACTAATCAAAGCAATGTCAAGTCTGTTATTGGCATATGCAACCATGAGATTTATCTGCTGCTGTCGTGAGAGAAAACAAGGTGGGGAAAACAAACAAATGAAAGGTTTTTGTTCAAATTATGCAACAATGAAGATACAAATACACAAAATGTTAAGAAACATGTTTATAAAATGTTTACATGCATATATACATTCATATATCTATATATATAGAGAGAGAGAGATTTACATAAACTTAATTTAAAATAAGTATAAACAGCCAATGTAATACATTCATAAATTTACTTAAGTTTTTATTGTTTTCTTTTATCAATTAATTCAATTAAAATGTATGTAACTGTTTGTTGTTATTCATTTAAATTTAGACACAGTTGTGTAGTTATTTAGATATTTATTTTAGATAAACTCACATTAAATAGACTTTGAATCAAATTAAAAAGATATTAAATCAATGCCAGAACTTCAAATGCATACGTTTTGAACATTAGGTTTTACATTTTCTAGATTTTATTCAAGTTTTAACAGAAAAAAAAATTATAAGACTTTTTTCTAGCTTATCTCTTTATGTATACATTCATGTAAGATAAATGTCCAAAAACACACACATGAACACTATGACCCTGTTAAGTCAGAGATAGTAAGTTTGTTGAGTGTACCAGACACCGTATGGCAACATTTAATCTCAATGGGATTATGTGTAATCAATAACATCAGGACAGTAGCAGAGGCGTCCCACAGGGGTCATAGGCACCACCCCTCAGGAACCTGAGCACTTAGACAAAACAAGAAAGGCAACTAGAGAGGAAAGATGCAAAAATGCTGTCCATCAGGCGGACGACGAGCCAAATAGTTTTCAAAATACAGACCCCTGACCCACATTAACTTCATTCCACAGCCACATTTAAGCTTGATTCCTCAGGGTCAGACTCCTCCAGAGTCCAGTGAGCCAGTATTATCCGGCACACGCACACTGTCTGTTTTTGCCAGGCCTGCTTGTTATTCGGCAGGCCGTATTATATGTGTTAATCCCGTGGCTTCAATAATGGGGATTGCGGTCAAACTGAGTATATAATGAGTTTCCTCAAGCCCAACTGTGATTGGACAAGCAAATACCAAATAGCACAGGCTGATACTGGTTATTCATTAATATTAGAAGGTCATCAACAAAAGCTCAGTCCAAATGTCACCATGGTGCAAATCACAATGTAAAATGCTAAGTCTTAAAATATAGGTTCACATTGATGCAATATAAGGACATTTCAGTGAACAGTTCTAAGAACCATTTCCTTTCTTAGCAGTTTTTTATAATTCTTTAAAAAATAATCCTCTTCCACTATAAAGAACCTTTTTGTGCCAATAATGGGTCCCACTTTATATTAAGTGGCTTTATGTACTACATTGAACAATAAGTACAATGTATTATTGTGTTCCTGTTGTATTGTAAAACACTTTTGCTGCTATTGAGGTGTGATACGGGTAAGGTTAGGGACAGGTGTGGTGGTATGGGTCGGTTTAAGGGTAGGTTAAGGTGTGAGGGGAGCTTTGTAATTACAAATGTAATTACATAAAGTAATTATAACGGTAATTACATGCTGGTATTTTTAAAATATAAGTACAATGTAAAAACATGTATGTACATAATAAGTCCATTGTATCAAATTATTAATTTCAATGTAAGTATATAGTACTTAAAGCCACTTAATATAAAGTGGGACCCAATAAGGAACCTTCATTTTTAAGAGTGTCGTGTAGTGAACACATCCGACAAAAACAGACCACAAACATAGACTAAATCAAAAAGGACAGTAGTATTTTAGAAAAAATAAATCATCAATGGGCAGGCTGTTTATGTCTAGTTGATTAAGCATTGTCACTTGGCAGTGGCACACCCACAGGAAAAATGCACACCAGTCTCATTCCATTCATAGTTGGTTCCTCCATAAGCCTGCTTCACCTGTGTTACTTATGTATGGGCACGTACGTAACGTGTGCACTGTGCATAAGTTACGCCAACAATTTGACAAACTAGCCTAATTTTGACATAAATGGACACCAAGTAACAACTTACGAACTACTATTTTTGCGTTCGTACCATCAATACAAACCCATCCTAAATGGTGCGCCTGTGTGCATCGGTCGGTGTTGTGCATGTTATATAAATGAATGATTGATGTAATTTCTTTTTTGTAGTATTTATTTGCTGATACTTGTTGACACTGATCCTATTCATTTCAAATACAGCTTCTAGATGTTATTTATGTTACATAAAAATAGGCTGATAGATAGGTCCTCAACTCAATTTGGTAGCAATCACATCGTTATCTACATAGCGCGGCTGATTGGTTGCTGTTGCAACAGCAGCCAATGAGCTGCGGCTCAACATTCAAGTATTAGCAGTCTGCAGCGTGCTTTCAGAAACCTCCCACCTTCCCCAGCTCCTCAAATCTGCTACAGGGGTTAATTCATGTTAATAATGCAACAGCAAATCTTACAAGCTCACAGCAATGTCTGTGAATGTACTGGCAGTAGCAAGTCTCAGTGTTTGCTCTGCAGCAGCAAAAATAAATTTTATTTAGTTTAAAATAAATGGTGCAACTAAATAAAGTACTGAGTAAGTGTAACAATCTAGCTAGTTACTAAGCCTATAGTGTGGACTTTTATGTTCCAATTTAAGTAAGAAATTACAAATGGATGGTGCAACCCTAACCTGGGGTTAAAGGGTAAGTATGCATAAAGCTTATCTATCAACAGTGATCCATGTATCGTCACATGGCAACCCACACAACAAACTCTAACTGAGCTACACTAGCTGAGAAATACAGAAACACACACCCTAAAACGTCAACGTTAAAGTGACTTTCTCTAAATCAAAGGCAGCATGCTCACCTCACAGAAAGGCACTTCAAGAGAACATAGTCGCGTGAAATCCAGGCAGCGAGAGCTGTGTTGATCTCAGCCCTGAATGCTGCGGTGTGGGAAGCATGCAGACCGCAGCGGCTCATACATCTCTCACCATCAAATCAGAGAACTGGTCCTGAAATAGCTGATGAAACTCCCTCTACTCCACAAGATCAACACGAAAAAGCACTCTTCGAAACAGCACAGCCTCCACTGGATTTACAGCATAAGCAGTATGAATATTATAACATCTGACTCCAACTGTAAGCTTGAGCTCAGAGTCTGAATAAGTGCACCACACAGTCAAACAGATGTTCCCGGTCTAACTGAGACCGCCCTCTTCCTGTATATTCCACACCTCCTTTTCTGCACTGTTCAGTGGGAGAGCTGACAAGTGTACAGTGAAAAAGAGTGAGATCTAAGATGTTACAGTTAACACAAACAAGGAGAAAAAAAACAAGAATTATAAAGCGCTGTCAACATTGAGCATTGAAAATTTCCCGGAGTCCATCCTCAAAATAAGGGATTTTTTTTTACACGATTCTTACTCACAAACTTTAAAAATAAAGCACTAATCATTAAAAGTCTAAAGAGTTTATAACTAGCCAACATATTTGTGAGAGAGAAAGAGACAATGTGTGTGTGTATATGAGAGTGAAAGAGACAGTGTGTCATTGAAAAAATATATCATAGAGAATGTTTAAATACTAATATCAGCTTCCGAGGGAAACGGAGGCGGAGTTAGTGGTGCTTCGGAGGCTGAGTGCTGGAGATGATTCGGGAGAGGTCTGTGAACCTTTACCGATTAGAGCGTGCGCTGACACGGAGTAAAGCCTTGTTTATTCTCGACTGGTCTGCACGAGTGCGGCAAAAGTGACAAGTTCGGTGCGCAAGACTGGCAAAACCTCATTTCGCTTGGCTGTGTGCACAGCTTTTTTGTAACAGCGTGCACGGCGCCGCATCCGAGGATGAGCCGAATCTGTCCCAGCTTGCACGTCTCACACATATACATACGGTATATTTTATGGGAAAATGCTAAAACGAGAAGACAGCGGGGAAAGAGCTAAAATACGTGAGAAACTACGTAGAGAATGAATTACTATATTGTGTGTGGCATATTGTTGATTATTATAACCTAACGCGGTTTAAATTTGAAATAAAATAAAAAAAATTAACTACAATATAAATACTAGATGAAACCACACAGCAACACACTAACATTGTGTTGGCAAGTTTTGCGTGAACAAGCACTGCACGCTTTCTTTGAAAAACCAAAAAATCTAGAATGGTTTAAACCCCTTATAAACATATTAAACTGGTTTACACTGCCAACAATGTACTCATCCTCACAAATAAATATGTTTTCGTTACTAGCTTTCCCACATGCCTACAAATAAAGCCTGCTTTTGTTAAAGTGGGTTCATAGTAAACAAGTTAAAGCAGATTATGCAAGACTTGATTTGAAATTATCACAATTGTGAATGCCTTCTGTCTTATAACTCCAGTTTACAAACGTTTAGCTTAGAAACACAGCTGGAGAGGCCGATTAAAAAGCCGAACAGCTGTCACAGAACATCTTTACTACAATGTTAGTGATTATTTCCATTTTTTGGTTCTGTAGCAAAGCACTACCCAGCTTTCAGGCATTTCATGCAAATCCTATCTGGTGGAAAACATACTTCTGGAAATACTGTTTGCATAGTTGCATAGTCTATAAATAAGTCTTAAAAGGCTGTTGTTAGAAATAGTTTAAAAAACATGTTCAATTCACCAATGCACGGCATGTGCGACTACATGATAGAATTGGGAAAACTAAGCGTTCAATACCAATGGAGCCAGACCTAGATGAGAATTTGCTGTCGATATTGGTTGTTGACTTTGTCTTACAGAGTGACCAGTTGGTTAACATTGACCAGCTGAAAATAATGTTGACTTAAAGAGCTGTCTGTCGGACACAGCAGACATCTGATCACATTATAAACACTGATTGATCATTCAGTTTGCATCAGACAATATCAATCCAGCGACTGATTAATCACTAGTTTACGTCACTCCATTGATCTCCATCAAACCAATCAGCTGTGCTCTTGTACACCGACACAAAAACACGTACACAGTGTCTAGTTGCCTTACTTCAGCAATCTGCTCCAGATATGAAATGCCATTATTTTCCCAGAATACCACTTCGAAGCAATAATGAAAGCCTTGGTTTCCAAGCGCAGATCAAATTTCCTCTGTTTAAAGGACACAAACCAGAGTGCATCTGGCTCTTTCCTCTCCTGTGCTGAGCACGGGTCACAGAGGTCAGGTTAGGGTCATCGTCAGGAAGTGTGGGTACTGCTAATGGGGATGCATGTCTGTCAACAGCAATTATTGATCATGAACTTTGCTCCTTTCCATCAGTGGAGTGAACAAATACATTCACTTCACTGCATCAGCACAACAACAGCTACCATCTGAGGTCCGAGATATGCCAATTTTGTTAACATGATGAACTTTTGAGAATAGAATAGAATAGAATAGAATAGAACAGAATATCATTATCTGATTGGTTGGAGATCAATGGAGTAACGTAACATAAAACTTTATGCGCTTTGGCCGTTTTTTTATACAACAGCAGCATTTTGCGTGCCTGAAAACGCAAACTTCTGAAAACGGGTTTCAAAAGCGCAAGATTTAAAAAACAGTCTTCGTGTAAACAACAAAGATGCAAATCTCAGAAGACGATGAGATCACGCACATGCGTATTACGTGTTCAGTCTATAGTGTTTCATCACCATCTCGGCTAATGGCCTGGCGATGGTGTCGTCTGTGCGCGGGAAACTCAAAAGGGAAAAATTTCTAAAAGGACTAACTCTAACGTCAACCAAGTCTTTTTTTATCAAAGGGAAACAGCAGGGAAGATCTATCGCTTACAGCCTAGTCCATTACAGCACCAGCTTTTAATTATGCCTCAACATATCTGAACACCCATCTGTGAAATGAGGAAACGATTTCAAAATTTCACTTTTTGTTTCTTCGATCAGCACAGCAAAAAATGGACATCATTTAATCAAATACAAACACAAGTATGAGAGAAAGAACGTGATCTGATTCTTCAGGTTGTGAGGTGTGTCTCGACTCTCGAGTAAACAGATATATTCAGAACATACAGCCGAATCCTCTCTGAGGGATTTCTCACACCCTTAGACTGTCAGGTAACGAGACGGGTGTGTGAAGTGGGTGTAACTGATGGCAGGATGTGCATCATGAAGACTCATGGGCCTATGGGAAAGTGTTTATAGCATGACCACACACACTCTCTGCGGAGGGCTATTCCACCACCCAGTTCTGACCTACACCCGGATTATCCCAGAACAATCTGCTCTTTTCAAAATACTATAACAAAGTGAAGAAATGGAGACTTTCCCTTTGGCCAAAAACCTCTTACGACGGAATGGATAAAAGCCTGGCTCTAATAAATCAGAACTGGATGCATTGGAAAAATATGGGGTTACAAAAGGCCAGCAGAAATCACTCATTTCATTTACACAAGAGTCGTATCAACACAGCAACACACCCACTCGTTACACAGCAAAAAACCTCTTTTGTGGCCATAAAAGAAGGGATATCCTGTTTCTTCAAGTCACTGTCCAAACAAAGCAAAATTGTAATAGTAAAATGTGCCAGAAAGATCTTGAAAACACAGCAGTCAGTCCAAATCGGGGGACAGTGTCCTCCTTTGCTCTTTATTGATAGGAACAAAATCTAATCCACAGTAGTTCAAAACAATCTCAGCTTTCTGTTGGAATAAATCGCGCCTTTTTACATTAAAAGTCTAGGCTATGCCTAATGTTTAACGAAAAAAAGAAAGTCAATGTTTTGGGTCAATGAAAGAATTTCCCCATTAAAGGTGTGTCATGGACAGGCGAATGAATTCAAGGTGTGACGACTCAGAGACTCACCCTTAAGGAACAACCTGTGATTGAATTGCACTTAAACATATAGCTGCATTTTACAGCCAGTGTCGACAAGCACCAATTAACCATCAAGTCTGACAGCTAGTGGTAGCTAACATGGAAATAATTAAGTCTGAGACATGACCTAGCATTCCCTAACCCGACCGCAACTATTTTCGGCCTCATTAAATATAGCAAAAAGTGAATAAATAGGTAGGTTTTTTTCAGAAATAGTTCTGGCAAGACTGGTGGCACAAACAGTCTTGCTTTTGTCCGTAGTCTAGGGGATGAAGCTGAGAGCTCTGTGGCCTTTCTTCCACGCCGCAGGATAAATGTAGTCAGTTTTCCCCACCATTATTGCTCTAATGTGCGCCCGAAGGGCTTCTAGTCGTTGCCAAACAAGAAGCATACTGGTTCACCCCGGTAACAAAAATGGCAATAAAATTCCCCCCGAGATTCACATTGCCACTGGCTACTGTTTGGAAACACCCTACCGCATGTGCCGGCAACAATCCAGAGCCAATTAGAGACCATCAGACTTGATTGCATTTTCAGCCTCAGCGGTCTTGTTGGGAACTTGCATTTCCACTCAAGTTAAACCCACACTTGCACACATTTCATGGCCCACTGAAATGTTTAGTTAACGCTGGCAGGTCGCAGGCCTGCAATGCTAGCTAGTGCCCATAGCTCTTAAATACAATGACCTCCAAAACATCTTTGCTTCAATCCCCAAGCGTATTAATTGTCGGCCTGTCTTCCTGGTGCAAGCAGAGTTCAAGGCTACGCCGTTTCTGCCGCCTCGGTAAATTATATGAGCCTCTGATGTGGATTCAATGGACAATGGCTGCTGGCCACCACCTTCTCCATCTGGTGAATCCATCATTTTAAAACCCACTCTATGTAGAAGCACTGTCACGCCATGTGACACCATGTGTCATATGGGGTTTCAAGCTGGAGGAAAAACTGTGAAAAAAAATAAACCCTTAATTTTGGCTAATCAAAATGGGTTACAAAAGAAAAGGAAGAGTCAGCTGCTTTCACAAAAGGTTAAAAATAAAAATAATCAAAAATAAAATAAAAAGTTATCAATGGGCCTCCTTTATACATAAAAATGTTTGAAAAAACAAGTTTGAAAACCTCCTGGCATATGATAAAAATCAATGTTAAATGACAACTAAAAGGTTACAAAGGCTAAATGCTTTAAATATTTGCATGGCTTGGCTTTGATTGTATAAAATAATGAGATACTGTTTTACATGCCTTGAAAACGCATACAGTATATGTTCCACACCTGTCCCGTGTAAACATTAGACTGAATATTGCAATTTTTAACTCATTTGGAAATGGCTTTGGATTTTGTTCATCTAAACTGGCACGTTTCTATACACTATCAAGTGTAAAATCTAGATACGGTTTCTGGGATTACTTATACAGCAAGAAGCCGTCATACCAGTCCAACACAATTGCACGGTCAAAGTTGATTAGTTGATTTCCATTAAGGAATGCCACTTGGGCTCTTGCGTCAGTTGTACTGTATGTTGCAACAGGATGCCATGGGCTATGGCAATGATGGATACTACAGGAACCTGTAGAAAGGACAGATCAGCTCAATTGTATTTGTCTCCCATGCCCATGGTAAGAGCCTCCTGCCTTTCGGTGGTTAGAGGTGCAGTGATTTTTGGAGCACTGGGGTGCCAAGCAAGACCGTAATATGAATAACATGAGATCAGAGCATTGTCCGAGCTTTATCCAGGAGAGAATGGCAAATTTAAACAGCTACACTGGGCTTTTGTTCCACTACACTGGACAGAGCTGGGATAGGCCTCCCAGAACACCTCCTTTATCCAAGGCACACAAACCCTGAGGCACATCAACACACACTCACACTCACACGACTCCTGCAGACTTGTGCAGTACAATTCAAATACAACCTGATGAAGAAGAGCCTGGCACCATCAAAGCATAACACCATTGAAAAAAAAACAGATCAAAAGAGAAACTGAATGGTAGTACCTCTCGCTCATTATTGAGTTTAATACAGTTCAAGTTTTTGCACCATATGCACCTAAGCAGACAACGGACTGCTTCTTCTAACCCTATTTTTGAAAAGACTGGTTCACCCTAAGATGTCACACTAACTGTTTACTGGTCAACCATATTCGATACACTTCCTAAAGTGTGTACAACTGAAGCCATACGTGCTGAATTTGCAATGTTTGGTACCCTGGGTGAAGAATCGACCCAAGGACAACAAAACATTATTGCCTCTGCATCCTTATTGGCTCAAAGGTGGGTTTTATTACATTGGTAATCTACAAACCCGCCTAAAGTATTGCATTGGCTTTAGGATTTGATGTTATACCTACACTTTGATATAATTAAACATATCAGTTTATTTATTTATTTATTTTTCTCATTTGTGACAATGAACATGCCAGAATGAGAACAGGAAAATACGGATGAAATCAACTACCCACCCACCTACTTCTAACCACCTAAGGAAACCTTCACAGAAGCTAAAGTCCATATTTTTAATGGTAAGATTTGTGCCGAGCTCACTCGAGCTGTGGATATTTCTAACATTATAATGTCCCGAAGTTGAATCAACCACTTGATTACATCCAGGGTATGTGGTGGGAGCCAGTGTTGAACTATTGAGTTTTTTTGCAGATGTTAAACCGCCCAGCCAGACAATTTTTTTGCAGTTTAGAGAAATCAAACTGAGAATCATCATTCAGTAATAATACAGAGGGGATCATCGGTATCAAATATTCAATGATTTTCGACGAAATAGCACATACCTCAATCCAAAAAAAAAATTGGGCTAACGTTTTCACATTCCCACACCATATGGAAAAAAGATCCAAGTTGTTGGTCAAGACATTTATCACAAAGGGGAGGAGTCAATACGATGTCTTTTGAGTGGGGTCCAATAAGTTCAAAGTTATAATGAATCAGTTGGTGACAAGCGGCAACATTCTAATCTGAAAAATGAAGTCTACCCGGAAGTGCGAAAAACTGCAATGCATCGAAAATCTGCTAGAGAGAGGACCAAAAAGAAGCAAATGTCCATATACCCCATGTTAAAATGTCCGTTTTCACAGCATAAATTCGTGTTTTTACAGTTTGGTCCCATGGACTTTTATTGTAATCTTCAAAATGCTCCGCGTGCCTGACAACAATGAGGGGGGTGAATTTTTTTCTAACTCGTTAGTTTAGATCATATTTAGATATTTTGTATGACAAATAAGGGTGGTTAACTTTGATGGACAGCTGATAACGGGCTGCGCCGAGTGGAATTTGGCATCTCGGCCTTGATCTGACACAACACATCTAACCACCTCTGTATCCTTTCTGAACATTTGTATTTTGTATTTCCCAAGATTTTCCATACCCCCCATAACAGCCTCAAACCCGTTCTTCAGAAAGTCTATTGGTGACGTCACAGACGCTTTGTCCATATTTTTTACAGTCTATGGTTGGTGATTAAGATTCCTAGATGAAGTAAAAATGTTCTGCCATACTCTTCCCCAGGCTGTGACACATCCTCTTGTTCACAGTCTCTTTCTCATGCGTGCTGTATATCTAGGTGATTTGCTTTAGCCGCTCCATGAAGTGACTCCATGAAGTGAAGTGACTAGAAGAGGACAACTCAAACCAAGCATGATCGGGTGCGTGGAAAGTATTTCACCCCAGTCCACCCCATAAACCTTCATGGCTGACCTAAGGTGCAAATATAAAAACAGCGAGGAAGGTTCTGTTCCATATCGCACACACAGATCTTGAAAGCGAACATGCGTTTAGGACCAGCAATATCTTTCAATGTATAAATGCCCTTCTGCATCCAGTCTCTAGAGAAAAAGGTGTACCTCCCGAACTGATATTATTATTATACCAAATGGGTGTACTGTATATGGGTGTGCCAAATAAGCGAATAATTAATACATTTTCCCTTAAGTTTCATAAGTTGACTACTGTTGGACATGATTGGACCAAAAAGTTTGCATCCATTGCTTGTTGTTTAGCCAAGAGAACAGTAGATCTTGTGACCTGTGTTTGCCGGTTAAGCTCTCCTCTATCTCTCTCCAAGGAACCCTAGAGAGCGGGTTGAGCCAATCCTTAATAAATTTAATTTGAGAGGCCCTATGATACAGTTCAAAGTTCGGAAGCGCTAATCCTCCATTATGTTTTGCCTGCTGCAGTGTTTCAAATTTCAATCTAGGTTGCTTGCCATTCCAGATGAATTCACGAATTTCAGAATTGAGTTTGTGCCAAAGAAAATTAGGTGCAGGTAAAGGAACCATGGAACCGAGAAAATTGATTCGTGGCAAAACATTCATTCTACCATGTAATGATAGTGTCAGCGAGGTTCATTTTTGAAGATCTTGTTCAACCCTAGTTAGAATTTGTAGATAGTTGGCATCTGGTATATCATGGAGAGAGGAATGAACAACAATGCCTAGTAACTTATTGAAGTTTGTACGGAAATATTGCATGGTAGTCTAACTTTCTTAACCATACTATTAAATGGAAGCAAAGAGGATTTTTCCCAATTCATTTTGTACCTAGAAAGCATATTGAACTTTTCAAATACCTTCAGTATCTAGGGAAATGAAACTTGAAGATCCGAAATAAACAGTAAAATATCATCTGCATAGAGTGATAAATGTTGTTTGCAAGAGTTAACTGAAATTGAACAGACATTTTCCTGTCTAATCAGTTGGACTAGGGGCTCGAGTGACAGTGCAAACATCATTTGGAATAAAGGGCACCCTTGTCTTGTGCCTCGCTGTAAATTAAACGGCAGAGAATGTACTCAATTTGTCATAACAGAGGCCGTGGGGTTTCTATATAAAACTCTTATCATGTTTACGAAGCCTTTGCCAAAGCCATACACTTCAAAAAAAAAAAAAAAAAGACCAGAGGTAGCCCCACTCCAGCCTGTCAAACGCCTTATCTGCGTCCAACAACAGAACCGCAGCTGGAGTGGGGCAACCACGGGATTCGTGAATGACGTGCAGTAGTCTCCGAATGTTATCCACCGCTAATCTATTTGGCATAAAGCCAGTTTGGTCAGGGTGGACTAATGAATTCAGATACCGCTGTAGTCGCAAGGCCAGAATTCTGGCATAAATTTTTATATCTGTGTTAAGCAAACTAATGGGTCTGTAGTTTGCACAATCCGAATGATCTTTCCCTTTTTTGGGTATCAGCGATATAAAGTGCCGTGTTCATCTATGGGTGAAAGGCTCCAACCTCTGTTTTGTTGTCTGGTTTTGTTTACTGTACATCCATTTTATTTATTGTTTTTGGTAGTTAGTCATTCAAGTGCATTTTTTCTTAAGAGAGACTGGGAGTCCATTGTTTTTATTGTTTTTTGCTGTTTTGTTCATTTAATTATTGTGGATATATAAAACGTCTTCCATTTTCAGTGTTTAATAGTCTTTATAAATAGAAGTTTATTGATATTTGAAAAGGTGTACCTGCATTATTATGCCATTATCATTATTTTAGATGTAACGACAATATTATCATTTATTATATCGTATTATCGCAATAATTTATTAGACAATTTATCGTCCAGTAAAATGTATTATCGTGACAGGCCTAATAACCACATTCATATCTCCTCTGATAATCAGAGAATAGTCTATCAATGAAAGCAAGTGGATTAGTTACATGTGGGAAGAAATTGCCTCAAATATTGTAGGGGCATATGACCGCAAATGACTGCAATTGCAGATTTCGAACAGAGATGGCAACAAAGAGGTAAAACTGCGGACTGCAGCTTTAGGCCTAACTATTGCATAATTTTTAGTTTATTTTCTTGTATCATTATTACTACTACTATTAGTAATATTATATTATAATATTATAATTATAATAGTATATTACTACTATTATTTTCATTATCTTTTGTACAATAGCTAACTATAATAAATGATTTGTTATACAAAGTGATGCCATTGCATTCTTTTCCATTGTGACATTGACAATCAAGCCCGATTTCTTTATTCATTGAATTAATAAATTAATAAGAAAATATATTGTAATCATTGTATTGTAAAAAATGTAGAAAATTGACCATCATACATTTAATTATAATATAAATATACAGTATATATTATATTTTTAAGAAAATATTTTTTGCAATTTTCTGCAGGTAACAATAAAAACTGTGGTCCTAAAAAAAAGATAATATTTTCTTCCTATTTACTTCCTTTGATTTTGAGGTGAAATATGACTCATGTCAGATTTATCTTTCTATCTTTTAAAGTTATCTACTGTAGATGAGAACTAAGAATGTCAAAACAATAAAGGTGCACAGCATATTTAGGCAAACAAGAGACAGTGCTTTAAATACATCTCTGTTGCCATGGATACAGCAGTAGGCTTTGGCTTTTGTGTAAACTTAAAAAATTGCATTACAATTTCCAATATCTTATCAAAGAAACACGAGAATGATAACGAGACCAGAATATCCAAACCAACTTGTCCTTCCCTTACTTTCCATTCAATGCACACTTGCACTGCAAAAGTAAACCAGCTCCAAATCCCACAAAAGCACACATATTGCACATCTTTCTATTTACAACACATTGCATCATTACATTTTCAAGAGACACAGAAACTACACATAACACTTAAAACCTAAAAAAAACTACTTAACCAGATTGGCTCAGAGGATGAGCCCACAGGAGGGTGGAGTCTTCCGTCTGGTATCGGTTGCACACTGAAAGAAGTCCCGGTATCATATCTTGGCACTATTTTGACATTCTCTGGCCCTGAGATAGTGAAGATGTCTACATGTGACTCCACCTTTGTAATTAAAGACATCTCCCACACGTCTAATGTCAGCATCTCCACCAACATCCCCAATTAGGCCAAAACAAACTCTCGTTGCTGTGCACGACCATGAACAAGCACACACACCCTTCACATAAACCATCAACCCCCAAAAGGAAAAAGTGCAGGGACTGGAGGCAGGAATTCTGGGCCCTGCTGGAGGGATTTGGCTTATCGCCCAGCATGTTAAGTACTAGAGATGTGACTAAACGAGAGACGCTGAACACTGCACGGTGCAACAAATTAATAAGGTCAGACGGCCCTGGATGAGCAGTCGCGTATATAAAGGAATGTGGCAATGATTTTCGATGTGAACAAACCTGCATTACATCCATGAGCGAGCAGCAATTTCGGTCACATCAGACTCTTTGCTTTAATGCTTACATTGTCACTGCAAGTCTGTGCTTGTGAGCTTGATCACAGAAGAAACTGCTTTCTACTGCAATATTTCAAAATGCTGAGGTGGATCGCGTGCAGACATAATTATTCTACTGTGTGTCTAATTAACAACAAAGAGGAAAATAATCCAAGATCTTTTTGGTAAAGCTACTGCACGTAATGCGAAAGACCCTTGTGAAGGACATATTGAAGGAATGTAGTATAGCTACTGGCAGGTGGAATCAGGGAGAGGACAAAAGATTTGGATATGAAAAGAAGTTTAGATGCATATGCCTACATCTAAATGTTAATTTTGTCTAGCACACAAACATATTACACATGACCTCAAATCTAACAGAAAAAAACCCCTCTGTCCAGACCACAAGTAACTTGTAGTGTAGTAACAATTACTGTGCTGTGAATTAACAATATCTTTCTCAAAAAGTACATAATCAATATGACTACATGTCTTTACATTGCTTTAACTCATCAAAATAAATTTACAACTTTTTTATAAGTTATGCAAGATTCATCTAATTTTAAAATCAGTTTAATGTATAGCCTAAATTGAAATTACTTAAAAATCCAAGTTGACTGTAGTTGACTGTAAGGCAGCAACATTTTTTTTACAGTGTAAATATTTTATCTGTGGCGTATTTCGTAAAACATTTAATCATACTTCGAAAAAGATTTCATTATCAAAACACGTTCTCTCATCAAACGAAACTTTCTGATACCAACATATCTACTGCAGTGTATGAAAGGCAGATTTTCATTTGATTAATCATTAACTTTCCTTTGTCCTATAAGAAAAGTAGCAAAAAAAAAAAACAGCTGGCAAAACAGTGACAACTACTGTATGAATTAAACTCTCAAGTAACGTTAAATCTTGCGTGTAAAGTAGTTTTAAATGGCAACATATATCAAACTGTCATGAGTTAGTGAGATAAACACCGTATAAAGTGCAGTTTCTAAAGTGAACTAGATCAAAGAAGTTGAATAATTACAAACAAGCAGCGTCTGAATGCAAACAAATGTACTGAAACTGAAAACAAACGCGTTTCAATTGTTTTATAAATATGACGAGAATCACTCGTCCATTGAACCGCCGATTTCTCATCTACTATGTCCCACCCTTTAAAGACAAATTACTTAAAAAGAAGTCCAAAGTCGGCTGTAGTTACACTATTTGTTTTTCTGAACGTCTCATGTAGCTGTCAGTTTGACGTGTTGAGATTGAGAACTTACCTTGTAAACAGTCCCATCCTCCCCGTGAACGCTCTGAGCTCGTGCGCTGCGCTCTCATTCCCCTGTGCAACAATACACAACCCGACAGGCAGGTGACGTCATTCGTCTTGGCTTTGCGATTGACAATTAGTGCGCGTGCGCAACCGATGGGGTGCATGGTTATATGGGAAATGTAGTAGGCATACTTCATTTTCTAAAGTGGGCAACGTCTTAAAGGGAAAGTTCACTCAAAAATGTGACGAAATTTTTATCATTTACTGACCCTCAAGTTGTCCCAAACCTGTATGAGTTTCTTTCTTCTGCTGAACGCAAAATAAGATAGTTTTAAGAATATCGGTAACAAGACAGTTGACGCTAGCCACTGACTTACTATTGTAAATAAATACTATGGAAGTCAAAGGGGAGCAGAAACTGTTTGGTTACACTCTTCAAAATGTCTTTTAGTGTAAGTGTGTTCAGCAGAAGAACGAAACTAATAAAGGTTTGGAAACACTTGTGTATAAATTATGATGTTTAGGTGAACTATCCCTTTAAGAAACGAGTGCTAAAGGGCAAGTGCAAAACAGTGGACATTTAAACCACACTTTTTTTAATTAACCAAAATTTAATTAATTAACAACATGCATTGCTCATAAGCAGGTAAAAATTGATGGTTGTAAGTCTGTAAATTATTACTGGTCTATAAATAAAAATGCAATTACATGTAGGCTAAATATCTAATTCATTTAATATTACACTAAGATTATGTTTTTATTGTACATGAACTATAATTTGTTCATTTTACTAATACAAATTGAAAGCACTTCTCAAAGACAATTTTAGTATATCTTATTTTGCTATTTGAAATGTTAAATCAATGATCAATGAAATAATTACATAATCCTTATGTGCTTATTTTTTAGAAATATAAGTGTAAAATGTATAATGCAGTGTAGTCACAAAGCTTTCTTTTCCATAACTGAATCAATCATTTCTGTTATAATAGATCAAAACCCTTCATTGGTGGAAGCTTGCCAAATTTTAAGGATTTATTTGAGTAGTTAAACTCTTACAGGATAATTAACATAAAATGAACACTAATTAGCCAAGAAAAACTGAAATTTTAGACAAGTTTGCCGGGGGTGGATAATTATCCTTCTCAATTTTATTTATTTATTTATTTATTTATTTATTTATTTATTGAAATAAATGATGAAAAATACTTATTTGACTTTTTCATGTACTAGTATGAAATACCAACTGAACATTGATGTCCCATTAACGGACTTTCCCGTAATACTTTTGTATACATTAAGCCACGTGATGTTTAACATAGCACTCATTCCACTTAAAAGCAATTCAAGGAAGAGATCCATACGATTTATTGAGGCAAAAGCAGGCCACAGACAGACTTACACGGGATTATGGGAATGATTGTACATGGTGGGCTGTCTGCCGGAATTACGGGCATGGCAGCAGCTGGTGATGGAGATTGGGCCATGGGGCTACACTAACCCCTGATCGAATTTTAATTCCCAAAACTGCATACTGCCTGCTCTAAATCATTTCCAGAAATTAATGTTAATCTTAAAAAAATTGGATTTACCAGAGTTCCTGTCTTTCTGAACATGAATTCCAATTTTTAATTAATCATTAACAGGCTGTAGGCAATGTTATTATTGTCTGATATACACACAGTGTGTGTATATTATGTTATAATATATTATTGTGTTAGTTTTTATAATATATGTTTAGTGTTTTCTGGCAAATACTCCAAAAATAGTATAGGGGTTTTCACATTGAGCCCCTGAAATCAAAATTGAACTTTTTTAACTTTTAGTATTAATTTGTTAGCCTTACGGTCATGAACTGTGTGTTCCAAAACAAAACAATGACAAAATTTACATTTGGAGATATAAGTATTTAAACCTTACATTCTCTCACTTCCGCTAAAATAGTTCACAGATTTTTATGACATCATCGCAGACTTCAGCTTCTCATCAAATCCTCTATCCAATCAAATGCTCTAAAGAATCTAGGATCTATCTGAAAAGGGGAGGAGCCATTCAATATGTCCCGCCTTAGTTTCCTCTATCAGTGGAAATTACGGCAACACATCATACAAAGAAGGTCGTTCCAAGGCACTTCAGTGGGTCTTTAAAAAAAAATCCACTTTTTCTGTCTCCACTCCCCGCTACAACTGTACATGATCACTATCTCTCCTCTTGCTATTTTGGCAACAGATCTTTAGTCCAAAAACTCACTAACGACAACATGGCCTTTCAACATGCCTCATTGTCTTGGCAGTCAGTAAATGTCTTTTCAGATGCCAAAGCTGTATCCTCAGAGTCAGTATGCCAGACTAGAGGCGTCATGGTTGGAAGGACAGTCTGTTTAATGTATAGAGGGCTTCTAAGGACTGGGCCGAGAGATTTGTGTGTAAATATTTAAACAGGTCTGCATATTTTTATAAAGGAACTAATAGGAATGAGGCTGCACATCCTCTCTATAAGCGGCTAAAAAAAACTGCTCTTTAAAACTGCTTAAGCCTGAAGGATTCTATCCAGATTACATGACTTATCCATAACGCCTGTTCGGCCCATAAAATAACACAGTAATTACTGATTCTGAGCATAATTCGTTTGGAAATCCCTGAATATTGCAACAAATTACACTAACATAAGTCAATGCAAATACAGACACACTATCGTACAAAAATTTAGCATCAGTAATGTTTTTGAAAGATGTTCTCTAATGCTCACCAAGGATACATTTATTTGATCAGAATACAAATGCAGCAAAACTCTAATATCATGAATTTTGTTACAATTTAAAACGACTGTTTGCTATATTATAACATGTCATTTATTCCAGTGATGTAAAGCTGATTTTATTACTCCAGTCTTAAGTGTCACATGATCCTTCAGATATCATTCTAATCTGCTGATTTGCTGCTCAAGAAACATTTCTTATGATTGGTGATGAATTTTTCAAAGATTTTAATGCCACTTTTGCTTAATTTAATGTGCCCTTTATAAGTTAAAGAATTTTTTATATATCTTTGCAGCCTCAATCCTATATGAAACATTTTCTAATAGTACCTAACACTTTTCTATCAAGATACTAGATAGTTAAGGTAATAGTTAACTCTGAGAATACTCACCTTTGAGTTGTTTCAAACCCTCATACACTCTAAAAAAATGCTGGGTTGTTTAAACCCAATTTTGGGTAAAATATGGACAAACCCAGCTATTGGGTTAAACAATTAATTTAAAAATGTAACCCAATGGCTGGTTTTGTCCATATTTTACCCAAAATTGGTTAAAACAGCCAAGCATTTTTAGAGTGTAATATTTAGCAGAATGTCCAAGCTACTAATTTCCATAGAATAAAAGTGAAAGGGGACTGCTAAGTTCCAAAAATAACAATAAGCACAATAAAACATTTAAATGAAATATACTGTATATTGTCCTCTGATGTCATGCAATACACAGCAAAATTTCAACAAAAATTGTCAAAATGTCCAACGGTCCTATATGTACACCAGGAGTGTTAATTTAACACTGGAAATTTTGCTGTGTAGGTTTTTGTAAAACAAAAACACATTATTGGCTTAAAAACGTCCCCTCTACACCTTGCCCTTCCATATTGAACTAGGTACATTAAGACAAGTTAAGGTTTGACGTCATCGATGAGACATGGTGACATCAAACCTGGGGTACTGTCCCTGTTCACTTATGTAAATGAGCCACCAGGACTTTCTGCTTTTCCACAGAAGTAATAAAATCATATGGTTTTGGAAGAACATAGTTTTGGGATAGCTGTTCTTTTAACGCTATCACAGATTGCACAAATATTCTTTAAGACGTCAACTTCAAGCATTACCTTCCTGCATATCACTGACTTGTGTATTTAACAACCTCCAGAGTACAGATAAAAGTGGCCAGAAGAAGAGTAGATTATCTGTGGGGCTCAAAATCAATCTCTCGGCTTTGATCTGCATTTAACCCTTAAGGGTGAAAACTCTGAGAAGCTTAAATGCATTTCCATCGTAAAGCCATTTAGGTCTTTTCAATCTTGGCAGAACCTTTAATACCAACAAATGAGTTGGTTCCCTAAGAATTTCTCTTTATTCAAGCTATTCAATAATGTATAACTAGATAAACATTCTCATGTATCAGTCATTTCAAACAATCATCAATCAATGCAAAAAGAACATTGCTCATGTCAGAAGCAGGACAATATCTTAACCACAGTGAAGTATCTTGTATGCTGCCCGGCATTCAGTGCAGCATAAAGCCTGTAATGTAACTACAACCACAGTCTCTGTTCTAACACAATTACATGCCTTTTCCCAATCACATGACAAAGCACTTGGTAATTTCATCGTTATTTACATGGATCATGAAGTCCATTTATAACAGCCTCAGGAAACAAAGCAGCTTCTGAGTTAAAGCCAAGTGGTTTACATTATACTCACAATTTAGATTTTTTTTTTCCTGTAGGCCTAGTTCCAATACCAGAAGAATTTGTGTGTGGACAAGAAATAATGTGTATAATAAGAAAATATACACTCACCAGCACTTTATTAGGTACACACCTATTCAAATGATTGTTAATGCAAATATCACAGCCAATTACATAGCAGCAACTTAATGCATTTAAGTATGTGGACATGGTCCAGATAATCTGCTGAAGTTCAATTTGAGCATCAGAATGGGAAGAAAGGTGATTTAAGAGACTTATAACGTGGCGTGGTTGTTGGTGGCGGACGGGCGGGGAGTATTGCAGAAACTGCAGATCTACAGGGATTTTCAAGAACAATCATCTCTAGTGTTTACAGAGAATGGTCGGAAAAAAGAAAAAAAATATCCAGTGAGCTGCAGTGCTGTGAGTGAAAATGCCCAACGCATTCTCATCCCAAGGCGTTATATATGACGCTTTTGCTAAAGCGTAGACGTCCAACACACATGGCACCCTTTAGCGTCAAATAAGACGCTTCAGTTTAGGTATGGGGTAGGGATAGGGTTAGACCACAAGGAGGCACCTTCTGCCCCATATCTGCGCCTCATTTGACGCTAAAGGGTGCCAAGTGCGTTGGATTTATACTCTTTGGCAAAAGCGTCGTATATGACGCCTTGGGATGAGAACGGGCTCAAATGCCGCCAGGGGTCAGAGGAAAATGACCAAACTGGTTAGAGCTGATTGAAAGACAACAGTAACTCAAATAACACTTGTTATAATCAAGGTCTGCAGAAGAGCAACTCTGAACACACACGTCAAACCTTGAATCAGATGGGCTACACCAGCAGAAGAGACGCCGGGTGCTACTCAGCTAAGAACAGGAAACTGAGGCTACAATTCACACAAGCTCACCAAAATTAGACAACAGAAGATTGGAAAACCATTGGTCTGAAGAGTCTTGACAATGAGAGAACATGACAATGAGTTGGCAATACTCAAATGACCTCCAAAGTCACCAGATCTCAATCCACTAGAGCACCTTTGGGATGTGGTGTGTGGGATTACGCATTTAAGAATCTGTTTAAGATCTGCTGATCTTGTACTAACATAAGATGAAAAAACTAAGGTGGAGTACAGTGCATTTAGCATTTTAAGGTAAAGATGATGGCATCAGATGAATGATTATGCTAAGGAAAGATTAATGCCAGTCTTGTCCTTTATTGTAAGTCAAATGAGCCAGATTACTGAGAATCTGCCCTTTTGTCTTTATTGGCTCTTGGATCTCCTTTCTCAATCTTTGAATTGGTTGTGCTGATAGAATTAGGACTTGCAACACTCTAGAGTCTGGGGTGGGTTGCTATTACTGTATACCTCATTTGCATGATTTGTTAAGGTCGTCAGCCTTATCTCCATTTCTAAGCACTGCCCCTAAAATCTAAATTTCAATGTACATTGGTGATTTGAAGGAGTTTCACCGCACTCACAGTAAACAAGGTGCCATACAGACACAACTCGACAACTCAAAAAATAAAAAAAAAACTGTCCGCACACTTGAATCCTTTAAGCAAATTTAATAGCCAAGCTTTCGGTCATGAAACCATCCTCAGGGCATGTGTACACTAGTGAAACTTGATGACTGCAGCAACCAAAAGATCATGTTCTCAAAAAAGAATCCTGCTGAAGATTCAACCAAGTTATCCTGGTCTATATGTTTCCAACAATTGGAACTGGAGATTCTCATCATAAATGTACAGCTGACAAATCTATAGTTACTGCATGATGTTATCATGTCAATATGGACCAACATCACAAAGAATTAAGGCAGTTCTGAAGGCAAAATGGGGTTGTGGTACTTTGTCCCTAAACCTACGTACCTAAGTCTACCTGGGTCGTCTCCTCATCAACGTTCTCTGGATTGTCTTCAATCGACATTCCCTACATAGTGTCTACCTGGGTTGTCTCCAATCAACATTCCCTAACAGTTATCTATTTCTCTAAACTAACTAACCTGCTACCCATAACCTGCTACGCAGCAGGTAATGACAGACAGACTTCTGCAAATGTCCTCTAAATGCTTTAATTACGGCCAGGAGAGTCCTCAACATTTCCTCAGAGAACTTCCCCCAAGAAGAAGCAAGGCCGGAAGATCTCAGTCAATTCCATTGAGAATCCCACCAGTAAACACAAATAACAGTTTTTGTATAATCGGGGTAGGGCAAAATGACATGAAATGTTACATAATTTCCCCACAACTTGATTGGTTCTTCATAGACAGGCCCTCTTGTTACCAGCTAACCAAAAGGTTTCAAGGTTAAACATCTGTCAAGTTTCATTTCCTATATTTGTTATTTTTACACTCAAACAACCATGTATTCCCTTGTTTCGAACACTACATTTAGTTCAAATGTTAGGATGCCTAAAAGGGAAGTAAGGTAAGAGTTAGTCATAACATTAGACCCAAAGGGGAAGTCAGGTAGAAGTATAAGGTTAGATAATCTAAAGGTCAGATTTTTAGAGTCAGAAACATGATTAGTTCTAAAAGATAGTTTACTATCTTATCTATTAAAAATCCACCAGAGGGTCAAACCTGGGCAAGGTGTACCAGTTGTAATCAAAATTATTCAACCTCCATAGCAAATCAGGTTTATTGGCAAAATTAACAGACTTTCAGCTCTTTCCACAACTATGTTTCAAGTGGTTTCCCCAAATTCAACTGAAAATGCAACTTTTAATGACTTCTGCAGTCTCAAAATGATGTAACCCCTTCATGGCAAGCATCTTTAGTACATAGTAAAACACCCTTTTACTGTTATGACCTGCTGTAAATGAGATGTACCTGACACCAGCTTCTGGCAGCATTTCTGATTAATCTTAGTCCATTTCTCATGAACAATGGCCTCCAGTTCAGTAATATTGTTGGTTTTGCGTGATGCACCCACCTTCTTCAAATCCCACCAGAGATTTTCTCAAGTCAGAAGACTGTGATGGCCAATGTAGAATCTTCCAGAATTTCTTCTGCAACCAAGTCTTGGTGGAATTTGAGGTGTGCTTAGGATCTTTGTCCTGTTAGAAGCTCCAATGACGGCCAAGCTGAAGGTGTGTTTTCTCCTAGGATTTCCTGATTTCCTTCAATGAATTCATCTAGGCTTCCACACAACTGCAGGTTTCCATGGTGCAACCACCAATGCTTAACTGTAGGTAGAGTGTTTTTTTTTTCAGCATATGCTTCATTCATCTCCCTCTAGACATACTGCTGATCCATAGGGCTGAAAAAGTTTAATCGCTCCACAGAACAGAATCCTGAAACTTCTGTGGCTTATTTATGTGATTCTGAGCACTTTTCTTGTGCTCTTGGGTCAGTAGTGGTGTACATCTTGGAGTTCTGGCTTGGAAACCGCATGAGTTTATGCGCCTTGCTGATTCCACCAAGTCTTTCGGCAGGTCTTTTGCAGTCACTTGAGGGTTTTTCCTGAACCTGCCTTCTCAGAAATCAGCTGTTCATAGCTTCCTTTTTCTGACCCGTCCAGGTAGTTGACTAAAAAACAACCACTGGCTCTGCTCCCTCCTACCTAAACTCATTACTTGAGGCTTACGTGCCATCCAGAAACCAGGAAGTGAACGCCATCTTGTGGCGCCAAAAGAGGCACAAAATCTCTTTCTCTGACCTTTTTCTGGTGTGTTCCCTGCTGGTGGAATATGACCTGCCCAGCTCAACCTGAGCTGCTGAGGCTGTGGCCATTTTCAAGAAACGGCATCTTTTTCGGCAACATTTGATCCATTAATACTACTTTATCTTCTATTCTATATCTATTATCACTATTAACTATATTTATTTTTTAAGTAGCCTACACATACAGTGTCAGATTAAACTTGGAGGGTCATAGCACTTACATATTGTTGTCCTATTGTTAGTTTTGGATAAAAGCGTCTGCTATATGAATAAAAGTAAATGTAAAAAAGGTAATAAAATGGCTGGTGAGTGTGTATAAAACAAAAGTCTTATTTTTTTTTTTCTTTAGGGATTTTCATCTTTGAAATCACTAAACTGAAAACAGACTATTTCAAAGAATTTACATTAAGAAAACTGTTACCTATTAAACCTATTATTATCAAACCTATTATTATCCTTATCATATTAGATTTGCTTTTACACTGTCCAAAACAAACAAACAAACAAACAAACAAACAAAAAACACTGGCAATTCTTTAAGGCAACACATTACAGGTGAATATGATTTAAAAACCACTTTTATCCCCAGTTGACTGATTAAAAGCCAAAAATATATATTTTCTATTACAACTTTTCTAAAGCATTGTTTAAATATGCAAATAAGGCATATCATTAAATTTGCACTCATTTGCAAGCATTTTCCAAACAGAAATCTGAACACTCAAGGTTCGAAATTCTTATGTTATTTTTCTCACATTTTAGATTCCAAGATTTTACATGATCTTTTTTTATTTGAAGTGAAGAGATCTGAAGTGTCTTGCCTTAAAGCGACACATAAAATCTAAACGAGAAATGTTAGCACCAACTGCTGGTTCCAGCTGGTAAATGACAACTTTCTACTCTAAAGGATTTTATCACGCAAATAGCATTTCACTAAAGCAAGATTACAGAAAATCCAAAGAATATTGGTTTGAAATGCAGTAGATTATCCTTATCTTTTGATTTATGCAACACAACATGTCAGTCCTACTCAAAGCAGATGCACTGATGTGAGAATGTAAAGATGTGGTGGTCATTTCCGTATAACTGCCTGTAGATGCCGAAGCTGAGGCAGGTTCACACTGCCACCCCCACACACAATCATAACCAGCGGGTCGAGCAGTTTAGGAAGGCGTCCCTCCTCCTGTAGCCTCGGAATGATTCCGCTGTACACAGCAGCCAATGATGCTCCGCAGGCTAACTCCACCAACACACGCTCCTCATCTGCATACAGAAAACAGTAATCAATACAAAGCATGCTTTGTAATTATTGAGCTGTTTACAGTAATGACCTTAACCATAGCAATGAACTTACCCAGGAACAGTTCCACTGCCTCCAGGGCCTGTAGATCTGTCACCACCTCTGAAATGACATTGGGACGTTTGCTGTACTCAAACGCCTGCTGACATGCCATTTTTGCTCCCAAACACGTTGCTTCACTTGCAGTCAATATCAGAAAGATTCAGTTATGCAAAAAAAAAAAAAGTTCATGAATTGTATGTGAATTCAAGATTATTTGTTAATTTATACCTTGTAATGTCAGGCAGCATAACCAGATCTTTGGCTTTCAGAGCAAAATTTAGACAGTCGGCACCCACGGTCTCCATGCATAGGACAGGCACATTGCCCCAGCCTACCTCATCCAGCCCTTCCATCACCCCACAGAACAGACCACCACCCCCTACGGAAAGCACTATAGCTCCAGGTTTGGACGGCAGTGAAGCCTTGAGTTCATGCACAATGCTGGAATGACCTTTCCTAAGAGACAGGGTTTTTTTTTACAGCTTTTCATTTGTGTGAAAACTTAAACTATGAAATACATTAAGGACTGTACATGATCAGATTCCTTAAGTTTATTTTATTTATGATAAATGAACTCACCAGACCAGAGGATGGTTGAACGGGTGTATTACAGTAAGACCTTCAATTTCTGCCAATCGTAGGGCCTCAGCATTTGCATCATCCCACACCTACATCATCACATAAAAACATTGTCATGTAAATGACTTAAGATAGGGTTAGAAAATGTAACTTCTTCATTTGAGATAACGTTGATGGTACTTTGCTCTTGCCTTGCCCACAACTTTGACTGTAGCTCCCTGGTCCTTAAGTTTTTGAGCTACCAGTTGGGGTGTCGACGAGGGCAAAACAATGGTGGCTGGCAGGTTGAGTTTTCTTGCTGCATATGCTGTGGCCATACCTGCATTACCACCTAAATGTATACCCACAGAAACAGCGAAATAGAATACATGATTGAATATGTTCATCTATGACCGGGATTTGGAAACACAATTAAATGTTTAGCATTACACTCACCAGAAGAACAAATGACACCTCTCGACTGGTTTGAACTTGCAACCTTAAAAAGGAATAAAAAAAATGTTTATCAGAATTCTCCAATAGGCTATGCAATCGTAAGCGCTAGAGGGCAGTGTGAACGCGCACTATAGACTACCTATGAGGGAAGTTTGATTCAGTGAAGGATTTTGTTTGCAACATCGTTAACATTTAAAAGCTTTATGTGTTTAGTCACAAATACACAAATATCGTGAAGCTTAATTTTATGAAATGCAGCGATATGTTTCCTCACATTTTGACACATGTGTCCTATTCCACGGATTTTGAAGGAACCGGAGGGTTGTGAGTTCTCCATCTTCAGAAACACTGTAGTTCTCATCCGCTTCGACATGCCCGCGCTCTCGAGAAGTGGAGTGACGACATGAAATCCATTTTGCTTTGACATTTTGTATAATTTTCTGAAATACAGTTAATACAGGAGGAAATGTTCAACCAGTTACGGTGGGTAAATGACGTGCTCCGTGCACTTAAATTGTGCATGACGAACAGAAATGTGAGATTTCCCACGTTTTTAGTAGTAGTGAAACCTGGGTTTTCTTAAGTCATGCACTTATGTTACGTTTTAAACGTTTCATTAAACTAAAAATATACAGACAATTAGTATTTTACTCTGGTCTACTCACCTATTGCGTCGCGGTGTTGTATGGATGAACAACTAGCCTAGCCTGTAGCCTACAAGTTCAAAGTTCGTTTACTGACAATAAAGTAATCGAGCACTAATGAACTAATGTCCAAGACCGCTAGATAAACCATGACAGCTTGTGTTTGTAATGTCAGCTTAAACTAAGTTACTTATTCATGGGAGTACCGTGCAATGATTGAGAAACATGAGTCTAAATTCAATATTTAACTAAACGTAGCCTATATTAAATAGCTATATTAATTTTTTTTATGATAGGCTACTTCACAACTGCTTGCCAATGGTCAATTTTTCTAAATATACGATAAACATTTATTTTCAAGCTAAATAAGTAATGAAGTAAAATAAAGCAAGTAAAAAACAAAACACTAAGGGCATAAAACTTCACAACAAATGCATCTTGATATTTCAAGTTGGCAACCCCAAAGAGTACACATCATCATACTCCAGCAGAATACATGCTGTGAAAAAATCCAGTCAATACAACGTGTGACTTTGTCCCAATGTGTAAATTTTATTGTGCACATATACATGACGTTGCATTAATGGCTCTCGTATGGCAGCGCAAACACAAGGCAGATCCTGCCTGTTTTGTCAGCCATAAAAGTCTATATGAAGCTGTTTAAAGACTTGTTTCGTTTTTTCATTTCAATTAAATAAACAACCTTTAAAAAGAGAAAAGATCATGTAGCATAAAAAATCAAGCCAAACTTAAATAAAGCATGGAAATACAGGTTTTATGTGATGTGTTGTCAATATACCCTCGATGATGGGAAAACAGCCACTGCATTAGTTTTATGGTATCCTTTTTTTCAGCATCCTTTTAAAACTCCTTTTAAAGTTCCTCATAAATGACTTCTCAATTTTCACCTCCATCAGCCAACATAATTCTCCATACATAAAAATATACATGTGTCCATACCAGGCCACTTCCTTATTGTCCATCAGAAGCTTGACCAGCCTCAAGGTCTCTTCTAAACACTTTCCAGCACTTTCCTTCCTTTTCCCTGAATCAGCAACTTCCTAACCGTGGGAAATGAAACATCAGTCCCTTCAGTTTCCTCTTTGCCTGATAATAACCACAGAGCACAAAACACTGGAATCCAAGACTACATACTCTGTCACCAACTATTATTATCACATCCACGTCCCGTTCTGACAATAACATCCCATTTTTAAACTCTCTCTCACACACATAGACTCAGGAGGTTTGCACTGTGGAAGAGGTCAGAAAAGCTAACATGTTCCTCAACAGATATATGGGTAAGAGGGATACTGCAAAAACAACACATCAAAGTGACGAATAAAATCTGGGATGCAAACGGAAGACCACTGAATTGCCCTCTCTTCGGTTATTCCCTCTTGTCCAGCTTCAGACGTTCTCCATCATCTTTGAGTTCATTGTTGGGGTGATGGCAAAGACAGGGCGCCATCCCGCAGCTTCATGCCAACTGCTATTACAGGAGCTTGCACCGTTTCTTCTGGCAACTTATGCCAAGGAACGTTGCCTGGGTTTGATCCTTGGGTACAGCTACAATGGCAACAGTGAACAACAATTACTGATGGAGAACCTACCTTTTAAACTAATTTACAGGGTTGATTCTTTCTCATTATATGCCTTACATTGAAACTAAATATTGTAATGCATAACAGTGCCATTTAAGAAATAAAAGCATGCCTAAACAGAAATCGTACCCCTAACAAGTTGCGTGGTACGTAGCCCTCCTTGTCATTAAGTCTGGTCCACCACCACTCTGTCTCGCTGTCATCCCTACGACTCATGATGGTAAGAGCATCGCCCTCATGGAAGGACACCTCATCTGCACTCTGAGCTTCATAGTCCCACAGGGCATAAACCGTCCCTTTATTCATTACGCCCAGCTTCTCCTGTACACCTGGAAAGGAAGTAACAAAAATGAATTCTGGCTTCAAAATCATGTACAGCCTCTACTCTAGAAACTCACTTTATAGAAAAAATAACAACACTAGAAAATGTGCTTGATATTACCATATAGAAACTGAGAGCATTGGACATAACCCTCCTCCATCTCTTCGCACTTGTCTGCTGCCGTCTCCACATCACTGATAGTAGTCGCAAAAATGGCAGCTCCAGACTCCACCAGCAACTTGCAAAGATGAACATTGTTGCATGAAGCTGCACAGTGCAGGGGCGTCCTGATCACAAGTGAGACAGAGTTAGCAACTGCTAACATCACTTCATGAGTGAGACTTTCAAATCTGTACAATATTCTCTAATACAGACAAATGTCAGACAAAAGTGATGGTCCTCACCATCCATCACTATCTGCTGCATTGACATTGACCCCAAAGTCCAGCAGGAATTTTACAATATGGTGGTGACCTGCACATACTGCATTATGGAGAGGGGTAATACCCTCATCATTTGGAGTGCTAGGATTGTTCACCTGAGGATGGAGTAAAACAAACACAATTTGAGAAGGAAACAGTTGACAAGCTACTACTGAGACTAGTTCAAGCATTCAACATAGGTCTAAGGGGCGTGTGGCAACTGAATAGTACCTCGTAGATAATCCTTTGCACCAAATCAAACTCGCCCTCCAAAGATGCATCCAAAAGCAATGCAAGAGGATTGAACTTGACCCTCAAGCCATGACCTGTCCTCTCAGAGCCAGGCTTCTTCAAGTTTGTGCGCTTGACCTGCAATATGAAAAATCTATTGGTTTTTATATTTCAAAGACTAACAAGTCAAAGTCTTTCAGCCACATCTTTTGAAGAAGAAAAAAAATCCAAATGAATACATATTATCAGAGCTATGCTAATTGATATAGCCAACAGTATGATAAACTCATTCTACTACTACGGTTAGGTTAAAGGATTACTGCAGGACTCACAAAACTTTTTGCAGAATGAGACATGCAAAAAAAAATGTCTTCATCTAGACATGACCCAAACCAACAAGCTAGTGCCAACTCACCGTAGATGCACCTGGAGGAGTGCCTGACTGTGCTGTGGTGTCCTGCTCGGCAGGTGAATTGGCTTCTGGTACTGGACTAGATTGTGTGTCCATATTTGTGTGGTTGTTGTTATGATTGTCCTCATGGTTGTCCTTATGAGAAGGGACTGAGGCACCATCCGCCTTGGCACCCCCTGAGTCACTACATAGATGTGTCAGCTGGTTCTCATTGTCATCAGCTGTAGGTGACACAGAAGAGGTTTGAGGAGGGATTGAGATTGCTGGCTCTGCTGAAGGCTCAGCTAACATGCTTGACTCCATCAGGTTCCCATTGGTAGTGTCCACATCACCCAGGGCTGTGGCCATGTAGTTCAAAGGACTATCAGGCTGGTAGAAAGGTGTACCACCCACTCCATTCTCAATGCCCCCTGCAAGGGTGTTGAAGCGCTGATATAAGAGCTTCTGGATATTGGGCCCACTGGGTCCTTCTGGTTCTGTGATGGAGCTCCGCTTCTTCAAAGGTCGGGGAGCATTGGATAATTTCCGTCTCAGCACCTCCAGGTCAATGTCACTTTGGTAACGGAGAGGGGAGTGGGCCACAGGGGTCAGTTTGGTAGGGCTGAGAGGGCGAGGGATGTTCTCCACATTGGGTGGAGGTAAAGGAGTACTCTCTTGGACCTCTCTGTCGACCTCATCTGTGAAGGACTGCTGGTAGAGTGGAACTGGAGAGGGCGAGGTGGAGCCTGGTAGAACTGGTTTTCCATATACTGGAAGCAAACGAAAAGAAAGCATATTTAATAGAAGGGAACATGCATGATTATAATATGGAAATCTAATTTCCATACTTGTTTGTAGAACCAATGCAACTGCTTATTACCTGCTTTAACAGCAGCTCTGCTGCTGCTGGAGTAATTTTTGGCTGTAGGCTGCTGCAGGTACATATTGTAGATTGAGCTGGAGTTCATAGTGGCAGGACCCTTCCTTGGAGACTGGGGCCGGGACCCTCTGTCCGGAATAAAGGGACGCACCGCCACAGCAAGAGGAGGCTCTGTCCTCTCACCCTGAGGGAAGAGGGCTGATCCAGACTGAGGCGTAGGACTGGGAGGCACTGTTATCCGCTGTTGGATCTGCTGGGATGAGGAACCAGAGGCAGGGGGTGTTCTCTGCCAGCCTACGTTGCCAGGAGCAGAGCGGGGCAAAGAGCTGGTGGCACAGACTGTGGAGTGATGGCCTGCACTGGGATAGGTTCCATAGATGGGTGGAGGCTGCTTAGACAATGCTGTTACTGTCCCTAACAGCTTAGGGGCTTCCTAGTAAATAAATGAAAAAACAGAAGTTAAGCAAGACTCAGAAAGATGTCTTTCAATAGAACTTGTGCTTAAGTTCTTTGGAGGACTGTTTAATCTCACCTTGTCTGAGGTACCCATCTTGCTGCTATGATCTTGACTTGTGTCCTTCCAGTCTGGAGGTTTAAGAGGAACCCTATTATTGCTGAAGGAGGGCCAGATTGCATCATTTGCTGAAGGAAGCACAGCAGTATGAGTTAGACTGAAACGTGTATGCTCTTTCTCCAGTTAGCCTCATTATGACACAGACTGACCTGAGTCTCAAATGGGACTACACTCACATCTCTGACCCCTGTGACATCAGGACACTTCTAATCAGTGGCTTGAGTGGGGTATATTTCTGTCCTGTCCTCTGCACAGATCCAGCTCTCTTTGGGTTAAATGGATTACTAAGGCTATGTGTCCAAGTCCACTGCTCTGCTTGTCAAAGCCACGGGCGATGACGCATGTTTATCCCATCCGTCTGACAGACACGCCATCAAACTCACTGGCAGTCGACTGCCAAGTCCCACAAAGGAGAAATGCAGTGAAGCAAATGACTAAACTCTAACACATATGGGGGTTTCTTTTCTCGAAATAGGTCAAATTCTTCCAGGAATTAAATATGCTAAAGGTTGAATACAGTCCTTTGTTATGTACGTATTCTTAAGGCCAGCCTGACATCTTCATGACTACTAACAAAAATAAAGTTGTTACATAATAGCTACTTTTTTTCCACCAGTTCAGTTCACGGTTTTAGCAGTCCCGTGGATCTAACTTTCGTGACTACTGGGATATGGAACAGTAAGTGTACTTTTAAGTTTGCTTTTTAAGAGAAATAACGGGTGGGGATTACATTGCCATTTTATGAACTTTGTCTGTCAGGACCCATGAGGTAACACATTATGCATAGGGCTTACCTTCTGGGTACTGACAAATTAAGTGCAAGCTAGTGTTTTTGTATATTTATTATGTCAGTGTGTGTGTGTGTGAATAATTTATAATCAAATCAATTCACAGTGTCTCTGGCCAACATATTATTTATCTACAACATAAAATCAAACATGGTTTTTAAATGTCTCATAAAGGCAAATATTTATCTTGTAAGTAGAAAGCTATCCTGTTTTATGCACTGTGATCAAATATTTCTTCTTGATATCATGCCCGAAAAACTCACTAGAAGTACAGTCGGAGTCTGTGGGGGCCTCTGGCCCATCTCTAGGCTCTGAGGATTGCACCAGAGGGTCCACTATGATGTCTAAGTCTGAGACCTTCCATGGGCCTGCAGGCATCCTCACCCTGTCTTCCTCTGTCCCGCCGCCCCCAAATGTGACAAACAAGCATGACAGAAGAATAGGGGAGGAGATAAAAGGTGACAGACATGAGAAAATGAAAACATATGTTAGCAATTAAGGCTGGAAAAAACAAAGAAAGGTGTTTTAGTATGACATTGATGAGAATATCTGAATAAAGATACATTTCGAAACTTGGTGCTTATGAGCTCCCCTTTTAGATGGGAAGAGATACTGCAATTCTTCATCCAACTGAATTGTTAGCACTATGATGCCAAGAATGATAAAGACATGCTATTGTGACATGTCAGGAAAATAAGTGAAGCACAGAAAGAAATCTGAACTTAGCTGAATGAATGATTTTACAGTAGTGGTGAGAAAGAAGATTCATTTTCACAAGGGAAGCCAGTAAGCAGATTTCTGTTGTTGAGTGATTGATAGACACAGCCTTCAGGAGGCAAGCATAATGAAATGATACATCTATCATCATTTATGTAGTACTATCTTGCTGATTGGGGTCATGAACCATGTATACCAGAATTCCTGTAGCAGTTTATGTATACATAAAATTCTGTCAAGGAATAAGAGGAAAGACTGACCTGACTTGGAACGAGCATGGTTGACTGTAGCAGAAGTGGCGAGAGACTGTGGCTTCAGGGGATCAGGAGGTAAAGTGTAGCCTCCTTCCTGTCGACTGGGCACTGGTATCTGGATGTAGGGACAGACTGCTGCCACCCGCCCAGAACTGCCTGGGGTGGGCTGAGGGGAGGGAGGACCACTCATTCGGCCAAGCTGTAGAGAAGAAGAATGGTTAATCAAACCCCATAGAGACAAGTACGCAAGAAGTGGCTAGTCAATCCAGTACCAGAGTTTACACCTAAAAATATGCAGCGTTTATATTAACAAACACCTTTGAATGCAATTTGTATGCATATGAGAGGTCAAACCCTTTGCTTCAAAATCCTTTGAGCTTAAAATGCTGGGTTTAACTAGTTCCAGGGTCTCTTTAAAAACCATTAAGTAATGATTTACAATGCAGTTCGATGTACTACAGATCTGGTGTACTAATCTGCATGTGGCACTGCAGTTGCAGGCTAGTTCTTTATCACTTGCCTCTGCTTTTTTCTTGTAGAGACGCTCTCTGAGGTCCCCAATACGCTTGTCCATCATGGTCACCTCCATGTTACGCTTGTTAAGCATATCCTTGTGTTGCTGAAGCTTACTGTTCTGTTCTTGATTTAGCTTGTTCCGGATCTAAATGTTAATGCAATCATACATGCGTCATACACACGCATTCAGAACTGATGATTACATTACAGCATCTGAATAATTTCCCTCATCAAATGTCACATGTTTATGCAACTAATATCTTTGGAATTTGAGTACACGCTATAATCTGAATATTTTATGCAATATCACTCTGGGGCGCAAGCTATACCACAAAACACTTCAGAGAAGATTTAGGAAATAATAAACAATTGTGGCAAAACAGGAAAGAGCATTAAAATCAAAGTCTTTTAAAAAAACTCACTGGGGAATAAATAGTTTTTGATGATCAAACTGTTAGCGGATTAAAAGAAAGTCATTTCCTATTACTATTCCCAAGTGAGTACATAACAGTTTGGTGCCGATGGCCATTCGAGTTGTCATGAGTTGCTGCAAAAACAACAAACAGCATCACAACCACTAACACATGGTCTCAGTCTTTCTCTCTTTGTGTATTCAATCAAATTTAACAAAAATAATTATATACGTGTTGCCTACCTGCAGTTCCTGGTAGAGTTTGCGGAGTTCCAGTGCAGCATTGCTGGTCACCGGTCCGCCCAGAGGCTGCAGTCCATTGAGACGCCCCCTTCGCAGATCGTCTAACTGCTGTGTGAGCTGGTCCACCTTGACCATGGCCGACTGCAGCTCTGCCTGCTTTTCCTGGAACAGGCTGCTAACATGCTCAATTTCTGCAGCTGAAAGACACACAAAACATTCCAATTATAAATAAACTATCGTAGTGTGCAAATGGATGCACGATTGTTGATACGCTTCATATACTACATGTTAGTGTCTGGATTTTTCAAGTGTGGGTGTGTTCGAGCACGTGTGGGAGTGAGGTCCAGTGCAGTTGTCCACTCCCCAAGTCCACATGCCATTCGACAAATTCTCAATAGAGAGGAATGGTATTGTGATCTTGTTTTTATCTCATGAATGTTATGAGGGGGTGAAATCTTCCCTAGGATCTTCCACACCCCAAATAGAACTCCCTGTTTCAAAGCTCAGAAATGCTCTTATTGACTGATCCACTGCCAGAAACAGAGAGGGAGTGGACGGCAAAAGCAACTGGAGCAAGGGATGAAATTACCTGTGCAAAATGACCTGTTAGATACTTCAATAACAAACCTATTGTACTCAATATCATAGTAGGTCATAATGTAGCATTTTAATGTTTCAGAGAACATATATAAGTAAAATCTGTTTATAAAATGAGCAATCTAAAGCGTTTTCAAGTCTAACAAGGCTGTACATACACAGGTTGCCGTTGATGAGTTTGCTGTAGTCCACTTGGCCCCTCATGGCACGGACCTTCTTGAGTTTGGCTTCTTGGCTGTCTACCCTTTCCCTTAACCTCTGGAGCTTCTCACTTTCAGACACGGACTGGCCCTGACGTGGGTCCTGTTGCTTCAGATACCGCAATCGTTGCTCCTACACGCGGAGAGGAGAGGAAACGGAAGGACAGGAGAGGGTAACGGTCAATTTGAAAATGGGGGGGCATGCTCCACATATCATTAAAACAGACACGTAACTGATCAAAAAAGCCCTTTCTCACACCTCACTACGTACAGTGGAGAGCTGCGAGAGAATGGGATGGAAACAATAAGGAAGGACCAGGTAAGATGGTAAAATAGAGAGAGAAAAGAGACAGGAAATAAATAATAAAAGAACATCAACTTAATTTAAGTGCCAATTCAGATTTAGTGTTAGCAGAGAAGCTGCTAGAAGAGCTGTTAGAAGAGAATCATACTGTAATTACTCGAAAGATTCAGCTACAGTATGTGGTTTTACAACATAACACACCCAAAAAGTGAATGTATGATGAATGAGACTAAAATAGAAAGTGGAGGGAAGCACAGGCATTCGTGCTGACAAGCACTTTCAGGTCTGCTTTAGAATGAGCAAATACAAAGCCAGACCTAACAGTCCCAGAGTGTTGACTCGACACAATCCAGTGTTAAACGAACGGACAAACAAACAAAGCGTATTTTTAACCACAGGGCTAAAACATTTTGTTACATACAACATGTTTGTTTAAAATATACATTTGTATTATTTCATTATCTCTACACAATGTTTAAAGTTGTCTGACAAGATGAAAATTGCCTCAAATCTGCATTATCTATTCACAAACAATTTGTATTAGCAATATAAAACCAATAAAAATGCCAAAAATAAATGAGCAATTCAACAACCGACTCTACCTGAAAAGTTTTAAACAGACAGGCATTTGTTTACCTTACAACAGGTGAGTTTACTTGATGGCTTCTTGATATATTTTCATGAAGTACACAGTCCCATACACTTCAGAAATCATAGCCCTCTTGTCTGCGATTTCTCAAGCATTCTGGTAGATTTTTTTTTTCCCGGGAACTGACTACACCTTCACAAGCACACGTACATAGCATCCACACTCAATCTCCAGTGGTCTTAACATCCACCCTCTTCCTGACAGCTGCGGTTCCATGCTGATCTCATTTCCTATGTGAACGGAGTCTCTTTCCTGTTGTTGTTCAAGAAAAATAACTTTGCGACCATATATGCAACACACCAGTGCTAAGCTAAGTATGATATTCAACCAACAAACGCCGACCTCAAGACAATATCTTCATCACAGAGACAAACAATTCTCAAAACACCAAATAAAAAAGGGCTGAATTAACCAAATGACGTCAGCCTCAAGTGCACTGAACTGAACATTTAAAATGCAAATCATTCAGGCTTTTAGAAAATTCCTGACATGGCGGCCGTGTGGAACCGGGCTAGTACAATTAATCAAACATGACAGTTCATGCACTCCCCAGATGATATGACCATGTGTTCACATATGCCCCTTATGCATGTATGTACACCTGCTTATGGCGAACCACAGGGGTCTTTGTTTTAATAAGCAGAAGTCAGCAAACCAACAGAGCACCATTAACATATCTGAAAATAAAAGATGCATATCTTATCCTAAGTAAAACTGTCCTTGTTTGGCATAGGACAGGCCATTTCTTTTCAATGTAACAGTCCAGACATAAGAAGAGGAAAAGGATCGTTGATATATGAATAGATAAAGAGATAAGAGGCTTCATATGGTGGATCCTACCTTAGCTATCAGCATCTGCTGCTGTGTTTCGATCTGCTGCTGCTGTCGCATTGCCATCTCCTGCAGCTCTGACAGTGTTAACTCCACACGTGGATTCCCCACCTACACACACACACACACACACAAAATGTAAAATCAGACCTCAAACTTTACTTCAAAACAAAAACTACATTTAGTTTTTTTTAATGAAATCTTTCCAATTAAATAAAAATGACCGTCTTAAGAATTAAATTAGTTTCAAATTAGTAGTCAACAGACTGTATATTACCCAATGCTGATATTCATCTCACAATATATGTAATACAAACTAATGGTGACAAATGAGGTGTACACAAAATTGCTGAAATTAGATACAAATATAAAGCAATGTTTACTTTGATTAACTCAAAACTATTAGAAAAGAGAAAATAATATCTAAATAGGGAAAATATTGACTGCTTAATTATTCTATTGGTTTATAACTAGTTCAAATCAAACGAAATCTTTTCTTAGGTATTTTGTATTCCTTGTCAAGTAGACAGGTAGAGCCCCTCTGACCGTCAGAGACTGCCACGTTATCTGCGTATTCTGCCTGGGCCAGGAACACGCTGCTCTTGCCCACGCTTCGGGGTGTGAGCATTGCGAGGAGCTTCCGATGTCACCCCTGCGGACTGTGACCACCGAAGCTGTCTCTCCGCCCTTTGTAGGACCACGCAGGAAGAACCGCCGTTCTCAAAGGCCGCCGGAGCCTGTGGCCGTTGCGAAGTACTCGCCGGAGTCCCTCCCTTGAGCCTCGCCTTCTCCGCTGAAACGCGCTGAAGCGTTTCCTCCTGTTCATACATTCTAGTCCGCTCGGACAACATGTCTGGAGAGTCTTACGTGAACCGACAGGGCGGTGTCAAATCCAGAAACCTCTACAATCTGACCGAACGCCTTCTTGTTTGGTCTCAGCACCATTTGCGCTCGCTGAGAGCTGTGCATGTGCCAGGCCACCTGAACGACGGCCCAGAAAGACTGTCCAGGGACAATGTTCCCCCAAAAGAATGTTCCCTGCACCCCCAAAGAGTCCAGTTGCTATGGCACCTTTTTGGCTTGTTTTTCTGATCGCACTGTCATCAGTCAAACATGTGGGGGACTTACACACACACTCTGTCAGTGCTGCATGATGACTCAAAAGTCATCCTCAAACCTAAACATGGATATGTTCCTAAACTGATTGGCACTCCGTTCAGAGCACAAGTAATTTCCCTATCGGCTCTGCCAGCATCTGATAGTGAGAGCGATGTTAATCTCCTCTACCCGGTTAGGGCAACGAGGGTTTACATTACACGCTACGGCCCTTTCAGACACTCAGAGCAGCTTTTCGTTTCGTTCGGAGGGCACACCAAAGGTCTCGCTGCCTCGAAACAGAGCCCACCAGATGGCAGCTGCTTATGCATCAAAAGGTCTGCAATGCCATTTCGGCGTCAGGGCTCCTTCCACCAGAGGCATAGCCTTTTCGTGGGGATGGTCCAGTGGAATTTCTATTCATGACATATTTGTGGCGGTGGGCTGGGCCTCCCAGTCCACCTTTGTCAGGTTCTATAACCTGGAAGTTCCCGCCCTGCAGGCTAAACTGCTGTCAGTTTAAGTGAGATGTCAGTTCTGTCCAAGCATTCGTGCGCAGGCTACTCTCATATGACTTAGCTCTTCTGGTTGAGCTGCACTGTATCAGGTTGTGTGCTATACGCTTATTCATTGACCGCTGTCACCCCTGTGAGTGCTTATGTACATGCGCTTATTCCTGCTTATCTGGGATCCCCGGGCTTCTCTGGGGCTCTTGAAGTGGATGCTGGCGTGCACAGTGTTGACAAAGGGTCCCCATAGCGTAAGCTAAACCTACGCAATACAAGAGAACCTCTCGTAAGAGAACGAACCGGTTACCTATCGTAACCTCGGTTCTCTCTAGATGAGGGAACGATTATTTAACCAATCCTAGCTAACCATTCTTGCGAGCTAGGACACGTTGAGGACATGAGCGCCCTTCATTGGACGTGAAGTCATGTTGGGCTCACTGGTAGGCTGCTGCATTTCCCACAGGGCAGACAGTGAGCATGCTAGACAGCCTCCTCTAGGTCTGCTAGCTGCTGGACTCCGTTGGCAATGAATACAAAATTATGGATAATTTTTGGCTTAAATATCTCAAGAAGATGAATCTTTCCCGCAGCCTAAGCTAAACTTACGCAATACTCGTTCCCTCAGCTAGAGAGGACCGAGGATACGTTAGGTAACCGATTTGTTTTCAAATAAAAACAAAAAATGCATTTTGGTCGTTCTTTTTAAAGATGACAGCATTTTGGTGGCCTGAAAATGCAAACTTATAAAACTGGATTTCAAAGTTCAAGTTTTCGAACTTCGAACAATACTTTCGCACACCAGTATTGTGTCCGTGTAAACTACAAAACTACAAGAATTTTTGAAACGGTGAGGTTATGCGCACGCGTATCAAGTTTTCAGTAGTGTAGGTGCAAAGTGACTCTTTACAAAGTGACATCACTGGATTGGCATGCATAATACAGCGCTTTTAGTCATTTTCCCTGATCATTGTGAATAGGGATAGTTTTTACGTTATTGTCTGTAAAAATTTTTTTAGTAGCTACTTTGTTGTCATGTAAAGCATCTTAGACAATCTGAGCAGATGGTAGGAACTTTAAATGACCATATACAGTATGTTTTTTGAATTTCAGACTAGTTTGTGCCAGAAACTGACCACCATTGTCTATCTATAACAAGTTTAGTATTTAAACTGGTCCACGCTGTTGATTACAGCAGGGTAGACAGCTGTGTGGCACTGAGCAAAATAAATATCGGCAGTAAACAACAACTCAACAGGTACAATCAAACCAAAAATATAAATCACCAAGAAATCACGAGGAAATGTCTAGAGAGACTGAACAGGATGCTTAAAGTTATGCCATGTCCTGCAATTGTGTAAACTCACCAACACCATAACGTTCATTCACTACTTAACAATATAGGCACACTCAAAACACAATGTTTACAGCGACACTCAAAAGAACAATTAACAAGAGCCTATTTATTCGAATATTCCTAAATTTCATAAACAAAACCGGGATAGTCTTTCTGTCTGACATTTCAGTACTGCACACATTTAAAATAATTGAGTCATTGGCTTCTCTCAATTCCCATAACTGGCTCACTGCACACATGTTAAACTTATAATGACAAAAACATCTGACAGAGCCCAGTGAGTCAGAGCAGTACTGCGAAAACCTCATTTATCCGTGGAGGGTACATTTATCTAAATGATCTCATTGAGACATCACTGAGAATTTTTTTTTTTTTTTTTTTTTTAAGTCAATGTGGCAAATCTCTGTTCAAATTAGGGCTGGCTAGAACTGGGACTAGATATCCTCCTAGAGGTCTCTGTGCTGTCAGATAAAGCAGAAATACTCTGATGTGATACTGAATAATGCAGGTGATTTGAAATTAGCCATTTTTGCAGATTGGCACTCAGTACTGCAGTCAAGTTGAAGCCAATCACCTTGAGCTGTAAATACCATGTGATTAACTTGTAGAAATGTAGCCTATAAGGACATACTGGGAAACACTTAGGAAAGAGTCAGGAAACATTAAAAATAATCTACCATCCAAAAAAAAAACATTCAGGGAAACATTCTTTCATGGAAAAAAATCTAAATTATTTTAGGGAGTGACATTTTTGGAATCCTGGATAATTCCTCTTTGAAAGGATTTCACACCTGAAATGTGGTACTAGCCACAGAAAATGAGGTCACCCCTGGGGCCGTTCTGGTGTTGGTGAACACCTGGTGCTTCTGACTGAACAGGACCTTTTTTTTAGGATAAGATCGCTAACAAAGTATTAAACACACTATTACATTATCAACCCACCCTGCATAAACTGAAGCATGAGGAATGTTTAAAAAAAAAAACCTTACAGCAAAACGAGTGATTTTGTGACTAAAGCATTTAAACTACATGTATCTACAACAAAATTATCTGTTCTCTCTTTACCTCTATTTTTCACTCTTTTTCACATATGACATAGTCCATTAGGTCATCGCCTGCCCGCAGCCACTGCTATTCATATCCCGCCTGACAAATGAGCCATAATTAGATAACTTTTAGTTCCTCCTGTCATAAGAACAATTCTCACAAATGCTCTTTTAGAGGTCTGACAGGGCAACTCCTAAAAATGACAGTGTGTCACACTTAATCACAATTACTAAAGAGATAGGATTCTGCCAAACCTGTAAATGGATAGTTGACAAATAACGTGATTTAAACTAAGCAGGATTTTTATCACAAAAATCATACATTCACAAAGGGCCCATCATCAGCTGCATGTGATTGAAAGATGCGAGAGAAAAGTTTAAAGATAGAAAGATTTCTTTATTTTGCAACATATTTTGTCAGGTCAAATTTCTTTGAGGCAGGTAATATGAATTTATTGTCAAAGCAAATTTATTCACAATACATATTTTATCTAAATATGCATTATATTATATTTTATCTAAATATACATTCAATGTTGGTGCATTGCCGGTATATAAATTATAAACCATGAATTATAATATAAAGCATTTCCCCAATATGGTAGCTATTGGGAAAAGTGATGATTTTTCAACAAATAGTGATAATGAGCTTGATATTACAAATATTACAAAATGGTTGCAATTGCAAAACGATGACATTCGATACTCAAGTTTGCCTAATATAAAGTAATAGGAGAAATCCTAAAATATAATTTTAGTTTATTAGTTTTAACTCTATCACAGGCACTACTCTAAATTAACTTTTTTTTCCCCAACATCAAGATTTTAGTGGGGTTTTATATACAAGACGACCAAGAGTAGGCTATTTTATGTTTTTGTGCCATTTTTACCTTTTTGAAGCATACAGAAATCGTTCAATAGTCACTCTATGAATATGAGATCACAAAAACTGCATTTATAATAATTACACATATTAGAAAAATGCCGTTTAAAATAGCCTATAATTGTACAGCATTTCGCCACTCGCTGTCATGTCAAATAACAGCCAATTATTAGCCTACGTCAGGTAAGGTAAGAGCATCCCTTCCCTTTATACTATGATCTAACAGCTAACTACAACAAAGTATTATCCAACACTTTGACACTTGTCACAACTGGTCAATCCTTTTTCCAAATCACTTACAGTCTGAAAATTTGAGTAAACCGATTCTGTGCTTTCCAAATCAATGCTACACAGACCAAAGCTTAAGAATGCACTTTTAAAAGGGGGGCGCGGGAATTACCTGGTGAGAGTCCCAGGTTATTCTGCATGATCGGACCTTAATTTTGCTGCATTGTCCTTCAGCAGTGAATTCCTGCACAGTCTCGACGTGGTTCCACTCCATTTCTAGCAGTCAGGTGCGCGTTTCCGAGAAAAGCATCGGCACTGGGTGGACGGATGCAGTGCAGCTGTAGTATGCGGTGCTGTGCTCGTTATGAGACCCCAGAGTCACACTAACACAGCCGCAATCCTCTCTCCAAAAAGCAGGAGTGAAGTCACCCAGCACATTAGCGATGAGTCAGGCTGTCATCCGCGCGACTGACTTTGCGTGTTTTTGCTTACTAGGCTATACATAGTTAGTGACTCTGATAAGCAATTACAGTACATCAAACACTCATATGTTGGAAAGAAAGGCGTGACCTTTGTAAAATGTTAACGTGAATCTGTGATGATGGAGACTGCGTAAGTTTTTTTCCCACCCTCAGGCTCAATTTTGACGTGCAAGCACTTCTCTTGCTCTTAATGTGTGTGCGTGTTTCTCCTGCCCGGAGTAGACTGCAGTAGTGATGTCTGATTCCTGAATGAATCGTTCTTTTGAGTCGGATCTTTTAAAAGAGTCGGTTGAACAAATTCACAAAACCAGTCTACGCGATTCATTTAAACGATTCTAAACATCACACTTACAGCTGAGAAACAAACTTACTGCTTTGATTAATATAATCACCATCACATAGACCTATTAGTTTTTTTTCCTTAATATTGATTTTTGTTAATATTTAATATCATAGCCTAGGCATATATATAATTTTTATTTTTATTAATTTCTTAGCACCTTATTTTAATGCCATTGTTATAACAGTATATATATATATATATATATATATATATATATATATATATATATATATATATATTGAATATTTGTTTTCTTTAGGCCTAAGCCTATAATGCTTTAGAAATATTGTATGTAAACACAATAACGGCAAAAAAAGTAGCCTAAAAATTAAAATGTAGCTAAAGATTCCAACTGAATCATTCCCGTTTGTCGAGTCAAAAAATGTACAAGCCTAATTGAACTGAGAATCATCTCTCCCGGATTTGTTCAGGCTCAGTGACTTGGTTTAACAATTCACAACTGAATTTATCAAGGGAAACTCTATCACCAACATTCAAAACAAATCCCATTGCTAACATCCAGCCTCAACACTAAATTATGAATAGATAAGAGGTCTTTCTGCTGGATAGTGAGCTAATAAAGAATTGTGGTTCTTGGATAGGCTAACCTTTATAAGGGAGAACACATGGTCTCATTTAATTATTTGAAACAAACTTACAAACTATTCGACTAAACATGACACTGTTAAAAAATAATTATATTTAAAATAAAAAAAGATCTGATGATGTTCATGTTCAAAAAAGCAAAAACAAGGAGAAGAATTCTAATTAACTGATTAAATTATTCAATTCAATTCTGAACTAATCGATGCAACTTGAAAAAACACATTGTATTTAAGTTTATGATTTTTTATAATTTCAACACGGCATCCAGGGCTACTTCAATCTTCTACAGCCAATAATTTATTTTACAGGTAATTTACCAGAGATGTGATTCGGTTCAAATGATCCGAGTCAGGCGGTTCGCGAATCGGACATCAGTCAGCGCACGCACACACGCACACACGCACACACATACACACACGCAGAGAGAGAGAGAGAGAGAGAGAGAGAGAGAGAGAGAGAGAGAGAGAGAGAGAGAGAGAGAGAGAGAGAGAGAGAGAGAGAGAGAGAGAGAGAGAGAGAGAGAGAGAGAGAGAGAGAGAGAGAGAGAGAGAGAGAGAGAGAGAGAGAGAGAGAGAGAGAGAGACCCCTCCTCTCCCGGGAGCGCCGCTGTCAGACTGCCCGTGCTGCGCCACAGCTGCCCCGCACTCACTTACTCCCAGATGCGTGACTCTCCAGAGAATCTGACAACAATGTTTGCAGCTTTGCGACACAACTTTACATCATGCATGTGCTTTAATATACGCCACGCATTACAGTGTGCAAGAGGACGCGGATGAAATGGATATTTAACAAGGAAACGCGTCAATTTAACTTACAAAAAATGCCATAGTAGCTACATTGACACCATACATTTTACTCCTTTAAGAGGTGCACTACTCTTACTTAAAAAAAGAAATACCACGGTACACGTCCAATTTAATGTCATGCATACCGTACGCCTCATAAAGGTGCATTTTGTAATGTTTTTGCCATTAAAATTAAAATGCTGTCATATCTCAATAAGAAAGCAACAATGGGTTAAAATGCAACATTTTAAAAATGCATGTCTTTCAGCAGGATGTGATGATGTGGGCAATGTGGCAGGTCCATATTAGTATTCTAACAGCGACGACCAATTTAACAAGACAGTTTTTGTGCCAGTAGGATGAGGTATCTTGGACAGAAATGGGCACAGTTATAAGTGCTATAATAACGCTGAGCAAGCCATTTAGCTCACTCAGTATTTTAATAGCTCTTACTGACCATGTTCACTCGTCACTGACCTTCATATGTCCATATGCTGAAAAACACAGCCAATGCCACAGGCCAAAATCTGTGCTCTCAACTTCAGCGTACACACAGAACAATATGCATCTGACTACCATGTTCTTTAGAGCAATGATTTTGTTCTCCGAAAACAAACGTTTGGAAACGTTTGTTCTGAACAAAGCATCTAAGGTTTCTGTAGTGGGAATGTTCCTACAGTTGATGCACTGTGATTTGTTTAAAAGTTTCCACTAAATAAGTGATTGTATCAACGGGCGGGTTATGACAAAAATTGGGGTCATGGGTCTTGGGAAGCTGTAATTTTAAATGCAAAGCATAAATTGCAACAAAGCATATAATTGTGCATAATTACATAAACCAACTTAAATTTGAGGACTTTCTGTTCAAATTTATATGATTTCAGTTCTGTTTTGGGTCACAACTCAACGTCCAAATAATGTGAAATCTAGGTCCTAAAGGAAAACAATCGCTTAGCATAGGTTGTGTTCACACTTGTAGTACGGTTCTCTTAGTTTTCTTTATGGACCCCCCAAAAAAATTACATTTAGGGTGTGTTCACACTTATGTAGACCCTGGTACTATTGTTAGTGCGGTTCATTTAAATAAGTGTGAACACTAACGCTTCCATCCGAACCCTGGTGCGCATCAAACAATGGGTCTTGGTCCTCATCCAAACAAACTCTGGTGCAGTTTGACTGGAATATGAATGCAACACGGACCAAAGACATCTAAATGGACCAAAAACAGGACATGATGTCACAATACGAGACCCTAAAAAGGACAGAATGCTCAAGCATACCTGTTTTTTACTCATCATAGGAGCTACGTTGCCCTTCAGAATTTGGTACAGGTATCAAATCTGCATCTCCTTGTTGTGGATCTTTGTTTGTGTGTGTGACGGAGGGATTCCTGCCACTGTTTTGACTCATTTACGAGCCCGTTCTCATCCCAAGACGTCATCTAACTGACGCTTTTGACCACACGTCAACATCCGACATTTTAGGGTACCCTTTAACGTCAGTTAGATGACGCTATCTAACCCTAACTCTACCCCAGACCTAAACCTACCCGCGTCATCTAAATGACGCTAAAGGTAAAGCGGCAGGATAGCGTCATCTAACTGACGTTAAAGGGTACCCTAAAAAGTCAGATGTTGACGTATGGTCAAAAGCGTCAGTTAGATGACGTCTTGGGATGAAAATGTGTTGCGTTTACACATATTATAAGCCCATCACAAGTTGTCAGCACCATCATATACCATCATATGTACGCAACAAATTCTGCATTTAGCCAAGCACATAGCATTTTTTTGGATGTTCGACAAAAGATACGTCATAAAAGGCTCTTTTGTTTCGTATCTTTAGGTTCCATCTTGAAATTGACAGTGTGAACACTAAGATAAGCAGGACTAAAATGTTGAATATCTTTTTGGTTCAGACCAAAAGACTCCAAAAGGTCCACTTGGGGGGTCTCGGTCCACCTGTTTAGAGCACACCAGAGTTCGGATGGCATTGTTCACACTCAATTCAAATGAATCGCACTAAAATAGCGTTCGCACCTGAGTCCCTACCTGCCAAGTGTGAACACAACCTTAGAACATGCTCATAATGCTGTCCTCAAATGCAATGGCAGTTTAATTCACAGCTTTCGTTTATTTGTTCAGCTGCATTTAGGCAGAAACACATTGCTCTTTCATGACTATGCAGAGCACCCTTAGGGACAACATGCACAGATCTTTGGGAACTTTCAAAGGCTAAGCATTCATCTCGACGGATGAAGCATTTGCATTCCCGCAGAACTCCTAATCGCATTTTACGGTGAATTTTGATTATCTAATAAAGTTTTATCTGCTGGATGCAGGAAGCACAGCGCGACCGAAATGGCATCATCACAGGGAACATTACAGGAGCATCTAGAGGCAGAAAAGGAGAGAGGGAAGGTCAATGATAGTGGTATCAGAGTGGGGCAAGGTCTGCATCAGACAACCATGTTCTTTAGAACAATGACTTTGTTCTGCGAAAACAAACGTTTGGAAGAGGACAACCGGACAAAAATTTGCATTCCATTATGTGCATAATAATTGTTCTGAACAAAGCATTGAAGGTTTCAAAAGTGGGACTGTTCCTACAGTTGATGCACTGTGATTTGTTCTAGATAAAAGTGTCCACTAATTAAGTGATTGTATCAATGGGCGGTTTATGACAAAAATTGGGGTCATGGGTCTTGGAAAGCTGTAATTGTAAATGCAAAACATAAAATGCAACAGAGACAGCTCAGAGACAAAGCTGAAAACCAACAACTTTTTATATTCCAGCATAGCCAGACTTTTAACTAAACAGCATTAAAGTCTTGTCCAGATTGCAGTTTATTCTGGCCAAGAATCGCCCACTTAGTCAGAGATTAAAGGGATAGTTCACTCAAAAATTAAAATTCTGTCAGTAATCACTCACCCTCATGTTGTTCTAACCCCGTAAGACCTTCATTCATCTTTGGAACATGAATTAAGATATCTTTAAAGAGAAGAAAATGAATAGTTGAAATAAAGTCGTTATTTACTTATTTTTTGTGCACAAAAAGTGTTCTCGTCGTTTGATAAACTTAAGATTGAGCCACTGTAGTCACTTGGACTATTTAAACGATGTCTTTAATAACTTTGAGGCCGGTAAGTTTCAATCCCTCAAGAAGCCTATGGACTAGTATTTAGGAGTGAAAAATATCTTAATTCGTGTTCCAAAGATGAAAGAAGGTCTTACAGGGTTGGAACAACATGAGGGTGAGTAATTACTGACAGAATTTTCATTTTTGGGTGAACTATCCCTTTAACTTCAAGTAAATGTAAAAGAGACCAACCACTGGTTTTGTTGCTAGATGCCATTCGCGGATGGGTTATCTTAAATTAAAAAGCATAAAAAATTCTTTTCATCAAAGAATCTTAGAAAAAAAAACATTCAAAAGCATACCAATCCCAAACATTTGAACGGTAGTGTACATCCATCTTAGCTCTCAGCAAATATATGCAAGCAATGCCAAATATGTGGTTTACATTGACATGTGCAAAAGACATCCTGAATAAAGTCTGATGTATTCTGACCCTAAAAGAAACAGCATCAGACTATATCAAGATAATACATGACTGTCAAATGTACAATGTACACAGTCATTCTCAGCTGCTCTCCTGTATTATCAAGGGGAGGGAGAGATTTTTGGTGTGCTGAACATGCAGCTATATATTTTGCTTTCTGGCCCTTTGACCTGGTTTAAAGTAGAGCACACTTTCAGACTTGCATATTACGCTGACAGTTTTAGAGTAAGAGTATACAATCAGGCCAGCGCAGGAGTTCAGATGTCCTAAAGTTTATTGGCCGGATGTAATTAAAATATCATCATATGATACTGCCTGAAAGAGAAGCCCCGCTGCCTGGATTATCTCTAATAACAGCTGCATTATGGGACGCGGGGAGGGGCGCATATCAGGATGCCGCAATGAGTGTGTCACTCATTTATAACATAACCGGTGATGCTGGGAAGCTCCCAATGACCACCTGTTCAATAGCTGTGCTGCGCCATTATCCGTTTTGTGATTGCAGCCTTGTGGAATGTAAAGCAATCTGGACATCTGGATTATACATACATCAATTTCATTTTTATTAAAGAGGAACCATCATGCATTTTTACATGTTCTTTATTGTGTAATGATGCTGTTTAAGTATGAAAAATGTCTGCAAAGTTACAAGCACAAAGTTCACTCCAAAACAAAAGGAGTTCTATATCAGTAAGCACTGTTTCACGCTTCGATTGTTGGCCTTTTTTTTTCTCTTGCATGTAAACATCACAATATTAGCTTAAGGCATACGAAAATAAAAAAGGTTTGAGGCATGATCGAAACGTTTCGACTTTAATCTCGAAATGCTAGATTTTTTTTTTCCATTTATTTTTTTAGATTAAATTCGAAACGTTTCGAGATTAAAGTCGAAACATTTCGAGAATAAAATGTCGAAACATTTCGAGAATAAAGTCGAAATATTTAGAGAGTATGAGAAAGCAGTCTTCCGATGAAGCTGCGTGTGTGCTTGCCATTGTCTCACATTGCCACACACAAAGGAATTTATAATGGTCCATAGCGAGTGTTTTTACACTGTGTGTGTGTGCGTTTGTGTGTGTTTTGTTTCAACAAAAGGAAATTTGACAGGTGCCAATACCAGCATTAGGCTACAATTATAGGACTTTATAAAATATACTGCGCCAGAATAGACTTTTGCCTATAGGAAAACCAACCCAGAAAACACTTTTCAGACTGGATGCAGAAATGCTTTATGAATGAATGAATGAATGAATGAATGAATGAATGAATGAATGAATGAATGAATTAATGAATGAATGAATGGGGCATTTACATAGCGCTTTCATATGTCTACTAGGCCTGCACTCAAAGCGCTTTACAATCATATCAGAAAATCTCTCCTCAACCACCATTAGTGATTATTAAATCTGAGGAAATCACAGGATCCGGCCAAATGATTGGATACAGAATGATGCACTTAAAATGTATCCAGAACGTATTTACAGTGAAGAGACAGAACGGTTACTGTTGTGTTCTCGACCCAGATAGTGTTGCCTAGATGAGCACGAAAACACCTCACAAACACTGCCACTAGCACCTTTGTAGAATTTTGTTGAAAGCCCAGATAAAAGTAAAAAATTTACAATTTTGTGTTGATCCATGGCAGTTCGACTTCACAAGTGCATTTCTTCTCACACACACACTAACACGAGCGCGCTCTGAGCTAGTGGATGCGCACTGTTATGAATGCACACACTTCTATGGAAGACTGTATTATCGTAATGTTTTGACTTTAATCAAGTCGAAATGTTTCGAGATTAAAGTCGAAATGTTTCGAGATTAAAGTCGAAACATTTCAGGTTTCGACTTTAATCACAAAACGTTTCGACTTTAATCCGTTTTGACTTTAATCTCGAAATGTTTCGACTTCAATCTCGAAACGTTTCGACTTCAATCTCGAAACGTTTCGACTTCAATCTCGAAACGTTTCGACTTTAATCTCGAAACATTTCGACTTTAATCTCGAAATGCTAGATTTTTTTTTTTTTTTTTTACAGATTTGTTTTTTTACGTGCAGTTCAGGGCTTCCGTAGAAGAGAGGTGCTGCAACAATTTAAAAAATACATTAAAAATAATGTGGTTTTTGAACATTCAAGCGTGAAAACCTATTCTACTAAACCCAAGAAACAAAACCAAGGCCGTTTCTCAAAACCAAGAATGCAAAGAACGGACTTGTGTTCTTGGGAAGAAAGCTCTTGCTAGTTGTTCTTGGAAGAACGAACTCACGAGGTGACGAGCACACAGAACGCTGCTGACAGTTTGAGACGATGTGTTCTCTTGCTGGTATTGCGCAATAGTAACGTTATCCGCACAGACGCCGTCTGCAGTGCCCAAACACAACGAGAATTTTTATACAGACAGGCTTTATCGCCCAAGCGAGCCTAAGGGATTACTCTACATACACTACAATGTAATGTAAATTCACAACAATAAAGCAACACGTGTCTCATTTTAATTCTGCTTCTGTTGTTTGTTTGTGTACATCACTAGCCAACGGCGGGGAACAACGCCGGTAATATTCGGTAATATTCAGGTAACTTTTGACCTGCCTCTCTCTGCTTCCCGCTCCTTCCGCGAATGCCGAAATGAATTATGGGATATATCTGCCGTCAAGTTCACATAAGTTACCAACCGATGCATCCTCGGTAAAATGGGAGTGTCAAGAACACATCCGGGATTTTTAACCGTTCTTGCCTAAATGCAAACTTGTGTATTGGGACAGTACTTGGGCCGCGACTGATGACGTTTTACAAGTCCACAAGAACACAAGTACAGACAAGAAGGCATATTGAGAAACGGCCCAAGACTTTAAGGGCATAATATGGCCTCTTTAAAATACTGACATGGATACTTGCAGATAAATGTAGATGTGCGTTTTTAATCTCATAAAAAAGAACACCTCTTTTGGATATGGATTCGAATAGCAAGCAAACGGAAACTACAGTAGGTAGTGTTATGTAGTCAAGTGATCTTTTGGAAACCTATGTTTTTTGTTTCTCTAACACTTCCTGTGTCCGCCACGTGAACCAATTCGCTGCAAATCACTGTGGTGTGGGACTGGAGCTTATCAGCACATTGCACACAAGATCCCTGCTGCGAAGCTTTCAACTTCTAACTTCCAACTGGAGCCTCTCATGTGGACCGTAATTGAATGGCAACAGTCAGAACTGATTCCTGAAAGGAACAGGAACTGTAAATTCTGCCAGCATTTATACAACTGTTCCAAAACTGAACAACTTTCTTTAGCCTACACTTTCATGTTCCAAATCATATGAAGCAGTGTTGTTATAGTTAAAGTCCTCATGAACTGGAAGTTGCAACCGACTTTATCAGTGTTGTGATGTATTTCCAAGTAAAATGGAAAATTTAATAGAAGGCAGGGTTTTATTTTATCGCACCTCCTCTCCATCCCTCGCTCAGCAGACTGGACATTAAGGACGTTAAGGACATTCAAACCAAGCCGTCAAACTGAAGTCATTAGAGAGGAAAGGCCATTCAGAGCTAAAGCATTGATTGAATCCAACTCCAAAATCCAACTGATTACGGATTAAGTGTTCTCCACAAGACTAGTAATGTGCGCAAACAAAGAAAATATGGTCAATTTTGATTTCATGACGACTGTAACTGAAACCAAAACTAAAAATATTGAAAATGTTCAGATTATGAACCATATGAATATTAGATAAAAATATGACTTAGACGAAAGTTAGAAATAAAATAAAACAGGCTGGTTGAAGTATACTAAAATTACAACAACAACAAAAAAGCTATATAGTGACCAACATCAAATTAAATTTGAGTAAATGAAAATGAAAACTGAAAAATAAAAGCTAAGTCAAAACATTAATAAAAACTTTAATAGTATATAAATAATACTAAAAATAAGACTGTTCTAAAGTCATAAGTCATAACATTTACAAATAATCTCACCCTATCTTCTATAATAGATACTGGCACTTGTAAATGTGCATTTACATACAATTTAAAAATTTGACCATTTGGATTAAACAATATTTTGTCTTCAGTCCAACAGAAATTAAACAGTCAAACAACATATGCAAATGATATTTGAAGAGATAGAAAACTTGAGAACATCTTTTCCTCCAGAGCTTTGAGATACACACACACTCAACGAAACACGTACTTAACGAAAAGTGTCGTATCAGTGTGGAGTAAATGTAAATTAAAGACTAGTGTTCAAAGTTTTCCATAACATTTTATAATGAGCCCATGTTATGTAAAGGGTAAAAGTCTATTACAGTAATCAGTGAAATGCCTGTGCTTTCAACATCCAGGACAATCACAACATGCATTCAAAATTCATTATCTTTTCAACTGTACATGTTCGAAGAAAGGGCATGCACAAATTAGTGCATAATTTTCTAAAAAAAAAAAAAGCCTTTTAAAATATGTTCTTTCACTTCAAAAAAGAAAAAACGAATGCAGATTTACATCAAAAGAGTGCTTTTACGGCTTGAAACATGAACACTACAGAGAAACACACATGTAATGCACCGAGAGTGACCTCTGAGACCTCTTAAGTGCCGAACTTGTGTTTTGGCTAGACAGTTTCTCCGTAGTTAAAGCATCATTGAGAAGCACTCATTTCCAGCCATAAACAGCGCAGAAGGGACATGTGACTGAGAACAACATGAATGTGAACATACCCCGTTCTCGCAGGGCTTGTCCGAGTTCCCCCCGCTCTTCCTGTCGGCCTGATCCGAAGTCTGACCTCCTGCTGGGAATAAAACAAGATTACATCATCACTCGTGCACTTGAACAAAGTCGAAACGGCTGCAGAGTGCACAAACTCCCAGCTGTGCATGGGCAAGCAGTGCTACTGGACAGGGGGCATTTTTATATTAACAAAACATTCAAATAATAAAACCACGCTCATACGTATAGCTGAAAAAGGAAGGAAAAGGATACCTTTCCATCTAATGAGCATGTGATCCAGCAGTGGGATTTTGGCCGGCATTTTAACCCTGATTACTCTTTGCCGAGACTGTAGGTTGTTTGACAACGTCGTTTACCAACCTCCAGTCATTTCTCTTTTGTGAGTCTTTGTTTCACCAGCACTCTCAGCTCTGCCATCTATAAATAAGCAGGGGCTTAATTCTCTAAATCCAGGGCTGTGTTATTATGTGTAATCCTGTCAGAGGCTCTGGATATACCTAGACCTTCTTGGACCGCGCCGCCTGTGATAGGACTGTACACAATCCCACTGACCGCCCTCTGCTCTCAAAGACTAATTTAGAATATAGAGATACCGTGGACTAGATACATTTTCATATGCGAGTGCTGCTATGCAAAACTTACAGCCACAATGTTGCCATGGCGTTACAACAAGATGGCTACAAGGTGCATTGTTATATTTTTTTTAATTAAATCAAATAATAAAATAATGAACTGAAATAAAAACTTGATGTTTTGAGAATGAAGAAATTATTGTAGAATGTAAATATATGGATTGTAGTTTTGCAATTTTATTACATTTATTATTAAACATGTTTTATTCTACAGTATAATAACATTATTACAATATATTTCTTATTTTATTTATAACTATAACAATTTTCTCAACCAAAAAAGCAGTCTTTAAGTATGGTTTGTGAATTTCATTTAATCATTTTGAGTGTTTTGTCGGTTTTCTATGCAGATGCAAAGACTGTAAAGGTTATGTTCTATGTGTGGACTCTTAAGTTCCAGTGTTTAGTTCCTGTTCCCTTTGTTCCAGCTGCTAGTTACTTTCTATTGCTACTCATTGGTTAATTGATTATGTTCAATATTTCAATATACAGTGGGGCCAAAAAGTATTTAGTCAGCCACTGATTGTGCAAGATTTCCTACTTAGAATAATGAGAGAGGTCTGTAATTTTCATTATTCAAATTATGCTGGAAAATAAGTATTTGGTTTAATTTTGGTTTGATTAGACCTACACCAGGCTGGGAAGAGTGAATCTACCATAGGCAAGCAGCTTGGTGTGAAAAAAAATCAACTGTGGGAGCAACTGTAAGAAAATGGAAGACATACAAGACCACTGATAATCTCCCTCAATCTGGGGCTCCATGCAAGATCTCATCCCGTGGTGTCAAAATGATCATGAAAACGGTGAGCAAAAATCCCAGAACTACATGGCGGGACCTGATGAATGACCTGCAGAGAGCTGGGACCAAAGTAACAAAGGCTACCATAAGTAACACACTACACCGAGAGGGACTCTAATCCTGCAGTGCCAGGTGTGTCCCCCTGCTTAAAACAGTACAAGTCAAGGCCCGTCTGAAGTTTGCCAGAGACCATATGGATGATCCAGAAGAGGATTGGGAGAATATCATGTGGTTAAAATTGAACTTTTTGGTAAAAACTCAACTCATCGTGTTTGGAGGAAGAACACACCGCCTGAGCAATGAAGAAGTGGCTCCGTAAAAAGCATTTCAAGGTCCTGGAGTGGCCTAGCCAGTCTCCAGACCTCAACCCCATAGAAAATTTGTGGAGTCCGTTGCCCAGCGACATCCCCGAAACATCACTGCTCTAGAGGAGATCTGTATGGAGGAATGGGCCAAAATACCAGCTACAGTGTGTGCAAATATGGTGAAACGTTTGACCTCTGTCATTGCCAACAAAGGTTATGTTATGATCAGCGAATACGAATGTATGCACGCTCGTATGTACGCTGTATTATGCATGTCAGACCAGTTGGCAATGTCACTTTAATAAAGAAACACTACGCGCCTACAGATTGAACGCGTGATACAGACGTGTATGACGTCACCTTGCCTGCACTGTGACATCTACAAAATCACTCCAAGCATTCTAGAATGATTCATAATTTCCAAATAGAGCTTCAAGCAATTTGGTGAAAATTCCTGTATTTTTTCATATCGCAGAAATGCCAAATATTGCAATGTCATATTATTTTGATATCATGCAACCCTAGTTTGAATCACTACCCTATGTATGAGCAACATTAATAATAATGCTTTCTCCCATAATAAAACTCAAAGTCTGCATTTCCCTGTTAAGGGAATGCATGCTTCGGACCATCGACGTCTCTCGTCCGATGGAGCTGCGCTCTATCTCAGGTGCAGAAATGAGGGCAAGAAGGCGGGAGACCAACTACACAAAAAGAGGATTAGTTACGTAACTGCAGAGGCAAAACTCTTCAAAGCCCATAGCTGACAGGACTCTCACTTAAAAGAACTGAAAGAATCAGAGTTTGATCAGAGTCCACAGGTTTAATAGAAAGTTATTCATCACAAACATTAATTAATTCAATTAAAGTTAATTAAAGTCATTTAATTAATTTAAATCTTATATTTATTATGCCAGGCGACACATAATTTGTCTGTCCTGAAATCAGTAATGCTATGAAACTTGACAAAATCATGGCCAATAAGACAATATTTGATATAATATAATATAATAGTTTCATATTAGTAAAAACTACTGTTTAAAAGTTTGGGGTCTGGAAGATTTTTTTTTTTTTTTAAACAAATGAATACTTTTTTTTCAGCAATGACACATTCAATAAATATTATTACAATTACATTACAAAAGATTATTATTTCAAATACATTTTTATTCATCAAAGAATCCTTAAAGAAATGTATCACGATGATCTCCATAAAAATATTAAGCAGCACAACTGTTTTCAAGATAGATAATAATAATATTACTGAATGTTTCTTGAGCACCGAATCAGCATATTAGAATGATTTCTGAAGGATTATGTGACACTGAAGATGTTGAAAATTAAGTTTTACCACCCCAGGAATTAATTACATTTTTAAATACATTCAATTAGACAATAATAATATTGTAATATTATTTCACAATATTACTGTATATTGATCAAATAATTGCAACCTTAGTGAGCATAAGATACTTATTTTGAAACTAAAAAAGCATGTTAAGAACCACAAAGTTTTGAATGGTAATAGAAACCATGCACTGTCGTGGTCGTGGCCAGGCTTGTGTCACTTTTACACACCTTGAGAAAAGTTTGCAATGAGAGACTCCTCGTGCCTCAGGTAGAACTTCACTTCCTGTCTCCTCTGACCCCATTTGTGGAGGTGCTCGAACATCAGCTGATCAGAAGGGATCGCTCTCTCTGTGAATAAGAACACAAACACTCTTTGTCTCAGGCAGGCTGTAAAACCCTGCACTCTACACTTAGCAGAGAGGATGTCAATGTCAAAACTGATACAATACATCTCTATATTAAACGAGTCCACATGGTATGAAAACTTCAAAAGGAATATTACACAACAGCCCCACAGCAAAGCATGGTGTCACGTCCAGATGAAAAAGGTCTGGCTATCCTTGCTGAAGGCTATCTTTCTTGGCTTTGACAGTGAGGCCGCGTGCTGTCTGTAGGTCACTGGAATAACAGGCCCACAAGAGCCATGTAAACAAACCTAGAGGCTGCAGCCCTGACCCTGAGACGTTCTGTCCCACATGCTCCCACCCACTGTCTAGGATAAACTCTGACAAGGGTGTCATTGTTCTGTGATGGACAGCGTTGCTTTCCCTGTGGGATCTGGTCCATGAGCGTTTCCATTCAGTACTATTTAGTGATGTAAAAGAGCTGAGCAATACATCTGTATCTGTCAGCCATATTAAGCAGAGCATGTGGAAATCATATGGCATGAGTCCACTGACAAATCTTTGATTTTCAAAAGAGTTGAAAACATGAGACTGGACTAGAAAGTACTATTTCATTTTGCAGTACTGTGTAATGTTAAATAAACACTAGTCTCAGCCTCAGACGGCACGCCTACAGACCTCACATTATACGAAAATACAGCTTAAATCAAATATTAGACAAACAGTGAAAAGTAAATAAGGTATAAGACTAAAAATGTAAACTTAACATTTTTTTTAGGAGTTATAAATGTTGCCTTGGCAATTAACTGATATAATGGTTCAGTAAAAGCACTAAAACCTATAATAAATTTAAAGCTAAATTCCAAAAGTGCTAAAATTAAACATAGAATGAAAGCTAACTCAAAATACTAATGAATGCTATAATAATGCTACTTAACACTAGTTCATAGTTCACACAAAAATAGTTGTCCAAAATGGCAAGCTCCAATCTGATTGGATGGCTTTCATCCATTTTTATGGGATTCAGGGTACATTGATTTTTTTTTTTAAATCAGGGAAACAAAGTTGAACCATATGATTCTGAAAAAAAACAATTAATATAAAGAAGTAGGCATTTGATATTTAATTTACAGCATTACTTTGTTGAAAAAACACTGTATCCAGATTTCCATCCAAAATCCTATGTGAGATTAGAGTAAGCTGAAAAAAGAATGTTAAAGGTGCCTGGATGGTATACTAATTGTTGCGGATTTTTCTACGTATGCATTCATGTATGTTATTTCAGTTAATACAGTATAGGCCACAATGCATTGTGCTTCATAAGAGGAGTTTGTTGTGGTTCTCTTTCAATTTTTGGGGATTGAATTAATGCATTTGAATGTAATTCATTTAGCCAGATGCTAACACTTACAAGCTAATCCAAACAAACAATATATATATACTAGTCCAGATGACTTCTTTCTGCATTAATAAAGTGGTTCTTGGACGGAAAAAGATGACAAGTACACCAGACTTTATGCTGATTGTTATATACTGTCTAAAGTCAACCAAAGGTTCCAAATAATGTGGAAACCGTGAATTTCAGGATTTCTCAGGATACATTACTTCTCAGGATTCTTTGATGAATAGAAAGTTCAAAAGAACAGTATATATTTGAAATATATATTTTTTGTAACATTAGAAATGTTTTATGTCACTTTAGGTTAATTTAATGCATCCTTATAAAACTATTCCTTTCTTTAAAAAAGCTTGTATGAGCTGCAGACTCATACCTTTGCCTCTCCAGACCTCGGCGAGGTGGCAGCCGCTCTCCCCAGCCTCCTTACAGAACTCCACCACATCCTTACAGAGCGTCTCTGGAGTAATGGGCACCTCCGTCAGCAACTGTTGATTATCACTCAGAAATACAGTCAGAATCATCTGTGAAGAGGAAACAATAACATCTGTCTTTTAGTAAACTTGTAACCACTCATTTTTGACTGTGTGGGCTTCTCCTTAATCTTTCCTTGCCTTGCTATAATTCTCAAACTGTTTACATTAACTTTCCCAGCGGTCTGGGCCACAACTGTCTCATCAAATGAGTGTCAGTTGCAAAGACGAATGAGAGCTAAATAAAAGACATTCGAAACTTGAGAGCTGAAATCAAGGGAATTGCCTGTTTATTCTATACACTGCCAATTATCATTATGCCTGTTCTATTATCTCCAAACATACTAAAACATATTGAAAGAACCTTCAGGAAGAACAACACAGCAGACAGACAGACAGACAGACAGACAGACAGACAGACAGACAGACAGACAGACAGACAGACAGACAGATAGATAGATAGACAGACAGATAGATAGATAGACGATGGATGGACAGACAGATAGACAGACATACAGAAAGTCAATGGACAGACAGACAGAGAGACAGAGAGACAGACAGACAGACAGACAGACAGACAGACAGACAGACAGACAGACAGACAGACAGACAGACAGACAGACAGACAGACAGACAGACAGACAGATAGATAGATAGATAGATAGATAGATTAGATCAAATGATTAATCGTGATTAATCGCATACAAAATAAAAGTTTGTGTTTACATAAGATATGTGGGTGCACTGTGTATAATTATTTTATATATAAATACACACACATTCATATATATTTAAGAAAAAATATTATTTATATATAAATATTTATATTTATATATAATATAAATTATATACAAATCTTTATACAGTATATGAAAATATTTCTTAAATATATACAAGCATGTGTGTGTATTTATATATAAAATAATTATACACAGTGCACCCACATATCTTATGTAAACACAAACTTTTATTTTGGATGTGATTAATTGCGATTAATCGTTTGACAGCCCTAATAGATAGATAGATATACAGATAGACAGACAATGGACAGACAGACAGACAGACAGACAGACAGACAGACAGACAGACAGACAGACAGACAGACAGACAGACAGACAGACAGACAGACAGACAGACAGACAGACAGACAGACAGACAGACAGACAGACAGACAGACAGACAGATAGATAGATAGATAGATAGATAGATAGATAGATAGATAGATAGATAGATAGATAGATAGATAGATAGATAGATAGATAGATAGATAGATAGATAGATGATTGAAATAAATCTCTGTAGGTATACAAGGCATTTTGGGTATTTTATTACACAGGTCACCAATAAAATGTAAACACATTGATGTATCCTTCATCCAGTTCCTTTCACTTCACTTAAACATTTAAATACTGTACATCTTATAAATCCTTCTGAATTCAATTCCCACCCCAGGCAGGAATGAAGGCTTTACTTCTAAAGTGTAACACAATCCCTCCAAACAAGCAAGACCCAGATTGAAAGAGAAATTCTGTGAGGGTTGGATTACAGGGCAGAGCTATAATAATCTGATTAGGACGGGGTGCAAACATGCGAGCGTGTGGCAACAGAGAGCTAAGGAAACTGTTTCGCTGGCTGAAGCCAAACAAATCCAGAAAGGGAAATGCTGCTGTGATCTGTGAAGACAGCGGATAATCCCGACCTGGACAGCTGCCTGGAATTTTATTGTCACATGGTTTCATATTAAAAAAGCCCTGGGCCAAAAAAAAAATGACAAATCATGCTAAGACTCCACATGAATGATTCATTAACTGGACTCTAGCCATCAGTAAAGACAAACATTTACAGTAAATCAAACAGAATTGAAGTGAAAGTTCCCTTCCAACAATTATATTCATGTCATTCAAAACTTGTATGACTTTCTTTATTCTGTGGAACACAAACGAAGAACTTTTAGTCGATACAATGACTCTAAACCAATATATCTTTGATTATAAAACAAACTTCTTAAAATATCTTCTTTTGTGTTTCACAGAATAAAAAAAAGGCCATACAGGTTTGGAACGACATGACAGTGAGTAAATGATGACAGAATTTTTATTTTGGGGTGAACTATCCCTTTAAATGAAGAAAAAAGGTGATTGACATGTAACACTTTACAGAGTTCTTTTGTTAACATAAGTTAAAAAGTAAAAAGCAATACTTCTACAGCCTAAGTCTTAGTTAATGTGAATTTCAACATTAACCGATACATTTTTAAAGTCAAAAGTTAGTTAATGCACTGCGAACTAACATGAACAAACATTAAACTATATTATTTTCAATCAACAAACACATGCTGTAAAAATCATTAAGTTCATTGTTAGTATTAATATCCACAAATTGTATGTGGAAAACACTGACATGTAACAGAAATGAATGTTCCAGATTCTATACAATTTTAGCATTTTTATTACCAAAGAAAATCATTTCAACTAAAATAGTCCCTCAATTTGTATAAACAAACAAAAAGCATAAACAGATATGAAATTCCAATAAAAGGAGGCAACATACCCCAAAATGGTTAGAATTTCATTCCATACATACATATTTGTTTTCACAAATTGAGAGACGATAATTATTCTGTCAAAACCAACAGAATTACCACAACTTGTCCAATGCTAGCGTGCAATAAACAAACAAGTATATCCCAGCATGCCGCAGTCATGTGCGTGAAATAGCAACCTTTGATTCATCATATCCGCGATCCATTCCAACTATAGCAAGACTCCATTTAGCTCTACTCACTCACACATGCACATGAACACATGTCAGTCTTCTGAAATCCACGTCCCAGACATGTCTCGCTATTTTAAGCTGTACACAAGTGCCTGAACTTCTATACTCAGCGCCTCCTTGTCTGCCCCTATATCTTGCTCGTCTTTAAGCCCTCCAGATCTTCACCTTAGTCAACCCGTGTGGGGCCTTCCGGTCTTCCTTCTCCTGCGCCCGCGCTCTCTTCTGCAGCCACGGCCTGCCCTTGGAGGCGCTGACCAGGCTGCGCAGAACCATCCTCATGAACCTCCTCATGGAGCCCTGAGCTTGATGGATTGGAAGAGCCGGGCAGCCCGGGCGCTGGGGAGCTGGAGTGTGTCTGTCTCTCTCTCTCTCTGTGGGTGCCTGACTGTCTGTCTGACTGAGTGTGTGTGAGAGTAGATACTACAGAGTGGTCAAGGAAGGGGAGGGGGATTTTGGGGGTATTTGGAAAAGGGGAGGGTGGGCAAGCTTTCTCTCCCAAATTGCATTCCCTCCTGGAACAAGCAGAGGTGCCAGGGGAAGATAAGAAGTATCTGATGACAAAACACAGAGAGTCCTGTGACATGTTACTGATAGAGGGGAAAAACACACACTTCCATGAACTGAGGTCGTCATGCTCGTGCCACTTACGTTATCCAACTATAGAAGCGTGCGGAACAGATTGACAGCGTGAACTTGACGTAAACATCAGCTTTAGAATTTGCTGATCATCCATTCAAATTTAAATCTTTAGTCGAATTTTTTTTTGCTTCGCTTTATTACCAGGGCATTGTGAAGCAGTTTCTAGCATGTTCTGGATGGTTGCCAGAGCATTGCTAAGTAGTTGTTAGGGTGTTCTATAGAGTGCATTAGCATCCAGTCCCTTTTTCAGCAGCGCTGGTTCCGGAAGTATTTTTCCAATTCACTTTTCCCATAGGGATTTAAAACCATGAACAAAGCCAATCCGCAACGAGGTGTATCACGACACTACAAACTTTTATTTGAAGCAAAAAAGATTTAGAAAATCGGAAAAAAGACAAAGGTACAAGACTGTGTAGTTAATGGTTTTAGTGAGGGTAAGAACTGCAATCCCATGAAGCATTGCAAACAGCCTAATCAAATTGAAAACAATGGAGAAATATAAAACTCATTTACAAATGTTGATTACAAGCATAAAAACAATATATTTTAAGTTTACTGTAAAATACGCATAACTACCGGTATATACAAACATTTCAGTATTTTGAGAGTGTAGAGAGATTGACTCGATTATGTCGTTTGCAGTGCATCATGGGAGTGGGCAGAGCTAAAGACCTTTTTTTGACTCTCTGATTGGTGTAATTTTACTGTAGAGCATCATGGGTAATGTAGTTTTTTATCAGGAATTCCACTGTTAAACACAATTATTTTAACAGAAGCAAACACCATCAATTAACAACCTTGCAGATCAAAAATCAATTTCCTTTATGAAGTTTTTACTTCCGGAACCTAACTTGCACTCTATTATAGATGGTTTCCATAGTGTTGCTAAATAGTTCCAAGGGTGTTCTGGCATTGCTAAGAAGGGTGTCCTGGATGGTTTCCAGAGTGTTACTAAGTGGTTGCGTTACTCCCTGCAATAGTAGACCACCATTGAATAAAACTCTTGGATGTATTTTAAAGAGAATACAAAATGCGCTCATTCAATCCCACAATGCACCACAATAACGAGTGTACAACCGATTTACGTTCAATGGCTGTCCAGATTCGCTCACTCGTTTTCATTCACTCCTACAAAAGAATAGTATTGTGGACTAACGTAGGGAATAGTGAATAAGGGTTTAGAGGGTGATTTCGGATTCCACCTACTGTAGGTCTTTGCTAGCATAGGTGACTAGGGCATTGCTATGTGGTTGCTGACAAGACCACATTAAAGAGCTCACCCCCAAATATCCATAATATTCCGGTCTCTAGATATGAACTAAATCCCTCCTTAAAGGGGATTTTTTTATTAGTGTCTGCTAGATGGATCAAAACAAAAATATCTACCAGTTTAGAAAAGTAATCTGTGGAAAAAACATGACCAAAAATGTGAGAGTAATAATTATAACCACTAATAACTAACAACCTCTTGCTCTGAAACACTGACTGAGCATTTCTGGTCATCTCTCTCCATGACGGATGTACAGTATCTAAGTAAGGGAAGAAGGTTTTCTGATTCCAAAGAAGGAGGTGTAGTCGCAGCACTCAATGCTTTGTCAATAATAAATCTCAGGACACAGACAGGCCTTGTCACTGTGGGTCTCGAGTCGGGCGGTCCTGACAAATAGAGCTCTGACTGGGTATAGCTGCCCAGTTTCCACTGGAAAAACTGTTTATGCCTCCTTTAGTTTGTAACAACGTGGCATTAAATAGGACACTTCTGTATGGAAAATCCAAAAAGACAACGAAACACTTTTGTGAAAAGCTAAATATATAATACTGTCAATCAGCTAAATATCCACATTTCTCAACATATAAGCGTTCTTTATTCATTTGATGCAGATGGGACATATCCCCCAGCTAAAGCATTGTGGGATTGTTGACACTTTGAACGCTCACCTGATTTACTGTACAGTGCCATCAATAGGGTGTCCATAGCAACGACTGCATCCACGGAAACATGTCAGTTCCTCTCACTACACTGCAGCTGGAAGACTTGCATAGTTAAGTGCAGTTAACGGCAGTAAACAGCACACTCAATCTCTGAGCATTTAACGGCCCTGACAGCTCCTCGCTCTCATAGCCGACACCTGGACCCAGTGAGCTCGAAAACAGACCAGAGAGTATGTTTGGAGTTCACATTTCACTTGGAGATTTAAAGGCAAGGAAAAGCACTAATAGGAAACTGTAAAAATTAGAATAAAGCATCATAAATTACTCGAAGTTTGCAGAAAGCGTTCATAGCACTCTCCAGCCTATTACTCATAATCGATAATCATAAGTCAAAGTTTTATTATAACAACATTGTTTGGCATTATGAGGTTATGAACTATATATTTAACTTATACAGCTATATATTTACGCTATGGTTCAAACGTGTTTTTGAAAGACATTTGCACTTTTGTTCGACAGAGATTCAGCACAAAAAGCATTTCTAATTAATGTTGCATAAGATTTTTATTACAAATAATTGCTGTTCTTTTGAACTTTCTATTCATTAAATAATCCCACTTTTAACATGATAATAATAAGAAATGTTTCTTGAGCAGCAAATCAGCATGATTGAATGATTCACGATGTAACGCTGAAGACTGTAATACATTTAAAGGAGCTGTATGCAAGATTGTGGCCAAAATTGGTACTGCAATCACTTTCAAATTAGGGTGTATCCCCGCCTTCCCCCATGACTCGAGGTTGCCAGATATACAGCAGTTTCCAGCAGCTACAAGAAGCTTTCGATGGCAATTTTTCTGTTAATTATTTATTTCGGACTTTGTAACAAAGTATTTCGTATTCATATCGAGTTTTTCGGGGTTCCGCAACGTTAGAATTTTTTTTTATCCGATTCCGACACGTTTGTATCTGCAGCTGTGGTAATTAGAGGAAAGCTGGCAACCCGAATGCTGCAACACTACTGACTTTGTGATTGGTAGATCGGTGGAGGGTGGAGCGTCAGAACAAAACACAACATCAACATCAGTCAAGGGCTGCGACTTCAGTTTTTAAATGACAATATCCTGGCCAGACTACTGTTGTCAGTGATATAAGTATTTGAAATGAACATGATTTCTTAATGTCTAGTGACAGTCACCACAGTCACCAGACCTCAACCCAATAGAGCATCTTTGGGATGTGGTGGAACGGGAGCTTCGTGCCCTGGATGTGCATCCAACAAATCTCCATCAAGTGCAAGATGCTATCCTATCAATATGGGCCAACATTTCTAAAGAATCTTTCAGCACCTTGTTGAATCAACGCCACATAGAATTAAGGCAGTTCTGAAGGTGAAAGGGGGTCAAACACAGTATTAGTATGGTGATCCTTATAATCCTTTAGGTGAGTGTACGTCAGGTGACCTGACGCAGGAAACATATGACATATTTATTTGTTGAATTGGCTGAATAACCACCTTATGTAAGCGTAAAAACTTTTTTTGCGATAAATGGGTGTTTTTGCGAAATTGACATGTTTCCGTTGGATGCAGTTTCAGTTTGTGCAATTTGAAGGGTAATGGAAACGCGGCTACTATTTAACACAATTATTTAAAAAAAATAATCAGAATGCGGGCTGACGGCTTCAGCTGTAGCAAATACCATTGATAAACAACCTCATAAAACTATTTTTCAGGCTGATCTCATGAAGTAGCGTGTGTATGACACGCCAATTCGTATTTGCATTTTTGGCGTGTTATGAAGACGCATAATCGCTTTTCAGCGTGTTTATGAACGCCGTTGACTTAACGTTATATAAATATAGGACTTACCTCAACCCCGTCCCTAAACTTAACCGTCAGTGGGGTTAATGGCATTTATGACTGTTTCCTTACCATCCTAGGGAAAAAAAAGATATGACTTACCTCAACCCTATCCCTAAACTTAACCGTCACTGGGGTTAATGGCATTTATGACTGGACATTTGACGCGCGTGTTCTGACACGCGGGATGACGCGGACGTTAATGGCGTAGACATACACGCATACACGCGGATACACGCGAATAGCTCAAAATGCGTAGAAATAATACGCCACTTGACTCGAAAGTGGCGTGTATGTTTACGCAAAAGTCATGATGTCATGTTGTATTTTTAAAGGTTCAAAATCAATTTCCTTTTGGAGAAAATGAATGGAGTTTTTACTTCCAGAATCCAACTGTTGTACTCTATATAACAGTTATGACATATAAGACATGTTCAGATCATAAATGTACCACAACCTGACTGATAATAAATGAACAAAACTAGTCATAATATAATCAAAGTACCCATAAATGCAAAGGTGAAGCGCAGTCAATTCCCTCAGCAGGCTTAGAGATTCAGCAATACTGTGGCAATGCCATGAGGTCGCAATTTCAATAATGAGGCTCTGGGGAGATGTGAGCGACACTAGCGTGGACTCTAATAACTAAAGCACACTCTGGCTCAGCTTCTTACAACAGCGATGTGCGACGTATTAAAAATCCTGAGCTGCCAACACTCTCTGTTCTGAGCGCAGATGAAGTTGTAATCTCACAGCCTGAACTCTGCTTGCCACAGTGCAAAGGATGGGCCAAAACACACGATGAGATGTGTTCGCTAGCATTTACTTTGGGCAGGGGGTTTTCAATCTTCTAGATGCCACAGACCCCCAAATATGATCATCTTCATGTGACGGAGTCCATCCTAAAATTCAAAAGAAGGCTATATATTTTAATGTTTAAGGACCCAATTTATCCATATTTATTTATAAATAGGCAACTATGTGTAGCCTATACTATAGTCTCGGTGCTGGGTAGTAACTGATTACATGTTATCTGGATTACGTAATTAGATTCCCAAAAATGAAGTACTTGTAAGAAGATTATACTATGTTTTAAAATACTCGTAATCAGACTAAAGATTTGTGGAATTGCACACACAGACCAGCCACTAGTCATATGCCTATCACTGAGACACACAAAGCCTTTGAACACTGCAGATTTACAGAAATCAATTCACTTTTAATTCTGTTTTCTCAGAATTGCATATCTAATCAGCTCCGGATGAATGCATTGATTATTGAATAATCACCAGGTGAGTCATTTAACCATGTAACCATGTCTTTAGTAACCATGCCTCCATGTAACCAATTCTCGACATTTCATATTTGCATGCAATGAACGTCAGCTGAACCTCTTTGACCTATGCATTTACTTGAAGGGCCCCCTGAGAATTTAAGATGGGTTAGAGCAATAATAAAATGAAAATGAAATTAAAGTCAATAATAATTATAATAATAGATAATAAAAAAATCAAGTTCAGTTAATGGTCACATGACATGCAGGTCTTTTATTTTGATTGTTTACATTTTAAAATGATATATTATACAATTTTTATGATCTAATTCCTTAATAGCTTTTCATTAAAATCACCAACCCACTGACGGGCTTGGAACGACGTGAGTCATTAATCACATAATTTTCATTTTTGGGTGAACTAACTAACTGAATCTAAGCTCTAGTATCTGAAGGGTCTTCAGATTGACATGTAACTAGAAAAGTACTAGAGGTACTAGTAACTAGTACTAGTAACTAGAAAAGCACATGTCGGAATTTAACATTAACAGATTTTTTTCCACTGGTCTCATGAAAGCAAACAGGGCAAAACATGCTGTCAAAAGTGAAGGAACCGCTTGACTGTGTAATTCACAGGGGACGTGTGCAGTCCATTAACTCTAAATGTGACTGCGCGTGCAAAGGTGACAAGGGTTAACTTCAGCACAGAGGATGCTCTTTTCTTTCACCTTTGATCTTTGACCCCATCTTGCTCTCCCTGTAATCTGTGCTCTAATGTCTTCTATTGAGGGACACTGTCTGCTGCCTCATGGAGATGGACCATAAAATGACAGTTTCTTCTCTCACAATATTCGGTGCAATGGCTGGGAAAAAGTGCTCTGGGATTTAGGGTGTGAGGGATTTAAAAGCACACAACCCTGAGTGTGTCACAATTTAGGAATTCTGACAACTTTTCCACAGCTCACCGCACAGCGCCTTAAAATACTCCCCGCAGGCTAAGGTTTTCATTCAACACAGAGTCACTCTCACTCAGAAACTATGACAATACAAGAAAGAAATGAAGAATGTAGAATAAATATCAGTCAAACCAGTAAAAAAACAATGTTTTCTAATTGGTGGGACAATCCTTATAAATGCAAGGAACATAAAGGAAAATAATCCAGTATTGGAAAAAATATGAAGATACATTTCAAGCTCTGACTGAACTTAAATCACAATTTTGGCCACCACTGAAATGGATCAAACTATTAATATTACCTGAGCAGTTGAATTAAATACAAAACCACGCTCATTCGGGGACTTGCATTTAATGCCTTTATAGACGAAGAACATGATGGGATTACAATGCATATAAAGTTCAGATGAGTGATAACATGTGCCCTCTTTAATGTTGTTCATATGAATGTACCCAGCAAATTGCTTGCTGAAAATGTACTCAACAACACTGAAATAGTAGCACATTTTATCTGTCAACTGCATATGAAAATTGCTTTCATTACTACACACACACACTTTATGGGGACTTTCCATAATGATTTTGATTCTGTACAAAACAGAAATTCGATCCTCGCAAACCTAATACCTAAACCCATCACAGGAAACTTTCTGCAGTTTTTTTTACAAAAAAAAACCATCACTTGGTTATGATTTCTTAGCAGTTTCCTCATGGGGACCAAAAAATGTCCCCACAAGGACAAGCATTTTGAATACTGCCATCTTTGTGGACTCATTTTGCCCCCATAATGTAAGGTTTCCCAGGCCACACACACACACACACACACACAATATCAAACCAAGTGTGCAAAATACAAATAAAGCAAAGTGATTCTAGATTAAAAGTGACTAAAGCTTTAAGTAGGGATGAAATACATCATGTAATTTTGTTTCATTAAAATAGGTCTAAATTGAACTTGAACAAATAACAATAAATAATAATAAACTAAAAATAACAATAAATTTTAATAGGACAAAAATACAGAGTGGATTAGGTGTCCAATATGTCCAAAAGAGTGCAAGTGTCCAAATACGTTTATATAAGAGATCCTGCCATACTGGATATTGTGCATTTAATTTACTGTAGTATTATTTAGAGTAAGCAATTAACTGATTTAAATCAAAATCTGAGAAGCCATACCTTTACAGCTGTGTTAACATGTATAGGGTGAATTCAGAATGATTGGGACACTTTTTGCCATTGAGATGACTTGGAAAAAGTGTCCCTGAATTCACCCCTAACAGTGATTGATATAACAGATAGGCCTATATTCATAAAACGAAACCTGCAAGGCTGCAACTTAATATTAAAATCCATACTACACCCACTTGACAAAATACAGCATGACTGCTTCCCTAACTATGATTGACAAGACATAAGAGTCGCACTCCTTCATGATAACTCATTACGCAGTCCAACGCAATGTTTACACAAGTTATGAATGAATGTTGACAGAGCTGTCAGTCATGATCCTGAATGACAGTTCTGAGTTTGAGCGCTAGTAAAGTACCATCAGCTGTCACAAACTTACCGGCATCATGATTGCAGAATGGCGAAATCAAACGGGAGATCTCTGGATAAATAAATAAATAAACAGGCGCCTGTTTTAACTCCCACAGAAGTGAAGACAAATAGTTCAGTGATTAATTCTGCTATTCAAGCTCTTTGCCTGTTATGAGTTTGGTCATGTGAATGTGGTGAAAGGATGCGCCATCTGAACTGGGTCATTTAGGCCTACGTCACAGCCGAGTCCCAATCCAGTGGCTTCGATGGTTTGCGCAGGGCTTTATGGCAAGCCGTTTTAACATTCATTTACACAAATCATTTTTTAATCCATTTTTATAATGCTACTAGTACATTACTTATTTTATTTTAATGTATGTACTATTTACAAGCTATTCATTAGATAAGTATATGGATATATGATAATGGAATACACAGTGTCCGAAAACTCGTCAACGAAAACTTTGTAGAATGAAACAGTAGATTAGTATGCTAAATATAAATATCTGACAACTATAAACTAAAGAATAAGTAGTAGTAGCTAATGACTGGCACAGGTAGATGTACAGCAACAACTGGGATGAATAGCTCAGCAGTTAGGTTGTGGTGGTGTGTCCACCAAAGCTTTTTAGCCAGCTGTCTCTCTGCAGAAAGAGCACAGCTTTTTTTCTGGTTGATACAGAATATGTGGAAGTGTTATCATCTAATTTCACAGACAGTTTGTTTCTGTATTGTTTCTATATAAAAATGGCTATACAATGTCAAGGATTTGCACTGGCTCTTGTTTTAAATATTATTCTGCATGTTGTCATCTGATGAGGTTGATATAATGTAAAGTTGGTCATATATATATATATATATATATATATATATATATAGCCTATATATATAGCCTATATATATGGGGTGGTGATGGCGCAGTGGATAGGAAAGACACATGCCTTTGGTTCGAATCCACTGTGAGACACCATATGTCCCTGAGCAAGAAACTTAAGTTGCTCCAGAGTCGTGCGACCTCTGACATAGCCTATATATAGCAATTAAATTTGCTGCAATTGTAAGTCGCTTTCGATAAAAGCGTCAACTAAATGAATGAATGTAAATGTTAACCCGGCTTGCCATAAGTCTCAAGCGGTCCGGGCAACGAAATTACGAATTCTACTTACCGGTATGTGAAGGTTTAGCTCATGAATACTAAATTTGCCATACAGAGGATGACGAGTAAAACTTCCCAAACCGTCCAGCCACGCAAAGTATTAATATTAATATTCATGAGCCATTCCCTCACCATAGTAAGATTCCGGTCGAGACAATATGCATTTGACGGTCTGTCCACTAAAACTGCATTGCACCGACTCGTGGCCAAGATAAGAAATCACCACCGAGAGAGATTACACGAATATTCTCTGCGTTTGCTATCGATAAAAAAAAAATAATAATAATAAAAATAAAAAAATTAAGAAAAAAAGGATTCCATTCATCACTTTTTTTCTTTTAAAGAGGAAAGAGTAATGCGGTTCAGTCGATTACATGTAATAATACAAGATACATCCTTTATCTACAAAAACAAAAGTACCATGATATCATTTTAGAAACGTCCTAATTTAGCACAGTGGCATTTTTAAAATGTTTTAGATTCTAAATCAATTTTGAAATAATTTAATACCTTAATAAAAACGATATCTATAGTTTTACAATATGACACTAGCACATACGACTGTGTTTCACATTTAAATATTTATTTTACCCCTCCATTATAGCCAAATTAGTGTAAGAGAAGAAAAAAAAAACACATGACAACAAAAATAAAATTATTTGTTTTTTATTGTTATTTGAATGACTCATTTCAATCAGTTTAGAGTTTATCTCAATCTTTTGTTGATTGGATTATCTAGGATCTGCATCATGTCCATTTTACTGACCACCACAATCTAGTCTTCAACAGTGCTGTGAATATATCTTGGAATGTTTAATGTCTATAACATTAGATACAGTAGTTGTGCCCATGTAACTTTGGAGAAGCTGACAGATATTCACCACCAAAGTGATTTTTTCATGTACTGCAGGATATTGTTACACAATCCAGACAAAAGTGGACACCTAGTTCTACAGAGGGCATAAAACACTAACAATTCCAGTCAATCATTATACCAATGTGTTTGCCACAATGAAAAACATCACTAGTGATACCCCACTTTGCCTGTGAGATTACATGACTGACTGGCTTGACTGTTCGGTCAAAAGAAAGAAAAAAAAAACACTAATGCTGTGTAACCTGTTTGTGTGCTTGGCACTGTAATACAGCAAAATCATGGTCTAAGATAATAATCAAACAAAACCGGATCATAACAACACTAACAATAAAAATGTCAATAGTTTCCAAAGATCCTTTGGACGAATGTTGCTCTACTGAACGCAGCAGTTTTGACCATTGGCATCCTTGAAGCGCAGTCGCATCTTGGGTTTGTATTTTTCAAGGTACATAAGTTGTTTGGCATTAAAAGCCCCACGCCTTTTCCTAAAAGAAAAATGATCATCCACGTCACAAAAAGACCAACAAAAACATATCCAACAGAAAAAGACATTTTGTTTGTGACTCACTGACGAATAAACTCGACAGCATCTTCGTACATCATCCCGCATTCGATTAAGGCAATGGCCACCAAGACAGGAGCTCTGAACACACATAAAAATGCTGCGTTCTCATTTAAAATAAGTCACAAGTCAGGTCACTAACTGATCAAGATAAATTTTGAAGATCACAACACAAAATGTTCCAAAAAAATGTGTTACTGCACATTTGATCCAAGATAACAAAGATAACCAGTGAACAACATTTCATATCAGTGAATTTGATATACAATTGTCCTCCTGATAATACGTACCGTCCCAATCCAGCAACACAATGTACTGCAATGCAACAGCCTGGTTCATCCTTGAATTTACATTTGAGAAGGTTCAACCAGTCATCAACAATTTGATCAGGGGGCGAACAACCATCATCAAAAGGCCAATCCTAAAGAATAACACATTTCAACAAGTAAATAAAACATATGCAATAATCACTCAATTCTGTCAGAAACTTTAGCAGTTAATAACAATCTCACCAACACTTCAATGCCTTCTTTTTCCACTGGTGCCTTGTCATAAGTTGCGTCACAAACCCGGACGAGCGTCTGCACTCCAAAGCTCTTCAGTTCCTAACAGACAGAGACAAATAAAAGAAATATTCAGCTTTGCCACTCATGTTAATATTGCTATTCCTGTTAACCTCAACCCTCTAGAGACTTACCTCTGTAAACTTGACCAGTTGTGAATTGGTGGGATTGTGGGTGATGAGAAACCTCATGCATTCATACGTGATCTCAACAGGAGCAGGGCGATTCATTTTGACACTTGAATAAAGTTTTAATAGTACTTGATGGGGTGGGGAAGGGAACCCAACAACTTCAGAATCTTATACAGGGGTAAAAGTAATGATTTCAAAATATCTAAGCACTTTGACTTTTAGACAAATCTCTGGATGTTCTAAAAAAAAAAAGGGAACGGGAGAAGGAAACCACTTTCACGCTCCCACGATTTTAAAATAAATACTAAAGAAGGGGACGATCCTTCCGATTCGCAATTTATAATTACCCCATTCAGGAGAGGAGAGATGATCAGTTGGCACTAGAGAGAGGGGAAAACGATTCGCTCTCTAGTACCTGGATTGGCTCGAACCAATTCATACACTTCAACTTTGGACAAAAAAAAGGCTGCTCCCCGAAAGTGCAGAATGTAAGACGGGCAGTCAGGTAGTATAATCTTCATATGGCAGGCCCTCTGTTCACTTGTCCACAATGACCAAGTGCTGTGCCTGGCAGAAGTCTCCACTCACACTGACAAACGCCATAAATGTGCAGCCTGGAATAAGAACACGACAGTGACCGATAAATAACCAGGGCAGTGAATCGTAAACCAGCACAACCAGCAAGTGCAGTCAATCAAAGCATGTCACCATTAACACCAAATGGTTACTGGATGTAGCCTACAGCTGAAGAGAGACCTCATTCCACTGCAGCTGATATTGACTTTAGCCATTCGATGGATTATAAACTCTAATCATAAAAGCTTACAGGCCTTGCACCACATCCTAACACGGTGGTGTATATGGAAAATGTTTAGCAATCGGTATAATTATTATCTCCTATCAGGCACTTACTTTCAATAAGTGAACAGAAAACAAGTTGAGAACTCAGCATTCTATCTTCACCATTCGTGACTGTCTCTACTTTGCACCTAGAAAAGATAATCAACATAAAACAAGCACTAAACAAGACTTTTCTTCATTCCAGAATGAGCCCCCACAAGCCAGGAATGGAAAAAGGAAAACAGCTAGTGCTTGTCTATTTATTTGTTATGAAAGCTTATCTTTTAGAACATTTAACAGAGACAAAACATTTGAGATCGCCATCAGATGAATCTTAAAACGGTACATTTAAATGCTGAAGCCAATCTACACATTCATATCTCACTCACTGCATCCACCCCGCATGTCTATTTTTGACCATTATCTCATTCTTGAGATAATTTCACACAAAAATGGAAAAATCTGTCATTGATCAATCTTCTAAACTCATATAATTTTATTTCTGTTGTGGAAAACAAAGTGAGATGTTATGCAGAATGACAGTCTCAGTCATCATTGACTTCCTTTGCATGTTTTTCCATACACAATGAAAGTGAATGGCGACTGAGGATGTAGTTCTGTCAAACATCCTCCTTTGTGTTGTATTCCACAAGAAATGCAATCATACACTGGATTGGAACGACATGAGGGACAGTAAATTACAAACAAAATGCAATTTTGGTTGAGCTATCCCTTTAAGACAAAGAAATATGTGAGCATGGAACACAATAGGCTTCCAAATTTGCTGACCACACATGTTGTTGAAGACAAATTAAACAACAATTTAATTAAAAATATGAGAATTATTTTGTTAATTTATACCAGAACACCATGCCCTTAACACCCACTGCATCATTGTGTGAATATGATGGGCTGTGGTTTCATAAAAAACAGAACTCGTTAACATCAATGGACACACGAGCCTTGCTTAATAAATAATTTTACATATTTATACAATAAGAAACATAATATAATACATAACAATGGTTAAAATTCTTCGAAAAATAACCAAATGTTTTTTACGAGATTAGTTCGGTCTAGTTCTGCTAGCATGTGTTTTAGCTGCTAAATGCGTAACGTTAAATGTTTAAATACATACACTCATAAGTTAATAATTCATCATTCATCTAGATGTTTATAAACAAAATGAAATATATAAATACGACATCATATAGATACTCACAGAGAGCTGACGGTATTTATGAACACCGTGACAAAAAGCGGATTGAGAGACGCTGCTAGCCGGCTAGCTCTTCTCTAACGTAGAGCTCCCGTAACCAGGCGACAATTCCGGGCAGCACAGATGACCGCTGATTGGCTGACCGTAGTCACGTGGGCAATAAACAGCACTTTTACCAGACCCATGAACTTGCGTTTTTTAATACAATCAGTAGCTCAGTTGATAAAGCGTTGGGCTTTAATGAAGTACGCTTGAGATTACGTTAATTTTTGCTTACGTTAATTTTTTGTGATTATATCAAACTAAGTGGCCAAAACAACATTCAACCCGGTATCACGACAAGACATAATCGTTGGTCCACTTTTGAAAACGTCTAGAGTAGACGTCACGGTTTAAACCACCTCAAACGTGAAACTTACACTTAAACTGAAACTTACCATCACGACCTATTGGTTTTCATTAAACCGAGAAAAATGGAATTTTGTTTTATTGACGATCACTGAGAAATGGTCTATTATTTAAAATGCTAAAAACATTTATTATTTTCAAGGTGAAAAGGATTCATTTGCCTCGATCCACGCCGAAAAAAACGTCTAAATGTCACATTTTTAATGAAGCAGCCTAATAGTCCACTTTGGAAAATGTGTATGTCACGGTTTAACCCCCTCAAACGAGAAACTTACACTTAAACTGAAACTTAAACTTACCATAACGACCTATTGGTTTTCATTAAACCGAGAAAAATGGAATTTTGTTTTATAGACGATCACTGAGAAATGGTCTATTATTTAAAATCCAAAAAACATTTATTATTTTCAGATTAATTTGCCTCGATCCACGCCGAAACAAAACGTCTAAATGTCAAGTTTTTAATGAAGCAGCCTAAATGGTCCACTTTGGAAAATGTGTAGATATCACGGTTTAACCCCCTCAAACGTGAAACTTAGACGTTTGCGTTAACACGCTCCAGTGGAGAGATACCCCGATGTTTCTAGACGCAATCGCCTCTGCCATAACGACCTATTTGTTTTTCATTACAGTAAACCGAGAAAAATGGAATTTTGTTTTATTTACGATCACTGAGAAATGTTCTATTATTTAGAATGCAAAAAAACATTTATTATTTATTCTGGTATAAATCTGGTTTTACCTGCGTAAGTGATTCCTTACGGGCATTTTTATTCACATTGGCATCTAATGAATTGTATATTTGATCTATTAATTTATATACTGTAAAATTGCTATATTTATTATCATGTTTAACTTTAAATCAATAGTTAGGCTATGTATTTCATTATGCTCATTTAAACTATTTTATTTTTGGGCCAACTCAAAAGTTTACAACAAAAAAAAATAAATAAATAGCCTAAATAAAAAAATAAACAATGTCGTCAAATGTTATTCATTATTTCAACATGAACAAATGTAAATATAAATATTCATTGTCATTAAATTAACTTGTTTAAGATAATGATTCATAAAACATATAATTATCAGTTAAGCCTATTCGTTCACTGACACAGACGAAAATGAAAGACTATCAGTCAGAGTTCAGGGGGTTTAGGAGTTTAGGAGGGGAAGAAATAGGGCAGGATAAGGAGACTGAGAAAAAGAAAGATGTAGATGAGAAGAGAGCAGCTAGGCTATTGGCAAAATAACCGAATGGCCACTGACATGGTTTTAAAGCTATTTACTATCATTTTTTTTTTTTTTTTTTGGCCTTCAAAAGTCTTAAATTTCACATAATTTGGTCAGAAAAATCAAAATGATCTCTGGGGAGGCATTACAATATCAAGTAAATAAGTGACAGGCTACTAAAATTTGAGGGTTCCCCCACCTGACAAATACCACTTTAACCACTGGGTATAGATGTACATTTTTATCCACTGACGGATAATCACGTTGATTTTTCTCATGACGACATGGCCCGTACATTTTAATGGTTGTTAGTTATCATTGTTTGTTATTATTTTTATTATTATCAGTATTATTAACTTGTATTATCAAACATAATATCTTTAGGTAAAATGATAGGTTCTTTCAAATTTTTTATTATATCATATTTAACAATCTTTCAATAAAATATAACAACTACTTAAAAATGAATTCATATAGAAGAATGTTTTTTTTTTAATTAGGCTAAATAAATTAGATTAATAGTGCACAGGTCTTTATAATGTAAAAAAAATGATCTACCTAACGGTCACATGGGCTATATCATTCAAATAAACATCTAGATGAATCTTTTGGAGATGCAATATTTACGTTGAGAAAAATCTGCCCATACAGCTTGGAAGTTGCACAGATTTTTAAAGATGAGGTTATGTCACCATCTCCTGGTTTAAAAGAGTATAGCATGAATTCATTTTATTTTTTCAATAGGCTCTATGCACAGCTCCACTACTTCCCGAACTTCAGCCAGCTTCTTGTTTCCTGTCTGACATTATTGGACACATTGATTAATTCAGGTGTGTTTGATTATTGTTGCCGTGACTACTGAGGTCAAGCACACCTGAATTAATCAAATTGTCCAATAATTGTATACAGGAAACAAGGAGCTGGCTGAAGTTCAGGAAGTAGTGCAGTTGTGCATAGAGCCCATTGGCTGAATGCACAGCTGTACTACTTCCTGAACTTAAGCCAGCTCCTTGTTTCCTGTCTGCCATTATTGGACAAATTGATTAATCCAGGTGTGCCTGACCTCAGTTGTCACGGCAACAATAATAAGACACACCTGAATTAATCAAGTTCGGCCAATAATGGCAGACAGGAAACAAGAAGCTGGCTTAAGCTCAGGAAGTAATGCAGCTGTGCATAAAGTCAATTCACAGCCCTAACGATAACATTATCCTGAAGTCTGCGTTGTAGTATTAATATATACATTAATAAAATGGTCTTCGTGGAAAAAGTCATGAATGTTTTACTGTATTTATAATGTTTACTGTTTGCTGGGTGTGGCAGTGATGACACATGACAAGGCAGCAAGGCTTGTTCCAAATACAGACACTAGGCCTACTCACATTACAGTGCCGTCTGTAAGCTAATATCTAATGAATATGATGCACCACCCACAGTCCAGCAGCACCACACCCTCCAGGTGAAGCTGCTTTCATCACCACAGGTGTCTCATCTGTGAACAACACACTTACATACAGGTATGGCGATGAGTCCCGAGATCAGGTTGGACAGCATTGTTTGGGGATTTTAGTTTTATCTTTTCCTCCTTTTTTTTTTGCGGTTCCTATTTCAATGCATATCCGTTTTGGTGTAAAACACGGTAAGTTCTTCTTTTATGCATTATTACTAAGTAATAACAAAGATTGTCTGTACGTTGTAAGAAGCTGTATTAAACACACAAGCTTATGCTTGCTTATGTAACCCTGGACCACAAAAACCAGTCAGTAGCTCGGGTATATTTGTGGCAGTAGCCAACAATACATTGTTTGGGTCAAAATTATAGATTTTTTTTCAAAAATCATTAGGAAATTAAGTAGAGATCATGTTTCATGAAGATATTTAGTAAAGTTCCTACCATAAATATGTGAAAAAATAATAATTATGAGTGGATGCAGAAAATTCTCGAATATAACTTTATTTTCTCAATGTTTAGAATTTTTTTTTTTTTTTGCACCCTCAGATTCCAGATTTTCAAATAGCTGTATTTTGGACAAATATTGTCCTATACTAACAAACAATACATCAATGGAAATATAATGGATAATGGAATTATTTATTCATTAAAAAAATACCATTGTTTTGGGTTAGAATCACAAAATAAATTGATACACACTGTAAAAAATATTTTCAAGATTTGTTATCACATTTTTTTCTTTCGTCAAATCAACTTAAATAATTTATTTAGTTCAGATAACTTATTATTTTAAGTTTCTGATGATTAAATCAATTTCCTTCATTGTATTAACTCACTTTTTCCAGTTAATTCAACTTAAAATTTTAAGGCAACCAGGTTACTTTTTTTTTAAGTTAAACCAACAATATTTTTTACAGTGCGTTTAGTAATTCGATACATTGATACAATAATACAGTACAATAATATGTATTATTGCATACACACACACACACACACACACACACACACACATATGTGTCTATAATATATATATATATATATATATATATGAAGAGTTCAGATGCAAAAGCCTCTAAGTGCCATTTGAAATTTTCTTCTAAAATGATCATTTTTATCAAGCTTGTATATTTAAGTTCAGTAATTTCACTTAAATGGCAAAGAAGATTACCTATTAATTGTCATTTAAGTGAAATTACTGAACTTAAATATACAAGTTTGATAAAAATTGTCATTTTAGAAGAAAATTTCAAATGGCATTTAGAGGCTTTTGCATCTGAACTCTTCATATATATATATATAAAATACTGTAGTGTGTGTGTGTGTATGTGGTCTATATATCTGTCTATATGCGTGTGTGTGTGTGTGTTGTGGTCAAAATTATTGGCACCCCTGATCGTTTGTTCACGTTCAAATTCTCACAACATTGCAATGTTAGAATTCATAAATACTCGCATTTGGTGCTTGCCGAGTGTTAATTGATTTTAGGCCCTACTATTTATAGATCAAAGTATCCTGAAAAAAAGTATCAGTTTCTACAAAAAGTATTGAGCATATTAGTTATGAAGGATCGTGTGACTCTGAAGACTGAATGCTGAAAATTCAGCTTTTCCATCCCAGGAATAAATTTAATTTTAAAATATATTATAATGCTGCCTTGGTGACCATAAAAGTCTTCTTATATTATATATTATTTGAGTTACTGTTGCTTATCTCATTTCTGGGCATTCTCCTCTGATCTCTGGCATCAGCAAGGCATTTTCGCCCACAGAACTGTCACTTACTGGATATTTTCTTTTTTCTGGACCATTCTCTGTAAACCCTAGAGATGGTTGTGTGTGAATTTTCTGAAATATTCAGACCAGCCCATCTGGCACCAACAACCATGCTATTCAAAGTCACTTAAATCACCTTTCTTCTGCATTCTGATGCTCAGATTGTCTTGACCATGACTACATACCTAAATGCATTGAGTTGCTGTCATGTGATTGGCTGGTTAGATATCTGCGCTAACAAGCAGTTGAACAGGTGTACCTAAATGGTTGGTAAGTGTGTGTGTCTATCTATCTATCTATCTATCTATCTATCTATCTATCTATCTATCTATCTATCTATCTATCTATCTATCTATATGCATACATACAATTACTTACAAAAACGCTAAAAACCAGTGGGAGCAGCTGAGACATCAAACCCTGGTGTGATGCATCAGCATGACAAATTCACATTTCTGCCAGGAAAATCAAAACAGCAATAATTTATAATGAGCAAGTGAAAACCTGTTGGGTAAAACATGTCAAGTCTGGCTTGTTATATTGAAATGTGTCATCTTTGTGTCATCGACAAAAAAACAAACAAACAACACCTTATTATTATTTTTTTTTTAAAGTTACCTGTCATAACTTCCCTGTAAAGTGCTTGGAACAGAATCAGTTTTTTGCAAACTTTCTGATTAGATTTTTAGAAACAATCTGAAGAACCTGATATGTGTGACTAAATGCCTCTGGAGTTTAAATATTAATCGAAGACCAAATCTCCACTGGCTAATTAAAAAGATAATCAGCAACACAAAAAATGACCAAAAAAAAAAAAAACCATTAACTTTTTTGGTTAAATTTAGACCATACATTCATGACACCAGTTGTCAAGAGATTCATTGACCCAAACTAAAATGCCCTAGAGTGCCGAATTATGACATCACTTTGTAGGCCAAAACGCGGAAGTGAGTTAGCATTTTAGCACTTCCGCTTCCCTCGCCATAAAATGCCTATGGGTTTTTTCAATGGGTTTTTGTTAAATTGCCTGAAATAAGGTCTGTTGTTAGCAAAGCCTCTAAATATTTTCATTTACCTGTGGTTTTTTAAAGGTGCTCTCTGGCATTTAAAATCAAATCATACACCATATCCCACACCAGATGGGGGCAGTATACCTCCAGAAATACCTCCGCGGCCGCGCGCACTCACGTCTTCAAACAACACGGGCGAGCGCTGTGTTGCTCTTCTGTCTCCCTACCGCATATTAATCAAATCCATTTACACGATAGTAAAATGTTGGAAGACCGCAGTTTCACGGGGATCATTTGGACATTTTTACAGATTAGAGACTAAATGAACAACATCTCAATACTAAATTATAAAGGCCGTCTCATAGACAAGTCGGTGCATTTCGACGATATGGGAAAATTAAAGCCCAGGCTATTATTTCTAGTTTTATGGTATTCGTTTTGTTCATATTACATTTTTATCATTAGCTTTTAATTAATTTGACAGACAGCATTCCCTGACGTGGACCAAGCTAGCGTCTTTCAGAGCTGCCAACTCTCACAACACTTTTCACTCACTCTAGCCACACATTAATTTTGTCATGCACAGAAAAGGACACGGAGACAGATCTCAGCTCTCAGATTCTGTTAATTTTATTACGCAATTCAAATAATAAATACAGTTTTGACGCTTTACACGACAGATCCCTAACGCACGTGAACCGATCATCTCTACTAGCTAATGGTAAAAGAACACGCGCAGTGTTGAAAGATACAGTATGCTACAACTTACCAAAATGTATTCCTCATGCATAATATCGACCAATCATTTTTTTTAACTCATCCCTGAACTGAAATGTAGTAGTGGGCTGTATTTTCCACACGACTGACATCAGTTTCAAGTAAACACCGGTAAACACAAGCCGCCGACTTACTCGTCTATTGCAGTTTGGCTGGTGGTAATGTTGCCCGCCCGCCCGCATACCGCCTCCCATGGCCGAAACTGGTATTACGACACCTGCCGGGCCGGGGCTAGTAATTTAGCATGCTAATTCAGGTTAAGATCTCGGCAGCACTATAACTTGTCATTTTTTTAATGACATCATCAACCTTATTTCTTCTCATTCTTTTGATGCGTGTAGCTCATTTTTGGGATATTTTAACCTCAATTTTTACAGATGGCACCTTTAAACTTTATATAGGCTTCAAAATATATAAATTTTGGATTATCTTGATAGACAAAACATGTAAGGGTCACAACTCTTTGTTGAACACAGATCTTTCTTGCAATTTTCCAAAAGTCTATGGGGAAAATACATAGCTTTTCGATGGAGGGAATTTCCGAGTTGTCCTACAAAGTGACATCATAACTTCAGCACTCTGTTATGCAAAATTGTCTCTTGACTGTTATGATTAATGATGTATAACTGTGTTGATTGCAGGACAGTGTTTGTGATCAGGGATGAACTGGTCTGGACTGGAGTCCCTTCTTAGCGGGGTCAATAAATATTCAACAGTTTTTGGTCGAGTGTGGCTGTCCGTGGTGTTTGTGTTCCGTGTACTGGTGTTTGTGGTGGCGGCTCAGCGCGTTTGGGGCGACGAGAACTTCGTGTGCAACACCAGGCAGCCCGGCTGCACCACCGTCTGCTACGACAGCACGTTCCCCATCTCTCACATCCGTCTGTGGGCCTTACAGATCATCTTTGTCACGTGTCCGTCGCTCTTGGTCGTAGCACACGTCAAATACAGAGAGGAAAAAGACCAGAATTACACTGCTGTTCACCAGGGCAACCACTTATACGCCAACCCTGGAAAAAAACGTGGTGGTCTTTGGTGGACCTACCTGCTCAGTTTGATCTTTAAAGCGGTGTTTGATGCTGCCTTTCTCTATATTCTTCATCACATCTATAAAGGCTATGACCTCCCCCGCATCACCAAGTGCTCGCTGGACCCTTGTCCAAATACGGTGGATTGTTTCATCACACGCCCTACAGAGAAGAAAATCTTCACCCTCTTCATGGTGGCGGCCTCTGTTCTCTGCATCTTCATGTGTATCTGCGAAATGACTTATCTCATTGGAAAGCGTATACTAAAATACTGTATAATGTCACAGTCACCACCGCAACTATCTAAAAGACCGGATCCCACTCTCTCCAGCAGCCAAAACTTGGGTTCACAAAAATTAAAGGACACTAAAATAGTCAAGACTGTTGAAAAACCTTCACAAACTCAGTGAGATTGGTGGATAGACTGCACTTTAGAATGAACTTTAAAAGCACAATGTATTTAAAAATAGGGAAATAAGCTGCATGGTTAGCTTGACTCTAAATATTTCACAATCAACGTCAGGTCTATGCAAATATGGTATCGAAAATTTACATGCCTTCAGAAGTATCATGCATTGTTTTGAGTGCGTGTTCAGTGTACAATATCAATAAAATCTAATTTGCAAATGTTGCCTTGGTTTCATTGGTTTTCTGAAATTGACAGTGGACGTGAAAGGTTATTGTTATATTAACAGGATAGTTTGCCCAAAAATAAGATATCTGTCATCACTGTTATTCACCCTTGTGTTGCAAAATTATGACTTTTTTATTATTTATTAAATTATGACTTTCATTTTCCATAGAACACGAAAGGAGATCTTTATATCAGAATGTCCAAGCTGCTCTTTACCATTGAGAAAGTGAATGGTGCCTTTTCTTTTCCCTCACACAAGTCTATATGGCTTAAAAGACTTGGGACAGAGTGAATGAGTCATGAAGGCCACTATTATTGTGTTGTTGTTGTTGTTTTTTTTTTTGGCTACGGCCCTCTTCCATCAACAGCAGCTCTAACATGAACTACTCATTTTGTGTTCCACAGAATCAAGAATGCAATACTTTGAGTAAATGAAGGCAGGATTGCAGTTTTTGGTTTACTATTCATTTTAAATGACTTGCATTAAGGCCAAATGTGTCACATCAAATCTCTTAACAGCATTTCAAACTCTCTGTTTAATTCTCTCTGGATCTTTTCTGTCCAAATTTCAGTCAGCCTACACTGCTTTTTGTACCTAGAATGCATTTAGAAATAAAAATCTTTTAGCACATGGTGCCCAGTGCACTTTCATTTACATGTTAGGCTACATAAGAAGCAACTCTTGATCTTTTGCCTTCAGCAACCAATGATTACATGCCTCCTACCTAGTCTCTCACTCACTCACCACACACAAATGTATAACACTGCACACTGAGGGCAAAAAAACAAAAAACAATAAAAAGTAGGTCTTTATTTGAATATGTTTCAATGATAACATGAGAAAAAAAAACGCAATTCTTTCATCCAAAGCATTTTATACGACTTGAAAAATTTCTAAGCATTGCATGTTGCTAACCTGCAGAAAATCTTTCAATCTTTGGTACATTGACCAGAAAGAATACAGCAAATGTCCTAATGTATGATTCACTCACTCTGTGCTGCTCCTCCTACACATGTGCCCTGGCTTCGACTCAAATGCACACAGCAAACAATCCATCCCACACACGCACACATGAGCACACACACTTTTAGAAATACCACCACATCCTTATACATGTTCAGCTACTGGAACACCATACTAATATTGTGTTTGACCCCCTTTCGCCTTCAAAACTGCCTTAATTATACGTGGAATTGATTCATCAGTTAGAACAATTAGAAATCTTGGCCCACATTGATAGGATAGCATCTTGCACTTGATAGAGATTTGTGGGATGCACATCCAGGGCACGAAACTCCCATTCCACCACATCCCAAATATGCTCTATTGGGTTGAGATCTGGTGACTGTGGGGGCCATTTTAGTGCAGGGAACTCATTGTCATGTTCAAGAAACCAATTTGAAATGATTCAAGCTTTGTGACATGGTGCATTATCCTGCTGGAAGTAGACATCAGAGGATGGGTACATGGTGGCCATAAAGGGATGGACATGGTCAGAAACAATGCTCAGGTAGGCCGTGGCATTAAAATGATGCCCAATTGACACTAAGGGGCCTAAAGTGTGGCAAGAAATCATCCCCCAAACCATTACACCACCACCACCAGCCTGCACAGTGGTAGCAAGGCATGATGGATCCTTGTTCTCATTCTGTTCACGCCAAATTCTGACTCTACTGAATGTCCCAACAGAAATCGAGACTCATCAGACGAGGCAACATTTTTCCAGCCTTCAACTGTCCAATTTTGGTGAGCTATTGAAAATTAAGTATTTGAAGAGTTCAGATGCAAAAACCTCTAAATGCCATTTGAAATTTTCTTCTAAAATGATCATTTTTATCAACCTTGTATATTTAAGTTCAGTAATTTCACTTAAATGGCAATGAAGATTACCTATTAATTGTCATTTAAGTGAAATTACTGAACTTAAATATACAAGGTTGATAAAAATGGTCATTTTAGAAGAAAATTTCAAATGGCATTTAGAGGTTTTTGCATCTGAACTCTTCATTTATTCCTATTTGTAGTGGAGATGAGTGGTACCCGGTGGGGTCTTCTGGTGTTGTAGCCCATCCGCCTCAAGGTTGAGCGTGTTGTGGCTTTACAAATGCTTTGCTGCATACCTCGGTTGTAACGAGTGGTTATTTCAGTCAAAGTTGCTCTTCTATCAGTTTGAATCAGTCGGCCCATTCTCCTCTGACCTCTAGCATCAACAAGGCATTTTCGCCCACAGGACTGCCACATATTGGATGTTTTTTCCTTTTCACAACTTTCTCTGTAAACCCTAGAAATGGTTGTGTGTGAAAATCCCAGTTACTGAGCAGATTTTGAAATACTCAGACCGGCCTGTCTGGCACCAACAAACATGCCACGCTCAAAATTGCTTAAATCACCTTTCTTTCCCATTCTGACATTCAGTTTGGAGTTCAGGAGATTGTCTTGACCAGGACCACACCCCTAAATGCATTAAAGCAACTGTCATGTGATTGGTTGATTAGATAATGGCATTAATGAGAAATTGAAAATGTGTTCCTAATAATCCTTTAGGTGAGTGTGTGTGTATATATATATATATATATATATATATATATATATATATATATAGACCATTTCAAAAGATGTAAACAACACTGGTCCAGAAGCACTTCCTGTTTCAGTTTGTAACTGTTTTCTTTATTTCACATGTAAAGAAAACTTCTTAAAGATGTTTGTTTAACCTTTTGATTCAGTTTTAAATGTTCTGTTGGTTGTATTTTATCCCAGCTTTTATGTAGTGTTAAAAAACTGAAACAGGAAGTGCTTCTGGGCCAGTGTTGTTTACATCTTTTGAAATGGTCTATAGTGTAAACTTTATACTGTAATATAGTATATATTGTTGTGTAACTGTTGATTTCCCCTTTCCTGTATCCAATTAGATACAAGCAGAAATAATTATAAATAAATAAATAAATAATTAGAGTAAGTGAAAGTGACATGTGAAGGCCAACCCATACTCGGAATTTGTCCTCTGCATTTAAGCCATTCTTAGTGAACACACAAACATGCACACACTGCAAAACGTGATACACACCCAGAGCAGTGGGCAGCCATTACACTGTGGCACCCCGGGAGCAATTAGGGGTTTGGTGCCTTGCTCGAGGGCACCTCAGTTGGCACTGAAATCGAACGAGCAACCTTTGGGCTACCAGTCGGACTCACTAACAATTAGGTCACGACTGCCTCCAGAGAAGTATGAGTAGTTTGAAACCATGCTATTCCACATTCTGCCTAACTCTGACCTGACCTGAAAGAGAGAGTGGGAGACTGTTCTTAAAATATGATTTTAGCTGACCTTACTAAAAGATCTTAAAACAGAGACATATAATAGAGACATCACAGTGCAGGATATTTGGTCAAAGCCAAAAGATTCAGGTTGGACCCAGATACAACAGTGACACTGTTGATGCATAGTATGCATAACAGATGGAACAAAACAAGCATAATGTAGGTTACTGAGGAACAACGATGGGCGGCAGCAAAATCTCATCCACACGACCCACTTATGTATTATCCTGGCACACAATGCATTTAGTTTGGCCTCATTCACACTGAACTAATTAATTTAACTAAAAATAGCCCCTTTGGCCTCTACAAAAACACTTGAATTTTAGGTTCCTTCACTCTGATCCCAAACAATTCACATGAGAAATCATATATATAGGCCATGAGACAGATGGTGTAATGGAAAGGAATGCTGGGGGGTATCCAACAGCATGCTAAGTAAACAGCTAAGAATGAAAAGAAATTAAGTGAAGAAATGAAGACTTTTTATCCTTCACATTTCATTTATTGACAGCCCAGGCAGAACGCATTTCCTTTGCAATGTGTTAAAAAGTGGAACAACTCTCCCTGCTGAATTTAAACGTCATAAAAACTGAGCTAAGTACACACGTTTTACTGCATATTAAGCATTATTTGTGCTATAAACTGTGCTCCTTGTGTCTACATCAGCCTAATTGCCCTTCAGGACTTTCACAGTCAGTTTTTTAAAATGATCCTGGTAACATATAACATTAATTATTGTTAAACAGAGCACACAGTATATAGTGTATCTATTATTGATCTAACATTAGTCTGCAATAGATTTGAAGCTCCTATGCTTGATCTCTGATAGTCACATTGCATCCACGATCACCTATTAATAGCCAAACCTATCAGTTAACAAATGCTTACCGGTAAACATAACATTGAAATCAATAACAACTCAATAAACCCATAAAGCTGTCCACCATGACACAAATTTTAAAACAGAAATGCAACTTAAAAGAGAGACTTAAACTGTGCTTCAACAAAATTACAATCAAGAACACATCCACAAATTTAATTGTGAATACTAGATGTTGGCATCACAACTTTGAAATTAATATATACATTATTAAATAAGGAGAAATAGAGGAAAACAAAAATGAAAATACCTGTTTATGATGTTTAACGTTAGAATTATTAAATGGGCTCTAATACAATAGGCTTGCCATTTGCCGTAATGAGAGTTAGGATACAGACTTCACCTCAGTGTGTGCCTCTGCCCCCTGTGTGTACTGTGAGGACACCTCTTCCAGCTCCTGTACAACAATAGCAGCCAACTCCCCACGCTGGCAGGAAATCTGCTGAGCTTGGTTGCCATAGAGCAGTTTGTCTGCATCTGATTGGTCATCGCTGAATAGTTCCTGCAGCACCCCCTGCTCTAGCTCCTCCCAGTAGTCCCATGCAGGATTGGAAGAGTTTGGCTCTTGTTCAGAATCAGTCAGGTCTGAGTCCCAATCGCTATCTCCTCCTACTGCAGAGGCTATAACAAAGTCTGCCCTAGAACCGCTGTCCTCTGATTCAGAATCTTTTGAGTCACCATATACTGAATGTCCCTCTGTAACCAGCAGGTGGCAGTCAGGAGCAGCCAGGTAAACAAAACTATCTGTTGAGAGGAAGTCACATTCATCAGGGTAAGGGCGAGGTTTGGCAAAGGAAGTAGGAGGCAATGGTTCCTCCAGTGCAGGTTTGGTCACGCTTTCCTGGGGTGGGGGCAGCACTGATACTGCCAGGTAGACAAAACTATCTGTGGCAACAAATGGATCAGTGTCGCTCTTGACTAATAAAGTTTCTTTAGCCACGTGTTTGGATGGGGAAAGTGGCAAAGGTAAATCAGTCGATGTGTTCACAGTGTTATGAATCTCTTGGGTTAGAGATCCTTTGTCAACAGGTTTCAAGCGTGCTTGTATTTCTGTTGCTTTACTTGTAATCTCTTTACAAAATGCTTGCCTTCCGAGCTCTACGCTATTAGCTCTCAGTCCAGAGGGATCTTTTTTGCTAAAAGTTGCCATTTTATTTGCTTTTGGAATTGAAGAGTATGCTCCAGTAATTCGAACATTGTCCTTACCCTCTTCCTCCTGAATAAGTGAAGTAATACTTCCAAGATCTGACATAGGTCTGTCATTATCAGAAGTGATGTCCTCTCTACTCGTTTGGCTGGGATTTGACATGTAGATACCACTTGAATCCGAGTCTAGCGTCAGGTGGGAATCTGGTGATTCGCCGTGGTTGTATTTGTTACCCATTTGGGCGTCAATGGTGGAAAGATCTAAACTGGTTGGGATCTTTGCATGAACAAGTTTATGGCCCCCTGGCTGAATAATAATAACATTACTTTTACCTTGACATGTTTGCAAATTGTACTGAAATATCGGTTCGTCATCATCTTGGCTTTCCACAACCTCTTGGTTCATTTTCTCAATCTCCAACATATCTTCAGCACCCAGTTCTGAGCTTGTACCAGATGGAGCTTGTGAGCCACCAAACCCCGATGGAGGATGTAAAAGAGGCCAGCGCCTTAGAGAGCCAACATTTTGCAAATCTTCATTCCATGTCTCATCCCAAAGTGAATTAACCATCTCCAACACAGCCTCCCAGTTTTCTTCCACACATTCGGGAGTGGTATTTTCATCAATGTCTTGCTCAGTGCTCTCCTCTATGAGCACCAATTTTCTCTCTTCTTCTAAAGCTTCCTCAATCACACTCTCATTTTTGGATGCTTCAGCTTTACGCTCCTCTTGTTCTCGCAAGATCTTCCATTCTTGAAGTGAGCAATCCTTCAAATCTCTTGTCAATGTAGACTTGTCAAGATGTCCATCCACGTTTCCCTGGTGCTCGGGGAACGGTGAAAGACGGGGAATGGTCTTTTTATCTGAGACGCTCCGCATTAGCAGAGAGGGTAGAGGGGGGAGAATTGGGAGGTTGTGAACTGCACCACCTTGCCTTACAGTCCTTCTCCTTCCAATCAGTCGCCGGGGCCAGGTGGACTCCATTGGAGTGGGTGAGATGGCAGGTCTTTTTGATGTTTGGGAGCGCAGAAGGGGCGTTGTGTCAGTTTCAGGTTCTGGGGTGGTCAGCAGCGGTTCTTTTTCAGGTTCGATGTTCTGGGGTTTAAAAGTCAGAAACAGATTATCTTTTGCCATGCATCCATCATCCCTCATACCTTGGCCAATCTCTAGTTTGTCTTTGTCTTCTTGGCCACACATTAGGGCACTGACTGATAGCTCTGACAGAGGTGGTCTTGGTGAAGACGGTTGGGTAGGTAAAGATTGCCTGTTGAACTGCTGATAGGGCAAGGGGGAGGGAGAGAAGAACACAGAAGGTGTATGCGTGCCAGTGGAGAAAGGGGATCCAGAGAAGGGTGAAATTTGTGGGGAGGTAATGCTGTTTGGAAAGAAGGCAACTCCTGGGTTTAAGTAGGTCTTTTCACCTGGGGAGAGTTCAAAAGGTTCTGGGAACTTAGGCGGAGACAGAACCTTCCAGGAGTGACGGCAGAGGTTGTCTTTCTTGCCACTTTCTTGGTGATGATGCCGCTTGTTCATGGATCCGCTTGGAGCCGAACTGCAGGACACGCTGGGGGATGCCGACCTCACAAACCCTCTTGGTGACTTGCTTAGTTCGTCATTTGCTAATTTTAGAGAATCAAATATGAACCTCTCGTCCAGTTTTTTTCCACTGCTGACTAGCACAGAAGACCTTGTGTCAAACATGTCTCCACCTGCTCCCAGGGAACCATTACTGGAGAAGTCAGTTTCTCTGCCCCTTCTCGAACCCAGAGTGCTGTGTGCCGAACCGTGGTCAATCTGTTCATTGATGCACATTGTGTCATAAATGGACCGTTGAGGTATGTATCCATCCTCATTGTAGCCCTCCCTGTCATCAACTTTTTTTGAACAACAAGGACTCTGCCGTAAGCAGCCTGGACGACTTAATGGCTTCCCCATTGTGTCGCTTCTTGACGATGGCCTTCTACACAACCTCCAATACAATCCTCCAGAAGTCTATTGTATGATGCTGGCAGAGCATGTGTACCAAGTCTTCTTAGAAATGATAGGAGACAGACATTTTTCATTTAGTTAGAAAACTGAAAATAAAAACTTGCTAGTCTTCAGGTGGTGGTAAAATAAAACGAAATTAAAAACTTACTAGTCTTCAGGTGATGGAAAGTGGTTAGTCAAGAAATGGCCTCAGTACCTCCACTGGAACTATAAAAAATAAAGCATACTTCCCTTAAATGTATAGCTTGACAGCAACATAAAGTGGGAAGGAAGCAACTTTGTGAGACAGTACGCTTTACCAAGTGAAGACTAAAAAAAGATGTATGTCTGTCTATCCCCTTGGTTTAGTCAGATACAAGCAGTTCTGTTCCAGATTTAGAGCTCACAGTCTCCTGAGGCAGCATCTTTACACTTCAAAAATGCAGTATTAGAGCAAAAACTCATTTCTTTTCCTCAGTCAAATGTGACATAACACTTCTCCATGGTCTCTTTGCATCGCCTAGTTAATCACTGACGTAACTGGTAATCATAGCATCGCAGGATGACAGATGGACAGTCCAAGTTCCTTGTACGCCGGTGATCCAGGTGTGAAAAGTGTCCAGGAATCCAATCTGTATTCCAGCATTATCTTGCAGCTCTCAGAGTCTTGTCCTTCGTCACACAGAAACACAGTTGGTTTGATAAATAGCCTCTTATATCAACACCAACGGCAGCTCTCTCTCTCTCTCTCTCTCTCTCTCTCTCCCTCCTCTCTCCTACTGCCTCACTATCACTCTCTCAGCTCCCTCCCCTGAGTTTTGAGGCAGCTTCAGGGCTTTAACACTTATCAAGAGCTTAGGACTTTTTTTTGCCTCGCTCATTTCATTTCCATTCAGTCACTTTTATCTCAATTTGGTTTGACCTCTAATAAGATGGCTTAGATTCTCATCAGACCTTATCTACATTTGTCAGTATCCTTATTTGTGTAAATAAAAACCTCATCTAAATGAAACATTTAGCACATTACACCAATAGCATGGGTTTCAAAAAACCAAAGTTTGACATTGTTTTTGAATTTTTCAAATGGAGATTCAGTCATACACTGCCAGATTGTCTGTCTTTGTTGTACTTCTCTCTCCCACACACTCTCCTCTCATTCTCGAACCCTCTTGAATCACACCTCATCTGCCCGGAGCACGCCCACACACTCTTTTTGAACAGGCAATATAAACGTGATCTGTCCCTGAGATGCATCTTTCTGTCCGCCATACCTAATTGTACATGTACGAACAATTGGTAGGAGATGTGTGATCAGACAAGCAGCACTTGCCCTTTAACAACTGTATATAGTTCAGCTGCCTCACTTATATATTGTTCCCATTACATTCAGCAATGCTTAAAGTCAGTGCAGGTTAAATTAAAGGCCCCGATGTGGGACGTTCTGGTTAACAATAATTCCATTACTGAAGGCTGACACATATATATAAGTGCTTTTCATATGTGTTGCACGATTTCAAAAGCAGCAGCACATTCAGAATCCAGTGCGAAGCACATGCAACAGCTCTTGTCTCTGTTACCATGGTAGCGAATGACAATTGGCTTTACATCGTAGGCTGGCGCTGCATCTATCTGTGCAAATATCAGCATAATCATGTGGCTAAATATTGCTTATTTGATTCCCATTGTTACCATGTTAAGGTCCTGTCACTTGAACTAACAAAGCAGGACTGCCCTCTATTGACTGAGACACGACTCCACGACTTTGACTCCATGAATGCGCCACACTCATTGCTTGACATCTAAAATATCTATTTCTTAAAGACCAACTGAGATCCGAATTGGAGCTTTTTGTACGTCTATTAGCCGAGGCTGTCTGTATTAAACGTCTGTGGTCAAGAGAAAATTAATTTTTAACAGATACACACATTCAAAATGATCTTTTTTTGCGTCTTGCACACATGGCTATATAAATTTCTGTCCATTAAAATGCCCTCGGAATGAGATTTATAGCTTTACTGTCACGTATCTGAGTGGTCACGTAAATCTAAAGCATCGCTAAGAGTTGCTCAATTCAATGAAAACAAATGACTTCTGGTTGTGAACATTTTCAGAGTGAATGTTCCTTTACATGTCAATAAGTGTACAAAGTAGCAAGTGTCCAGAAAACATGTCAAGGTCAATGGAAACCCTTACAATTCTTACCAGAAGTAAGCCAGCCATTCAGCTGAGAATTCATATATTTTCAAAGGTTACCAACAATGACAGGATGAATGTTTAAACTTAAAAAACTTTCACTAAATAATACTAAATACCGAGAAACAATATCTACTGTGACTAAAAACCAAACAATTCCCTCCAAGTTTCATTTTAAAGGTCTATACCTTTCATGATAGTATTGATGACTTAAGGAATGTCTGTTGAGCTTGTGCACAATTTCATTTCTGTTTTCATCCCATTCCCATCTGAATAAAAGTAATACGTAGATGTCATTAAACGTTGGTCATCATCATGATGTTTTTTTTTAGTTATTTTTCAAAGCAAGGTCTCAAAGTTAGTAGGTTCTAATTAAGAGCTCTCTTCATCTGACGAGTCCAGGTACTTTTGCTGATGCTTAGAGTCCAGATGAATGTCCCGTATAGCTAGGATTCGTGTGAGCATGCTCTCCATCATGGTGCTATCCAATGGCTGGGCCGAGTACCACACAGGGCTGCTGGGGTGGCAGGATGCCTCGGGCTGCAGGTAGAAAAGATCTGGACGCTGCTTCACGGAGTTTGAGCTGTGGATGTAAAATAGAATGAACATTACAAAGGATATCTCTTTAATAAAAGCACCAGAAAAAGACCAAACAAGTGACTCTTCTCCTTCAAGCAAGAGCAATTTCAATGAAGCTCGTTTAGTGTGCAGAACTCAAGCTGCTTCTTTCAAGAATCTGCATAATTGTGATTCAAAATTCAGTCTCAAAATTGTAAAGAGTAATATAACACATTATAGTTCACTGAAAAATTCAAATGCATGTCATTTTCATTCTGTGTAAAACAAAATGAGATGAAAAAAGTGGCTTATAAGCAGTCCATTTTATTTTTAAAAGCGATTATTATTTGCCATTAAAGGGTCATGAACCCCCCCCGTTTCAGCTCAAGTCTAGCTCAAAATCTTTTTGAAAAATGCAACTGAAATGGGCGTGGTATTTCAAGTTTAAAATTTTCAAATAATATCTACGCATTATTTTATTTTAATTAACTATTTTTAAAGTGATATTTCACCCAAAAATGAAAATTCCGTCATAATTTACTCAACCCCATTGTATGGAAGTCAATGGGGCTTAACTGTTTGGTTAACCATATTCTTTAAAATATCTTCTTTTGTGTTAAGCAGAAGAAAGAAACTCATCCAGGTTTGGAACAACATGAGGTTGAGTAAATTATGACAAAATTTTAAATGTTTGGGTGAATTATCCCTTTAATAGTTTTAACCAACAATAAGATTTGGCAGTAAAAATCATCATCTACTTTTGCTGAACGCATTGTCATGGAAGACATGATGGTGAACAAATGAAAAAATAACCCTCACCATTTCGACAGATAGAACTCGTAGAGTCTGACAGGACAGCGTAAGGGGTTCTCCACATTCTCAGGCATCTCCAAAAACTCATCTTCAGCAATCTCCTCCTCTTTCCTCCTTTTAACAGCCGGTGCTGGATGTTCAATAAACACAAGAAATATTATGAGCACAGAATGATACACATTCACATGACTAGGAGCTCTGTGACGATTCAAACACATGGTGGCCTCTTACATTTCTTGTCCTTTTCCTCCTCTTTGCTAGGCAGTCTGAACCGAAGATAGGAGGTCGTGCCATTTTTGGTGGCCTTCGAGGAGTGGGTGACATTGGCGAATGCAAGGCGTCGATGGTCCTCAATCGTTTTGAGGTTGAGGAGCTTGGCTCCAAAAAAGAGCAGCGTGTTGAGCAGGACAATGGGAGATAGAGCGCCCAACTGCTTGCATTCCCAAAGGTACTCCTCCTCAACCCGTGAGTGTATATATCCTGTGGAAACATCATGATCACCTTAAAAGCCTATTCACAATGCAAGGGGATTTTAAATTCTGTACCCGAGAACAAAATCATCCTTGTGTCGAAGAAACTCATCTTGTAGACAAGTTCAAGGCTAGTATAATTGTCTTTTTATGTTTTTAAAAGAAATCTCTTCTGCTCACCAAGGCTGCATTTTTTAATACAGTAAAAACAGAAATACAGATAACATTTTTTAACCTTCTAAAATAACTGTTTGCTATATTAATATATTCTAAAATAATGTATTCCTGTGATCAAAGCTGAATTTTCAGCATCATTGTTCCAGTCTTCATTGTCACATGATCCTTGAAAACGATTCTAATATGCTGATTTGCTGCTCAAGAAACAGTTCTGAATATTATCAATGCTCAAAACAAATTGGGCTGCTTCATACTTTTGACTACTTTTTTTCTCAGGATACTTTGATGAATAGAAAGTTTAAAAAAACAATTTATTTGAAATAAAAAGTGTTTGTATCATTATACTTGTCTTTACTGTCACTTTTAATCAATTAAATACATCCTTGCAGAAAAAGAATATTAATTTAAAAAAATCTGACTGACCTCAAACTTTTGAAAGTGTAAATGAACTGTTTTTGTTTCAACACCTTCAAAGATTTCAGGTTAATTAATATTATTTTTTTTTCAGATGTATTTAAAATATATTTAAGTTTTAAAAGAACAAATATCCCATGTATTCTCTCAATTAAAATGTCAAACTGCATGTACAATAATACAATTACAAAAATGCTTGACTTTTTATAAGGAGTATAAAAATAACACGCGTGATATTTCAAAGTATTAAGCTAATCAGCTTTACAAGTAAACGGTTAGACTTCCATACAAATAATAAAAGGTTTATTTTAAGCTTATTAATACCGTAAACATCTAATATACTTTTTTGATGATACATCCAGAACTGGCATTTCAGTGGAGCTATTGATATGGTGTAAGTAGTTAGTCTAGATTTGTTGGGTGATATGCTTTGGTTATGTGAATAGGCCATATGTATGTATATATGTATGTGTATATAATATATATATATATATATATATATATATATATATATATATATATATATATAACGATTAGTTACAATCCTTGATTCTGATTGGTCAATAGCTGGGCTTTATTCATGATAAAACACGACTTGTTTTATTTATCACTGGGCAACACTCCTATGGTGTTTTTATTTGAGCTTTCATGCATATTACACATTAAACGTTGTCGCTGTTCATGGTCAGGGACTTTTTTTTCTAGCGGTAGGAAGACTTTTAGTGATTTTGCTTCATTAAAGTTGCACTAATACATATTTTTTTTCCTTAAATATTTTTATTGTGTGTTAACCGTTTTATAAAAGCAATAAGGTACTCGAGGCAATACTCCCGATTATACAATACTTGTTATTGTATTGTTTCAAGTATCTTTCCAAACTCCACTTAGCGTTGTGCCAAACAACGCCCTTCAGCCTTTACTTATTCACAATACAGCACAGCCTATCGTACCTTATTGCTTACACACACACACACACACACATATAAGAACATATATAGTATCTATGACAAAAAGAAAAAGTGATGACTATTTTTGCAGCAGGTGACAGAACAATGTCGTTTTGGGAAAAAGAGATTTACCTCCAGGCGGCAATGTACTCCCCCAGTCCTTCAGCAGTGTGGTGATGTCAGTGATGAACTGACTATAGAGCGAATCCGTGAAGATGTTCTCAAGACGCTCATTTTCAAGCAGGCACTAAGAATTGAGTGAAGTGTGTTAAAAAATATAGTGTGTACATGTAAATTTGAAGCAAATGTGCTGGATTTAATTAATTCTCAAACCTGCTGAATGCCCAGGCACAGGTAGTAGATGCTGTCGGGTTCATACGCCTTGCCGTTCGGCCTGCGGACCTCCTTGATGAAACGACACAGACCAATACTGAGATCTGCAGGAGTGCACTGCAACAAATCCTCCTTCACAGTCATGGGGCCCTCTGAATAAGACACAGTGGGAGAAGAAAAACTCGCTAAAACACATGGTGGGTCAAGCGCGATGTCACACACCGACCGAGACAATGACCTTTACCAATGACACAAGCTGCGGCAGACGGAGAGGGAATGACTCCATGTTCTGACCCATATGTGTGAACTTACCGGACTCCTGCTTCTGTTCACTTTGTCCCGTTTTCATTTTCACCCAGCTGGCCCAAGCTTCCACTCCGTACATTTGGTTAAGCTTCGAGCAGGACGTACTAAGCCAAACGGTGCCTGCTGTATCGGTTCCAGATCGCTTACGTCCCTGAAGGAGACACAAAACACTAGTTTTATTACTACACAACAAAGAAACCAGACATTATGAAAGGAAACTTACAAAAGATAAAGCCCAGTAAAACAAACAGAGCACACGCGATATGTGAAAATATGTCGTTAAACAGCTCTTTAGAATACTGACTGAAATAAAATGTGTTTTAATGCTCAAATGGTGCTAAAACGAAGCTAATTGACATACATTACATACATATTCAAAAAGTAATAATTAAAAAAAATAATTCTTAAATTTCATTAAACTGAAAGCTAATTGAAAATATAAACAAATACTTTAAGAATATCTAAGTAATTCTAAAAATAGTATTATACCTTTAATATAGTGAAAGACGTTAAATTGTAGATAAAAACTGATAGAGTGGCACAATGCAATCTCCATCTCGAAACACCCTCGCAATCTTTTTCCTAAATGACAAGGATTCGCCTGCGTCTATTTGACAAATACGATCACAGCGAACATTCAGATCTGTGTTGCCGCTGACCAAGTGAGAGCAGTCTTCATGAATAGGAATGAAATAGTTTGAGTCTTTAGGAGTCATTGAATCATTCATTCAACCGTTTTTAAATAATTCAAATTAAATATTCTTTTAATAGTCTGAAGTAATTAACATTTTGTCAGAACCTCTAGTATATATTAAAAAAGTCACATTTAGTTATGATCTCCATTTAAGAAAAAAAAAATAATAATAATGATTTTCAGTTCATCCAGAATCATGCATCTCCAATAGCGGACTAGTCCATAGACAAAGTAACTTGCATTGCAGATAATAAATTCTATTTTAATAATATTATTTGTGTTTATCTTATGATTTTTTTTTATTGATTCAGCTAAGGAAAAAACAGATTCTCAAATCAGTATTTCATCTCCATGTATTTACTTTATTGGCAAGTAGTTGTGTAATATAATCATCATGATAAATGTACAGCAAGCCAGCCATTGTCAAAAAATATAAACCACTTCAGGATGATACAAGACACCTCCGCGGTCCACAGTTATTGTTGATTCACTGTCTCTTTTATTCAAGCAAGAAAAAAAAAATGCAAATAACTTAATCTGATGATTTCCCCATCAGAAAAAAACAAAATATTATTATATAAATAACGACAAGATAATATAAAAGAAGGCTTACACTGAATTCTTACCGAATATGTAAATAAATTACAGATCAAATGCATTTTAGACTGAATGAAGACAAATAATGCCTCAAGAGGTATAATACTGAAATGAACGCCAGAGTTCGCATGACAAAAATTCACAAAAGACCAATATTCTTGTAAAGCAGGCACAGACACTTCAGAATGTAACAACCATTTTGACCGATGCCGACACATTCATCTCCTTTTATGGTGACTTTCTTCAACTGCAGCAGGCTCCATGGCAACCACTCCTCCATCAGCATCATCTCCCTCTCTTTCAGCTTCTTCGGTCCCCATCTGGCCTGCATTCAGTCTCATTGTTTTTGGCTTTGTTGCGTTGTGTACAAAGTTCCTGAAGGGTTTCCGCTTCACACTTTAAACGAGTTACTCCGTCCTAAATGCCAGGTTTCTTCCGGAGGGATATTATGAAACTTCTTAACTGCCATCTGACGGCTTCACACTTTTCAGTGCACCCTTGTTGAAATTTCCAGTTGGAACAACATTCCTGAAGATTTCTGGTGGCAATTTTAAAGTCTCCATCTTACACTTAATTTGCACTTAATTTACAGCATGCTCTAAATTTACAGCTAGATTTTCCAAATTTCTTTTCTTAAAAAAATTACCTTTCCAAACTCCTCCTAAAGTTCATAAAAATCTTTAAATTTGGAACAGATTTGATATATCAAAACATTCAGTTCAGTTTTTCTAGAGCTCCACAATTCTGCATAAACTGAGAATCACAATGTCTTTTTTTGCACCAAATAGACAACTAAACAAAATAAGATGTAATTTACCAGAGGTTCTGACTTTACCCGTTTCATTAGAGGATGAATCAGCATTTTTGAATGAATCTCTTGAATTAATTATTTAATGACGGATAAATATTTTTAAGTCACTTTTAGCCACCCAGTGGTGTAATGATGCAATTGATATAATCCTTACTTGAAGCGCCAGGTTACTTTCAAAAGGTAGTTTGCTGTATTGCTTCTGTAGACATCAGTGTTCATATCAAACTGTAAACTTTTATCTCAGTACTTAAAGCTACACTGTGATTTTTACCCCATCTAGCGGTGAAAAGGTATATGACCATCCAGTGAATATTAGTTTCTGTTCCTCTCAATTCTGATTTCGTTTAAACTCCTACGGTGGCCAATGTAATCCAAGATTAACATGGCTTCCAGTTTGACCTCGTCCATGAGTGTTAACTCAAACGTAAACGAGAAAGGCGAAGCTTGAATTAACGGGTATGTCCCTCTTTGGCTAATGTACTTTCAAGATGGAGGGGCAACATGGCGACCGACATTAGAACCCCTTACCCGTATGTATTATCAATGGCATATTATACACTCACGAGAATACTTTATTACTTGAACAAAGTAAATATACATTAATGAGCACATATATTTTTGAAAGAAGAACTAAATGTTTTTTAGCTAAGAATAAACTAAAAGAGTAACACAGTGTGGCTTTAAATATTTGTAACACAGAAATAAGGATATTGCGTATTTGAATTATTATTTTATGGTATTATTATACGTGTTTAAGGGGTTAAATGGTCAGGCGCCCCAATACATTACGGACCTTCTCCACAGGAAATGTTCTAGACCTTTAAGGTCCTCGAACAAGCTGATACTTTCTATGCCACGATCTAGACTGAAATTAAAGGGGATCATGCTTTTTCGGGTGCTGCTCCACGTTTGTGGTATGATTTGCCGAATCATGTAAGGCTGTCTCCCACTGTTGATAGTTTTAAATCATCACTAAAGACTTGTTTTTTTCTCTTTGGCGTTTGGTCAAATGTAATTTTATGATGCGCTTTATGATGTGCTTATGTTGGTTGGTGTATTTATGCATTTTACATATTTTGAACTGACTGTACAGCACTTTGGTCAGCAGTGGCTGTTTTAAACGTGCTTTATAAATAAAAGTGCCTTGCCTTGCCTTGAAAAGACCTGTTTTTATACCAATACATGACAAAATTGCTTTCTGGGTCAGTGACAATACAGATTTGAATAATCTAGTGTGTTTTGTAAAAGTTTTAATGGACTGGAATGACATGTGGGTGTTTGTATCAAGATCCCAATCTTTTAAAGATTAACCGTGTAGCTCTGGTTGTTTCTTTTCCCATTTTTACTTGTGGGCTCCCAAAACCCTAAACAATAAGAATACGAATATGGCCAATTCTTCATGAATTCAGCTAAGCTCACAGAAATTGGAGCTGGTATTTTAAGCTTTTAAAAATGAGGAGTTTTATTTCAGTCAGTAACCTAGTAAAGCTCTGTAATGAGCGACAGTCTGCAGGGGATGATGGGACTATGGCAACTACATGTTTAATTTCAGCACACGACACATCTCACCCACAAATGACATGTTATTAGAGTTCGTCTGTTTCAAAGAAGAAAGCAATCGTACACGTTTAGAATTATATGATGGCAAATGTCATTTATGGCAAAATTGTCATTTCTAGATGAAGTATCCTCTATGATGCAGTTTCATTTAAATTCACAGCCTGTTCAACTCTTCTTTTTTCTTCTTCTTAACATCCAAAACCTAGATTTTTAACAAGTTTTTTAAATTCTTTTTTTCATTTAAGCCAATATGGCATACTGCATAATTATATTATTTTATTAAATTAATTTAGCCAGTTGGACACGGACCCCACAACATTTCTTTCCCAAAATGTAATGGGAACACAGCAAAATTCCCAGTGTTAAATTAAAGGTATAGCGGAGGATTTTCTTTTTCCGGGTGGGTAGTCTATACTATTGATCCACCTAAGTGTCAATCATTCTGGTGATATGTTTACGTAAGGCCGTCGTACGTGCTCATCTCTATGTAGTTTTCAATTTCTGGTGTTTTATGTCGGAGTTACGGTTTCAGCCATTCCTTTGAAAATGACTGAGGGTCGAAAGAGAAAAAATGTAAACGAAGTGTATGATAAGAAGAGAAAGGCCGCAGAATATAGAAACAAGACCAGAGTGATTTTGGGTGAATATCACACGCTGGCGTGCGCTAAAAGCACAGGTCGGGCTTCTCACTGATGCCGCAGTCGCGAAGATTCTACTAGACAGGTAAAGTTTGTCATGCTGTTTGGAGAAATCCATTTAAAATCACTAGTAAAAGTTAATGCAAGCGACTTAGCAATGCTAGCCCTGGCACAAGTCATGCACCGCATAGACACGGTAAACATCTCAATTTGTCTAAAGTAGCCTTTTGACCAAATGGTAAATGGTATTGCGCTAAAATATTCTAAAACCGTGTGTGTTCATGTGTTCATATTCTAAAACCGTGTGTGTTTATTATTACACAAACGCAACAAGCTACTTCTCCATATGCAACTATGTATAAAAATAACGTATTAATACCTACGCATTAACAATGAGACATATTATGTCAAGGACGTAATAGCCCTGCTCATATGTTGCCATGTAACATAATTGCGATTTGCAAAATAGTTTCCTCAGAAAGTATTTCGTGTGACACATGGTTGCACATATCATGTCTTGAGTCCTCGGTCACTCAATCGATCAGTATAATAAGTAAATAAAACACGGAAGGGCATTTGACATGTTGTCTTTTTTATGAATGTGTTTGAGTTCGTTTATAATTTGCAACATAATTGTGCAAGGCGTCTCGGGAGCAAGAGTGTTGTGTTGGTGCATTTGCATTTTTTAAAAAAAATTGGAGAGGGCGGGTCTTCTCTAAAATTCGGAAAGATCCTCCGCTATACCTTTAACACTCCTGGTGTACATATAGGACCAAATTAACACTCCTGGAGTTAAATGGACCTATATGTACACCAGGAGTGTCAATTTAACACTGGGAATTTTGCTGTGAACTTTTTGTTCATGTCCAGAACCCACAAATTAGTCCAATTCTCAACAACAACAATTCATTTGTTCATCTCCATGCAAACTCAAATGGTTTATTGTACAACCGTTTGATGAACTGAAGGTTCATCTCTCTTTCGACAACTTTCTAAAACAACACAAAGCTTATATAAAAACAGTAAAAAAACTTTTGATTCTCCATTGACAAGCGAAAAAAAATCAATCCCTATATCAGCCATTCACAAATAGATTTTAAAAACTGTAAACTACCAATGGAGGCCAATGCAAAATCCTTTAGAGCCTTAACAATCCTGCATCTTAATATAAAACAATAAATACAGACAAAAAGATCTGAAATGTTAAAAACTTGCTAAAAAATGAGGCTTTCTAGATAGAATAGTCTATCTGTAGTTGGAATGCAGTAAATTATATATAAAAAACTCATTACAAGAATCTTTACTACTACTTGAGTAAAAAACAAGACATTTAATACTCTCTAAACTTTTGGTGAACATTTAATTTTTTACTTTGGAAACACTCTAGTCTTTATTATTCAATTAAAAGATGGGAAACAACCAACTTCAACCTTCCAAACTGCAAAAAGACTGTGGCGGACTCTCTGATGTTCTGTCACTTGTGTCAAATGTCTCTCCAACAAGCCAGGAATCTGATTCATCCAGATTACATACCCTTTTTCTGGGAGGGTGGCTGTCTCTACCCCTCTTACGTCTCTTCAGCGTCAACACCAGTCTGTTCTCTTTAGCTGATCCAGGGTCAGTTGGTGCTGTGAAATGACATGAGTGTTAATATTTTGGGGGATTTTACAAATTATGAAACAGAAAATCTGTCAAAAGCTGCTAAATGTGTATCCAAGAAAGAAAAAAATTAACGCAACAGTTTCATAAATAGTTCAAAAATGTGTAATGCCATTATGTATTAGCTGTAGCAGGGACATTTTATCTACTGCATCCAAAAAGAAGATATTTGCTTTTTTAATTGATTATCATCAAAACTCAACAATAATTAAATATTACTCAAATCTTTACAAACATGAATGAAAACGATGCAGGGTTAAGAATGGTAAAGCTAGATGCTTTGCAATAAACAACCAATAGCGTACATATTTGCATTATTTGGACAGTCACAACAGTATATTTAGCTTATGAGATGAAAAATGTCAAATGCTGACAGAAAACACGACAATTTGAGTGAAGAAGAGCCCGTTTCGGTCTTTTACAAATCCGAAGAATCCATTCAGTATAAACGAGCGCAATGCTAGAGCTATGTAAAGAGGTCACGTGCTGTGTTCATCCAATCAATGACACTGTACGCTCCTAAACCCTGGGTTAACGTTCTTATTTGCATATTTGCGGGCTCAGTGTGAAACGTCAGATTATGAATAACCAGGATTAATTGTTAACCCCAGGTATAGTTTGAGCAGTGCGAAACGTGAATAAAGATATCCCAGGATTCAGTTTACCCGGCGTTTAGAATGACCCAGGGTTAACTATTTAACCCTGGGTGAAAATGTGAAAATCCCTAGTGTGTCTTTTTTGAGAAATATAGATTTTGTTCAACTCCAAAAAGCACAAATCGTACATAACTACACAAAGTATCAATTTACAGGCCTAAAACAAATTTCTTAAATCTTACCGCGAGGAAAATCATTTTCCAGATCTGGCTGTTCTGATGGCAAAGACGTGGTAGGGGCAGCTTTCGGCTCCTCTCGTTCCGACGACGCCACCTGTGGCTTCACGTTGGCTCCGGGATCCTCAGCATCTGCCCAGCTGAAGGGTGTTGATCTGGCCTCTGACTCTAGATCGCCACTGTAAGTGCTGCCCTGGTCTGTGCAAGGCAATAATCCCAATACAATCAAATACTGAAGCACTTTGGGTTTGGATAAGCAAACTGTTCCAATAGTAACAAAACGTTTATGCACCGAGTAACGCAGGCTTGTCTTTTCCTTTCTCCACCTCATCGTCTTCCACTGAGCTCTGGGCAGGCAGGCTACATTTAGTGTCTTTCTTTTCATCAGTGTCTTGATATCCGGGGATGACCATAGGAACAGGCACCTGGACGGTAACAGCATGATTATAAAAGAGCTCTAAATTATAGCAAAGAATAAATGATTGACAAATGACAAAATTAAGATGATATACCGGTAAAGGTAGCCCAAGTGGAAAAGGTGTGTACTGGGTGTATAGATGCATTGGCACTGGGATGTAGACGGGCATCGGAATGGGCACCGGCACAGGCACATACCTCACAGCCTCTCCATTTTCATCAATCACTGTGGAAGGAGAAAGTGTAAATACAATATTTCATTTCAACATATTTTGCAATGCTTGTGAGAGTACGGCATAACGACTTCTCGCAGGGGTGATGGTGAAAATGAGGAAGGCCAACCTTTTTCAGACATATGAGGTACTGGAGGTACCGGAGGTACTGGAGGCTCTGGTTCACACTGGACGCCTTGCTCTTCAGTAATAGGTCTGCACATGAGAGCTTTGTTCTTCAACATTCTTCGATATGGAACAGCAGCCACTGAAGCATCGGTTTGAGTGCTAGCCTATTTGGGATTAAAAAAAAAAACATTAAATAAGGGTTAAAAAAAAAAACAATTAAAAAATAAAACATGTTTTGGAAAGCGTATGTAATGAAATAAAATAAAAAGCCAATAATGAACTAAATAATGAAAGTAGCCAATAACCAGTGAAATTTCACACTTCTCAAATTTTATTTTAATAGCAAAACTGAATCAATTTTGTTTTATTTGTATTATAATACTAAAAAGTGTTCTCATTAGTTAGTTTAGCTTTTACTTGAGTCTCCTTTGATACTTGCACCACATACACTACTAATCAAAGTTTGGGGGTGAGTAAGATTTTATGTTTCTGAAAGAAGCCTCTTATGCTCATCAAGGCTGCATTAATCTGATCAAAAATACAATAAAAAGCGCAACATTGAAATAAAAAAAATATATAAAATAATAATGTACAATTATTCCTGTGATGGTAAAACAATTCAGCATCATTACTCGTCGTCGATGTCATGTGATCCTTCACAGATCATTCTAATATGATGATTTGCTGCTCAAGAAACATTTCTTATTATCATCAATGTGGAAAAAAAAGTTGGAAAAAAAAGTAATGCTTAATATTTTTGTGGAAAACATGCCTGACACATTAAAAAAAATTGCAGAAAATTATATATTTTTGGAAATTAGATATTTTACAAGCTATGAATCAAAATCAAAAAACATTTTTTGCCAACTCATTTTGTTTATGATATATTTGTGTATCACATTTGATACATCAGGCTTTTTGGGAATGTTCTGCTATCAACAGTCTTGGTGTTTTAGTTACAAAAAATCTATTATTCCTTTAACAGTTTGAAAACAGAACATTTTAGGCAGTTTCTCTCTTTTTTTACATAGATCTTTTTCCCAGTCCTTTTATTTTACTTTGTGGTAGTCACGAAAGCAGTTTCTGTCTTTGTTCAGGCAAAGATGCACCTTACACTTCTCACAGTACACGTGTGAGAAGTGATTGTTGGTGCAATGCTTGCATCTTTGTCGGGTTTCCCATGTTGGAAAATGATCCATGGCATCCCTTCTGACATCCAGGGGCACACTGCAGCTGGACCTTTTACGGGGGGGTGCTGATGGAGACTCTTCTGGACAGGATAGTGGTCGGCCAACCTTTATAGCCTTTCCAGCACTTGTGAGTGAAGTACCAACCAAAGCTTGAAACCTTCGCAGAGCCATAGTTTTCATCTTGGGGTCTAGCATCTTCTGGTCTCTTCTGTAGAGAATCCACGCATTGATGACTGCCACTGTAACAGTGTGCCACCAGATGTACATGTACCATCTTCGGGATCTGAAGCTGAATTTGTAAAGTGCAGACAGCATATCAAGGAGATCGACGCCTCCCATGAACTTGTTATATGCTTCAACGATGGCTGGTCTGGGAACCATTATGTGAGTTTTGGATTTGCGATCCCAACGTTTCACATCTCCCACAGGTTCAATACCCACAAATGAGGAAATCAGGTCCACTGCTTTGTTGTCCAACCATCTTACAATGATGTTGTTGTCCTGGTTCACTCTGAAGTCCATTGACCCTCTTCCATGTTTCTTCATTTCCCTTTCATCCATCATGGTGCAGTTGGCCATCCTGTTCATCCGGATTGTGCCAATGAAGTGGATTTCTCTCTCCTTTAGGTGCTGCACCAGGGGAACTGATGTAAAATACTTGTCCGCAAAGACCTTGTGATTTTTTCCTGCTGGAAGTGTTGATGTCATTTTCAGCACAACTTCTCCTGTAACACCCACTTCTGATTTTTCTCTGTCTTGATGTTCTGCACCTTGACAAACATCAAAGTCATAAAGAAAGCCACTTTGTCCTGCACGTCCCCACATCTTAAAACCCCATTTGTGAGGTTTTGCAGGCGTGTAGACACGTAGATGCGATTTTCCCTTGAATGGCACCATAATTTCATCTACTGCATGACATTCTTCAGGAGGTATGCAAAGAAACTGTTCTCGCAGGTTTTGTAACCATGGCCTAAGCTTCCACAGTTTATCTTTCTTTGCATCATCAGAAACACTGAAATTGTCCTGAAAGTGAATCAGTGTGAGCAATTTCTGAAACCGATCTCGAGACATTACATCGCAAACTGCAGGAAGCTTTGTCTCCATCTCCCAATATGCTCTCACACAGGACATCTGTACTAACCCCATATGCATGTACATGCCTAGAACTTTCTCTATCTCTTTGGCAGTTGTGTTCACTGACTTGCCCTCTTTTTGTACGCTGTACAGATTAGTTTGTTCTGCCGTTTCCTGTAGCATTTCATCAGTGACAAACTGTTTGAAATACATGTATGGAGTCCAGTTACACCTGTCTTCTGTCCCTTCCTCATCAGATGCAATGAAATCGACAGATGGAGGTTGAAATTGTTTTTTTCTCCATCTGTATTCTTCCCTTTTCGCATTATCCTTCACCGCCTGCTTTTTGAATGTGTCCTGTGTTGTTGGGACCTCAACTTCTAAGCTGATCTGGACTACACTTTCGACTTGATAATCCTCATCACTGCTGTCTGAACTTCCATCTTCATGCATGGCCTGAGGAATCCATTCCTCATCATCCTCTTCCTCTAACTGCTCTAGGTCACTTGAATTGCCATCCATTATTATGTCGATTACATTTCGAAGATACTTTTTTTCTCCCTCTTCTTCCTCTAATCTTTTTGACATCTAAAAAAACAAATAAAAAATTGATTCCAGCATACTGATTATAATTTTAGAGGAATTGTTACTGTAAAAATAACCTAAATGTATTCTGCCCTACAAAGGCAAAGCGCAGTAACTACACATTTGGTCAAAAATGAGTTAAGACTTGTAATGGGCTTTATGACATGTGTTCTGTCTTGTGAAAAAATATTTCTGTGTTAAATTACGTCCCGTTTTGGAGATGCATTACCACATAATCTATCAATAACATGTTTGACTGGCTGGTATAAAAACTTTAAAGGCCTTTTTCTCAGTTTCTTTGTTTGTGTAGTTACTGCACTTTGCCTTTGTAAGTAGACATTGTGGTAGGCATATTGTAGATTACATTAAAAAAAAAATGGGACTTCAGGGAATTCAGGGACTATTCAATTTGACATTACTGTTTAGACATAAAGCACCATTAATACCTGCTGTATCAAATTTGATACACAATTTCCAACACGATTTACTTGTAATTTAACGATTAAATTATTAAGTAATTAAGCATTATTTCAATTCAGAAAGTGTTAAATTAATTATATCAGGTGCAATCCAATATTATTTTTTACCTTAACAACTTGAAATTAGCCTATATTTTCCTGCCGAAAATGTCTTTCCTGATCCAATCGCAGCCGCCATTTTAAAAAGCTGAAAAATTACCCCTCTACTGCCTGCAGTACAGTGAAATTCCACAAGATGGCAGAATATACGTATCGAAATAGACCCTTTTACAGCCCACGTGATCAAATAGTTGCGCGCGCATTTTGGCAACGGAAGTGGTGTTGTTTCCCACTGACTGTAACATGCTAGCGACTTCGAAAGATTATTAAAACGGTTTCCCAGCTTCAAAATGTCTGGTTGTTGCGTTTACAGTTGCACTAATCAATATTCCACCAAGGGGCTTAAGTTTTCCATTTCTGACAGAATCACGGCCGTTTCAGAAGAACCGGCGGCGCCTATGGCTGCAGGCGATTAAACGTGTTGATTGGAGTGAGAACATAATAAAAATCTGCTCGCGTAGCTTGACCAAGCTTGACACACTGCTGATTCTCGCCATACTTCCGTTGCCAATATGCGCGCGCATACGTTGCCACGTCATCATTGTGTACAAACCGTAAAAGGGTCTATAGATACAACAGGTTTTCAAAGAAAGTATTGCTCTCACTGATTCAATATATGTCTAAGAAACTCGTGTATCAAATATGATACGTGCTATGATAAATATCTTAATTTGTGTTCCGAAGATGAACGAAAGTCTTACTGGGTTGGAACAACATGGAGGCGAGTAATTACTGACAGAATTTTCATGATTATCTTTTTAACTTCTTTTAAAAAGCAATCTTACCCCAAACGTTTGAACAGTAGTGTACATTTAATACAACACTTTTTAACACGATGTATGCGTGCATCACTACTTACTTCCCCAATGTTTTTTGAACTGGCATTTGAGGTAGGTAGTGCTCCTAAAAAGAAAATCAATTACATTAAAACAAATGAAATTAAAATCTTTTAATTCAAAATTGTAAAACATGAAAAATGACTACCTGTGAGAGCAGTATTTCCAGGTAATGTGGAGGCCAGAGACACCACACCACCAATAACAGGCATGTCCTTCGACAAAGATAACGGAGCTTGGACTGTAGTGGTATTAGACACAGTACCTTCAATGATAAACAAACAAGAGTGATTCCTTAAAATAAAACCAGTTTTGAAAATTACATTTTGCAGCAGAAACTTTTTGTTAAAGTTTTTGCACATTTGTTAAAGGTTTTTATAAATAAGCTTCACTTAAAATAAGTATTAGTCATGTGGTAGCCTAACTATTACATCTTTTACATCCGTTTTACATATAGAACTCCATGGTGACGTACCGTTGCTTGCTGGATGAGGGGAAATATTCTTTGAAAAAAACTGCAGCAAACAGGACAGGTTACAGAAGTGTCGTGTTGTTCCATCCCAGACGAGGCTTTCCTTTAGTGAGCCCTGATTCTTACAGCAGTGACACTTGGCCATCTGACAACAAATTTATGCAGGAATGATGCAAAAAGTAGTAACAATTAAAAAACTCGGACAATATAAAGTCGTCAACAAGTGCATCTTAAATACAAAAAGCAAAAAAATGTTGCTCAGTTCACAACCCCAAATAAACACAACTGATTCTGAGGCTTTCTTTAAAAAAAAAAAAAAAAAAAAGCATAACTACAGAAATACCATCTCTTACCTCATAAAAGAGCACGGTGTAGAGAGACATGCACTCTTCTGTGCAAAACTCCTCCAGTTTGCCCCCAAAGAAGTTCTGAATGGTTTTATGGGTCATGTTTTGACAGTAGGCACAAACCCTGCATTGACCTCCATGTCGTTTGGCAAGGTCATGCTTAAAAAGCAGTTTACAACCTAGAAAAAGAAGACAGAAAGAATGAAAGACAAATAAATATATGTGGAAAATGTTAGGCCAACCTTTAAAACCAACCTTTATTCAGAAAAGTTGTTTTTCTTCACTTTTTCGTTGTACGTCAAGTGGCCACCAAAACCATGAACTAAATAGTTTACTTTATGCAAGTAAATGAAAATTTACTTAAGATTCAACACCTGCTTTTAGACTACCATAGGAAATGGGAATGATTTTAGAGTAACTTTTAGAGAAACACTTTAGTTTAGGGTCCAATTCTTACTATTAACTAGTTGCTTATTAGGATATTGGCTGTTTATTAGTACTTATAAAGACATATCGCCATGTTCTGCATCCCAACTCCCTACCCAAAACCTAAACTTAACTACCTTACTAACTATTAATAAGCAGTAATCAGGAGTTTGAGGCAAAAGTCCTAGTTAATTTCACGCAGCCTCCATTTTGAAATCGAAAGCAAGGCTCCGGTGGGAAGACCAACCTGAAGCTGCTGCCGTGATTTACACTATTGGATGTTAATATCCAATATAGGATATGTATATAGTTTGTTCCTGATTCTTTTTTTATGTTCTTAAATATATATATATATATATATATATATATATTAAAAAATGTTATTAATGAATTTTTACTTTATATAGTCTAAAGTATAAATATATGTACTGTTGGGGAAATTTTAATCTCACATGTATTACATATGATAATTGGGTCTTATGTTTTTATCTGTTCACCTCCTATAGGTAATAACAGAGGAATGTCTTATGGTTTTGCTATCCGTGAAGGAAGTAATTTGTCTTTTCTTTATCAAGAGTGGAGTGAGGCACCAGAGAACCGGCCGGGTCAGAGGTCATCTTAGACTGGGGAGGATAGAGGGGGTTAGCGGTAAATCTAACCTAGCATTTGAATCCTATTGCTTGTGGAATTTTACAGAGAGGCTTGGCCTGCAGTGAATAACCTTGGGAGAGCTATATAGACAGACCCCGGCCTGTGTTCTGGGCGACACTCTCTTCACACAGTACGAATCTGTGTTAGCGACTGAGCCTTATTCTTGCAAGAATAATAAACCTTTCTTTCTTTATGAATTTGACTCTGGAGTGTCTCTTACGCAGTGATTTCTGTTTATTGAATATTTGCATTAACAGTACATTTTTAGAATAACTAATTTCTACATTAAACACAACAATACACCATCGCATCTGCGACTCTCCTATGATTGAACGCGACACTTCTGGTTTTATCCCACCGGAGCGATTTCAAAATGACAGTTGCGTGAAATCAGTGTATAGTTAGTTAATAGTGAGAAATGGACTCTGAACTAAAGTGGGACCGATTTTAGTTATAGGAACACTTTTTGGGGGACTAAATTAACTCCTACTTCAGAGTAGGGTTTTACATATTCAAATTTGACACATACTTACTCCATGAATATGGAAAACAGAGATGACGCTCTTTCAACCTTTGCACTATAGAGTTGTTAAAATGCCATGCTTAAAGGGATAGTTCACTCAAAAATGAAAATTCCTGATGCAAAAGCCCCTAATGTTAACATGAATGGCATAGCCCAATTATAAGCATCACATGGGCTGAATACGACGAATGCAATTCCATTTTTTGTTTTTGTAACTGACCATTTGAGTACCACTGATATAATCAAGAATTAAGTAAAGACACAAACCTTCACAACAGAAAGGTCTAGGCTGCTTTTCGTATGTGATGATGTCTTTGACTACTTTCTCCAGTTTGCAATACTCGCACACAGCTTTCACGTTGCTTTCCCTCTTATATGTGTCGCAACACGCTCGAGAACAGAACAACCCAGTGTGACCCTAAGTGAAGAAAAAAAGAAGGTGCTTTAACACCTTTGAAGAACAGCAAAAGAATAATTTCACCTTTCCAATATTGTCTGAAGTTTATTATAGAGCCGTTTTATAAAAGTTACATCACACTTGCGATTGCACTGTTGTTCTAAACATCAAATAGGTCTGTGATTCAGCCACAGTAATATCACTTTCGCTCATGTGACCACTTTTGGAAGTCATACCTTAAACTGGAAAACCTCAGGCTTTGAACTGAACTGATTCTGGCACTGCTTGCACGCGAGTCGTATTGTTTCAGAGGACGAGGGAAGCTTGTTTGGCCACTGTTGCTGGGCGTCTTGTGAATTTACCACACCAGGAGCCGGCACATAAGTCGGAACTGGATTTTGATTTGAAGGTGGTACAAAAGGTGGCGGAGGGTTGTGGCTTGGGCCAGGCACGTTGGATGACGTTTGGATGGGCTGAAGATGGTCGGTGTTGGGCCGAGGTGGTGCCGCGCTCTGAGGCTGAGGTCCATGAGAGTTTCCATTCATTTGGTTATGAGGAACAGATGCATTCAGTTTCTCCTAAAGAGAGAGAAAAACAAGAGTAATTAAATGTTACAAAAGATCTCTTTCAAATAAATGCTGTTTATCTGAACTTTTAAGCTGTTGACAACATTGAACATAGTAAGAAATGTTTTTGAGCTCCAAATCAGCATTTTAGAATGATTTCTAAAGGATAGTGTCTGTGACACTGAAGACTGGAGTAATGATGCTGAACATGCCATCAGATGAATACATTTCATTTTAAAATGTCAAAAAAGAAAATTATTTTAAATTGTAGTCAAATTTTACAATATTACTGTTCTAACTGTATTTTTGATCAAATAAATGGAGCCTTGGTGAGCATAACAGACTTCACCGATTCTAACCGACCCCAAACTAGTTACAAAAAAGCACAACAAAAAAAATTTAAATAGAGAAAGAATGCAATACCTGGAATTTGCCGACACAGTCTAATGAGCAGAAGTTTCTGATAGACCCATCAGAAATGGCAAGGTGATACTGAGGAACAGCTACCTTCTTGCAAGTTGTGCAAGGGAAAGAGGTGCCTAAAAGAATCAGCACAAGAAGAAAAACAAAATCTTTAGAATCTCATAAAACAAAACAAAAAAAAAACTTCTAAAATGAAATATTTTAATTTTACTAAACAAAAGCCTGTTTTTGATATATTGAAGATTTTTCAAATAATTTATTTTAACAATAATTTAATTCTGAAATAAGTTACGATAAATCATTTATTTCAAAATTATATACATTTCAAAACTAAATTTTACTTTTCCTAAACAAGAGGCCCTTCTTTTTCTTAAGTCTCTGGTTCCATCCAGACTGGACTATTGTAATGCAGCTCTTGGCAGGCCTTCTAAAAAAATAGGCTTCAATGTCTTTATGAAAAATATTTTTTCCTTAGTTTTCTTTTGTGTTGAAATGTGATGTGGACATGATGTATTTGTCATGGTGCTTTATTTCAACAAAATTTGTACCTGTCAAACTGGGAGACGCTTGACTCAGGGCCACACATCTCTGAGAGCAGAAGAATTCCGTTACACCCTGTATGTTTGTCCCCTCCATCATTTGTTCAATATTTTTGATTTCTTGGCAGTAGGGACAGTGAAGCCGCTTGCCACTCTTCTGCAACACAGTTAAAAAACCAACAGCTTTAACCCCCCTGAATTATTAAAATGAACCATTTAGGCCATGCTTGACTGACAGCTTGAGCAGACTTTTAATGTTGGGGTACCTGTTTGTAATTGCTGATGCATTCGGTGCAGCAGAACTTTTTAATACTATCCTCAATCTGAACCAGGTGATAGTTTCCTGAGGCTGTACAGTTGCCACAGTTCTCACAGTAGCTCATGTAGAGGTTTCTGGAGGATCTGAAGCGTGCAAAGCATTCATCGCTGCACAGCTTGTGTATGGCACCCAGATGAGTGACTTCATGCTGAATCTGTAATGCAAAAAAACAAACTGATGATGGCTCAAATCATTTCACTCCGATTATATAAACCGGTTATGGTTAGGTTTAGGGTGTTAGCATTATGTTTTTGGACAGAAATGTTATTCCAGGATCATGTCTTGGCAAAAATTACGGCAACACCACACCATAAGCGTTAAGATTTTAAGACTGAATGTCAGGCTGAGGAAAATTATTAAATGTTTATGTTTATTTTACTTTCGATGGTTTAATTACACTTCCCTGGTGAGTTTATTTTTCAAATGAACAAACTATGTATATTTATGGTTGTTAAAGGGATACTCCACTTTTTTTTGGAAATAGGCTCATTTTACAACTCCCCCAGAGTTAAACAATTGAGTTTTACTGTTTTCGAATCCATTCAGCCGATTTTCTGGTATTTAGAAGAATATCAGTAACCAGACAGTTTCTGGTCTCATTGACTTCCATAGTAGGAATAAATATACTATGGAAGTCAATGAGACCAGAAACTGACTGGTTACTGATATTCTTCTAAATATCAGAAAATCGCTTAATGGATTCGAAAACAGTAAAACTCAATTGTTTAACTCTGGGGGAGTGGTAAAATGAGCCAATTTCCAAAAAAAAAAAAAGTAGGGTATCCTACTTTAAGATGGTAGATATAAAATGGTAAAACAAGACTCTTAACTTCTCCAAATGTTAAGAAATTGTACAAGTGATTCATTTGCTCACAATGCAACAAGACAGAAAAAACAAGCCTTTTAAGGATAATTGCACCCTCGAGCCAAGTAACGCCATGTTGTATTTTTAGGAATGTTTGTGACCATAACATCTTGTACTGTTTATTTGGGAAACTGAATGCAAGTTTAGGCTTACAACATTCATTGCATCGTACTGTACAAATAATCTACTTCATAATGTGCCTTAATCAAAACAACTCAGCCCATAAGGGAGTAAAAAATTTGTATATGCAAAAATCACAAAAAATGAAATATTATATAATGAGCCTTACCTCTTTGACCAACTTACACACGCTGCAGTGTGTAAATAGATCCACAGGTGTATCTTCATACCTGTCTTTATAAATACTCAGACAAGCTTGGCTGCAAAATTCCTTTAGTGTGTTCATGGAGCCCACGGGGATGGTTATTAAGTCCTTTAGATTGACAATGACCCTTTGGAACAATAAAGTAGTTTAATAAAATGATCAATTCCACATACCATTTGTATAAATTGCATTAAAAACTATGCATAATTAATTTAACTTGCATGATCAAATTAAATATTTGAAACATTATCAGTTATATAATAGTTTTCCACATTTAAAAAGTAGGGATTCACCGATATGAAAGTCTTGGCCGATACTGATATCTTTATATTTGAAAGCCGATAACATATATAATTATATTTTTTTTCATAATTTTTAAAGCCTGATTCCAAAAACAAAAGTCTTACCATTAAAAGCCATGTCCCAAGCACACACTATAATTTTTATGTAGCCTATATGAAAGCACATGGCACTTAAACTGTATTTTCTTTGTGATTCCAATCCTATTTCAAGTAATCAAAACCAATTCAAAACCATCAAGACAAACAGAAGTGTCTCAGCTGAAGGAGATAATCCATTACTTATCAGCTTCAATAAATCGGCCACATTTTCTTATCTTGCTGATAACGATAACATTAAAAATGATCATATCGACCGATACCGATGTGGTGAAAAATAAAGGAAAAAGTCATTATTTTTTTCACCCTTATGTCATTCCAAATGACTTAAGTTATTTTAGAAGCTCTTTTCCATAAAACAAAATGAGCTCCAAAAATGACAGCATAACAGCCTCAAGATCCCAATATATTTTTGCAGTATGGCAAAGAGCAAAGTTTTCTGATTAACTTCCTTTGAGTTCAATGAAAGAAATCCACAGGTTTTTTTAACACACCTTTTCAGGTACTTGTAAACACAATAAACTGACAAAAGATGGAAAACGATTATATAGTACACAAAAGTACTCACTTAAGGCAGAGGTGGCAGGTTTTCTTAGGAGCGATAATGGGGGTAAACTGAACCGAGGGTAAACTGAAACTAGTTAGACAAACAGTGGAACAAAACAACTGGTTGGAGCCTTTTCGCTGGAACGCCGTTTGACCCTTCTGGAGGACTTTAGAACAGCCCGAGCAGCAGATCCTCACTGTGGGTGGAGGCGCATGGACCTGGGGCTGCTGGGGCTGGGGCTGCAGGTGGGTTTGCTGCATCATCGACGGCTGCATTCGGGCGTGGGTCTGCATTTGAGGATGCATCTGGGTCTTGGGCTGCAGTCGGAGCTGAAGCTGAGTTTGGGATTGGGTAGGCAGAAGTATAGTGGTCCCTCTGAGTGAAGCCGTGTTCTGGGACATTACCGAGAATGAAGATGGCTGGGAGTGTGCCACAGAAGCTGCATGAAAACAAACCCGTAAGAAAATTTCGAAGCAAATACATAAATGTTAAGATCTATACCAACTTGTGTCAAAAATGACTAATATCATTTTAACAACACCATGCAGCCCTCATGTAAGGTAGTAACATTAAAGCCGGTGACAAACAGTGACTTCCTGCACGTACAAAGAGAAATCTTTGTGCTCTCACCTGAAACTGCATCACTGCTACTTCCACTAACAGAGAAAACAGAGCTAATCCTCAGTTCATCAGATGCAGAGGAGGCCTGAAATTAGTCAAAAGCCATTTAATACATGAGACATGGATTGAACAGCACCGCTGAACAGAACAAGACCAAATCTTACCTCGTTCTCATTATTTTCAGAACCGTCAAGCTCCTGTTTAATACGACTCATGTCAGACTGGGGCATTAATGCTTTATCGTAGTCTTCATCAATAGGCTCATCCTTGATTCTTATTACAGGCGAGTAAATGGTTTCTCTATCTGTGGTTTCGGAAGGAATCTCCGTCTGTAACTAGGAAGATGAAAGGCACCATTTTCAAAATACACAGGCCCATTTAACACTCAAACAACAAGTAGAAAAAAAATGTGAAAAAGAATAAAACAATCCTTCACCTTAAAGGTTGTATCAGCAATTTCAGGCCCAAACATAAATTAGCACATTCATCTAATCTTTCCTACTTCACAATCTTACTCAAAATCAAAATAAATAGTGTTTTAGTAAATAAATCACTGTATATTTTGATTTTGAGTGGTTGGTGAAACCAATTGTTTTAGTGTGCAGATCTCAGAGCCTTGGCTGCCTGTAAATGTGATCATTTATGTTTGGGCCTGAAATCACTGATACAACCTTTAAACCCCATACATTAAGCGGCCACTTCATTAGGGTACTTGTTATCTACTTGTTAATCAAATATCCAATCACCTTCAGCACCTTGCTGAATCATGCCATGAAGAATTTAGGATGTTTTGGGAGCCAAAGTGGATCCTATAAAGTATTACTTAACTAAAAAAGTGGCCCCAGAGAACGTTTCTATTAACACCCAATATTTGCCACTGTTTTTAACCCAAACTTACATTGGCATCACTTCGCGATGACTCAATCCTGAGCTCAGACTGTACATCTTGGATATCTGACACAGTAGGACAAAAGAAGCATTTTTACATATATGCAGCTCCACAATTTTCTTAAGGCATCATCATAACACCAGTGTACTTATGCCAGAGTAAATTATTCTGGGAGAGGCAGCAGAATTACTTTATTAAATTGTATAAAGCATAATTTCATTATCTTTTACCTATAATTGTGTCTGATGAGGGGGTGACAGGGGTGCCTTCAGAAACCTTCGCTCTCTCCACATCCATTTCGGATGTTCCATTGGTAGAGGAGCTATTCTCTTCTGTAGTCGGAGAGAATAGTTCAAATACATTCTAATTTATAATTCACCCACGTTAAAGAACTAGTTCCTTTGACAACTAAATTATGATTTACTGCATAAATATATTAAAAACAATGCATCTCATTCACCAATAATTACTTCATATTTATAACTTTGTATTTATATGTGAATTTCTTCTTATCCTCACTCTAATGTTAATGAATTTGTTGTATTCTAAATGAGCGACCTCATGCTCAAGGTTAGTCATTTGCATAAAACATCCTGAACTGAACATCTTTTATTATTGCCGAATCCTTTGTTTGAACCCAGATTTCATGCACAAATTTGTATAATATGCATGCTTAGTAAATGAGACCCGATATCACTGCAGAAACTATTTAGCATATGAAATATTGCTTAGTAAATGATTTAAAATGTTCAAACCGACCTGCTTCAGCACCACTAGTTGGCATTCCATCTTGACTTTCATTTTTGTCATTGCTGTTCCCATCGAAAGCCTTCTGAGCAAAGCTACTGTCTACTTCCCAATCATCTTCATCTGTTCCAAAGACTGGAAGTCCATCAAGTTCATCCTCCACTGGCAGACCACTGCTGCTCTCACCCTGATCAGCAGAAGCTTTAACCTCAAGCTCTAAAGGAGATAGACAAGACAAATAAGGTTCAATATATCAGCATGAGAGATGAAACTAACAAAAATGACCTAAAGCAACAACAAATGAAGTTTAAAGCGGGTGAAATTGCTGCGGTGAAATGTATGTCTTTGGTTTCGTACCTGATGACTGGTCCATCTGGCCCAGATCCGCTGGCAGAGTACTGATTTGCTAGAGTTCAAAAGACAGAAAGACATATTGGATAAAACAAATATAATTTAAGACAGAAAAGGGTAATTGACATTCAACATGGTTTTATTGGGATTACATGGGATTATTTCCTTCAGAAAGACCATTGGTTAGCAAGGTTAGCTAAACTTTTTTGACCCTGCCTCTTAAAAGAATCGGAATCGAGAATCGTTAGGAACCGGAATCGAAACAAGGAATCGGAATCGTTCAAATTCAAACGATACCCAACCCTAGACATAAATGGATTCCAAATGCTTTGAGCTTGTCGTCTTTCAACCCCTTCCAGAGCTTTCATACTAGCATAGTCAATATTTAGCATAGCAAAGCAACCGTGTTCAAAATCACCCCCTATACCCTTCACCACCATTCCCTAAATTCCTCCACTAATATAGTCCACTGGAAGTAGTGAATCAAAAAAAAGAGAGTGAATTCAGACACTGACTATTGCAGGAAGAGCAGCAGTTTGTGCTTGCGGTTAAACAATCTTTTGAAACTTAGAAAACTGACAGCTCCAGTAGTAACTAATTTATACCTGTATGATATTACGCTGTAGCCACATTGGACCAGCGGTTTGGAAAATGGATAGATTGATGATTCAGCTACGGGCATCATCTTCTGGCGAGACCCTGTGATGTGACTTTCACAGTGCATTATGGGTATTTTCAGTGCATTGGTTGTCAACTCATGGGATTGAATAAGTGCACTTGATAACTTCCACTATGTTTTCGGACACCACACTATATATGGCTGTCCATTAAAATAGTATAAAGGGGGTGATTTCAAACGTAGCCTAAATCTATTTAAAAAAAAAAATCGCTATGGGAAAACTGAATGGAAAAAATACTTCTGGAACCAAGATGGCTTCTGAAAAAGAGGATGGGACACTTTTTATCATTTTCAATAATCCGGTACAATCCGATTTAAGACACATTTTAAAGAACAATCGCTATCGCTATTATCATTGCAATAGTATTTTTAAAACTTTTATCCATTTATCCAAAATTCTTCATTGAGTGGGGGAAGGGCTAAACCAACCAATTACGTATTTCCGGTTCCCTGGCAGAGAGCGCGCGTGACGTCATTGAGTGCTGAAGGCGCAGGTCTGCAGCTAGAACACATACACACCTGAAAATAAACTATGATGAACCGTATCGGTGTATATTCACATGTATTTCAATATAGAGGTCACCAGCATTACAATGGAACCCAAGCTAACGACTTTTGAGAAATCCATTGAGAGATGCCTGCTGCTGCAGACCCCCTGCATGCACTGCATTTTCCGCCATGTTAATAATGCAACACAATATATCTAATAATAGTGATCTCATGAGCACACAAGCGCTTATTAATGGTTTCCTATCAAATCTGAGCTTAAAACTATTGATCATCAGCATCGTACTCGCAGACCTGCGGTATGCATTCGCATGCGTGCTAGCAAGGCTACATTTGAGAGGGAACAGAGAGGAAATGATGCTATAAATTGAAAGAGTTGTGAGGGTTTCATTACATACTCACGAAGAGATAAAGAGCAGCTTTCAAACGGGGGCTTTCATGCGTTCTCCTGATGTTTTAAACGTCTTCACTGTAGTATTGTACGTACAAAGCCTTTCGCCAAAGCAACAACGCGATTCGAGCTCCTGCTGCTTCCCAACAAGCTCAATGTGTTCTGCTGCACCCTGGTGTCCGGGAGGGGAAATGCAGACCCAGAAGCACATAAACTCGCCCAAATCCGAATAATTTATTCATGTGCAATAAAAGCAATCATTTAACAACTCAATTTATAATATTAAATGTGTTATTATAAAGGAACTAAGTGTTTTGTTTTATTATAAAGCTGGCATGCATTAAGCAATAAAGCAAGTGCACATGGATTTGTGTGTGTGATCCTCAGGATGGAGAAAGTAACGTCTCATGTCATGACGCCCAAGTTTGCACCAAGCTCCCGGATCGTTAGTGAGTTTTGGGAGAGTCAATCACACGTCAAGAAGACAACCCTTACTCTGATTGCATGAAGGCTCTCGTGGATGATTCTTGCTCTCTCTGTTCCTGTCATGCTATTGATAAGAAAAGTAAGCAATGGGAATCTTCCAAGATTCATAGATTGCAACAAACAGACCAGTGCTCATGTTTCCACAACATTTTCCGTCTCGCCATCACTGATGTCAACATAGCCATGAATTTGGTCCCCGCCAAACAAGGTTGGATTATGAATGTACATTTCATCCATCATCGATGAGCAAACTGTCTTTTCCGACTTTCTTCTGCTCAGCAACATTTTACAGCTGTGAAAGAAGCAACAGGTTCTGAAGATACCTTTTCTGCACTGAAAATGGGCGTGGCTACATAAACTCTATAAGCTTTCCATTTAAGTGTTTTCGGAAAGATTCTGAAATATTGTAGTAGTGATCACTCAGAGAGCTGCTAGGCATAGTGTAAGTGACCTGATGCTGAGTGTGCTAGTTTTCCACCCCAATTTGTGTGTTGAATGCTGCTACCCAAACCGACATCCTCACACACATTCACTGTCAGAGCAAAGTCATTGTGCATGACGACTTGAGCAACAAATAAATGCTTGTTCAGATGTGTCTTCCATCATCATGACCTTGCTCTGATTGGCAGCAAGGCTGTTGGCACTACTCCCATTGTCTATATATGCAAGCTCCTCATTACTATTTACAGCAGAAATAGGGATGCCACTTACTACCTCATTAATCTTTACCAAGCGTCTTCTTTTTGGCTTTTGTTCTTTATTCTTGTAGTAAGAGAAAACTGTAGGCACAGAGGTGTTCTTCAGGCATGTTCTTCCCTAAAAAAAAATGACAAGAAACATAAAAAATTTGACATAACAGAGATGTATGTGTTTGTTTCATTAATCGGTCAATCACTAGTATAGAAGTACAAATTACCCATTAAAATTATTGCTTGCTATTAAAAGAATATGCAACTTCACTTAGAATCAAGCTGTGTTCTGATGTCTCACCTGGAGAATCATTTTTCCAACATGAATTTCACAAAGAGACTTTTTTTTTTTTTTTTTTTTTTGCAATTCTCAGTCTGTGATAGGGTATTTGCATTAACATATGAGACACAGCCATCTTTTAACCATATTAATATTGGGAACAATATTCTCAGAAGGCGAAGCACTTCTACTTGGGCGGAGTGATTACCGCAGCACCTGAGACGCACCGTGGTGAGGAGTAGAGAGTTCGTTCAGAGTTGGAGTAATAGAGTCAGCATGAAAAGAGCTGAGACAATAAACAGGTAATAGACCCAGTAATACCATGGTAAAACCATGAAGGTTAAAAGATGGCTGTGTCTCATATGACCATGTTAGTACACTCTGTGACTACAAATCATAACATGTAAATAGGAAAATGTTTACGTAATTTTGTCTCTTATTGGGATTAGTATGCTAGCTGTATCCATTTACATCCAGTCTTTGTGCTAAGCTAGGCTAGTGGTGGGTGTGTCAGACAGAGTTACAGCACGCACGGAGAGGAAAAAGCTATGTATGAACTTATCTAACTCTGGCGGATATGGTGAATAAGCTAAAGTCCCAAAAAGTCGGAGTGTTCCTTTAAATGCAATGTAAAGGTTGGTAAAAAATGGTCTGCTTGATTGCTAAAATCTTCATTTGGATTTTTGCGTCAGTGCGTTACTAATTTCACATAAACAGTAACCTAATCAAATACTTGGTTGATGTAATGTAAATTCATGTATGATGGTCAAAACTTCGCCAATTTCAACCAATAAATTGCTTGACTTTTTGTAATGTATGAAACAAGGTCTCTGTACCCTGGAGTCAGTGGTGAAGTGGTGACTCTCGAAGTGTTCACTGCACAGACGAGAATACTTGCTAGGGGTCCAATTCAGTCGTCTAACGTTGTGCACCCACTGATCCAGCCTGTGATAGTCTGGATCACCTAGAGGAAATCTTTACACAGACAAATAGATAGTAACCTCCTTCACAGGGTTCTTTACATGCAAACAATACAACTTTAATTACTACAGTGTCAAAAAGGTCATAATACAAATATTTTATCTTAAAAAAAGGTAGTGGACATCACAGTCCTCATTCTGTTCCGCTGCACTGTCTATTCTTGAGTAAGTTACTATATTTTTGAGGACATGTCACCAATTAAAACAAAATACTTGCAATAGTGTGTTAGTTAGGCTATTTATGAAATGCAGGCGTAACTTAGGTCATATGCCAACGTTTCAGACTGCTTTATTTAGTATGTTTCAGCCTACAGCTAATCACAGTCTGTGTAATTCTGACGTGTAGTAAAGTTTTAAATAAATTAATAAATACATTTTATTATTAGAATTTCACTCACCGGAAAAAATGGACCCCAGACTTCTTGGACGCTCTTCTAGTACAATTAATCGCAGCGCAAGACATATTATTTGAATAATGTTTGAAATAATCCCGAGAAATGTACAAACGGCAGAGATGCCAAGTGCTGAGGTGACGTCAACAGACAGCAGTAGTGACATCAGCGGCAATCACCTGTCACTCAAGTGGCCATCCTTATTTTTGCATAACTTGCAAGGCTTTTAATATAATTTAAACGGATGAGTTATAAAAAGGCCAGCTTCCTCACAGTTTCATGAAGGGCAAAAATAGCTATAGAGACCAAAACCACTTTTTGTACCAGGCTGTAAACATATTAGTTTATGCTGTGAAGTTAGGCATTTTAAAATGGGTGGTCTATGGGGATGGACTCACTTTCGGAGCCTGTCTCTAGCGGCCCGTCGAAGAATTGCAATTTAAGTTACTTCCGTGTTGGATTCAAGAGAGTCCGGAATGTTGCCTCTTGATCGGGATTATACGATTTGCCCTGCGTCTCAATATCCATACTTTACACCCTATGCATGTGAGATTCAAATGAGTGTGTCCTAAAGCATAGTATGTTTAAAAGAGTATTTCAGAAGTCCCCGGATGGTCTACTATATCCGGTGGATTTTCGGAGTGTGGTCCGTGTGCTCGTGCTCACTGGCTGCAGCCTGCATTCGGATGTGCGTCATTGTTTACGTTGCACGAGTGCCCGCTACTGGCGGACTCATTATCGAGAATCTGTGTTTAGAAAAAAATCGAGAAAGTCGAAAACAATATTGAGAATAAACTCATTATCGAGAATAAAGTCGTTGTGTTTAGATAAAGGGGTTTGGGTGACAAATTATCAACATTTAAGCTGATAAAAATATTTTTGTGATGTCATCCATGTATTTTCTCTTAGATACAATAGGAAATTAAATTAAATGTAGTTCGTTTTGAATTGTTTCTTTTAACAATTAGTTAAAAACAAATTCACTTTAAAGAGTGGCTTTCTTCGAAACAAAATTTAATGAAGAGACAAAATCATGTCTCCGGATATATTGTGCTCCATCTTACTCATGCTGTTCATAATAGGCCTACACATAGATGGAAAAACAAATATTATAATATTTTAACACATATGAAACTAAATGTGCTTAATTAATGGCTACAACACATAAGGTCTAGACTCTACAAATTGCAGCACATTAATTTCATTCAGAATTTTGCATACATAAATTGAAAGGCATGTGTTTACGCGCATAGTAAAACATGCAACATTTATTCACAGATATTTGTGCATGCATTTATTAATCATTAAAATCTTGATAAAGTAGGCTATACTACGGACAAAAAATCCAGAATATCCAGAGCCCAGAATATGTAACGCAACGTGTTTAATCACATGTTAAGCATTTTCCTCCCTTATTTTAAAAATTATTTTATCATTGTTGTCACACAATCAATTTTATGCTATACACAATGAATATCAAATTACAAAATGTGGAGAGAAAATATGGGGAAAAGGTAGGCTATGAGAGGTTTGTATATGAATATGAAATATGAAAATGTGAAAAAAAATATGAAAATGAATATCAATACTATGTATTCATTTCCATTGCATAAAAGTAGACTATCCATGATATGGAATACTAATAGTGAATGTTGTCAAACACTGCTGTGTGTTATAAGAAATAATTAATCTTGTCTAGGAAGAAAATCTGTGTATTCAGCAGGTACACATTCTCAATTAACACCACAGAACAAACGCTTCTCATTCACTAAGACTAAGTAATGCCTATTAATTTACATTATGCATTATACATATTTATAAACGAAGTTTAGGAAAGTTTATGCATCTTAATTTAATTGGAATTTTACTAATATAAAAATTTTATCTCGGGAAAAACGTGTCCTCAAATTAAGAAGAAGAAGATGATGATGAAAATAATACAGAAATAAATTATTAATACAGAAAATAACGCGAACCTTTATTTTGAAAACAGAGAATATGGGCTATTATTTTACTTCCGGTATTCCAGTGCCATTTGAAGGCAGTAGTAGGTTGTGCCTTCTTTAACAAAATCATACATCTGTTAACTTCTTAAAATAGTTTTAGCAAGTGAGAGGGATGTTTCGTAGGAAGCTTTCAGCCTTAGAGTATCACAACCCAAATGGATTTGACTGTAAAGGTAGGAACCTGTCATAAATGAAAGACGTGTTGCCACCTCATGCTCCTAATACTGATCATGTCCATTGAGGAGAATACCAACAGAGCTTAATAGAGTCGAGAGCATTTATCGTTCACAACTAAGTTGTCTATTATGTTATTAATATTGTGTGTGCTCTTTACTTCACTCAGATGAAACGGAATTCAGAAATTTCATAGTCTGGCTGGAAGATCAAAAAATCAGACACTACAAAATTGAAGACCGGGGAAATCTCAGGAATATTCCCAGCTCAGACTGGCCTAAATATTTTGAAAAGGTGAAACTAATATATATCAATATATTTATTTTCATATGCATGTGTTTAGTGTATATGTAGGCCTAAAGTAAGAGCTTTATACCGTTGTTATTATAATGTATATTATGTATTAATTGGTGTTGTGCGTTTGCAGTACCTCCAAGATGTGAACTGTCCATTTGGCGTCCAAGAAAGACCAGAGAGCGTTGACTGGCTACTGGGTCTTGCTGTTCGTTTTGAATATGGAGACAATGGTATGATTATCTATTTGAGATTAAAACCAGTGGTTGTTAAATTTTAATGATTTCATATCAATCAATAACATGATTTCTGCCTGAGTCCAGTCTACCGGCCATGATTCAACGCTCATTCACTCACCAAGCTACGCCGTTGTTATTGTTTTATAAAGGACATCTAGTGTGAAACTTACACACTGTCCCTTTAATTTCCCAAGTTAACACAAAATGGCCAATTATTAGGCACTTAACTTCCATGCTTTTACAGTAGTCAACATTTGAAGTGGATCAAAACCTTTCATCAAAGTTATACATGAATTTGGTACAATAACCGTTCTTGTCTCAGGACAACTTTGAGTAACTTTTTTGAGCCGTTTCAAATGTTGACTTCTGTATATTGGTGTATCACTGGTTGTAACGCCTATTTTGTCCTTTTATTGGTGAGACTTCCCCATTGAAAGCGGTTTAGTAATTATGTTCAATCTCAAACCACTGGATGGCAGCATTTGCAAAGTTTTTCAATAAAATGTAAAGCTTGCAGCTGTCCCGCACATTCGATTGCACAATCTTGATTCAATTTATGTTTAGAGCAAGATGTTCCTAGATATGCTATCAAATAATTGGGACAGTTTGAAACCTCTGGTTTCCATCGCACTGACCACTTGTGTTATTCTACATCCCACAGTCGAGAAATATCGCAACTGCAAACCTGCGACAGAGGCCAATGATGCTCAAAAGTCTGCAGACCCATTAATTAATCTGGACAGTGAGTATTCCCTCCCCCAAACGTCTTTCCAGTCTCCAGTCCTGTTGTTAGGAGACGGAGGAGGCTGATTAAAGAAGCCAACTCAATCGCTAATGTTGTTTTCCAAGCATGTCTGAACAAACTGATTACACACCCACCTCTCTCCACAACCCACAATGAGTGGGCTGAACCGAGCCAGTGACCCACAGCTGGAGGAAACCTCCACATGTCAACTGAATAATGACACACCGGGAGGACGGGGTTCACTGAATGGAAAATATTGGGCTCTGCTGTTGTTGGTTTTTTCTTTTCTTTATAATAGTCTTGGTCTGAGTAGTTGATTTCGTTCCACTTATCACAATTATTTTCAAAGATCATGTTTTCTTGTCATTAGTAATTAAACCAAGTCAAACTAGTTTTGCATTGGAAAAAAAGATGAAAAAACTGACATTAAATGTGATTTCTCTCTTTAGTTAATAATCCAGATTTTAAGGCTGGTGTCTCGGCTCTCGCTAATCTTCTCAAAATTCAGCGGCACGATGATTATTTGGTAATGCTTAAAGTAAGTATGGTTCGTTTTGTTGATGGTATGAAACGTTTCTTTGAATCCAGTGCAATTAAACTCAAGTTATTCTGTCATCACAGGCCATTAGGATCCTGATTCAGGAACGCCTGAACCCTGATGCTATTGCAAAGGCCAGTCAAGCAAAAGAGGTGAGCATTCAATGTTCTTCTGAAATGAAAAAGGCCAGTCGGGAAGATTGTCGTTGAAAGAAATCTCTTATGGTTACCATGGCTGCATCTGATTTTTGTGGAAACTGATACATTTTATTTTATAGGATTCTTTATTTGATTATTTTAATCATTATTACTGTGAGATTTGAGCTATTTAATGCATCCTTGCTGAATAAAAGTTATAATTTCTTTTAAAAAATCTTAATGAAAGGTAGTTTAGATTTCACAACATTTGCTTATTTGTTCTCTCGCAGGGTTTACCAGTCGCTCTCGACAAGCATCTTTTAGGATTTGATACCGGAGGTAGGTTTGCACGCACATTCTGCATTTAATTTGCTGTTGACTTTCGGAGGAATTGTAAGCACAAAGAATGCTTGATCGTTCCAGATGCGTCTCTGAACGAAGCGGCCAGAATTCTTCGCCTGCTTCACATCGAGGAGCTCCGAGATTTACAAACAAAGATCAACGAGGCTATCGTGGCAGTTCAGGCCATCATCGCTGACCCCAAGACAGACCACCGCCTCGGAAAGGTGGGCAGATAAAAACGTCCTGCCAGGATCTTGATGCAGAGACCTTCACGAGACATGCTTTGTTTTCTTTAACCACACCACAGATATTTTGTTTGAGTTCAAGGCATTTTTGTGGGAATGCCAAACTGGATTTTTTTTTATAATGCATTTGCTTTCCCCTGTAATTAAAAAAAATGCACTTATGAAAATTTGACATGGGCTACAATAAAAAGCTGGAATATTTTTTTTTGTTGCATAATAAACCTTAATGCAACACAGCAACGTTTTATGGCCAGACTCTGTTCGTTTTACCCCTGGAGAAAGAAATTAAACTTTATACCACCAACTGTGCATTTACTGTATTCATGAAAAGAATCACTGCAGAGCCAAAAAATAATGCAAGCAGACATATTAAAGTTGTCAATCACATTGTATTGTTATAAATATCATTTCTTACAAAAGATAAAAAGGATTAAAAAATGAAGATTGGTAAAAGACCACTTTGGTTGTTCAAAGCAATCTTTTTTTTAATTACTTTTCCCCAAAATACTGTTTTAGTGTTTTTATCAACATACAAATTACTCAACTAAACTCAGGGTATTTATTTTATCATTATTTTTTTGTTAGGGTTTTTTTATAACAAAAAGTCACATACAAAAATACAGTAGAATGAAATGAGGTATAAAACAAATTTACAAAACTATTTTTGAGAAAATATTCACGCTTTCATGTTTGTAAATTTGCACTTTGGCATTGATGGTGACGTTTGTCAAGACTTGCGGTATCCGCGATCGGCTCTCTCCTGGTCCACGACTCCGCCGCGATTCGCACAGCACCAGCTCTCCAAACGCACACCCAAAATAGCACCATGTACTGTAACGCTGGCTCTGTTATTAGTGTCTTCCTATAACACAAAACGGGACACTTGTCGGAAATCCTTCACAGAATGCCAAGTTTACTTTAGACAAATGCGAAAACATTTCATTTTCTAGCAGGGGAAATGCCTGCTTTCGTATGCTGGGACAGATATACAAACTCTTACTCTGATCTTGTACCACTGTTTTCTGGTCTTTAAACAAAAATGAAATGCTTTGAAGTACTGGTGCAACACCAGTGTTTCATCGCCTCTGTCAAAACTACAGTGATTTGGAGGCAGATGCCTTGTACTTTCCTTTTAAGTGCCTGTAGTTGACAGCTCATGTCTGAAAAATGTTATCCTGTTATTTGCTCAAAGAGGTCATACACATTTTACTACATGGTAAACGTGTGCTTTTAAGTGTACTTTTCAGATATTAAACTAGTTGTAATCAAAATAATTCAACCCCCATATCAGGTTTATTAGCAAAATGTTAGACTTTCAGCTGTTTGCAATGAACAAATCAAACAAAAGTTAGAGAAATGGCTCGCTAAGTGTCAAGTGGTTTCCCCAAATTCGACAGAAAAAGGCAACTTTTAGTGACCTCTGCAGTCTCAAAATGACCCAACCCCTTAAATAGAGTCTCTCACAACAGCACAAATCTGCAAAACAGGTGTTGTCTCAAACCCGATGCAACCAATCAGATCCACTTGAGTTAGAACACTTGAAAATATGAACTGGCTAGATTTGTTGATTGTCACGTTTGACGGCATGTTTGAAATATGGCAAAAGAAACATCCAAAAAGACAAGAGAAGATAAAATTGCTCTTCTCAAATCAGGAACAAGTTAACAAATGCACTAGACGTTCCTAGAGACAACATTGGAAACATAGTTCACAAGTTCAAAGTTAAAGGAACAGTGATTACACTACCTGGATGGGGCAGAAAAAGGAACCCATGAACAGCTGAAACCAGATTTCTGAGAAGGCAGGTTCAGAAAAACCCTTGAGTGACTGCAAAAGACCTGCAGCAAGACTTGGTGGAAAGAGGTTTCAGCTTGCGCAGTAAGGCGCATAATAAACGCATGCAGTTTCCATGCCAGAACTCCCAGATGTACACCACTATTATATATATATATATAATTTTAATCATTTTGAGACTGCAGAGAAGTCATTAAAAGTTGTATTTTCAGATGAATTTGGGGAAACCACTTGAAACATCTGTTAAAAATTAACAAAAATAATTTTGTTTGATTTGTTCAATGTAAACAGCTGAAAGTCTGTACATTTTGGTACTAATAGGCTCTATGCACAGCTCCACTACTTCCTGAACTTCAGCCAGCTCCTTGTTTCCTGTCTGGCATTATTGGACACATTGATTAATTCAGGTGTGTTTGATCATTGTTGCCGTGACTACTGAGGTCAAGCACACCTGAATTAATCAAATTGTCCAATAATGGTATACAGGAAACAAGGAGCTGGCTGAAGTTCAGGAAGTAGTGCAGTTGTGCATAGAGCCTATACCAATTTGCAATGGGGGTTGTATAATTTGGATTACAACTGTGTATATATAAATTTGTGTGTGTATATGATATATATATATAATGGAAAATACATTAGCAAAACTAAAAAGATAATATACTTTACCACTGAAATCTGTAAGCACCTTATAAACAGTGTGGAGGAGCAACTGTAATTCCATACAAATGAGATCTCTGATCAGGCAAGTACTCATCTGTTGATTGGTTATCTCGACTGAGAGCAATGACCCCATCTCTGAAACATCACAGAAGAAAATTTAAAATGAGATCAGTTAATTTAATAATTTAATTGATGAAGGTACAGTCACACTTGACAAACTGGACCTCACAATAAATATGAATAAGCTTCAGGGTTTCTGTTTTTAATAAGTAAATAGCATATAATAACAAACATTATAAAGGGTTATAAGGGTTAAGGTATTATAAAGCCTGTTTCACTGCAAACCATGTTCTAATGCATTTATTTAGTATGAATGGAAGTTAATGGAGCACAAAGTCTAGGGTGACGCAGAAGGTGAAGTGACACGAGCATAGAGAATTTGTCAACATGGCACTTTTTAAAATTACGTACAGGAACATTCATAAATATCTGATAGGTAGTTATGATTCTGATGGTCATTTTCTGTTGGACATGCATGTGCTATGCTTTACCTTCTCCAGTCTGTGTAATAGTAGTGATTGGCGAAGGAGACCATGCTGAAGGGGTAGTTCAGGTTACTGTGGACCACACGCCTCCCTGTCCCGTTAGGTGATATACACTCTAGGCGCTTGGTTCCTGCCCAAAACACAAAAAAGAGGTTATCAACATAATTTTGAATGAGCTCTTCAGTCCTAGCCTGTTATTGTGGTATCTAATTCATATTTACATGGTCAGAATAAGATGCAAAGTGGGCCAGACTTTGTCAAAACCTCAAAATATTGCTGCATAAAAACTAGCCTACATGTGCTTAGCGCTTACCTGCATCGGCCCAGCAGACCTGCCGTGTATTGGAGTCGTACGCCAATGCATTGGGAAGTCCAATGCCATCCTGTACCAGGACTCTTCGATTTTGTCCATCCACCGTCGAGCTCTCGATTTTAGGAGCTTCTCGGTTCCAGTCAGTCCAGTAGAGGGTTCTGTGAAAAGATCAAGTTTTACAATCTTGGAACTTTTGGTTGACTTTTGTTTAGTCCTGTCAAATTAATTAATCGCGATACATAAATGTTAGTAAACATGTTTGTGTGTGTGTATCTATAAAGATAATTTGTGATTAATCGATTTGACTGCGCTACTTTTTTGTAAAATATAAACTTAGATATAAATATAGATTATTTTTAGATTATAGATTATTTTATACATTTTTTATTTGTTTATATTTTACATTTATATTAAATATATGTATATTCATAATTTATTATTTTATAATATATGTGTGTGTGTGTGTGTGTGTGTGTGTGTTTGGATGCTGTGTTGTTTTAATCAGTATTGATCATTCCAAATAAAATAATCAAGTGTGTGTGTGTTAAAAATTTTAAAATTGTATTACAGTTTCCACAAAAATATTCTTATATATAATATATAAGAACTATTACTAATAATTGAGTATGCTTGCATGTGGAAGTCTAATTCTCTCATATTTAAAACATATAGGTTTAACAGTTTTATCAAATTGGTAAAGTCAAAGCTTGAAATAATATGTATTATATTGAGATATAAGACTTTTAACATGGGAGGCAAAATGGCTCACAGTTTGAGATTTTTTATAAGAGTTGCAATTCATGTTTTGCTAAATCAGGAAACATCCAAAACTGCTCTGCTCTATTTAGCATTGATTTAAACAAGATGTTTTAAATGATGGGAAAAGAAACTAAAAAACTATCCTGCACTATTTATAATGCTGAATCACTCACAGGGCAATAAAGATTTATAACCGTAAATTGTTACTTATGTTCCTCCCTGATGATTTCTAAGCATCAAATCACATTTTCACAGCATTTGTGGTGAAAAATGATTTAAGGAAATTCTCAACTGATGCATCAGACTTCAACCCAGATAGCATGTTAATCGGAGCCATCGCCTTATGCATGCAGACATTATGCGTTACGGCAAAAACAAACTAGCTCGCAGGACCAACAAACACACACATTTGCAGCTATTCCCATGGCCCATGAGGTTTGTGTTATATCTCCTGTCCTCCACACTAGTTCAGTTGCTCCAGATGTTGCAGATGGCTGTGTTTGTGGAGTTGCTGGCCCACACGTTGCCTGCCTCCCCCGAGACCCGAGAGTCAGGCCAGACACTGAAGCAACACTAACATCTGGGCCAATTTGTAGTCTTGCCCTCTTATTTTCTCTGCCTCCCATACATGTCCTGACCTCCTCCCTCTCTCGCTTTTTGTGCTGTTCTCTCGCTTCCCCTTAATCGCACTTTCACAATGGCAGATAGCAGATTTTTGGTTTTGGAGCATTCTTGTAAAGGAAACATGAGAACTTAGAGATGGAGGGGAAATGATGGTTCTTTAAATCTGCCAATTATTGTATTAATGATGCAGTCTGAATGGTTCAGATCAAGACAAAAGTGGAAAAGAACAGCAAATAAAAATCTTTACTATCATGTTTTAACAATTTAACACATCCTGCTAAATAAAAGTATTATTTTTCGTAAAAAAATATTTGTATGTATATATATATATATCGTTACGAAAGATTTCTATTTTTTATTTATTATTATTATTTTTTTTTTACTTTTTATTCAACAAAGAATCCTAAAAAAGTATCACAGGTTGTAGAAAAAAATATATTAAGCAGCACAACTGTTTCCAACATTGATAATAAATCAGTATATTAAAATAATTTCTGAAGGATCACGTGACACTGAAGACTGGATTAATGATGCTGAGAAAACATATTTGCATCAAAGAGGTAAATTCAATTTTAAAGTATATTCAAACAAATAACATTTTTATTATAATAACATTATATATATATATATATATATATATATATATATATATATATATATTGTTACGAAAGATTTCTATTTTTTATTTATTATTATTTTTTTTATTTTTTTTACTTTTTATTCATCAAAGAATCCTAAAAAAGTATCACAGGTTATAGAAAAAAATATTAAGCAACTGTTTTCAACATTGATAATAAATATATTAATATTTATATATGTATATATATATATATATATTAGGGCTGTCAAACAATTAATCGCGATTAATCGCATCCAAAATAAAAGTCTGTGTTTACATAATATATGTGGGTGCACTGTGTATAATAATTTTTTACATATAAATACACACATATGCATGTAAATATTTAAGAAATATCTTCATGTATATACTGTATATAGATTTATATATAATTTATATTATATATAAATATAAATATAAATATTTTATATATAAAAATAATATTTTTTTCTTAAATATCCATGCATGTGTGTGTGTGTATTTATATATAAAATAATTATACACAGTGCACCCACATATATTATGTAAACACAAACTTTTATTTTGGATGTGATTAATCGCGATTAATCGTTTGACAGCCCTAATATATATATATATATATATATATATATATATATATATATTTCATATATATATATATAGATCTAAGATCATATTTAAGCAAGATTAGCACATACCCGGTAGGGGAGTCCACAATGATGGCTCTGGGATTTACTAAGTCTTTCTCGAACAGAACACGTCTGTCACTTCCATCAAGGTTTGCTGTTTCGATCTTGTCTGGTGTGCTGTCCACCCAAAACATTCTCCTACGGGCCACATCTACAGCAAGACCTTCTGGACTCGTCAGAGCTGGAAAAGATTATATAATATAAAAGATATTCCATTCCATTCCAAATATCATTGATTTTTTCTAGCAAAATAAACATACCAGTATTGATGATAATCTCAGATTCTGATCCTGGCTCCAAACTAGCTCGACTGATTGTCCGTCCTGCCAGATCTGTCCAATAAACTTTCCTTTCTCTGCAGTCGTAATCAATGCCGACCACTATAGAGCCCTGAAAGTGTAAACAGGACTGAATTAGTATACTTTTCTCAAAGCCACAGACTTCAGTATGTCAATCAATATTGTGCAAGTCTCACATGTAGAGCCAGCAGCACTGAAGATCTCTGCTTGTCCATCTGTGTGCCATTGAGAGGCAAGATTCCAATCTGTTGACCCTGGGCATAGAGCAATAACGTGCCTGCTGGAGGCGGGGTCACATCTGGGCGTGGCAGAGGGCGCATGATGGGAGGGGCCACAGTAGGTATACCTAGACGGTAGATGATTGATGGTTTTAGCTTTGAAAAATAATTCATTTTGCTCCCTCTTGTTTTGAATATGAGGTGATACAGATTATTCATAATAATATATTCAACCACTACAGAAGCATCATAACTCTTCTTGTTCAAGCATGGAGACACTTAATTAGTAGAAAAAATGTACATTTCACAGCGAGCGACACTCACAGGCAGGTTTCACAGCATCATGTGAGCGGGTTCCTTGTACTTCCCGTCCATTTTGGTCCACACACCAGCAGTAGCTGGTGTCTCCATAGCACTGAACTGGGTTGAATTCGCCGGAAGAGTCACACTGAGGTAGATAGTGTTGGGAATTCGGCTGGCCTCCATATTGCTGCATCAGGCTGGCTCTCCAGCGCTCACAGACGGTCTCTGGACGCTGGGTTGGAGGCACTATCACTGGTTATCAGAGGAAACCACAAAACATATTACTGATGCTGCACAAAATGTTGTAATATTTCAATCATCACATTTACAAATCTATAAATTTCAAGCACAACACCACAAAGATTTATCAAGGGAACAATGAAAATAGCAAATGTTTTATTGAAGGTAAAACTTCCGAAATCTCTGTGTAAACAATGAGTGATGTACACACGCTAGCGATCACTTCCAGCAGAACATTGGACAAGGTTCATTTGGACATTGGACAACTGATTCAGATCAGTTGGACGTGGTTGTGGTTACACGAGGTAAAAACGATACTGAAAATACTGTTCGTTTTCTCACACAAACCGCTCGTTTCGTGTCTTAGGCCATCAATGTGTACTTACATTTACGAATCATTAAATCATGTTTCATTTGGACTTCTCTGTGCATACTCTTTGACGTGGACCCCCTATACCTGCATTATATGACTGACAGTCAACAACGGTTTGACCGAAAAATGTCAAAATTGAAAATACTGTGGAAACAAAGACACCTACATCTTGGATGCCCTTGAGGTAAGCTAAAACATATCAAAAATTAATTTCAAAGTGAACTATCCCTTTAATTCTACACTGTGATTGGTCTGCTAGAACCTCTCCCTCAGGTTTCACATGCTCCCTCTGCATGTTGTCAATGCGAACAACGACGCAGAAGTCTACAGCACAGAGGTTTCAGCGTAGGTCCGACACTTAGAGATGCAGAACTTTAGCAGAACACTAAAACCCTATTAGACCAAAATCCCACTCCATAGCTGTATATTAGAAATTAGAGGTTTTATTCAGGGCTGCAAAAATTGCTAGACACTTGACACTTAGGACTTGTTTGGACGAGGTGGCCGCGTACAGCACTCTTACCAGGCTCGTCACAGTTTATTCTCGGAGTTCCAGGTGGAGTTCGGGTTCCCGCTCTCTCCTGCCCCCTACTGTCCACACACCAGCAGTGACCTGTGGACCCGTGGCACTGCTGAGACCTGTACTGACCCGCCTCATCACACTCAGGGACAAAGGCTCCTAACACAGGAACACCACCGTTTCCACTCTGGAGACTGTCTCTGTGCTGCTCACACTGGGTCTTGGGACGACCTGGACACACAGATTCACAAGGTATTGTTATTCTGCTCTCTAGATATGGCAAAGGGCCCACCTGTGATGTAAGTCTATGGGATTGTATTAGCTTTTAAATTCACCAGGTACCAACTTGTAAGTTTGATTTCTATTAGAAGCAGCCCCATCCACAGTATATTCCCATTGGACCAAAATCCCGCTCCATAGCTCTATATTCAATTGGCTGTGATTTTATTGCTTAAAACAATATTTGGTTTTATTCAAGTGCGAAAAATTGCTTGACACTGAAAACTTAGGACTTGTTTGGACGAGATGGCCGCGTACAGCACTCTTACCAGGCTCGTCACAGTTTATTCTCGGGGTTCCAGGTGGAGTTCGGGTTCCCGCTCTCTCCTGCCCCCTACTGTCCACACACCAGCAGTGACCTGTGGACCCGTGGCACTGCTGAGACCTGTACTGACCCTCCTCATCACACTCAGGGATGAAGCCTCCCACCAGAGAAACACCACCGTTTCCACTCTGAAGACTGTCTCTGTGCTGCTCACACTGGGTCTTGGGACGACCTGGACGCACAGATACAACAGTGATTGTTATTCTTCTCTCTAGATATGGCAAAGGGCCCACCTGTGATGTAAGTCTATGGGATTTTCTTAGCTTTTATATTCACCCGGAACCAACATGAAGGTGTGATAGTTTTGAGAAGCAGCCCCATCCACAGTATAATCCCATTGGACCAAAATCCTATTCCATAGCTGTGTATTCAATTGGCTGTGATTGTATTGCTTAAAGGGGTGGTAAAGTATGATTTCACTTTTCTAACTTTAGTTTGTGTGTAATCTTGCTGTTTGAGCATAACGCTCAACACTCAAAGTTCAAAACAAAGAAAGATATTTGCTTTTAAAGAAAAGGACTACAACAAATGGCTGGTAGGGACATTCCTCTACACGACATTCCTCTAGGGTTAGTGACTTCACCAACCCTAAAATGTGCATAAACCCCGCCCCCGAGAACACGCAGTCTATGTTGAGAAGAGGAAGAGTGGTTGTATAAGAGAACATTTGTGAGTCAGCTCAAACTTTAGCATCCACCTTAGAACATGCAATAGAAAGTCACTCTGTGTGCATCTCACAACAGTTCCTATACGAGCGATTTACAGATTACATGACAGAATATCCTAACTGAAGATAGTTAACTCCACATCAGCAAGATAAATTCATCAACTAACCATTCTGTTGCATTCTACATGTTGTCACTTCTTCCATCTTTGACTGACTCCATTTTAACATTAAAGGGAGAACAGTTTCTGTCATTTTAGTGTCTGCGTGAGGAAATCTCAGCTGCTAACACACACAAGCCCTTGAAACCCCGCCCTCTGCAGCAGCTCATTTGCATTTAAAGGGCCAGGCACAAAATGGTGCGTTTTTCCAAACCCTCAAAAAGTGACTTTAATATGCTGCATAAAAATATCTGTGGGGTATTTTGTGCTAAAACTTAACACACACACTCTGAGGACATCAGATATTTATTTTATATCTTGTGAAAATGGCATTTTACCACCCCTTTAATCCTTAATGCAATGTTTTGGTTTTATTCAAGCCTGAAAAATTGCTTAACACTAGAAACCTAGGACTTGTTAAGATGAGGTGGACAGTAGGCACTCTTACCAGGCTCGTCACAGTTTATTCTCGGGGTTCCAGGTGGAGTTCGGGTTCCCGCTCTCTCCTGCCCCCTACTGTCCACACACCAGCAGTGACCTGTGGACCCGTGGCACTGCTGAGACCTGTACTGACCCTCATCATCACACTCAGGGACAAAGGCTCCTAACAGAGGAACACCACCGTTTCCACTCTGGAGACTGTCTCTGTGCTGCTCACACTGGGTCTTGGGACGACCTGGATGCACAGATACAACAGTGATTGTTATTCTTCTCTCTAGATATGGCAAAGGGCCCACCTGTGATGTATGTCTATGGGATTTTATTAGCTTTTATATTCACCCGGAAGAACCAACTTGAAGGTTTGATAGCTTAGAGAAGCAGCCCCATCCACAGTATAATACCATTGGACCAAAATCCCATTCCATAGCTGTATATTCAATTGGCTGTGATTGTATTGCTTAATCCATAATGCAATGGTTTGGTTTTATTCAAGCCTGAAAAATTGCTGAAAACTAGAAACTTAGGACTTGTTTGGACAAGGTGGCCGCGTACAGCACTCTTACCAGGCTCGTCACAGTTTATTCTCGGTGTTCCAGGTGGAGTTCGGGTTCCCGCTCTCTCCTGCCCCCTACTGTCCACACACCAGCAGTGACCTGTGGACCCGTGGCACTGCTGAGACCTGTACTGACCCTCCTCATCACACTCAGGGACAAAGGCTCCTAACAGAGGAACACCACCGTTTCCACTCTGAAGACTGTCTCTGTGCTGCTCACACTGGGTCTTGGGACGACCTGGATGCACAGATACAACAGTGATTGTTATTCTGCTCTCTAGATATGGCGAAGGGCCCACCTGTGATGTAAGTCTATGGGATTTCATTAGCTTATATATTCACCCGGAACCAACTTGAAGGTTTGAAAGCTTAGAGAAGCAGCCCCATCCACAGTATAATCCCATTGGACCAAAATCCCATTCCATAGCTGTATATTCAACTGGCTGTGATTTAATTGCAATGTTTTGGTTTTATTCATGCCTGAAAATTTCCTAACACTGGAAACCTAAGACTTGTTAAGATGAGGTGGACAGTAGGCACTCTTACCAGGCTCGTCACAGTTTATTCTCGGTGTTCCAGGTGGAGTTCGGGTTCCCGCTCTCTCCTGCCCCCTACTGTCCACACACCAGCAGTGACCTGTGGACCCGTGGCACTGCTGAGACCTGTACTGACCCTCATCATCACACTCAGGGATGAAGCCTCCCACCAGAGAAACACCACCGTTTCCACTCTGAAGACTGTCTCTGTGCTGCTCACACTGGGTCTTGGGACGACCTGGACACACAGATACACAATGGGGTTGTTATTTCCCCATTACACTCCTTTGCACAACACTTTGTTTATAAGAAATGAAAAGTTTTGTCCAAGTTTAAGAGCTGCCCAACTCTAAACTCCAATAAAGTTAAAGAATTATCTGTTTTGATAGTAATATTACTGATGTTACTACTGTCCAAGTAAACACAGGTGGTTTTGACAACCCTTGATCTTCCCTAAAATCCTTTATTCTTCAGAAAGGAATGCAAAATGTGTCCACAACAGAAAAAGTTGTATCTCTTCACATTTTTGATCCTATCCTCCTTAAACTCTAAGGGTCAGGGCCTATTTTCCCAGACTGCCTTCAGAAGAGTAGAATCTGGAGTTTGTACTGAGGATGTTCACTATCATTCGAAAGTTTCAAATCAGTAAGATTATTTTGAAAGAATGTAATACTGGTATTCAGCAAAGATTCATTAAATTGATCAAAAGTAACAGTAGAACTGCAACATTAGTAACATTAGAAATGGTATTCAAAATCGGACATGATACCTATTGAGAGAGGACCATAACAATTTTCTCCAAAAAAAAGTTCAGGTATACATGCTTACCAGGCTCGTCACAGTTTATTCTCGGGGTTCCAGGTGGAGTTCGGGTTCCCGCTCTCTCCTGCCCCCTACTGTCCACACACCAGCAGTGACCTGTGGACCCGTGGCACTGCTGAGACCTGTACTGACCCTCATCATCACACTCAGGGACAAAGGCTCCTAACACAGGAACACCACCGTTTCCACTCTGAAGACTGTCTCTGTGCTGCTCACACTGGGTCTTGGGACGTCCTGGATGCACAGATACAACAGTGATTGTTATTCTGCTCTCTAGATATGGCGAAGGGCCCACCTGTGATGTAAGTCTATGGGATTTCATTAGCTTATATATTCACCCGGAACCAACTTGAAGGTTTGAAAGCTTAGAGAAGCAGCCCCATCCACAGTATAATCCCATTGGACCAAAATCCCATTCCATAGCTGTATATTCAATTGGCTGTGATTTAATTGCAATGTTTTGGTTTTATTCATGCCTGAAAATTTCCTAACACTGGAAACCTAGGACTTGTTAAGATTAGGTGGACAGTAGGCACTCTTACCAGGCTCGTCACAGTTCATTGTCGGGGTTCCAGGTGGAGTTCGGGTTCCCGCTCTCTCCTGCCCCCTACTGTCCACACACCAGCAGTGACCTGTGGACCCGTGGCACTGCTGAGACCTGTACTGACCCTCATCATCACACTGAGGGATGAAGCCTCCCACCAGAGTAACACCACCGTTTCCACTCTGAAGACTGTCTCTGTGCTGCTCACACTGGGTCTTCTGACGTCCTTCAAGGCAAACGTACCAGAGATTATAGAATTTACTTGGAGGGTTAGTTCCCAAAACTCTGCCGGTTCAAAACGTTCATAAAGAGCTCGTAAAATTCAAACGGTTTATTCCAAGTCTTCTGAAGAATACAGATTGCATGATATGATTTAACAGATTTAATTTAGCTTTTATTCACCTATAAACATTGATCAGCAAACATGTTTATAGCGCTCAAATACGGTAAACGGAAGCTCAAGCATGCTTGCTTGACATGCGACAACCAATGAGGTTCATTCGCGCATCACAGGCTGTGGGAGTGACTCAGAGCCGAGCATTGTGTTTCTGCGAGAACTAATGAGGTTTGTTCTTACGCATCAAGCTAAGCTTCTGTTTATGTTCACTGATCAATGTTTATATGTGAATAAAACTCTATATTAAATCTGTTCATGATAGAAAGCGATTGTGTCTCTTCAGAAGACTTGGATTTAACTTCTTGATTCATATCATTTTATGATTTATAAAAGTTTTGAAGTGTCAGAATTTTGGGAGAACAGACTTGAAAGCAATCTCTCCGATTTCATTAAAAACATCTTCATTTGTGTTCAGAAGATGAACAAAAGTCTTATGGGTTTGGAACGACATGAAAGTGGGTAATTGATGACAGACCTTTCTTTTTAAATAACAACATTAAAAAAACAAATATCCAAAAAATTACCATTTTGAGGGTGGCACTGGAAACCATCTCCATGGTATCCTGGTTGGCACTGGCACTGGAAAGATCCCGGACCGTTGGAGCACAAGGCCTGGGCGTGACACGGCTGGTCACGACACTCGTCTACATCTGCACACACCACAAAACACAACACTCACTCCATAATTCAACAAATACAACATTAACCACATTCCTCAGGATGTTTGTCTGAGTCATTCTAGCTGTTGCCCAAAAGCTCCAAACTCCCACCATCCCGTCAAAGACCAGAGAGCTCTGAACAGGAAGGAGAAGAGTTAACTGTCCTCTGACCCCCTTGTGTTGTTCAGCTGCGAGTCTCCTACGCACATTCCCTGAGTGAGGACATTGGGTCATTGTTTCAAAATACCCTCCCTTCCACAGGGTCTCTGGTTACCCCTGCCTCTCTCCCCAATGCAAAGCCTTCACCTTCAGCATTCAGCTGAGAACATTTCACCTCCGTAACACATCAAATCCTACTGACAGCACACTAGCTTACTAATATACGTGTGTGTGTGTATATATATATATATATATATAAATATTTAAACTCCTAATTGAATGACAAAACCATTTTTTACTCAAAGACCCCCAATTGACCCTTTGCAGGGAGCTTGATTGACAGGTGATCTGACCAATCTTACTTCACCATTAACCATTATGTCAGAGAAAGCAGTCAGGAGAGGTAGTAGATTAAAGGGGTGGTTTACAGTTTTTTTCTTTGCATTATTGTATTTATGGGGTGCAATATAACATGTATTCGTGGTTTTTCTTTTTTAAAAAGTCTTATTTTTCATAAATTTCACCTTTATTGTAAGCCGCGCTCTCCTCTGTCATTTGAATAACCGGTTGACTTCCTGAGTCTATGAAACCACTCCCTCAGAAACAGGCAGTGGGCTCAGATTGGTTAGTTTGGACTGGTGTATTGTGATTGGCTAAACTGTAGTGCATGTTGTCTGGATACTTCACACCCATTATCTTTACGGGCGAAAGTTGTATATATGTTCCTGTCAAATGTAAATAATGGTGTCGATACTGCAGTATCAATGTGAGCCAGAATCAGACCCAGAAAGCGGCGATGAAGAGAGTCAAGCAGAACCTCCCTAAAAACGGCTCTTACAAAACGTTTCTGAATGGTAATTTGCCTATATATTTTTAAACTTAACACACGTTTGCATTCACAATAGCATTAAACTAACTGGCTAGTGGCTACTACTTACACAAACAGCATTGGCATTGGTTTACATTCTTGATCAAATCGAAAATAACGTCATAAAGTGTATATACATGAAAAATACATTTACAAAATTAGTACATATACAAATTCAGCTCAAAAATGTTTGAACGCGTTTGTCGTAAACACTAAATAGCATAACTAAGTGGCTATAAAGCCAGTGCTGGCATTTGATAAAACTGAAACATTACGTCTGAAATTGCTGCCTCTGGTTTTAAAGTTGGAACTGTTTCATGTTTTAGTAACAGTTTCTTGTCAAATCCGGCATTGAATTAGTGGAGATTCTGGAAGCTGTCTTTCGTAAATGCTCAGCACAGAGAGCTAAATTACGATTGTAATTTTCAGGAACATAATCAAACATAAATTGTATCCATTGTTGACAAACTACAAAGTCCTTGGGAAGCCCGAACACAGAAGACCTGACAGCTGGTGAACACAAGACACTCGAAGAAATATCGCCACGTCCTTTTCTGCACATTCCGGAGGAAGGGTTGATCAAATGTATGGGTTAGTGACGTCTAAAACCCGTTGTATTTCCAGTCGAGTCGTTTTTGTAGGCATTAAACTTCCTGATTTTTAAAAGACGATATCTCTGCTTACACTGAACTTTCAGCGCTGCAACTTTGCAGATAATGTTCATGGACCAACAGCAACATTACACACTATTTAAAATGAAAAAAGTGAAATCGTAATCAACCACCCCTTTAATATGGGAGGATTTGAACTTGATAAACAGAATGTACTGAAGTCTTTCTGCGGCTAAAACAACATTCCTTCTTATGTCCATTCATGTTTATTTGATGCTATAAATGAACTAGAAGGAAGAGATGATCGAATCACGAGAAGCTTTAACTGATGCTCCACAGCGATCTGTCATGACACATTAAAGAGCCACAAAACGCTATTTATATATTTATTTAAATTTCTTTTTAAAAAAATGACCACATTTTAAAGGTTTTAAAAAGGAAAGTCTTTACTATGCTTAATATCAAAAGTAACCGAAAAGTAACCTGGTCTGTCCCGTCTGTCAGCGAGTTGTCAGTCCGCGATGTATTTTTCACTGCGTGAGAACATGGTGTGTGTGTGTGTGTGAGAGCAGCGTAGCTTGTTGGACATAGCGACAGTAACTAAGGGGGGGCAGTTCTTTGTGAACAAATTCCACTACCACATCAGTGGGTCTACAATGGTCTTTGAATGATATCCAATGTGGTTGGTAGAGTTTTATTAAATCAGGGCAAAGGAAACAAAAAAAGTTTCTTACCCTGACATGTGCGGCCATCAAATCCAAACTCAAATCCGCTCTCACACTGACAGCGATGGCTTCCGGGCAGGTTCACACAGTGAGAGTGAGCACCACAGGAGCTCAGACCTTCTGCACACTCATCCACATCTACAGGGAGAAAGAAACTGCTCAATTGCAAGCCATCATGCCCTCATTTGACCCAAGCAGACTACAAGATTCATTTTCTTGGAAGATAGGCGTCTAGAAAGCTGCGAGAGATGCCGTCAAACATGTCAGTGAGGTGCTGGAGAGATAAAGCATGGCCTGAGATCCTGACGTTTGTGATGACAGAGAAAGATAGAAGGGGATCTCGTCCCTGTCGGAGTGCGTGGGAATAGGCCTGAGGCTCTGGGTGGGTTTAGAGCTGGTCAGCAGGAGACCTGGTTTTGATCACTGCTAATTACAGGGAGGGTAAGGAACCCACGGGCCCCCCTCTCTTTCTCTCTCTCTCTCTCTTTCTTGATTTTTCTCTGCTCCCTTTCCTTGACCCCCTTATTATCTACTCTAGAGTGAAGAGTTCAGACAGGTGATAAAATGTTCCTCTAATAGGAACATGATGCCTGAAAACACACCTAGACACACTCACATACATATAATCAAGTGCAGACAGGGCCTTCAGAATAGCACTGGGAAATCTGATTCATTCTGATGAATCAGTTCATTCGGGGGTTTGTTCCAAAGAACCAGTTCTAGTTCTGTCAAATTAAGTGAATGAGGTTGTCAGATCATCTTTAACAACAAAATGACAATAGTGTTAATAATTATTACACAATATTTCTTTTTAACAGTTTTACTTTAAAAAAAATCCCTTATGAGCCGTACAAATGTACACTGATTTAGACTGACAAAACAGCAATAAGTCATTCACTTTTGTTGCAATGTTTTATGGCGTGTCCACTGTCCAGTGATGTGAATTTTAACTTTATGCAAATTAGCTTTATTGACATAATGTACGGACTAGGGCTGTCAAACGATTAATCGCGATTAATCGTATCCGAAATAAAAGTTTGTGTTCACATAATATATGTGGGTGCACTGTGTATAATTATTTTATATATATAAATACACACACATGCTTGTATATATTTAAGAAATATTTTCATGTATATACTGTATATAGATTTATATATAATTTATATTATATATAAATATAAATATTTTACATATAAATCATTTTTTTTCTTAATATACATGTGTGTGTATTTATACTGTATATATATATATATATATGCACCCAAATATATTATGTAAATACAAACTTTTATTTTGCATGCGATTAATCGTTTGACAGCCCTAGTACGGACCATTTCATTTTTTTAGAAACTGTTAGCTTAAACAAAATTATGAATGTACAGTTTATTTTTTTAATCATATCACGTTTATATATTTCATAACACTTTCCCACCTGGAATAATAGTTTTTTAAATGAAAGAAAGATTATTCATTGTCCAGTTTGTTCAGAATGGTTAGTTCCAAAGAGCCAGTTCTAAAAGAAAAGATTCACTAAATCAAAAAAAGAAAGAAGTATTCTCTGGGCATTTTACATTTAATTTCTATAGTAAACTTGGGTTTTATCATTACATTTCTGATTAGAAAATATAGGTTGTGTCAGTTAATTCTCCACAACAAAATACACAACATTGTTCCCAATATTAATATTAATTAATAATGATATATTTAATAATATTTATTTCACAATATTCTTTCCAACTGCACAAAATAATCCCTTATGGTATGTTCACATACATTGATTAGTCATTACATTTAAATGAGAATATTTTCTTTCTTTTTTTGCAATGCTTTACATGTGTATCCAGCGATGCGACACAGCTGAGAAAAGTTTAACTTCATTCAAACAAGCATTATAAAAAATATGCTTTTTTAGAAACAGTCAGCATAATTTTGAAACATTTTATTTGTGATATTTTTCAATATGCACAGCTGTAACATATTATATAACACTTTCCAATCCAGAATGTCATTTAGGCACAAGAAAGCTAATTCTTTGTCCAATTAGAATGACATCTATTTCCCCACTACCACTACATCTCAGTTGCACAGCCCAACCTCTCTTTTGCTTTGTGAATCAGTTCATTGAATCAATTTGATCTCAATTCAGACATCAAATTCTTGTCTCAATATCAAATATCATCTGGAATAGGGGTTCGCAAGAAACAAAATGCACATCTGTGTGAGTACATTGGGAGTTTTTCAGGAGGGGAGGTGTGATTTGCTCTCACCCCTCTTCAAATGAGGAAATATTAGGTGGTCTCAGCCCCCCCAACTAGCTTGAAGCTGAGGATGTGGCCTCTGCATGTGCAGCTCAAACAGAAATGCCACAGCAATGTGCCTTTGCTTACAAATCTTCCCCAGACTCACCGCAACCCCACAGATCTCCCACATTCCACCTAAAGAGTGTTTAGTCTTTCTGTTGTTTGACTTGGTAACAGTGGGAGGAAGAAGATGAGAGAGGAACAGGGGGGTTATGTGGTTAGAGAATCACGTTCATGATTCACAGAGGGTTTCCTCTACTTTGCGTCTGACTCATCGGATGGGAAACGTCTGGTCGTGCTAATATACTACAGTGGTGACGACCCCACTTCTGGACGACCTATATTGTTGATGTTAGGCAGATGCATTGCTCTAATGAAGGAAGACGAATGTTTTGGGTTATTCTCGAAGTATTCCAGACCCTCGACTGATTAAACAGAGTGTCAAGGGCCTGGAATAGAATTTACGGCTCAAACGTGTGTGTTTGCTCAAGGCGGAGGAGATATCTCCATATAACTTCTCTTACCATAACAGTTGCGCCCGTCTCCACTGTAACCTGTGGCGCACTGGCACAAGAACAGCTGTCCCTCGCCCGGCACGCACAGTGCGGTTGTGTCACAGTCATGATTTCCGGAGTAACAGGGGTTCACATTTTCTGGCTCGGGTTCTCCAGCTGAGAAAAGATGTGAAAGCAACAAAACTATAAATAGGAACACAATAAACTGAGCTAATATCACAAGAAATAACTGCTTATGTAATATCAGTGGATAACAACTGAATCAGTCCCATTGAAAACTTAGCAAAGGGAAACACTTCTATAAAAGGGGTCAAAAGAGGTCAATAGTTAAAGGGATACTCCACTTTTTTTGGAAATAGGCTCATTTTACCACTCCCCAGAGTTAAACAGTTGGGTTTTACCGTTTTTTAATGTATTCAGCCAATTTTTTTATATTTAGAAGAATATCAGTAACCAGATAGTTTCTGGTCTCATTGACTTCCATAGTAGGAAAAAAATATACTATGGAAGTCAATGAGACCAGAAACTGTCTGGTTACTGATATTCTTCTAAATATAAAAAAATTGGCTGAATACATTTGAAAACGGTAAAACTCAACTGTTTAACTCTGGGGGAGTGGTAAAATGAGCCTATTTTTTTTAAAAAAAAGTGGAGTATCCCTTTAAGGCTATTTGGACGATAACTACAAATGTATAGCTTTAAAGACCCTCCTATGGTGAAAATGTAGTTTTTAATGTTGATTATGTGGTCTTTTTAATATGCTTTAAGACAAACCATGTGCAAATTCATAAGTCAACACCATTGCTGAGTATTTTCTCATTAGACAGTCTCTAAAATCGGCTGTGTTTTTTCCATTACAAACTACCTTGTAGTAACCAATCATGACAACGTGTCGGTGGTACGGCGTACATTTTAGGACATCCTCAGACATATGAAGACAAGGCATCATGCCTCAGACTAAAAGGCATTGTAAATCGAACAATTTTTATCAAGCAGTCTAATAGCTCGAAAGAACGCTTTAACTTCCCAATCATGAAAACTATTGATAATTTGTCAACATACAGGCTATAGCTAGTTGAAATAGGCCGGTCATACTGTGCAAATAAAACTCGTGAAATGTATGTTCTCTTCTGTATACAGCGTAATTAATGTAACAATTGATATACAAATGTATAAAATATATACTTTAAAAAAATATATCAAAGAGTGATGTCACCTTGGGCGGGGCAATGCGAATGCTAAACTCCACCTGAGTCCGTTTCATCCAATGCCTTTTTGTCTGATGCCGTTTCATGTGATGCCTCTAGTCTATGTCTGCTTTTTGTCTGAGACAGTTTCGTTTGATGCCTAATTGTGCGAGACCTGACACCTGACATTGTTTTTCCTGAGACCTGAAGCTTTTCAGTCTGAGACGCGATGCCGTTTTCCCCAATGACTGAACCCTTTTAGTCTGAGGCATGAAGACTTGTCTTCATATGTCTGAAGTCTGAGGATGTCCTAAAATGTACACCGTACGGTGGGCTTTAGCATATCATTAACTATGCTGTGAAGCAAGAGAGCAGCAGTATATTTTTCTGTTGATATGAAAAATCATTTACATTTAGCAATATAGAGGGTGAATGATGTATATGATGCATATTATGATGTTATGGAGAACTATACGCCTTTCTCCACTGACGTTCTGAGTTGTATTGGCAGCTGTCTGTCTCTGAGAAGGTGAACGGGAACATGGTTTGAGTAAAAACAGCAACACATTATTAGCTGTTTGATAACATAGTCAAGCAAAATTGATTATACTGCTATACTGGTAATTAATATGATTGATTATACTGCTGTTTGTTCAAGATACCAAACTAATTCATTGTGATGGGGAACACAGACTCGCAATGTGACTCAAAAAAAAGTGAGTCATTGCAGATGTCTTAAAACCTCCAGCCAAAGTCAGCACCCTGAGACGAGGTTTCTTAAAAAAAATAAGTAAATAAGAATTATTGATGCAACTTTGCTATTACAGCCATCACAGCCATAGGGAATACTGGGACGTCCGCGCCGGACATGACTTTATTCTTAGTAATGTTATACAACCACAGACCTTGAGTAATGAGAGTCTTTATGATAAATGTGCATTCACAGGTGTTAACATATGGAGAGGTGTGAACACTTTGCTTCCCGCCAAACCAACACAATTTCAAATGGTCCGTATGTTATTTAAATTCGACCTTGGGGGTCAAAGTACCTGACCTGGAAAACACAACACCTTTAAAGGGGTCTTTAAACACAGGGTGGTTCACACACCATTACTAAAACTACAAGTGACATTTAGACCAAGACAACAGGACTTCGTTGCGCTCCTACCCATTAGGTCTACCATGAGGGACCTATTGTTGGGACCCTTGGGCCATGCGGACTACCTTCACCCCCACCCAACGCCTACTCATCACGCATTAAAAACAGCTTGATTTCCTCACCCTAGGCCAGGGACCAATTTGGCCAATTATCAAAGCCAGACAGGAAGACTTTTGTTTGAAGTGAGAGAGAATAAGAAAGACGGTCCCCTTTAAAGTGACTCCACAGGGGAGGGGGAAAAGTGGAGAGAAACTACAGGACAAACGTTGCCAAAGTTGGTCCGGGGGGTTCTTTTTAACTTTGTGCTAATTAAAGGGACAGGGGCAGACCAGTGGGGCGGAGCGCTGGTTAACACAAGACTTTGAGGAAAACGAAGGGGGTGGATGCATCAGGTGGGAAACTGTTGTCGCAAGTGGGAGAGAAACACTCCTCATGTAGTTCACACAAGAGAGTGTGATGGGGGCTTCTGGAGGACTGAGCTTATGCCAGGAGAAACAAAACCCAATACACAAGCTTAAAGTAATTGACAGACATAAAACACTGACTATCAATTTTCTACACATTCATCTAAACAAACCCAAAGCTTGATTTACACAATTAGGACATGTTTCTGGACCAACATCCACCCATGCAACCAAAAAAACGTAAGCTAAAGCATAAACCAATGCTTGCTTTACTTATGTTAAATATATGGTTCCACATTTAAGATGTCCAAGGTGAATTAATCTTAAGAAATGTTTGTAAAAAAAAAATGTCTTTCAAATCTATATACGATATTTTATTTCATTTAAGAGAGAGTTTGTTAATAATTTATTCAATAATTTTGCACCAACTGCACCATATTTAATTATACATTTGATATCTACAGACTCAGGCTCTTGTGGTTGGACAATTTCTCATCATTATTTCTTCATGTTATAATAAATCATCAATAATAAAATAAAATAAAATAAAATAATATAAAATAAAATAAAATAAAATTAAGTTAAGTTAAATTAAATTAAATAAATGGTGCCAAAACGGAAGAGCCTATTCCGGTGGTAAAGAAGCATAATCATTTTATCAATGTATGTATGGCGATGATATTATTTTACGGATTCCGGTAGCCCAGACAGTCGAGTAAGGAGCGTTAGAAGTGCCAGGGTCATGGGTTTGATTCCCAGAGAATGCATGAACTGATCAATTGTACACCTTGAATGTAATGCAACTTTCAACAAAAGTGTCTACCAAATGCGAAAATGTAGACAAGAGCTGTATTTGCATGACAAGAAAAAAAGCTTCAAGGGTGTTGCCAAGATGGCCACCGAGTTGTCACCGAGTGAACGAACTTCCCTTAAAGGGACCCTGAACAAATTCCCCCAGCCCTGGTTGTGGAAAACAAACAACTGCTTTAAACACCATCAACCACATGAAACTCTAACAGCTGGTCTGAAATGACTGCGAACTGAGATCCAGCCACATACCTCTTCATGTTCACAGTCAGCAGGAACGTAATGACATGTTATACGGTCACACAAGCGTGTGAATCCACCTCAGTCTAATCTAATATGCTTTTAGTCAGATCAGATCTTATTAGCCTTCAGCACTGGTTTAATTATTACACGTCAGTCGTGCCGAACAAACTGGACAGACAGTGGCAGCTGTGTTTTCCAGTCCATGCATGGCTCTCTTGGGTAGAGGGATTCCGGGGTGTCCTTCTGTTCCCACAACATCACTCTGCAACTATTCCTCAACCCGGCCCCCGTTAGGGATACTTCGTATGAGTTAACACAACAATAACAGAAGTATGAAACTTATCACAACCACTATTTAGGTTATATATCAACATCTGGAGGAGACTATGCTCCCCGAACACTAAACGCTCGCAGGGCATGATCTGGCTAAGAAACAACTAGGAATCTTATTATTTATTACATAAAATCCAGTAATTTCAGTTTACAGTGACAGGAATTATCAATTATGGAAAAACAATAATTGTATGGCATTCCAACTAGGGCTGCACAAATAGCAAATTTCTGGACGATATACAATGGCTGATTAATGGACATTAAAATCCTGCCCTATTTTGTCTAAAAAAAATGTAAATGCTACAAGAGAGAATTTAGGCATTTAGGCAAAGGTAATTTAATATAAATGTAAAAAAGGGGAAATGAGAATGAACAATATACAGTATTGGCCAATGTACATTAAATTTTTGACTGATAATTATATATATATATATATATATATATATATATATATATGGTGATATATTGGGCGATCCAACTTAAATACAGGGTTCAAAGCAGTCAAAATGACCAAAACACACATCCCTATCTCTGATGATACGCTCTTGCATAAACGAGGCTTATTTAATGTGTTTGTCATCTAATGGTAAGATAACATTCATTATAATGCAATGTTGTATCTTCATTCTTCACGTATGAACTTCCATAATCCATAACAAATCCATAGCAAGCGAAAGGAAGGTCACATCAGGTTTTGGCGATTGGGCAACTCTAAGAAACTGGATCTTATTCGACCCACAGACTAGATACAACACAGCTGGAGATACGCACATCCCAACCCCACTTATCATCCTAAAGTCAGCGGCTACAGCATTAGCCAGGAACTACATGGCCATACAAAGCGTAATGTGATGTGCCTTTGTTCCACTAAAACCTTTCTTGGGAACAACACAGCCTTACAAGGTCACAAATCGAGTGGGGTTAAAAAAGAAACGCTTGATTTATTCCTTAGGGGAACTCATTGGATAAAGGGATTTGTAATAAACTGAACACGCAAAGCCCACCAAACTGCTACAGGCTCACTTCACAGGCGTAGCTCATTTTAAGTGCAGACCTTTCTCTCCAATCTGCAGTGTAATGCCGGGCCGTGGTAAAAAGCAGCAGGTGGTTCGGAGTGGTTATCTTAGACCTCCTATTTTGCATGATGGGAAGGCAGCTGAAAGCAAGCCAGTGTGTGAGAGCCAGACGTCTCATTGCCACATCAGTCAGCATGTTAATAAAGAAACTATGCCAAAAATGAAGGTCCGTCTAAACGAAGGATGAGAAGGAGGCAATATACAAAGGGACTCAGTTTCTCTTAGATTAGGAAGGTTTTTCTACAGAAAATGAGAAGAAGATACCAAAACAATCAACTGATAGGCTTTTTACATTTGAAACTGTCATTCTAAACCCTGAGTTTAATCAAAATAACTTGACCGTCAGGTGCAAATAACAGACTTCTCTCAGGTGATGGATGTAGGACTTCTCCAATTATTTAGACTGCTTAGATCGCATTCATCTGCTTCCTCTTTTGAGTGTGACGCCCACATATCACAATCCAATCAACAGCTTTCCTATGTCAATAATCTGTTTGATTACTTTCATGTGTGACTGATCAAGCCAGTAACGCTAGATTAGCTAATCTACCAACTAATCTACCAATCCACCAACTAACTTGTTAGTAAAATTATACTTATACTTATTTATATAATTATACTTATACTTATACTTATACGGAACTTATACTCTTTGGACCCTCTAAAAGTAGTTTTAACCACCTCCCTGAAGCATATACACTTTCTTTGCCAGTTAGTACCTGTGTGAAGAATCTTGGTGTTTCAGTAGATAGTCTCTTGAAAATGGATAAGCAAGTAAATTCTGTTGTCAGATCGTGTTTTTTCCATTTGCGTGTGCTGACTAAAGTTAAGCCTTGTCTATGTTCCCAAGCTTTTGAATGGGTGATGCATGCTTTTCTGTCATCTCGACTGGACTATTGTAATTCTTTATATTATGGTATTTATTCAACTACTATATCACGTCTTCAATTTGTCCAAAATGTAGCAGCGAGACTTTTAAAAGGCATTCGCAAACGGGAACATATTACCCCGATTTTAGCATCCCTTCACTGGTCGCCGGTTCGCTTTAGGGTAGATTTTAAAATTCTTTTATTTTTTTATAAGTGCCTAAACAACCTAGCTCCCCTCTATCTATCTGAGCTCTTAGAGCAATCCGTTTTAGTCTGGGCGGGGGGTGCAAACGTAGCAAAAGGTCTCCGTTTTTTAAACGAAAATGCAGAAGTGTGGACGGGGCCTCACATAAATCCAAAAAAGCCGTGCCATGGTAAACAATCAAATGTGAGAACATTAAATACAACGTAAAATACAAAAGATTTTCAGGCTCTTGTTTAGTCACATTTAATAACATTTATAGAAGAGCACTGTGGGCATTGCAAAGATTTTTTAAATCGTTCTAAATATTTTCTAAACAAGTATTTATTTCCAGTTGAATTTTCGGATTTCCCATGGCCCCCCTGACTGGTTCTTGATCTGATCTGTCGCTACTTCAGGTTCTTCTCTACTTTAAACAATGCCGGTGTTTTCAGAGGGTCTTCATACCCTGTGACAGTGCCTGGCAGCCTACCTCGGACAGGGCCGATCTTGTTGGTTATGGCGTATCGAAGGATGCGCTCCTCTTTGACGTACATAACAAATATGCGCTCCATTCTCAGCTCTTGGGTCTCCAGTCGACTGCGGTCCCCGTGACTGCAGTCCCTGTAGGTGATGTTCTGTTTGACCTGGAACGTGAAGGTCTCTGCTCCTTTTTCAGCAGACACGACTGTAAACTCACGCGCTGATGATGACCTAATCACTGAGAAGGATAAAAAAATAAGATTTTAGAGAGTTCAATCAAAACTTAACTTTAGCTGGACAATAACTTTATTCTAGAGCTGCTTTAAAGCCAAAACAATCTGTTACCTTAACTTGCTATTATCACTGTAAAGCTGCTTTCAAACAATCTATATTGTTAAAAGCGCTATATAAATGACTAGAGGAAAGCAATTCATAACAAACTTTGACTCTTCAATTCTAGACCCAAAATCCCACAGGATTTAATTGTTAAGCATCCTCATGTTTGGCAACATGGGAACTGCTTTTATTTAGGGTGCAAGATCAGACAGAGCTTCCTTTGAAAGGAAATAGAGGAGACAGGAGACGTCACAAGATCTATTTTTTTAGCTTACATTTCCCCCCTTTTGTATTATACTGAATTACATTTTTTATTTAACTAAGTCATTTTCAAAAGGCGATAACTCTTCACAAGTCTTATTTCATTCATAAGGTTTGGGTCAGTACATTTCACAAAGGATCGATTTATTTGATCGAAAATACAGTAAAACTGTAATATTGTGAAAGATTATTAAATCTTAAAATAATGTTTTATTGTAATATATTTAAAAAATGTCATTTATTTCTGTGATGGCAAAGCTCTAATTTTACTTCAGTATTCAGGGTCACATGATCGTTCAGAAATCATTCTAGTACGTATGCTGATTTGGCGCTCAAGAAACATTTATTATTATAGTCGATGCTGAAAACAGTTTTGACGCATAGAAAGCATAATTAAGCACTTTAATAATGTAACTAAGATTACATTATAAATGTCTTGGCTGTCACTTTTGATCAACTGAATGAGGCCTTCGTGAATAAAAGTATTCATTTACTTAAAAAAAAAAATCTTACTGACCCTCAACTTTTGAACGGTAGTATATACAGTAGTATGTTATTAATTGGATTAATTAATTCATATTGTGTAATTAATTTGCTCTATTTAAGTTTATTCCATTAAAAGTCCAGGTAAATCAGGAAAAACGCTCAGAAATTGGATCAAACAAAGATGGACAGATATATTTACTCCCCAATTGCTCCCTTCAGAACTTACATGAAGGATAATACTGGTAAGTGTCCTTGAATGGCTCCATTTGCACTGTGGCACCAGGAGGGATGAAGGGAACACTGCCTTGTAAATGAGTGTCCACAATGAGGTAGTTCTGGGTATCCAAACCCGTAGCTGTCTGGACGATGCTGAGACGCTGGTTACCGGGATAAAAGGTCACATCGGCACGGCGAGTGAATTCGGCACCTGTGAAACAGAAATGTCCCTTTTCAACAAAACTATTTTTAAAGGTCGTTAAAAAGCAGTGTTGTGGCTCACTCATTTTACTGCAAACAAATATTAAGTCAAGAAATAAGATCCAGATGCGGGTTGTGACCCTTATAATGGTGTTTGATGAACATTTGGGTGTTTTTCAGAAAGAAAAAAACAGGCTTTTTCATGCAAAGTGAAAACATGTTATCATACAATGGAGCACCTGACTTAAATTAGGGGAAAGGTTTGTTGAACATGCCTTGGATATCAGACTAGCAAAGCCCTAGTGGGACTCTATTAGTGAGAACAAAACCGCTAAGCCTAAAATCTCACAGCAGGAGGCCATATGTTTTAACAAACATGCAACACTATAAAAGAGGTAGAAAATGAGATCATGACGGCCTCACCGGTGATACTGAAGCCATTAAGGCTGTTTGGCAGCTCTAGGGCAAAAAGCCAACCAAACAGACCTCCAATGGGGGCCACGGGCATAAGGGCCCAGCCCACCGGCTCCGGGACCTCACTGATGGCGGTGTACGCTCGCCCATCACCAACCACGATGTAGGCGTGCAGGTCGATGCTGTCCAGCTGCACTGCTGTGCCACCCACCTGCACGGTCCCTCTGACCTTCCCATTCACACGATGAGGTGCACCTGAGGACAAGGTGAAGACCAATTCATGAATATGAAAATTTTTTGAAAGTTTGCTAATTAATTCCCGGAGTCAAGAACTAAATCGGAGAGGTTAAAATAAAGAGAAATGTCACTTTTTATGTTTTTATTAAGAGTGCTACAGAGATGATGCTTTTTAAACCAATCTCAAAGTAATGTACATAGTCCTCCTTAAAAGATTGCCTGTACATGTTAAGAATTACGTGTTGAGTCGTAATTATGACATCCTATGCATTCAAGTCACTTTGGTTTAAAGGGATACTCCACTTTTTTTGGAAATAGGCTCATTTTAGAACTCTCCCAGAGTTAAACAGTTGGGTTTCACCATTTTCGAATCCATTCAGCCGATTTTCTGATATTAAGAAGAATATCAGTAACCAGACAGTTTCTGGTCCCATTGACTTCCATAGTAGTAAAAAAATATTTACTATGTAAGTCAATGAGAAACTGTCTGGTTACAGATATTCTTCTTAATATCAGAAAATCGGCTGAATACATTCGAAACCGGTAAAACTCTGGGGGAGTTCTAAAATGAACCTATTTCCCAAAAAAGTGGAGTATCCCTTTAAGCAAGATGGCTTTTTATGTTTTTGTTAAATTTATGAAGGTGAATTAAATCAATTTGATGTTTTTGTTAAATTTATGAAGGTGAATCATTGTATATTTTTTGTTATTGTACAATACTATCAATTTTTGTACATGCAACTTATTTTTTTATTCACAATCAAATTATTTATTTCAACAGATTTACCAACAATACAGCCACTATTTTCTCACTGACATGTCCCCGACTCAGAAACTCTGAAAATTCGGAGTTTCCCACTTGTAATTATGACCTAGTGCTGGTTTAAGCTTGTTCAACTTGTAAACACACACAACATGACTTGAATGCACCATTATCACCACCCTGGTTCCCTCAACAAAAAGCCAATAGAGTTTATTCCATCCTTGGCTTTTGGATTATTGCCCTCAAAAGCTCTAATTTCTCCAGTTACTCAGCTGTTTCAGAGTGGTTTTGGAAGGTTTTCCGTCTCTACCACCTCCCTCACAGGCCACACAAAGCTCCAACTGTTCACACGCATATCCAACAGCTGAGGAAGCTTTTCCACTGAATATTTTCTCTCAGAAACAAATGTCTGTCATTCAGTACAAGCCAGACGTGCCGCTTTGAAACGGGGCTCAAGTTTTCTTTCACACAGGCTTGTAGTGGATGCTCACAGGTAGATTACAGTCACACAAGGCCAATGTGATGTCATTGTCTTGAAAAGATCCTGTTACACAGGCCCCGTGAGAGCCGCAGAATGATTCACTGGGGAATTCCTGTCCAAGAGATTTTCCAAAAGATCAAGTGTTTCCGACATAAAACCTCCCACAAATTTGGCATGGCAGCCACGACTATTACGGCAGAGAGACTAAGTTGTGGGTATTACCGCAGCCACTTAACACAAGTGTTCGTCAATTATAGACAATTAGCACACGAGTGAAACTGTGAGTAAAAGTTTATGCTAGGAGACGTGGCTAGATTTGACAGAAAACAACTGCATGGAATTTGCATACCAACATGTGTGCCAAATCGAAATTGTATCTACAAATTCCTTTGCATTACAAGAATAGATGTTTTCACCCCTAAAAATGCTGTGTTGGAAAGAGAAACACTGGTAATATGTCCCCAGAGGTGTACTGCAAATGTTGTTCATACTTTCAGAACAAGGTCATGTTATGTGTGGCTTTTACAACGGCTCTTTTTACAACATTCCCGCTCCAGTCTTACCGTTTGGCAGGCAGTGGCGGCCGTTGCCGTAGAATCCTGGGTTGCAGTGGCAGCAGAAGCCAGTGGAATAGTCGGTGCAGTATGCGTTCTGACTGCACTGCTGCTGCTGAAGGCGCTGGCACGTCTCTTTATTATCAGTCGAGTACTGGATCACTGCAGGAGAGAGACGGAAAGACTGCTTGTAAATAGGCTAGTAAAGTCAACTTATCCACAAGTTCAATTCCTACACAATCTTTAATTCATTCTGTATTGTTTCGTAGATTAGGGATGCACCGATATGAAAGTTTTTGCCGATACTGATAACCGATAATTCTTTATATTTAAAAGCCGATAACCGATATTTTGGCCGATAGATCTAAATCCAAATGTTTATAGAATTTTTGAGAGCCTGATTACAAAAAACAAAGTCTCATCATATCCCAAGCACACAATTATAATGATGTTCTTACTATACTTGTATGTAGCCTATATGACAGACTTGCATGTTGCACTCAACTGTATTATCCTTTTGAAAAGGGATTACAATCATATTTTAAGTATTCTAAACCATAACGGTGAACAGTGCACATCTGAAGTGTCTCAGCGGTCAAATTTTCTAATCGGGCCAATAAAGACAACATTAAAAATGAACAAATATCGGTACCGATACCGATATGGTCACTTGATACTTGAATATCAATCAAATAATCACAATACTTCATCAAAGTAAAGGTGGATATAAAAAAACTGCTGTCCTATTTACTGATCTAAAAACATTTAGATTGGAGTGAAAAGGAAATTCATTTTGTGTAAAATTGTGTAAATGTTTATGTTGTTCTTTTGTTCTCTTGTGTTAACGTAAAATTATAATTTGCTAAAACAAATTATACAATTTGGCTAAACTTTCACTAAATGCCAGTGGTTACTGTTGCTAACTTAATCAATCTTTACAGAACATCTAATAGAAATAAATGAAAATTTCCATTAATAGCAGCATAACATTCATTAAAATGTGCTCATAAGTGATAAAAAATGGATTCAATATTACTTAATATAAAAGAGATATATTACTGATATATTCACCATACCCTTGAGATTGGCATGGGGAAAATTGGTGTCCTTAAAGGTTGGATTTTTCCTCCTTTTTTTATTAAGGCATTAAGATCAATTTCCAAAAGATGATTTTTTTATTCCTCTTTTTAGTCAATTTTAGCATGGGTGTTTTTACTTATGCTAAGCACTGTACATTGGAAAAGAGCAAAAGCTTCTCTGAGAAGACATACGGCAATTGATGCTAAAGTAGGATTGGTCATTAACATGTTTAGGGCGGGGCTTAGTGAAGGTCAAATTAGCAAAGGTTTCATCTGTATATATCAGTATTGGTTATGTTAAACTCCATTAAACCCAATATTTAAACTCTCACCTCCAGAGTCAAAGTTCACTTTCTCCTCAACACTGAACACTTGGCCACCAGAGGGGTGAGGTGGGACGTCCTTCACACGGTTGGGGTACACCTGCAGAACTGCGTGTTTTGGTAATGGCCGCTGGGGCTGGGTCACATCCTCCGGGCGGAGATTACGGGGATCCGGATGAGGGAATTCGCCAGGACCTGACGCTGAGGGCTGAAGTGGAGATTGACCAAAAGGTCCCTCTTGGTTGAGACGCTCCAGTAGGGAGGAGTCCTCCTCTGGCTCAAGGAACTCTGTTGTGGTGGGATCCTCTAACTCTGGATCGATGGGGTACTCATCCTCGTCTGTCTCTGTGTAGTCTTCATCAGGAAACACGGCGTCCTGGACTGGGGGAGCTTTGGTTAAAACAGCCTCATGCTGTGCAGGAACCACATTCTGGAAGGAATATCCGTTTCCAACGTGGAAAAGCCAAACTCCAGGCTCTCCTATGTTCCCCTTTCTGAGGAAAATTATAATATAAAATTCTAATATTATAATTTGAATCATTAATCAATCAATTAATACTTATGCATTAATTTGATCAAAAATGACTAAAATATTAAGCAGCACAACTGGATTCAACACTGCAAATAATAATAAATATTTACTGGAGTAATAGCAGCTGAAAACTCAGCTTTGCCATCACAGGAATAAATAACATTTTAAACATAAAAATAGAAAACAGTTATTTAATAATATTTTACATTTTACAAAAGTTCTTTTCAGTTATTTTATTTCAGGGGAAGTCTCCAGACGCTTACTGGTAAAGGTTCTTGACGGACTGCTCGTTGCTGGTGACGCTGTAGTAAGGCCCGTCCGTCCGAGAAAAGAAGAAGTAGGACAGCTCTCCTCTGGTAAAGCCCACACGAGCAGGAAGCTCAATTTCGACATTGTAAGATTCTTTGGGCCGCGTCCCAAAAAACTGCAGGCCATCCTCAGGGTATAGAAAGAGCGCATAAGTATCCTTCTCATTGTACGCAAGCACCACTTGGAACGTGTTTATCTAAAAGAAAGAAGAGATGGCCATTACTCAGGGCTCCAGAATTCTTTGCAGCACTTTAGAAGGTAATAAAAAGACTTTCAAAACATATCACCTGTAAATATTCCATTATACTGTAAATCTATTTAACATGTATAACTAAAGAACTTCTTTTTCCTTACTTTCGGACAAAGTGATCTCAAAGAGATTTGCTTTCTGTATACATCAATTGATTCTGGAAATCTCAGCCATTAGAACTACAGCCGTAACCCATATATGGTGTTTCTAAATGCTTCACTGATTTTACTAGCCAAGGTGACCCATCAAATGTGCCCCCCACTCTTTTTGGCCCCGTTTACACCTGGTATTAAGATGTGTTTTGGTCGATCAGATCACAAGTGGATGAGGGAGACAAATTCCATTTTACACCTGGAATTTTGTCCACTTTCAACCACTTCTGTCCTGATTTCTGTGAGGGACTAACTCTAGAAGGAAATCTCTTGAACTCTCGTCTCAGGCCCAGAAGAAAGAAAAGAAAAAGTCGAATAAAGTCGTTATTTTTGTTTTATTTCCGCAGAAAAAAGTATTCTCGTCGCTTGATAAACTTATAGTTGAGGCACTGTAGTCACATGGAATATTTAAACATTTTCTTCAATGACTTTCTGGGCCGTCAAGTTTCAATCCCTTAGGAGCCAATGTAGCAGTGATCCACCTCTCAAATGAATGAAGGTCTTACTGGGTTGGTAAAGCATGGGGGTGAGTAATTAAAGTTAAAAAAAAAATCATTTTTGGGTGAACTATCCCTTTAACACACACATTAACTCACTCAACCACATGTGTGTTTACTACCTCGGGAAGTGGTCAAAAGTGACTACCTAGACTAGCTTTATATATTTTTAAAAAAACTTAATATTTCTATTATTTCGATTTTATTGATCTTTATTCTAGTTTTAGTCATTTTAGTACTTCATCTTAGTTTTATTCCAGCTTTAGTTAAATTAACAGTTTTTAATAGTTCACTGCCCAACTATCCTCTCAATTGTGACTCCAACAATCAACATCAAAGGCAGTTTGCAATCCATTTTACATTCATAATGTAAAATACTTCCAAATGAGCCTTGATATACAAATAAGGATGCTTGGTGCAGTTGCTGCATAAAAGGAGCGAGTTACATTAGTTACATTTTCATCAAAGATTGCGAAAGCGGGCATTTTTTCTTCTCCTGAATAACTTGTTGAGCTGTTCCCAATAACGTAAGGAATGTGTATTATGAAAATAAACTGGGTCTATTTTTTAAGCAAGACATCCAAATGATATTCAACCCAGATATTAAGATGCCCTTCCCCCTTCCAAGCCTCTCACGTACACACACACAGAGACACACACAGAGACACACACAGAGGTTGTGTGTGAAATTCCTCTCCTCTGTTTAGTAATCCAAGCTGTCCCCGAGTAGAGCTATCACCTCCACAAAACAACCCCCAATTCCAGAGAGACAATGCTGCATCTGGCTTTCAGAGAGCCTCGGGCTGCCTCATTCCCCAGCATGCATCCCTCCTCGAACCCCTCACCCAACCCTGCAGCCTTCGGCTTCAAACTCCTAATTGCAGGACCACACTGCCTCTGATCAGTGCAGAAACACACCCATAAACAAGATCGTTTAAAGATGTTATGGTGCTAAAAAGATATCAGACCCCCACAATGTAGGGGTTTATTAGCTTGAGATGCACGGCATCAATATTATCAATAATACAATACAGGGGTTTATTAGCAAATCAATAATATTACAGTAATCATCATCACTATCATAACATCAATACAATTACAGTATTTTTCTTCATTATGTCTTTTATATATATATATGAAGAGTTCAGATGCAAAAGCCTCTAAGTGCCATTTGAAATTTTCTTCTAAAATGATCATTTTTATCAAGCTTATATATTCAAGTTCAGTAATTTCACTTAAATGACAATTAATAGGTAATCCTCATTGCAATTTAAGTGAAATTACTGAACTTAAATATACAAGCTTGATAAAAATTATCATTTTAGAAGAAAATTTCAAATGGCACTTAGAGGCTTTTGCATCTGAACTCTTCATATAGTAAAATCAGCTTTATTTAAATAGCGCTTTTTAAAATACAGATTTTAGCTATACAGTGATAACAGAAAAATAATGTTTTGTAAAAAAAAAGTTTGTTTCTGGTGTACAGCAGATCTAGAAGAAAATAGCATTATAGTCTTAAGTAAGTTCAGTGGTTCTTTTTTTGTTTTAAAAATGTTTAGTTCATTTATATATATATATATATATATATATATATATATATACCCACTCTGGAGAAAACAGCTCACTTCAATACTCATATAATGGTATAATGGTCATAGTTCAACATAATTAAATGCTAAATGTTTAATATTATAGTAAATATATATATATATGAAGAGTTCAGATGCAAAAGCCTCTAAGTGCCATTTGAAATTTTCTTCTAAAATGATCATTTTTATCAAGCTTGTATATTTAAGTTCAGTAATTTCACTTAAATTGCAATGAAGATTACCTATTAATTGTCATTTAAGTGAAATTACTGAACTTAAATATACAAGCTTGATAAAAATTATCATTTTAGAAGAAAATTTCAAATGGCACTTAGAGGCTTTTGTATCTGAACTCTTCATATATATATGAAGAGGGGGGGACAAGACTAGATATAGTGGTTTAAATCCTAAAGGAAAACAAGATATCATCTTGAGATGTCCACCATTTGGTCCCCCTGAGCTTCAGAAAACTGCAGGGAGACCGAGCGGAAGCGTAGCAAATCAACTCAAGGATGAGCTTTCTTCAAACAAGTCCTATGGCCTACAGCTATTCAATTGCAATCAAGAAAAATTTAGTAAGCAAACATTGTAAACAGTTAGTAAACAGTTCTAAAAGCATGCAACTTTTTAGTCAGGAAAAATGACTGCAGTTTGACTTTCCATCACTATCCCTGCTATCTAGCTTCTACCAACTGACAGATGAATCTGGGCCAAAATACCAGAGTTTGATTGGATGCACATTTTATGTTAAAAAATGTATATATATATATATATATATATATATATATATATATATTCTAAATATGCTTAATTCGTTTATTATTTGCATTTAGCATTGTTCATTTTCAGAACCCAGTGGAACTCCTGGTGATATTTACTCTGAGGATACAAACATGAATATGAACATGGCCTTGTGCAACCTCAACAAGAGAAATGCTGCTTCCGGAACCAATGAATAACAAATGCTAATAGTTTATGAGCAGAGCAGCTGTTTCTGCTCAGCAGTCTGGACAAGAGAGCCAAACATGCACTAGAGGATTGAAGAAGGACCCGCTCATTACTGCCCATTAGAATAAAACACTGAAAACACTCAGAATTCAGTTCTATTCCAGCTCTGAAATCACTTAATCACTTACACATCAGAACTGTTACATTGCTAAATGGAAGTATGGTCTGAATGTGAGAAATGCATTTAGGATATGACCAGTCTGCTGAGAAATTCACCTATAAACAATATAAAGCTGGATTTTGTGCCCGTAAATGTGGTTCAGCAGATACATTACTGTTTAAAAGTTTGGGGATGGTAAGATTTTTTTATTTTTTTTTAAATAAATCTCTTTTGCTCACCACAGCTGCATTTATTTACAGTAAAACAGTAATATTGTGAAATGTTATTACAATAAAAAACAGTTTACTATTTTAATATATTTTACAATGCCATTTACTAATGTGACGCAAAGCTGAATTTTCAGCATCATTCAGTCATCAATAGTCTTCAGTGTCACATGATCCTTCTAAAATTGATGATTTGCTGCTGAAAAAAAAGTAAAACCCGTGATTTGGTCAAGATTCTTTGATGAATAGAAAGTTCAATAGAACTTTTGTAACTTTAGAAATATCTTTGCCGTCCCTTATGATGAATTTAATGTGTCCTTGCTGAATAAAAGTATTATTATTTCTTTTTTTACTTTAATGGTAGTGTACACTTGATGATTTACTTAAAATGGACAACAGAGCTGTTATGATGGACAATAGGGAATTTTGTGTTATGTTGGCAAAAAAAATTACCAATTAATTGTTAAATACAAAATAATCAATTTTATTATATTGATAAACGTTATGAGATTTTACTATGTAAAAATATTTTATTTAGTTAGTGGATTATTACATTTATACTTTCAATGTGTGATTTTAACTGCATTTTTGTCTGCTTTTGTACTTGATGTCCAAAGTAAAATTTGACCCTAGAAGCAAAGCCAGCTGGGAACCACTGCAAACTTAATAGGATTCAATAAGCCCGTCATGACCCCCTGAGAAACACGGTGGCTCTGAGAATCTAAAACCTTCCAAGTCATTACTCAGCATGTCTGTGGTATGCGAGGTGTTGATAAGACCTAATCACTGAAGGTGACGGGGACAATTGGGAGCAATTCAATTTCCACCAATGGTTCCAGTGAACTGCAGGTAAAATGAAAGGCTGAAGGGCTCTGGGATAGATTAGTGGGTTCTGGGAGACGCTATTGTGTGTGCAGCCCCACCTCTAGGCCTGAGATTAGGACAGATGACCAGCTTTGATAACCTCTGCCTAAAAGAAGCTCAGGTTAAGCACCACTTTAAGCAGTTCTCTTACCCGATTGGATGGGCCGGAGCTGCGGGTGAGCTCCTCATAAGCTGACACGTTCTCCCAGGTGGCGATGAAGGCATGGGTAGGGGTGAACGTGGCATCTGGAAAGCCTCTCCTGACATCCGCTTCCGCCCGCTTCAGCACGGTAGGAGACTCCGTCTGCCGGTAGAAGATGGATCCTTTTCCTTTGCTGGTGTCAATGTCAGCCAGGAAGGGGGCGATGACAGGGAAGTCGGTGGGGAAGCCGTCATCCACGTACTGCTTCTCCATGGGAAGATCCTGAGTTGAGATGATTCCATTGGTGGCCACCTGGAACATTTAAAGACACAAAACAAGATGAAAACTGTCCATGGTGATCTTATTCTGGGGTCATGTTGTTATTTATTTTTATTTTATTATTTATTTTTTTATTTTTTTGAGTAAAATCATACAGTGATATGGTCATTTTTGACCACTTTGGATTTAAATTTAAAACGACTAAATGTTAAACTTTTAATAAACAAAATACTTTCGTTAAAGTTTATTTGGTAGCACTTTATTTTACAGTGTGTACTTATTGAATATGTTACTTAACATAGTGATAACAGCAAACTAACCCTAAACCAAACCCTAACCATAACTCTATAGTCAGTACATGTAGTTCTTTAATATTACTCAGTACTTAATTATGAATTACACTGTAACAATGACACCTTAAAATAAAGTGTAATCCTTTATTTAAGGTGACGAAGTTACATTGTAATTACTCAAGTAAGTACTAAGTAATATAAATGAACAACATGTACTTATTATAGAGTTACGGTTAGGGTTTGGTTTGGGTTTGGGTACTTGTAATTATGCATAATTTGCTGTTATCACTATAGTAAGTACATGTAATAATGTGTAATTATGTCACCTTAAAATAAAGGTGTTACCAAAGCTTTTTAAAAAAAATTAATTCTTTAAAAAACTGAGAAGAAATTACAAACATTATTGTGATAAATACAGACAGAAATAAAAATGTCATATAACATAATGATGAAATTGTTTTACAGTCTACAGGGACATGCTCATCTCAAAATAACAACATTTTTTTAATACAGTATAATCATTTATTTATTGTAATTATTTGTAGATTTTTTTAATCTTCGACTTTGCTTAAAGTCTTTATACATACAACTTAATCTAGAGATTAATCTAAATCAAATCCCGATCTTTTGATATGTAGGCTATTTATTAGTTATATAGTTACTAAATCGGTACTAAGTAAGTAGGCTAAGACAGTTACAGTAAGAGATACGCTAGACAATAACAACAACAACAACAACTACATTATCAGACGCTTGATGTACTCACATATAAGACAGTGAAGGACGCCTCATAGAAGTACATGGGTTTGGTTAGCGTGATAACTTCGGAAGTCTCATCGTCCCCCTCTTGCAGAGTTACATCGCCGTAAAACATCCCATATGGATAGATGTCATGTCTGTGGATAGCTGTGACATGGTGGACTGTCCAGACAAATTGTAAAAAGAACAGCGCTTTTTTGCCCCACGTCATTTTAAAGAACAGCTAGTACTCATGCAGCCTGTGCACATGCGGCACTCTCAGACTCAGAGTCAATGAGTTTGAGTGCGCGCTGATGATGTTGGGCATGAAGGTGGGAAGATTGTGATGCAGGCGACAGGCACTCCACGGGACGGGAGGGTTTGTGGGAGGTCACGAGGACGTTGATTGGCTAACGAGTGACACCCGGACACCGTCTGCGTTTCATTTCATTTCAACTTATCACATTTACAAGAAATTATTTTTAAATGTATGGTCTTCTTAAGCAATTATTTATTTTATATTACAAAATATATTAATTAAAATGTTATAAGTTAGCATTAAATTTAAATGCATTATATAACTTTATTTTATAGTGAACTTATATAATAATATATTTTATTCTTTTAAATATCCAGCTTTTTCATTTGTTTTTCCCTCTTTTAACCTATGCTTTTACCTGATAGTTTAATGATAATTGCATTAAGACTGCTTTAATCCAATTATTCTATCTGAAAGGGTCGTTAATCAATTTAAGGAGTATTTAGATCAATAACAAATGGATTGTCACTAATCTAATCACTGCTGAGGCTCAAAGACGTTACTATAGGATAGTGACGTTCTGTATTAGCATTGTAAAGTTTACATTATTACAGAATTACATATATTCTGTATATTGCACATATTGTGTAAATTATTTATAATGTGTAAAAAACAGTGCTGTATTAGTATTTCATCATTCCTCTTGAGAACTGATCATGTCTTCTTTGTTTTTGATGCCATCTAGTGGCCATTCTCTAGTATTGAAATACTAGACACTATTGGAGACTTTGGGAATGTCACGATACCACACACAGGAAACAAGGATCCAAGCGCAGTTTGTAGGATTATCCGTAAACAGTCCAGGCAAGGGTCAAAATCCATATAAGCAGTCCATATACACGAAACAGAACAAAATCGGCAAGAACACAGGACACAGAAGTGGTGTGACGAATAATAACGACTCCATAACCCTAAACAGGCAGGATATATATACAGAACATGACAATAATGATGGAGAACAGCTGAGTGCAATGAACAGCGATGAGCGTGGACAAGGATTGTGGGGAATGTAGTTCCAAAAGTGAATGACACCGTGGGGAAGGAGGACCTCTAGTCTAGTGGACACCAGGGAACATAAATCAAACACTGTGACATAACCCCTCCTCTACGGAGCGGCCACCAGACGCTCCAAGACAAGACTAAAACCCAACACAAAAGATCAGGAGGGAGGTGGAAAGGAGGAGGATCAGGGGGAGGGATGGTGGGCCAGGTCCATGCATGGGAACAAAAACGGGAAATAACGAAGCAGACAGCCCATAGAGCAGCCTAGGACAGAAATGACAGTTCAATCGGGCGGCCAGGGCAGAGTAGATAGTCCATTGGGCGGCCACAGTGGTGAAGACCCTTCGGGTGGCCAGGGCGAAGGCTTAGGAACAGACGCCGGCTCAGGAACAGACACCAGCTCCCTCCGGCTCATTAACAGCCATCGGCTCAGGAACAGACACTGGCTCCGGCTCAGGAACAAACACCGGGTCCGGCTCAGGAACAGACACCGGCTCTGGGTCAGGAACAGACACCGGCTCAGGAACAGACACCGGCTCCAGCTCTGGCTCAGGAACAGACACCGGCTCCAGCTCTGGCTCAGGAACAGACACCGGCTCTGGCTCAGGAACAGACACCGGCTCTGGCTCAGGAACAGACACCGGCTCAGGAACAGACACCGAGTCCGGCTCAGGAACAGACACCGGCTCTGGCTCAGGAACAGACTCTGGCTCCGGCTCAGGAACAGACACCGGCTCCAGCTCTGGCTCAGGAACAGACACCGGCTCTGGCTCAGGAACAGACACCGGCTCTGGCTCAGGAACAGACACCGGCTCAGGAACAGACACCGAGTCCGGCTCAGGAACAGACACCGGCTCTGGCTCAGGAACAGACTCTGGCTCCGGCTCAGGAACAGACACCGGCTCCAGCTCTGGCTCAGGAACAGACACCGGCTCTGGCTCAGGAACAGACACCGGCTCCAGCTCTGGCTCAGGAACAGACACCGGCTCCAGCTCTGGCTCAGGAACAGACACCGGCTCTGGCTCAGGAACAGACACCGGCTCCGGCTCAGGAACAGACACTGGCTCAGGAACAGACACCGGCTCCAGCTCTGGCTCAGGAACAGACACCGGCTCCAGCTCTGGCTCAGGAACAGACACCGGCTCTGGCTCAGGAACAGACACCGGCTCCGGCTCAGGAACAGACACTGGCTCAGGAACAGACACCGGCTCAGGAACAGACACCGAGTCCGGCTCAGGAACATACACTGGCTCAGGAACAGACACCGGCTCTGGCTCAGGAACAGACACCGGCTCAGGAACAGACACCGAGTCCGGCTCAGGAACAGACACCGGCTCTGGCTCAGGAACAGACTCTGGCTCCGGCTCAGGAACAGACACCGGCTCTGGCTCAGGAACCACGGACAGAAAAGTTTTGAAAGGTCTCTCCAGGATCCGAGCCAGATGCTCTAAATAGTCGGTCAGTGCCCCTGTGGCGCCGAGAATGGGCATCTCCTGGTCCGTCTCTGGCTGGGCAGACATGACATGAAACTTCTCCGACTGGGCAGACATGACGTGAGCCGTCTCTCGCTGGGTAGACGGGACGCAAGCAATCCCTGGTACGGCCTCCAGAATGGCAGCGGGCTGCTCAGGCATGGTCTCCGGAAAGACAGCGGGTTGCTTGGGCATGGTCTCCAGGAAGACAGCAGGCTGCCTGCTTGGGGACGGCCTCTGGGTCTTTAGGGAAGGTGGACGCCAACTACCTCCTCCTTCTCCTTCTCCTTCTTCTTTGGTGATGAGATCAGGCATTCCACCTCTTCAACCTGACGGTTGGCTGCCATGGTCTCCACAGTCCTGCGAGCAGCCATGGCAAAATAATAAAATAAAGTTTTCGGAGGCCCTGTACTGCTGGATCCATTCATGGCTGAGTCATTTTGTCACGACACCACACACAGGAAACAAGGATCCAATCACAGTATTTATTTGTAGGGTAATAATCAGTACTCACAACAGTCCAGGCAAGGGTCAAAATCCATATAAGCAATCCATACATGAGAAACAGAACAAAACCGGCAAGAACACAGGACACAAGTGGTGTGACGAACAACAACAACTCCGTAACAAACCCTAAACAGGCAGGATATACACTCACCAAACATGACAATCATGATGGGGAACACCTGAGTGCAATGAACAGTGATGAGCGCAGAAAAGGATTGTGGGGAATGTAGTTCCAAAAGTGAATGACACCGTGGGGAAGGAGGACCTCTAGTGGACACCATAAACCAGACACTGTGACAGGAGACACATCAAAGCAGGAAATGGGACAAAAAATATGAAATAATGTAAAAATAAGGACAGAAATTTTGCAGGACTATGGCACAAACCATAAGGTCTGGAACAAGATGATGTTTTTGACTTGTGCCATGGCTTCTCTTGTCTGTAAACAAAATGTGTTTACAATGCATGAACTTTGAGTGACTTTTGAGTGGCTGCTTAGAGAAATGATCACTCACATGGACATCACAACAAAGTTAAATGAAACCATGTAATATTGATTTATGCTCTTATTTTGTTTTATCTGTCTTCAAACCAACAAAAAGGTTTGCATTTAGTTTCTGGTCGTATTCAAGGACACAAACTTGATTATCTCTTATAGCTTCCAACAGGGCAAAAGGCCCCTCAGGGTGAAAGCCCATAGCATTTTCCTAAACACCTGTTTGTTACTAAATACTGAGAACCCGTCCTGTTCCACGTGTCACTGCAAGAACTGACAAAAGATTTGAGGTCAAATATGAATTTGATTTGATACACTTCCAGGATGATTAGTAACATTAGTAATTATATCTTTAGTAACATTATAAATGATACATCACTTTGATGCATTGAATTAATCCTTTCTGAATAAGTACTGATTTCTTTGAAAACAAAATTATATTAGAGATTTATGTAGATCATAAAAAAATCATAAAACATTCACATATAATGTCTACAACTCTCATAATAGTTGAAAGTTAAATTAAATAAATTACATTCCCGTCTATTTTAGTACCATAAATAAAAATGTCTAGGGATCATAAAGTCTTACCTTATTTACCCCGTAGGGGGCGCCAGATAAAAACAAACAAACAAACAAACAAAAAACACTAAACCTAACGCTGAATTGGTTTGTAATCACATGTAAAACGATTTAAGATTTTTGCGTTGCACACAAACTTGTTATCACACCGCAACAACGCAAAATAATAATTTTTTTGTTTACTTTACATTGGCTCATTTATTCACCCCATACAACAATCATAAATTGCACAGTAAGGTTTCCTTTAGTGCAGGCCTCTATTAATTTGATAGTTAGTGACGTGTGTCTTTTGTTGGCTAAGTGAAATCTGATCTGTACGTGAGATGTTCCTCATTTTCACTGGATCTGATCCAGAAGTTTCAAGTTTCAGGACTGTTTGCTTTGTTCATAACCGTGTTTGGTTTGTCAACATGAGCATAACCCGAGCTATTTGTACTGTAACACATGCAGTGTGTGTACACTATCAAGCCTTATGGTGGCCAGACATGAGGAGAGCTCTGCAAATCCAAAATCCATCATTATAAGCCTAACACAAATGTAAGCTCCAAAAAAGGGGTCACACTTAATTTTAAGCTGTCCTTGTTACAGTGTAATTAGTAATAGTTACATGCTAATTACATGTAGGGTCTACATAATTGGGGTTAGGGTCAGCATGTAATTATTGGCCTATGCAGCATAATTGACTATTATTACTACATTAACTAAATGAAAAATGTGTAGCAGGGACACTGTACATTGATGTGTTACCAAAAAAAGTTTTGTTTCTTGGATGAAAATATGCCTACATAATATAGCTAATAATATATGAATGAACACATTTTAAAGCACGGCAGTACACATAAACTTGCAATTGGAAAAGTGTATTTTTTATTATAACATAAAACATATTAATACCAGGAAGCTCTAAAGTAAAAAAAAAAAAAGAGTACAAAAATTCCCTCTGGCAAGACAATAAAACATGCAGCAACACGTTGTGTGAGCTCAGGTCTTTACAGCCCAACCTTAGAGCCAGGGGAAATTTTGTAGCGTCTCTCTGCATTTTTAGAGAAAGTAGATTTAATTATCTGAAAATAAAGAAAAGAGGACTGCAAAAAAAGGATTATTGTTTGAAAACATGCCAATTGAGCTGATTCTGGTCTAAAGATCAATGTTTCGGGGCTGTTTTCCAAGGTTTTGAACAGGTCCATTCTAGAAGATCTAAGATGTAAAGAGCACTTAGCACTTTGGATGACAAATGTAATTATAATTTACATTACAATTTACACCAGTTATTTTAAGGATCCTTCTTGTCATGTAGTCTTTGGTGGTATTTGGTTGTAATTTCAAGGAGAATAACCATTATTTAATCGGTAGTAATTTTGATAATCATTCTTTCCAAATTTAAAGAAAAATTTAGTAGCTTAAATCGCATGTACCCCTTAACAAGAGACAATTTCAAGTCCATTTTAAACATTTTTACAATAGCTATTTGATTACTATTTGTTCAAATACATCACAGGGCTCTTTGGGACTCCAAACTGCCAGGAAGTAGAGTCTCAACGGCACAAGGGGTTTTAAGGAAGCTTGAATTTCTCAGTCCTGTGTCTGGACCAGTGTGTGAGTGTGTGTGTGTGTGTTGAGGGTGGAGTCAAGACGGTGACGTTTATCCACCAGTTAACAGCTTCAGTAGAGGAACTCATGGCTCACACTATTCTCCCACCACTGCCTCTTTGCCTTCGAGAGCATGGGACAGACAAAGAGGCAAGTCTGTCTGACTCCAGAGGCATTGAAATGTGAACTCCATGCTTTTACAATGGTGAACAACCTTTAAGCTTTTTAGATTTTTAAACTGAATGCAGTTTTTTTGATGTAGAGTTGGGTTCTCTTAAACATGCCAACCTAAACTAATTCAAGGAGACTTTTCATCTGAAGAACTTTGAGGTTCCTAGAAGATCTCCAACTGGAGCGTTGGTAAATCCACTGCAGGAATGGGGACAGACAACAGAACCTGTCGTTACAGTCAGAGCGTGGAGGAGAACGGGGGCCCGGCCATCAGCGCGATGATGTTCGCAGCTGGAGTGCTTGGGAATCTGGTTGCGTTGGTTCTCCTGGAGTTCCGCAGGAGGAAAGAGAAGAACCGGCAGCGGCAGTCTCTGTTCCATTTGTTGGTGACCACGTTGGTCATTACGGATCTAATGGGCACCTGCTTGATCAGTCCCCTTGTGCAGGTTGCATACTTAACTAATACCACACTATTTGGGATGAGCAAGTCTTCTGCGGTGACCGAGTCTTCTGCGGTGTGTCAGTATTTTGGATTTGCAATGACTTTCTTCAGTCTGGCGACACATTCCATCCTCCTCGCCATGGCACTGGAGAGGAGCATCTCCATCGGGTACCCGTACCACTACGGGAGGCACGTCACCAAGCGCTGTGGATACATCACCATCCCTTGCATTTATCTGGTCTGCTTTCTATTCTGCATGATGCCGTTTGCAGGCTTCGGGGAATATGTGCAATACTGTCCAGGGACGTGGTGTTTTATCGACATGAAACCAGAGAAGCCTAAGCACCAGGCTTATGCCAACGTTTATGCCACCGTGTTGCTGCTTATTGTTGTAATTATAGTGGCATGCAACTGTTTTGTAGTTTATCATCTGGTGCTGATGTACCGGAGGCGCAAAATGAACCGAGGATCGGTGCAGACCCGGAGTAAAAAGGACAGGAGGCACTTCTCATGGGCAGAGGAGGTGGAACATCTCATTCTTCTGGTCTTCATGACAGTCATATTTGTCATTTGTTCTCTGCCATTAATGGTAAGACTTACAGTATCTTATTAGGATGAAGGAAAGGGATTTGTTGTAAATTTACTAAAATATTTTTAAAAGTCCTTCAGGCATCAATAAACTAATTTATGTTATTGTTAAAATGTATGATCTAAAAAAGTGGGCAAAAGTGATTTTTTTATATTTCACTTTTTAGTATTAATATTAATGAAATTGCGAAAATATAGAAAATATATTAATATTAACAACAATATCAGAAGTTGCAAAAGATAAAAGATGAATAAGAATAATATTAATAGATATAATATAACTGCAAACGGTCATGCTTATGTACTTCAGAGACATTAATTTGAAGATAAATTACACTATCACTATTTGTATTTAGATTTTTGAGGTTTTTTATAATGTAGCTGTCATTTATATTCAAGGTTTCTTTCACTTGATTTGAGGTTAAAGAAAAGAGACATTGTTCCTTAACTGTCTTTTGCAGATTAAGTAATTTATAAGCAAACAACGGGTTTCATGGACGGATGCTTCCATATTATAGTTCAGGTTACTCAGCAGGGGACATGTGGATGTTATGGTTTCTAAGTAACCACATATTTTCTTGCTGATTTATTGACAGAAAGGAATGGTTATGAAAAGGAAAAAGGTTTTAACCTGTCTTGGAGAAGCTGGTATTTATGAAAAGTAATGCCACGCAAACATAATTGTAGGAGAGCTCTTAGCATTTCGAAAAGGGGGGCTTACTGAGATCTTGATCAAACCCAAGATCATGATATGGAGTTTCTTTCAAAATCATCCCACCAGAGCTTCTGTACCATCAATAACTGACAGTATGAGATTTAGATAGCTGCTGGAGCTTATTTTTTCTTGGGGTGTATTAATAATTCGTAAAATGCGACTGACTCTAATCCAACTCAAAAACCAGACTCAAATCCAGCTCTTCAGTCACCTGGAACAATGTCAGCCATGGTAATTATTTAGAAATTATATTAACAGTAGGTGAAATTACATTACAGTATTACAGTTTAGTATTTGTGGCTCCTTCTGGAAACTTATTGCTGATTCACTGGCTTGAATTGAGTTTATTAAGGACAACTGAATTTCAGCATAAATTAAGTAATAATTTCAGATCCCAGCAACCCACTGACTAAATTTGTGGGACGGGCAACTATGTAATGACGGAAGACATGAGTCTGGTGAAAGATCATGCATAATCAGAATCATTAGATTTCATAATCAAAAGGAAACTTTTACTTGATCAAATAGTAATAGAAATGTTTAGTGTGGTTAGTTTCAAATGTAAATTTGTTCTGATAAACTTCATTCGTGACTTCGTCACCATCAAATAAGGAATTTTGAAGAGATTTTTAAACAGGTTTAAGCAACAGTGTTTACACTTTGGGGAAAATAACATAGGCCTATGAATAGCATGGTTTCTGCATAGTAAAATGGGATAGAAGAAAGTATTTTTACATAAAGAGATTACACAGTTTAGTTTGAAGACTCCAGTTTGATGAAATGCAGTGCATGAGAATTTTGTAATAGCCTTTCATCATACTTCATGGTCTGTGAAAAAAAAAAAATTCTTGTGACCAAACAATCCTATTAGGAAAAATATAACTGTTTATTATCGAAAAACAAAACAAATGCTTAACAAAAAAACTATGAGCAGAGATAAGCAAACTTAGGAAAATAATGTGAACAATTTCTGCTCTGTTTAGGAGAATGAAGTGTGAAATGAAGTTCTTAAAGTGATCTTGTGAGTCATTGACGGGAACTCCAGGATGAAGACATAATAGAGAGTGGATTATATTTTTACATAACTGCTGTCATGGGAGACGTTTGTATTTTTTTTAGTTGTTCTGTGCACACACAAAATCGTATGAGACCACTTACGTGTTCGCTGAAATCTCAGTCAAAGCAAAAGCTCCTTAAATTAGAATCAATGGGGGAAATGACTAAGTCTCTTGCCTTTTAAATTCCTATCTGTAATATTAGAGTAATAACACGTGCACGCTGATTGAAGTAATGCGACTGAAGTGCATTATCTTGCGCGTGAGATGAAACACATCCATGTTGTCGTCATTAGTGTCTTATAGAAGCCTGTCAACAATGATAATGGTTTCTCCGGATTGGATATGATTATGTGGGATGTGGAAAAGTGACATGAATTATTAAAATCATAAAATGCAAAACTATACTTTGGACCAGACAGTGATCTCACTTCTATGCTTTCATTACAACTATTGTTAGCAGCTGTCAAACTACAGGCTAAATTTACATGGTGATAACCAACCTGTGATTAATTATTAATAAATCGAGTCTATTTTTTTTATTAGATAGATAGATAGATAGATAGATAGATAGATAGATAGATAGATAGATAGATAGATAGATAGATAGATAGATAGATAGATAGATAGATAGATAGATAGATAGATAGATAGATAGATAGATAGATAGATAGATAGATAGATAGATAGATAGATAGATAGATAGATAGATAGATAGATCTAATTTGAAAACATTCTATCTATATTTATCTAAAAGGCCTAAAAACCAACAATACATTAAGTCTACACTGAACAGAAAAAAAAGATTAGGAATTCCTGAAACTCTTCTGAAAAAATAATATCAAAGCTTTTGGTTCTTGACATTTGATACAGTATTTCTGAAAATAGATATGCATCTGCTTCTCTGGTTTCTTTGGTAGGCTAAGTCTCACAGTGTTGTGCTCGGAATAAATAATCGTTTCCCATGACATCATCATCTGTGGTTACTGTTCAGTAACATCTCTTACCTTCTTCTCTCTAGATCCGTGTGTACATCAACTCCATGGTAAAGCCTGCAAAAAACAAGACTGATCTAATAGCTCTGCGGTTCCTCTCGGTCAACTCCATCATTGACCCGTGGGTGTTCATCATCCTCAGCCCCTCGGTTCTGCGCTTCCTTTGGGGGGCGCTCTGTAAGACCACCTTAATGCCCTCCAGGAACTCCCTGTTCAAAACGTCCATTTCCAAGAACCCAGCAGGCCAAATCGAGCTGTACCAACCCAGTTCCACCTGTGTGGAGACCACACACCTCAACAAGTCTGTTCAGATGATCTGAAGTGATGAGGACAATCATCATCTATCATCCATCCATCCATCCATCCATCCATCCATCCATCCATCCATCCATCCATCCATCCATCCATCCATCCATCCATCCATCTAAGAACATCTCAACTGATTTGTCTTCCATTCCAATGCAATCTGGTTGGTTTGTTGATCTAAAACAGATTCAGAAACTGAGTGAGATAAAGCCAAATGAGAGGTCAAAGGGATAAGTTATGTTCCCTCAACCACTACAGTAATTGTTTTGAGACCAGAAGCCCTGTTAACTGCGATCACCTGAAGAACTTGAAAAATGTTCAGTGGGAGTTCAATCATGGAGGATTTTTCATTTTTGCCGGGGACATGAGTGATTGGACTGTTTAAAAACTCTCCTGAAGCGATCATTCCACGATCATTACTCATTTTTTCCCAGGCTTGTGCTTTCCAGGTAAAAACGGCAGGTTCACTTACGCAGTCTACGTTTGGTGTCAAGTGACTCATGTGACGTAGTTTGCATTTCAAGTAATTCAGCTCTTCAAATATTACTTAAAGTTGTCAGCTTGTATTTATAATCGCAACATATTTATTGTGCTTTAATTTAATACAGCTGCAAGTCAATGACATATATGTGTCTTCATATGTATAGACTGACATGAATCAGTCATTTCTTTCATCTGAGAGATTCCGTTTGTGCATAATTGTACATAATTATAGTATAAGCATGACGACATGGTGCCGTTCAGTAGCTACAGACCTGTTCTTTGTGTCAAGATAGTTGTTTTTCTGCCTTTGAAGGTCTTGAATGTACTTGGAAATAATGTGTTATCTACGAATGCATGTAATTTATGTTGACGTGTTGTGTGAAATTGTCTGTTAAATGTAACATAGTCTAAGCAAGTCGCAGCCATTGAGGTGCACTTCACAATGGAGCAAATCAATAAGAGATTGATAAAGAGATGCATTTTGAATTTGAATATAAGTATTATCTGTCATTATCAGTTTTATTGTTTGTGGTTTGAAAGTTTTTTAAAAAAAGTTTAAAAAGCCTTATGTTTGAGGTTTATAGGCCTTATGGAGAGAGAAAACAATATTCAAATTCCAACTCATGAATAAAAAGGGAGACAATTTTTCAATTCTGAATTTTGCCCAAACCTGCTCAGGACTCATGTCTCTTGACAAAGAAATAAAGCATGCATACATTCCCTGAGGCCATAAGTATGCGAACACTCAAATAAAATACTTGTTGAGTGCATTGCTTGCACATGGTCCTGTTGTGCATATTTAATGGTCTTGAATTGAAGTGCTGTGATAAACCATGTGATTCAAAGTAGTGACATTGCAATGGTATATTTCTGAATGCGATTATGTGTGAAAATATGTGAAGCTAAAGTTTGTGTTTTAAGCCTTGGGACGCTTACATAGATTAGTCTCTGACAGACAGGAATGTCTAACATGTTTGAGAGCAAAGGAAGGAGTGAATAGGAGCCATGCCAGTTTGAATCACTCCACTCCACATTTGCAGATGCCTACGTCAGGTTCTGCTCGCATAATGCTGAGTTTCCTAAACCAGGGGTAGCAAACACTTGTTGGTTTGTGACGGAACTGCAGGAAATGAAAAGCTAACAATTCATTCAATCGTATAAAATGTAAAAGATTTTTAAATAAAAATAATGAAAACACTTACTAAACAGACTAAATGTTTTATTTGTTTGCCTGCATGTCAAGTGACCATTTACCAATAACTGAGCATGTGTAAATGTACTGTTAAATTATTAAAATATAAACTTCAAAAGCTGTATTCAAGTAAATACTTTAGGTCAAAGGGGTTCAACTGGTCCTGTGGGTGCTCCAGGGCTCCATGAAAAATCAAATCAAATCAAATCATTCAATCAAAAAATCGATTGAAATTCAGGAACCTCTCCGATTGGCGGATAGCACAGCATGGTCCCGGAGGGTGGTAATAAACACACCGTTCTACTTTTACCAAATAGCGTTAGGACATAACAACCTGACATAAAAGCTTTCTGCTGTTTTGCACAGTGATAAATTGCTTTTAAATGCAAAATGATCAGGTATATCAGCAGAGAGTTAGCTTACAGTATAACAGCACTCACATAATATGTGAATGAGGATGTTTAGCCTATGTTTGGTAGGTATTATGTAGACACAAATTCTACGCATGATACGAATACATTTTGTGTAATTAATTCATCAGGCGCACCATTACATGGAAATAAAGATTGTACTCTTTGAAAAATACTAAAACCAAGTTGATAACAAGTATTGAGTGATTTGAGTGAGTGAAATCAGCATCTATGCCAGGCATAATGGACAACTATCATAAACTCAAACCATATTAAAGTTGACATGAAACAGAAGTTGTGATGGACTTTTCTTCCCTTTTGTGGCGTATGTCCAGGTGAACGGCACTCGAACAATAAAAAATGTATGGCTGCTCTTGATTTCGTCCACTGGGAATTGATTGGACGGTTGTTATTTGCTATTGCTGTGATGTCATGTGAGTGACGGGTTGCTCCGCCCTCGCACTAGTGAACACGAAGAGAAGAGATGTCGCTGTAGGGAGGGGAAGTTATTTTTATTAAAGGTTATGAGGGCACATACAAATAAGGATGAGTATGTCATCATGATTGTCAGCAAATCATTTATAATACTAAATTAAAATATGTATTTAAAATCAATGGATTCAAAGCATTTTTTTAAAGCTACACTGTGTGATTTTTACCCCCATCTAGCGGTGAAAAGGTATATGACCATCCAGTGAATATTAGTTTCTGTTCCTCTCAATTCCGATTTCGTTTTAACTCCTACGGTGGCCAATGTAGTCCAAGATTAACATGGCTTCCAGTTCGACCTCGTCCATGAGTGTTAACTCAAACTTATATGCGAAAGGCGAAGCTTGAATTAACGGGTATGTCCCTCTTTGGCTAATGTACTTTCAAGATGGAGGGGCAACATGGCGACCGACATTAGAACCCCTTACCCGTATGTATTTTCAATGGCATATTATACACTCACGAGAATACTTTATTTCTTGAACGAAGTAAATATACATTAATGAGCACATATATTTTTGAAAGAATTAAGTGTTTTTAGCTAAGAATAAACTAAAAGAGTACACAGTGTAGCTTTAATAGAGGAAATAGGCTTTGAATCAATTCCATGAACTGACTGATCTGTAGGCAGAAAAAGTGCAACATTGATAGGAAAACACACTGGGTTTACACATCTGATAAGTGGAACAGAACCCCCAATAAGTCTATTAATTATTCGGCATATATGAGGATATCGGAGATCAACCTCAAAAAAAAATTCTATTTATTTTATCTGCAAGATCATTCCAGTTACTAAAAGTTGAAATCACTCATCTTCAGCCTGGTTGTGGGAACTTGAGTTTTTCACAAGATAAATATCAAAATATGTGAATATTTAGATAACAGAGCGGGGTCTGATGCTCGTGACACTGTGCACCCATAGGGAGTGTGGGAAAAAGGACACAGTCAGATCTCGATCGCTTCAGTCTCAGACGTCATGGTAACGTTTCTATAGCAAACCACAACTCAGGTGCCTGAGGCTGATATGAGAGCTAGAATTTCCTGTGGTTAATTCTGTGATTTAGCCTACAGTGAAAATTTATAAAAGTGTTCAAAACATTTACTGCATGGCTGATAAGATCAAATTAGATTTAGCCTTAGCTTAAATTGTCACTATCAGTCCTCAACCACTTTTTATTTCTCTGAATACAGAGGCAATGATGTGTCAACTTGATTTGTTGTCAAATACCTTCAAGTGAATCCCATGATGCCTGATGCCTTGTCTCACGCCTCTGCAGTGTCCTTACACCGTTGTCTGAAAGTCTATTGATTCGGCCCATTGATTCAGAATGATATATTCACAGACTTAAGATCTTATTAAAATCGCCACATGAGCCGTTTCGGCTTCTATACTTGTTTATTACCTCTGTAGTGTCAGTGTAGTCAACCTACACAACAATTTGCAAACGTGTCTGGTCATGATTCACTGTCCATATGTATTTTAAGATAAAAGCATGTTAAACATCAGTTTACGACTGAAACAAATAGTCAATGCTGTGTCTTAAATGTATACATCTCATTAAAACATGTCAAAAAAAACTGTGTCCATGGAAGTGATTGGAGAACCCAAATTCAATGATTTGGAGGGGTGCGCCGATACGTTTAGCAATATAGTGTATATATACATATTCTGTATATACACTTATATTTACATAACATAAAATATAATTTATAATAAATTATAATATAATTATTTATAAATTAAAAAAAACACCATTCTTAATCAGAATTACATTAAACCTCAAAACTGAAAGGTACAGAACATAATCTCATTAATAGTTCTAAAATAGACAAGATTTAGTTATGAAAAGTGCTTTTCTTTTGATTTTGGGGTGAAATGTGAGCTGGAAATGTTGCCATGAGATTTACCTAATTACACCAATGCTAATGTATGCAATCCACTGTAATTAGCGTCAACGATGGTAATGAAGATTGGAGACTCATGAATGACTGTGTGGCGCAGTGGCCTGTTTAATCTCATGGAAGTTTTCATTGTAATTGCATAAAGCAGATCTAACTGTGTTTATTTGTTTTCTGACGCAAAGGGAGGACGTATCTCTGTTGATTGCAATGATCTGTGTGAGGTTATCTCCGAGCCCCGGCCAGAGCACCAGCGGATGACTAGCAGGAAACAGCAGGAAGCAGCTGCTCATCTCTTGGGAGATAGTCAATGCCACACATCAGTGGAGACCCATCATCATGTATTACGATCACACACTGACACAAAACTCTGTAATGAACATTGCTCATATAGTTCCCTCCCTTTTCATCTCACTTTTATTTTTCCCAGTCCCCCGAAACACTCATTTCTACATTTCTCACTCTTGGGAAAGTGGTCAATACCAGTCCTGTCATCACTGGTGCTCTGTGAAGTTTTATGTGGTGTGAAATAAAGCTATTTGTTGAGCTCAACAGCATTGCTCGATGACATTCAATGATGATAGTTCACCAAAACATAAACATTCTTCCATCATTTACTCAATTTCCAAGCCAGCATTAAGTTTCTTTTTTATATACAAAATGGGGTGCAATGTTGTCATTATTGGGAGAACTACTCCTTCAGAGTCTTTTGCTTCTTTTAGCAAAATGACTCTCGGAAAAGAAAGACTCATTTCCGTTCAACGCATTTACTGAAATGCTGTACACACGGCTAGTGCTTTGATTTAGACATTATGCCTTTAAAACAAGGACAACAGCAAGACACCACGAAGCACAGTTTGAAAAACACAATTTTATAACCTCTGTTGGTATTTTATTTTGATTACATACAAAATGTGGTCATACGGCTAAAAGACATGGCTTCAATAAGACACAATTTTTATTTCTGAGGGGCTCAGAAAATCAATATTTCATAAAGAAGATTTAAAAAAACGATTTTGTTGATGGATTTCAGTCTTATTTGGTTTGTGACAAACCAAATAAGGCTGAAATCCATCAACAAAATCATTTTTTTTAAATTGGGACCAAAACTGGGACCAAGTGATTTGAAACCGTTTGTCCAATAAATTGAATAATATAAGACTCAAGGAATGCATGACCAATGTTTTTACTTAATGTGATCACTTGGTCCCAGTGGGAAATAAAAAAAAACAAAAAACACAGCAGACAGGGTTGCCAGGTTTGGGTTACAAAACCAACCCACTTGCTATTTAAAAGCCGCCCAATCACAGCCGAAACTAGCCAAATCGCAAACTAGGTGTCACGTATAGCTGTAATGTGCGCACAACAACCAAAGACAACAAAAAGCAGACTTTATAGTTTGTCAACTGCTTACACACATTTTTAAAACTTTGCCTCTTTTTTTCAAAACTATACACACAAATCCAAGAAATGCCTACGCTATCTCACGACCAATTCGTGCGAATTCGACGAATGATTAAAAAGTGTCTAATTCGTACTATTCTACGACCTCACTCACGAATTCGTACAATTTGTCTAAACCCATGTGATGGGTAGGTTTAGGGGCGGGGTGAGGGGTAGGTCATTCGTACGAATTCATACGAATTGGCCAATTCGTAAGATATGTACGATTTAGCAAAATCGTACTAATTCGTACGAGTGAGGTCGTATGAATTGTTACGAATTAGCCACTTTTTAATTATTCGTCGAATTCGTACGATTTGGTCGTGAGACCGGGTTCGAAATGCACAAAATTTCACCTTACATCTCTTGCAAAATGAAGCACTGCATTCAAAATATCACAAACACATCTCAAAAGCAAACTTACGTAGCAAACACCTTTGCCATAATATTATATTTTTGGATATACACACAGTTATTCAAAACTTCTTTCATGACCTTGTACATTTCTGTGCACGATTGAAAGTAATTCGCAGAGAGATGTTGTTTAAAATTCATGGTAAACACGAAAGCAAGATTGATAAGCATTTATGATTGTAAATAGAGTATTACACAGAAAAACATATAACTTGACCTTTGGCCTATTTATAGGCCTATTCTAAAGCCATGATTGGTTGGTGTTAGTAAAGCAATCAAGGAAATCAAAATATTAGATTTTTTTTACGTAGAGAATTGTATGTTTCGTGGTGTGTGGTTCTGGTGTTTGAGTGTGTGATGGAAACTGTATATTAAACGAACCATGTTTCAACATCTAATCTTATTTAACATGCTAACACTTTGAAACACCATGATGTTCTGTTCTGTGTTTTTGAATGTTGTAGGCCTATGTTGCCATACACCTATCGAGTGTAAAAAATAACAAATATGGGAAATATGACTACAGAAGACAGATGTCTAGGTTTGAAAACTTGTGAAGAAATGAAGAAAATAGAGTTTACTATTTCCTAGTAACAGCAGAGTTTGCATATGAAAAACCAATCAAATTGTCGGGAAATTATGTAATGTATAAAGTCATTTTGCCATACCCTTATTCTATAAAAACTGTTGTATTCGTGTAAACTGGTGGGATTTTCAATGGAATTTGTCTGAGATCCACCGGCCATGCGTATTGCTTCTTTCTGGGAGATTTCCAGAGAACTACCCGGAAAGATCTCCCGGAGGTAATTAAAGCATTCAGAGGACATTTGCTGAGGTCTGTCTGTTATTACTGCAGCGCAGCAGGTCAGTTTAGGGAAGCAAGCAAGTTTGTTAGCAAGGATTAGACTCGGCTGTAGTCGACTGTAGACTCGCTGGAGTATAGGATTTGATGGATGCGATTGGAGACTTGCTGGAGGATTAGATGGATGCTGTAGTCGATTGGAGACTTGCTGAAGTATAGGGAGCTGATGCTGTAGTCGACTGGAGACTCGATGAAGTGTGAACTAGCTAACGTCAATATATAGGCAGGCTAGAGTATAAATATTTTTGCTATAGTTAGATTTAGGGAAAAAAATCTGTCAGGTTTCTGAAATTGTGTGTAAGCAGCTGAAAAAAAAACTCGAAACTCAGCAGTCCACATGCAGGAGAATATCACGGAGGGTGTAATTTATGTTGTAAACAACAACTACAGAATGAAAGAAACAGAATGAAAGTCAGGGCTTAAAGGAGAACTCCGGTCAATTTTAACACTGAGCTCATTTTTTTGTACATTTGGAGTGCTGTCAGTGACAAAAACGTCAAAAATCGGTGTTGCCTACACTGTGTTATCGTCTTTTTTAAAATTCGCACCCTGTTGACTACAATGAGGCTTGTAAACCTGCTTTTAGCCTCTTAACATCCTTGATTTGTCATTACGAGAGCACAGCCATGTGAGTCGTGTTATTAAGAGTGCCAATCTGATGGCAGTAGATGTGAAAGATATGAATGAAAATGATGTTAATTCAGCCAGCTCACATACCTCTATTTGCTTCCTGTTTTCGGTCGAAGCCCACAGTAGTCGATTGTCGAGTTCACGCGCGTGATCATTAGTGAATATCATCTCAAACCCACCACTGTGTGGTGTTCTGAAAATATCAGCTCAAATGGATAGTTCATCCGAATCAGATGTTGAACACACGGAGGAGGTTTGAGATGATATTCACTAATGATCGCGCGTGTGAGATCGACAATCGACAACTGTGGGCTTCGACCAAAAAACAGTTAGCAAAGGAGGTATGTGAGCTGATTTTTATTAATATCTTTCACATCTACTGCAGTCAGATTGACCGTGGTCACTCTTAATAACACGACTCACATGGCTGTGCACTCATAATGACAAATCAAGGATGTTAAGAGGCTAAGAGCAGGTTTAGAACAAGCCCCATTGAAGTCAACAGGGAGCAAATTTTAAAAAGACGATAACACGGTGTAGGCAACACCGATTTTTGTCGTTTTTGTCTGTACTGACAGCACTCCAAATGTACAAAAAAATGAGCTCAATGTTAAAATTGACCAGAGTTCTCCTTTAAATACATGGAGAGGGTAATCAAATCGAACAGAAACAGGTGTGAGGGACTACTTAACAATCAATGAAACTAACTAGAACCTCAGGCAGGTAAAACAGGAAAGGAACACAGTGAAAATGAAACCAAAACAGTAACGTGTCACAAGGGGTGTTCCCCGAAAATCACGTTCCGGGGGGATGTTGCTTCAACCCGCAGACTTATAAAACAACCCGCCGCAACAGTGTAAAAGTAGCCCAATTCCACGGGAAAACCACGGACTTGGCAAAATAAAAATGGTTTTGGTCTGAGAGGCAACCACACAATGATTTTAATTTTTTTAAGTTCATGTCATAGCCACAATATCCTCCACCCAAGAAAGAGTGCTTTCCGTTATGATGAAAACTCCCAGAACGGGCAATTATTAACTATCATGCGTTTGGATGCACTTCTGCTTTAGATTAGTAGAACTGAGGCAGGACTAATTGGGCATAAGACTCATGTCCTGTCTATGGTGGATGCCAGGGGTTGGGCATACGGGAAAACACATAATCTCATCGCACTGGTCATCCTCACTTTGGGCTCAGCCAAGAAACCGATGGCCTGGACTTCCCACCCAAAATAATTCAGATAGTTACTTTCTGGAATGGGCTAGCAGAAACCTCTGGAGAGAACAGCTCAGCCTCAATGTTCATGAGAACCTCTACAGAGATACGATTGGCGGAGGACCATGAACGTGACAGAATGATGCTAAGATAAATGTGCTCATGTGCTTTTACAGTTTTCACTGAGAGGCCCGGCTTCCACTTAACCCTCTGAGCTTCTTCGTTTAGGGTTTACACTTTGACCGGGTTCCTCCCATCCTGTAACGTCCTGAAATGTCCTGTAACCGCCTGTAGGCTGCCTATAGCTTCCTATTGAAACACATTGAAAGGCCTTTTGATTCCTATTGTTGTTTTAGACATGATTTCTCTATCTTATTTTTTTATTTATTTTTTTATACATGTTCAGATATTCTAAAAGACTACTTTTTTAAGATAAGTATCAGGATTTGCATTATTATTGCAATCAAACAATAACATTTGGTTAGAAAGGGAACACAATGCAAACAGTTTCTCTCTCATTAATTCTTTTGTGTGTTCACATAGGTAATACAACAAAAGTCACCAAGTTTCATCCCATTCCGATGAAGCAAAAAAATGAAACATTTCAAAACGTAACAGTTTTCGGTCATTTTAGACCGAAGAAGCCCAGAGGTAAACCAGGGCTTCTATCAACAGTTTCATGCTAAATAATTTACTGCCAGGCTCTGCTTGAGTAATCATTTACTCCAGAGGACTGGAGAACTAGCAAAGGTAATGAAAACAATAAACCTAATAGCACTGTTGTTAATTCAAGATGGAAGCACTTTAAGTCTGCTTGTACTGATTAACGTGATTTGTTTTTACAATCTGAAGCACCAGGAGTGGAGCTGAAATAACATCTTCTTCATGTGCAGTGCATTCCAACACAGCTAGGAGAAGATAAGTGCCCAGTGTGCACACATTGATGGGCCACTATTTTTCTGTGGCCTGGGATTTGGAATTTTTTTCTCATTGGGGATAATAAAAATTAAAATAAAACCCATGAACCAAATAAACAAGCTCCAAGATAAATCACAACATTATAAACTTTCAATGAAACTAAAAAAACATAATAAAATTGGATAAAAAAGTACAAGATTGTGTATTGAAATTATTTATGAATGAACTACATTTGTCTGAAGTGTTGTAATACAAAATTCTGTCATGAAATTCTAGATGGCGCAGGATGATTGACACAGTTGACTAGTTCCTGCTGTATCATAGCCATTGAGGTTGCATGCTCAACCTTCAAACACTTGGTTATCATTTTCAGTAGCAGTGGAGCGTGCAGAAACCCTCCACCTTCCCCAGCTCGACCTGTATAGATCTGCTATGGGTAATTCATGTTCGCTATGTTGCGCAGGAGCAGCATGTCTCACAGAAGTATGTCGTGTATGTATTGGAATAGTCCTGCACTTGCTCTGCAGTAGCAGAAATAACAAATATAAAAATATATTTAGATATAACACATGTAAAATATATATTATTAATTAAAAATAAGATATGTATTCGATTTAATATCGAAATAGTGACACCGTGTCACGATTTCGTTTTTAAATCAAAATCGATCAAAATTAATTCACAATCTCAAACTTCGAATTACAAAATGGAATCGTCGATGCTGCCACGCCCCCATGTCACGTCCTTCGGCTTGCCAAGCGGAAAAAAACATGCGTGTTGAAGTGCTGCGAGTCTATGTTCAACCTCCTCTAAATTAGCTACAGCCATTCAAAATCATTGCATGGCAACTGCAGATGCAGGAGACCCATCGACAGAACTTGAACCCCTTCCTCTTTCATTGAATTCGCCATTGAATTTGGCCATTGAACCCCTTCCTCTTTCATTGAATTCGCCATTGAATTTCATTAAATTTGGAGGTTTTTTGATATATTTTGATATGGCATATTGATAGCGGCTCGCTGATGCACGAAAATTAGCTAAAATCTCCCAGAATCTAGAGTGAGCGAGCAAGAGCGCACGTGCATGCAGAGACAGAAAAAACTGTGCTTCAAACTGTATTACGCACACGGCAGAGAGGGAGAGAGCGAGAGACCTTGCGTGTGTGCCTCATGAAGCGCATGTAAGACAGAGAACATCCTGGTTGGCCGATTGATAAAAATCGAGAATCGAAACGAACCGTGACCCTAGAATCGAAAATGTAATCGAATCGAGGATTTGGAGAATCATGACAGCCCTAATGTCACGACATGATCTTTCAGATATCTTTGTAATGTGCTGATTTATTATGAATGTTGGAAAACTTGCTGAATATTTTTTACAACATTTTTTTTACAACCTGTGATACTTCCTATCCTATATCAGGATTCCTTGAAGACATTTAAGACTGGAGTAATGATGATCACAGGAATAAATTACAATTTACTTATTGTATAAAATATACAAAAAGTATATTATAATTGAAAACCATTATTTTAAACTTCAATAATATTGAAGTTTATATTTCACAATATTACCGTTTTGTTTTTTTTAATTATTATTCAAATGCAGGCTTGGTGAGGATAAGAGACTTCTTTCAAAAACAATAAAAATCGTCTCTTACAAAGGCTACATTTATTTGATGAAATATCCAGTTAGAAATTTTATAACAATTTAAGATAACTGTTTGAAATCTTTTGTAACATCATAAATGTTTTTTTTAAATAAAAATTCGATGAACCCTTGCTGAATAAAAGTATTAATTTCTTTCAAAAAATTAAATAAAATCTGACATTATTAAAATAAAAATATAATAAAAAAATATATAATATTATTATATCATAAAAAGAGTCCATTACTTTTATTCCCAAAAAGTAATAGAGAGGGGGATTTTGTGCATTGTCATAATGGAATATTATATCATTTTAGTTCTTTCTTGTTTAACTATATAATCGTTCACAGATGCAAGAAAATTATACCAACTTACACCGAATTTCCTCTGGGCACGTCAACAACTGTCTGTGTAGTGTTCTCACATGGAGATCTAAACATTGCTATGTCATTACTCATGACTTGTTATGTATGATGCTAAACATACGTCAAGACTCCAAATGTTGCTGTGTACAACATACTGTATGTAGGATGACCCTTCTTCTATGGGCGTCATGTGTCTGATAATACACAACCCATTGTTTATTTTTAACAGTCTCTGACCTTTGTGCAGAAAGAAAGAATTGGACCATGGGCTAAAACTCTGAAAGGCTAGATGGCACACTGGCTTCTGTACACGGTTGGCTTGAAGTCTGAAGAGTCTACCAGCTACTGAATGAAATTGAACCTCCTGGATAAATGGTGAAAGTCTTTGCACATCTTGAAACAGAAACACAATCACTTTATATGTTTGTATTTTATATGAAAAAACACTGCACCTTGTAAAAAGTAGCGATGCACTCAACAAGAGTATGGCAGCATCAAAATGCGAACCTACTTAATATGACAAATGTGTTTCCTAACAAATGTTCCTGCCTAACAAATGGAGACAGTGATTGACATTTATTAGCCTCATCTGCTGTTTTTGGTTAAAGTTAATCGTAAATGTCAGTCACTGTCTCTTATATCGGCTAGCTTTGAAAGTCACAACACATTTCCCATGTGGAATAGGTTCACATTTGACTTAGACACAAGGAAAAGTCTCCCAGGCCTTGGAAATACCTCCCTTCTGAGCATGACTTTCATCGGTCTCTGGGGATGGCGACAGCCGAGCAGAAACAGCCAGTTTCGTGCACATGGAGGAAGTGTTGCAGGGCGCATGCTTTTGTTTGTTTTGTTCTTTGAAAACCGCTTTCTTCCTTTTCCCGAGGGGTCTCAGAAAGTGGATGTAACTCTTCACCCAGTATACTCCAGTAATGGACTAGACAATGTTTGTGTGTTGGGAAGAAATGCCACTTATGCCAGATAGACATAAAGGTTAGACATCACGATTAGTTTACTTCAGAAAATAAAATTTCCTGATAATTTACTCACGCCGGGCCCCATGTCATCCACAATGTTCACGTCTTTCTCTTTTCAGTCGAAAAGAAATTAAGGTCTTGAGGGAAAACATTCCAGGATTTTTCTCTATATAGTGGACTTCAACGGGTTGAAGCTTCAAATTGCAGTTTCAATGCAGATTTTAAGGGCTCTACACGATCCCAGCCGAGGAGTGAGGGTCTTATATAGCCAAACGATCAGTCCTTTTCTAAAATAAATTGGAAAAATATATACTTTTTATCCACAAATGCCGGTCTTGTACTAGCTGTGATGCGCCACACATTACGTAATCACGTTGAAAGGTCTAAATAAATCTATATATTTTAAAATATATATAAAATAAAAAAAACTGTTATTTGCAATGGTAATAACCCTATTTTACTGTGTTATTGGTTAAATAAAATGTAGCCTCGGTGAGTTGTCTTGGTAGACTTGGTGAGACAGAAATCATACCGACCCCAAACTTTTTTTTAACATAGTGCATATGTAAATACATAAATAAATAAAAAATAGTAAATAAATTGTTATAAATTGTCGATTTATCATAAAAAAGGTGTATTTGACTATAACAGAATTTTTTCCTTTTTTTCTTTCAAAACAAAATGATTTGAATTAAAATTTAACCTGATTCTGAATATTTTAAGAATTTTTAAGTAAATATATATTCTTAACTACTAAATACTAAATAGATTAAGTGATTCAGAAAGATATATTGAACTCAATATCAATTACTTAGATTATAAACAGAGCATCCTAACTTTTTGTGACCTAAGATATGACTTTAATCACTTGAACGTCATCCAGTTAAGAAGAAGTGTACCAGGTTGTGCTGCAAACAAAACACACAGCTAAGCATAAACTATGTAAATGAAATTGGAAATTGGATTCAACTGCCCATTCTAGATCTGGAGATTAATGCCTATGCCATCACCTTCAGTGTAGCGTATCTGGCCTAAATTTCATCTGTGATGGATGTGGGCTAACGTTCAGCAGAAGATACAATCAAAAGCATCAAGCATTGGGGCAAGTTCATTTATCCACCGGCTTATTTTTCATCTGCTAGCTGAAGAGTTTTGCTCAAGGACGTACGTGCAGTTTTATGTCTGACAGGTGGGGATGTTTATTCCAACCCGGTCTCATCCCAATTCGTCATATAACTGACGTTTTGGGACGTCTTTTGACCATTCGTCAATATACGACTTTTTAGGGCCCCCTTAAACGTCGGTAGATGACGTTATGGGATCCTAACTCTACCCCATACCTAAACCTAACCCTAAACCCAACTCGTCACCTAACTGACGTTAAAGGTAAAGCGTCAGTTGTATGACGACCCGGGATCGTCATCTACCGACGTTTAAGGGGGCCCGAAAAAGTCGTATATTGACGAATGGTCAAAAGACGTCCCAAAACGTCAGTTATATGACGAATTTGGGATGAGACTGTGTTATTTATTCAGGGCCAAAAATGATTGAAATATCAACAGATCTCTCCAATAAATTCATTCAGTGACTGCAGAGCATACAATTTTTAAGAGATTTGAACGTTTTCTGAAGAAAATATGTTGTTTGCCCATGCAAAACTTAAGCTAAGCAATTCTTAATGGGTTTTATCTGTGTAGCAACTGATAACAAGATCACATAACAGAAGCTTACAGTCGAATTACTGTTATTGATTAGCACATCTGCATTTCCCTGCATGCATTTATATTTATTGTGAAGTGATTATGGCATTCTGTTACTCATCTGCTGTGTGCACCCTTCCTCTCTGATTGTATTAGTTCAAAGTATCATTTTTTAATATCGTCAACACGCAAATTGAGTTAGCGAATATCAATTTAATATTGACCACAAGCTTAATGTTTTGTAATGACCTGTGGATTGATTAAGGGCTTTATTGTGGATGAAACACCTGGCTCTAATCGATGTAAAGATATCTCATTCAGCCGATGTCAGAGAAGAGTTCACACGTTTTTACTTTCGTCCACATTAAAATCATGCATGGTTCCTCTCATTCTACCTGTCAGTTTCAGAAATGGCGTGTTGCTTAAAAAAAATGAGTTCACCCAAAAATTAATAAACTCTATAATTTTAAAGAATATCCAGGGTGTTTTTCCATTTAATGAAAGTCACAAGGGACTGGAGCTGCCAAGCTCTAATACACCATAAATGCATGATAAACGTAGGCCATATGTATTCAAACTTGTGCATTATTGCTTCAAGTCATTTGAAACCACATGATAGCCTTGCATGAGGAAAAGACATTGAAGTCATTATGTTGCTGTTTTGTTCCTCTAAAGTCACAGACAAAAAAAAAAAAAACAGTTGATAATACAAATTCTGGATATGCTAGAATTTCTACAGAAGAAAGCACATCATCATCATATTTAGACATGAGAAAATAAAAGACATTTTTATTTTATGGTGAACTGTCCCTTTAAATCTTACCTATATTTCACACTTAACATCTTATTAGCATGAAGTACTTTCCTGTACCTTATTAAATAATACACTTTTGATTAATTTGTACTCTTTACAGGGAAGGTAAATAAATGTCTTTAGTGGTGGTTACATACTCCTCATCAGTTTGTTAAAAGAAGGGCAACCTTCTTTACCTTTCAGTATCAAAATAGTATTTGGCTGAAGTTTAAATGATTGTTTAAACTGGTCTATCAGGTTTTCTTGTGGCAGTGTGCAAAACCTTTTGCAACCCACTGGCTTAACTTGTGCCAAAAGAAAAAAAGAAATGAAATGAAAGAAAAAACAACTTCTGCTTCAGACTTTCCCCTTAAAACAAACCGTACACGACAACCCACAACTGTGTATTGCTGTCATCGGTTTCATAAGCCACATAATCAAAGCAAATTGCCTTGTGGTGATAATTTTGTTGAAAACGTGACAGCAATCAATCCCATGCCTTATGTTAAATCAAACTGGCTGCTTGATGCAGAAGCGCTGAAGAGTTAACTACAAAATGCTAAATGTCAAATTCATTATAAAGACTTAGAGGGTATTTTGTCAATAAGATGTTTGTGTCTGTCCTTCAGGCTAATATGAGGTGTCAGAAACGGCAATTAATGAATTTGGCTAGTGTCTAGTTTGATTACCAAATCAATAAAACAGACGGGAACCTAAATATAATGCTTCTTTAACAAAATATCTCATTTTTTAATTAGACTGCACAGCATACTACCATTCAAAAGTTTGGGCTCTTTCGTTTGGTTATGTTTCTTTTGCATGCATCACAACACAGCACATTACATTTCCACACATTTACCTAGTTGTCCTTGTGGTAATAAATAACCTTCTTTAAAAGTTGGGGGCTCGTCCGGGATCTGAACCTGGGACCTCACACAGTTATATCAAGTGAACTTACTGAAACCATACTATGAGAAGTCTAGTGCAGAGGTCAACCCTGTTAATTTTGCTCTCTTGCTGTTTCAGATGGTAAAGATGGCATTTGTCCAGGGCATTTGTATTTTACGGGGACATTTATATAATTCGGAATCTCTGGAAAAATTAAACGTAACTCTTGCCCATTTGTCTCCTTCCCAAGTTATTTCCCTGAGTTATTTAGAGATACGCTGTCTTGAACAGTCTGGAATGAGCTCGATATTGATGTGGGTAAGACCCCAATTAAACAGCGTTATTATCGTGTAAAAAACAGAAAGACGAGTTGATGGAAGCAGAAATTAAGTTTATGCAGGTAAACGATATTGCTGTTCCTTTATGTTCCGAATCGGCGTCTTCTTGTCTGCTAGTTGGAAAATCTGATGGGTCAATACGGTTTTGTACAGATTTTCGAAAAGTCAATACTGTGACAAGACCTGATTGTTTTCCGCTCCCTCGGGTGAAAAATATTAAGCAGCGCAACTGTTCTCAACATTGACATTCATAAGAAATGTTTCTTGAGCAGTAAATCATCAAATTAGATTTCTGAAGGGATCATGTGACACTGAAGACTGGAGTAATGATGCAGAAAATTCAGCTTTGACATCACACCAATTATTATTATTTTTAATTTCAAATGATTAAATTCAAAAAAGTTACTTTTAAATTGTAATATTTCAAAATATTTCTGTTTTTATTGTATTTTTTTTTATCAAATAAATGGATCCTTGGTGAGTATGGGAGATTTCTTTCAGAATCACTCAACTCCAAACTTTTGAATGTGTATAAATAGTGCATAAATAAGATTGATGATATACATGCTATATGATGACAAATAACTAACTGCATAATCGCATGGACACAATAGTGGAACAAAAGTGTTTATCAGCCAACTTTTCCAGGAAGTTTGATTTGAAAAGCTGTTTCTAACTCCTAAAACAAACTCCAAACAGACTTTTTGGCCATTTTGTTTGTTTGATTTTGTTTTGATTTTGTCACACCAATGTGGTATTCCAGTAAGCAAGGTTATCTTACCATGAAACCCAGATTCCATTGCATTATATTGTTTATTTCAATAGGAGAGAAAAACAGGTTTACTGGAAAAAGAGCTGTTATATGAATAAGGCTCAAAAGAGGAGGAACTGCAAACCTACAAGAATGACTACAAAGTCTTAATAAAATGATAAAATGATAAACTAGCAGTCAATCTGAAACTCAGCCTACTTTGTGGCCTTATGTGGGAAGAAATGAATCTGCTGCAGCAACTTTTAAAACTGAGAGAATGCAACCTGTTATGCTAGCTCTCAGATGTTATGATAAGGCTAATGCAAGAATAGACTACGGCTAAATGACACAAATATGCTTTTCAAAACCTTCTCCAGTCTTCTCAACCCGTCCTCCTCCTACATAAACCCAAAGCAAGGCAAGGCAAGGCAAGTTTATAGCACATTTCATACACAATGGTAATTCAAAGTGCTTTACATAGAAGAAATTAAAATAATCAAAACAAGTAAGAATAATTAAAACAGTTTAGAATGAAAAAAATAAAATAAAGTAGCCTACCGAGTAAGCCAGTGGCCGAGTAAGCCAGTGATTATAGTTTATAATTTTATTTTATAATTTAAATATGGATATTTTTCTTAAAAAAAAAATTACTTCACTTCAAAAGGCATTTATTAACCCACTGGAGTGGTATGGATTTTGAGATAGATGGATGCGCTTTTTGGAGCTTCAAAAACTGGGGTGCTATTCAATGTCATCATAAAGCTGAGCCAGGATATCATTATATAACTCCAACTGTGTTCAGCTGAAAGAAGAAAGTCTATATATATCCGATATCCACTCTAACTTCCGGTCTGAGACTACTGGTTCGGCATTGCTGTCCTGAGATTGTTGTGAAGTGTGACACTGGAAAGTTGTTTCGAACACATGATTGTAAACAGATGAACAGATGTAAACATGCAAATACTATAGGCATAAAATCTTACCAATGCCATATCCCTAGGCATCTCAAGTCAGAATTCCAAACCCCAAAAAGCAATGTACTCTTCAAAACTTACCATCTGTTTAATAATTTACTGTGCAGACCACAGAAGAACCATTACAGAGCCACTACTTTATATTTTCAGGACATTCTGTAAACCTTTTAATATTTATCGATCTTAAAATCATGCCTTTTGTGCACATTTTCTCTCATGAGGTCAGAGGGTTAAATAAAAGATGCATCACATCCTCCGGACTCTTTAAAATGTACACATGTTCTAGACAATGAATAAAACATAAACCCTAACCAATACCCATCTTTACTTCACAAACCTCCACGATCTCCATAAAAGCTTCACATTGATTTTTAAAATCAAAATTACGCTAAGACCTGGATCTGGAAATCTAATAAGTAAGTTGCTTAGTGTGGATTTCATCTAAGTTCCCAGGAATTTGTCTGAAGATTGATAGGACAGTAAGAGCTTCAATTCAAAATCAATAAAATGATGTGATTGGTCCCTAGTGCATTTCGTTAATAACTGCACTGCCAGCTAACGTCTGCAGTCATTTCTTACCAGACATTGCAAGACAATTCCACTAATGGCTATCATGATGTCATAATGTAGTTCAACTTTTAAGATTTCACCATAATTGGACTGCTGAAGAAGGGCACACCAAAACCAATGCTTTGGTGCAATTTTTTGCTTATTAATTTTGAAACATCCATTAGAGAAGTCAGAGAGCTCATGAAAAGATAAACAGAGGTCTAAATGACTGTGCTTGTGGAGTTTCCAAGCAGACTTATACTGTATAATGACCTTCACATAGCTATATGTGTACAGTATATATGAACATCACATGTGCAAGCAATCACACATTGGATCACATTGCATCGGCAAAAAATGGTATTTAAGATGTTCCCGAAAACATCTGCATTGGGGTTTAAAAACTGGGGTTTAAAAACTGGACTCAGATTCCAGCAACACTCACAAAAGATGGGGGGCTTGTTTGGTAACTTTGGTTTGAATTAAAAAGTAGTTCTTCCCTTGTTAAATGTGATGCTAATTTACTTTAACAATGCAATCAACCAAAGACGCACCCACTTTCCGGTTTGACGTTAGACTTTCCACCATGGAAGAAGCACGGTATGGTTAAGAAAAGGAAAAATAAAAACAGTTGCTGTTCCTCCGTGACTGAAACAATGTGTACAAATCGCAAATGTCATCCACATGTGAAGCTCTGTATTTGCATAAAAGCATTATCAAACAGGCACATACTGTTCTAATAGGAATAATACATATTCCGAAACATGTTAATATAAATTCTTTTTGATAAATACAGTGTCGTAGACTTTAAATAACTCATTCTGTATAGATAAAGTTACAGCACTAAAATGTAAACTATCCTCCGACTGCTTGATTTCATTTCTGGAAAAGTCCATTTGATTTTGAAAAAATAAGTTGGATAATGAGCAACCTCGACATTCTGATAAACATTTCTGCGAATAGCACTGAAGTCATTAACGGCACATGAAATCTGGCAGATGTCAAGCAGTCATGTGAAATGTTTAAATAACCCTCTGTGCCATGAGAGGACTTGACTTTATAGTTCAGAGTGCTGATGGGGTGCTTGAGGGTTTGGTGATGGATGTGGAGTTTGTTTTTGGTTAGACTTCTGCTTTCTGTTGCCTTCCCTGCCCCCATTCTTCATTTTAGGACCTCTCTGAACTGCGTAAGTTGGTGCTTCTTGGTCCATTATTGACAAAAAGTCAAAGAACGGTACAGGGGGGCCCCATTTCTCATCTGGGATCACCCCTAAAAGAACAACACAGGAAAAAAACAGATAGTTGTTGATGGTGACGTCTGTTAAACGTATTGTTTCATGAATGTTGATGAAGAACAGCTAGTGTAACTTAACACTACTCTGCGCACATGCTACTTGTGACAACAAAACAAAACAGCACTTGGTGTAAATGATGCTTGATACCTGGAAAACTGAAGTAGAGGAGTTTACTAATGGAGAGTGACAACTGTTTCCAGATGTCTTGGTGTGGAAACTCTGTAAATGTAAACTGATCTACTACAACCCCTGTGAAAACATAGCTGTCTGCGTGCTATAAAACTGAAATAAAACTATTTATACATGAATGCAAATATATAAACACTGGGGGTTATGCATTTTATTCTTAGTATTTGTGAAATGAACTCATCTGAATGTACATATTCCAAAAAGAGCCAATTAAATTGACCAAATGTTTGATCAAAATGTTTATATTGGTCGAAAATATAGTACTGTTTAAAAGTTAGGAGTCAGTAAGTAAAAAAATAAATGTATTCAGCAATGATGGATTAAGTATTTCCACAAAAACATTAAGCAGTAGTTTTTTAACATATGAAATGTTTCGTGAGCTGCAAATCAGCATATTCGATTCTGAAGGATCATGTGACACTGAAGGCTAGAGTAATGATGCTGAAATTTCAGCTTAATAATAGAAAACACTTTGAAATTGTAATAATATCTCACAATATTATAGTTTTTACTGTATTTTTGATCAAATAAATGCAGCCTTGTTGAATATTTAAAAAAAATATATTTCAAAAATAAAATCTCAGACTCTAATCTTTTGAAAGTTACTGTTAATTTCTACAGAAAAGGGTTCCTCGAGTTATAATAAGTAATAATGATACAAATTCAAAGTGGTTTTACAGAGTCATTGAGATGCTAAAACAATCTGACACACAGCAAACTGGAAGACCAAACATTGCCTCTCCTGTCTCCACTTAAAATGGGCGCATAGACAACACTGAAGACGTGGAAAATATGTGTAGACCTTAGTATCTCTTCCATCCAAAAGAAATAATTGCAGGCTATTTCATGGATATTACATTGCAAACATTTTATTTCTTTTGCAGCACACTGATTAAAAACGTGTGCACCCCGACACCTAAAACAAGCATAACTGTGTAAAAAAGGCCACGAAATCGATCCAAATCGCGGGGTACGATTTGTGGTGAAGGTTCAGTGTGTTCCGTCTTTTCCATGGCAAAGTAATGTTTAATTAAATGCAACACATTTAATCTTATGTATTAACTCGTTTCATCTGACTCCATAAAATGAAAATCCATCAATGATATCTGTGCATCATTAAATATGTTAATGCTTGACTATTCCTTTTAACTCTAATGAAATAAAGTCAAAGTCTGTTAGAATAGCCAAATATAACAATTTACTATATCAGGTAAATGTATCATTAGAATTCCACAAGATAATCAATGCAAACCAAAATGTTTCAAAGAACAAAGAAGAATCATTACCTGATGAGGCTACGCGAGGCTGGGAGTAAAACTCCCAACCTCACGGACTGTTCTGAATACAGAAAAGCAGCCCGAACTCTTGTTACATCTCCCTTTATAATCAGACCTCACCTGATATGTAAATCACCAGGTTACTATGGAAAGTTACTGAATCCCCCTACCATGTTTATTGGGGGCAGACCATTTGTTTAGTTGTAAGTTGCACTCAGACAAAAGGCCAGGCGTGTGAAGTCAAAAGACATATCCTTCTTTGTGCAAGATATTTCTATATTCTTAAAAACCTTATTACCTTTTCTTTTATTACTTTGGAAATGAGACATTATTACCAGTCACCCTGAGACCATCAAAATGATATCAAACACTCCTAAAAGATTATCACATTCACATTAAAATCATATATATTCCTGTGTGAGTTAGAGAGAGAGAGAGAGAGAGGGAGAAGATATAAATTCTCAGAGAAAGGGGGTAGGGTGTCAAATGTTAATTTACAAGCAATGCCATTTGTCTTCAGAGGGCATTGATGAGACTGAGTTCCTGTTTTCAGTCTTACAACTGGAAGAGTCAAGCAGTTTCTGGTCTTTTTCTAGTCATTTTGGATCAAAACAACTGCTGAATGAATAAATGTGTACACTGCCATCTAAAAGTTGGGGGTTAGTAAGGTTTTTAAAATGTTTTTGAAAGAATACTCATCAAGGCTTCATTTATTCGATCAAAAATACAGTAATATTGTGAAATATTATTGCAATTTAAAATAACAGTTATCTAATTTGCAGGATTCTTTGATGAACAGAAAGTACAAAACATGTAAAAAGTACAAAAAATGTAAAAAGGAATCTTAAAAATAATGTTCTATGAGGTGAAGTCCACTTATAACGTTATCAAGATTTCTATTTCCTCATTAAAGTTTTACAGTTTTCGAACGTATTCAGCCACTTTTCTGATATTTAGAAGAATATCAGTAACCAGACAGTTGCTGGTCTCATTGACTTCCATGTATATATTTTTTTCCTACTATGGAAGTCAATGAGACCAGAAACTGTCTGGTTACTGATATTCTTCTAAATATCAGAAAATCGGCTGAATACATTCGAAAATGGCAAAACTCAACTATTTAACTCTGGGGGAGTGGTAAAATGAGCCTATTTCCAAAAAAGTGGAGTATCCCTTTAAGAATAATAAACTATTTCTATCCCGTTTTGACCCTCTCTTTCAAAAACACAGTTTTGATGGGCGTGCCGCATTCAAGAAACAGTGTTTTTGAGAATCGATATAGTATCACCAAACATAAGTATGGATATGTTGTAGACGTTGATCTTCTTCTGCAGAGACGGTCTTTTGTCACACTATGACGTAATAATGTGACAAAATCCGAAATTAGTCGTTTTCTGAACATGGTTTCATTAAAAGGTGTTTGTGGACTAATGACGAGGTTTTAACTTACAGGATATTTTCATAGTACAATTACATCTTATATGGCAAAAGATGTCAGAACTTTTGAATGGTGGAATATATTAAACTTGGATAAGACCTAGAACTGCTGGATTTTTGAGCCAGAACATCAGCACTCATCACACTCTGTGGACTTGGCTCAACAGATGTGGTGGTTTCTACCATAAAATGCTGGATGACTGCCATGCTTCTACATATGAGGAGATTAACGGACTATCAGTAGGACTCCTCTGCTCATGAGTCTCCAGCTATTACTAATGTCTGTGGTGCGGTGGGATTAATCAGCCTGTGCAAATGTTTTGCCGCTCTCGCGAAATGCATAGTAACCGACCAAACAAAATGTTGGTTGCTCAAATTACAGGAAAATCAGACATCTGGGTCCAGAATGATATTGATTCCATACACTTTTTTTGTTTTTTTTTGTTTTTCTTTCTAAGACAAGCGTCACTATTAAAATTGCTCATACTTACAGTCAGAGGTTTTTCCCATACCTCAAATAATACAATTCGTTGAGAAAAGACATCACTTATCCTTTGAATCTGACTTATGATTCGACAGGTAGACTCTAATACAGTTGAAGAGGGACACAAGCCATATCTATAGACCAGAATTCAAACTCTTGTCGCCCCTGAGCGCAAAGGCGCATCTACACTAGTGTAACTTGAATGTATTGATGATACAGGACACTGACTTGCGAAAGTTTCTATGCAAAATGTGAAATAAAAAAATAAAGACTGAATCCTGTCTCTGGTCACAGAGAAAAAAGAAGGACAAACCCATGAATGTGTAACGGGAAAGATTACACTACCACCCAGTCACCCTTGCAGTAAGAAGCTAAAACACACATTACAGTCATACGGCAGTACAGCCTAATAAAATCTATTGGGTCATAAAGCAGAAAGGAAACAACTATTGTTTTTCCAACTACCAAGAGTCACAAAACAGGCGTGTATACTGTGGTTCTTTTAACAGCAATACAAGGGACATTTCATTATAATTACACTAATGCTTCGAGGATAAAATTCAGATGATTGTATTTGCTCTGCATCTGACTGGCATATGAAATTTAATAAATATCCTCCGATGGATAAAGTGCTTCATCCATCCTCATAAAACACACATTTTAGCCGACAGACGGATGAAGCCAAGTGCAAAAAGCTGCCAAAAAAGTCCCCAGGCCCCAAGAGTCCGGCAGAAGGTTTCAGGGAAATAACTTGTAACAATCAGACACAATTAAGGGATACAGTTTCCTCTCAGCTTGGTAGGAAGCAGATGGGAGATGCTGAGATGTGGGTATAAAACCAGTTTAGGTTTTAGCGCTGACAAAAGCAAAGCCCGCTCTGAGACCATCAGCAGGAATGGAGTGGCGTCTTTGGGGACATCCGAGTGAGAGCGCATTTTGGAAGGGCATCAACAGAGCTGAGTGCTGGATCTGAGTGATTGGGTTTGTTTTATACCACAGGCAACAATAGTGATTGTATTAGGGGGAAAGTGTTGATGAAGTTCTCAATGGACAGGGTGTGATCTCATAAACATCTTTAGTTTGTGCCAGACTTTTCAGGGCCGTGCAATGACTGATTCCTGGAACGGTGGGCATGTAACAGACATCGATACAAGGACATACATTTGAAGACATCAAAAATGTGAACAGCAGCAAAAGAGGAGGTGTGAAGGCCTTCAAATCCTTCATGCTTCCACGGTTTTCCCAAAAATATTTTTGTAAAATTCATGCAAAATTGAGTATTATTATACTCAATTATGAGTATTTTTTCTATCATGAATGAAAGTGAACTACTGACATAGTGTACATTAAATAAGATAACAATTTGATTTATTGCCTCAAAACTGGAATAGCCTTCCCCTGTGTTAGAACAGCTCAATCATATTTTAAGTTTTTCTTTGTGTAAGAATTGATGATAAAATATCCCAAAAATGTGCTACACGCATCAAAATAATGAGAAGGTTGATGATGTCATTAAAAAAAAGTTATAGTACTGCAGAGATATTAACCTGAATTAGCATGCTAAATTACTAGCCCCGCCCCGGCAGGTGTCGTAATACCAGTTTCGCCCATGGGAGGCGGTATGTGGGCGGGCAACATAACCACCAGCCAAACTGCAATACACGAGTAACTCGCATGGCTTGTGGGTGTACTTGTGTGGAAAGTACAGCCCACTACTACATTTCAGTTCAGGGAAGAGTTCAAAAAATTATTGGTCGATATTATGCATTAGGAATGTATTTTGGTAAGTTGTAGCATACTGTACCTTTCATAAGTGTCCATATTCTTTTACCATTAGCTAGTAGAGATGATCAGTTCACGTGCGCTAGGGATCTGTCATGTAACATTTACAAGCGCCACAACGGTATTTATTGTTTGAATTGCGAAATAAAATTGACAGAATCTGAGAGCTGAGATTTTTTTATATATCATAAATAACCTGCTCTGTCTAGTCTGTCGGTCTCCATGTCTTTTTCTGTGCGTGACAAAATTGATGTGTGGCGTGAGAGCGTGTGAAAAGTGATAATTGCGTGTCTCGCGGTGAATTCATGAGAGTTGGCAGCTCTGAATGGCGCTAGCTTGGTCAACATCAGCGAATGCTGTCTGTCAAATTAATTCAAACTAACATTAAAAATGTAATATGAACAAAACGAATACCGTAAACTTCAAATAATAGCCCAGGCTTCTATTTTCCCATATCGTCGAATTGCACCGGCTTGTATTTGAGACAGGCGTCTATGAGACGGCCTTTATAATTTAGTGTTGAGATGTTGTTCATTGAGTCTATAATCTCTAAAAATCTCCAAATGCTCCACATGAAACAGTGGACTTCCAACCTTTTACTATCGTGTCAATTAATTTGATTAATATGCGCAAGGGATATATACTGCCCCCATCTGGTATGGAATAAAAAGTAAGATTTGATTTTTTTTTGACAGATGGCACCTTTAAAAACCTCTAATTAAAGGATATAGGGACTCGCCTGCTGGTTGTTCCTGTCCGTTTTCCACGTCATGGATCCACTGCAGGATGTTCTTAGCCATAAGGGGGCGCTCTGGGGGGAAAAGGAACACCTCTCCTCCAGTTTTTACCTTTGAAATCACCAAAGCAGGAAGTGGAGGTACAAAGCCAAGATACTTCTCCAGCACAGACCTCCCAATAGGTGTCCGTCCCCTAGAACAATGAAAACACATTGTTGACGACTAACAAGGGTTTGCTTAAAGATAATACATTTTGATTAATGAGTCTAACAGATCATGTTCCTCACAGATGGATCCAACATGGCAGGAAGGAACCCAGCTGTCCAGAGCTCAGAGGACGCTTTATCTCTGCTAAAGACTTCGTAATCTCTGTACTGTCCTCCTTTCCGATAAAAAGCAGTAGCAAAGGTTTCCCGAGCTCCAAATACCCGGGAAGATTCTCCACAGTCAGTTCAGGCTTTAATGCAAAACATAATTTCATCTTGTTAGTGAGTTTTTGGTTGTTCACACAATATTTCTAATTTTAATTATTTATTTAATTCAAGTCTTCATTGATTATTTGTATTTTATTTCAGCTTTATTTGAAATAAAAACAAATTAATAGTTATTGTTTAGTATAAAAAACACAGTTAACTACGTCAATGGGGAGAGACAGTCAATTCAAATGACTTGAATTCCACTAAAACACATGTGATTTCAATATAACGTACCATTGAGCAACTGTGAAGCATGGTGTTTGGAGACTAGATTGAATTTGTAACTATGCTACCAGAACAACTTACAAAATGATCCAGTTCCACTCGTTTTATGAGTGAGATCTGGTCCGTTGGTGAGGTTGATGGGATAGAATAGACTTCATAAGGAACTCCAGGGCCGCGGGATACCAGTAAAGCAGGCAGGTTCACTGACAGTCCTTCAACCCTGATCAAATACAAAGCAGTTAGCTGGAACTTACACTACACTGAATCGTCCACACATGTATCATCTTGTTAAGACGCTGAACATCTTTTGAAAGGCAAGATATAATCTTAAGTTGATCACATCATCAAAATAGTTGTGGTAAAACGGTCAGATACCATTGCTCTGCCTCTTTGTTGGCAAATAGCCCAAGAATTGTCTCTCCTCTGAGGAGTCTTGCAGCTTCTTCAAATGAGGTTACACCTAAAACATAAAGTGCACCTGATTGAGAGATTCTTGGGCATATCAAGTTATGAAATACATGCTACACCCTAGTGTAAAGAAAGCACTAAATCACAACTAAAAGTGTTTTGAGTTTTTCTTCGTACAATTTTTAAGGCCACTGTAAATGTAAAACAATTTATTATGTGGAGATCAGAGAATGATTTTTCTTTATTATTGGATAGACTTTAGGTGAACTATTTTTTCTAATCACATAGCAGTGATTCCAGGGGAAAGAGAGCTTACCTGTGTCTTGCGTTGAACTGAACAGGCCCAGCACTCTGACAGTGGACAAATATACATGTTTACTGTACAAATCTCCCTCTAAGAATGACGTCACCTCGGCAGAGGAGGATAGATGTGAAGGACTGGAGACCAAACTCCTGCAAGAACAAAATTAACTCATTAATAAACACTACTGAGGTGATGAACGTTCAATTGTGATGTCTTTATTAAAGAATATTGTTTTTTCGGGTGGGAATGTAGGCAGACCATTTACTATCACTGCTCTTTTGTCTTGGGAATAACTATTAATTGATTTTTGAAGGTGCTCTACAGATAAGACACCACAATTGCCATTATCAGCTAAGAACATATAATAGAAGACAAACTGCAAATGCACACTGTAGCACTCGACTCTTCCACACAATCATCGGGCCTCTAATTTAAAAAAGACGCCTGCTTTCAGGTTAATCCTGAGTGACACAGACTAAATCACACCCAGAGGAACTCTTTGCGTGAGAAAGAGGACGTGAAACTCACAGTAGTATGAACGTGTGTAGGCTCTTGGTTCCCAGCATGCCTCTGTACGGCTGAGGAGCAGCCATGGGGCGGTAGATCATAACGGTGGGGAAGGAAGTGATGTTCTGATCACTGCAAATATCAGACAATTCTCCGCAGTCTACAGCTGCCAACTCCACCCCACTCACACCTGAACACGATAAATAAAGTGACAGAGCAAGAACAGTGCATTTAGTGAATGCTGATATTAATTACAAAGTCTTTGCCATCCTAACTAACATTACTGGAAATTTTTTTACATAGCATGTGGTGCCATTTGATAAAATGGAAAATCCCTTGACGTTTTAATTATGCAATCTTCAGGTGTGAAAAAGTATTTGCCCCATATATATATGTGTATATAGGGTACATATATATATATATATATATATATATATATATATATATATTTATATATGTGTGTGTGTGTGTGTGTTGATCCAAACTGTGGAACACAGAGGATGATATTTTGAAAAATGTCTTATTTTGTCTATACAATAATACAATTCAATTAGAATCAATGAGATTCTAATATTTATTAGTTTGGACCCCAAAATGGTTCAAAATATATTCTTTTTTTCATTCCACAAAAGAGAGAAAGTCATAGCGGTATTAAATGACGAGAGTAAATAAGGACAGGATCTTATTTAGTTGTATAAAGATCTACTAAAAACCACAAACCAATCAAAAATCATTACAAAAATGCTCAGAAAAGGGATTCCACTTTGGTTTTTATTTTATTATCTAGTGCAAAAATGTCCAAATAATTTTTGAGGCCACTGTAAAAGTAAAACTATTTATTATGTGGAGATCAGAGAATGTTTTTTCTTTAGCATTGGCTGAAAATGGATTCCATCAAATGAATCTTAAAAAAAACAGAGACATAACTCAATTTACAGCATTTCTGCATTTGCATTGTGTTCATTATTGAAATGCTTTTACCTTCAAGTGCATCCGCCACCTCTATATATGACTGAATAAAAGCCACACAGACAGCGTCCCCTAGAGGACAAAAGTGGATACATCAGGTTTATAAATTCCTGTTGTACAGCAAATATAGTGAGATAAATATTCAAACTTACATTTAAAATAGAACAGCACCACTGTGATTTCATTCTGCGTGACTGTAGTTTGAAATGTGTCTGATGTGAGTTCAGTTACAGGGTCCAAATCCAGCATTTGATCACGGTCTCTGTACACAGACTCTGACACCTCATCATCAAGGGTATCTGGATGAAGTCAACAAGATCTTTAGAGCCAGTTTAAAACCATTCTAAGACCTGGAACTAGTTAGCAATGATCGCATAGGAGGCAACCTACCAAGATCTGGCATTTGTTCCTCATCTCCCTCTTCATCTTCAATCTTGTGTTCTTGCAAAAGTTGTTCTTTGAAAAGTTTCATAACCTCCTCTGCACTATTTAGGGTAAAATATTTCACATCCTGTTGACAAAGGTTCTTGTTAGAAACAGATTTTTTCAGATAATCACAGCCACATTTAAAGGTTAAACTGACCTCCTGTGGGAGTCTGTACGCAGCATTATATTTCAGTGGAGTTTTCACATTTGGACTTTCCCTGAAAAACAAAAAAGATACAGTGTTGACTAAAAAATAAGATCTGTGGAAGCCGATTTGGAGATGTGTATTTGCTGTACTTTCCTAAGAAACGTTTTTCATAATATTCACCAAAATCTAAAAACATCGTTGCTTCCAACTTTTGTTTTCAACTGATGGTAAAATAAATATTACCAATTATATAATAATCCTCAAATCCAGACAGATAAAAACCAACCTACAATAAAGTGTATACAACATTTATGTAGTTAATGTTATAGTCACTGTGTCTAACAATAAATAATCATTTTATTATTAATAATACTGGATAATGCTTATTTTTGTGAACACTAAGTCATTGACAACATACAAATTAGTAAATATTAAAACATTGTTCAATACCCTAATTTATCTATTAATTTAGCAATTATTTGAACAAGTGATAGTAAAGAGATTTACATGAACCTATAAAACAAGATAGCAAAAATATTAAGCAGCACAACATTGCTGCTCAGGAACAATTTATTATTATTATTATTATTATTATTATTATCAAATCAGCATATTAGAATGATTTCTGAAGGATCATATGACACTGTTTATTGTTTTTATTGTCATCATCAGTACCTGGAAATGAGCACTACGCCAACCTCCCCGCGTAGCTGCAGGGCGAGAGTTTGAGCGGTGGCCCGGTCCAGGTGCTGGGTTTGGGGGTGAGAGAACAGAAACAGCACGGGCACACTGAGGTGGATATGAACCGCATCTACCTCAGAGGGGTCCACCTCGGCCTCTGTCTGCCAGAAAAGTCCAAATTTGGATCAAAACAGAATGGATAATGAACTTATGCAAGAGACTTGCAAAATCAGAAAAACTGCTTTCATCATACCGGTAAATGGTATAAATGTCAGGCAGTAGAAGATGCTTACTCACCACTAGAGGTGCCTCCATCAGCTGGAGGAAGGTGTGTATGTTGATGGTTTTGAGGGGTTTCCTCATGGGAATGCTGGGGCATGGATCAGACTGGCTGGACACACCTTTACAGTGCAAAAACCACAGTCGTGCTTGTGAGGAAGAGGAATCAACGACCCTGTACAGAACAAGATATATTTGAGGGACACTCAAGAACCAGAAGAATTTGATATAATTTAAGACAAAATGACACTTCTCTCTAGAAGAGGGAACGAATGTTGCGTAAACTAGCTTATACTACGGCAAAATCCTTTTTTCTCGAAAATACTCCAGCCAAAAAATTATTCTTAAACCCTAAAACTGTATTCTGGACAAATGTGGGCAAAATAGTTTTGATTTATTTTTAAAAAAATACTTCCCTTGATCTGAGCGGCACAAGACTTGGCTACTTTTCCTAAGTTTGCCTCCTGAACACACACAATTTTTTTACTCAATTCTACAATATTAAGTGGGTGAAAAAAACCCTCCTTAATCTTGTATTTGGGTCAAAAATGGGCACCCATAGAAATGAATGGGAAAAATTGTAATTTAGAGTATTCTAAAATAAGCCAAAATAAGTCACCAGGTGACAGCAAAGTCACTTCATTTTTAGGTTTTAGCTCTAAGAACTTATTGGAATATTTTAATGTAGTTAAAAAAATAAATAAATAAATAAAACTACATAGTAATTAATTTACATAGAAAAAAATTACATAGAAAATAATGGTACTTTTTGAAGTAAATAAATTCAGAAATACCCCCAAAATAAAAAAAACACCATAAATGGAGAGACAAAACTTTATCAAAGACAGTGATATAATATTTATAATAAATAAAAAATTAGGATCACACCCGAGTCCTCTGTGCCCACATTTGTCCACAATTACAGGATTAAGCGCTATAAAGTGAATACGGTTTGAGGGCTACTTTTTTTTTTTTTTTTTTTGAAAACTTACAGACCTTTTCCAATCACATACAGCTATATTACTCTCCACATGATGGGTAATAATATCAAAAAAAAAAAAAAAGCATAATATGGGCACTTTAATAAAATATTAGCTGACTATATTGTGGTTTTTAGATATCATCTAAAACATCTGATGAGAGCTTTTGAACGACACTGGGAACACCTTGTGGCCATATATTAAATACTTATAGGGCTTGAAAGTATATCACTCTTTAGAGTAATGTTAAGCTCACCCCATGTGTTTCAGGACTAGAGAGCCAGTTGTCTGGACAAACTGGTACTTGGTTCCATAGACAAATGCTGCCTCCATTAAAGCTCGGTGCTCTGTTCAGACAAAGAAACGAGATGTTATTTCTTAATTCCAATCAAGAAAACAGACTCTAAAAGGAAAATACACACAGAGAATAGAGATCGCACCTGGAAGGCCAAGCACCGGTATGTGACCGACCACAATGTCAGTGTTTTGTTTGGCCCCACTCTCCACGCGCAGCAGCTCAGCAGGTGTGTGTACGTAATGGACTTCATTGAAGAGGACCGAGCTGAATGGAGAATACATTCAAGAAAGTCACTGTAGTTCCAACAGGCAAAATATGAAGATCTTTAAACATTGTTGCTACTGTTCGTTTTAAATAAGAACTCACAAAAGGACATGAGAAACAATCGCGTTGACGTCAAATACGGTATCAATGTCAAAACTCCTAAGGACCTCAGAGCCTCTGGAATGATAAAAGACAAAAAAAAATGGGATTCATGTCATTCAAGACCTGCATGACTGGAGTCATAGTGACCATTTTTACGGCACTTTCTTATCATTTTTGATGCTGAACTCATTCAAGTTTATATATAAACTTACCCCAAACTTTTAAACAAAAGTGTTTATATAATTGGATGAGGGATTATATAAACCTGTACCTGAACAAGTGTGCCTTGGTCATGAGCTTTTCTCCAGTGCAGTAATTTTCTATAGCATCTTTTGAACAGTTCACCTGTAAAAACAGTTATATTCAAGCTGTTTTGTTTTATTGTAGCATAGATAGTCAATTTTATTGACAAAGAAACATAACTAAACCAAAGCTCTTTGTGCTTACAGTTGGATGCATCTCTCTGGTGAGATTAAATTAGATTTTTCTCACCTTAACAACAGATATCCCATAGTCCTCTAGGGCATCTGCTGACATCTCGAGCTGCTCCATGAACAATTTGATGGTTGGATTGACTGCAAGTAAAAATTGAGCTTCTGTAGCATTGTTTTGGCACCTCAAATCCATTGAAATATGCTGAAGTGCTTATCTGACAAAATATGACAACTGATCTTCAATAATTTTCAAAACAATAAACTAAGTCTCACCATGATTTCCAAAATATATAAAGAATGTCTTCCCTGTGTGCATCCTCTCCATGAAGCTCTGGCTGGAATCTTCTATCAGTTCGGAGGAACATTGTTCAGCTGTCAGGCCAAACAGAAACGCAACCAAATAGAATATGCACATGGTGCCCTTTTCCACTTTATGGACCTCTAACTTACATCTATTTACATTAGTTCATATTAGGGATGAACCCATCAATAGCAACTGGTACAGAAAGAATCCATATCCAATCAAAATAACTCGCCTGTGCTGTGCAACTGAATGCATCATTCATAGTTTAGCATATTGCACGTTTAAGGTCAACCTATTAAAAAAAATCTGTATGACCCTTTTGCAAATCTTTAGGTTAATGATTCCAGGCTAGCTAGTGTTACAAAACTTCACCACTGCAAGGCAAGCGTACATCCTAGAACACTAATGTCTACAACAACACGCGCAAATGTTGTCCAATCAAATGTTTAGGGAGGGCTTCACGGTGTGTTGAATACCAATCAGAAGGCTCACAATACCAACGAGAAAACCAATGAGAATGAAGTAGGCGGATATATATTGGCTTATCGGTGAATGTCATTTGAAAAGCCTGTCATTTTGGTTCGACCGAACAGTATTTTCAATACAGCCACTAATTCTAAAGAGATCCAACATGGCGACTATGTGCGTCAGTTTCCAGCTTCTCCCTATTGGCTAGAAGGTGGGGCTATGGGTGGGGCCCGAGCGTGATCGCTCCCTACATTTGATAATCGTTTTTTTATCGAGTTGTTTTTCTTTAGCTTGGAGGGAGCTGCCTTGCAGAGATTTATTTATGTTTACTTATCATACTTATTTTTCATACCATGCTTATAAAACGTCCAATAATCGATTGCATGCACAAGCCACAGCTTAACAGAATAGCACATCCATCAATTAAAAATAAATAAAGCTATTATTTTGCATTTTACGTTATTGATTACAAATTCAATCCAGTCTTAGAAAATAACTACTGCAGACATTAAAAGCAACATGTGCAAACGTCCAAACAAATTGAAAGGATACTGAAAAGTGAAAATAATAACGTCGATACTTAGAAAATTAAGAACGCAGAGGACCAGAGGCAGGACACCTAAAAAGACAAATGATTGGTTTCTCAAAAAAATAGGCGGAGCGCTAAACGCTCTTTGGCCAAAGTATTAGAAAAGTCAAGTCATTTTGGCTCGAACGCGGCAGAAATTTTCCATTCAGCTCTATTCAATTGAGAGCCAACATGGCGACACAAGTGCGTCAGATTCTAGCTCTTTCCCATTGGTCAGTAGGCGGGGGCCGAGCTGCAACGCTAGCCAGCTGATCGCTTTTTTTTCTAGCTCTAGAGTTTGCTTTGCTTTCTTAGCTCGGAGGGAGCTGCTTTGCAGAGATTGGGGGACTCTGTCGTTTTTTTTAAATAATTTGTTTTTCACATCTTGCTTGTGAACATCCAAGAATTTACGTTAAAGTTTATTCCATAGGATAACAACTCAAGGCAGCCTGTAGTTTTTTTTTCATTTTCTGCTTATGTCATTTGTAATTAAGTTTGACGTTTTTAAATTTCTTATGATTCCTAAACGTCTGCACGAAAAGTTTCATGGAAAAGGAAAACGGTAGAACGTTTTGGATCAGTCGGCGTGATAGCGAGCATCCAGGCGATATGTTGTTTTTACTAGAAAATCAGGTCAGTGTTTGGACGGACTCCTCATCTTCATCATCATCCTCCTCCTCCGCCGAGCTGATCCAGGCTGCGGTCCCCCCGTCCGTGGAGCTCGGTCTCACGGTTCTTTACACAGTTTTGTATTCGCTTCTCTTCGTGTTTGTTTACCTGCAGCTCTGGTTGATTCTGCGCTACGGATACAAGCGCTTCAGCTACCAGAGTGTTTTTCTCTTTCTGTGTTTGCTCTGGTCGGCTTTGAGGACGACACTCTTCTCTTTCTACTTTAAAAATGTTGTGCAAGCAAACCAGCTACAGCCTTTGCCGTTCTGGCTCCTGTATTGTTTTCCAGTATGCCTGCAGTTCTTCACATTGTGTCTGCTCAACCTTTATTTTGCTCAGGTAAGTCCTACTTTGCTGTTTCCCATTGAAATAAATTTGTTTTTGTTTTGCAATAAATTACACAACATCTCAATGTGTCTATATGTGGGCTGATGATCTGATTAGCATATAAATCAATGTAATCTTTCAATAATATGAATCCTTCTGCATTCATGTTGAATGCAATTTCCATGCAACCCACATTTAAGTGGGTCCCTCCCACCAAATGTGTTTACTTCATCTGACTGACTTGACTTCATGCTGTTGCGAATGCGATTGAAAGCATCGCCATACTGTCATACAGGCATATTATGTTTAAATAAAAAATCAGAGACATTCATCATGTTCATGATACTGGGACAAGAGAGCACAGCTGGAGGTCATCAGTTTCTGTTCAAGTCTCTCTGCTTGGCTACAACAGAGCAGTTCACAGGACACTCTGAATGAGGTCTATTATTGCCACTTTTGGTCCATCCTTCCACCCTTTGTGAAGTCTTGGCCGTCTGTGAATGCATAACCTTATCATGCGGGGTTTGAAATATTGTTCATCTCCTCTCTGAAGCTTTGTGCACTGGAGGATAGAACATTGGAGGTCCTTATTCTACGCTGGAAAAATAACAACTACTTAGTTCACACAAAAATTACACCAACACTATTGATCACCAAAGCTGTTTTCTTTAAACTGTACACCACAAAAAGAGTGTGTCCACTCTGCTCTTTTCCATACAGAGAAAGTGAAAGGATGACTTAGAGCTGTCAAGCTCTAAAGAGAAACACAATAAAAAAAAATAACATAATAGTAGTCAGTCAGTATGAGTACAGCATGCTATATCCCAAGTCTTCTGATGGCATGTGATGGATCAAAATGGTTGAGTTCCTGTTGCTTAAACAGTACAACATGCCATATGCAACGTTGTAGGTTTGATTCGCAGTCTCCAAATGTAAATCGCTTTCAATAAAAGTGTCTGCCAAATGCATAATATAAATTCACAATTTAAGTCGTTTTATGCTTTAAAAAAAATCTCTGATCTTCCAAAAATCTCATTTGCGCATCTGACGCGAGATGCCTTGATGTGTTTTTCATTCATTTTCTTTTTATGAAAAAGAGAAGTGTCATTCTGCTGAACTTCTTCTTTTCTTCTCAAAAACAAAAGAGGATAATTTGAAAAATGTTGGAAACCAACAGAAGAAAGAAACTCATGAGTAAATGACAATTTTTGGTTGAACTATTCCTTTAACTATCTCATGACTCAGAGGGAAGTTTTGAGAAAGTACTGTTGCTCTGGAGGTCTTTGCTTTCTCTTAAAAGATCACGGCTGAAAAGATTCTTAATATGTCTGAGAATGTTATTAATACGCCCTTTGAAGGCATCAAATCACCCTCTAATTAAAAAAAAAAAACTTTGTTCTGTGCATGTCAAAAGTCTTGTAAGGTAAGGTACTTTGACACAGAAATAACCCTGTTATGGTGAAATATGTTTTTACTCTAATTTGCAAGTGTTTATGAGATTCTCATTAATATTCGTGTCCCAAACTCAACAAATGCGTGCTTTGCCCTTTCCGTTCTGTCCGACATGACCCCGGCTGCTATCAATCTAACCTTGCTTATATTGCATTTTATGTCACCCGTAGTCAGCACAAAGAGTTGTGTGGCACAATCAAACCTGACTGACAAACCCTGCAGTCCTGCTAGATTTATTGACGGCTTTGTTTTATGCAACCACCATTTATGCATGTTTGCAGCCTTTCCCCTTACACCCACATTAAGTTGCAGAGGGTTGCTTGAGAGAGCTGTCCTTTGTGCTTATTACTTGGAAGCTATTTGAGATGTGGGCATCGTACAGACACTGCCTGAACACTGCGAGTTGGCATTTGAAGGTGCGAGCCAATCAGAAGCACCTGCTGCAAGAGCATTACATCACTCTGCTCAATCCTGTGCTATTCCAGGCACAACAAAAGGGGTGTGCAGCATTCTGCTCTAAGAACAGCCAACGCACAGACAAAGACGGCAAGCACCCTGACTTCAAAATGTCAGCCAAAAACAAAAACCCCATCGGCGGGGTACTGTATCCCGCACGGGGTACGGATCCGAGTGGGTCGGGTCGTTTGTGCACGCTGTGCACAACAGACACACTAATGACCACTATTATTGATGTTAGTTGCTGCAAAAATGGGTTTGCTTTATATATTATTGGAAGGTTACCTCATTCAATCACTGATTTGGAGGGGAAATGCAACATTATATTCATTATATTAAATAACTGTGCTGTTAAAACAAGTCATTTCGTACGGTCACAATGATTTAGCCAAGTAAGACGTGTTCCTGGATCAACATCTTTTGTTAATCCTGGAACGACATTCCTGTGTAAAAACATAGTCCTAACCATATCCCTGCCTCACTCTCAGAAAAAAAAAGTACAAAAGCTGTCACTGGGGCAGTACCTTTTTTTAAAATGTACACTTTTGTTCCTTTTAGGTACCAATATGCACCCTTAAGGCCAATTTATACTTCTGAGTAGGGGTGTTTGCGTAGTAGGTACGATGTAGCATACGCACAGACGCGTACCCTTCGCCGTAGCCTGACGCGCACCTCCTCAAAAATGTAACTACACGTCACGACGATGCAGAACACAAGATCTGTGATTGGTCAGCTTGGTATCATCACATTTCCTCTTACGCATTTCCGCACGTACCATCTCACGCGTTTCCGAACGTACCATCTCTGACGTCTCTCATTTCTGCCTTTTAGTTTTAGTAATTTCACTAAAATTAACTGTTTTTTCCACCTCTATAGGCTCTATGCACGATCGCTTCCATATTTGTCTCAGCACGCCCACCTACTTCCGGTGCTGCGTCAGTCTATGGTCAGAAGCCGGTTTTGCGATAGGTGGAGATAGTGTCAAATTACACTTGCTGTTTATAAAAACGTCCTCCGGTTAACGTTAATGATGTTAACAACACTGTGAGGCAGTTAGCTGTCACACAAGAGTAAAAAAGAGAAGTTATTTAAATTATATATTTCGAGCCAAATCAACAACTTTGAGTGTTAGTATTCTCTCATATCGTACGAAATTCGACTAGCGAATCAGCGTTTCTTAAATCGTTGTCTCCATTTCTGAGAAAACGGATTTTATTACAGTTTTGCCGCTATACAGTTGGCCTGCAGAACGCGCTTCCGGAAGTAAAGACGCTGACTGAGATTCGTTCGAACACACGTCAGCAGGGTTCGTGCATAGAGGCTATAAGCTCCAACTCCAACATGATCTGCTCTCTTTCAGTCGCCAACGTTTGTAGTAACCTAGCTGCGTGGAATCTAAACACAGTGGAACATTAAAACCCTTCACCGCCAACTAGCGTTTTGGAGCAGTACTGCAGAGCAACAAGAACTGAACACAGAAGTGTAAATGCTCACGACAGCATCACCTAAGTGCGTAGCCTACGCCGTACACTACGGCGTACCATCGACGCAGAAGTATAAATTGGCATTTATAGGTACACTGCCCCACTGACAGTGTACCTATAAACCTACAGTATAAAGACCTGTACAAACCGGGACGAATTTAGCGTGCCAATGAGTGTTCGAGTGTTCACAGCAACGCGTAAAACGCATCACGTAAAAACGTCATGTTTTAAAAAAACGCCTCGGGTTCGTTTTTTTAGTTTGACGCGCCGCGTCAAAAACTATCCGACCATTGAGATTGGCGCTTTTGCTCACGTGTTTGGAGCTTCTGAAGTTACAGTAAAACACAACTTGGGGGCGCTCAAACACAAAACGGTCTTGCCGAGCACACATATGCAACGGCAAAGAAGATATACGTCAAGTAGCGTCGCCGTCTACATAGCCAGGAAGAAATAAGACGAGGAAGATGCAAGACCAGATGAATGTAGAGCTGCTGTTCTCGTTGGTGCTAGAACATAAATAAATATGTGACAAACGCGACAGGGACTACAAACATCTTGATAAATGGCACCATCTAATGTCAGGGAATGAATTTACATGTTCACTCGGCTCGTCGTCAGCAAAAATTGCTTGGGTGTGAACACAAAAAAATGTGTTGAAAAACGCTGACGAATAAAGCGCGCTGATATTCGTCCCGGTGTGTACGGGCCTTAAAGGTAACCCTACTCATGACCTATCCCTAAAATCAGACGGAAATGAGAGGCGAATAAGAATGGTGTAGAAGAAGCCCCTAACCATGGCTGTAAGCCTAAACTTGACAGAAACAGTGAAGCTATCCCTCAAATCTGATTGGTTGACTTGAATATTGTTCCAGGATCAACAAGGATGTTGTTTCAGGAACATGTTTTACTTGGTGAAATCACATTGACCCATTTGATACACGTATTCTAGAATGTAGAGAAAACGGGAGCTCTTTAGGGGACCTAAAAATTGCACCATTGTAAATAATGCATGATATCCTTTGCAAGTATTGTCATATTTCACAGTTTTCACTTCTGTTCTTCCTCTGTCATCCTGTTCCCTGAGGTGGTACCAAAGTGATGACGAATACATTTTCAAATGACACTTTCAGCAACTCGTGCGCGGAGGAAACGCATTAAAGGCGTGTGCACAGTCAACACCAACAATTTACTTGAAGCAGAAACTCCCTTGTGAAAGCATGTGTGATTTCTGCATGTAGGTGTGGGAGAGTAATGCATCACATGAGACCTCATCAGCAAAGCTCTGCAAAAGAGAAGAGATGGGCCCATTTTTCACCCTTGTATGTTTTTTTGCTGTTGATGCAGTCTGTGGCACACTGTCGGCAGATTTTGGTGCTGCCTGGGCGCTATTTTAAACGTTATTTCACAAGAATGTTCCAGGTAAAGAAAAAAATGAAAATTGACATCTCTATCTGTGACATGTTTTCGTTTCCCTAATACAATAATTTTGACTTGTACCTCGTTTTATAAAAAAGTCCTGTTGAGGGTGATGCTCTTGAGATACAATAAAAGTATATGGGCCAAGGCATCCTGGAGGGTTTAAAAACAGAAATGTGAAGTTAGTTTTAAGCACGTATCTTAGTTTTTCTATTTAAAAATAGCTCTTCTAGCATTACCACTTCTGAACGCTGATTTTCTATATGCAATCAGTCAAAAAACATTTGGCTCTGTATTTTTTTTAATCTTTTGAAAGCTTTTGAAAGAAATTTATGCTCACCAAGGCTGCTTTTATTTGATACAATATGTGTGTATAGTGTTGGGAAGGTTACTTTGGAAAGGTAATGGGTTACAGATTACAAGTTACCCTATTTAAAATGTAATAAGCAGTGTAACTGTTTCAATTACTTTATTAAAGTAATGTAACTGATTAAATTTGATTACTTTTCTAAATTTCTAACACATTTTTTCAACTGTTAATCATTTTCAAACATTTAAATTAGGTAGGGTTAACCTTACAGTAGCACACAACACTGATTACTGTCAGACTTTCAAAATACACCCACACACACACACACATACAAGGGTATACAGTATATTTAAGTCACACACACACACACACACACACACACAAAAATGCTTATTTAAACCAATTTTCTCTATTATTCATTTTTGAAAGAATGACATATCCTTGACATTGCTAATGTCAGACCTTACTCAATATCTGTCTGTCATCTCAGTTGTAAAAGCATGACATTTATCACGTCAAACCACTTATCGACGACCTGTTTCTGCTGCTGTATTATCCCGGAGAGTCTTATTAATTCAGTTTGCTAAGGAATCTTTATAATGGTCCACCAAATGTTGGCATTGCCCCCGCGCAGCTCCATTACAGCTAACTGGAATGTTGTTTTCTTATTCCCCACACACCCTCTGAGCGTCTTTGTCCTTGTAAACCATCCCTAGATATGCAAGTTTGGTATAGATCGTTATGATATTAGACGGACTGCTGTTTACACTCCCCAGTGCTTCTTTAAACTCATATTTGGGACCAAGTCACGTGATCGGTATACCGTGCCACATTATGTGTTCAGCGAATTTAAGCACCTGTTTGAGTTGTTCATTGGAATGAATCACATTTTGCCCTTTGACAGCTGACTTGGAGAGGTTTGTGCTGGAATTTGTTTTCCCCTAATGATTTTAGCAGTTGCGCTGTTGAGTCAGGAGAGGTTTAGGACGGCTGTTGTTAATCTGTAACTAGGCCACAGTTTCTTAGTCAGGGATCTAGGTTCTGTAGACCTGCTTGTCTTGTCAAGGGAGGATGTGGATAGCGAGAACGGTCAATAGAGTGTTGAAGGAAAACAGTCATTTAGTCCTCCTGCTCCCTAAATTAGCCGCTTGTTTGTTCCTGGAAAATACAGTTGTCATAAGTGGGCTGAATTTGACTTATATTATGTCAGTATCTTAAAGGGCCTGTGTTGAACTTTTTGCAGTGTTTTTCCTTGATGCCCACTAGTTAGCCAAGGTGTCTTGACAGTCATGTTGTCATAAAACACTCATATTGTGAAATGGAGGATTTAAATAAAACATTTTCTATTTAATTTTTTTAAGGCGTCACATGATCCTTCAGAAATCATTCTAATTGGATGCCCAAGAAACATTTCTATGTTAAATGAGTAGTTCACTTAAAAAAAAAAAAAACTTTTGCTGATAATTTACTCACCCCCATGTCATCCAAGTTATCCATGTCATTCTTTCTTCAGTCGAAAAGAAATTAAGGTTTTTGATGAAAACATTCCAGGATTTTTCTCCATATAAATGAGAACCAAACGGTTCAAGGTCCAAAAGACAGTTTCAGTTCAAACTGCATACTGTTCAAAGGGCTTTAAACAATTCCAGACGATGAATAAGGGTCTTACCAAGCGAAACAATCGCTCATTTAAAAAAACAACAACAAAGTTTAAGTTTTATAAGCTCAAATGGTTGCCTTGCTCTGTTCTGCGATGTGCATTCATGACTCTCCTGTTCAAACTCGTTTATCAAAATGAACAAATCTTTTCCTGAGTCAACTCATTCATTTCGTTTGTTGAATGAACCAAACGACATGAAAAAAGACACGTTCATTTTGATTAATGAGTTCGAATAGGAGTCACAAATGCGCATGTTGAATTTATCACAAAGTAATAGACACAAATGTCAGGTTTTTATACCATAGTTATGATTTATCTCATAATATTGACTTGTCATAAGAATTATGTATGTACTGAAGCATAATTTTTTTTCCCAAATAAGTCTGAGAGCAGAACATTTACTTGATGCTATAAATGTCTCAAATAAGGCTTTTGAATATCTTTACATTTTGATAATATGATAATATGATGAATATTTTTTAGATGCAGTCCTTGACTTGTTAGCAGATTAAAAACCTACTTTTTACTGGCACTATCCTGAACTTATCCAGCCTGTCTCGGAAATTGTTGATACTGAATGGATTAGTTTGGTTGACTATTAACCATCCCAATGAGTCTTACTGATAGGCCTATTTATTTATTTTGACCTGCATTGACTTTGCACAGGATACAGAACCTCATCTCTATCACTCACACGTGTTCCGTGAGGGCTCTACGTAGCAATCTTGTACAAAAACAAGTATTGAACAGATCAGAGGGGAGCGTTCCAGATTTGTGAAGGTGAATCACTGTATTTAAACTACATTGGGGCCCTCTTGACATGAGGCACTGAAGGGGAAAGTGTGTGTTTGCAGGGTTGTGTTCTGATTACCGAGGAGGAAAACAGGAAATGATGTGTTCAAGCATGTGAACATGTCAGAATTCCTCAGTGTCCATTCAGATGAAAGCTTTCATTCTCTTGGTTTGGTAAATCAGACATTTACACTGAGCAGTTTTGTTTGTGGGGCCGATATACTGTTTGTTATAAAAATATTCATTTTTAAAGCTTTATCGACTAAAATTACTAGCTTCCGGCAGGCGGCTGTACTTGACACACAACTTGAACTTGACACACAATGTAATGATAGATTTTTGCCCAGTCCTGTTTGTTTGAACGGCGAGAGGCGTCAATTGCCATCATCAAGTCGTGCTTCAAGTAAATCGATGTGTGGGACCGTCTGCCGGAAGCTAGTTATTTTAGTCAATAAAGTTTAAAATATGGATATTTTTCTTACACAAATGCATCGCTTCGCTTCAGAAGGGCTTTATTAACCCCTGAAGATGCGAGGGGCCCTTTAATAATGAATAGATGTGCTTTTGATGGACTTCCAAAGACATACAGCCATTCACAGCCATTTTAAAGCTTAAGAGCCACAACATTTTTTTAATATAACTCAGATTGTGTTTGTCTGAAAGAAGAATGTCATATACACCTAGGATGGCTTCAGGCCGAATAAGTCATGGGCTACTTTTCATTTTTGGGTGAACTATCCTTTTAACATTATACTTAAAACTATAGAGCCAGACCGATATATTGGCAGGCCGATATTCGGCATTTTCCAAACTATCGGTATCGGCAGTTATAATGGCCGATAAATGAATATTTAAAAAATAAAATAAAAACGGATGAAACATGCTTGAACCATGTCATGAGTGTTGGAGTTGTATAGTTTGTCCACCAGAGGACAACTCGTTGAGTTGGTCACTATACATACATTGCTTGAATAACAATTAAAAGAACATCCCCATCAGTTCTCTTAACTCAAACAAAGCATGACAAAATTTATGACTGTCCAGTTTTGCTGCTGTAAAATAAGCCGAGTGTGAAGCGAAATTATCTAGTAATAGTAACGTTACGTTGTTACTGTGTAGTTGACTGACTGTCCTTTCACCGTTTGACAATGTGACTGAAGTATTTCTTTAATAGCGCGTGACAGTTATAGCAATGAGATGTGTCATCTCTCCTTGGCCTGTTATATTGAAAATGTATGTTTTACAATTTGCAGTATGACGTAATCCATTGCTAAATTATTGCTCATCATAGACTAGCTAACCACAAAGCTAGCTAATGCCACCATCAATAGTCAGTTTTGTTGTGACAATAAAAGAAGCACGTTTCTTTTTAAAAAGCATTATCATATTATTTTAGTTAATACTCATAAATAACTACAAATAACTAATGTTAGGGAAATCTGTTAACGTTTTGTTGCGCGTTTCTGAAATAAAAAAAAATAAAAATGTTGGATTTTAAAACCAACAAATATTTGTATCGGTATTGGCCTTCAAGATCCTTTATCGGTTGGGCTCTACTTAAAACAAGCTATTTTTCTTGCTAGGTTAATTTTATATTGGATAAAACATTATACAAAGGGTACTTTATTCATGTCAAGAAAAGTTTGCTTAATTGTGGATTAAATCTTCTTGCTTTTAGTTCTCAAGCTTCATTTCAGACTATCAGTAAAAGAGGAAGTCAAGTCTCATGACACCGAACCGCAGCATTATGCATTTTCAAAAGCATGACTCAGTGTGTGGTGGCCGTCTTATGGTAAAAATAAATTTAAGGAACTGAGACAAATATCTTCATATGGGTCACAGTAAGGGCTTAAATATCAGTCCTATGAGAAGACTGCTGTCTGCTTCCTTTTTTTGTCCTTTTTATGTGACTGGCCGAAAGTTGCTGCCGTGTGTGTGTGCGCGCGTGTGCTTATAGAAGTCATGAGTTCACATTTTATACCAAACAAAACATGTCTGTCTTAGCTCCGAATGCAGGTCTGTCTTAATTTTCTTTGCTCCCTTTTCTTTTTCACTTTCCTGTTCAACTTTCATTTTGATTTTATATAAATAAATAATAGAAATCATTAAAAAATATTTTAAATTGAACACACTCAGGAAGAAAAAAGTACAAAAGCTATCGCTGTGGTGGGACTCTTTCAAAAAGTACTAATATGCAATTTAGATACTAAAATGAACACCAATGTATTTTAGGTAGCCTACTAATATTCACCCTTAAGGGTTAAATAAGGTACAGAGGTGTTCCTTTTCAAAGGGTACTGCCCTGTTACCGTTTTTGTACCAAAAAAAAAATGTTACCAGAATATCAAGGACTCTCTGGGCTCTTTTGACTTGAACCAATAAGTATGGGGTTAGAATTGTTATATTATTCTATTATTCCAAATAGATTGAGATTTACAAGATTTCCGAAAAATGATCAAATTCACAGATAAATAGATTAACAATAAATGTAAAGAGTCTCTCACACATGTAAAACATCACAAATAAATTAAATTACAGTAGATTTGCAAATAATATTTTTCTACAAATATTTAATGTTGCAAACACAACTCTGCCTGGCATTCATAAGGCCTCATAAGTAAAGTAAAAGATGTTTAAAATTTGATTTTCGTTTGACCATTAGATTGTGTATCAAGCCAAGCCTTTAAGCGCTTTACATCTCTATGGCAACAACACATTATGGAAGCTTCACATTATTCAAGATAGAACAGAAAAGCATCAATAAGTAGCTGACTAACTTGAGCCGAATAACTGGATTCAACCACATGATAAACATGCAAGTTTGTGTAATAGGTGAAATTACTGTCCTATACAACATCCAACAGCACTTCCCACTTCTTCATTTAAGCGGTTTTAATGACGCATATGAGCACATGATGTGCTCCACGAATCTAAAGATTTATAGAGCATTATAAGTAGTATTTTAAACATTAAATACTGTACATGTATTATGATTCCCTTTGTCTGTAGAGAAGATATAGGTGGGTTGGGTTCTTTTTAAACTTGTGACATGTTGTTGCATTCCAAAGAGATCAATAAGAAAGTGAAATACCCAGCAGCAGACCAGCGATATGCATACAGTAATTATTTATTTTTTTTTTTTTTTGGTTAAAACACTTGATCACACAAATATTATTATGAATTAGACTTAATTTACTGTAAGTTTCTGACGGCATCCAAAATAAATGCAAAGATGTATACTCTTACATCACTGATGGTCATTTGGCCTCATATTTGGTATTATACATGATATTATATTTTGAATATAATCCTGAGTTTATCCAATTCACCAATCCTGATGGAAAATAAAGCAGCCTTAAACTCCAATAATCTAAAGGATTGATTTTAAAGCTACACTGTGTAACTCTTTTAGTTTATTCTTATCTAAAAACACTTAGTTCTTTCAAAAATATATGTGCTCATTAATGTATATTGACTTCGTAAGTAATAAATTATTCCCGTGAGTGTATAATATGCCATTGAAAATACATACGAGTAAGGGGTCGCCATGTTACCCCTCCGTCTTGAAAGTACATTAGCCAAAGAGTGAAATTGATTCATTTCTGTGAATCCCTTTACAATATATTTGTGAATCTTAATTTTAATTATTTAGAATTATGAAACAATTGTAACCCCATAAGCAAGCAATTAACTGGCAGCCATCAAGCAACCTCATAGCGGCTCCCTAACAACCACTTAGATCACCCTAGCAACTGCATTTCAATACTGGGGCATTGTGATTATTAATTTTACAATGGACTTTCTTTCCGAGAATGTAAAAATGTATTTTTTTTAGTTCTTTTTTTCATGACTTACCTTTCTCCACCTTGTGACAAATTGCAATAGCAAATCTGTTTGCAGGCAGCGCGGAGTGTGCTGACCTTGTTTTTGCATGTAAGACTGTGCTTTGGGGTGGGGAGCTGAGAGCAGAAAGATAGGAGCTTTGAATGCTGTCTTTTCTCTGTGAACTGCACTCGGGACAACACAGGTCCCTTGAGCCTATCGCTCTCTCGTGAGATGACGAAACGTGCAGTTTGTGTGTTTATTTTTGAAAGTCTTTGTTTCTTCTATAACTCGGAAGAATCATGCTTTGTTGTGGTGTCCCGGTGGAGTCTGCGGTGCAGGGAGACACATGAGGATGACGCGCATTAACATGCACAGTTCATTCATACACAACACAAGTATCGACCACTGCACGTTTTATCTCTTAAATTAGTCATATTTTGCATTATGAGAATTATGAGCATTTTTTTTTCTATGAAAGTCAGTGAAAATGTAAAACATTTTTCATCCTTTTTGGCTGTTTTTGATACTTAAGATTTACACTAGCATTCAAATAAAATAAAAAAAAATTCAAAATAATACTTTTATTTAACAAGGATGCATTCAGTTGATAAAAAGTGACTGTAAAGACTTTTAAAATGTTACAAAAGACTTGGACTGCGGACGGGTGTCACAGTCCAGTGAATGTAGGCGTGTGCACTGTCCTGGTGTGTTCAGCTTTTTTACACACGAGTTCTGTTGATAGTCATGAGCAATGCTGGTTTGGTTACACAGACGTCCTTTAAAAAAAATACATATATATATATGTATACATATATATACATTTTTGCTGTAACTCTTGTTAGTTTGCCGCAAGACTTCTGGAATTTTACAGAGATCGTTTGGCACTTGGCCTTCTCATTTTGGTCTACAATCTGAGAGTCCTTTGTTGCATGTCATCAGTCATATCTTCTAGAGAAGAGTGGAGTCAGGACTAGGATCCTTCATATGTGTAATCAGGAATGTAGACATGACGTGTGAGTTTTCACTGTTGTTTCTTAGATGAAGGAACCTAGTAAATTCCCAATACCCCTTGCCTTATTGTCACTCTGTCCTGTCCATGATCGTTCCATGCATGATACTAATGTTTTGTGTCACAAATATTACATTTTTATGACCCAATTGGAAGCATTTCCTCAAATGTTTTGTGAGTGTCATAGATCACAAAAGTGTACAGGTCACCATCTTGGTTGGAGTCTAATGATTTAAAGCAAATTGAAATTTGTAAATATGATGAAAAGTTTAACTTTAGAGTCACCATGAAATCAAAACCGACAATGCTGGCTATTTGTGGAACATTGCAGTATTAGCCCCTATTACAAATGATTTATATTTGCATATCATTATTCTTTTTTTAAAACAACACTGTGTAACTCTTTTATTTTTTTCTTAGCTAGTTGTTTCAAAAATATATGTGCTCATTAATGTATATTTAGTGCGTTCAAGTAATAAAGTATTCTTGTGAGTGTATAATATGCCATTGAAAATACATACGGGTAAGGGGTTCTAATGTCAGTCGCCATGTTGCCCCTCCATCTTGAAAGTACATTAGCCAAAGAGGGACATACCCATTAGTTCAAGCTTCGCCTTTCGCGTTTACATTTGAGTTAACACTCATGGACGAGGTCGAACTGGAAGCCATGTTAATCTTGTTTTTACTGTCACTTTCGATCAATTTAATGCATTTTTGCTGAAGTAAATATTAATTTCATTTTCTCTTTTTATTTACTGAACTCTATCTTTTGAACGGTAGTGTATATGGTGCGACAGTAACTTTCTAATGGATCACTTGCTAAAACATCACTTCGGGCTTCACTTGGGCTCTTTGTGTGAAATACATGAAGGCCAAGTCAGAGTGAAACCTGCCTCTAATCAATGACGGTTGTGCAAGCCTAGTTGTGCTTGGGTTGACATTAGGGTTAGAGTTGCAAAGACCTTAGATAAAACAAATTACCACTGAAAGTTAATGGTTTTGTGAGGATGTTTGCTTAACCACATGTTGAAATAAACTCAAAAAATGAGATACTGCCTGGTCAATCTTATCTTTGCTTTAGCACAAGCTGGTCATCACTTGGTCTGTGAGCAGGCTTGAAGTACAGATAGCAGAAGTTTCTTGTGATATACTTCTTCTCCCCCCAAATATCTAAGCTAGAGTTTGTCCTGGTCATGTGTGTGTAAGTAATAAAATCATACTATGTCCTTTTCCACAGGTGATTTTCAAAGCCAAAGCGAAGTATTCCCCAGAACTCAACAAGTACAAGTAAGAGACTTTCTTTCTTAGCTGTAAGTGCTGTGAATGAATTGATTGCTTAGTGATAAAGCACATCATCTATTTTGGAGTTGCGCTTTCACGCTAATTTTCCCTATGATTCTTATTCATTTTATTCATCATGATAATCTTCACAAATGAACAAAACTTTTATGAATTTTGAAGCCTAAATACTATCAGCCAAAGTCAAAAGCTAAAGGTAGGCTATAACGAACTACACTGCAGTCACTCGACTTCAGCAGTGATGGCCTTTAAGCCATCATCACTAACTCTTTTAGTCTTTGTTTAAAAACATTTTCCATGAAAGTTTAAATTAGAATTGTTTGCAAGAGTTTGACCTTATATAAAAGTCAAAGTTGAGGAATTTGCCTGTTCAGCTGACAACCTCTGTGGTCCCATTTAACCACATGTTAGCAACTGCCTTTTATAAGACATGTGAAAGCGTGTAAGAGTGTATTACTGATGCATTTTATGTCGTAGAATAAAACATCTCGAACTTGTGATAACCACAGACCTTATTTCAGGTATTTAACCAAAAACCGATAATAATGAGGATTTAGAAGCCTTTTTTCTTTGGTTGAAAATATCAAAAGACTAAAGAAGTTTGAGCCAACTTTATACAGACTTTTTTCGTTTTTTCTTTTGGAGCATTAATCTGATCTGTACAAATGGGGCTTTGATCAGGTGATTCGAGTCTGATGCTGAATGAAAAGCTTGGAGAACAAATCCTCCCACCTTGTCCCGTCCCAGAGGCATGTGGTGGAGGAGAGGATTGACACATTGGCCCAGACTGAGCTAAGCAATGGCTTGACTGCGCTCATCGCTTTAATGTCTTTGAGCTTTCACCTTATATAGATTTTTTTTTAATATGCTGTATTTTTGAGTGAAGCAAAATATTGAGCACGAAGAGTGATAGGATGAGGATTGATTTTATGCCACATAAGAGGATGAACTGAATTATTACTAATATTATTTTTCCATGTAACCAAAAAAAATTGAAAGAAATACATTTACGTTTTGATTAGATTTTCAAAAAAAATACATTCTTTCCAATGCGTGTAGGGATGTTTAGTCGGGTTTAAATAAAATAATTTAAATATAACAATAAAATGTAGATGTTTAGGTTGTTCAAGACATGTCTATTTAGTTCTTTCTTTCTGTAAATACTCTTTCCCTCCACTCTCAATAGGGTGCCCCTGTGTCTAGGTTTTCTGCTGGCCGGTGTTTTTTTCTTGGTGGTGAACATGACGTGTGCCATGCTGGTTCAGGGTGATGCGGCTGAGAGTCAGGTGAAGGATGCCGTTCTGGCGCGAGTGCTGGTTAACGACAGCCTCTTCGTTCTCTGTGCCATCTCACTCGCCATATGCATCTTTAAGATCGCTAAAATGTCTTCTGCAAATGTCTACCTGGAATCAAAGGTAAGTGAACAAGGGATGCTGTTGGATTTTTGAGATTTTATATCAAGCATGTTTTTTTATTTGGATAATGGCTTGCTTCATACTTAAAACATGTCACTACTATGTACTTATACCTTGAAGAATGCGATCGGGGTTCAGAACAACAGTGCAGTGTTTTCAGAATGACAGCGCAAAAACAGCTGATTGCTTATGAACGGTGTTGGAAAAAGTAATTACGGTTCTGTCTAAATGCGGTGATGTTTTTGTGGTTGTGATCTAGGGGACATCAGTATGCCAGGCCACAGCCATCGGGGCAGCAGTTATACTTCTCTACACTTCAAGAGCCTGTTATAACCTGGTTGTGGTGGCTCTTTCTCCTGAAGATCGGCCCAGCCCATTCAATTACGGCTGGTACAATGTATCTGACCAGGTACTCAATTATTAAACTCAATTATGACTGTTAAAGCTTAAAAATTAAAGAAATTCCATTACAGACAGACAGACAGGTTAAGAAGATTCAAATAGAAAACATCTCTTTTAAATTGTAATAATATTTCACAAAATTACTGTTTTTACTTATTTTTGATCTAATAAATCCAGCCAGTTGGTGAGCATAAAACATTCTTTCAAAAACATTGAGAAACCTTCCCGACCCCAAACTTTTGAACGGGAGTGCATGTATAAATCATAACACTGATAAACCCTCATTGAACTTTAACTGTCCCAGATAAACAAGCCTCTGAGATCTCGCTGCTGCTAGTGTGGCACAGCTGTTTGAGTTAATAATCAATGTTGTTTTCACCTTAATATGAGATGTATTAAAGTTATTATGCATTTATGTCTGCCATAGTTGCTAATTCATGTGTGTCCTGATTTAGTACTGTATCCATCAAGGGTTCAAGTCATTCTGTTCTGCGTGTATTTTGGAGTATAATACAGTACATGCTGTGTGATGAATTGGAGATAATGCTTTTTGTTGCATATTTACATGCAGGTTTGGTGTTTTTTAAAAAGAGATGTTGTCTTCATTCATTCAAAATAAAGTAATTCAACATGGATTATGCTTCTTTGCACACTGCAGAAACAATCCATTTGAGGGGATTTAGACGGATATGGGCTCTGGGGGGAAAAGGCCTTTTGTTTTTGCTATAAATAGCCTGGGCAAGGCTGCTGTGCAGAAAGGACTGCTGCCTGGTGGTGACCTAGTTTGGGTTCACCTCTGAGACGGGCCGACTGGAGGCCGAGGTTCCCCTTCTCTGACTCAGCTGCATATGTTTGGGTGGCTGTCTGCTTGCTTATTCTTCATAAAGCCACTTTGTCTGTCCCATACAAAGCTGTTGGTGCTTGGTGTCTAATTCTGGGATTGCATATATCCTGCTTTGTCCTGTGTTGTCTTTTTGCTGATTTTTGCATCCACATATTGGATGTTCATGCTTTTTGTTTTTTGTAGCTGTGACGCGTTGTTGTCATTTTTAATGGTAGTGGAGTATGTGTATGGGCACTCTCTTATTGCACTGCAATTTTTCTGATAAAAATTATGATTAAGATTTAAAATCCTGTGCTTTTTTGACGATATGGCCAAAAAATGTGATGATAATTATTATTTTATAATCATAATTATATTAATTTTTATAATTGTTAGTATTACTAAATAAAAATATTAAACAGGAAGTTTTACTGTCTTTAGATTTCATTGTAAAATAAAACTCAAGTATTTAAGAAAAATAAAATAATACTAATAATTTATTTTGAGTACAAATGTAAACTTACAGTGCTAAAATGTACGGCTTTCTTCATTTCTACGTTTTCAAACAGTAAAACTTTGAGCTTTTATTTTGACACAAAACCACAGGAAGCCCTTAAAGTTACATTACACAATTACATTTAAAAAAAAGAGAAAAACTTGGTATAAATCAGATACCTAGAAACACAATACAGGGTGTCCGCGGGGTTTTAAAAAGTATTAAAAAGTGATAAATCAAAATTGTCAAATTTAAGGCCATTAAAAGTGTTAAATGTAGTCTGAGAGGTATTATTTTTTAAAAATTAGGTATTATTTTTTTCAGACTATCAGGTGTCCTATTCTGTGTTTGCGTTAGTCCATTTAAAGATGGGCTTTAGCTTATCTGGGCACAATCAAAGATCTTTCGTCTCTGTCTATGTTTGATGCTGACGCCATATTCAATGGTCGATCGACATCATCTGTGAACAAGTGATCACCTGGATTTAGACCTACCTATATTGTATTTACATAAAGCGTTCACAGGCAAATTTGCTTTATGTTTAGGTCTATATTGCTTTTATTTCCCCGGTGTCGAAATCAGGCAAACATAAATGTCAGGCAACACGATATTGCATGTCAATATCCACGGATCACTGGATCTTTAGTAAGTTGTAAGGAACACTATATTGAATCCAACATTTAGTTTAAATTGATAAAATTTTCGTTTTAGTCACATTTTCACAGTTTCCCCTATTAAATCCTGTCACGCAGCAGATCTTTTGCCATTTTTATATGTTATAAATGTCAAAATCTGTGTAAATAATAAAAAGGTTGCTGCTGATTAACACTTAATTCAGTGCCGTGATGGTTTTAAAAAAAATTCTGAAGGTAGTAAAAAAGGTATTAAAAAGTAGTAAATTTAACTTAAGGAAAACTGTATATACCCTGCAATAGCACGTATATTTTCGGTTTTAATTTTAGCAATTTTTTTATTATTTAAATTTTATTTCTGGTAATTATTGAATTTCAACTTAAACTTATTTTATTTTGGTTTGTTGCCAAGCCACAATTTGGCTTGGAATTTTTCCATCTAATATTTATATTTCATTTCTTAATTCCAGTGTAGGAAAACATTTCATTTTAGCCAGCAATAACAACCCCAGTGTCAGCTCTGACTAAGGTCTATTGGCCTTTACAGTGTATCAATACATCCATATGGTTTTCAGTTTTTAAATTTGTCATTGTGTTTGTCTCCAGGCGGATGCAGAGAAGATCAATGGGGAAGCCTATGTGGTCTTTGGGATCATCCTGTTCTTCTGGGAGTTGCTGCCCACCAGTCTGATGGTGTTGTTCTTCAGAGTGCAGCGGCCCAATCAGAACCTGGTGAAAGTCTAATCCTGTCTCACTTCTAAATCCGTCTGTCAATATCACAGCTGGACACTTACTCAATGACGAGAGCCTGAGATCGGCTTTTTTAAGCTCCAATGGAGAGCTGTTTTCCTGTCAGATAGAATTAATTACTCATACGTCTGTCCCACTGAAAACAACATCACATGCTGCATTGATGCTGATCACATGGTTTTATTTATATTTTGTATACATTGTTTCCGCAGACACCGGGCGGCATGATCAACAGTCACAGCTTTAGTTCCAGGGCGTATTTCTTTGACAACCCACGCCGCTATGATAGTGACGATGATCTGTCTAGAAACACAACTTCCCGAGGAGAGAGATGCAGGTGTGCTTACTCAAATTTTTATCTTTTAATAAGATAGCAGCTTTTAGTTTCGAGTCATTAAAGGAATAAAAATATATTTACACAGTACAGGAGCCATCTGCCCCTGAAGTAAATCTTTTATAAACCAAAGAGTCAGTGAGTTTACAGAATTTCTCAATAAACATTGTTGTTCAGAAGTGCTTCACTAAGTGCATTGAAAGTGTCTTATATAGCTTTTAATAACGAGTGGTCAGTATGATAGATTAATGCGAGTCTCACCGACCTAAAGCATTTTTAAATCTGATATACACTGCTGTTTAAAGCAGTGTATGTCAGTGTTGGTTAAAAAGCAGGGTTGGTTAAATATATATACGTATATATATAGTTCAGTCATATATGTATATATAGTTCAGTCATTTCATTTGTTTGCCAACAACAATGATGATACGCAAATGTTTATTTTTTGTTGCATTTGTGACCATTTTAGTGTGTCTTGGGGACCCGACGCACATTCACGTCTTTCCAAACCTGTATGACTTTCTGTTTTTAGTGAACTATTCCTTTAAAGCTGGGGTAGGTAACTTTTGTCAAAAATATTTTTTAACATATTTGATAAAACTGTCATTATGTCTTGACAGTAGAATATGAGACAGATCATCTTTATAAAAATCAAGCTCCTCTGGCTCCTCCCAGTGGTCCTATTGTCATTTGCAGAAATTTACGCTCCTGTCAAGGAACAACCAATCAGAGCCAGGAGGAATGTCTTAGAAGTGTCAATCACGCTCTTGTACGCGCTGATCACACCCCTCTCTTGCACAGCGCGAGACCACGACGCGAGCGCGTACTGTCTCTGGCTGCGCTGAGGAGCCACACAGAAAATTGGAACTTTTGGGGGTATGCCCGCCATTAGCCCAGCTGCATCACATCAATCTTTACTTTTGATTACACGACAGAGACAGTACGCGCTCGCGTCGCGGTCTCGCGCTGTGCAAGAGAGGGGTGTGATCAGCGCGTACAAGAGCGTGATTGACACTTCTAAGACATTCCTCCTGGCTCTGATTGGTTGTTCCTTGACTGGAGCGTAAAAATTCTTCAAATGACAATAGGACCACTGGGAGGAGCCAGAGGAGCTTGATTTTTTTATAAAGATTATCTGTCTCATATTCTACTGTCAGGACATAATGACAGTTTTATCAAATATGTTAAAAAATATTTTTGACAAAAGTTACCTACCCCAGCTTTAACTCTTTCCCTGCCAGCGTTGTTTGAAAAAAAAGATGCTAGCCACGATGCCACCACCAGCGTTTTTGATCATTTTCACAAAAAGAAACAGCAAAAAAGCTGAAAAAATCAAGTTTTTGTCAAAGACTTCATCTGGATCGAATTCAGAACGATGATCAAAAATAGATCTAGTAAACCAAGTCTTAACAACACATTTCATTCAATAACATTAGGCAGTTTTGATTTATATGTTTTTTTAATGTTTATGATTGTGTTATTTTACATATGCATATGATGATTGCATATGATATCGCTTGTTTCTGCATCTTCCTCGCATGCATTTTGAACAGGAGATTCTTTACTCTTTCAGAAGATGTGCAAAAGCGCCGCCTAGCATCTAACTGCCCATTGGCACCAAGATTGATAACTATAAATATAACTATATTAGCGTCCACCACCAGCAGACGATATTTTCCCGTTTATTCTGAGCACGCGATGCAATTCATACTTTGCAGTCACGTGACTGCCATGGATGCCTGGCGGGCAACAAACGGGTATTTTCAACGTAGAGTCCAGTAGTTCCAGGTCTTTCTAGCAGCTATCAAGTCTGTTAGCGAGCTAGCTGCATAGCTATGGACTAGGATTAACTCCAAGGTGAAGGTACTTAAATTGTGTAAAGCAGACAAGGTTTTTTTTTAAATAATCGAGCAGTAATAATTCCTCCTTAAATAATCTAGCTCTACTCTTCTCATTGAAAACCATAGATATCACAAACCTCAAAACAACCAATCACACACTTTTGTCGTTGTTAGCAAAATACGACAGCTGCGTTTACACGACCACCAGCGAGGGCATTAAAGTGCCCGCAAGTCATTCATTTTTCAATGAATTTTGCCGCTCTCACAGCGGCGGTGTGAACATACAGATAGCCTCATAACACAAACAGCTGACTCGCCGAACCAGCTGGTGGCGTTGATTGAGGAAACTACAGGTTAACTTAAAGACACGGTTAATTACATGATCATACAGCCAAATGTTGAAATTACCTTGAGTGATGGAATGATCACTGCACAGACGTGTAACGTTATACTGTGAAGGTTGCTTATCTCATCTGGTTAGTGCAACCAATCGCACAACAACTATCTGGCATGTCATTTCCACCTCGAAACACCAACTTTTGTATAAAAACTGACAACATTTTCGTTGCTGGAGAATGGAGTTCTTGCCCGCCAGCCAGTACTTGTGACGACACATCCAAAGTATGAATTCGAGCTCTTAAAAAAAGGGTGGGTTCTGATTGGCTGTTCATAAGCTGTAAAAAAGTCGTCCTGCAACTGATTTCAACAATATCGTTTCCCTTTGATGTCTTCATTATAGTTGTGGTGACTCTGCTATTCTTTTATACTTAGAACGATATCTCTATTGTTATAGTTATCATCCTTAGTGTGAACGGGCCTTACGTCTTAAGGTTCTGTTTTGCAGCAGTATCCTGTCATCCACGTTACAGACGGGCCCAAGTTGGTACGGCTCTATCCAGAGGACTGGCAGCCTTACGCCGATCCCTCACCTGCTCAACGGCCCCCAAACATCAACCGCCCCTCTTCTCTTTGCCTACGGCAGCAATCAGACCAACCAACACCACAATTACTATTCCACTCCTCAAAACTACTACTCAACCTCTCAGACGCACTACACCACCCCTCAGAACTAATGTGGGATCCATCTAGTGTGAGTTTTGGCTCAACCGGGACATCACTGAGCAGTGTTTTATGGTTGTCTTCCCCCTCAGTCAATTTATCTGCTCACATCCATGTGGCAGAAAATTTAAAGGGACAGTTCCAATGTGGTGGGGGGGAGATTTATTTGGACCAAATGGACCAGATTTTCCTCTTTCTTTAATGTTCTCATTCCCGAAAACCATTCATCCCATCAACTTTCCTTGGGTTCAGAATGTTGTCGCAATTAGACTTCAGCACATGGACTCCCCTCTGTGAGTTGGGATGTACTTTTTGCACTTACTGTGGGCTTAATAGGTGTAGGCCAGAATGTGGTGATGGTGAGGATTTTTGGGGAGCGTACTTTTTATATCTCTTCATCTTTGAGAAACAGCATGACCCCCTAGGCCACCCGAGACATGGAAGTAAAAGAGGATTCTGGGTCCGTTGGTACTCGGACCAAACGTGCACTGTCATTCACGAAATCCACGTGTCTCTTTCTTGATTTCCTTTAACGTTTTTATTCTGTTGCCAAAGAGCCCGTGCTTAAATCCAGGCTTGACCCCTGAGCCTCTATGGTAGTAGGTTTCCATGCTTCCCAAAGACAAAAAGACTCCTGATTCCCACAATCCCTGGAACGACGATTGAACTCTAGTGTATTCAGATGTACCAAGTGTGACTAACTCTACTCACATCCTCTAATATTTTGGTACTTAGCTTCAGAAGAACACTCTGAGGGCTTGTGGGTGAATTTACCTGCGTATATCAGTAGTCAAAATCTAGTATATCATTCTCTAGGGAAGCCAGAAATGGTGCGGTCGTATATGGTTTTCCTAGATGAAAACTTGTTGCACAAATTTGACGTTTATATTGAACGTTTCATAAGCTTTATATCTTCGTTATTTCAGGAGCGTGATTGGCCAGCAATCAGTGCCCCATATCCAGCTTAAATGAAGTGGCCCTTTCCATTTCCCTGAAATGTAATTGTTTTGTGTTTTAGCAAAAAACAAAACATAAAAATGAAGCTTATTTTTGAATCCCCTAATTTGCTGCTCCATATGTTATGAGCTGTGTATAAGATATCAACAATCATTTGGCTGAAGCAATCATCAGATGTGGTGTAAATAGGATGAATGGGCAGCTGTATGGTTGAAACGTCATTCGCACCTGCTCTATTGGGTTTATTTTTAAAATGTGTTATTTTAAAAAGCGTCTTGCAGGATTTTGTGTAAGCTGTACTAAACAAGTGGATGATTTTCATTGATTTGAACATTTTAAGTTGGTCTGCTTCCTTGCTTTCTGCCAGCTGATGTGTAGCAAAGCTTTTCACGTGTTAGCGAACATGAGCGTTAAGTGATGGAATGGTTGTGCGTTCAAATTGAATGTGGATTGGGTTCATTTCCTGACAAACCACAGAAAGGATGGGGATGTGTACGAGTTGTAGGTTTGTTTTTATTTTTTATTAATTTATAAATGTGAGTCTGGTCTGTAAAATGTTACTGTGAAAATCTGTCTTATCAACTCTTGAGCAAGTAAAGCCTTTTATTTTTTTTTGTTTGAGGCCAATGAATGTAACTTGTTTACCCATGTTCATAGTTCATTAAAAATGTACACAAGCACTACCATAAAAAATAAAGTTTTATTGCACTGTTTTAAAAGCAGGTCTGGTGTGAAGTCTGGGTCATTTGGTGTAAAAAAGATTATAAAGAATTAATGTTTTATGTCTATTGCACAATCCTGGGCAAAAAAAAAGAGAGAGGGAGGAAAAATAACAGTCTCATCCCAAGACGTCATACAACTGACGTCTTGGGGCGCCTTTTGACCATACTTCAACATCCGCCGTTTTAGGGTAACCTTTAACGTCAGTTACATGACGATCCTGGGACGTCATACAACTGACGCTTTACCTTTAACGTCAGTTAGGTTTAGGGGTAGGTTTAGGTCTGGGGTAGGGTTAGGATCCGATAACGTCATCTAACTGACGTTAAAGGATATCCATGTTGACGTATGGTCAAAAGACGTCCCAAGACGTCAGTTATATGACGTCTTGGGATGAGACTGCGCTGGGAAAAAAGGACCAAGCCAAAATGGCTTTTTATGGTTTTAACCATTTAATCACAATACACTGGTCGATTTATCATATTCCAAAAACTTAATTCAGCATTTGATGTTTTTCTGGGGAAACAATACCTTTCTCAAATGGTGAATTTGCTAACATTTAGCTAATTCCCTAACCAATAATTTTGCAATTAAAAACTTGGCGTTCAGCCGTTTTGACTTGGCCCTTTTTCTTTCTGTTTTTCCCCCAGGAGTGTATCTATGCATACATGTTTTTCAACTCCAGATCTAAAGTGTTTCTTTCTTTCCCTCTTGTGTTTTCCATTCGAAATACTCGCATTCATTTGTCTTGATAAATGTCTTAACATAATTGTGTTTTCGTTTCTTGGCTGAACTGCAGGCCACAATTGAATTTGTAGTGGTTAGCTCTCACTGAGTCTCATGGAACAGCTGAAATGAGGAGCCTATGAATCTTAGAGGGTCCACCTCTCAGATCGCCAGCTGTGTATTTAATGTTTGATTCAGCACTTTGCATATTCAGCAGTTTTAGCATGTAATGTCAAACCTTCGTCAGTTGCATTACATCTCATCTGGAAGATCATGGAACTAACAATATCAAGGGTTTGATTGCCAAGGAACAATATGGATCTAGTGTACACATTGAAAGTGTCAAAAGAATCAATGCAAATATATAAAACGCATATAAACCTCCCCAAGACACATTAACGCTCATCACAAAATAAAAAGAAAGCACATGTACTTGGTTAACATCAAAATGATGTCCAAAATAAAACCTTGATCTTAAATTGATCATATATTCAGGAATGACTACACAACAATTATAACCACATCTTTAACACCCGTAAAAAAGTTTACACCTATAATGAAATGCCAGCTTGACTTCATATAATGCACAATTTGTCCCTCTTGTGAACCATTTAGAGTATATTTATGTATTTCCATTGAGTTTCCAAGAGGAAACTTGTTACTTGTAATACAAACACATTGAATGGTGTAAAATTAGCCCTAACATTACAGTTTTGAGACTAAAGTGCTCAGTTCTTTTGGGTTAAACAGTGCAGAGCTGTTAAAACGGTATTTATCAACAGCTGTTATAAAACATCATTTTGAAAACGGTTATTATCAACCCAAAAGAATATAATTCCGTCATTTCACATGATAATAGACATCGAGCCCTTGACTGTTGCCAGAGGATGGACTTTGTCACTGTTTGAGCTTTGACAACAGCGACCGGAAGTTCTTCAACTCTCTAACACTCGTTGAGATCCTGAAAAAAAAAAAAATAAATTCATGACCCATTTCAACTAAAAATATTTGTACATAAATAGACATTTCTTTAGAGTGACTTACCTTCCAAAGGCATTGAACAAAGACACAATTTCCTGCCGGCTAAGCTGAAATGATGGATTGGTGTTACTTGTATTGGGCATGGCCTCAATTTGCCTTTCTGAGAACAGGATTTTCAGTGCGGTTCCCAGGCCCTGGGTCTATGAGAGCCATTTATTGAATTTCACATATCAACACAAATAGCATTATCCGATTACCCGTCACGATCTTTGTTGCCTTACCTGCAGTTTGCCCCAAAGTCTGCATTTAAAGCATTCGACACAATCCATGATCCGCGAGATGTTCTTAAAGGTGCGCTTGAAGTCTTCCTATAGTCAGGGAAGAGCCAATTTATTTATTATTTCTCTAAAAACGTACATTTCTGTAACATTGTTGTTATAGCAAACTTGGAAAAGAGCCACTGGCCTTTAGTTGCATGGCTTCCTTCTTATTTCCAGCAAACAGAGTTGTCTCGTCAAAATGCAATGGAAAGGATCTGCGAATAAAGAATTGGTTATATTACGGCTGGAATACACTACACCAGAAGTTTCACACAGACCCCCAAATATCATCAACCTTGTGTGAGGGACCCCATCTTAAAACGTAGGCATCAATCTTTTATAAACACCCAATTTATATTAATATTATAAATCTAAAATGATCAAATCTCACATCATTCTCTCTTCTGACTGCTGTTATCTGTCTCTTGAAATTTTTTCCCTCTTTTGGGAAGACATGGGAACTCTATCATGGATTTTTTCTTTGGCTATTAAAGCAAGGTTTACCCAACTATGATGACTTCCACTTCTGAGAATGTGAAAAGGGTTAATCGGCTACATTTTAACATGTTTGTGTCATCCGATTGTATGGAATCAGTCTGAAGCTAAAAAAAAATATTATAGGGATACTCCACTTTTTTGGGGGAAATAGGCTCGTTTTACAACTGCCCCAGAGTTAAACAGTTTCGTTTCACCGTTTTCGAATCCATTCAGCCGATTTTCTGATATTTAGTAGAACATCAGTAACCAGACACTTTCTGGTCTCATTGACTTCCATAGTAGGAAAAAATATATAATATGGAAGTCAATGAGACCAGAAACTGTCTGGTTACTGATATTCTTCTAAATATCAAAAAAATCGACTGAATGCATTTGAAAACGGTAAAGCTCAACTGTTTAACCCTGGTGGAGTTGTAAAATGAGCCTATTTCCAAAAAAAGTGGAGTGTCCCTTTAAGTGACCATCATACACTACACAATTTTAGGTCAACTGACTGCCTAAAATCCGCATGCTTGCTCTGACTTTTGTCAACTATTGCCTACTCCTCTTCGACAGATCTGGGCAATTACTGCAATGCTCTTACTTGGCCACATGGAGGAGCTCTAAAAGCAGTTTCTTGTTCTCGTTGTCTTGTGTCGGCTGGCCGGTGTACAAATGGAAGGTGGGACGTTCAAAATATGGTAGAATTTTGGCCAGAGCACGCAGCTCAATGAGGTACAGGAAGTAGAGGTTACGTAGCCTCTTCGGCCCCTCCCCTCCAGTCAGCTCCTCGTCAAACCTCAGCTGGAACTCGGACACATTGTGACCCCACTTCATTTCGAACCAGTTTTCTGACCAATCAAATCAGACAAGTTTAAACAGCGCCAGGAAATTTGAATAATTATGAAGAAACAAACAAGTAGTACTCACCATCGAGGAGGTACCTGGCACTCAGGTGTATGTTTATACTGCAATGCAGTCCTGAGATCAGCCTGAAGAAAGCTCGTTTCTCCACACACAAGCCTGGGGAAACAAGAAGAGGAATATGTAAGGAGGAACATGTCAATACAAAATTATACAGTAGTACATATAAGACAGAGCACTTTTAAAGGCAAAGTTCACTCAAAAATGAATATTCTGTCATCATTTAATCAGCCTTAAGTTGTTCCAAACCTGTATGAATTCTTTTCTTCTGCTGGACACAAAAAATATTTTGAAGAATGTCGGTAACTAAACAGTTGATGCCCCATTGACATTGGAAAAAAAGTACTATGGAAGTCAATGGAGCCCATCAACTGTTTGGTTACTGACATTCTTCAAAATATCTTCTTTTGGAAACAACTTGAGGGTGAGTTATAGCATTTTTCAGTTTTGGATGAGCTTTCCTTTAAGAGTCACTTACCCTCCAGCCAGCGATAGAACCCCTGACCTTAAAAATGAAATAGACTTGTCATTATCTAGATAATCAAATTGGGTTAAATGTTTCTGAAGAACATGACCTTACCATCATCTCCTAAAGTGGACAGAAAGAGAGAGAGAGGTTTATAGATCTTGAGCATCACTATTTGATCTACAATGTGTACTGAAAAATCTGTGGGCTTTAAAACTGACACATTTTACACTCAAAAACAATGCATTAACAATAAATGCTCACCACTGTAAGACACCAAAGGATTCAGCGGTCGCTTAACTGAATACGGTCTGAAAAAGTAACAAAAAAGAGGCAGTTGTTTGAAATGAGTACTGTGGGATTACAAATTTAAGAATCTGTTAAGATCTGCTGATCCTACGTCTTGACATAACATCTAAAGAAGTCAAAATTAAAGTCATAGTTTCAAAACAAAGTTCAGTTTCAAACATTTCAGTAATCACAAATGTTAAAGGTTCACAGTTTTTTATGTTATGTACGATATGGCAATAATCTATTTTACAAATAATCAGAAAAGGCCTGAGTGTTTAATTCAGAGGGCACAAAACACTCACGAATATGTTGTGATTGACATTTAACAAAATTACTATCAAAAGACCATGAAGTTAGATGGCTAAGATAGTTGGCTAACTATTCTTTAAGGGATACTCCACTTTTTTTTGGAAATAGGATCATTTTACAACTCCCCCAGAGTTAAACACTTGGGTTTTACTGTTTTCGAATGTATTCAGCTGATTTTATGATATTTAGAAGAATATCAGTAACCAGACAGTTTCTGGTCTCATTGACTTACATAGTAGGAAAAAATATATAATATGGAAGTCAATGAGACCAGAAACTGTCTGGTTACTGATATTCTTCTATATATATATATATATAAAAAAAAAATCGGCTGAATGGATTCGAAAACGGTAAAACCCAACTGTGTAACTCTGGGGGAGTTGTAAAATGAGCCTATTTCCAAAAAAAAGTGGAGTATCCCTTTAAGGCCCTATACTGAATTTTCCACATGCCGCTCCATCTCTTGCACAGTTTAGCCTTTAAAAGTATACTCATTTGGCCATGAGTGCGGAACGATATGCTCTGTGCGAGCGCTCTATCTAGTGGACCTCCTGAAGTTCAACTGAATAATTTTCACACTGATCAGAATAAATGTGACTGTGACTCTTTACTTGAAGCAGTTCTCCTCATATATGCTGTTCCAGATCCGCCACGCCTCTGGTCCTTTATAGCCGGTGAAACGCTCAGGGTTAAGCAGGAGATCAACATACTTTGATTCAGGTGAGTCCTCATCTGAAAAAAGGGAAAAGAAATCAATGATGCGGCCTGTGGAGGATGACTTAAAGCTGTAAAGCATATGGGTATTGTAGCCCAATGTGAGCTTGCTAATTATCAGGCACCTCAAATTAAAAAAACAGATTATTTGATCAAACTACCATCCAACATGCAGAAACGATCTGATTCATCATCGTGTTTTTTCCACTCTTGAAGAGCCTGAAGTGTCTCATCACTACACAGAGAAAAACAGAGTGAGAACTTACACAAACAAGGTCAAAAAGTTAAGAAATCTTGGGTAATCTTGACTCTCAGAAGGTGCAACACTTTTTAAACGAACCTTAGAGAACTGTTGACAGCTCCAAGTTTTTCTGCCTTCTCACATTTCTCTATATCCTGACTAGCAGCTTCTGAATACTACAGGGGAAAAATGATTAACATCCAACAACACCAATATCCAAGATATATGACTTTCTAATACCTTATAACTGCTGGATTTAAGGCCCTCTGGTACTTCACTCTACTCAGAAAGACACAATGAGTCTTTTCATTTTACAAAATCCCGCAAGACCAAATCATCTGAATGAACTTTGCAAAGCTCACCGGTGTACACGGTTTCACGGCACAGTATTTGAGTCCACACTGGCTGTGGTCTGTCCAGAACGGACAGGGGTTGTTCAGATTGACCTGAGGAGCAGACTATTGAATATTAGAGACGAACAACGAATAGATATTTTCACTTTGTGTATTGTCAACAATAAAATCACCTGGTAAAACCGGAAATAATCAGATGATAGTAGTTTCTGTAGTTTGGGAAAGATTTCTTTGTTGTTGAAACTGTCGATGGTCTCAACATCACAAGCACAATCATCGAGATCCCCAGTGACCTACAACCAAAATGACAAGAGTTAAACAATTAAAAGTGACAAATTTCGGTATTAATTGGTTAATCAGGTTTATTCACAAATAGACATTAACAAATCAGTCTCAGAAAATGCATTTACAAATAAAAGTACTATGGTACCATAGTGTGGTGATGGTTAGAACTATATATCACCACACCTTTTCAGTCAAGTTATTTGTGGATAACTGGATATGGAAATTTTTAAATAATATTTTAAAATTTATTTATTTATTTATTAAAATTTATTTGAGCCCCAAAGTTGATGAAATATCTGAGCTTAACATAACTACAAAACAATTATAGAATTACTTTGTAGGCCAATAAATCACAATTTCAAACCAGGATTATTTAAGTTCACTATAAAAAAATATTATTTACTTAAAACAAAATAAACTAACTGAAATAAAGTACAAAATTTAAATAATTTTATTTCAGCTTGTTGCCAATGCCAAAATGTCTCGTTGAATTAAAATATATAAAACTAAACTAAAAAAGAAAAAAAGAAAACACACAATACTATAAAATTACTTTGACTAAAATTAAAATCAAGACGGAAAATATAAAATAATATACAATTAGTAGCCTATATAGCCTACATATGTTCCATGACAGTGGAGTGATTATAGAATATTTGTATGGTTCCATGGTTTCAGATAAAATAAACCATTACTATTGTAATTTTTAGGTTAGTGACACATATTTGATAGCTAAAATCTGTTTCCAAAGTGATGTTGTATATTTGTGCGTCTCACCTGACAGAAGCACCTGTGAGCAGCGGATCCGGCTGTCGTCACGTGAAGGCTCGTGAGTAAAACTGCCAACTGAATGAAAGATGCCATGTCACTGAACCGAGTTCGGCACAAACGGGTCTTCTTCGCACTGCTGCTCACTCGATACGGTGTTTGTGTAATGCGTACTTCAAATAAATAACACGCAAAGACACGTTCACTTCCGATTGAATCAGCCGCTACGTGAAGTACGTGACCCAACGACAACTACTGCGACACGGCACCCGAATACAATGAATGATTAGAGCTAACGCAGATTCACAAAGCATTATGTCAAAAAAATATGCTTTATTTTCTTTATTTACTTTTCTTATTTTTATTTTTTTGATTCTGTCGGGTTGAACAGTAACATCAGCTCTTCTAATATGAACTAGAAGGAACGCCTTCATATGGATGAAAATTGCACTACACGCAGTTCTCCGCACGATGTCGCCAAATACTAAGTTAATAGGCGGTGTTACAATCTGTCAACCGTACAGAATCAGATATTTTCTGATGGTGAAATTAATGTTTCTAGTGATGTTCTCTTCTTAAACAGGCAGAACTTTTAAATACAGTAGCATACATCTTTTTATTTAACTGTTAAAAATCAAGAAACCTTTTTTCAAGTGTAATACAGCAACATGTTTTAGACCTGTCTTTATTTTCTTGTAATATATTCATCACTTATACATTATAATATGAATTTATTTAGCAGATATCTCTCTTTTCTTAGAATATTATTTATTTATAATATTCTATGTATTTAGCAAATCATTTAAGTGTTTCTAAAGTTTCCAATTGCTCTGTCTGTCTCATGTGATTTCAAACTGTGGTGGAGCAGCGCCATCCCATGGACGGAATCCGCTACTGCAAGGAGCCTCGCTGTAGTTGAAGAATTCAAGGGCGGAATCGAATGTGTCCAAGTTTCCTTTTTCGACACTTTGTAACCCACATTCAGCGCGTCACAGTAGGTCAAATGAACAAAATTCCTTTCTAAAACAAACGTCCTCAGACGTCGACGAACAGAACTTTTTATCTAGCAACCCCTCCCCTCTAAACAGTTCAAACAAAACTTCCACTCCTGCTGTAACATTGTCCAGTTTGATGCGGACACCTCTCGGACTCTTTTCTCCCTAAAAACCAAAACAAAAAAAAGCCTGATTCCCGGTCAGTCGTCTCCTGTAGGATAAGCAATACGATCTGCTCCCTAACTCCATTCTCTATTTTTGTGCTTCCTTGTGCTGCCAAGCCCCTGACGTAATGCTCCGTGTTAATTATTAGCATGTGGGAAGCGATGCCGAGACTCTCCTCTGCTGCTTAAACAAGAGCGACTGACTGCGGGGAGAAAAACCTCGTCAAGATGGACAAACACACTGACCCAGAGTGAAGGGGCACCGCTCCCCGTCCCGTCCAGTCCTGTCCTGTGACCAGCACCAATGCAACTGCGCCTTTAGGTGAGTCACTTCTGAGGGTTTTTACTAGAATATATCAAGCCTTTTACAGTATAAACTCGGGTTGCAACATCTCTCGTCACAGCTTTTTTGCTACAACAGTAGCTTTCTGTGGGTAGGCTACTCATTGACTATGAAAAATGGAAATCGCATCTATTTTATTAAAAGTTTTGGACTGTTCATTAATTAGTATACCTAATAAAGGGGTTATGCGGGGTAACCAACCACACTGCTGACTTTAGAGTGGGGAATTGCTTCAGATTTTAAGAGTTGTGAAAATGAGAGCTGTATGCACACTTACAGTAGGGACAGTCGAGCAACAATTTTTGGGAATGTTCTGGACAGTCTGCGATTCAGTTCGGATTTGCTAAACTAGACGTTCGCTTGAGTAGATACCGCATGAACGCGAATAGAAACCGAAAGCCTGTGTTTATTTTTATTTGTCCACATCTGATGCTTTTGGAGTTAAGTGTGTAGCCTTATTTAGGTTGTCATACAGGACTCAGAAGAGATATTGAGGCTGCATTATCCTTGCGGAGTTCCCTTTTACAGTTCATCTGTGTGTAACGTCACCGCGTCCTTTTAATAGATGCTCAATAATTAAGAATTACGCATTCCCTCTAATGTGTCAATATCCCCCCAGAAATACTTGATTTTTGATTCATCTCCTCTCCAATCTTTAGTATCACTAAAAAGGATTTGTTCTCTGTTTGCATGATCCATCGTTATGCCAGTAGGTGGCGATCAGCGAGTCTTTATTGTGTGATTGAGTCATTGAATCGTCAAATGATTCATTTAAACGCGCAATCGCTTCCAAAACGTTTTTTTTTTTCGAACATAGTCTGTTTGAGTCTGTATTAAATAAAAATTTAATTGGCTATATTTACTTTGTTAGGACACATAGATAGCCTTGCGCCTTACGTTATTCTGTGTAAATGAATCCATAGATAAAGATGTTTTTAATATAGACATTTGTCTCCATAGAACAGGCCTAAGTTTTACGACATTTATGAATTATTCTTAATTTGCGTAAGATCATACATTTTTCTGTCCTTATTGTAATTGTGACAATTGCAGAATTTACCGGTCAACTCGACGGCTCTCACCGAGGTAGATGCGAGAATCACTATTGAGAAGATTCTTTTGTTTCTGAATGAGATGTGCTAGTTTATAGATGCCTCACTGTTGTTCTTTTCTTTTTTTCATTTAGATAATGGACTAATGCTAATTTTCGTACTAAAGTCAGCTTGTGAGCGAAAACTATAAGTCTCTGCATTGAAATGAACACATTCATACTCTTAAACGACTCAAACACTGATTCATTTACGTTTGTTTTTTTTTATCTCTGTAAAGGAAAGTATATAGAGTTGTTTCATAGCTTGAAACCATTGATATTTGCCAACTTGTTATAAATGTTTACCCTGTTTGTGTTTCTTGGAAGAAATGTTATGTACTTGTCAATATCAGTCTGAAAGAGTCAATCAACCGATTCCAAAGGGAAACCAACAATGAGATTCAAAATATATGGACTACAGTCTACAAGCTGGTAGACTAATAGCAAGTATACCATCAGCTGGCCAAACCAGCATAAGGTAGTCATGCTTTTTTTGGAACTGGCTGAACAGCTTAAAGACCAGCTTGGTTTATAAAGCAGCTTCCAAAACACAATTCCCAGCTTTAAGATGACATATTTACCAGGGCTTGCCTTTTCGTGTATGTTTTTCTTCTGAATATAAAATCTCTACTCTTTACTTTTACAGAAAGGAGATGTTCTCTGTGGAAAATGCCATCAAGACTAAAGCTGGACAGTCACTGTATGCTGGAGGAAAGCTGAGGAAAGTTGTGTAAGCCCGAAGTGGCCAGAGGGCAGGAGAGCTCTGACGAATACCACATCAAAAGCTTCAAACAGGGATTTCCTACCACCAAGTCTAACTCCCAAAACCCAAGAACAAAGATGCAATACGTTGGTTCCCACTAGCAAATAAAATCTCTGTCAAACCTAAAGTGAGGGCAAAAGCAAGTGTGGTTTTTTTTGTGGCGAGTCTCAATTAAGCTGCAAAGCAACATCATTGGGTCGTGGCCATTTCTCTCTCCCCATCTTGACGAAACCGAATTCCAATTCTTGGTACTGTGAGCCTGCCCACCAGATCATGATGTTTCGTGACCAGGTGGGAGTCCTCGCCGGCTGGTTTAAGGGTTGGAACGAGTGCGAACAGACAGTGGCGTTACTGTCTCTCCTCAAGCGGGTCAGTCGGACCCAAGCACGCTTCCTTCAGCTCTGTCTGGAGCATTCCTTGGCTGACTGCACTGAGCTGCATGTTCTGGAAAGGGAGGCCAATAATCCAGGTCAGTACAGAAGCTACCACCTTTTCTACCAGTACTGCTAACCGTATGCAAGCTCTTGGTGTTGAGCTGTACCTGTTAAGAACAGGTGCACCCAGGTCTTTTGGTGTCTTTAACCTACCCATTAGCCATTGGTACAACTTCAAGATTCATGTTATAGATTAGCTTTGACTCCAATCTGTATTTAAACAGCATAATATGTGATTTTGTATCCATGGTGTTATGCTAAATTTGAGGAAATGTGCATGTGACCATGGGAAATTGCCAAATGACGAAAGAGCACATTAATGTATGCACAAGACCAACATGCTGAGCTGAAGGCATGACCTGAGGGTATTTCATACGTAAAGACTTGTGCGTAAAAAATTGTATATTTCTTTCTTGCACACATACATGCTCTAAAACTCAAACATGGGATTCCCATCAGGGTTTATAGTGGGCTGAGACTCATAAAGAGCCTCCTTGCAGTGGTGCGTGTTGTATTTTATATGAGGGATTTTAGTGCAGCTCTGTCATTGTTATTCTAAAACTTCGAGATGAAGACATCAAAGAAGATCTCATGAAGTTTTTAAAGTGGTCCTCACCCTGGTGTGTCCACTGACATTAAAACCAGCTGACGGGGTGCAGCCCATCTGAAACCTCTCTGGATGGTGTATTTCTAGTGTATATGCTTTTGGAATCATACGTTGATGATGAGTTTCTGGTTTGTAATTGCAGATGGTGGATTTGCATGCTTGTACTGTATGTGGTGGTGACCTTTTGAATGAATGCACTCCAAATGTGATTGTCTGTGCATGCCTACCTGTGTGATTCACCTAAGGGCAGTATTACGCAGTCCTGCCTATGTCAGCCCAAAGCTCATGTCAGCTTCCTATTACTCACCAGCCGGCAGGGATTCTTTGGTTAATCAGCACATTTTCTTTCATTCAAGCAGACGTCTGGTTTAGCCTGGGCCCTCATTAACTATCTCACTTCAGACGTTTTAGTTGTCTGCTCTCCTATGGAAGGTTACGTTTTGACTTGTTTAGACCAGAAAAATTTTAACCAATCTTACATTGATATTTTACAGAGTTTTTGTTATGTATATAACTGCATGTGTGTATGTATATAGGTATGTGTACATATAAAAAAAAATATATATATATATATATATATATATTAATTACAATTACAAACACATACATATATATATTTATATATATATATATATATATATATTTGAGAAATATTTGCATGTATATACTATATATACTGTATATATATTTATACATAATTTATATATTAAATATAAATATTAATATTTTATATATTAATAAAACATTTTTATTGTTCTTCATGCATGTGTGTGAATTTTTATATACAAAATAATTTTACACAGTACACTCATATATATTATGTAAACACTAACTTTTATTTTGTATACAATTAATCGTGATTAATCATTGCCCAGCCCTAATAAATAAATTTATATATATATATATATATATGGGGCTTTGGTGTGAGAGAACTGGGTTCGAATCCATTGTGAGACACTGTGTCCTTGAGCAAGACATAACCCCTATTTGGTGTGCAACCTCTGACATATATAGCAATTGTAAGTCGCTTTGGATAAAAGTGTCAGCTAAATGAATAACTTATACATATATACACACAGAGACAGTAGTCAACATTTGAAGTGGATCAAAAATCAGTTTTCCTAAGACAAGAAAAAGTATTGTTCAAAATTCATGTATAACTTTGATAAAAGGTTTTGATCCACTTCAAATATTGACTTTTGTCTATATATTTATATATAGCCTACTATCTTACATTTAACTATATTACTATTACATATACTATTACATACATTGTATTTGATTAGACATGTCATGTTGAATTTTATTTTAGAACGAGTATTCTCATCTATCCTCAAATCAAAGGCCTGTAAATCACCACTTTAAGACATCCCTTTTGATTATAACGGTGTATTCGGCGTTAACTCGCAGCTGGAAGTTGAGTGGAAAGATGCAACTATTTGGAAAGAGCTGCGCCAATGAGAGGAATCCACAATGACCTACTTATTCCCCTCTGTGAAGGAGCTGGCTTGTTCCCCTGACCCAAATGATGCAACTTATTTGCCTCTCATCTCAGCATCGTACACATTAACAAAATGCATGTGTGTTTTGTGTTAGTCACAGGTAAAATTGCATATGTATTCAGTTTTTGATCTTACATTTCAAATGCTAAAAAGGCTGTTCTTGTGCAGTAGCGTTTACATTTACTTGGTGATGATACCTTCATTTATTTCTATTAGTCTTAAACACCATCAGGACAGTGGTTTAAGGTGGCATATTTGTGATTAAGTATCTATGAAAGTGAAGCCAAAGCACACAAAGCTACACAGCCCTGGCCTAGGTTTTGTTGTTGTTTGAATTTTTCGACCGTACCATCCAGTGTGGACGTCAGATAAAACAGAGAGTGTGTGTGTGTAACTCAATGTGCGTAAACAAGAGAGGGTACGTGTTTGTCGGAATATTATTCCTGTCTGAGTTGGTGTGTAACCCTTGGCCCTTTTTCCACCCCTCCACCTCACAACCCAGAGGAAGACTAGAGCCCGGACAGGAGGGGCACTGTTGTTATGAATGACTGACTTCATACCTCTGTGTGTCTGTGCATGTGTGTGTTTGAGATGATGAAGGCTCTCTGAGTTGTTTTTCCAACATTGTGGCCTCTCCGTGAGATGCTCCAATGTACCTTCGGAAATGTCAAACACCCAAACATTATATACAGCATCTAAACCGAACCAGCTGGACTGAACTGACATTCCCCATTGTGACGGGATAGTTGTTTGATAATTGTTTGATCGTTGTCCCCCATTCACACTGTTCAATTATTGTATGTAGCTATTATTTTTTTATTGTTTATGTATATTTTTTTATTGTTTATCTATATTTTTATTTTATTTTATTTGTAGTAATTATTTTTTTTATTGTGCATATATGTACTCTATTTATGCCATACAGTTTTGAAATTATAAGAGTTAATTTAGGACTGCTAATTATACCTTCAAATGTTTTTTTTATTCTTTAAAAAGAAAAAGAAATGCTGCCTTTTTTAACATGACTAATACATTTAAATTAGGGCTGTCAGACGAGTAATCGCATCCAAAATAAAAGTTTTTGTTTACATACGATATATGTGGGTGCACTGTGTATAATTATTTTGTATATATATTTATATATATAAATACACACACATGAAATATTATTTATATATAAAATATTTATTAATTAATATAAATTATATATAAATCTATATACAGAATATACATGAAAATATTTCTTAAATATTTAGAAGCATGTGTGTGTATTTATATGTATAGAATAATTATACACAGTGCACCCACATAGTATTATGTAAACACAAACTTTTATTTTGGATGCGATTAATCGTGATTAATCGTTAAATTTATTTTTACTTTTGTGTGTGAGCTTTCTAAAGCTTCTTTTTAAATATGATTTTGATTCTTTTCTTAAAAGTGGAACTGAAAACATTATGAGTAAGTATTACAGTACATTTGGGAAGGAAGATAATTGAGAAGTCAGTTAAAATTGTGTTTCACGGCCTTCATCCACTGACCTTGATTCGCACCTCCCCTAGTGACCAGCGTCCAGACCCTTCTCTATCCGGCCTGTTTTTAGTTTTTTTTTTTCCTCTTCTGCCTTTTGGAGACTATCAATGAGCTGCTTGGAAAAGAAAGAGTGCTTGTTTCTGGTTTGGGTGTCGAACTGTTACATCGCACCCACGCATGAGCAAACAGTTTATTTCTGGCCCTCGGTGTGTTCCGTGAACTCATACGCAACCCTAGGGAGAGCCATGCAGTCCCTGCCAAAATATTCCTTTTTTGCTCTGACTCAACTCATCTTAAACTTTCAAAAAGGGCTGACACTGTAGAAAAAGGAGAGTTTGATTCAGTGTGAAAGCCCATCCCTTGTCTTCTGTGTTGGCTTGACCATTTTAAAATAACAGCACTTGAAACTTATGACTGGCCAGTGGTGACGTTGATGGGTAGAACATACAGTACACTTCATGTCTGTCATGTATAATCGAAAAGGATACTAGGGCAATTTTCTGGGAAGTTCTCCAGCACTACTGGCCTTTTGGAGTCACTAATAGTCCCAGAATCACCAATATCGCTGGTGTAAAGTCCAGGGCACCAAGTCGTTTGTCCAACGGCGTCTGGGCATTTTGAGCCGTTAGTGTGAGAGAGAAGTCTGATCGGCTTTAGCTTAGCAAACGAGTGATGAAAGCGAGCAAAGTCAAGACTGTACAGAAACAAGGCTGTTAAACGTATTTACATCATCTTTCTTAAGCTTTTGAATGCACAAATATGTTCATAATAACATAAGCTGACTGGAATGATGAATGTGATGAGACTAGTGATACCTGCTGATATAGACAGGTATTTACTTACAGTATACGAAGGTGCAGAGCGCACGTGCTAATTGACTGTTGCTTCGCCTTTAGCCTTTAGTCTCACATTATTCTGCTAGACTGTTTTCCCCTGTCTATCTTTCCCAATCTCCAGACCTGAAGACCCTCTTTTCTTGTTCAGAAAGTATTTTCTGACGCTATAGTGACTGTATCACTTGTTGCTAGTAAAACACAAAGTCAAACCATAAAATGGTTTTATGAAAATACAATATCAAATGCTAGGTAACAATATTGATCATGATACTCAATCTGAACCTTTTGTCTTCTTATACTCTAAAATAATGGAATATTTCATAACATAATCAATCATCAGTTTTAATTGATAATCAATACTGAATATATCGGTTAAATTTCCTCACATCCCTCTCAACCAGACTCAATTAACTGACATTAATAATATTAAAAAAATCTTTTTGACCCGGCCTTGATCATCTATCAGTTGTCCTTGCCAATTTAATGCCAAAAAACATGTATTAGCATTTTTTTTAATTGAATATAAAATATTAGCTAGATATGAATGTGTTGTTGCATAAGTCCAAAATTAAACCGAAAATCTTTCAAGAGAAGCTCAATGTAGTGTAAGCAAGCATTAACTTTGCCCTATCGGACACGCTTTACTTGTACCACTTCTTGTTTTTCACGTTAGTAAAGTTGTCGAAAGCGTGGCGCCGATGTTAACTTTGTTAAGGTGTTTCAGAGAAATGCTGAGCTTGGATGACATCAGCACTCGAGTCAGTCCGGGTGATAACTTACACGTCACCTGTTTCTCATCTTAATGAATGGCAAAATATGCTCATCTCAGCGAAAAGGAATGGATGACATGCAGGTACTTGAAAGGCATAAGATATATCACCCTTTCTCCTTACTGAGTACAGTTGCTTTCCTTATGGCATCTCTGCTGCTGTTGAAGGAGACTGTGTTTAATTTACCGTCTTGTCTATACTGTTGTGCTCAACTCCAAATCGGTTTGATTAGCTGAGACAGGAATAGTTTAATAGTGCTTTTATGTTGGTTACATGCAGTTTTCATGCATGTGGAGTTTTGTCGTTTGGAAGATTCTTGTGTCTTGTGTTGTTTTGAGGTTTGCTGAGTAAGTCTTTCTTGAGATCAATCAGCTTGATCCCAGGACAGAATGATGATTAGGCTAGAACACATCCAATTATTCATTTTTACCATGGCCAGGAGAGTTGAGCGATATACCTGTTTTATATGATATACCATTAGAAATTTGTCATTTAAAGAGAAAAGGCTCATTGCTTGCATTTAAAAAAATAGTTTATTATTTTTAAGTAATTTATTTATGGCAAAACTTGCAATTTTAAAATTTTGCAAACATAATTGCAATGAATGTTTAGATAATATAAATAAGATGATTTTATAAGACAAGATGACTATATGATTTTTTGTAGTAGTTTTTAAATTAATTTTCTATGAAAATGTGGCTAACAGCTTACAAAATGGTTCCATTTGATATGTTATGCATTAAATAACTTTAACAATGAGCAATACATTTGTTTACAATATTTATTAATCGTAATGTTAATGTTAGTTAACTGTTCGTTGTTATTTTAGGTCTAGCAACTCTCCATAGACATTTTAGCTGGAAAAACCAAACTCTGGTCAGGCCAATCACATCGTGTATAGAGTCTGATTTGAACTTAAGCTTTTCTTTGAAACCAGAACAAAAATACGGCACCTGAGTCATTAAAAAAAAGATGTGTTCGGAGTTTTGCCGACTGAATATGGTAAAAGTTTAATATATCAACTTGGGACTCAGTCGTCACTTCTTCGTTGCTCTGATTGGTTGTAGCGCTATCCAATTGCGCGCAGAGAGAATTTGAAAGACAACCGTTTATCCCGCCCCTCGGATTGAGCCCTGTCAATGATGAGTTCCCAGACCTAACATCTTGATGTAGGTCTGTCATGCCAGGCTACCAGTCTTCAGTGTCACATGATCCTTCAGAAATCATTCTAATATGTTGATTTGATGCTTGAGAAACATTTATTATCAATGTTAAGAACTGTTGTGCTGCTAAATATTATTGTAGAAAAAAACTGTGATACACTTTTTTAGGATTCTTTGATGATTAGAAATGTTAATAACAGCGTTTATTTGAAATAGAACATTATAGCCTAAATGTCTTTACTCTCACTTTTGATGAAATGAATGTGTCTTTGCTGAAAAGATCTCTTCAACCATCTCCTTTCCACCTCCTGCTCCTCTCGGTTGGCTCCCACGCCGTCAGACCAGTTCTGTAGCTCGTGCCACACTTCGGTTGAGCTGTCAGTGCACGCTTGAATGCAGCGGAGAACAATGTGTCAAGACACTCGCTCTTCACATACCTAGCAGTTCTCTTAGCTTTACTCTGTCTCGAGTGTGTCTTTGGTTGTCCTGTCTCGTTGTGGCTACTGTGTATGTATGTGTTATTCTGCAGCTGCAATACATAATGCAGGCAGCTGCATCACGGTGCCACAATGCAGACTTTGTTCAAAAGTGCTGATTGCGCTTTTAAGAGGTCAGGCTGAGACTCTCCCCCTCCCACCACTCCTCCGTTCAGCTCCCAGACAGTCGTGAAGCGGGAGTGGGTTTGTATTTGAGTTTGAGGATGTGTTCCTTTCAGCTGCCCTAAATGGGACCTTTTTCACGGATCAGCTCAATTTTTTTGCAATTATATAACCGCCCTAAAAGAATGTCTGTTCTCTCTCCTGCAGGTATGGAAATAAAGATTTCTTTTTTCTTCCGAATAGGAAAATAATGATCGGTGAATAAGGAGGGGGTTCAAGTAGCACAGGGGCCCAGACATTTCCTTAAATAGAGCTCTCTGAGCTCAAATCCGCAGACATTCCAGGAATAGCTCCAGCTGTGACACTCTGCGCCACACGAACGCACACACAAACCCCTGGAACGTCTACAGGTAGACTAAATTGATGTTCCATCAGTCGAGGCTTTTATAGATGTTACATCCATCTGGTTACAGTGACGCATTGTGCCAGAGTTTGTTCCCAAAGTTTAATTGGGAAAAAATATATATATATATATATATGAAGTTAAAAATTTTTTTTTTTATTTTTTTATTATTTTTTTATATGAACACATGGTTTGATATCATCAATAAATGATAAACAGCAACAATTTAGGCATTTCATATTTTTATGGAAATTGTCATAAGTACTACTATTTTTAAGTAGATTTTAGTTACTTTTTCATAAAAAGTAATAGGATATGTAGTTATTGACCATTCATCAATCATGTTATCATTATTATTAATTAAAATTTTACAAATCTGAGGTGTCTGACACTCATGTTTTGGTTATTCTAACCAAAATTATTCTAGCTTTTAAATGTGTGTATAATACAAATTACATGAAGGGACTTTAAAGTCAAATGACAATTGTTAAAGAGCATATTGCAGGTAAAAAAATCTAAATTTATAGATAACCATTCAAATGCCATTTGAAAAGTTAATGCAGGATTTAAAACAACACAAGGGGACTAATTTAGTAGATAAAGTGAGCGTTTCTTGGACTGCTCGTAAAAACGTCTTTTTTTCAACATCGCGTCATTTTACGTCACGCTGGGGAGCCTCAGTCTCGGCTCAGTGCAGAGTAGGCTGATATTCAGCGAGAGCCGTCGTCAGTCATGGGCTTTCGGTACTTTTTGTATTTTAACTTATCATCATCATGGTAAATTATTGTGTTTGTTGAGGTTGCAAAAACTCCGGCCTGTCAGGACTTCGTGTCAACAAGTTTCCATTACAAGAAAAGGGACTGTGCTATAGAGACGGATTTCTCTTTCGCTTCGGAAAGCGCGGTCGTGTGTAGCGTTCACTTCAGATCAAATGAATATCATCCCGGGAATATGATGGAGTTCAACATGGGATGCCGATGCAAGAATATTGATCGTTGCGTACTATAACAATGGCATCGGTAGTCATGCCCTAAATAGAGGCAACTTGTAATTTAAAAACAAAATTGGTTGTTTAAATACTCAAATCTTTAATTTTCTGTTCATGCAACCCGATCTCACGACCAAGTCGTACGAATTCGACGAATGATTAAAAAGTGGCTAATTCGCAACAATTCGTACGACCTCACTCGTACGAATTAGTACGATTTTGCTAAATCGTACATATTTTACGAATTGGCCAATTCGTATGAATTCGTACGAATGACCTACCCCTTACCCCGCCCCTAAACCTAACCATCACGTGGGTTTAGACAAATCGTACAAATTCGTACAAGTGAGGTCGTACGAATTAGTACGAATTAGACACTTTTTACCCATAGCGTCACACCGCCACGCCCATTTTCAGACGCGAAAGTAAAATTTTTCTCACAAAAACGACTCCAGAAGCTTCTGTACTGTATTTATAAGTATATATTTTTTTAAAAAATCTAGTTCCTACATTATTTTTCTATGCATTGATTCGTTGGGTCCTCTAACCTGCAATATGCCCTTTAGTTTTATGTCCCTTCAATTTAAAATGCCCTGCAATGTGACATGCTTGTTTGTTTGTTTTACATTGTATGGGATATTTGTACATGCCTGGAGTAACTAATTTGTCACAAAAGTTAACTAAAGTGGCTAAATCCCCTTGGGCTTCCACAGGTAGACTAAATTTCCATTTGATTCCAGCACATCTTTTACGGCTGTTACGGTCATCAGGTTACAATGGCACTTCCTGCCCGAGGCTGTCCTGTCTGGGGGGTATGAATGGAGCAGGTTTTTGGGGCCAAAGTCTGAGGCCTCATAGTTTCCTCACTGACTGCTGATGAGGTGAAATATTAGCACTCTTTAGCAAAACAATCATAATCCTTCATATCAAAAGGAAAATGCAATGACTACGCCATTCATTATTGTGATTATGGAGGAATTGTTCATAGTCAACATATTTTTGCGGTTGTTGTTTCAGCGATTATCAAAGATAATCAAAATATCGGAATGTTTCTTTTTTGGGGGATCAGGCCAAACCTGTTTTTGCGCTGCAGCACATTTCGGTCAAGATGGAAACAGCATTGCTCATTTGCACAGGTTGAAAGCTTGTCAGGGCTTTCATTTAACATCTGAAAGATCAAATAGAAAAAAATGCTTTGGGGTCAGTGAATGAGGTTCATGTGTGCGACGTGACGGGCTTCCTGCATTTGAGAGCGAGAGCTCATCATCCGTTCTGAACAATAGAGACACGCACAGATGACTCGGAGCCACTGTGACTGCTGTGTCTACTGACAGAGGCAGGTGTTTCCCACTTTGTTGTCTGTCCAGCTGAGCTCAATGGTTAGTTAGCCTGCTCTGCTATTTCCAACATCGAACAGGATTAGCGGCCATAAATATCACTGGCTCAAAGGAAGAGAGGAAGAAAGTGTATGCGCGAGTACAGACAAACTCTCAGTACAATGCGCCTGCCAAGCCAAAATTAGAACTGTCGGCCTCATTCTCTAATTTCTACAGCAGACGTAACATTTGGCGATTTGTACGCTAAGAGGAACTTAGGGCCTGAAGTTGCATGTTTACACCCTCTGGGTAATTAATTTAGCTGACTAAGGGCAACTCTGTCTGTGTAGGAGTAAGAAGGTCAGGACCTTTGAGGAAGATGAGCATGCCTTATTCCAATCAAATATGGTTGGCAAACCTTCACAATTTCAACTGGCCTGAGCTGAATAATGGCGTAAGTGACTGTTGCGACATACAGTTGAGTGTCCACATACAAACATGGTCTTAGCAAGTTTATTCCCAGTTTTGAGAATGAAATAACTTTGTGCCGTTAAGGACTCCACTGAAACTTATTTCATTTCCAATGGACAGTGCCAATTTGTTAACTGTATGGCTTGGCCCTACTGTACATACTGAAATTTAGGTGCACTACAAGGCCCAGACAGGGTGCCGGTGGGGTCCGGGCCTGTGGAGACCTGTAGAGATCGAGCCATTGCCTGTTAAAACTGCTGTTGAAGAAAGGTGGGGCCACTGAAGTTCAACAGGGGCCTCTTTTACATTCTTTCTTTGTCTGCCAACTAAAGCGTCAGCCTCTCCAGAGCTTCACGCTCAAACTCCCTGTGGGTGTCATTTCAGGATACCACACATCGATTCTGTCATTTTTTCATTCTTTCCTCTGTTACTTTCTGGAGTGTCATCTGAGGCTTTCCTCCCAGCTCTTCCCACTCACAGGAGTGTCTTATTCCGGACTCCTGGGAATCTTTTCAATGGGCCTCTGTCCTTCACATGGAAGTGTTTCCACTGGTCATTAGGTGGAATGGTGTTTGGTTTAGCCATACGGTAATTCTCCTTCCTTTTTTTCTTTCTCTTCCCCTCTCTTCCCTTTCTCTATATCAATGATGCTCCATATTTCTCTCCACCCACTACTCTGCTGAATGCATTAGATCTTGGGGAGCCCGTTTAAGGAAGTGTTTGCTAAAGTAGCGTTGAGGGGGATGATCTCAAAAAGAAGGTATGTGTCTAACCAGCGTCCTTTCGGATGCAACGCACCCCAGTCGGAAACTGTGCATTCTTCTGTTAGACCTGTGGTATGCCAGAACATTCCGCACTGCTGAGCTGGAGCAAGCAGCCAGAGGGATGGGTGGGGCATTCTCTCTCTCTCTCTCTCTCTCTCGTTCTTTCTCTTCTCACTCGCTAGCCACTTTTTCCAAATAGGCCATTTTTCCTTTCCCCTCTTTCCCTATTGGAAAAAAAAACTTCTCTCTGCAAGTTCGTACTGTGTCCACAGACCAATTCCAGTGTTGTTTTTTTCCCCTCATAAGTGGAAAAATGAGTACAGACAAACCTACTTTTTAGACCTTCTGATGTGTTATACAGCAGTTCTGGTTCTTTTACAGCTGTGTCTGGTGCGTCTGGTGGCATTATTCCTGAACCTAAGGGTGTGTGTCCACTGTCTACCTCCGAAGAGATTAAAAAGTGGTGCATCATCCTCCCAGGAACACATTGTGTCCTTACTTTGTTGACTCAACAACTATAAAAAAGGAATGATCCTGTTCTAAACCAACTCTTGCTGTGTTTGTTGTGCTAACAAAACAAATATTGGACAATAGTTCAGTCCAGAATCACTGTGGATGGAGCCACATTTTGAATTGTATAATCCTACGGTTTTCTTTTATTACTGTAAAAAAACAACTATGATGGTGTTGTTGAATTACCTTTTAATATGTATAAAAGTTTGGGGTCAGAAAGATCAGCCAATCAAATGGATGGCAGCAACTCAATGGTTTTAGACTTGTAGACATGGTCAGGACGATCAGCTGAAGTTTAAATTGAGCATCAGAATAGAAAGTTAATTTAAATGACTTTGAACATGACATGATTGTTGGTGCCAGATGGGTATTTATGAAACTGCTGATCTACTTTTCACACACAATCATCTCTAGGGTTTACAGTGAGTAGTTCCTTGGGCAAAAATGTCTTGTTGATGCCAGAGGTCATAGGAGAATGGCCAGACTGGTTCCGGACTGGTATAGAAAAGCAACTGTAACTCAAATTACCAGTTACAACCGAGGTCTGCAGAAGAGCATCCCTGAATGCACATCACGTCAAAGCTTAAAGCAGATGGGCTACATCAGCTGAGGATCACACCGGGTGCCACTCCTGTCAGCTAATAACAGGAAACTGAGGCTACAATTGGCATGGGCTGACCAAAATTGTACAATAGAAGATTGAAAAAGAGTTGCTTGGTCTGATGAGTCTCGATTTTCTGTTGCGTTATTCAAATGGCCGGGTCAGAATTTGGCGTAAACAACATGAAGCATAGATCCATCCTACCTTGTACCAATAGTTCAGGCTGTTGGTGGTGTAATGGCCATGGGTATTGTGACCATATTTTGATTACCAAAAACCAGGACACTCGGCCCGGCAAACAGATGGGCCTACTCAAATGATACTCAAAGTTTACTCAAAGATACCTTATTAATATCAATACATTTAAAGCAGGTTATGCCTCCCCTGTATGGATAGAAAATTGTTATATTGTTATAAGAAAACAGGACATGTCCTGGGAAAACTGGACAGTTGGTCACCCTAGCCATGGGTATTTATTCTCGCCACACTTTGGGCAACTGAGCACCTTGTTGAATCAGTGCAATGAAGTAATAAGGCAGTTCTGAAGGCAAAAGGGGGTCCAACCTGGTACTACCAAAGTGTACTTAATAAAGTGGCCAGTGAGTGTATATTTATTTTAGAAACAATGTAAGACTATGTACTATGATGTACTATGGAAAAATGATACCATAGTGTTTTTTAAGAGACAGAGGTGAAAATGAGGTCACAAAACCACATTTCAGTGACCTTCTTACTGTGTGTAGTGTGTCAGCATTAGAACAGGGTGTGTGTGGTTTCAGGTTTTCATAAATAGGGTGTTATCACCAGTCCCCTGGTGTTTGGATTTGGTGTTGTGGCCATCCTATTTTTAGCTCGAGAGAATCATGTGTCTGACAAACACATCTCCTCCCATGCAGACGTAGACATGTGCGTGACTGTTTGTATGACTGTGCATGTGTTTTTATCAGCCGCCAATTGTGTCCCTGGTGTTAATGGATCATCTGATGGCATACAATTGGAGGGGGGTTGCATGTTATCCAGGCTTGTATCCAGGTTCAGGAAGGGGCACTGATGCTGTGACCGGCCTGCAGGGGGGGGTTTATATTCAATCTCTCATTATAAGTGACTCAAAGTTCATCTAATTAAAAGGGGAAAATGTCTGTCTGCGTACGGTCGGCTGAATGGTCTCTAATGTGCACTGCCTGGGTTTAACCACCCATCTCCGTCTGGTGAACAGCATGTCTGTCTGTGTTCTGTTTATTTGTTTGTTAAAGGTCTGTCGATGTACAAGGCTGGCTGTATGTATTCTCTTTATCACACTGGCTTCTTTGCTTCATATGTAACTAATATCTCTTTGACACCCTGCTATGAAAATACACTTTGATATTGATTATTAGAATTATTATGTGTAGGAGATTTAATCAGTAATCAGTTAAATGATTGATTCCGACACTCATAAAAACAATTTAAAATAACGTGCTACTAGCATATTACTATTTCTATTTCTTTCCATTTCATGTTTTATGCTAAATTAGTAGTGGGGTCATTGTATGACATTCCAAATTCAGTCAGTCTTGTTTTATTCTTGAATAGAGTTCAACTTCGGTACTATCAACTTTGAGCACTGTTGAGCGGAATCGTAAACACCTCTGATTGGCCATTGTGTTCATGCGCTCATCAGATATGTCTGTGATTGGTTCCGAAGTCGATTTATGATTCATTGTCTCGTTCATAAACACAGTGGCTGAATCTGAATTGCTACTACTCTTACAATTTCTGTCAGACCTTTGAATGTTAAAATTAGTAGTAGAATGACAGCATGATATTCCAAATTCAGCCAGTCAGTCGTTTCATTCTTGAGCAAGTCAGTTGGTTGAATGATTCATTGACCTTCTCATAAAGACAGTAATGAGTTTAGTGAGGCTCACTCAGAAGGAATAGTTTCAGTCACTGTTTTCAGTCACCTCGCTCCTCTAGAGTAGTTTGTGCACTCGTGCCATTGAAGAGCAGCTTCTAATTTAAGCCAATCGGAAGGTTAAGTGCAAGGGGTGGAGAAAAAAACAAATTACGGCCGAACTCAGGGATGTTTGAAAGCTCTGTTCCCTGAGAGCGGGCGCCACGTGGAGTTCACTGAAACACATTGTTTTACTGTCTAAAAATGACTCAGTGAAGCCTTAAAGAAGGGCTTTCCCCAGACTGACCGCTGTGAATCAACAGTGATTCACAGACTCCCTGCAGAATGTTGCTTTCACTCCGTTTGGGCCTCTTTCTCTTTCTTTTAGTCACATGCAACTTTTTCATTCCAATGCTAAGGCACAATATGTACGATTATTTAAGAGGGCACAGTTTCCAACAATAACAAAGGCGTAGGTTGATGACGCAGTGATGAGCTGAATGATGGGACTTGCTGTCATGCTGATGGATCTAATAATGTTTATGGATGAGTGCAAACATTCATGTTTTTAAACATTACAGTGGTATGAAGCAGGTCGTGATTGCTAAAGAGTCCCGTGGATATAAAGGAATAAGGACATTTAATTCTACCGAACTACCCGCAAGTTCTGGATTACTCGCACAGGTCAGTTTATTAGACGATTTAAACCTGTGAGGTAATGCAGCACTGCTTCACTTGGTCTGACATTTCACTATCACAATAAATGGCATTTCAATGTGTGTTGAAAGTTATAATGTTTTACTACGTGTTAGTGCATTTGCTATACGAAACTAGCAGTAAGCTAGATCAACATTAGAATAACATACTGACCATATTCTAACATTTCATCATGTTGAGCGAACGTTATATAACATTGATTTGTTGTATGTACATTTGCTCACCTATCCAATAAAGCTGTCAAGTCGTGACTTTTGAATCTCTTTTAAGTCCAAGTTAGTCACGGACGTGGAGCTCTCGGCATCTCAAAAACCCCACAATGATATTGATCCTCATTTTAGTTTTCCTTGTTTGTCCCAAAGTCTGCTTGCCATGGTCTATGTTTGAAAGAAACAAGAACTGCGGGCCGTGAAACATTACGCACTACGCAGTTGTCCACGTCTGTCACCATGGTTACATCATGGCTATGGCGGTATGAACGTAAAAAAGATTGCACTGATATTGCGTCATTGACAGGCGACTTTTTTTTTCTGGAACGGCCACTTATTTAAAATTTGAATTTCTCTGAAATAAAAAATATTTGGAGACTTTGGGGATATTGTAAGTACACAACTGCAGGAAATGCATCGCACTGTGCAAGTGATTTTTTGATATTTTATTACAAAATTCTTACATATTGTACCGTTAATAGTTGTAAACACTTTAAATACTGTAAAAGGAGGGTGGTTTGGTGGATAATTTAAAAGAAGAGTTAGAAAAAGGAGAGGGTTGTGGTGGGCACAGAAGGGTTACGTTCCACAAGAATGGTATCTATGAACCAACTGCTTAGCTATTAGATATGAATTGTTATGTTTTATGTACCTTTCACTGAATTACAGATAAAAACAGCTTAATCCGGGTTTACTCGTCTTGTTTGTGCTCTCTTAGCCTGGTCAAGCTGGTTTTAAAGGGGTTTTGGGGAATTTAATTGGCTAAGTCACTAGACCATTTTGCCAACATTTTCAGTTGCATAAACATAAACATTGGGCCAGTTGCATAAACACAGCCATTATGTTAACTTAAGACGGTGTCTTAAGATCTAGTATGATCCACTAACTGTCAAGGGGCAGCCAGTCTTACTTTTCTGTACCAGAATAGGACAATCTGAAATAAGTAGAAGTAATAGAAGTTGTAGTACTAAAATGAAAACTGAAGCTCACAAATGAGATGGGTTTTGCAATATCTGGTAAATCTGTTCTTGCAAAATATCCAAAGTAGTATTCAGCAATGGCACACATGGAAAAGGGAGAGTGTGAGAAAGAGGGCTACCGTCTCTCTGGAAGCTCTGTGATCGGATCCTGAAGGAAGTGAACGGGGGGATGGTGACAGAGGAAGTCAGAATCCTTGAGATGAGTAGGTTGCATTGTTTTAGCAGCAGCACTCCCTCTATATCCAGCTGGATGGGTGGAGCGAAAGAAGAAGAACTGTGTAATGATGGAGGAGTGTGGGAGCCGTAGAGGAGCTGGCAACCTTCGGAGGTAGAGCAGGACGCTGGCCAAGTTGAATGCAGGGCTCTAATTTTAGTAGAGGAGTGTTACTGAGGGTCATGAGGACTTTATTACCAGATAAACTCATCACAACCTTTGCCAAGGCACAAACTGAACTGGGCTGAGTGGTGACACGTTGTGGTGGACGAATAACCTTCTCTCACCACACAATGGATTTTCCTGTTTCTGAATTGGCGTTTTTGTCTAATGTTGATGTCAGAAACTTTCTTTTTTACATAGTTTGGCACATCTTGCAAAAGTGGTTTGTGATTGAGGTTGCACACACATGGTCTTATTTAGTACTGAAGACATGAACTTAATTAAATGTTTCCATCAAACACTTTTTGTTTTGTGTTTTATAACAAATGGATTGCCTTAAAGTCTGGCTTAGTAACTGATATTGCTTTAAAAGTCTCAGTAAAGGACCACCAGAAGGTTTGTCTCCTTGCCCTCTAGAAGCTCGTTGGCCCATCAGTAAAAATGGAAGTGCCTGAAAAAGACTCCCAGAGAGACACCTAATCATTGGTCTCCAGTTGTCCTCAAGTCTGTGTGTCAAATAGCTCCCTGGTAAACATGACAGAAGACCTCTGAAACATCTCTACTCATGCACACACTGATGAAACAGTCATTTATGATCCTGTTGCATTATCGCTACTATCATTGTTGTCTTTTTGAAGTGCAAAACATGTCTCTTGATCTTATGGTAATGATTATTTTCGATATTTCTATACTGGTCAAAATGTGTCAGGGTCTCATTTTGTCCCAAAATCAAACAGGGAAAAGTTTCTCATTACCATAATGTCTCTAGATGTGATAATTATTGTAATTACTTTGTACACTGTTGATGAAGTACATTTTTATGCCCCACTGAAACTATTTAATAAAGGTAAGTAAAGGAGTATTTGAGTGTAGATCATTACTTTTTGTAATACCCATATATACAGTATATATATATATATATATATATCATTATTTTCTCACATTATGGTAATACGATTTTTTTTTACATAATATGATTTTACATAAAAACAATCCTAGTCATCCTAAAAATGTGAGTGAGACTTGTTCTTGACTGCTTTCATGAGATCGTGATCATACAAGAAGACATTCTTGGATCCCATTTGTGACTATACATAAAAGGCTGACCAAGAGAACAAATGAGTCACAGACCTGATCTGGAAGTGGCCAGAAGTTCACTCCGTGGCCGACGTTCTCTATTATTGGTGGTGGACAAAGCCTCTGCCGTGACCTCAAATAGTTCCTATAGTATCTGAGGCATGTTAAAATAGGCTGTGTGACCCTGGTTATGAGTAGTGCTCTCAAAAAAATATTTAAAATCTGGCAGCTATTTTAAAGGAAGAGTGAAAAATAGGGATGACGTTGCCCAAGTTAATCTCGTATGTTATTGTATTAACTTTGAATTCCTTTTATTTTTTTATGTTTAATGTGCCCTTCTCTGTAAACATGTGCTAAAAAAGCACCATGAAAAAGGGTTTTACGTTTTTATTTTATTAAGGTGTAAACTTTGAATTCCTTTTATTTCATTCTTTATTTAAAACTGCATTATCTATTTACTCATGCTAAACTTTTCCTAACTTAATGCTTTTCCCTCTTTTCTGTTTTGCAGTATTGATCAGTCAGTGGCAGAGTGAGACGAAGGAACGGGTCATCTCTTTGGTTCTGACCCACCTGCCTCTCCTTAAACCTGGCAACGTCGAGGCCAAGGTGGAGTACATGAGTCTCCTGCCAAAGATCTTGAGCCACACTATCGAACATGGGCGGCACTTGGAGGAAAGCCGGCAGCTTCTGTCCTATGCCCTCATTCACCCTGCAACCTCCCTCGAGGACCGGGCGAACCTCGCCCTCTGGCTCAACCACCTGGAGGAGCGGGCGGCCGCCCGAGGAGCGGGAGATTCCCTTGAGCGCGTGTCTTCATCTCACCATGGGCAGCCTCCGCACCTCTACCCCCACCACCAGCGCTACGGGTCGGATGACCGTCTCAATGGCTGGCAGAGCTCGAGGGACTCTGGGCTCGGAAGTTGGCAGCAGCATCAGCAACAGGGCTGTGAAAACGGCCACCTCTCGCTGTACCCAGCATCCTCTGTGCCCTCCACCATCAATGCTGTAGGAACAGGCAGTGGGACCAACACAAGTGAGTGGGCTATTCTTCACTTTTGGCTTTGTCTCCTGTTGCTTAGTCTTTCTATAACTACAGGGGATTCATATCTGCTATTTTGTCTTTGGCAAAGTGAGATTAAAACAGCTGCAGATTCAGAGTCAGAGATTTACATTAAAGGGATACTTTACCTCTGGAAAGATGAATGTGTATTTAAAATGGGTCATTTATGTAGAAGAAATGTGAAATTATTTTTGAATTGGAGCTTTCTAGACTGAGAAAAGCCAGAAAATGTATTTTTGGCTTATGTGGATGAAAGACAACAACTCCCAGAATGCACTTGCTTCACTGCCTAGGAGGCCATGCCTACCAGTAAAAGAGCACAGTAGTTAAACAACAAGTCTAGGCTACTAGTGAGTCTCCGTGATGAGTCTGCCCGAAAATTTGTTTCGAGATCGCCCAAAATGTCTGGGATTCGGCTTTTGCGTTGTACAGTCGACATTCATTATGTTTACTGTGGCGAGCAGGACGAGTGAGGGCCGCGGGAGAACGGCGCCATGCCAGGCCGGTGGCGGGATAATTTTCTTACCAATGTTAAAACGCACATCAACCGATCACTTGTTTAGCGTTCAAGTAAACACTACATTCAGATTCACCAATGGAATGAATACAGTTAAATTGAGGCTATGTTTACACAGAAACAATTCTGAAGAAACGCAAAAGTGGCGTTGCATTATCACTTTTTATTCGGCTTTTAGACGAGCGTTTTGGGTGGGAAATCCGTGTGCAAATGGTGACGCAAAAGTGTGTGAAATTCAATGCTGTATGCACTCCAGGTGGCTAGGAGTGCACAACACCAAGTCCGCGCACCTGCATACAACCTTCACTGTCTAGTAGACTTTTGCGTTTTTACCCTTTACATGGGAACGCGGTGGCGGAGCGTTTTTAAGATTTCCACTCTGGAGGGTGGTTTCACTTTTTTGCATTTTTAAGCCTCAAAAACACCGTCGCCGTGTAAACGAAAGGCACATCCGATAAAATATTTTTACGTTTTCACCTACGAGCGTTCTTGTGTAAACAGGGCCTGAAACAAAAGATCTACATGTAAACAATGACCGCGACTGCAGAAAGCAAAAGCCGAATCCCGGACATTGACGACCAGACGTGTTCGGAAAAAGAGGATGGTAACCCCTACTACTCAGCTTTCTCCACAGAACAAGAGCCTGCTAGCTTAGCTTCCAAAATAAAAGATGGCTGACGCTATGTGTAATCCCTTCGTGTACCTTCGTCCATATTTTCAAAAAGTTTCTGCCGGTGAACTCGAACGCACTGGCACTGATCTGTGATTGGTCTGTTTGCGCATTAGGTCCAGCCCCCTAAGGGCGGGGTTTGAAAGGGTGAGATCTAGTGCTTGTAGTCTTTACAGAAATCCCCACTTCCTCCTACAATGACATAAAATGACTATTTTTGCATCATTTTGGGAGGAAGTGAAAAAGGTAAATAATGCATTTTTCTCGTCTCAGGGGAAAATGAGAGAGTTGTGCACGACCATTCAATAGCATGACTGGGTTTCTAACAATGGAAAGCTTAATGTAAATGGGTGGAGTGTCCCTTTAATGTGAGTGTCCCTCTCAAATCCCTACCCCTTTCCCCCTTGAAAATTCAGATGCTGTACTTAAGACTTCAATTTTATCTCCAATCATGTTGGAGCATTCATAACTACGATAGCCCAGCAATGTCAGAGGCCTTTCGGCCCACAAAACTAGAGCAAAAATGTGTACATGCGGCACTGCCGTGCTGTGGGCGTAACAAAGATATTCAGATTGAACATATCTGTGGTCAGAGCATGATATTTCCAGCTAAGAATGTTAGGGTCTTTTTTTCTGATGACGGAGACAGCTGAGGATATAAATAAGGGAACATTTAAAGCACTGCTTCACCAGATCTTCTTTATTTTTTGACTACTTAGAGTTTCAACAGCACAAAGGACTGGTTTCACAACTCTCCTCCAGCAACCTCAGGATGTAGGCTTTTAAAACATTCATTATGATTTTGGTCCATATAAGATAAACAGGTCAACAAAAAGTGACACAGGCACAAAATTATTGCTTTATCTATATACTTTTTTTAATATTATAAAATGTAAAACATTATTAATGACTGCTTCTGTCATGTAGGGTATCAGGTCAACAAAGTGAAATAGGTGCATGTTTACTTTTTAGGTGCAAATTTACCTTAATTGTTATTGTGAAGTAAGAGTAAAAAATGTAAAATGTAACAATGTATCATAATCATAATCATCATGGAACTTTGCTAAATTGAATTAGAAGAGCATCCTGTGCCCTCCTTTACACACACAAACACCCTCTCACCTCCCTAACTAAGTACCACATACCATCCCAGCTCTTCCCTTGTAAGGTATCCTTTGTGGAGGTTTGTATTTAGGGAAAATGGCTAATATTTAGGGACTGGAACTTGAAATGTTAGCTGGGCACCTATTTTAAACTAGCCCGCGAAGACCTATACATAGTCCAAACATTTACAGCCGCATATAGGAGGAGAGGACAGGCTCCACACGGCCTACAACGTATCTTCTCCATCTCAGTCTCTGTTTGTTTCCTCTTTCCCCTCACCCGTGACGGGGGTTGAATGTTCCAGAAGAAGAAGACAGGCTCACCTGTTTAGTAGGTGGAAAAGACTTGCCGCTTGTTTGGTTTGCCAGGTTTTCCCCCCTCGTAGGAAACAAATAAACTTGTGTTGGTTGTTCTGGCTAAAGCAGTTTAGTGCTACAGAAGCTGTTAGTCAGACTTGTCTCCGATTTGTGCTTTAAATCTGAATCTCTTTGACATCAGATTTAGGTTTGTTTGGTTGGAGTGAAACACACACAAGTCTGCTTGAAAATGGGGTCTGGGGTACTGTGAGTTGATTACCCGTTATTGATAACATATAATTTGCCTGTCTTTAGGGAAAGGAAACTTTTATTTAGTACAGGTTATACATTTTTCAGACTCTTATGAGTTGGTTCTTTTCAGTGAATCAAAAACAGTGTAATCTGAATCCCAAATGAATGACTCTCATGCCTTGTTTTTTCTTCAGTGAATCAAAAACATACATACTTAACCCTTAACAGCTTATAACTTCTTATGCTATGTTGTTAGACTTAAATCAGTGTAGTTACTAACTGCATGTTCATAACGTGTCTTTAAAGTTATAAATTAGGATGTTTGTTAGTAGTCAGTTGTACAAAATAACTGAACAAAACAAATGAGCAATTTTTGTTCTTAATATTGTTATTTTAATACAGTATATAGTTTTATGCGTCTGAACAAAGTTATTGATAGTGTTATTGATAACTGAAATAAAGTTTAATATTATATATATATATATATATATATATATATATATATAATTTAATTAGATGAAAGCTTAAATTGAAGAAAAAGAAATTAAAACTGGAAGTTACCTTGACAACTAACTTAAATTAAAAAAAAATGAAGTACTAAGATTAGATTAGAAGTAAATATGAAGTAAATATAAATAAAATAAATAAATAAATATTATAAATAAAAGTAAATGACAATATATAAAAAATAAAATCCAATTGTATTTTATTTAATGTAATAATTAAACACTTAAGAAACTCTTATTTTGGTGTTTTGGTCACAAAAGTGTCAGTTTAAAATAAGAGCTGCATGGTTGGCAGTGTCACAGGAATTTGATGAGAGTATGTTGTTAAATTTTGAATTCATTATTTGTATTAATTAATTAATTATTTAGAATACCCCTGGAGTATGAAAGCATATCCTGTTCAATCCCAGTCCAAAATCATTTTCCATACTGAAAGCCCCTGTACTATTCGACCCTCAGATTGTCCACACTGACTAGACAGAAAATAGTGTGTTTTAAAAAAGTTCATCCTTATGTCTGCTTGGTAACAGCAGAGCTATTAAACATAGCTTGTAAATTGGAAGCTTTTGATAGAAGTTTCTGGAAATATAACCGTCCTGATTTGTTGATGCCAAGGCCTGATCTCACGCTGCATGTTTTTTTTTCTTCTTCTCGCAGTCCTGTCGGGTGGGCAGCACAGTCCTCTGAGGCGTTCTGTGTCTCTGACCCCTCCGATGAGTGGCGGATCTAACCAGCCTCTGGGACACGGCTGGCTCTCTCAGGAGGACCTGCGTCCCCGCGGGCCGGCCCCCGACCATGCCCCCATCTCTCCCCAGAGCAGTGTGGCGTCCTCGGGCAGCGGAGGCAGCGAGCACCTGGAGGAGCACGCTGCTGTCCGAAGTACATTCCATGAGGACGGCAGCGGGATGAGAGGTGAGCCACAAATGTGTTTATGTACATTTATAGAAACAGGAATGTGACTGACTGTGTTAAACCCATTTTTTAGTGCAAGTAAACAGATCTTGGAAATAAATAATTGATCTAATGAGTCATTAAGATGAGCCCAGACCTTTAAAAATTAGGTCACTCTCATGAAAACCTAACTTGCATTGCTTTTCATCTGAAATAATGTGATGACTCTCTCAGATGTGCCGGCTTGGTTGAAAAGTCTACGTCTACATAAGTACGCTGCGCTCTTCTCCACCATGACATATGATGAGATGATGTCACTGTCAGAGCATCAGCTGGAAGCTCAGGTTGGTGCTTTCGTTGCTCTTCATTTTTAATGGTTTTCTTGATTTTTGTCTTATTTTCCAAAGTGTATATGTATGTGTGTATATATATATATATATATATATATATATATATATATATATATATATATACCACATAGTTTTTTTGCCTTCTAATTTATATATATATATATATATATATATATATATATATATATATATTACCCCATTGGTAGTTTTTTTCTAATTTAAGCATACATGTCACTCAGTTTTTCACTAAATGTATCTTGTTTTAATAATGTTTAGGTATTTATATCGGAAAATAAGTCAAAAATAAATTCAGATCACCTCCAACCGGTTCAATAGTTTAAAGTTACAAAGTAACATTGCCAGAAATGTTCTAGCATGTACGAGATGCCAGACACAAGACTTAATTACTTCTTGTAATTTATGTGATACATGAGATACTCACAATTATAGTATCTTGATTTAGCTATGTTGGGCATTTAGCTCCAAATACTTTGTGCCCACAACTAGTTGTAGCCCACTGTATTTCCGGCACCGTTAGTAACTGTGGTAACAATGCATACAAAACATAGAAAGACATTGTTAGTGGGACCATTTAACAATTCTAAGTTTTTATGTGTGAAATTTGGCTTTTATTGTAGGTATAATTTGTCAATCTTGTACCTACTTTTAAAGATTTGTAAATTGTATATGTTGTAATCTGTTTTTATGTCATGTTATATGTCAGATTGTGTTTTAAGCATTGTTTTCCTCTGATATAGCAAGTCACTAAAGGGGCACGGCACAAGATCATCATCAGTATTCAGAAGCTGAAAGACCGACATAACGTGCTGCGCTGTTTGGAGAAGGTCAGAGCCTCTCTTTTCCCATCTCAGTTTATTTCAACCCATAAACTTTGTTCATCTGAACCGTCATATTGATCACAAACCTCACATTTGCATTCATTTTTACAGCAGATGCTTTTCACCTTCAATCTTAACTGCAGTGCCCAAATCTCTGCTAATATCCTTTTCACATGCAGTTTTTGTGTGTGTTAATTATCATCTATTTAATTCAAGGACAATATTTGATACAACAAGAGACAGGAAGGAGCCAGATGTCTAATTTCAGAGCAACCTTTTCATCAAGCTTTCCATCTCGGAGCATTTGTAGCATCAGAAATAAGACACCTCCTCCTGATAGTCGGATCCATTTAAAGTTTTAATGTCCCTCATGTGTCGGCTCTGTTAGAGTCGCACCGTGCGACGGGGAAACAAACACGCACGTATTTTTGGTAGACCTTTATTTTGTCCTCACATGTCATTTTCCGCCTCATTACATGTCTGAAATATCCCGACACCTGACAGTTGCCCGTATTGAATTTATGGAAGTGTCCAAAATAATGCTGCACCGCAACCTTGAATAACTTGCTTGCATCCATCCATTTGTCATCTCTCTCTCTCTCTCTCTCTCGCTTTATCTTTCAGGACATTTTGGAGGGAGGGAATCTACGTGCTCCTTTGCAAGAGCTTCACCAGATCATCCAGACGCCCATTAAAACCTGCAGCACAGAGGATTCCTCACAGCGCCACCTGCTGAGCGCAGAGGGGAAGAGCAGCATCGCCAGCTCACACCTGGGCGGAGGAGAGACGGAGGGAAACTCCACGCTCATAGCCGAGGGAGACATCCCTGCTCAGTTCACTCGCGTCATGGGCAAAGGTTCACACTTAGTTCTTCCTTCCTGCAATCTGAGAATCATTTCAGGCTTTTCGGATTGTTTAAATCCTATCTATTACTTTGCGTTTCCACACATCTTTATGTCACAGACAGAAAAATGGGTCAGAGGTTGTCAGACAGAGATGATGTAATTGACTTTCCTTAACTTTTGCTGAGCTTTCCATAAACATATGAGACTGAAAGTCAGCAGCAGTTAGTTTTGGCATCATGAAAAAAGATTTTATTTTTTAATAAATATGTGACTCTTTTTGTCTTTCTTTGTGACAGTTTGCACACAACTCCTAGTCTCCGGGTCGGATGAGGAGAACATTAGTTCCTACCTACAGCTTATTGATAAGTGCCTAATTCATGAGGTAAGCGTTCATGAAAGCAAAATGTATTTCTTGATATATGAAAGTTCTGGGTCTTATTGTGAAATATTGATCTGCTTTTTATTATTCAATAAATTCTCATTGAAGATAATTAAGTCCTAACTTGTTGAGTATCCTGTTACACTCACAAATATGTCATGTTACGTCACATTATTTAGTAAAATGGTTAGGTAACAAGTGCTAAAAATATATATAAATATATATTTAAAACTGTAATTAAAGTTACGTGTAAAATAAAATATTAAATAAAATAAAAATATAAAATTAAATAATTTTTTTTTTAATTGGATAAAAAAATAATAGATAAAAATTTTGCCTTGGCAACTAACTGAAATAAGTTTAAGTTGAAACATTAAAATTACAGAAATAAATAAATGAAAGCTAAATATATATATAACACATATTTAAAGCTAATAAAAAAGACAAAAGGACATGACATAAAAAAATCTAATCTAATTCTTAATTTTAAAATCTAATTTTAAATAATTAAAATCATGATTAAACCATGATTTGCTTCTCTGATTTAGACAGATGGGACGGTATCATTCTAGAGAGCATTTGATTGGATAAAATTTGCATTTGTATATTGTCATCAATATTTATAGTCTTCTTATCAGGAAGACTGCATAAGAATGTATCTGGTAAAAATATAATTTATTGCAGGTGTCAAATCTAATAAACGTGATATTAAGGTCAATAAACAATTTTGAAGGCATTTATGTATTAGGCATATTTAACCAAATCAAAATAGAAAACTGCTTTAGTTTCTTGTGTAAGACTGTCATGGTCAGAAAATGGGGAGCATCCATTTCTGTTTATTGATTTGTATTATTCTTATTACGGAAGCTGCTGAAAAAATTACAAACAATTAAAGAATAAGCTGACATAGTCCCATTAGACATGGTTTTGGAGACTTCACTTATGAGGTGTAATGTTTATGGTGGGCAGTGTTGAGTCTCTGTCCCACCCCTCACCGCTCTGACGTCTCGCACCCCACCCAGGCCTTCACAGAGACGCAGAAGAAGAGGTTGTTGTCATGGAAACAGCAGGTGCAGGTGCAGTTCCGGTCAATTTCACGGAAAACTTTACTGGACTTAACAGGACAGCGACGAAGGTAGAGTGAATTTTGGAGGTCATGATTAGCATGCAATTTAATCTTTTGTTTCTCTTGAGATTTTCTTTTCCTTTAGGGTCCTAGAAACCCTGATACTGGAAAACGACATGTCCCTCCGACATATTAGAACCCTTTAGACCAATATTACTGAAGTTTTAACCCTGTTTTATCCTAAAATTAACCCTTCAAAAATGAATTGTTCTTCAGGATTTCCATTTGGGGTTAGTTTGCCCCAATCCGAAACATGCTGTAGAAAAATGCAAGAAAAAAAATCCTACATCTACTGTACCAGATATTTGTATTATTTAAAAATCCATTGCATGTTTAAATGCCTCTTTTGATGTTTTGATGTGGAAATTGTCAGGTTTCATAAAGTATTTTTTGGGGAATTTAATTTGGTTGGTAGCTGTGTCTTAAAGTAACAGTTCACCCAGAAATTAAGTGTTGTCATCATTTATACACCCTCAAGTTGTTTCAAACCTGTATTCTTCTGCTGAACACAGAAGATATTTTAAAGAATATGATCTTTCCCTTGAAGCAGATCATTATTGCACCATTAAACTGACAGGTTAACTGTACATTATCAGTTATTTGTAAATGACTGAGTAAATTTCAGTGGAAAATTCAGAAAATTCAGAGAACATTCTGATCATGACATGTGTCATCTGATTAATAGGGCAGTTCCAAGCAAAACCAGTTTTGTTGCTCATATTTTACCAAATGACATCATACAGTGGACTGAGAACAGACTTTAGGCAAGAACAGAACTTTTGAGGTTTACCCCGTCAGATTGACTGATTTAGGGCAAAATTGACATCTGTGTTTTTATTTATTGGACTAAGACTTTAATGATGATCGGATACCACAAACCACAGAGAAGTGTTTAGGACCATGAGTCACGGTATGCCGTCACTCCCTACCGGATTGCATCAGGGTCTGAGAATAGAGCATATGATACTCAGCTAGAATCTCCGATTTTATGTCTCAGTGTGAAGCATTACAGACTTCTACATTAGTGGTTCACAACCTTTGTAACTTTATGGTCCCCATTGACAAAGCCAGTACTGGAAGGCCCTCCTACACAGACTCTGGCTTTCTTGTACTTCTGCCAAAATCAAAAAGACTCACTTGTATTCAGTCTTTTTTAATATAAAGTAGGGCTGTCACATATATTAAAGTAAAGAATCATTTATATTATATTTTTATATTTATATAAAATATTTTTATATAAAATAATTTATATAAAATATTTTTATATATACATAAAATGTGTGTATATACAGTAAATTATATATATATATATATATATATATATATATATATATATATATATAATTTTATTTTATTTTTTTCCTTTGCCAATGTTGTTTTTTTTTAAAGTGTAGATTTGAGTTATTCATTATTTTTATTATTATTATTATTATTAATCATTCAGTGTTTTGATGATTTTAGTAGGGCTGTCAAAAGATTAATCGCGATTAATCGCATCCAAAATAAAAGTTTGTGTTTACATAATATATGTGGGTGTACTGTGTATAATTAAGTGTGTATATATAAATACACACACATGCATGTATAAGAAAAAACATATTATTTATATATGAAATATTTATATTTATATATAATATAAATTATATATAAATCTATATACAGTACACACATGAAAATATTTCTTAAATATATACAAGCATGTGTATATATATATATATATATATATATATATATATATATATAATAATTATACACAGTGCACCCACATATATTATGTAAACACAAACTTTTATTTTGGATGCGATTAATCGGGATTAATCGTTTGACAGACCTAGATTTTAGTTTTGTTAATCATTTTTCTATTTTTATTATTTAATTCTCTCTCTCTCTCTCTCTCTCTCTCTCTCTCTCTCTCTCTCTCTCTCGTTTTTCAAGCTTGTTCAGTGAATTATTACAATTATTGCACATGCACCTCTGGAATAGACTTTGAGACACTGACATTAATTCTGCCTTTAAATTCTTACATTTCCAATAACGTATGACATTAAAGAGATTATTGTATACATTTAAAATGAGTTTTGAATATTTTTATGTATCATTTTCAGTTTTTCTAATATATAATTTTTCTATATATTTCACAACGCTGTCTGCCTGTTTCATTCCAGCAGCCGCTACGGTCAGTCCAACTCCCTCCCAACCACGGGCTGTGTAGGCAGCGGTGTTCCCACACGGAGAAACTTGCGGCAGTATCAGATGCGGAGTTTGCCTGGTATAAGACCCGGCATTTTGGGTACCACCGGCCTGTACGGACCAACCCCCCGGAGCAGCAGCAGCACCCCTACCGGCCTGAAACAGGGCAGACAGGTTTGTCATTTCACAGTGGCTTTCAACCACACCAAACCCAAATGACTCTATTTCCACTTCAAACTTCAAAAAGGGAGCACTAGTTCTTGAAGTGGATGGAGCTGGAGGCAATTTACGGCATTCCAGAATTCCAACATCACTGTTGAATGGAACAACTGAGGATTGGGTTTTGGAAGCGTAGCGATAACCTGGCATTCTTGCGTGTCTGCTCAAACATTTTTCTAGGCACGCTTACAATGGGAGGAAGTTCCAACTGCCTCCCTGGTTCAGAGTCTGTGGACGGTGGGGTTAGGTGTGCGTAATAGCGATGAGTCATGTGTGGGGAGAAGTGCGACTGGAGGGAGGAGAGAGAGGGGAGAAAAGAAGAGGAGAGGAGAAAAAGAAAGAGAGAGTGAGCTAGTCAGAGGCAGTGAGAACAGTGCACAGGCATTTCCTGTTTTTCCCTGCTCCTCTGAACGGGAGGGCCAGGAAAGGGGGGAGAGGGAGTCAAATGAAGGGAGTGAGAGAGAGAGAGAGAGTGAATGAAAGAAGGATAGGCAGGTTAGAAGGGCGTATTCACTTCAAATCACTCCATGAATGGATGAATCTTACAAGACCACAAGTTACAAATCATCCCAAAATCCAAAGAAATCCTATTTTACCCAGTGTGACATTAAACCTGTGCTAAGAAAAGAAGTGTTTCACACTCAATGAATGAGACAGGATGTGCTTTTATAACTAGACATTTTATGTTCAGAACAATAAAAGGCTTTATAATTGGTGAAACTCTTTTTTATTTTAATGAATTCCATTACATTTGTTATTATATTCCAAGTCTGTTATGTCAGTCCCAACATTCACATGAGCACAGATTGTAGTGTGATGTGAATGTAATTTGGTTGACGTGTGTTGTTTTGTTGTTTATTGTTAGGGTTTGTGGTTTGCCAACCCAGGGGGCAGTAACAGCATGCCCAGCCGCACACACAGCTCAGTTCAGAGGACTCGATCACTACCCGTCCACACCAACCCACACACCATGGCCATGTTCCAGCAAACAGGTAAGAGACAGGAACTCAATCTCTGATCATTGGTAACTCACAGTCTGGAGTTACATCATCTCTGACACAAAAAAAACCCACATGACTTAAAGGGATAGTTCACCCCAAAAATGAAAATTCTGTCAGTATTTACTCACCCTCATGTTATTCCAACCCTAAGACTTTCGTTCATCTTGGGAACAAGATATTTTTGATTAAATCTGAGAGCTGGCTCACTCCTCCATAGGCTTCTTAAGGGATTGAAACTTGCCGGCCCAAAAGTTATGAAAGACATTGTTAAAATAGTCAGTCACTACAGTGGCTCAATCTTAAAGGGTTAGTTCACCCAAAAATGAGAAAAAAAAAAAGATCTCATTCCCCATTGACTACCATAGTAGGAAAAAATACATACTATGGTAGTCAATGGGGAATGTTTGGAACAAGGTGAGGGTGAGTAAATACTGACAGAATTTTCATTTTTGGGGTGAACTAACCCTTTAACTTTATCAAGCGACAAGAATACTTTTTGTGCGCAAAAAAACAAAGAAAAAAACGACTTTACTCAACTATTCATTTCCTTCTGTGTGTGGCGCAGGATTTCACGTAGTGACACTACGCAAATAGAAACTGTGTGTGTGTTTGTTTTTTGCATCGTAAATATTTAAAATGTCTTCTTTCATTCTCTTAAACAGATACCCTTTTTAAATGTATTTCTGAGCAAAAATAAAGCTCTTGTCAAGTAAAAAAAATTACCAAACATTTGCTAGTGAATAGACAGTTTCTTTCTTCTGACTGAAACTGTGTCACATATTTAAAGGGAAAGTTTTGCTTGTTTTGCGTTGTGCTGAGTGTGCTCCACTGACACACATTCAGAGCCGAGCGATGTTCCTCTCTGCCTGTGGCTCCACTCTGACTGCAGCTGAGACTCACTTCCTTTAGTTTGCTCCGTTCTTGTGGATTTGCAGAAATACTCGAAGAAGAAAGAGTGTGCTAGGTTGCATGCTACAATGACTTTCTTTGTGCTTGCCACTTTCTCTGACTCTTCCCCTTCCCTTTCTCATTGCTGCCCATCCCAATGTGTTCATATTAACACCTTGATTCATTCAAAGGCATCAAAGCGGGAGCTCTGTGAGAGAGACTTGAGGGGCCTTACAGGATTTAATGCTTAAAAATAGCAGGTTGTCTGTTCCGTCCAGCCAGTGGTTGCCTAACTCAGCTCTTCCTTCCCACAAGGGATTTTCAAAGGGCCGTTTGCTGTTGACTCAGCTAAAGACGAGCACTGTAAAGGCCAGGCCAAGCAGCGCTGCAGGAGTCCTGAGCAACCAGAGTCCGCCCCATCGAGACTTTACAACAAAGATCCCACTATAGTCCAGTGCACTACTGAGGGAACTATGAACACAATCGGTTCACGATCAGTTCAGTTCAATTTGCAAGCATAATGGCTGTGAATTTTGAAAATTGAGCTCGCAATTTGGCGCTATTGATCATTTGTAGCAGGCATAATGACTAGGATGTGAATGGGACACTTTCAAAAAGTTTGAAATAGACCTTTGTTTGGCTTTCTCTAGCTGGTAAAGGTCTGAGTGGGTTAATGGTAAAAAAGAAAGGATGAAATATTGGTCAGATTATTAGAGCTTGTTTTTATCTATGATTTATCTGAAACGTGTGGTCTAAGGTCTGGGCTAATGACTTCAAGGTTAAAGGTTTGAATCTGACAAGGGGTGACCTGAATCTATTGTGCTTTTGAGCAAAACGCATAACCCTTGATTGATGCAAGGGTGAACACTTTGTGTAATAAATGTACTGCAAGTTGAAAGTGTCTGATAGAAATGATCTTTGATGCTTTTGCATGGATGACCTGCATTGTATGCCGAACCTATTCTGTTCTGTTCCTTATCTTCCTGTCTGTGGCAAAAAGCTCAAATTACCACTTTTTCTATATAATGTAATCAGTCTGTCATGCAGACCTCACTTGGCTTGTTATGTGTAGTTTATTGTCGTAATAAATAATAAAAAAAAAATAATAATTTGTGAAAGTTTACACAGTTTGTTTATGGTTTTCCAGATTTACACGTGCCTGTGACTGAGCCAGATATCAATAATCGTTTGGAGTCTCTGTGTCTCAGCATGACCGAACACGCTCTGGGAGGTACGTGTCCACTTGTTCAGTTTACAAATACTGCACTTAAATATATATATATATATATATATATGTATGTATGTATGTATGTATGTATAAAGGTATGTAATGACAATTACACTGCCATTCATACATTTTGGGTCAGTAAGCTTAGTTTGTAATATTATTTTTGTTTTGTTTTGTTTTGTTTTTTTTTGGGGGGGGGAGGAAATAAATACTTTAATTCAGGAAGGACAATTTATATAAATATAAAAAGTTGAATTGACATTAAAGAGATTTATAATGTTAAATGTAGTTTTTTTTTTAAACTTTCTATTCATCAAAGAAAATTTATCACAATTTCCTCAAAAGCAGTTTTGCCAGGAAAAGAATAAACTACATTTTAAAATTTATTAATAATGTAATAATATTTCACAATATTAAGGTTTTTTGTGTATTTTGTCAAATAAGCAGCCTTTGTGAGCTTAAGAGACTTAAGAGACATTACCCGTAGTGTGGTTCACAATTTTAAGAGTTGGGCACTCAGATATCCAACAATCAACATGTTATCAGAGATTCATTTATTAATATCTTCAATAAATGACAATGGTTTGAACCTGTCATTTTCAATCCATATGAACAGAATAAAAGATATAAGGAAAAGTTAGCAGTTAAAAATGTAACAATATTCTTTAATGACATTGACATATCCAACTTTTAAAGAACCTTAAACTAGTTAAGATATTGACATGTCCATCTCTGAAAACAGGAAGTACTTGTCTAGTAGTAGCTAAGCAGTCTGTCGGTATATATATATATATATATATATATATATTTTTTTTTTTTTTTATTTTTTTTTTTTAAAGATTTTACACATCTTGATGTCTGAATCTATGTACTCCTAATACTCGTCTTTTGGTGCAAGCTGATGAAGGATGTTGTTTATACTTCATATTGTTTGTTTACCAATCTGTGTGACAAAAGTCTCTGATTTAATCCATGAGAATGGAATTTGAGGAAATGAATTGGATCCATGCTGACTACGGCAGTATCACGAAACCCCCCAGGAAAACGTTTCTGTCGGGATCATCCCCTCTGACACTCATTTAAAAGGTCAAAAGCCTTCTGAAGTAAACCGAAGTGCTCTTTTTCCCTTTGAAAATGTTCAAGGGGAAATGGTTTTTTTCTTCTCCGCGACATTTAATTGAACTTTTTGAGGTGTTTCTGTGGGCGAAGACACATCAGACACAACAATCTTGTATAATATTGTGACTATCAGTTCCAGACGGGAAGGAGCGTTACTTTGTATCCACATGTCGCGGGATCAATGCAGTGAGCATTCCCGTGTGAAGTGGAGGTTTTCTTTGCATAAAGAGTGTTTTTTTTTCTCTGCGAGCTGACACAGAGGCTTTCAGTGCAGTGGGCTTGGTGCTGGACAAGCACAGCTTTGTGTTGGGGGAGTGCAGGGAGACAGACAGACAGGAGAGAGGCAGACAGGCTGAATCAGGGAGACGGGCAAAAGCAGTGGGCAGCGCATGCGGTGAGCTCAGGAATGCCCCGCTCGCTCCACAGCTGCCAACAGAGCCCGTAGTGTTCATGTGGCAACGTACCCCTCGACTCCCCCCCTCAGGACCTCCAGCTCCTCTGGTCAGCACCCTGCCTGGGAGTTTTGGTGCCCTCATTACGCAGAATGACACTGCTTGCTCTGTGAAACTGTATGATTGGGAAGTCCAATTTAGATAAAACTGATTGAGTCACTCAAAGTGGATTTCCAGAAGTCTTGTGCTTCATATTTTCTTAGTTATATCATTTACACTATCGTTCAAAAATTGCTTTTGGAAGAAATAATTACTTTTATTCAACAAGGATGCATCAAATTCAACCCAATCTCACGGCAATTCGTACGAATTTTACGATGTGGCTAATTCGTAACAATTCGTACGACCTCACTCGTACGAGTTAGTAAGATTTTTGCTAAAACTTACATATTTTACGAGTTGGCCAATTCGTATGAATTCGTTTCAATGACCTACCCCTGACCCCACCCCTAAACCTACCCATCACGTGGGTTTAGACAAATCGTACGAATTCGTACGAGAGAGGTCGTATGAATTAGTACGAATTAGCCACTTTTTAATCACTCGTACAAATTGGTTGTGAGATAGTGTAGTCAAACTGATCAAAAGTGACATTCATAATGTCACAAAATATTTCTAGTTCAAATAAATCCTGATCTTAGAAACTTTCTGTTCATGAAAGAATCAGTATCCTCTAAGGACCTGTTTACACGAGAACGCTAGCGGGTGAAAACGTAAAAATATTTTATCGGATGTGCCTTTCGTTTACACGGCGATGGCGTTTTTGAGGCTTAAAAAACGCAAAAAAGTGAAACCACCCGCCAGAGTGGAAATCTTAAAAACGCTCCACCGCCGCGTTCCCATGTAAACGGTAAAAAAAAGTCTGCTTGACAGTGAAGATTGTACGCAGGCGCGTGGACTTGGTGTTGTTGTAGTATGCACTCCTAGCCACCTGAAGTGCATACAGCATTGAATTTCACACACTTTTGCGTCACCGTTTGCACGCGGATTTCTCACACAAAACGCTCGTCTAAACGCAGAATAAAAAGTGATGACGCAACGCCACTTTTGCGTTTTCTCTTTAGAATCGTTTCCGTGTAAACATAGCCTAAAACTGTTTTCATCATTGATAATAAAAAGACATTTTTCATTGGGCAGCAAATGATTTCTGAAGGATCATGTGACACTGAAGACTGGAGTAATGATGCTGAAAATAAATCAGAAATAAATAATATTTTAAAATATATTCAAATAGAAAACAGTTTGTTGAAATTGTAATCAAACGTTCTCATTGTATTTTTCAGCCTTTGTGAGCATAAACGAGTTCTGTTAAAGCATTAAATATCCCAAACTTTTGAATGGAACGTGACAGAATGAAAGATGTCATATTTTCCAGAAGTGTTTGTCAGTTGCCCTATGATACTATTCAAATAACTGCGATGTCACTTGCTTCCATAGATGGCGTTGATCGAACCTCAACCATCTGAGAGAAGAGAAGAGGGCGCACAGGGAGACGGCATGGCTGGCGGCAGGGGAAAGGTCATCAAGAGGTCACGAGCCCCTCTGTCTATAAACTCTCCCCTCTCCACCTGCTCACCTGCCAACTCAATAGCCAATAGGAGAGGTGGGGCGTGGCCTACACAGTGCCATTCACCGTTTACTGAAAGGCTTAACACAAGCAAGTTCTGTCATCATGACTACTTAAGCGTGTTTACATTCGATTCTGGGAGAAAATCACATCTTCAACACTTCCATAGAAGAACGCAGCAAAGGGTCTTCGAGAAGGCGGGCCGTTAGAGGGCGTCCGTAAAGCAACGGAGACAACTGGAAGCGTTAAGGTGGCTGTCTGGGACGTCACAAAATCCAAAACCAACCAGCAGACGAAACCAGATGACAGATGTAGTAACAGATTAGATTTCTGCACCTCTGTGCAGATGCTAAAAATATTATGTCACAGTATGTTTACACAAAAATACTGTCAAGGATATCCAAACAGTAATTGTTCAAATCTGAGGACGGGTGTACAGCTTTAGGTTCCTAAACGGCTTCATAGTTTACAATTGTGTAAGTATTTACTGTTTCGTTGTTCTAGCAGGAAAGGATTTACAGCACTACAAAGACAGTCAGAGCTACGGATGGTACTCGGAAGAAAGAGAGGGGGATGTGTGAGCGGCGATGGGAAAGGAAACAGGAAGTGATGCGAGTGGAAGGGTCTGTGGAGAGAGCGGGGGATTCTGACATGAGGAACAGAGGTCGAGGGAGATCAGGAGGTCGGAGGAGGGGAATATGGGAGAAATGCCAGCAAATGCAAGTAGATGGAAAGGTTGAAGTAGAGCAGGTGAACACGTAGGTCAGAAGTGCACATATCCAGGCAGAAATATTTCATATATCTTATCTTTTGATATAATATATACATACCTTTTAATGGTGGCTTAAAGCTTAAACACTAGACTTGGGAGATGTGTACTTCATGAATGATACTGTGGGAATCTGCAGAGTTTTCTACAGATTCTGTCAGGGCTTAGAGATATATTGACATTTTTACAGATCAGTTTTATGCATCGAGTTCTTTTCTGTAAATGCACAGCCGTGGAGTGATTTTTGGGTCATGTGGACGTTTTGATCTTGTGTCTGTGTGTTTGGGATATCACATGCGTGGTACACTTGGTCAGCAGGACATAGACTGTTGGAGCAACAGGGAGAGAGATATGCACATTGAAATGTATAAGGAAATAACACTAATGCACCGGTTATTAGTACAGAGCGCCGCCTTGTGGTGAAACTGTGCAATAGTTACCAAGAAATGAGGCTTGTTGTTTTTTTTTTTTTACAGTATTGTCTTAATATCAGCCGTTAGTTATCATGCCAGGTATAAAAAGTAGAACGTTTACAATAAAAAATGAGCTTTTAGTTTTGGGCTCTTACAGGTGAAGATCAGATTTTCTGCATGGGAAGGGTCTTTTTTGTTGTTGTTGCTTTAACTGTTGTAATCCAGGACATTAAAGTCCCTTTATGAGGGTGTTCAGTGATTGTTAATGTATATTATTTAGAGTTTTCGCTATAATAACTTTGCTTTTCCTGCCGTTGGTGCTGTGAATCCTTGCTGAAACCGTCAAAAGTGAATTTGCAGAAATGTGCAATAGACTCTCATCCACAACACGGTGTGAATCAAGGGCAGCGGGGGGGAAAGAACTGGATTAGCATCGCCCAATCCCCCCCCCAATTCCCACACCACAGGACTGTAGCCTACCCTGTTGTCCGCGTGTTGCCGGCCTGCAACTTGATGCACCTATCCACACCTCAAGTGTTTTATGCTTTTCGGCTCATCCAAAGAAACAGATCATGACAGCAAACAGACAGTAAAGCACTTTCACATCCATCGAGTGGCGAGTCTGGCGACCGACGCGGTTCTAAAACTGCCTAAAAGAGAGAATGTTGACTATGCAGTGTTTCAGCTTCATAAGAGACTTGGTGCCTCCAAACTAGAGCTTTTAAAGTGCATGAAATGCCTTAAACAAAATGGTAGCCAGTGTTTTACAAAGCATGTTAGCAAACCATCATGTGGCATCTTGTGCATCTTGTTTATAGAGGTGCATTTGTTTGTGTGTATTAAGCCACTCATCACTGCCATTTGAAAACAGTTAGCAGATTCAAATGATTATTTATTCTTTTCTATTATTGATGCAGAGGTTATTGTATTCATTAGATGTATTATTTAAGATACCTTGTGTATTAACTTTTGCTATGGCTGGTAACCATAAGTACATCTCAAATAACAACCTAGTTATTGTTTTTTTTTTTTTTTTTGTTTTTTTTCCCAATTTGCATTCTTTATCTAAAAACATACGTGATAGTCAAAAGACATGTCAGGCTTTTTATTTTTTAATATCGCTGGTTTCTTTTCTTTTCCCTTTCTTGTGAGCATCTTTAAATGCGAACTATTTTGCTAAACCCTCTCCAGGTGGTCTATTTAAAGGAAAGTGTTATTGTCACGTCGTAAACAAAGAGCCAGTTTTTCTTTCTTTAAAATGTGGTTAAATATTTTTTTATAAGAATCGTTTTTTTGGTTTTTGCAGTTTTGCAATTTTTCACCGTTATTCTGTTGCTGAATGCTGATTTTTCACCTCGACTGTTACAGTGTTTAAATGCGTAGCGTCATTGCGTAGTTGTTTACGAAGAATGCTGCTCGCTCGCGGTAGCGATGGATAGCGTGAAGTATAACGCGAATTCTACTCTGATTTGTTGAAATGTTCGAGTTGGAAGAAAATTTGTTTCTTCAGTGCGATGATGCAGCAAATTTGCGAATGCTGTAACGGTGTTAAAACATTTACAAGCTACCTGTTATTACGTTGACGAAGCCTTCATTGTTTGTTTTGGGCGCGTTAGCAAATTAGAACGTATCTAATGCTGATTTTATTTTATTTTGTATTATTATTTTTGTTGCATTTATTCTGAAACAAGAGGTTTTTGTTTGTTTGTTTGTTTGTTTTTTTGCTTTACTACGCTATTTTTTCCCCATTGTTTATTCTGTTTTCGTTATTTTCAAGAGCCGATGTCCTGTATTGACTGCAGGCTGACGTACATAAGCGTATATATAAAAAAATATATATTTTAAAAGATTATTATGTTTATGAAAAGGTAAAACCAAATAAAAAAGTGCGTAAACAAACAAAAAAAACCGAACAAAAATGTAATTTATATTTTAGAGATGCATGCAAGAGGCTGGGAAGTCATATCTAGAATAACAAATGGCAGTGCCTTCTTTTTTTTCCTTTTGTATTCAGACATTTACCCCCAAATGTAAATGATTTTATATGGCTCTAAAATATAGAGATAAGCCAGACGCATTGATGGTGGAAACTTCAAATCATACAAAGTCCATACGAGCTGATTCTCGTTTCCATGAGGCTCAGATGGAGCGTGCTGGAAGTTCATGGGAATCTGTATGCTTTAGGTACTTAAGTGCTGTTATGAAGTTATGAACTATATCTGTCTGTACAACACGCAGATGTGTATATATTTTTGTTTGTACTTGTGCGAGTGTGACACTGTGTATCCAGGTGAGAAACCGGATTGTCTTGTAATTTTTTTGTACATAGGCTACCCTCTTAGAAAATGTTGCGTCACAACGTGGATGACATCATCGGAAGGTGTTTGTTCCACCACTTACCTGTGAGGCATCACAGCGCAGCACAGATTTTAAACATATTTACTGAAATTAACGACTTCAGTCAGGAAAAAAAAGAGGAATTTCGGTAATATCTTTACCTCTTTGGTTCGTGGCCTTGTGTGTGTTAATGGGAGACTATACTGTGTGTATGTGTCCGTGATGTTCTGTCCGCCAACTGAATGTGTATCACTTGGGTCTGTGTTAAATGCTTGACATTTTTGTAATAACCACAGACGAAAAGTATTAAAGAGTAACTTTTGAAAAGGACCTCTCATGTGTTTCTCTGATTTCAAACAAGCTGTTTTAAGTTATGCCTAGGCAGCACTATAACCACGTGTCTGGGAGGAATTTACTACCTCCTCGATCTCAACCAATCAGAGAGCTTGTGGTGGATTTATATTACCAGGAGGTGGAGCTTTCTGTGAAAAAGTCAGAAAAAGGTCACTAGGCTTGTTTGAGATGAGCAAAATCTGAGCAGAACCGATCATCACTGTGAGATGCATGCCGGTAAGAAATGTGTCCAAGTGTGGTCCGCCTTGCTCTAATATCATGCTGACAAATGTCAAAAAACTCTCGCGACTGCAAGGCGTGCACAGGCTTGAATCCCGTGATCAGTCTTGACCTCACACAGGTGTCAGATCCACTGCGAGGAGAGATTTTTCTCCACATAAGATAATACCAGAGAATGTCTAATTGAAGAGAATTGGCACTGGCTGGTTACTTCCGGGTTCTGGACTGGCTGCAGTAACACGTCTGTGTCCATGCGGGGGCGCTCGCGGTCGAGTGCAGAATGAATGGGAGTCAATGGGGTTTCACCCCCAGAAATCTACTTTACTCAGGATGTAATTTTTTGTCAAGTAATTTGAAAGTTGCATTCAAAAGGGAGGGCTAAGAAAATACACCGTTAAAAATCCGTTCAAAAATGTGATGACGTCACACAATAGCAGAATGCTAGCGTAATCCGGCCAACAACGGCCTAACCTGTAAGAAATCAAAAGGACATAAGTACTTGTTCATTCGACTTTTGGCCTATAATCTATATTGAACTTGCGGAATCAACAATAAAATCTATGTTAATTTAACGACAAGCAGGTGAAAGAGACACATTTAGCTGTTTAGCCCCATAGACTCTGATTCATTCTGCTCTCGCCTGCGATCACCTCCAGTGGAATTCTAATGGAACTGCAACCAAGATGATACACAACGGGGCTAATAGGAAGTGCCAAGGCTTTCTGTTAGACGGGCTCTGGTAATACTTCGGCTGGTGGCCAGGGTGACCTAAGACGGCAGGTCTGGAACTGAACCGACGAAAATTCCTCGGCCCACACCCCGTCTTTCACATTGAAACCCGCGTGGTCCCGAGTGAGTTCACCGGCCCACCCCTGGGTCTGCGGTCTCATTCGGTCCCGGCAGATGAGATCATGTCTATCGCCGCATCACATGGTGAGTCGACTCAGACGCCTCAGTCCGCTTTCCACCGAATGCGCCCACTGGGCTGCACCATGGAGGTGGTCGCAAGAAGGTGTCCCTGCCCATACCAGCCCCGCTGAACGCCAGGCTATGATCAGGGAGGACGAGGAACAGGTCATTCTGGTTGTGCCACAGTGGCCCAACCGGACCTGGTTCTCCGAACTTGTACTCTTTGCAACAGCACCTCCCTGGACAATTCCTCTGAGGAAGGACCTCCTTTCTCAGGGACGAGGCACCCTCTGGCTTCCGGGTTCTGGACTGGCTGCAGTAACGCGTCTCTGTCCATGCGGGGGCGCTCGCGGTCGAGTGCAGAATGAATGGGAGTCAATGGGGTTTCACCCCCAGAAATCCACTTTTCTCAGGATGTAATTTGAAAGTTGCATTCAAAAGGGATGGCTAAGAAAATACACTCAGCTGAAAATTGCATTTTTAAGTACACTTATCTGTTCTAAATATCCGTTCAAAAATGTGATGACGTCACACAATAGCAGAATGCTAGCGTGTTCCGGCCAACAACAGCCTAACCTATAAGAAATCAAAAGGACATAAGTACTTGTTCATTCGACTTTTGGCCTATAATCTATATTGAACTTGCGGAATCAACAATAAAATCTATTTTGATTTAACGACAAGCAGCTGAAAGAGACACATTTAGCCGTTTAGCCCCATAGACTCCCATTCATTCTGCACTTGCCCGCGATCACCTCCAGTGGAATTCTAATGGAACTGCAACCAAGGTGATACACAATGGGGCTAATAGGAAGAGCCAAGGCTCTCCGACAGGCTCTCTGACTCTAGTACATTTCATTTGTACATAGTCTGGCCTCTCTCCATTGAGAAACGTTTACTTCCTTGTAGGCGGGTTCATTATTAAAGTTCAAAACTATTGGATCTGCCCAGAGTCACTCAGGATCTGCAATAACCAATCGCTAACGTGTGGTCGTGAGTGACATATGTCACGCGCCGAAACAGCTGGAAACAACAAGTCCGAATGATCAGAGGATTATGTTTACAAGAAGATTTCAGTCTACGAGAGCTGCAGGTTTTGTTAATCTATGAACAATTATTAATTCGAAATGTATATTTGACACGAAAGTCAGTGATATATTCATTCAACTGTCGAAGCTGTGTCTAATCATTACAAATACGCCGCTGTGGTCGTTTTCTGATCTGCCGCAAATGCTGTAAGTTACAGTGAATGATCAGTCTGTCTCTATCTGCGGATGTGTATTAAACAACAATTTTTCATATTACGTCTTATTGTACATTTTTATATGGCATTTAGTTTTTTTTATTAAAACAAATTAACCATTGCCATCTAAAACTGAAAATCAAATATAGTCTTCAAAGTATGGGTTTTCACATTTTTATGACAATTATTATTTTAAAAAAATCACAACCAATTTGTATGATTTACAACATGTAAAACTGACACACCAACCTCCTGCACAAGTACACAAAGGGGCTATATCCAACACGCATAATCACTTTTCAGCGTGTTTATCAACGCCATACGCCTTATTCACGGCAGCGCCATCTTTGATTTTTAATGAGAATGAAAGCGAGGCTGTGAGGGATAGACTTGCATTTCTTCAATGGGCTGTACTGTTATTTAATGTGTTTTCGGATTGTTCTGCCCATGAAACACTGGAAAAATATCTTTCCAAGAAATGTCAGTTGACAAAAAACTCCCGACAATGTAAGCTGTGGAAAATTGTAAGTAATCTAGCCACTTTTATTCAGCTTTTTACAGCGGATTCCATTGGAAACACTGTAAGTCTATCCCTCACAGCCTCACTTTCATACCTGTCATGGCGCTGCTCTGAATAAGGTCTATTGACTTAATGTTACATTACTGTATATAAATATGACTTACATTTATGAGTCTTCCCCTAACATCCTAGGAAAAAAATATCGCTCCCCAGATGTCGATCTACATTTTGCTTCGTTTTGCTTCATTTAACGGCATAGAAATACACGCATAGCTCAAAATGCATAAAGATAACACACCACTTGATTTGAAAGTGGCGTGTATGTTTAAGCAAAAGTCATGATGTCATGTTGCTTTTAGCACTATCACTGCTTTCTGTTTGGCAGAAAAGATCAACCCAACTTTTCAAGAAACAAAATAATCATAGGTCCAGACTTTTGAAAGCCTTTAATCTTTCATGAGTGAAGGGGTTTCTATTAAATAAGAATAATTGTCTCCCCAGGAGATTATAGTGGCCAAACATGGGCGAGTCGGACCAACGTTTTTTGACATCCCAAATCACATATCGGCTTTGAATAACTTCTATTTTGTCACCAATACAAATTTTGAGCTTCTCTCCAAACCTCCTCCGGTCGTCAGATATTAAAGTGCTTATATATTGTGGATTTTGCCTGCTAACTCTTGAAAGTGCTTGTCGCGTCTTTACAGCCGGCCATTCTATTTGATTTCTTGCCACACAACAACTCGCGCATGCGTACAAAGATGTCAACAAAGATCCACCTATACAGCAGTCCCAGACGTAGTACAAAAAAACATGGCCAAAACGGCCAAAAAACACACACACACAAGCATGGCACAACGGCCAAAAACACACTCACACGAGCATGGCACAGCGGCCAAAAACACACGCACACAAGCATGGCACAGCGGCCAATGACCAAACCACAATACCTTACTTTCCGCACTATAAGGCGCACTTAAAAGCCTTTAATTTTCTCAAAAAAATGACAGTGCACCTTATTAATCCAGAGCGCCTTGTATATGGATCAATTGATTAATAACGCTCCGCGTTAGCCTATTACATTCACCCGCGAACTTGCGCTCTTGTCCATCTTATGCCCGCTCTGTCACAAGGCCAGTTCAACCTCGTACAAATCACTGTCCCCAGCGCTGTTTGCTTTGCGCTCCACTCAAAACGCCCCCTGCTCGCTCCAAAAAAAAACGAAAAATAAATCTGCATTATTTGTATTTCACTTTTTGGTTTTGGCCTTACCTCACAAAGAACTAAAGACCAACAATAAAAACATTTTCCAAACAGAAATGTTTCATTTCAAATGACAAATTAGGACTAGCCTATGTAAGAACAGGAATGTAGCATAGCCTATAAAAGTCCTGTAAAATTAAACAAATAAATGGGCCTAATAATATGAATTAAAATCATATAAACAAAAATATACATAAAAGTTTTAAAAGTAAATTAAATATAGGCCAGAATTTTGATAACTGAACTTTTGCTCAACACGCACAATAAAAATTTAAATGGGCTTATAACCATCGTACACACAAACTGCTGTAAAATTAGCATAGCAAAGTCCTGTAAAATTAAACGAATAAAAAAGAAAATTAAACTTGATAAGCCTAACTGATTTTTGCACAGCGCGCACTATTAAAATTTAAATTGGCTTAGGCCTATATCATCTGTACACACAAAAAAAACTGTAAAATTGGGATCAATGGGCCTTATAAATAAAAAATCAATTGTTTTATAAATAAAAAATTGGCTATAGGCCTACATCAACGTGTTAAATTAAAAAGTAGCCTACCTATTAGGCCACCAGACCCCTATATCTAACTGAACTTTTGCGCAGAGAGCACGTGGATAACAATTTAAATTGTCTCAAACTAAAAAAAAAAAAAGAAGAAGAATTGCTTTCCTTATCTAGTCTACAGTTCTTTTGAGTTCACCTTCAAGAACACGAGTTTGGAAAATGTCTGAGACACATGCGGTTTCTTGAAAGCAGGGCAGCAGTGGAGTGAACCCTATTCTAAAATATATAAAAATATAATCCAACGAATGACCTATTTTAGAACATTTTTTTCGCCTTATAGAGCGGAAAATACAGGTATGATAAAAAGAAGCATGACCTACCTTATTAAATCAGCAGCCGTTGCATCAGCGCGCTCTTCTCCGCTAAGTTACCCTTTCAATGATGCAGTCCGTGTCCAAAGAAACAGCGGCCAAAAACACACGCACACGAGCATGGCACAGGCCAAAAACACATGCGCACATGAGCATGGCACAGCGGCCAAAAACACACGCACACGAGCATGGCACAGCGGCCAAAAACACATGCGCACATGAGCATGGCACAGCGGCCAATGACCAAACCACAATAGAATATATACCTTACTTTCCGCACTATAAGGCGCACTTAAAAGCCTTTAATTTTCTCAAAAAAACGACAGTGCGCCTTATAATCCAGAGCGCCTTGTATATGGATCAATTGGTTAATAACGCTCCGCGTTAGCCTATTACATTCGCGCTCTTGTCCATCTTATTCCCGCTCTGTCACAAGGCCAGTTCCTGTAAAGTCCTGTAAAATTAAACGAATAAATGGGCCTAATAATATAACTAAAATTATATAAACAAAAACGTAAAAATATACATACATAAATGTTTAAAAGTAGGCTAATTAATTATTAGGCTAGATCTTGATAAGCCTAACTGATTTTTGCGCCTATATAATCTGTACACACACACACACAAAAAAAACTGTAAAATTAAACGAATCAATGGGCCTAATTTTATAAATAAAAAATTGGCTATATGGCTACATCAACGTGTTATTAAAAAGTAGCCTAAACTATTAGGCCACCAGACCCCATATCTAACTGAACTTTTGCGCAAAGAGCACGTGGATAACAATTTAAATTGTCTCAAACTAAAAAAAAAAAAAAAGAAGAAGAAGAATTGCTTTCCTTATCTAGTCTACGGTTCTTTTGAGTTCACCTTCAAGAACATGAGTTTGGACAATGTCTGAGACACATGCGGTTCTTGAAAGCAGGGCAGCAGCAGAGAAAACCCTGTTCTAAAATATATAAAAATATAATCCAACGAATGACCTATTTTAGAACATTTTTTCGCCTTATAGTGCGGAAAATACAGGTATGATGAAAAGAAGCATGACCTACCTTATTAAATCAGCAGCCGTTGCATCAGCGCGCTCTTCTCCGCTAAGTTCAATGATGCAATCCGTGTCCAGAAACCAGAGTCTCTTTTGCGATTGCCATCAACATAAAGGCTTCAAGATGCTCCTCCGCTGTGCTCCTTAATCGATTCTTGATGAATTTGAGCGTGGAAAAGCTTCGCTCACATGCAATTGTGTCACAGACAGAGTTAACAGACACTTGTATCCAAGTCCGATTAGATTGTAGGAGTCAGTGAGCAGTTTATACCTTGTAGGACATAATGACAACAGATGTGACATTTTCTGCAAGATTGGCAGGTTTTGTTCACAACATCCCATTCTTCATCTGGACTCTGCTCATCATCTCCATCCTCAGTACTTATCTTGGTGCACAAACACCTTCAGCTTGTCCCAGTGCGTAGCCAGGCTAAGTAGTTCACCCTTGTAAGGCCTCAGGGGTTGCTCTGCTATCGTCTGATCAGTTTGGCGCTGAGGGCATTGAGTGCGCCGGCAGGTACACCGTTACATTTCAAGTCATTGAAATTCTGGGGATAAAGCAGGGCGAAATCTGTGTATAGTTCTCTGTTTTTAGCAAAACGTCGGGAAATACTTTCAAATGGTGGTATCCAGAGTGACATTGTGCGCTTGGTTAATTCAAATTGATTAATGCAGGTGTGTCTGACCCTCAGTAGTCATGGCAACAATAATCAAGTTCAGGAGGTAGTGCAGCTGTGCATAAAGCCCATAGGCGGAGCACACCACCTCATGAAAAACTTTGGCCGTGTGTCCACCAAAGCGTTTTTCCACGCGCCTGGCGTATGTTTTCTATGGCGCCGCGTTTTTTAAACGCCATGAGCGAGGCGCTAAGCGTTTTTTTCACGCTGAAGCGCCGAGCGCCCAGCGTTTTCTACTGGTCGCTGGGAGTTGGAAAATGTTCAACTTTGGATAAAACGCAGCGCTCATCACTGTCAGTTCTTAGGCCGTGTGTCCACCAAAGCGTTTTTGCCAGCTGAAAACGCTACACGCTCTGCAGAAGACGCCGTGCTTTGGGCGCTTGAGAGCGTTGGCAGCGCAGCGTTTTTTCCGTTGAGGCGTTTCGTTGCTATGATACAGAATATCCGCAGCAGTTTAAACGTTGTGACTGTTGGTCGGTGTGGTTTAGTCCCGCCCCTCCTCCACTGTGATTGGACGGCTGTTGCCTATAAATGTACTATATAAATGAAAATGAGTATTTCAAAAGTATATATTTAGCCTACATTACACTATAATATAGGAAAATTAAAATACTTTTGTCCTTATTTCTTCACTTGCAAGGAAAAAAACCTTTCAGCTTTTATTTAGGAGAAAACACCTGATGACTATAATCAATAACTGCTTTCATTCACTTTCGCCCTACCACCTACACACTATTAGAAGAAAAGGTTCTATATAGAACCTTAAAATGTTCTAAAGCGCTACGTATTTGGAACCCCTAAAATGCAATGCATGTGAATGATCACAAAATTAAAGATATGGGGGTTAAAAAATGTAATTAATCAATATCACACGAAGAGTGCATTTCAATTTTTATCCTCCAAAATTATGCATGAATAAAATGTGATATTAAGTTACTACAACAGTTTAATAAACTATAATTTAATTGCAAAATGTTGCAGAATAATGTAATATATGACTGAATAATAGCCTATAAAGAACCTCTGTGCCAATAGGGTTCTTTCAGTTCATCATCATCATTTTTTTGCATAAAAGGTCCTTTGCAGTTGAGTAAAGAACCCTATGCTACATATATAGAACCCTTTTTTCTAAGAGTGTACGCCACTAGATATTCCATTGCGGGCGTCTTTTTTTTTTTTTTTTTTGCTATAAAGAGGCACTTTAGTGCACATATATACTCAGTTATAGAAAATGTTAAAAAAAAAAGTTTTCTTCCATTTGCTTAATTGGGCCCCATGTGCGCATGGCGAACTTGCAATAAATACATTAAAAATGGTTGAAATATCCCACCAGCGGCTGGACACCCCAGTGTTTCTCCATATGCTTCCTTCGGGTAATATGTGTACTGTTAAGCATACCCATGGCATTTCTTTGCCATTGGCTTGTTTTGTAATACTCAAAGTCCATAGGCTTTCTAAGCGAAACCCCATTCCTCGTCATTTGACAGAACGTCTCCATACGAGGATTACATACGTAACCGAGAAGTTATTTTCACATCAAAAAGGGGGGAACATGATAAAAGATAGGATATTATGCCTAAAGGAAATTAAGTCGTCTCACGATAAGCACACTTTTCCCGTCCCCATGCAGAGTCCAAATTCATTCAAGGAAAAATGATAATAAATAAAACAAAAATCACCTTCAGTCTTTATGTAACGTGATAAATGACGTTTCCAGACATTGCTTTCCCCCCACATACAAAAAAATAACAACACAAACATGCTGACATATTTTACATAAGATTTATTATTTTAAGCTGAAAATAATGGTGAACATCAATAGTAAAGCATTTGAAAGACTGTGAGTCTTTCGTTTAAAGAAGGCCACATGAATAACACTAGTTTCTCATTTTCTTAACGACTCCACTGATATGAAGTGATTGTGACATTGAACATCTCATAGTGTCTTCAGAAGACTCCAAATTTCATCCGAACTCATAAATGCAGACCATCACTCAAAGAAATTGTCATAATAAAAAGTCACAGGCAATACAACAGTGTCAGTAAATCCACAGCATCTGTTGTTTTTGAGGGTAATATAATTTTCTACAATGATACATAGTATAGAATTGAAATTCTAACAATAATGCTCAAAACACATTACACATACCCAAGGACAAGTAAACATGCATCAGAGCAAATGTACAAAATATGTTCTACAAATGTAGAATCCTAAAATATGTTTTAGTTGGTTTCCATCTTTTTTAATTAAGATCACATTTATCAGTACAGGTGTTCGGTATTTTCCAAGAATCCCACAATGTGGAATCAGATCAGATTTGTTGACCTCCACTGGACCTTTTACCTTTGGTCTTCCCCCCCCCCAAAAAAAAAATTAAAAAAAAAAAAAAAAACAACCTTCAGAGTGTAAACAACATCTATGGCCATACAGATTCAAAAGGCTGGACCTGGTTATCACTTGAACACGTAATACCCAACACATCAGACTCAACAGTTGATGCCAAACAGAAAAATAAAAGTGTTGCACGAAACCTGTAAATACTAGCAATAATAAACACTTAAAGGGATAGTTCACCCCAAAAATAAATGAAACTTCTGTCATCATTCAATCATCCATTTTAAACTAGGGCTGCACGATATATCGTTTGAGCATCCGCAATAGTCACTAATGGATTAGTTTTACGATCTCTTTATGAACGTTTTGAAGCGTCAAAGTGGTAGTTGCGTAACTGTTAATGGAGGGACAGAAATCACTTTAAATATCATTTAAAATATCTTCATTTGTGTTCCGAAGATGAACGAAAGCCGTACAATTTTTAGTTATATTTATGTTTTGTTATACTGTTATAAAGATCTCACTGATTTACATTACAACCAGAATCTTGTCTTATTTTTGGCCATATAAAAATCAGAAACTACATTTTATTCAAAACTAAAAAATGAATACGCTATATCTAATCAATAAAATTGTGGCAACAGATTCCAAGCAATATTATTAATTAAATTGAACAACTTAGAATTGAGTAATTAATCAAATTCATCATGTAAACTTTTCTCATTTTAAATGATTAACTTTAACCATTTAAAATGAGAAAAGTTTACACCAAAAAAATTAAACAAAAATATCTGAGTGACAGACAGACGTCAAAGATTAATAAAGAACCCTTTATTTTATATTGCCAACATTGAAGACACCTGATGTTAACAAGTAGAATCACCGAAGGAGAAACCTAAAACAAACACCGATCACCATAATGGCGACTTAAATGTACATTTTTTTGTAAGTTTTACTCATTTTAAATGTTTTACTTTTAAGGAAATCATTTGAATAATTATTACTAAATTCTAATTTGTTAAATTGAATTGATAATATTGCCTGTAATCCGCTGCCCCAATTTTTTTGATTAGATAAAGCGTGTGATTCTTACTATATAATACTATTGTTTATGAGCCAATAATGCCTATTAATATCAAAAAGAATGCTCAATACAAACTTTTTATTTACTTTGTTAGATTTCTTTTAGATTTTGTCTTAAAAAAACATTTTAGTTTTTTTTTATATTATTTCAAATGTCAAGCTTTAAGGGGTTAAGACAAAATGAGGGCGAGTAAAAGAGGATGGAAGTTTTATTTTGGGGTAAACTATCCCTTTAAGAACAGAAGATGTTTTTTCTTTGGGTTTGGGCACAGATGTTGACTGATGCACAGGACACTTTATATTAATTATTACATTATAAGACAGCGTACACATAATACATTTTCAGCACATAGTAAAACAACAATAAAACCTGTCTGGGATTATTCATTTGAAAAAAAAAAAAAGTCATGCTATTGTAATACTGTTTTTGGGGACATGTACCATTATAATACCATAATAATCTTTTCCATGTCCAATCAAGTACCTTGTATATATCAAGGAATATGAATTTTGGTAATAATTTAGTACCATGGTGATTTTCATAACCATTACTGTACCACCTCGACAGTGCTTTTTATATCAGTAAAATTGAGTATTCAGACTGACACTTACCTCCCTGCCCAAAAGTGTGAAAAAATAAAACTGCTTTGTTGTGTATGTCTGGGAACTCAATTGTGTTTAATAGAGCACAAAAGTGACCTGACCGGAAAGAGATGTAAACAATTTTTTGTGGGTTTGGTGCTTGTTAGTTTAGGTTAAAGTGTGTTAATCTAGAACGTCCTTCAAAACATAATGCTTCCATGTAACAGCAAGTCCCAGAGGCTCCCGCAGCTCAACTGAGGAAACCTGCACAAAATCTATGAAATCAATGAAACACACAGGTGATAGACAAGAGATGGTGTTACCGAGGCGAGTGGGACACTATGTTACACAGCAGCAGGTCCTCGTCCGGAGGCAGGACCAGAGAGGAGGCGTTTTGAGAAGAGTTTTGGCAGTGTAGAGATCAGCTCCGGATCAGGGTCAGGAACTCGTCCCGTGTCTTGGGGTCCTCGCGGAAAACGCCCAGCATGGTGCTGGTCACAGTCTTGCTGTTCATCTTCTGGACGCCTCGCATAACCATACACATGTGACTGGAGAACAGAAAGGAGAGAAAATCAATCTTGAGTTCTAGTCAGACATAGCATTGTAAAACAACGTTGAACTTGAATTTTCACATACGTGGCTTCAACAACCACTCCGACGCCAGCAGGCTGTAAAGCTTCAGTGATGGCGACCGCAATCTGTTTAGTTAGACGCTCTTGAACTGAAATGAGAGACGCCGACAGATCAGAAGTATTGAGAATATGTCAGTGTGAAGTTTTACAGCTATTGGTGAAACAAACAAGGATTTCAAAGGTGTTTGAATAATATCCCATGGTAGAATTGTTTGTAATTACCTTGTAATCTCCTGCTGTATATCTCAACAATCCTGAAGAAAAACAAAAAGCATTAACATAGTTAAGCGTAGTAAGCGTAATTTATACACAATATACCTCCATTGAATGTAATAGTGGTTTGACTTTATTGCTGAGAGATTTCAGATGTTGATAGGTGTATTTTTCAGGAATAAAGTGTATGTTTTTATTTAAACACAATGTAAACTAACCATGAAGACTCAATTTAGACACTTAAGAAAGTTAATTAAAAATGTTTTGTATTAATATAAATATAATTAATTATAATATATACATTTGTAACATAATAATACTTTACCATTCAAAATTGTATACTTTTAAACTGATCAAAAATCTTTGTAACATTATTAATGCATTAATTGTTTCAAATAAATGCTGTCCTTTTGAACCTTCTATTCAAAAGAATATTTAAAAATTAAATTTTCCACAAAAATAACATTGATAATGAATAAATATTCCTTGAGCAGCAAATCAGCATATTAGAATGATTTCTGAAGGATCATGTGACATTGACGACTCGAGTAATAATGCTGATTAAATTTTAAAATATAAAATAGTTGAAATAAAATTAAAATAATAATAGAAAATTAAATCATGAGTAAATAGTATTGTAAACAATAATATATATATATATATATATATATATATATATATATATATATAAAACATTTTTCCAGCTGGCACATAATATCAAATATAACTTAATATCAAAAACTCTCTTTCATGTTTGACCATTTGATCAGCAGTGATCCATTAAACTACAAGGCAAATGGAAAGGTCTTCAAGCCACAGCCACAAAAATGAAACAATAACCACTTTTAGAAATCTTAGAATTTTACATTAGAAATTTTAGAATTTTAAGTGTGTGTGTGTGTGTGTGGTACTGGTAAGAGTTATATGACTGCTGTTGTCATGTCTTCATTAGTGGAGTGTAGTATTACGGTTGGGACATTGTGAGATGGATAAGCCACAGGTATTGGGGTCAAATTGAATCAAGCTTCTCTTTGTCACACACATTGTATCTAATCCTCTTACAGACACTTACACCCTCACTACTTCAAACACACACGCACACACACACACACGTGCATCTTGATTTCACAGACGAACAACATTCCCGAGGCAAAAAAGCCATTAATCTCCTTCATTCGAGCGATTGCTGCCGATTTCTTTGAAAAAAAAAAAAAAAAAACACTGCATTGTGGCCGGATAAATTTGCATACTCCTGAAGAGATCCATTAAGATTCAACACTGCACCAGGAAAACATAAACTCACCCACAATGGGCCAAAAAGAATTTGAACACGTATAGGGTTAGTTCACCCCAAAAATGAAAATTCTGTCAGTAATTACTCACCCTCATGTTGTTCCAACCCCGTAAGACTTTCGTTCATCTTCAGAACATGAATTAAGATATTTTTTGATGAAATCTGAGAGCTGGCTCACTCCTCCATAGGCTTCTTAAGGGATTGAAACTGTCCGGCCTCAAAAGTTATGAAAGACATTGTTAAAATAGTGGCTACAGTGGCTCAATCTTAAGTTTATCAAGAGACGAGAATACTTTTTGTGCACAAAAAACAAACAAAAAAACGACTTTACTCAACTATTCATTTCCCTCTCTGTAGGCCAACTGTAGTCACTTGGACTATTTTAACGATGTCTTTCTTAACTTTTGGGCCGGCCAGTTTCGATCCCTTAAGAAGCCAATGGAGGAGTGATCCAGCTCTCAGATTTAATCAAAAATATCTTAATTTGTGTTAACAAATTAACCCTTTAAGCCATGTCACTACATTATAACAAAACGTAAAATCTATTTTATTATATGGGACGTGGGGAATTGTATTGGGTTGGGGGTGCCATTGTATATGGGAGATATAGGAATATTATATAAAGACGTAATTAAACTTGTCAATGCCACGAAGCATAACAAACAATCCCTGAGAACGCACCACTGAGGTATTTTTGCAAGCAATAAACGAGCCTCCTATACTTGAGAGGAGTGCAGAAACCCACCAGTATGTGGCAGCAGTTGAATCATTCATTCAAATCAATTCGATCAAAAACAATGATTCTTTCAGGAACGAAACAAGACGCGTGCAACAGTTCAGATGTGCCTTTGTTTGAAACTATTTTCATCGAACGAGCAAAAACGTGTAAACTACTTAATATTAACTTATTGTTTAAAAGTTCTATAACATCAATATTAAATTTTCAAAATAATTTTCGGGGGGGAAACAGCACTCTTGCTTGTGTGATAGCTTATTACTTAACTATTACTTAACTACATTATTATAAATAAAAGAAAAAATGTGAATTAATTGGATGGATGTGGTTTGCTATTGCTGTGATGTCATATGAGTGACAGGTTGTCCCGCCCTCATGCCAGTGATCAGTTATTTTGATTAAAGATTATAAGTGCATTTGAATTTATAAAAATAATAATGTGCACAGATTTGTAATAAACACCGCAACAATCAATAAAAAAAACAAGAATTGTCAATTTGCATTTCATGGCGACTCTAAAACCGGTTATACATACATTTTGTGTGAGAAACCTGGGGCCAGTTGCATGAACATACCCGCAAACTCAGTTTCAAGATCTAGTCAGCCCAACTAACAAAGTTTGGGTTAATCAGTCTTGCTTTTCAGATTCAAATGAGACCAATCTACATTTTCAAGTAACTGAAAACTTAAGACTAGTCTAGGCAGTTTATGCAACCGGCCACTGGGAGTATTTGACCTACCGTGCTAATTTACTCAGACCAAGAACCCTCTTGTTTGGAAGGTAACCTATGTGCACCTGTGAAAAACACAACACATTAACTGACAAGTTACAGAAAGTAACTTGCAAAACATGTGAGTTATCAACAATTCTTCCAGAACTAGGTTTTCTTACATGATTACCTGTTGCAAAACTATATATTGGCACAAGCAATCAACATGTCACAGAATCAGACTAAAAAACTAAAACCTACAGACAGTAAAACAGTGGCTGAAGAGAGCCGTATCTGTCCATGTGCATCTTCACACACCCCCCACCCCCTCCCTCTCCACCATCAAACTCAAATGTCACCAACAATTTGATGAAACGGCCCAGAGAAAGGGCAGCATCAACAGACATGCAAGGCTCTTTTTTCTCTTCAAATGCGATAATCCTGCACGTCACTGAAACCTCTCGGCCTTCTTTCCGGGCCGGCAGACTCCTCTCGACATCAATCGAACTTTACCAAGACCACTGAGCACCTGGGAAACGAGCTAAGTGCTTTTTGTGGCGAAATCCACTTTAGACCAACAGGTAAGACACGCGGCGGCTGTCCGGTAGATATGTTTCTAGTGTAAGAGAGCGCACTTGATCGGCTCGGTGTTCGTGATGGACACTAAGAGTGTTGTGAGGACAATCACGGAGATAGAGGACGCTGAAGCGCAAGCAAGAGGGCCAAAAATGAAAGAGAACGGGCGCACGCCTCTTTGAAAGAAATTGGTGAGTCATTATCTTGTTGCAGATGCGGAGAGCGAGGCGAGGTAAATAGATGAGAAGGAATAGGGAGCTATCAGCGGGGGACGCAGTGGAAACCAGAGCCCTAAAACAGCATCTGACAAACAAAATTGCAAGTGGTGGAAAAAAAGCGTTCAGTGCGCTTGATCAATGGCTCAGTCTATCATCAGTAGCCATTTGTGGCATGACAGGATCGACGGCGTCTCTTTTGTCTTAAATGGCAGACACCTGCGGTGTTATGAGCTCGAGGGAGGTACTAAATGTCAAACCTGGAGGATTAAAAGTGGCCATTGTTTTTCAGTGGAGCTCAGATCTGATATTTCAGCGTGTTCTTGTTACCTGCTTCCAGATTTAATTGTAGCTAATTAACTTGGTTATTGACAGATTACACATCAAGGTTTTTCAGGTGCATCAAAATAAAGAAAGAAGCTGTTTCTGCCTTCAAGTGGGTGAATCTGGCTCTCAAAAACAAATCCACGTTATATTTCACCCCACAATCACAATTTTTTTTTGGTCAAAATAATTATGTAATTTCTCATTGTGATTTTTAGTTGGCATTAATTGACTTAAAACACTACTTACTTGAGCAACAGTGCTTCACAATATACTTCAACATTTGTGTCCACATTACAGTGATAAGAATGCTATTTTTTGACTTATAATAAGCTTTATGAAAATAATGGCATAATACAAAAAATCTATAGTTCCAGGCTTCATTTGTTTGCCAAAATATAAATTCTTAATAATAATTTATATAATGCTATCATTTCTATATTTTATTTAGGGCTGTCAAACGATTAATCACGATTAATCGCATCCAAAATAAAAGTTTGTGTTTACATAATATATGTGGTTGCACTGTGTATAATTATTTTGTATATATATATAAAACACACACACACATATGCATGTATATTTAAGAAAAAAATATTATTTATATATAAAATATTTATATTCATATATAATATAAATTATATAAACCTATATACAGTATATACATGAAAATATTTCTTAAATATATAAAAGCATGTGTGTGTGTTTATATATCTAAAATAATTATACACTGTGCACCCACATATATTATGTAAACACAAACTTTTATTTTGGATGCGATTAATCGCGATTAATCGTTTGACAGCTCTAATTTTATTCTTTTGATTATAGGGTGGAATATGACCTGGATATTAAATAAATAATGAAAAATAAATAATAAAATCAAAAAAGTAAAAATAGTATAATATATTAAAAATTAAACATTTTACTTTAATAAATTGATCATAAAATAACATTTTAATTGAAAAAGATTAAATAAAGAAAAATTAAATAGCGTATCCTAAAAGAGGTGGGACAAATGAATTTGTAAAACTACATATTCAATGCAAAAATTTTTTTGTTTCTCAAATATGGTCATAAAAATTGCACAAAGGTGGCATATGCTAATGACGGTAAAAGGGAAATGTTTAGTCTTACCCGGCCAAAAATGGGAACTAAATGGTGTTCACACATGGAAAACATGTCGATATCCTTCACGATCACCATCTCGTCATGGTCTTCATCAAAGATTGCGTCATTCAGGACATCTACAAGAAGATACAACAACAAATCAGGATATGACATCATGAAATCATTATATTTCACCCCCTGCGCTCTTCCTGTTGCGGCCCTGTGTCATTTCTCTAAGCTTCAATCATTGTTCAAACATATCCCATTTTATCTATTGAGAATGAACTGTCTTTTCTTGTGGGGCTTTTTAATTTCCTGACTGCCTATCTCAGGGAAGGTTTCCGTGGAAACATGGCAAACTGATGGCGGAGCTTTGGGGTTTTGTTGAGATGTGACTCCAATATTTGATTGAAAAAGGCAGAAAGCAATCCTTTTTCAGGCTGTTTATGACTGGACAGGTATGACAGCAATTAATAACAAATATTTTTACATTTTGAATAAAAAAAAAATGGCAGTGCTCGCTCATCAAAACTCGTCATCCTGTTGTGGCTGGTTGTTAGTGTGTTGCAAGGGTGTTATGGGTCTCAAAAGAGTATCTGTGAAATTCTGGTCACTAGATGCGACTAATGCCTGGATCAGATTACATGATTTTTTTTTTGTCTGTCAAGATAGTCATGTCGTGTCGTGGACAAGAAACATGTCAGACTACACGTTCCTTACTGACCGTCTTTAACGAGGGGCGTGATGTCATCGAGAAGGCGAAACTAGTAACGAGTGACTTCCGGAAACAAATGTAAACAAACAATGGATGAAGCGGTGAGTGTTGTATTGGCTGTCCTGTGTTCAGAAAAACGTAAAAAAAGAAAGAAAACTCGACAATGGACACGTTCCTGGATTGCTCAAAAAGGACAGTATGGGCTGTCAATCCTCCAAAGAGAACTTGAGCTAAAATATTGTTTTCGTATATATTTTTACTTTTAGTTTTAACGTTAGCACCATCGTCTCTCTTTCGTTTCGGCATTTTTGAAAGTTGTGTACGGAAAAGCTTGTGCTCCTATTGGTCAACCTCATACAAGTGACGGACCCGTCGTGGACGACCGTTAAAACAAATTAAACATGCTAGACTTTTTGTCGTGAAGCATCGCAGACGCGACGTAGGTTGTCGCCCACTATGACACACTATACGAGATGATACAATCGAATCTTGCGTCCCAACGCCCGTTATCGTTTACGAATCCCCACGACACCCTACATCAAACAGATCGCGCCAAAATTGGCGTAAAATCGTGTAATCTGAACCAGGCATAAGTTCCTTAAAATGTATTTACACGGAGGGAAAACGCAGATATTTCCCTGCGGATTGGCCTCTCGTTTAAACGAAAACCCCGTTTTTATCACAGAAAACGATTATTTCTAAAAACTCCAGCCAAAGTGGAGATTTCTGAAAACGGTGGTTATGTGTCGTCGTATGAACTGGGAGAAACGGCGTTTTAGGTTCTCTCTTGTCGATTCTGAGGATTCTGATTGGCTTGCATGGCTTTCCTTAATCCCTACACTGCCACCAATAGGTTTGGCATAGTTATGATGGCGCTCAACGGCGTATTTATGCGGGCATGTGAACGATGTTATTTTTGAAAACGGACAGGGGGAAAAAAATTTTCGTTTTGCTAAACACCCGGCTTTGTGTAAATTTGGCCTTAAGGTCCTGGATATTATTTTACAGATTTCCTCAAAATCACAAGTCAGACCACATAGACAGCCGCATGATTTGATGTAACATTAATGTCTGTAGGGAAAAAAAACATTTAAAAACTGATAATGAGCAATAGTAATTATAGTTATGCAACGACCACTGACAAACTGATAGTATCCCTCATAAAGTGGTTGAACAAGTTATTTCCATGTTGTTTCATGGTTCCTAGAACTTTTGTTAATATTTAAACTGATTCTGGTCACCACTAACCAGTACGGTGTTGTGTTAACGTTGTAGCTGATCTGAGCATCTCTGTTGAATTTAACCTGAGGGCAGCAGCTGTTACGAGAGAGAACTGTCATCATCCTCGTCCTAAACAAACAGCCACTTTCAAATGCACAGGCACAACACACAAGGTCTCACGTATGACGGTGGCGGCACCGAAAAAAGAACAGGAAATCAAATCAGCATCTCCTCAAAGTCATCTTTCAGCCTCGCTGCCACCGTCACACACACTCAATTAAACACAAACTTGCTTACACACTAAGCAAACATGCACTTGAAATACAATAAGTAACCATAGAAACCCATTGAAATTGTGAAGAAGTCAACAAGCAGAGCTCTGGTTATGGGTAATGTTACTGCTGTTGAGGTCTTGGCTTGATCTCCATCTCTTAAATAAGAGACAGGCATCCGTCCAGCCAGTGGGGGCAGGGGCAACGCAGCATAATGATGGGTAATGCAGGAAAGAAACCGAACTGAGCTGCGTAACCGCTGTAAATGGAGCAATATCACTCGTTTCTATGACCTTTAATGCTCTTATGGGGCATGACACCATGACAAAACCATAAACTGTAAGGAAACATAATGACATAATGCATAATAATAATGCCATAATAATTCCTTTATTTCACAATCCTTCCTTCCTTTTGTCTGTGATTTATGAGTAGCATTACGAGTACGACAGATAGGCCTATGTTTTATTGCAGGGCTGGAATAACGTGTCAACGTAACCGATTACTTTGATTAAGTAAATTAGTCAATTTGAGTGGAATGTGTCGATTCTTCACACGTTCCCCAATGATGGCGGCTCCCCGGCATGCTGAAAATCAGCTGTTATTATAGAAATATTGAGCCAGATCTGAAGTGTGGGATTTTTTTTTTTAACGGAGATCGAATAAAATGGAGCTCTGCACGCTTTGTTAAACTGAAATGGCAAACCACAACACAACTTCTAGGAGCATCTAAAAAGAAAACACCCCACGGCTCTCCTACCTCAAACGGCGAGACGGCAGAGTAAGTATTTGGACTAGTACAGTGAATTTTTACATAGCTCTACAAAATGGTTGTCAGTCCTATATTTTGTGCTTAATGCAGCTGCATTTATACAGCATTCAGTTTTAAACGAGCTGCCGTGGGTGTGAGACGCAACGCGCATTTGAAAAAGCGAGGCGCTGGAAAGCACAATTTGTTTGAATGCAAAATACATTTTCACCCCTAGATGGCAGACATTCCTACACATTGTCCCTTTAATTTAAGGTTAAAAGTTATTTTATTTGTATTTTACTGCTTACATTTTGAATATATTTGTCTACAATGGCTGTTTGGTCGAAATGATTGAAAAACATTGAGAATGTGATACATACAAAAATCTATTTTTTATGGATGCATCGATATAAAAATTTTGGCTGATAACGATAACCTATTTCTTTATATTTGAAAGCCGATAACCGATATATTGGCAGATAAATCTAAATATATATAATTTTTAAAAGCCTGATTACAAAAACAAAAGTCTCCCCATTAAAAGCCATGTCCCAAGCACACAATTATAATGATAACATTATAAACCGGTACCGATATGGTGGCCGATATATCGCACATCCCTAATAATTTCCCTTAAAAACATTCAAGCACCAACAGCTTCCTTTTCTCAGAGCATTAACTCATAAGTCACCCACCACCCATAAAACACGAAAATGGAACACAGTCTTGCGCAAACCCACTGAATGGCTAGTTTTCTGCCTCAAAGCTGTCCCAACACTGCAAATGACTTTCTGTTGGAGACACAAAAAACTACTCCAGAACAATTCAAGATGCTGTAGGGGTGGTGCAAACTTTAGCCAATCTCGTCGAAGACCTTCCTCTAGAATTTTCTTGTCAAATGCACGATTCACCGTGACTTTGCATGTTCTACCATCTATGAACTATGTACCATATTCAAGCAATGCAAGAGGTCATTGAGGGCAGTCTGCTTTAAAAGGAGATTTTTGGGGGTAAAAAGCAACATTAATATACTCCATATGTATGAGCCCTAAAAATTCTACACAAATCAGGTCCAGATGTGCTGTTTTCTATGTGGGGATGTTATTGGTGACGTGACGGTGGGCAGCACCCTGGCTCAACCACTTAGACAACAGCCTGAGAGTGACCAGTGAACAATTACGCAAGATAAACCTTTGCTTTGAACTGGACTACCTGTTGAGCCAGTTAAATTGATGGCACATGGAGGTGTTTGAGGAAATTCTTTTCACCATAAATGCTTGACACTGCTTGAGTCAGTAAAAGATTAATGATCTGTGGGTTATAAAACTCTCTGCATCATAATCAGGTCAAAGCATCTCATTTAAAAACTATTTTAAGAGGTTATATGAATTTGTACAAACACAAGTATGAATGTCCATCTAAAACCTAACAGTCAGTGAAATGTATGAAATGAGTTTGTGCATAGCCACCAATTCCAAAATATGACAAAAACCTGCCATGAAATTGTGATGAAAATACACATTTCATTAAGGCGTGATTTTGAAGAATGCACTCACCTCACCATAAAAGTAGTCCATATGACTTGTGCATTATATTCCAAGTCTTCTGATGTCATATGATAGATTTACATGAGTAACAGACCCAAATTTCTATGAAGTTTTTACTGAAAATCCACTAGTTTTATTTAAGCTATCCACTAACATGCTTAACAAGTGTGTGATGTTAACCAACCACCATGAGATCCACACTGAGTCAGTTCAGACCATAAAAAAACGCAAAAATCAAATGATTCACAAATAAAATCTGACTCAATGAACTTGGCTACTTGTAAGCATTAGTACAAACAACTTTTATACCCCTGTTGTCCCGATTGTCTCGCGCTCTGTCATGTTGGTTTTGAATCCAATGACGCATCAGTGAACGCTAGTGTAGCCTAATAAAACAAATTGTAAAGTAATTAGCCTACTGTAAAACAGAATGTTAACTTATATGTTAAAGTTGTATCATGTTTATTTCTCTTCGAGAGTAAAACGAAACACACTGGCACTTCCGAGTATCTCAACTTCAGGAAAAAATGAAACTGTGCTAACAAATAAATGTAACGTTAAACCTCAAAAAGTGTAGGCTACACACATAAAGTGTCCATCATTTTCGCAACTCACCAATGATTTTTTCCTGATAGCCCTTGGTGAAGAACTGCATGGCTGTGGCGGCTCTCCACGGAGTTTTGAGCAGCCCCTGTCGCTGCGGGTCTTCCCCGAGACCCCTGAGGATAGTGGTGTACGCCGCGGCGATGCTCGGCAGGCTCATTTCGTTGTCTTCCAGACTGCGAGTGCGCTCTTCCCGCCAGCTCTCCATCACGCTGGGGGACGGCACGGTGCTCGGGTCCCCGGCGGCACCACCGGCGCGCCATCCGGGCATCTTCACCACCCGGCTGTCAAAGTGTCCATTGATCGCGGCATCGGTTTCACTATCACTTTGATGCATTTGTTTCTGTTTGGGGCGATCCATGATTACCTGTAAGTGACAGCTTGGGTTCCTCAAAGTCGGTTTTATTGCTATTATCTGTTTTAAAACACAGTTTAAGGTGTGACGACCAAGACTTGTGCGAAGTTCAAACGTTATTGTACTCTTGTCAAACTCGTGCTCTTGCAGAGGCAGCCGGGGGTTTTATTTACGTTAGCTAATCCGTACGCGTTCCTATTGGTCCACAGGAGAGTCTGCGTCACGGGGCCTGATTCCCATTGGCCAAGAGGCGTGCTTGCGTCAGGCCACCTGTATCTAGTAAGAGGATGAGATCTCTTCTACACATTAAAGTGATGTCTTGGGGCAGATCAAACCACCTAAGGGGATTGACTAGACCTTTGGGTGAGGTTGTTCTTATGATTAAAAATAAAATCAGTGTTTTTAAAGGGAAACCCAAGGCAACCAAGAGGTTGAACTGCTGTAACATGTCAGTTCAGATCAATTTCATTTCATGTCAGTTTGGTTGCAAAAGCAAAGTTCAGTGACCTCAGAATGAACATCAGAAAACCATTCGTTTCACATTTGAGGGATGCCCGTCATTACATCACTGGTGTGCAACAAGCAACATGTACTTTCAACATGCAGATTTGCCAAGATAACCTTTAGAATAAAGAAAAGGTAACGCTTCCTTTTACAGTACAGTACTTACAGTGTACTTACCTAAAAAGTACTGGCTAATATAAGGAAAGTACATGGAACAGAGGTAGGTTTAGGGGTAGGTTCAGGGTTAGTACTAGTTATTACCCAGTAATTGTAGTTACAAAAATAAGTACATAGTATTTACATGGGTAACTGGGCTGTAAAAGGAAGCGTTACCAAAGAAAATACAGCAGACAATACTCAAAATACAACATTTTAGCTTTTATTATGGTTTTACATACAGAACAACATTTCACACACAAAACATATGTACAAAGGAGCCAAAAAATAAAGTAGGACCACAGCATTCAGAGTATCACCAGATTCAAATCAACCATCTTACAAATTATTTAACAAAGAGCCCTTGCTTCATTTCAAATGCAAATGAAGAGAGACATGTACTGCTTTCAAAAGAGCTCCAACTTGAGAAAATTTATGGAGAACAAGTGGATCACAAATGAGCAGCTAATCTATTAGACAAAGTGAGAGGACAGAATCACAGTAAGCAATGAAAAAAAACTACTTTTAAAAGTTTCCTCCCCAATCAATATTAAAATATAAATGTAAAAAATATATAAGCATTAAACGAAATTATCTTAAGAGCTATTCTTTGTTAAATGCAAACGCAGAAAGTTTAGCAGAAGTATCCAGTGGCTTTTTCTTTTTGGCACTGCCCTCGTCTGACTCCATATGTTCATCTACTTGTCCTGCTTCATCTTCACGTTTTCTTTTCTTGGGGTCCGAGTCGCCCTTTGCTCTCTCGGTCCAGCTCTGAATGAAAAAGATACGGGATTTTTTACATACATGCACACACAAGCAATAAACTGCATCGGTCAAATAATCCTCAGTGATTGTAATTAAAAACGACTGACAAACCACTGCCAACCCAGACACATTCGTTCACGGTTGGCGTGAACAAAGGCGGTGAACATTTACAGATGACCGTGATGAGTCACCGGACCCATTTCACATATGAGCACCGGGACTCTTTCAGCACGTTCCCTCCCCTTCCCCCTCCCAATGTACGCCATTCACCATTGTAACGCACGCTTTCACTGCCTAATGCCACCCTCATGTCATTAACATAAGATCAATGAGTACGGCGCACACCCCCAGCCCGAGTTTCCAGAGCAACAGCCGTACCAACCATTCGCCCTCCAGGCTGGAGTGTGTGAAGAGTCATTCTGTCCTGCACTGAGTGGCCCTGTGGGTGCGGGGTCACGAACAGATTGTTCATACAGGTGAAGGGCATGAGTGTTTGTAAAGCCCACACATATACACAGATAAGTGGAGATCAGAAAATGACCAGTGCTGTCATGGATAAATTTAGTTAGAGCATAACAAAAATGGAGGAAATTGAACTAAGGAAAAAAAAAAACAAGTGCATGAATGAAATCTGGGTTCCATAATAACGAGGACACATCCAAGAAAAATGAAACCTTCCTGGATTTAATAACTTTGCATGAGAAATTAGTAAACTGTTTTGGATAAAATACATGTCCCATTCATGAAATGCCTTACCAGTCTTTCCTCTGCTGAGAGAGTGCGGAAACGCCCCATGCCTTCCTTGATAACATCCATTTCTTCAAAGTCAGGATTGTCTGTGAGAATGCTCTTCCTATTCTCCTCGAGCCACAGCTGAAAGCCGGTTTTGGGCCTTAAGATAATAAACTGGTTACAGACAAGAGTTAACAAGCACTAAAAAGGACTGACAGTTCTTAATCAATAATCTGCTTCTTCATTAGGGAAACACAACATGCAGACGAACACACTGTTCAGCCAAAACAAACAGCGAAAGACTGATTAATCTGGCAATGTTTTGTGAGTTTCAACATCATAGAACAATATCAATTGGTTTGTTATTTAAAAAAAATAAATTAATTAATAATGATGAGTAATTGAAGGATGTAAATAAATTATATATACACACACACACTATTTAATAAAAGCAACTAAAAAAATGTATACAATTACTGAAATTAAATATCGATCAATATCAGTAAACAGTGTTAATTCTCTGCAATCTGATTGAACTAGTATTTATTTTTTTAAAGAAATTTTAATTTAATAGCAAACTCTTCATCTATGGCAGATTCTGAAGGTTCTTTGTATTTTACTATGCAGGATTTACATTTAGATGAGAGCTTCAGGCACCTTTTCTCTTTAAAAAACAGATTTACACTATTGGCCTTACATTTTAACAGCCATAAATAATTATAAAAGCAATCGTACAAACTTTAATATTGTGCATCTCTAAATTTGGGCACTTGGGCAACAATGACAATCGATATTAGAATACTTTTTCTCTCAAAAATGTAAACCAAAAAAAAAAAAAGGTCCTCACATAATTACAATTAAAGGTGCTACGGTCTCTTACTTTCTGTTTTCGATATTCTCCGCTGATACTGGAGGTGTAGCCGCAGGAACTGGTTTCGTTTTCTCTGCTTCTGATTGGCTGTCCTCCTGTTTCTTACGGTTTCCTTTAGAGGCACTCATCTGCAGCAGTGTGGCTTGGGTCTTAAAAAGAAGGAACAAAAAAAAGCTACATTCAGACTAGAGGTCTTCACGGGTCCAAAAAACATTCCAAACCGGAAGAGACCCGTAATATCCTACACTGAACCAACCCGGACCCCTCTATTATTTCAAAAGTTGGACCCGTGCAGATCTGAGAAATGCCATAAATGTACTGCCCGTACCCGACCTGGATCCGTTTATTATTTGAAAACTGGACCCGAACCCAGCAGGAAGACACAAACCCGACTGAACCCAATTGTCACATATTATTTCACACAAGTTACGAAAAATAAAACTTTGTCTTCCCTAATTTTAGTAGCCCTCGTCTCACTTCCTTGTAACGTTACCTGACTGTGATGCATTACAATCCACCGACAAGAAAGTTGTATCCATGTTATTTCTCTTGTTATTCCAAGCTTAAAGGGTTCGTTCACCCAAAAATGAAAATTCTGTCAGTATTTAAACACCCTCATGTTGTTCCAAACCTCTATTCCTATATTTAGGAATGAGAGTATAGTTTCTAGTCATATCTAGAAAATCGCAACTTTACATTTTCCGTAGGTCTTAATGCATGACGTAACTACAGAAGAGTCAAGTTTTAAATAGGAGAAATATCAAAACACTTTGGTATTTTTTTTGGGAGAAATGCTAATGATCTTGTGCACTTCAATGATGTATGCTAAGCTATGCTAAAAGTGGTACCGCAAGAACCGGAGATCGGCTAAATGGATTCAAAAACTCAACAGTTCAACTCTGGGGGAGTTGGAAAATGAGCCTATTTCCAAAAAAAAGTGGAGTATCCCTTTAAACAGACCTGGGACCCGAAGTAATAGATTCGGACCCGGCCCAGACCCAGCTGATCATTTAAAATATAGACCCGAACCTTTACGGGTCTCGGGTGCACTGTGAAGACCTCTAATTCAGACTGCAGAAGAAAAAAAAAGTGTTCCACAACAGTGTGAACAGCCCAAACAGGTCAGGTCTGATGTTTTGTAATGCGACCTCAGTCAACATCAGAATTCATGCTCCTTTTTCGGCACTCTAGATCAACATTTGTCACAATTCTGCACTGATGGGAGTCACTCCAAAGATTTTACATACCGGTAGTTCTTTGGTCTTTATCAATCATGGCCTCCTAATAATAATCCCCCATGCTTTTAATTCAGCTCTGTGTTTACTTCCATATGACAGTGAGCTGTGTGTCGTTTTGTGCATGTCACTCACTGTGAGATATGCTCGCATCTCACATATGTTTCTCTATGGCTCATTTTGTACAAGATGGGATTTTTGTTTCCAGTACATTGACTAAAAATCTTAACGTTGCTTGTATTCCAATAGAAACACCTCTGACATTTTACTCTAAGATTGTTTAGTTCTGATAGCAGAACATTTGTAAGAGGAAAAGATAACCAGGTCATCCCTTGCAGACAGAGCTTAGAGTGAGTTTTATGGGGTCAGACAGGATGCGTGAACCCACAGGAAAGGAGAATATTTGTATTTGAGTAATACACTGTACCTTGGACTTTGGTTTGGGTGCCAGGGGCTTCAGGACAGGGGTTTTGCCCTGTTTTGATGTTCCGCTGAGAGTTGCAGGTTTTCTGCTGGACATTGTCATGCTGTCCAAAACATTAGTCGTTCTGGGCTGACCAGCTGGAGAACTTGAGGACTTTTCTGCCCCAGACACCTGTAAGCATATACTGTAAATGTAAAAATGCAGGTCAAGTATTCTTGAAACAAAGCACTTAAATGGAGCTTGCTTACTTTTACTAACAATGTGCACGTCTTACCTTGAAAGGGTTGACGCGTCCTTCCCTGCTCACTGTGACACACAAGCACAATTTTTAATGTCACTCATTATAAGCTCCCATAGCAGCCATTTATTGAAACATTGTTAAATCAATTAGAAAGATGAAGATTTCATGTAGAAAAAAGTAGCAATTTGACAATTAAAAAAAAATTGTATTTTGACACTGAAAATAAAATGTTGAAGTTGACAGATTTTAACTATTTTACATATTAACATTTGAATTATATAATTTTCTGTTAACAGAAATGGTTTAATATTCTACTCGCCTGGTTTGGGAGAGGGCCTTTCAGGTGATTTTCCTCCTTTTTTGAATGGATTCAAACCTGTCAAGTCAAAATATCAATAACTAATTAAATCAGGTAAAAAAAAAAAAAAGAAAAAAGAAAATTGATTAAATCTTAACGGGGTCATATAATGCCATTTCATAATGCCAGTTCTGGTTTCAGTGTACGCCTTAAAATGATAATTTGACAACGCACGTGGAGTGTTGCCAGCGGGAGTGGCAGCGGGAGTCTCTGAGGATACACCAGTGCAACTGTGTCAATTTGTACCGGAGTCGGACGCGGAACAAGATAACACACGCCGTAACGTACCCTAAGCGTAAACCTAAGCCGCATTCGTGGTAAAGCATGCAAACAAATTGCAAAGATTAATTTAAAATATACAATTTTACACTCACTACATCTGGAGGTGCAGCAGGGACATGAATAGTTGGTACCGATTATTTTTTTCAGGAGCAGCTTCTTTGCAAAACCAGCTTTATAGTGATCCTCATTTATAAGGCAGTCTGGTGAGAAAAGATTTGCGAATTGGCAAACATGAATGCATTCACGTTGCTCGTGGTGATATCAAAATATCTGTGTTTGTTATTACACCCAAGAACAGAACACCACAATCCCTTTCTGCTCCAGTGTATCAAGAATGACGGACTATGATGACGGCTCAAGGGCGGGTCTGTGTTGAAACGCCGCTGTCCATTTTGCAAAATCGAACGGTTCAATCTGAGGCAGGGGAAAACATTAAGGAGATTAAAACAAAAACACTGGATGGATTTTTATCATTACATGATTGTTGTGTACGGGCACTGCCAACACACATTTAAGTACAAGAACATTTTCAACTTGAAAAAGTGAATGTACCATTATATGACCCCTTTAAAGCAGTCTACTGCAGTATTTGAGACTCATGCTGAAACAAGTAATGTGAATAACCAAGTAGGCCTCTATTTCAAACATCAATAAACATACAGTCGAAATGCATGGGGCAATTGGTTTGATATACTACTTTTCAGATGTGTATGGAGAAAAAAAATGCTTATTTACGTGGTTTCCTGGTCTCTGTTGATTCCTCTGCATCCATTTGCTCTTCCTGTGGATATTCTTCCTGCTCTTCCTCCTCCTCACAGCCATTCTCAACTTGTGCTTGTCTGCTGCTCATCTTATTGGATCCTCTATATTCTCTACTGGTGTGACTAAATACACGGAAACAAAACATTTGGCATGTCAGCATCACAATTTTCCACTATTTTTAAATTATTTGAATAAGTTCTGATTTTTAAGTTAAATCGGAATTGACAATTCTAATCCCATTTCATCTTGTTATGGAATATGGAGTATTTATTATAAATGATAAATTATGAACGACATCTCTTCTTTGATGAAGTGACCTGTCAGTCACATGAGATCACAGCATTAGCAAACCACAACCACCCAATCAATTCCCATGGACAAAAATCAAGCCACGCCCAACATTATTTCTTGTTCGAGAAGCCGTTTCACTCGGATATACCTGACAACAGGGAAAAAAAGACCCACAACTCATACGGTCGTGCTCATAATTAATGGTACCCCTGTTTTTCTCCAAAACACGTCAGCCACAATTATTGGTAACCTTTTATAAAATACTTTTTACAATCTCCCTTTGACAAGATAACAGCTCTAATTTTTCTCCTATAATGCCTGAAGAGTTTGGAAAACAACTGACAAGAGACCATTCCTCCATACAGAATCTCTCCAGATCCATGTTGGCGCTGCTTCTCTTCAGTTCACTCCACTCATCAGGTCAGGGAACTTGGACAGTAATGGCAGAAGCTTTCATTTTGTTCTCCGTAACAAATTTCTATGTTGATTTTGATGTTTGTTTTGGATCGCTGTCCTGATGGAAGATCCAACCACGGCCCGTTATAAGATTTCTAGCAGAAGCCGTCAGGTTTTGATTTTTTATCTGTTGATATTTGATAAAATCCACAATGCCATGCATCGGAATAAGAAGTCCAGGACCTCCAGCAGAAAAATAGGCCCACAACATCAAAGATCCAACGGTTTATTAAATTGTACATCCTTTTTATCCTTGTGTGCACTAAACCCATCTAGTCTGCTTTTTTCCAAAAAAGCTTTTTTTTAGTTTCATCTGAACACAGAACCCTGTGCCGTTTGAAGATCCAGTCACGTCGGACCACTGAATTTGCTGGAAACAGACACAATTTTCCTAAGTTGTTTCTAGGTTTTATGAACTTCAGGAGAGAATCAATAAGATAATAGGCATAATACTGATCCCACAGTTCATGAGATGATCCTGCTTAAAAAACAAGTAATACAAGAAGCAACCAATCCAACAAATGTTAGACAGTTATCCAGGAGTAGAACTCCTGAATTTTAATGAATATAAATATAACAACCGGACTTCCGTGCTAACCTCTGATAGGCCGTCTCATCATCTTCTTCCTGCTCCTCCTCCTGCAGCTGACTGGCCTTTTCCAGGGCGAGTTCACTGAGCCTCTGTGCCAGGGCCATGCGTCTGGAACGAGATGCGTAACGGATGGCGAGCGTCACAACACTGTGAGTCATCATCTCAGCCAGCTCCACACACCGGAACTCACGCTCCAGTTTACATGACAGCTGCCGGGCACACACACAAACAGACAAACAGCATAAAACATGGTGAGATGTCTGGAAGGACTGGTAAAACAAATCTGAGCCAAGCCTGAAAATATATATATATATATATGAAGAGTTCAGATGCAAAAGCCTCTAAATGCCATTTGAAATTTTCTTCTAAATTGATCATTTTTATCAAGCTTGTATATTTAAGTTCAGTAATTTCACTTGAATGACAATTAATAGGTAATCTTCATTGCAATTTAAGTGAAATTACTGAATTTAAATATACAAGCTTGATAAAAATTATCATTCTAGAAGAAAATTTCAAATGGCACTTAGAGGCTTTTGCATCTGAACTCTTCATATATACACACACACACACACACACACACACACACACACATCAATGCAGAGTTCTGATTTTTGACATTCCACAATTGTTTTACAGAAATCAGAGAGAAATTCAATCCAGGGATAAGCAATTGAATTTAACCAGGCTATAACTTCCTGTTCTGGCCATATGAATGGACTTACAGCGAACATCTTCATTAGCAGTTCCTGCTGCTCTTTCTCAGCCTGAGACTGACCCTCGCTGTCAATTTCATAACCACTGGATGACAGAAAGTCAAAGTGGTTATGAAAGAGCATAGATCGCCAGTACTGCTCCTAGAAAACATAAACATAAATACACATTTAAAAAAAAAACATTGAATATTTAAGGATTCACATTAAGGGTCAGACAAGTAATGCACTAGCAAGACAGGGACAGCTACAACTGACTTTCAGTTCAGGTCAGGTCAGCAACAGAAACATTACAAATACAATAAAATTAACATAAAATAAAAAAGAATAAAGAAACAAATGCATGTTTTTAAAAAGCAGACCTATTTTATAAAGACACAGCAGTGTTTTTTGCTGTGTTTTTCTCCAAAATTGTGTGAAATTAATGTTAAGACATCATTCTGAACACGTCTATATAGACCAACAATTTAAAATGTATAAATAAATAAAACAAAATATAAGTAGAGAACTCTACATGATAGTAAAGTTTCAATTAATTTGACAAGATTCCAGGATGGATTTTAGGCCATACCTCCATTTGGCCTTTCTCTGTAGTGGTCTGGCAATAAGGCAGGTTAAAGGGCAGGACGGCCACAGCAGGACGGGGTAAGGTGGGTGGGAAACGTGAGCCTTTACATGGGATACACCTGAGACAAATGAGGAGGATTCTCAGTTTCACTCACTATGGACACAGTGGGTCACAGATCCAAGGAAGCTTGTTTATCTCACAAGTCTGACTTTTTACCCCCAATTTTGAGTTTCTCACAATTGCCATTTAATATCATGCAATTCTGATGTTATAAGACGCAATTGCGATTTTATATCACACAATCCGGAGATAAAAACTCACAATTATCTTTTAATATGTTTTATTTTGTGGCGGAATCATACAGATCTGACATTTGTGAATAAAGGAAAATGGCGCACCTGATCTGCTGTGGATTCTCATGAACCCCAACAACCCAACAATGGTCTGATTTGCTCTTGCAGGTGTCTCTGGTGTTGCAGACAGGAGTCCATGTGTTCCCCAGGGTCCGGTTCAGCATTCGAACAACACCCTCCGAGTCAATACAGCACGGGGTTCCTGCAAAAAGAGTTAGGATCATTCACTACTCAAACAGGTAAAGAAGATAAAACTAAAGAAACCACAGAACGCCTTTAAATCAGTTTTGAGGCGTTTAGTCCATGTCTATTAGCTTTGATTGAGGCTAACTGTATGCATACACTACTGTTCAAAAGTTTAGGTTTGTAAGGTTTTTGAATCTTTCAGAAAAGTATCTAGCTCACCAAGGCTGCATTTATTTAATAATAATAAAGTTTTACACTTTTACTATACTTGTTTAAATATATTTGCTCTATACTTTTATATACCCCAATCTTTTGAACCATCAGGAAATTGAAGCTAAAGTCAACATTACATCATTCCCATCATAGGCAGTTGTTTATTTTTCTCAATTTCCTTAAAGAAAAACATTCAAATAGCAGGAAGTGAATGCAGGAGAACTTGAGCAAGTATACGTGTAACTCCTGCTCAACCGGAGAAGGTGACTCACCCTCTGCAGTGAAGCCCATCCACGCCAGGTAGGACTTCCGCGAGAGAGGCAACGGTTCTCCGTGGATGACTTGCCTTCTCTTCCGCCCGAGCTGGAGCAACTGAACGCCAAGGGCCTGGTCTCCATCAAACCCAGTGCCTGACAGCATACATGACAATCAAGCTCAAACAATTTGTAGACACAAAGCAAAGTCAAATCAGATTCATTTTGGAGAATCTGTTCGGATTCTCCAAATTCATGTTGTTGGTTTTAATGTTTGAAGAAATGATTTATTCCATTTGAGTCATTTGCAGATGTGGCATTTCACAAGTTACTACTTTGTTTTTAAATAACTTAACTCTTTCCCCGCCAGCGTTTTTAAAAAAAGTTGCCAGCCACCGCCAGGGTTTTTGATGATTTTTGCTAAATTTCAATGGCCCGTTAAATATTTTCTTCCATGAATATATGAAGAAGCTATATATCAAAATAAAGATCTGAGCCTCTGCTTTTAGACAAAAAAACTATTTTATTTTATCTTCATTTGTTCTTTTTTTATTGCCACTTGAACGGATGTAGGTTTTGTCAAAAACACAACATTTTGTACAAAAAACAGAGAAAAAGGCATTTTTATCAAACAAGTGCATTTTCAAGCAGAATACATTCAGATGTTGTTTTCTTCATATATAAAACTTTCCAAAATAAATTAAAAAAATAAATAAATGTAAAATATATCAAATTTAGGCACTGTAATTTGCTTTTGAGTGGTAAACAGAGTAACATTTCCCAGGATGTAAGGGGACACCACAAGTCAAGTCAAGTCACATTTATATAGTGCTTTTCACAATACAGATTGCATCAAAGCAACAGTGATAACATGAAAGAAGTATAACACAGATCGATAATATTGTTAAATATTACATATTAAATAACCCCAACTAAGCAAGCCAAAAGCACCACAACTTTTGCAGTCTCCTTCCGCAACCCCTTATGTACACAAACTCTGCATGCACAACATGCATGCAACATGCATGCATCTCTCTCACTCACTTCGTCCCGATCAGATTCAGAATTATCAAATAAAGAGTGATCGGACTCCGAGACCATCAACACCTCCAGCACTTGATCAGCCATATAGCCTACCTCTGCATTTGTCTTATGCATATCTGATATTATTGATATTTTGAGCTACATTCTCACAACTCCACTTCACGTTTGAGACGCGATTGCAATCTGTTTCTTTGATCGAAGAGTTGCGTACTCTTTCAGAGCATGTGCGCGGGCCTTCTTTACCGTATACCACCTAAAACACGGATACCCGGAAAATTCCGTGTTTGGCGGGGATGCGTTTTTTCTTGAAACACGGAAAATTCCGTGTTTGGCGGGGAAAGAGTTAAATATTCTCTCATTTACAATTGCTTTCCCAATCATTTTAAATGAGTCAATAAAAGGAACCAGTTGAAAAACAGTCTGCTTGCAATTCAGACAAACATTAGGGATACACCATTAGGATTTTTTTTGTGCCAATGCAATACAGATTAACAAACAACCATTGGCTGATTCTAGATATTTGTCACTCGCTTACTTATTTGAACCAGGCGACATGCATAAGTACCTCTGTGATACACTATGAGGAGCTGCTCTCCGTGTCCTGCCATGCAGACCACAGCTCCTGGCAGGCTGAAGATCTCCTTCTGCACACCACCGATAGAGAACAGCCTGACCATCAGAGCACTGGTGGCCACTGCCGCCCAGCCCTGACCCAAACATAAGGCACACACGTCCTCGCCTTTAGGGAGATCCACCATCCAGTCCTTATGGGTGTCCCAGCATGAGAAGTGCAAACACTGGATCTTACTGTTGAGAGAGAGAAATATAGTGAAAATGAGACATTTGAGAAAATGTAGGTGTATTTATTACATATTTATTATTTTCATGAAATTTATTCTATTATTTTCTATATATTTTGTTTAAACCAAAATATCTACTCTCTCTATCTAATTTATGTCAGTTTTTATATTCTTTTTACATGTAAATATCTTTGTCTTAAGAGTTTCAGGGTATGATTGTTACAGCACCGCTATCATTGTTACATTTTCCAGTAACACTATCTTACAGTGTCCTTGTTAGATATGTTAAATATATTTAATGTAATTATAACAACAGTAAATTATGCATAATTACATGCAACTAACCCTAAACCAAACCCTAATGCTATTGTAAGTATATGTTCTTAATATTACCTAACTAACAAGAACGCCTGAAAATAATGTGTAACCTGTTTTCCACAAAACGTTTTTGGTTTTATTTGCTATTCCACAATAACACTTGCAATTAATTATTAATTTAAAACTAATTTCACATATATATCCACTAATTTCTGCATTTCACAGATATACAGTAGTCTGCAATTCACCGACAGGTAATTCACTTCCAGATTTCTGGAAGTAGATCTGCAAATAAAAGGCAAAGTGCAAATTTGCTTCACAAACATGGCCAAGTAATTAAGGACAAAGGGGAAATGGGGCTGTAGAGCAAGGTTCACACCAGCTGCTGCTGACTAGTCTAACCTACTGTAATAGCAGACCTGTTGAATAAAAAAAAAAGAACTAAATTCAATTCAGCAAATGTCTAAATTAAAACCATAATGTCTAAGCTTAAAGAAAGTCAAAGTCAAATTTAACTCAGTCAACTACGATAACCAAGATATTGTACCTGGCCAGTTCATCAGTTCCCTCACAGGCCAGCAGCACGGCCTCCTGGGAAAGATCAGCCATGGTGTGACCCAGGGAGTTGGTGAGATGCATGGCATGATGGATGGCAGTATCGTGGAACTCCACATCAATAGCGTTGTCCTGATCATCATTATAGCCGCGGATGATGCCCACGGAGTTCCACATCTGAGAAGGAACATAGGCAGGGAGTTTTAAAAGATCTTCTCATATCAAATAAAAACATTTAAGTTAAACATTTAGATATACACACATTTAATCTGTGACTTTTTGCAAAACATTCTGTGTTTTCTTTTGTTTACATTCACTTGAGACATAACAGACTGTTTATGAGGATATTTTGACATAATCTCACGTGTATTTGTCCATTTCTCGACCCAGCCCTAATGGTAGACTAATAATGATGTCATTGTGTTCAAAGGCCAAAATAAAATAATTAACAACGCTCTCAAATCAGTGATCTGCTGAGTAATTGCAGGTCAGGCAATAATTTGCATGGCCACAAAACAGTATCAATCTCTATTTGAGTTGAAAACGAGTATGATTTCTCCTCACCATAAAGCGATGCATGAGGTGCAGTGGGGTAGATCCCGGCTGGAAAGCCCTTTGGGGTTGTGATGGCATAGGACCCTCATATTTGGGACGGGACACTGCAGGACCCACTGTAGGAAGAACAGCACTGCTGCCATCCTCCTCTGGTAGTCCATTCAGTTTTACAGAGCCTGGATCTTCAGATACCAAAACATCTGACCTTTAATTAAAGTGCTTTAATTGAAGTATCTTCCTACACTATTTGCTTTGCGGTGATGTCTCATACCTTGAGAATTGTCATCGTCATCCAAAAAGGACCCTCTGTTCCGCAGTCTGCCCGTGGCAGGCATGAGGTCATCATCGTCATCATCATCGTCACCCATGATGGGTTTCTTCACCGGAGACCGCGTGTCACTAGCGCCCTCGTCCAGCATCCGGTCATCATCCTCATCAAACAGGTCATCATAGTCATTTGTTTCTTTAGCTGCAGTGGCCTAAAACATCAGCATTAAAAACATTTTACGTTCATTACATGAGTGGAAAAAAGGAGCATGTTTAAATTAACATTTATGTACAGACATTATATAATCAGCACTTCAAGAATATTTCAATATGAATGTTAACATTATAATATATTTAAAATATATTTTTGGTAACACTTTACTACATTAGTCAACAATGAATTACCAATGAATATACTATTATACAGCATTTTATTAATCTCAGCATTTACTGATCAATTTGTTGATCTCTTAAAGACCCCTGGATGTGAAAATCAAGTTTTTAATATTTACATGTCCATATGGTGCATTTAATATACTTTAAGACAAACCATTAATAATTGTCAATAACATTGTTGAACAAACAACTTCAAAAAGAGTCAATATTTAATTGAACCTGCTGTATATAAATTAACAAATGACTAAGTGTGTCACAACATGAAATTAGAATTAGGATAGCTGAAACCTAACAGAGTAAAGCAGTTAAACAATGGGGACATCAGAATAAAAATATTCATGATTCTGAACCTGAAAATAGAGAATTACTATGCATAGCCTATAAATAAAGAAAGCCCTTTTACTGGTAAAATCAGACATTTGACATTACCATTGCAAAACTATACAACATTAAATATAGTAGTATAATATAGTATTATTATAGTAACTCTGTAAACATGCACTGAATATCTTTTACACAGAAAAGCCACCCACACAGATTAATGCACTTAATGCAACATAAGAATAAACAATCTAAAATGCTTCCATAAGATCCATAAAAGATCAATTTTAAGATCCATAAAAAAATATCTTAATTTACTTTGGAAGATAAATGAAAATCCCATGTTTGAAATGACATGAGGAGTGAGAACATGACAATTAAAATTTTGGGTACAATTATACTTTATAAATACAATACAGTAAGCTGAGTCTTGGATAAAACTAACTTGTTTCATTTACATCAACGATACAAATCGTCGCATTTTTTATATTGCGATATCTCGTTATAACAATTTATCATTACACCCCTAATAGACACTCATGACTATTGCAGGTGCAGTGTGTTTAAGGAGAAAAAGAGAGAGCCTGAGGGTACAACTGACCTTGGTGTTCTGGATATTAGAGGAAGAGGACGGCACATCTTCCAGGAGCCCGAGGCAGCCCTCTGTGTCCGTGTAAGCGATCCGGCCCCCTGAGGGATGCCACGCCATCCCACACACAGTGAACCCTTTCTCATGTTTCTGTCTGCAATGGTACAAAATTAACAAACACCATCACCACAAGAAACATCCTCAAATACAACCAATATTTTGTAGTTTTATTCAAGGTCAATATAATATTTACAGTCAGATTTAAGCAGTGTTGGGGAGAGTTACTTTTAAAAGTAATGCGTTACAACATTGTGTTACTCCCTTAAAAAGTAATGCAACTTAGTTACTTTTTATATAAAGTAATGTGTTAGGTAACTTTTTAAAGAGATTTTTTAATTTAAAAGTATAACGTTCATTCACTAATTACTTTAATCTGATTATGTAACTCACATTACTTGTGAAGTGTTACCTCCAACACTGGGTTTCATCAATCAAAATTATCAATAATATTAAGATCAATATGACCATAACCTCTCGATACACAGTTTGGCCTCTACATCCCAAATCAACAGGTTTCCGCCAACTGTTCCTGCAGCAAGAAACTTCCCACATGGCGACCAGACCACAACATTAAAAACCTGGGGAGGAGAACGAATCGGAAAGAATTGTTCATGACAACGTTAATATGCGTCGCTTTAACCACACAGTACATTATCTCATCTGGTACAGTAAAGGAAAGGTCAATACGCAATTTTAACGCTAATAAAGGTTTCCACCACCCCCAAATGACCTTTTCTAATTATATTCCTCTTATAAGTAACTGTTCCACTGTAAACTGGTGGTTGGTTTTCTACTGACCTGTGTGATGAGTTCATCAGAGAGTGTGCTAACAAGTGTCCATGTGTTTTTGTCATACAGCTGAATGGTTAAGTCCACTGGTACGGCGAGCAGCTACAAGTACATACAACAATGGAAATAAGACACACGTGACAGGAGTGGTTAACAAGACTGACAGATTGACTGATGTGCTCATCAAGCAGTTATATGAAGCCACCGAAGAGAGAAACCTGAAAATGTTAAGTGAATTTTAAAAAGGCTTATATAAACATGACATTTTCAATACCTTTCCAGAACGAGGCTGCCAAGCAAGTCTACAGAGAGACTTGGCATTGCTAACATCACTTGACTTCTGGAGAACTTTCCATTGAGCAACTTGAGTCTAAAACACACAACAGGAATTAGCTTTACAAGGGAAAAGAAGACGCAGATCACACTTATTTTTATTTATTTATGAACATAAAGGCTGACTTGTGAAGAGTCTGCTTTATTCTTCACCATGTTAATTAGTTCTAAATTAATTTTCAAAACTAAAATCGTTGATATTCAAGTTGAATTTGATTTGTTAAAAAAATCCATTTAAATTGTTATGGTAAAAGAATAGTTAGTAAAAGGTACAATTACAAAATACAATAAAGAAGCATTTTCATTAGTGCTTTATGACTTTTGGACACCATTGTACACGTATTTCGTTGTATGAAGAGCTGGTAAGGCCTCACCTGTGACTCAATGGACCACACAGTGACTGATCCATCACAGCTGGAGGAAGCCTGTCAGTAAGTGACAACAGAATTACCAATAATGGCCCAACAGTCATTTTAAAATAACTAATACTCATCAGAACATGATAAATTTCACAAACAACGCATATATAGAACAGTCCACAAGCCTGGGATTGTTAATGCTTTTGGAAATGTCTCTTATGTTCATCAAAGCAGTATTTATTTCATAAAAAAATACAGTAAAAACAGAATTACTATGTAATATAATTACAATTTACAATAACTGTTTCTATTTTTAGATATTTGAAAATGTAATTTATTCTTGTGATAGCAAAGCAGAATTTTAGGCATCATTACTCCAGTCTAAGGTGTCACATGATCGTTCAGAAATGATTTTAATATGCTGAATTGCTGCACATGAAACCTTTTTTTTATTATTAATATCAATGTTGAAAACAGAAACATATTTTGTGGAAACCATAACTTTTTTCAGAGACAATTTACATAGAGACATGCCACTTCCTACATCCTCAATATAACTATATAGGGAAAACCGTAACGCCAAAGATGGCGGTTGTATGCACATGCCCCGCCCCTTTCTGCTGGAAAGCCAATCGCCTGCTTTTAACAGTAAAGCCAGTATAGCTAGTCAATCCTCCAAAGAGAACTTGAGGTAAAATATAGTTTTCTTATATATTTTTACTTTTAGTATTCAGTTAGCACCATCGTCTCTCTTTCGTTTCGCCATTTTTGAAAGTTGTGTACGGAAAAGCTTCTGTGATCCTATTGGTCAACCTCATACGTGTGACGAAACCGTCGTGGACGACCGTTAAAAAAATTAAACATGCTAGTCTTTTTGTCGTGATGCATCGCATACACGACATAGGTTGTTGCCCACTATGACACACTATACGAGGTGATACGATCGAATCTTGCGTCCCGACAGCCGTTGTCGTTTACGAATCGCTACGACACCCTACGTCAAATGTATCGTGCCAAAATCGGGCTAAAATCGTGTAATCTGAACCAGGCATTAAACTTCATTATGGGGCAAAGTCATTAAACTTTTTCAGCGATTTTTATCATTTATTACTGTCGTTTCTATACCCGGTGACCAGTGAAAGTGCAGTTCTGACTCTCTGCCCATTCATTTAGATAGGAACCTGGTCTTGTTAGTCCGAAATAGCTGCCTGGAGGCATTGCCAAGATGGTGGCCAAGTGGCATGACTGGTCTAAAAGGACTTTGCTTTTTGCCAGGATCCTTCAAATAGAAAGATCAAAAGAACACATATATTTAAAATGAAATAAAATGAAATATTATTAAATGTCCTTACTATTTTTTTTTATCAATTTAATGCATTCTTGCTGAATAAAAAGTATTAATTTCTTACTTAAAAATAAAAATCTAAATCTTTCTGACCCCAAATTTTTCAACAGTAATGTATGCGACAAACGTGACAGTGATAACGGATTCACGAGCAATTATTAATTTAGCCACTTTTAAAAAAACAACACCAGTTGACCATTAAAAAAGGCACCATGACACTCACAAGGAACTCATCAGAAGGATCAAGAGCCACACTGAGGACGGGAGCGTCATGCCCACGTAAGGTCTTCTGCTGACTGCTGTCCGCCACCTCCACTATCTTCACCAGGAAGTCGCTGGAAAACAGAAGGCCAAAATTAGCCCCTTTATCCTCCACCATTTTCAGCTCAACAGAGACTCATATTGGCACAGTAGATCTTTTGATCTGAAGTGGGGAAATAAACGAAAACTCATTTCCGACCTCTATAGGAAGAAAAGAAAAAAAATCAAATAACCTGTTTGGAGCTCAGCTGCCAGTGCATCAATATTCAAGCATCGGCAGAGGGATAAAACTGCTCAATCAATGCTGCGACATGCTCGCTGCCTTCATCCGTGATGCAGCCACTTAAGACAATCCATATGTCCGGCAAACGGCCATTTGTAACTAATCATATGAACAATAGAAGTGGTTTCCTCTCCACAAAAGCACGGAGATGGGAGAGAACTCAAATATTGAATGACCCATGAGATTTTTGTGTCACCAATTTTAAGTGCAACTAAAATTGTATAACACAAAACATGGAAATAAGACAAACATGCTTAAAGCGAGACATAATCGAGCAGTTTAATCCAAGCCTTCTGAAGAGACACGATCACTTTATATGATGAACAGATTTAATTTTGGTAAACAGAAGCTTAAACATGCTTTCTGCACAAGAACCAAGGTTTTTTCTAAACTGTCAAGCAAGTACTGTTGAGCTGTTCATATGAACTATCATACAATCTCTTTATGAACATTTTAACTGTTTAAGTTTTGGGTAAAAAGAGTTTCAACGGAAGGACTGAAATCTCTGATTTCATAAAAAAGTTATTCATTTCTGTTTCGAAGATTAACGAAAGTCTTATGGGTTTAAAAACACAAGGGTGAGTAATTGATGACTTAACAATTACAATTTGTGTGTGAATTATCCCTTTAAGAACATGTATGTAGCATGTAAAGGAATGAAAGCAACATATACCTTGAGCCGGCAGCCACTCTTGACCCGCTGGCGTTGAAGGTGACGTGGTTTGCGTTGGTGGTGAATCGAGTGAGTATGCCATCTGGATCTCCCTCTGGGAAAGTGTGAATCTGAACCGTGTTGTTGGAAACTGCTGTAACTAGCTTTCCATTCTGTAGGGGAAAATAAACACTGACGTTTAAATAGCAGTAAAATGAACAGAATTCAAATTATTAGACCGCTTTCAGGTGTTTTACGAGACGTCTCTGTAGCATTAATAATGCAATTATGCTTTTATAAACTGTGAAAGAACACACCAAAATAAATGTTGACTTACCTTCAAGGCTACGGAATAGACCTTCTCCCCAACATTTATAGACTTGGGATCGTCGTCATCTAGACTTTCCCATATGCGGACATCACCATCACTCCCACAAGTCACAATACACCTGGGAAAGGTCATAAAGTGGAATACAGAGATCTGAAAATTGTCCATTTAATTAGTTTTGAGTGATTACAAATGATGTTACTTACTTTCCATCATCATCAAAGCAGACATCAGTGTGGCCTTCTGAGTGACCGTAACGCATGGGCTTCCTTTCACATGGCATGATGGACAATGTCTGCAGGTGATAGGTATAATAATATATATTAGTATTACATATGCATATATATATATATATATATATATATATATATATATATATATATATATAAACACACACACACATATCAATCATATTCTTAATTTTATATTTAAAATCAAGCATTTCATGTACAGGAATAATGCATAATTTAATTTGATAACTAATTCGATACATTCATTTATTCTCAGTGCTATTGTAATATAATATTATTCTGTATAGAGTCGTATAGTCTAATGTAACTTGCACACATTGATACACAATTTGCTAATATTACAGATATAATAATAAAGCAAAAATATATAATACTAATACTTACAGCATTCTAATTTACTTCTATAATCAAATTATATATATATATATATTATCTGTAACTACTGGGACTTGTGACAAAGGATATTGTTTTTATTAAATTAACTTCCCTAAGTTACTTGATCTCAGGAAGTAACAGTTTATTGACCATGATCACATATACAAAGTAGAAATAATGTCATTTGACAAGACAACAGATGTTTTGTGATGCAAACATAATCAGCCATTACTAAAAGTAAGTTCATTTTAATCCCAAGTTTAGACAAAACAAAAGAATCTTTGGAAAGCAAAGAAGTGCAAATGCGCAACATGATCAACAACCGCGGAATAAAAACAAAATATCCAGAAAGAATGCACGTGTCAACGTAAATGATTAAAATCGAATAACAATACATTGATATATACAGCATAAATGTTTTAAACAACACGCAGTACTTACAGATTTAGTTTGGCGGTAATTCTCAGTATTCAGCGCCACACTCGCTCACATCTCCCGCGCTGACACCAGTGACGTGTGAAAGTGGGACGGACCGTTAACTTTGGCCAAACATCATTGGCTGAATCAGAGTATTGACCCCACCCAAAGTGTGACGTGTAGTGACGTTCCAGACATATTAGTTCTACATTAAAAGTATTTAAAAAATAATTATTTATTGTTAAAAATGAATCAGTCGATCATTTCTCATAGTTACTATTATTTTAAAATGCTTGAGCTGCATGTAAAAATAATGTCATCGTTTTTTAAAAAAAGAAAGAAAAAAAAGGCAAACGGCAACTGGATTTGCCTGCGGCAAAACTGTCTGTCTGGTATTAGGCTTGAGCATCAATAATGTAATACACCCTAGGGTTGAGCTTTTAGTCCTCTTCAAAAGAATAGACAAATTATCCCCATTGTCTGTTTGTTGAATAATTTGATACTCCAGGAAGCAGCTCTTGTATTTGCTTGCAGAATGAAATGCAATACCAAATATTATGATAGATTAATGGTCACAATAAGGCATGTCATTCTTGTCGTAGGCTATTTGTTTATGCACGTGTGTCTGGATTTGCCTATTTCAGATACCAATTGCACCCAGAAGGAAAGACATGAAATCACCTAAAAGGTGATCAGCAAATAACAAGGAAGTTAAAAAAGTAGAAAAATGTGTGTTTGTACTATTTTCCTAATTATGAATGCAACATTTGTTGTTTTATATATATAGAGATTATGAGCTATAATGGTATGAGTTCATGATAAAGATCCTTCAATTTAAATTCATAAAGATTTCCATCATCTGAGCAACATAAATATGAGTTTGGCAGATCATGAAAGAATCAGTTTTCCGAGAGAATCATATCACATTTTGTAAAAAGTGAGAATATTATTGATCTTTTAAGCAATATAAGCCCTTCGACTGACTGGTTTTGTCCCTGTAAATCAATGCACCGAGATTCATAAATAGCAGGTAACTTCACATATAGTCACCCAGTGAAATCTTATATGATCAAACATAATCTGAAAGGAGATTTGATGTAAACCATAGCACAGCGAAACAAAACAGTCTTAATTCATTTGTTGATTCTATTGCTCGTTTTATTGAAAATGTGTTGCTACAATATGTGGTTGAATTGCTTCAAGACTGTGTGGTTATACGGGACAGATTTCTCAAATAATATACTGACATGGTTTTGCAACTCAAACAGATATGCACTGTTTAGTTCTGAAACACAAGATGAATAGATAGTGGGAGTTAGAAATTTCAAATCAGTTTTACAAGTCTGGCATCTAGTGGAATCTGACGAGTACTACAATATGAAAAACTTCCAATATATGAAAAAAAAGTTATTAATTTCCTGTTTTATGATGAAGATCTAGGATACAAAACTGTACAAAACAAAGAGTAAATGATGATAACAGATGATAAACAAGAACAAGAAAGAAATGAAATTCATAGTAGAAAACCTGTAAAAATACTATATATAGGGATAATTCACTTTGAAATTAATTTTTGATATGTTTTAGCTTACCTCAAGGGCATCCGAGATTTAGGTGTCTTTGTTTCCCCAGTATTTTCAATTATGACATTTTTAGGTCAAACCGTTCTTGTCTGTCAGTCATATAATGGAGGTCTATGGTCACCACCTCAAAGAGCATGCACAGAGAAGTCCAAATTAAACATGATTTAATGACTCATAAATGTAAGTACACATTGATGGCCTAAGACACGAAACGAGCGGTTTGTGTGAGAAAACGAACACTATATCTATTGTTTTTACCTCTAACCGATATAAAACTATATAAAGTCTGTTCGTTTTCTCACATAAACCGCTCGTTTCGTGTCTTAGGCCATCAATGTGAACTTACATTTACGAGTCATTAAATCATGTCTAATTTGGACTTCTCTGTGCATGCTCTTTGAGGTGGTGACCATAGACCTCCATTATATGACTGACAGACAAGAACGGTTTGACCTAAAAATGTCATAATTGAAAATACTGGGGAAACAAAGACACCTACATCTTGGATGCCCTTGAGGTAAGCTAAAACATACCAAAAATTATTTTCAAAGTGAACTATCCCTTTAATATGAGAACCAATGACCTGCATATCTTTGGTTTGAACAACACTACATTAGAAACATGAACTGTTTTTGTTTTCTTTTTTTGTGCTGCATGGTAACTGCATCCACCACGCTGTGTCGAATAGTTTTACTGTGCCTTTCAAATCGAGCAACACTTAGTTTCGTCCCATCACAGTTTTTAAACAGCACAAGCTCCATTGCACCGATAGTGGTATTGCCTAAGGAAGTGTCTCAAAGTGTAGGGCAATGGCAAAGCATCAATGCCCTGATACGTTGTACAGCTACAGATGACCGCCCTGCACATGTGCTGCAGAGAGAACGGAAAGTTCCTTGGAAGAGGGCGAGAGAGAAGAGGCTCAAAAAACAGGCAGCTGGCTGGGTCGCTGTAGTGCTTTAGTAGGCCCGTGACGCTGGAATCTCTGTACATGCAAGGGTCACGGCCATCAAAGCTAAAGCGCTTCCCGTTTTGCTCTATCCGAGCGTGGAGGGAGCGGCTATAGCGCCTGAAGCTAACCGAGAAGAGGTATTCGTCCTGGGCAGAGTCTCGTAGCAGAAAGGTTCCTTCTGGTTGCCCTTCCAAAAGCTGCTCGGCTTCGAAACGATCCAGGACCCCCCAATAACAGGGGCTGTTGTTGATCTGAAGCAGATCTGGAACCAGGATGTAGTCAGTGTGGGCGCAGCACTGGGCGTCTCCATGTGCAAGAGACGGATCCCAGTCATCCAGACTAGTAGCCCCGGATGAGTTGATCTCCTCCCAGGAAATGAGCGCTGGAGGTGAGGAGGATAACAAGGGACCTTTGGGTTGGGTTTCGATGCTTAAAGCGGGTTTGGTGTGAGCTCCGTGTTTCTTGATCAGATGCCAACACTGAGCCAGTTCAGATTTCGGAGAGAACGGACACTTGTCCTCCATGAGCTCGGACACGTGAATCTTCCGTTTGGACCAAAGGAGGACAGAGAACGGGCGTGAGGACCCGGACTGGTGGTGATGGTGGTGGTGGTTGCGAAGAGGAAGGCACTGGCCAACGGCATCCTGAAACTTCTGCCTCAGGGAACGACGGGACAGACCTTTCCTGCAAGGAGAGTCTGAATCTGGTTCTCCAGGGATCGTGCAGCTGCACTTTCGCTCTCGACGTCTCCGAGGACAAGAGGCAGAGCGTACGCCCTGGTCGTCTGTTCCTTCTCCATCTTCCCCTCTGGGCGCTGTCTCGTGGCGTGACCCTCGGGAGCGCTTTTTAATACTGCGGATGTAACTATCAGCACTCCAGCTCCGCAGGTTCTTGGGACGCGTGTCCGAGGTTTTGGGCTTCCTCTCTGACATCGTTGCAGGCCCTGTTCAGAAAAGTGCTGCACAGAATTGGAAAATCAAAAATGATTGGCAAAGAAAAATATGAGGAATAATACTACGACAAGGCTAATAATCTAATTTAAGGTTTCCATACTGAAAGGCATAAATATTACAAAATGCATATGGATGTACAGACACATATTCATATCCAATCACAATCCCAAATAACTTTTTTTTTGTGGTTTTATCAGGAAATAAACAGGATTCTTTTCACATGTATAAAAATACTTAAAATAATAGACATTTTTAGATCTTTTTTAGTTAAAAACTATTGTAGCCTACATTTAATAAGTCAAATTAAAACTAATTATTGGGAAATTAAATTATATTAAAAATTATATGTAGCCTATGTGTGTATACAGTGTATTTACACACACACACACACGCACACACACACACACACACACACACACACACACACACACACACACACACACACACATATATATATATATAGGCTATGCGTGTGCGTCTGTTACTATAGTAACAAACTATAGTAATATAGTATAGTTAGTTACTATATTACTATAGTAACAGACGAACTACTATAGTTACTATAGCCTAGTAACAGACGAACAAACTTTAATCAACTCAACGGTATCTTTATGAAAAAGAAAATCAAATCCTACCTTCAGAATAAAATTCGGGATGGAAAATCGTACGTCCTCACAGAGGAGTGATGAATTTTTCCATGCCTGAAGTTCGTGCAGTGAGAGCTCGGCATGAACTGAAGGGAGGAAGTGCATCCCTCCTATTTAAAACCTCTCAAGTATCAATTCCTCAGAGGAATACTTGCCCTTCACTGGACGGAAGAGGTACTTTTGTCAATGGACAGTTAACCTATCATATACAACGATGAATACGCTGTCCTGAAGAAATGACATTGAGCATTTTAAATGAGTAGGCTATGGATGTATAATCAATATTTTTAACTATCATAAATATATTATACCCGCTATAGGCTGTTATTATTAGGTTGTTTTACTGGCAAAAAACGTGTCCATCTCTTAAATAAGCCACAAGCCCACAACATTAAAATCTTTTAAAATGTCTTAGTTTTAAGCATGAACTTTGACTGACCATCAATGAATCAATGAGCTAAATGTAATTAGTCAATAATAATGGAGGTCTATTTACGAGAGCAACCTTGTTAGGAAGGAAATGGGAAATTTCCTAACAGACACTGAGAGCTTTACTTCATGGATTTATTGATTGATATGTGCCCTGCTTTGATTTGGGAACATCCGGCAAACATGTGCCTGGTGCAAAAGCAATTTTTGACACCCATTTCAGAAGGTGGTCAGCCAGGCAGGGGTCCATATCCACCCAGAAAGTATCAAGTATCAAGAGTAATATCAGAGGCATGCACTTCCGGCCAGCTAAATGGATTACAAAATAAATTCAATAATTCATTATGGCTGTGAAGTCATTAGATGATGTCAGTCTCAAGTACAGTATTAAAATATTTTACTCTCTTTTGTTTAATATCACAGGCAGGCTACTAGAGCAATGAATTATTCAGCAGAGCATCCTGTGCATCTTGTTTTCATTCATTTTCACTGTAGTAATCTGTCTCTCTTTTTCAGGGACAGCATGCATGAAATTGAGGGATGAATTCTCTTGCGATCTGTTAAAGGAGGTTGATTGGATTAATGTGTAGAGGCTATCTTACAAATGTGTCATTTCTCTTATACTATTATCTCTTATACTCTTATTTTCCCTTCTTGTTGTAGAAGTAAGAAAAAATAAATTCAACATTTTACATGTAATTTTACAGTGTGAGTGAATGTTATTATTTTTATTTGAAGTGAATGTTATATTACAATATGAATATAGGAGATGTATTTGTTCATGTTTAATCTGTTCAGTCTTAAGGGATAAAAACGTCTAAAGAGAATTATAATTGTTGAAATGAACTAAAATAAACAAGTTTAAGTAAAATGGCTAAAATTATATATATATATATATATATATATATATATATATATATATATATATATAAACTAGCAAAGCACATAAAATTAATTTAAACTATAATTAAAATGAAAATCAAAAATATATTAAAAATACTAAAAGACAACATTGCCACAATGTAAGCGTTACACTTACACAAGATGACAACAAAATAGCCTGGAATACTGTTAAACAATACAACCATAATCATTCATGTCCCAATGCATGCAGGGAAGTGGATGAAAAGGATGCTTTTGTAGGCCCATTTGAGCAAAAAAAAATAAAATAAAATAAACTTACTGGTAAGAAGTTTATGCCGTCGGCTTGACCTAAAAATCAAACAAAACAGTATGTTAGAATAGTGAAATGCATTCGTTTTATTCCAGAAAACTATAAATCATTTACCTTTTTTCAGCATTAATTAGCCTACTTTTTATTATCATTATCAAAATGTATTCTTATAGAGAATTTTGAATCATCAATTGGGGAGCAGCATCATTTATTCCCCTCTCACCTTCCTGCCCCATGAATTACCAGAATGTTACTGCTTCTATCAAATACTTGGACTAAATTTGGATTCCCACCAGACCGCACAATGCAGAAGTGAAGCATGTTTAGCTGGAAGAAGTAACAGGATCAGACAACTGGGAGAACAAGCTCCTGTAACACATATGTGCACAAATCCACTCTTTATCTGTACACTATAGTGAAAAATCATCTTCCTGCCCAAAGAAGACAGTAACTCAGTATGCCCATTAACATGGCACAGTTTATCAAAGAGAGGGAACCTTGCCAAGCAAGTCTCAGATATGCCAGCTATTACTGTGCTATCGATCTGATGCACAGCAGAGCAACCATGGACATCATGAATTTTTCATTTGATTGTGTTGTCAAACTGTACAAAAGCCATACACGCGGTATCCTCATTTTATGAGCCCTTTTTTCTAAAAGTGTACAGTCTTAACACCTCCCCCGAGACTTGTTTATGGTAATAAGGAAGTTTAAGGCTCTCAGTAAGACTCCTGCAGTCATAATGATTCCATTGTCTGCTCCGGTTCGCAACATGTCTGGCCGATAATATTGCATGACCATCATTCAAGTGTAGATGCTACTGATGTTGCTTCAGAACGGTGGCTCTTTGAGTGATGGAAAGTCTGTAATTAAATCAGTGGGAAGTCTCTGGCTCCATGGCTCTTGTGTTCATGTTCTCTCCATTGATCTGTATCAGTTTCTGGACGGCTTCTGTAACGGCTTTTGCAATTGATGTGCTCTGGGTGTCCGTGTTATGGGCTAGCAAAGGCGCTTTGAGAGAAATCCAATTGTCTGCTATTGTTATTTTAAAGCCAAAGTGTGTGGGTTTTTTGTATTAAAATACTTTCTAATAGATACAAGAAATAAAGCATTTACAGATGGATTTGTCTCTTTGGCGGTATAAAACGTTGATGTATTTGTTTAAGCATTCCGACAAGCCTTAAATAGCAACACTGACTGGCGTGAGTTTTTTTATTTGACCAACCAATGCGGATATGTTTGGAAAACCAGTTTAAAGACAAACATTGTTGGTACTTAAAGGGGTGGTATAATGCCCTTTTTTTCAGAAGATGTAAAATAACACTCTGATGTCCCCAGAGTGTGTATGTGAAGTTTTAGCTCAAAATACACCACATATTTTTTTTTTGTATAGCATGTTAAAATTGTCGCTTTTTGAGTGTGAGCAAAATCGCTCAGTTTTTGTGTCTGTCCCTTTAAATGCAAATGAGCTGCTGATCTCAGCACGGGGGGCGGAGCTACAAGAGCTTGTGTCCTTTTACTTCACACACACATGCACTGAAATTTTCAAAAACTTTTAGCCTTTTATGTTTAAACCGGAGTCAGATAAAGATGGAGATTCAAGAGACTCATATTCTGTCTTGCTCGTCTATAAATCGTGTTTCTGGGGGCGGGATTATGTAAATGTTAGGGTTAGTGATGTCACTTACCCGGGACGAAGCTTGTGTAGTCCCTACCAGCCGTTAGTTGAAGTCCTTAAAAAGCTATTTGAACTTTGAGCGTCGTAACTTCGCAGATGTTGTTCATGCTCAAACAGCAAATTTGCACACTAACTAAAGTTAGAAAAGTGAAATCATAATCAACCACCCCTTTAAATATAATAGATTTTTGCACTTTTGATTTAAACCAGTGAGCAACATAGCAACACATTAAAAACATCCAATCAAAACAATGGAAAATTGTTTTTCTTCCCTATTGTGAACAAAAAATCCTGGTAACACTTTAGGTTAGCATCACAAGTTGCTTATTTGCATGCATATTTCTTGGAATTGGCTGTTTATTAGTACTTATAAAGGAGATATTAATGCTTTATTCTGCATGACCATATTCTACATCCCTACATCTTACCCAATACCTAAACTTAACAACTACCTTAGCAGTAATTAGGAGTTTATTGAGGCAACGGTCATTGTTAATAGTTGGTGAATAGTGAGAATTGTGCCCTTATCTAAAGTGTGACCAAAATAAGAGTTACGAATATAGCACATCATAAATTATTTTATAGAGCGACATGTTCTGTTTTAATAAATCGTAGGATATATTAAAATATGTTAAGGCCAATATTTGCTGTCTATTTTTTTTTTGGCCATGTACAGGCATTAAAGACAAACAGACTGTATTTCAATGATTTGTATCTCACTCAATGTAATGATCCATGGTATAGTCATGTAAACTAGTATATCAGCTTTCTGCAGGCATTTTTTGTGCTCTCAGCCTCCCTATTTCCCGCAAGGTTCATTCAATACCTGCTGTCTATTGACTTCCCTTTGCATGCAAGTTATTGAGCTTATCAAGTATGCCTGCAGCATTTTTAAGCAGTAATTGGAAACGCATTAGGAATCACTGTTGTCACAAGTGCTTTGTCTATGCACCATCCTTATTTCATTAAATGTGTGCACCAACAAGCCCCACCATTAAGCCTTGTTTGCTAATTTCTTTGAAAAATAGGCTATTTTTAAAATGTTCGATAGCCCATGGCATTATTAGAAAGGAGAAATGAACTAAAAACATTTAGATGGAATTGAATTCCCAAATATTAAATTAGCAGAATGGTTGATTTATATATTAAAATGTTTAAATATCCTTCAGAAGGAATATTGAGACAAATTATTAGAATTATTGAAATATAGAATATAAATTGAAAATGTCATTATATTATAGCCAATATACATATCCCACTGAAGCCTAAATGTAGCCTATTACATAACTAAAGTTTGTCGCTGTGTCGATATGTTTCAACCGTAAGGTATTTTGGCTTAACTTATTTAACCACAGTAATATTTGTAGCTAGATGTTCGTACACGAACACGTGGGTTACACGGTGGGTAACGTTAGACGTGTTGAATATGAAAACTGACACAAACTGTCTTGTACAAGACTGAAATGAAAAGGTGTCTGTCAAGTGTCAAAGAACACAGAACCAGTTTATCCACTTTACGTTTATCCTGCTAAACATGTTTCTTATTTTCCTAGACGGATATTAACGTCATTGCACCGCGCCCAACCCATAAACATTAAAAAAAGGTTAAATCATAGCCGCGCCACGTCACATTCCACGCACGCAGACAGAGTAGGAGGGGATGAGACGCGTAAGATCCCGCCCTTTATCGGATCAGTATTTGCTATGATTGGTCAGAGGAACTTGCAGTATGTCTACGATTGGATAACTGAGAAGTCGATTATCAACGGAACCAACCACAGCAAAAAGTGATTGGGTGACAAGCAGGGCTCATCAGAATACGTGGGGGAAAATAATAACGCAGGAGGAAGTATGCCATGCTGAAACATTCATTGAGGATTTCTGTAACTGGAATCGAGGTGCCAGGATTCATTGAAACATTTTAGAAAGCAACAGCTGTCGATATCCGAATGTCTCCGTAAGTAAATGACAAATCGATCTCAGATACGTTACACGAATCTAAAGCAATATGTTCGCGAGCTCTTTTATCATTTAATTGAACATGGATGATATTTGGGGATAAAGATTGGGAATATAACGTTAGTAACGTTATGATTTCATCCCCAGAGAACTGTAGGTTTTTTTAATTAATGAAAGGCATATGACATGAATCTGATCACTTCCTGGTCGTGATATTATGTACTTTCTATTCTACACTGAATTGTGACCTTTGTCATTTAAATGTTTCATTTATTAGGGTCTGCCATAAACTGCTTTGTTTTTTTCTGTTCATTAACGTTACTTGAAATGTTGTCTTTTCTTGAAAATGAAGAGAACACAACTTACAGATTTAAGGATGTTGAACAAGATGTCATACTTTGGATTTTTGGTTTGTAACAGGTGCAAACTTCAAGAGTACCTGAAAACTATACTTGAGTAAAAGTTCACATACCTTACAGACAAAATGACACCAGTAAGTTTACATGTGACCAATTAAAAAAAAAAGTCTTATCGGCCTGGTTTCATGGCTTAGATTCAGCCAGTATTAGACCTTAATTTAATTAGGACATTTAAATTGCTTTTATAACCCTTTACGTTACTAGTGAACATCTTGAGGCAAAACAATGGTATTGACATATTTTAAGATATCAGTTAAATTTGAATTGTCCCTGTGATTTCATACACAGGCACCTGCAGCTGTACACAAGTTTGACTTTGAATTGTAAATATTGGATGATCAAAGTCCAAATAAAATGTTACCAGTAACACATTTTTTGACAGGTTTGTGAGTCCTGATTCGTGATAAATATGTCTAAATTTTCATTTTATTATAGGGCGTCTGGAATGTTGCTGGACGAGACGCCCCTGTTTGATCCTTCTCTACTCAAAGAGCTGGACTGGAGCAGCAACACCGTCTCCTTCTCGCCTCCCATTTCTCCGTCTCAGCCTGGAGAAGGTCTGGTTCTCCGTCCTCTCTGTACTGCTGACCTAGACAGAGGTACTGGTTACCATTCAGCAATCTGCCCAGTGCCCACTCGTGTTTAGTACTTTAGTACAAACAATCATGATGAACATAATTTGTCTTTATGCCTTTTTTTTAGGCTTCTACAAGGTCTTATCACAGCTCACGGTGGCTGGGGATGTCACAGAAGAACAGTTCAAAGGTTCTGCAAGTTCCTAGCTCAAAACATCTCACAGTTCTTCATATAGACCTTATGCACCAGAGAAACAAGCGCACAGCCATCTGTAGAATTTTAAGAGTAATTAGCTGGTGAAGTGAATTTACTAATTAAAGAGTTAACTAAAGTTATCGTGAGCATTGTAGCTCTTGTTTTAAGCGGATGTCAAAACAAATTTTGAAACGAGCGGTTCATTCATAAATCCGTAAGATCTTACCTTCATACTGTGAGAATACAAACTGGAAGACGGAACACAACGAGCGCAGTCCTAAAAAGCAGACAGGGTTACATAAGGTCTATATGTTTTTTTGTTTGTTTGTTTGTTTGTTTTTTAATTAAATATTAAAAGACTCACTTTAAAAAAAAATTTCAGCAAAATTTGAACATATGAAGAAATCTGGAGACTATTATGTCATAGTGGTGGAAGACACGAATCTTGGACAAATTGTTGCCACAGCAACACTTATCATTGAACACAAATTCATCCACGCTTGTGCTAAGGTACTTCAGTACATTTCAAATCTGTATTTTCATACTGCATATATTCATAGAACAGGTAATATCGTTTATTTTTTTGTCCTGGCAGAGAGGGCGTGTGGAAGAAGTGGTTGTGAGTGATGTGTGCAGAGGAAAACAACTGGGAAAACTGTGAGTTTGGGTTTTAAAAACACTTTTTAAAATCATTTTGCTTTTGATCAAGGAATACCAGATTGTCTTTCAATGCATTTGTATCAAAAACGTGAATGTTTGAATATTGTATTTAATTTGTTTTGTAGGTTGGTATCAACATTGACTCTCCTCAGCAAAAAACTGCAGTGCTACAAAGTAACACTGGAGTGTGCGCCGAAAAATGTGGAATTTTACAAAAAGTTTGGCTACTCCTCTTCGGATGAGGCTTACATGCAGTGCCGGTTCTTTGACTGAATCCATAAGAATCTTGGAACGTCACAGAATGTTTGCTTTAGAACTCTGATCTGTTCTATTCTCCGAGAATCTTGGATCAGACTACCTCCAAGTTTTCACTTTTAGCCAGGAAAAGAAAAGGAAAAACAATAAACTTGATCATTTGGTGTCAAGTAACAATAACAAAATATTGTGAAAGCAGCATTTTGAATTCACTACAAGACAATGAGCTTATCCGTGAAAGTTATTTCTAAACGTCAACAACAAGCACTTGCAGAGAAAGCTATAGAAATCAGATCTGATTATACGGATGATGTGGTTTACACTGTGTTCTGTTTTAAAGGAAGAAGGGCTTATGTACTTGAATGTTTTCTAATGTAAAGATTTCTATGCATTTTTTTGTTGGAGGGAAAGCATTTTTAATTATTGAAACTGTTTCAAACAATTTACAAAACTGTTGACGGCATATTTCCCTCTTTTATTTCATGTTAATGCTGTGGTTTGTGCTTTATGCTTAAAAAAAAAAATACCAAAACTCAAATCAGTTTTCATGCAAGGTGCAAGTTTGGTATTGAATCTATTTTATCTTATTTCAATTTCTCTTACAGGTACTCATCTTCAACATAGAGATCATTAATATAAAAAAATGGTTTACATTTATTTATTATGCTCGTGTATTTTCTCGGTTTTGGCGATGCTGAATCATTAGTTGTGTCAAACCTAGTTGAAGGAAAATAAATTATTTTGAAATATATCCTGATGTAATGAAAGCACACCTTTGTACGCTAAATGCCTTTATTTTTGTACTTGCGCTAAAAGCCGACAAATAAAGGGCATCTAAATACTTTGTCATGTCTGTCAACAGCTAAATATGTGGCAGTGATGTAATATTTTATAATTGAAGTAAAACCATTGAATGACAAGTGGTGAAGGGTTAGAAACAAAAAAATATGAAGTGCATATTGTATTTCAAAAGAGTTGGATTATCATTCGAAATCTATCCACACCCAACATTTGTATCATAAGCAGTTGCTTATCTTTCCACCAGGGAATGATAACATTGAACACACATGGTGTAAGTAGCCATCTTTTATTGAGCAGTGGGATGTTAATTCTATGGCAAAAGTATTTCCTTATTCCTTACATGACGACTGATTCATCCTACCATTTCATTTCTATGGCAGTGAGTCGCATTCCTTGGATACCCCCCTCACCCCAACCCAAATCTGTCCATAAACATAACAGTAATTCAAGTATCAAAAGTGCATTATTGCAATACTGTCCCGCTGCAAATGCAAAATGCTTTAAATACTATAAAACTGCAAAAAATTTCAGTGCATACAGCTCAAAAGGAAAAAAAAAATTATCAACCCATCCCCAGCTCCAAGGGTCACGAGGAGCAGTCTCTCCCTCCCATCCTCTGTACAAATATTTACATTTTTAATCCCAATAAAAATGTAAAAAGAAAAGTCCACTGTGGTAAAGCACTTTTTTAGTAAAGTCTATCCATTTTGTGCTGCTGTAACTTGCATACTCCCAAAATCTTCATCCTCTTCTAGTGTTCGCTTTAGGCTTCCTGTGGGGGGAAAAAAGATATTAGGCACAGTCACAGTGTGTGAACAAATGCATGTAAGAATAATGTCGTTTCATATATTATTAATAGAGCTGTGGAATATAATTGGATCATTCCATGTCAAATCAACATCCTCAATTTTTTTATTTTGTTAATATTTTTTTAAAAGATGGCGGCATGATTTTATTTTTACACAGAGATTGTTAGGTCTATTAGTTACATCTCGGTCAATTGTCCACATTTTCAGTGGGTCACTTTGCAAACAGTTGATATTTTTTTCCTGTTAAAGATAAATATCTAAACAACAAATAATATTGAAACTAGAAATGTCAAAAAAATACAAAAATGGTGTGCACATCCCAAAATGTACCATCAATCTACCTATAACACTTGACCTATGGCTAAGCCACGCCCCCTCCACTCACTCGGACAGTCGGTCAACATTCGGGGACAGGCGCTATGGCAGCTGTCACAGTAGGAGACATTTCACAGGAGTACGGTGTACATTTTAAGACATCCGACCTCAGACATATGAAGACAAGGCATCATGTCTCAGACTAAAAGGCTTCAGTTACTGGACAAAACGGCATCGCACCTTAGACTAAAAGGCTTCAGGTCTCAAGAAAAACAATGTCAGGTCTCGTACAAAAGGCATCAGACAAAACAGCTTCGGACGAAACGGACTCAGACATAAAGGCATCAGGCGAATATTCTCTCTATATAAAGATTTTAATTTTAATTTTTGGGTGAACTATGCCTTTAAGTATTCTGGAAACCACTATATTATTGCTGCTCCATAAGCGCCACCTACTGTCAGAGAGGGAATTTACATTTTCATTCAGCGTGTCCTACACTGTTCCATCTTGCTCTTTGTTCTCTTACCTGGCATCCCAGCTTGGATGGAGAAAGACCTGCCCAACTGAATGGGTGACATCATCTTGATGGTTAGCTTTGCAAGATATATTGCCTCATATTCCTTGATGAAAACAGAAAGAACATCCATTTATTATCCATGTATGTATGTATATAAAACAGCTATAGCACTTAATGTTGAATGAATTGTTAATGCTGAGATTACTTTGAAATCATACCTGTAGCTGATGAACAAAGCCAACATTGGGATTAATACAAAACCGTCTCTCCTGTACATGACTAAAGGCATCCCTGTAAAGATATAATATGCGACACAATTAGGGATGCACGATATATTGGCCACCATATAGGCATCGGACAATAAATTCTCATTTTTAATGATATCGGCCCGATAAGAAAATTTGGACGATATATTAAAGCCGATAAATAATGGATTATTTCCTTAAGCCGAGGCACTTCAGATGTGCACTGTTCACCATTACGGTTTAGAATTGCTCGAAATATGGTTGAAATCACTTCAAAAATGAAAATACAGTTAATTGCAACATGTGCAGGGCAAGTCTGTCCTATAGGCTACATAAAAATGAAAAAATGAGAGCATCGTTATAATTGTGTACTTGAGATATGGATTTAATGGTGAGACTTTTATTTTTGTAATCAGAAAAAAATATATAAAATTTGGCTTTAGATTTATATATCAGTTATCGGCTTTCAAAGATACACCAAGATGTATCGGTATTGGTGAAAATTTTCATCAGTGCTTCAAGTCTTCAAGTCAAACTTGTATTATGTATTAATATTTTTGGAAATGCGTGAACCGTTTCTCAAATAAATTCCATTACCTGTATTTTACACCAAATGTCTCCATAAGGTAGGCAATAACTAAGGCAGCACTGAAAAAAACAACAACATATATTAAATAATAATGTAGATAAAATATTACATGTATTAAAGCTGCAGTCCGCAGTTTTTCCTCTTTGTCGCCATCTCTGTTCGAAATCTGCAATTGCAGTCATTTGCGGAATTATCAACTTAACGCGAGTTGTACTTCAACACCCTCGACACGGCACAACGTGGATAAACACAATGTTTGAGGAGAGTGTGAGGCTGTCAATCACCGCGCCGGTGTGGATGCTGGCATTCAGAATTACAGATTATCCTTTATAGTTTTGGGAAGTATGACAAACAAGAATTTCACCAACATAGGAATTTGGTTATGTATTGTCTCAAATATGTATTTTGGATCATTTTTAACCTCAAAAAAGTTACAGACAGCAGCTTTAAGTAAAATCAAACCACATCCCCAAGTGTGATCATTTTAAAAATCTGAAATGAGAGTCAAGATAATTTTTTTTCATATAAACATATATAATAAAAAAACACCATGCACCTTCTTGATATCCCTGCATTTCCATGAACAAGTACCTTTCCTGCAACACAAAAATGTGCAAGATGGATGAGAAAATATAGTATTGGATGTATATTTAGTATAAAGTTTGTACTCATATCAATGCTGCCATTACTACACAAGATTAATGTGGAAAAACATTCATTACCCCCCGTCTCTAAACATCCATCAATAAATTCTTTAGTCTACAGAGAGAAAATCAGGTAATCATAATTAGACAAAAGTATCACACACCAAATAAAAAGCATTCATAACAAAAAATATAAAGAAAGATCAGCTTACCATGGGGAAATATCGAATTATATTTTCCACAGGGTTATCTGCTATATCTAAAACAAGGTACCTATAAACAAAGAATTAAAGTAAACCAACAGTTAGAAATAGTGGACCTTTATATTGAGTACAACTCAGATATGTGCATAGAAAAAAGGACTATCAGAAATCAAAATACCTAAATTTATGGGGAAAGTTTGGCTTTATAAAGTTGGCCTCAATGTCTTGTCTGACACACACGACGTGAGTAATGCCCTGCTTCTCCAGCATTGAGAGCTGAAAGAGAGGATGAATTATTACAGGAAGCCGGGCACAGATTATTTTCATCATGATGAATGAGAAGAACCGATCATCTCTACAGTACCTTACTCTTCATAGCAGCTGAATAGGGACCAAGAAACAAGCCTGGGAGAATTTCCTAAATCATGACATCAGATTTAGTTTTAGTAAAAGTAGAAAAAGGGATCATGAGACAAGAAACATAATTTAGACTGTGACTCGCCAAATACAAAATGCAAAAGTACTGTACAAAATCCATAACAAAGCATTATGATATACAATCATGTGCAAAGTCTATTTTCATGATCACCTGCATCTCTCTTCTCATTGGATACGCCCAATCCTGCAGAAATGGGAATGCAAAATCAGATTATCAGTTTTTACAAGCATTCTACAGTAACAAGATAAAGGAAAAGATATCATTATAAACACCACAACAATACAGGAATACAACTTATCTAATAAATGGCTTGACATAGATTTTTAAACAATGTTTACACTCTCACTAAATCGGTTTCTGTCAGGTTTATTGCACAAATGGACCTAAATAAAGCATGGAAGCAAGAAGGCACTTGAACTAACGTTATGCATACAATAGGGATCACACTTGCAATGCATTAGCCAAATCTTTGTGTTTGCAAAGAATATGGGTTAATGTTTGTTGTTGTTGACTGTCTATGATATGACTATACACAATATTAATCTCGTACAGGAGGTAAGTGACACATAATTTGATTGGTAGTGTCTAAACGTATAAAAAAAGGGTAATACATTTCATTTATCGGATTGTTTATTATTTAGCGTATCATATTTAATACTACCCATTTGTAATGAGATATGTTGCAGTATAAATGACTTTGATTTCTCAATTGTTGTTATTCTTATGCACTGACACTATATGCAGATGCTAGCCGCTCACCGCAAAGAGTTAGTTAAAGAAGTATATTGTCCATTAAAATGTCAGCAAAGACCTCTGTATTTATTCATGCATTGACACATACTAGTCAGACAGGCAATGCTTTAAAACAGACATATTGAAGAGTGACTGTGATCCAGCAGTTGTTAGCACTAAGCTAATGTTCATAACATACCAGCTGCTCTTCTTTGGCGGCGGGCAGGGATGGGAACTGGAGTTTATTCCCTTCGTCCATACTGCGAGTGTTATTCCAGCTTTCAATACGTGCACGTCGCCTTTAATGGATTGAATATAAAGATGAACTAAGTGCAAATAAAGTAGAGTTTTTGTAGGAGCTCCGCGCTCACGCACGCCATGCTGCTTCCACCTACGGCGGTCACGTGACACGCGAGTACCATACGCCGGAAAGGGGCGGTGTCCTAAATCTGTTGACATAAAAAATATTAAATTTATTGATTTATTTATTTATTGACAGAAATATCCAACGGCCATGGGATAGAAAAGTAAATAAAAAGTTATTTAAATCAAAAATGTTATCCTATTGTTATACTACGAAGAGTTACACTGTAAAAAATATTTTCATGATTTGTAGTCACAACATTTTTTCTTTTGTCAAATCAACTTAAATGATTTATGTAGTTCAGAGAACAAAATATTTTGAGTTTCTGATGGTTAAATCAATCTCCTTCATTGTATTAACTCAATTTTTCCATTTCAATGAACTTAAAATTTTAAGGCAACCAGGTTACTTCATTTTTTAAGTTAAACCAACAATATTTTTTACAGTGCTTATTTTATGTTTTCATAATATAACCAATTAAAGCAAGATGCTCCAGGTGAATAGGGTGAAAAAAATAGATATCACGTACTTCCCCAATTTTTTCATGGATTTCTCAGGAAAGTCATCACTGCTTGCGTACGAGTCAGAAAAAACAAAACAAAAAAAAACGTGTTTGGTGGTTTAGTCATGGGTTTAGTGTAGTAGACTAGTTACTAGTAGCATAGTGGTGGTGTCTGTAAGTCAACATGCCAAGGTTGTTGCGTGGTTAATTGTACCAACAGAGCCAGTGCTGGGTATTAACATTAATGTTATTAATAACATTGGCTATTAAATTAGTACTACATGAAAATTCATACAGTAACACTGCACAATTAAAGACAGACAAACAGATCCATGTACATTTCTGAAATGCACTTTCTGTAAAGCTGCTTTGAAGCAATATGTATTGTGAATTGAATTGAATCCAACTAAAATCACGTTTTATTGAGTTAGCAGTTATATACAAACAATACAGAAATCTTCAATACTTGTTGTATCGGACCAGCTCACCAATCTGGCTTTATGTGCACACACCCTGTTTTGCAGAATATTGATATCTGTTTATTAATCATTCAACATTACGCATTAAACAATACAATATTTATTATTATTATAATACAATATTTACAAAATGAAGATTGTGACAAAAGTGAGGTCCAGCTCACAGGTCTTTGTGCAAACTTGAGGTGTGACTTCAAAAGCAGATTGGCAGTCTTATCTATCTTCAGTGGGTGTCGATGTATCTGTTCGCACACTCTCTGGGCTCTCAGCTCGATACATCAAGTAATTCAGTCCCTCGTTGCTGAGCACAGGAGATAGTCCAGTTTCCAGAACTTCATCTTCATCGACACCAGTGCAGACCTCCTCTTCTGGAGAAAATCAGCAAGAGGTACATGTAATGAGTCACATATCTGTGCACATCTGATTCAGATGTATTTAAATAAATGAATTAGATTCATAACATTTATTCATTTTTATATGATGACACAAAGCTTATATTTTTGATTATATTGATATGTATATTGATATAAAATCACACCATCTTCCTGGTAGGCTTGGTTCACATGACCTTCAGCTTCATTCTGGTTTGCTCTTTTATCCTCTTCATAATCTCTCAATTTACTCAGGGTTTCCTCAAGGTACTGGAAGTTTGGCCTCTCAGTTGGTTCTTTACTCCAACAGCTCATCATCAGATTATACCTACAAAAAGCAGTAATAAAATGGAAATGTAATCTTTGCTTTTCAAAGCATGTCATATCTTTGTCTTCTCACTCAACCGATCAATAACATCTATTTGTAGAAATCATCTACTAATAACACTTACAATCTCTGTGGACATCCTGCTGGTAAAGGCAGTCGTCCACCGTTACAGATAAAGCTTAAGACTTCATGGTTGGTGTACGTGGGATATGGTAGCATTCCTAAAGTCATAATCTCCCATAAGAGCACACCAAATGCCCTGGAAAAAGCAAATTATAAAAACATATTTATTGGAATATGCATGTTACTAGAAAAGGCAAACATTAATACTCAAGATACTGACCAGACATCAGAATATTTATTGAAAATGCCATCGGTTAAACTCTCTGGTGACATCCAGCGAACAGGAAGCAGACCTTCACCCTTCTTCCTGTAGTAGTCGTTCTTATACACATCACGGGCCAATCCGAAGTCTCCAATTTTAACGACCCTTCCTGGGTCTGTGTAGCTTCTTACTGACACTAAACAGTTCCTTGCGGCAATATCCCTGTACAAGAACCATTGAATATAGTTTCATTTAAATCCATTTACTTTTATGCATTTGGCAGACTCTTTCATCCAAAGTGACTCGCACTGCATTCAAAGTGCACATTGGATGTGTTCACGCATTCCTTGGGTACTGAACCCATGACCTTGGCATTGTGAGCACCATGCGCTACAGAAATGGATTAGCATATGAACACATCTTTACCTATGAACAAAGTGCTTCCTTTCTAAATAAGCACATCCAGTGGCAGCATCCAAACTGATGTCCAGAAGGCTGGTGAGGTTTAGTAGCTCTTTGTGGGTCTATGAGACATAAAAACATGTTAGTGCTGTCAGTAAATAATCATCTCATTCAGTATATTTGAAAACAAAGCCTAACATTGGTGGGACGAGCTCCTCTCAGGTAAGATTGAAGGTCTCCTCCTTCCATCAGCTCCAGGATGAGGTAATGAGGCTCGTTTAGCAGACACACTCCGAGCAAGCGCAGGATGTTGGGATGATTGAACTGGCTGGAGAGCCACAAACATAAAACAATGCATGATACATGTGCTCCAAATAATTCGACAAACAAAATACCGTTCAAAAGGTTTTAGGTCAATATTGAGTAGAACAACTCTTTTCAACATTGATAATAATTTTTTTCTTGAGTGGTAAATCAGCATATTAGAATGATTTCTGAAGGATCATGTGACACTGAAGACTAGAGTAATGATGCTGAAAATCAGCTTTGATGTCAAAGAAAAAATGACATTTTAAAATTTAAATTACTTTAAATTGTAATAATATTTCACAATATTACTGATTTTACTATTTTGCTAAAATTATTGCAGCCTTGGTGAGCATAAAAGAGACATTGAACAGTAGTGCAACTCAATAAATAGAGTAAAGAGCCCTTGGGTAATACATTTAGATTCTATTTTCTCCCAAAACTCTGAATAACAACAGACCCCAGCACAACCATTGCCATTTGCTCTAGGCCAGGTTGCCTCATCATCATCATATGTATTTTTTTTTTACCATTGTATCCTATTATAATCACATTTTTAATCTGATGCTTTGAGCAAACTTTTCTCTTACCTCATCAAATGAGCTTCTTTTAAGAATTCTGTTTTCTCATAGTCGCTGGCATCTTTCCTCAGTGTCTGTGAAGAGATTGATTTGTCAGACATCATGATTGCAATCAGTAGGCTATTAACATTTAAACAGTTTAAACCAAATGTATACCTTGACAGCCACTCTCCTCTCTGGCACAACTCCAGTGATTTGGTTGCCAACTGTAACACCTTCATAAACTTCTCCAAAAGCACCACTACCCAACAACCTCTGGAGCTTCAGACATTCTCTAGGAAACACAGGAAGTGCCTCAATCTCTCCCTGGGCAGGTATGGCACTGGGGAAAGTTGTTTAAATATAAACACACTTTTGTGGTTTGTAGATGCACCAAAATCATATTAAAATGAAGCATTAGTTTGTTGTTTGATGCTTATGTGTACCTGATGGCAAAGCAGGCGTTCCCAAGACCAACTAAACCTCGAATATACTCCAACTCCACATCTGGATGGATGTGCACACCGGTTTGTGTAACTGTCCCATGATCCTTTTTCTGATGGCATCTGTGCCAAACTACATCAAAACAGCAGGGGAAGTAAATGTTGCACAGATCTACATCAAAACAGTAAACGTTGAACTTTCATATTCTATCATTAATTTTGATATATCTGCCCAATTGTTCCAACGTCAGTTTTTTTTAAGAGAGAGTTCATGTCAATTTCCTTTGTTTTCGTAGAGAGTAGCCCTCTCTTCCAGTTCTTCCAGGAATTAAACAGCCTTTTATAAAAGGGAATTGTGTCATTTGTGTACTTACTGACTGCTGCGACGATAAGAATAATCAGTGTAAAACCAGCAGCGACTGATACGATCGAAATAATCAGCGTCATGTCAGTGTCTGATGAAGTACCTGCAATGACAACCACAGTGCATTTAAAGTGGCCTTTTTGTATTAGATAGCACAATAAAATGCACACAAAGCAAGAAAGTAAATTCATTCAAATGTAAGGTATGCAATATATTCTTAATCATCTGCGTTATAGGTCAAAAAATATATATACTCAACGATGCAGCATTCTTACCTGGAGTAATGAAAGAAGCTTGTGTTGATTCCCCTCTACCCCAATATGAAAAGGGGGTTATGGTGATGTTAAATCTGGTTCCTGGTTTGAATCGTGTGACATTTATGACTGCTTCAGAAAACGTATTAACAGGGTGACAATATCTGGTGGGGTATTTCTGCAGAAATGTGTTGGAAATATCATCAATACATTTTACCCACCAAAAATGGTCAATAAAACATTGTTTTAAATGTTTAAAGTACTTAGGGTGGATTTACAATATCAAGTAATACATTTTGAAGCTGTTCCACATTTTCCCACAGTCCCTTAGACACTACACAATAAATCACCGTCCCGTAGTCAACACTGCTGGGTTCCCAGTGTATCTGAAAAAATGTGTCATTCCCTTCGAGAACAATTTTGGAAACTGCAGGTGGAATTACTAAAGGAGGAGATACAAATCCACCTGAGATGCAAAGACACAAAATGATTATGATTATCACATACAGCAATGTGACATATACAGGATGTTAACAGTGCTGACCTGGGAGAGGTTTCAGCATTTGCTGTACAACAGAAAAAGCTGTCAGTGTTTTGCTGGAAGACAAAAGGACACTGCTGTTTTGGTTCAACTCCTGAATCCTGAGCTGTTTCTTCTCATCCAACCAAACAAGTCGTCCGCTATAGGAGCCCACTTGATGATGGGAGATTTGAGATGTGGTCCATCTTGCAAATTCCTCCACTTTAGACTGCATCCTTTAAAGTTACAGCACATTTTTTCAATAAGAAACATTATTGTGAGCCAAACTGGTCATTAAACAATGCATTCATTAATGAGATCTAGCTGTTCAACATTTGTATATGTACCAACCTGAGAGGACTGATGTTGACTCTGTAAAGATTCAACAGGGAGCCGTCTTGTACCAACCAATACAGATTACCTTCAATCACATTCAAAGTGATACCAGCGACCTATAATTTAGAGATTTTCTTCTGTGAAATAAAACGTTTCGCAAAGAGGACTCAAGAGTCTACAGGGTGTGTATGACTGTGAACATTACCGTTCACAAGTTTGGGGTCATGATTTGTATTCAAAGATGAAGAAATAATTACTTTTATTCAGCACGTATACATTAAAACTGTATACGTGCAGTAAATACTAAATACAAAAGATTTTTTTTTTTTTAAATGTTCTTTTGAACTTTCGGTAACACTTTTTTTTTACAGAGTCATTGTTACATAATAATATATAATTATTATAATTATTATAATAATTATTATAAATTAATATAATTACATACAACTAACCCAAAGCCAAAACCAACCCCTAATCCTAACCCTAGTAAGTAAATAGTTAATTAATATTACTCAGTGTAACATAGACACCTTAAAATAAAGTGTAACCAAACTTCCTATTTAATCCAGAAGAATTTGTTTCATGGTTTCCACAGAAATATTAAGCAGCACGATTGTTTTCAACATTGATAACAGTAAGAAATGTTTCTTAAGCAGCAAATCAACATATTAGAATGATTTGATTTCCGAAGGATCATGTGATACTGAAGACTAGAGTGATGATGCTGAAAAATGTAATTTTGCCATCACAGGCATACATAACTTTTTAAAATAGATACCAGTTCTTTTTAAATTGTAGTAATATTTCTCAATATTATTAGTTTACTATTATATAGCCTAGTTTCACCATATCCCGGTAAGAATAATAGTCTTCTAAAAAAAAAAAATGCAAATCTTGTAGACCCTAAACTTTTGAATGGTATTAGCAGTGTATATTATGTCCTCACCTCCTTCCCTGAGAACACACTCAGTTTATCCAGGAGTCTGTAGTCTTCTCCATCCAGTCTACAGCCTTCCACTGATGTTTCAGTGGTCCAGTAGATGGCAGCATACAATGAATCAATCACCAAACTGAGAATCTTCTGCTCTGCTTGAAGAAATATCTCAACCCCATGACCAGATGTAGGAGACCCTCGACATATCTGATAAGAGATGCAAGATGACTCACAATTAGTTCATATAAAATCAATACAGGCTTATAGTCTTCAATATTTCACTCATGACTTCATTTAAAAACATACCTGATTTGAGTTGCAGCTCCAGTATAGATACTGTCCCAGCCAATCGAAGGCCAGCGCTTCAGCATTCATGGGTGATGGCATTGTAAACACACTCAGAGACTGATTAACCAGATCAATCCAGTTAATGTGGCCCGAACTGTTGGTCCAGTAGATTGTGGAGCTATACCAATCCATGTCTGCTCATCACGGAAAAAGAACATAATGACCTTGTTTTATAGGGAGTTGCATTGTGAAATATGGGATGCATAATCATAATCTATAGATTTTTAAAAACTAAAATATAAAAAAAACAAGTGGAATGCATTTTATATAAATACTCTACTGTTGAAAAGCATAGAAAGTAAGATTTATTTTTTGTGAATTTTTTTTTCTATTTTTGGCAAATGTAAAGGCTCTTTCAATCTAGAGTGATGGTGTTAAAAAGTTTAGTCTGGATCAGAATTGTCTGGATTTGGAAATCCCATATTATTTATATCCAATTTTGCTTTGAAAAATTGGATTTGATCACCCAGATACACAATTTTTCAGTTTACCAAACTGGATTGCTCTAAATGAGATCACATAGGCTATCACAATGCTACTTTTCTTCCCATCTTATATTTTTTGTCCCTTTAGGGGTTCCATAGCCCCTCAGCTGGCCCATAGGCAAACAAATACAAACTACTTGGGATTGTTTCATTGTAATTGAACACTCAAACAAAAACTTTAAAAGTAACTCTGATAGTTTTTTTTTTTTGTAAATTTAAAAGTAGCTAATGAGTTACTTGAAAAAAGTAATCTGATAAGGTAACTTGCATTACTGATTGTGTAATGTGTTTCCCCCCAACACTATTTATGGTCAACATAATGAACTACACACTGAGACTGTGACTTAGTTGTTCAAAAGAGTCGAAATACCTGTTGGGTCCACTGTTATGGTATATATACTGTATGATTTTCCTGGTATCTTACCTTTCACATCTCCAATATAAGACACTATTGGCTCCATTAATTCAATGCTCTCCAAATCTTGCTTCCATATTTCATCATCATATGCAGCAGCAACATATGGGAGCTCATCGGCTGAAGAAAAGAAGACTTTTATATAGCGGCCATTTTAAAACCATTAAAGTAAATGATAAAGTGCATCAATATAATCACCAGGCTGAAGAGTTGTTCCTTCATATGAGACTGATCTGGAGCATCCAGAAGGCGAACAAGCCCTGACTGTGAAGCTATACTTCTGCGAGCTCTGCAGATCTGGGACGGTTACACGTGTGCCAGTTTTTACATTAAATCTCATCATGACCAAACCATCCATAGAGCAGTTTATAGCATAGGTCCAATTTTGCCAGGCAGATGGACCTGTGTGGAACAGAACAGAATTTATTTAATGGAAAACAGCAATTGTATGGTTTGGCAAAATGAAATCTAAACCAATAAACCTGGCTTTAAATTAATAAACAATATATCGCCTACTAATAAAAAAAAATCCACTCACTTGCTCCAATCATATTTTCAGGTTTATCCCAATAGACATTGGCTTTATCTGATCCAAACAGGACTTGTAGATGTCTTGGCTTTCGTGGCACAGGATATGGTTGTGCAGATGCGCTAAAATCACAGAGATTACCAAATCCGTCATTTTGATTATGGATGACATCACAGTCCATAGTGAATTCATTGAAGGTGGCCACTTGGCTCTGGCCAACTTGTTTATAAAGTGCATATCCATTGGTGAGCATGAAGAAATCATCCTCATAAACAATGCTGTTTGCTTCAAAGTTAATGTTTTTGTACAGCGTAATGGGAAATAATCCGTCCATAGATGTGGCGTTGAGAGTTTGATCACTTTTGTCATGATAAACCAGTCTCTTATTGGGGAAACTGACCACAAAGTTGGAGACCGAATGTGTTTTTACGATGTGACTTATCTCATGTTGTTGGCCTGAGCCGGCGTCTGGAAGAGGGCAACGGTATATTCCACTGCTCAGCAACAAGAACAGCCATCTGACAATACAATTTTTAAATATTATTAAATTACTCTTTACTTAAAGGGATAGTTCACCCAAAAATTTAATTTAATTTACTCACTCTCCAAACCTTTTGTTCCAAACCTGTACGACTTTCTTTCTTCTGTTGAAAACAAAATAAGATATTTTGTAGAATGGGTATGTAAGTCAGTTTGGTTACTGACATTCTTCAAAATATCTTCTTTTGTGTTCAACAGAAGAAAGAACTTCATACAGGCTTGGAACAATGTGAGGGTTACTAAATGATGACAGAATTTTCATTTTTGTGTGAACTATTCCTATAAAACCAACAAAATAATAAGCTAAAATCTTGTCTCTAATGGATATGATAAAAAAATAATGTAATGCAAAGGGTTTATACAATGTTTTATAGCTTTATATTAAGCAGAGACATTGCTTTATTCAAGCATAACCAAACTATTTGATAATGTTTATGATTCTCACCCATTATATGGATCTGCAATTATATTTACAATGTCACTGGAAAGGTTGAGATTTAAATCCACTGGAAAGGAACAGTCATCCAATCCACAATAGTAGACCTGCATTTGATTTTTGTGGGAAATAAAGTATGATGACATTATTATAATAAAATTTTAATTTCAAACTAATTCATCTCTCTGTGTGGCATCTGTTACATTTGGAATTGCCCTTCAGTTTGTAAACACTAGTAAAATGTATATATGCTTATACTGTTTTTTTTTGTACAAAAAATGATATTTGATATGATATTAAATCTTTAAAGTTGTCTAAATTTACATTTAAAGGTAAATAAATACACACAATGTTCAAATTGTAACCCACAATGGGAGTCTATGGGGTAGGATGTTCCAGAACATTTAAATACTGTTTTTAAAGAGCTCATATTAATTATTCAGTACAAAAACATATAATATTTCATCTTTAAAGTTGTTATTTTAGTCCCTAAGGTAAACACATACAGTACAACTGGAAAAATATTATATTGTTTACAATAATGTAATTACAATGGAAGTCTATATGGCAAGGAGTTCCAGAATATTTAAGTATTGTTTTTAATGTGGTGATATTACTTATTTGGTACAAAAACAAATGATTTGAAAGTACAAAAGTTGTCTTTATCATTATCTATTCCCTAATTAACGATAAATACACACCCTTCCACTGGAAACATAGTAAATCATGTGATAAAGCCAGTCTACGGTCAGTGCTGTGACCTCCAGCGGGGCAGAGTGCAGAAGTTTGAGATCTAAGTGGTTCGTCAGATTTCCAGCCCCTTTCGACCAGATACGAGTCCCTTCAGAGAAGTAGACATGGTTGGAACTGTAGTGCACTGCCACCCCTGTAAAAAAACAAAAAACAGTGAGAAGCCAAAAAACAAGTAACATCTACAACTAAAGGAAATTCAACTAAAAACTACAACTAAAAAACATCCAGTATGCAGCAGTCCTGTGGGCGAAAATGCCTTGCCTTGTTGATGCTAGAGGTCAGAGGAGAATGGGCCGACTGATTCAAGCTGATAGAAGAGCAACTTTGTCTGAAATAACCACTCGTTACAACCGAGGTATGCAGCAAAGCATTTGTGAAGCCACAACACACACAACCTTGAGGCGGATGGGCTACAACAGCAGAAGACCCCACCAGTGTATATTGAGATATTGATACTCTCATTTTTGATTCTTCTTTCCTGATATGGTGGAGATGTTAAAAATGTAATGATGTGCAGAGGAATGGACCTGTGATGTTGCTCTGGATTAGACCATCTGAGAGACACAGTGCTGCAGTGAAGAAATCTGCATCCTCCTCTCTCATCCTTAAAGAGTTCCATCTGGATGCAAAGACCCAGCGGCCACCATTCTGCTCTGAAAAGCATCACAGATGAAGCCATAAGATCGTTTATTTCAAGTCATTGCAATTGCAAACACAATGTATTGAGAAACAGTAAAAGAAGAGTTGAAGTATTTTGGCTGCATGAAGCTATTATAGTGATTTCGCCAAGTAGTTCTTGCATTAACATACTCAGATTTTAAGTTTGGTGTATTGGTTTAAAGGAAATTGATATGCTTTTTTAATGTTGGTGGCAATATTTAAAAGTTTGAGGCTGGTAAGACATTTTTTTTAATGCTTTTGAAAGTGTCACAACCAGTTTTGCATAAAGTGCACAAAGACGAAGGTTCAAAGCTCAAATACATCAAACTCAAATACTTGAGCAAACACGTGATGGTGATGAGAGCACTGAACATAATTATTGTCTGTAAAAACAAATAATGACGATGACGAAACTCAAATAGTCCAAAAAACAAACAAACAAACAAACAAAAAACGAAAAAACAAAGAAACAAACAAACAAAAAAAAAAAACAAAAACAAAACGTGATTATGACAGACAGGTCCGGATTGGCCATCTGGCAATTCTGGCACATGCCAGAAGGGCAGGTGATTTTCTATTGTTTTGGGCCGAGACACAGATAGTTGCGTGTTCTGAGTCAGTTCACACAGTCAGAGAGTAAAAATACGGGATATTATTTTTAGGGATGGCTGACGCGAAACGTTTCGAAGCTTTGCGAGATCCCGAAGCGCAGATGAAAAACACCTACGTCACGTGACTACGGCTAAACGAAGCTTTAAGGCCGTGTGTCCACCAAAGCGTTTTTCCACGCGCCTGGCGTATGTTTTCAATTGTTTCCAATGGGAACGCCGCGTTTTTTAAACGCCATGAGCGTGACGAGGCGCTGAGCGTTTTTTTCACGCTGAAGCGCCGAGCGCCCGGCGTTTTTTACTGGTCGCCGAGAGTTGAAAAATGTTCAACTTTGGAAAAAACGCAGCGCTCATCACTGTCAGTTCTTGCCCAGCCGTCCAATCACAGTGGAGGAGGGGCGGGACTAAACCACACCGACCAACAGTCACAACGTTTAAACTGCTGCGGATATTCTGTATCATAGCAACGAAACGCCTCAACGGAAAAAACGCTGCGCTGCCAAAACGCTCTCAAGCGCCCAAAGCACGGCGTCTTCAGCAGAGCGTGTAGCGTTTTCAGCTGGCAAAAAACGCTTTGGTGGACACACGGCCTAAGTGTTTTATCGGGTGAAGTGCTCCGCCTAATGGGCTTTATTCACAGCTGGACTAGCACCTCCTGAACTAAGCCAGCAGCTCCTTCTTTCCTGTCTGCAATTATTGGCCGAATTGAGTCATTCAGGTCTCAGTCATTCACTTGTGTCTGATTATTGTTGACTACTGAGGTCAGACACCTGCATTAATCAATTTGAATTAATCAAGCGCACAATGTCATTCTGGATACCATCATTGAAAGTATTTCCCGACGTTTTGCTAAAAACAGAGAACTATACACAGATTTCGCCCTGCTTGATCCCCAGAATTTCAATGACTTGAAATGTAACGGTGTACCTGCCGGCGCACTCAATGCAGTGCCAAACTAATCAGACGATAGCAGAGCAACTCCTGAGGCCTTACAAGGGTGAACTACTTAGCCTGGCTACGCACTGGGACAAGCTGAAGGTGTCTGTGCACCAAGATGAGTACTGAGGATGGAGATGATGAGCAGAGTCCAGATGAAGAATGGGATGTTGTGAACAAAACCTGCCAATCTTGCAGAAAATGTCCCATCTGTTGTTATTATGTCCTACAAGGTATAACCTGCTCACTGACTCCTACCATCTAATCGGACTTACATACAAGTTTGTGTTCGGTCTGTGACACAAGTTGCATGTGAGGAAAGCTTTTCCACGCTAAAATTCATCACGAATCGATTAATGCAGCACAGCGGAGGAGCATCTTGAAGCCTTTATGTTGATGGCAATCTAAAAGAGACTCTGGTTTCGATTGCATCATTGAAAAGGTAACTTAGCGGAGAAGAGCGCGCTGATGCAACGGCTGCTGATTTAAGGTAGGTCATGCTTCTTTTTATCATACCCGTATTTTCCGCACTATAAGGCGAAAAAATGTTCTAAAATAGGTCATTCGTTGAAGGTGCGCTTTATAATCCGGTGCGGATTATATTTTTTTTATATATTTTAAAACAGGGATTTCTCTGCTGCTGCCCTGCTTTCAAGAAACCGCATGTGTCTCAGACATTGTCCAAACTCATGTTCTTGAAGGTGAACTCAAAAGAACTGTAGGCTAGATAAGGAAAGCAATTCTTCTTCTTCTCCTTTTTTTAGTTTGAGTTTGACTAAATATAAATATAAATTTGACTAAATTGAAAATAGCCTAAATAATTCAACAAAACGAAAATAAACCTATATGCCTTCGAAATAGTCTATTAGGCCTATTATTCGTATTGTGTTTTTAGGCTATTTGGGTTTTTTGTGTGTTTGTTTAAAATGCCTAGATCGGCTGGACAAAAGTTAACCCTTAGCTTTGTAAGTAAAGAAGAATATAGGCTAAAGCCTGTATAAACGAGAGCTTTTGTTAGGATTTTTTATAATGTGGCAGATAGCAGTTTTTTATGTAGCGTGTGGTGTGATCAGGTGCGCGATTGTGACTGCATAGACAGAGCTCCTCACTTTTTTCAGTTAAAAATCACTTAATTCACAAAGAATTGTATTATTATATAGTTTTATTTATTTGTGATTTTTTTCGTTGTTGTTTTATAAATGCTCTATGACAATTGTTTAAAAGAATGTTCAATCAAAACAAGTTTTTTTTTCGACTAATCGACTAATTGCGCAGGACAAGACTTTGGTCGACCAAGGATTTCTTTGGTTGACTACAGCCCTAGAGCGCTTTATGAACATTCTGTGACGCGCGAGCAGCGCTGGGGACAGTGATTTGTATGAGGTTGAACTGGCCGTGTGACAGAGTGGGCATAAGATGGACAAGAGCACGAGTTGATCCATATATACAAGGCGCTCCGGATTATAAGGCGCACTGTCGTTTTTTGAGAAAATTAATATAGTGCGGAAAATACGGTATTTATTCTATTGTGGTTTGGTCATGGTCCTTTTCTTTATTAAGCAGTTGTGTTGTGTGTTTTTGGCCGCTGTGCCATGCTCGTGTTTTTGGCCGCTGTGTCATGCTCGTGTGCGTGTGTTTTTGGCCGCTGTGCCATGCTCATGTGCGTGTGTTTTTGGCCGCTGTGCCATGCTCATGTGCGTGTGTTTTTGGCCGCTGTGCCATGCTCGTAATGGACTAAAGTCTATGCGCCTCAGTGTTATATCATGACGTGTCGTGTATGCCTACAAACTACAGTGTAAAGTCATTGCTGCCTTGTATGGTGTGTCTCAGATTCAAAATGTTCAGATTCTGGGGATGGTTTTATTTTTAACGTCATCAATTAGTTGGGCCGGTGAAAACCACAAATGCCAGGGCCGAATTTTGGTTCCAGTCCGGCCCTGATGGCAGAAATAAGTTTCTTATGATCACCAAGGCTGCATATATTTGATCAAATATACAGTTAACAATGTAAAATGTCAATGTTTTAAAATAACTGTTTTTTTATTTTAATATATTTAAAAATATTATTTATTCCTTGGATGGATTTTCAGCATCATTACTCTAGTCTTCAGTGTCACATGATCCTTCAGAAATCATGTTAATACAGGTTATACAGTAATATAACATAATATAATAATGCTTTTGATTTGCTGCTCAAGAAACATTTATTATGATCAATGTTGAAAACAGTTGTTTTGTTATCATATTATCCTTTGATTAAAAATTTGATCAAATGTTGATTAAAAAGTTCAAAAGATGTATTTGAAACAGAAATCTTTATATTGTAAATGGTCTCTACTGTCATTTTTGACCAATTTATTGATTAACAGAATTAATTTCTTTAAAAAAACATACTGTCCCCAAACTTTTGAACGGTAATGTATATTTACAGTGAAAAAAAAATCGTTATTAAATGTATTATTATTATATGAAAGAGATTGCAGATATAAAAATATCACTAAATATTTTAGAATAGAAAATGTTTATTATTAATTTACAATTTTAGCGAAAGGAATGTTGCTCCAGGACCTTTAAAAAAATGTATCCAAGAAAGCATCCTACTTGGCAAAATTAGGGTCATCTTTGCAGGAAAGTTTCACTGTGAGCTTAAACTAACCAACTTGTGCTGGTGTTGTTATGCTGCCTTCAGCAACTGAACCCTGGCCCTCTTGATTTACAGCAGCTACTGAGATCCTGTGTAAGACACAATAAGCACAAACATGATTTTTTATCAACAAAAAATAATATCAAACTGCGTAGTGCAAGTAATACCAAGAACGCCATGATGAGGATGAGTAATTAATAACAGAATTTCTGTTTGAATGAACTAACCCTTTAAATGTATTGTATATTGCATTCTATGTTGCATAAAGTTAAAAAAGAGGAGACTGTGTGTATGCACACACTACCTATATGTAGTGTTATGGATCGTTGGGTAGAATGTGTTGAAGAATACATTTCCTCCTGTTGCGACACTGATGACGTGTTCATTGGATGTGAGATTGAGGTTGAAGCCTAAGATAGGTCCTCCTGGTTTCTCAGGTAGAGACCAGCGAACCTCCACACTCTGTCCAGACACGCTCTCAATACTCTCAATGGACGGGCTGGAGGGCACTTTTGAAAGAGAAACATTTTAAACAACTTCCAACAACTGATTTTGAAACATAATGCAAAAAGACTGTTGGTTTAACCTACGTCCAAAAGGTTTTGTTTGGTACCAAGGGCTTGCTGGAGAACACGCGTGTATTTCTGCTATCACCGCGCAAAGCCTGAACTTATAGTAGGTAAAAGGTTCCAAGTGTTTGACGGTATATGTTGATTCTGTAACATTCTATGAGGAAAAAAACGAAGAATTGACAAAATTATTAATCTTATGCAAACAAACTGTAAAGAAATGTACAGGTAATATTTCATGCCAAGTTTTGATCAATAAGTTATGACAACATGGTTTTACATTGCTTTAACTCATCAAAAATAAGTTGGGTTAGGGTCAATTTTTTTAAGTTACACAAGATTCAACAATGTTTTAAGTCAGGTTAATGTAATTTATAACACAGTCTCATCCCAAGTCGTTACATAACTGACATCTTGGGACGTCTTTTGACCATAAGTCAACATCCGCCATTTTACATGACGATCCTGGGACGTCATACAACTGACGCTTTACCTTTAACGTCAGTAGGTTTAGGGGTAGGGTTAGGATCCGATAACGTCATGTAACCGACGTTAAAGGGTACCCTAAAACGGCGAATGTTGACGTATAGTCAAAAAATGTCCCAAGACGTCAGTTATATGACGTCTTGGGATGAGAATGCAATGTAATTTAAGATGAAATGACGTAAACATCGTACAAAATCGTAAAAAAATTGTACAAAATCATAAACATTGTGAAAACATCGCACAAACATGACGTAAAAATGACGAGTTGATTGTACTTAAAAAGGCGGCAGCGTTTTTTATAGTGAGACTTAGTGAGCATAAAATAAATTGTAGGCTACAAGCCATTTTTTACAGTTTTGTATATTTATGTATAAAATAAAATAAAAACATTTATATGCGGGCAGATTTGGGAGAAATTGTCATTAAAATAATGTTGCAATGTAAAATATTTGAATGGCCATAAAATAGCCTTTATTTTCTAGATGTAACTTTTTTTTTAAATGAAACATAACCTGAATATTCTTTGTATCCAAATGCATGATGCTGTATTTCCCTCATTAGTAATGTATGATGTACAAATGCAACAAATAATTATTAGTCATCAATATTACAAATACAAACATAAAATCATTCAGTACCTCTGCTTGTTCCCAAATCCCAGACAGACTAGGACCGGTCCACTGAAGAATATGCACCACGCCAGACTGATTCAGGGACTCCCAGCTCATAGTTATATTATGGGATCCAATCCAGGTTGAATAAGGTGCTGCGAGCGGACACACAACATCTGGACAGGAAGATTGTAAACCAACAAGTAAGCAGAAACAGAAGCGAAAGAAGCAAATAATATGTAAATTGATTACAAAAACTTGGCAGTAGTCCTACTCACTTTGACAAATGGCATCCGTACACTGTTTGAAGCCACTCCTGGCTGTCTACAATTACAATATTTCAGACATAAGCTTAAGTAGATTGAAAAAAAACCCTGGTCCAGACTACATAACAAATCTTAAGAATCTTACCATGGGGTGAACTGAGGCATCAAGAAGCCATTCATCACATGATGAGGCTCTGAGACAAATAAGCAGAAACAGTGCTGAAACAAACTTTAAACCTGTGATTTCCTTCCTTTCGCCACAAATCTCTTCCATTTCACATGAACCAAACGTCTTGAATCAAAGCACACCCTGTGTGGAGCTGCAGCTTAAATGTTCACATGACTGTATATTCCCAAAACCTAAAATATCGATCAGTAACACGCAATCATGGCTGGACACTGGCCCTTTAACAGTCCCTCCAAGTTTGTGGTCACCTGGTTGTTGTGGCACAGGTGTGTCCAACAAGAAAGCAGATGGAAATGGTGTTTCGTAAGAATACCGTCGAAGTATGTGTCATATATCATTGGCGGATAACCATGCAGACAGATTAAACAGACTGAAGGTCACTTGGGTGTAAAGTATAGAAGTTCTTATCTTTACAGTTGTTGTAGATGGATTCAAGGAAGTGTTTATTTAATGGTTAAAGTGTAATCAGCTCAAAATGAAGGAAAAGTGTGAATTTTATCAATAACAACGTAGGTGCCTTCACTGTAGCAGTCAAAGGTATTTAGTGCCAGATTTACCAGTATAGATTGAGAATAGTAATGTTCTAAACCAGGTTGTACTCGCGGTTCATTCAGCTTAAAGCAATGGGTTTACTAGCCCTATCGACATCATCGTCACATAATACTGAAAATAAGTTAGTTATAAACCAAACAGCAATCACATTTACTGTATGATATTTATAAAAGTAGTTTAAATGATTTTCAGTGGTATCAAACAGCATGTTTTTCATTCAACTAATGTGTGGTTTACCTGAATTTCCCTCTAGGTGGTGATGCTTCACAAAACCTTTGCTTTAGTCAGAGATATCCTGTGTATTTTTATATGATAAGACGTATGCAGCAATCTTTATAGTATAATTTCTATACCCATTGTACTGGTTTGCTAAAGCTTAAGTCAAGTTCTCATTACATTTCTTGTAAAAGAACCTGTTGTCTTAAACACCACACTTGCTGAAAATACAATCTTTCCTGAACCAACAACACATATATCTGTTTTTTTTGTTTTTGTTTAGTAAATATATACTTCTAGTTTCACCAGAATAGAGATAAATAAGAAAATTGCCTCTTTGCACAGTAAAAAAGTTGCTGCCTTAAATTCTTACGTAAAATCAACTTGGACGTTTAGGTAATTTCAACTTAAATTAAAGCTGCAAGCAGCGATGAAAAGGGCCCTCGCACCCGTGCCGCCACCACCCTATGGTTTTAGGAAGACAGAGCATGGTGGACAGTACACTCTAAAAAATGCTGGGTTGTTTTAACCCAATTTTGGGTAAAATATGGACAAACCCAGCCGTTGGGTTACATTTTTAAATGACATTTTTAACTCAATGGCTGGGTTTGTCCATATTTTACCCAAAATTGGGTTAAAACAACCCAGCATTTTTTAGAGTGTATGTAATGATAATAAATATAGGAGGTCTATGTCAAAGGATTTGTATTTGCACACTTCTTGCTACCAGCGGGTGGCGCTATTGCTATAACCAAATATGAGCATGATCATGTGTTCAGGACAGGACTCTTATCAAACATGTAAAGTTTGGAGTTACTGCAGGGTGTCTGTGGTTGCCTAGCAACATCGGAACTGCAAGCAATATTGAACTATATGACATATTCATGCACAAATCACCAACAAGCTGAAATTGGGTGTACATTTGTCAGGCCGCCAAGGGCACACCCTTCAACAAAAACTCAAGATCTTTTTGCATATTTAACGTCACAAAGGCCTTAAGATTACACTTACCAAATTTGAAGAGGATCAGATCAAAACTGTAGGAGGAGTTTGTAAAAGGACAACATCAGGAAATTACAAAAAATGCCCAAAATCTAGGAGGAAGTTCAAAATAGCTGACTTCCTGTTGTGTTTAGGGCTATGCTCAAGAGACTTTTTTTGTAGGTATTGGGTCATTACATGTACAGAATGTACCAAATTTCATACCTGTACGTGAAACATAGAGCCGGGGCTTGCCCCACCCAATTTTGAAAACCATATCACACGTAAATTTTCACCACTTCTGAAGCGTGTGCAAAGTTTCATGAGTTTTCAAGCATGTTTAGGCCCTCTAAAAAGCGATTTTTTTTAAGAGAAGAAGGAGAATAAGAGAGAGCAAAAACAATAAAAGAAATAAAAGAGAATAAAAGAGAATAAAAGAGAGCAAAAACAATAGGGTCCTCTCACCATCGGTGCTCGGGCCCTAAATATCTGCTTTTATGTCCCTTATTTTTGCGTAAACTTTCCCTTCACAAAGTTTTCTCAAGCTCCATTTGACAGAACATTAATGATTAAAAAACGCTGCATGTTTACGGATCAAAAACAAGCTGACATTTTCTGAGGACCAGGACTCCCTTCATGTTGATTATAGACTAGTGGTTTAGATCATTTGCCTTTTGTGGGTTAATGCATGTATACAGCATGCAAAACATGCATGAGGCAAGAGGACCACGGTGTCTGAAAACAAGAGGACTTTCAGTGATGTGTCTAATTAAGCTGCCGGTCCCGTTGATAAGGTGCTGCTCTTTAAATCCACAAAGCCCCCCTGCTACTGACCCTGCGATGTGACAATGAACTAGATGTACTTGTTTATGTATTTATCACATGAGAAGCTCTGAACCTTAATCAGACCATATAAATAGCAGAAATGTTTTTCCACTGTCTTTGTCCAAGTTGTCTCCTCGCCAGGCTCAAAATATCACGCGGGCAGATCAAAAGAGCAGAGTGTGATATCAGAGTTGGTTATGATGTATTATTTGCTTGCTATTTGAGACCCCAATGATGCGATATCAGTAAATGCCATTTATGAAACAATTTGATGTAAGTTACAGGTAAGAGCATGTAGATGATAAGTCAATAAGAATTGACCCCATTTACCTTTTAATACAGTCTTGATGTCACCTATAGTGAAATTAAATGAAATATCAGTTAAACATTTTTCATGAATGCAGTTTAATTGTCCACAACAGTCAAACTTGAAGTCATATTCGATTTAATTTGATGTAAGACCTACTTTTTATAATCCAATCCATGTTCTACACATATTTTCATAAACATTGAATTATGAAAGTGATATGAATGCTATTCAGTACATATAAGATTTCTTAATGTTTTGAAAGAAGTCTGTTATGCACACCAAGGTTGCATTTATTTGACAAAATACAGTAAAAACAGTCATTTTGTAAAATATTACAATTTAAAATAGCTGTTTTCTGAAATATATTTTAAAATGTACTTATTCCTGTGATTAAAGATGACGTTCCGAAATCGTAATATTCCGATTTACTGTTCAAGAAACATTTTTAATTATTATCAGTATTGAAAACTGATTAATATTTCTGTGGAAAACATGATAAACTTAAAAAAAATACTGACTCTAAACTATATATACATATGCAATCCAAGACAGGACGACGACAGCACTGTCCAGACCGAGTATCAATGGATTAATAATCTGGATTTACTCTGAGCCAAGGCCAATCCCTTAAACATGACACTCATTCCATACTATCATGGCCGCTGCTTAAATTCATGAGGCCTGGGGAAACATTTTTATGAGTGGCGAATGAGACCTATCATCACAGGGCCCTGCTTTTTGACGGGCCATCCTTATAATAATATTTTGATGTAACAAAAATGTCCTGGCAGCATATACTTTTACGGAAGTTGTTGTAATCAGGCATCCGTGAGGTCATATATCAAACACGTTCTAAAGCTACAGGTCCGTCATCCTTCTGCAAAATCCCTCACACCTGCTTTAACACGTAAGAGTGGGAGTGTTTGCAGAGCTGTGGGACTGCAGTGAAAGTTTGGTTAGGGTGATTCTCCCAGGATCAGCCCACCACAACCATGCTAAGATCGCTCCGCAAGTTTAATTTAGAGTGTGGAGGATTTGTGGGAACAAAGGAAGATTATTCTGGGAGACCCTTGTTTGCAACATCCAACAAGCGGTCAAAGAAAATCCCTAGAATATGACTCACGGTGCTTGACAAACTGATTAAAAGTAAGCAATAAGTAAAAGCAATAAGCATTTTGTGAATCTCTTGGTTAGTAAAATGTTGTGTCCAGCTATGTCTCAGTTTCCATATAAGGGCAGATGTGAATGTGCATGTGTATAAAAATAGTTCAAGGCATTCTCCATTCACTCCAAATCCCTCCCGAGAGCTCTTTAATTTACAGAGCCGGGGGAAGTGTCTGTCTTCGGTTGATAGGTGTGTTAATCTGTCTGCTTGTGTCCCTGAAAACCCTGCTAATAAGTCACGTATACCTTGATATTCACTTCTTTATGTGCATCACATCTCATCTATTTCCAATTTCAGCCTGGATATAATAATTAACATCTAGTGCCACTACAGGATGAAACAGGAGGGGGGAAACAATGCTAAATGCAAAAAATAAATTGAAACCAACCATGTTATTATGTATAGCGATTTTTAAAAGGGACAAGATCCCGCTTCTCATACCTTCTGATGTTAATAGCAAAGGCTGTGTGCACCTTTTTTAGTTGAACATCATCATACACTCTCAGAAAAAAAAAAGGTACAAAAGCTGTCACTGGGGCTGTACCTTTTCAAAGGTACACTTTTGTACCCAAAGGCTGCATTTTGGTACCTTAGTGGTACATATTAGCACCTGAAATGTACATATTAGCACCTGAAATGTACATATTAGCATCTAAAATGTACATATTAGCACCAAAATGTACGTATTAACACCTAAAATGTACATATTACCACATAAAATTAACATATTACCACCTAAAATTTATGTAATAGGACCTAAAATGTTCATATTACCACCTAAAATGTACATATTACCACCTAAAATGGACATATTAGGACCTAAAATGTTCATATTACCACCTAAACTGTACATATTACCACCTAAAATTTATGTAATAGGACCTAAAATGTTCATATTACCACCTAAAATGGACATATTACCACCTAAAATGGACATATTAGGACCTAAAATATACATACCAGCACCTAAAATGTACATATTGGCACCTGCAATGGACAAAAGTTTACCCTTTGAAAAGGTACAGCCCCAGTGACAGTTTTTGTACCTTTTTTCTGGGAGTGTACCATTTCACAAGGTAGAAGGTTACATATGAGGCTGCACATTCACTTGCATCGAGAATAACTCAATTAATTAGTTAACACTTTACTCCTTTGGGTGTACATAAGACTAACCTTTATAATCATGACATGACACATGTTATGAATATGAAGGAAGTTGTGTGCATGTTTATGACAACTGTCATTAAGTGCCATTCACTCAATTATGACATTTTCAATGCAAATGACATTGTTTGAGATGTCTTTGTTATGACACCTTGACCAATACACCATAACCTGTCAGTGTCTTTGTCATGACTTTATCTTTTTTTTTCACTTTTGTACAAAATCGAGAACCTGAAGCAAAGCATTAGTCTGAAACATGGATTTTTCATACCAACAAAGCTCTAATAAATCAGCATTTTTTGCTTCAGACCAAAGCGGTAAACGCCTGTTGAAATAACCCATGTAAACACCCAGAACTTAACCTCTTCTGCCACGGCGCACCAGACGCCACCTTTGCAGAATGTCATTGCTACGTGATAGACATGTGACGCAGGCCTCGTCCCTTATCCTGTGGAAAAGCTGCACCTTCCTTGACCTGACATTTCTGTTCAGAGCCATCCATCTGCCATAACCAAGAGGTGTTGACAGCGCTGGATGATGATGGGTCCTCTGCATCTTCTGTCCACTGACACCATTTCTGCTCTCTGCAGCTGTGAGAAAACAGACCGAGAGCAAAGACAAACAAGAAATACCACATGATCTCCTGCACGTCCTGAGCCCTATTCCTTTTTTAAAACTGTGCAATCATTTCCTGCATTCAAAGCAAGCATCAAGTAAATCCACAGGGAGTGATTGATAAATAGCCTACTCTAGAGGTGTTTCGGGTTTTATCATGGGTTTTATAGTGTGCTACGCAGTATGGGATAAAAGTCGGCCTTATCCCGTGCTCAATTCATCCATCTGTGATGACTCATCATTGCACTGACACCTTCTCGTTTATTATTGTAGTTTTATTGTGGAGGCCGCAGTGCCACCAGGGCTTACGCTGTGGAATCGCACAGTTGTGCGCCGGCATGTGATGGGCAGAAGGAGACGTGGAGCCATGCCAAAGACAGAAAAGTCAAGTCCAGGGAAAACACAACCAGCACACATTCCTGTACGCATCCCTTGGCTGTTAGATAAGAGCAGTGTGCTTTTCAAATATTTATCCTATGCTTGATTTAGGTTCTCCAAAGCCTGTGATGCTCCTTAACACAAAGGAGTCTCTGAGTCCGCACGGCCCTATTGTTGTTGTTTTTCTCTTATTTTCATATCCCCTACAGCAATTTTCAATATATATTTACTGTTGACATTGGGATGAGCCCCAAAAGTTTAGCATAAAATCACTCAAGCAAACAGCACCAGAATAAATATGAACAAACATCATCATTTGCATATGAGGAACTGTCTTTACATTTGCATGTTTCACTTACACTTTTGTTGTGACATTTATAATATTTACATTGTTTCTTTGGGTGGTAAGATCATTTTTCCCTCTTGTTAGTATTGTGATATAATATATTCATATGAGGACCACCAATTGGCTAAAAGGAATATGTATATATAATGAACTTTTTTAATAAAACGTCATATGTCGGAAACGGAAAAAACACCCGTTACCATATCTGAATTTCAGCTCCGGAGGCTTCCTCAATGCTTGATACACAGTCAGTGAAGTGATATGAATGATGGCATCGGTTTTACCGTATCAATTCCCGCACTAGTCATGCTTTTGAAGTGCCTGCAAATGGATTCACGGCACTGAAAACAGCCGTCTTCGAAACATGTCGACAATCTGAAACCAAACTCTTCCAGTCTCAGCTGGAGTGTTTGAGGGTCAAAGTAGATGTTGTTCATGTGCAGCCAGTGGCTGGCAGACCATAGGCTGGCATTATGTAAATTTGTTACTGTATTATAGGTTTGTTACAGGAAGTGAGGCTGGAATTAAAGGGATACTCCACTTTTTTTTTTTTTTTTTTGAAATTGGCTCATTTTACAACTCCCCCAGAGTTGAACTGTTGAGTTTTACCTTTTTTGAATCCCGATCTCCTGTTCTGGCGGTACCACTTTTAGCATAGCTTAGCATACATCACTGAAGTGCACAAGACCATTAGCATTTCTCCCAAAAAATTACCAAAGTGTTTCGATAGTTTTCCTATTTAAAACTTGACTTTTCTGGAGTTACATCGTGCACTAAGACAGATGGAAAACGTAAAGTTGCGATTTTCTAGGCTGATATGCGCGATGACTACACAAACTTAGTACCGGTCACGTTGGAAGCTGGGCACTATTTTCAGGTGCTGCGTCATATCATTACGCCTTCTGCACTCATGGTACGGCAGTAAAGTTTCCTGATTATTACGCAAGTTACGAAAATTGCAACTTTACATTTTCATTCGGTCTTAATGTACGATGTAACTACAGAAGAGTCAAGTTTTAAATAGGAAAAATATCGAAACACTTTGGTAATTTTTTTTGGGAGAAATGCTATGGTCTTGTGCACTTCAATTATGCTAAGCTATGCTACCGCCAGAACCGGAGATCGGCTGAATGGATTCAAAAACTCAACAGTTTAACTCTGGGGGAGTTGTAAAATGAGCCTAAGTATCCCTTTAATGACGACTCGTTTCAGCCGTTCAGAATCAATTCTTTCCTTTAGGAGACAATAACTTTATTTATCGTGCACTTCTTTAAAACAGCAGGCATTTGACATTCCCAAACAGCTATATTACACACTGCAGGAAAGGGAATATTAGCATAGTAGAGATGAATGTAATATGGCTAAAATAATTTATAATATTTATGTTCTTATAGACAGTGATAAATCTTTAAGTAATTACCTTTGTATTAGTCATATATTTCCTATTTTTATTTGTTTCACAGCAAAATCTAACAGTCCTGCTCTATCACTCTCTATTTACTATAAACTAGAGTTTGGAAGGAAAATGATCCAGCATTGACTTCCTTCATCAGTCGTGTGTCATCACAACAAACACTGGATGGAGGAGTCGCTACAAACAGGCCCATCCTGTGATCTCGAGATGGGGATGTGTTCCCTTTGCATCTACCGCCCTCCCGTTTGTTTTCCCCACCCCTTTCAGTTCCTCCTATAAACTTTGTAGCGTGTCCCGAGAGCCTGTGTTTCGACATCCAACATTTTCCTGCTGGTTCACACTTTTCCTTACATTTGAAAAGGACTGCTTCTTTATTTGGCTGTCATTTAACGGGTAAGAAAAACACTTTAAATCAAGTACATCTTCCCTTCAACTATTCACCATCACAGCTAAAATAATACTTAAAAATTAGGTAAAATATTAAAATATTAAGATTTGCTAGTCATTGCATGTGGTTAATATCAGAAAATAGTGGAAGATATGAAAAATATCAATGCCGAAGGACATAGAGGATGATCCGTATAGCAAGAACACCAAAAACATTTGCATCCTGTACTGGAATACTTCTCTCATAAAATTTGTTTGCATGTAAATCAGAAAAACAGAAAACAGTCGGTCAAAGTCACACAATAATTTGATGTAGAAGAACTGTAACATACGGCCTTAAAAATAAAGGATCTGTAAGGATAGAAGAACCATTTTGGTCCTCCAAAGAACCTTTCAGTGAACAGTTTTTAATTAGTGTGAATTTTAATAATCGAAAGAAGCTTTTTCCTCTATAAAGAACCTTTTGTGAAATGGAAAGGTACCGAAAGGTTCTTTATGAAACCATCCAAGCCCATAAAGAATCCTTGTTTTAAAGAGTGTAGGTTCATGGGAATAAAAATGTGCGTTGATGATATTCTATTTATTTTTACTGCACCAACATTACACTTTTGTGTAGTCTTTTGAAATTGAATAAAAGGCGAATCTAGTTGCTTTTTATTCAACTTCAATACAGTGAGACCACAGACGCTAGTGTTTACTTTTCAGCTAAGCGGTTATAATAGTCTCTGGATCACAGGACTGGAATGCAAGCCCTCCCCTGATAAATACTGACTTTTGGTGTCTTTAAAATGAGATCAAGTTAAGTCTTGACCCACTCTGCTTTTGTTGTGATATTTCTATTTTTGTCATCCAGCTAATGTTTGTTTATCCAACGCTACTTGGTCTCAACTGTGATACAGGGTCTCTGTAATTCTAGAGAGACAGATAGAGAGACACCACCTTGTCTTTTTAATGATCAATTAACTTTTTTTAATAGGAATGTTGTTCCTGGAAAATTATTCAGGGCTGTCTTACTTGGAATATAATAAACCCACACATCAGTACATGAGAATGAGCACCCGGAAGAATGTGCTAACAATCAATGGTTGACTGTAATATAATTTAAAAGAAGTGTCAACATTTAAAGTAACGAGATTGACTGTCTGTAAACATTTGGCCACATCCAGAGTATGTGCCTTTTGTAATTATTGAGCACATTTATCTGGAGACAGTGGATAAGAGAATAGTGTTAGCTGTTAGACAAGTGGCTGTCACTGACGGATACATGTCCTTCACAGCTTTTAACACGAGTGCCCTAAAGAGGGTATAAGAGTACATCAGTGAATGCTCTTTAACAGTCGAGTGCTGCTATAGTGTGTTCATGCTAATCAGATCACTTTGGGAAATGGCAAATATAAGACAAATATGAATAAAAACAGTGACATAATCTGATTGTAAGGTTCCCATTGTTATTGTTAAATCCCTTTTAAATAAAGAGCTACGTGGTATTTGTGATGTCTACATGGCATTTTTAATGTCCTTTAATATTTTTGTAGATCAATTACAGTACCCCTTTCATGCATGAATTATGAATTGTTAAATTAGGAAGAAAAATAAAAGGGAAAAATAATTGCTTTATGTTTAAAAAAATACAGCATGTTTTATTTAATAATTATATATATATATATATATATATATATATATATACACACACACACACTGTATATATATTATATATATCACACTTATATATATATATATATATATATATATTACACTTTTCTCTTGCCAAAAACATATTTTGATATTAAAGGAATACTTTCATTAATATTTTAAATAAAGTACAATTGTATAGTATAAAAAATAAATGGAATTTATTATAAAATAATAAAAAAATTTAATAAAGATAAAATGTAACAATAATTTTATTTTGATAAATAAATTAGATTTTCTCTTCCCAAAAATATTAATCTTATATGAAAAAATGCTTCATGCTTATATAAATAAATGCAGAAAGATTATTTATTTTATGCAAGTTTTTATATAAAAGTGAGCTATTGTTTCTGCTGTATTTCCCCAAAAGTATGTATTTAAAAGAGTTGCACTTCTCTCTATTGCAACAAAAAATGGCAGTAAATATCTCAGTTGTGTGATGCATCACTTCATCAGCCATTTTGATTGTATGAGTGTGTATGTGTGTGTGTATGCATGTGAGTGTGTTTTGCAATGGGGATGTTCTATAGTGTCACGCCTTCATTAGGGGCCAAGCACCGAAGCTGCGGAAGCCCCTATGGTAATCGTTGGCGTTCATCCTGCTTCTTCCGCTCTTGTTTGTATGTTTGTTTGTTCTGGATTGTGCCAGATTTTTTTTTTATTTTTTATTATTTATTAAGTGTGACAAAAGTTAAGGTCTTGGACCACTGCAATGAACACCCAATTTAAAAAAAAAAAAATCGAAAATTAATTTCGGGTCAAAATGACCCAAGGAGAGGGGGATGAGGGTAAAAAATACAAAAGGTATGAGGACAGTGATATAGAATTGTGGTAAGGCTGTAACATCACAACCTGAAAGGTTAGAAAAAGCTTGTGATGTCCACTTTAGTGAACATGCATCAGAAGGTTAAATAAAGATTGAGCCTCCCACATCAGGACACAGATAACAAGTCTAATCAGCTGTTATATTGTTATTTTTAAAACTTGTATCATCCTCTTAAAATAGAAGTCTTTCTTTTCCCATAAAGCACCACAAGAACGCCACAACACCACCATCTCCATCCGTCTTTGTTCCACTAGTCTGCAGTCTTTACATCAGGATGGAGAAGGTGCAGCACATGACGCGGTCAGCGATTCGGAGGGCGTCCAACATCGAAGTGAACCCGCAGACCAAGCGCAACCTACAAGATCTCATCATCAACTTCTCCCTCATCCTCATCTGCCTGCTGCTCATCTACATTATCGTCTTGCTCATGTGACACCAACAGATGACAACCGGCCAATCACAAGATGAGCTAAACGAGATCTTGGACGATTTTAAGGAAATGAAAATGTCCTACCGATGACGTTGCAATGCATGTCAATTTCCTGATGATATGAGGGCACTGTTCTTTCTTTTTTTCCATTTATGTTTGTTGCATTCTTCCTACAACAATAAGCATATATTTTACCAATACAAAATTAGGTACGTTCAGATTTATGTTTTGTATATGAATGTAGACCTCCCATAGGGAAGCAGTGTTCAAAAAGACACAAAGAATTAACATCAAAATGGCTGTAATAACAGGCTAAAGTTATTCCCAATGGTGGGCTACAAGAGGATAGCAACTCCTCAGTCATTTATGTAAATATCCCCATAAAAAACTAAATTTTCGTAATTGTTGTGTTGAAATGAAAAATTTATAGGTCAGTCCCAGAAATCATATATTATTCACACGCAGAGGAACAGAGCATGTCGGCACCGAGGTGAATTACACTTAAACACTCTGTCTGTTTACACTTCCTGTAAACATGATCTGAGAGAGAGAGATAAAATGGGGTATTTTAGGGATGTTTTTAAATGTGGACAACCAATAAAGAGAATGTTTGTTTTAAATGTTCTAACTGACTGAATTTTTTTAAACAAAAGTTGTGAGAAATAAGCCATGCAGATCCTGTTCACGGAAAGTACAGTGGAAAACCATAAAAAGTGCCGTATTAAGTATTTAAAGTGCATTTCAGGTATTTTAAATACTTTATACTGTCCCTCCTTACAAACCTGTGACTTGAGACACACCGCCCTCCCTTCTCATGCACCAATAGTTCATCTGTTCCCATGACTTCAGAATAATTGAAATATAATGCAAATATTATGAATTTTGTCCTATTTGACAGCTTGTCACTATGAACAGTGCTAGTACAGAAAAAAAAAATATTTTTTTCATAAAGACGAATAAATTTGTTTAGTAAACTATTCCGTTAACTCTTTCTCTGCCAACATTTTTTTCAACATTTGTTTTGTTGTTAAAAAAAATTGCCAGTCACCACCAGCATTTTGATCATTTTCACAAACTTTTCATCACTCCCAAAATACTTTATCATATGAATATTTGAAGAGTTCAGATGCAAAAGCCTCTAAATGCCATTTGAAATTTTCTTCTAAAATGACCATTTTTATCAAACTTGTATATTTTAGTTCAGTGATTTCACTTAAATGACAATTAATAGGTATTTTTCTTTGCGATTTAAGTGAAATTACTGAACTTAAATATAAAAGCTTGATAAAAATGATCATTTTTGAAGAAAATTTCAAATGGCACTTAGAGGCTTTTGCATCTGAACTCTTCATTTGAACATACAACATATATACTGTATTCTGGCTTTCAGTGTTTTCATCTATTAGGCATCTTCTGAAAGAGTACAGAATCCCCGGATTAAAACACAGGCAAAGAAGAATCAGAAACAAGCGGTGAAAACTTTTTTGGGGGTTAAAAAGCAGAGAATGTTTTTTTTTTTCTTTTGATAAATTGCATGTTCAGATATTCATACAAAAAATATTCTGGAGGTCATGATATTTAGGTGATAGTATCAAAAATGCAGGTGGTTGGAAAGAGTTAAACAAACGAACAAACATTTTATTCAAGCTTCATGCAATCGTTTTTTCAATCAAACCTTGAGAAAATTTCGCTTTCGTCAAAGATAACGTCCGGGTTGGATTTAGAACATCAATGAAAACAGACCGAGTAGACCGACTCTATCAACACCCCCAAAGCTTGCACAGTCCTATACCTCTTCCTGGGTCGACATTTCATTCAGTAAACTCAGGCCGTTTCGATTTATATGCTGTTAAATGTTTGATGATCGTGTGAATTTACATGTAAGCAATTTACATTCTATCACTTGTTTTGATCCGGAGATTCCTTACTCTTTGAGAAGATGTATAAAAGCCACTGGTCATTCTATATAGATCATAATACCGTATAACAAGCGTATGTCATAAATTACAGAACAATATGTGAATGGCGGGAAAAAAGTTCAAAGACATGCAGTCCTGTTACCATGCTGGGAACGCATATATTTATAGATACTGTTATATTTATTTAAATTCCTTTTTCTTTCGCAATGGATGACGTGTTATTTCACAACAAGACAGTATAATACAAAATATATAAGTGTCTGTGCAATTTATTTCAAAACTGGCAAGACATTGGTATTCCAACAGTTTTAGTCCATCCAGAAAAGACTTGTTATTTATGAATAGTATATGAAATGAATGTGCATCTCATTTTAAATCAAGTATATGCCCATATCAAAAGGGAAAATAACAAACTCACAGTGAGATATCAAGAACAGACGAATGGATTATTGAAAACTGCAGTTTCACATGCTCTTCAGTCGAGTGTCTTGAAAAATTTAAAAGGAGAAGTACTGTGAAAATAGCTCTTGTGGTTGCTGTTCTTTTGGTGCTACAGTTGAATCCTCAGTCTTACGAGGGCTGCACAAAACACAGAAAAGTCAAACACAACCAGTTACACCGCAGCAGCATTAAAGGAAAGTGAAGTTGCAAATATCCTAATCAAACACTTCCGCATTGAGTTGCTTCTTTATTGCATGAAGATACTATCAAAGAAAAGCTATACTTGTGTAAAGTGGCCGCAAAAAGCATGTGGACACTTAAGGCACACTTTGAATGGCAATGCAATAGATTAGAAGTGAGATTTGTACTAAAGAAAGATTAAAATACAAAAATATATTCTAAGAATGCTTAACGTTCCCATTAAGTTAACGTTACTTTTGAATGTTCCCTAATGTTCAAAATGTCCAGTATTTTAAAATGTTTTTTTCTTCTTTAGTAAACAAATGAATTATAGAAAGATAATGTTACTTTTGAATGTTATGAATGTTGAAAAAAAAAGGTTAGTTGAACATCCAACTAAAATTTTTCAGAAAAAAAATATTTGATGAACAATGTATAAATTACGTTTTTGTGCTAACATTTTGAGAACATTATTAAAGACCAGATAACTTTAATGAACGAACATTCTATTAATGTTACTGAAAGAATGTTTCTTCATATGAGAGCATAATGCTCCACACAAAATAAGACACAAATAGGCCATATTAAATACATTCTTTAAAACCACCTTAACTTTGGGTTAAAAGACATTGCACACACTATTTCTGAAAAATAAGGTAATTATGGAAAAAAAATATAATTTCATTTTTCTCATCTGTGATCACATTCAGACAGTTAAAAAAGTGGCAATAAATCCAATTGTTATAAGAGTCTAAATACTTTTGGTGGCCACTGTAAATGTGTATATTTACATTATTTCCATATAGTATCATTACTATATAATTACTATATAATTATATAATACTATATAATCATTACTATAGACCTTTTCTTTTTTGGTGACATCCAGAATAATCCTAAAATTTGACATCTGTAACTACCACAGCACACATTGCAGTGTCTCTTGACCAATAGGAAACTGCCCTCCTTGTTCAAGCATCAAAGAATCATATGCCATGCTGAACCGTTTCCTTATAAATAATAAATAAAATATGCCCCTCTACCAGAAACGCTCTAATATTATCTCTCGTCTCTCAGCTGTGTACAACACTTTCCTATTCCTGATTTTAACGTGGACAGAAATACCAAGAATAGCTGTTCATCATTAGAAAAGCTCATTTTAAAACCACAAAACAACTAAATGCATGAGATGTGAAGGGCAGAGTACAGCTAATGGGCGGAGCCATACTCGTGACTGCTATGTGATGACGTGATGACATCGACCGCATGCTCGCGTTGACATTCCAATGCCATTGTGTGATCACACACTGCAGTTTACGTGAACTTTCAGTCCGATTTGTGATAATATTCTTGCCACAATAAGGACATTGAAACGCACAATTGATCATGCACACACTAGGGCTGTCGCGATAACCGCAATATTGCAGTACCGCGCTTCTGACGAGTCAACCGCAGAGGATTGCACGTAACCGCAGCAACCGCGATATTCAAGTTTTTTTTTATTTTTATTTTTTATAAGGCTATATTCTTGTTTTGAACTTCATGAATGTGTATTGAATGTTAAACAAGTTCATAATGATAACAACAAGACTGTTTATCTTGGTGATGTGTATACATAGGCTTCACACAGACAGTGAATGAGAGATTTGCAGAGCGCGTGCGATTACCTGCGTCTGTCTTTGAAGTCGTGAAAAGGTTTCCGTGTCAAAGGAAAGCAAATTATTTGTCGTATCATCATTTTAACCTTCACGTCACGGGTATTTTCCACAAATGGTCAGCATCCCATTCCCACAGCGCGAGGAAGCCGCGGAAAATAAAATCACCGAGTCAGAATTGAATCAATGCAATATTGGTCTCTAATAAGTGAAGCATCAGCTTCCGCGTTACCCATGCGACGCACTGCTGATCAGCTGAGCCTTGAAAAGTGGAACTCAAAGTTAAAAATAATTAACTTCTTGTTTCATTACATCTCTTTTAACGAATCAGCTTCTTTGAACGTGTTCGTGGAATGAACGGTGCAAAGTCCGTTGTCATAACAATATGCGCGCCGCGTGAAAGCCTTTCAATCATGCTTTCAATGCGCATATACAGTAGACGCCGTTTAGTTTCGGTTATTGGTTAAATGACCTCGTTTTTGTCCACATCGTAAACTTTACTTATATAGCAACAAATACATATAAATTAAATAAATAAATGGCGGTAATACCGCATATCGCGCTATTGAGCCACTCAACATTACCGCAAGGGAAATTCCATAACCGCGACAGCCCTAGCACACACATACATTAACATAATGTGTGCCTTTCACCGGCAAGATGCATTAAAGAGTGAGATGAGCATACCCACAATTCACTCTGGACACAAATGGCCGTGTTCTCGTACTGAAACGTCCAATCAACACAACAGACTGACGGTTTATCTACCATTACTGCAGGACAGGACTGAGACTGTGTGATCCGACCAATGGCAAGACAGAGTTCTGTGGTTTAAGCATGTCTCTCGTGAGGACAATCTCACCTCCGGGTGGAGTCGGCCTGAGGCGGAGGGGTTGGAGGGGGCTGAGGTTTGTTAGACCTGAGCTCATGGTGGTGAATGGGGGAGTTGGGGACAGACTCTAGGCAAGCAGGCGGGACGGAGACGCCCGCCATCCCTTCTGCCCCGACAACGCTTAGGTTCGGAGAGCTGGCGAAACCGTACGCAGGTTTTCTATACTTATGCTACATTAAAAGGACACACACAGAAAGGGATTGTGGCGAACTGTAGCTTCAAGCTAAGGTAATGGACATCATTTTGAATGTGGACAGGAAACAGAAATGGCAGATTATAGCCCTGTTACAAAACCTAGTGAGCTACCCAACTGGACGGCATTTTAAGGCGTCACATGTTAGGTAAGTTAACCAATTTTGCTCAAATTTGATAACTATTAAATGGATCAGTTTGTGTTGTTTTACTGTTGGCACTAGTACCAAGGTCATGGGCTTGATTCCCAAAGAAATTGCTAAAGTGTGTGTCAAATGAAAAAAAAAAGATGATGGATTAGGTGAAATAAATGTTTATTATATATTGGTGGAAAATAGAACAAAATAGTTTGATGTAAATAAATTCCTGCTGTTATTAATAGTCTATATATCTTTATCATGGATTTTCCCAAAATATTAAGCAGCACAACTGTTTTCAACATTGATAATAAGAAGACATGTTTCTTAAGCAGTAAATCACTGAAGACTGGCGTAATGATACTGAAAATTCACCTGTCATCACAAATAAACTGCATTTTAAAATATATTCAAATAGAAAACAGTTACAATAAACTGTAATACCATTTCACAATGTTACCGTTTTACTGTATTTAGATCAAATAAATGCATCTTTCGTGGTGAGCATAAGTAACTTTTAATCATTCAAAAGTTTTCGGTAAGATTTTAAAAAAAATGTATCAAAATCTATATATCTATATATTTAATAAATAATTACTATCACAGATGAGTGTTGCAGCGTTAAAAATAAGCTAATGTCAATTTCTAGTGGAACTGGGTGGATGCTAATGGATTGTTTTCTCTAGGTATTATATAGATCTCCTGTGCGGAACAATTATTGTGTGATGAGTAGATTTGTAGAGTGCACTGAATGGATATTTTTTATTGTTTTATCTTGGTTAGGATGGATGCTCTCTATGTTGAAAGCACAATCGGTTTTGGAACAGAGCTTAAGATTTGGAAAGCAGGGTAGAACTTAATGTTGGAACATGGATATAAGACAAAGACAATGACAAATGCACAAACACAACTAAGCAACAGAAAGAAAAAAGTTAGACCAACTAAAAGATCAGTAGAAGGCTATTAATAGTCTTTGCAGAAGATCCCATTCCAGCAGTGGTCTGTGTAAAATACACTTCCCATATGGCAAAACCTTTGAAGTATTCTTTTATTATATTCATGGATTCCATGAACTGTATAGATGGAGTGCTTTTAAAAGGTTTTGTGCTTTTTTTACTATCAGATCAAATCCAGTTTATGTGGTACTTTATCAGTATCTCTCTCTAACCTTTATAAGGGGGTTTATGACTCCAACATTGGGATTGGTGTTGAACACCTTGTTGAAGCCAGGCTCTCGATTCACAAGCTCCAGTTGGTAAAATTTCTTGTCATCCTGGAACAAAGGAGGCACAGTCAGACTGAAAGGCCCTGTCCAAAAAAGTCAATCAACTGATATTGCTTTGGGACAAAAAACAAAGAAACAAAAAATAAATATATGAGGTGGTACAGTAATACACGTATCACCTCTGCGGCCCATTGCTGTGCACACTTACCACAAGCTTCTTGACCAGGGTTTCTCTCTCAGACACCATTTCTCTGAGATCAGCAATCACCTGGAGGTCCTCCGGTCGGCTTTCTCTATTCCTGAACTTCTCCTCCGTACCTTCCAACCTGCTCACCCCACACACACACACACACACACATTAATAATTATACTGGAGCAAAAACAATGGCTCTGGCATTAAACCTAGCAAGCTGCCCTCCAAGCCAAAATGATCAGGCACTTCTGGCAACAGTTCAATCTACTTTTAACATAATATTTTAACAGTTATGTATTTTTTATGCCAAGCAACATGCTAACATTAAACTCTAAAGCAATCAAAACATCCATCGTTTGTGGGACAAAAGTGACCCTATCTGTTCCTCTAAAAATTGATATGGCCAATAAGTTATAACAACAAATTTAGGTTTTTTTTTCATATGTGGAACTCATCAAAATGAGTTAAGCAATTTTCAACTTTTTTTGTAAGTTATACAAGATTCAACTCATTTTTTAAAGTCAGAAATGCAATTTAAGTTGGAATGACTTAAAAAGCCAAGTTGATTGTACTTACTGTACAAATCTAAGGCATGATTTGGTGGTAGCATGCTGCTAAGCTAATGGCTCAATATCAACAATACTTCATGTGTGAAGTGCTGAAGGGATCTTATGTAAAGCAGTTACGTTTGAGGTAACGTTTTAGCCTTAGAAGACCTTCACGGTACTAGACAGCAAGGCAGCTCGCTTGGTTTTGGAACAGAGCTGTAGTGATTCATCTAGCTGTCTTTGCTTCTGAAATATTCATAAGGATATTACATTAAAACGATGTGTTTTGAAATTCAATTTAATTTGAAATTCAATCTGAAACTGAGATAAAGGGACTCACAGAATCTGCAGAGCAGAGATCTTGTCTTTTAGCAGCTCCTGAGCTTTGTTAAAATCAGACAGCATGATCTGGGTTTCTCTGTTATGAGAAGCGTTCAGCTCGTCAATCTCCCTCTCAAATCGCTTAGAGAGATCCTGTTCATGAGCCCTGTGTAGAAACAAAACCGTTTAACACATGCAAAATATTGTTTACATACACACTCTTAAAAATAATGGCATCTATGGTTCCTTGAAGAACCATAGACAATCATGGAACCTTTCCATAAGGCCTTTATAGTAAATGCTCTTTACACCAAGAAGACTTTAAAGGGATAGTCCACTTTTTTTTGGAAATAGGCTCATTTTACCACTCCCCCAGAGTTAAACAGTTGGGTTTTACCATTTTCGAATGTATTCAGCCGATTTATATTTATATTTTAGATTTAGATTTAGAAGAATATCAGTAACCAGACATTTTCTGGTCTCATTGACTTCCATAGTATATTTTCCAACTATTCCTACTCGGCTGAATGGATTTGAAAATGGTAAAACTATGTTTAACTCTAGGGGAGTGGTAAAATGAGCCTATTTTTATCCCTTTAAAGAACTGAAAGGTTATCAAAATTATTTTTCTAATAGAGAAAATATGGTGGGCAACAAATAAATTCAAGTGTATTTCGCTCTCTCCTCAGATACAAACAAAACTAACAAATTATTTATTAGAACAAAATCCCTCAGTTCCCCAAAGAAACTCTTCTTTTCGTGTGCCATGAATTAGATCCTCATTGCCAAATTTCCTTGAAACCAAAGGAAATTTGTTTGTTTGTATCAGCTAGACACCTCCACTGACCTTGATACGTCTATACAGTCGGAACAGAAGAATGCATATCGAGCGAAGAGAGCTTTGCCTGAAGGCATTGGGCTCCTGCGTGGGAAACAGCTTCATCCGCTTCCCTCTCATATTAAATTAGCTTCTGTTTCAGCTAGACTGACCTTTCGGATTTTATAATTTAAAAGCTTGTGAAAGCCAAAAAAGATTTTGCACACGCAGAAGATGTCTGTTGCTCGATTTTGCAAAGAATGAGGCTATTAAAAATTGGAATAATGGTAATGTTCAACATTTGTACTTTAACCTTAACATGAAAGTATTACAATGAGCGCTGCAATTTCCTGTTCCTTTTTATCTTTTTGCCATTTTATTGGCAAAGATATGGAAAGCGTAACGTTAAGTAAGGGAGTGGCCTTGGACGGCAACATGCCTAGTGCATTATGGGTGTTGAAGTTTTCCTACCTATCTGGCAAAAGGGAATTCAACAGCTCTTTTCCCTCTGTTTTCTCTAGTCAGGTAGCATAGGTTTAAAAGATAGGTTTGAAAACCTATTTTTTCAGGTTGTCTGAATAAGTATGGCCACTTAATGTCAAGTCACGTAACGAACAGTCCTGTAATTCTAGAAGTTAAAGGGTTAGTTCACCCAAAAATGCAAATTAAGTCATTATTTACTCACCCCCTTCATTACGCTGCTTCATTACTTCCTTTTTGGAATAAAGTCGTTATTTATGTTTTTTTCACACAAAAAGTAGTCTCATCGCTTGATAAACTTATAATTGAGCCGCTGTAGGCACATGGAATATTTAAACCTTTTCTTTAATGACTTTATGGGCCGTCAAGAGCCAGTCCCTTAGGCAGTCTATGGAAGAGTGATCCAGCTCTCAGATTAAATCAAAAATATCTTTATTTGTGTTCAGAAGATGAACAAAGGTCTTACGGGGTTGGAACAGCATGGGGGTGAGTAAATAATGACTTAATTTTCATTTTTGGGTGAACTAACCCTTTAAAACAGGCTCATAAAACAGTAATATATCCTCAGAAGATGTTAAAAAGTTAGTACCTGATATGCATATTGGCCTCACTGCGCACCCGCAGAACTTCTTTCCCTTTGAGCTCCAGCTCCTTGGTCAGGGTGCTGATGGTCTCATTGAGCGAGTGGATTTCATGGTCCAGATCAGCGATCCGGTTCCTTCTGCAGCTCACCTCCTGCTTTAGGTCAGATAAACGCTCTAGAAGGTCATGTTCCTGGAGAGACAATCCACAAGAGCAGATAGACTTTAACAGACGGTTGACTGTGTGTCTTAGCAAATGCAGTTTTCACAAATCCATTGCATTGGAATGATTCTCTTAAAAAAAGCATTAGAAGATTTTGTGCCAGACCCAGGGGCTTTCAAAATATGCATATAGGTCACATACAAAGAGATTCAATTGTGCTGAAGTGAAACGAACATGAGAGTGAGACTATGAGTGTGAGTATTAGAGAGACAGACAGGGAGAGAGATTATAAATCAAATATGAAAATGGGAAAGGGGTGCAAGTCACGGTAAGAGCTCTCCCATAATTCAGAACTCAGCACCTCATACTTTATTCATTGTGGTTATTCTTCAAATTTCTGTAAAGTGCAGCTTAGCTTAGAGACATTTTATAATGGCCTGACATCCTTTTCAAGCCTCTCTATAGTTAGAACTATAAGTGTCTTGAAACCAAGGGCACCAAATATGGCATCTGGTTTTATAAAGACATAAAGACAAGAAGAAAATTCCTGGCCCTCATGCTGAAACATTTAGATTGGCATCTATTGAAACATTAACATCGAGATTTTGGTATTCTACTTGTTTTTTGGTTACTATTACTTTTAATTATATTTCAAAAATATTTAAAATGTATTCACCTTCATGTTGTTTCAAACCCATCTGATATAGAAATGATATGATGAGAAATCATTGGTCTAAACAAACCACTAACTCTAAAGTATTAGTATTATTTCAGTACTATAATAATATTAATACATATTTTGAATTATCTTTTATTTTTATTTTTTCAGTTTTATTTTTAAACTAATATTTTTTAGTACAACTTTTTCGATTTCATCGTCTAGTTTTAGTACTATTATAATATTAATGAATATTTTGAATTAGTTTTTATTTTTATTTTTTCCCTTTTAATTTTAAACTAATATATTTTTTAGTACAACTTTTTCAATTTTATCGTCTAATTTTAGTCCTATTATAATATTAATGAATATTTTGAATTAGCTTTTATTTTATTTATAAAGTTTTAATTTTCAACTAATTTTACTTTTTTGTACAACTTTTTCGATTTCATCGTCTAATTTTGAGTTCCAATATGTAATATTTATATTTTACTTTATTCATGCTTTATTTCAATTAACAAAAATAATTTCCTAGTTTTAGTAAAAACAACAACAACAACAACAACAAAAAAAAAACTATACGAATAAACCAACAGACTCTTCGAATTTTTACAAGAATTCTACGAAACCCTATGAAACATAAATGATCTCTAAAATATTCTACATCTATGGGAAAAAAAACATATACATGCACAATATATTAAAATATTATATTTTCCCATTTGTATATAGATAAATAAAGTGTTTTAAAAACACTGCAACTGGAAATTGGAGATGATGCATTTAATGTACTGTATGGTGGTCTGTGTAGTTTTGCTCCGGTTCAAATGTTCTTTTCGGCAAAGCATGAATTATCAGAGGTTCTCATGTGGTTCTCAATTAATCAAAATATCTTTCTCATTTTGCAATTAATCAAGAGTCTACATCCATCAAGCCAAAAAATGGCAATTCTGCCTGTTTGGTTTGATGGATCAAGGTTTGTAACTTTCAAAAATGCTCACATGCTCTTTGCAGCGCTCAATAGTGTCGTCCAGCTCTCGTTTGGTGGCATTGTTCTCCTTCAAGTGGACTTGTCTTAGGTGTTCGATGGCAGTGGCGTGGAGATGATTGAGCTCTGACCGCAGGGAAGCTATAGCACACACACACACAAAACAGTACAAAACAAATCCTTCTTACAGTTATTTTCTAGCATTTAGAGCCTACTAAGTGGCTAATGTGGTATAATGGCTCTGGGGTGGACAACAAAAGGTTGTAGGTTCAAGCCCCTACTCTATGAGTTATTATAATCATAGCCTTGAGCAAACAGATATCCCCTGTAAGTGCACTGTGAGTCGCTTTAGGATAAAAAAAGGCTGTGAAAATGACTATTTACTTTCACGATAACAGTGCATATGAATGTACTACTAGACTTTAATGACCCCATAAAAGGCACAAATCCTTTAGGCTGGTGTGTGGTGATGAAGTTAATTTGAGAGCATGACTCACCCAGCATGGCTTTGCCTTCATCCTCCAGCTCAAAGCGCAGCGTCTGCAGCTCCTGGTCCGACTGCTGCCGAAGGATTTCCAGGGTCTGTCTGTGGGCTTCCCTCAAAGCCTGTAACTCTTCTCTCTGTTCCTGCTTTAGACGATCCTCGAGATCCTACACAAACACAGAGGAGATAAAGAATTAAAAAGACTGAATCACACGTGCAATGCATAAAACAAAAGAACATGTTTTGCATATGGATGCTGCATGATGCGACGGGAACAAACGGTGTCAATGAGCAAACTAGATTTGCATTCAATGAAGGAAATAGAAGAGTTTACAAGACAGGAAAAGAGCAATGTTAAAGCTTCGGTTTTTGAAATCCAGCACATATCTTTACAGTACCATTCAAACATTTGGAATCAGTAAGTGTTTTTTTTTTTTTTAAATGCATTTGAAAGAAGTCTCTTATGTTCAGGAGGGCTGTATTTATTTGATATAAAATACAATGAAAATAGTAAAAATCGGTAATATTATTAGGATTAAAAAAACAACAAAAAAATATTTCAATATATTTTCAAATGTGATTTATTCCTGTGATGGTAAAGCTGAATTTTCAGCATCATTACTCATTTACCATCATTTTAATATGCTGATTTGATGATCAAGAATTTTTTTTTATTAATATCAATTAGGGCTGTCAAACGATTAATCGAGATTAATCACATCCAAAATCAAAGTTTGTGTTTACATAATATATGTGTGTGTAGTGTGTATAATTATTTTGCATATATACATACACACACACATGCATGTATATATTTAAGAAATATTTGCATGTATATACTTTATATATATTTATAAAAAATGTATATTATACCCAAATATAAATATTTGATATATTAATAAGCCATTTTTCTTAAATACATGCATATGTATAGTAGCCTATATATTTACAGATGCCTTTATATTTTAAGAGGGACATCATCATAATATTACTATCAACTGAATTCACTGCGGAAATTTGGAAAGAAGAATGAGAAACAGTCCACCCAAAAAGTCACTCAAGTATCGACATAAAAGAACGGAGATGAAAGCAACTATTAATGTAACTTGGTAATCCGAAATGTGGCCAAATCAGCTTAAGTTTCTTTCTTGGCCGCAGCGCAAGATGAAGAAAAGCCTCTGCATCACGTGTCTGCTTCAAATGTCTGGGCTTGCCATCTTAAAATATTCTGTGTAACACACAATTTTTAAACGGAAAACAACAGCAGCAGTTTCCTGGATGAGAAACATGTTCACATATTCAGAATGTGTTTTAGGAGTAGACGGTAGACAAGGAAGCACAAAAAGATGGGTAATTTACCATCTGGATGTCATGCACAGTGGAGATTCTCAGTGTGGGGTGATAATGCAGGGGTGACAAATCCAGAGAGAAAGGGAAACAGACATGTACTATGAAGGGGAAGAGGACACAATGAAGGTGACAATCAATACAGGATGACAGGCAGGAGGCATCATGTCTAGATGAAAAACAGGTAGTATGCACTACTGTGCAAAAGTTCGGGATCAGTAAGATTTTTAGAAAGAAAAAAATATGTTTATTTCTTTTTCAATTTCAAATAAAGGCACCAAAGAACCCTGATTTTTTATTTATCACTGATTCCACAAAAATTACTGTTTTCAACAGTGATGATTATAAGAAATGTTTCAGAATGAAGCTAAAAATCAGTTCAAATAAGACCTGACAAGATAATTTAGGATTTTTCACAAATGTGTATTACAAGCTAATCTTAAAATGATTTAGGATTTTTATCCTATCTTAAAAAATCTCATCTTATCTATAGTTATAAAATCTTAAACCCCTCCATTGAGTTCGGTAATCAACTCAGAGGTCTGTTACCGACACACAAACAGCTGCTGTGAAGTAAAAATTAAAAACAAAATAAGTGATGGGTTTTTTTTGTTCTGATAAGATTGGTAGAAAAGTCGAAGCCTATCAGTATAGTATATTTCATAGGAGTCTGTAAATGAGTTTTGTCGTCAAACTGCAGCACATCTTTTGTGTTTTCTCAAAGTCTTTCCATCATCAAACATCACTGTTTACCTTGTATCATCAATAAAATGTGACGTCATTCTAAGACAGGGCTATTATCATGTGATTTTTACAGTTGGCTATTAAATGATTTTGAAGTTAGGACACCAGTGGGGTTGTCCTAAAGTTAAGACAGTTTTTAGGATTTTCTGTTGAGTTAGGATGCTTCTGTAATACCCATTTTCCTATCTGTAGTTAAAGGGATACTCCACTTTTTTGGAAATAGGCTCATTTTACCACTCCCTCAGAATTAAACAGTTGAGTTTTACCATTTTCAAATCCATTCAGCCGATTTTCTGATATTTAGAAGAATATCAGTAACCAGACAGTTTCTGGTCTCATTGACTTCCATAGCAGGAAAAAAAATATACTATGGAAGTCAATGAGACCAGAAACTGAATGGTTGCTGATATTCTTCTAAATATCAAAAAATCAGCTGAATACATTCGAAAACGGTAAAACTCAACTGTTTAACTCTGGGGGAGTGGTAAAATGAGCCTATTTCCCAAAAAAGTGGAGTATCCCTTTAAGATTATGCACTTAAAAAAGTCATTTCGTAATATATATTTTGTCTAAAACTAGGTCCTAACTGAAATTGCTCTGGTTACCAAACAGATAAGATAGGATCTTTCTGTAATGCACCCCCAGAAGGCTGTGTTTGTATGTAATATGCAGGTACCCTAAGCTCGATCTGTTGTGCGTCCTCCATGTCCTGCAAGGCGCAGCAGTGGGCGTCCTGCAGACGGCACTCTCTGTGCTCATGCTCCAGTGCCAGTTCCTGCAACTCCTGCGCCAGGTGCTCGCGCTCTTGGCTGAACTGCGCCTGTAACTGCTGCAGCGCGCTTTTCGACTGCGACATCTGGAGCTCCAGGCTCTGCTTCAGCAGAGAGATCTGACACAACAGAAACACAGAGAACAGCTTCAAACCACTGAGATCCCTCAGAGATGCAAATTGTGGAGTGTGGATGACATAGATTTGGATGAAGGTGAAGTAGACAACAGTCAGGGGGAAAAAAGCTGAGATTTTGAATACATTTTTATTATTATTAAATTCAAGAGTCAATAAACTGAGACTGAAGAATTACAATGCTAAGAGCAATCTAAAAAAGCAATCCTTTCAGAAATTGCCCTGTTATACAGAGGAAATATGACGTAAACTGCATGTAATATGGTATTACAATGATTTTGACTGCTGGTGTGGCCTTTTTATTAAGTTTTATTTGTTTTATGCAAGGAAAATATATTAATTCAGATCTGTGGTGTAGTATTACCCCAGGGATACCTTAAATGAGAAAAGTAATATAATCTAAACGACTTATCTACCCAAATAATACGACTGATACACAGAAATGAGATAAGGCCTTATAAATAAAGAGAAATAATAAAGAGATGTCTTACTAAACACCAAGAAAGAGAGTAAACAGGAGATGGCGAGCACATCTCCGCATGCAGAAAGCAGCAGGCCAAAAATAGACACGGAGGTAATAAAATGAGAGCAAAGCAAGTCTTTTACTTCACAGTGCCTGTACTACACTGCACATGAATTCACACACAGATTTGACTTAACACACTGTCGAGGGACTTATAGGTCACCGGATTATTTGAGGTTGAAAAACCACATGCACTGAAGTTGATTTAAAATCCAAACTGTCTTACTGGTACAGATGAACTATGAAGTCTCTCTTTGGGATGCACCCTTAATGGAAATTTTGGCTAATAATTATTATCTATGGCCAATTACCAACATAACTGTCGATATTATACATTTCTACTGAAATTTTTACAATGAAAAAACATTACCTTCAAGTAGCTTGAATGTAACTCTACACCATTGCTTCATTTAGTATACGCAGAATTATATGAATATGCTAATTAACCCCGCCTCCACTCACTCACACCAGCTAAGAGATTCACTCAGCCAACTTACTTAATGATAACGCTCTTTACAACAACGCACATATAATGGCAATTAATCTGGCTAGCCTTTTCTTAATCACATTAGCAAACTGCTAATAATATATTGATAATCTTACACAAACCATGCTCCTGTTCACTATCTCAGGGTCAAACAGCTGCCTTCTAACAATCATCAGAAACACTTTGAACAGAACGGAGAGAAGCATATACTGTAGTTGATCGTAACATCGTGATATGAATCATACACCCGCTATATTGCTAAATCTACCCGATTTTTCATATCAACAGAAAAATGTACAGAGATATCCTGGCATCTCTCGAGACTCCCCTGCTAGTTCGCTTTTGATGATATGCTAAAGGCCGCCGGCACGCTGTAGTGATTGGTTACAAGGTAGTTTGTGACGTCAGAAACACCAGCGATTTCAAACCGGGTTTTTGAGACTGTCTATGGTTCACGGCAGTTTTTAAGGAGTAAATGCTCAGCATGGTGTTGACTTATGAATTTGCACATGGTTTGTCTTAAAGCTACACTGTGTGATTTTTACCTCCCATCTAGCGGTGAAAAGGTATATGACCATCCAGTGAATATTAGTTTCTGTTCCTCTCAATTCCGATTTCGTCGGAAATTGGCCTACGGTGGCCAATGTAGTCCAAGATTAACATGGCTTCCAGTTCGACCTCGTCCATGAGTGTTAACTCAAATGTATACGCGAAAGGCGAAGCTTGAATTAACGGGTATGTCCCTCTTTGGCTAATGTACTTTCAAGATGGAGGGGCAACATGGCGACCGACATTAGAACCCCTTACCCGTATGCATTTTCAATGGCATATTATACACTCACGAGAATACTTTATTACTTTAACGAAGTATTACTTTAATACTTTATTACTTTAATGATTCTGTTAGTCTGATGGCAACAACAAAACAATTACAAAATGCATAACGTAAACGCGAAAGGCGAAGCTTGAATTAACGGGTATGTCCCTCTTTGGCTAATGTACTTTCAAGATGGAGGGGCAACATGGCGAACGACATTAGAACCCCTTACCCGTATGTATTTTCAATGGCATATTATACACTCACGAGAATACTTTATTACTTTAACGAAGTATTACTTTAATACTTTATTACTTTAATGATTCTGTTAGTCTGATGGCAACAACAAAACAATTACAAAATGCATGTATTGGTCACTGATAGTATAGATCCCTATTTTTGTACATGATATGAGGGGCACTGACCAGAGGAAGCACTAAAGACAGACAGCACACATCTAGAGATGCTGACAGATGTCTGACGCAGCAACTTTTGAAGGCTCTTGACATAAGTGTGAGTCTTGAGAGCGACAGAGAGACAGAGTACAGGAGGCGGTCTGTCACATTACAGAAAGTGCCAAACATGTAAAAACCTCATGTGAAATGAGGCTGCACACAAGAGAGTGTGTTCATATTCGGAATATCTAGAAATTTCAGTCACGCAAGTTTGCATGATATTGCACAAGACCAAAAGAGACTTTACAGCATCAGAATTAAAAAAAAAGGAACCTCACTTCAATCTAAACTAAATGACTGATGAAAGTTGTTGACAGTTTCTCAAATAAGAACAACACCTATGGGAATTCTTATGTTCTCACAGACCTAAATCTGACCACAGACCTCAGGGTGAGCACCCCTTGCTGGCCTCACTAACACCTCTTCCAGCAGAAACCTAGTTTTCCCAGGTCCACCATCCAGGTACTGACCAGAGCTGTGTTTCCCAAAAACATCATAAGCCTAAGTTGGTCGTAGAGATCATTGGTGGCAATTGTTCTACGATCAACATACGATGCTTTTGAGAAACGCGGCCCAGGCTCAACCCTGCTTAGCTTCAGTGTGTCTTGAGCTACAGGGTGATATGACAAAAAAGTCACCTGAGTGACCTTCACTTACCTGTTCCAGGAGGTCCTCCACCTTCCTCTGCCAGCTCTCCCTGGCTGCCATCATCTCCAGGTCTTTCTGCTGGGAAAGTTGTGTCAGGGCCACCTGTCTCTCCGCCTGATGTTCGGCTGTAAGCTCTTCCCGAAGACCCTTCAGCTCATCCCTGAAACCAAAAAGAGAAAGACAGGGTGAAACTGAAACAGATTCAAGGATGCGTTCCTTTAAAAGCATGGAAGTGAGATATTAAATGTTAATATGATTATAAGAACCTCACAGATGTCTCAGTAACCTTCAGCTCACTGTATATTGTGTGCTGCTCTGCGATTCGATGTTAACCTCTTACTCTTGTAATTAGCATATTTTAATCCAAAAATGCATGCCTGTGTAAGAGGATTTGTCACAGGCTTTGATGCAGGACAGACTGCACCTATTTTAGATTTGATTTGCCGTGTGAACACTCTAAAAACCAAACACTGTGTACAGTCACAGTTTATTCAATTTAACGCATTTGTCTCGCTCTGTTTTTAGCTCCATCATGTCTACAGTAATGCATGAATGCAGAACCTTAGAGCATCCGTCCACTTGAGATCCAGCTCTTCTGTGATTTTGTCCATTTTCTGTTTCTCCTCTGTTTTGATCGCGATGACCCTGGCTTCGTGTTGCTGTTTCTGGGATTCTATCTCCTCCTGTGAGTGGATAATGATTCATCGTGGGAAAAAAAAAGCAAAGAGAGAAAGCAGTTTCCAGTAGAGCTGATTATACAAATGGCATCTTTAGACATGCAGGCTCTTCCTGCACTTCGCAAGCTTTAGTGCAAAACAAAAGCGGCTGTTTTGGGGTGCCGTAAAAATTGAATGAGGCTTAATTTTTCTTTTAAGATCCCTGTCACGCTCTATTATCCGTCTCCTATTGCAGTGATTGCCACACCGAATTCCCGCTTCTCCCTCTAAACGGCGAAATGCGTCAGTGGTTTTCACGCTTCTAAAAGCGTGAAAGAACTTGAAAATTTTATATCAACATCTCTAAACGCTTCTATTTTTCTATCTAACGAGAGCCTGACTCAAAAAGCTCGTAATTCATAATAGATTTAGTTAAAAAAAGTGGATCACTTTACTTGTAGATCTGTGAGCATATTGCTCGTCTCTCTCACTCTCGCCCTAGTGGCATCCAACTCGATGAGAAGCTTTTCCTGGCTGTCTTTAAGACAGGCGATGTGGCTCTCAGCAGAATCCAGATTTTCTTCACTGTCCTTCACAAGATCCTTTAAATGGGACACCTGAGAGAAGACACAAAGAGACGTATGTATAAAATCAAAATCTATGGGGTACATTCTCTTACAAAAGACATTATTCTTCAGGAAGTGAAGTCTTTTTTGGTGGAAAAAACAAGCATTAGCAACGAATTCTGTGGTGTTTTGGCTTTTCTCTAAACTCTAAAGCCTTCCATCCGGTCTGCTGACAAAAATAAATCTTTAAAAAAATAAATAAATCAGCAGTTATTAGGGCACGATAAGCCATGCCAACATGGCTGAGAGCGTCGACCAGCTGCAACCATGAGCAATTAAAGACATTTTAAGATGGTTTTAGGCTAAGGGAATTTGGAACAAAACTGCACAGCAACTCCTGCTTTCTTCCCAAGCATCTTCATCACAAGCAAATGCCAACAAATGTTCCTGTAGGTAGTGAGGGTCAAAGACATTATTAGGAACACATCCTAACAGTGATGCCTTTTGCTGTGGTCCCCTGCAGCTCAATCTTTTCAAAAAATATTGTGTCTGGGATTTCATTGGAAACAGCTGACCACAGGCACATGACAAGCACAGACCCAGCAAGCAAATTTAGGTTCTGGGAATGTTAGTTTTTGGTTCCCAGAAGGTTCCTAGAACTTTCCCTTAAGGTTAAGGGAACGTTCCCCGGAACATTCTCCTTACATTATAAAAATGGAAGCTATAAATAAACCAACATGGAACGTTCCTATAACGTTCTTGTTTGGTTCCCAAAAAATAACCTCATGGGACCATTCGGGAACGTTAGGGGAACGTTCTGTGTTTGCTGGGGACTTTCCATTTATTGTAGTGGATTCATCAATGATCACACACAATTTTCTTTTATTCATCACTATCATTGACTACCTTCTTTTTCATTTCAGCTGGAATGTGATCCAGTATGAGTCATTAGGGTGCAAAAATCTGCCCATCTTGATACCATTTAAGACTTGCAACTGGACATCTATCGGCATTCTATGCCGATAGATGTCCAGTTCTAAATACATTGCAAGTCAGCCTTTCCCATTTCTTCAATGTGTTTGTGCTTTGTATTTTGTGTTGCCTTCTATTTTATTTCAACTGTTTTCTTGTGATAAAAAGAGTCTCTGTGCTCTTTTATTTTCTTTCATAGTGAGTTTTGTTGTGCGGCCTTGTCACTTCCAAAAGACGAGGTTAACCACCCACTCTATTCCTGCGAAACTCTATGACCTTGCTGCATGTCCACGCGAGCACAAACTTGACTACATACACACACACTTACAACCCAACTTTTGATTTTTGCTCATCAGCCACTTGTAATTTGTGGAGAAATACCGGACTTGTGCTTGGGACCAACATTGTGGCCAGTCATGCTCGCTAACGCGCCTGTTGTCGTCGCTCTCATCCTTGTAGCCATGTGAGTACCTCATCGACAGCGGCACAAGTGCTGCTTTCATTAGCTTATTATTAGCTTGCATCTGATCTGCAGTGATATCATTCTGGCTTAGTGAGGTGTCAGCCAGCGAGTCTTTTGATTCTGTTTGTTACTCAGAGTCTGAAGCCAGGAGAGCATATTAAATTTTCATTGTGTTTTATTTGTATTTATGGTTGCACGTTTTACACACCCTCTCCGGACTACGTTGTGTTGACACTGACAGCGGCAAAAGCGATGCATGCGCTTTTCACTTGTAAAACTCAAGGGTGTATGGGTTGGGTAATGTAGTCTCTGCTCTCAGAGGGACCAAAGGATTAAAACAGATGTGCAAATGAGCGTACTGAGAGGGTGCATGGAGAGGTGGCGGTATGCTCAAGTGCTATATTTGTAGTACCGGCGTGTACAGGCCCACTTAAAGCATAATAATATAATATAATATAATATAATATAATATAATATAATATAATATAATATAATATAATATAATATAATATAATATAATATAATATAATATAATATAATATAATATAATATAGCTGTCAACACTGAACATTGAAAATAATGGAGAATTCCCGGAATCCATCCCCAAAATAAGGGATTTTTTTTTACACAATTCTTACCAACAAACTTTAAAAATAAAGCACTAATCATTAAAAGTCTAAAGAGTTTATAACTAGCCTACATATGTGTGAGAGAGACAGAGACAGTGTGTGTGTGTGTGTGTGTATGAAAGAGAAAGAGACAGTGTGTCATTTAAAAAAAATGATCATAGAGAATGTTTGAATACTAATATCAGCTTCCGAGGGAAATGGAGGTGGTGCTTCGGAGTCTGAGTGCTGGAGATGATTCGGGAGAGGTCCTTTACCTTAACTGATCAGAGCGTGCGCTGACACGGAGTAAAGCCTTGTTTATACTCGGTGCGTCCGCACGAACGCGGCAAAAGTAACAAGTTTGGTGTGCAAGACCGGCAAGACCTCATTTCGCTTGGCTGTGTGCACAGCTTTTTTGTAACAGCGTGCACGGCGCCGCATCCGAGGATGAACGACTTCAAGCCGAATCTGTCCAAGCTTGTACGTCTCACGCAATCAGAGCATAAAAATACGGGATATTTTACGGGAAAATACTAAAACGGGAAGACCGCAGAAAAATAGCTAAAATATGTGAGAAACCCGTAAAAAAACGGGAGGGTTGACAGCTACGTAATATAATATAATATAATATATATAATATATATAATATAATATATATAATATAATATAATATAATATAATATAATATAATATAATATAATATAATATAATATAATATAATATAATATAATATAATATAATATAATATAATAAATTATAAGTAGTTTAGACTGATATTGGAAGCAGATGATATCAATATCGGTGTAAAATACTGTATAAAAACTATTATTAAGTAGATAAAACACAAAATTAAGTAGGTTTAAGTTTTGTATAATTTAATTAATTTAATTTAAATTGCATTATATTTCAAAGAAAACACTTTTCTTTTTTTCTTTTCTTTTTTTAAGAACTATAAGAACACTGACTTAAAAATCAAAACAAGGCCCACCAGCTAAAAATGCAGCTGAAAAGTCTAGCTACCATGAGATGAGATGAAGCAGAAAAGTTCATCTAAACAAAAAAATATAAACCATTGTTAATATAAACCTCTTGGTTGGCCATGTTGAGCTTGGTAGTGAGTTCCTCTCGTATGGTCTCCAGTTGCTGTTGCAGGTGGTTTCTCTGCTCTTCCAATGACAGACGCCGGATTTCAAACTGTTGTCTCATTTCCTGGGAGAGTAAAAATGACAAAAAAAAAAACATTAGAAAAGCCATAGCAGAACCCTCAAATGAGAGGTGAATCCAGACAGCAGGACAATCGGCTGAAGACAGATGGAGTCTATTTCAATTTAATTACACAGAAAAGAGCTTTGTTGAGCGTGGAGACATTTTCAAAGAATAAACCGCCGTGATTGTCATGAGATGACAAGAAGATTAGTCTCAATATTTGTCATGATCGAGAGCTATTTTTATGGAGCACCACAAAAACAGTGGGAAGAATATCAGTCAATTGTCATCTTTGCAATGAGAAGCGGCTGTTTGCATAATCAACACCACTCAATGAGAAGCAGAAAATGTTATTTGGCATAGCTCTCAGGGTTTCAATAGATGGTTTGGGAACAGTGATAATCCACCAGTCTTGTTTAATGGTACTGAATGTTCATATTTCTCATTTGTTTTGCATTAAGACTATTGCTGTTTATTTTATTAAACAGAACATAGAGAATAATAAAAAGCAAAAGAGAACACAAGACAGGGAATATCTAAAATGAAACTGCTAATAAAGCAAACACTCATAATGTCAGCTCATAATAGATCTGAATATAATCAAATGCACAAGCTTAAGCAGTACATCCATAGTAAAATATATATATGTTCTTACACTGAGCAGCTGGTTCTTCTCTCTCTCAGCGGCATTGCGAGCGCTTTCCTGCTGGACTCTGTGTTTCTCCTTGAGTTCTTCTAAGGATTCCGCCTGGCTGTCTTTCAGACAGGCCGTTTCCTCCTCGTATTTGTCCCTGATTTGTGCCAGCTCCATCTCATAGCTCTGCTTTTCCTCACGAAGCGTCTGCCAAAACAGCACAGCTTCATTTACACTTTGTCAAGTCTCAATATTTTGTGTTGAATACCTGATAATTGTTTCCAGTTGGCAGTGACTGACTTCAGAATGCTAGCAACAGTTTGTATACATGATATATGGCTTGTATGCTTATATAGATCCAGTCCCAGCAGGGATGTTACCAAACACTCAAGATTAGGGGAGACTAAATGTAAAAATCGAATAATCTTGATCAAGCAATAATTGAATATTGGAGGGAATGTGTCATATTGCATCAATGTAGCGTATTTTAGGACATTAAAAGTTAAAATGGTAACACTTTACAATAAGGTTCATTAGTTAACAATAGTTAACTACATTAGTTAACATGTACAATATGTGAACAATACTTCTTCAGCATTTATTAATCTTAGTTAATATTAATTCCAACATTTACTAATACGTTATAAAAATCAAAGGTTGTATTAGTTAACATTAGTTAATGGACTGTGAACTAACATGAACAAACAATGAACAGCTGTATTTGTATTAACTAACATAAACAAAGATTAATAAACACTGTAAGTAATGCATTGCTCATCATTAGTTCATGTTAGTTAATGCATTTACTAATGTTAACTAATGAACCTTATTGTAAAGTGTTACCGTTAAAATACATTAGCATACAAAAGGCTAAGGGCTGGTTATAATTTTTTGAAGAAGTTTCTTATGATCACCACAACAGCATTTAATTATTTGAGCAAAAGTACGGTAAAATAATATTGTAAAATATTATTATAATTTAAAATAATTTTAATATCATTATAAAACAATGTTAAAATGTAAGTCGATTTAGATAAAAGCTGATTTTTTTAGCAGTCTTCAGTGTCATGATCTTTCAGAAATCATTCTAATATGCTGATTTGGGGCTTAAGAAGCATTTCTTATTATTATCAATGATGAAAACTTGTGCTGCTTAATATTTTTGTGGAAACTGTGATCCATTATTTTCAGGATTCTTAATAGAAAGTAGAAAAGTAAGAAAATGCCTCCTTGCAGCATAAAAGTATTAATTTCTATAAAAATAAAATCTTACTGACCCCAAACTTTTGAACGGTAGTATGCAACATTTCTGCAAGCAATAGCTTCCGAATAGCTTTTCAGTCCTGTCTCCCTTCTGCTATTATAAAGAAAAAGGAAAAGGTGAAGAATGACTTGCCTTCTCCAGATTGAGGATCTTCTGATGCTGTTGTTCTTCTAGTGTTTGAATCTGTTTCTGAAGCCTCTCTCTCTCCTCCTCCAGCTGTAGGATCTTCTCCTTCAGGCGGTTCTGCTCGGAGCCCAGGTCTCTGATAGTGGCCTCGTGGCTCATTTGGGTTGCTTGAAGAGATCCAATCTGACCTGTTAATGAAATACATTAGGGGGGTTTTGTTAGATTAATATACAAAAAAACTGAGCAGCAATCAAGTGAAAATTGATCAAGTGAAAGTTAAATCAATCCCTGCCAAGCTATCACAAAACTGTAACCTCGCTCTAAAAAAACAACAAAACCTTGCATTCCTGCTTGAGTGATTCAGTCATACGCTGAAGAAAAATGCAATTTGGTCATGACATTATTCTCACTGGCTTTGTGAAGGATTTCATTGGCCTGCTGCTGAACTCGATCTCTGCTTCCATCAAGCTCATATTCTGTATCTTTCAGTTGCATCACCCAAATCTCTCCATCTTGTATGGCCTCTTCCAGCTGCTTGTGTAACTCCTGTCAAAGAAAAATAAACTCAAATTACTTTTTTGAGATTCATTATTATTTCTTATAAAGCACATCTCAATATTGTTTCGTTTCATTTTAAAATAAGCACCCAATACATTTTTGAGTATTGCCACTTTTGGTAATGCTTTATGTAATTTGGCCACGAACAATGCACAGAGTACTGTACATAAATGCATATGCATCATGGGAGAATTCTGTAATTTTTTTGAACCATGACAAATATTTTCACAACTATTTAATTTCCACCACATCTCAAATTATGTATTGTATTTAATTGCATTGTGTAATGCAAATTTAAACCTTTTGGAATATAGATGCATCTTTTGTCCCGATAAGCCTAATTTCATTGCTAGCATTTTATATATTGCAAATAAACAACTAAATATTATTTTTTACACTTTTGCAAAGTTACATTTGGGAAATAATGCACAATATCTTAATTGTCTATTGCTAATGCATCACATGACTACTATGAGGCCCTACTATGACTGATTTTTATCTTGTCATTTTTGCTTCTTGGAAGACTTTTGAAACAATTTTATTAGGGTCAAAATGATGATATTATTAAGCTTTGGGGTCAATAAGATTTTTTTTTTAATACTTAAGAAATTAATACTTTTATTCAGCAAGGGTGCATTACATTAATGAAAAGGAATAGTAAGAAAGAATATATATATATATATATTTCTTTTTACTGTACCTTTTGTATATATATAAATATATATATATATATATATATATATATATATATATATATATATATATATATATATATATATATATATATATATATATATATATATAATATTTACCTGTCTATTTATTCAAAAATCCTGAAAAAAAGTATCACAGTTTCCAAAAAAATATATTAAGAAAAATTATATCTTATAATGTTATATTTAAATGCTATATTATTATTTATTTGTTATATATATATTAGGGCTGTCAAAACGATTAAATAAAATAAAAGTTTGTGTTTACATAATATGTGGGGCACTGTGTATAATTATTTTAGATATATAAACACACACATGCTTGTATATATTTAAGAAATATTTTCATGTATATACTGTATATAGATTTATATATAATTTATATTATATATAAATATAAATATTTTATAAATAAATAATTTTTTTTCTTAAATATACATGCAAGTGTGTTTTTATATATATACAAAATAATTATACACAGTGAGTGCACCCACATATATTATGTAAACACAAACTTTTATTTTGGATGCGATTAATGGCGATTAATCGACAGCCCTAATGACAGCCCTAATATATACAGTATATATATATATATATATATATATATATATATATATATATATATATTGCTTGTACTATATTTTTGACCAACTAAATACAGCACTGAATGATTTATGAATGGTGAATTGTTTATTTCATTTCTTAGATTATAGTTTTAAAAAATGTGTCACATGATAGATTTAGAGATTTAATAGATTTCTATTTTGGGTTTGGAAAAAGGGTCTCTCCATTTCTCCATTTAACTGAAAGTGCTCAAATCATTACCGTAATTGTGACTTCTGCATTGTTAAGAGATGCCTGCAGCCTGTTGGTCTTGTCCCGGCTCTCTCGCGCCTCATCCTGAGCTCTGTGTAGTTCGGCGCGGAGTTTACACAGGGTCCTCTGAAGCGCCGCCTCCTGCGCCTGAAACTCCTTCCTCAGTTCCACCTCCGTCCTCCTCCAGGCCAGCAGGTTCTCTGTGGTGAGCTGCTGAGTTCTCCTCATGGCCTCCAGCTCGCGCTCGTAGAACCCTTGAGCCTTGCTCAGCTTGGCCTCGTACTCCTCCACCATCCGAACCTTGTCCTGCACCAGCTCCTCCACACGCTCCATGAGCGACTCCAGCTCTGTGCGGTGCAGGTCGGCCAGTTTCTCCTGTTCTAGGCTTGAGGATGCACTCTGGTTCTCCTGGCTCTCCAGTAGCTCCTGGACTTCTTGTCGGTGAGCTGACTTGAGCTCATCCAATGCCCGCCGCTTTTCCTGCTCAAACTGGGCTTGCACCTGGCTGAAGGAGCGCAGCTTCTCTTCGAACTCGTGCCGCATCTCCTCCACTTCACGGGACATGGAGACCACGCGTTGGGTGTGCTGGGCCTCCGTGCAGTGCTGCGTGTCCTCCATGCGCTGGCGGTACATCTCGAACTCGGCCAGCGCTTGGCGCTTCATGTGTTCGTGCAGCTCCACGGATTCCTCCAGGGACTGCAGGCGCCGTTTTAGGTCGGCCTCGTCCCCGATTTTGCTCTTGTAGTGAAAGATCTTCTCTCGAGTCTCCGTGAGGATGTGCTGCATCTCCTCATCGTGGGCCTCCTTCAGAGACTGGATGGCATCTTCATGCTCGTCGTTTTTCGTGTTGAGGGCGTAAATGACCTATGGGGGATGAAGAATCAGTTTTTAAACAGCTCCATTTCTGGACAGCCTCCCTGTCTTTCATCTCAGTCCCTCTAAAAATCTGTCATTAGCTATACCCTGTGATTATGTGATCCCTCTTCATAATTGCTGAAAAAAAGCAACTTTTATTTTAAAGTTTATTTGATTTATTTAAAGTTTATTTTAAATGAAATATTCCATCTATGAGTCATTATTAAACTTTAATTACTTCGTATTTGGAACACAAATGAAAAATATATGTGTTTTTTTGTCCATACAATAAAAGTTAATGGGGTCCAGTGTTGTTTTGGACCCCACTGACTTACATTGTATCCTCGCCTTGCTCTGTTTTGTGATGCGCGTTCGTGACTCTCCATTTCGAACTCGTTCATCAAAATGAACAAATCTTTTTCCAAGTCAATTCGTTCATTTCGTTCGTTGAATGAACCAAATTTGAGCTTATAAACCTTAAACTTTGTTTTTTTAGGGCTGTGCAAAAATTAATTGCGATTAATCGCATCCAAAATAAAAGTCTGTGTTTATATAATATATTTGTGTGTGCTGTATATAATTATTTTGTATATATAAATACCTATGCATGCATGTATATATTTAAGAATTATTTGTGCTTAAATTCTGTATATATATAAATACATAATCTATATTATATAAATATAAATATTTTATATATGAATAACACATTTTCTTAAATATATACATGCATGTGTGTGTATTTATATATACAAAATAATTATATACAGCACACAAAAGTATGTTATGTAAACACAGACTTTTATTTTGGATGTGATTAATCGCAATTAATTTTTGCACAGCCCTATTTTTTCTTTCTTTTTTTTTTAAATGAGCGATTGTTTCGCTTGATAAGACCCTTATTCATCATCTGGAATCGTTTAAAGCCCTTTGAACAGTTTGCAGTTTGCACTGAAACTTTTGGACCTTGAACCGTTTGGTTCCCATTGAAGTCCATTATATGGAGAAAAATCCTGGAATGTTTTCATCAAAAACCTTAATTTCTTTTCGACTGAAGAAAGAAAGACATGGACATCTTGGATGACATGCGGTGTGAGTAAATTATCAGCAAAAGTTTTTTTAAAAAGTGAACTACTCCTTTAAGGTGAATAATGACACTATTATGTCATGAGCTGCTTTATAGCAGAATTTGTCTCATATTTGATAAAGTGTGCATCATTGAATCTGTAATATTCCTATACTGTGAAGCAGCTTAAAGACTGGAATTGTATAAAGTGCCACAAATAAAGCTGACTTGACTTGACTTTGTGTCATTTTAAGCCAAGAAATATTTCCTCCAAGGAAGATGTGTCTGTCTTGTTCACCTCCAAATTGTGCATCACTGTCACTAAATCAGACATAAGAAGATTGCACTCCAATCAGGACATATATTCACATTTATGCCGTTTCAATGCACTATATCCAAGTTGCACATTCCTGTACAAATATTTAAATGTTTATTTTTTAGACTAGAGGTTTTTGTTGTGAACCTTCTTGTATGCATAATATATGTTCAGAGTCCTCAGGGCTCCTGTAAACCAAAACAAATTGCTCGTATTTTTATGAAACTCTTTCTGATTTAGACCAAACTCTTAATTTCATAAACACGAGTCTGTTTTCCTTGCCAACAGTTTTTCCAGCCAAGCATTTCATAATTATGACCCTCTTTCAATGTGCTTAAAGAGTTGCACATCAAAGCAAGCCGTCTTCACTTGCTGCTCGCTCGCTCCTGTTCTCCTTTTCATCTTTAATTGATTCCTTTGTCGCATCCATGTTATTAACATACTGTAAGCACTCTCTATTCTGCACAACTGAGGTAATGCAAAGTAGCTCTACCTAGTCTAATTAGTCAGTGTATTAATGCATTCGCTGTCAGTTTAAAACACATGAAACTGTGATTTTAAACAAAGCTCTTGATTTAGTTTTCATAAAAATACCACATGGATTAGATTATGTGCATTTAAAATAATCTGACTGGAGTCTGAAAAAAAACAACCCTGAGGGCATTTCAATAGCTTGAAAACAACATTTAATTATCATGTTTATACTGCATGAATTAAGAGAAACACATGCAATTTCAACTTCATAACATGCTCCAAAAGTCCTTATAGGTTACTTCTGGATCTCATAAATAGAAAAGAAAATCAAAACATAAACAACAACATTACTAGAATGAAGTCACATTTCTATGAAAAGATCTTGTCTCTGCATGCCTGCTGGATTTTGTTTATATCGAGAGAATAAATGAAAATCAACTGAAATGGAAAATAAGAGGTTAATAATATTGTTGTTTTCACGCATACATCCTTCTGGGACCCAAAACAAAAACAGCCAATGGAAAACAGGCAATGTCTTGAATTAAAAGCAAATATTGCTCTGGTGCTGGGCACGAAGAATGAAATGAAATCAGAAGTAAAAATAAACAAAAGGCAGGCACGCGCAGTACTGATAAACGTGGATGTTAATAAACTAGACTCTTTATCTCAGCATTAAAGAATCATTATGTAAAATACGCGATTTTAGTAGAAATGAATCAGATTATGGAGCTTGCGAATATTGTCAGGGATTATAAGCAGATTTTTGCAGGGAGAGGAAAAAAAACACTGCGGTTAAAAAATTGCAATAAGTAGGGCATCATCTCTATGGGGGATAAGGATTAAACATAATGCAGAATACAGTGTATTAAAGTTGAGACACTGCGATCAAAATGAATTCATACGATTTCCCTAAAATATGAGGAATGCGATCATACCAACCTTAGTGAGTTGTGCTATTTTTTTACTCATCTTCAGGTGCAGATCTTGAGAGTAGTCCATGGTCAGTGCAGATTCGTAGAGTAAATGGCTGGATGTGGAGGATGGACTGGTGCCTGATCCAGAAGCAGCAGCAGCAGCGGCAGCAGCAGCGGGAGGATTGATGCTGTACGGCGGCTGCCAGCCCGTCCCAGTCGCCATCTTCACCCAGTCTCACGATCAAAATTCCTGATCCTGCGCCATCAGTATACCTGTCATCCATATGAATTCATGTAAACCCATCATCCTGTTTCCGTTTCTCTATACGTGTCGATCACCGTTTGCAGATGAAGCCTAGTGTTCACCTGACTCACGAGTCACTACACAATCAATGTTCTTAAATGAGCGATTGATGATGACAGATGCGGTTATCATTGGTCTACATCAGCCAGACTGCCATCGATGGCGGGAAACAAACGCATGACATTGAACTCAACTGAGCGCTACAATGTAACATTCGAGCATCATCATCATCACATACACGCAGACACGCTGATGCAGAGCGAGGAGAGAGAGTTGTAAATGACGTCAGAGCAGTACGGTTTCCTCACACACTGCTTTTCTGCTGCAGATACGTGATCGAAATACAAAGGGGCCTATGAAAACAAATAATAACACGAACTAAAGGCATAACTCATTTTAGCATGGTTAGTTGTGTCTATACATCATATATAGTATAATATAATATAATATAATATAATATAATATAATATAATATAATATAATATAATATAATATAATATAATATAATATAATATAATATAATACTAGTGTATATTGTATGTATTCGTAGGCAATATTATTATATTGTCCAATATCCATCTATCATATTAGATTACATTGCATTCTATTGTATTGAATACTAAATATATTCTGATGATATTTATTTTTTTATTAAAATAATTAGTTATACTTGTTATACTTTTTAATTATGTGACTTATTATGCATTTGATCTAGCCTATACCTATCTACTGTACACATATTTTATATATTTTATATAATGTAATTGATATAATATAATACTCTGATATAGTAGTATATTCTCTTTATTCTATTTATCTTGATTGAATTAAATACATTTGTTGTATTCTATGTAATATAATATAATATAACATAACATAACATACTCTGGTATAATGTTTATGAAGCATATTCTTTTGGTTATATACTTTTTTTTAATTTGTATAATTTTATTAAATTAAATTTGTTTAGTTGTGTGTGTGTGTACATAGGCAATGCTATTATTTTACCCAGCATCTATTGCATTATATTCTAATGTATAGTGAATATATTCTCTTTAATATAATTGATTTCATTTATTATATTTATATTATATTATTATATTTATATTACATTTATATTTTCATTTCATTTTATTAAAATAGTTTTTGTTATTTTATAATTATGTTATTTATTATGCATTGGATCTAGATGAACTCTCACATTCGTTGTTGTCATGTTAGATGGGGATTACACACATAATGATTTTTACTGTACAAATTGTATATTCTATCCCTTAACCTACCAGCACAGAAAACTTTCTGCATTTTTATATTTTCTAAAAACATCACTTGGTATTATTTATAAGCAGTTTTCCTCATGGTGACTGCAAATAAATGTAGTTGGTTATCTGCAGGCATATTTGATTTATGAAACCTCAAGTCTTTACCGAGTCCAGAAGTGCTTTTGCTGAGTAATTACTGCCATCTACCGGAGTTTGAGTGATATGTTTTTACTGATGATTACTACACCCAACCCATTTCAATAAGTAAAAAGTAAGGGATTTTTTTCGGGCTTCTGAGCTTTCATTAGCTGCGTAATGGCCAGGAAAAGATTTATCTAAAAGGTGTGGTGTGGGTGTGCTTGTAACATTGTGCTTTCAGCAAACACACCAAAGTCAACTGCATAGCGCACCTATAAAAGATTCATACATTTTGAGCTCTAAAACTCTTTGTTGTCTTTTCAAAATACCCTTCTTACTAGCAAAGCATTTATCATCTCCCCCATGCAAACTCACAGTCTCCTGAATCAAACAGGAAACCAGAAACATTATCAAGAAGAAAGATGATATCTCACCATCTTTCTACTTCACGTCGAAGGCTTCAACCCATCTACTTCCTCATAGTTGGCCTGTCATATTAAACATAATTTTGCTGCAGAAAAGTACGTCGGAACTTGAAATCAGGCTGTCAACACAAAAGTGACTTTGTTGCTTAATAATTTAAGGTCTGGATGAGAAAACAGGAACAGAAAAGGTATTTTTATTTTGATTCAATAGGCCAATGGGTCATGCCAATTTGTTTATATTTAGCCTAAATCGATCATCTGACATAAAAGTTTGTGTTATATAATATGTCTGTGTGTCTTGTGTTTTTTTTAGTGGAGCTCATAATCATTAAAACAGGGCTATATTTACCCTAACAAAACCAGAGACTATTTGAATATTAAAATGCAATAAATACATTTTCACCTCTGTATTTGTTCTGGTTCAGGGATCTAACATTAGGTAACTCCTGAGGGACATGTAGGGAAACATTAACTCTTCTCAAACTAAATGTTGACATATGACGTCACGTCGTACCTTAGCTTTTTTACACCGTGTGAATGTGAATAACTGTGACAAATGTGCAGTCTCTCCCTCGAGCACACGGAAGCTGTTTACCTGTGTAAGGCAGGAACGATTTCAAACGGATTGAAAGTGGGTTGACAGATTTCTGATTTGAGGAAAACGCTGTGGTTTGCTGCTAGCTTACCTTGGGGGAAAGTGCTCGGCAGTTTGTTTGTTTTTTTATTGAACAGGATGAAACAATCAAAAAGTCGTGCATCGGAATTGATTGACTTGAGCTTTCTGTCTGCTGAGGAAGAGGCAGCCATCCGACAAGTGCTTTTGAGAGATGAAGATTTAAAGCGACTGGAGACTGGACGAGTCAGGTAGGAACTATGTTTGATTGATCTACACTGCAGGACATTTCCTTGTCTTATTGAACACTGTTAACAAATATTTTCCTAAGTTTTAAATAAAACAAAGACTGTTTGTTTACAAAAATACTATTGTTTTCTACTTTTAATATAACCTATTTTGTTTTTCTAGTTCCGTTTCTTTGTAATTGTTTAGTGAAATGTAATAGCAACCTCTGAGTGAAGATTGTTTTGTTTTTTCTTCAGTGCACAAGTATTGAACCCAAACAATGATGTATTTTCCTGTTATCCCCATGAAAGTTTTTTTTAGGAAGTCACTGTTATTCTTTTTTCTAATTTAATTTGTGTAATTTTTTATTGAATTGTTTTTTTTTTAATTTTATTTAATAATTGTAAACAATTTGTGTATTCACTCATTTATTAAATAAATAACTAATCATATATGTATATATTATTTTGCAATATATCTTATAATGATTTTTGCACACTTTTCACTGTTTGGAATCCTTTCTTTGCTTTTTCTGTCATACCAGGAAACTGAGGCAGTCAGTTCCTGACCTTCAAAAGCTGAAGACATTATCAGGTGAGTGGTTTGAGGAGCTCAGGGTTAAGCGATACGGGCTGCAGACGGATGTCACCGCAGTGGTACGGACCTCCATGAGATGGAAGAAAACAGCAGGCATGTAGGAGTTCTTGCCTTCCTTATTGAGCTGATGCTGTTAAGAAGAATTTTATCTTTGAGTACACACACCACACCTGTCTGGACATTTCAAACTTTCTGGACTCTGAGTCATTTGAGTCAACATGCTCTGCATTGTTCTTCATTGCTGTAACCGTAAAATTACATTTCACTGTTAAGTGAATACAAACTACTTTGCTTCTAGATTTGAATCAAGAAGTTTTGTGTATGTCAGAACTGATTACTGTATATGTACTCTTTCTTTTTTTAACTTAGCACATAAAACCAACCCTTTCCTGAATGACATAGTAGACGAGAACAAAGAGCATGAAAAGGAGGAGCCCAGCACACCTACAAAGTAATGGGCTTTATTTTCACAGAAAATGCCATCAACATGTATTTTGGGTGGATTTTCAATATATAGATTTTCAATACGTAGTCTAGATTAAACCAGGACAGACAATGCCTTATATTATCGTTATGAATACTGCATACAAATTAATATTATGCTACATTTTTTCTTTCCACTGCAGTCCATTTGCTGACCCTAGATTAATTCATCCGGCCCTCAGTAAAGAGGTTTATCACATACTGTATATTATCTTGAGTTTTTCTCTAAATATTCAGAAAATAAGTTAAATTAAATATAAAAAATATATATTTATTGTATTTTGTTTCTATTTATTCACAGACTCATCATCAACATACTGATGATGACTTTACGGATGATGGTGAGTTTGAATTACATGATAAAACATATGTTTCCTATTTATATATATGATTAACCAAGTAAATTCAGAATTTCAGTGCTTTGTAGGGAATTACACTTGCATTCAAAAATGTGGGGTTGTTAAGATTAAAATTTTATAACAATTTAATATTAATATATTTTGAAATGTATTCATTCCTATTATGGCAAATATGATTTTTTAGCATTATTACTTCAGTCTTCTGTGTCACATGATCCTTCAGAAATCATTCTAATATGCTGATTTTTGTTGATTTTCTTATTATCATTAATGTGGAAAACGTTTGTTCTATTTTTATATTTTCTTGGATAAGGTTCAAAAGAACAGTGTTTACTTATTAGAAATATAAAAACACTTCATAAAAACGTAAAGGTCTTTACTGCACTTTTGATCAACTTACTGCATGTTAATTAAATGTAATTTAAATTCAGTTTAATGTTGAATAAAAATATTAAAGGAGTAGTTCACTTTAAAAAAAAACTTTTACTGATAATTTATACTCACCCTCATGTCATCCAAGATGTCCACGTCTTTCTTTCTTCAGTCGAAAAGAAATTAAGGTTTTTGATGAAAACATTCCAGGATTTTCTCCATATAATGGTCTTCAATTGGAACCAAAGGGTTCAAGGTCCAAATGAGAGTTTCAGTGCAGCTCCAAAAGGCTTGAAACGACACCAGACGATGAATAAGGGTCTTATCTAGCGAAACGAGCAGTCTTTTAAAAAATAAATAAAAAAGTTTAAGTTTTATATGCTCAAATGCTCGTTTTGCTCTGTTCTGTGATTAACTCATTCGTGACTCTCCTGTTCAAACTTGTTCATCAAAATGAACAAATCTTTTTTTGAGTCATGACTCTAAGGGTGCTAGATAAGACCCTTATTCATTGTCTGGAATCGTTTAAAGCCCTTTGAAGCTGCACTGAAACTCTCATTTGGACCTTGAACCGTTTGGTTCCCAAAGAAGTCCATTATATGGAGAAAATCCTGGAATGTTTTCATCAAAAACCTTAATTTCTTTTCGACTGAAGAAAGAAAGACGTGGACATTTTGGATGACATGGGGGTGAGATTATCAGCCAAAGGTTTTTTTTTTTAAAGTGAACTACTCTAATAAGGAAAAAAGGGTGGTTTACATTTGGGAAAAAAAAAACAGATTGATTTGTTGATTTTGTATTTTTGATGTTTGTATTTACAGAAGCTTCATCCACTCCAAGAGTGTCCGGTAGAAAAATAAAACTTCAAGCAGAAATTGATGGCAATCATGTCCTCAATGGCAATGACCCAAAACACAATCCAACAGAAGGACAACCCAAACAGCTCTCTGATGACCAAATAACAACCATCTTCCCCTTCTCACGAGCAGTTCAAGACACTAAACCCGAAAGAGGCCCTGCAAAAAATGCAACAAATCGAGAGCCCAGGCGAAAGGTTTCACTCCCTCCAGCGCTACAGAAAGATCAATCGTTTGAGGAGAACTGGGTGAAGATTTCACTTGAACCGAACGCAGTGAAGCCTGTGCATGATAAAAGCAATAAAGTTGAACCTGAACTAAAAGAGGTAAAATCACATGTTGAAAACACAGAGACCCAAGAGAAGCAGAACACATCAAGTCCGTCTTTAAATTTGATGGATCAGACATTTCAAATTGAATCTCTCGACTCTCTCGACTTAGAAAGATGTTCATCGACCAAGTTTCAGAATCAACCACAGACTTCCTTAGTTTTCACAAGTGATGGATCAGAATTCACTAGACACTCAGATCATGAAGGTTCAGAGAAGTCTTCTAATGCTTTCCAAGATAACAAAGGCAGAGATCAGCAGTGTTCAGCTGAATTTGTATTTAGAGAGTCTGAAACGGATAAACGGAGTCCCTCAGACTCGACTAATGAGCATGATAAGAGAAGGATGGTCTCTGGTGATTTTCTTAATGATGAAGCAAGTTCAGACAGGAAGGGAGGTGGAGGAAAAAACGTAAACGCTGGTTTACGTGCCGAGACAGATGCGAATCGAATAGTTGAGGAACAAATCAATAAGCATTCCTCTGCTGAAGAAGCATTCCAAAGTCAGTCATTAAAATGGGAAATTGAAACGAGTTCTCATGAATTTCCTTCTAACACTCTGCAGGGAAAAGATGCTTCCACTGATTCTGGCGACGACCTCCCAGTCGAGATGGGAAAGGATAAAACGTCTAATAAACAGGAGCCGTTGTTGCAGAATAAAACTGCTGATGTTAGTGTGAATAAAGATTTTGAAGCGATACAAAGTGTCGGTGACAAAACTGTGCAAAGACTTCTTGATGCTCTTGAAGGTAAAGAAAAAATAAAGTTAGCCAAAGATCAGAACTTACCAAAAGACACCCACACAAGAACATTAAGCCAAGAGCATCTTTCAGTGATGGATGATGGGAAATTAATGCACATTAAAGATGAGCATATCGTCAAATCATCCATTGAAGCAATTCAACCAGCTAAATCTACAAGTGAAGATGATGCTGGACTGGGTCAAGGTTCTTCAGAATTGAAAGATGAGGAGGACAGTCAAAGGGAAAGACCACCTGTCCTGCAGAAGATCACCGCACAGGAGCCAAAGCTGGAGTTTAGAGATGGTACAGTTCCCTCAATAGTCATTATACCATCTAAATCTCCAGATCCAGCAGAGTTGAAAGGTAATGGTTATGATATCTAATAGTAGAGGCTTAGTCACCATGTTAATACAGTGGCGTGTCTGATTTCTGAAGTGGCCTTAAGGGCTGATATTTGAGAAAGACACTCCCAAGTATTGTACATGTTCACCTAAGTTCAGGTTTAACCTGTTCGATTTCTCCCTGTGGATTTATCTGGTTTGAGCTTTGCTTTATTCTTTGATGTCTTTAGGAAGTAAACATGGGGTGTCCATTATAGAGGCTTTACTTGAGGCTTCCACATGTAAAACGCCTTCCTACACCGCAGATGCTTGGAAGGTGAGCTACTGTTCGTCCTACAATTATAATTCATACTTAAAGTAAGTTGCTTGACTATAAAACGTAATGCTTTGTCTTCTGTTGCAGGATGAAGGAGTCGATTCAGACGACGATGATGATGATACTTCAATTTCCAGCTATGGGTCAGATCTCTCTGGCAGAAAAGGCTATTCAGCTAGCGCATTGTCACTTACTGATGTAAGCTGGATGATTTTTATTTCCACTTTCTGATTTTAACATTGTTCAAAGGCCAATTTAGCATTGCCTGGCCAAGCTTGTCAATTGTCCGATAAACACTTTATTATGTTGAGTCTAAGTTGTCCTGTTTGGAAAGCAACATAGAGACTCAGTGTTGGAAATGAATAGATGTTTACGCATATTAACCATTTAAAAAACTTTTGAAACACATTTAAATAGACCTTAAAGGGATAGTTCACTTTGAAATTCATTTTTGATATGTTTTAGGTTACCTCAAGGGCATCCAAGATGTAGGTGTCTTTGTTTCCGCAGTATTTTCGATTTTGATATTTTTAGGTCAAACCATTTTTGTCTGTCAGTCATATAATGGAGGTCTATGGTCACCACCTCAAAGAGCATGCACAGAGAAGTCCAAATTAAACGTGTTTTAATGACTCGTAAATGTAAGTACACATTGATGGCCTTAGACAAGAAACGAGCGGTTTGTGTGAGAACACGAACAGTATTTATATCGTTTTTATAAACAAGAATTGTTTGACCTTAAAATTTCAAAATTTAAAATACTGAAAATACAAAGACACCTACATCTTGGATGCCCTTGAGGTAAGCTAAAACATCAAAAATTAATTTCAAAGTGAACTATCCCTTTAAGTGTTATGCTATGAAATTACTACATTGCATAATGGTGTTTTGCTGTCTGGTGCACATGCCTATGATACAAGGGCCGTTGTGCTCTAGTGGGGCTCAGGTTCAAGGATTCATTTAAATTCATCTGCATCATTTCCCAATCCCATGTTCCATCTCTCTCCCACCCTTTCCTGTCATCAGTCACTTTCCTATCCAAGTAGAAGGCATTGAAAGTGCACAAATAAAAAAACATAGCCTTCCAGAGACTTATCCCTGCTATTTTTTCCCCTCATATAAGCGCACCAGTAGTTTGCTGAGCGTGTACAGCGACGCGGGGGATTTTGGGAATGTTGAGGTGCAGGGCTCTGTGGAGTTTGCAGTGATGTACAGCCCTGTTGGAGAGCTAATCATTATGATTGAACAGTGTCAGGATCTGGCTATTGCTAATCCTCGTAAACACCGCACGGACCCGTGAGTTATGAATCTAAAATAAAACATTTTAATGAAATATCTATCTATCTATCTATCTATCTATCTATCTATCTATCTATCTATCTATCTATCTATCTATCTATCTATCTATCTATCTATCTATCTATCTATCTGTCTATCTGTCTATCTGTCTATCATGAATAATAATCTTTTCCTTTACAGTTATGTGAAGACTTACCTCTATCCAGATAAGTCTCGCCGCAGCAAAAGGAAAACTTCTATTAAGAAACGGACCGTGAATCCAGTTTTTGTGGAATCTCTGAGAGTATGTTTCTCTGCAACACTAAAATGATAGAAAAAATGATGTGTATATTTGATATAACCCTTAATCTTATCTGTACTGTAAATCTCTAATCAGTACAAAGTGAGGCGCGAAGAGCTTCCGGAAAAGACTCTGAATCTGTCCGTGTGGCACAACGACTCCAGGGGCCGAAATGTGTTCCTGGGGCAGGTTGAGATTAGTCTTAAGACCTGGGACTGGGGACACGAAGCCCTCACCTGGTACAACCTACAGTCAACGGTGCACCTTCTAAAGATATTTCTGTGATTAGGAAAGCTAAATAACATTGAGAGTTTAGGAACAGAGTCCTCTTGTATAACAGAATATTCTCTTTTTTATTGTTGTAGACTGCAGAGAATCAAGAATCGCAAGAGTCTAGTGGATTTTTGTCAGTTTCACTAAAATATGTTCCTCAGGAGTCCGCAGGTACAGTTTTAAATATTGATGTTGCTTCTGTGTATTTCATTTTTATTCTGTACATCTAATTTGAGGAATATTGCTCATGACTAACGAACTGTATTTGCTCTGAAACCCTCTATTTGATTTCAGGTGGGTCGAAGAACAGCACTGGGGAGATTCATGTCTGGCTGCGGGAGGCAACAGAATTACGTGGCCTTAAGCCTCAGGGAGTGGATTCTTTTGTTAAGTGGTGAGGGTGTGCCTGTCATCTGTTACGGACCTGACTTTCAAAGCAGCTAAAGCCATTGTTCCTTCCATCTCTAACTCTCTCCCCACCTCTCACGCTTCCTCTTTGTCATGTTAGAAGCGTCATGTTTTTACTTTGTTTCCATCTATTAAAATGTCATGAGAAGAAAGAAAATAACATGACCCATTTCATTCATTTTGTTTGGTTTAGAGGACAAAAGTAAAAATGGCAACATTTTAACATCCTCATTTGGTCAAATCAAAAGTTTGAATATAGTTGTATTTTTAATGGTTTAAAATAACTGTTCTAGCACTTAAAAATGCTGTAATGAGTTATTGAGTTATTGTAAGTTATTACTATTTTTGTAAAAATATAATTAATTTTCTTAATACAATTTTTAAAGGCATGGACATATACTTTACTGAGATTCACCTCTTTTTTATTTTATTTTTTTAGCTACATTTTACCGGACACCAGAAAGAAAAGCCGCCAGAAGACCCGCGTTGTGAAAAAGAGCCAGAACCCTGTGTATAACCATGCCATGGTGTATGATGGGTTCAAAGCTGGGGAAGTCAGTGAGGCCTGCTGCGAATTGACCGTTTGGGACCACAACAAACTCTCTAATCAGTTTCTTGGAGGTCTGCGCCTCAGTCTTGGAACAGGTACAGTAGCTAACAAAACCATTTCCTTCACTGCACCTCTATTTTGCACTTTAACTACACTAGAATCCCTATTCAAAAGCTGACAGAAGGTTTCTTGAAGCCATTTCATTAAATGGTGTCTCTATTTATTTGCAGGGAAGAGCTATGGCAAGAAAGTTGATTGGATGGATTCACTGAATGAAGAAGTTCAAATATGGAAAAGAATGTTGGCCAATCCAAACTGCTGGGTTGAGGGAGAGCTTCCCCTGAGGTCATCCATGACCCCGAGGAAATGAACCTCCTGATCTTGAATGTTTAGTTGTGAGAAAAACAATTCTTGGTTCCCAAAAACAAACCAAGCATTTACAATGACCAAATCAGTTTCTTCATTTAAGTCGTGCAAAATATAAAGAGTATGTGCTGGGAAATAGCTAGAATATGCTTAATCATAATAGATAATATATCTTTACGTAATAAATTGATATATGTAAGTATTTTAAAAGATGTGTTGTGATTTGTTCCAGAATAAAAAGAGTAAAACAAAACTTAATCTTACCCTTCATTGAATAAAAAAGATAGAATGCACTTTTTTAAAAATGGAAAAATAATTAACATTTAATATACAGAAAAATATATTCTGTAATGTGTTCTAATCAACACAATCCCCTGTAGATTAAATATACTTATTTGTTACATCAATTGAACTTGTTGAATGGAATGCTTTCATTAATTTACCTAATAAACTTAATTTACAAAAATAATAAAAACAACAACTCCAAAATATTAGAGTAGTTTACTTAAAAAAAAAAAAAATCTTTTGCTGATAATTTACTCACCCCCATGCCATTCAAGATGTCCATGTCTTTTTTACTTAAGTCAAAAAGAAAAGGGTTTTTTTTTTCATATAATGGACTTCATTGGGAACCAAACGGTTCAAAGTCCAAATGAGAGTTTCAGTGCAGCTTCAAAGGGCTTTAAACGACACCAGGTGATGAAAAAGGGTCTTATCTAGCGAAACGATCGGATATTTCAAAAATAAATAAACAAGTTTAAGTTTTATAAGCACAAATGCTTGCCTTGCTCTGTTCTGTGATGAGCGTTCGTGACTCTCCTGTTCAAACTCGTTCATCAAAATGAACAAATATTTTTTCGAGTCATGACTTGAAGGGCCCTAGATAAGACCCTTATTCATCGTCTGGTGTCATTTGAAGCCCTTTGAAGCTGCACTAAAACTCTCATTTGGACCTTGAACCGTTTGGACCCCATTGAATTCCATTATATGGCGAAAATCCATGTTTTCATCAAAAACCTTAATTTCTTTTCGACTGAAGAAAAAAAAGACGTGGACATCTTGGATGACGTGGGGGTGAGTAAATTATTATTATTATTATTATTTTTTTTTTAAGTGAACTACTTCTTTAAGGTACTGAAGAACTGACGTGACTTCATTCACAGCAGAGCCATCCTTGATTTTTTTTTAACCGGAATGAAAGCGAGGCTGTTATGATAAGGATAAACTAAACATCTCTTCAGTGTTTATTTAATGCGTTTTGGGGTTGTTTTGTTGACGAAACACTGCAAAAAATATATTTAGTCCTGTCGTTGTCATGGTAACAACAGATGAAGTAATAAGCCCTAACATTTTTAAGCCAGTTTGCCTCTGTTCTTGTGTCGTGTTACTGATTCTACACCAGATGGCGGTAATTCCCAACTTCACAGCACTCTGCTATTCCAGGCCATTTCCTCTCAAAAATATAACGGAGACTTTCTGGAAGTCCAAGTTTGAATCAGCTGACGTTTAAGTTTCTCCTTTCTGACTCAATCCCTCCGTCGGATGCCATGAGGGAACATTCGCCATAGGAGAACTTAATTTGCTATCGAAACTAACGTTACTAACTAATAATTAGGAAATGTATGAAAATGTGTTACAGATCGTCATCGTACGTTAACTGTCAAGAAGTTTTGGGGTTTTAGCAACCAGTTTCCAGGTAAGAAATAAGCTTCGTACAACATACATCATTGGAGATATGTTTATACTTAAAACTGCATGACAAAACTCGGCATTTTTGTATAGACTAACTTATTAGGTCTATATGGGTATGTTTTTGTTGTTTTGAAGCATATTTAATTTTTTAATGGCGTCATTTAGTTCGTTTGGTTATAGCCCTTGTTCTTCGAAAAATGTAAATTAGTTTTGATTTTAAGTAACGTTAATTTCAATATGCTGAAACGTGATAAAAGGGTTAATCCTGAGTAGTTTGTAGTTTGCTTTTATACTATATACTTTTTTTTCTTTTCTTTTTTTTTTTAAAAATAAGTTGCCAGTTAGTATATGTGTTTTAGCTTATTTCCTTTGTTTTGATTTTTATATAGTTAAAAAAGCAACTTTTGTTTTTAGGTTAGCTGCCGAAAAGACAGAAAACCCCAGAACGTTCATTCAGAATGGAGATTGGCCCATGAACATTTCTGAAGATGAGCCAAAGACTTGTGTTATTATATTTGGCAGTGATATGGGGAGCGAGGAGACCACTCGGATGTGTATAACACCAGGGTTCATCTGTGTTTATAACACTCATTGAACTTACTCTCCTTACAGTTTGAAGGTTGGTCATCTGCTGCTCAATCTTTCATCATGGGTGACTGGAGTGCACTGGGGAAACTTCTTAACAAGGTCCAGACATACTCCACGGCAGGAGGCAAAATCTGGCTCTCCGTCCTCTTCATCTTCCGGATCCTGGTGTTGGGGACGGCAGTGGAGTCCGCCTGGGGTGATGAGCAGTCGGCTTTCAAGTGCAACACGCTGCAGCCCGGCTGCGAGAACGTGTGCTACGACAAGTCGTTCCCCATTTCCCACATGCGCTTCTGGGTCCTGCAGATCATATTTGTGTCCATGCCGACTCTCCTGTACCTCAGCCACATCATTTTCCTCATTCACAAGCAGGAGAAATTAAATATAAAGGAGGAGAAACTAAGAGACATCCAGAGCAAAGGCGGAGATGTGGATGTGCCCCTGCAGAAAATCGAAACTAAGAAGTTCAAGTACGGCTTGGAAGATCACGGAAAGATCAAAATGAGAGGAGGGATATATTACACGTATATAACGAGCATCGTGTTAAAGTCTGTATTTGAAGTTGTTTTCCTGTTGATACAGTGGTACCTTTACGGATTCAAGCTGTCAGCAGTCTACACGTGTGAAAGGTTCCCTTGTCCGCACAAAGTGGACTGCTTTCTCTCTCGTCCCACGGAGAAGACGGTTTTTATCATCTTCATGCTGGTCGTTTCGCTGGTCTCTCTGGCCCTCAACGTCTTTGAGTTTTTTAATGTGATTCTCAAGAGGATGAAGGACCAAATCAGGGAGTCTGAGAAAAACTTTGACAGCACTTGTAATATCAAGCCCTGCCCAAGGAACCTGTCCAGTTACGACTATTACAACGACTGCTCGGCCCCGGCTCCTAATCTGGGGTACAACCTAGATAGGGGCGACAAGTCCAACTCCTCTGACAATTACGACAAGCAGGCTAATGAGCAGAACTGGACTAATTACAGTACAGAACAGAATCAGCTGGGTCGTACCCAGCCCTTTCCATATCCTGAGAAAGTAACTCTTGGGAAGGATCTTCTGCTGCTCAAAGAGCTTGAACCTCGACCCAGTAGTCGAGCGAGCAGTCGGGCCAGGCCGGATGATCTTGACATCTAGCAGAAGCCTTAGACAATTTCTTTCACAAGTGGTGAACATAAATAAACCGTGAAAAGGACACTATAACTGACACCCAAAGAATGATAGATCAGCATATATATTTATTTTAGTAGTTTTTGCGATTGGAACTCATGCCAAACAGTGTTTTTTTTTAAGTGAACTGTATTTATGAGCCATGATTTCGAAAATCAGATACACGAATTTCACAGGTTTACTCTAAAATAAACATTTAATACAGCAACTATATGGCTAGATGATGTATATGTCATACACTCATTCAGCTTAAAGTTCTGTAACTGGTCAGTATTTCTCCCTCATATATATATATATATAATTTGAAATGATAAAATGGCTCTAGATGGGGTTCAGCATATCGTATATCACCCAGGGTTATTCTTGACTAGAACTAAAACCAAAAGTACTCGTATGTGATTTAGATACAGCAAAAACTTTTATATATATCAGAAAATAAGAGTTATATCAAATCTGTTTTGGAGAACAAGTTTAACCCTACTGGAATAAATTAAGACCATTCATTCTACTCCAGCAGGATCTTAACTTTTTTTCCATTATTCTTTTTTTCCGACAGCGTTTTTCCATTAAGGGAGGTTAGCCAGCCTAGCACGTATAAATGGAGCCCTGTTTTCTGGAATCTTTACAGTAACTGTACATAGTCGTCTGCTGTGGGCCAGTAAATATCAACAGGAAGCCACCTGACTGCTTATCGGTGTTTTCTGTAAAGTGTTGACATAAGTGTCGGTTAACATATTCACATAATTCCCCAGTGTAAACGGACTCCCCCTGATTGACAAATGAAAGCCATAAAAGAGTCTGAAATTAAAATGAGTTAATTAGATTCACTTTTTCTTCTGTTCCCAGAGTTTCCTATTTATTTGAAGGGCTAAATGAAAACACATGCTTTCACTCAAGTCTGCCAGCCACATGTGCCTGAAGAGAAAAAAAAAACTGTGAACTGTGTATTTGCACTTTACTCTAAAAAAGGTTTAGGAATTATTTGCTATTTACTATCGTATGTAAAAAAAAAATTGCACATTTTCAAAGGCATTAAAAAATTTACAAGGTAAACTTGTTGGCATTTCTTACATTCCTTATTTGGATGATCAAATATGACCTTATTGAAATCTGGCCCTTGTAAACCTGAATGTTCTTCAGTCATGAAATGAGACTTTGAAGAAGGTTTAATAACCCAGTAAAACACTTATTTTTCAACTGAAACTCTGCCTCAAGCTTTATAGCCTGGATGAACCACCAGCGACCAACATGATTACACTATGTCTCAAAGTAAACTGTTTGAAAGTTTTTTTTTTTTTTGTTTTTTTTTTAACTTACCGTAGTGGTTCTACATTGTTTATGCAACACTATCTCATGCCCAATTCGTACGAAATCGACGAATGATTAAAAAGTGTCTAATTCGTACTAATTCGTACGACCTCACTCTTACGAATTTGTACGATTTGTCTAAAGTAACCACGTGATGTTAGGTTTAGGGGCGGGGTGAGGGGTAGGTCATTCGTACGAATTCATACGAATTGGCCAATTCGTAAAATATGTACGATTCAGCAAAATCGTACTGATTCGTACGAGTGAGGTCGTATGAATTGTTACGAATTAGCCACTTTTATCTATTTTTTATCTTTTTTCTAGATCTATCTATCTATCTGTCTGTCTGTCTGTCTGTCTGTCATCCACCCTAGCAACTGCAGAGAGAATAGAAACACTGCATAGAAACACCCTAGTTACCACCCAAAACTCAGAACACCCTAGCAACAGTAATGCAGCTACACAATACTAACATTCAACCTGAAAAAAAAAAAACAAATCTCGTTTTCAAACTTCATAAGGCCTAAATCTTCAAATGTCAAGATTTTTACACTGAGGTTGTCCTGACAAACTTATTTTTGTTCTAAATTCCATTTTTTTAATGGAAAACCTAGAAAGTACACATCTAAAATGTTAAGTGCAGCCAAGCTCATCTTTTACTCTTGCTTGGCCGACTGTAAGTTCTGAGGCGGCCGGACATACCTTTCAGCCTGCCAGTTTAATTGAAAACAGCAGGGTCTAGTTCTGTCAGTTCAGAACATTCTGCCATACCGATTGCGTTACAACGTACCATATATAAATTCGCGGCGTCTAATTGTGTGTGACTTTATGGAATAGCACATGTTTGATATCATCAAACATCTTGCATAAATAACAGGACCACAAACTGTCTAAAAATAAACATTAGGTTCTCAGTGTGCGGGGTGCACTTTTGATGTAGTACTTAAAGTCTTTGTAGAAACAGCTTGTCTTGGTGTATTAGGTAAACTTTACATGCCATGAACATCCATCTTTTTTTAATTACACTAAATATTCGCACTAAACTCATAAGCACCATGGTTACAACCAGGCCTCTTCTTTGGCGATACATTTGGACAAACAAGGGAGTGGTTAAAGGATTTATGGTTTGTGGTGACACTGAGGTTTACAGACTAAAGTAAGCTCAACATTAAGTGGGATCATGTGATTTCCTCCAGGATTTTAAACCTTTTTTTTTTTTTGAGAGAGAGACTGTATTTTTGAGGGTGAATTTGCCTTCTGTACTAAGAATGAACGGTGAAGAGACTCATTTTTGGGATTATTGGGAAACAAAGGCAAAGGGCATGGCTAAAGGAGAAAACACAATAAGCTTCACAGTTGGCATAGTGTTCTCACTTTTATGTAACACAAGCTCATGACATTATTGTTTTGGGCTCATGACATGACAAATAAATGACCTCAGTTTTAGTTTTTCTCCCAGTTGTCTATTGAGAGAGTCCATGATGCAAATTGTGTAGATGACTCAAATGGAAGAAAACATGTCAGTTTTACTGGTTTTCTAAGGCCATATTAGAACCTGGAATTTATATTTTCCCCACAGTGATGAATGAGAAGACCCATAGCCTGTGTCTGATCCAGCCTGATTTATAGGCAAGTTTTAGGCTAATGATAATAAACAGGCTCGCCAGGGTATTTGCTTAGACCCTCAGAACTACCAGCCCTGTTTGACGCATAATCCTCCAAGGTCAGCAAGGTCAGGCAGGTGATCCAGTGGGCAAGATCTGCTTCAGCACCATGCCATGCCAAGGAATACCATACAAGCTGTATAAGAACTGCCCAGGAGTGCTGAAGCTGGTATGGACCCTAGAATCACACTAAGCAGACCATACCATCTGAGTGGTTGAGGGCAATGGCAGTCTCTATTCCCAAACAAAAGAACATTAAGACCACCGAGCAGATCAGGAGCATAGCTCAACTGCTGGTGCTTTCATGATATTCTGTCCATACTATAGGCTATTTGTCATGAGATGGCACTATATGTTGTTTTAATTCATAGGCTACATCAGGAGATGAATGATGTACCATTATGTGACTCAGTAGTGCCAATGCTGAAAGTCTGACTAAATAATCTCTAAATGAAGCATTTGTAACTGTATAATATATATTAATTAAGTATTAAATGTACTAAATGTAGGAAAATGTACTTAATGACTTTGACTTCCCTGGTAGGCCTACTCGAAAGCCTACAGTACACTCATATGGCAAGGCCCGTAAACTGCATGCAATCGCATACCGCCCAATGTAACACGACTGCCATCTAGCGGCTAATTTTAAGAAGTGCGGTCATCACTGAAGTTAATGAAATGGACGGGTCCTCTGACTGATTGGTCACGATGAGTTTAAATAAATACACATACAGTAACAGTTTCTTGTTCTTTTCATTTATTTTCGGTTTAGTGGTACTGGTAATTAATTTCTCATTTTCTTATGATAATTTCTTATTCTTTTTTACAGGTGCTGACTGTCCAGACAACAGATGAAGTAACAGAGTATCAAGTGATACCTTTTACTTTTCTCTACGCTGACCAGGATGATCCAATCACAGTAAAACGTTATTTATAGAATATTTTTTAGAGATTGCTGAAGAGCTTTTTCTTTTACTGTCCATGGCTTTTACTGACAATCCTAAGAGGAATTAGTCCATTAAAAACTAAAATATTTTAATTGTATCAAAGAGCAACATGTGTCTCTGAGCCTTCATGTGACCCCTTCATCATGAAGACTCGCCCAATGCTGAACCAACATAGGCTAATTAGTCAACGTGGTTACAATCAGATCCGGATTGGCCAGCTGGCAATTCTGGCACATGCCAGAAGGGCCAGTGTGATTTTCTATTGTTTTGGGACGAGGCACAGATAGTTGCGTGTTCTGAGTCAGTTCACACAGTCAGAGCGTAAAAATACGGGATATTATTTTAGGATGGCTGACGCGAAACAGACGTTTCCTTGTTGCCATGACTACTGAGGTCAGATACACCTGAATTAATCAATTAATCAAGTGCACAATGTCATTCTGGATACCATCATTGAAAGTATTTCCCGACGTTTTGCTAAAAACAGAGAACTATACACAGATTTCGCCCTGCTTGATCCCCAGAATTTCAATGACTTGAAATGTAACGGTGTACCTGCCGGCGCACTCAATGCAGTGCCAAACTAATCAGACGATAGCAGAGCAACCCCTGAGGCCAGAGTGAACTACTTAGCCTGGCTATACGCACTGGGACAAGATGAAGGTGTTTGTGCACCAAGAGTATCTGACCAAGATGAGTACTGAGGATGGAGATGATGAGCAGAGATGAAGAAAATGTCCCATCTGTTGTTATTATGTCCTACAAGGTATAACCTGCTCACTGACTCCTACAATCTAATTGGACTTGGATACAAGTGTCTGCTAACTCTGTATGTGACACAAGTTGCATGTGAGCAAAGCTTTTCCACGCTAAAATTCATCAAGAATCGATTAAGGAGCACAGCGGAGGAGCATCTTGAAGCCTATGTTGATGGCAATCGCAAAAGAGACTCTGGATTCTTTGGACACGGATTGCATCATAAGAGCGCGCTGATGCAACGGCTGCTGATAAGGTAGGTCATGCTTCTATTTATCATATCCGTATTTTCCGCACTATGAGGCGAAAAAATGTTCTAAAATAGATATTCGTTGAAGATGGGCCTTATAATCCTGTGCGGATTATATTTTTATACATCTTAGAACAGGGCTTTCTCCGCTGCTGCCCTGCTTTCAAGAAACCAGGTGTCTCAGGTGTCTCTCAGACATTGTCCAAACTCGTGTTCTTGAAGGTGAACTCAAAAGAACTGTAGGCTATAAGGAAAGCAATTCTTCTTCTTCTTCTTCTTTTTTTTTTAGTTTGAGACAATTTAAATTGTTATCCATGTGCTCTCTGTGCAAAAAGCATTGATTGGCCTATAGCCAAATTTTTATATAATTAGGCCCATTGATTATTTTAATTTTACAGTTTTTGTATTTTTTGTGTGTACAGATTATACAGGCCTAAGCCAATTTAAATTTTAATAGTGAAAAAAAATAGTGCGGAAAATACGGTATATATTCTATTGTGGTTTGGTCATTGGCCGCTGTGCCATGCTTGTGTGTGTGTTTTTTTGGCCGCTGTGCCATGCTTGTGTGTGTGTGTGTTTTTGGCCGCTGTGCCATGCTTGTGTGTGTGTTTTTTTGGCCGCTGTGCCATGCTTGTGTGTGTGTGTGTTTTTGGCCGCTGTGCCATGCTCCTGTTTTTGGCCGCTGTGCCATGCTTGTAATCGACTAAAGTCTATGCGCCTCAGTCAGTCTTATATATCATGACGTGTCGTGTTTGCCTACAGACTACAATGTGAAAGTCATTGCTGCCTTGTATGGTGTGTCTCAGTGGGAAAAATGTTCAGATTCTGGTGACGTTTTTTTTTAACGTCATCAATTATTTGGGCAGGTGAAATCCACAAATGCCAGGGCCGAATTTTGGTCCCAGTCCTGCCCTGGTTACAATATGTAATAACAAAGTGTTTTATGTAATTCATTTGACATGACTGAATAGCAGTTTATTACAGATTTACAGTGCTGTGCAATTTATTGTGTGAATTGGATCTTATTCTACAGCGCATACGCGTCTCTATAGGATACTATGGCAAGCCGTATTAGCATTGAATGCCCTTGTCTGTACTGTACAGTACTAGTCATGTATTGAAAATATCTACAATGCTAGTCAGATTGACTAGTTATAATATACGTTCTTGATTCTGAAGCATTATGGTCCATTTTTTTGTAGCATACACAGCAAATTCTGGTTTTTGGAATAAACTCCCTGTTAGTCAAAATCAACTCAATCTGAGTGTACATGTGAGACCATCAATTAGACTCCAGCGCAGAGTTAAAATAACTCTGCTCTTGTAGTTGAATTTTTAATACTTTTTCAGAGTTTCTTTATGGAGTTAAAATACTAATCCTACGGAGAGTAAATGTAACTCTAAAAATAATTATATAACACTGGTAATGAGTTCATAACACTGGTAATGAACTCATTACCAGTGTTAAAAAGTAACACTTAAAAACATATTTAGTTTAACACTTCTTAGAGTTAACATTTATTTAACACAATATAATGCTTTGTGTGTAAATTAAAACACTGAAAACCATATTTTTGATTTACTGCCTTTATTTGAGCAAATCCATTTGGTTCAGACTTGAGGAGGAGTAACCTTCAACCGCTTGCTGCAGGACAGTCATATCTGAAGATCACAAAAACAACAGTATGTGGCATAATATTTAGCACCATTCATTCACGCACATTGTGTGAAAATCACGCACATCGTGGGTCACCACTAATACGTAGCCTAACGTTACATTGCTGTTACAATTCAAATCATTGCAAGCCTACACAGCACAGCTATATCTTATTTTCCAGGGTAACGTTAGACACTGCAATTTTATAACCACGTATGCCTGTAATGCACTGATGCATCAATTTCACGGCAAAACACTCATTTTCAGAAACCCGGTGAATGGAAAGACAGTTGGCTAATGTTAACTCGTTTACATCGACAAAAAACCCACGCAAGTAGCCATTTCAAAATTTGAAGAAAGTAAACAAACGTTCAACAGCAAGTTTGTCATAGTCGTTGACGTTACAGTATAACTAGGTTAGCCTATAACAGCTACGCGATGACCAAACGTGTTTGTCAGAAAATATAGAACATTTTGAAATAGTTTTATATACACTTTTACCTACCTCACAACCAGGTTGTAGTGTTAAAACACGCTCCTGAACACCAAATGAATGAACACAGCCGAGGAGTATCCAATAACACAAACCTCTTTCACACTTTTTTGCCTAACTCATGATTTTTGAACTCCTGAAATTTGCTGTGTACAAGCCTATATTTATGTTAATATCATCACAGACTAGTTAAATATTAATTATGACTAGTCGAATTAGAATTGTAACTATCTAAACTAGAGTCAAAGAATAGTTTAAATGTCCATTTAGCTTGCCATACTACAGATCATAGGTGCACTGTGAAGAACTACAAAACGCTTGAGAGTTACTGTTTGATCAGTCATTTTCTTTGTGCACTGATGAAAGGCTCCGTAATGTATTTTTCTCACAAAAATGCCACAGAGATGCCCAGCTCTGAAAGCATGTATAATTCAAATCTAAAAGCATTTCACACTGACCTGAAATTGCATTGAAATTATTTACCATTGTATTCTACTGTGCAATAGGCTACATGTTGTAAGCATTTTTTTACTCCTTATCATTTTGGACACTATTAAGATGGTAATCTAGATTAAATGAATAAAAAGTAATTATTAGCATTGTAATCTTTTCTCAAAAGCAAAATCCCTGACCCATTATTGGATTAGTCTATTGAAAATTCAGTGTCACTTCTCGCCATGTATTTGAACAAATCACAGATTGAGTACATAAAAATCCATCCAATCAGCACAAACGTCCCCTAAAGCCCTGCCTCCCTGACAGTATTAATTAGTTTGGGCTTTGCAGTCCGAAGACACTGGGAACTCTCTGGCTGTACAAGGACCAAGTGTTTTTCTTCACTGCTTCTAAACTGTCATAATGGTTGATGCATTTTGCGCAACTTGGAAACTGGTTGACAGCCAGAACTTTGATGAATACATGAAATCACTGGGTAAGTAAAAAATAAGATTTTATTTATTTCTCAGAGACATTTTAACATCCTTCTTGTGTGCAATGGATTGTATTTTCTGTACAGTTTATATAATAGGCTACAAATAATTTTGTTCTTTTGTTCCACAGGTGTTGGTTTTGCCACTAGGCAAGTAGGGAATGTTACCAAACCCACAATTGTCATCAGTCATGAGGATGACAAAGTTGTGGTAAAGACGCTGAGCACCTTCAAAAACACTGAGATTTCTTTCAAACTGGGAGAGGAGTTTGACGAAACCACAGCAGATGACAGACATGTAAAGGTTTGTGTTCCACAGCTTTCTAAAATCAGTTTTACAAAGCGATTTAACATATTTTTAAGCAGGTTCGGTCTCTTTGTACTCTGCACGAATTTGATCATATATGATAGGCAATACTTTTTGTTTATATCATCCACAACTTTTCCCATTTCAGTCCACTGTAACCTTGGAAGGAGACAATCTTGTCCACGTTCAGAAGTGGGATGGCAAGGAGACTAAGTTTGTCAGAGAAATCAAGGATGGAAAAATGATTATGGTAAGCAGCATTACTTGTGTGTGTGTGGGTGTTTAGAATTGTAATTCTGAAGTTGTTACTTCTTAATCAGTGTCATGGATATTTAACATTCCTAAATGTGCTCTCCTCGTCTTTGCTGTTTGCAGACCTTGACCTTTGAGGGCGTGCAGGCTGTCCGCACATATGAAAAGGCATAACATCAGTCTGATAGATGTTTCAATGTTACCCTGGCAACTTGACAATATTACAAGGGAATTTTTACATTGTATCCTGAACTGAGAGTTTTCCCCTTTTTAAAACATTTTTTTGTAAGACCTTTTATATAAAATGCACATTGTTCATTGTTTTTGAATGTTGCAGAATGTCATTAATGTTGGTGGACTGCATAACTGAGGCCTGCATTTGTGTCAAATTGAATGAAATATACACTTGATCAAAAACTGATTGTGTCTTTGTTTCTTACTTTCTAATGCAAAAGCTTCTTTCTTATTCACTGTAAAAACTTTTGTTTGCACAATATTTTTATATTGCTTTAGCTCATTAAAATAAGAATTGTTCAACTTTTTTTATGTCATACCAGATTTAACTCATTTTTAAGTCAGTTTAATGTAGTTGTAATTACTTAAACATCCAAGTTGATTGTACTTACAAATTTAAGACAAACTTTTTTTTTAGTGTTGGTTTGAAACTGAAGTTTTCATAGTTCTGATATGTCACTCAAACAAAACTCTATATTGCATGTACAGCGCGCACACACACAATTTCCTGAAACATAAACTATTCAAGTCTATCCAAAACTATTCAAGAACTACCGATATTTAAAAATTGAACTAATTAAAAGTGCAAATAGAATTAAAGGTGTGTATATTTAAATAAAGTGAACAATCCAGTTTGCTTGCAAAATTCGTAATTTGAGATTTTATTGCTTGCACATTTGCATTATTGTTTAATGTAATTTGTGCGTTGAAGGAATCCGTCTATGAGATGTGAAGGGTTTTTCTTTCTCTGATAATATTTCTACACATTAGCTGCATGCTCTAATACCAACCCAGTCCTTTTTTTAGACATTATTGGTAGCCTATCATGCATAATTTTCATTTTAGTGTTCAAAGAATTATTTATTGAAATTATGTACTATAACCACATGATACTGATTTGTTTACATGTAATTTAGTTTCATTACACATAATCCAGCCTGATTAGATTTTGACTTTAAGAGTCGACGCTGCGCCGCCTTAATCCACGGAGCGGATGGCCAACACTCGAGTCATATCTAAGTAGACTGAACTTAATCTGTTTCCAGATTATTGAACTATTTCACTGTTCTAGCGATTTCAAGCGCCCACTTCAGATGGAGAACTCATTGAATTGCAGAGTTGGGCATGAGAAAAAAGCTGTCTGAAGTCCTGAATGACTGTTTGTTTTACTTCAGGCAAACGTCTATTTAAAAGACCCTTCAGTGCAAGCCAGAGATATCTGCATCTGTATTGAAAATGTCTGTGAGAAGAACAACCCCGTGTCTGTTTGATATAATGCTATGAATGATCGTGCAGCCCTATGACGATGACCGGTAGTAACCTCTCCACAACTTGAACTCTCCACAACTGGGTCAAAGTTAATCCTATAATCTGTGTTGTCATTACGTAGGAGCATCATTCGATCAATTTGACCAACCATGTTCAGATCCTTCATAGACTATAGTGTGAGGTTATTGGCCAAAATTTGTCACAACCACTTGTATACACTCAAATATGATATAAGCTACAATTAATTACAAAGTAAACAGCTGTTTATTTTATTTTATTTCAATCAACATTTTCTTTATGGTATTAGTTAAATGAGTAGTTCACTTAAAAAAAAAAAAAAAAAACTTTTGCTGATAATGTACTAACCCCCATGTCATCCAAGATGTCCACTTCTTTCTTTCTTCAATCGAAAAGAAATTAAGGTTTTTGATTAAAACATTCCAGGATTTTCTCCATATAATGGACTTCAATGGGAACCAAACGGTTCAAGGTCAAAATGAGAGTTTCAGTGCAGCTTCAAATGGCTTTAAACAACACCAGACGATGAATAAGGGTCTTATCTAGCGAAACAATCGGTCATTTCAAAAATAAATAACAAAGTTTAAGTTTTATAAGCATAAATGCTCGCCTTGCTCTGTTCTGTGATGAGCTTTCGTGACTCTCCTATTCGAACTCGTTCATCAAAATGAACAAATCTTTTTTTGAGTCAAAGGGTCCTTGATAAGACCCTTATTCATCGTCTGGTGTCGTTTAAAGCCCTTTGAAGCTGCACTAAAACTCTCATTTGGACCTTGAACCGTTTGGTTCCCAATGAAGTGCATTATATGGAGAAAATCCTGGAATGTTTTCATCAAAAATCTTAATTTTTTCTTTTCGACTGAAGAAAGACATGGACATGATGACATGGGGTGAGTAAATTATCAGCAAAAGTTTTTTTTTTTTTTAAGTGAACTACTCCTTTAATAAACCTGTATGCAATAGTCGGGATGCTAATTATTCAGGGTGTTCCAGATTTGTACAGTGACGGTTTATCGTGACCCATGGCTGTCACGACAGCTTCAGTCTAACAGTGAAGCAGATTGTGAATGGACTGTTTCAGTCACAAAAGCGCAGTAATTGGAGTGGAAAGTAATGAGCCATTGTTCTCTGCACTCACGGCTGACCTAACAGCACGAGACTCATGAGCAACTTGCTCTGATTAATGAAACAAATGTTTAACCACTCATCACAATGCAGTTTTGCCAGGGCAAACACTGAGACAGGGCAGCTTCACTTAAATATAATAAAATAATGTGATGAGAACCGTTTTGCATTGGGAGCAATTGGAAAAAGTAAAGACACAAATGGACCGTTATTGAATGCAACTGGGTTGCATTTTCCTTCACCATGTATATTTGGATAGTTTTTGAGGTTCATGTAACCTATTCATGCTTCTATCATTTACAGACGAATTTTTGCCAAAGTATCAGTTCGATTGGACGTGGAGCATTTTAAGTCAATAATATCACAAAATATAGGAAGCGATTGCTTCCTGTATTCAAAGTTGTGATAGTCTTTTCTTTCCTGTTGTAATGAATATCTGAGTAAAACGGCTTTTCAAACCAGAAATAATGTAGGGTGGGACTTGATTTGGTTGATTGGTTCCTTGTAGCTTGCTATTGCTGTGATGTCATGTGTGTGACCTTGTGCCAAAAACACATCATCAGGGAAGAGGAGAGATGGTGTGAAGTTATTTTGTATTTTGATTAAAGATTATACATTAATTGAATTATATATATATATATATATATATATATATATATATATATATATATATTATTACTGCAGTATTCTATAAAAATTCATGAATTCATTTTGACTTGTTGATAAGTCTATATATTTTGCTATATCAGTATTGGGCATTCAGTGAATCTTTTTGCAGGTTACATAGTTACATATTCACTTACCAGTAGTGACTCGCAGCATTTGTATATGCCTGATTATTTATAGTATTATATAGCATGTGAAAAAAAAATAAGTTTGCAAAATGATGTCTGAATTACAGTAGTATTTGGAAAGCTCCAGTAAACTATAGTACCGCTCTATGACCATGCAATAGGTATCAAATAATTGATTCATTCATAAATGAATGAATCATTGAATCAGAACAATTAATAACTGGCATATGTTACGCGGTATTGTTTATTGGGCTAAAACTTTCCCTGCAAGCTGAAAAAGAAAAAACTGGTTGGCTGGTCTTACCAGTCATAGCTAGTTTAGCCGGCTGGTTTTGGAGGGGTTGGTGAGACTGGTTTTAGCCCGTCAGGCTGAACATCATCCAGGATCCAGCTTACACCACCTAAGACCAGACAACCTGTGCTTAGGCTGGTTTTAGCTTAGCTTAGGCTTTCTTTCAGCAGGTTTGCATGCACTTGTAAAACATGAGTTGGGAGAAAAATTGTATTCAACGATTTCAGTTGCATTCCCCAAAAGATTTTTGCAGTTGCTTGCAAAATCATTGTGATGAAAATAATATGAGGTGGGAGGAAAAACTATTTCTCTTTGCTTTTGTTAGTGAATTGCAAATGTTCCTAGGGCAATGCAACACTTTTGTATGGAGCACATGATATGTGAAGAAAAATTATATTTAAATATATAGTACTCTCACAAATGGCATTTTCACACAAAAGTAGTAACTTATGCATTTTCTGTTGTTGAATAATAAAAATTTGTAGTATTTCTTGTTCATTTGTAATGAGTACTGAATGATTCCTCTGTATTTATATTGAGTAGCATTAGTTGTGTGCTTAATTTAGGAACTGAATACTAAAACCTATATAATAAAATAAAGCTTTCGTTTCTTTTAGATCACCACAGGTGTTTCCAAAATGCCTAGACTACCGTGTAGACTAATTTTGTCTACAAACTGACTGAGCGAGAGAGAAAAAAAGAGCGTGAGGATATGGGGGGTCTATTCAGCCCCTCAGTCTATGTCAAGTCTCTGTGGCCATTTGTCAGGAAGCATGAATGCTTGCCTTCATCTTCTCCCTTTTTTTTCCTTCTGTAGGCCAACCACGGTTCAGCTTTAAGCTGATTTCGCCTCTCTTCTTTGTGGGGCGAGAGTAGTCCGTTCTTCCGTAGCCAATAGCCAATGAGTTTGGGAGTGACATCACTGCCAGATTATGCTCTTGCCAAGCATCATGAAAGAAACTCTCCCCGTTGTTCCCCAATGAAAAGAAAAGAGGCAAAGGGGCTCTGGGAAACCCTGACACTCCTCCATGTCTGCCATGGGAACTGTTAACACAGAAGAGAAAATATTTCAGTCCACAATGCAGATTGTAATCAGGCACTGTTCCAGGACTGGACCACGGTTCACTCTGGGACTGCTTTTAATTTTAGAGTAGTCTTGTTGCATAATGGATATAGCAATGTTTAGTGTGAGAGAGTGATCCAAACGAATGTGTGTTCATTTGGTTTCACTTTCAAATTTGTATTAATGGAGGGATGTCTGTGTAAACTCTTCCATTGCTGAAAATCAACAGCCATCTGTGCTACTTAAAGGACAAGTTCGGTATTTTACACTTAAAGCCCTGTTTTTAGATTGTTTGTGATGAAATAGAGATTAGTTGAGATTGAAATTTGGACAAATGCTGCTGTCCCGAGAATTTTCAGTTTCTGTGGTTGCAACCCCCCCCCCCCCCCCCCCACCTTCACAATGGTTGCATAGGTGCAACCGGAACAATCCTTTATAAAACGCATAAAACTTTAGTTTACAACGATGTGAAACTCACCGAGTGGTCTGGGGTGTTCATAGTCTCAGCCTCAGACGTCACGCCCACGCCCATGGCCGTCAGTCTGAAGGTCTGGTTACGCGAGACTAGGGTGTTCACTGATATGCTCACACAAAAATCGCTGCAAAAGATGCTTTCCAACAGGTTTTATCGTAGTTTTTGTATGCGGTATAGTAGGCCATAGATATGTATATAAAGGCTAGATGTGTCGTCAGCGCTGCTGGCCAATGGAGGTCGTCGTCTGCACCTGGCGGCCATCTTGTCACAGGCAGCTCGCTCACTCGTAACATTGTGGTAATGGTACATGTACTATTTAAATAACCATAACTTGCTCAATTTTCTACCGATTTTCAAACGGTTTGGTTTGTTATAAACGTAAGAGATGTAGCTATGACACTGCATACTTATGAATAAAAGTGTATAAATAAATAATCATCCAGATAATTATAGCCACATTAATAACGTTTGTAAGAAACCAAACCGTTTGTAAATCCGTCAAGATTTCAACGAGATAAGAGTATTTGTGTTCATGCTGACCACTCATCTTACATCAGCTTGTCTGTGACAAGATGGCCGCCGGTGATGACGATAGAAACTCCGCCGTAGCACATCTATATACATATCTATGTCGTAGGCCACACCATACAAGTGGTTTGCTACAATTGGCAAAGGTGCATTATCGCCACCAACTGGGCTGGAGTGTCTATTATTCAAGCTCTCAACGGAAGAATGTCCGGTTGTGAGGCGTTCGGAAAAATAGGTCTGCAGTTTTACAACGAATGGTAAAACACCTGTCGAAAATGACCTTTTGCAGCGATTTTTGTGTGAGCATATCAGTGAGTGGTTTAAACTTGGAGAGGAAATAAGTATTCCTAAAAATAGTAATGGTTAGTATCAGCAGCATGCAATCCATTTTGAAAAATGCCTGATACTCACACCATCAACTGCTCTTTATCACAACTATCTAATCAGCCAATCACATGGCAGCAACTCAATTTAGGCATTGAACCAAAATCTCTGAGGAATGCTTCCAGAACCTTGCTGAAACCCGGTACTAGGAAAGTGTACCTAAAAAAAGGCTTATTTATGTTAAATAAATGTTATTGTCTCAATATGTAAAACCATAAAATTCAAAAGGGTGTTTAATTTTTAACATTACTGTGTATATAATAAAATATATAGTAGCTTACCATGCACAGGGAATTTTAGGATATGCTCAGTTAGGAATGGCCTCTGTTGGCATGGAGAAGTTTTTTTTTTCCTCAATAGCAGAATAGCTGTCTGGCAGAAACCTTGAATAGCACAAAGCAGAGTGAGCATACCAATGCAGTTAACACACTGAACTTTTGGCAGCTTTTTGTGGGATAGATAAATTTTTTTTTGCATGTTTCTGAATCCTTAATCTTTTATAATCATCTCAATTATTTAAAAAAGCTAGTTATGTAGCTATTTCACTCTACATTACATTATATTTCAGTCATTTAAATGCAGTTTGTAGCATCACTTGATATTGTGAAAAATAGTTGAATGTGAATACACTGATTAATATGTTTAATTAATAGCAATTGATTTTAGGTTTACATTTGAACTTTTATAGGAAAATTACAAAAGGACCAGAAAGTAAACATGAGAGCCTATTGCAGTCATGCCACCTACTGGTGATAGTGGATGTTGAAATAGTCAAAGAAAAGACAAAAAATAATCGTGAATAGCATAAAAAGTCTGTAAATAAGTAATTCTGTAAATAATCTAATAATTATATAGCTGTGTTAAAAAAAATCAAACAATTGGTTTGATAATTGCAAACATTTATTCCTTCTAAGTCTTAAATCCGACCTTCAGCAAATGTTGAGTCTATTACAGAGTTGCATTGCAGTTTCATTGGCATTTACAGTTGCATACAGGGCTCTTTTTTGATCGATGGACATATTGTTGATTCTCTTGATAGATTTATAAATCTTTTCAGTTTACGTCTATAACTTTTACAGAGAATGTACATATTAATGCATTTCACAACTTTTCAAAACCATGCAAAAGACACCAACCCCCCAACCTCACATGATGCACACACAATATTACATGATACATTATATAATATTAAATATGATCTGGATTAGATACAATACAATTCATAGAACCATCATGCAAAACTATTATCTTTGAGGAACATATAATATAATATAATATAATATATTATATTAATTCTGAATTATATTTAAAAGCAACTCTATTGCAAGGACCTAGTTTGAAAAGGCTAATCATTCATAATATACCATGGTTAAACTAAGTCAAAAATAATATCACATACTTGTGAAGATCTTTGTACAGACATATGTTCATCCTCTATGGAGCCACATGCTGAACTCCTGCAGGAAAGAGTAGCAGTAAAAGAAATGGCTCCGGGGTGGCCCACTGGCACAGCACATTTTAGGAGTCTCATTAGTACACACTATTAAACATTCACTAACATCATTAAATCAAGTAAAGGAGAGCTCTAGTAATGAGCTGATGAGAACGAGGTGCCAGGGATCCACCAAAGCCAGTGCTGAGAAACACTGTGCTTACATGCAATACATTTCATCCGGCACATCATATTATCCCATACTGAAAAAAAATCTTCTGTACGTGTATAATGTGCAATACAGACTATTTTTAAAACACAATTAGAATTCCATTTAATTAGGTAGGTCTATGTAATATTGCAAAACACCCTCATTTTCACCTACACAAACTATTAATGTTCTGTGGAAAAATGCGGTCGCATTTGCAATGTAAAGAGAAATACATTCGCTTGGATTAAAACAGTGCAGTTACCTTGATGTTTTTTTCCTGGATTAAGCACCACTGTTTAGTTTCATTTCTTTATGCAAAATCCAGTGTGTTCCTTCATACAGAGCACTGAACGAAACATTCGTTTCACAGAGCCTGAAGTATAGATTTATAAACTTATATGATGAATTGACAAACTATGTTAAATAAAATGTACGGAAAACTAAATATAATAAAAAAATAAATAATTAAAAAAATATCTATACATTCAGAGGAACTGAGCTTACTGTCCAAAGCCCTTATTTCTCAGTGCAGTTGTTACGTCTGTAAACGGTTTAGTAAACGTCGTTACTAAGAAAATATACATGAAATATTTGTTTCCGTATTTTTTAATCTATTATATCTTGATCTATTTATCCCTTCATTCTGACAGAAAACAGTGGAATGCTTTGAATTAGCACCCCATCAAAATGAGGTAATGTACCTTGTAAAAGATCGTATGATCTTAGAATCCCCACTGTAGTGTTCAGAAAGGAAGAAAGTTGGTTCGTAACTTCCTGTCAGTGCTGTCTGGACAAACTATACTCACATCCATGGTATAGTATCAATAAAAAGATCGATAGCCTTAAGATAATACTTAATGCAATGTTTGCGACCTCTGTTATTCTAGCAACAAACGTTGTTGCATTGTTTTCACTGTAAAGCTGCTTTGAAACAATCTGTATTGTAAAAAGCGCTATATAAATAAAGGTGACTTGACTTTAAAAATTGGAGAAATAAGTTTTCCAAGAAGTTCGAAATCCAGGAAGTAACTCAAATCTCTCACATTTCTAGGTCGTTGTTGGTGTAATGCTTTAGGACCTACTGTGAACCTCTATGCTGCATTACATTAGCAGGTTCCTCAGTCTTCAGAGGTCTGTCCTCCACTGTGTTCGCCATGTTGTTTAACGTCAGACTCAGAGGTTTGGCTGGACTCACCACAGCGGTGGTGAAAAGGGGAAGAACGGATACTGAGTATCATCCTCATCCACAAAGAAACACTGGAAGTAGGGAATGTCCTCTGTAGTGGAAATAAATTTAGAGGCTGTTTTTAGGATTGTTTTTGGGAATAGCACATACAAAGAAAAAAAGAGATGTTTGTCTCTGATTTTAAAATATTTCTGTTTTCAAGATGGTTCATAAAATTAAAATGTGATAGCTTAAAAAAAACAAGCACATACTGTATATGGTTTGATTATATTGCAGATAAAGCTTCACCATGTTTTTGAGTACAAAATTGATATAGTGAAAACATAAACAATACGTACCTTCCTCTATCTCTGGAATATCTTTGGTGACATCAGGTTCTACTCCTACCATAAAAAAAAAATATATTTTTAAAATTTTAATTTTATTTTACACATCACACACACACGTTTTATGGAGACCTTCCAAAGACATAGTTGTTATACCGTCCAAACTTTATATTCTACCAATCACAGAACAGACACACACACGCACACACACACAAATATCTTACCTTTTACTTCCTTGACAGCTTCCTTCTCGGTTGGCTGGACTACTGATTACAGAACATTCAAAATATCAGGTAAAATGTACATGGGAGGCGTTGTAAATTGTATAATATGTTGCCCATAATCTGATTCTGCGCTTCTTCTTTGGGATTTAAAATATATATATAAAAAAAACCCTAAAAAAACATACCTTCTTCTTTGACATGCTCAGGTTCTAAAAAAATAAATAAAAGGAAAATAGCTGTATTAAAGGTATCCTAAAGCATACTTTATGCATGTCTTTCTACCAGGAAGCGGATTTCTGTTCATGATGTGCTGGATTGCTCGGTGGGATTAATACTTTCAATATTTCTTCTCAATCAATATTTAAAATATTTAAGAAATATATATTTTTAGCATGTATGCAGATGAAAAGATTTCTATACTCCTGATATTAGCCAGCTATCATATTATCAAATATTAATGTTACGTCTGTTAATGAAAATATGAAATTATTTTTATTCTTGGAGAAAAAAAAAATACGGAACTATTGCTGAAATGAAGAATAACATTGTTAAAAGTCTGTTAGTAAATAATCTTTCTATGCAATCAGCCATAGTATCTTTCTGTAAAAGTTCCTTAACTTCTTTGACTTTTTCACAGGTGATTTCTAGCATCAGGAAATATTTTTATTTAATAAACACTGACACAAAAACAACAATGTATCTTTTTACTTTATAGAGAGTCAATGTGTTGGATTAGTTTTTACAAAATACATACATTTTTAGGAGTAAAGAATAAATTTTACCTTTCTTTTCGGGCTCTGGTCTGATCTTAGCTTTTGGAGCCTCTTTGTCTAGCATAGAAAAGTTACTCATTTTTAATGTGGATATATATATCTTTTTTTGTTTTATAAAAATGCACTTCTGATTTTGGTTTTTATTGTCTTAATTGCCCACAAAGTCAAAGCATTCATAAATTTGCTTAAAGAAATTCGGTCAATTAACATAAATATATACTGTATTATACCTGGTGATCTGCTGAAGTTTTCTGACATACCTTTTTTGGCAGGTGCTGGTTTAGTGACGTTTTTCAAAGCATCACGTTCTGTGTTGAGGAGAAGAACAATTTAACTAAGCTGAATGCAAGCTTCCATTTCATAATGATCAAAGAGAGCTGGATATAATTTACACTCATCTTGTACACATGCAAAGTACAGAGCTGACGAAAAGACAATGTGGATAAAAAATGCATAACAGACTGTTCATAAAAAGTAGAAGTCAAAAATGTAGAATATTCTGATATTGCTCTTACAAAGCTTCGATTTCATTAACAAATTGTCTCTGTCAAATTCCAAAAGAAAAAAAATAAAGTAAAATAATAGGTTGGATAATAAAATGATTGCCCATTACCTTTTTTTACATGTGCTGCCTTAGTAACGTTCATCAGAGCATCACGATCTATAAAAGAAAAAGTTTCACTCACTCACAGCATGTGAACATTGAAGAGGGAATCACACTTTATATAAAAACTTGTGAGCCTGAGGTTAGATTAGGCCTTTTCAGTTCAATTAGGACATTTAAGTGGCTTTTATAAACAATTTTTTTTAGAAAAAAACATTACTGGTGTGCATCCCGAGACAAAACAATGGCCCTGACATATTTGAAGATATATAACCGTTCAAGTGGCTTAAAACAGCTCAAACATGAATTTTAGTCTAGGACTAGGCTTAAGACTTGTATGTGCAGTCTGGTTCCTGTTTAGCTGTAGCTTGATGACTATAATTCATGACTAGCTTGTGAAATGAAGACATTTTGATACCTTTTTTAGCTTTTTCCTTGGAGACCGCTGGTTTGACTTTCACACTGACAGTCTCCACCTCTGTAAAAGATACAAACAGCACGTAAACAAGAAATCACTTGTAATGTTAACTTTACTTTAAAATATAATTGAGGGAAATACAAGTATCATAATGTCAAAATTTGAAATATTTCTAGCATGGATGAAATACCTTTCATCGTTCTGTTGTCCATCCGTAAAAGTGTAATTTGATTTTGAGTCGACTCCAGATCACTTTTCATTTCGCCAATGTCCTTCCTCATTAAATCCAGAAGAGACAGTTTTTGGTTGATGGAGTTCAGGAGCTCCACATCCAGACCGATAAGACCAACATCATCTGTGTGTTCACAAGTGTTTTTTGAAATCATTTGTGTAATGATCTGTGGCCATTCAGACAGGCTCTTATCAGTTACACTTTATTTTTTCTAACTATGCAACTAAGTATTAGTAGAGTGTTAGGTTAGGGTTAGTAAAATAGGTTGACGTGCTAAGTGACTTATCGCAAAGACTTTAGATATACAAAGATGTTGCACTCATATTACTATGAAAAGGAGGAAGAGCAACACGCAATATATAGTCAGAACAGCTTTGGAGAATTTGATGTTTCCCCATTTAAAGTGACAGCAGCTGTATTTGCTTGACTGAAATAGCAGAACCAAGAGACATTTCAAAGATGGTCGTCCAAATTGACTTGCCTTGTTATATTAAAAATATCCTGGCTCTTCCGAGTTTTAAAATGGCAGTGGATTGCAACCAACAGATTGAAGCTCAAAAATATGCATCCATCCATCATAAACGAACTCCAAACGTTAATAAAGGCCTTCTGAAGCAAAACGATGAGTTTGTGATGAGTTCTCACAGGTGTCGCTCATTGGTAATCATGTCACTGGCCCCGCGCCATTCTCCCGCGGCCCTATAGCCTCGTTCTGCTCACCATAGTAAACATAATGAATGGCGAATGCAAAAGCCGAATCCCGAACGTTTTGGGTGATCTCGAAATCCTGGGCAGACTCATCACAGGGACTCACTAGTAGCCTAGACTTCTTGTTTAATAACTACTGAGCTCTGTTACCGGTAGGCGTGGCCTCCTAGGGCAGCGAAGCAAGTGCATTCTGGGAGTTGTCTTTCATCCACATAAGCCAAAAATACATTTTCTGGCTTTTTTCAGTCTAGAAAGCTCCAAATTCAAAAGTAATTTCATATTTCTTCTACATAAATGACCCATTTTAAATACACATTCATCTTTCCAGAGGTGAAGTATCCCTTTCATATAATGTCTAAAGTGTGCGATCGAAATCGATTTGTGCAATTGATAAGAGGGTAACATGAGAATAAATAGTGTAAAAAAGCTTTGATTATACTTGAACATATAATTACAAAAACAACATTTCCAAAAAAAGACTTACCTTTTTTTGGTTCTGGTGCTGGTGCCTTTTCTTTAGCGACTGTAGGCTCTATACAAGAGGAATGTTTCATGTGATGATAATTTTATAAAAGATTTTATTACAGAAAGCAAAACTACGTATATGCAGGTTGATTTAATTTGCATTCATACCTCTCTTTACAGGAGCTCGCTTAACTTTCTCCTTGATGACTTCAGCCTCTGAAAAGAAAATGATGCAAAAATATTGGGAGAATATAAATAAATTCATGTAAAATATACATTTTCTTTAAATTGGAGGTAAAATGTTGGTAGCTCTTACCTTTCTTCTCAGGGGCTGGTTTAGCTTTCTCCTTGATGACTTCAGCCTCTATAATGTTGATAAAATAAAAACATACAGAATAAATAAAAAATTAGCATAGCATGATATAAAATTCTGCTCGGTGTTAATTTGATTGTTACAGTAAATCAAACCTTTCTTCTCGGGGGCTGGTTTTACTTTCTCTTTGATGACTTCAGCCTCTAAAACAGCAATAATAATAATAATAGTAATAACAGAATAAAACCTCTTTGCCTTATGGGTTGGCAAAAAATTGATGACTGAAATAACCTTATTTCAGGAGGCTGAAACTTGATTTGCTAGAATAATCACAGTATACAGGAAAAATAGAAGCAACTCATACCTTCCTTCAGGAGGGCTGGTTTAGCTTTTTCTTTAATGACTGCTTTTTCTACAGCTTCTGAATTAGTGATGATGAAAAACATATTTAAAAAATGTAAAACACAGAACTAGGAACAAATTGTTATTGTTACAGCTCATTAAATAGCTGTAGTTTAATTTACCTTAAAGTTCATTCTAACATTCAAATAGCATTAATCTCACAGTCTCACACACAAAAAATACCTTTCTTTGGTGCTGGCTTTGGCTTTTCTTTGCTTATTTCGGGTTCTGTAAAACATGGCAGTAGAATTTTATGATAGCTAATTAAATAAATGGAAAAAAAATTAAAAGGTCAACTATAAAGGTACCCTTTTCTTCAGGGACTGGCTTTGCCTCTTCCTTGGGAACCTTGACTGAAATAGAGATTTGAAATAAGGATTTGTTTCTCAGAAAACCTTGAAATTTTCATGTCTTTACATGCATATGGTGTTCAGGTATGTATTCAAATTGGCAAATGTTAAAAGATAAGCATAGATTATACTATATATTAATACTTTTCTTTGTAGGTTCTGGCACTGGTTCAGGTGCCTTTTCCTTACGAACTTCAGGCTCTGTAAAACAGCATTGATTCATTTGATGAATGAGTTAAGTGGGAAGCAACATCATTACAGGACGATTTTATTGACATCTATACCTTTCTTTACTGGAGCTGGTTTAACTTTCTCCTTGATGATTTCAGCCTCTACAGTGATGACAATATACATTTTTTTAGATGAAAAACACATTTGGGCTTAATGTCAATTTAATAACAGACAACAGTAACTCAAACCTTTCTTCTCAGGGGCTGGTTTAGCTTTATCTTTCACGACTTCAGCCTCTAAATAATGATAATATAAAATATTTAAAATATTAGCAATATCTTAAAACTATCCAAAACAGAAATATTTTTTTGACATTGTTTTTCAAAAATAAACAACACATTCACAGGCGTGCGACCATATAGCAGTTGTAAGTTACTTAATGGATAAAAGCGACAGTTAAATGAAGATACAGGACAATTTCATTGATATCTATACCTTTCTTTACAGAACTTTGTTTAATTTTCTTTTTGATTACCTCAGAAATAATGAAGGAAAAAATTATCATCATCATCATCATCATCGAATATGAGTAAATTTGAGTTTCGTCTTTATCTTCAGAATGAAAGCACACATTAAGCCACAATAACTGTAACTCTTACCTTTCTTCTCAGGAGCCGGCTTAGGTCTCTCCTTGATGATTTTAGCTTCTAAAGTGTTGATGATATTAAAAAAAAGTTTTTTTTAGCATTACCTTGTATTTCCCTAAAGAATATTTTTATTACATTTTAAAGTAGATCAAACCTTTCTTCTCAGGGGCTGGTTTTACTTTGTCTTTGGCGACTCCAGCTTCTGAAATTGTGAAAATGTTTACATATTCAGAAGTAACTAAATACATATAATAGAGTATTAAAGTACAACTCAATTTACACAGTTACATTAAAGTGCATATTATCTGCTTGTGTTTAGAAAAAAAAAATCTGAAAAAAATCCCACCTCTTTGCGGTTTTGGTTCAGGAGTCTTTTCTTTAGAAACTTCAGGCTCTATAAACAGTATTTTTTCATGTGATACTTGAATCAGTTTACAGCAGGATGGCAACATTACACACAGTGATTTCATTAACATCCATACCTTTCTTTGCAGGAGCTGGTTTAGCTTTCTCCTTGATGACTTTGACTTCAGCCTCTGATATAGCAATGATATTATATAGAGATTGTAAAATATCTTCCATTCATAAGAATATAATCTTAGATTATCCTTAACACCGAATAAAATCACACAATCTAAAAAAGCAAAAAAACAACACTTTTCTTACCTTTCTTTGCAGGAGCTGGTTTAGCTTTCTCCTTGATGACTTCAGCCTCTGAAATGGCAATGATATTATATAGAGATTGTAAAATATCTTCATTTCATAAGAATAGAATCTTAGATTTACCGTAAACACCTAATAAAAATCACACAATGTAAAAAAAGCAAAAAAAACAACACTTTTTTTTTTTTACCTTTCTTCTTAGGGGCTGGTTTAGCTTTCTCCTTGATGACTTTGACTTCAGCCTCTGATATAGCAATGATATTATATAGAGATTATAAACTATTGTAAAATATTTTCAATTCATAAGAACAGAATCTTAGATTTATCCTTAACACCGAATAAAATCAAACAATTTAAAAAAAAGATACATTTTTTTTTTACCTTTCTTCTCAGGGGCTGGTTTAGCTTTCTCCTTGATGACTTCAGCCTCTGAAATGGCAATGATATTATATAGAGATTGTAAAATATCTTCCATTCATAAGAACATAATCTTAGATTATCCTTAACACCGAATAAAATCACACAATGTAAAAAAGCAAAAAAACAACACTTTTTTTTTTACCTTTCTTCTCAGGGGCTGGTTTAGTTTTCTCCTTGATGACTTCAGCCTCTGAAATGGCAATGATATTATATAGAGATTGTAAAATATCTTCCATTCATAAGAACATAATCTTAGATTATCCTTAACACCGAATAAAATCACACAATGTAAAAAAGCAAAAAAACAACACTTTTTTTTTTACCTTTCTTCTCAGGGGCTGGTTTAGTTTTCTCCTTGATGACTTCAGCCTCTGAAATGGCAATGATATTATATAGAGATTGTAAAATATCTTCATTTCATAAGAATAGAATTTTACAGTAGATTTACCGTAAACACCTAATAAAAATCACACAATGTAAAAAAAGCAAAAAACAACACTTTTTTTACCTTTCTTCTCAGGGGCTGGTTTAGCTTTCTCCTTGATGACTTTGACTTCAGCCTCTGATATAGCAATGATATTACGTATATAGAGATTATAAACTATTGTAAAACATTTTCAATTCATAAGAACAGAATCTTAGATTTATCCTTAACACCGAATAAAATCAAACAATTTAAAAAAAACTACATTTTTTTTTACCTTTCTTCTCAGGGGCTGGTTTAGCTTTCTCCTTGATGACTTCAGCCTCTGAAATGGCAATGATATTATATAGAGATTGTAAAATATCTTCCATTCATAAGAATATAATCTTAGATTATCCTTAACAGCAAATAAAATCACACAATGTAAAAAAACAAAAACAAATCATTTTTTTTACCTTTCTTTTCAGGGGCTGGTTTAGCTTTCTCCTTGATGACTTCAGCATCTAAAAAGATAATTTAGTTTACTGTGAAATTATTTTTTAGCTTTTTTAAAGTGCATATTATCTACTTGTGTTGGGATTTAAAAAAAAAAAAACTTGAAAAAAGAGCCTTTCCTTTGGAAACTTCAGACTCTATAAAACAGTATTTTTTTTCCATGTGATACTTGAATTATTATACAGTGGGAAAGCAACACATGTTGTGATTTCATTGTCATCCATACGGTACCTTTCTTTACTGGAGCTGGTTTAACTTTCTCCTTGATGAGTTCAGCCTCTGAAATGGCAATGGTAACATTTAGAAACTGTAAAAAATCTTAAATGTATGAATCTTATATTCTTCTTTAACACAGGAAAAGAAAAATCACACATAAAAAAAGGAAAGTTTTACCTTTCTTCTCAGAGGCTGGTTTAACTTTCTCTTTAACTTCAGCCTCTGAAAAGAAAATATTGTAAAATTATTTTGTGGCGAAACGAATTTGTTTAGCATAATTTTTGTATTTTTCTTACAAATAGAGTAAAATTAACAGATAAAACAATAAATCAAACTTTTTCACAGGGGATGGCTTTACTTTTTCTTTGATCACTTCAGCTTCTGATATGACAATGATATTATATTGAGATTGTAAAATATCTTCAATTCATAACAGAATCTTAGATTTAACCTTAACACAGAATCAAATCACACAATGTAAAAAAAAGCAAACAACAACACTTTTTTTACCTTTCTTCTCAGTGGCTGGTTTAGCTTTCTCCTTGATGATTTCAGCATCTATATTTGTATGGCATAACATATGAAGTGAAAGCATAAGGTTAACATTATCTTACATTGTCATTATTTCCACAAATTAATGCAAGTAAGAATACCTTTCTTTGGTGTTGGCTTGGGTTTTTCTTTAATTATCTCAGGTTCTGCAAAGCAAAGAAGAGTTTAATTTTAAAAAGCAGACATTTGTTGCATTTTCTCCCATGACATAATTTATCATAATGTTCTTTGTAATATTTATAAAAGCCGAAAAACAATTGAAATAGCAGTCACTAGTGTAACAATCAAACAATAGGCATAACATTCTACAGTATAGGCTACAGTATGCATCAAGTCAAATCAACTCAAGATATAGTCATAGTCATATAAGATACAAACGTGAATTTAGAAATAGATGCTTAACCTTTTATTTCAGGGACTGGTTTCGCCTTTTCTTTTGCAACCTCGACTAAAAGGGATGACAACAAAAAAATATGATTTGTTTCTATCATATGGAATATAGCAAAAGCTGTACAGTATATGAATACCTGTTTTTTCGGGTGCCTTTTCTTTCGAAATTTCAGGCTCTATAAAACAGCATTGTGTTGTGTTGGTTATAAATAAACATCATACAGAGGAAAACAACAGTATACGCAGGATGATTTGGTTGACATCCATACCTTTCTTTACAGTAGCTGGTTTAACTTTCTCCTTGATGACTTCAGCCTCTGTAATGGCAATGATAAAATTTAGACACTGTAAAAAATCTTAAATGTATGAATCTTAATTTTAATCACACATTGAAAAAAGAGGCAACTTTTACCTTTCTTCTCAGAGGCTGGTTTAACTTTCTCTTTAACTTCAGCCTCTGAAAATAAAATAACGTAAAATTATTTTGTGGGGAAAAGAATTTCTTTAGCATTATTTAAGTCTTTTTCTTACAAATAAAGTAAAATTAACAGATAAAACAGTAAATCAAACCTTTTTTCTCAAGGGCTGGTTTTACTTTTTCTTTGACGACTTCAGCTTCTAAAATGAAATGATTATAATTAAAGCATTAGCATGATCTTAAAACTGACCTGGGATTTTTTAGGTCTTATTCTTATTGATAAATTTTAGTACCTTTCTTTGGTGCTGGCTTTGGTTTGTCTTTAGTTTGATCAGGTATTGAAAAACATGAGAGTTTAACTTTAGAATTTTAACTTTAAATAGCAGATGTAATGGTGTGTAATGTAAGTTAAAGGTCCCCTGACATGAAATTTTCACTTTCTGTTTTTTTTAACAATAATATGAGTTCCCTTTGATTGTATATGGTCCCCGACTAGAAATGTCAGTTGGTGTAAACCGACCTTTGGCTATCTTTCTCTGCCATTGACAAAATGAAAGCTCAGACGAGCTGATCTTGAATCGTTGATTTTTTTCCTTCTAAAATCTGGCTAGGAAAAATGTATTTTATTTCTAAATTATCACTATTTTTGATCTAAAAAAACATACTAACATTATAAAGGCAACCAAGGAAACATAAAATAACAAAATAACCCCATGTCAGAGGACCTTTAACATGTAAATTTTCAAATATCCTGTAATAAATATTGGTAATTTTAGCAAAGGAAGCATAGAAACAAGTCATAATTGTCAAGATTTGCTATGGTGCTGATAAATGAATATTAGGTAATATACTAAGATGTGTACCTTTTTCTTTGGAGACTAGTTTTGACTTTTCCTTTGGAACTGAAAGGGGTCCGAAGATAAATAAGAATGTTTCAGAGCAAAATTTACAAAATGAAAACCTATACATGACATTTAAGTTTTGAAAATTGCACACACATATAATACCTTTCTTTGCAGGTTCAGGTGCCTTTTCTTTAGGAACCTTCGGCTCTATAAAATCGTATAGTTTGATGTGATAAATGATCATCATACGTTATTAAAGCAACAATAAGCAGATCATTTAATTCAATGTATACCTTTTTTTACAGGAGCTGGTTTAACTTTCTCCTTTATGACTTCAGCCTCTGAAAGGAAATTATGTGAGAATATTTAGAAAAATTATAGCTTATCTTTTTTGTGAGAAAACATGAATTTGGTCTTTAACTTAGGGGTTAAGCACACATGAAATTATAGCTTCTACCTTTTTTCTTAGGTGCTGGTTTGGCTTTTTCCTTGATGACTTCAACCTCTAAAATGTTGATAAAATAAAAACATTTAAACATTAAAGTAGTGTAATATAAATTGTATGCATAGTGTTATCTTGATTGTTAACACAGTAAACCAAACCTTTCAATTTATGGGCTGGTTTAGCCTTTTCTTTGACAGCTTCAGGCTCTACAAAACAGAAAATAGAAAGATTCACTCAGTTTCATTGTGTCAAACAAAGAAGCTTTTCTTCATATTTTTTTTTTACTATGATTAAATTTACAATGTTTCTTTAGAAACTTCTGGGTTTATAAAACAATATTTTTTTTCGTGTGATAAATTACCATAATAATGTCAAAATCATAGTAATTCCATCCATACCTTTCTTTAAAGGAGCTGGTTTAACTTTCTCCTTGATGACTGCAGCCTCTGAAACAGATAATCATGTAAAAATATTTAGAGAATGCATATACACATTTGACATCACAGGAATAAATTGCATTTTAAAATGTATTCAAATAGAAAAAGGTTATTTTAAATTGTAAAAATGTTTCACAATATTACTGTTTTAGCTGTAATTTAGGTTAAAAAAATCAAGCTTTGGTAAGCAGAAGAGACTTCTTTTAAACTCTTACTGATCTAACTAAGCTTTTGAATGGTATTCAGAGATGTACATGAAATGTAGAAATGTATATTATGCTTATGGCAAAATATCAATTTTAGATTTTTAAGCACACATGAAATTGTAACTTACCTTTCTTCTCAGTGGCTGGTTTAGCTTTTTCCTTGACTTCAGCCTCTAAAATGTTGATAATATAAAACATTTTAACATCACATTTTACTTTACTTAGAAATGTTATCAATTTCATAGGTAACAGTAAATCAAACCTTTCTTCTCAGGGGCTGGTTTAGCTTTCTCCTTGATGATTTCAGCATCTATATTTGTATGGCATAACATATGAAGTGAAAGCATAAGTTAACATTATCTTACAACAGAAATTGTCATTATTTTCACAAGTTAATGCAAGTAAGAATACCTTTCTTTGGTGTTGGCTTGGGTTTTTCTTTAATTATCTCAGGTTCTGCAAAGCAAAGAAGAGTTTAACGTTAAAGCAGACATTTGTTGCACCTTCTCTCATGACATAATTTATCATAATGTTCTTTGTAATATTTATAAAAGGCAAGAAAAAAATTAAATAGCAGTCACAAGTGGCTACAATCATAGAATAGGCATAACTTTGTACGGTATATGCATCAAGTCAAATCAACTCAAGATATAGTCATAGTCATATAAGATACAACGTGAATTTAGAAATAGATGCTTAACCTTTTATTTCAGGGACTGGTTTCGCCTTTTCTTTTGCAACCTTGACTAAAAGGGATGACATTGACAACAAAAAATATGTTTTGTTTCTATCATAGGCTATGGAATATAGTAAAAGCTGGACACTATATGAATACCTGTTTTTTCGGGTGCCTTTTCTTTCGAAATTTCAGGCTCTATAAAACAGCATTGTGTTGTGTTGGTTATAAATAAACATCATACAGAGGAAAACAACAGTATACGCAGGATGATTTGGTTGACATCCAAACCTTTCTTTACAGGAGCTGGTTTAACTTTCTCCTTGATGATTTCAGCCTCTGAAATGGCAATGATAAAATTTAGAGACTGTAAAAAATCTTAAATGTATGAATCTTAACTTTAATCACACATTGAAAAAAGGCAACTTTTACCTTTCTTCTCAGAGGCTGGTTTAACTTTCTCTTTAACTTCAGCCACTGAAAAGAAAATTTTGTAAAATTGTTTTGTGGGAAAAAGAATTTGTGTAGCATAATTTTTGTCTTTTTCTTACAAATAAAGTAAAATTAACAGATAAAACAATAAATCAAACCTTTTTTCACATGGGATGGTTTTACTTTTTCTTTGATGACTTCAGCTTCTGATATGGCAATAATATTATATAGAGATTGTAAAATATCTTCAATTCATAAGAGCAGAATCTTAGATTTATTATTAACACTGAATAAAAATCTCACAATGTGAACAACAACAATTTTTTTTTACCTTTCTTCTCAGGGGCTGGTTTAGCTTTCTCCTTGATGACTTCAGCCTCTGAAATGGCAATGATATTATATAGAGATCGCAAAATATCTTCAATTCATAACAGAATCTTAGATTTACCCTTAACACCAAATAAAAATCACACAATGTAAAAACAACAACACTTTTTTTACCTTTCTTCTCAGGGGCTGGTTTAGCTTTCTCCTTGATGACTTCAGCCTCTATAGCATAACATATGAAGTGAAAGCATAAGGTTAACATTATCTTACAACAGAAGTTGTCATTATTTTCACAAATTAATGCAAGTAAGCATACCTTTCTTTGGTGTTGGCTTGGGTTTTTCTTTAATTATCTCAGGTTCTGCAAAGCAAAGAAGAGTTTAATGTTAAAAAGCAGAAATTTGTTGCATCTTTTCTCATGACATAATTTTATCATAATGTTCTTTGTAATATTTCTAGAAGCAGAGGCCCGAGAAACAATTTAAATAGCAGTCACAAGCGGCTACAATCAAACAATAGGCATAACTTTCTACAGTGCTACAGTATGCATCAAGTCAAATCAACTCAATATATAGTCATAGTCATATAAGATACAAACGTGAATTTAGAAATAGATGCTTAACCTTTTATTTCAGGGACTGGTTTCGCCTTTTCTTTTGCAACCTTGACTAAAAGGGATGACAATAAAAAAATATGATTTGTTTTTATCATATGGAATATAGCAAAAGCTGTACAGTATATGAATACCTGTTTTTTCGGGTGCCTTTTCTTTCGAAATTTCAGGCTCTATAAAACAGCATTGTGTTGTGTTGGTTATAAATAAACTTCATACAGAGGAAAACAACAGTATACGCAGGATGATTTGTTTGACATCCATACCTTTCTTTGCAGGAGCTGGTTTAACTTTCTCCTTAATGACTTCAGCCTCTGAAAAGATAACATTACAAATATGTTTAGAGAAAGAATAACATTTTGATAATCACAAATCAACACATCAATCAACACAGTAAGTCAAACCTTTCTTCTCAGGGACTGGTTTAGCTTTCTCTTTAGTAACTTCAGGCTCTACAAAACAAAACAAAAAGAAAGGAATTTACTCATGTCAAATAATGCAATTCCCTTTCGAGGGAACTCACGCTGCGTCGATGGCGCTTTGGGAACGCCCCTGCTTGAGCGCCCCTGTCCGACGGCTCTCCCTTGGAGCTTCCGATCAGGAGAGACCTTCTGTCTCACCCCCACACAGAGATTTGGAACATTTGGGTTTGGCCTCTGAGGGGGCCCAACTCATAGACGCTGGTCTCTCAACCGAGGTTCAATCTCAGGCCGGATTCACATATAGCGCCTAAAAACGTATAGAAAATGCTGGGTGCACCACATTCTCTTTTTTTTTCAAAGCACTAGGGTGGTCGCGCTCCGGTTGGTTCTTGTCATGTGACCTACTGTGCGCTTATGGCATTCTGAAAAGTTGAGATGTTTTTATCTCGATGCGGCGTGGACGCGCTTGAAAAAAAGAGCGTGTCATACCACGACCGGGTTGCGTACCGCGCGCCTACATTTGAAATAACGAACTTGAGCATGCAAAAGACGCTATATGTGAACAGGCCCTTACACTACAGAGCTCCAGCCACGCAGCCAAACTTTATGCCTTGAAGTGGAAAGTTTTCGCTTCTTGGTGTCAACAGTGTCAGTGGGATCCGGTTAACTGCCGGAACTGTTGGTACAGTTCTTGAGTTCTTGCAAGACCGCTTTTCTTCATGGTTATACCCATCCACCCTAAGGGTTTACGTGCCAGCCATAGTGGCTAAACATGCCCCGGGGGGTAATACATCATTGGGTAGAGACTCCCTGATTATTAGTTTCCTCCGTGGTACTTTGAGGCTGAGGCCTGCAACTGGTATTCGGGTTCTGGCTTGGGACCGGGCTATAATCCTAGAGGGCCTATCTACAGCTCCCTTTGAGCCCCTCGAATCAGAAAAGTTTTTGACCTTCAGAGACCTTCAGGCCCTTTCAGTTTTTCCAGCCTGCCTTGAGTTTGCACTTTGTGCCGACCAACACTGTGAGGCCTATTGTGTAGCAAGCTTTCTGTGCTCCTCCTTTCATGACTCCAGACCAGGAAAGGCTGAATCTCCTCGCTCCATTGAGAAAATCAGATCAACTGGTTGTCTGTTTTGGATCACCAAGTCTTCCAGCTTCTAAGCAGACCAGCAAGTAGATCTAGGCTATTTCTCTTGCTTATGAGTCCCCTGGCCAGCTGTCATCCTTGGTGGTCAGAGCTTACTCTACTAGGAGTATGGAGGCCTCTAAAGCCTTAATTTCTGGAGTTTCCGTACAAGAGGTGTGTGATGCAGTGGGATGGTCTTCGCTCACATTTGTGAGGTTTTATAGCCTGGATCTGGTCGCTGCCCTAAGGTCTCAGGTGCTTATGACTTAGTTGCCAACAGTTTCGCATAACAGGCAATTGTTATGTACTCCGTTTGGGTGTTCACAAGTTCACACTTACAAGTAAGTCAGATAGAATAAATGGTATGCATATTTGGCGTGATGTCCGAGGAGAGGGCTCCGGGCCGCGGTATTTGGCCCGAACCCAGAGTACTCCCCATGTATTCCTGGCAGTGGAAGGAACAAGCCGAGAGTGAGATGTTGGGGTGGTGGAGGGTTGCAGAAAAACTGTCAAGGAATTTAGGTCGACTGAGTGCCTTTATATATGCTTCCTCTCATGCTGATGGGATAGTCATGATGATTGTTGATGACAAGTTAATTGGATTGATTAATTGAACGTGTCCTCCCGAACTTTGTTTAGTGAAACGTCATTTATCATTCCCTAAGTCTCACTGACACATCGCGCATTCCCTCGAATGGGAACATCTAAGGTTTTGTAACCCTAGTTCCCTGATAAGGTGGGACGCTGAGGTCGCACTGCCATACTTCCTGCATTCCTTTGATTGACTTGCTTCAGATAATTCGAAGATAATGCCAGTCAGACCGAATGTGCTTTTATTCTTTCTTGGTCGCGACGTCGCCCGCAGTGAAACTCACTCTCGCCATTGGACTAAGTTGACATGCGTGCTTCAGACACAATCACGGAGGGGCGTTCCCAAAGCGTAATCGACAAAGCGTCTCGTTCCCTTTACAAAGAACTAAGGTTACAGTCGTAATCTGAGATGTTCAATACACATATGTGGGAGACATCTCACCTTTTTTGGGTTTTGGTTCAGGAGCCTTTTCTTTTGCAACTTCAGGCTCTATAAAAACAGTTTAAAATTGATCTGATTTATCATATAGCGGGAATCGACTGCCCATGTAGGATATGATTTCATTTCATTCACCTTTCTTCACAGGAGCTGGTTTAACTTTCTCCTTGATGACTTCAGCCTCTGAAATGAGAATGGTTTAAAAATCTTTAGACATTGTAAATGTCTTCTTTGCATTATCTTAAAATATATGATACCAAAAAATTATATCACTCATGAAGCTAAGTTAATGGTAACTCTTACCTTTCTTCTCAGGGGCTGGCTTAGCTTTCTCCTTAACAACTTCAGCCTCTGAAATGATGACCATTATATACAAATACTTAGAGGAAGCCAAAGAAATAATTTTGCATAATATCCATTTTTTTCTTGGAGGACACATTTTAAATATTAACAAAGTTTGTCAAACCTTTCTTCTCAGGGGCTGGTTTAGCTTTATCTTTGACGACTTCAGCCTCTGCAATGATGATAATATAAAGTATGAAGACAAACCAGTTCTATTCTATTTTGCATTAAAAAACATAAGATCAGTGTTATCTTAAAAACTAGCTAAAATAAAACCTTAACTTCCATTTATATTTATACCTTTCTGTACAGGAGCTCTTTTCTCCTTGATGACTTCAGGCTCTGAAAAGACAATGATGTAAAAATAGGTTTTAAAAGTATTATTATGTTTATAATTTTCTTTTTTTATTATTATTTTTTATATGAATACGCTGGCTGTTAAAAGGTGTATATATATATATATATATATATACTAAAATACTTAAAAGAAAAAATAATGTATTCTAGGATACATTACTTTAGCATGTGATGAACAATCATTCATATCCATACCTTTCTTTACAGGAGCTTGTTTTTCTTTCTCCTTGATGACTTCAGGCTCTGAAAAGACAATGATGTAAAAATAGGTTTTAAAAGTATTATTATGTTTATAATTTTCTTTTTTTATTATTATTTTTTATATGAATACACTGGCTGGCTGTTAAAAGGTGTGTATATATATATATATATATATATATATATATATATATATATATATATATATATATATATATATACTAAAATACTTAAAAGAAAAAACAATGTATTCTAGGATACATTACTTTAGCATGTGATGAACAATCATTCATATCCATACCTTTCTTTACAGGAGCTTGTTTTTCTTTCTCCTTGATGACTACAGCCTCTGAAATTGTAAATGTATAAAATGTGTAGAGGTATTGATTTTCTTAAATATTAAGAGTTTGTGGAAAACGTTTCTCAAAACAGTAAATCAAACCTTTCTTCTCAGGAGCTGGTTTGATTTTTTCTTTAATGACTTCAGCTTCTGAAATATGTGAAATATAAAATATTTATAGAAACAAAAGTCATGAAACATAAGTTCCACAAGAATGATATGAATAATTATTTAATAAAGCATTTATTGACATCCATACCTTTCTTTGCCGGAGCTGGTTTTGCTTTCTCCTTGACTTCAACCTCTGGAATGGCAATGTGGTGATTGTAAAAGACATTTGAAATATTATCTTTCGAATTTGTCTAGATAAAAAATATTAACATGAACTCACCTTTTTTCTCAGAGGTTGGTTTAACTTTTTCCTTTATGACTTCAGCCTCTAAGATCATGATAATGCAAAACATATTTAGATTTGGGTTTTTTTTTTTGTTTGTTTTTTGGTTTAGTTTAATCATGTTGTTAAAGAAAATAGTAATTTAATTAATTCAGTGAATCAAACCTTTCTTTACAGGGAATGGTTTAGCTTTCTCTTTAATGAGTTCAGCCTCTAAAATATAAATAAAATAAATGCAAATAATTAGCATTACCTTACAAAAGGCCAGTGGAAAATCGTTTTAAGCATTATTCTCACTAATATTGAAAAAGTTTACCCTTCTTTGGTACAGGCTTAAGTTTTTCTTTGGTTATTTCTGGTGCTGCTGCAAAACACGAGGGTTTAACTTTAGAATGCGCAGATGTACAGATAAAATCAAGGCACTGCTTTACATAAGATGTAATGAAGATTCGAGATGTACCTTTCTTTTCCGGGACAGTTTTTTCCTTTTCCTTTAGAACCTCAACTGGAAAGATATCACAAGTTAGATTGAGATTTGTTTCTAAAAGCTTACATGAAAATATTTGTAAGGCATGCATTCAAATGCATTGATTTTAAAAGATAAACTTTAGCATATTAGCACCTTTCTTAGTGGGTTCTGGTTTTGGTTCAGGTGCCTTTTCTTTAGCAGCTTCAGACTCTATGAGACAATATCACATTATGAATGATCGTCGCAGTAAAAATAAGTAAAATATATGATCATCTCATTCATATGTATACCTTTCTTTACAGGAGCTGCTTTAACCTTCTCCTTGATGACTTCAGCCTCTGACAATAATAACATTTAGAGATTGTAATTAGTTAAATGAGATTAGTGGAAAGGAAGCACGCATAAAATATAAAACGTTAATAAAAATAGTAACTCTTACCTTTCTTCTCAGGGGCTGGTTTAGTTTTCTTCTTAATTATTTCAGCATCTAAAATTATCAAAATATATAGAAAAGGTCAATTTAGCATTATCATTTTTGCATGGGATAATAATAATATTTTGATTGTTAAAGTAAATCAAACCTTTCTTCTCAGTGGCTGGTTTAGCTTTCTCCTTGATGACTTCAGCCTCTAAAATGATTAAAACCAAACTAGTTTAAGCATTAGCTTTTTTAAAAAAATGTTTAAATGTTTGGCATTATCATTACAGATTAACAATTTAACCTTTCTTTGGTTCTGGCTTTGGTTTTTCTTTGGTTATTTCAGGTGCTGGAAAACAGAGCAGTAATGAAAAGTCAGTCGTAATTGACTTTTTAAAAGTATTATCAGCATTTGCAGATATGTTATTTTATAATTGATACAGTGCCTCATAGCAAATAAAAGTGCATCTCTCTACCTTTCTTTGGAGGTGCTGGTTTCTCTTTGAAAACGTCAGGCTCTACAAAACAGACAGATATTTCACTTTCAATAATGTCAAGTAACTCAACTTCAATACAAATTCTGAAATAGAAGGATAAAGTCTCGCTATGGAATAATTACAATAACTGCTGATAAAGTGTTTGGTAAATGATTTTAAATATTTAAGAACTCACCTCTTTTGGGTTTTGGTGCCTTTTCTTTAGTAACTTCAATCTCTATAAAATAGTTTTTATTTATGTCATTAAGGATTATTATACAGTGAAAAGCGACAGCATATGCAGGATGATTTTATTGTCATCCATACCTTTCTTTACAGGAGTTGTTTTCTCCTTAATGACTTCAGCATCTGAAATGGCAATTACGCTTTAGCATTGCGTTGAAATGTCCTTGGCTGATTTCTAACTTGATATTTAAAACAACATGAAAGCACACATTAAGCTAAAATAATGATTCAAAATATGAAAACCTTTCTTCTCAAGGGCTGGTTTGACCTCTTTGATGACTTCAGCCTCTGCAATGAAGATAATATAAAAGTGAAAGGGATATATATTCTTCTTTTTGTATTCATTTTCTTTCATTTTGCATGAGGAAAATGTTGATTAATACACATAGGCCTACCTTTCTTTGCAGGAACTGGTTTATCTTTCTCCTTCACGATTTTAGACTCTGAAATGGGAATGACGAGAAATGTTTTTAATACTTTAAATGGTTTACTGAAGCATTATTGATTATTAATGCTGTGAATCAAACCTTTTTTCTCAGGGGCTGGTTTAGCATTCTCCTTGTTGACTTTATCCGCTACAATGGGATGATGAAAACATTAAGAAAGCAAAATATATTAGCATTATCTTAAAACTGTAGAAGACAGCTTGAATAGGCTCGGCTGACCGACTGAAGAAGAACAGTGGCTACAATGCATTACAATGTGCATTATAAGGAATAATGGATGCATTAAAATTAGGGCTGTCAAACGATTAATCGCGATTAATCGCATCCAAAATAAAAGTTTGTGTTTACATAATATATGTGGGTGCACTGTGTATAATTATTTTGTATATAAATACACACATGCATGTATATTTAAGAAAAAAATATTATTTATATATAACATATTTATATTTATATATAACATAAATTATATAGAAATCTATATACAGTGTATACATGAAAATATTTCTTAAATATATACAAGCATGTGTGTGTATTTATATATATAAAATAATTATACACACAGTGCACCCACATATATTATGTAAACACAAACTTTTATTTTGGATGCGATTAATTGCGATTAGTCGTTTGACACCCCTAATTAAAATACTTTTATAATGCATTATATATAAAAGCTTTAAGAAAAGTGTCACTGGAAAAAACATTGGTTCTTAAATACAGAGTACTGTACCTTTTTTAGCAGGTGTTGGTTTTACCTTCTCTTCAACAGCTTCAACCTCTGTGCAAGATTCAATAATTTTTCTGATATGACATTTTATAATATGCATATTGAGCGATAAAACCAACTGCATACATTTTACCTTTCTTTGAAGGCTCTTGCATAGATTTTTCTTTAGAAACCTCAAGCTCTGTATATCAGTGGATGTCAGCAGTTAGCATCATATAAACATTGGGAGAAAAAAGTACAATTTCAACAAAATCAAACTGCACCTTTCTTAACTGGGGCTGATGTCTGGGGCTTAAATTATTATAGTTACATCCCATAGAAAGTAAAGTAATAATAAAAAACCAAACTGTTGGATAGGTCTATCTTCAGGATATTTAGCCTCTGAGCAATATTTAAGTGTTTTTACCTTTCTTTAAAGGTACCGGTTTGACTTTCTCATCTGCAACAGCAGGCTCTGCAATTCAAGGAAAATTAAGGGTTAAGCATCCTTAAATTTAAGAAAGGAACATTACAAAAGTTATTTTTCACAGGAATGGTTGTTGGCTTCTCTTCTGAACAAGATGTTTATATTTCATAAATATAATTTTTATATACAATATATGAAATAAAGTAAAAATCGGTCTTTCCATATTACTTTTCTTGGCAGTAGGTGGCTTTTCTTCCTCTTTAGAAACAACAGGCTCTGAAAATGAGTCTGCAGGGTCAGTTAATGTCACAAAAAAACTTTTAAATGAAATGCTGTGTTACTGTAAGTGCATATACCTTTCTTCAAAAGGTCTGGTTTAGTTTTGTCCTTGGGAGCTTTTGTCTCTACATTATTCAAATAACGAAAGAGAAATGTATTTAAACTTGCTGATGTGTATTGTTCAGTTCCTGTGAAACTTAAGTTTCAAGTTTTGTTAAAGGCTGGATATATGAGTTTGAGAAATAGCAGAAAACTCCCAACACCTCCCTTATGGGCTCCTTCCAAAGCCAAGCCTCCAAAACACATGAATGCTCAGAGTACTCTCCTTTTCAGAGTACCTTTTAGATATGTATTGGTATATAAAGCCACAAATTTGGGAAAAAGTGTTTTAGAAACAAACTGCCTACCCTGCCTTTAAGATTTGAATTCAGTAGACCACAGCTTTAATTCACAGTTATCTAAAATCAATCACCTTTCTTTTCTGGTGCTGGTTTTGCTTTGTCTTCAGTTTTTTCAGCACCTGTAGGAAACACCAGAAAATATTATTATTAAAAATCATAAAAAAATAAAAAGTACACCTTTCTGAGAAGTACATAATAACTGCAACAAAGTAAATATAAACCAATTGTCTCAGCTTTACTTTTGAAACAGAAAGTTTAAACCATTTTACTTCAACTTGCATTCAGAAATGGTGCTTTTCAATCTTTGTGAATCCATAATCCCTACATAGATGTACAGCTACATTTCAACAAAAACAATAGATAATATTTTTGTGTGAATCAATAAAGAGCAGGGCTGTAGGAACAATCTGAAACAACACATTATACCATAGACACGCACATGTGTCTCTAAAAAAATATTATCAATATAAAATATTTAAAAGCTGGAGTCATACCTTTTTTCATAAGGACATTTTTTTCTTTCTCTTCAGCTGCTAAAGGTTGTCAATACATTAAGTTCTTGTTCTCTTCAAAATCAAATGTTAGTTGAAATAGTAGATAATACAATAATTAATTACATAAGAGCATGAATACCTTTTTTAACCTGAACTGGCACTGCTTTTTCCTTCTCTTCTGCAGTATCTGAATGAAATAAATATGAAACTACGTAAATAAATGAAAAAAAATGATTGCCACAATTTTTCTACACATTGCAAAAGCACTACTTTTCTTTGATGATTCGGGTTTTGGAAGCTTGGGCTCTACAGTATGAAGAGAGGTGTGTGATGAAATGATTGATAGAAAAATACTTCTCAAAAATAGGCTTTGCCTTAGACTTTTTACCTTTTTTCGATGGCTCTGGTTTGGCCTTCTCTTTGGAAAACTCTGGCATCAACATCAGCAGTATATGCCACATTAAAAAACACTGCATTTAGTTTTGAATGCCATCTATTGTCTTTGGAATGTCATACCTTTCTTTTTGGGAACTGGTTTTACTTTTTCTGCAGCAACGGCAGCTCCTAGAAGCGAAAAAAAAATAATTCAAAGCTTATTAAAAATAACCACACTTTTTGCTTTAACAATTTTGTTTTTGCGAAGTCAGCCTGCAGTACTGAATGACATGTTATATCATACAATAAAACTGATATCAAGAAAATTGTCAATGAGAAACAGAAAAAAAAATGAATTAGAAACAGACCTTTTTTCACAGGTTTAGCTTTTTCCTTAGGAACTCTAGCTGTAATATGAAATAAGACAATATGTCTCAATGAATTCAATGAAAATGTATTACTAGAGAAATGTACTTTTCTTTTTGCTTGTATCATCCATGTAGCCCGTATGGATTTTAAAATTGAGTAAGCATAGTTAAGGTGAGGAAAGTTACAGCAAGCTCAACAACCCCAAAGTTTTACAGAAAAGGATCTCAAACCCTTAAAGGACACATTTCAGCCAAAAATGTTTACAAAAGAGCATGCAAGGTTGTTACCTTTCTTTGAAGGTGCGGTCTTGACAGTTTCTTTAGTAACCTTAGGTTCTGGGAAGCATGGGAAACAAGCTGTTTATTTAAGCAAAACATTAAATATGTTAACATATAAAAACACACATACAAAAAAATACCTTTCTTTAGTGGCTTTGCTTTTTCCTTGACAGCCTCAGCAACTAAACATACAAAATATGTTATCTCTACTTAAAAAAAAATATATATTTTTAATTATAAATGATAAACTATTTGATTTTTACAGGACAAGCATACCTTTTTCTTTAGGAGCTGCTTTTGCCTTTTCCTTGATATCTTTAGTTTTTGATAGAAAAAGTGAAATTTTACACTGATGTCTGAGCAAACAATCATCAACACACCATCAATACACAGAATTATAACAGTGATTGCTTAAAGCAATATGGTTCCCCTAAAAATGAATATTTAATCATCATTCAGTCCTATATTATTTACTTTATTCGTTGACACAAAATGATGTTATGCAAAATGTCAAAGCTAATCTTTTTGACATATTAAAAACAAAATACTTTAAAATAATCATAAATGTATACCATACAACTCATTCTGGGTTAATGATTCCTTTAGTAATTGTTTATCACTATAATCTAAAAGAAGTGAATATACTTCAGACTGGAAAATACCTTTCTTTTCAGGGTGTGGTTTAGGTTTCTCCTTCACAACTTCAGCCTCTTCAAAAGACAAAAACAAAAGTGGTAAATAATTAGACTACTAAGCTTATAGCAAAAAAAAAAAATTGTCAGTTTTCTAAACTGAACACTGACATGACTTCAGCATTGTTATTTCTGAACAAAAGAAAGTATATAACATTGTAATAGCCGTTTTCATACGATAGACAATAGATTGTGATACCTTTCTTTGAATGAGATTCTTTGGCCTTTTCTTTTGTGACTTTAGTCTCTGCAAATGAGTGAGGAACAATTAAGAGACCTTAAATTATAGCAAATATGAAAAATAGAACATGGATGTGAATCATACCTTTCTTTACAGACGCTGCTTCATCCTGTTCTTTAGAAACAACAACCTCTGAAGTAGAGAAAATTATTTTAAAAAAATGCAATTAAGTGACTCATGTGAAAAAGAATGTACACCCGTTTAAATTCTATGGTTTAATTTATCATGCAGGACATAGAAAAAACATCATCTGGTCTTTAACAGATCTTAAAAAAAGTTAAATAAAACCTCAGATGAACAACAACACATGACTTATTACACCGTGTCATGGTTTATTTTACAAAAAATAAAACCAAAGTGGAGAGTCTCTGAATCATTATCTGTATCAGTCGCTCACATACTTGGAGGAATTTTGGCCCACTCTTCTTTACAACATTGCTTCAGTTCATCAAGGATTTCGGGCATTTGTTTATGCACAGCTCCCATCACAACATTTCAGTCAGGTTGAGGTCTGGACTTTGATTGGGCAAGTGCAACACCTTGATTCTTTTCTTTTTCAGTAACATTTTGTCGTAGATTTGCTGGTGTTCTTGGGATCATTGTCCTGTTCCATGACCCAATTTCGGCCAAGCTATATCTATAGGACAGATGGACTCACATTTGACTTCAGAATACTTTGGTACCCTTCATTGAACGTGACGTCACGCGGGACTCAGTTGTAGGCTGCTGCAGTTGACGCAGGGCAGCCAATGAGCACTCTTAGACAGCCTGCTCTAGGGGCTACGTTGACAATGAATACAAAATTAAGGATCATTTTTTGGCTTCAATATCTCGAAAAGATTATTCTTTCCCGTAGGGTAAGCTAACTTACACAATACGAGAGAACCTCTCATAAGAGAACCATAGAATTCAAAAGGGTGTCCTTTCTTTTACACATAACTTTATGGTGTTTTATTACAGTATAGATATAGACAGGAACTGAGATACAGGATTCTCTGAAAGTTCAAAAGAACAGAATTCACTTGAAGTAGATTTTTGGGTGTCCGTGCTGAATAAAAGTATCAATTTAAAAAAAAAAAAGTACCAAACCCAAACTGTACAATGGTAGTGTGATGTGCACAATGTACATCCACTATGAATTTGCTTTATGTGTGTTTAGTAAAGCAAGAACATACAACACAATACCTTTCTTAGATGGTGCTGGTTTGGTCTCTTTTTTGGCCACTTCAGCTTCTGTAAATAAACATTTACATTTATTTCTTTAATTTAAGTTTAACCTTCACAGAAAATCACTTACAACATAAGCTACTTCCTTTTCTTTACACTGACTGCTTTGGTTTTGTCCTTGGCAATCTCAACATCTATGATACAATAGATATCAATGCATTTGTGGATTAACTGGCTGTTATAGACATACACACAAAACATCCCAGATCTGAAAAGATCTCTCAACAACTAGAACGGAGCTTGCAGGTCACTCTCTGGTTACTGTCTGTTAGTAGCTGGCATGGAAATACTTACCTTTGGTTTTGGCCATCTTCTTAGTAACATCATCTGAAAGACAACATAGGGATTGAGAGTGTGAGAGAAACAGCGGATTGATTGTGTTGTGTTGAAAATAATCACAGAATGCGTTGAATACCTTTCTTAGCTACTTTAACCTTTTTCTCAGGTCCTGTGCAGATAAAATTTTATACATTATATATAATTTTGTAATATTATACATTTTGTAAATTTGTTGTTGTTTTCTCTTTAGAATCAGACACCATTTTGTAAAGGGCAATTTACAGATGCTAACCAACGGCAACAGACACTTCGTTGGATTTTTTTGGACCAGTGTGTTGTGTTTACCCCAATCGCCATCTGTTGCCGATGGACGGTCGATTGCCGATTGAACATGTTGAATCAGCGTTTGTTGGGTCTTGGAACTTCTGAGAAGTGACAAACTGCAATGTGCTGATTGTCTGTGTTAGTCAGCGTTTGTCTGTGCAGTGTGAATTGGCCTTATATGTGACATTAAATGATCCACGACACTCCATATAAAAACTACTGCAACAATACATCCTATAATTATAAAAAAGTTGTATTGAAAATATTCTAATGGGCTATAGCTGCAATATATAGTTTTTTGATGTTTTTTTTCAACATTACATTAACCGTCAGACATTCTACTGGTTCTACTGGTGTTAGTAAATCATTTATGTACCCGATTTTTTCTTTTTTAGAGAGGGTTCCTCATCCACTTTAGTCACCTTGACCTTTTTGTCAAGTTTTTTCTTGATGTCCTTTTCTAGAACACATAATATACATAGTTCAAGACAGTACATCATCTTTTGATCAGGTGCAGAGTTTTAACATCTAATCTATAAAAGCAACTCTATTGGAGTAGCAAAATCTAGACTTTGTGTGCAATCTAGATGTGGATGTTGAGCTTTGTATGAGAAGTGAAATGGATAAGTTAAATATGTTTTCTCAGTCTTACCTGTTGGTTCTTGAGTCTTGTCCACTTTGGATTTTTGTTTTCTTTGAACCTTTTCTATCTCCTTTTTGTCAAGTTCTTTTTCTTTTTTCCTGACTTTTTCTACTGTTATGTTTATTTGTTGTAGTGTTATCTCTTCCTCTTCACTTTCACCCTTCTTTTCCCTCAAATCTGGAATAAAAGAGAAAAGATCATGCGTCACCGTTTTCTCAAAAATTTGCAGTTTTCATTCTGCACAAGCACTATATTTTACAGTGTGCAAGCACTGAAGAAAACAACAAACCATTCACCTTGAATGATTTTGTATATCTCCTCTCTAGCTTTTTTCTCTTTGGCTTCTTTTACTTGTTCAAGAACTGAAATCACGAGTAAATGTTAAATGAGAGTTACATGTTTTTAACATCCATATGATTAATGAATGATGAGAATTAGTGCATGAATTAGTGCACTGCAAGTGTGTCAACATTAATAGTACTTGAAAGCAGCAAAGTGGTTGTCAGCCATGTTATTGCGTTAGATGGCTAAATTAAATGAATATAATGGATGAGTTAAATCATTATTTCTCTTAATGGAACCATTTAGGTAAGCAAAATAAATGGCTTTGCAATATATGCAGTATTATTTGTTACAGTTGCATTATTGTGCTTTAATCAACTTTAATACAAAAATATATTCTACACAATACTTGAAGGATTAGTTCACCCAAAAATGAAAATTTGGACTATTTTGAACTACTTGGATGATGTCTTCTAGACAAGGACAGTATACTGTACACATTTTCAATAAAGGGACAGAAAACTCTCGGACTAAATCTAAAATATCTCAAAACTGTGTTGTCTTTCGGGCTTGGAATGACATGAGGGTGTCATTAATGACATCATTTTCATTTTTGGGTGAACTTTAATAAACAAGACTGTAATTCTTTATAAATCAGTGCAAAAAAGGTTTTTATATGGTTTTCATTTTTCTTAATAATTTGATAGATCCATCCATCCATCCATCCATCCATCCATCCATCCATCCATCCATCCATCCATCTACAACGGAGCCTGTTAGTGAATCCTCCAGCAGGTTGAACATATTGTTTTTCAGAATATATGCAATATCAAAGTCAGGAGAGCTCAATTGCACTGAATATCCCTCCAAAATATAGACATATTACAACTGTTGTGTTCAAGAAAAAAAGAAGTTAATATAGAGTACAGTGATTCATATGTTTAGATACATTATGGAAACCTATGTAATTTGTATGGCCTAAAAAAATGTTTAGTTACAATGATGTGAAACATAGAATTCAAACAATGCTTGGCCAGTCAAATTATTGGACCAGAACCATTGTAAATTTGGTGCTTTTGATGATTTTCCCATTATCTTAAAAGGATAGTTCACACACGACTGAAAATTCTGTCATCATTTAGGCTACTCACACTCAATTTGTTCCAAACCTGTATGAATTTCTTTTTTTCTACTGAACACAAAAGAAATTTTGAAGAAAATGGGTAACCAAACAGTAGATGTGCCCCATTCACTTTATGGGGAGAAAAAAACCTATATAAGTCAATCGCTACCATCAACTGTAGGTTTGAAACAACTTGAGGGTGAGGATGAATTTTAATTTCTGGGTAAACTAGCCTACTCCTTTAAATATCACGTTATTTATACAATTGCAGGTGGTCAATTATTTTAAGGTGGAGTTATAAGAGGAATAGGAAGGCATATTTATAAATTAGGATATTTTATTAATTTTATTTATTTATCTGTTTATTTTATGGATGAATTTTCCCATGGTAAATGATTTAAAATTATATTTAAAATGAAAATGATAATGATATATATATATTTTTATGGTCATCTATTGAGATATTGGTTGCGACCTATCAACTATCACTTTTTCCTACTTGTTATTAATAATAAAAAAAAAAGTTCAATACCTTTGTCAGACTCTTCACGAAGATCCTTGTGTGCTTCTTGGTTGTCTGTTGCAATGGAATGACTTTCAGATTTTCGTCTCCTGCTCAGGCCTCTTTTTCCGACATCTCTCTTCCTGTCGTTGTTATTGTTATTTTCATCATCTCTGCCAGTGACACCGTGTTGGACAGTAAGAAGGACAAGCTCCTCTTCGTCAACATGGTCATCTTGACCAGCAGTGATAGTTTGATCAAACTCTTCAACCTCACCCTTTAAAACCTCAACCTCATCTTTATCTACCTCGTTCTCTAGGTCCTTTGTACTCTTTTCAGCATCATCCTCCTTGGCTTCCACTTCTAAACCAACCTTACTTTTGACTTTGTCATGATCATCAAGCTCTACTGTTTCCTCCTTTTCCTTCAAACTTATGGTATCTGGAGTAGCTTCAGCCAATTCAGGTGGCTGATCTTCTTGTTTCTCTTTTTCATCTGTGATAATGATGATTTCTTCAACTGTTTCAGGTTCTTCTTCCTCATCTCTGAAATCAGAAGTATCTTTAACCATTGCTGGTTCTTCAGTGGTTTCTTTCTCCGCTGTAACTGCATGATCTGAGGAATCATCAATGTCTTTTGTCACATTTGTAGCATCAGAGGTTATTTCAGTTGATTCATCCTCTGCAAAGTCAGAGATATCTTTAATATTTTCAGGGGCTGTTTCCTCATCTATGACATCTGGGATGTAAGAAGGTTCCACATCTGTAACATCTCCAATCTCTTCATCTGTTTCACTAAATTCTTCCTCCACTGTAACAACATCTGAGGTATCATCAAGGTCTTTCACATCTGAAGTATCATCAACGTCTTTCATATCTGGAACATCTGAGGTATCGTCAAGGTCTTCCACATCTGTAACATCTGAGGTATCGCCAAGGTCTTTCATATCTGAAGTATCATCAACGTCTTTCATATCTGGAACATCTGAGGTATCGTCAAGGTCTTTCACATCTGTGGTATCGTCAAGGTCTTCCACATCTGTAACATCTGAGGTATCGCCAAGGTCTTTCACATCTGAAGTATCATCAACGTCTTTCATATCTGGAACATCTGAGATATCGTCAAGGTTTTTCACATCTGTGGTATCATCAAGGTCTTTCACATCTGAAGTATCATCAACGTCTTTCATATCTGGAACATCTGAGGTATCGTCAAGGTCTTCCACATCTGTAACATCTGAGGTATCGCCAAGGTCTTTCACATCTGAAGTATCATCAACGTCTTTCATATCTGGAACATCTGAGGGATCGCCAAGGTCTTGCACATCTGTGGTATCATCAAGGTCTTTCACATCTGTAGCATCAGAGCTAATTTCAGTTGATTCATCCTCTGCAAAATCAGAGATATCTTCAATCTTTTCAGTTGCTGTTTCCTCATCTATGACATCTGGCATATCAGAAGGTTTCTCGTCTGTAACATCTGCGATATCTTCAACTGTTCCAGTAGTTTTTCCCTCCTCCGTGACATCGGAGGACATTTCAGCGAGTTCTACTGTGATATCAGTGGGGTCCTCAGCCGTTTCTTCCTCCTCGGTTATGTCCAAGATAGCTTGAGCTTTTTCAGTTTTATCTTCAGGAGCTTCCACCTCACCATGTTCCTCCTCAACCTCTTTTATTTCCTGTTTAGTGCTGTCCATCTCCTTCACTGCGGATCTCATAGCAATGTAGGCAGCATAGGTAGGGTCCTGTTTTTTGCCTAGTATTTCTGCAACTGTTTCATGAAGTCATTTTTCAATTCAGGTTTATGGCTCAATTTGCAGATAAAAATTTATCAATTTACATACGAGACCTTACAGGTTGTTCCGATTGGAAATTTGGTTACACTCACTACATCACGTTGATGACCGTGACAGTATGCACATGTTGCACCCTGACAAAAAAAACTTCAGTTGAACCATTTTTAGCCTTTTCTTCAAAACTAAGTACTTCTACTTTGTGACTATTTTTAATATTTTGATAATGCATTTTTTAGATGCTTTTAGAGAACGTGACTTGCATTGAATTCAAGGTATACATTTTTTTCGGTTCTTTCTTTCTACAACCTCAGCTTAAAATCTCAGGGTATTAATATTGTGAGTGTCCCAATATTCTTGCAACATGTGCCATACCTCTGGTGGTAAGAACTCCTACATGCTTTATGTTTGTGAATATCAACTGACGAAATGTATCACAGAAGGTTAGACGTCGCACTACACCGCAAGAAGGGAGCAGGAAATCAAACAGAAATGCATGTGACAAAACTTTTTATTTTTGTATTTGGTAAAGATGTCATGCACATCCTTTTAAAACATTCTCGAGAAAGTAAATGCAAGCTTGTTTACATAATATAAAGTACATAACATGAGGTACTGTGTGAGAGAGAGAGTGCAGGACATTAACATTCACACTATAGTACAGACAGAACATATCAATGACAATCATCCCTGTATGCAGTCATGCAGGACCTTTTCATGCGCCATATTACATAACCTATAACACTGTTTTCTAAATGCTCTAATTAATGGATGAAAACATGGTAAGACACAACAAAACTCTGCATAAAGATGAATGCATATGGGATGACGACGAGTCAGGGAAACTTTATCATTTTAGTCACATAAAGATCTTGCCTAGGTTACATAAAAACCCCCTTTTCACATGCTCTCGTTCCTTTTCAAGTTAAAAGTCTTGTTTATTAAGTTTTTCCAATTCTGTTTTAGTAATGATCAGGTTTGAGTACTTAAGTTAGTTTTGGTGTTAATCTATAGCTTTTATGTAAATGAAAGAATATGGAGTTACTAACCTTTTTCCATAGGTGGCAGAAATTCTCCTGGAGAAGATTTAAGAATACTGTTTGTTTAAATAAATAAATAAATTATATATATATTATTTTTATTGATAAACAGCAAGTCTTGTTGACATCTGGGAACTCACCCATTGTCAAAGCAAAGAAACCTTGTAATGCAACATGCAACTTTATGTTTCAAAAGAGATGATGGCAATAGAGAGGCTGAAGTTTCATAATGCAGCAACAAGTGAATAAATACTGACTCTAACCTTTTCGTCTTATTACTTGTGGTGTTTCATCTGAAACAGAGAACAATAGGGATTATTTAAAGAAAAATATAAATTTTTAGATACAGAATTGTGAAAGACCTAATAATATGGATACCTTTGTCTTCCATTAGCATGTTTGAGAGGTAGGCCAGCAATACATCCCTCCTGTCAGTAAACTCCTCAACAGTGTCTGTGACAACTTTCATGGGATCAAAGCTAATGTCAGAAATACCACCTGGGGGAAAAGACATAATATAACACAAATTAAAATTGTGTTGGCGAAAAACACAGATCAAATGTTTTGAGCTGATAAATGAACAATACCGTCGTCTCCGGCGAAGAGACTGGAGAGGTAATTAGAGACAGTAATCTTTAGGTCTGTGGCCTCCTCTACAACAATTCCAGCCAGTTCAGTGGGATCAGTGCTCAGTTTGGGAAACCAAGCTGAAATATTGACAAGGTGCACTACCGTTTAAATGTTTGGGGTCAGAAAGAATTAAGTATTTTATTTTCACCAAGACTGTATTTATTTATTTGTTATTAAAATACAGTAAAAACTGTAATATTGCGAAATATTATTACAATTTTAATTTACAATTTTTTGGGGTTATCGGATGCAAAATTCACTTTTATATGGTTTATATGTTTGCATATAAATGTGTCTTTGCAGTGTGTGGACACAATCACCATACAATGAAGAAAATCACTCCCCTTTTTTTAAAGGGGTAGTTGAGTGCGATTTCACTTTCACAATTTGTTTTTTAAATATCTTACTGACCCCAAACCTTCAAACGGTAGAGTAGATTTTATCACTAAATGTCTAAAATAATGTGAGAATACCTTCAAGATTTCCGAATATGGTTGAAAAAATGGTCCTGGTCCAACTTAAAACTTGCAGAACTGCTTCACTCGCCATGTCTGTTGGATAGATGATCACCACAGCCAGGACGTCTATGCAACATAGAAAGCATTAAACAGAAATCAGTCTGGCATGAGCAGCTGAACACTCAAATATGACAAATTATTTCTGTATGCATGGAATCAGTGTCAATTTCAAATGTTGATTGAAACATGTACTGAGATCATCATCATATCATAACATTACATGTCAGCCCTCAGAACAACAACAATGTAGGTACCTTCAAAAAAGTGGAATAAGTAACCCACTGGGAATCTGATCCATTCTGTAACCTCATCCAATACAGTGCCACCAAGTTTCACTGTTTCAGTGATGCCTGTATCCCCTGAAAAAATAATTATAATCACAAGTCTGATTTTTTTTTAAACAATCCAACCAAATGCTGAGGATCTTGGGGAATTCACACTGGAATATTGACAAGATGCACCTAATGATATAGATATGAGTGTATAGGTTTAGGCTATATTAAATTATGAGAAGAATCAATGTTGGTGCTTTGCATTACCTTCAGTGCCCCCGAACATGGTTGAAAGATACTGTGTAATGGTCTTGATCCAACTTAAAATTTGCACAACAGCTCGACTGACCATATTCACTGGAGCAAGCAATATATCCAGGATGTCTATGCAGCATGGAAAGCATTAAACAGACAATGAATGACGCACCTGGCAAGCTCAAATATAACTAATAATTTTTACCATATTATTTTTTGGTCGGGCACATATTGCATGATCAATGCAAGTAACGTTACCTTCAAATAAGTGGAATAAGTAGCCCACTGGAGATCTGATCCATTCTGTAACCTCATCCAGTACAGTGCCACTATATTTCACTGTTTCGGTGATTACTGTATCTCCTGTAAACAACATATTATATAAATAACATAAGCCTATGCTAAATAAATAGTGTTTTAAACTGCTTGTGGATATTTTTTAAAAGCCATAAATGGATTTACATACCCTCGGCACTAAATATTCCTGTCAGATAAGAAACAGCTGAATCAGCCGCTAAATTAATAGCTTTCTTCGGATTGAATACTATTTCTGTGATGTACTCTGGATTCCAAATACAAGAGAAGAGAGAATGGCATAAAACAAATCAATTTTTAAAAACATCAACAAATTATATTTATCAAAGGATTGGATTGAAGGATTGTTTACTTCCACAAAACAAGTTTAGAGTTTTATTACAATGAAATTGGCTTTCAAACAATCCATCATAAAAGTTTAAAAATAAAAAGTGGTCAATAGGACTCCCGCGTTATATTTTAAGCCAAAATTATATTTTTGTGTGAGGAAGAGATCAAAAATCGAAATCATTATTCTCTTGCTTCCACTTCATTTCATGACAAGCAAGGCCACTTCGTGAATGAATCGTTCTTTTGAGTTGAATATTTTTTAGCGAATCGGTTGAAACGGTCTGAATCATTCGCTCGTGTGAATAATGACGGCCTGTTTTCCACACAAAGCTACATCCTTTAGAAACTTTAAATATAGCACGACTATACTTGTATAATGAGCTTTAATTGTTTTGCACCTTTTGTTGAGGACTGAAAGCTTTAGCCATTGTAATTGCACTAAAAGGAATAGACACTATTCCTTCAGTAATAAATGACCAAAATTAAAAATCTGAAAATTATAGCTACTTCAAATCATACCATGAGCATCATTAAACATATCATTCATGTGGTTTATCTTGTTTCCAATGCCTTCAACGGCCTTGTTCACTGCTAGCACTGGGTCAGAACCAAAATCCTGGATGCCTAGAGGAAAACAGTTTAGATTGAGGCCAACAAATCAAAAACCAGCACAAGTAAATAAAATAAGAACTGTGAAAATTATTTTAAAACTCACTTGCAATCTGATCGTCACTGACAAAGTCGAACATGATAACACCTGCTATTGTCCAAGAGGTTAGAAGTGTGAGGATGACAACCCATTGTGCCGGGTGATTCATGATTCGTAAGACTCCATGGCTCCGTGCCGTTAAAGCGGCTGGATGCAATGCCCTAGCTGGAGCATCTTCAGCAGTGGGAGGGGAGGACTTTACTGGACCTGGAGTCACATGAATTTTACACATATACCATGGGGTCTATAGCAAATGTTGGAAATAATTCTCCTGAAGGAGAAAATGTTTCTTGGTTGCTTGCTAAATGCACCTGGTATCTATTCTATTGACTATGTCTAGGCCTTTTTTCATTTCTATATAGAGTAAATACTGATCCATCATGATGACGGACTGATAATTGTAGCAGCTGTTCTCTTAAGTGCAGTCTAGACACTTCTCCATCTTGTGTTATTTTCTCCCTGCTGCTTGAGTTTAATGACAGCATGAACTAAACAAAGAAACTATCAAAATCAAAAGTCTTTATATTGTAATTGTCATTGCAAATATCAATTATGTTTGCTAGATTCACCAAAATATGACACACTTTAAAAGTTTGGGGTCAGTATGATTTTTGAAAGAAGTCTTTACACTCAAGGCTATTCATTTCATCAAAAATACAATAAAATCAGTAATATTGTGATATATTAATAAATGACTGTTCTTTCAGCATCATGAACCAGACCTTAGTGTCACATGATCCTTCAGAAATCATGCTAATATGCTGATTTTCTTCAAGAAACGTATTATTATTATCAATGTTGTGCAGAACAGTTGCGCTGAGGAATGTTACGAATGTGTTTTTTTTAGGATTTCCTTGATATATAGAAAGTTTGAAAAAAAAAACAGCATTTATTTGAAACAGAAATATTGTGTGGTATTAAATATGTCCTCAGTGTCACTTTTGAGCATCCTTGCTGAATAGATTTTTATTAATTTCTTTAAAAATATATATCTATAAATATAAAACCTTATTTTTTAACCTTAACCAATAAAGTTCATAAATCTAAATAAATCTACACACTTCAAATGATATTAAAACATTTGAGTTAATTATAGACTCTGTGTTAGTCTTGAAAATGTTCTGGCTATGAGTACAGCATATTTGTTTAAACAGATTAAAACCAAAACATTAAGATCAACTAAGCTGTTAGTTCAGTTTTATATCATCACAACAGCATTTATTGAGGTTCTGTGTTTTATTATTCTGAAATATTATAATATTTATTTTTGTGTATTTTTATCTGCTAAGCTCTGTTTGTCATTCTAATGCAAGATATAATAACCTGCAGTACCTTTATATGCCTGAGCCATGGTGTAGTTCTGGTGGTTCTTCGGCTGAATGTCCTTTGATTTTGCTTGGGTAATCTTATTTTCCCGGTTTCACCCAGTTGATGTTAAATCCAACTCATTGAATGATGTTCCTCTTTGTCGTCCCCATCCAATCCTGGGGTGAAACCTCACAATCTTGTGAGAAAAGTGGGATGAGGGTTTTCAAAGTACCGGATTTGGGATCATGGCTGTGGGAAAATGGGATGGTAGGTCAGGGACGTAAACAGGGGAGTTCAGGCTCAGGCAGGGGGATGATAATTTAGCCCATGTATTGGTGCCTCACATGGGTGTGGGACGGGAAAAGTGCTGGAGTGCTTCAAGGTAACCTTATCCATTGCAAGCCTGGTTTATTCTTAGACAGTGTAGGGTTTACCAGTTGCACTCTCTCTTGCCTTTTTAGGCGGTAGGGGGTGTGAACAACTGGGAGCAAAAGAAAAGTTGACAGTTGCATGCTCACAGACTGTAAAGTCAATTGGTTTTTGGTAGGCTATTTAACATAATGTCATTAATATAATGCATGTGCCATCAATGATTTGTGGATAGTAATTTACTACAGTAATTTATCCAACAATTTGTTTTTAAACTGAAGTGTTTATTTAATTTAGACTAAATGGTATGGGATATTACATTTTATTCAAATTATTAATGCTTCCTATTAGCACCCTTTATTTAAATCTTACTGCATACAGTTTCATTGGGGATTTTGTATAACAGATCTGAAATATAGAGGCATTACTCCTATTTTTAACAAGGGAACAAACTAGTTGAGAAATGGATCTGTGGCACGGATCGACATGTTTTGTCTGGAATGCAGTGGCCCTCCGCTGGGCATGAAGGGGATTGCAGAATTGCATTGCTGAAGGTGGCAGGATCAATACAGCACAGACATGTTGCTGCCTGCTTGCAAACGTACAATTGTTTAATTGATGAAAATGATACAGACATTTTAAAATATACTTTACTGATTAACAGTTTGGGGTAAGTTAAAGAAAAAATAATAATCATATTTTTATTCAGCAAGGATACATTTAGATATCAATACACTGATATTACATATCAATACACTGTCCTACCGTTCGGCCTGGCCCTAGCACCCCATACATTTGCAATGTGCATGGACGTGGTTCACGCACCCCTGAAACTTTGGGGCATGCAAATTTTGAACTACTTGGACGATCGGCTGATTCTAGCTTGATAAAACCCAGAGCTCATAGAACACAGGACCATATTACTCGAACATCTCGAGAATCTAGGTCTCAAAGTCAATTGGGCGAAAAGTTTGTTGTCTCCCAGTCACAGGATATCTTTTCTGGACACAGAACTGAACTCGCTGTCTATGACAGCTCGCGACTGTCACCAGAGCAGAGACTGAACATTTAGCTCATCACAAATCCTTCCGCAGCGGCACTATAGTCCTGCAAAAGGTTTCAGAAAATGCTGGGTCTCATGGAATGCTAGGCATCATCAGTACTCCAGTTGGGTCTACTTCACATGGGCCCGCTGCAGTTATGTCTAAATGTGCGAGTACTACCTGGTCTGTTTCTCCTCAAGATCGATCAGAAATGCATCACATCTCTGAAACTTTGGAGAGTAATCGACTGGTATCAGTCAGGTGTAAACTTTGGGACTTCCTCGAGTGTGAAGGAGTCCACGGATGCCTCCAACTCGGGATGGGGAGCGCTGCTCAAGGGACGACCGTTCTTTGGCCAGTGGTCAAAACGGGAGAAGCTCCTACACAAAACTGTCTAGAAATGTTGGCAGTCGACAACGCGCTGAGGCTCTTTTTGTCCCTAAATAAAACGTCACCACACTGTTCAGGGCTCAGGTTATTTCCTTGTGTGCCCTGCCGGTTTACAACGAAGAAAAAGACACGAGCTTCCTTTGCCCAGTCAGGGCATTAAGATTTTATGCGTCTCACTAGTCTGTTTTCAGACAGACTGAGCATTCTCCATTTAATTCAGCCGACGTGTTATGGAACTAGCCGAATCGAAACACAGCCTATCCAGATGAATAAACTACTTTCGGTCTAAAAATCAGTATTTTCTACCCTGTTGCTTCGGCTCAGAATACTATAACCACTTGAGCACCATTCGCTGATCGATAAAATAATTCCATGGACAAAAGTAAGACCCCTACTGTTCAGCCCCAGTTAAGGCTGAACATTTTGATCCTGACTGTGTGGAACACTGCTGATGTTATTAGCTTCCTTAGGAAGCTAACTTATTAGGAATGACGCTTCTAGCCTCTCTTCTCAGACTTTTTGTGAGTCCCTGGTGATTATGTAGTATATGAGCCTTGGGCACCCGCACCTGCGCTTGGGACTTTGGTGTTGAATCCCACAGAGTTTTACACTGTTTTTCTCTAGCGCAAGATATTACGAGGTACAAGAGAATCTCTCGTAAGAGAACGCACTTGGTTACTAGCGTAACCTCGGTTCTCTCTAGAAGAGGGAACGAGTACTGCATATTTTTGCCGTGCCTACAACATGCTCTGGTTCGCACTGAAGATGAAAAACCAGATTATATCAGCCCATCGAGCTAGTCCATCGAACTCCATTGGATCTGAGGTCACCAAGGGCCTCTCTCGATAGGCTGCTGCAGTTGCCGCAGGACAGCCAATAGGCTCGCTAGCCACCTTGCCTATGTCTGCATGCTGCCGCAACACATTTTAAATTAATTCTAAATTAAGAATAATTTTTGGCTTCAATATCTCGTGGAATAGAGGTTTTCCCCTAGCGTAAGATAATATGCAGTACTCGTTCCCTCTTCTAGAGAGAACTAAGGTTACGTTAGTAACAGAGTACGTTTTATCATCCAAAATGTGTAAATGCATCAATATGAATGAAGTGTTAATTAAGTGCATCAATTTTTCACATAAATGTTAAATCTAAAAGTTTAAAAATATGATAAATGTTTTAAATCTAGAGAATCTTGCAGTACCTCCCAATCTTAACAAAACAAGATTAAACTTTAAAATTAAAATAGGATGTCGGGTGAAAAAAAAAATGAAAGGAGAAATGGATTTGAATGACACTTTATTCTAAAAATGTTTGTGCATAAATGAAACAAAGAAATTAAATAAACGCAATATTTATGAATTAATCCAAATATAGATGGTACAAAAATAAATGTGAAAATTATAAGGTTGGATTTTAACACAAATGCAGTACATAATTTCAATCATAGGCCCTGATAAAAGCAGCCCTCATTTGAACACATTTTTCTTTCCAAAATATTGGCTGAAATCAACACTGAATAGTTTTTGAACAGTAGCTGAATAACTGCTCTCGGAAAATGGCTCAGGCCGATATTTTCGCAATGAGAATATGTGAAAGTATCGTTGACTTACAGTATGTTTACAGAGAGGTCTGTCCCTTCTTAAATGTGACAAAAAAGTAAAGAATGACCCAATAATGAATATTCAGACATACGTATCATTTTATCATGACAAAATGAGTGGCAAAAACAAGGCAGACCAGCAATGAGTTATCTCGAGTGGAATTCTACCATTTTATAATATTTCTCTATGTATTTAGTCATGTTATTTTATAATGCATGATATTGTGAGATACATTTAATGGACTCCTTTTATTTTCTCTCACAACAGTAAGGATGTTAGCAGTCATTTTATCTTATTTGCAGGAAAGATGCCAGTATGGTCAAGCATAATGCCCACTTGGTCTCATTCTATTCTGATACATACATTGCTCTATTGTTAATCCAAAGTGACTAAATAGAAAATGCACTCATTCTAAGAAGCAGAAAACAAAATAGAGACACTGAGCGCTTGCTAAAAGCAGGTGCAAATTAATTAGGCCCAGCAAACTCACTAAAACCAGTGCGGACATCATTACCCTCGGTGAAAATCACTATAATGTGTCAGAAAGGCTACCTATGTAAAACGGGAGTGTTTTGACACATACAGTTAATTTAATATACAATTGACAGGCTGATCAACACCCCACTGGAAGTGTCTAAGAATGATTTCCAGAATCATTGTATCACTTAAATGTTTGATCCCGCCTCTGTTGTTCATGCTTTCCTCGCTGCGTCAATTCTTTCTCGGCCTGGATAAGAACGCAAAACAGCATTATAAAAAGTAATAAAACAAGCCAAATACAAGGGAAAACTAAACACACTATTTACACTACATACAAACAAGCCATTCTTATCATTATTCATGACTGATGTCTCTCCACAGAACACTATTTTTGGCTTTACTGACAGATATAATGCGATTGCATGTCCTTTGTTCGATGGAAGATGGATTGTGTCAGATATTGGGTCATTGAGATGGCACAAAACCTGGAAGCTTTTCTTATCAAACGCTCTTTCGGTCAGTCTTTTGAAGGGCAGTCTTTTGTGGCACTCTCTGTACTCTGGAGCAATGTGTTTAGAGGTTGTCCCCGGGTTGGTACTGTGGTTCAGTGGCAGTGAAGTAATCCTCCAGGAAGGCTTGCAGATACTCAAAGGTGGGCCGCTCCTCGGGGTCCCTTTTCCAGCATTGGAGCATGAGCTCATGCAGGGAGCTGGGACAGTCCTGGGGGCAGGGCATCCGGTAACCACGCTCTACTTGCTCCAGGACTTCCCGGTTGTTCATGCCTGAGGGACAAAAGCAAAGCATGTGCTCTTTAACTGGGAAAAAAAAGTTGTGGGGCCCTTAAATTCCTTTATGATGCTGTGTGTTACTTCATTCATTAATTCAGTCTTTTAAAGATAGATAGTTGACCCAAAAACATTCCATCATTTATATCTTCTGTGGAACATCAAAGAAGATATTTTGAATGTTTATGTTTTTGTCTATACATTGCAAGTCTATGTGGTCCGACGTTTGCATGCACCCAAATAATCCGTTAGTTATCAGAACGATGGCTCAATTGGTTCAAAGGCTTTATGTAAACAAGTGTGTCCTGAAAAGTAAAGCTAAAGATTTCAGTCGCCCCCTGGTGCCTGGCTGCAGTAGAGATTATATGCCATTCCCTCTCCATGTAATTGAATGGGATACGATCCAAACTGAAAAATTCAATTACACTTCAAGTATTTTTTTTCCCAAAGACAGTTTCTGTCATTTTAAGTAGTTTGGATTCGGTTATTTATTTAATGCTATAAAAACAGGGTGTCACGTCATTATTGACAGCTGTGCTTACGATTCAGTCTGCAAGAGCGGGACCTTTATACCGCGGCTCCACCTCAACAACCATTAATGGGATATTTTGGCTTCGGTAAACACCTTTATTGATTTCAATGAGCTTTATCTGAATAAAATTTCAATCGGATTAAAAGAGTGGTGTAGACCTTAAATAATTTGCTCATAAATAAGCATGTAAACACGTGAATTCAAATATTCTCTCAATTGGATTCAAAAATTCTTTTTTTCGCAGTACTGCGTGTTTACCATAGCCATTTTATAATAAGTTCTCTAAGTTTTACAAATATTTTACATATTATAAATAGGGCTGTCAAACGATTAATCGCGAGTAATCACATAAGTTTGTGTTTACATAATATATGTGGGTGCACTGTGTATAATTATTTTAAATATATATATATATATATATATTTTAAAAAAAAAACGCTTTTATATATTTAAGAAATTTTTCATGTATATACTGTATATAGATTTATATATAATTTATATTATATATAAATATAAATATTTTATATATAAATATTTTTTTTCTTAAATATACATGCATGTGTGAATATATATATATATATATATATATACAAAATAATTATACACAGTGCACCCACATATATTTTGTAAACACAAACTTTTATTTTGGATGTGATTAATCGCAATTAATCGTTTGACAGCCCTATAGGCATTAACGTTTATTTAGGTCTTGTGAACTGGTCAGTTGAGGAAACTAAATATTTGATTTAAAAAATGTTTATGTCTATATGTCAGCATTATTTTTAAGTATGTCAAAATAAAGATGAAAAACCGCACTCTCAAGTTGAAGCTCATAAATATTTATTTTCCATGTCCACACAATGTGTGGACATGGAAAATAAATATTTATGAGCTTCAACTTGAGAGTGCGGTTTTTCATCTTTATTTTGATTACTGTTTTATAACTCGCACCCAAAAACGCCTTGGCAGTTGAGCGCGCCTAGTTTGAGCACTAAGTATGTCATCAAGGCAAAAAAAAAAAAAAAAATCATACTCATGGTAGATAGTGATATTATCGCGGTGCCGTTATTGTTCTGAACGGGGCAACTGGGCAATGCACATGCACTGAAATTTTGTTCAGAATACATGTAAACAAATATATGCATTATGACTGCAAAATGTAGCGTTCATATAAAGAGAACATTCAGAATCAGATTGGATTCATTTGGATTGAGAGAAGTTAGTAAATAACTAGGGAGACATTGAGACTTTTTAAAAAAAATATCTTATTTTGTGTTCATACAGGTTTGGAATTTGACAGAATTAATTTTTTTTTTTGGAAATTATCACATTAAGAATTTGTTTTGCATCAAATGGCAAACTTTCAATGAAAATAAATGAATTCAGGTCATTTTTGTCAGTTACTTTCAGTGTTAATGATTTAAGAATGTTCCTTCCACTGCCAGATCTCACCTGGATAGGGTACACGTCCTTTGGTGACCAGCTCTGTGAGTAGTATTCCAAACGACCACACATCTGACTTGATAGTAAACCTTCCATAGAGTGCTGCCTCTGGAGCCGTCCACTTGATTGGGAACTTGGCACCTACAACGGAACACTGAAATTATGTCTCTGATCTCGAAATGTGGCCTACTTGTGAACTGGGCAATGTTCCCAGGGAAATTGCAGATCTAACTCTGTTGAGTACGTGCATAAGGAAACAAACATTAGTAGATAAAACACTGCTGTCATGTATTATATGACCTAAATGGCCACGTCATCTTAGTGAACAAATGAAACATGCATAAAAACTATTGTATTGCTATATAGACTTTCAATGAATAAATACATAACAACCATAGTAATACTGATGCCAATATTTATAAAAAAAAAACCCAACCAGTTAATAAATGGATTTTTTCAACATTTGCCATATGCCACATTAATATTTTTTCAGTTAAATGTAAAACTATGTTGGGCTGTGATCTGTGAACAAAAAAATCCTGGTGAAGAAGGAAAAATGTTTGCATTACAAAGCACTTTCCCGTGGAGAGAAATCTGAGTATCGTATGACTTAAAAACAGCATATTAATGTTTTTTTTTATAAACTCTGATCTAGTCAATCCAATAATGCAGTTTGTTGCACTTTTTTTCTGAATGGTCAGTGTGAAGTGTAAAGAGAAGGAAACCATTGAGGGTTAACAAAGTCTATAAAGACAGCTTGATTTGGAACCGTATACCTCACCTTGTCGTGCTGTGTATTCATTGTCCTCTATTAGTCTGGCCAGTCCAAAATCTGCAATCTTGCACACTAAGCTATCACCAACAAGTATATTGGCAGACCGCAGATCTCTGTGGATGTAGTTCATCCTTTCAATGTAAGCCATGCCTGCAGCAACCTAGAAGAGGAGTGTGCAAGCAATGGAATATTTAAGTGTCCTGGGGTTAGGTACTGTAAGTGCTTGCTGATACCAGATACCTTTAATGATTATGGGTATCAAAACATTTTACAAACCTGAGCGGCCATGTCAACTAAATTTGGCAATTTAAGCCCACGTCCTTCACCATCCTTCAGGAAATCCAGCAGGCTTCCTGAAAGACCATCAAAATGTGTGAACAAACCTTCACCTTCAAACGAAACAAAACTTCTTTATATTTAATTTATATATAAAGAAGACTTCAGATGCAAAACCTTCTTTTAAATGAGCATTTCTATCAAACTTTTTATTCAGTAATTTCACTTTAATGGCAATAAAAGCTTATTAGTCAGTTATTATAAAGCCCTATTTTCAAAAATGTCACTAATTTATGATATGATATAGAAGTGCATCTGTGCTTTTGTTTCAAAAACCTCTAAGGTCACCTCTTTGGACAAGTCATAGTAAAGAGTTGCAAAATCACTACTGCCATGTTCGTATCCTATTCAGTTCCAAGTGCTCACAGGGGACCCGTGGTCCTTTCTCGATCCCACCCTATCTCTCTCCAGTCCCCCTTCACTGTCCTTTCTGAATAAAGATAAAAGGCTAATTTACACAGCATAACCATAATGACAGCACACTTTAGTGGATAACAACAGTATAACCATACTGACAGCACACTTTAGAGGATAACAACAAACAGAGGACAAATAGAAGACTATACAATAACTAAACCATATACACTAAGCTTAAAATCGAAAAACATATAATATTACATGTTATTAAAAATTATACATAGATATATATATAGCTGCAAGCAGCGATGATGGGCCCAAGCCGGTGGCACCGCAACCCCGGTTCCTTTAGTTATCTAAGCTCTTAGCTATCACTAAGCTTAAAAGCGAAAAACATATAATATATATACAATATTACATGTTATTAAAAATTATATATATATATATATATATATATATATATATATATGAAGAGTTCAGATGCAAAAGCCTCTAAATGCCATTTGAAATTTTCTTCTAAAATGCCCATTTTTATCAAGCTTGTATATTTAAGTTCAGTAATTTCACTTAAATGACAATTAATAGGTAATCTTCATTGCCATTTAAGTGAAATTACTGAACTTAAATATACAAGCTTGATAAAAATGATCATTTTAGAAGAAAATTTCAAATGGCACTTAGAGGCTTTTGCATCTGAACTCTTCATATATATATTTATATATAGCTGCAAGCAGCGATGATGGGCCCAAGCCGGTGGCACCGCAACCCCGGTTCCTTTAGTTATCTAAGCTCTTAGCTATCACTAAGCTTAAAATCGAAAAACATATAATATAATATTGTTATTATGAATGTTATTATGTTATTAAAAATTATATATATATATATATATATATATAGCTGAAAACAGCGATGACGGTACATTTCTAGAATAAACTGCTTCTAAACTTCTAAACATCTTGTTTAATTAAAAATCTCTCTCTCTCAAGCCGTCGTCATTCATTTTGAAATCATATGATTCGATTCGCGTCTCCTAATTGGTTCTGAAAAATTAGAGGATTTTGCTGGCAAAGGGAAGTGGTGTTTAGAGGTTTCTGCTAACAAACAGGAATTTCTGAATGGGCTGGGGCAGGGATTTAGCGGGTTTGAAGTGAAAGTATTTAATGAATAGTTTTAGTATACTATGTGTGGAGCGCATTCACTTAATATCGGCTTTTGGACCAGAAGTCTTCATATAGAATATATATAATACTTATTTTCTATTTGAATATATTTTAAAAAGTAATGTAGCCATGACTTCAGTCTTCAGTGTCACTTCAGAAATCCTTCTAGCATGCTGATTTGGTTCTCATGAAACATATCTTACTATGGTAAATGTTGAATACAGTTGCCGCTTAATGTATTTGTAGGAACTGTGATGATTTTGAAGCATTCTTTGAAGAATAGAAAGTTTAAAAGAACTGCCTAATTTGGCACTTCTGTTTGCAAAATCCTACCTTTGCTCATATATTCTGTCACAATGTAGATGGGTTCTTCAGAGACGACCGCATACAGCTGCACTAGCTTGTCATGCCTCAGTTTCTTCATTATCTGAGCCTCCTCCAGGAACGACTCTGGGGACATTGTGCCTGGTTTCAAGGTCTTCACTGCCACTTTAGTATTGCCATTCCAAGTGCCTGCCATTCAGAGACGAGATTTCATAATGAGTCACACAGCCCTTGAAAGGAACCACACATAAATCCTTCCAAGACAGCTGGCTTTCTTTTGACAAGATGAAATGTTCTCTGCCTCCATGACAGGCCTGGATTTATACCCCTGGAAGTATAAGTAATGCATGAATATCAAACTCGTTTATTGGGTATGAGGTTAAGCTTAATCTCTTACCCATCCAGACCTCTCCGAACTGTCCATTCCCCAATCGTTTGATGAGCTGAAGTGACTCCCTTGGGATCTCCCATACATCTTTGGTTTTGACGGACAGGTCGGCGAGGCGGGGCATGCCTTTATGGCACGGGACTATTAATCGGCAACAGAGTCCTGCAGCCCGGGCTGAACGGAGATATTCATAGCATGTATTTGTACCGTCTTGTTATCATTTAAGATCAATTCATTTTCAGATTTAGAATTTAACGCAGACTTACCAGAATAGTGATGCACAAGCTGTTGCAGAGTTTCAAACTGAGCTCTAGTGGTGATGTAATATCCTCCATTGTCTAACTTGCGTATCTTGTAATGCTTCACGTGATCACCCTTAGTTTCATCCCAATCCTGTATGGACAAGGAATACGCTCCTGGAAAAACACGAGCGAACAGGAAATTAGGATAGTTTTAGGACAGTACAGGAGTCTCAAATATCAGTTAATAATTCAGAGAAAACATGTAAAGTTTGCGAAACTTTTAACTAATATGCACTACAGTTCAAATATTTGGATAAAATTAATAATTCTGTACAGCAAGGATGCATTAAATTTATCAAACGTGTCACTGCAAAGACATTTATAAAATTACAAAAAATCTGATCTTTTGAATTTGTTATTCTTAAGAATATTAAGAATTCGAAAAGACGTATCACAGTTTCAACAAAAATACTAAGCAGCACAACTGTTCAACATTTTACAATATATTAAAATTTAACAGTAATTTGAAATTGTAACAATATTTTACAGTATTTCTGCTTTTTACTGTGTTTTTAATCAAATGAATGCAGCCTTGGTGAACAGACAGAGACACTTCTTTTCACATTAAAAAAAAAATCTTACTGACCATAAACTTTGTAATGGTAGTGTATCTGTGAATGGGTTTGGGCAAAGGCAAATTACCTTTTGTGGTCTCACTCTCCCTTATAAGGAATGTGCCTCTGGGATTTCCATTCGACAACAGTTGCCTTTCTGCATCTTTACGGCCCAGTTTTCCAAAATACCAACTACAAAGGGATACATAGTGTTTAGTTTAGTTAACAGTATGACCACATGACAAAGTTATGTTATTGTGCTTGCCCCAATAAAAATACTTCATAGAATAATGTAAAAAACAGACCTTGCTCTTCTAGACAGTTCTCCTATTTATATTTCACTTTTGCCTTTTTTGGTACTAAGACGAACTTACTCTTCTGCCTGTATGGAGTCCACTGGAGCCACATAATTACTGGGTATGTATCCGGTTCCACCTGTAGTGAGGGAGCGGGCCTCCCACCAGTCTCCTTCCCTGATATACAGCAACAGGTACAAGAAAACAAATAAACAATGAATACATTTCTACTGGGTCAAGTTTCAATTATTTAGAAGGAAACTGGCTGTGCTATAATGCACACATATATATTACATATCCCAGAGGTAATGTGCAGAAACACTACTGTTCAAAGATTTGGGGTAAGATTTATTTTGTGACAGACGTTTATAATGTAACTGTGACGTTTATAGTCCACTGGAGGCAAGCTTGTTGAGAACCCAAGTGCAGTTTATTAAAAAAAAAAGAATCCCAAAAAAATCCAACAAACATAAAATAAAAGCATTGTGGGGCATGAAACAAGAATATAGACAAGAGATGAGGCTTACACACAGCAGTTACACAAAACAATGACACAGGGCACCATAAGGGCTTAAATACACAAGAACAATTAAACAATGAACCAATGACAACAGACAAAGGAAAACATGGCAGGATCACATGACTAGAACAGGGGATTACATGACAGACAAGAACCAGGGACAAGAAACAAAACCCAAAACATGACAATAACAAAATATTTACTGTATATTTCAAATAAATGCTGTTCTTTTTAACTTTCTATTGATCAAATAATCCAGAAAGTTCTTTGAAAATCACAGTTTCAACAAAAATATTAAGCAGCAAAAAACTGTTTTCAGTTGATGCTAATAAGAAATATTATTGAGCATCAAATCAGCATATTAGAATGATTTCTGAAGGATTATGTGACACTGAAGATTGGAGTAATGATGAAAATTCGCATCACAGGAATAAATTACATTTTAAAATATATTAAAGTAGAACACAGTTGTACTGCTTGTTATGATTTCACAATTTTACTGCTTTTTTGTTAAATAAATGCAGTGTTGCTGAGCACAAAACTAAAAAAAAAATACAGGAAAAAAATCTTGCCAACCACAAACTTTTAAACAGCAGCGTACATGAAAAACATATTTAATATTACATAGTTAATATTTAATAAAAACATAGTTAATATTTCAAAGAGTATCCAACGGAGCCCTGGACATGCCATGAGGACAAAAATATATATCATGACCACAAATTTTCTCGTTTTAGTAAATCGTGGCCACGTTGTCCTTATTCGTTCCCTATTTGTTATTATATTGTGCGCACAATTTAGTAAAACGAGGGATCAAATTAATATACTGTGTGCACGATTAAGTTAAACGGAAGGAATGAATTAGTAAAACGTCCTGGTGTATCACTAAGTCATGGGAACAAATTTTTAATTCGTGGCCTATATACTTTTTTTTTTTTCACTGCATGTCATGTGCGGGGCTCTGTAGTATACTAATGAAAAGTCTTTCATTTTTTATAGATAAAATGTTCATAAAACTCACGTGCTATTTAGAATCTGGAACTTTTCCCCTTTCCTGAAGCTGAGGTCATCCTCTGACCTTGCCTCATAATCATAAAGTGCTACAAAGAGTGTTACTCCTGCAAAGTAAGTGACAGATAACATCAGCATACTGACAAAGACTAAAACAATACATAGTTTTATAGAAAAATTACAATGTCTCAACAATGTGCTCCAAAGTAGAAATAGTTGGAATATTCTTTTAAAAATATTATTTCAAACAGTCAACATTATTTGTTTTTTACAACTCATTTTACTTCTGTTAAATAATTCCAAATACTACAAGATATTCAATAAGAAAACAGTGCGCCAGCACTGATTTTATCCATCAAATTTGATTAGATCACAAAAAAATTTGCATGCTTGATACCAGAATGGTAAAAATTAGAGGCCTTGATGATGTCAGCCAAAAAGTTCTTTCATAAACTTAACTATTTTTTTATTTGGAATTATATGGACCAATCCAACGGGCACAATAAAACTAAGTGCCTTATTTTACCTGTTCCACCCCGGGATCGTAACGTTCCTGAGTGTGAAGAAGAGTTCACTCCACCAAACACAGTCACTCCTTGACTGACAGGCGCATGGAAGTTGTTGTAGTTGGGTATTGTGGTGACTCCAAAGCTAGGGTAATGCTGAGGTGTCGGATCAGCCCCATATCGATATCCTGCATGTTGTGAGACACTAGTTTCTCTGTCGTCCGTGAGTTTGGTTGCCTCTTTGTCCTTACATTGCACACAGCCCATTATCTATATTCTTTGTGGTGAAGAAAAGGGCATAAATGAACATTCATTAACAGACACAATGACATGTTTGACATTTTATTGGTTTGAATCTAATCAAGTGAGCCATATTAAAGACGAGGTTTGGGTTCATATTCAGAACAACTGACTGGAAGTTAACAAATACCCCTAAGTAATTACTTGAAAGGTATATATATATATATATATATATATATATATATATATATATATATATATATATATATATATATATATATTGCATCAAATAGCATTATAATAAATTAATCTGATGCCACATTCACATTTACTATTAATACTAGTATTTTACCAAAGCTATTTTTCCATTCGTGTAGAACATCATGATTAACAAATGTTAATATGAGTAGCTTGTTTTGACCGAAGATTTGAACACATGCAGAGAGTAAATGAAAACATACATTCAATAAACATACCAAGGCGAGCACTGGGCTACCACAGTGGAGTATTCGCATTCCATTCAATTAAAGATGTGGTGAAAACATCTACGATTCGCTCATGTGCCTAAGTGGGCAAAACAAAAGTCAGAGATATCGGTTTATTTGCAAACAACTACTAAAGAACTATGGAATACTTAAAGCGGTAGTTCACCCAAAGATGAAAAGTTTGTCATCATTTACTTACCCTTATGTTGTTACAAACCTGTGTGAGTTTCTTTCTTCTGTTGAACTAAAAAATATATATTTTGAAGAATGTTGGTTTTGGTAACCAGTCTGTTTAGCCATTGATTTCATTGAGTATTTGAAAAAGTCAATTGGTGCCGTCAACTGTCTGGTTACCAAAACCAACATTCTTCAAAATATCTTCTTTCGTGATCAACAGAAGAAAGAAACTTTGGAACAATCTGAGGGTGAGTCAATGATTCATTTTTGGGTGAACTATACATTTAAGGACTTATTTTTGTATAAATTGCACAGTTTATCCTATAACACCCTTTAATTAATCTCGAGAAAACAGAAATCGGGAGTAAGAGCCATTCATGCTTTTGCTGAACAAGGAAAAGTTTCTCTCTTCCACAGTCTCAACCACAGACCTTATAATTCAAAGAACTATTGTTTTATCTACTTTCCTTAAAAAACATAAAGTTACATACTTATACTCATCAAAATTTCATGAAACCATGGAACATATCTTAAAGGGATAGATCACCATTTACTCTCCCTCAAGTTGTTCCAAACATGCATTTCTCTCTTATCTCCTCATGATTACTGCACAGATACTTTTTAAAGAGGTTGCTGTGAGGATTTCAGGTACCAATCCTTTAAGTTAAGAAATGTAAACTTTTAAGTCTCAAAAAGATTTGAATGCGGATAAATAAGGATTTGGCTTCCTGGCACTCAAAGCAAAACCAGAGAAACAAATGTACAGATACAATTCCATGACTTTTGACTTTATTACTTTTCCAGACTATTTTAAAATACCCAGATTTTTCCAGGTTTTCCATGACCATGGTAACCCTGTATTTATAATTCTGCATGCATAAACCAAGCAATAAGAGGGGAATTTTTTTTTTGTGTGTGTGTGCCTGAGATCCAGTGCATATAGGCTACATTCAAATAGACCATCAAAACGTCAATAGACAGATTGTACTAAAAATTAAAATAAAATTCGTTAAGTCACACAATGACTAAAGAGACTATAGAGATTGTATAGAGATTGTAAGCCCTGATAAGAGGTATTGTATGATTTCATTCTAACATAAGATGACTACTGTCTAGTGACAGAGGCCTTATTCTTCCATTCAATTGTGCACGTAAGGCTTTTTCTGCTGCGCATCAATCCTGCTGCCAGAGACGAGCGCTTCGGAGCAAAAGCATCACACCATCCCTACACAAAAACACATTCATGCTCGATCTTAAACATCCCTAAATACCATGCGGCCGATAAAGCGAACGCATTATGGTTAGTCCGCTCGCACTGGCGTTATAACGCCTCCATCTCCCATCATTTCCATAAACCACAATATCCATTGGATACAAATCGGCTGCACCACCAAGTGTATCAAAAACGCAAGACCATCAAAAATGCTTACCAAGAGAGAGGGGTCGCCTTTAGTGTTTTGTATTTCACCGCAAAGAGAGAATCGAAAATAGGTCATTTGCAGACAGCTTTTTCTATTAATAAAATCTCGGTGAATTATGAAAATAACAACATTGGCCCTGACGGCTCAGGCTGCTCCTGTCGCCGAGTGTAACAGATGATGGCGTTGCTGAGGCGGATTCTCTGGGGACCGAGGGTGTGATTGACAGCACCTTCAGCCAATCAGATGGCGCAGAAGACGCCTGCGTGCGTGCGCGCGCATATATTTTGCCTCCTCGATGGTCCTTTCTTGCTCCTACTATGCAGCGTGGGCACAGCTGTGGTTACTATAGGAAAACAAGGACTGTCTGGTCATGCTCCACAAATCTCTCTGTAATCGTCGACAACCTGTGACACCAATAATTTAATTCAAAAATACCTTCTTTTTTTTTCTAATTCATGCATTTTGTGAGCTACACCTGCTTAGACACTCTTCGTAAAGGGTTAGTTCACCCCAAAAAAACAAAACAAACAAAAAAAAAACCATTAAAAAAATCATAATTTACTCTACACCCTTATGTTGTTCCAAACCTGAATGAGTTTTAAGAAAGAAAAAAAAGGTTGAAAAAAAAAATACCATGGAAGTCAATGGGTGCAGTCAACTTTCTGGTTATAGCTACCAACATTTTGTGTTCAGCAGAAGAAAGAAATTCATAGGCTAGGTTTGGAACAAGATGAGGGTGAGATACAGTAATGAAAAAAAAATATTTTTTTTTTTGGGTGAACCAACCCTTTAAATTAGAAATGGTATGGGTGTTAAACTTTTCAGTTTATATCACCTGCCAAGTGATTATCCTAGTAGCCTAAATGCATGCTTATGCAAATCATTTGACTAAAAGGTTGCAAATGAATGTGTTCTCGGGACAAAATATTTTTTTCATAAATGTCAGGTTGTGCAAGGCACTTTGAATTATAATTCTCTGGGTTGGTTTGACTTTTAACCTTTTTGCTGTTTCATGAATTGTTTAACTGAAAAGCTCAAAATTGGCATATTAAAATTAACTGTAAAAAGTGCTGAGTATTTTTAACTTAAATATTAAATAAACCACTATGGAAAAAAAACTGTTAGGTTTGTTAGTTGTTTCCCATAATAAAACTGTAAAAGATCTATCCGGTCATTTAAACAGTAAAATGCTGTTAAATTTACAGTTTTTAGAAAGACATTAAATTATTATTTACAATGAAAATGGTCAACTGACAACCAATTCCCTGTGTGACAAGACTTTTGTTTAAATAATTATGTTTCCTAATAGTTTTTATCAGTTATGCAGATTTGGGTTTTAGGTTACATCTTCTGTTGATTAATGAATTTTTATTCCATTATTTTAGTGTCATGTGTTGCTATGAGTGTTTTGCATTTGCATGAGTGAGTCTGTGCATCTTCTAATTCAGCTTGTGGAAAGGCACTTTTGTGGTGGTTTTCAGTATATGTTAAACAAAACTGATTTTAAATTACAGTTTTATACTGTAAAAATTACAGGTTCTTCTGTGAATATGTTTACAAGTAGTTTACTGTATTTTTTATAGAATCATTCTGGCAACCACTGAATGTTTTTATAAAAACAACAGGATTTATTTTTACAGATCATATTCCATTATGATTACACACCATCATAAATGTGTTTCTTGGGCAATAATGCTGGAATTTTCGAATTAGGGATTGTTTGCCTGTACATTTTAATTATGTGAACATTTACTCATGTTGTTTGAAACCTATATTGCGTTCTTTCTTCCGTGGAAAACAAAAGGAGATGTCTGACAGAATGACAGCCTCTGTCGTTCTAAATTCTCCTAGAATTCTCCTCAACATCTTCCTTTGTGTTTCACAGAACAAAGAAAGTCATACAGGTTTATAAGAACATGGGAGTTAAAATATTATTATTTTATGGGTATATGATTGTTCTACTTATAGCCTAACTGTGTTGACTTCTAGCCCTGGTTTTCTATACACCATCGTAAATTATTTGGTAAGTAAAAAAACAAATGGCAGGCCTATCCTGCCATGCCTCAAAAAAGCAATGTCCCAAAAAATGGCAATGTGTGCATATGACTTTCAGTGTTAGATGTGTATTTGATTTCGGTAATCAACAAAAAACAGATCAAGATTTGGGCTGAATTTCAATGTTTTAATCTTAGAAAATGAAACTCTGCCAGTGGACTCTAGCCCTAATCAACATCTGTTGCTACAGCGTCGGCCAACCGTAGTGAGATTTTGATATATTTGAATAACCTATAATCGTCAAGATTTTGTTGAGTCACTTCATGACATGCAGAGAGCTGACCTTTCAAGATGTTTTTGTGATGCTTCACTGGTTAAATTATAAATTATTATAAATATGCTCATGTTTTTACATTTGAAAGATTATTGTTGATCAAATGCCCCAATTAGCATTATAGAGCCCTTTAGAAGCCTATGTAATTTGTTTTATAGCCTACTGTTCATGTATGTCCAGTTAATTCATACATGAGAGTTTTTAAAGATAAATTTTGAGTTTGCACAAACCAGTTTGGTGTAGTTAATAGATTTGAATGTTTTTAGGGCTTGGTTTGCAATTAATCTCTCTTTACTCTTTCATGGATTGCACAGACATATCATTCACTCGTTCAGACGTAAACAAATATATCAACATTGCGCAGTGACAATATTATTATTGTTTATGAGCAATCCACTGTGATGTCGAGCAGTTGCCATGGTGACGTGAGTTAGTATGGTGATGTGAAAGTGCGCTTTAGACTATTTCAGTGCATTCAAAACAGCTCCGTCTGGGCTGACAATAAACTGTGACTGAATCTAGGTCACCAGGATTCCTCAGAATGAATTCATCATGCATGCAATGTGTGACTGGATGTTTATATTGGAAAAATGCGATCCATGGCTGGAGCGTTGGGAATGATCACAAATCAATGTGTTGACCAAGCGTCTATTTAGATAAAACGAATACCAAACGAATAGCCAACTCAGTCATTTAAATCTATGATGTTTGCCATCTCCCTTCAGTTTTGAGAAACTAAAAAAGAGATTTTTTAACGACAGGTTTATGGGGATGAAAATAAAAATAAAAGGAATGCCCAAAAAAGAAATAAAAATAGCAAGAAAAATACCCCTTTGTGACTGGATTCGCTTTTACCGAATCACCAGTTGCTGGTTGCGCGCGCTTCCTTCCCCTCCAGTGTGTGAGAGTAACCCCTCCCCCCGGCTTCACGGAGGCGCCTTATTGGCTCGCACAGCTCTTCTGTGACGTCAGGGGTATTTGGGCGTTGTATCTCGCATCTCATTATCAAAAGAGAACAATTTCATTATCCCCACCTCGTATCCCAAAATAATATATTTTATTTGAGAGAGTGCCATATTTATTATTTTTCTCTGACCAGCTGATCATAGCGTTGCCTCTCGTTATCTCTTTTCCGCGGTTTTATTTGAAAACAGACGCTCTTGAGAGCGAGCACGCGACGCGTCTGAGGGAGAAGCTCGCGCTCTTTGTTCATTCATTTGATCTGCGATTCTTTGTTGCGTGTGAAAGCATGGGAGCGCAAATCTCCAAAAACGGAGCAAAAGAGGAGACTGCTGCCGAAAAACCAGTCGAGACTGCGAATAAATCAAATGGACAGGTAATAACTTTAATTATTTTCTTTGTACAGGCGTGTTGTGTTTTGAGGGGGTGTGCATTACCAAAAATCAAGTCGGTTCAAATGAACAATGAGCCGATCAACAAAGGGACTCTCCACTTTTCACTGAAAATCAACACTTTGTATTAAATATCTATGATATTATTGTTTAAATGTTGAAAAGATCAGCAGAAATTGGTTATATTTGGTGTAAATTTCATTTTTCTCATTTGCACGTTGATTGTAGTAGACCCCCAAATGTAATAAACGCGTTTAAACATTGAGTTAATTTTCTTTTTAAATCATAACATTAAGATTACGTTGAAATTCGGTGATTCCATTCCGATTTTTTTTGTGTGTGTATTATTTAAATGGTATTGTCTTCGTATCTTTATCATGCTTTTCCGTCGTGGCAAAGCCATTTTCGGTAAAATCACCACGCCTTTATTGCATCTTCTCGTTAAAATGGATGTACAAATAAGCCACGAGACAAAATCCCTATATTTACTATGAGAAATGGTTTTGATATTAGAAGTAACCTTACAAGGCTGCTTATGTACTCAACACGATGATCTCCTCGGTTTGATCAGCGCTGGTGGATCTACTCGTCCATCTTGCAACGCTTTCACTTAGATGGCAACAGCATCAGCCAGACAAAGTGCATGAGACTTCACCCACGTGGCGAACCTATGGACTCCAAACAGTGTTTTCATATAGCCTTTGCTTTTTCGTAGATTTCAAATATGGGAAATAAATGCACACTTTAATTTTTTTACGCAGTGAAAAACAGCTAAAATGAAGCATTTTCTTATTCCCTCAGGAGAATGGACATGCCAAAACCAATGGGAATGCCTCTCCAACTGCAGAAGCAGCCACGGAGGACGTGCAGGCCAATGGAAAGCACTCTGCTGATGGAGAGGTAAAAGCAGAAGAGGGAAAGGCAGAGGAAGGAGGCGCAGATAAGGCCGCTCCAGAGGGGGATGCGGAAAGTTCCGCCGTTGCAAATGGTGAAGACTCGGCCAAGACAGAAGAAAACGGTTCTACCCCGAGCGCTGAGCCTGCCAAAACCAAAAAGCGCTTCTCCTTTAAGAAACCATTCAAACTCAGCGGCTTCTCCTTTAAGAAGAGCGCCAAAAAAGATGCTGAGGGTGGAGAGGCGGCGGCGGCAGCTGTGGAGAATGGAGAGCAGAAGAAGGATGCTGAAGCTGAGTCTGAGGAGGCCAAGCCTGAGGCCTCCAGCGAAGAGGCCAAGACGGAGGCTCCAACCGAGGAACCCAAAGCCGATGAACCCAAAGCTGAGGAACCAGCCGAAAGCAATGGGGAAAAACCATCCAACGAGGTAGCCGAAGAGAAGCCCGCTGAGGAGAAGCCAGCCGAAGCTGCTCTTCAGGAACCAGCAGCCACAGAGAGCTCAGATGCCCCGGTCGCTGCCACAGAGTAAGATGGAGGTGAAAAGCCCGTTTTAGATGAAGTCCGAGGAGCACAAACATGGAAAATTTGTACAAAACCAATGACATTTCAAATCTTCTGTTTTCTCCCATACTTTCATCCATTCCTGTTCCATCCACTACATTGTATATGGCATTTTGAAGGAAGGAAGTTGGATGGAATGATTGGAAGTGAAAGGCACATTGTTTCCCATGTTTTTCATAATTTTTTGTAGCAGTTGTGTAAGTTGTGTGGGTGTGTGAGTGTGCTTGCATGAGTGAGATTAATAGAGCATTGCTTGTTTCAAATGTTTTTTTCTTTGTTTTTTTTTCTTTTGTAGAACTTACATTAGTTGTTGTAAGGACATTTGAGTTGAAATGTTAGTTGAAGGTACTGGTGCCATTCTATTTGGGTAAATCAAGCGTGTGGAAAACGGAGCTATTAGATTCAATTTACAGATGTTATTGGTCACTTTTTTTTTTCTTTTCTTATTTTACTGCCGTTACATCAATCATCATCAAAACAGGTGCTTAAAACCTCAGCAGCTGCATTGTGTGAAACTGCAGCATTATGTATTGGTATTGGCTTTTGTCATTGCTGGATCTTATGATGTTGAAATGGCTTTCTTTCTTTTTTTTTCTTTATATCTGTGGTATCAATTGAAGTTTTTTTTTTTTTGTTCTCTCTTTCTGGAAAAAAACCCTGTTTCATTGAGAATGATGTTCTGAAATGTTTAAAATCAAAACATTTGGCCTGTCATGTGTAATGCAGTCAGTGTTTTTTTTATTCCAGCAGAGTTCCACAAATGTTTGAAAAATTGCCGGTGCAATCGTCAAGTAGATTTTTTTTTCTTTCCTGTAAATACTTCAGCACCATCTCTACTTGATTTTTAAATGGAATGTAACTGCGTGCAAATCGTTCACAATGCTTCTTTTACCCCTTCATTTTAGGGGCACTCAAAACAAAAATAAAGGATTTAGACAGACAATGAGTGGTTCGAGTATTGATTGTGCAACATTTTTACAAGAGAATATATTTTTAGAACTTTATTTTGGTGGAGGTCATTTGCTAGCTTTGCTGCATACTGTTCAGTACCATGGTAAAGAACCTAATTATATAAGGGTTTTTAGGTTTTACATCACTTTTTTTATATCACATAGACACTGAGGTATGAGGAACTTTTCTTTATGTTTTTTGCATTTACCCTCAGAACTTGTAAATGCTGTTTTTCTAAAGCCAAATCCTTTCCAAGTATAAAATAAACGTTAACAGACACTACTCGGATGTTTTTAGCCCACCACAGAAGCTAAATATAATTTAAAACCATGCATTTTCTGCACTCCAAGTTGAACCCCACCACTAATCTAGCAACCACAAGATGGGTGTGTTTTCACCCAATATTCCTGTTCCTAGTTTAGATGCTGGATATGCATCTTATACACCAATGTTAAACTTGTGGCTCCCACCTCTGCACTTACAGATGGTAACGACTTTACCCTCCAGGTGCTCTTGTCTTCTTTTTTTTTATTCAACCACATCCCTCAACTCCTCCAATGCAGTGCCTGCCTGTGGCTTGTGGCTCCTAGCTTCTGATTGCCTCCGCCCAGCGGCTTCTGCTTGACTCGTCTCTCCACCTAACCCAGATCTATTTGGTTTGCTGGGAACTTAACACAGTTATCAAAGCATACTCCTTTACTTCCCAATCCTGTTTTTAAATAGAGTACTCTTGGCAAGTACGGGTCTTTTATTTATTAATTTTTTCAATCACCAAATCAAAATAGAAATATAGCATTTTAAATATGTGTACTGTTGTAATTCTGTTGCATTGTATACCACTTTGTAGTTGCCCTTGTTTGAAAGAAAACTAAAGTGACTCATGACTTATCAGCACACTAAAACACAAACACAGACAAAAAAATTTTTAGGAAATATTTTATTTCAGCTATTATGGTTTACAGATAAAATTATAATTTGGGATAACGTTTGTAGATGTTTTTCAAAATGTTTTTCACCATCTCACAATATTCAAGTCAGAAATAAGGATGTCAGGAAGAGCATTCACTCGGTTTAATCAGCAAGGGTATAAGAACAACAATAACAATAAAATTAAGACACAAAGATTTGAACTAGCCACTGTGATCAGCAACAAAAAATAGAAAAAAAAATGAGGAAAAGGAGAGAAATGATCAGAACACTTCTTCACGTGCTCTCTCCACACACATAAAATGAAAGCGTTAAGGTTTTAACCGTCTTGGTATCCCTGATAACATATTACATAAATGACTTCCTTCTTATTGGCACCACTGCTTGGAATTTTCAAGTTGGGATGCTTGTATTTCTCATAACAATTGCACAGTCTGTTGTGCATTGAGGTTTGCAGAACAGGATATTATGTTTGAGAAATAGTGATGTTTTAGCAATGATGAGGTTTGATCACCTTATCACGTGGAGGCAATCAGGAACCCAGAGAAAGAGCAATGGACATTGTCGGCAGCAAAAACACCATTGGCCTCATCATCGGGGATCTGAATATAAACAGTGTCCTGCTCATTGAGCTGAAGGACAGAACTACCAGACATCTGGTCTACAAATCCCTTGTTGTACTCATCATAGGTAAACATGACTGGATCACTGTTTTTATAAAGTGCCACTAAAGCGTTAGCTCCGTTCACATGCACGCTATAAGAGAAGTAATAAATTCCTGGAATCTGGCAGGTGAACAGACCTGTCTCAGGATCATAATGCTGCTCTGCGTTATATACAATCTGATCAAACTTAATTGGGGTACCAGATGGGGGATAAGGTGTCACAGTTGCAACAGTGAATGCAGACACAGGACTTTTCACAAGAACTGGGTATGAAGTCTCACCGTGGGACTTCTCAAACATGACCTCTCCAGGAGGTCCAGGAGGGCCTGGAGGTCCAGCAGGACCTGGAAGTCCAGGAGACCCATCAGATCCAGGAAGTCCAGGTGGACCCTGAGGTCCAGGAATTCCCTTGGCAGCCAAACCAGCTGGGCCAGGTGATCCGGGAAGACCCGGGTGGCCTTTAAGCCCAGGTAGGCCTGCAGGACCTGCTGGGCCAACGGGGCCTCTTGCTCCAGGGGCTCCTTCCTGTCCTTTTTCACCTGCTGCTCCAGGATATCCTGGAAGACCCTTTGGTCCAGCAGGTCCTGGTGCTCCGGGGGTACCAGGAGCACCTGTGTGGCCAGTATCTCCTTTGTTACCAGGAGCACCGGTAGCTCCTCTTGGACCAGGTTGTCCTGTTGCCCCTGGATATCCCTGCTTGCCTTCAATGCCTTGGGCTCCCTGCTCTCCCTTGTGTCCCTTCAGCCCTGAAGGTCCCATTGGACCTTGATCACCCTTATCACCTGGTGCCCCCCTCTCGCCCGGGAAACCTCTTGAACCTTGAGCACCAGCTGGACCCACAGGACCAGTAGCACCTGGATATCCAGTGTGCCCTTTAGCACCTGGCTCACCTTTCTGGCCTGTTGTACCTGGGCTACCAGCTACTCCTCTCTCACCTTTTACACCAGGCTCACCTGGTTTACCATAACCTGGAACACCAGGAGCACCAGGGGCACCAGCTGCGCCCTGTGGACCTTTGGGGCCAGTAAATCCAGGAATACCTGGGGCACCATTTTCACCTGGCTTGCCAGGCATTCCAATTCCAGGAGCACCCGTTTGACCTTTTGGACCTGTTGCACCCATGGGTCCAGGTTCTCCGTCACGGCCAGGTGAGCCTGATTTACCTGGTTCACCGGGATTTCCAGGTTTGCCAGGTCTGCCAACACCAGGCTCACCAGGCTTCCCTGAAGGACCCATTGCTCCTGCTGGACCTCTCTCACCTGGTGGCCCCTGAACCCCAATGCCTCTTTCTCCTTTTTGTCCTGGAAGACCAGGGATACCTGGATGTCCTTTAAGACCCGTCTCTCCACGTGGTCCCATTGCTCCTGGAAGACCTGATGGTCCTGGTTTGCCTGTTGCAGAAATGCCTGCAGGTCCAGGGCTACCAACAGGACCAGGCATGCCTCTGGGGCCTTGAGGACCAGGTGCACCAGTGTCTCCTTTAAGTCCGGGTGCACCTGTGGCTCCGGGTTTGCCGGGTCCACCGGGAGAACCAGGTTTTCCAGGTGCTGAGTAACCAGTAGGACCGGGTGGTCCAGGAGGTCCCTGTGGCCCTGGCAGTCCTTCACCATCTTCTCCTGCGGGTCCAGGGGGCCCAGGAGGTCCAGGTTGACCAGGCTCACCGGGGATGCCTGGTTCTCCTGCTACTGATACCACTGGAATAAAACAAGATGTTTAGTGGCAATACTCATAATCAGTTTGTACTGGCAGTGGCAATAACTGTATTCGTTCAATAATCAGTCATAGGTGGAATTGCTATTTTGGAAATGTTTGTCCATGTAATTCTATAGTGTATGTTAAAAAATTATATTGACTGTTTATATAAATAAGTATAATAATATACAAAATATAAGTACAATATACCAGTATGAACAAAAATTGAGAAAACACAATGCTAGAGAGGACCATATCAAATACAAATGAAACAGACTACAAAAATGTGTGACTAAAATGTGTTCCTATGAACCAATGGTGCCTTTTACCCCTTTCTACATTGTAAGAAATTGTTTTACTGAACAACAGTTCATTTACATATATGACTACAGGTTAGACTTTCCAATAGAGATGTCTTATAAAACAGCAGGAAGTCAGTATCTTCGAGAATGTTGATATATTAAGCCTTTTTTATTCAAGTCCCTTTTATCAAAGCACAATATTCAGGCATCAGAAATAATACATTTTAAACTTCAAACCTTGGTTATGACGAATACATATCTATACATATACATGCATTTGTGTCAAGTGAAATACTTCTATCTTTTCTTTTTATAATTTTTGTGAAAATGTGCTTGCCAACGGCCTCCAAGAATATTTTTATTTTTCAGGATTGAATTACAATACGTATTCTTTTTGTGTATTTTATAATTCCACTAGATAATCTAATCTCTGTTCTATAGGTTTATATATATATATATATATATATATACATAGAGAGAGAGAGAGAGAGAGAGAAAGAGAGATACTCAGTGAAGTGATGGAAGAAATAAATGTAATATCTCCAGTAGAATTATAAAATGCACAAAATGAATGTGTATGTAATATATGCGGCTAGGCCTCCAGTTTTATAATTGCCTTCATGTGGTCAAATCTGTTGGTTTGTAAACTACATCATACCAAAGGTCATTCTTGGAGGCACAGCTTTAATGAAACAGATGTGTCTAGATTTTGCCTTGACACACCCAGTCAAATCACTTTTCAACATGTCTCTAGAGACTAATTCAAAAAGCTGTTCATAATCTTGATTTTAACATGCATGTCCTTTGAAATCTAAAACGATCACTCCTGGTCAAACAAATTGTATAAATCTGTGCAGTATTTTGTTGTACAACATCACCAATTAAATGATTATATTTGATCTTTGAATATTTTATCAAACAATGCAGTTAAGCATTAACATATTTGATTTAACATGTTGAATATTTCATACATCATTCAACTTTTGTTGAAGGATGTGTGAAGAAAGTATACAAAGATGCACTAAAGGATCCGTTGGATGTATAAAGCATTTTTACCACCAAAACTACAAGAAATGATTTCCGATATGTAATCAGAGACAGTTGAACGGACTTTATAGTATGATGCATCTGTAGAGGCATGACATGAATCTGCAATTTGAATATTCAAAAGCTCAGACAAGTTGCATTATACTATTGGTGGAAGCACTGTGTATCAGTACCCAATCAGTGTCCTCAACTACCCATGGAACTTTTTAATGTGTGTTCTTGTTTTGTATTGCCTACACTTAAACTGAATGTGTTCATCTAATACATCTTTAGATCAAACATCTTAAAAAAAACATCTTCAGTACACTGCAGAAAGCAAAGAAAAGAATTTTTCAATTTTAAACACATACCATGGCTTTTCACTGAGTAGGGCTGGTACTGGGGGGCCTTCATCACCTTCTTGACAACATATCTCTCACCATGGGCAGCTGTCAAGGCCACCAGGAGAAGAAGAATGCTTGCTACTCGTAGTTCCATTCTCTGAGGTCAAATCTGCAACAGAATTGAATGAGTTAGATGTGATGATGTAAAGAAAACTGGTGCTGTTGAAAACTGAAATATTCAAATGGAACAATTACTTCATAGTACATTTTTAGAGTAAGCAACAGCTGACAATAGTAGACTATGATTTCAATTTCCATTCTATTATTAATAACTTTGTTTAACCCATTACTCAAAGTAGTATAAGAACACCCTCCTATTTGCACCTGCTGATAGATCCCTCAGTATCAAGGCCTAAAAAAAAAACAAAGGAGGACAAATAAAATGGACACCTACCGGCATACTTGGGTTCCAAATAAATAAAAAGTTGAACACAGTCGCGGCTCCCACTTCTGAATATCCTTGTGGTAAGAGCCAGACAGGATCTGCTGCTGCCTTGCACAATGATGAGGGTTTTTATACCATATCTGGCCTTTGCATCATTAAAAAAGCACCTACCACACTAGTACCTCCCCTCTCATCGCAAGGCTGTAATTACCAAGCAGATTTGCCCACTGTTGGCATGTCACTTCAGGATGGCTTTTGCTTTGAGTGTTTAGACCCATGATTAGATCTTGTTAAGCTCCCCTCAAAGCTACAAAAGATGCATTTTAGTCCTAAATTTGGGTTGAAAATGTCAAATTTAGGGTATGGATGGTCTGTATGATGTGTACTTCCCTATATGTAATGCTGTTATCTTTAGAAACATGATGTAAACAATTATTGACATGGAAGTGAGTGACGTTCTAACAGTGTGGAGTTTTTCTTTTAGCATTGCAAGTGCGTTTTGTGCAATTTGTTGGAAATACACATACATATATTATATTATATTATATTATATTATATTATATTATATTATCTTATATTATATTATATTATATTATATTATATTATATTATATTATATTATATTATATTATATTATATTATATTATATTATATTATATTATATTATATTATACATATATATCCTATTTCAAAATTTCCGGTTATAGACACTTGCAAATAGCCTATCAAACAGATAAAAAGCGTCTATAATAATTAAATAAATATAAATGCTATTGAAAATTGCTTTGTCTGAAAAGTTTAGCTTTGTTTTGTCTTTACCAATTCCTCACTTTTTTGGGGGGGACTGTCTGGTGCATTTGAATTTCTTCCAGAAAAACATATAGAAAAACATATGGGGGAAGAGAAATTCAGCAGGTTGGTGTGGGAACTGAAACCCGCCCGCTGTCCATAACAACAAACACGAAGGATCCAAATGTGTCTGAACACATTTAAGTCTTTTCCTTTAGAAAGGCTCATACAGGAGCCACTTTGACTCTTGTTTGTTCAGCGAGTCTGTTCGGAGAGTGTGTGAGGCTTTCATAAAATTGTCTATTTCAGGCCAAACAAGTTTATGGTTCTTTACATGTGTATTTTTGTAAGTGCTTCACCCAGAAACAGCTAATAAAGAATATATAAAAAGACGTTCTGGAAAATACATCTGACTTTGACTTTTTTACCCTCTTGTGAGGGGGTGACGATGAGAATTCAATTTAACAAAGCGTCCAGAAGGGGGCGCACACATTTTGTACAGAACTCTGTCAGTGCATGTCTTTTTGAACGTTTTCGGATGTGTCAGCATCTTCATCACTAGGCATTTCTTGCCTTTCTGGTCCTTTCATCATGTTTTATTTCCTTAAATTAGATTTTCTCACACATCTCCCCCTCATGTTCTGAGGCTGCTGCTGGATTTTATTTTTGGGCGCATGGGAAACGTGCACACCCAATTAATCATACCCTCTACAACACAAGAGTGGTCTTGAGGTATGATCATGATCAGCTATGTGCGGCAGGCAACAGCTCCTAAATCTTTACATAATAACATATACTGCATGGTTCTGCCCATATGATTCCATGGGCTTATTGGTGTTTAATGGAAGATCCCTTTTGCACACATGATGGAAGATTTATGCCACATACAGTAGTGTATCATTAAGTGTTCCTTGAACATGAAGTTTGTTTCAACATCTCCAATTATCTGAATTAGTCTCAATCAAGTATAATTTTCCAAAGTGGTGCCTTAAAATAGCCGAGGCTACTAAATAGTTTTGTAGTTGACAAGCATTGTTTTAACATGTTCTGCTCCCGAAATACCAACTTCTTCGACTTGGTAAAATACTGCATTGCTGAGAATATGAAGACATGCTGTTTAGAGATGGCATGACATCTAAAAGAAAGATCACATTATCAGCTTTGTTTTGTGTTTGATTACAACCTACACTCAGACACTCAGACAGGATTTTTCCTCTTCCTTTAATTCTGATGCGATCAACAGTGTTGTAGGATAGTTCACCTAAAATGAAGATTGTGTGATCATTTAGTCACTTTTATGCGACTTTCAAGCAGTATGTTATTTTTTTATGTATCACACTAAAGGTGAAATGTTTTTTTACAAGGACATATGTGAACATGTACACTACCATTCAAAGTTTAGGGTCAGAAAGATTTTTTATTTTTTTTTAAAGAAGTGTCTCATGCTCAGGCTGCGTTTATCAAAACATACAATAAAAATGGTCAAAATTTGAAATAACTGTTTTTGGTTTTAATAAATATTAATAAAATATAATTTATTTCTGTGATGTCAAAGCTGAATTTTCAGCATCCTTACTCCAGTCTTTAGTGTCACATGATCCTTCAGAAATCTTTCTAATATGCTGATTTGCTGCTCAAAACATGTATTGACATTTTCAATGTTGAAAACAGTTTGTGCTGGTCAATATATATATTTTTTCAAGATTATTATAAAGTTAAAAAGCAACGCCATTGGAAAGTGACTTGTATGTGACATTTGTAACTATGTAAGTCTTTACTTTCACCAATGCATGAATGCATCCTTGCTGAATAAAAGTATTAACTTCTTTCAAAAAATTGAAAAGTCTTTTGAACAGCAGTATGTCATGGTTAATAGCTTGATGCTTTGTGTTATGAACAAACTAAAATGTAATTAACTAACTGAATTGAATTTAATTAAGTTGAACTGAGGGTCCAGATCTCACTTGGATGAACTGTTTCACTGAAAAGAATCATTCCAAAAACATCATTGTAAACTTGGCATTCTATATGAATATTTTTTGTCTCTATGAGATTAGTCAGTCACGGTTAAAAGCATCTGCTAAATGAACAAATGCAAATGTCAAAGAATTCATCGTTATTGAAATGAAACTTTAGTTCAGATTCTCTCTGGAAGACAAGATTAGTGAAGAACACCTGGCATTTTCCTTCTGTGTTCCACAGATAACAAAGACTAACATTGCATGGGTTAGGGATGAGTAGACAAACTATACATTTTTGGGTGAGCTATCCCTTTAAGCGTGTGCTAACTCCATGGACACTTTCCTCTGACAACAGTTCTTTCTAAATGTGTCATTGCACCTCCTGCAGTGAAGTCTCAAGCAAACATTCATTTTTGCAAACTATGTTTGTGTTTACAACCCACTAAGGAGGCGAGTGACTCAAAATGCTACTGACATTTAGTTTAATGACAGAGCAAGTAGGGTGGAGTCTTTTGTAACATTTTCAGGTTCTGTTAATTTATATCTTTGAAAACTGTCAAAATGAGCAGCATAGAGGGTTTTTCATCACTCAACTCACAACCTGAGATAAGATGTGTCCATTTGATGAAAACGTGCTTCTGTTTGCTAAGTCATTAAAAGGCTATACTGTCATGTAAGTGATTTAGTTTTCTTTTTATGAGCTGTGTCATAGGACCATAAAATGACACAGCACTTAGGTTATGGTGACTTCACTTTGCAGAAACAGAGGAAAAGATAACAAATGAAAGGAATATATTGTCTTTTAGCCGTGTATATGCCTCTGTTAAACTCATTACCCTCTCTGACACTCTTGTTGTGGTTACCATCTTACTTTATAATAACCATAATGGCCTGCGTTGTAGGCATTTATAAAATTAACAAGATACTGTACATCAGAATTAAGTGTTTACCTACATGACTATTGTTAAAAAGTGAATTGATTGTCAATGCAGGCATTCTACAACAATGCTCTTAAAGGGACAGTTCACCTAAATTTTTAATTCTGTCGCAATTTTATCACCCTCATGTTGTTCCATACCAGAATGGGTTTCATTCTTTTGTGGAACATAGAAACATTGCTGCAATTCTTTTGTGTTCCAAAGAATAAGAAAATATGTATATTTTCTTAATTTTATGTAAGTTTAAGTATGAAAAATAAAAAAAATTAAAAAAGCATTTTTTTTTCTGTATTAATGCCCATTCAAAAAGCAAAAGTAAAATAAAAAATAAATCAGAGAAAAAAAATGCCATCAACTGTTATAGATGAGACATTCAGGTGGGCAAAAGAGGAGGCTAGAAGGCTGATCCACTTGCAGATAGGTTTATTAAAATAACCCACAATGTCACATAACTGGTGTTAACAATGAAAGCGCTTAACGGGAGGACACGCAATAAACCAGAGAACATGCAATCAACAACTGAAAGGGAACAAGTGAAAAACAATGACTATTTCCAATTTTTTTTTATATTTAGAAGAATATCAGTAACCAGACAGTTTCTGGTCTCATTGAGTTCCATAGTATATTTTTTTCCTACTATGGAAGTCAATGAGACCAGAAACTGTCTGGTTACTGATTTCTTCTAAATATCAGAAAATCGGCTGAATGGATTCGAAAATGGTAAAACTCAACTGTTGAACTCTAGGGGAGTTGTAAAATTAACCTATTTCCAAAAAAAAGTGGAGTATCCCTTTAAGGTGACTGACTAGGGACAGGTGTTGATAAGTTGTCACAGAAATTAACAATGGTGGCTGTGGTAACAAAAAGGCAGGCAAAACAAGGGAAACAGTAACTGAATCCAGGAAGTGAACATAGGAACAATGGTAAAGGACATTTCAACATGACAGCAACATTGCAATATTTCATTGCATTGTTTTGTCATTCAAAAATATTTCTGCATTTTGATTAAAAAAAATAATCCACTAATATATAAATCACAAATGTTTAAATTAAAGGGATAGTTCACCCAAAGAATTTAATTTCTGTCATTAATTACTCACCCTCATGTCTTCCAAATTCGTAGGACATTCGTTCATCCCGTAAAACTCGTTAATCTTCAGAACATGAATGAAAATCTTTTTGTTGTATTCCAAGAGATTTCTGTCCCTCCGTTGACAGCTGCAACTTCCACTTTGACGTTTCAAAAAGTTTATAAAGAGATCGTAAAACTAATCCATATGAATTGAGCCATTGAGAATTGAGCGATTGCTTTAAATGATGAACATATTTAATTTAGGCTTTCATTCACATACATTGATCAGCGAATGTAGACAGTCGCTCAATCGAATCCCCTTGACGCGCAAAAAAAACTCTTGAGAAAGGTCAAACGTGTTGCGTAACACAAGAACGAACCTCATTGGTTCTTGTAGAAGCTCAAATGTGCTGCGTAACACGAGAACGAACCGCATTGGTTCTTATAGAAGCTCAAATGTGAAGCGTAACACGAGAATGGACTTCATTGGTTCTTGTAGAAGCTGGAGCTTCCGTTTACAAAAGATCTTCATTAATGTTCTGAAGATGAACAGAAGTCTGACAGGAAAAACGACATTGTGAAACGACATGAGGGCGAGTAAATAATGACAGAATTTTCATTTTTGGGTGAACTAACCATTTAATGAATCTATACACTTTTTGTTCACAAAAATACACAGATACTTTTGAATGGCAAAATATCTATGGTTTAATGAATTTTATAGGAGCTGGGCTATATCTAAATAGCTATGATGTAAATAATCTATGATGTAATGAAAAAGTATTATAATTAGATGTTTGATCAAATTCATTGAATGCACTTCTGAATAGCAAATCATCTATAACGTGATGACATTGATTATAGATGTTTTGCCATTCAAATGTAGCTGTCTATTCTGATGGAAATCAAATAGCCAGCAACAAAGAAATTGCAAAAATTTTGTTAAATTATAGTAGATTTTGTCATTTAAAAGACAAATACAAACCGCAAACTATACAGTACGCTTAGGACAATTGGCTCGGAGCAACCTGGGGTCAAGTGTTTTACTGAGGGCTACAAATGGTGGGAGTACAGCTTTGAACCTCCAACCTTCATTAGCTTTACTGATCTGTTATTTGAAGATACTCCCAGTGACCAGAGAACTTCCTCACCCAGAAGGAAAACATGCTATATAATAATTATTGGTTCATGCAACAGGGATCTGCCTTTGAGTGAGAGCTAAAGATACCCCATCTAGACTGGGACACAAATTTAAGATTTCAATAAACTAACTGTACCACTAAAAGCTACTTTGAGTTTTATGAATGGAAGGGTGGATGGGAACTACTCAAGTAGATTGTCGGTGAAATTATAGGGTCTCGGAAATAGACACTCTGAAACTGGTCTGTGGGACGTTCTTCATCAAGCATGAAACGTCAAACGAATGCTGATACATCATTGTTTTTTGTCCCAAGTGGCAGTATAAAGATCACAGGTACAAAAAAAGAGAAAGAGAAAGGTGTGTTGGCGGTGTCAAGTGCTCAGCTCTGAGTTAAATGCATTATTGACTTCACTTGCTTTTCATCTCCACCTATAGGTGGGTCTTCTAAAAGCATCAGCAACAAAGAGACTCTTTCTTTGGAGTTGGTATGTCTGATCCTCTACCTTTCAGACATGTCTCGCCTTTCACTCATTTGTGACAGAATGGGAGGAAAAATATCCCTCGCTTGAGGGAATCAGAATCCATTAAAGGAATTGGTTAAATAAAGCTACCTAATGGGTTTTTCAGAACATCAATTTCGTTGGTTTAGTCCTGTATTTAAAGATAATAACTGATCCAAGAGTGTCTTCCAAAGATAATTGCAGGTTTTCTGTCTGCAAGAAACAATTTAAGCGGTTTTAGAAATAAAACACGACAAACATCTAAAAGACCTAAAGAACACTTTGGAGTTTAGGGGAATGTTCTGCAATGCAATAGTGAAAGCAAAAAAAAAAAAAAAAAAAAAAAAAAAAAGAGTAGAGAGGCTGAGCTATATATGTCTGCATGCTGCTGCAACACGTTTAACATTAATTCAAAATTAAGGATAACTTTTGGCTTCCATATATCGTGGAAAAGAGGTTTCCGCTAGCGAAAGATATTATGCAGTATTCAATCCCTCTTCTAGAGAGAACCGAGGTTATGTTAGGAGTACGTTTGCTTTTTAAATTTCTTTGTGTTGTGCACTACTGGGTCACCTTATTAAACAGATAGTTTGCGTGAGGATCAGCATCAGAAAGAAACAAGTGGATTGTTTATTTTTAATGACGTCCTGAATCGCCTCGGGGGATTATATGTTAGGCTAGTGAAGGGGCCTTGATACTGTTTCCATAACTGATCATTTCAGACAGAGGGTTGAATTGTACATTATTTTTGTACATAATTTGTTTTTGAGTATTTAACTTTGCCAACATTATAAGTGAACCTCAAGGAACATTTAAATAAAATAAAAAAACATCATGACCCCTTTAAATGCATTGGAAAGTAGCTAATAGGATGTAATACAGACTACACTAATGCTTGCCTTTGTCTGACAAGATAATGTGCAGAGGGAGAGATGCAGGGTTGACATTTCCTCTGCAGACCTTAATGGGATACTCCACTTTTTTTGGAAATAGGTTAATTTTACAACTCCCCCAGAGTTAAACAGTTGAGTTTTACCGTTTTCAAATCCATTCAGCTGATTTTCTGATATTTAGAAGAATATCAGTAACCAGACAGTTTCTGATCTCATTGACTTCCATAGTAGGAAAAAAAAAATATACTATGGAAGTCAATGAGACCAGAAACGGTCTGGTTACTGATATTCTTCAAAATATAAAAAAATCAGCTGAATACATTCGAAAATGGTAAAACCCAACTGTTTAACTCGGGGGGAGTGATAAAATGAGCCTATTTCCAAAAAAGTGGAGTATCCCTTTAAAGAGCCAGGCAAACATACACACTTTAAAATGATTATGAGATATAAAATATATCTATGATTATTATTTACTGGTTAATGGAGGCTGTAGTTATTCCAAAGTTCGATATGGGACAATATTCTTTTTTAAATGGTCCATTAATAATGTATAAGTGTTACAACTTGCATTTCCTCTTTTAATAAACAGTTAGATGCCATTTAATTAACCATAGTGAAGCAAAACCTACATTGTGGGACAAAAAAACCCAAACATTTATTTGTGGGCTAATGCATTTATAAATGATGCCAGTCATAAACAGTTGGGGTCCATGTGAGTAGACAGGTCCTCAGCGGAAAGTCTGGGCTAATATAGGAGCTTGGCATAAGACTATAAGACAACCTCAGGAGTATTTGTCTGTGAAAGCTGCAATGATCTCTGTAATTTCAGCATGTGCCAAACTTGCTCTTTAGGAACCACAACTGATGACCTGTTGACTTTTAAGAACCACATGTATGATGGTTTCCTCTCTTCTGAGGTTTTTCCTCAATAGCAACATTCTGGCTTCAAAACAGAAGTGGACAACATATGAAGTTTAGTGTGCCAGAATGAGTGAAATTCCTTTTTGTTAAAATTTTCCTGTATGCTACAGCCCTGCGTTGTGATAAGTCATTCTTGAGAATGAAATCAATTTTGTTTTTGGTAGCTTTATAATATAAGGAGTGATGCCTTTTTAAAAGAGTCACTTTTGAAGGTGTTTATGTTGGTTTAAGGGGACACCTAAGCTATTTGTAGTGATATATGAATAAATTCAGAGAGGGCAGTTTGTGGTTTTATGGTGTACAAATAGAACAGCTGAAACCACAGGGCTAAACTTGCCAGAAACGTGGGTTTAGAGCCTTCGGTTGTGTTTGGTCGAAATTCAGCTATTAGTGGTAGAAATAAAACTTCAAATTTCCTCTTCTACAGATGTTCCAACTTAGAACTGACAATTGCAGACAAATTACCTTCAGAAGATTTTCTTACTCGGTTTGATTTGCTTTTCCGTAAAGATATGTTACTCCATTAAAATATCCGCTCATTCATCCACAAACCAGAGCAGGTGGCCAAGATCCAAACATTTTCATCTGGACAGGTTTTCTTTATCCTTCATCGCCACTTAAAAGGCAATTTTGCTTGGAAAAAAAACTCCTTTGCTTGCTTTCTAAACATGGCAGCATTGCATAAACCACCTGTGAATAATGTTGTATATTCTATAAATGTGATGCTTTCGGTGGAATTCAGAAATGATCTTATTTGGCAGAAAATAAATGCACTCATTGTTAAGTGCCTTTTGTTTTTTCTTCAAACAATTTCAACATTTAAGGTCAATTGAAGATTTTTATCAGTGTTAAACTACATTTACAGGCTTCCGGCTGTGGGTTTGTTCCATTGAAATTAGCCAAATTATATCGTTGGACCTTGGAAATCCACTGTAATCTATACATTTACCCTCCATTATCTTTTCTAAGTTCCGTGACATTTCTGAAACGCCCTTTCCAAATTAAAGGACAGAAATGCGCCAGAGCCTCACATTATGAGCCGTGTGCTTTTTAAAGCAGCGCCTACTCAATCTCCATTTATCTTCATGTGAGATAAGCGTCTGACAGTCAACTTCATGCCAAGTGCTCGTTATTGTGAATATACACAATGTGTGTTTCTGAAATTTATAAACTGTGACAGATTACTTAGGTTAAACCTAAGTAATCTTGCTGAAATAAAGACATAATCCAACAATCATAGACTTGGATAAAGAAGAGCACAGTTTTTATGCTAATAAGTCATGATTGATTGTGTCTCTGACATTTACATAGAGATGTTGCTTGCTTTTTATTAGGTCACATCTTTTCTCAGCCAACAAACTCTCCAGCAGTGCAGTTCAATTAAAACACACTCGCCCACTGTGCATTATTAAAAAAATGGCTTGGTGTATATAAGCATGAAAATGATTATGAAAGATTCGCCTTTCGGACAAACAGCTGTACTGATACAACTGTTGTTAAAATTTCGATTAAAAGCTAGGTTGTTGTAAAACTTTTCATTATGCCAGGGTTCAACAGATGTGTTTTCTTGGGAACTTTATGAAAATTGATGACATGCGTTGTGGTGGAAAATTTTAAACTGAATATTAAGCTAACCATGTTTTAACATTTGACCTCATTTAACCAGCTAAATCTCTGATACAATGTCCTAAGACATTCTGTACTTCAGATGAATGTATGTGTGTCAAACACCTGACTGTGTGTATAAATAACAAATATGGGAAATGGAACTAGACAGATGACTAAGATAGAATCATTAAAACAAAGTCTCCTCTACCCAGTAACAAAACAGTCTACCTATGAAGAACCAATGAAATTAATGTCATTACGCCATACCTCCCTATTGTATAAAAGCGGTTGTATCAGTGTTTTCGGGGGGATTCTCAATGGAATTTGTCTGAGATCCACCGGCCTTGTTTTTACTTGGGAAGTTCTCTGAGTATTGCTCGAGAACTCTCCTGGCCGTAATTAAAAGCATTGAAAGGACATTTGCTGGAGTCTGTCTGTTATTTAAGCTGCGCAGCAAGAAGAAGCTAGTTAGAATTATTAGTACCCAGCCAGACGTCGACTGTAGACGCGCTGAGGTTAAAGGATTAGTACCCAGCCAGACGTCGACTGTAGACGCGCTGAGGTAATAGGATTAGTACCCAGCCAGACGTCGACTGTAGACGCGCTGAGGTAATAGGGTAGGTTTATAGCTCAGCCAGACGTCGACTGTAGACGCGTTGAGGGAAAAGTATAAGACTTGGCCAACTAGAGTGAGTATTAGTGTAGAGTAGTCAGGTTCAGGGAAAAAAGAATCTATCACAATTTGGCGGGCCATCCAGAAGTCCTCGGAATCTCCCTCTGTCGGATGGACAGGGACGAGGAACCATGTAACATGCACGTCCATGCACATGCATGATCTTATCTTCACTCTGCCGTACTGTAGAACCCTGTTTCGACAGAGGGACATATTCCAGTCGGGCTAAAAGAACTAAATTAAGGTAGGATGACGGACCTCAGCACTTTTCCTTTTAAAAATGCTTCTAAATTAATGCAATTAATTAAAACATTTAACTGAAATTTGGCTTTTCTGTTAAGTAAAATTTTGAAAACATGATAAAATTTAAAAGATTTAGGATAAATTATGTTTTTACCTTAGCTATTAAGAGACTTTAATTCTGATTGAAAATATAGAATGATAGAGAGAAAATTAGAAATTATAAATGTTGAAACAAGATAAATCGATAAATTTAAAAAAGGCAAAAATTGTTAAAATTATAAAACATAACAATAGAAATATGCATTCTGAAAGAATTGGGACATTTTGAATCATAAAGAAACTTTTATATTTTAAACTTCGATTTATTTATGTATATGAGATGTAAAACCTAGGTGTTCTCAAAGTGATGAATAAATAGTACTATATAAATATTTATATATTAACTGCATGCGTGTAAATATTATACTTTCTATCTAAAGGTGTCTAGAATTTGTATCCTTTTATCCCTGGGAGACAGTGTGTGGAAATTAAAATGTATCCATTTCAGAGATTCTAATGTGCATTATGCATTAGTATGAGAATGAGGTTGGGTGACCAGTTCAAATATAGATTCTGATTTGAATAAGCAAATAGTATATCTTACAGTAATTTTATTTTGGATTCTTAAAAAAGAAAAAGAAGGTACGTTAAAAACTGTATTATAAATAGAGTTTTTTGTTTTCCTGCGTCTTTGCAAAGAAGAAATGCTTGCTTTTTTTCCCCGCAATGAAGAACGCTTTTTAATAAAATGAGGAAATGCTGTTGATAACCAGATGAGATTTTTAGTTATTAAACTATAAGTTTAATTTGAGTTTTGCAGTTCTCTGAGTGTTCAGGGTTTCAGACACTTTGAAATGTTGGATGACTGGAGAAAGAGGAAGTGGTGCCCTCAGCTCCCCAGCTCCTAAAAGAGGAAGTGGACAGTTCACTTGAGGTGACAGTGACTTTTCCTAAAGACAATTTTTGCCATGCACAATGGAATTGTGTGCCAGGGTGGATCAAAAAGCCAGACCGAGAGTCTCATTACAGCCTGATGATCAAACATATCAGCCCAACAAGTCAACTGAACGACAATCCACACAGAAAACAAAGACTTCCATCCACTCACTGCCAGGTGCTGTTTTTCTGATCACTACAGAGAACGTTTCAAATTTAGTTAATTATCATATTAACTTGATTTTTGATTATCCACTGGTTTCAGCAATTCTTCATATTTCTTAAACTAACAGTCTGCTTCCAATAGGGACCAGTCCAGCTGCCCTAATATAGGAAGTTCAAAAGCAGAATAGTAATAGTGAGAGTTTGACTCACCAATCAGGTAAAACACTGGGGCTGGATTTAATAGAGCCAAAAGCATGTATTTTGAATAGATTATAGATTATGTAGAATTCTCTGGAAAAGGAAATATAGGGCACAACGTGTCCCAAAGAAAAGCAAAAATAATTGGTCACTCAATTTCATTTAAAAGTAATTTGCTGGATTCAATAAAAACAATGAATCTAATTTTAAACTTTTGAAACCACATGCTGTCATCACCAAAAGGTACGAGATATAAATGTTTTATATTTGTCCATGGAGCCGAGATTGTGAGAAGATCTCCAAATCTTCTTTTAAATAGCTTATGAGCAACAACAAAACATTTAAAAATGTAAATAATGCAATGAATGACAAATCGTATTTGAGAAATTAGAACTGGTTTTCTCAACTGCAACTCTAGTTCTATATGGTTATTATTTCAAAGTGTTTAATCTATTTGATTTTGAAAAGTTAGGTTTTTCAATAGGGGTGTGAAGCTACATTGTTCTCAAGGTTCGGTTCGATTACGGTTATCATGTAATCAATTTTAGTTCAATTCAATATCACAATGCATTATGATGCACTGCTTTCTTAATTTTCAATTTTCAATTCGGTTTCAAAAAGTGATGTGTGTGTTTGCCTATCTGGCACAAAGCACATATGCAACAAATGACATCAGAAAAGCGTCAGTACATTATAATTGGTTATGGTCTGTTACTGAACTGATACTGAATTGTCCTCATTTGCATAGCAATGCATTGTTGAAACGATTAAATTTGACACCGCTAGTTTTTAAGGTGTAACCTTGGCCACATGGCGATTGCATCGGACAATTGATATCCTAACGTTTAGACACTGTTGCGAGGGGAATGCCACAGTGTGTCTACGTTCAGTAGCTTCCATCGTGAAAGTTGTTACCGTTCGGGATTTAGTGGTATTCCACTCTATAATAGCCTATATATTCCCCATTCATTTCATAAACTGCTAAGGCAGACAAAAAGGTATGATTCTCTGGCCAGAGAGGGGTGTGTGTGAAAGTGTATGAATGTGGATGTGTGAAATAAGGTGTTCTGAGAGACACCAAGACAATTAAATATCAATTAAAACACCTGTGTCTAAATATATTAAGTGGGCCCACATGTTAAAATATGATCACAGGTTAAAATATTACCTCACAGGGTGAAAATAAAATATTGCCAATAAATTAACGGCCATGGATGTTTTTTGGCTAACTATCCTGAATGTTTGAGTTATTGTAGTGGCAGAAAGAAACAGTGCCACATATGCGCAGCGTATAACTTTGGGAAGGCAGAGAGCAATCTTACCCTGTCCTCCCCATACTTATTTTTTTCCTTTTACAGGATGTCATGATGGATCTCATCAAGCAGAACTGATTCTGTTCCAAATGTATAAATATTGTATTGTTACTGTTTAACATGAAACTTGACAGGTCTCATGAGAAAAGGAAGACCGGCCAGACAAGCAGATGAGTTAATATTTGCTGTCACTAACAAAAATAGTCAAGGTCTCCATTCACAGGTGAAAGCAGAAAGGAAATGGTTCACTCCACAAATAGGGTCCAGTGGGTGCGGTTGTGATCTGAGAAGGAATCCCACTACAATCAGTAAGGTTGGAGAGCGTGACACCTCCATCCAAGCATCTCACCTTAGCCTAGACCAACCAGCCCTGAGCAACCCCACACCCAAACGCCGACAACAACACTGCCTGAAGTGGGGGATAAAAGGACGTGCTAGTAACGTACCTCCCTTGCCGACGAGGGAAAAACCTTACTACGGTTCGCAAAGAACCATTCTGGTGAAGATGGAACATAAATGGGGCAACGAGATGATCAACACACCTGGAGAAAGATGTGGACCAATGGTTTAAGTTTATTTGGGTGATGTTTATAGGGCATTTCAGAATGTTTGTAAACAATGGGTACCGCGATACTTCCGGGTGGCAGAACGCGAGTGGCTTCTATTGACTAACTGAAGAGATCCAGTCGGCAACTGAACAGTTGCATGGTTAAAATCATTGTTGTTGATCAAAGTTGAATCTATGGCGAAAATATGTTGTGTTTGGGGTTGCGCCACCAGATATACAGCAAAAGGTGTAGGTTTTTTATCGATTTCCTTAAGAAAAAAATATATATATATATATATCCAGCGGAACCTGTGGGTGAGGAGGTTAAAGCCGTTAAAGCGAGTGGACGTCGTCAAAAGTGCATGTCGTCTTCTAATTATGAGACTGAGCCCGATTTAAACCCAACCGTTTTAATACATGGGTCGTTATATAACTGACGTTCTCAACTGAATTAGTTATTTATATTACTTTATTTGTTACTTTCTTTTGAGCGGTGAATGCTTCTTCATCGTAAATGCTTCTGATTGGCCATTGCGTTCAATAAATCAACACATATGTTTGTGATTGGCTACATCGCTCATCGCTGCAGTCACTTTATAAAAAGAAACTCTGCCATGTAAATCATTTCTATTTTGTTTTAGTTGTTCTTGTTGCTTTTCTGCAACAGATGAATATGAATGTGTTATTTTTTATTTGTTTTATTCATAGATATTTCTAGTTTGCGGGAGTCCCATGAATCGTTTTATTCTCCTGCAATCCGCACACACAGAGTGAATGCACCACTGCTCGCACTCGGCCATCAGATCTAGTCCCGCGCCGCGGTCTAGTGCGTTGGGAGTGCACGTCTCTAGATCAAAGAATCTAAGCTCTAATGATCATGTTAACTATGTCTGAATTTCCTCCACGTCTGTTTTTGAATCAACTGTTGAAATGTAGATTAGGCTACTGCCGACGGTGTGCCTCCCTCAATGCAATTTACTAGTGTTGCCATAGGGACGCTTTGGCTTTTGCCACCCGGAAGAACGTATATTATTGTTGTGACGTCATGGTGAATTGTCGTATTGATGTTTTATTTTATTTCAATCAAACTGTATGACTGAGTTTTGAGATAGATCTCATGATTTGATTAATTACTGATTAATTTAAAATTATTTCAGGTAGGGATGCACCGATATGATCGTTTTGGCCAATACCGATAACCGATAATTCTTTACATTTGAAAGACGATAACTGATATATTGGCTGATAAATCTAAATTAAAAGTTTGATATATTTGATAACCTGGATGCATAAACAAATGGCTACAATAGTGTTCTCATTATAATGGCATGTATATTACAGTCTCAATTATAGTTATAAATGTACATTGCAGTTTGAGCTGCGCACGCTAAAGATTAATATGATCGCCAGAAAAGCTACAATGATGCGAATGCTTAAGTGAACTTAACTGTGCATGTTATGAAGGCTTAACTCCATAGATGTGTTTTTTCCACAATGCGCTCGTCGCACTTAAAGCCACAATATGTATTTTTTTTCTGCTTTAAAAATAGCAAAAATAACTGTATCTATGTTATATATTTCTATTAGATGTTTACTTACTACATTATCCCGACAGCTTCCACTTACTTTAAAATACGGAGAAATTTATAGTTTAATTCGAAGAAACAGGAGGTTTAAACACTGGCGAACAAGAATTCACAACATTTTTTTGCAGGCGAGTTTTTATTATTCAGAACCATCATGGCGAACCACGCGCATCTCTAAACTGAAGTAAATAATTTATTATCTATCAGCTGAATAAATCGACCAAAATTTCCTATTGAATCGATAACGATAACATAAAAAAAGACCATTTATCGCCCGATATTGATATGTGTTCAATATATTGTGCATCCCTAATCTCAGGTACACGTAAATTGAGAAGAAGAAAATTTCGTAACTTTCGTAGATTATAGTGACTCTAACTATACATTACTGTAAAAATAATAAATAAGAGGGACTATTATAGGATAAATTTAAAAAAAAAAGGTTAAAAAATGTCTAAGACAGATATCATAGGTGCTTAAAAATAACAACTGCAATAGTTGTAATAGTTGTTCTCTAATAAGAGCGAATAGATGATTTATTAAACTCGTTTAAACTCGAAGTTACTTTGCTAGACAAGGTCTGAATAGATAATTGGGTAAATTTATATAGTGATTAATTAATGAATACATTAATTTTAGGTGTATCCAATTTCTACAACAGAGAAAGAAAAACTTTTAAAAGGGAATTGGTTTTGGGAAACATATTTAATTATGGAATATTATTAGTCAAAGAAGTGTGATTACTGAAATGTTCTGTTCATGTATTGTCTAATGTCTGTATTTGATATCTGAGAGGTGACTGCGGGTCTAGTCTATTCTAGGAATACAGTAACAGTGCTTGCTTATTTAGCCCGGCTTCCAGAAATGAAATATGGATTTTATTTTGTTGAGAGAGGTCTTCAACACATTAAAACAAATTATGTAGACCACAGAGTTAAAACCTAGGCCAAGAACAATATGACCCAATCAAATTAAATTTAAACTAAAAATTAGTCTGATCAGTAGATATTTTGGAAATAGAGTATTTGCTAATAGAGAAATTCTGAAAAGCTTTCTAAATTCACAACAAAGTTACAGATTGAATGATCTGGATCAATGGATCCGTTATGAGCTATTCCGCATTGCCAAAACTTAGAGGCAGTATAACTTAAGTTATGCCTATTAGTTAATTCTGGAAAATAGGATTGTATGAAGATATAGTTAAAAAAAAATTGTTTGAAACAAAATAATACAATTATTGATATTAGTGTTAAGGGATAAAAATGAAAGAGTATAGAAATTATATTTTTGGTTAGATTTTTTTACACAGACACTTAAATAGATCTGTTTAGGAAAAACAATCATCTGCTTGAATTAAAAGCTAACAAAATAAGAAAAAAAAAATCAAAATATAAAAATTAAAAGGTTAATCAGAACTATCAGCTGTTAAAGGCCAAATAGATCAATGCGATTTGAAAGATAGCTAAAGATGATGAAACTGACTCAAGGTTTAAAGTTGTAAGGCAGTGTATTATGGTATGGTTAGTTTTACTACAGATAGAATTAGATTGCTGGAAGATAGAATGTTGGGAAGGAGATGAATAGATGAGAAGATGGTATGTGTATGTGATAACATTGGAAATTGGTTCTATTACAGCTTGGGATGTTGATTGAAGGAGTATCTTGCAGGTAATTATAAAGTAAAAGATGAAAATGGTTAAAGATAACAAGTGGTAATAAAGTTACACTTAGGGGATCATGCAGGTATGAAAAACTGATTTGAAGAATTAAAATTTAATATGGCCGCGTTTGTTTACGGCCAGAGAGGGGAACTGTGGTGGAAAATTTTAAACTGAATATTAAGCTAACCATGTTTTAACATTTGACCTCATTTAACCAGCTAAATCTCTGATACAATGTCCTAAGACATTCTGTACTTCAGATGAATGTATGTGTGTCAAACACCTGACTGTGTGTATAAATAACAAATATGGGAAATGGAACTAGACAGATGACTAAGATAGAATCATTAAAACAAAGTCTCCTCTACCCAGTAACAAAACAGTCTACCTATGAAGAACCAATGAAATTAATGTCATTACGCCATACCTCCCTATTGTATAAAAGCGGTTGTATCAGTGTTTTCGGGGGGATTCTCAATGGAATTTGTCTGAGATCCACCGGCCTTGTTTTTACTTGGGAAGTTCTCTGAGTATTGCTCGAGAACTCTCCTGGCCGTAATTAAAAGCATTGAAAGGACATTTGCTGGAGTCTGTCTGTTATTTAAGCTGCGCAGCAAGAAGAAGCTAGTTAGAATTATTAGTACCCAGCCAGACGTCGACTGTAGACGCGCTGAGGTTAAAGGATTAGTACCCAGCCAGACGTCGACTGTAGACGCGCTGAGGTAATAGGATTAGTACCCAGCCAGACGTCGACTGTAGACGCGCTGAGGTAATAGGGTAGGTTTATAGCTCAGCCAGACGTCGACTGTAGACGCGTTGAGGGAAAAGTATAAGACTTGGCCAACTAGAGTGAGTATTAGTGTAGAGTAGTCAGGTTCAGGGAAAAAAGAATCTATCACAGCGTGAACTACTGTGTGGTACTGTGTTTGGGGCCTCGTAATTTCTCAACATGTGCCACTGGGAATTGCTTGTGCGTAGTTCCTATCCCACCATGCTGCGTTTTGTTTGGGTGTGTTCATTTGTGAAAGCTGAAGTTTCTAAATTTCTAATTACTGCATGGCTGATGCTTTGTAGATTCTTAAGTGTATGTCAAGGAATGTTCAGCCTCTAATCAACAGCGTTATATTTCGGATGAATCCGCAGAGTTGCTGTAAAAGTGTTTTAGAGTAAATTTTCAAGGTCAGAACATGTTAAACAATTGATTCTCTTTATTATTTATTTCTTTTTTGCCCATGAAGAGTACTTTATTTTTTTAAAAGTCGCACTGATTATCACAATCATAATAGTAATTTATTGTTTGAACTATCATGAATTAGTTTTGCACTGAATTTTGCTCTTTAGAATAAGCACTTGTTTGCTGGTACTGATCTTAATTGCAGAAAAATATATGCTGTTCCACTTTTTCGCATTTACAGACAAAGTGATCTTTCCAAATTAGACTGTAGACACCCAAATACTCACTAGACATTTACTTTTTACAACTTGTACTTAACTAAGTGCCCCATTTAAAGGTATGAAATGTGTTTAACCTTTTGATGCATTCATTAATAGATGTGTTTTAAAAGTCACAACAGTGACCACTTTAGTAATTCGTACAATAAGGATTGTCATAGAAGACAATGTGTAAGTAAGCAAAAAGGAGTATTTTTTTCACCACTACCCAACAACCATATTATGAAGTTATAAAATAATATAATATTATCTGAAATTATCTGTATTACCAAAATTATTCCTTATATATATTCTAAGAAGTACTTTGTGCTTCACCATTTTCATCAGCCATGCTGAATTTGTCTTATACATTAAAATATATAAATTATACATAAAATTACAATGACATAAAAAGTGGAGAATCGTATGGATTTATATGTATGGGTAAATGATGGTGGTTTTAACCACCATGAATGGTTAAAAATGACCTTTAACTAGTGGAGGATCATAACACACCAACTATAACCAATAACAATGCCACATTGTGGACTTTCATGAGTCAGCAAAAGCAATTGCTTTTCTTCCCAGAAGCTGGGATGCAGTAGGGTTAGGAAAACTTCTTTAAATGTATATTACACTCGGGTCCTCGAGTTCAAACGCCAGCCAAAGGGAACCACCCTTGAGCATACACTCGGTTTAGTGCCAGCATGGCAATATTGTTTTATGATTCCAAGATCTGTAAATTTCCTGACCAATTATATAGCCTAATATTTATACTCAATATCTTAATATTACCTTAATTAATACATTTGAGCTAAGATTTTTCTATGGACAGCGACCATGGAGTCATTAGTCCTTATAGTCCCACTCATTACGTTAATAACCTGTAAGTAGAAGATAAACAGGTTTCCATTTGAGTACAGGAGTACGGCGTGTTCATGAATCTATATTTACTTCTCGAAAACATCTGCATGCAAAAGGCCCCATTTACTGCAAGATTAAAACCAGCTCACCTTGCCAGCTTGCATAGCTCTTCTGCATACTAAACACATTTTGTCTTAGGCTTGAAATAGCACTCTGATGACAAATTGGTAGGCAGCTAAAGTTTGACATCCACTGTTACATGTTAATTCGACTAATTGCAAGGCCGTCAAACATGCTAACAATGAGCATTCAGTCCATTGTGTGACGGCTAGACAAAGCAGAGTGAGCTGGGAATGAACAAATACCATATGCCCTGCTGTGGGATTAATCTACACGCCACACTACAGGCCATGTCTGGGAGCCAGGATGCATGGTAGGAGCCTGTGGTCTTCGCCTCTCCGCCGGTGTCTCCAGTGGTCTATGCTGTGACTATCCCCTGGTGGCCTGGCTCCAAAACCGAAGGTAAAGAAAGCTATGGAAATGACAGCGTTGCTTATAGAGGTTGAAAAATAGATATGTTTTGATCATCCTTTGAGCTATTTATTCTCGGATTGACTATAGCGTTAGTTTCTTCAAGGAAACTGCAAATTAGAGATGGTTCTATCTTCATGCTTTTTTGGTACCTCACCATTATTGCTATCCAAAGGTTGCAAATTAAGATTCCCCTTGTGTCTCAGCAACCGCTGAGGCCATAAAAATGTGTCATAAAAGAGATGTTGCAATCATTTGTGGCGTATTTGCTAAAAGTGTCCGAGATGCACTTCCTCTCACATCGCTTCCCATGGTTGTATTTAAGCAGCTCCCTACCTGATGCTACCAGTATGCGCTCACAGTGTGATGCGTTGTTGTTCAGATGCCCAACAGATGTCTCAGGATTATAGCATGTTGGCATCGCTGGCAGCATTTCTGTTTTTTGTCTTAAGGAGGTAGTTCACCCAAAATAAATCTGTCAATATTAACTCACACTCATGCATTTCAAAAGCAATATGTTGGTATTTTTCCAGAGGAACACAAACACTAGAGTTTATGGTGTTGAAGAGCTGTCAAGCTCCATAAAGGAAAGAAAAACAACTTGACTTCTGAAGCCAAATACTGAAATTTAGATATTCAAAATGGATTATTTTTACTATGCCAAAACTTGGATCTAGCTTGTGTACGAATAAAGAAATATAGTACATTAAAGGGTTAGTTCACCCAAAAATGAAAATTCTGTCAGTATTTACTCACCCTCATGTTGTTCCAAACCTCTATGTGTTTATTTGTTCTGCTGAACACAAAGGAAGATATTTGGAAGAATGTTTTAATCAAACAGATCTCATTCCCCATTGACTACCATAGTATGTATTTTTTCCTACTAGTCAATGGGGAATGAGATCTGTTTGATTAAAACATTCTTCTAAATATCTTCCTTTGTGTTCAGCAGAACAAATAAACACATAGAAGTTTGGAACAACATGAGGGTGAGTATATGCTGACAGAATTTTCATTTTTGGTTGAAATAACCCTTTAATGTCATTGACGATAAACATACATTCATTTGGAATGACATTCTATAATTAACATATTTATTGAGCAGGTTAATGACACAAGTTTTACTGTATATGCACCCACACACATGATGTTACGAACAATATCTACAATAGTATCATCATTTAACGTGTTTTCTTGTCTGACACACTCCGTCATCAATCATAAAATGGAGCATTCTTTAGAAATGTTGGCCCATATTGATAGGATAGCGTCTTGCAGTTGATGGAGATTTGTGGGATGCACATCCAGGAAGCTCCCGTTCCACCACATCCCAAAGATCCTCTATTGGGTTGAGATCTGGTGACTGTGGAAGCCATTTTACTACAGTGAACTCATTGTCATGTTCAAGAAACCAATTTGAAATGTTGGTGCATTGTCCTGCTGGAAGTAGCCATCAGAGGATGGGAACATGGTGGCCATAAAGGGATGGACATGGTCAGAAACAATGCTCAGGTTGGCCGTGGCATTTAAACGATGCCAAATTGGCACTAAGGGGCCTAAAGTGTGCCAAGAAAACATCCCCCACACCATTACACCACCACCACCAGCCAGCAAGGCATGATGGATCCATGTTCTCATTCTGTTCACGCCAAATCTGACTCTGTCATCTGAATGTTTCAACAGAAATCGAGACTCATCAGACCAGGCAACATTTTTCCAGTCTTCAACTGTCCAATTTTGGTGAGCTCTTGCAAATTGTAGCCTCTTTTTCCTTTGCTGTATATATACACATACACATAATGTTACGAACAATATCTACAATAGTATCATCATTTAACGTGTTTTCTTGTCTGACACACTCCGTCATCAATCATAAAATGGCACCGCTTCATTTAAATTCAGCCATGAATAAACACAAAGTATAAAACTGAATCTGTTTTGAAGTGCAGGGTACGTTTCCAATGCATTTCGAAACATCTACTGAATGTTTTGAAGTAAACACCCGCATTTTAGATGTCTGCTTTTATATTTAGAAGCATGGAAGGAACATGTCTTTGTTTTTTCCTCTTTTCCTCTGTCTGTGGTGTAGATATTTATAAAGAGGGACCCATGCCTGGTTCTCTACCACAATTTGTTCTGTAACTGTTGATTTTTGCATCCATCCTGTTTCCTCAAGTGTAAACTGGCCATCTGTGCAGAAGCCTTTAAAGATCCCGGGCTCCTCTCCAGGGGACATGCTGACCGGCCATATAAGCAAGGATCTGCACCAGATTGCTTTATTATTCGAGTATCTGTGAGCATAAATAACATTTGAAAGGTCAAATGAAGCTAGTTTAAATCAAACCTAAAACTGCTGCAAAACTGCAAGCTTGTGGGTTTGTAGTCTGCTTAGCCATGAAATGTCAAAACATTGAAATGCCCAAAGAGGCAGCTATCAAAGAAGGGAGGGATCCTAAAGTAAACTCAGAGTCCACCCAAATGACCATCGGCCCGGCCCTGTACACAAATGGACAGCTTTAACCGGGGGCAGAATGAGTCACAGTCAGTGTGGTCAATGTAATGACTCACGGAACACAGAGGAATCCATTTGCAGCTTTTATTAAACAATGTCGTACAGGCAGGGTCAAAACCGGGGCAGACAGAGCAATGCAGGTAAAGCGATAGGGAAATCCAGAGAACAGGCAGAGTTCGGGGCAGGCAGCAATAATCACAGTCCAGAGACAGTCCAAGATCAGGCCAGGCAGATATCACTCGAAGAATAGTCAAACAGTCCAAAGTCAAAACCAGGAAACCAGAAACAGGGAATAAACGCTCAGAAATGATCACCGGGGCAAATCAAGACTTCGCACTGGTGTGGTGTGTGGACGTGGCTTTTATGTGTGTGTGTTAATGGCGTGCAGGTGTGTGACGCAATCAGTCCCAGGTACGAGGCATGATGGGAATTTGAGTTTAACGCCAATGATCAATACTCGGGTGAAGGCTCCCTCTGGTGGCGGAGAGGAGGCGGAACGGGAGCTTCCACTGTAACAGAGCCCCCCCCCTGCGAGCGGCTCCTGACGCGAGGAGGCAATTGACGTCGGGGTCTCCTACGAGGTCTCCCACGAGGTCTGGGGGCCGGTTTCTCCGGGTGTGTCCTATGAAACTCTTCCGTGAGAGTGGGATCCAGGATATCACTCGCATTGACCCAGGACTGTTCCTCCGGACCGTAACCCTCCCAATCGACCAGATACTGGAGAACGTTACCCCGACGTCTGGAGTCAAGCAACTGGTGCACACGGTACGCCTCCTCGCCATCGACCAGGATGGGTGGAGGACTCTGAGAAGTGGGTCCCTCATCCGCTTCTCCTCTCGGACCACCAGCGGGTTTCAGCAGAGACACATGAAAAGTAGGAGAGATACGGTAATTAGCGGGCAGGTCTAAACGGAAAGATACTGGAGAAAGTTGCTTAGTAATTTGGAAGGGACCAACATACCTGGGACTGAGTTTGCGACATGGAAGTCTGAGTCGAAGATCTCTGGTGGATAGCCAAACCCATTGACCGATCTGGTATTCTGGAGCGGGGCGTCGATGACGATTGGCCTGCTGTTCTTGACGTCTTACGGCGTGTCTTAGGTGTGTGTGTGCCTGATCCCAGACCTCCTCGCTCTTGTGTAGCCATTCTGTGACCGATGGGAGTTCTGTGGGTTCGCCCGACCAGGGGAAGAGAGGAGGTTGAAAACCAAGAATGCATTTAAACGGAGTGATGCCAGTGGATGGTTTGACCAGGGAGTTTTGGGCGTACTCGGCCCAGAACAAATATCTGCTCCATTCATGTTGATGTTGCTGACAGTAGGTACGCAGGAAGCGGATAACATCTTGGTTAAGACGCTCAGTTTGTCCGTTGGACTGTGGATGGTAACCGGAGGTGAGACTGATATTCACGTTAAGACTTTTGAAGAATGCAGTCCATACTCGCGACGTAAACTGTGGTCCCCTGTCGGACACGATGTCTTCAGGTAATCCATAGAATCTGAACACATGGTTACAAAGTAGTTCGGCAGTTTCGAAGGCAGAGGGGAGCTTAGTGAGGGGAATTAGGCGACAGGCTTTAGAAAAGCGATCCACTATGGTGAAGATGGTGGTGTAACCTTGGGAATTAGGGAGATCTGTGATGAAATCGACTGCAATGTGAGACCATGGGCGTTGAGGAGTGGGTAGTGGACAAAGTAAACCAGCGGGTAGTTTTCGGGGTGTTTTCGAGGTCTGACAGTGGGTACAGTTCTGGATGTGACGGATGGTATCGATGGAGAGCGTGGGCCACCAGAATCGGTTTTGGAGTAATTGGACTGTTGCATTAATACCAGGGTGACCAGAGCTGGGGTTAGAGTGGACTTGATCGATGAGGCGTGAACGGAGTGTTTCAGGTACAAATAAGAGGTCGGCTGGGCATTCGGCTGGAACGGGTGATTGTAGGTTGGTTTGCTGGATCTCGGTCATGATGTCCCATTGGACAGGGGCCACTAACAGCTTGTCGTCCAGTATGTTTCCGGGGTTGAGATTCTGGGTGACTTCTTCAGTTTGTCGGGATAGAGCATCAGCTTTGGTGTTTTTGGTACCAGGACGATATGTGACGGTGAAATTAAATCTGGTGAAGAACAGGGCCCATCTGGCTTGGCGTGGATTAAGGCGTTTCGCAGATCTGAGATATTCCAGGTTCTTGTGGTCAGTGAGAATGATGAATGGCTCTGTTGCTCCCTCTAGCCAGTGTCGCCACTCCTCCAAAGCCAACTTCATGGCTAGTAATTCGCGATTTCCCACATCGTAGTTACGTTCTGCAGGTGATAGTTTGCGAGAAAAGAAAGCACAGGGGAACATTTTGGCTGGATCTCCCTGACGCTGTGATAGTATGGCCCCTACCCCTGTATTTGAAGCATCAACTTCCACAATGAATTGTCGTTCAGGATCCGGATGATGTAAGATGGGTGCAGTAGTAAATCGTGTCTTCAGTTCTTGGAAGGCATGCTGTGCTTCGGGGTTCCATGAAAGACGATGGCTGTGACGTTTGGTGAGAGCAGTCAATGGCGCGGCGATGAGGCTGAAGTTACGGATGAATCTCCGGTAGAAATTGGCAAAGCCCAGGAATCTCTGCAGTTCTTTTACGGTTTGTGGTAATGGCCAGTCGACTACCCCCTTTACCTTTCTCTCATCCATGGCAACGCCCTCTGGACTGATGATGTAACCCAAGAAGGAGATGCTTGTTTGATGGAATTCACATTTCTCCCTCTTTGCGTACAGATGAAACTGGATCAGGCGCTGTAGGACTGTACGAACATGTTGAATGTGTTCTTCGAGTGAATTAGAGTAAATCAGGATGTCGTCAATGTACACAATTACCCATTTGTCCAACATATCACGAAACACGTCATTCATGAAGGCCTGGAAGACAGAAGGACTGTTGGACAAGCCGAAAGGCATGACAAGATACTCATAGTGCCCACTAGTGGTGGAAAAGGCAGTTTTCCACTCATCACCCTCTCGTATGCGGATTAAGTTGTAAGCATTGCGTAGATCGAGCTTGGTATAGTATCTGGCCTGACGGAGTTGTTCCAGTGCAGCTGGAACCAGAGGTAAAGGATAGCGATATTTTATGGTTATATCATTTAAGCCTCGATAATCAATGCAGGGTCGAAGTCCTCCATCCTTCTTTTTCACGAAGAAGAATCCGGCGGATGCTGGTGAGGTTGAAGGACGAATGAAGCCTTTAGCGAGTTCTTCCTCAATGTACTGTTTCATAGCGTCAGATTCAGGCTTTGACAGGGGAAAAATTCTTCCTTTAGGAGGCGTGGTACCAGGGATTAGTTCTATAGCGCAGTCCGTGGATCGATGTTCGGGGAGTTGTGCGGCTTTCTCTTTGCTGAAGGCTTCAGTCAAATCCGCATAGACAGACGGGAGATCCTCCCGCTCAGGCTCTGGAGCAATGGACTCTGGTTTGGAACTGCTTACTCGAGTGACTCTGGACAGACAATGATTGTTACAAGCCTCACCCCAACGAATGATCTGGCCCTCCTTCCAGGAGATGTGTGGGTTATGAGTCTGTAACCAGGGGTGTCCCAGAATGATATTGTGATGCAACGAGTGGATGACATAAAACTGGATGTTCTCAGAGTGAAGAGACCCTATGTGCAAACGAATCATCTCTGTGATATGTTGAATCTTGCCCGCTCCGATGGGGTGCCCATCTAGCGCCTCCACTGTCAGGGACGAAGGACACGGCTTGAGTTGAATATTGTGTTGTTTGGCAAAAGCCTGTGAAATAAAGTTCCCTGCGGCTCCAGAGTCGATGAGAGCAGATGTGTCAACGGGTTGATCTTGGACAGTTAATCGAACTGGGAGTGAGAAACTGGTGATGGGAGGTTTGGAAAGGACTGGTAGACTCCCCGAGGTGTTGCGGTTGGTGGGTCGAACGGAACAGTCGATCTTCATGTGTCCAGATTGACCGCAATACATGCACAAGCGGTGTTGAACTCGACGTTCACGTTCCTCTGGGGTGATGTAAAGTAGCCCCTAGCTGCATGGGTTCCGGATGACTGGCCACTGCGAAGGGGGGCTGGACTGGTAGCCTGGGTTTACGTCTGGATCGCAGGAGATTATCGACTTGAATGGCCAGGGCGATGTATTCGTTCAAGTTCTTTCCTTCATCACGACAGGCCAGCTCAGACTGAAGCTCATTAGTAAGTCCCCTTCTGAACAGTGTCTTTAAAGTGTCTTCTACCCAGTTGGTTTGTGCCGCCAGCGTGCGAAACGTGAGAGCATAATCAGCGGCGGTTTCTTTTCCTTGAGTGAGTGTTAACAGCTGATCGCCTGCATTACCCTTCTCAGTCGAATGTTCAAATACTTGACGAAACTGCTGCGTGAACTCTTGAAATGTGGAAAAGGTATTGCCCTCCGGTTTCCAGATTGCCGTAGCCCAGTCTAATGCTCTGCCGGTTAGCAATGAACAAACAAAGGCAATGCGGCTCTCATGACTGGCGTATAACGTGGGTTGTTGTTCAACGAAGAGTGTACATTGAAGCAGGAACCCCTTGCATTTCGTTGGCGTACCATCAAATTTATCAGGGAAAGCGAGTCTTGGGTTTACTGTTGTACTCACAGTAGTTGGGGGAGCACTCGGTGGTGGTGGTGCAACAGGTGTGCTTGGTACCGTCCCGACAGCGGTGCGAAGCTCCTGTATCCCCTGTACTAGCTGCTCAGTGAGGGTAGTCAGGTGGCAGAGCTGTTGATGGTGTAAATCCAACCGGGACGCTTGGGAGGTAAGCTCGGTGGTCAGTTGCATGACGGCTGCTGGATTTGTTGACGGCGAAGTCTTCTGTAATGACTCACGGAACACAGAGGAATCCATTTGCAGCTTTTATTAAACAATGTCGTACAGGCAGGGTCAAAACCGGGGCAGACAGAGCAATGCAGGTAAAGCGATAGGGAAATCCAGAGAACAGGCAGAGTTCGGGGCAGGCAGCAATAATCACAGTCCAGAGACAGTCCAAGATCAGGCCAGGCAGATATCACTCGAAGAATAGTCAAACAGTCCAAAGTCAAAACCAGGAAACCAGAAACAGGGAATAAACGCTCAGAAATGATCACCGGGGCAAATCAAGACTTCGCACTGGTGTGGTGTGTGGACGTGGCTTTTATGTGTGTGTGTTAATGGCGTGCAGGTGTGTGACGCAATCAGTCCCAGGTACGAGGCATGATGGGAATTTGAGTTTAACGCCAATGATCAATACTCGGGTGAAGGCTCCCTCTGGTGGCGGAGAGGAGGCGGAACGGGAGCTTCCACTGTAACAGTCAACACATAAATACAGTTCATATTGAATATTATACACTCTTTGTTGCACACATATGCACACACTTTATGCATTGTTTGCCCTAATGCACAATTGCACACTAAAGCATGTGCGCACACTATTTGTATTGAACTTCACACATAGCAAACGAATAACATCCTCTCTAGGTTAGTTTTTTACATCATTTTGTTACATTTTTATATATTTTACTTAATGCAACTGACGCAGGACCATTATTTTAGTAACAGTTTAGCACATTTCACAACAATTCTCATTACCATGCAAAAAACAAAACTCATTTTCATTACTGGAATGTGAATATATCATAGTGGTATATATTTTTTATATTGCCTTTAATGTTTGCTGATTAAAATGAAAAGAACACCATCAGAATCACTATTTAAAACTCAAAACAAGGCAAATGTAAAATGTGCGAATGCATAAAGGTCATGTCAATTTGAGAAATAATGTTATATTACTGTATATATATATATATATATATATATATATATATATATATATATATAATACACTGTGTATACTGTATGCAGTGTGACCTAGACATAGTTTTGTGAGATTTGTGAGAAAATACTCTCAAAATGCATCCCTTTGGCTAATTTGGCCTATGAACACTCTCAATATAGACACTAGATATATATTTAGATACAAATAGATCGTTTGCCACATTAATCTATATTTAATCTTTGTTTAAACTCCACTTAAAGCCAGCTAGGAAGAGAGTAGCAAGACATTTATTCAAAGCAGGAATGGAAGACTTCATGCAACAGTAATTCACTTTGACATATCACAGTCTGTTCGGTATATATTATGATTCACGTGTATAACATATTTGAGGTGTTTTTCTCATTTATTTTGTCATGTCCACAAACTAAACAGTCTGGTCTAAGAATTTGTCCACATAAGGTGGCTTGTCTGGAGAGCACCATCATGTCCTGAAGTGGTGTACAGCCTGGGTTTGTCAGGCTGCCAATTCCACACCATGCTTGGGCTCGAAGCAGACAGAGCTGAGCCAACCCAGTCCAGTGGGTGTAAAAGACATGTCGACTTGTTTATTATATAGTTTGTTCTCTGGCACCCATGTCGACGACTATAGTATGTAAAGCTCATTTCAGCCTGGTCATAAGACATTCAGCCTCAGTGAATCTATATGAAGCATGAATGGACATGGTTGAAAAGAATAGTTTATTCTTATTTATTTAGACTGGCATGCCTAGGCTTTGGCTTGTAGTGTGTCTGTTATTTGCAGAGAAAGTACTACGACAAATTTCAAAAACCAAACAAAAAACATTAATGATAAAATGATTTTATTTGAAATTTGATATTAAGACTTTAATTCAGTAAGGATGCATTAAATGATCAGAAGCGAGAGTAAAGCCATTTATAATGTTACAAAATATATGTTTTTTTTTTTTAAATGCTGTTTTTTTAAACTTTATATTCATCAAATTAGCATGGTTTCCTAAAAAATGTTAAGCAGCACAACTGTTTTTATCATTGAGGATAATAAGAAATGTTTCTTGAGCAGCAAATCAGCATATTATTATGATTTCTGAAGGATCATGTGACACTGAAGACTGGAGTAATGATGATGAAAATTTAGCTTAGTAAATTACATTATAAAATATACTGAAATAGAAAACTTTAAAATGTAAAAGAGCTATTTGAAATTGTAATATTATATATTGAGTCCTACAGGTATTAAATTTAGCAATATCATCCCAGCTACACTGTAAAAAAATATTATTGGTTTAACTTAAAAAAGTAAGTAACCTGGTTGCCTTAAAATTTTAAGTTGATTGAACTGAAAAAAGTGAGTTAATACAATGAAGGAGATTTAATCATCAGAAACTCAAAGTAATATGTTATCGGAACTAAATAAATTATTTAAGTTGATTTAACAAAAGAAAAAATATTGTGATAACAAATCTTGAAAATATTTTTTACAGTGTATATTCACTGTAAAAAAATATTGTTGGTTTAACTTAAAAAAAGTAAGTAACCTTGTTGCCTTGAAATTTTAAGTTGATTCAAATGGAAAAAGTGAGTTAATACAATGGAGGAGATTGATTTAATCATCAAAACTCGAAATAATATGTTATCTAAACTAAATAAATTATTTAAGTTGATTTGACAAAAGAAAAAATGTAGTGATCTTGAACAAATCTTGAAAATATATTTTTTACAGTGTTGTGTGGAAGTGCATAGGCCTATACTGTTGTTGTGGTTTCCTGTTGGTGTTTGTGGCTAGCTTAGCTTGCGCCATATATTCTCAGCAATTTGTCCTAGTAACTGCCTTGCTGTCCAAGTAATTACAGTCTTTATTGTAAGCAACCTAGTAAGGCAGCATCTGGAGAATTTGCAGTGTAAATGGGAATAGGTGTGAATAATAGTGGTTCTGTTGTTCAGCGACCGCTTTCACCACCATGACAGGAAATGTGTGTCAGCTCTCCTGTCGGCCTGCGCAGGAACTCGGGCCCTGTTAGACGTTTCTGGCATGAATGGCAAACACATCCTCTGTCAACTCTGATTTTTTCATGCTTTGCTTCCATCTGGGAGCATAAAGAATAACATTAGGATTGCTGTTTGGGTTAATACTGAATATTCGAGATGCTCTTTTTACTTAAGTGGCTTCATTTAGAGTATGTCTCACCCAGACATGCTTGTATCTTAGAGTTTCCACCTTGGCTAGGCTCATCTCCAAACCTCTCATTCTTTTGTCATGCACCGTTCCTCTCATTGATTCACACAGGAACCGCAGGACCAGTTTGAGAGACCAGGTGCCCGGCAGCACCCTCAACACGCTGACTAAATCGAAAGACGCTGCATTTTGGTTTAGCAGGTCCACGGCTGCGATCACGTGATGAGTGGACTCGAGGTAGATTTGAAGCAGGGTGAGGAACATTCCCTGTGTGAACTTCCTGTCTCGTCCAGCAGAGGTCCTCCAACAGTAGCTTACAGCAGCCTGCTGGTCTTTTTCTTCATAGACCAAAACCTGCAGGGCCTTTTTGTGTTTACCAGATTTCCCAAGCAAAATCGCTTTCTCCACATGAAGAGACGAAGATGATATTTGCTCTGTGACAATAAAGGGTATCGCAGTTTATTTCATCCATGGACTCTTTGCATGAGGAACTGAAAACATCATTTGAAGTACACACTCTCAGAAAAAGAAAGGTTACAAAAGCTGTCTTTTACAAAAAGTACACCTTTTTACCTTATTTACTCCCAAAGGGTACTGACCGCTTCTCTACATTTTTTCTGACAGCGTATCAAAGGTCTTTATCCGCATGTTTTTGTGCTCACCATAGATAGTATCAGCATTATATAAAGACGATTGCCAGAGTAACATCTGTAGTTTGTGTCTCATCTCTTCCCTGCTGGTTTCATTACTGTAGTCAGCCTCGATTGACTGCAGTATCCTTTTGACGTATGATGAGATGAGCATGGTGTGATGCTTTTCCTCCTGCGGATATAGAAAATGTGCTTCTTAAATGGAATATTCAGTCAAGGAAAACTGACATTAAAGGAGTCATGTCATTCATCGTTACATACATTTTGTCACTGAATGTCTGAATGTCTGTCAAAGTAAAGTGGAACCTGATGTTTTTCTGTGTCGGTATTGTTCGTTGTGATTGTGGACTCGTTGTGATTGTGGATATGGAAAAAAAATTGGTTCCACTTTATTTCGATAGTCCACTTCAGACATTCTACTAACTAGAGGTCACTTTGCAACTACATGTCAACTAACTCTCATTAGAGTGTTAGTAGTCTAGAAGACTGTCAGTAGACTGGTAGGTTATGTTTAGGTGTTAGGGTTCGGGTTAGTAGAATAAGTTGACTTGTAGTTGGCAGTTACTTATAGTCAGTAGAATATCTGTTGGGGGACCAACAAAATAAATTGTTAGCAGATATTAAGCAGACAGTCTACTAATACTCTAATGACACTTAGTTGACATGTAGTGCAAAGTTACTCGTAGAATGTCTAAAGTTGACTGTCGAAATAAAGTGTTACCAAAAATTTTACAACTATATTTTTATTGTTGTAGTTATGGTCCCTGCTGTGAATGGGCCTTTATCGTAGGTTCATACAAATTTTAGAGTTCTATCTGTTTGGTAACCATGGTGATTTCTGTTTGAATCTTGATAGTCTTTAATTTAAGACTTAACTTTCTGTAATACGTCCCTGAGACTTAGAAATAATAGCATTTATCCTGCTTTCTCCTTATTACGTCACTGTGAATGACCGGGTGAAGTTTCTGATCGCCCAGTGCTGACGTGTAAACGTGGTGGACGATGTGTTGATGTGATGACATAGAATTGCAGATGTTCTGAACAAGGTTAAGTGATGATACACAGGGCAACTTTTTGAGCAATGTTGCTGTCAATGGGCAACCAGATGAGACACAGGGCCCACGACCAATCTAAATGATCCAGAGAAATGTATTTGCCATTTTTAATGAGAAAGTGATCAAGCAACAATCGCTCGGCAAGATTGCCCAGCAACATTGCTCAAAAAGTTGCCCTGTTTATCATAACCTTTAGTTTCAATAAATTTCTTTTTGGACTGAGGAGGAAGCGTTTTGTTATGAATGTTATACATACTAAATTTACCCTGTTTCATAAGCTTTTTGTAATTCGTTGTAAATCTGATTCCTCGTGACATTACAAATCCGGCTGCAAGCAGAATAGTACCTTGCTGTGTAATTCATTGACTAAAAATTCCAAGTAAAGAATCATGGCAACTGCATAGTTGGTGAGAATGGTGAGGACTTCCTCCGGTGCAAACAAAATGTGTCCGCTTGCATGCATCTTTGTAAAGATCAGTATTCCAGCCTATATTAAAATAAAGACCAAGATTTAGAAGCATTTCAAACACATTGCTGGCAATACAATAAATCAAATAATCAAATAGTCTTTTTTTTTTTTAAAGAAATCAATCATTTTATTAGCGCACTCAATTGATCAAAAGTGATAGTAAAGACTTTTACATTGTTACAACACAAATCTATTTTAGATACATTGCTATTCTACAGCTTGCTTGTTCAAATTCTAGGAACATAATGTTGTTTCTTTTATATATTGCCATGCCAGGGGCAAAACAGTAAACTAAACTAAATGAAATCTGTATAACTCTGCCCTCTGCTGTTGATAAACAGTATATACTTGCCTCTTGGTCTCTCTGAAGAACCCAGTCCACAAACTTCCAGATGATGGGTTTGTGTTTCAGATTTGAGAGAGTATTAACTATGTGCTGGAAGACACTGATGTGTAAGGGGTCTTCGCTCTGGTCCTCCACAATTTTAACCCAGGTCTGAAAAAAAAGAAAACTAGCTTTCTGATTCATACTCATCGCTCTTGATCTTTCCGAATGATTCAAAGATACCTGAATCGCATTGAAATGCTGGCCTTGGCTTTGATAGAGCAGTCCAAGTGTGAAAAACCTGAAATGGCAGGAAATTATTTGGGCTCTTGAGTGCTCTAGAAAATAACCTGTAAACGCTGAAGTAACGACGAGCGCAAACCTTTTGTGTTGCTCCAAGTCAGGCACACACATTTGGAGGTTACAGTCATTCTGAGACGACACAAGCTGGTCCAGTTTTTCATATTCTGCTTGTTCCAAATACAACTTAAAGAGCGCAGAGTCAATGTCCCGAGAACATATTTGGCCCTGTCCTGTTGGCCTGACTTCTCTCAAGAAGTCATCCAAAAAGCTTAGGTATTGCTCAAATGTGGCCCTGTCGTCTCGACTTAACGTCCACAGGTCCTTGGCATTGCTGACTGCTGTTATCTGAGGTGTAAAGTCTTCACTCACAACAGGCATAGCTGGATAAAGGCTAATGATTTCCCTTGGGTCTATTTCACCTTTACTGGAAAATAAAAGATTACACGGAACAAAATTTGGTTTCAGATTTACAGTAGGCTACTCAGAGTTTTCACTTCGAAATTGCAAGTAAATTTCACAAATAATTAAAAAGAAACAGCAACACATTGATTTATATGTGAAATGTGAATGACTGAAATTGTTTTCTTGTGAGTGTACAATTTACTACAGTGTAGCTTTGCGGTCATTTGCGGTATTCATTTATTTTTAAAGCAAAAGCTGTCAAATTGGTTTCCCAAGTACAATTAAATGTTAAAGCATTACTTACATAAAAAGCTCCTTTGCCTCCACAAAAGCATTTCTGTAGAACTGTATCATTCCAGATGTAAAGATGACATTTTTATGGAGATCCTAAAAGTAAAGTGATAAATGACATGAAGGATTGAGATCTATCTTAGCTGATGTTTTGCCATAACCATATCAGCTTCCTCTCCAATATATATGTATATATATATATATATATATATATATATATATATATATGTGTGTGTGTGTGTGTGTGTGTGTGTGTGTGTGTGTGTGTGTGTATATATATATATATATATATATATATATATATATATATATATAGAGAGAGAGAGAGAGAGAGAGATATTTAAATCTAAATCTTGTATATTTGATGTGAGCTCATACATTCAGTCTGTGAACTAATGCATCTATGATCTTTGCGTAATACCGTTGAAAGATTCAATCCTAATGGAATGACATCTGTGCATCTGGTCCAAGTGCTCATATGAATTACCTTTGCTCAGTGTGTCTAAGAAGCTCAGCCACAGACCTACTCATTTTCACTGACCCCATGGCACCATTAAAGGTATTATGTGTGGTCTCTATGCTTTAAGCATTTATTCTCATATGAATCTACTTTTTAGCAAAATATACCTACTCATTAAACATAATCCATACTGTATGTCAGCATATGATGAAGTAATGAGGTATTATTGACACCAATGGGTCAAAGAGCATGGTCCATTACCCCCTGCTGGTAGATGCTGCAATCTGTTTTTTTTTTTCTTTATTCTTTATTCTTCATTCTAAAGTAGGAGTGTATGCTGACAATGTGTATATGTATAGTGTAACAAAGGCCAGATAGGAAAGAAGAGAAGGTAACTCTGTCTGTCTGTCTGTCTGTCTATCTATCTGTGTCTGTCTGTCATTTTTTGGTGCCATTGAATGGGGGGTTTTGTAGACTTCCTTGATTTACACTGGCTAATGGATTACATCTTTGTGTATTAAAGGAAGATAAGACATAAATCCACTCTGTTTAGTACTTTATCATCAGTCATACCTTATACGAATCCTTTGGCAAGAGATCTTGAACCCTGTCCAGCAGTGTCAGGGCTTCATCAACTCGCTGTCTCTTAACCAGCTCTTGAATCTGATCCTCCAGCGGAATTGGTGACAGCCAGTGAATCTCTTTGTCAGCAACAACAAAAATGCTTTCTATAAAGTGAAAGAGAGGTAAAGAAGAAAGAGTTAAGAAATAATTAAAAGTATGACAAAATTATTAGGGGCCATTGACACAGTTTTCAACTGAAACTATAGGAAAAAAATGTGTTTTGGTCGTTCATTTACACAGAAATGGTGTTTTGGGGGCCTTAAAACCCAAACCTTTGAAAACGATGTTGTTATTGTCTGTATAAACTACAAAAACGTGAATTTGTGGAAACGGTGACATATGCGCACATGCATATTACGTGACATCTCCAACTACTGGCCTGACAGAATAATACAGCCTTTATAGTCGTTGTCACAGATCTGTGTGAACGGGAATCGTTTTGACAACGCTGCCCTCTGTGGCCTACCTGAAAAACGCGAAAGAAAAATGTTTCTATTTTAATACATTGTTGCAAACGTACACTTATCTGTTTACACAACATCGTTATCAACTAAAAACGTTTCTATGGGGTTTGGTCGCTCAGTTACAAGACAACACCGTTTTGGGGGCCTGAAAATGCAAACTTTTGAAAACAAGTTTCAATATGCAAGTTTTTAAAAACGATATTATTATCTTGTAAACTGCAAAAATGCGAATTTGTGAAAACAGTGAGGTAATGTGCATGCATATTACGTGTTCAGTCTGTAGGCGTGTAGAGTCTCTTTACAAAGTGACATCGCCAACTACTGGCCTGGCATGATTAATACAGCACTTTTAGTCGTTTTCCCAGATCCGTGTGAACAGGGATCATTTTGATAAAATTGTAGTCTGTACACGAAAAACGCAAAGGAAAAACTTCCGTTTTTAGTACATCAATACAAGTCAGTAGCTATAGGAAGCAACACATTTTACTTCTGTGAAGTAGCATGTTTTGTGTGAAACAGTATAGTTAGACTAAATGTAGCAGAACTTATACGAGCGATCAAGAACGATTATAGTGTCTCTGAGTCTGAACTGACTGATGAATGATTTTTGAAAGTTTGATATTGGATTGTAAAAACGAACCTTCTGTTGATACGAGAGATTTGGCACTTTGTAAAAGGACAGTTTGCTTCAGCTGTTGGTCCAGAATGCTGTAGATATGAACAGTCTGATTTTGTAGAGCCAGCACATATGGGAAATGCACTGCAGCGTCCACCACTCCATCAGGCCACTGTACAGGAGGATGCTGGGAAGTACCATTCGTCATCACAAACATGCCTGCATAACATATAGGCTGCTTTTACTTTCTTACTTTTTAAAGCAAATAGTTCATTTGCACAATAATTAGCTCTCAATGTGTCAAGTGTTGCAATTAAAATAAAAATGTAAATTATTAAAAATATATATTTTCAGAAGTTGTTCTTTTATAGTTCAATTGAGTTAATGGAGTTCTCACTTAAAGGGATCACTTTGAAATTAATATTTGGTTTGTTTTAGCTTACCTCAAGGGCATCCAAGATGTAGGTGTCTTTGTTTCCACAATATTTTCAATTTTGATATTTTTAGGTCAAACCGTTCTTGTCTGTAAGTCATATAATGGAGGTCTATGGTCACCACCTCAAAGAGCATGCACAGAGAAGTCCAAATTAAACATGATTTAATGACTCATAAATGTAAGTACACATTGATGGCCTAAGACACGAAACTAGCGTTTTTTGTGAGAAAACGAACAGTGTTTATATAGTCTTTACCTCTTGTAATCACAGTCACGTCCAACTACTCTGAGGGCGAGGACACTTTGATCTGCGCAAGCGCTGGAAAGAAAGTGTTCGAAGTGTTACCCTTCACAGTGAAGAACATATTTAGATATACAGGAAATTGCAATGGAAGACGATTTCGATATTTCAACAGACAACGTTGATTTTTTTTTTTTTTTTTTGCAATCGCGCAAGAGACCGAAGCGCCCGCGCCCTCAGATCACTTGGACGTGGCTGTGGTTACAAGAAGTAAAAACAATATAAATACTGTTCTTTTTCTCACACAAACTGCTCATTTCGTGTCTTAGGCCATCAATGTGTACTTACATTTATGAGTCATTAAATCATGTTTAATTTGGACTTCTCTGTGCATGCTCTTTGAGGAGGTGACCATAGACCTGCATTATATGACTGACAGACAAGAACGGTTTGACCGAAAAATATTACAATTAAAAATACCGTGAAAAACAAAGACACCTACATCTTGGATGCCCTTGAGGTAAGCTAAAACATATCAAAAATTAATTTCAAAGTGAACTATCCCTTTAAGTATAAGTATTAATTAGGCCAAACTCATTGAAAATAAAAGGGAATTTAAAAAAATAGAAATAAATTGGGCAATAATTTAAATACTGCTATAATTGCTCAGGTGCATAACAAGAGAAAAATATGTAATGATAACTGTTTGAGTTTATATTTTTAAAATTCTTTTGTGTTTGACTCATATGAGATAAGGCTTTAAAAATTCTTACCCAAATTTCCAGGCCCATTTAAAATGAATTCTCCTCTTCCACATTTGTTGGCAATGATATTTTGTTTTCCCAGGTTATGTTGAAAAAGATCTAAGGTGGTTTGGCTCTGATAATCATGGAGCAAATATCTGTCACAAGTGGCCACACACAGACATGTCCCATGCGCAGCCAGACCCACAGGCTCCTGCGGCAGAGCCACCTGTCTCACACACTCCCATCTGTCCACACACACCTTATAAATGCTCACTATTTTCCTCTTGGCTGAGGCTGCAATGAGCGCCACTGAATCAGTCTGAACCACTGACTCACTGACATAGAAGAGTGACACGTTCTGGATTTTCTTCAGGGCGGGAATGGGTTCCAGGGAGAACATGTTAAGTGCCGTGACTGAACCATCCCAGAGAACCAAGAGATGGTTCAGAAAAGGGACCGCCGTCAGCTGGCCGATTGCTCCGCTCCGGCCCATCTGTCTCTTCCCCACCTCCTGCACTGAAAGGCTTTCTTCACCACTCACGCTATTTACAGTGATGTACTCGATGAGTCCCTCTTTGGTCCCAATATAGAGGTTTTTGCCAAAACACTCCAAACATTGAATACTGGATTTGTCTCTGCCTCTCCCTGAGGGTATTTTTTGGAAGACTAGCGCAGAAGTAAAGACTTTCATGGTTATTTACAATTAATTTAGCTCTCAGTGGCACTTAAAAATAAATGAGAAACCTAGTAGGCTGGGTAGAGAAAGAAAACAGCCTTCATTAGCCCAGAAATCGACATGCTGCAAACAAAGCAAAAGCATTAGGTTAAATAATAAAAATACAACCAATTGAAATAATATTTCCCATATATACAGTGTGTGTTAGCCACAATGGTAAATGAAACGAGTAAAGAACGGTCTCACCTCATTAGCGTAGGAACTGTCAGTGTTCTTTTTCGCTCAAGTGTATTTTGACCTTACCATGTGACTCTCATCCTGGGAGGAAGTTGGTGTCAGCAGTTTTACTGCTTTTACTCCGATGGCTCTGAATAGGCTGGTTGCACAATGCCAAATATCCAAGATAGAGACACAAAGACATACAACCTTTGGTTAAAAATTCCTTGTATACCCCAGATCCAAGATTTCCTAAAGTGAACAGTCTAAAATTGGATTAGATATAAAGGTGCACTTAGTAATTATTAACAAATAAATCATACGTTTTTGATAAATATGTTTAAATATGTCTTCTACATTAACATGAGATTAGAGGTTCGTTCACACCATGTCATGATTACCAATTAGTACTTAGAGGTGTTGGACTCAATAAATATAAATCCACAGTAGTATAAATCAATGTGCAAATGCCTTTTAAGATGACTTATCTTATTTAAACAGGGCAGACACATAGTCCAGCTCTTTGCTGTTTGCTACGTAACAAGCTACGTCACTACTATATTTGAAGCCGCAGGCATGACGCTGCAGTGGTCAGGTACAAGTTAAAGCTATAAAAAAATCTAGGGTTTACAAGTTGTAATAACAAGGTCTATGAGGATGTGAATTCTTTTTAAAAGTCATAATCTGTCAAAAAATGACAGTAAATCTGACATGGCGTGAACGTACCTCTACTTATTTTATTTTGCTATAGTTAAACTTAAGAAAAGTCTCCCTGTAAAAACCCCATGAAATCAAAATGGATATTTTGTGTCCTTTAGCGTTTATGCTAGTATATGCCACAAGAAAACAGCCGTTTTATGCGTACAGTCTTTCTATCCAAGGAAAATGAACCAAAAATGTCAATGGCTGTCATACGGGTCGCGTATGTCTAGAATGCCCATCACATTGAAAGTTTCTGGGATACTGATAACTACACTGAACAAAATTATAAACGCAACACTTTTGTTTTTGCCCCCATTTTTCATGAGCTGAACTCAAAGATCTAAGACCTTTTCTATGTGCACAAAAGGCCTATTTCTCTCAAATATTGTTCACAAATCTGTGTTAGTGAGCACTTCTCCTTTGCCAAGATCACACAGCAAAATCCCCAGTGTTAAACTAACACTGAGAAGCGAGAATTATATAAACTCTGAGCAGAGTGTTAAATTTTCACTGAAGCAGTGTTAATGAGATAATTGAGTGAATAACTGAGTGATGAATGATTGAGCATTATTGAAGACACCCAATGTTAACAAACAGAATAATATCTGAAGGAATTTTTAAGACACCATTATGGTGATCAGTGTTTGGATTAGCTTAACTTTAACACTGCTTCAATGTTGATTTAACACTCTGCTCAGAGTTTATATAATTCACAGTTTTAAGTGTTGATTTAACACTGGGGATTTAGTTGTGCATCCATCCCCCTCACAGGTGTGACATGTTCAGTGTTGGATTGCCAATACCAGTCAATACCTGTGTTTTCAATTGAAGCACTGTTATACTACCGGTCACAATAGTGACCGTTAACAAATTTACAAGTCTTACGAGCAAAATATATATGCAGGAGTATAATTCTCAAAATATATCGGTAGTAGACCCTTTAAAAAATATATGTACAAAATATGGTAGTTTTAATTAAGAATTTTTCTACATACTACTTTTTGTAGTAGTTTGATGAGGACATCTTCTTCTAGATGTGCAAGCAGGAAGTAAACTGATCTGGTCATGTGACCTTTTACACTAGTCACATGACGTGAGATTGTAGTTGTAGTATGAGGTGTGAAGTGCATGTGTGTCTTTAGACTTAAAAAAAACAGGCAGTAGACAAGCAGAAAACGTAAGTTTATTGACTAAAAGTGCACTTTGTGTGTGCTTGAACTTTTGATCTTTTTAAACATTATCAATATTATTCCATGCTTTATGAGGACAATTGTCGTAAACGTATTAAACAAAACATTAAGCATCCTAATCAGAGGGCGACACAGATAATTAATCTATTCATCCCTCTATTTATGTGAGCAGAAATCCAAATCTAAATCTATTTTGCCCTCAATAGCTTTCCTGCAACAGTTGGACGACAGTGCAGCTGTTGTGGTTGTCTGACCCTGGTGCTCACTTCTCCCTTCCACAGTCGGTGCACAGGATGTCGTCCCGCTGGGTGAGGAATCCACGGCCCACCAGAGACACAGAGCACTGCATACACGAGAAACACTCACTGTGCCACTGCCGCTCTTCGAACGAGATGTACTTAGCACCTGCCAAGCCTGGACACACACACATCGTTGTTTTACAGGCAAGTACGATCCTGATGAAATTTTTAATTTTAATTTAGAGGCGTATAAAAATAGCCGCCAGATGTAAAGGAATAAAAACATACTAGTAATTGGCTTAGTGCAGCCCACGCACTTCTTGGCATACAGATTGCTGAAGCAATCCAGGCAGTATGGGTAGTTTTCTCTCGAGGTAAAGCGCTGGCCTGCCAGTTGTCTCTTGCATCCAATGCAAGTGAAACACTCGCGGTGCCAGGGCTTATCGAGATACGTGACACCGCCAGTTGTAATGGACTACAGGATTGAAAAGTGTGGATTTCAGTACAGTACAATAAGTGTAGGACAATATTACACATTTAAAGGAATAGTTCACTCAAAAATGAAAACTCTAACCCGATTTTATGAGGAAACACAACTTTAACCACCAAATTCATTAAAACGTAAAAAAATGAGTTGATGGGTAGCACTCACGAAGACAATTCAAATAACAGGCTTTGTTAAACCTCCAAAATCTCAGGAGATCACAGGAACAAACCCCTTTCTACACAGACGAGAACCGACAGAGAACGTATAAATACCCAGGAGGTAACAGGAGAACTCAGTTAGACACATGGTGATAGTAAGTAAGGGAACAAACTGGTGAGAGCTGAACCCAACATTGCCCCCTATATCATTAAATAGGGCATTATTTGAGGGGACAGCCAGTGGTGTCCAAAACCATAGTGGACATTACTGAGTGCACTCATTCTATCCCACAATGCACCGCCAATGTACACTCAATGGCTGTCCAAATTTGCTCCCTCGTTTTCATTCACTTCTTTAACTGTATTAGTGGACTAACGGGAATAGTGACTGAGGGTTAGGGTTGGGGTCAACCTACAATGACGGGGAACTGGGAGGGAAAACTGAACCAACACACAATGAAACTAAACAGACGTAATAACCCTGACAACATGAGAGTTTCGAAAACATTCTATCATTAAGTGTTTTTTTTAATATAAATTTGTGAATTTAACTTATGTGCAAAATAGGAATGTGTCAAAACATTTGCAAATAAAAGCACCATTTGTGTTCAGGAGAACAATACTGTCTCTTCCTGGGAAATTAGCGCAAAATATCTGTGCTAAAAATGTAAGTTACTGCACATGAGGAAGCCACTGTGGCTCGATAAATGTTATTTTGCTTTTGAAGGTGGATGACTGTTTGGAAATGCACTGTAAAAAAAAGTAATCAGTTGACTTGCACTGTAAAAATGAATATGCTTTATCAAATCAATAAAATTTAATTAATACTATTGCTTGTAATTTGTTGCCACAATTTTATTGATTAGATAGAGCATATTATTTTTTTCAGTGTGATTAAAAAAAGTTAGGAAACCCATTCCCTTAAAAATTTAAGTAAATAAACTTCATACGTATTGAAAAAAATAAGATAAAAAATTAACATAACTTAATGAAGTATATTTTTAAGGCAAAAGGTTTCCTCTTTTTTAAAAGTCAGTCATCTGATCACTTTTTACAGTGATGTGAGAAAGTTCTGGGAGGTAAAATATACCCCAACACGTCTTCTTATCCGATAAACGTCTGCCTCAATTGAGTGTATACGTGTTTATGCACATTTTTTAAATTTATGCATTTCCATCTAGACTTTTTTGTAAATGCGATATCAGAAAATTAGCATAAAAATAGATGGGTGGAAACAGCAAATTTTTACTCATTCTCATTTTGAACCTTTTTACTGCTTGCTCATTTCAATGCAATTGCAATAAATGGGGACAAAGCTTTCATGGTTGAAGAAAAATGCAAAAGCACTATAAAATATTATGGAAGAACAGTACAATTCATGCTCTAAATACCACATCTTTTGGTGCGAATGAGAGCTTTGTGTGAGAATTTGGCTGTTTGTGGTGCTTTTTCATGCTTTTTGAATCTCAAAAGCCCTAGTTGCATGAAAAAGAAATACCAGTGCATTTTTTCTTTTCCAAAAAAAAAAAAATCTTTCTTTTCCTTTTGTTTTTCACATTAGAAATACAGAAATACAGCCATACTGGTTTGGAACAACATGAGGCATTTTTGGCTAAACTATAACTTTAAAGAACTGTAATATTGTTTTTCAAATGTCTGACTCCTTGCAAGCAAATGTGACTTACTTTTTTACAAGCGCAGCACTGGTAGGCGAATTGCTTCTCAAAACAAGGGACACAGAAGTAATTGTTATCTTTAGGGATGAAGGACTTGGTTCCTATTGGCTGCTGACAGCGTTGACACAGAAAGCATGTCTCATGCCAGCTGTTCCCTTTGTACTCCATCTTTCGTGATCCTAACACATGAGCAGAAGGCCAGATATTTACACTGAGATCCTTCACATTTTATGAGATACTTTTATTAAATAAATATAGTTAGAATTGTATTTTTCAAAACAGATAAAGATACAAAGTGTTTTACCTGGCATGATAGTCTTCTTGCAGGTGCTGCACTTGGAAGAATACTCATGAGAATAGCACTCAGTGCAAAGCATAAGGTCATCTTTGGCCGAAAACGGTTTTTCCACCAATGATCGACTGCATTTGGCGCACTTGAAGCAGTTTTCATGCCAGTGCCGGTCTTTGTAGGAAAGGTCCTTCATTATGCATGCAGAGAAAGTCTGGTTAGAAGCTTGCAAATCTGTTCTGACTTTCACTCATTTTAAGTCTTTATTAGTTGCTCTCACAACCTTTTGGTTCAGTTGCATTAAAAAAAAAATGGTTTAATGCGATAAGTTTAATTTTCAAATGTACTGTGTGAATTGTGATTGTTTTCCAATGCCTACCTTACAGTTGCACCCAATCGGCAAAGAACACACCTCACAGCAGTTTGCAAACAGATTCTCATAGCATTTCGTGCAATATTGTGTGTCCTCCTTAAGGATGTATTTCTTTCCGAGCAAGGTGTCCTTGCAGTAATGGCAGTCAAATCGTTCCATAGACATCGTTGTTTATGTCTTAAAAGCAGTAAACAGAATCATAAAAATGCTACAACATACCAGGCTAAAGCAATCAGAGAGGTGTCATCCACAAAATACGAACACCACTTAAAATAGACGCAACACGCTAAAATGATGGCCTCTGCAAACTAGGTTCCTTCTGTAGCATCTTAAACCACCTTGAAGATATCAGAAGAGCAGATTGCCATTTGTAATAGTGAGTAAAACAAACCTTCAGTTGCTCAATGAGCTTCCGAGGGGCTGCAGGGAGAGACGGCCAGTGATTGAGTGGATGCATTAAAATGACCCTCTATAAATACGATTGCTCTTATTAGCTGAAATCCCTGGGGAGATTGGACCAGTTGCTTATCTCTGCACCTTTTATGGGAGTCCAATCACAACACATGCCTTATGGTCAAGATGATAAGTGAATGGTGCCACTGAAATGCTATTCCCTTTGTGTACTCTTAAATCAGTGATTGGACTCTGAGACCTTTGGTCTTTTCTTTACATATGCCGTAAGACTTACAGGAATCATAATTTTAGCCATATGAATTTGTCAAATGAATCTTTGTTACAATACTTCGTGCCTCACATTTAAGTGAAATTAGCGATTGCTCTGACCTCTGATACCTGATATCTTACTGTATCCACATCTGAGCCCTCAAGCAACTGCTGAAGGCTTAGAGAGAGTTGAAAGTAAATTTTGCAGTGATTGCCACTAAAATTGCTTTGGGTTGATTGGACCTCTGTTTACAAGAAATATAGAGCAATTTCCTCAACAGGTTTCACACAGGGGGGTTTCTGTTTCTGTTAAATGTCTTAAAATTCCATCTAGAGTTGGTTTGTAGGGTATACATGATATGTTCCATCATTCTGAAGTTTTTTTTAATAGTTTTACTGTGGTTAAAGGAGTAGTTCACTTAAAAAAAAAAACTGATAGTTTTGATAAACTGATAGCCTTTAGTTCACTTTAAAAAAACCAAACTGATAAACTGAAAATTTTGCTGATAATTTACTCACCCCAATGTCGTCCAAGATTTCCATGTCTTTCTTTCTTCAGTCGAAAAGAAATTAAGGTTTTTGATGAAAACATTCCAGGATTTTTCTCCATATAATGGACTTTAATGGGAACCAAATGCTCTGTTCTGTGATGCACGTTCGTGACTCTCCTGTTCGAACTCGTTTATCAAAATGAACAAATCTTTTTTCGTGTCATTTGGTTGATTCAACAAACGAAATGAACGAATTGACTCGGAAAAAGATTTGTTCATTTTGATGAACGAGTTTGAACAGGAGAGTCACAAACGCGCATCACAGAACAGAGCAAGGCGACCATTTGAGCTTATAAAACTTAAACTTTGTTATTTTTTTTTAAAATGAGCGATTGTTTGACCCTTATTCATCGTCTGGAATCGTTTAAGGCCCTTTCAACAGTTTGCACTGAAACTGTCTTTTGGACCTTGAACCGTTTGGTTCCCATTGAAGTCCATTATATGGTGTAGTTTGTTTGTATAGTTCCCCTAAGCGATTGTATTTAAGGTTCAAAAGTCATAAAAGTTGCAGTTATTTATGAAAATTATTGTGATGAACAAGTCGTCAATGAGGTGTCCCAATATATCATGTCGCAATATATTGCAAAAATGCAATCATATGTGTGGAGCATATTGACAATCTGTCTTATAGAGTTCAAAATGACTGTGTGAGAAAAAATTCAAGTTTACAGAGTTTTAGTGTCAGTGACATATCTAGTCGGTGACAGAGTACAAGCATATTTGTCTAAAATAAACAGCTTCAGAATGAATATTTTTATTGTCACCATTGTCCAATGCATTGGGTTACCAGCACCTATACATTTCCGCCCCCCAATGTAATACCAAATTTAGCATTTTAAATAAACAGTGCATTTTTTTGTTAACCTTTTATCATATGTCTTGTAGTATCACAGTAATATTGTATTGTAAGTTCAGTATCGTGATATATTTCATATTATCATTTTCTGCAATATTCTTTGTTCTTTGAATGTCCTCAGATGGCATAAGGCTTATTAAACTCTATTAAGCTTATATATAACTTATTTTATACTTTTAGACAATCCTGTTTTTAAGACTGTTTTAACATCCAAAGATGTTTTTTCTATTTTTTTTTTTTTTTGTGATGCTTGTGGAAAGTTTTCAGTAATCTGATATATACATTACATATAAAGATTCATAATGAAGAGATCCATTTTGTTTGCAGTATTTTGCACTTGATACTTGAGCTGCATCCAGCTAATTAGCTGAGTTTGTAGTCATATCATTTATCAAGAGAGGTGCAAAAATAGCTCAGAAGATCACCGGTTAAATCCATCATGCATGCAAATAGGGAGGTTAGTCTTTTAGAGAAAGCAGTGATCAATGCTACCTTAGTTTTTCTGCAGTTTCTGGCTCACATAATCTGTTTCAAATCCTGGTGACATTAACATTAACACTGCATTCATTTTGGTGATTTATTCAGTGTCATGACGTTCAGTTCTTAGGATTCTTCTTTGCAAAAGTTTCTTTTAAAGGAAAGTGTGCTGGATGCCAAAAACGACAGTTTGGAGAACTGCTTCATGCCACAATTACGTAACTCTTGACAGCAGTATTTTGGGTCTCATTATCTCTCCCAAGCGTTCATGTCTGTCTTTTCGTTCTCCTTACCAGGTGTCAACATGACCTGCTGGATGTTTGAATTGATGAACATCCGTCACCAGGGGTTTTAAAGCTCAGAGCATGGCTGTTGCGACCACTAGATTAACCTCCAACTGAACAGTTAGCAGCTCATCTCAGAATAAACAAACATGCACAGACTTTTGGTTGCTAGGCACCCCAGAGCATGCAGCATGTTTGTCTGAAACTAGACAAACGAGTGCAGAGTAAAATGTGTGTATGTATGTACGTAATTGTGTGATTTCAAAGCTTAAAGTACCTGAAAGCAAGCATTTTTAGTTATTAATGGATGAGTTCTTTCTCATTTTTTATTTAATTTTTTACTTTTAGTTATTTTAGTTCTTCAACTTGCACTTTTTTCAGTAAGTTGGCAATGGTTTAAAATATATCTAATATTTTTATTTATGTTATTTCAGCTTTGTTTAAATTAACAAAAAAGTTATAACGCTTCCTTTTACAGTCCATTTACCCATGTAAATACTATGTACTTATTTTTGTAACTACAATTACTGGGTAATAACTAGTACTAACCCTGAACCTACCCCTAAACCTACCCCTGTTCCATGTACTTACCTTATCTTAGCAGTACTTTCTAGGTAAGTACACTGTAAGTACTGTACTGTAAAAGGAAGCGTTACCAAAGTTATTTATATATATATATATATATATATATATATATATATATATATATATATATATATATATATATATATATATATATATATAACAGAACAATGCATTTACAATTTTCATTTTCTGGCCTTAGTGCATCTAAGACAACATGTGATAATTTTAACAAACTTTTTTTCCCTCTTACTGAAACGATAAGCCCATTTTACAATGGTATACCAACAGTCTATTTAATCGGTTGTGACACATCTGTTTTAAAATCTGCTGATCTGACACTGATTATAAGAAGGCATCTCTTCAGCTACTTCATTCTCACACATTTTACTCAGGACTAAGATGCTTAACAAAGTGTTGACAGCATAAGTGGAGTCATTGGGTTGAGATCAGGTGGCCTTTACAGCAATAAGTGGTCTCACACCATTCAGTTTCTCTGAGTTGACGATTGCCGTTCCCATCTGCTCCAAACAGGCGAGCCTCGGCAGAGCTCTCAGTTGGAAATAAGATAGGTTTGGTGGACAAAGAGACAAAGAGGCAAAATTGCAAACGCTATGATCTTGCAGAACTGTAAACCCCTTCAGGGATTTTGAGATGCTCTTTCAGCTAAGCCCAGGCAGGATTGGTGGGACAAGGTGACAGGAAAGCTGATTTAACTTGTGTTGCTGTAGGACACTGCAGTTCACCAATGCTTACTGCAAAACGTGCAGTTATAAACTAGATTTTCACATTTTCTTCGTACTACCATTGTGCTACGTATGATGATGGGCTGTTGCTTGGCAGTTGTTAAGGTGTCCGCCCCAGCTCGAGTTTGGCTGGGCTCAGGTCTCGCTCTGGCCGCCTCTTGTTCCTCTGAGTCCCGCAACTGTTTATCGTTTTATTGCGGCTCGTGCAGGTATCATGTAACCGACCATGAACACTGTTGTGTAGTTTTAGAGAAGCCTGAAGCAATCATCTAGCTAAAGTAAACATTTAATTTGTTTATGAATTCATAATAAATATGCCTTCTTGTGATTCTCCAGGAAAAAATACATGGCCTTAAATTTCATGGGTAGTTTTCATTGAATTGTGGCAGCAATGCTTCAGATGGTATTATTTAAAATCTGCTTGGTGATCTACATTATTTATCCGTTTGTGGATTTTGTTGATCAGATCTTTAAATATCCCAGTGCGGAATAGAATTTAATGCCTAAGCTCAGTCCTATATGGATTTACACTCTGATTATATTCTTGTCCTCTGCATGTGCACACACACACACACACACACACACACACACACGCACACACAACATACAAAGAAACATTCACATTCCTTCAAAGTAATACAGAAATATGTAGTAACTGGATTAACTTTGCCATTTCATCTGGCATGTAGCCTGAACAACTGTGTGACCTATTGTTTTGAATGCCAAAGTGTAAACTCAGAGAGGTCAGAACAACAGCGAGGGATTTGATGGCCAGCACACCAAACTGCGCCTGTGGTGTCATCATTCAGTGTAAAGTGGATTTGGTGGGCTATTTTTACCAGTCTGAGATATGTTTCTGAAAAAGCATGTTGCTGTTTGACTAATGCGGGTGGTGAAATTCTGTAGGCTTGCAGCTGTTTTTTTCAACGCAGTCGCTTAAAGAAACAGTTCAAAAATGTTTTGTCATATCAGTTTAAGCCAGTTCGCTATCATTTTATTTCAGTGGAATCCTAAACGTAGAATTTTTTTGTAGATTGACTGTTTATAGTGAACATGTTAGTCATTGTTATAAAGTGGTGGAGACTCACTAAATCTTAATATTTAAATATAGCTGCGAGCAGCGATTGCGGGCCCAAGCCGGTGGCACCGCAACCCCGGTGCCTTTAGTTACCTAAAGGCACCGGGATGGCGGTACCGCCGGCTTTGGCCCGCAATCGCTGCTCGCAGCTATATTTATATATATATATATATATATATATATATATATATATATAAAGCCGGTGGCACCGCACCCTTGGTGCTTTTAGGGTTATTCTACATGACGTGCAAAAACATAACCCCCGCTTTGACTGTCAAAAAGAAGTGTGCTGAAGAGCTTGCAGCAGTGAAGGCTCTGCAAAAGTGCGGATCGAGGGCACATTTTAACCACAAAGTATGCATGAGCAACCTTCTGAAAGGTCAGGTGTACATCAAGGTCTACATCTGTACTGTGTTTACATTATAGTATGTAGGGATGCGCCGATCCGATACTCAGGATCGTTATCAGCTCCGATACTGCCATCTTTGCCGGATCGGGTATATTTACACCACTTTAATCAAACCACTCTTCTTTAAAACATTACGATGTGATTTTTTCCACATGTATTTTGTTACTCTTATTGAGCTATTTTGTCCGCATAAAAGATTCACTGCCAATCGTACGTGCTCACATCATTCTCTTTCTGTGAAAGCTGTATACTGCATTCACAGTTTTCACTCTACAGCTATTGACCAGAGCACTGAAATTATTTCTCACTTAAACTACAATCAAATGGATTTTCCCACACATTTTGCATTAGTCCTCTGCATGGCATTTTATTATTTTCTGAGCAGCTTCAGAAGTACATGCACACAGCCTAGAACACATGACACGCACACACAGTCACGAGAGAGGCGCGATCGAACTCTGTGTGTGTTTGTGTGTGAACAATGGAAACTCCATTTTGTTCATACAGGAAAATATTCAGACTAATGTCTTGTGGGAGCAACAGAATACATGTAACAGCATTATGTAATCAGGAAACAAAAATCCAGTAACTGTATATTATTACAGTGAGTTACATCAAAAAAAGTAATCAGATTGTAGTTACTTTTTGAAAAAGTATAAAGTACTTAAAGTCAATTAATATAAAGTGGGACCCTTTTTTATGAAATAATTTGTAACTGTATCGGAATACATTTTTTAAAGTAACCCTCCCAAGCCTGGTCTTGTGTGGACGTCGTGAAATTAGAAAATAGAGATCGTTCATTTAGTTCTTTAGCCTATATACATGTTTTTATATCCACATATTTTGTTCTAATGTCACAAATAATAATCTTAGGGTTTACTATAGCCTACATTTCACTCAAATATTTTTGTACTTTCGAGCAATAAACTGAAAGTAATGTGAATATTGCCATTCAGGGCTGGACTGGGACAAAAAATCAGCCCTGGACACTTCATCCAGACCGGCCCACTATGCAAACACACACACACGTGCATTAATCTATACGTGCATTAATCTGCATGTAAAATTACTGATTAGATTTTATTTACTATCAAAACCAAGAAAAAACTATTAAAATAATAAACAAAGGGAATGGAAATGATTTTATAAGGCTTTATTGTAAATAACTGGTCTGAATTTATGTGCCACTTAATATTTTAATAGAATATTCTTAGGCTATACTACATATATTTCATGAAGTGCAACATCACGGTGAGGACCTACAGATATATTCTGTAGCTCCTGGCAGTGATGTTTCACCTCATGAAATATAGTTTATATAATATAGCATAAGAATATTCTGTTACAATATTATGTTCACATTTATGACACAGACAGTAGATAATATTATGTTCACATTTATGACACAGATAGGCTTCTGCCAGGCACTTTCAGGGAGACAAATTGAAAAAATATGTATTTATGTGCATATTTATATGCAAAATACTCCTTTTTTCACATCAACTATGTGCTATGGTCATTAAATGGCTATCCTTTTCACTTAAGTCCAGCAAATAATTCATTTATTTTAACACATTTGGTGGCATCTGCCTCAAGTTATTGTCGTTGTTATGAAATACAGTCGTATGTTTGCATAGAATTCATTTTGAACACTATAATATTACATGCTTTCAAAATCTGAGGTAAATTATCCGTTATGGCTTGTGGCACAGTGACCTATTTTTAACTAAAAATAAATAATGTGTACTCATAACCAGTGTAATTTCTTCATTCTGTCAGCCGCGACATCGCAGAAATAGGAACCGTTTCTAAATTAGAAACTTCGCATGTCGCCGTCGCGTCTGGTTAGGACAAAAACTCTGATTTACATGGAAAAGATACCTTTTATCGCGTGTCGCGGCGTCGTGTGTAGTTAGGACATATTGTACTGTAACGGTGGTCGATACGCGTTCTTCTGATCATTAAAAAGAATGAGGTTATATTGACAGATGAATAGGCTACGCTCAGTTTATCAAATACGCTCAGTTTATTAAATGTCTCTTGCAAACTATGAAGAGACAATGATGAATCAATACACACTGACATGGCGATGCTGGACTGATTCTTTATTTACACCATCATACAGTAATTTTGTCGGTTGTTTATTACAGATATTAGCATGCATTTTATTGATCATCAGCTAATTTCATCAATAGACATCAATAAGAGAGAGTGGCAACAGCCCTTGTAAGAGTCAAGAGATCATTTCTTTCTATACTTGAAGATGATTGTGTAGATGATTAAGCGTCTCTGACTTACTTTCACTTTTATTTGCGATGTTTGCACGTTGGTTTGACGCTCAGCTGCTGCTCATCTGCGGTGGTGATGCGTGTCGCAGTAGCGCCGACATGTCTGACTATAACAGCCTGTAAACGCTCTCACTCGTTTATTTTTTAGCATTTTTGGGAGGAGTAAAATATACATGTGTGATATCAACAACCAGATTGCGTTTACACGTAAAGATCCGAACACAATGCGAGCCAGACTACCTCCAGATGGTCAGGCAAATCGATCACGATCCGATCACAACGTAATACCTTGCATTGATATTTCTTTTTTATTATCCGGATAACTTATCTGGATACAGATCGCATTTTAGTACCAGGTGTAGGGGTCTCAGAGACGAGACCGACGAGAAACTTCACGAGACCTGCGGAATGCCTCCACAGGGCGGGGAGATACTATACTGCCTATGGAGCGGCCGCTTCTCCGCTCTTGATTCCGATTGGCCAGTGTCAGACAGTCAGACCTGTCAGTCTCGCAGCTGGACCAAGTTTATGGACCAAGTTAATTTAATTAATAAACTAATTATATAAAACTATTGTCAATGCACTACAATTTAACTGGTTATATTATGCCTTCACTTATAAAAATTAAAATAAAAACTTATTTAAAACATACCAGGCTTAAGAAATGTATTAAGAAATTACACAGCAGAAAAAAACACACAGCACTGAAATGGTTAAGTTAAGCCCCTCCCCCTTCTAACACACACACAGAGAGAGACAGAGATGTAGGCTCAAAGGGAGCATGACCAGATTCAAACAAACATATCTTACTTTCTGTGGGTCCTAGTTAAAGAGTGTCAATTAGAAAGTTGTCCGGCTCGAGGAGTACAATATACATACTGATTTTTGTAACTGTAGATAAAACTAACAACCCAACTTTTGTCAAAAGGTGGCGCTACTGAGCCCTCACCACGCCCGTTTCTGAAACTTTGCACATGTCTACTGGCTAATAAATGTGACGTGTCTGAGGAGTTTCATGCAATTTGAAGCATGCTAAGGGTCTCAAAAGCATCCTAAAAGAATGGTAAAGTTTGATGCGTCACCACGGCAACAGTTTCAAAGATATTAAGAATCCATTCACAGGTCTACATCTGCCGTATATTTACATTATACAGATGAAGTTTGAAGCAAATCGGGTTAAAATAAGAGGGTGATTTCAAAGCATTTTGAAAGTGACACACTTCCTGCTGCCAGTTGGTGGCGCTATAACTTTGACACACAATAGTCACATCCATGTGATCGTCCTCTTACGGCGAACACACTCCTGAAGTTTCATCAAGATCAGTTAATGTATGCTGAAGTTAGGACACACTTCCTGTTTCACGTTTCTCACCATAATTTTGTTTCCTCGCCACAGCCAAACCGTTCGAGATATCAAAAATCCCCTCGCAATTTTTGATCGTCTATGTCTTGACTTCAGGCTGACCGAGTTTCGTTCCATGCGGATGAATGCTCTAGGAGGAGTACATTAAATTCCATTGCAAGCATTTTAAAAACAACCGTAAATATCTGACTTCCTGTTGGGCTGGGGTAAAAAGTAAAAGTGCGATGAATATATGAAACGATGAGATTGACATGTGTACCGAGTTTCATATTATTACATGCAAGCGTGTTTGATTTATGGACAAAGTGTTCAGACCCTGTTCCAGGGGGCGCTGACGAGCCGCCCTGCCACGCCCGGGTACCAGCTTCAGCCCGGCTCTGATGGCCGCGGGTTCTGACCTGTGTGCAAAGTTTCAAGAGTTTTTGAGCATGTTAAGGGCCCCAAAAGTGCCCGGATAGTCGTTAGAAAAAAAAAAAAAAAAAAAAAAAAAAATAATCCTAAGGAAAACAATAGGGCCTTCGCCCTTTCAGGGCTTGGGCCCTAATAACAATAGTTTTAAAGGAATGTTCACACCAAAATCCCAAAATATGGAAATTGCAATCATAGTTCTCCAACGATGCTTTTGGGAAATGCACCCCTGGTTATTATAAGCACAGTGTAGTTATGACGTCTGCCGCTTTAAATGCTTGATCTCTTTTAAGCAGGATGGATTCTGATTGGGTGTCAATGATGTTATCATTCATCCACTATCATTCAAAAAATAATTCTGAAAGTGATTCCAATGAGACTGTTCCTCTGTGTCATTATCGCTACAATTATGATGTAGACAAACTATGTCTTTATCATTATCATCGTATCATTAATAGGTAATAAGAGCGTGAGAATGAATCCCACCTTTTTCTTTTCTTCCAATTTCCCACTCTCTTCTTTCTGCAAACTGTATTGTTCAGGAAGCAGATGGACACCTCCATTCCAGCCACCCACTCACCCAACCTTCACATCCACAGCTGTTACTGGTTTAGACTAGTGTGAGGATGCCTCCGCAGTTGATCCGACCTTTTTTTCCCCTTCTATTTCCCACTCTCTTCTTTCTGCAACCTACTGCTCAGGAAGCAGATACTTCAGCAAGGACACCCCCACTTCAGCCACCCTCTCACTCGACCCAGCAAGCAACTTTGCGTTTAAAGGACGTCTATTGGCCGTCCAAAAACATCCCAGACGTCTAAAACAAGGCAAAATGTGGACTGTCAGTGACAATTCTCCCTGCATTACCACGACATAGACCAAGCATTCAATCTCTTTAAAAATGACGGCGTAGGAGCCTGGCTTGCAAAGGTTGACGTTAGCTTTTAAGGTCATGTCCATACACCCTGATTTTTGGCTGTTGTTCAGCTTTTGCTGGCACGAACTATTTTACTTTGTAGTCCGTTTAGCGTTCCAATGCAAAACCAGTCCGAAAATGTTCAACGCCCTATCAGGAGCACTCTGCTGAATCAATTATCAATTATGAAAATCAATTATGCCATCCCTTACCTCATTCTTCTTATCGAAGATTTTCTCATAATTTCCCCCAGCTATTTTACCCCAGCAACCAACTGACGCTTTACCTTTAGATGGTAGGTTTAGGTCTGGGGTAGGGTTAGGATTAGATAGCGTCATCTAACCGACGTTAAATGTCAGATGTTGACATATAGTCAAAACCGTCAGTTATAAACCATTTGAGACATTTGTGTTGAGCCACTTAAATTACTTTTGTTTGATTTGTTCATTCAAACAGCAGAAAGTCTGTCAATTTTGCCAATAAACCTGATTTGCAATTGGGGTTGAATAATTTTGATTATAACTGTTTTATGCTCATTTATGAATAAAACTGATTTTCAGTTTTATACACAGATTTTAGAGCTTCAGATTTTCTAGATTCTGTTTCTCGCCCAAATTTATCATAAGACCAAATGTCACTTTATAAGCCATCAGATCAGACTACCTTTATGGTATTTTATTGTCTGTTATCTTTACGGATGTGGTCACAATCAACTTTTTGGAAAAATATAAGGCATACAACAATTGTTTTCAACAATATATGAGTGAGTAAATTTTTTTGGTCGAACTATTTGTATATATTTTTTACGCTTGAAATCAGAATGGGAAGCTAAAAGTTCAGTGAACTTGATTTTATTTCCGTCTCTTTATTTTACTAACAGACATCTACAGTAAATCATTTGGCAAATAACAATGTTTTGGCAATTAACGTTGAAAAGAACAGTTCTATACACCCTCGAGTTCCTCAGCACAATAGGAATGTGGGTCATTTCGCATTCGAGTCCATAATGCATAGAGGAGATATCATACTCCATGCCGGCGTCAGTGAGACCAGCCTACATGTGTGAGTCAGCCAGAGCTCTGAGTCAGACACCGCTAACACACTCATAATGCAAAGGCTGTTTTAAAGGGTACCAAGAGCTCACAGCCAGCACTTGTGCACGGGAGATAAAGAGAGCGAGAGAGAGAGAGAGAGAGAGAGAGAGAGAGAGAGAGAGAGACCACAAATCAATACAAGTCAGCAATTATGGTCAGTAAGTAAATAAAATAAGCAATCTCTGATTCACTTTGTACACCATGATGAAACCATAAACATGTCTTTCTTATTTTACATTTCACATTTTTAGTCACAATACATCTTTGTACTATCATCGTTTCAACAAATCACACACTTGAAAATGAGAGAAACTTTTAGCTCAAGTTTTCCAGTCCAACAGTGTTCAAAGGAATAGTTCCCGATCCCCCAAAAAACTATGGATGTTCACTGTGAAAACCGCTTTAGAGACAGAAAATGGCCTCTCCATAACACTGTCATCTTTGTCTTCAGCAGGAGACTTTTCTTCCTCGGTGCAAAGGCTCAGAAATAGCGTACTTTGTCTGTCTCATTTCAGCACTTCATCCTCAGGCATTCGCTACAGGTTTGAGATCGTCCAACAATCCGGCTATTTACAATGCATAAAGAGCATTCACGGCAAACCAATTATCTTCGACAAACGTTGATCTGAGACGTGTAGTAACCAAGACAATATTACACATCATCTCAGGTTTTCCTCAGAGTTCATATAAAAAAAAAAGTCTGGTGCATTAAAGTGTGCACATTTGAGTAATATACAGATGAACATTGTTAGAAGAGCACAGTTTTTAAAAAACAAACAAACAAACACTGATGGTACTTCATGAATACAAAAGTAAAAAACAAAGCAAACAAATATGGAATATTTGTTAATGTTCATGTTCAATTGGCCACAAACTGCAACACAACAGCAACCATAACCCACAACTATGTGTGCTTCAGACATAAAAAACAAGAAAATGTGTGAGTAATTGGGCATTCTTTTATATCTATTAAAGTGTGCTTTTTCATATAAGCAGTTCAAAAATCAATTTCCTAACCACTTTTTGTCTTATTTCCCAGTAAAAATCCTTAAAAACATTCTGTTTTCATGGAATATGTAATAGTTTATTATCTGACAAATGCATTCCAGAAGCTCAAACAGTGAAGCATGGCACTTGCAACACCAAGGCCAGAGGTTCGATACCTGGGATAAAACTTCATCCGCCAAACGTTTACATGAAAATAAATGTACTTATTTTTCTTGCTTTAAGAATCTAGTAAAATTTACAGAAGTTTATGGTTAAAATTATTAGAAAAAAAATATTTTGGCACATTGTTTCCTGTTTTAAGTGGATATTTAAAAAAAAAAGAGTGGTGAATAAATCACACATTATTTTGTGAGGATTATGTTTTAAGGGATAGTTATGTCATAATTTAATGTCAGAATTATACGGTAAACTATCCCTTCAAACATAAAAAAGTAAATCAAATATTTCTCTCAGAGAAAAATATTTAGTTTTAAGCAGTTTAGATTTTATTTACTAGCAATAAGACAAAATAGCATTTGAGAACATGATTTTTTTTTTGCAGTGACAGTATAAGCAGCACAGTCTGTGATCCACAGTTGAAAATGTTCTCATTTATCAATAATACAGTTTACCCTCATCTAATATTAGACCATCAAAAACAGTCCTTCACCACGAAATGAAAGCCGATCTGAGAAATGCGATGACTTAAATCCCAGAGTCAGAGATAAAAGATCAGAAGCATCTCTTTTGCGAAAGAAAACTTTGGCAACAAACAAATCAACTAACGCAACTTCAGAATTAGAAAAGTGAGTCATTATGCTTCTCACATTATGACTTCGTTTGTCTCATACATCAAGTGCGTCTTCTCATACTCATTTGGCAACACTTGGAAAAAGGTCTTCTCATTTCTGTAAATATGGCACCACCCACACATGACTTTATGTATATTAGCCTCCTGCTCTCAGTTAGCCTTTAAACAAAAGTAACATTGAAATATTTCAAAAACAAAACTTTACAGTACACATACATAACAGTATCACATATCGAAGCCATATAAGCTACTTAACAGTGATATTATCAGCAGTTATTGAGTACAGCAAGACATAATCAGCAATAACGCACTCCTGGCATGTTTGTTTTTCAGTAGCAACTTAAGTGCATGATGGTCACTATGGTGTCCAACACAGCATGTAAAATATGAGTGCGCAAAACCATGGAAATAAAAGGCAGGTTGTCTTAAAACACATACTATAGCCTACACATTACATTTACAGTACATAGACATTTTGCACAACATAAGTTCTGTAAACACTGCATAGATGTCTCTAGCACTAACATTTACACAATAACCAATGATATAAAAGAAGCATAAAAACCTCAATTTCAGAAAGTGCACCGCTCTCATTAAATAAACAGATTTCTTATTTGATGTCATGTATGAAAACAGCGAAGATTTAAAGGGATAGTTCACTTGAAAATGAAATTTCATCAACACGAAAGAAGACACTCTGGAAAAATAACTTTAGTGTGTGTTGTTTTGGACCCCACTGACTTTCAATGCATGGTCAAAAAGACTCAACAAAATATCTCCACATTAAAAAGAAAGTCACACATTACATTTAAATGGATTTTGTGCATCAAAATAAATGTTCCTTTTCATATAAATAACTATTCAACTCTGAAATGCACGACTTGCATCATGGTTGAGTGAACTATCCCTTTAAGTGCATTTTGGTCAAAATTAGCTTATTTATTAAACTCTAAAATGCATGATTTGCATACAAATATCACTTAGGTAATATCTTCTTTTGTGAAGAGAGAAAGTCACACAAGTCAAGTACGAGACATTTAAATGGATTTTGTGCATTTGTTCAATATAAATATGTTTCTTTTCAAATAAATAGTCATTTATTCAGCTCTAAAATGCACGATTTCCCATCATTTTAGGCGAACTATCCATTCAAATGTGTTTTGTGAATTTTGGTCAAAATCTGCTTTCCTAATAAATATGTACTCATTAAACTCTAAAAATGCATGATTTGCATCCAGGTTAAGAGACGCGTGGAACTGAACACGAAGTAAATGTACAACTACTTTGGGACATTTTACAAAAATAAAAGTCTGTAATTGCTCACAACAGACCCTCATTTGAATGAAGTTACATGAAGCTCTTATTGTCAAGCAACTTTCATTAAGCTGGTCCAGTGGTTTAGGTGCGGATCAACCCCAATACCATTTGTCAAGATTGTTAATTGCCTTGTACTCATTGTGCCTTCTGACGTAATCGCACGCCAGGCACGTGTGCTCGGCCCAGAAGTATGCCTTCTTCACCTTAAAGTGTTTACGCCAGTCAAAGTACTTCAGGTAAAGCTCCTCGTTTTTGTCAAGAAACAGGAGGTAATCAGCCAGCTCCTTCGGAGACGGAAAGTCGTCGACGTGGATGAAAGCGTTTCCCTGCACGAAGTTCTGATAGTTCTCCCTAGGGGGCCCGAGCACCACGGGTACGGTGCCGACTGAAAGTGGGTTGTACAATTTCTCAGTGATGTAGTCTTTGTGAATGGAGTTCTCGAACGCCAAGTAAAATTTACAGCTGGCAATTGTGGGGAAATAGTCCTGGTCGGAAATGTACTCGCCAAAAGCCTGTCCGTATGCGTGAACCTCGATGTGCTTGTACAATTCGTTGTAGTATTTCACTCGGACGTGATCTGGGTTCCAATTGCTGACGATCCAGCAAATGAGCTTGTTCTTGCTTGGCGGCACAAAGTCCTCCTCTCCTTGGGCCGCGACAATCGATCCGTAAGGCACTTCTATATCGGCGTCCTGCCGATAGTTTAGAGTTATATTAAACAAGTTTTCAATTCCTGGTAACTGAGATGAATGTGACGGCGACTCGAAGTTCATCCAAATCCATCTCTGCAACGTGGGCCGATACGCCGGCGGCATGTTGGAGAGGTCGCTGGTGATGTCCCTGTGATGTATGACGACGGCGTCGGATTTGTTGTAAAGGTTTCGGTCGGCGGTGATGAAGCATCCATCGATGCTGAACAAAGAGCTGCAGACGTTCAGGTCGTAGGTTTCTCCGAAAGGCCAAAGCCAGACCAGGATGGTGGTCTGGTTCTGGTCACTTCTGCTGGAAAGGAGGCTTTTGACTCGGGCCGTGGATGTTTCCGACTCGACGGGGCCTGACAACCAGCTCGTGGATGGTTTAATGTACATTAAAAACAGGGTCACAAAGCATCCCAATAAAAAGATACCAAGCAGGAGGGGTCGTAGGATTCTGTAAGTTGGTGTAGATGGCATACTCTGGCCTTTAAACAGGAAACGGGTAATGGTGGCGAGGCAAACAAGAAAAAGAAAGAAAAGGTTATGGGTCTTCGTTAGATGAGACAGAAGTCTAGTTTGATTTTAAAGTCATTTCTTTAAGATTCAGCACATTCTATCAGACAAATAAGGCGTTAATGAACTGCATCTGGAGGTAAATGAATACATTTTAATATCCTGAGACTGCTGTTATATATTTTCTAACTCTAAAACTGTCAGCAACCGGTATTGTTTCCAGCGGCCATATTAGTATTCCCCTCCACCACTGACAGACGATTCTTTGACCTAAAGTGACCCTGCGTGCAAAGCATTAGTCCCACAGGATATATTTCTGTAAATTTATTAGTGCTTTGCATGATTGGTAACAAATACATATCCTAATCCTGTATGTGAATAACAATGCAGAATACATAAATATTAATATATTGCATTACAATTCAAGGTCTTATACAATGCATTATCTTGCTCGGAGCAACAGTATAAATGCTTGGAAACAGCCAGTTATTTCTCTGAATAATGTGAAGCTATTATTATATTTTATTATATTATATTATATTATATTATATTATATTATATTATATTATATTATATTATATTATATTATATTATATATTGCATAGGAATTAAGTGAATTATACCAATTGACTTCCAATTTTCCCAACATTTAAGTTGTTATATTAACCGCTTTCAATACATGCTACATGTTAACTCTTTACAAAATGGAAAAATATGATGTACATTAAGTTACTGTAGCCTACTAATAAAAATATGACCTAACACATAACAATGACATAACTGCACAGTAAAACAATATTTTCATTATTTGTAATCACAACATTTTTTCTTTTGTCAAATCAACTTATATAATTTATTTAGTTCAGATAACTTATTATTTTGAGTTTCTGATGATTAAATCAATCTCCTTCATTGTATTAACTCACTTTTTCCATTTCAATCAACTTAAAATTTCCATTCCTTTAAAATTTCACTTTCATTGAAAGGCAACCAGGTTACTTACTTTTTTAAGTTAAACCAACAATATTTTATTTTTCAGTGTACACTGAATGACTGTACAATGTGAATTAATTTGCGTACACTTTAAAAAAGCATTTAAATCTATTCATATTTCAGAACGAGAACTTTGACATTTGCAATACATATGTTGTGTCTTGTCTGTCAGCAGATCATGTGTATGTTACTGTAATGAAGACTAACATAATTCATAAGCAAGAAACATCCTAAGCACTTAAATGTCTAGGATGTTTGTGTTGTAAAACTGTACAAGGACACTTCAGATATTAAAATACTGTCTGGTTTACTCACTGATTGATTTATAGGCAGTTTAATGTGTGGGGATCCACTTTAAGACTTACAGTTGCATAATAGTTCATGAAATAGTCAATTACGTTGGAAAGAAAATATATGATTAATATATATTTATCGTCATGACAAAGTCAGCTAAGTACAAGCACTTAAAAATATATATTGAAAGTAGGTAATCTTTAAAAAAAAATCACCTGAGAGATTTGCTGATATCCAGTAGGTAAAATGATTATGTTGTTATTTTATGTTCCAGGCTCTTCTTTTACTACCAGAAGAATGTCAGTCTTAAAACCATAGGTCTTCTCATGAGGGAAAAAGACAGAAAATGGATTACATCACTATACAATCAAAACACTTGGTAAAGAAATGGTGTAACCAAACATTGTAAATTGGGGGAACCAAATGTGAAAGTTTAGGAATAGGAAACTCTATATTTATTGACCACTGTTCAAAATGCAGGTGGTACTGTGGCCCTGTTCCAATCCAATCCTCAAATAATAATTCTGGATTAGTACAAAGAACATTCAGACAATACGTTTTACACATGGGAACACTGCCATCTTCAGGATGTCAAGAGATAATAGAACCAAAAGGCCATATTTACACAAAATATTGACAGTAGGAGGATGTTAAAATCTTGCTAAGGATCTGGAAACACTGGATTTTGTTTACAGAACACATAATTATTCTTTTTTATTATAATTATTAATATGTCCAATGTCCTACATTCCCATACTGCTAAAGGTGTTCCTTAAAACATCCCAGTACATTGTTTGCACATTCTTCAAAAATTAGACAACATCTTCAACTAAAGGGTATTAGTAGTATCAGAATACACAATTAAAAGCGAATTAACTTAGTCGGTAAACTTCAATGAACAGAATAAACATCTCAATTAGATGTAATTTCACAAGGGCCGTGAAATCTGCCAATAAACAAATCGTCACGCTTCCACTTACAGTAACAACATCCTGTTATATTTAACTTGTCAGATCTTTTTAAAATATCTAACATAATTAAAGAAATCAGTGAACTAATGAGTCATATATCTGACTATTAACTTAGACTATTAACAATGAAAATGACATTTTTGTGACATCTTATATGTCAGTGTTCATGAGACATTTCCTAACATATTTCTACTCAATGCATTTCTGCTGTGGGGTTTTACACTATATCCTGCGGTTGAGAAATGAGCTTCGATTAATCTCTGCAGTGTCCATTTACCATACATCCACATGTGGACATAACAGCTGTTTAAAAGGTTTATCAGTGCATTTGTGACTCAATCATATTATATCACCGCAAAAGCAAAAGGCTGCAGGGAGATTATACACGTGTGACACCGACTTCATAACAGAATGTAATTAATTATTGCTAATGCATGATATATTTCTAAAGGTTAAAATAACATTGGGCAATAAACAGCTGTTTAAAGACCCTTGGGGGGATTTTAATTAACAAAGTGTTTGGCATATCCTGTTTCCCAACTGCTAACTATTACACATTTACACATTTCTGGCCAACAAGACACATATGATCCTGTTAAAGTAAACAGATAGAGCAACGAGGTTGCATGTTTGTGTTTCTCTGGGAGTCTTTGAAAAAGAAATGCATTCGTTTTAAATGTATTGTGATGGATTTGGGACACAGAGTTGCACGCTGGTATAGTTGGCTTGAGTGTGCACGTCTAGTAAATAGAAAATGTGCATGAAGGACATGAAGATGAATAGAAGATGCGAAACCATTAAATATAAAGCGTTAGTGTAGTTTATTTAGTAGGGTTTGGGAATTCGTGTCTATCCCATCAGTGACATGATGTTATACAGGCTATTTAATGAACGCTCATCTAAAATCGTGCTTCTGCAACAACATAAATGAATGTGTTACCGTGCAAGGTGATGTGCTTTCTCCACCAGTGATGCTGAAGGTCATCTTAAAGCAGACTGTCACATCTGACATATTACTACACGAAATATGGCTATTCTTTAAATGTGACACGCTCCCTCTCTCTATCTCTCTCTCTCTAGCATCTCGAGTTCTTTGTCTATTTTAAGCAAACCCGCATCCAAAAAGGACGTATGAAGCATCCCATGAGCACGAATGTCCCTGCGCTCGTGCCTTGTTTAATTATTGTAATTCAAAATCCCCAAAGAGATGAATGAAAAAATGATGGTGCACGCAGTGCGTGATATTTAAAGCGTGTCGTGCAATATATGCAAAGCAAACAGGTAACCTTCATATCGGTAAAATCGTTTTGTCTCACCTTTCCATCAGCAATCATCCTCGAAGGAAAGCCACATCATGCGCTTCTTTTATTTACATCCCACGCGCTTCGCATGTCGGAACGGTGCTGAAAAATCTCCTATGAAGGCAATGTTTGGATACGATGCACCTGAACCCATAGCCTTCGCGTCAGTGCATCACTGCATATTGCAATGTGTCCGCAATGATGACAGACTCTAATCAGCGCGTGCAAGACACAACACGTTCGATCCTATATGGAACTATGGGTCAGAAAGGGAGAGTGCGAGCAAGAGCGTCGCTGAAAAAAAAGACGCCATGTAACGCCGTGTGATGTGATGTAGAATAATGTCGCCCTCCCCACATGCACATACCTTTCCAGTGTCCGTGCTGTTCATATGCATGCATGCAATTATAGATTTAGAGTGTGTGCGGGTGCATGCGCGCGCATGTGGAGGTAATACATGCTAATGCAGGAATGCAAAGAAATTAAATGGGAAATGAATTATGCAACAGTGGCGTTAGACTGGATGATTTATGTAGTCAAGAATTATTCCTTTGTTCATCATTGCTGTATTCCAGTCAGCAGTGTATTAGCCTATAAATAAATGCATTTGATCTGTGATTTTTTAAAATCATTTAAAAACGTTTGATTTAATATTGTATTGTCTTGAAAACAGGCTCGTTTGATTAATAGCATTAATAGATTGATTAAAAAACGAAGCAATTACAGCATCAATTAATTGAGCATCGACCACAGGCATTTATTTAAAGCTTTCAGTCAGATTATCTCTAAATGGAATTTGGTGAGTTTAATAAGTCAGGTTTTCATGAATGATTAAAAAAAGGCATGTGCTACACCCAGAGACGTTGAGGCTGAGTTATCGACTTTTTTTACAAGTTTGTATTAATGTTGTCAAAGAATTGTGATAACTGGGGTCCATTCCTCTCAGATGTGGTAAGAGGACCCCGTCACAGTTCTCTGACAACAATAATACAAACTTGTAAAAAAGTTGATAACTCACCCGCAATGTCTCTGAATGTAACAATCGTTCTAATTTGCGTCTTCTAATCGTGATAACTGATCTCTGGCTAATGTGGTTCTTCAAACGAATTTGCGGATTTGATTGAAATATCTGGATTAAGTTGTCTGAAGCGGCGTCTCAATTCAGAGGCTGCATCCTTCGAAGGCTACATGCAAAGGTCGATTGCGTCACCGCGGCACGATGAATCGGCTGTCCCGATTCGAAGGCCCCTTCAAATGTGGCGAAAAAATCACCCTTAAAGGGTCTCCACTCCACTTTTTTTGGAAATAGGCTTCATTTTTTCGAGTTAAACAGTTGGATTTTACCATTTTCGAATTCATTCAGCCGATTTTCTGATATTTAGAAGAATAGTAAACTAGGCAGTTTCTGGTCCCATTGACTTCCACAGTAGGAAAAAAAATATACTATGGAAGTCAATGAGACCTGGAACTGTCTGGTTACTGATATTCTTCTAAATATCAGAAAATCGGCTGAATGCATTTGAAAACGGATAAACCCAACTGTTTAACTCTGGGGGAGTTGTAAAATGAGCCTATTTCCAAAAAAAATTGGAGTATCCCTTTAATATCTGGTCAGAAAATAAGATGAGTAACACACACAAGCCTATAGGCTACTCTTATTACTGAGCTGAGCCAAATGATCCAGTTCGGCTCCCTAAAGAGAGACGGAATTCTTATCATGAGGAAACAGCCGATCAGTTGTTGAACATTAAGAACATTAAAGTTGGTTTAATGTTCACTACATCAGAATTTATTTGGCAAATGTGTTTCCATCTCCCATTATTCGCATTAACTGTTTTTCACACAAGACAAAAACCACTATAATTGAGCTAGAAACTTTATTTTATTTTATTCCTTTACTTTTTTGCAGATGAAGATTTTATTTATTTATTTATTTATTTATTTTTGCAAAATTTGCCGTTTCACTCAAGTTGTTTCTGATGTGATACTTCAAAAAACAACTGTCACAGTTGATAGGTGACAAGAAACATTTATTTTTTTAAGGTGTCCTTCGATTGATGCAGCCTCTGAATTGTGATGTTAGACATTCGCAGCCTGAGATTACAGCGCTTTCTTGTGTTCATTGGAAAGGACATATATATCAATATTCGAGACACTAATCATCAATGCAGCAACATAATGACATCATATTAAAAAAGTACATCACACTCCAGACAAACAAAACATTACCAGGCCTTTATAAGTTACCAGGAGATGAAAAAAAAAAACAAAAAACGTCATAATAGATTGGTAAAATGTTTGCTATACATGATTCCCGAGTATTAACATTATTTTACAATTATTTGTACAGGATTTACACTTTTTATTTCAGTGTTGTAATCAGCAATTCATTTAATTTTACCTGTGAAGCATATTTGTTACTTGACAGCGTTAATTAAAGTTACTTATGGGTCATTTTTCTATGGCACACAGCAGACAGGATGCTTTTGTTAAGTTATCTGCAATTCTTGTGCTTCTATCTTTGTTACAAAATATATAAAACTTGTTCCGCCCCTTTAGAGAGGCTGAGACAGACTCGGGTGTAATTGTAATTTTCATGGTAAGGCGCAAGAGGTGTGTTCTGCACTTCCAACTGAACAGTCTCTTGATTATGAGATCTTCAAAGCGGCAGTGTTGAAAGCTTACGAATCCTTGCCTGAAGCTTATCACCAAATGCTTTTGAATGCTTTAATGAACGCAGTCAATCAAATGTACGTAGTTTGCTCAAGAGGAGAAAACACGTTTTGAGAAGTGGTGTCTTTCTAGTGGGGTCACAAGCCTTGAGCAGTTGCAAGAGCTCATCTTACTAGAAACGTTTATAAATGTGCACCTGAGAACACACAGTAGCTGTTCATTTGAATGAGCAAAAGGTAAACATACTCTCTGAAGCTGCAGTGATGGCAGATGAGTTTGTACTTACCCACAAAACAGTTTTCGCATCTTCATGTGAGTCTAAACATCTGTCTGCAGGCATAGGAAGTCAGAAAGGGAAGTTTGTTCCTTTTGAAAAGAACAGATAGTAAGTCTGTTGCCAGAGTTTGTTTCTATACTGCTTGGATTCAGGTCACCTAATTTCAGACTGTAAGGCTTAGAAATGAATTCTGGCTGCAAAGTCTAAAAGTATGGCTTTTCCTCAGGTTGTCTCTGTCCCTGAAATTTCCTCCATTCTAAGAGTTCTGGGTACGAACCATTTATCTTCAATTTATATTTTGCCCGTCGACGTCGTACATCTTAGCAGGGTTGTTTACTGTGTGCGTTCCTTTGAAGGACAAATCGGTCGTAAGTAAAGACCAAGTGTCCAAAGTGCATTTCAAGAACACTGCTGTGAGTCGTTGTGGGTCTATTTTGCTCGTTTGTCTGGTCTTTGGTTACATTAGTTGGCCTACAACCTTGACATCCAGCATACCAAGGGAAGGGTCCTCCAAAATGTGTTAAAGGGTTAGTTAACCCAAAAATGAAAATTCTGTCAGTTATGACTCACCCTCACGTTGTTCCAACCCCATAAGACCTTCGTTCATCTTCAGAGCACAAATTAAGATATTTTTGATGAAATCTGAGAGCTGGATCACTCCTTTCCACACACTTTATTTCCATTTTTGTTTATTTTGGCATTGCCCCCTCCTGCAGCCATTGCTTCCCATTAAGTTATGACTAGCTCTTTAAATGTGTCTGCTCAAGTCCCCTAGATAACACATGTAAGTCAAACAAGTCCACAACTAAACTAATGGCCCAATTAGGCACTATTGAGGCAGCAATTGTTCAAGAGAAACAATTCAGTAAATATATTTTACATTCCTCATTGATGTTTGAGTCCATATCACTGCAAAAATCTTAAAACTACTGATAAATATATACATATGCTGTATGAAAATGAGCAACACTGATTTTATTTTAAATAATTTATTGTAATAACTTTCATTAATATAGTAAATTAATCAATTAATTGTAATTCTATGACAACCACAGGGAATTATTTTGATCACGCTTTATATTAGGTGTGTTCAATGCACTTACGTTAAATTTTAAAATATTTCACAGTGTACACATACTTATTGGATTGTTCTGAGAAAGACGGTCACAGGACTCCAGTTTATTATGCATATTTCCAAATAAATGTATTCTATTTCAATTTTAAGTGTGCAGAGAGGTTAAAAACATCTAGTGTAAAGCAGGACAGCCTCCAGGCAGGACATCTCTGATTGCAATTTTTCATTAATATTTGATGAGTTTAATCAGTCAAGTTGTCATATAGAGTGGTAAAAGGCATGCAAAGTAAACTGTACTACTCAAACAGAATAAAATTAATAAAACAAAATTGCTTTTTCAGGATTAAATGGATACTCCACTCTTTTTTTTGGAAATAGGCTCCTTTTACAACTCCCCCAGAGTTAAACAGTTGAGTTTTACCATTTTTGAATCCATTCAGCCGATTTTCTGATATTTAGAAGAATAGTAATCCAGGCAATTTCTGGTCCCATTGACTTCCATAGTAGGAAAAATATATACTATGTAAGTCAATGGGACCAGAAACTGTCTGGTTAATGATATTCTTCCAAATATCAGAAAATCGGCTGAATGGATTCGAAAACGGTAAAACCCAATTGTTGTAAAATGAGCCCATTTCCAAAAAAAGTGGAGTTTCTCTTTAACTATGAAGTAAATAACTTGTCTTTACTCCAGCCATTTCTTCTGCTCCTCACTGAATTTGTTTGCCCATTTTTGTGTTAACTCTAAATAAATAGTAGGTTTATGAGGAAGGTAGTCAAGATACACAGTTTTACCCCATGTCTTGGGGACGGCCTTTTCAATTTGCGTTCCTTCATGCCATTCATTGAAAGAAGTTATAGAGATCATCTGTGGCCTTGCCTCCACAGCCGCACTAAAAGCGTTCTCATAATACTTCCCATTAATGCGGTTCCTTGTATTCTGGGAGTTCCAAGGCCTTATGCTGGTGTCGATATAACCTGGTCCTATACTTGGAATGAATACCAAGTCATTATAATCACAGAAAGTTTTGATGGATCTCCAGTTGTGCTGTGAGGAACCATACGTGAAGCCATTGGTTGCAAAATACGTGTAGAGTCCATCAAATCCAGAAGTCTTTATATCCTTCTTATGCTTTTCGTCCACAAGAAGTCCAATGAAGATGCCATCATACGGTGTGTCCCTAATGGTCGATATACCATTCGGCTTAAGCAGTTCTGCCCAGACATCTGGACTTTGTAAGTAGGAGTCATATATATAATACAGTGGAAGAAATTTGCCAGTGCTTGTTTTGTATCTGTAAAAAGCAGGATGGTTTCCATACCTGTAAAAATGCAATATATACGCGTTATTAAACACAAATCTGTGCATTAATCATTCATCGATGATAGAATAACTACACATTATTTAAATTTAACTACAGAATTAGAGATTGATATCATTGCTTTTCTTATGGACAAAATAGCAAAAACAATCATTCTACTTTAAAGTCAACATGCAAAGGAAGTTGTGATTGCCTTTTCTTCTTTATTGTGATGTATATCCGAGTGAACCGTTTTTTTTTTAAGTAAATGAATAGTGAGAGCTGTATAAAAGACATCAAACGAACCTCTCCACAATATATTTAATATTTTCACGCATATTAGCATCATCTCGTCCTTTATATGGTTCAATGTGAAAAACAACCTGTTAGGGGCACACAAAAAAAGCATTAGACACAAAAGCAAAAGCAAGACTATGAATCTCAAACCTTCATCTGTATCTACAACACCTTCAACTGATATTTGTCAGCTGCATCCAGAATCAAAGGCATCAAGTTATCAATTTCTTCACCGTTGTCGTCGTTCATACTACGTGGATACCACGAAACCGCTAGAACACCTGCTGAGCAAAGCATATTCAGTAGATGGATGGAGCAACTATAATAAGTAATCATAATCCATATTTCAAAGTGGCTTCTCACCAACGGCAGCTGTTCGGAGCTGTCGCATGTGTTCCTCTAAAACTGATGGGTCTCTGGAGCTGTATGGACCCAGTGCAGGGTAGAAATTTGCCCCGATGTCATTAGGAGGCTGGTGTTGTCCTGTGGGATAACCTGAGGCCACTTTGGGGTCCCAGTGTGGTAAGAGTTGATGATCCCAGTGAACATACTTTCCATCAAACTGAGGGTTCCCATACCACACATAGTAGAAAGCGTGCACGTTGTAATTTGGTTCAGGGAAATCTTGCATTTTGTTGTCCAGGCTATCGGGTTTCTCTGCCTGCATCATCTGCACAGGTTTAGCGGACACGACAACCTTGGTGTCTTTTTCCATTTCTCTTGGAGGTGGAATAAGTCTTAATGTAAACTGACCGGCAAAATTGTTATCCTCAGGACTCAGAGACTTTAAGAGAACTGATATAATAAAAACAACCAAGGCTAAAGCGATAAGTGCACAACATGATTTACGCCTAAAGCGTGCCATTACCCTGGAGATCAGTTAAAGTCCATTCCCTCGAAGATGATGGTGGAACAAATATGTTAAGCGAAACTTTCAAGGTTCATTCTTCATCTTTGGGCTTCTGCTGGAAAAGCTGGGGGGAGGGGTTGGGGGGTGTTGTTTTTGTTTATTTATTTATGTATATAATTATAAATAAATAACTTTAAATGAAACTCATTCTGTAATAAGGCAGTAGGTCATATCAAGGCATCTTGTGTTGCACAACTTCTTTTGACTATAATCATTAACTTTTAGACTCATGTTGTTTTGTCTATTCATGTATAGGTCATTCCTACATTGATTTGATGTAGCAACATTTGTGAAAATCACTATTAATTTAAACATAGTACAGACAATATTAGTATTCTGAAATGGACATTATTGCTTTTAAATGGTTAACCTACCAAAATAATCACCATAACACGTTGTCCATAATTAACAGAAATCAACAATTTGTTTCGTTACAAAAAAACTAAATTTTTTAGACCTAAAACTGCAACCAGGGAAGAGAAAATATAATAGAAAGCAGGTATATTGTACATTTATTTCAACCTGGCACATGTGTAACTAAGACTGAAATCAATCACAAGTTTTATAATAATTACATTTTGAAAATATGCAGCGTCATCATACCTCTCTTGACAGACATCAAATGACATCTCGTGAACAGAGCATATCTAGTATCTAACGCTTTAATCTAATACGGAAGTATCAGTGAACAATATTTTCTTCTGTCTTGTTTATTCGGCAAATGTAGATACAAGCGAGTTATACTGCAATCTACTGGGCGGGAGATGATTTTATGACTCCTACTATGGAAAAGGCTACACTCATGAATATTAATTTGCTGGCGTTCACGTTCCTTGGCGAAAGGCCAGTCACGATGTCTGATTAATAGTCATGAGCCCAGTCTTCTCCATAGTAACATTCGTAAATTCGTTGGCCGGAGAGCTGTGAAAATCAACCCGGATTGCAATGGCAGCTGTCAGACGAAGGTTGATAGTAATTTTATCGTCTCACTCAGTCGCTGTCTGTTTCAGTCTGGATCAGCAAAGTTCAAATTTCCTTTCTGCCTGTGTTTCGCGTTTTCAAAATATAAATGTGCCAAATAGTTCCTTTGGAAATTAAAGGTAGGCTAATATGAAATGTATTATTCACGTAGTAAATGTGGTTTTAGCCTTAAACAGAAGACTTTTTAAAAAAATTGATATTGTGGTTTGGAAAACTAATAGCATTTTCAATTGTAGCCATAGGGAGGCGCTGTTTGCATTAAAATAAAGTGGGTAAACTGGAGTTACAACGAGGCTGCATTTAAAGGGATGGTTCACCCACAAATAAAAATTCAGTCCTCGTTTACTCACCCTCAAGTCGTTTAAAACCTGTAGGAGTTTCTTTCTTTTGTTGTTAATAAATGGCTTAAAGGGTTAGTTCACCCAAAAATGAAAATTAAATCATTAATGACTCACCCTCATGTCGCTCCAAGACTTCCGTTCATCTTCGGACACAGTTTAAGATATTTTAGATGTAGTCCGAGAGCTTTCTGTCCCTCCATTGAAAATGTACACAGTATACTGTCCTTGTCCAGAAAGGAAATAAAGACATCATCAAAGTAGTCCATGTGACATCAGTGGGTTAGTTAGAATGTTGTGAAGCATCGAAAATACATTTTGGTCCAAAAATAAAATAAAACTACAACTTTATTCATCATTGTATTCTTTTCCGGTTCTGTTGTCAATCCACATTCACGAGTCCACAGTGATGTAAGACAATACACTGAATAAAGTCGTAGTTTTTGTTATTTTTGGACCAAAATGTATTTTCGATGCTTCACAACATTCTAACTAACCCACTGATGTCACATGGACTACTTTGATGATGTCTGTATTTCCTTTCTGGACAAGGACAGTATACCCTACATAAATTTTCAATGGAGGGACAGAAAGCTCTCGGACTAAATCTATAATATCTTAAACTGTGTCTGAAGATGAACAAAGGTCTTATGGGCTTGGAACGACATGAGGGTGAGTCATTAATGACATAATTTTCATTTTGGGGTGAACTGACCTTTTAACGTGAACTGTCTGGTTAACAACATTCTTTAATATCTCATAAACTCATGCAGGTTTGGAAGAGGATGAGTAATTAATTTTCTGGTGAACTATCCCTTTAAGCTAATTGTGTTTGTTCAGTTAGCCTATCTGGTTGTTTGCATGAACATTGATTTGTTCATAATGTACACATATACATCATAATCTTCTGATTTTTCACAAGATTGCATCAATTAAATTAAATAAAATGTGGCTAACAATTAAAAAGATAGAGTTCTGGGTCGCCACACTGAATACATTCATTCACAATTTACACTTTTAAATCTAGCTTATTGGATGTAGATTTTATAGTGTATACTCCAACATTAATACTGAGCTGCTGTAGAAATCACAATCAATCCCTGGTGTTTGAGTGACTCATACAAAAGCTATCATTTCCCAAGTGCATCATGCACACTATGACAGGTTCCACTGATGCTTTGTGAGGATGGATGCAGAGCTGAGGCACGTTTAGCGTCTTAAGGTCTCCATTTTCTCTGATAAAAAGGACTTTGATGTCAGTGCCACTCTGCGCCTTTGAGAATCTGTCACAGTTTTTTTTTTAACCTAACAGTGAAATTATGGCTCGTTTGGATCAGAATCAAAGGAGAAGCAAGAGCCGTCTGCAACAACCCGATAATTCATATAATTGCTTGCCAGCTCCTTTGGGGTACAGTGAGATTAAATGCTGTTATGCTTACTCTTGCTCTAATCTAAATACAACCACCATACAAATTGAATATTTAAATAACCTGAACTGTGGTTGCAATTTGACTTTGACATTTTTTTTGTTACCATACAGGCTGTTACTACTGCTTAAAAACGTGAATACAATGTAATTGTCTCAGACTGAGTGCATGTGGTTCAACACATACAGGTAATAATGACTTATTAGGCTACTGCAGTTTTACTTTATTGCAAAAGGATGGATTTAAATGGACTAGATTAATTACAAATTACAAATTAAATTAATAATTAAAATAAGGATGATAATAACAATAAAATTAAAACTTTTTTATTTAATAATTATAATGAGTGATAATTCTTCTAGAGTGTTTTAAATCAATGCTGCCTGCATGAGGTGTCAAAATCCCATTATCTGTGAAATCATTATCTCCCCGAATGCGATACACACATATCCGCAGTATGTGTGGCACTTCAGAGGTGATTCATTTACAGGTATGATGTTAAGTTGTTTGTTAGATTCACAAATTGTAGAAAAACTGAATGGCTCGGAGCCTCGTGCTATATTTTATCTCTTTACTATGGGCGCATCGCCATGACGTCATCGCCCCAATGTCAACAATGTAGCAATTTAGAGGAGGCGCGTGCTGGAAATCCCACAATCAGCAAGGAGCAAAGCAAAAGCACGCGGTCTCGAATGTAATCCAACATAGACTCAGACACTGAACACACCATTCCTCCTGCTTCTAATAAACCGTGCACGCTCGCTCCTTCAGCTGTTAACGAAGCGTGAAGAAAGAGACCATGTGAACGCGTCTCGCAGAATATCTTCGTGCAGGAACGACTGAAAGTTTAGGTAAGTGAACCTGCTCTTTACAGTTTATGTCTGTTTTGGTGTGAGTGAGCGTCTTGTCGATAAGACTGAGTTGATTATGGTACCAGAAGAGGCGACGTCTCAGCACAGTGAGAAAGCTTACGTCAACGTTTTCGGACCGTACAGTCAGTCAGAGGAGCTGCACTGACATTATTAGGTCTGGAGGTTCGTGCTGCATTTAGTCACCAGTAGATGGATGGCAGCAGGCACAATTGTGTGTTAGACCGACTGCACTCTGACTGACTGAGACAAAAGGAAACAGTGATTCAGCAAGACCACATTTAATACCATTTTTGTGTGTTCACATCTCTATCTATCTATCTATCTATCTATCTATCTATCTATCTATCTATCTATCTATCTATCTATCTATCTATCTATCTATCTATCTATCTATCTGGTCCCACTTTATATTAAGTGGCTTTATGTACTTACATTTAAAAATAAGTACAATGTACTTATTGTGCTTATGTTGTATTGTAAATCACTTTTGCTGCTATTGAGGTGTGATACGGGTAAGGTTAGGGACAGGTATGGTGGTATGGGTAGGTTTAAGTGTAAGGGATGGGTCAGCTATGTAATTACAGATGTAATTACATTAATTAATTACGGCTGTAATTACATACGGGTATTTTTTAAATATAAGTACAATGTAAAAACATGTATGTAGGCAATAAGTCCATTGTATCAAATTATTAATTTCAATGTAAGTACATGGTACTTAAAGCCACTTGCAAAGGTAAAATGTTGTATTTATCACATCCAGGGTTATTATAGTTAACTAAAACCATAAAAAATGAAATAAAATGCAAAAAAAGTAAATAAAAAGTTAACTGAAATAAAATGCAAGTTAAAATTATATCATATTTTATTTGATATAAGGCAAGACATCTCGTTTTCATTTTGTTCAATTTCATGTATTAAAACAACTAAAACTGTAAACACTAATACAGGTATATAGACCTTTTTTAAAATGACTTAAATACAATAACAGGACATTAACTAAGATTTCTACAGAATGTCTAAAAAATAAAAAAAAAATAATTCAAAATATAAATAAAAACTATGATAGTATCTATCTATCTATTCTATTTATCTAACTGAAATCATATTAGACTAAAACATTCTCAAAATTAGAGAAACAGATTGAAAAATGTATACAAGGTAAATCAAAATTAAGAACTGTTTTGCACAGTGTTTATTTGTGTAGTTACTCCGTTAAAATTGGGCTTATGTTGACCTTTCTCAAACCATAAAATTTTCTTGAAATTTTCATGTCTTTATAGAGGTGTTGTGACTTTGGGGTGAAGTAAAGATCAACTGATAACCAAGTCATTCAAATATGAAAGTAAATCAAGAAATTATAGATTTGATTGTTCCTTAAAGTTTCTTATAATTTATAGACAAGACAACTTTACTTTATCTTCTAATAATTTTAATTTTTTTTTAATTGTCGGAATGATGAAACATACTTTTTTTAAAAAAAAAATATATCAAGGTATTGCATCACTATGTTGTACTGAAAGAAGAAGTAAGAGGGCATTGGTTGGCGTCATGAAACTATCAGCCTGCCAAAACAAACTTGTGTTTGTTGCTTTCTTATTATTACATTTTGCCTGCACCAGTTTTAAAACGTGTAAGCTTCAGAATCTCTTTTGAAATCTTTATCTCATGCATTAGACCATTATTACGGCATATGAAACCAATTGCATTGCACCACATAAACCCAAATTTGATTCGTTTTTGATTAAGCAGGGAGGGTATGAGATTCGGTTATGGGTGGATGAAGTGTTTGTGGGTTTATGGTTTACATCCTGTGAGATGAGATGTTCACAGGTCTTTGTGGCGATGAAAGGAGAGTAGCTGATTTCCTGTGTTCGTGGTGGAACTTTTCACCAGAAATACTCTGATTCATTATGGATAGAGTTAACACTTTTACCTTTTTAAGTTAGATTTGCATGGGAAAGCACTTTCTCTCTGACACTTGCCTACATCTTTATTTAGAGCTGTGACCTTAGTGTGGTAATGATGAGGAATCTTGAGGTCTTAATGCGATAATGAGATGCAACTACACGTCAGAACCAATTATCACTGATGTTCAGTGCTATTTGTCTGGATATTGTATATTTGTTCTGGATATTTATCACAGCAAAGATCTGGCTTATAGGACTTGGATCTATTTTAGTGTTCTTTTTAATTTTTTTCTCCAAAACCTTTTGTAATTCCTATTTACAGTCTATAAAAAAAGTGTTTAGACATATAATATCAATGGCCACAGCCTAATCATCGTCTTTGCTTTTGACTATGCAGAATCATCTCCTTAGTCATGTAACAGTGGCTTGTTCTTCTGATGAAAGCACCTTTGTCAGCAGTTGTGGGTTTGTTGCTTATCACCGGTTGAGAAACAGATGTTATGTCTTCTGTTTGTGTTTGCAAGCCTAGCAGATGTTTCTTCGTTGACTGACTGAGAACTGCTTCTGTAATAGTCTGATAACGCTAACAGAATCTGATTCTGTGTCATGAATTGTTTGAGTCACCATATACATGACCTTTAGTATTCAGGAGTGAAAGCTGCAATATCTCAATTTAAGAGCTGTGCACTGTACACAGATCAGCATCTCAGATGCAACATAGCTTTGAGATGAAATAGTCATACCCGAAATGATTTGCTATTCAAGTACAGGTGTTCTCAGTGTTTTTTGTGCATCGTTTGTGGCTGCTATAGGGTTTCTGAGGGGTTGTTTTATGGTTGGTTAGCCCAATTCAAAACCGACCTCTTAATTTCAGTGTGTCTGAGTTTTAGCCGTTTTGTCTGGTTGCTATGTATGAATGAACAAACACTACTATGTGTGCATGTCAATTTTATTCAATCTGCACCATCAAATCACTGAATGATGTGTTCAGAGTTTTGGTTTTGCTCATTTAGTTTCAGTTCGGCTGACTGCATGTGTAAATTTCACCACAATATTGCTAAGTCACTTGTAAGCCCCTTCCAAACACATTGTGATTAAAGCAGCTCACACGGCTAATAATGAAGTGCCCAGGTCATGATATGATCATACCAATGCCTAAAATGCTCATATGGAGCAAAAGGGTGAAAGAAACAGAGCTGGAATGCACTTGGCCACAGCTGTCATTTATTAACTGTGTGGACTTGTTGAACTCATTGAGTACTGATTAAATTCCTGTTGGACAGCTAGAGTAGTGTTAGTCTGAGAGATCGACTCAATCTGAGAGAATACAAACACACAGCTAATGGGGCCATTAGGAGATTCCCTTTGTGGTCCAGTAATAATGTGGGAAATGTTGTTGCTGATAACAGTCAAAATGTCACACTTCCACTTTGAAAACTCAAAATATTTCCGGACCAAAAAATTAAAAAAAATTATTTGTATTACTTAAATGCAAGTGTTTCGCTAATCATTATTACACATTCAGGTCTCTAGTGATCCGTATCTGTATCTAACTAGTAAGAATGTAACATTGACTCACCTGTCGAGGAGAAAGCAGGACTCTTTTGAAATCTTTCTTCTTCATTCGCTCTATCCACCTGGAAAAAGCTATCCCGACATTATCTTGTTTTTTGTACTCTGCGGTCACATTTACTTTTTCGTTCAATTTGGGACTTTAGTGACAAGGATTACTTCTCCTGTGGCTCGGCATACGTATGATCCGTCATAGAAAATAAATATGCAATTCAGCTTTTTAAAATTGCCGGGTTTGGACCGCCTATGGTTTAGACAAGCGCCTTTCACTGCTCTGCTCGTCCGCTTCTGCTGCTTTCAGTCACGTGACGCTGGATCTGAACGAAACCGCATTGTGGAAATGCTTTGGCCTAGTATTTTTTGATCCTCTCTGATATTATAGTTTTTCAAGATGGCGGAATGACATGGAAGCCTCCATGGACTTACCCGTCACATGTATATAAAGATAATAAATTCTTCGTTTATGAGGTATTTGTACACCACTGAGTACATATTTATGAATAAAAATATTGATTTTAGATAACAAATTACATAAATTACACACAGTCCCTTTAAGTGACAGTGACGCTAATATATAATTGCGATTAGTACTTGTTCTGCAATAAATCGCTGAGCCATTTCAAGCTTTGCTGATTATATTTCCTATTCTTTTGTTTTCTGCCTGCGGTAACTTGAAGTGAAAAATCACTTAATCATTGTGTATCGGACATTGCTACCTATGTTGTCCAGAAAAAAAATACTTAGCTTACACTGTTACACACCTCGGGTCATTAGCGACCCTATAAAATTTTTACAAAAAATAAATGGGATAAAAGGCATTCTTTTGTAATTTTCTTTTTTTTTTCTTGTTATAATGTTTATAATGAATTGATACGAGGGATACGAATTTTGGTGCGGGTATTGCACATAATTCTAATAATTCCCGCAGGTCTCCCACTTATAATGCGGAAAATTCCGCAAAAATCGATTCACTTTAGCATGTTGTATTAGTAAATTACTCCACACAGATTATAAAAACAAATCAGTCCTTTTATCTGCGACACAATTTCACAAACAGCGTAAGTGATTCAGCAGTGCTGCGTCCTCTCTCTCTCTCAAAAAAAAGCGTCAAACGCGCTGCAGGCACTGATACGGAATATTCACTTGCACAATCGGGTCAGCAGTGCATTGTGACTAAAGTTTACTATTTGCACGTTTTTGAAGTCTTACCAGTTTAAACATCCGAGCGATTTTAAACTATTCAGTGCTCACGCGCACTCGAGAGATGGTTTCTATGCTCGCATAAAGCCGCCTCAGCTCGCGAGTAGGGCTATAACAACAATTATTTTCCATGGATTAATTATTGCTTTAACACGCAAAATTGTGTCAAAATGTCGGTCTTCGTGAGTATCCTCTAACCGCTTGGTTATGTCTTTTAATAAGCATAAAACGTATGTGACAGTCACAGGAACACAGGATCCGTGCACTAGCTAGCTCTTAAAGTGACGGCAGCCTTATGTGTCTGTCATTAATTGTGTTGTCAAAGCAATAAAAAATAGCTTTAAGTTTAAGGAATCAGGATTAATAGCCTACGTATTTAATTTAGTCAGGACTAAAATACTACCCAGTGTTATTTTTCATTTTATTACTTTGTTCTTTTGGCCTATTTCTGAAGTGTTAGGCCTATTCAAAAACGTTTCTCTTTATTTGTATCTTTATTCTATTGTATTTATTTTTGCTACTTTTTTCAATTTAATAAAAAAATCAAGCTTCCTTTATGTTATGTAAATTCTTAACAACAATATTACCCCATTGTAAAAATGCAATGATCGCATAAGTAAGATAAATATAATACAATTTGGAACCTTTGAAATTACTAAAAAAAAATTATAAACTAGATAAAAAATAAATATATATTTTGTTTTTTGTGCTATTGGGTTTGGGGAGGGGGTTAGTTATAAGGAACAGTGTATAATATTTGATTTGTCTTTAATAAAATAAAATGCAAACAAACTTGACATCTTGACAAAATTTGAATATTTAATACAATACATTTTAATATTTGATACAAAACAGATGTTTGTTCACTTGCAACATATTCTGTAAATATACTTTATTGAGTGATTTAATGGAATGTGGAGCATATTCATTTTCTTAAAATAGTGCAAGAGGGACATTTTAGTGGTGCAGAATAATCGTTTCTTTACCAGACGTTTTTGCATATTGACAAAAGATTTTTGTATCTCAGCCATTGCAGCTTCGGTCTGCAAATCCAAATGTATAGCCTCCAGATGCATTCATGCTGAAGTAGCATACACAAATCTCCAGCTACACCCCCATCTCATCTCTATTATTCCTTTGAATATAAGTGTGACGATGCTTACCGCTGCATTTTTTTATTTTTTTTTTTTTATTTTACCGGAATCTTCCGCTTTGACAGACAGATGAAAACGGAGTTTTGACTCTTATCCTCTGTTTGAAGTAGGTCATCAGCTGACTTAGGTAAAAGTAACACAGCTGAATATGAATGCAGGAAACCAACTGCATAGTAAGCAGTAAACAACACGCATGAGTTTCAGTAATGACATGTGGGTTGCACTTAACCTCATAAACTCTTTGGGTCGTGCTCTCTATGACATGTGCAGTTCTTATAGTCTTTATTATAGTGGTTCAGTTAAGGTACAAGATGTTATACTGTATTGTGAATGTAGTCACAGCTAAAGAACATCGTTATGTGCAGCACATTGTACAGCTGTATTGAAAAATCAACTTCCAGGACCAGAACTATCCATTTCATAATGTGTAATTTGATCATGTATATCCTAGATTTCACTGAATTTTGTTACCTCTTTTGTTGCTTTATTTAGTTTTGACTGACTTAAAGTGAGTGGTCCAGTTATGCTCTCGTTGCAGACTGAGATGTACCGCAGGCGATATGTGATGTCAGTGGTTCAGCTGAAATAAGAGAGGAGAAGACGACATCCTAGAAAATGAAGTGACAGGAAAGAAAGGTCATTCCCAGTGGATTGATATACTTGTGCTTTATTTAGGAAAGATCTATTGAAATGACAACAGTGGACTTCAGCTCAACTTCAGGGCGGTGATTCTAAATGTCATTGTAATTTGGTTCTGCAGTTTAAGGAGCATAATTGAGTCCTGGAAACGGGAATGCTTCTGAGATTGTAATGACAACAGGGAATTTCTCATGAACTAAGGCGTTAATTAATCAAATAGTTTTGCCCAATTAGTGACCAAAGCATGACAATACAAAAAAAGGAAATACATCAAAAGGACATTACTGAACATGGTCCATCGTTCTTGCAAGCATTTTGCCTCGTCACGTCATTAATTAGTACAGAAACCGATTTTGTTGTCTCTTGACATGCCTTTGTTGTCTATGTTGTCTTACATGAATAAAAAGTAGTAAACTGTCTTCAAATGTGTTTGTTCCTTGTCAAATTTATAGAGCATGAGGAAATTTTAATGAGCGCTCAAAACCTTTCAGCGTTTTCTTTTCCCCCCAATTCCTCCTTTTTGATGTTTCACGATCAGTTTGTGAGATCATAGCCAAATGAAATCTTCAAAGCTTTTCAATGTTTCCTATAGATTGTTAATCGTTTCTCTCAAGCTATTTGAATCCATAGTACTTCTTCTGAAATGTATGATATTTTCCTGTAGTGAGCAAATCAGGTGCAGCCTGCTGGCTGAACCATCAGTCACCCTCAGATGGGTACTGCCTCCCATGCTGGCCTCAATTACCATCTGTTTACAAAGGATGTCCAGGACTTGGTCATACTGACATGTCATCTGTATGCGAGTGACATGACGCGACACAACTAGCATGCTCCTGTTACAATCAAGTGTGAAGTCAAACTGCAAAAGCGCAGTCTAGGCAGCTGTGTTCATTTCAGTGTATCGGTATAGTTTTATTGTGTTGTCAAGCATTGCTCATACTAGTGTAGATAAGTTCCTATAGGCAACAAAGAAAGCTGAACGTTTTTCTTAGATTTGACGTGTATTTAACATATTTTTGTGTATTTTGTTGTTAGGTTTACATTAACATTTACAATAAGGTTCCATTTGTTAACTGTTTTAGTAAACATGAACTAAAAATGAATACTCAACTGTATATTAAAGGGGTGATGAACTGAGAAATCAAAGTTTCCTTGAGCTTTTGACATCTAAGAGGTCATCATATTATAAGAATTTCCTGTAAGTTTCAGAACTGAAAACGTCCTTGTTAGTCCAATAAAAGCTTTTATTGACACCAGGCTCGGCAAACGACTCGTTTTGACGTCAGAAAGGATAAAACACCACCCCCGCAGAAGATGATGATCAACACGGCCAGTTTAGCCCCGCCCACCGATTCGCAGATTCACGCATAGCTAAATAACATACGTAGGCCTACCTCGTGATTACAAACCGGATCGAGCTACAGAGCAATACAAAATATTGTGCAGTGCCTGGTTGTGGAAGAAGACAGTCGCTGCATAAGCTTCCTCTGGATTCCAATAGGACTGCATGGATAAACTTTATTTTTAAGGACATTCCAGCTGATGAGGTAAAACATTGTCCGCCTGTTCGCTTCATTTCACTGAGGATTGTTTTGTAAACAAGACTGGATTTGCAGATCGATTAAGAGTAAAGTATGGTGCTGTGCCGTCTATATTGGATCTGACAGGAATAGTGCAACACACGGACTCTGGGTCGAACATGTATGGGGCGAATCATTCCGGTTGCCATTTTACTACATTGGATGTTTCAAAACAATTTCCCACTTTAAAAGTGCACTGATGGGTGAGTTGAAACTCATTATAATATGCAAAACTGTTCTCCACTCACAGCAGTGGGCGTTTACTTCCAAGTCTTCAGTGCGAGACGCCCATAAAAACCGAGCGTTTTTCAGCTAGGCTCAAAACTAGGGTTGAAAATAGCCTATTACTTATTCATTTTGATGTTTTTGAATGCAAAAACCAAGCGAACGTCATAAGTTCACCTCAGACAACAATATAATCAAAGCCAGTTCATGACCCCTTTAAACTTAATTCATGTTAATTTTACTATTAATACATTATTAAAATCAAAAGCTGTATGTTATGGACCTGAGCTAACATGTTTTAGTGCCTTTTAAATGAATTTAAACTTCAATTGCAAAAACTTAATTTTAGTTCACTGATTCATTCGATTCGGTCGTTCCAAAATATTTAGAAAAGATTAATTTTGACAATTTTTATGTTTTTAAGATTCAAAAGATTGGGGCCGGTGAAATTTCCGATAGAAAAAAAGTATAATTTTTTGACTACTAAATAGTTCAAAAGAACAGCATTATTTTTTTATCCTTCTATTAATCAAAGATTCTTTTAAAAATTTATCAGTGTTTATGCAAAAATGTTGAGCAGCATTACTGTTTTGACGATAAGAAATACTTACATTTAAAAAAATATAAATTAACATTGATCAAATAAATGCAGCCTTTTTATGAAAACATTTTCAAAAGCATAAAATCTCTGAAAGTAAATGGAGTACTTTTAATTGGATTTTTTTATTGTATTTAACATTGCATTTAGACATTTTCAATATACTTTGCTTGGAATGTTAATTGATATTGAATATTGACTAAGTTCTTAAATATATTGATATATCTCAAATAATTAGTTCCGGCTTCAAATGTGATTTATACAATTAAAACATTGTAAACTGTTAGCAATTAATCTATGCCCGACAGCTCTTATGTATGGTACAAATATTGTAATGCACACACTCATTACTTTAGTTTAAAATAATGGTTCAATGCCTAGCTCATGACCATCTGCTAATTGTATAATGTACTGCTTGTTCTGAATTATGCACCTCACTGTGAGCTTCGGTGTATATTTATAGTTTGCTTGCTGTGTTTTTGTGTCACGGTTGCCTCTGCCCATATTAAAGAGCGTTATGAGTCACTTCTCACTTCAGTCTGAGAAATCATGATTCATTCAAGCTCTGTTTCAGCAACCAGTGCTCAAAATACTCGGGCATTGAGTCATCCCCTATCTTTGCACTGGAAAGCCTGCTTAGGAATGCCCTGATAGACTTGAGGAGTGATATTTCAGCTGTTTCGCTAACACATCTTTGCCTTTCAATGAACAACTTTTGCATAACTGTAATATATTTAAATAGGCCTACGAGGACTGGCACAAGTGTATTTACTCCATGTTGACTATAAGGACATTTCATTGGTATTTTGTGTCCAACTTGCATTGGGACCTGAAGCACGGTAGATGTGAACAATCGTGAATGCATTGTGGGACATTTCCCACAGATTTGATGTTTTTTTCAATGAGATCCATTCTTTCAAACATCATTTGTTCACGTCCTTTATACAGGCTTGTGAATATGACAGTGACCCTCTGAAAGAGAGACGGCTAACCTTATTTTGAGCACAATAGTTCATTGTTGAAACTAATGATGTCATTGTTGAATCTCCTACTGGAAAATCCCCCCCAAGATGAGCTGTTATCTGAGGTGTGTTGTGTCATTCTGCTTGGTTCTGTGTGGTTTTCTCTACTGACCTCCAGGTTTAAAAGCATCACAGCCAGCAGGCTGCATTTCATCACTGCTCTTGCTAGAAACCATGAGCTCATGGAATCTCCAGATAGCGGTTAGCCTATACATTTTACGAGTATATGCTCAATTATTCATCAATCTTTTCTCAGCTCAAGAGCATCAGGCAGCCGTAGAGAATCCTGTCCAATCACTGTCATGGAAATTCATTGGTCAAGCTGTACAACAACTTGCTTTGGATACATGTTTCTAAAGAACATTTAATCATTTTAAAGTTGTTTACTGATAGTTTCTAATTTTTCCGCATGGTAAACTATCGTCTCACCATCTCGTAGGCTTTTATTTTCACAAGACAGCACTCTTATTATTCTCAGAAAGCTCTTCGGTGGTTGGAAATGAAAGAAGAGCTGCTCTAATCAGGTCAGTATGAAATTAGGCCAGGCTTCTCTTGGTGGTCATAACGGCCATATTACCCCCTGAAGTAGGAGGCCTTGAATTATATGTACTTTTTAATTAATGTCTTGGTGATTCTGTGGAAAATGGGGTCACCGTGTTTGTGCTTTGTAATCAATTATTTAATGTTTTTACATGTGGGATCTAATGGACTTATTTTAATTTTTGTTGAGTTTAAATTAGAAACACTAAAACAAATGAATGCTGAGCACAGGACCACATGGAGATCCTAAACCATCCGCGTTGACCTGACTGCATTATATGGACTACTGTACATGGATCTATTCAGAATTACTAAACACAGCAACGTACACATAATAAAAAAGAAAAAAAAAACATTGTCCTGAATTTGTACATTGTAGAGAATATCACAGAGCTCGTGTTTTAAAGCTAAACACTCACTGGAATGAATAATTCACTGAAAACTGGACATCAATTCCCTGTGTTCTCTGCCATACCTGATTAAATAAACCTGGTTTTCTTTAAAGGTCCTATAAGCGATCCTGGGGGTATTGACGTTCGCAATATTTTCAAACAAATCGGAGGCTAGCTAGACCCTACCTCCTCCGCATCTCATCTCCTCCCCCTCCCTTCCGTGCTTCCTGAAATAATTGTAACCGTCGGACTGGAAGCCCTTCTGCCGCCGGAGTTCTCGCCATCGTTCAAAAGCTTTGCTACCGATGTAAATTCGGAACTTCGCACGTTCTTTATCCGACTCCTTCTTCTTTTTAATTTGTTCTTCAGAACGACGTCTCTTTGGTCGTGTCTCGGGCATTTTTCAAACTTCCCTCTGACGCTTGTCTCTCCTTCACACACACACCCCCTTCATGTGCACGCGCACTAACCCCCCAGACCCACCCTCAAATACTTCTTGCCAGTGATTGGCTGGAGCATTGTTTGTTAGGTTTCGTGGTCCGGGTAAGACATGATTGTTTTTGTTGCCGTTTGTGGAGCCTGTGGTGTCTACAGAGACCGCGTTTTTTTACAGTGTGTTTAGGGGACAGGCAGCTAGCCGATAGTGAGGAGACGTTTGCTGTACGTGACAAAAAATGTTTTGCCCCGACGTCGCTTATAGAACCTTTAAATTAGTGCTGTTTTGGGCTGCATTTGCTTACTGGATAACCAGACTAAAAACACCACATTTGATTAAGAAACAATATCAAGTATATAAAACTTGCTAAAAAACTCTGCAATTCACGAGTGTAACGGTGAGTACAATCATTTACACGGCATAGCTACACACACCCAGACATTTGACTGCACATCACATTTTTGTGTTATCACCCTGTAGCCCAAGACTGGTTGCCCACTGAAGCTAAGCAGGGCTGAGCCTGGATGGGAGACCTCCTGGGAAAACTGCTGCCGGAAGACGTGTTAGTGAGGCCAGCAGGGGGTGCTCAGCCTGAGGTCTGTTTGGGTCCTAACTTCCCCAGTGCAGTGATGAGGACACTATACTGTAACAAGAACCATCCTTCAGATGAGACGTTAAACCAAGGTCCTGACTCTCTGTGGTCATTAAAAATCCCAGGATGTCCTTCGGAAAAAAAGAGTAGGGGTTTTAAACCTGGCATCCTGGCCAAATTTGCCCATTGGCCCCTGTCCATCTTCATGGCCTCCTAATCGTCCCCATACATACCGATTGGCTTCATCACTCCTCTCCACCAATAAGCTGGTGTGTGGTGGGCATTCTGGCGCAATATGGCTGCCGTCGCATCATCCAGGTGGATGTTGCACATTGGTGGTGTTGGAAGAGATTCCCCCTTCTATGTAAAGCGCTTTGAGTACCCAGAAAAGCATTATATAAATGTATTGACATTATTGATTCAATCTTAATCCAAAGGACCCATCTAAGGGACATAAACTAAGACAACACAACACTTACAGTGGACTTGCGCTCAGGAGTGGTCTGGACAAATTCCTTCACACACAATATGATATCACACTGTAAACATAATGTAACATAAGACTGACACTTTTTTAATAGCCCACTTAAAGTGTTTATTGCAAATAAATGCTAAAAATGAATAAATGTAAATTAAATTTGTGTAGCAATTACAATTCAGTGCTACAGCACCCCCAGCATCCCTATTTCCCACACCCCCAATTTTATATACATTTTATCTAATTGTATCTGTTTGTTCCTAGTGTATTGTTCCTCATGACAGTATTTTCCATCAAAGAAATTATTACTCAAAATATAAAGCCTTGTTGGTTTTGGCAGTGGATCTAGGTTGGGGAATTGGGGGCTTCGTAAATTAGGGAGACCACCACACTGGTCTGTTTCCACAGCGACCGTTACGCCTAGTTTTGCTCTTGAATGAGTTTACAGTGGATCACTTTTCTAAGAGTAATTTGTCTTTTGATAACACATTTCATTGTACTGTTTGTGCAGCAATAACAATGCACCATACTTTGAGCTCCATTGTGAAGACGCTCATCTGCATTATGGTCATGGTTGTCTGAAATAGTCATGCATCAATGTCGATGATGAAACATGCTGTAATTCCCTGTGTTTATTTGCATGGTATTTTTCCTTTTCAGAGTGGCATCTCTGAATGAATTGACATGGTGTTGATATCGCATTAGTGTTGGCAGAGCAAGCGAATGACAGTTGCTATCAGACTTTTTTCTCTGTATGTGATTTATTCGGAAATGTGTGAATGATTCACAAGCTGATGTTGAGATTACCAAAGCCAAGATGCAGGAATATGCTGTGAAATATGCTGTGTTAGAGTGAGCAAATGCTATTCAACAGCTCATCTGCACTGGTTCAAAATAATTGGAAGATCCCCCTTTCTAGTTCCTCCTTTCAACTTTTCAATACCAGGAATGAACTGAATAAAGTGGGATAACAGAGAGAAATCATATCTAGTTTTGTAGAATCGCTAAATAAATCTGGTCTTCTGTCATTCTCAATGGGGTTTTTTGCATTATTAACAAGCTGGCTGTAAGTATTCTCACTTATGACATGACTGCTTATCAAATATTGTTGTTAATTCTCGTACACTGTAAAAAAAATAATATTTTTTTTCTTTTGTCAAACCAATGTAGATAATTTATGTGGCTCAGATAACAAAATTTTGAGTTTCTGTTGATTAAACCAATCTCCATTGATTGTACTAACTAATTTTTTATTATTATTTTTTTATTTCAAATTTGATGGAAACCAGCCTAGGTTACTTGTTTTTAAGTTTGGCTATACCACCAATATTTGCTTTACAGTGTTTTATCTTACTTATAGATTAGCTTTCGCTTAGAAAATAAAATAAATAGTACAATATAATTTCACAATATACATTTATATGTATTAGTCTGCAATCCAAGTTTATTCTTTGGATTAGTTTAACATATGAAACTTATGTAACATTCTTTACATGCAATTTTAATGTAACAAAAATGTTGTCTTATTTTGGGTTTCTAACTGGGTTTATCCTCACTATATAATCATAAATAATACTTGAAGTGTATATATATATAGTAGTATATATAGTAGGCTACCATTCAAAAGTGTTTGGACAGTAAGATCTCTTTGTTATTGGTTTTAAAAGAAATACACACTTTTTTTTTTCAGAAAAAGTGTCAGTAAAGACTTTTATGTTGATGCATAAAATTTCTACTCTTTAAATTTCCCATAAATGAATTTCACTTAATGATGTTTGAATCTAATTATTTTGGGGGCCATATGCAGGACACATTTGACTTCAAGTTGGTGTGAATGAATCTTTTGTTTTAAGCTATGGCATTGTTATCATCTTAAAAATGGAACCAGCACGAATAGTGCAACAGGGGCTACCACTATTGCAACCTGGTCTTGCGAAATTGGCTCATATGCTTTTGCCATTATATGTCCATGCAGAGCCATCATTAGACTCCCTTAAGATGGCTACCCATACTATACACTTACATTTTTTACAGTCGGCAACACTTTTTGGGCTTTCTATATGTAGCAACTGGCCTTTAAAGTAATCATCTTCAGTGTGCTTCAGTGTGCTTGTTTGACACATTCTGTCATTATTTTTCAGACCAATGCCCTTGTTTAATCATTTGCTATTTATGTGCAACTACAGCCTCTTTGAAACTCGATTTGCTGTCTTGCTACTTTGGGAAATCACTTCTCAAAGTTCTAATTATCAGTCCACTTTTGAAGCTGACACATGCTGCTAATTGGTCATCAGCTTGAATTGAGACATTTCTGTGCACTTGCATCAGTAATTGTGATATTTACTTTCCTCAAACTTGCAATTAGTAATTTATGAAACCACGTTTCAAAATGCAGAGAAGTCGCGTAACCCGTTTTGTCGATTTGCTTTCGTCCCCAGGCTCTGAGCAAGGAATGTCTACGGAGAAGCCTGACGCTCCCATGTATGTGTATGAGTCGACGGTGCATTGTGCCAACATCCTCCTGTGCCTGAATGAACAGCGGAAGCAGGACGTCCTGTGTGATGTGACAGTACTGGTGGAGGGGAGGGAGATCCGTGCCCACAAGGCAGTGCTGGCAGCTTGTAGCCAGTATTTCTCCCTGCTGCTCAGGGGCCAGACGGAACATGAGCCGGTCATCAACCTGCCACAGAAGGTGAGTGTCCTCATTTGGCAGAGGTACAAATTAGAATACATTAACAGCCGGTAAGGATACACCTAAATGGCCTGCGCTGAAAACCTCACAAACCTCACATTTTCTATTTTTTAAAAGAAATGAATACTTTGATCCAGCAAGGACATGTTAAATAGATAAAAAAAAAAAGCGCCATTAAAGACATTTATAATGTTACAAAAATGCTATTATTATGAACTTTCTATTCATCAAAGAAAATAATGCCACAAGAATATGAAGCAGTGCAACACTGATATTCTTGTGAACACCAAATCAGCATATTAGAAGGATTTCTGAAGGATAATTTGATACTAGAGACTTGAGTAATGATTGCTGAAAATTCAGCTTTGCATCACAGGATTAAATTACATTAGGGCTGTGAAACGATTAATCGCGATTAATCGCATGCAAAATATAAGTTTTTGTTTACATAATATATGTGTGTGTAGTATGTAGAATTATTTTGTATATATAAATACACACATATGCATGTATATATTTAAGAATATATTTAATCAAATATTTAATCAAAAAATAAAATATATTTAATCAAATATTTATATTTATGTATAATATTATTTTTTTTAAATATATATAAAGTATATACATGCATGTGTGTTTATTTATATATATATGAAGAGTTCAGATGCAAAAGCCTCTAAGTGCCATTTGAAATTTTCTTCTAAAATGATCATTTTTATCAAGCTTGTATATTCAAGTTCAGTAATTTCACTTAAATGGCAATGAAGATTACCTATTAATTGTCATTTAAGTGAAATTACTGAACTTAAATATATCATTGCATCTGAACTCTTCATATATATATATATACAAAATAATTATACACACTACACACACATATATTATGTAAACACAAACTTTTATTTTGGATGCGATTAATCGCAATTAATCGTTTCACAGCCCTTTCAAATATAATAAACGTAATACTATTTCACAATAATACTCTTTTTCCTGTAATTGTAATCAAAAGATTTCTCTTTTAGGAATGTTGTGTTTCAACAACAAGTGTTTTATTGTACTGATAGATAGAGTAGTCTGGAAGGAATGTGTCAGTGGAGAAAACATGTTTCATCATCTGCAGCTTTGAGTTGATATAATTGCTTATGTTGTTGTGTTTGCCAGGAGTGTTAGCAGAGTTTCCTCTCAGAACTTCACAGTGCTTGATGAAGTATGATTTATTCATGGTTGATTCTCTGTGTTGTATACTTTAGGTGCTTTGTGATTTCCAAAGCTCAAACTTGTATTACAATATCCCAGATATGTCAGAAGGCCCCCCATTTGCCTCTACTTATATATTAATTATCGTTCATCTTCAAAACACTTAATGTCAAATTGTATTCTGTAATGACCAGGAAATTGGTTTCATATCTCATTCTCTCGTCCTTAGAGTCATGCTGAGCTGCTGCTCTCTTGCTTTATAGTGTGGAGTCTTTGCTTTCTGCTTTGTGTGTGTGTGTGTGCATGCGTCCCTGCCTGCTGCCCTCATTAGGATTGCTGGTTATAACATTAAAGGAGTCTCATATGGCGCTTGGCTTCCATAAAGACATGCTTCTGCAGGCGGCAGCTGCTGATGCCAGCTGAAAATAGATCTACAGAATGCTCAGCATTTCCCCCCCAAGCTTTTCTATTTATTAGCAGCTCTGGGAGGACTGACTGAATGTCTGGGGGAGCTGTATTTTCAGCGGGATGACTTTCTATTTTAAAGATGATGTTCTTGATGTAGTATTGCTGCCCTGAGCATTCGTGGATACCTGTGAGAGCGATGGTGTGATTGAATGTGATGAGAAGGGCGATTTATTTTGGTTCCTGACACTATGCGGTTCACTTCATTTTATTACATGTCATAAAGCTTGAAAAACCTTGATAGGAACCTCACACACTTTATAGACACAGTTGTTCTTTTTAAAATTTGATATGACGATAAGCATTTTTGGACATTTGTGGTCAGTCTTCTGACTGTGTAGCCTTTTCTTAAGAAGATATCATCATGGGGTTCATAAAAGGGGTTTCCTTCTTTACAATTTTTGAAATGAAGGTTTCAGTTGCATTTTTTTTTAAATTATTATTATTTATATTTTACCGTTCAAAAGTTTGGGGTCAGTACGATTTTTTTTTTGTATTATTTATATTGAAAAGTTACACAGGAATGAATTAAATTTCGATTAAAAAATTAGAAAACATTTATTTTAAATTGTAATAATATTTCACAATACTACTTTTTGCTGTATTTTTCATCAAATAAATCCATCCATAAGAGACTTCTTTCAAAAACCTACCGACCTCTCTCTTTTCTGTGGTTGTTTATAAATATCAATCGATATTAAATAATTTGTGTATGCTTATTTCCTTATTTTTTTCATTGCAATTCTCATCATCCAACACTCATTTAATTGTTCAAAATGATAATAATTTAATAACAGTTAAATGTAATCTCAAAATAAACTTCTATTTTTCATACATTCGAATGGTATGATTACATGTTTGGATTTAAAATTATTTTAGATTTTTGTGTTCTTTTTAAATGCATTTATTTATACAATGTAGTATTAAAAATATGTCTACCATTAATTAGAAATATCATTGCATCACTATTACTTTAAGGTCTTAAAGGTACAAAAAAGCGTTTTGCAATTCTCAGGATCATAAAGAGGTCATAAAGACTGTATGGAAATTATGGCAGGAAACCTTGAGTAACAATATAAGTGGTCTTTGGAGAACAAATAAAATGTTACAAAAGTGTCTCTTTTAAATAAAATACAACTGATGCTACTGACCATGAAATATTGTATTGTTTTCTTTCTATAGATTACGGGGAAAGGCTTTGCCCCGCTGTTGCAGTTTGCTTACACGGCCAAGCTGCTAATCAACAGGGACAACATCCAGGATGTCATGTGCTGTGCAGAATTCCTGGGGATGCACAACCTCGAAGACTCCTGCTTCCACTTCCTACAGGCCCAGATGAAAGGTGAGGTTGATGGCATACACACCAGCCAGAGTCCCCCATTAGAGGATGGAAACGTGCGACCGAGTGACTCCAAACCTCCACTGTTCGGATCAAGGCTGCACCCTGAAACTGAGCAATTGAAAGTCACAGACAACCTCCATCTTCCAACCTTCGACCTCCCTCGTTATCCCAAATACAGAAAGTACCATCAGGTTCATGCTAAGCACAACTCAAGCACCTCCTCACACAGCAGTACCTCAAGCTTTCTTGGCTCCTTGCAGGATACCGTGGCCAGCAGCAATGCCCGGAGCCTTGACCTTTCAAAGGTGAAGGCAGAGCCAGCCAGTGGAGAAGTTTGTGTACCACTAGAATTGTCTGAATTGGAGCAGGATGGTCTGGCTAGGGGTAAAGTTTGTGAGCTAGAGATGGACATGGAAATGGAGTTTGAGGGAAGGCAACCTAGTTCAACACCAACTGAATTGCCTGTGAGCAAAAGTTCACCAGTGTGCCTGCGCTCCCTTGTTAAAAAGGAAGTCACTTCTTCTAATCATTACCTTACCACTGATCCGCAACCGGCCAGCAAAACCTCTCCGTTTCGAGAACAACAAGTTGCTCTGGGTGACTTCCAAAAGAATTATCAGGCTTTTGTTGGGGGACTTGATGTGATGTCTTCAAAGAAGGCTGAGAAATTTGCTGATGGGGTGTCGTTTTCCTTTGAGAGGACCTGTTCGCAGGAAGCAGAACAGGAGAGCGACCGAAAAAGCGTCATCTTTTCCTCTCGGACCTCCCACCATCTGGTGGCACCTGCGCACTCTTATCCGGGTGAGAGCTGTTTGGGACAGGAAACCCCGGAAGACCTATGGGCAGGTTCCAGCCAGTCATTCCCTTGCTCCCAAACACTGTCCCCTACTTCTGCCTCCCAAGAGCCCCCATTGCCGTACCGCCGGCACCTAAAGAGCAGCTGTCCAGTGCCCATTAAAATGTGTCCCCGCTCGTCTCGTGCCGACATTCACATCAGAACCTCCAGCTCTTGCTCTTCCTACTCCTACGCTGAGGATGGCAGTGGAGGTTCTCCTTCCAGCCTGCCCCAGTTTGAGCTCTCTACCTCTCCTTGTTCCACCATGGCGCGATGCCTGGCGCTCGAACACCGGGAGAATAGCACGTCGGGGACACCAAAGATCAAGTGCGAGAAGTCATACGACACTAACTCCAGTGATGAATCTGGATCTTTTTCTGATGGAGATAGCGAATTGTTTCCCACCAAAGAGCGCAGACAAGAGGTAGGTGGAAAATATTTGTTTCACTTTATTGATTCTTTCACTTTTTTATATATAACATATTTTTATTGGAAAACTTGGAGGCTAACAAGAAAATATCCAAAGAAAATACATTGTATTTTTTAACTACTCTCCCTACCCACCCTCAGCATCCAAAAAAATCTATTACACAGGTAAAGAAGTTATTATACAAAGGGTAATGGTGTGTTCACATCGAACGCGGATAGAGCGTCAAATACGCTAGTTAGACGCTTGAACATTCAATCGAGTTCAAATTTTTCAACTTGCGCGGAAGACATTCGCGGCAAACACGTCGCCCAATTTGTCATTCGCAACGCCCGGCGTGAATGATGCATCTATTCGCGTCTTTGCATTGACTTTGTATGTAATCTACTCGTGCAAGTAATTAAATTCGCGTTCGGTGTGAACACACCATAAGACAGACAAGACATATCCACATATTATACAATACAAAAGCACAACATATATACACATATCCATCAGTGGAGTGAGAGTTATCTAATATTGCTGGTGTGATTGTATGTAAAATAAGATCCCACATTTTATGATAATTTTTTGGATTCCCTTTATACGGTAGGTTATTCTTTCCAATGCAATACAACGTGACAGATCTTTCAACCATTGATCAATGGATGCACATTCAATGTTCTTCCAGTTAAATGCTACTTAACCTCTTACAAGAACTAGACAAATGACGATAATTTTAGTGTGATAAATAATAATGATAAACTTACAGGAAACCAAAGCATATATTTCAGGGGTCATTGGAATTGGTTTTGGGATAGAGGAAATTAGTGGTGTCACTTTTGCCAGAAACCCTCTGTTGATTCTGTATTCCAAATAATGAACAATAAGAAGAAACAACTTGCAGTGAAGTAGTACAATTAATCAAAATAAAACAAAGTTTTACAAAACACAATTTTTTTTTTTTCATTCCTTAAAATTATGCAACCTTGTTCCAGTGGTTAGCGCACTTGCTGTCGAAATTTGAGCTTTTGGTAGGCACAAATGCAAATCTAATTCTTTATCCCATTAAAAAGCAAAATCTTCATGAATGCATATGAAAAATGTAATCATTACAAAACATTCCCACATGATTCCTCACCATGAAATTGAGATTAAAACTGCAGGAACTTGGCAAACACTGCAGGGTTGCCATGGCAATAAGCTCTGAGCCATTCTTGTTCCTCAGGTCTCAATGACATAATTGTTCCTCCTCCTCACAACACTGACACATTGCCAGTTCAAGAATCTGTGTATGATAATTTGCTGTCTCATTCAAATCTCGTTTGATTTTTGATGACCCAATTGAGGATTTGTTTCAGTTTACAAGTGACTACACAGATATTGCATTTTTATGGGATTCTCAGCTATATCCCAGATATTTACACAGCAGCATTATGAAACTGGTAGCTTCAGATTCTACAATCTTATTGGATGACCTTTGTAAGCCACTGTAAAATGGCTGATATATTCACAGACGTGACTAAAACTTAGTTCTATATTATTGTGCCAAGTATCTGTTTTCCCAAAAAATCTATAAAACAAGATAATTTTACTTAAAGCCTAACTGAATAAGATATACTGCAAGTTAAGAAGTACTGCAAGTTACGTAATCAGATTACTGATTTCAAGGAATGAATAAAGTAAGTAAGGGCGTTTTCACACCTGAAAGTCCGCACCAAGGTCCGAACCAAAGTTCACGTTTTGATACATTTTATACTTTCAGAAAGTTTTGGTTTGGTTTCACACTGCAATTATGCCAGCGCACTAAAGAACTTTACGCAACATATGTGCGTCCTGTCTTCATCATCTATGTGGGCTGCATCTTGACATTGATTGGTTTAGTAAATGGATGTGCGTCTGACGTCTGAGTGTTGTCAATTCGGGGGGGTAACTTTGACAACATGAACGAACAGACGAATGTTGTTGCAACTATATTGTTATTGTTATGGCATAATTACCTGCAGCACCAACTATACACAAGGCTAGTTCAAATTCGCCAAATGAACGCGCTCATTTTGCGAACATTTTATCGTCGCCGGCAGGAAAGGAGGAGAAGACTGCAAGTTGACTTCTTATTATGTCTTCAGACCATACTTTACTTAAAAAACTTGTCTCCTCATCTTCCCATGTGCTACCACGGCTCATTTTTCCTGCCACCTTCTGTTTTTTCAGCTTTTTGGGAACCACCAGAACTTCCTGTAAAATGTCTGAAAGTCCGAACCATACAGAAATGCTTTCACACTAGAGACGAACCAAACCTTTTTCCACTTTGATCCGGACTGAGACTACCTCTTTTCGTCTGACCAAATTTCATCTGTTTGGTCCGGACCATGGTCCAGGGGAGGTTTCACACCTGTAATTTTGATTCGGACCAAACTGAAAAGTCCGAAAGTCCGGACCAAACGAGGAAGGTGTGAAAGGGCCCTAAATCTCACCGATGTGATTAGAACGTTCAGTACATCAAGCATAAATTGGCAATGTCTTTTATTCATATCAGATGCACATTGAGTAGGTATTAGGTAATGTAGGTCCTAATAGTATTAGGTCCAAGAAAGATGGAACAGAGGCACGTTTGCTGTCGTTTCACATCAACTTTCCTTTAATTAAACACTTCTTGAATGTTTATCATTTGAGAATACTAATTATTGCAGTTTTGCATGTGGGATTTTTGCCCAATCTTGCCTGATTTAAGACAGCTGCTCAACAGTCCATGCTCATTGTTGTCCGATTCTCCCTTCATGATGGGCCATACATTTTCAATAGGAGACAGATCTAGACTGCAGGCAGGCAGTCAAGCACATCCCTGCTAGGGTGAAGAGTCTCTAGAAAGTCTAGTGTCTGTTGTAGCTTGTGCAGCTTGAGGCATGGCATTGTCTTGCTTACTTCCCAGGAAAGATGTCCTCTTGCTGGTAGTACAGGGTAGTAAAGATGTCCTCTGGATGTCTCTGTACAATCCCAGCATACAGTATGTCTCCACATCAATGTTACCTTCCAACAAATGCAAGTCTCACATACTGTATGCACTGATGCATCCCCATATATTGACAGTTGTTTGCCTTTGCACTTGTCGCTGATGAAAGTCTGGTTTCTCCCTTTCGTCTTTGGGACTGAGAACAGACTGAGTCTGTTTTGTTTTTTTCCAAAAACAAGCTGAAACTTGGACTCATCTGACCACATCACACATTTCCACTGTCTTTTAGACCATCTTAGATGAGCTCGGGCCCAGAGAACTTGGCAGGATCTCTGCATTGAACAGATGTATAGCTTTCTCCTTGCGTAATAGAGATTTGAGTTGCATTTCATGATGCAGCGGCAGACTGTGTCAAGTGACAACAGTTTTCCAAAGTACTCCAAGCACGTGGCTTTATTTGACATGGCAGCATGATGGTTTCTCATGTAATGTGCATGATTCTGAGGTCACGCACATTCAACAGAGGCTTCCTGCCTTTCCCTATATGGAGTCCATGAATCCTTTCACAACCTTTCACAATATTATGTATGGTAGATGGTGAAAGACCTAAATACTTTGCAATCTTGGATTGAGAAATTAGATTTTTAAGTTGTTTGGCAATTTTCTCTTGATTTTTGGCACAAAGTGGTGAGCCATGACCCATCTCGGCATGCAAAGACTGAAGCTGCGTCCGAAATCGCTTACCATGTGAGTAGGTACTATATTTAAAAAAGAACGTACTTCACGACCGTTAAAAAAGTATGATCTATATAGTATGAATACGGGTAGTATTAATGAGTCCATACGTACTACATGCGCCATGTTGTTGGCGCGTGACATGCGCTGTCTCAACAGTGCGAAAATTTAAAGAGCCAATTCTAGTTACTGCACCAACTTCGCGCTGTTTTTAGTGCTGCTTTCAGTTTTCATCTGCGTTTTTACGTCATGCGAGCCGACAATCAAGAGGAGGCGTCGGTCAGCTGCTCGCAGATCACGCCTTTTGCGGAATCTCTCAAATAACGTTTATTTACCTAATAAATTTTACCTCATATATCACACACACACACAACCCCTTTGAACAATGACAGATGTTAATTTTTGGCAAGGAAAAAGCCATTTATTTGCTTGTGATATTACCATTGATAAATAAAAATGAATGAATGAATAGAGATACGCATGTCTGTCTGTGTTTATCTCCTAACGTTACAGCCACGTCTCCGATTTCCACCATTTTCAAATATAACGACAACAACTCCTCTCCCGTGGCATGGGATAGTAAAGTGTCCATCGTATGCGCACTTCAGAATCTCGCCGGAAGTAGTAGGTCATCCGGGTACTTTTCGCCTGATGTTTTTCGAATTCTGATTTCGGAAATACTACTCTGCTCGCGTACTGTTTTTCGCATACTATATAGTAGGGAAGTATTTGATTTCGGACGCAGCTCATGTCTTTGGTGGATGCTAATTTTATACCAAAACATGTTACCCTCACCTATTTCCAGTTTTTCTGCTAATTGTGGACCATTTCAAAACGGTTTAACTTGGATCTTTTTTCTGTTATTTGAGCTCGGTTGGAGTGTTGTACAAAATGAAATTAAATTGGTCAGTGAAAACATTAGATTTTTTTCTTTTGTCAGTTAATTAAAGGTTAAAGAGAAACAACAAATCGCAGATTCTTCATTCTTTTTTTTTTCATGTTTGCAACTTTTTTGTAGAGAGAATGGAAAGGCGTAGCACCAAACACGAGTCCCAAACAGATGAATGAACAAACTTCTTGCGTTGTGTGTAGATCCAAAAAAAATTTCCAAAGGCCACAAATAAAGTGCAAGGTGCGCAAAATGTTTTCAGGTTCAACCCTTCATCAGTGCCATATTTCAAACATACATCTGCAGTCATTTACAAACGTATTAACGTAATCATTATTCAGTCGGACTTTATCCCATATGAAAATAATTACATGAATAGCCTATTTAATCATACATATACTGTACATTTATAACAACTCCATCTACTCTACTACTGTATTCAAAACTTCTAAATTCTAAAGACATGACCATAAATATTCTTGTTCTCATTGAATAAAGTGCTTTACCATTATTTTTGGATGTTATTAGATTTTTTTAAATGGGAATTTATTTATTATAATTTCCAAAAATAATAAATATTAACTATTCAGCTATTGTAAGATTACAATAGTACGTCCAAAACACTGATATTACCATGCTTCTATATTTTTGTTTTATTAGTCACAAATAAAAGGAAAATTAGGTTAAAACAAAATGCAAAATTTCAGCCCAGTATAGTGTAGAAATCTCTGCTGAATCAATCTTTCTATAGCCGTCTTTATTCTGCCCTTCACTCAAAGCCCCCAGCTGCAGGTCCCCAGACAGAAGTGGGGCAGCGGCCCCCAGGCTCCCATCTGATGACGGGCCGCTTCACCTCACTGGCTAACAGATGAGCCCTACTTCACAGTATGAGTGTCTTCTCCCAGAAACGACCTGACTTCACAGAGAAGGAGAGGAGAAAACATGCCTGTGCTGCTGGAAGCCTAATCTGTCATTCTAGCCTTATTACAGAGCTCTCTGTAGTAGAGTGGTTAAATATAGACCTCCATTTTACACAGACTGAGCAGTGGCACAAGGTCACAGCAGAGAGAGGGAACACACTATGACGGACTCCCTCAGCTGAGTTTTAAGTCAGGTGTCATATCTGTCATTGCACTGAAACAAGAACACGGGTTGCTCTATTTACAGAATTTTAATTGAACCGTAATGTGTCCTGTGCGCTGCTTCATTTGCATGACAATCTAAAGCCAGTCAAATGAAGCTCATTAAAAAATACATTCAAAACTGTTTATATATACTGTATATATATTATTAAATTTAAAGTTATTTTTAAATGTATAATAACAATTTTACATTTCTGCTTTTTTTCTGTGTTAATATATTTTTAAATGAATTTATTTATTCCTGTGATGGTTGAGCTGCATTACTCCAGTCTTGAGTGTCACATGATCCTCCAGAAATCATTTTAATATTCTGACATTCCTCCTTATTATCAGTGCTGAAAAAAGCCGCGCTACTTAATATTTTTGTGGAAACGGTGACACTTTTTTTTTTCAGGATTCTTTCTTTGAAAACTTTTGTAATAATCTGACTCTAAATTGATCAATTTAATGTGTTCTTGCTGAATAAAAGTGATTTTAACCTCAAAAATACTGTAGTGTACCTAAAATCCTTTATTATTGTAAAAGACTAAATGAGTCATCTGATATTGAATAATTTTATTGTAATATAGCATTTCTGTGAAAATCTTTAAAGAGTTTTACTAATAGCCTTTTACTAATAACTAATATATATATATATATATATATATATATATATATATATATATATATATATATATATTGTGATTTTGTGATAATTGTGATATTACCACAATATCAGTTCATGTTGTGATAATTGTGATATCACAATATCAGTTCATATTATCACAAATTCAGTTCCATATCGGTTCATATTGTAATAATTTCTTCCTAAACTTTTCTTTGAGTTTGATATGTTTGCTCATTTTAGCCAACGAGGCCTTTACTATATCAGTGCTACTTCATACAAGTTAGATGACAGTGTCATCTAGTGGTGAAGCACCATACATTCTGTAAAGGATATGTGAAATTTCCCAAATGAACTTATTATAATTGCTTTTTACTTTATATTAAGTAGCATATGTTGCAACAAATGCATCTAACTATGCTCTGTACACTTGCAGGTGAAACTGCCTTTCTCAGTCGACCAGATCACAGAGCTTCCACGCAACGACTTTCAGCTGATGATAAAGATGCATAAACTGACCACGGATCAGCTAGACTTCATCCACGACATGAGACGGCGAGGTAAAAACCGAGTCGCAGCTCAACGCTGCAGGAAAAGAAAGCTGGACTGCATCCAGAACCTGGAGCGTGAGATTCACAAACTGGTAGGCAACACCAGAAACAACCCTACTAGATTCACCAGCAGAATCTAGATTTTTCTGTCCACCGCACCGTCATTACTGTGTGTGCTTCTCCTCCTTTAGGTCTGCGAGAGACAGAAGCTCCTGACCGAACGCAGCCATTTGAAAACCTGCATGGGGGAGCTGTGGGAAAACTTCTCCTTTCTGTCTCAGGAGGTCTGCAGGGAGGAACAACGGAGTCCGGATCAGTCTCCATCTCTGTATAATCTGCAACAAGACCCAGTTTTATCCGATTCGACCGGTACAGACCTTAGAATTTGTCCCAGTCCCACCAGTATAGACATCACCCTCACCTCACATGGCAATGTGGTGTCGTCCCCTGACTGTCACACCATAGCTGAACCTTCACACCCGCCCCAGGACACTGTCACCTCTGTGAGGTCGGAGCCCACCCAGACGGGCAGCTCAAGTGTGACATTTGATTTTTGCCAAGAAATGACTGTGAAGTGTACGACGGAAGAGCTCATTGAGAGGAACTGAGTCTGGTAAACTGCATTTTGAGTATTGGGTCAATACGTGTTCATGTTACTTTTTTATTTTATTGTTTTGCTAATGTTGTTTTATATATATATTTTTGTTCATTTTAGGGAACTGTTCTGTTTACATGGTGCACCTCATGTGTTTTTGCTTGTGTGTGCACATGGATGTGTTCTCATGCTAAAATAATTTCTTTTTTGATTATTACTTTCGTTTCATTCATATATATAGTTCTCAGATTTATCTCAGGAATTTCAAACTTAGTTTCGGTGGCAAGGCAACTTCAAATCAAGCAGAATATGCAAATATAATATCGAGTGTTTGAGGTTTTTTATTTTGTGCCTATTGTGCGTTCAAGCATTCCTAATGTGCATAAAGAAAAAACTAAATTGAATAACAGAGAAACTGAACAGCTTCAGCGCTGAGAAATGAACATCGGATCTTTCTTTCTCTGCAAAACGTCAGAATAAATCATGAAGCAATCCAGTCAGGATTGACGATTAGCTGATTGTCCCCGCAAATATTTTGTGATGAAGCGCCATTTGATACGGTCCAGATTTTTTTCTACAGATTTTTTCGAAGCTCAGTTTTCTAGACTGTTGATATGTTTGATCAGGGACGTCTGTTGTGTATAAAACTCTCCAAGCGTACATAACACGTAAATTAATCATTCTGACCTTGTACATTTTGGCAGCTCACATTTTGATCTCTCTGATCTGTTTTGATTCCTTCAGGGTGTTAGGCACATTATCGTTTGACTGTTGTCAGATATCAAAGCAAATCAATATTATTTTTCTCTCTTATGTTTGGGTGAGATATTTTTTGTGGGGTGGACCTTTATTATTTTTTTAAACTTGTACACTTAACCACACTCCACTCCCGGGGTTCAATTACTGAATGTTTTCACCGTTAAAAGATTCCCATACAGTCCCTCCTTTAAAACAATGTAATTATAACACTTTTACATGTTTGATTTAATAACATGAGGTGAAAGTTCAAGCCTTAAGGTGACAACAGTTGGAAAAATCTCATTGCTGCGTTACATTGTTGTTGCTTTAATTGACTCGCATCTATATCGTCACAATATTATAGTTCAAAGGTGAGATGGGGTATATGTTTTAATTAAGTCTATTTACTTCAAAATATTGTGAACTGCATGGAGATGTGATTAAAGCTGATTTTTATTAAATATTTTGTTTGTACCAAAACCCAAAACTTTTGGGATTCTGATCGAACATGTCACATGTTAGCTTAAGTCTGTATTGGGAAAAAATCAAATAGATTTGACCCTTAAAAAAATCGCATATTGTCATTTGGGTTAATTTGTGCACCATAAATGACGACACTCAAATAATTGACAAACAAGTATTCAAATATGACTTCATAATGTTTACAAATTACCAGATTAATTTTTTTAAGAATTCTGTGAATATACAGATTTTGTTTTAAATTATATATATATATATATATAATCACAACCTTTGAATTTGGATAAAGCATTTTATAATGGCCTTGTTTTATGATGCATCACAGTTGAATAGTTGTGATAAGGGCAAATATGAATATTCATTATTAGTTTACATGCAGTAGGGAGAGAACATTCACAGATCTACCTATGAAATCGATATACCTCTCGACTCACAGAACCGGTTTACAACCTTTTTAAAAGATGTTTTACAATCATTTCTTTTATGTATATTTTGTATGTATTGTACATATTCTGTTTATAGTTACAGTTTTGTGGGATTCTTTGAAAATTATTATTATTTTTTTTGGTTTCTCTTGTTAATCAAATCTTGAAAAGTTGTGACCTCAATGTTCATAATCTGTATTTGTTACATTCTTGAATGTGTCCACACTGAATTTGTCTACTAGGATATTAAATAAATTGCCAAGCATGTTTTATGCAGATTGAATGCGTGTTGCATCATTTGCTCAGAGGAGTATACAATTTGCATGATCTGTATTCACCCTGAATTCAAACACGAACACTTTTGGAAATAAGAAAACTTTTATTTTCTTCGTAGAGAATCCATCGGCTTGCATCACATTTTATGGATGTAAGCTTTTTTTTCCAGCTGTCTAAAGGTCTGAAGCTTTTATAAACACGCACAGATGTCTTTTGGCTTCCACAATTAGACATGGAAAATAATTACACCATGCTTTACTGGTAAATTAAGGTGCTTACAATAAATAAAAAAAATCGATGGTACAAAACAGCACTGTTTATACCACAATAAAGCTGCGTTAAACCAGTGCTTTCCAAGCAGAGCAGATCAGAGTTAAACCATTTGTCGCTGATATCTCCATTCATTTCTGCTCATGAACGGCCTGTTACATTCCTGTTGTCCTTCTCACTTTCACTTTTTCATGATGGAAGAGATATCCAAGAAAACACTCTGTAAAAAAAGTAAACAAATTAGGCACACATTTGAAAAGTAATAATGTACCTATAATAATAATGATGTAATAGTACCTATAATAATGAGCTTAATAGTTTTAACAATTTTTTGGTTAATGACCACAAAATCAATTCATTTTACTGTTACAAAATAAATACGTAAATGGGATAAATGTTTATGCAAAAAGTCATTTTGGATAAGAAAGCTTTTATATGCCTCTATATGACCAGCAGAGTGGCTGTGTGTCATTTGCGTCTACTTGCCATAGACATCCGTCGTCCACCCCCTGGTGGTGGGTTCATGGGCAGGTCATTGAGGGAGCCCAGCTCGGACTCCGAACTTCTAGTGGAAGGACAGGACGGACTTCCTGACATGCTGTCCGAGGGCATACGTGCCATGAAACTGGCTTTTCTGTTTGGTGGGCAAAAGTCACTCTCGGAGGACTCTAAAGTATCACCCCCCAGGTCCGGCAAGCGGCTGGGCCTGTGCAGAGCGTTTCGAAGGCAGGCTGGTATTTCGGTATGACCCAAGTTTAAAGGCCTAACGTCCCTCTCTGAGCCGTTACAGCTCTCTAGATGCTGGTTTCGGTTTTCCCGGTCCTCTAGCATCTCCATGGATGCCTGGGAGTGCAGTTCATGGATCATTCCCTGGCTGGGCTGGCGCATTTGGCGGGGCTGTTGGGTTATGCAGGACACCGGGAGAGTGGCCGCGGCGAAACTGTTGTGCCGCATTATGTCGCTGCTCGAACCGACGCAAGTGCTGTTTAAGAACGGCGGTGGGTCCGTTTGCCCCTGCGGGATAAAAGTTTTCAACTGCGGGTTTTTGTGAGGCGAATAGTCCGTCATCACGCACAGTTGCTGAATGGTCGAATGCTTGGGTTTGTAAAGACTGTCGTCCTCGACAAACTGGAGACCGCTCAGAGTCTGTTTAATTTTTTTCACCCCCAGGTGGGATATTTCCAAAAGGTTCAGGAACAACGAACCCCCTGCAATGACAATCATGAAAACCATGAAGATGGTCTTCTCCGTCGGCCTGGAGACGTAACAGTCCACGCTGTTCGGGCAAGGCACCCTCTCGCACTTGTACAAAGGATCCAGTCCTATGCCATATAAGATATACTGCCCCACAATGAACGCCACTTCCACCACTGATCTGGTAAGGATATGAATAATATATGTGCGTAGCAAGGAGCCCCTCAGAGGAGCCTTCTTCATTTTCTTCTGCTCCTCTAGCTTCCGTAGTTCCTTCTCCAGCCTCTTGTGCTCCTCCAACAGGGGTGCCATCTCTTCCAGCTCGGCTCTCAGCTGGATTTTCCTCCTGTGTCGTTCTTTCTCCAAAGCCCTCAACCGGTACAGAGCATGTCCCATGTACACCAGCGAAGGCGAGGAAACGAAAATGATCTGCAGTACCCAAAAGCGAATTAGCGATATCGGGAAAGCCTGGTCGTAGCAGACGTTCTTGCATCCCGGCTGATCCGTGTTGCAGATGAATTCGCTTTGCTCGTCCACCCAGACGTCCTCGGCCGCCACGCCGAGAACCAACATCCGGAATATGAACAGGATGGTCAGCCAGATTTTACCCACGATGGTGGAGTGAATGTGAACCTCCTCTAAAATGCTCCCCAACAAGTTCCAGTCCCCCATCTTCACCGCAACATGTTCGTGCTTAGTTTAAGACAAAACAAATATGAGGTTAGCCTACTGTTCAAGTTGGTCTATTCTTTATTGTTCTGCATTTATGCATTAGCCGTCATGCATGAGACTTTTTGCACGGATCCGACATACAAAGTAAGGATGTTTGACGTAAATCACAAGTCTAAAAGACATGCATACGCAATATGTAGTTTAGCACCAAGTGATAGTTCACAGGCTCAAACAAAATGACATAACTAAGCGAATCAAAGCATTATTATACGCAAAAACCAAACTAAAATGCACTTACATTTCAGTGGGATTTGCTGTCTAGTTTCCTTGGTATATAAACAAGCATGTTTTCCCCGACGAGGAAAATCATTCCTTCATTTTAAAGCCATGGAGTTTGCACATTAAAACACAGCCAGTCTCTCTCCGCATAATGTCGGCTACAGTGAATGTTCCCCACAGTTGTTTCATGCAGCGAGTTCACAGGATTTAGAAATTGATCAGAAACTGACAGGACAATGCCCCATGGCTGATCTTATCAAGCAATTGCTGAAAACAGCACCCCCACACACATAAAAAGTTGCCAACCAACCGAATGTCCCTCATGCAGTCAGTCAATACAATGTTCTGCCACACAAAATATCATGATATTGCTCTCTGGTGAGCCGTATTCATGCAATCTCACTCATTTTAGCTGAGCTACCGGGTTGACTCGAACAACAAAATGGGTCTCGAACTTTAGTAAGCATGCATCTTCATCCTATTTAACCATTAATCTTATGTGTAATAATAGTCAAGCCCAGTTTTAATAGCAAACTGTGTTTATTTTGCATGTCTGTCGTATGGAATTTCCGAAAGGTGATCTTTTTATCTGACCCAGCAACTATAGCACAAAACGATAGATGTGGAATACATCAACACTATTTTACCGTTTTTCTTTGTTTTCCCCTTTGAGTTTAGGCCAAAGCTTTCCATGTTGTTTACGTTTGCGAGCACTCAATGTCAAATGAAAGACCTTGCGCTCGATTGCATCAGGCCCTCCCCCCACACCACCCCATCCCCTCCTAAACTCAATCCATCAATACTGCAGTGATTTGTTTAGCGTGATATTTTTTTCTGGTTTTATGTGCCACAAATCTCATTAAAAGCATATTTGCACAATATTGTGCATCTACCCTTTAAATCCAATAGCAATTGATTCCAAACAAAACAAAACATGGGTTTATATTGGAACAACAGGAGGGAACGTGACAAGCCGGGATCCACCAATCAGCATGTGCACGTGATTCTGTTATCCTGATTCGTCCCTGTCCGAACCTCTCAGCCACTGCACAACTGGATCATCTCGCCGATCACACTACATGCTTCATAAAATGACCAGCCACCCCTCAGGGCCTTTAATTAGCTTTCCATCACATGCTGACAGAGTCAATGGGGGATTGATTTGATTTTCCCTTGCAGAAGCTTGAACTGCAAACGCCAGAAGTCACATCAGGGACGTTGCATTACATAATGAGTTCATACGGTACCAAGCGAATGGCGGAACACCATCTATTGGTCTTTGTTCTGTGGTGCTTCATTTGATCTAATTGGCTTGATTGGGGCTAAAATGTGCAGAGTGAATTCTATGCATTTTTATGAGGAACTGTTTGTAGGATATTTAAATTTGGGGGAATTGTACTTAAAGTGCAAATGGGCAGAAATAGTCATATGCGCTGAAACCATATGTCAGTTTGTCATCCTAAAATAAACCCAGACAGTCTTGCTCCATTGTGAAGGTGCGGCTGTCTGTTAATTGTTGCACTTATTAAATAATAAAATTACGCTCACCCAAAATAAAAATAAAACTGTCCCAGGGGCAATACCTTTTCAAGAGCTAATTTTTTCTTCCACCTTTGTTCAACTTAACCCTAAATGGTGCCTATTAAACGGTACAACGAGGCTAAAGGCACACCTTAAGAAAAATGTGCTTTTTACTACATCCATAAAGTACAATTGCAGAAAAAGTTTTTTTTTGTTGAACTGGTGCTGCCTTCTCCTGATGATGTCACTAATTAGCTGTTGAACTGTCGTGCTGTGAAGTTTTTCATTTTTCATGTGAGACTCTGCTTGGTTGATTTCCAAGAACTTTATCAAAGATGTTTAATTTGTCTTCAAAGGCTTGAGTGAGCGCCCATGATCCCAAATACTATCTATCACATCTGAGGCTATGTTTACACGGAAACCATTCTGAAGAGAAAACACAAAAGTGGCGTTGCGTCATCTTTTTTTATTCTGCGTTGAGACGAGCATTTTGTGTGGCACAGTTGACACACTTCCCGGATCACTTGGGACTCAAAGTTAGGCCCCTGGTCAGAGTGGAGGATTTTGGGGCACCCAAATGGCTGAAACTCTGCCCTCTAAAGGGAACTTGCTGTGGTGGTAGCCGTCTGGTCCAGAGTCAGAACTTGGTGAAGAGATCCGTTTCTACCAAAAATATTTTGATACAGATCTATCAGCCGAACCCATAGCCACCATATGCAAAGGGGCCCTGGGCCGCACCGGAACCAGAGATGCTCTCACTTCTCTCTTGGCCTTAAATAGTGTACATCGAGGGCACTCTTGCACATACTTCCCCACAGACACATCAATCCCAACCCAATAGAAATGTCTTCACAGCAAGGCCATGGTTCTCTCCTTCCCCTGATGTCCCAATTGGACATGGTACGCCTGGAGCATTTCATGGCCAATAGTTCAATCTTGAAGGAACTGTAGTTGGAATCTTTCCGCTCTGCTGGGTGGAGACTCCGACTGGCATATGCAATTACACTCTCTACACCTTGCTGCGACTGGGCCAACACTGCCCCCAAAACAGTGTTGCTGGCATCCATGTACAAGATGAATGGCTGGGTGAAATCCGCATAGACCAGGATTGGGTGCAGTAACAGCTCCTGCTTCAACCTCTGAAAGCCCACCTCACAGTCTGGGCTCCAATCTACCGAAGGGGACCCACGCCCACAAGGACTTTAACCGGCGAACAGTTGATTCAGGGGTTTAGTGATTTTAGAGAAATTCTTAATAAAGTGCCGATAGTATCCCACAAATCCCAAGAAGGACCTAACTTGTCTCATTGTGTGGGATCCCAGCTTTGCACAAGTTAAACTTAATCGGGGTCCACTGCAACTCCCAAAGCCTTACGAACTAGCTGACATTTCCCAAGCTGGAGCTTCAATCCATACTTTTCCATAGCTCGGAATACTTGCTCTGGATGTAACAAACGGGAATCAAAGTGAGGTGAGTATACAATCACGTCGTCCAGATAGACCAGACGCATGCTTCTTGGTTGCCTGATTTAGCTTCCGGTAATCTACGCAGAACCTCCTAGCGCCTCCACGCCTGCCGAGCCTGAGCTTCTTCACGTCATATCTGCTGAGCTTGAGCTTCTTCATATCATGCCTGCCGAGCCTGTCAAACCTCTAACGCCTGAGTCTCGTCCCATCATTGCCATCCTTCCAGAGTCTCGTCCCATCATGGCCGACGTTCCAGAGCCTCGTCCCAAAGATGGCCACCACGCCTGAGTCCTCTGGCAAGATGACCACCATACCAGAGCCCTCAACCAAGATGGCTGCCACGCCTGAGTCAGCTCCGGACGATGCAGCACTGATCATCGTGGCCATGGCTATTTTGTGTGTGTGGGCAGCACACACATCGGCTCCAGCCTGTGAGCCCGCCAAGCCAGGGTTTATGTGTGCTGCTAAATTGCAGTTTATGAATTTATGAATTAAACCCAGGGGGAAAAAATAATGAGCTGTGTGAAACTTAAATCAAGATAGCCCAGGATTCCATTTACCTTTGGTTTAGAATGACTCAGGGCCAACTATTTACAATGTGAATATTAGGATTCTCTATATATTTTCCTTTATTTATACTTTTACTGCCAATGTAAATATTCAAAAATAAAAATATTTAAATTTGTAACAATGTAACTGTAATGGTGTTAGTGCAGTTGAAGTGAGAATAAGGCGCAGGATCCAAGTGCAGCACAAGCTTTATTTAACAGACTCCAAAACTTCAACAGGGTACAAACAGACTAGACTCAGGACTCAGGAACAGCCACCATCAACCATTCGACACTAAACAAGAACTCACAAAAACAAGGCTGAAACACAGGGTTAAAATAATCAGGGACAAACGAGCTAGGCAAGGTAACAAGGGGGCGTGAGAAATCAGAAACACCTGGGATAATTAATGGACAGGGTACCACTGATAACTTGACAAGACACAAAACCACATTATGACAGTAACAGGCTTTTGTTTTTGTTGTAGTGTAAAAGTATTTTGTTGTTGGGGCGGGAGTTTAAAATGAATGGCGGCAGTTAGATGGACGTCCACCATGCTGATAGATTACTTCACTCTGATTCATTTCATTCAATCAATACAGACTCGTGCAGCCCTGATCTGACTGTTTGGAGATAATGAGATTCCAGCACGCCTGCGGATATTTACAGAGGAGAGATTTTGCGTGTGAACGAGGTAAGGAACAGTGAATAGCTTTCCCTTTTAAACATCTAAAAATAACGTTAGACTTGACGGATCATATTTTGTTTTGTTTAGTATTGTCACATTTAATCATTTAGCCTAGCGCTTTACACAATGTAGCTTATGATAACATGAAAATGATGCATTTTGGCTGTTGTTCAGCTGAAGTAAGTTAAATGTTGTTTCAATTGTAAAGATCATCAATTAGTAAATTAGTTCATTTTCATCTATAAAGCAGTTCTGCAGAAAAAGATGTATCTAGATGTTCTCAAACTGCTGAGGTGTTGTGGCTGCAGTCTGGACAACAGAAAATGGAGGCTGAGGCCTGGGAGGGTTGTTTGGAGGACTAGGCGATGTTTTGAGAGATGGCAGATGAAACTGATAGTTCCTCTGAGCATGAAGGGCCTGACTCAGGCTCAGGTTGAGTTACCCTACTCCCCCATGGATGTCAAAACCACCACAAATGCCATCTGAAGCACTTGTCCCAAGTATTGACAAGGTCTTTTCTTCCTCTGCTGTGAGAAGGGAAGACTCATTGGGCCCATCACATGTTTTATGTTGTCCTCTGCAGTGTCTATTTTTTCGCAAGGCTGGCAATGTCTTCCCACTTCTTCCTGACCTCCTTCCCTGATCCTTAAATGCCTCTGGTTGTAGTGAGTTTTCTCGCAATATCCTCCTAGATTTTTTAGTTTTTATTTATTTGTTTGACTGCCCTTAAAACCTGCTGAAAATAATGTTTGTACGGCTCCACCTCCGTTAAAATGACATTAATCTAATCTTTTTGAAAAAAATAAGTTTTTGTTTTGTTTCTTGGTTCAGCCACCTTGCTGGTGTCTCCACCCGTCGGTTTGTGCTTTTTATGGATTTAGACCTCCAAGGGTTCAATATAGAACCCAGAGGAACCCTTTAAGAGTGTATAGAACCTATTAGGGGTTCCAAATATGTAGCGCAGATAGAACCTTTTAAGGTTCTATATAGAACCTTTTCTTCTAAGAGTGTTGGGAGAAACCGGGCTCAGTCGGGGGTCCAGTTCTCCTCTGGTCAACGAACAAACCCGGGATTATGATTCAGGCTGCATCACAAGTCAGAATTCAGATCAGGATCGGTAGCATTCAAATATTCTTCCATATACTAGTCTTGTACTTGAGTTGCAAAGTATTAAATAGATTTCAAGCTCAGATTTATTATGGACACAATCATTAATCATTTAGTTGAAAAGTCATAAATTCTTAATGAAAAGTCTATGAAACGATGAGAAACACTGATGAAATTCTACTATATATAGGATGATTATGCATACAACTCGTTTGACCCCTGCAAAACAGAAATGTGGAGCTGAGGTCATGACCCGTGTGTTATATAACATTTGACTCAACAAACTTGTAATAGCTTTCACATGTATCATCAATCGTGACCAAAAAAACTGCATTCTTTGCAAACATTTCTCTTTATTATCAAGTTAAACTGATATCAATGCAATTTAATTCCAACATTTTAATTACATTTTGCCTGAACAGGTTCACAGACTGAAGAACTAACCAAAAGACATCATACTTACAAGTAGCCTATCTTATTTATAATAATTCTACCTATAGGGTATAAAATATCATGTGGCCATTGCTAAATGATTGACTATATATATATATATATATATATATATATATATATATATATATATATATATATTAGGGCTGTGCAAAAGTTAATTGCGAGTAATCACATCCAAAATAAAAGTCTGTGTTTACATAATATATTTGTGTGTGCTATATATAATTATTTAGTATATATAAATACCTATGCATGCATGTTTAAATTTAAGAATATTTGCGCTTAAATTCTGTATATGTATATAAATACATAATCTATATTATATAAATATAAATATTTTATATATGAATTACACATTTTCTTAAATATATACATGCATGTGTTTGTATTTATATATACAAAATAATTATATACAGCACACACAAATATATTATGTAAACACAGACTTTTATTTTGGATGCGATTAATCGCAATTAATTTTTGCACAGCCCTAATATATATATATTTTTTTTTTTTTTCCTAACTGACAACATTGCAATCCATAAGCTATAACTTCATATTGTTGGAGCGAAGATAATTTAGTAACATTTAAAGTAAAAGAATATGTAATATGTAGTAATACAAATATAAAACCCTGATGCAGTATAATATATATATATATATATATATATATATATATATATATATATATATATAATACACATACTGTTTAGGGTCGGTAAAAAGTATGGTCATCCAGGCAGTATTTTCAGAAATACTTTACAAACAGTAATATTATGATTCAAATGTAATTAATAAATAGATAAATATTTGTTACTGTGATGCAAAGCTGGATTTTCAGCATCATTACTCCATTATTTAGTGTCACATGATCATTCTAATATGTTGATGTAGTGCTCAATATATATTACTTATATTATTTACAGTATATTGTAAATATATTATTATTTATACACTTTATATTTCTCCAGAGAGGATCATTTTATTACCCAGATCACATTACATGTGAACTTCCTGTGGGATGTGGCCAATCCAATTCACATTCCAGCTCAGTGAAAAGAAGCCAATTTTTCAATTCTAAATCAAATGATGAAAGGATTTTAGGTTACACTATATTAGATACACTATACAATATATTAGATACACTGTACTAACTCAAATAAGTACTGAGTAATATTAATGAACTACATCTACTTACTCTATACTGTAGTTACAGTTTGGTTTAGGGTTAGTTACTTGTAATTATTTTATAATTATAAAAATTATTATTCACAATTTAAAAAGGAGTCCTATACATTTAAAAGAGTTTTGCATCCCTGTGTTTTACTAAGTTTACAAAGCTCCAATCTTGTTTATTGCCACGACTTTCCTAAGTGCAATCCGGGCATGTGGGCATTGTACCATATGCGTCAAGAGTTGGTTTTAGAGTCAGTGCGAAGCCTCTGTAGCTCTTCCTCCAGAGCAATGATCTTCTCCATAAGACTGGCTCTATCCTGCAGAGCTTTCTGTTCCGACATCTTCTGCGCTTCCAGGATCTTCCTCTCATACCAGCGCTCCAGCTGCGTGGAGACCGTCTCAAAGAAACGCTGCGTCACCTCCATGGCGTGCAGGTTTGCCCGCTCTTGAGTGAAGCTGGCCTCTGGGGGCCGCTGGGAAAACACCTCCAGGGTCTTCATGGTGTCGTGCTGCTGGGTTCGAGCGTGATGTGCTTTAACCCTATCCTTCAGGTGCCTGCCGTGTTTCCAGGCCGGGCCGAGCTCTGCCTCTGTGTCGCTGTCATTAAATCGCTGGCTGCATGTTGACAGGCTACTGCTGGCACAGAGGTCACCCCCCTTGTCCTTTGAGACCTCAACCTCCTGCAGTTCTGCTCCATGCCACCTGGGGTCAGCAGTCGCCAGCTTCCGTGAAAGAGGTTTGTGTTTGACCATGGAAGGAGCTGCCAGGTTAAGATAATCACTATAATCATCTGTGTGAATATGGAAAGATATAGTTAAGCAAATGATTAATTTATTTGGGCTCTTAAAAATATGGCTAATTTAAAATAGCTAATTTTAAAATATCGTCGAGTACAGCATACAAAACACTGATGTCACAAATCCATCTAATTTTTCAACCCCTCCCCAACAACTTCTCAATCTATTTCTGATGGACAAAATCTAGTACCTTTACTATTTTATGTTTAAGAAAGAAGGCTCATCAAGCCTGAATTTATTTTATCAAAACTGCCGAAAAAACAGTAATATTGTGAAATATTATTATTACAATTTAAAATAAGCATTTTCTATTTGAATATACTATAAAATATCATTTATTTCTGCGAGCCATGACAGTCTTCAGCGTCACATTGTCCTTTCAGAAATCATTATAATATGTTGATTTATTATCAATGTGCTGCTTGATATTTTTTTTATAAACTGATTGAAATTTTTCAGGATTCTTTAATGATTAAAAAGTAATAAATAAAGATTTTTTTTAAAATTGAAATCTTTTGTATATACTAACGTTAAAAAGTTTGGGGACAGTATTTTTTACTTTCTTTTTTTTTTGAAAGAAATTAATACTTTTATTCAGCAAGTACGTGTTAAATTGATAAAAAGTGATAGTAAAGATTTCCATTTTGAATAAATGCTGTTTTTATTCATCAGTTAATCCTAAAAAAAGTATCACAGATTCTGAAAAATATTAAGCAGCACAACTTAGGTTTCCAACATTGATAATAGCCGAGATTGATTTCTAAAGGATCATGTGACACTGAAGACTAGAATATGCTGAAAATTCAGTTTTGAATCTCAAAAATAAATAATATTTTAAGGTATATTAAAATAGAAAACCATTCTTTTTAATTGTAATAATATTTCACAATATAACTGTCATTCCTATATTTTTGATCAAATAAATACAGGTTTGATGAGCATAAGAGACTTCTTTCAAAACCAAAAAATAGTAATGTTTTCAAACTTTATTAAGTTAATGTATAACAAAAAATGCATTGTACATTAGATACATTTTCTTTTATATGACTTTAAAATCTTAATTTATACAATGCAATTCTTAACTAAATGTACAACTTGTTTCAATGATATTTTATTGAAAAAAAAAAAATAATTCCGAAGCATAGATTTCAAACCTGATGAACCATTCAGCTTCATCTCAAAGTATCTCCTCCCAAACGTATCCCCAAACTCCAGACTTTTCCCATCGGTGTTAGGAGCTGGTCCTGGGCTGGGTAACACATTGACGTAGGTGGCCAGTGAGCTGGAACTCTCCTCAGAGACGAGTGACAGCAGCGGGACGCCCTCTGGGTCTGAGTCCACCAGAGAGTGATCCGCTGATGGAGAGCGCAGGAGTTTGTAGTACTGTGTGTCTGCAGGCATTCGCACCTCAAGATCCTGAATCTTAGACATGCACCAGCTTTTTACAGCGTTGGCAGCAGCCACCTGCTTGAAAGATAAAAACAGAGCAACATCCGCTTGATTAATCAAGTCTAGACTGATGCGATGGTGTGGTCTTGCATCTCTACCTGTTTTCTCTCGCCCTCCATGCGTTCCAGCGTGGCCCTCTGATTGATTCGATAATGACACTCCGTCCTCTCAGCTGACACACGCTCCTGCGAGAGTTTCTCAAGCACTTTAATCTGAACAGGAAGAGATATGAGTCTCTAATACCCATGTTTTCAGTGGCATTGGTTTTAGAAGTGTTTTTCCAATTTATTTTATCCATAGGGATTACTAAGAAATCTATAAAAAAGAGACATGCACTAAAACTGATCAAGTCTTCCTAAATCTAAATGGTACTACTTAAAGGGGCTCTAAGCGATGTCGGGTGACGTGGCTTCTTGTTTAAAGTATTTTAAAACAAAATGGAGGCTAGATAGACCCTCCCTCCTTCTCATCGGCACACTAACCCCCCAAACCCCACCCCCAGGGCCTTCTTGTCAGTTATTGGCTGGAACAGTTTGTTATGTTTTGGGTTGCCACAGTTTGTTTTTGTTGCAATTTGTGGAGCCTGAGTTGTCTGCATAGACAGCATTTTTTTTGCAGTGTGTTTAGGGCACAGACAGCTAGCGGATTGTGAGGAGATATTTGCTGTATGAGACAAAAAATTGTTTTGGCCTAAAACACATGTAGCATCGCTTAGAGCACCTTTAAATTAAATGAATAAAAATATTAATACATTTCAAACAATTCTAAGTTTTTTTTAAAGGCATTCATACTTATATTCTGCAAAATTGATCAAAAGTGACAGTAAAGACGTTTAGAATTATACGAAAGATTTATATTTCCAATAAATGCTGTTCTTTTGAACTTTCTATTAATCAATGAATCACATTCTCCACAAAACTGTTAATAAGAAATATTAATATTCTTATTTATAAGTAATAAGAAATGTTTTTGAGCAGCAAATGGTCATTTTAGAAGGATTTCTGAAGGATCATGTGACAATGAAGACTGGAGTAATGACGCTGAAAATTCAGCATCGCCATCATAGGAATAAATTACATTTAATATATATATATATTATATATTTATATATAATATAATATATAATATATTTATATATTGTATTATATATAATTATATTTAAATTATATTATATATTTATATATTATATAATATTTTTCACAATATTACAGTTTTCACTGAATGCTTGGATTAAATTAATATAGCTTTGGTGAGTAAAAGAAAAGAAAAAATCGAACCAAAAGATAGCAGGGGAGTTACAAAGGAACACAAAAGTTACAAAATATAGAAAAGACCAACCTGATGCTTGTGTTTTTGCTCTATTCTGCCAAGCCTGCAGTTCATCTCCTCTTGGACAGTGTGAATTTCTGACCTCATCTCCATCTTTGTGGCTTTCAGCTTTTTCTCCAGCGTTTTAATCAGGGGCTTACAATGACAGTCCTTTGCAGGAGCCTGTTTCCACACAGTCACTGGTTAAGAGGTTTAAAACAAACACTGCACTAAAGCTCTAATGTTGAGTTCACCTGCTTTATCTGTCCATCTCTGTCTCGGTATAGTGTATAAAGCTGATAGGCTTTTCCCGGAGTTTGATGATCTTCCTGAGAGCTGGGGCTGCTGTGTTTCAGTTTCTGCGAGGGAGATCCTCTCTCATAGAGCTGATACTCTATCCGGGACACATGTTCCAACTTTTTTAATAGATAAAAAAAAATATTATTAGAATTATTCAGATTCATTTTACTAATATTAAAATAACAGAACTTAAATCTACATTTGAAGAGTTCAGATGCAAAAGCCTCTAAGTGCCATTTAAAATTTTCTTCTAAAATGATCATTTTTTTTATCAAGCTTGTATATTTAAGTTCAGTAATTTCACTTAAGTTGCGATGAGGATTACCTATTAATTGTCATTTAAGTGAAATTACTAAACTTGAATATATAAGCTTGATAAAAATGACCATTTTAGAAGAAAATTTCAATGGCACTTAGAGGCTTTTGCATCTGAACTCTTCATTTCTTGTTTATTTATTAAGTTATTAAGCCATCTAATGAACAGAATGCTATATAACTAACATGTCAGCATTATTGAAAAATAAGCCCCTGTTTTATTACTTTACATTTTTCCTTGCATGGGATATTACTTTAATTAATGATAAGATGAATTTAATATCACTACCTTCGTTCTTGGACTCCGGATCTTTCTCCTCGTGCAGGGGCTCAGAGTTGCTGTTTTCCGTTCAGGTTGTATCCTGTGAAAGACTTGATCACTGTTGTTTGTGTCTTCAGCCACTTCGGTACAGTCCTGCACAATGATGGCAGTGCTCAGCGTGAAAGGGAGTTTTAGGCTAAATAATCACATGACTTCCTGATCTCTTCTGGAGTTATGGAAGCTTAGTAAGTCAAGTGATATTTTCTTTTCACTGGCCTCTAGACCCCAATCGCATTACAAATGATGAATCTGCGGCAGGGCAGATGTCATTCTAAATGGGTGAATCTTATCTGAATGCTCCACCTTCTCTCGGGACGTTTGAGCTCTGGGGAGGGACTGAGTTCTCCTCTGGGCCCGTAACACATCTCTTCTTTTTCTCACTGTCTTTCCACGAGCAAACCTCTGGACCTGAACAGGGAGACACAATTTGAGTTAGAGGAGCTATTGGGTTTATGGATGGTTTAAAGAGATAGTTCACCTAAAAATTAAAATTCTGTCAGTAATTATTCGCCCTTATGTTGTTCCAACCCCGTAAGACCTTCATTCATCTTCGGAACACAAATTATAACACAAATTTTTGATGAAATCTGAGAGCTGGATCACTCCTCCATACTTCCATAGGCTTCTTGAGGGATTAAAACAGTTAAAACAGTCCAAGCGTGGCTCAATCTTAAATTTATCAAGCGACGATATGCATAGTGCATAGCTTTTATGGATAATGCATAGCTTTTCGATGGAGGGAACCCATGCGCAACTAGCTTTCCAGTTGTCCTACAAAGTGACGTCATAACTTCGGCACTCTATTATAAATGAATCTGCAATAATCAGATGGTACAGCATCCATGTGGTACAAAAATTCCCAGCTTACAAATGATAATTACGAGCTCTATGAGGATGTGAATGCCTTTTTTACAAGTTGAAATCTCATAATTATGGGAAACATGGTGTGAACGCACCTTAGGTGGTGGCGTGTAACAACTTGTTCAAAAATGAATCAAGAGACTGCCTTTATGAGTCATTGAATCATTCATTAAAGGAGACATATCATGCAAAATCCACTTTTTTAGCCCTTAAATGCATTTTGTTGTATATTTGGAGTGTTTATAAGTACAGAAAAGATGAAATTATTCTCTTCAGGTGCTTCGTTTATATCTTCATATTCTGTTTTGGTCATATTTTTCAACCTGTTCGGATTTTCCTGTTGTCTATTACGTTTTTTGAACAATTACGTCACAGTATTTGCAGCGGAACTGACAAATAAGGACATTGACTACCGGTCACTAATAACACAACATAGTTAACTTAACGTTACATACCACTGCATCCATATGAAGACGTTGTTCTGCAGGTTTGTCGTCGTCTTTTTCAAATCGCTCGCTCTGGCTCGAATACGTAACGCTTGATGGACAAGTCTTTTGCTGACATTTTGTTAACGTGTGAATAAAAATGTTCTTTGAAACTATAGTAATCGTATATCTCTTATCAAACTACAATAATGGCTGAACGCGGGGAGTTGAACCGACCGTGAACTCAGCGACCTGGAGAGCGGGCGGGGAAAGACGCAACTCCTTTTTATTTAAAGGGGACGCTTCGAAACGGGTCGCTCACAGAAGCACATCAGAAAAGGGGTAGAAAAAGGGCCTGTTGAGCTATAATAATGAGGAATTCAGACCCAAGCATTGCAGTTATGCTTTATATAGACCACAAATGTATGATTTATAAGTAAAAATGAATGATTTAAAAGCATGATATGTACCCTTTAAATGTTTTTTTTTTTTTTTTTAAATAGCGCTCATTTATTCAGGAGCGAATCAAGTGATCATGTAACGCTTTGCTAAAATGAGAATGCCAAATGGGACAGTGAACTAGTTCTAAATGGAAAATCTATAAAATTAAAAATATCATCGCTTACCTGGCTGGATTTTGCAAGAAGAATAGCCAAGTCTCGGTTGTTATGGTCTTGGGCTTTATCAAGAGCAGTGTGGCCTGTCTGTTGACAGATTTAGCATGTTGGTTGTTATTTAACAGATACTGTCATCCAAAACAATTTACAGTCAGCTAAATCCCATGGTCAAGAGCAAAATATTGATAGTTAGGCTGTAGTATTATTCAGCCCCAAACACCCTCTATTAGTTTAATAATGACCCTACAATATTCAGGCAATATTCTTACATTGTTTCTGATGTTTGTGTCAGCTCCTGCTTCCAGTAACATATTTACAGCTTTCTTGTGATTTAGAGAAGCAGCGACATGGAGCGCAGTGTCTCCTATCTGAAAAAGATGTAGTTTATCCCTAAAGATTATGACCATCTGTAATCGTATATGGAATTAACAGGAGAAAACTGCAGTAATCTAAACCACAATCTTAGAGTTTAAAACAGATAAAGACCTGTTCATTGTTTGTTCATTTGTCTCAGAATTTTTGGCAATTTTCTTATGGTTTGTCGAAGTATAATATGTGACACGGGTCACACGGGTATATTTGTGGCAATAGCCAACAAAACATTGTATGGGTCAAAATTATCAATTTTTCTTTTATGCCAAAAATCATTAGGGTATTAAGTAAAGATCATGATCTATGAAGATATTTAGTAAATTTCCTACCTTAAATATATCAAAAAATATTTTTGTGAGTGGATGCAGCAAAATTATTAACAGAAATGGACAACTTCAAAGGTGATTTTCTCCATTTTTTTTTTGTACCCTCAGATTCTATATTTTTCAAATATTGTCCTATCCTAACACACCATACATTAATGGAAAGCTTATTTATTCAGTGATGTATACATCTCAATTTAAATTCGTTTTATGGTCCAGGGTCACATATAATACATCATTCATAAATCAATGTGTATTTCTAGTTTTGTTGTCTTTTGACAAATTATAGAATAATTGCCTATTAAAATATTTTTGAAACTAGAACATAACAAATGAACCACATTTGTGCTGGATCCAAAACAATCAGAATGAGGATCTGACCTGGTTTTTCTCAGCCACAGAGCAGAAAGAACCCAAGAGGATCTTAATCATGGCCAAGTGATTGTAGCGTGCAGAAACGTGTAAACATGTGTCACCTGCCTACAAGGAAAGAAATGATTCCTCTTCTTATTTAGTTCACATTGCAATTTATATATAATTGTCAACATTTTTTTAAATGATTTTAAAAGAGTGCACATGCATTGTTCTTGCTGTCAGGCAAAGCTCCACCAAGCAGTAGCATTCGAGCGCTCTGGAAATGTCCATTCTGACAGGCTAGATGTAGAGGAGTGTTTCCTGCCTTAAAATGAAATAGTAATTCAAAATAAATCATTGCATAGAAATAGACTGCGTAATGACCATTAATCAAAATTTGAACAGAACATCTCCAGTGTTCAAAATGTTGAGTTTTTGGTTAGATCTTATCTGTTTGCTTTCAGTTGATCTACAGTAAACTTTTAGTGGCTACTGTATGCATTATGAAAGGGGCATATTTTTGTTTTCAGTATTCTGAAACACTTTGTAGAACGAGAATATCCTTTTAAAGGGATACTCCACTTTTTTTGGAAATAGGCTCATTTTACAACTCCCTCAGAGTTAAACAGTTGAGTTTTACCGTTTTCGAATAAATCAGTAACCAGACAGTTTCTGGTCTCATTGACTTCCATAGTATATATTTTTTCCAAGTCAATGAGACCAGAAACTGTCTGGTTACTGATATTCTTCTAAATATGAAAATAAATCGGCTGAATGGATTTGAAAACGGTAAAACCCAACTGTTTAACTCTGGGGCAGTTGTAAAATGAGCCTATTTCCAAAAAAAGTGGAGTATCCCTTTAAATGTAAATGTCATACGTATGTTAGCTGAAGATTCTTTGGGAACACTTTATTTTGGTGGCATATTTACATGTTACTTCATTTACTATAGTAATAACAGTAAATTATGCATAATTACAAGTAACTAACCCTAAACCAAACCCAAACCCTATCCGTAACTCTACAGTAAGTACATGTAGTTAATTAATATTACTCAGTACTTATTTGAATAAGTACAATAACTACATAACCTTAAAATAAAGTGTAATAAATATTTTTCAATGCGAATAAATTCTACTTACTTTGTTCTTCACTTGGACATCGGCACCAGCTTTGACCAGTACTTTTACACATGCACTGAAGCCATGCCATGATACCTCATGCAAAGCAGTGTTACCTTCCTGATAAAAGAAAATCATTCTTCCATATTCTATAGCACAGATTTTACCACAAATAAATCTTTTTCATGTAGGTTAAAGCAACTCCAGCACAATAACACACTATAGTCTGGATTTTTATGTAGATCTGACAGGTTAATTTACATTCTAGCACGATTTATGTATAATTTAGAACAGTATGCCATAGTTCTGATATTACAATATTCAAAATGCAACATTTTTTGGATTGCAAATGAACAGACCTTGTCTTGTAGATCAAGTGCACAGCCTCCATGGATGAGGGCAGAGATGGCGTCACGGTTTCCCACAGCAGCTGCCCGGTGTAGGGCTGTTTGATGACCCTAGAAAAAAGAAAAACACATCCAGTTTGATCATGGTTAACATTTAGAACAGTTGTGTGACTGACCGATCAAACTTTGCTGGAAGACTGCAAATTGTAGCCTCAGGAAAAAAACAAATCTTAAGAATATGGGCTTAAGCAGTCTTATCATTCACTCAATGGAATAATGGTTGACAGACACAATAAGAGAAGCAAAAGAGATAGACCATGAGTTTACATCTTCCAGCCCGCCTTGGTAACCGCCAACCGCCCCCCTGCGCTGCCTCCGGGGCACCGTTAAGTGAGATCAGGTGAGCTGGACAGCAAACGTCCTGTGGAAAACAATTCACGCATGCTCTCGTAAAAAGAAATCATACGCAGATGTGCCACAATCCCGCACGCAGGATTGAGAGTGTATGACCAGCTGGCATTACTGACATTAAAAGAGTCACATGGGTAATCCCTTGCACATGAACAGAGGGGGATTCATTGTAGTCTTTCCTTTAGGTCTTGCACATGGGCAAGAGGGAATATTTGTGGATAAGCAAACTCTATGATTTAAGCTCTTGGCTTGATTTCAGGTCTGTCTCTGGAACATTTGCGCGTGCCAATATGCTCCTCTTTTTTGATAAAAAAATGTTGAAAATAGGCTTAATTGTTTATAAACTGACTTCACTCACGTTTAAAAAAATATAAAAAAAAAATCCCTGCAATTTTTTTCTTTCTGTTATTAAGTTTGTCAACACAGCAGGATAATAATGTGTATGGTCATGGAAAATATTGAAAATAAATAATCAGTGAAATCTATTCTGAAAATCTTTGATAAATTAATCATCAGAAGGCTGATTTTTTATATACACGTAACTAGAAATGTATAAATCTAAACTAACATAAATACTATATTAATATCTTTATAAATATCTGACGCTTGATGCTTTTTTGTTGTTATTAACTAAAAATCAGTTTAATTAATTGAAATAAAACGTACTCGGTTACTAACGTAACCTCGGTTCACTCTAGAAGAGGGAACGAGTACTGCGTAATATCTTATGCTAGGAGGAAAAACTCTTTTCCATGAGATATTGAAGCCAAAAATCATCCTTAATTTTGAATTAACGTAAAAACGCGTTGTGGCAGCATGCAGACAAAGGCAAGACGGCTCGTGTGCCTATTGGCTGTCCTGCGGCAACTGCAGCAGCCTATCGAGAGAGGCCCTTGGTGACATCAGATCCAATGGGGAGAATGCAGCAGCCAGAAAACACAGACCATTCTGAGGAATAGAGTCGTCTAGTAGACGGCACTTTAGCCTGCGTGATCGTGTTTAACACTCCCTCCGGGAGGTTTGCGGGTACCCGTTGATGGCCCATGCGTGCAGGGACCACAGCGTGGGCCAGCACATCCCTGCTCTTGGAGAAAAACTTTGGACAGTGAGCCTTTTCTTGGGATGCAAACAGGTCTTCCTGCAGTAGGAAGTTCCTGCAGTCCTACAGCAGTAGGACTGTCTTGGGGTGCAGAGTCCATTCTCCTCCTGGAACATTGTTTCTGGACAGCCTGTTTGGTCCCAAATTCAGGTGACCAGGCATATGTGCTGCTCTCAATGAGCGCAGATTGTGCTGAGCCCAGACCAAGAGACGTTCGGTCAGTCTATAAAGGTTTCGGGACCTGACGCCACCCTGGCGATTTATGTAGGCCACAACTTGAGCAGACCAAGACGTGGTGACCTTTTATTCGGGGACAAAAACACCTCAGCGTGTTGTCGACTGCCATGATTTGTAGACAGTTTATGTGTAGGAGCTTCCACCGTTCTGACCACTGGCCAAAAAACGCTCTGCCCTCGAGCAGCGCTCCCCATCCCAAAGTGGAGGCATCCGTGGACTCCTTCACACTCGAGGAAGTCCCCAGGTTTACACCTAACTGATACCAGTCGATTACTCCCAGATGTTTCAGAGCTGTGACGCATTTCTTATCGACCTTGAGGCGAAACAGACCGGAGGCCGCAAAGTGTTTTACGTCACGGATTTATTAAGGATAATTTTTGGCTTCAATATCTCGTGGAAAAGAAGTTTCCCCCAGTGTAAGAAATTGCGCAGTACGAGAGTACCTCTCGTAAGAGAACTGAAAAATACAATATATAATTTTAGATGAAAAACTTAAGTATGAGTAAATAAGCAAAGTATACTTTATTTTACAAAATATAAATATGTATTTAAAATATGAACAAATGCTAAATAATAAGCACTTAAATACTGTTATTATCAATGATTTCCCCAAAATTAATACATAACAATAATAATACCATATATAATACAAAAATAACACTTTGAAAAAATGGAAATGGGACAAAATGAAAATAGGACATTTTTGTCCCATGGCTAAAGAATAAGTATCTCTCGGAAAAGAGCATGTGATCATTCTCTCACTGAAAAGATCTGGATTGCACAGAGTAACATTGCAGCATTAGAGAGATTTGCACTGAAGTCTAGTGAAAACAGCTTAAAATATGTATTAAACAAAGGACACATTAAAAGCCTGGACCAAATGTGCTGTAAAAAAAAAAAAGAAGAGAAAGATTTTAGTCTCAGAGTCCTAGGAGCTCCAACTGCAGCATAGGACAGATGGAGAAGAGCTATTTATAATATAGCTAAAATAGGACAGATGTAGAAGAGCTATATATATATATATATATATATAAATTATATATAACATTGAAATACTACTGTTGCATGCTGCTCAACAGTTCATGAATTCAAGAAACTCCCAAGAATCTCAGGAATTATGATGTCACACTGCGCTGAAACAAGCTTTGATCGTAAATATTTGAAATAATTTAGGTCATCATGCTGGTCTTAAGTTGTTCATATTGGAAGTATACGTCACAAATGTTTAATTAATACATCACTTTTATACTACACTTAACACAATACTCTTTGCCCACATCTGACAGAAGTCTCTATTTCTTGAGCACAATCGATCCCTACCAACCTTTTGTGCATCTCGCAGTCACTACTGTTTTTACTACAGGTCATATCATATTGAGACCTATGCATGAACATACACTTCAATAATTGTCTTTGTGAATTTTTTAAGCTAAGTAAATGGTAAATTACATAGTGCCTCACATTCACCCATTCACTCACTCATTCACCAACGCCGGTGTCAGCAATGCAAGGCGCCATCCAGCTCGTCAGGAGCAGCTTAGGTTAGGTGTATTGCTCATGGACTCCTCCACACTTGGTCAGGTGGACCAACTGGATGTCAAGGAGACAGAGATGTTAATGTCTCTCAACATCTAACAGATCTTAGAATAATTCAATCAGCTCTCAACACAGCACTTTCGTATTAATGACATTCTACTATGTTTCTCCTTTGAAGTCATCATGAAGTATGTAAAAGCAACATCTGGGAGTTTAAAGTGGGTTGAATGCACAACATCAATTCTGGATTCGTGTGCTTTGCTCGTGCAGTTTTTGTTGTTTTCAAGGCCGTACTCACGGTTTCATGAATATTGCATTAGTCCACAGGGAAATTATACATATTAAGATAACACAAAGATTAAAAGTGTTTGCAGGGTATAGGGTGGATCAGTATTAGATACTGTGTCACAAAATGATTAACAAACAGATACAATCTCTGCTCATAGAATTTCCTTTGGCAACTTACACATGCAAAGAACACAACATACAGTAATTCTGTTTCAGGTCAAATCTATATAAATCACGTAATGCTTCAGCATATATTGTGGTTATTTTACAGTATAATATATGGAAATTGAAATAACAGATGTACAGCTCCTGTCATTGCAGGACCGGCCTTACTGCTTATAGTCTGATCCTCGTGGATCATTTCTAAGCTGATCTTGTATGATCAACTAAAATTGAACCTCACTCTGCTAAGAGCAAAACTATATAGCACTTTCAAATCGGGCAGTTGAAATCACTCATCAACTGGCTGTCTCTGTAAGCAACAATGGCATATTGTATGCATTAAATGTCAATGTGTTTAATAAATTAGTTCCACCATGTAATAGCAGTGCAATATAGTTATGAAATAGACATATTGTAGGCATTACAATGTTTCAAATAAACATTGATGACGAATGACCACACACATCCATGAAATTCTGATAATATAATATTTTTTTTTTCAACCATTAACCAGTTGAAAAGAAAACCCTTTGAGTTTATTAAGATTGAATAATCAACATAGGAATCAACCAAAAAAAGATGACTTAATATTAAAATGAATAAATTACCTTTTTAGAGTTTCCGTTTGGTCAGAGCAGGACTGCACACGCACTCACGCAGCATCAGTGTCTGAGAAAGCAAAGGCCAGAGTTCATATAGCCCACTTACAGCAGTGCACACACTAAACATCTGTAGGCTACTACACCACCTCACACACACACACCCGTCTGCTGTCCCAGAGGAAATCCCCAACATCAGCTGCAGTCTGCTGGCTTTGTGGCGGTACAGAAGCAGGGGCAAATCATGTGAGGCTATGACAGCGAGCTTTCAAGAGATGATGGGCTTAAGTTCAATCTGGAGTCATTCTGCATATAGAATGTTACTACCTTAGTGTGCAGCTAAAAGAGTGTCCAGCTCTATGATGCACTTGTCTTTTTTCCGCATAGGCAGTGCATTGAGTATTGCAGCTCACATTGGAACATCAGGACAAATTATGCCTACACCGTATTTATAGGTGTTTATTATATTTATTATAATAGGCCTACAATAGTAAAGTTTGAGACTTAGAAGTTTTACTACAAACAGAAAGAGAGCTAAATTAGAAAGTGAACTAGAGCATTAGACTAATCTTGATAGCAATTATGGTATTAATTATTTATATTTTCAATTATGAACCTGAAGAGAGACTGAGACGCGATCGTCTCTCATAAACGTGCTTGAATATTCTCCATAGTTATTGAGCGCGACATCGCAGCGCCACCCAGCGGCTTGCAACAGATGGACAGCTCAAAATCAAATGACGGTCTGTCCTTGGCTTTGAAGTGCATTTTGGTTTCTGAAATAATAATAAAAAAATAGACAATTTCTAGTCGAAATTTATCGAAAATTCAAATGACATTCTATCCTTGGCTTTGAAATCCATTTTGTTTTCTGAAATAATAAAAAATAGATAAAAAGATAGACTTGTTCTGTAAGGCAAGAGTCAACACTTTCCAGGCTTTATTGAGAAACTTGATGTGCAAATTTATTGCTCGACTGGATAGCTCTCAGAATGGCATTATTAAGCTACTGACTAATCCTAGGATAAGTGTTGTGCGTTACCTCTGTGGAAGCACTGGTATATAACTATCTTTTGTAATTCTGTTTTCTTTTTTTGTTGTCGTTTTTATTTTTAAGGAGGTGTTTGGGTGTTTGTAGTGTTGTGTGGTGTTCTAATGGACTCTGAGTCTGACAATAAAGATGAAATGAAATCTAGATCAAATGAAAAATGAAATGAAAGATAATTTCTAGTCGAAATTTGCATCTAGTTTAGAAATTAAATAAAATTATCATAGATAGATTAATAATAATATTAATATTTACTTATACTTAGTTTTTCATTTATAAAATAAATTAATGTAAATTGATATTTTTTTTTCATATTAATAATACCAAAATACTAAATACATAAAAGTTAAAATGTCATCAACATTGCATGTATATAATATATTCATTATATATATTCATTATAGGCCTACATTGTTATCAACTGTTAGAATGGTTTGCCATTTGGTGTACACTTTAGCATTTCTGTGTTATATAATAAAATAACAACAATAAACGAGAAAAATAAACTATTAGGCGAAGTTTACTAAACAAGTGTGTGTGTGTGGTGTGGTGTGGTGTGTGTGTGTGTGTGTGTGTGTGTGGTGTGGGGGTGTGGGGGGTGTGGGGGGGGGGAGAGAGAACTACATATCCCGAGATCCACAGGATCTCATGTTTGTTTGGGGAAGGGAGGCGTCTGTCCTCTCACTCTTCTCTCACACAAAGTTCTTCTGCTCTGCTGCTCTCCTCTTCCTTCATTCTGTGCTGACCGTGATGAATAGTCACAATGTGCTGTGATTCCTTACGCAGGCGGGCTGTGTGTGTGTGAGAGAGGGGGGGTGAAAGTTCACCATGGCTTGGCCATATCAGGTGACAATGTGGAAAAGTTAGGCTGCCTCCTCAGATTAAATTTCTCAAACTCAGAGAATGACAAGCGAAAGGAGCTACAATGAAGTGGACGGAGAAAACGAGGCGCTGTCGTTCGAATATTATGACGACGATGATGATTTCGACACATTCACTGACGGGGACGGAGACTGCGGCTGTGATGAAGGAGGTTAGGGGATAGATTTAATTTTGCACTCATAAATAAGGCTCATCTATATTTTACACGTTTCTAAACGGGCGCAAAGTGTAATAACATTACAGAAAATGTTAACAGTAAGTCCCAATAAAATAGCGGTTACTACAGGTCACAGAACTGTGGTTACTTGATGTTATTAGGCACCAAATGTAATAAAATAAATAATATTTAATAATAAATAGTCAATATTTTTTAAGCTTCTTACAATGTTTGAGATTATATTTAAATTTATCATGTTTTAAAAGTAGGCCTACTAACAATATTTCAGCAACTAGTGTTTTGTTGGAAACTTTGGTTGGTAACTTGATATTATAAAAAAAAATTTAAAAAAAATATTCTTCCTCTTACACAACCTATGTATTATGTTTTTAAATGGAATACTAGCCCACTGGTTACTATTGTAAGGTGTTTTGGTAGGAACTGTGTTTTAAGAGATTTATTAAAAAAGGAACTGTGTTGGTTACTAAGTTACAAACTGTGGTGATTGGCATTAGCCACCAGTATCACGAAAAATAGCTAGTTGAAACAGTGATTTGGTTTTGAAACAGACTGTAACCTAACTAAAATTGTACTTCTAATTTGTGGAAATACTATGGTAAATATTTACAAGGGGTTTAATGAGAGTGCAGTGCACACATTTTCTTACCTTGTCTTACCTGGTTTTATTTAAAGACCATCTGTTATAAGTTTGTGTATGGATTTGAGTGATTTAAGTTTGTGGAAGCTTTGCGTCGGGTGTTTGTTTTTTTTTTGTTTGTTTCCATGTTGTGCATTAAAATCATTTAATTCACAGCTAGCCGTGGATTATCCCGTTTATACCATGGTAATTTGCCAGCATTGTCAAGTTTAAGCTGTCATTGGTATTTGCAGCTCTAAATTTAAATGAAAGGGCTAAAATGATGGTCACTGTTACGTCAGCTATCGCTCATTAGTTTTAACAGTCTGCCTGCTTTAAATCAGAGAGATAAAGTAGTGTGGTAAGGTTATATTTATTTGATTTAATTATGATATTTATTTAAATGAATTGGCCTATGGAGATAGAGCGAGAGAGAGAGAAATATGTGTGTGAATTACCTGCGTCTGTGCAGCGTCAGCAATGAAGCTGTGAGTTTATTTACTTCACGCTACAATCTCCTTGCTCTTGCTGCATAATATAATGTAGAGATTTAGTAGCAAAGTTAATTTATTAACAATAAAAGTCACTGGGCAGCGTTGATAACTAGTTTCTGTTCCTTCAATCAGGGTTGCCAGGTCTGCATAACAAAACCAGCCTGATTGCTATTTAAAACAAGCAATCACAGCCAAAACTAGCTTCTCTGTCTCTGATCTCTGTCCGCGTGTGAAGTATGAGCTTCAGTAAAAACAGTGCATTAATATAGAACAGAAATTAGACTTGGAACTACCCGTGCATTAAACTGTTTTACCAATCAGAGTCAAGTGTTCAGATTGACCAAGGGATCATTTAGCTTCAAGTTTCAACTTACAAGATTTCTTAGAAAGCAATTTGATTTTTAAGCTAAGCATTCCTTATGACTCATTCCATTGTTTCTACACACAACTTTAGATACAAACGATAACTGTCAGCTGAAGTTTTCCTGGATTTATTTATTTGTTTAGTTACCCGTTTAACTGACACAAAACACACTGCTGCTCCTCACTATGTGGTGGCCCTGTTAGACTCTTCGATAAACACTGCAGGCTGTATTTTGAGACTAGAAGTGTCCCTCAGTCTCACCAAATGCAGTTGACATTCCTCAGCTGAGAGCTAGCAAGGTCACAGTCATCAAATCATCTGCAGCATGTGATATGAAGGAGTGGAATGCCAGTGTAGGCTGTGCCCACAACTCCACCAGTCATCCCGCTGATATGATTTAAACTGATGGGATTAGTATGCCATTTCTCTTTTCACTTCTTAGCTATACATGCCTAATGGAGAGTGTATGAATTTTCGCCCCCCCCAAACAGATGTTATTAACTGCAGTTTGTGGCAATTTTAGATGTTGAAGTATTGTGCAATGGTGCAGAATGAAACTGTTCTGAAATTAAATAAAAATGAAAATTAGTCGAATGCCGCCTTTAATCTTTTTATAATACGTTTTATGTCAAAACATTCACTGTTTTGGCTATCTAAAAAAAAAAAAAAAACATGTGAAGCGTTCAGATGCAAAATCCTCTAAGTGCCATTTGAAATTTTCTTCTAAAATGATCATTTTTTTCAAGCTTGTATATTTAAATTCAGTAATTTCACTTAAATTGCAATGAAGATTATCTATTAATTGTCATTTAAGTGAAATTACTGAACTTAAATATACAAGCTTGATAAAAACGGTCATTTTAGAAGAAAATTTCAAATGGCATTTAGAGGCTTTTGCATCTGAACTCTTCATGTTTAGCCATCATTTTTGTTATCCTTACATGCAGCTTATTTTTTAGGTGTGCTTTCATTTTGGACTAGTTATCATCATTTTGAATACAAGACTTTCAATTAAATACTTTCTGTGTAGGCTAGTACACATAACCAATGCCAATCTTTTGTCAATCAACCTTGAGTGATGCCAGTAACCATAGTGACAAGATAATTGCAGACTCACTTGACAGTAAATATCAAGCCGTTTAGTCTTTTTTTAGTAACGTTTTGAGTAATTCAATCTACTCCAGCTGTGTCTCGCTCTATAAGCACAGTTTCCCCTAACATTAGTGAATGACAGCAAAATCTCATGCTATAAATGTACTGTATCCATTTGTCCTGTTCTGTCAATCTGCGTGAAATATAAAATTGAAAAACAGGCGATGCGAGCGGGACTATAAAAACTATAAATGTAAATGTACTATAAATGTAACTATAAACTATAGACCATTTCAAAAAGATGTAAACAACACTGGTCCAGAAGCACTTCCTGTTTCAGTTTTTTAACACTACATAAAAGCTGGGATAAAATACAACCAACAGAACATTTAAAACTGAATCAAAAAGTTAAACAAACATCTTTAAGAAGTTTTCTTTACATGTGAAATAAAGAAAACAGTTACAAACTGAAACAGGAAGTGCTTCTGGACCAGTGTTGTTTACATCTTGTGAAATGGTCTATATGAAATAATAGGATCTTTTCCGCTTATTCATTTTCGTTTGGACATGCATATGTTGGTGTTTTGATATTATTTTAAAATATGCTGTAAAAGGTATATGGTACGATGGTTATTTTAGACTGTTTTAGGAAAATAAAGCTGAGATTCTGCGGCACCCCTAGCCAGTTGTCACGGCACCCACTTTGGGAACCACTGCTATAGGTGACATCAGTGATGTGACGATTAGCTGTTAAAGGGATAGTTCACCCAAAAATGAAACAAACACAAAAGAAGACATTTTAAAGAATGTTTGTGTCCCCATTGACTTGCATAGTATTTCCTAATATGGAAGTCAATGGGTGCCTTTAACTGTTTGATTACCAGCATTCTTCACCCGAAGAAAGAAACTCGTACAGGTTTGGAACAACATGAGGGTGAGTCTGTTGACTTCCTTTTACAGTACAGTACTTACAGTGTACTTACCTAGAAAGTACTGGCTAATATAAGGTAAGTACATGGAACAGGGGTAGGTTCAGGGTTAGTACTAGTTATTACCCAGTAATTATAGTTACTAAAATAAGTACGTATTTACATTGGTAACTGGACTGTAAAAGGAAGTCTTACCAGTCTACCAGTTACCCAAAACCCAACTCACTCTCACATTTCCCGGAAATATAAGGTTGTCACTCTTATTCATATCAGAACTGTGTATAAATAGGACATAAATAGCATTACAGGACAAAACCGACAGTATGCATACTATAGTGACAACATAAATTAGTAAACAAACGTATACTGAATTTACCAATAGAAATCTTTTCTAACAACGTAAAAGGCTGTACTGTCACTTTTGGTCAATTTCACGCATCCTTGTTAAATAAAGGTATAAAACTAAATAAATCTTACTGACCCCAACCCTTTGAACATTAGATGTAGTACAGCTGTGTCACTGTTTGAATTCTGCCTTTGGTTTACCATTAACCAAAAATAGCCTGCGTGTTTATGCTGCATATTCTCAAGCAGTGTTCCTGTGTTTGGCTGTTGTACAGTGCTGGGGTTCAGTGATCCGTTCAGCAGCGAGGTGAAACCGCGGATCCTGCTCATGGGCCTGAGGCGAAGTGGCAAGTCTTCCATTCAGAAAGTCGTGTTCCACAAGATGTCACCCAACGAGACTCTCTTTCTGGAAAGCACCAATAAGATTTGCCGAGAGGATGTTTCCAACAGTTCCTTTGTCAGCTTCCAAATCTGGGACTTTCCTGGCCAGATTGATTTCTTCGACCCCACATTCGACTATGAAATGATATTTCGCGGCACAGGGGCTCTCATCTTTGTCATAGACTCGCAGGTGAAGACTATCTGTCTGTCTGTCTACTCAAAATTGCTTTATTGGCATGACTGTACATAATACAATATAGCCAAAGCTTGGAATACATAGAAAAATTACAAAGACATCAAAATAATTAAATATTATAACATGACTTTTACAAAAACAAATTTAAATTTGATACCATAATGTTTTAACATATACGTGCCTCCACCACTGGTCAATAGAGTGACCAGAGCAACTACCAGAGGGGACTGTATAGTTATATAGACAATATAGTAATATAGACAACGTAGGATTGGAAACACAGCAATTTCTGTCAGAGCTACAATTTTTTGGAATAGTCTGCCCAATGAATTAAGGGAGTGTAATAGTTTCTCCTCTTTTTAAAAAACAGCTTGAATCTTGGATTCGGGACAATTACAATTGTCACTATGGCAAGCCATTTTAGCTTAAATTGTACCCAGCCTTACTCGTCGTAATGGCATTTTTACTAGTAACAATTCAATTGGAGAGCTCTGCAATTCAATTCTTACTCGTAAAAACTGATTTAGAGAGCTCTCTAATGTAATTCTTACTAGTAAGAATGCAATTCAATTAAAGAGCTCTGTAATTGCATTCTTACTAGTAAAAATGGAATTAGAGAGCTCTCTAATCGTAATTGTTATTAGTAAGAATTTAATTGGAAAGCTCTATAATTGTAATTGCTACTAGTTGGAATTAAATTGTAAAGCTCTCAAACTGAATTCTTATTGGTAAAAATGCAATAATGACGAGTAAGTCTGGGTACAATTTAAGCTAAAACGGCTTGCCATATGTAACCATACACAAATACTAAGGAGTAGTTCACTTTTAAAAACACTTTTGCTGTTTACTCACCCCCATGCCATCCAAGATGTCCATGTCTTTGTTTCTTCAGTCGAAAAGAAATTAACATTTTTGATGAAAACATTCCAGGATATTTCTCCATATGGACTTCAGTGGGAACCAAACGGTTCAAGGTTCAAAAGACAGTTTCAGTGCAAACTGCAAACTGTTCAAACGGCTTTAAATGATTCCAGGCGATGAATAACAAAATTTAAGTTTTATAGGCTCAAATGCTCACCTTGTTCTATTCTGTGATGTGCTTTCGTGATCATTGAATGAACCAAATGACTCGAAAAAAGTAGTTTATTTTGTTTGAACAGGAGAGTCACGAAAGCGCAAGCTCTCCTAGTATGATCTTTATCTGATCTATTTCAGTCATGGCTGTAAAGTTTGTGAATTTGTTTATAAAGGTCTCTGATTGAACTGTAATTGTGACAGAGAAGAAGGAAGTGCGTCTCTGTCTCGATCTCTCCTGTCCTACACTGAACACACACCCTTTGCTCTCGGGGTAACCAGCTCTTTCTGTGTCTGCCGGTCTCGATGGCTAGACTGTGTTCTCTCAGCCTAGTGTATATTTGCTCAGGGTCCGTCTCTGCTTTGTGTCTCTCAGACTTTGGAGATATTCTTCCAATTCATAATTTGATTTCAGAGTTTGATAGAATTGTAATTGTGAACTGTTCAATAATTTGGTTTATTTTGATGTTTGTGTGAGAAGCAGTGCTGGTCTGAGACTGGTTAATGTTTGTAGAGTTAGTCAGTAAGTATCAGAACCAGCTGACTGAGGGGAATTTTTTGGGGTTCAGTTCTTGAGTTTGTAGTGCTGTCTGTCTTAAAACACACTGTGATGTCTTCCTGTTCAGGATGATTATGTGGAGGCACTGAGTAGACTTCACCTCACTGTGACAAGAGCCTACAAGGTCAACCCAGATATCAACTTTGAGGTGTTCATCCACAAGGTGGATGGGCTGTCAGATGACCACAAGATTGAGAAACAGAGGGACATACACAAACGAGCCAACGATGATCTAGCCGATGCCGGTTTAGAAAGAATACACTTAAGGTATGTATTATAACTGCTCAGATATTGTGTCAGTTTTAAGAAATAACTTCAGATGTTGGAATTGTGATGTGAAATCTATCATTTCTTTCAGTTTCTACTTGACGAGCATCTATGATCATTCAATCTTTGAGGCTTTCAGTAAAGTTGTGCAGAAACTCATCCCTCAACTTCCCACCCTCGAGAATCTGCTTAACATTTTTATATCTGTGAGTAGCTGAACATCTTGTAGTTCTCTGTTTTAACACCTCACTAGTTTTAATATCTTGGTTTCGCTTATTTTCAGCATTGATAAATCTTATCAGTGATGAATATACTGTATATATAATATATATATATATATATATATATATATATATATAAATTTTTATAATATATTAAAATTAATAATATATATATATATATTATTAATAATATATATTTTTATAATATATATATATATATATATATATATATACATTTTCTGTGTGTCTGTGCATGAAATGAGGTAGTAAGAATTGACCAATTATGACATCATTGGTTGTAAATCATGATGGAAGTCTTATTTAGCATTAAGAGCGATACACTAATTATAACTTGCAAAGTGGTTTCAGTATCAAGAACATGTCAAAAGAAATGATGTTTTTTGCTAATCCTTTTCACGTATAGACGCATAACCAGAAAGCATAATTTGCTATCTGTTGTGCATTAAATATGGCCACATTCATCCATTAGCATGGGTACATTTGCACTGCCCTGTGATTTGCTGCTTGAAGTAAAGTATAATGGAAAAAATATTCAACGTGATTATTACAAAACCCATTCTTAATTTTTATGATCTCTCTCAAACGTAATATAATTGCTTGGTGCTTGTGTTTTATTTTTATGTTGATCAGAAAAGCAATCACATTTAGCAGAATCATAAATACTTGAGCAGTTCGCCAGATGGAGGCAGCAGAGGTTAAATTTACTATGCTATACAAGTTTGAAAGCTGAACAATTTATAGATTTGACATTATGTAGACTAGAGTGAAATCTCTTAACCGTCTGCCAATGCATTGTGATATTAATCTGTTTTTTATGCATTGTCTGGTTTTATAGATTCATGTTCTTGGTCCCTACACTGGAAATATATTCAAATTAGGTTATTTACGTAGATTGTTGTCCAAAAGTTTGGGTCAGTAAGTTTTTTTTTTAAAGAAGTTAATACTTTTATTCATCAAGGATGCATTAAATTGATTTGAAAAGTGACAGTAAAGACATTTATAATATTTCAAAATGTTTTCTATATTAAATAAATGCTGCTCTTTTGAACTTTCTATTCATTAAATAATCCTGAAAGATAAAAAACCTGTTTTCAACGTTGCTAATAATAAAAAAATATTTTTTAGCACCAAATCAGCATATTAGAATGATTTTTGAAGCATCATGTGGCTGAAGACTGATGAAAATTCAGCTAAATTGTAATAATGTTTTGCAATATTACAGTTTTGCTGTAAGTAAATGCAGCCTCGGTGAGCACAAAAGATTTTACTTTTGAATGATATGAACAATGTAGTTATTTAAAAAAAAATTATATATATATATATATATATATATTAGGGCTGTCAAAACGGTTAATCGCGATTAATCGCATCCAAAATAAAAGTTTGTGTTTACATAATATGGGTGCACTGTGTATAATTATTATATATATAAATACACACACATGCTTGTATATATTTAAGAAATATTTTATATTCTGTATATAGATTTATATATAATTTATATTATATATAAATATAAATATTTTATATATAAATAATATTTTTTTCTTAAATATACATGCATGTGTGTTTTTTTATATATATACAAAATAATTATACACAGTGCACCCACATATATTATGTAAACACAAACTTTTATTTTGGATGCGATTAATCACGATTAATCGTTTTGACAGCCCTAATATATATATATATATATATATATATATATATATATATATATATATTAATTTAAAGTATTTAACTACAATCATTCTTTTACAAACTTAAAATCATCAGTCAAAAAAGTCACATTTATCTTGGGAAGAGGATTTCCAGTCTTCCAACAGCTTTTATAGAATTAGATGCTTTTTCTAACAGTACTTGCAATGCCGTTGATTACTTGGTTGCGTAATTCATTTCCACTTCAAAGTGTTCTAAGATATGATGTCCTGTTCCGCTGCATTTCTTCTTAAGAATAACTGTTGACCCCTAACCCGGCCCTGTGCTCTCATTGCAGAATTCAGGGATTGAAAAGGCTTTTCTCTTTGATGTGGTTAGTAAGATTTACATAGCAACCGACAGCAGCCCGGTGGACATGCAGACCTACGAGTTGTGTTGTGACATGATAGATGTGGTTATCGACATCTCGTGCATCTATGGGTGAGTGACACCTAGATTCCCCACCATCTCAATCCACAGTTACAATACGCTATGTAACACGTTCTTATCCCATAGACATGAAGCAGCATGGCAAGCCTTTGCGCCTTCCCACACTTTAATTATTTTTTGCCATGCATCTAAAAATACACACAAATTCTACATGCAACAACTTTGTTTCCCTATAGCCATTGCTGGCTGTGATTAAATCTTTTGTGGATTAGCAGCACATAACTCTGGGATATGTAAACATTGGAAGGGCAGAGAGTTGCACCTCCAGCACCGTCGACCCCATTTGTCCCGTAATTCGACGGGACACCGCGGTCTGAGTAGGTACAGGAACGCAGGCCTCACCCAGGGCAGCACAGCTGTCGGTTCGCAGTGGCTTGCGAGAGCAGATGGGCCACCTCAGCACTATCCCATGAATTGGGGAGCAGACAGCGCTGTTAACCCTGCGAATTTTAGCCTAACTGCCTCTCAGGAGTTTATTCAGTTCGGCCCATTTTTGCATTCCTGCTTGTGGGCTAATTTGGAGAATACGACTTTTATTTATATGTGTACATTATTGGAGCTGCTGTGAAATTAATTTCCGCAAGCCGGCTTGTTTATTGCTCATTGAAATTAATAAGCTGCTTATTTTTTCCCTATTCATCATGTTTCGCATTGATCCGTGCTCTCAGTATCAGGAAGCTTCAAATTACACCCTTTATTATGTCATCTCAATTTGTTCATCATCATTTTCTGTGCTTTCTTTCTTGTGTGAAAATATTTCTATATTTGTAATATCCATGCATAATAGCATAACTTTGTTTGGTTATAAAAGCGGGGGATTATGACAGGGCATCTGTTCATTTTGATAATTACGATATGAATCAACATCTGTTCCACACAGATACAATTTCACTTTTTTTTTTTTCAACTGTAGTCTGTTCTTTTGCTAAATTTGGAGAGGAAGCCGCCCATCCTCGGAGGAAGCATCCCGTCAGGGAATGTGATAATTGCGGATTCATTATTGAAGGACAAGTGCTAAAAAAAGCATGTAATGTCTTTGGAACTCCTCTCACATGATGAGAGGTGGTTTTGTTTTTGGTTTTGATTTGTTTTGATTGTTCTTTTAAATGTATATATATATATATATATACACACAGATTGACTGGAGATGAGGCAGGAACTCCATATGATAAAGAATCCATGGCCATAATCCACTTGAACAACACTACGGTCATGTACCTAAAAGAGGTCACCAAGTTTCTTGCCCTGGTGTGTTTCCTCAGGGAAGAGAGTTTTGAGAGGAAAGGTGAGCTTTCTGGACAATGAGGAAATATGTTTGGTGTAATATTATTGTTTAAATCCTCCATTTTCCATTTAGGGGAGACCAGGTAGTTTCTCACATGGAAACGTCAAAATGGCTACTTAGTGTTTCAGTAACATTCAGATTTTGAGTCCAATGATAATAATGGTTGTTTTCTTTAGCGTTTTTTTTTTTTTTTAATTTGTTAAATTTGTTTAATTTGTAATTAGCGTTCAATTTGTTCAAAAATCTCTTAGCCATATGCTTTATGACTTTTTTGTGTGTAAAAAAAACACACTGTTTACACTGTTTACTGTTTAAATGTACAGTAGCTGAAAAGCCTGTTTAATTTCTTAATGGCAGGTTTCCATTCTCATGATCATACACCACGTTTAATAGTTTAAGATTTTTCAAGCGTTTTTAAGTCTCTTGTAATATTGTGAAATACTTTTACAATTTATACAAACTGTTTTCTATTTTAGTATATTTTGTTATTTATTCATGTGATGACAAAGCTGATTTTTTATAAGCCATTACTCCAGTTTTTAGTGTCACATGATCTTTCAGATATGATTTGGTGTCTGTTATAACATTTGATCGATTTAAAGCATCCATGCTGAGTAAAACTAAAAAAAAAAAACAGTTGATTCCTTTGCAGAGTGATCACATGAAATGCCGTATGTATGACACGTCAATTCGTATTTCCATTTTTGGCATCCTATCAACACGCGTAATCACTTTTCAGAGTGTTTATGAACGCTGTTGACTTAACGTTATATGACCTACCCCAACCCCGTCCCTAAACCTACCCGTCACTGGAGTTAATACCATTTATGAGTCTTCAATACCAAAAATATCGCTCCCCAGATGTAGATCTACATTTTGCTTCGTTTCGCTCGGACATTTAACGGCGCAGACATACACACGTTTACACGTGGATAGCTCAAAATGCGTATAGATAACACGCCACTTGACTTGAAAGTGGTGTGTATGTTTACGCAAAGGTCATGATGCCATGTTGCCTATTGTGAAAAGTTGCCACATGTAGTGGCATTCTCCAATAGCAGTTAATATGAGTTTGAGTATTTGCTTTCCTTAGCAATTATAGTAGAAATGTGATTTTAGTAATTGATAGTTCCTAAAGGGATAGGATCTGTATAAGTTTTTTTTTCTTCTTCTTTTGAACACAGAAGAAGATATTTTGAAGAATGTTGGTAATCAAATACTTGATGGGAGCCACTGACTTCCATAGCAGGAAAAAAATACTATGGAAGTCAATGGCTACCAACATCGTCCGGTTACCAACATTCTTTTGTGAAAGAATTTTTGAACAAAGAAACTCATAGGCTACAGGTTTGGAACAACTTGAGGGTAAATGATGATACAATAAAAAAATTGGGATAAACTATACCCAACTATAAACTTTAATGTGAATAACCATACTATAACCCTAATAAAATGTGACAGCTGATGCGTCAAATATCTTTGAACAATATCTTCATGTAGAACATATAGATTAAACAGGAATAACCTATAGATCAGCTTTGACTAAAAGCTGTTTTTAGCAATTACAGCTACAGTAAAAAAAGAAGCTGCATTCACAGAGAATGGAATAATTAGTGAAATCCTTGGGAGGCTAATGAAGTTTGAAATATTCATGCTAGGGAATACTAAGGAGGTTAGGGAGAGTATCATGAGAAATCATATTAGTCAGTGGGGAAAATAAGGCACATTACATAGGCGTGGATTTGTTCAGAGGAAACCTACAGCACTGACTTCTTTGATGACATAACTTAGCGTTTAATAGTAGTATATACATTATAGTTATTTATTCACGCTAATAGACCTTTAACTGAACTGATTCATTTTTGCTAAAGGCTTTTTAAACTAATTTAAAACAGCAGTATTTTCTTTGCACTAAATGTAAAGAGTATTTAGATTTTATACTATACAAATAGTGGCAGATAATATTTGCACCTCAATGTATTGTAGTACATTATAAAACGGTATGTGAGAATACCAAAATATTCAGTGTATATGATTTTTAGATCTGTCAAATAACTTAAAGGAGTAGTTCACTTTTTAAAAAAACTTTTGGTGATAATTTACTCACCCCGCATGTCATCCAAGATGTCCATGTCTTTCTTGCTTCGGTCGAAAAGAAATTAAGGTTTTTGATGAAAACATTCCTGGATTTTTCTCCATATAATGCACTTTACTAACCAAACGGTTCAAGGTCCAAAAGACAGTTTCAGTGCTAACTATTTTACAAGCTCAAATGCTGCCCTTGCTCTATTCTGTGATGCGCGTTCATGACTCTCCTGTTCAAACTCGTTCATTAAAAATGAACGAATCTTTTTTTCGAGTCATTTGGTTCATTCAACAACAAAATGAACCGACTGACACGGAAAAGGATTCGTTCATTTTTATGGAGACTGGAGAGTCACGAACTCGCATCACAGAACAGAGCAAGGCAAGCATTTGAGCGTATTAAACTTAAACTTTGTTGTTGTTGTTGTTGTTTTTAATGAGCGATTGTTTCGCTTGATAAGACCCTTATTCATTGTCTGGAATTGTTTAAAGCCCTTTGAACAGTTTGCACTGAAACTGTCTTTTGGACCTTGAACCGTGTGGTTATTAAAGTCCATTATATGGAGAAAAATCCTGGAATGTTTTCATCAAAACCTTAATTTGTTTTCGACTGAAGAAACTGCACGTGCAGTCATTCGTGCATGTGAACACTGCAGCTGTCTCAAAAGCTCTATTTGCTATAGAAACAATCTGTGACAATGTTTTAACCAATTTTTAATGTAGACGGTGGGACTTATTCCGGGACTTATTAATGCACATTGCACTTTTCCCAATTCATAGGATGTGTCCCAATTCAAAGGGCTACATCCTTCGAAGGACTCGGACTTTAAAGGTCACGCCTTTGAAGGCCATGAAGGTCAGACTGTGCGTTATTAAATGGGACGGTCTAGCCTATGGATGACTAATCTTGTCGCCTAGCAACTGTGACTTCTGCCATTGACTGACCTCAAAGTTTGCCCTGGACTTTTTTGAAAGTTAAATTAAACTGTCTGAAAATAAAACAGGGTTCACAAACAGTCTAAATATATTCACTATGATCCATTTCTCTATATAATAAAGAGTATACTAGATTGCATAATCGCACCATAGTAAGACACGTCAACATTTGAACTGCTTTAATATGCTTTTTTATTTTTACATGTATATTATTATATATTTGAGTAAGTTAACCCAATAATTGCATTTAAAAGTGTAATTCGGCAATTTCTCTCAAAAAAATCCTGTCTTCACTGGCGCACAATAAATGATGGGGTAGGCAAAGGCCATCCTTCTGTTGTATCCTTCATTTCCTGGGAAAACAAAGTATGCGTTTGAAGGAGCCTTCCAATTGGGACAGCCTTCGTCGTGCCGCTTCGAATGTGTCTTTCGAAGGATGTAGCAAAAGTATGAGTATATGATAATGTAATATGTATCTTTGTATGTCTTAAGTCTTTGGTTAAACTGAATATTTCATAATTTGTGAGTTCATAAAGGCAGTTGGCACCCCCATCAAGTGGTACTGAATATTGTACACTAGCTTTCATAGTATAGCTGCATGTAGGTGTTAGTAAATATTTAATGTAGATTTTTTTTTTCATTCTCCTGATCAAAGCTAAATGACATCTCTTGTTATGTGTGTCAGTCTTAATTCAAAGTGCATTTATGCAGTGGACTAATTTGGGATTGGGTCGAACGACTTTCCTACCGCAGACTAGTTACACTTCTCTTTGCTCACACAGGACTTATCGACTACAATTTCCACTGTTTCAAGAAAGCCATAGAGGAGGTGTTTGACGTGCGCTTGAAAGTGCAGAGGAGTCGGAAGCTTCTGAGCCAGAGGAGGTGGAGCAGACAGGCCGTGCCAAACGGGACTCAGGTGCATCCTCATTGAAGGGCATGGAAAGCCATCCAGCCTGTTACAGTGACTCGAGTGTGAAGGATTCACACAGACTTTGCTTGAGCTCTGAGTCCTTTTCACGGCCACTTACTGCTCTTCAGCGATCCAAAAGGGCCACACAGACTGATTTATGCATTAAATATCTTGCACTTCTAACTTAGCCATTCTTAGCCAGCCTTCTAACTTAGCCATTACCACAAAACACATGGTAAAAGCCATTTCCAAAGATATTTTTCACATATGTACAGTAGGGCACAAACATGTCATTTAACTTCTATATGCACTATAAAAGAAAGAGAGACATTTAATAGCTCAATTAAAATAGTATTTCTATTTTAAATATTATTTATATTTATCATTGCCCCTGCTGATGTTTTTTACTTCGTCATTCGTTCATGGTTAAACGGCTGGTCGGTTTCATAAAGAATTTTGCTTTATTAACTTAAAATTGTCACTTTTATGTTTGTCAGAAACTTTTTTGGATTGCTGGAGAGCAATCCAAAATGAAAACAGAGAATGTTGTGCATTAAATATCTTGCACATCTAACTTAGCCATTCATGTTTTAACTGTTTGCAAATAATAATAATACATTTTATTTATAAGAATTCAACAATGCAACCTTTCGTATTTACTGGCTTATTTAATGGCTTAAAAATTATTTTCCTATTTTAATTCATAATTATTTTATTTTTAATTCCCCACAGATGATTTATGATCTGATTTAAAATAGTAATTTAAAATACTGGGTGACTTAAAATAATATTAATATGTTATTATTAAAGGGATAGTTCACTTTGAAATTCATTTTTGATATGTTTTAGCTTACCTCAAAGGCAACCAAGATGTAGGTGTCTTTGTTTCAGTATTTTTAATTTTGATATTTTTAGGTCGAACCGCTCTTGTCTGTCAGTCATATAATGGAGGTATTAAACATGATTTAATGACTCGTACATGTTAGTACACATTGATGGCCTACCGAAGACACGAAACGAGCGGTTTGTGTGAGAAAAAGAACAGTATTTATATCTTTTTTACCTCTTGTAACCACAGCCACGTCCAAGTGATCTGAAGGCACGGGCGCTTCAGGTTGCGCAAGTGCTGGAAAGCTCCGGAAGTGATCTCTTGCGTGGTTGCGAAAAAGAAATCAATGTTGTCTGTTGATATATTGAAATCGTCTTCCATTGCAATTTCTTGTATATCTAAATATGTTTAGATCTTCACAGTGAAAGCTAACGCTTCCGAAATCTCTGTGTAAACACTGAGTGACGTACACGCGTGAGAGATCACTTTCTGCCCTTGCCGGCGCTTGCAAAAACGTACAGTACTCAAAAACGTTTCGGAGCAGTGCCACCTTGTGGTCAAAAGTTTCCAAAAATGCTAATAACTTTTGATTAAAGCTACGCTGTGTGATTTTTACCCCCATCTAGCGGTGAAAAGGTATATGACCATCCAGCGAATATTAGTTTCTGTTCTTCTCAATTCCGATTTCGTTTTAACTCCTACGGTGGCCAATGTAGTCCAAGATTAACATGGCTTCCAGTTCAACCTCGTCCATGAGTGTTAACTCAAACGTATACGCGAAAGGCAAAGCTTGAGTTAATGGGTATGTCCCTCTTTGGCTACTTTCAAGATGGAGGGGCAACATGGCGACCGACATTAGAACCCCTTACCCGTATGCACTTTCAATGGCATATTATACACTCACGAGAATACTTTATTTCTTGAACTAAGTAAATATACATTAATGAGCACATATATTTTTGAAAGAACTAAGTGTTTTTAGCTAAGAATAAACTAAAAGAGTTACACAGTGTAGCTTTAAATTAGCATATTTCAATGCTAAAAAATTGTCACACAATTGGGTTACCATCCAGTCAAAAAGGTTGAGAACCACTTGCATATACAGTTGGCAGATTGTCCACATTTTAAAGGGGAGAAAAAAAAGTGTAATAATTTGCAGAATATTAATTTATTTTGTTTAAAAAATGAAAGTGCTTTTTTTTAACTAAAATACAATTTTTATTTCCATGTATCCAACATATTTTATATAAATATATTGTTGTTAAAATGCCAAATGCAAGAAGCGTTGTATCTTCTCTCAAACACTTTCCACTTCCCAGGCCATCCGCTCTTCGCTTTTGCTCGCAAGGAACAATTGACTTCTTTGGCGTCACTGAAAGTACATGGTCCCGCCTCCGCCCAGACGCTAATATCATGTAACCGATTTCAGAGGTTGGTGTGTGTTGTCAGGGTTTTAATGCCCACGCAGTGGAAGTGTCCCGCTGCGGGTTAGAGCGCCAGTGCTAATCCCAGGGGATACCTTTGCTTCGGCAATGAGGGCTGATGGGTAAATCTCATGAGGTCAGAGCCGCTTACGTAAGAGCTGCTCCACTCTGGATGGACACTAAATCATCTGTAGTGAAACTACAATGTGTTATGTAAGACAATTTCATGTTTGGTATTATAATCTCTATCAGCAGGCTGAACGCTACTCGGCTAGAGGACTGATCTGTGACTGAGGGCTTTTCCTCTTGTGCTTGTGTATTGTTAAGGCACACAATTGAGGTTGAAGTGAAAGTTGAAACTCTCCTAGTGGGAACGTATTCGAACCTTGGAAAGACTCTTTCCTCGCAGCATTTTAAACAGCGCTGCTGTCAAACCGAGTGTTTTTTACATCTATCAGCCATAGTGGTTATTATCAGTCACAACTAGTCAGCACAGCGACTCCAGTGAACATACCAATCAGAAGCTGTCATAGAGGATTAGATTGCTTTGAGACTTAAGCTGTCGCTCCACATTAAGAAAAGGCTTTATGGGCTCCATACAAGGTCTTCATTGATTGGGTGAAAAGAGAGCAGTCTTCTTGTAACTCGTGCTGTCAGACATGAAGAACACGCCAGGCTCATGTCAAGTTATCCAGATACTTCCGCCGCCGTTCTTCCAAGTACACAAACACTGTTGATGAATTTTCAATGTATATTTAAGCTTCTTAGTTGTTGTTTTTTTGCGAATTGCTTATTAATGTGTAATATTATGAGTGAAGCAGATTCACTTTGGAAAATGAAAATCATTAGTGGGCCTTATGCTTTGATAATGAACATTAGGAAGTGATTAAAACATATAGATTGGATTAATATTAATAAAAGTCTTTGAATGTACACTAACTTATGCTTTTATATCAGCATATAATAACTCAATAAGTGATGTCTGGCCTAGGACATATTGAAAATTGATATCTTCAATAGAAAATATTTTCCCCTTAATCAAACTTGATAGATGCACTATAGATGTCAGATGAAAGTCAGTGAGGCTGTATGTGGTTCAAGAGATGATTTAAAGTCCAGAGGAACTCTCTTCAGTTTTAACCTCTCTTAAAAGTAATCTTTGTTGTTGCATAACTATTGGCCCTGATCAACACCCCAGATTCTGTGACGAGTGAGGACAGCCCAGCATCCAGCCTGCATTACTTTGACATTGCCATTTCCCCGATGGAATGAAAAAGTTGGAGGAAAAACAGCAGATCTGACTTGTGAGTTTACCTCCTGCTGACACATGAATATGCAGCCCGAATATTATTATTAACAATTCAGAAGTGCCTCATTAAAGATAACCTATAATTTAGACTCAGCATCCAGCAAATCTAAGAACCATTTCAATTTTTCAGAAACCGAGGCAAACATTTAATTTAATGATAAATTAACAATTTAACAATTTAATCTTTTTTTTTGTTCGTTTTTTTTTTTGAGTGACCCATTTTCAAATATCATGTACCACAATTTGTTTGCAAAAAGGGAAATGAAGGTTGTGCTGAAAAAAAAAGAGAGTTTAATATGCCTATAAATAAATAATTTAAAAATGAGATTATAAATGATTTAAAAACTTTTCAATTACATTTGTATGTGCCCTTGTATTGGCAATGGTAACAACCGTCCTTATTTTCTCTTGTATTGACAGAGATTGCATGTGATTTACGCCTTAGGGTAAGGGTTGATGACAACAGATGTTTTTGTTTTTGTTCTTTGCAGCATGTCACATGTTTCTCGAGTTTAGATTAAATGTCAGATCAGTAATCATACATGACTAAAAAACAAGCACATGTGAGCTTTTCTTCGGTTAATTGTTACAAACTGCACATACATATGAAAAAAATGCTTATAAATGTAATCTTTTGTACTGAGCAATTTTTTTTTCTTTATGTTTATCACCTTGGAAACAGATTTCTAAGGTCTAAAGATAAAGCTGAAACATGAAACATTGCGCATGTTTGTGTAGAGAGGCACTGCATGGAAGCCACTGATGCCACCAATTTTTTCATCAAAACTATTAACTTTACAAAGGCTTTAATTATGAAGTCTGCAAAAGCTCACATTAAAAAAAAAACAAAAACTTATGTCCATAATTGTAAACATAAAAGGTTCTCAGGGAAATAAAATAAAAATAAAAATCAGCATACAAAAAGTTGAGGTCCTAATACATTTTTAATAATACAGGGCATTTCAAACTCCAAAAATGTTTGAATGCACTATATGCACTGTCATATAAATATGTACATTCCTTCATTACACTCATGTGAATTTAATAATAATAAAAATAGAATCTCTAAAATTCTCTGCGTAGGCTTTAAAGTACTTTTAAACTGTCTGGTTGCTACACTTGAGTTGGAAATGCTCATGAATTAATAATTATGCCATAGTTTTTCATTAACGGTTATATAACTGGTTTATCTTTTTCTTTGTTGGATTATGCTGAGATTGCAATCGTTTCCCACATATAGCATCTATTATCGCTTCAATATCTGATTTGTAATTAAAATCATCTTTGAGGCTAGGACCTTTTATGTTATGAGAGAAATCATAGCGAAATGAATATCGCAGTAATTTACACTGCTCCCTAGAATACTTAATTTTGATTGGCCAGTCCTGACGCTCAAATATTTTTTGCATAATTTACTTATCCAAAGCAATTGAATTTCGAGCTATACTCTACAAAATAATTTTCATGATTTATCACAACTTTTTTTTTGTCAAATCAACTCCGATAATGTGGTTCAGATAACATAATGTTTTGAGTTTCTGTTGATTAAACCAATCTCATTAATTGTATGAACTCAATATTTTAGGGCAACCATACTTTCTTTTTTTTAAGTTAAACCAATAATATATACAGTGCGTAATTGTAACTTTTAACACCTTATAGTCATTTTATATTAGAAATCATAGCGAAATGAATATTACAGTTCAAAAAAGTAACATTTCATTTAGTTTTTTCAAACTTGATTCTGATTGGCCAATTGTGTATTTTTGCATAGTTGAGCCAGGCAACTACATAGTTTCTAGTTTCTTATCTCTCGGCACCTTTGGTGTTCTTTCTCACATAATAAATGATCCCAACTTTCATCAATATTTAATGTTATTTATTTGCTTTGAAGCAATTTAATAAGCGGGACAACACCTCACCGTACGTAATCATTATGATTTAAAGATTAACAGTCTGTATTTCATTACTGCACATACGTTTTGTGTAATTCTTTCATCATAGAGTAGCTCGGGTGAAATGTGTATCTCAGCGTGAGATCGTTTGCTCGAGTCTTTCATTAGATCAGTCATTAGATCAGTGCTAAACAAAATACAGTGGAAAAAGACACAACTTCTTGTCACTATCCCTTTATTATCTAAATTTGTAAGAGCAATGCATGCAACATTAGTCCACAATTTGATGTTCCTAGCAATGTGAACTGGGAGAATGATTCCAGCAACCATCATAGGGAGGATATGAGCAAATTTAACGCAAAAGAGGCCCTACGGTGCTTTGCTCCGCACTTCAAAAGGAGTCGCCTGTCTGCATGAGCGGTAACCTCCAATCAGAGTCACTCAGATTGACGATCTTTGTCACTTGGCTTTTAGCACAGAGCCAATGTGGCAGCGATCATTTGGACACAGTTAAGGCTGGCTATCATGAGTCTGACATGGCGCGTTAGTAAAGCCTCCTACAAGCCATCAGAAAAAAAAGGTCCAAGGATAGCTTTGTTTATATTTCCAATTGAATTTCTCCATTTTGATTTGCAAACACTGCAACACAAAAGCTCTGGCTGTGCAGGGGACAGATTTATCCCTTTAATATGAGAGGCCTGACAAAGTTTTACGTAACGGATCCTTTAGTGACACACTGGCGTTGCTCCAGCTCAGTGGCAGGCATCAAGTGGATACGGAGCTAGGGCGTGGCAGCGCTGAATTGCTGTGAAATCCCAGATAAGCTGAGTTTCAGTGGCAGTAGAGCCAGAGCTGAGTGAGTGGGAGGACAAATGCATGAAAAAAAAGAGCCTAACCATCTGCTGCTGTGACAGTGACAGAAAGGCAGACCTTCAGGCAAGCCCCTGGATGGAGAGAACCATACCCCCCAACCCACCCCCCCCACCCCCACCACCACCACCAATCTTCTTGTGCAATCTTCTTGAGATTGAAAAACAATTCAATTGCATTAGAAAGCAAAATGGCCTTTTTTGCATTGACTTTGAAAGCAACTGGTGTCGGTCATTTTTTTGGAAACAGTTCTCCTAACAGTACACGTGTTTTCAAAATTCGAGCTTAACTAAAGTCTTTTTGTCAAATGTTGTACTTGAGCTATGTTTCAAAGACTTGTTTTTGATGTTTAATGAAATCAGATATTTGGGTAACAGGTTGTCCCGCCTTCAAGCCAGTAACAAGATGGAGGGGATGCTATTCTGATTGAAGTTTATGTTTACAGAGAAGTCCAAATTAAACATGATTTAATGACTCGTAAATGTAAGTACACATTGATGGTCTAATACACGAAACAAGCGGTTTGTGTGAGAAAATGAACAGTATTGATAGTTTTTCCTCTTGTAAACACAGCCACATCCAAGTGATCTGAGGGCGCGGGTGCTTCGGTCTGCGCAAGCGCAGGAAGTGATCTCTCACGTACGTACGTCACAAAACATACGTCACGAAACATGAAACATTTTACGTCATGAAAAAATTTCAACATTGTCTGTTGATATATCGAAATCGTCTTCCATTGCGATTTTGTATAGCTAAATATGTTTAGATCTTCACAGTGAAAGGTAATGCTTCCGAAATCTCTGTGTAAACAATGAGTGACGTACACGCGCGAGAGATCACTTGGACGTGGCTGTGGTTACAACAGGTAAAAACGATATAAACACTGTTAGTTTTCTCACACAAACCGCTCGTTTCGTGTCTTAGGCCATCAATGTGTATTTAGATTTACGAGTCATTAAATCATGTTTAATTTGGACTTCTCTGTACATGCACTTTGAGGTGAACCCCATACCTCCATTATATGACTGACAGACAAGAATAGTTTGACCTAAAAATATCAAAATTGAAAATACTGTGGAAACAAAGACACCTACATCTTGGATGCCCTTGAGGTAAGCTAAACATACCAAAAATTGATTTCAAAGTGAACTATCCCTTTAATGCCTAACACGAAGTAATGGCACTGTATTGTAAAGTTTTACTGATATGTGTAATTGTATCAGTCATTTATGTTTTCATATTTGTCTCCCAAAATGATTCACATACTGTAGTGATTCAAAGTTGTCATTCCTAAACTGCATCATTACCATTCAATCCATTCATGCATTCGCTCAGAGGACGTAAATTGTCTTGTTGAAAATTAACAAAAGAAAATCCAGCAGTGTTACCGTGGGGTGCCAGTCGTGGCAATCTGCCTTCTGTCTGATGTTCTCTCAACAGGAAAGAAATTACAAATGGAAAGAAACAGTGGGGAAAGGCATTGACTACTATTTTTTTTGTATTCTTTTTCAATCTCTGGGTTGCTTCAATCAGAGTTTATTATGTCACTAAATCAATTATGCATTATGAACCTTGTAAGACTGGAAGAAGTACAATTCATATGATTAAAGCCTATAATCTTTATGAAATAAAAAATACATCTTTATAAGCTGTTGAAACAAAGAGATTTTCACTGGAGTGCACGCTTTTCATCATTCTGTTTCGACTATCTATTTAACTTTGCATAATAACTTCAACAGTAGAGCTGTTGTGTGTGTGTGTGTGTGTGTGTGTGTGTGTGTAGGCCTAAAATCCAGAACAGACAGGTTTCAAGCCATGGATTCCCTTGGGATTGTTATTTTTAGAATGGTATTTTTGGATTTGTTAGTAAAATAATGTCTGTTGATAACTGTTGATTTTTTTTTTTTACAATTTGATAACAATATGCTAAGGGCTACAATTACAGTACAATTTAGGCATTTTTTTCCACAAACAGCAGCTTCAAAGTTCGTAAAAACGGCCATAATAAAGGCAAATTTACCTTAAATTAGGCTTTAAAAAACGTCATTAGTGAGCGCCTTAATTTTGCGAAAGTCGCGTTCCAACAACGCACCAAGTAGGTCTGCCTGTTGATTGTTTTACAGTGTAAGATAGACCTCTAGGTTAGCAACTAGCTAAATTGCTGAATTATGTAATACACAGTATTTTAAACAGAAATCCATTAGCCATGGAATAGGAAGTGAATCAAATGTATAAAAATTCTAGAACTACTGCAATGCATTGATCACACAAGCCAGAGAGAATCATGTGGAATTGCGTCAAACGCTTTAGAAGGGTGTTATGGCATTTAATGGATCCATTTTACTCGTGCTTTAGATTTGAAAGCTTGCATAGTCTCCGCTGCAGAGCTTTTTTTCTGGTCATATGTGCCTGTCTAATCCGTCTATTCCTTCAACCCTACAGACAACTGTGGGAAGCGCGCGCGCCGCGTATGCCCACCGCTGATGCCATGTGGTCAAAGCAGCTGTGCGGCTGATAACCAATGACAGGCAGCAGAGACGCCGCGCGGAGCTGAAGGATGCGTCGCGTCGCGTCGCGCTGATATTTAAACCATTCTCACATCGCGTATGCCAGAGATGCGAGCTGCAGCGATTTCTGCGCTAAGAACGGAAAGATGCTGCCTTCGTGGATTCATGGATTAAGCTGGATTTCAGGACACACCTGTAGATTTTTCACCTAGTTCTCTGCATAATGCCTTATCTGAGACAGTTCCTAGTTTTAGCGCTCTTCCTGGGCTCGTTTGGGGAGTGCCGGAATAAACACGCAACGAGAGAGAGAAGGTGGACCGGAGCTGTGGACACCCAGAAGCATGGGACGTAAGTGGGAATTCAACATTTGACAGCTAAACTTGTGTCGACATCTCGTGCTGCTGCTGATGATATGATTATGATGATGTGGACTAGCCTACTACACATTGCTGGGCTCACTGTTCATGATGAAAAAGTTGCTGATGCTGATTGTTGTGATAGTGGTGGAGATGATGATCCTGATGATGATGAATGTTGCAATAATCATTGAAGATGATTGATGAATGTCAACAAGTAGGCTACACAAAACATCTTTGTTTCCAAACATCAATTTCTACTGATTTAAGCTTCATTGGCATTTAAAGTGGTAGAAAAACTTGCAGAAATTAAACTTCAGGTTTTTTATACCAGATATACCAAATTCTATAAATTAACTCCAAAATACATGTGAGTGTCAATTTGTACTATACTTTTCAGCGACCTTTTCATCTGAAAACCCAGGAATGTCTCAATTAAGTAGTCACACAATCTAAATTATAATTAAAATTATTTCATTTGTTAACAAAAACAAGTTATTATAGGTTACAGATAATGTGTCTGTGCATTAACATTATAGTTGAAAAGCATTTTCCTTTTCCAAAAAGCTTTGCATTTTAGGTTAAATGAAAACGTACTTTATGTATTTGAAACATTAAAACTTTCCAGACTCTCCAACTTATTTCTAAAGAAAAACACTTCTGTTAATCGACCAAGTGGGCACAGTTATCGGCTGATGCTGGCACTCTCCAAATATTCAAATATCATATGTCAGATATGTATCATTACAACCATTTTTTTCTGATTCATGTTATCAGAGATGATAGTGTTGCACATAAGAACTGAGGTGATGCTGTGACCTCATCCATTGATATTTCACAGACTCTTTTTTCCACCACCTTTATTAGCCTGATTTCTATACGACAGCAGAGTGCCATAAATGAGGCCAGGGGCAGGGGTGTAATTAACATGACCCAGACAGATGATGCCGGCACTGAACCGAAACATGTATCACTGGTGTGTTCTCGTAGATATGTTCAGACTGGCGCTTCTTACTCGGACCGACAGCCACGTGTCACAGGCACGTTTTGCCCATCTGCCAAGGACAGTGCGTTGGCACAAAGCTGTCCTGACAAGCTGACATGGCATGGGTACAGCCTCATGGGTCTATGAAATTAAAACAAACAAGAAATCTTCAGAATTAGCATGTTTTTAGATTGCAAAAGCCTTCAAATTTGCATAAGTAAATCCAGCTGTATCACTGCACACAGGGTGCCAGTCACGGAAAGCTGCCTTCTGTCTCATATTCGAAACAGGAAATAAATTACAAATGGCAAGTGGATGTGGAGAGTGAGGCAGTTTACTACTCACTGGAATCTTTTGAGTCACTGTCAGTGATTATTATATAGCTACATAAAGAGTTAATTATGCTCATTGCTTGACTGGAACAAGCACAGTTCATGAAATCCAGGGTTTGGGGCTCTTCTGAGCGTCTGTCGATAAGATCTCCTGTAATTTGAAAAAGATCCGGCTGCAAGTTGGCCACTGCCGTAACAGTTTGTTGATACAAGCGCTGTGCTTGATCTTAATCCGTCATTACACTTTTGCGGCTTCATTTTCACAGAAATTATGTAATTGTCATTGACTTTTGAGGGTTCAGGCTGAATTTTTCATGTAACCTCTACTCATTTCCACATAATAATACTGTAACACACATTGTCCAAATTCATGATATGAGAGGCTGATCTGAGTGTTTGTGTGAATTTGAAACCCGCAGCTCCCTGGCAAAGAAGCCGCCAGATGTGACAAAATCACGGAGACTGAAAACAGAGCAGTTGTTGAAAGTGGACGATCATGACTTCACCATGAGGCCCGCATTTGCAGGTTAGTTCATCATTCCCCCGTGTTGCAAATGTGAACTGAATTCCCTTAATTTAAATGCCACAACTTCCATTTGGAGTCTATTTTAAAAACAAATCTTCAAAGCTATGTATGTAATGTAAAAGGTTTAGCGTCAACATCCTCCATGAGCAACTGAAGATTAGTCAAAAATAAGACTGTGCATGAGAAAGTCGTGGTAAAGGTTTATTATAAATTCCATACTCAATTGTTCATCTAAAAGCCACTCAAATCTTTTTAGTTGCATTGTTTTAATCGTATGCACAATTGGAGGACATTCTGGTCAGTTATTTGACCAACAGGCATACAATCGACATTGGCTCCCTCTAGAGGGGTAAACAACTTCCCCATCAAGCCTTGTTGTAAAAAGACTGGGATTTCAGTTTAACTGGAGTGCATATGGTTTGGAGTATTGGAATTTTTTTGTAATGTTCTTTAGGCAGATGAATTTAGACAATTATTATTTGATATCAAGCCATTACCTGCATAAAAAATCTCCAAATATCACTTTAAAAATGAATAGGCTTTATCTAATCAATAAAATTGTGGCAACAGATTACAAGCAATATTATGAATTAAATTTAACAACTTAGAATTGAGTAATAATTCCCATTAATTGAAAAATTAATTCCTTAAAAGTTAACCATTTAAAATGAGTAAAGGTTACACCCCAAAATTTAACAAAAATATCTGAATAACAGACAGACGTTAACGATTATTTAAGAACTATTTATATTATATTGTCAACATTGAAGACACCTGATGTTAACAAGCAGAATAACTGAAGGAGAAAACAAACACCGATCACCATAATGGTGACTTAAATGCACATTTTTGTTTGTTTGTTGTTGTTAGTTTTACTCATTTTACATGGTTAACTTTTAAGGAATTAATTTGATTAATTATTACTCAATTCTAAATTGTTAAATTCAATTAATAATATTGCTTGTAATCTGTTGCCACAATTTTTTTGATTAGATAATGCGTATTCGTTTTTACAATGTACTGTCAGCTGATGTAACAAAGAAGTTGATTCTGCATTATTTCTAGGTAATTATAATCAAATAAGTACATTTGAGTCATTGATCATGTGACTCTTTGTACAGACAGTCAAATGTTTTTGCTTCCATTCAACCAAAAGATGCTCTATGGATCATCTCGAAGCAAAATGAGAAGAACTAAATGCTTCAATGCTTAATTCATTCAAAATGTTCAGGTAAAAATTTGCTACGGTGATAATATAATTGGTCCGTTATATTGTTTCATGTTAAAGCCTAACTTTGCCAATTTTCAACTTGTTTTTTTTATTGCTACAATGTCATGAACTGTGTTTAGTTTTTCACTGTATTGTCTGAACCAAGAAATTCAGGTTTATTTGTCAGCGTTTCTCGTCATCCGGCAGTCTTCAGCTTATACTTCCTCATTCTTGCATCCCCGCCCAAATAAAAATCAATCAAATCACATAGAAACAGCTGGATGTGTATGCAAATTGATCCTCTGGGAAGATGAATTTTTTTCAATATTAATAGTTTACCCAAAAAAATGACATTAATTATTCACTCATTTTGGGAGTGAATAACCCGTATACTGGCTGGGTATAATGGGTACCCATATACCGTATGCCCAGTCTCATTACCCATATATTGTACTGTGAAATTTTCAGGGAATTTCAGTGATAAACAACAAAAAGCACCATAAAGCTATTATAAAAGTAGTCCATGTAACTTTAACAGCAAGTTTATATAATCTCTAGGCATGTGATACTGTATAAACACGTCAAGATTCAAAAATGGCATGTCACCGTGGCCTCTAAAGACTTTTATGGTTTTAATTTTTGGTGAGTTATTTTTCATCGGCAGTCATGGCCACTATGAATTGTCACTAAAATGGTGTAAGATAAAAAACAAAAATCCCCTTTTGTGATCCATGGACAAAAATAACAGCATAGGGGCTTTGAATGACAGGAGGGCGAGAAAATTCATGTCAGAATTTTCATTTCTGTATGATCTATTCCTTTAATGCTGACTCCTCTAGTCTACCATGGTTAGAATGGTATTAAAGGATGATATAAGGGGGGAGCTCAAGGCTTCTCTTTGTACAACACTTAAAAGTTTGAGCAGTAAAGGCTAAGAACTAATGAAAGTTCTCCTGCCAGTCCATACTGCTCCCCCCTATTCTTTTTTTAATGATGCGTTCCTATATAGGGCAAAGAAAAAGAAACACTCCAGTGTTTGATGCTGTTCCTCCTATGAATAGAGTATCTAAAAAGTCACTCATTTGGATGCTCAGGCTCGGTGTACGTTTGGGAATTGCTCTTTGTTCAGCAGGGGGTCACAGCAAAGGGAATGAAAATAGCCCAAGCATATTCACCCCCTCAGACGCATACACAGATCTGTCATTCTGTCAGTGATGCATTGTTGCGTCTGATTGACGGTGAAAATCTCGCTGCTAGTTCAAAACATGATGTAATGAGTTCACAACTGTCACCCAGTGTCATTGATTCATAGTATTATAGATTTTATGATACTATGAATGGGTTAAAGGGCATTTTCATATGTTTTCCAAAACGCTAAATAGTCCAAAAAAGGAAGCTTTTTTTAATGTACTTAACAGATTTTTTGTACGTTATTCAATTCATATATATTTCTAAAAAAAAAAAAAATCTAGAATTGTGTAATGAGCTTAAACAGAAAAGACTTTTATAAAATTTGATTTTTGTCTGTCTTTAGTTTAGTAAGGTGATTAATATTTTTTAGCAAATGCCAAATATGTGAAAGGATACTGTCAAAAACGTCCTTCAACAAGATGCTAAAAGCCACCCATGAAAAGCCGAAATGTAACAAATGCCACTGAAAACACTGGGATGGCACATTTTTTTTGGAAGGAAATTGGAAGGAAATAAAGAATAATTTGTTGCGACGGATGTTCAAAGCGGGCACCATTTGACTGCATTTACGGAAAATGCCTGTACTAAATGCATTAGACTGCACTAAAACCAAAATAATTAGAAAGAAGGTCTTCTTAAAAGACTTAAGTGGTTGTGAAATGCCAAGTTACTAAATAAACAGGTTGGTTCAGAACAAGGGGTTATTTTTGCATTTAAATGTAACTCAAAATGATCTTGCTGTATCAAAAAGTGGTTGCATGAGCCATTTCTTTTCACAGCTCTGTCAATGTTCACTATTTTTTTAATCATCATGCACTTTTGGACCAGAAAAAATATTAACCAGTTTTTTAGCATGCTTTTCACTGTCAAATTGCAGTATTTCACCTAAGCAATGATTAGTAAAAGGTAGCGCGAGTATAATGTGCCGTGTATACTGCATAAATGAGATTTACTTCAGAAGCAAAAGAGAATTGCTAATGCATGACTGCAGTAGTTTAAATCCAGAGACGGCTAACTGATGGTGCATAAAGCTTATGCCTAATCCTCCACAAGGGGAGTATCTCTTAATGTACACAAAAAAAACATATAGCACTCACTGTGTGTTTATGTGTCATTATAGGGCAGTATATGTTTCTTGATGTGAAGGATTACACATGTTAAGGATTTGTCTCATGTCGCATGATGACATGCATCCCTGTTTACTTACATATGTGAAATTCTGCTTTCAGTACTAATATTCTGGCCTCCGAAAATCAGAAAACCAAAATGAAAGATCAAAAGATATCAAGTAACCTCTCCATGCCAGGATGCCACGTCTCGTTATTCGCACAGCCTAAAATTGGCTGAACTCTAAAATTCGACAAAAGGATCAGTTAGTCTTACAAGCTGCATGCGAAACTGAGGACGATTGTAATCACATTACATTTTGTTGCCCCACTCTCTATTCTCACTTTATCTTTTTTTTTTTATTCGCCCGTTAAAGACATAAGCGATCCTCGCTGATGGTTTCGTCCATCTGGAGGATCGCTCGATCTGCTGTGGACTGAGGCGCTCTGGTGCTAAAGACGAGATTAATCTGGCAGCGGTTTGTACTGACCGGACCAATCCTCATGGATTAGCACATGCAACAATCCCAGCCTGTCCTGCCACGCAGACAGCTGGTTTAAAGACCGCCCACTCGCCAAACATCAACCAGCGATCAACAGCTCAGCGGCGTGGCCTCGGGAACTTTGAAAGAAAAGCACTATTATTAAAATCAACCTGGGAAGTGGGTGATTTCATCTTTTTTGTGAAGGAGTAGGTCATAATGTCCTTTCAACTCTGTTCGACTTTCTTCTTTGGAACACAAAATAATGCATTTTTTAATTAATTTCAAGAGGATAAAAATCATATGGGTTTGGAACAACATGAAAGTGTGCAAATAATATTCATATAAAAAAACATATTTGATGTTGTGGTCTGTTTTTGATCAGCTATCCCTTAACGAAATTTTGTTGTAATCATGTTGCTCCAAATCAGTGTGATTTTCTTTCTTCTGTGGAACACAAAAATGAGAAATATTTATGAATTTTAAGAGGATAGAAAGGCAAATGGGTTTTCAGTAAGACAAGAGTGTGTAAACAATTGCACAAAACAGTGTTTTTTGGATGAACTATCCCTTTAATGAACATTTTTGTTCTAGTCATTATATTGCTTCAAATACTTGTGCCTGCCTTTCTTCTGTGGAACAAAAAGAGATATTTGTATCACTTTTAACTTTTAGAAACTTTTAGTGTTTGGAACAACATTAGAGTGTGTAAATAATGACAAAAAATATTATTATTGTTAAGGGTTAGTTCACCTAAAAATGAAGATTCTGTCAGTAATTACTCACCCTCATGTTGTTCCAACCCCGTAAGAATTTCGTTCATCTTCGGAACACAAATTAACATTTTTTGGATGAAATCTGAAAGCTGGCTCACTCCTTCATAGGTAATTAATATCTGCCAGCCCGGAAAAGTTAGTAAAGACATTGTTAAAATAGTCCAAGGGACTACAGTGGCTCAACCTTAAGTTTATCAAACGACGAGAATACTTTTTGTGTGCAAAAAAACAGCCTAAAATAACGACTTTATTGAAGTCGCTTCTGTGTTGTACTTCAGAACGTAGGCTCACTATTTGCCAGCATCACACATGATTAGCGTCGGCCAAAAGTGAGCCTATGTTCTGTCTTTACTCACTTTTCTGGGCTGGTCGATATCATTTACCTAGCAGCCTATGAAGGAGTGAGCCAGCTTTCGGATTTCATCAAAAATATCTTAATTTGTGTTCCGAAGATGAACAAAAGTCTTATGGGGTTGGAACAACATGAGGGTGAGTCATTTACTTAGAGAGTTTTCATTTTCTCTTTAATTAAAATTGCGTCGCTCCAAATTAGTTTGACTTTATTTCTTCTGTGGAACACAAAATTAGATATATTTATGAATTTTAAAAGGACAGAAAGGCAAATGGGTTTTAATAAACACGAGAGTATAAAAAATAAGAGTTTTTTTAGATGAACTAATGCTTTATTGATTTATATGATGTTATTTGTATTTGTTTTTCATGGAACATGCACAAATAACCACCTCTAGGTGGTAACTAAAACTGAGAAATGGGACACCCAAGGTCATTCTAATGTTTTCAGACTGAAACTGACAGCAGGGTGTTGATTACATTGGACAAATCGATTTTACCTAGGAGCTGTGTCCTTATTTAGGCTTATTTGTGTGAAATGAAAAGCCTTGATGGTATATCACAGGGAAAATTGACAGGATTGAGTCCAGTGGGTGTTGCATGGCTATAGTTTACTCATGAGGATCTGGATTACATAAGCATATTTGTAAAAAGTTATCTCCACAGTTGGCCGTTACTTATCTACAGGACTCAAATGCATTTTATGCAGCATATATTAAGTAATGCTCATGCTTTCATGAAGATTTTTTTTTTATGAGCGACACATTAAGTCACACATAATGGCAAGTTTCAGTCAGTGTCAGTATCATTTTGAGCATCCAAGTTTAATCCACCATTTACCATCTCCAGTAATCTCGTCGGATTACTATGACTAGGAGTGAAACACACTGGAAATCTCGTTTCGAATCTGTCTGACGTTTGGGCATCATCCCCGTCCATATGTACTGGCTGCCCCCTGCCCATTTACCTAAATGTCTTACCTTCTGAGTGACAGATAGTCATATTACACTAATCCTGGGAAAGAGCAAGGGTTTATGTTTGCTACAAAAGACCTTACAAGTGCAGCTCCATGTAGGATATGAAAGCTACAGTTCCGGTTGAAGGCCTGTCCTTTGAGAAAAAGCGTTCCTTACAATCCTACAATCCGTCAGATGTCAAAGCATCTGCTAAGCCTTTTGTGAACAGATCTGGTGGAAAGCAAACAGATTCAGATCTGGCTGTGAGGACATATTTAATGATGCTCACAGATGTCTTAGCGAACACCCTGCTAATTGCAACTGGTATGAGGCTGTCAGACTCCAGTAAACAATGAGTATTGTGAAAAATGAATGCGTGGCATATGCAAAAGAGGTCATAAAGCAGTGGGATTGAAAAAAAAAAAATGTGTTGTATATGTTGTTTACATTTTTTTTTAATTGCAGGTCCTGCAATTCCAGTGGGAGTTGATGTACAAGTGGAAAGCTTGGACAGTATCTCAGAAGTAGACATGGTAGGTAATCCTAAACAGTTGCTTTTTACATGTGCTGTTTTATGTAACATCCTCAACTCTTTGACTCTAAATTCTAGAATATATGAACACATATTAGGCGTGTTAAACAACACATTAAACAATTACATTTTACTTAAGCAAAACAAGAAATATTTTTTTGCAAGAAAAAATAAGCCAGTGCATTGTGACATTATTTTTATTACCCTTAAACACAAGCACATTTTCTCATCAAGTTATTGGCCTATGTCCTGACGTCTTTTGAGTTCCCTTTCAAAGTGGAACTGTAACACTACGTCATTGAGTTGACGCTATGGGAACACCCTCACGGTGTCTGAACACGTGCACCAAATAGCCAAATATTGTCTAACGGCAGTCTATGGTGTCACGAGCAGTGCATCCGTGAGTATAAGAGGGCACCTGCAAGGACCCATCATCAACTTTTTTGTCTTCTGAAGCTGTTTGTTTGTATGCGTGTATAAGACCAGAATCAGTGGGAGCTGGATGCACTCTTTGTGATGCATTCTCGATAAGAGCTTTTGTTCCTGCTTGAACCTCTCTTTCTCTCTTGGGGATAGAATCTACCGTTTGCACGGAGCGTCTGTGCAACTCTGGAGTTGGATGCACTAAACTCTGGAGTTGGATGCACTCATAGCGATGATAAGAGCGATGAAGCTCTGTTCTTGCCCGATTTTTTTATTGTGATGAGAGTTCAGCTTTTGTACGGAGCACGTGCTCTTGAGGGAGCTGAATCCATTCACCGTAATGCTCTGTAATGCGACATTGTAATTCACTGTGGCAAGCTCTGCCCATGTTTAACTCACTCTTGAGAGATGAGAGTTGAGCATCCGCACCTTGCGGTTCAGGTCGCATGGCTCCCAAGGCGGTAGAGCGATCATGTGTATTGTAGCCGGAGCTTGGGGAGAAGAAATCAGACCATCTGATAGATCCATTCCTCTCCATCCCATTTGGTGAATTTGGAAGCTTGCTCTTAAAAGAGCAATCTTCTGTTCTGAATGGAGATTTATTAAACACCGTTGGTCTCATATTGATTCAGATAGGTGCTTTGCTGCCCCTTCTGACCTCACTGAGAGCTTAGAGAGTTGAGGGAAGTGTTATTTATATTCCACCACCTCCGCTGCCCTGTATTTAAGAGTGTGAGCCTTTTATTTGTCCAAAGATTATGGAGGAATCTTTATGCAGCTTCTACCATGTAGCGAATAATTGGAGGTACTGTGTGAGCAGCAAGATGAGAGTATATTCCGATTGATGAGTTGCTTGTGAACTCTCTCCCTTGATGCTGCGTCCGCTTGGAAGGTTCCCGCCTTGCCAATTGGGAGCGAGTGCATTCGGCTTTCAAAGGGAGCTGAATGCATTGACTGGTGTGCTTACACTTGAGGGAAATAAAACCCCTCGTGCGTAACTTTCTTTCCTAAGAAAAAGTTGTGGGAAAAGGGGGGAAAGTCATGAAAGTCAACCTTGTGGATCAAGCCCAGTGTTGCTGGAATAGAACAGGAGCTTTGATCGTGGGGTTGCAGCAGATGGGTAGAGCCTGTGTCCTCTGCTTTACCATCCTGCGGCTTGTGCCAAGGCATATGTGGTGACAAAACAGGCCTGTGGGGTCCTGCCCACCATGGAATCTGCCTAGCATTGAAAATAAAGATAACTAAGGGTGGTGTTCCTTCCTCACTGTTTTTAAGTTGCTCTCCCTCCATATTTTGGAGGGTTTGGCAGTAAACCACTGAGGCATCAGCTTACTGAAAGTGTGGCCGCCGATAAGATGATGCAACCCCTTCACTCTTTAACTGCTCTGCCGAGGAACAATCACTTTTCAGAATGCGAGAAGTGGAAGAGTGGCGACACTGAAAGTTGTAGCCTGTGATTTTGAAGTTAGGAAGTCAGTTAGCATTTTGATTGCTTCCTTTTAGGAAAGCTGCTCGAGTAAGGGTAGAGCAAGGTGGACAAAAATATGATGAGCACTTGCAGTTCTTCCTCTGATTTGTTTACCTCAAAGGCCAATTAGTGTGGGTTTTTGGCAACTTGCTGTCTGTGTATGTGCTATTACTCAAGGGAGGGGATATGCTCCTCTCCTCCAGTTACATTCAGGTCTTTAAGTAGGGCTTAAGCTCCCCTGCGGTTTCCTTGGGGTCTAAAGTCTGGGTAGTATGAAGTACTGGGCACAGTGCATTATGCCTTGCTTTCTAGTTGGTCCATGCTGGGAAAACCTGACAAGTAGAGGCAGTCTAACGGAGGTTCACAGAGTTCCCTAGTGGTTCCTGGAGAGGTTCTTTGCTCAAACAGGGTTGTGTGCTCGTGCCTATGTCTTTAGTAGAGCTTAATAAGTTGTATTTAAGGGTTGAGCTGCACTGGCAAGAGTTTTGGCATTTGTTCTATGCCACTCTCATATTGACATCCCTTCCAAAATGAGGGTTATGTTCTCACCCTTGGAGGTAGTGGTACATCAAAGACCATTGTTGATTTGCTCCCTTTGATAAACTACTCCCTAAGGGTTTTGTTTATTAGAGCTTTTTCTCTTTGGACCTTTTAGGTTTCTTTGCCAGCCCTGAAATTAAGCTTAGTCAGTGGCCCTACTAAGCAATTTGCACCCTGTGGGTTGACATGCTTTGACTCCAGCAAGGTGATCTCTAGTCAATCTATGTTATGCCCACTATGGTTTTTATATCCACTGCCTAGTAAGGCAAGCATCCCCTCAGCCTGGCGGGGTGAGTATTGTTTCCCCATCGCGTCGTCTCCATGACACGCATCAAAGTTCCACTTCGAAAGGGAACATCCCTGAGAAGGGGATGAGACGCTGCACCTCGTAACCTTGCATCGGTTTGCCTGAACGTCTCCTTAATACAAAAGTTGAAGAGTTGATGAAATGTCTAGCAGACTCCCTCTTATACTCATGGGCACTCCACTCGTGACGTCATAGACTGCCATCAGCCAATAATATGCCTGTTTGTTACATGTGTTCACACACGAGTCACTCTAAAGGGTGTTCCTCATAGTATCAACTCCATGACGCTGCATCTCGTTCCCCTTCTCAGGGATCCAGGGTTACATATGTAACCTATGTTTTTTGTTTAGATTTATTTACTAAAAATATATATTTTCTATATACATATATAAAATAGAGATGCAATGATCCACCGGTCAGGGACCGGTATTGAACAATTTCCCACATGATCAGCCCGGACCGGTAACCGGACGGTCAGTCTCACATCTTTCTGTTCCCGAGCTGTGTTTAGTGTGAGAGGGGGAGTGGCCACTCAGTGTGCAGTGTGAGAGGGGGAGTGGCCACTCAGTGTGCAGTGTGAGAGGGGGAGTGGCCACTCAGTGTGCAGTGTGAGAGGGGGAGTGGCTTCTCAGTGTGCAGTGTGAGAGGAGGAGTGGCCACTAAGTGTGCAGTGTGAGAGGGGGAGTGGCCACTCAGTGTGCAAGGGGAGAGGGGGCATTCAGTAATTAGTGTGAGATGGGAGTGGCCATTCGGTGTGCTGTATGAGAGGGGGAGTGGCCATTCAGTGTGCTGTTTGAGAGGGGGGAGTGGCCACTCAGTGTGCAAGGGAAGGGGGGGGGGCATTCAGTGTTTAGTGTGAGAGGGGGAGTGGCCACTCAGTGTGGAGTGTGAGAGGGAGAGTAGCCATTCAGTGTGAGAGGGGGAGTGGCCACTCCGTGTGCAGTGTGAGAGGGGGAGTGGTCAGCGGCTAGAGAGGCAAAAGCCAACGTGTGCTTCTTTTACCACTAATATTTAACAATATCTTTTGCATTTCTAATCCAAACATGTCAAACTTGGCACTGCACTTACTCATGCCCATAGAAAGACACCTTTCAAGTTTAAAGTCCATCGGACTAACGCTTCGAGAGATGCGAATAACCCCCCCCCCCCCCCCCCCACACACACACACAGACAGAAAGACGTTCCTGTAATTTAAAGATAGAGATAGATGGCTGTTTTGCAGTTACTGTGTCCCACAAGGGTATTCTTAAAAAAGAGCTTCTGTGTCTCTGATGGCAGAAACTTTGATCATGAATCTTCTTTTTGCTTCTGTTATAACAGAATATGACACCCATTCTGTCATTCCGTTCTCTTATTTTGAATTTCCCTCTTGGCAGAAGGCTTTGTGTGATGTGACAAAGAAACTTTGTGGTGCTTTTATTGACCATATATAATTACTAGCCGCTTCAATCGTTTATGGTTATAACCAAAAGATAGAATAGAGAAGGGATGATCTGCTTGAGCGATTTAAAGAGACATGAGGCTGTCATGTGGAGGATCAAGAGGTACATAGTTAGACTACAAAGTGAGACATGTAAGGAGTGTTTATGTAAAATTTGCCATGTACTTGCTCTAGTGAAATACAGTTGTTGTTGCTCCCAAAACTTTGTAATGTGTACAAAGATCATAGTCCACCCCAAAATCAAAACAAAGAAATTAGAAACTAGTTGCTTCGAAAATGAAGCCAACTGTACTTAATGGTACATTAAGGTTTTTAGCATTGTGACATTAGTTTTTTGACAGTTAATCATGTCCCCTTATTTTAATTCTCATTGTTTTATTGCAAATAAAAAACTATTCTTATTAATATAGTGCAGAAAAACAATGGTATTTTATGTCAGCATTTACTCCTCATGTTGTTGCAAACACAAATGACTTTTGTTGTTCCTTAAATCTCAAAAGGAGATTTTCTGAAGAATGCGGTCACTCTTTTGATTGCAATTACAAGGAATGGAGCTTTCAAGCTTCAAAAGGACACAGCACATCAAAGTGGTTCAAATGACATGCGTTATGCTCTTCAATCTTCAGAAGCCATGAGATTTTGAAGACTTGGAATATTGCGCACAGGTCATATGAACCACTTTTATGGTACTTATGTGTCCATTTTAAAGCTCTAGTACCCATTCTTGAGACATGTACAAACTCCAAACATCTCCTTTTGTGTTCCAAGGTAAAAAGAAAGTCAAAAATGTTTGTAACAACATGAGTAAAATGTAAGTAAATTATCACATTTTTCCTTTTCTTTTTTCATTTTTTAAAGTCATGTATGTTTTTCTTTTTACTTTACATTAATGAATCTATATATATAATGTTTTTTTTTAGATCCTATACTCTAAAAAATGCTGGGTTGTGTTAACCCAATTTTTTATTTTTTTTCAAATATGGACAAACTCATACATTGGGTTAAAATGTAATTACAAAATGTAACCAAATGGCTGGGTTTGTCAATATTTTAGCCAAAATTGGGTTAAACAACCCAGCATTTTTGGAGTGTATAAAAAGGCTTTATTATAATAACACAAAATATGATATCTTATTTTTGTCTTTTTATTTGTGTGTCAAATGTCAGAGGTTTTCGTGAAATTAATCCAAATAATACTATTGAAAATTTTAAGGATGGTAAGATTTAAAAAAGAAAATATTTTTGAAAGAAGTCTCTTGTTCACCAAGATTTGATATACAGTAAAAACAGCAGTATACAGTATTTTTATTATTTTCTTTAATTTTCAGCATTATTACTCCAATCTTCAGTCTCATGATACTTCAGACATCATTCTTTGATGAATAGAAAGTTCAAAATTACTGGATTTATTTGTGACATTTGAAAATGTCACTTTTGATCAATTTAATGTGTCCTTCGTTAATAAAAGTATTAATTTGTCAAAATACAAACCTTACCAACCCCAAATGTTTAAAATGTAAATCTCCTTTGAACAAGGATGATACAGCCTCCTATAAAGATCGTTGTTGTGACTGAATATTGTAAAAAACTCTCACAATCTCTTTTCCTCTATTTGTGTAGGACTTTACTATGACATTATACCTGAGACACTACTGGAAGGATGAGCGCTTGTCCTTCTCCAGCACCACAAATAAAAGCATGACTTTCGACGGCCGCTTGGTGAAGAAGATCTGGGTTCCTGATGTCTTCTTCGTCCACTCTAAAAGATCTTTTATTCATGACACCACCACAGAAAATATCATGCTGAGAGTGTTCCCTGATGGCCACGTTCTCTACAGCCTGAGGTAAAAAAGCAGATTATCAACACTAGCATTTCTGACTTTTAAGTGTGCCATTATAATTCCAATTATATCTAAGTTATGTATATATGTAGAGAGTTTAAATGTATTTATGTAAATGTACGTATACATATTTATTATTCGTGTTTATTTAGTACAGTGTCAGAAAAAGTTAATATTTTTTCAGTTGTTCAGCAGTGACTAGCAACTCAACTACCGGAGGTTGGTGGTTCACCTCCAAGCCACTCAACTACTGCCGTTGGTTTCATTTAAATAAAATGTGGTTTGAAAACAAAAGCACGTTGCTGGGCTTAAGCATTGCATTTGCATACTGCTGTGGTGTTAAAATTAGAACGATGCTTCTGGCCTGTGATGTTTTTTCCGCGTCTTTTGTGCTGCGAGTTAAAAATTAGGCCAAGCTACCTGCGTGCTGGCTATAATCAAGGGCTAGCGCTGAGTTCAAAGTCAAATTTCAGATAGTGTTCTGGCTCCAGGGAAAGTGTCATAATTGATGGGACTGGCCCAGATTATTTCCGTTGTCCGTCAAATGATCGACACCACTACAGAGAGCAGAGGAGAGAAATACTGAGAGAAAAATGAGATGGCCTTAGTGCCAGTTCAGTAATGCCGCTAATATGCCATTCTTTCTTGACTATCATTACTAAGCACATTTACATTTTTATTCTTAGCAGAAGCTTTATTACTAGCTCAAGATTTTCTCTTTTGGTGGAACACAAAAGGACATGCTTAGCAGAATGTTCAAGATGGTCTTTTATAGGGCATTAAAACGATTAATCGTTTGTGTTTATATTATATATATGTTTGTGTGTCTTTCACACTCGTATAGAAAAGATCGGCATAGACATTCTGCTGTAAAATTCCTTTAGAGTTTCACAAATGCAAGAAAGTCAGGTCACACTATATATTGGGTATCTTCAATTACTATGTACTTGCGTCATTTCACTACAGTGTACTTATTGTATTCATGTTGGATTGCTAAACACTTTTGCTTCTATTGAGGTGAGATACTGGTAAAGTTAGAGACAGGTTTGGTGGTATGATTAGGTTTAATGGTTGGTTAAGGGATAGGTCAACAGTGTAATTATGGATATAATTACAGGTTAATAACATGTTATTATATACAGGCATTTTTAAGTACAATGTCTATCAAATTATTAATTTAAATCTTAGTACATAGTAGTTATAGTCAGATTCTTGATATAAAGTGGGACCGAAACTCAAACAGGTTTGGCATGATGACTGAATTTTCAATTTTTGAGGGAATTATCAATACAGGTTCCACTTCCCTTGTAACTGCAAATGAAAATTCCATGGATTTTGGGTTTGAAAACTGAATTCTGTGAGAAATATGATGAAATATAAAGATCTAAGGTGCGTTTCTGTATTTTCATTCATGTTATGCATGGTTCTTATGCCCAGGGTCACAGTTACAGCTGCCTGCAACATGGACTTCAGCCGTTTCCCACTGGATTCACAGACCTGCACTTTGGAGTTGGAGAGTTGTGAGTGAATCGCTAATTTGTGTTATTTTTAGTGTGGCACATGTTCAATCCCCTTTGCCAAGTTAGTTTTTCCTGAATTGGATCCTTTTTTTTTTTTCTAGACGCCTACACAGATGAGGATCTGATGCTGTACTGGAAAAGTGGAGATGAGTCTTTGAGTATAGATGAAAAAATCTCTCTCTCTCAGTTCCTCATACAGAAGTTTCACACGACCTCTCGGCTGGCTTTCTACAGCAGCACAGGTATGTGGGATTATTTGATAAGTTGATTTATTTCTAATAAATGTGGCCCCAAGAAGGATTTGGACACTTAAGTCACACTTATAAGTGTAGGAATGTTATTACATTAAATATCTCTGAAATAACTTCACTCCTCTCCGCAAGTTTTTTTTTAATGCGCGTATGTAGAAAATAATAAAAAAAGCCATTTTATTTTATTCAGGTCTGTTGAGTGGAAGCAAAAATTAGTCAAGTAGCCAATTGTCTCTGTAATTTTAAAGGTAGGCCTACAATACAATAAGGTCTGTAAACATCTTAAAATATCAGTACACATTCAATGGAAAATGCCAAAATAATAACAGTATCAAGGAAATAAATCTTCCTTAAGAGTTCCTTCTTTAATGGCTATACTAATTTTCCACAGTGATCCTAGGGTTTCTCTTAATTTGCTGTTCAGTATCTGCAAGACATGTCTATGGTATGGATACTTGTTTTTCGCCACAGAGTGAGAAATTAAAAAAAGGTAATAGTGACTTTTTATCTCACTATTCTGACTTTTTATCTCTGAATTTATATAAAGTCTCAATTGCAGGTTATAAAGTCAGAATTACGTGATGTAAAGTCGTGATTGAAATCAGATTTGGGTGATATAAAGTCGCAATTGCGAGAAATATAGGCTACTTGAAATTCAGACTTTTTTCCCTCAAAATTGCATTATATCTCGCAATTCTGACTTTATAGCCTACACAATTAGGAGATACAGTATAAAATCAGAATTGCGTGATGAAGTCGCAAATGCATTAAATAAAGAGATTACACTATTCTGGGGTAATTCTGGGGTCCTTTTTTTCTTTTTTTGACTTTATAACTCGCAGTTGTGAGTTTATATCTCACAATTCTGAGAAAATATGACGCAATTAGCCCTATGAGTTAAATAAATTTTATAAATAAAATTTTACAATTTATGATATAAAGTCGCAATTGCGTGTTATAAAGTCTGAATTTTTTCCCTTAGAATTTCACCTTATAACTCGCAATTGCGACTTTGTATCTCACAATTCTGAGGAATAAAGTCAGTAGCAATTGTGAGGAAAAAGTCACAATTGTTTTTTTTTTTTTTTTTTTTTTTTTTGCCGCACATGCACTAACAGCGTCCACTGCTTATTGAACCATCCAGCTACGTGCATCGTGCTACAGGCTGCTAAGGACCTCTTGCAAATTTCTTCCAAAACGAACACCAAACAAACTTAATTTTGGCCTGATTTTGTTGAAAATATATTGATCAACGCGACGGTGTTAAAACTTAAAACTACTTATGTCAATCTCCATTTTGCTGAAGTGGCGTGCCAATTTGGCCTCTTTTCCCTAGCAATGACTGCGTTCATATTCTCCTCTTTTGCCACCTCCTCTTTTTTAGGGCTCATAAAAAAACTCAATTGGTAAAGTGCAATTAATCTTCCTCTATTTATTTACCATGAGTGCCTGCTAACTTGCGTCATAGCCATAAACAGGCTTTAAGAGACTTCTTCCAAAAACATGGAAACACTTTCCAACCCCAAACTTTTCAACAGAAGTGTAAATGTCACTTTATTCGTTTTAAGTGTGGCTGAAAGGCTTTGGAGCTCGATCATCCATCTCCATTTTTCTCTCTCTTTCTATCTACAGGATGGTACAACCGCCTGTACATAAACTTCACGCTTCGCCGCCACATCTTCTTCTTCCTGCTGCAGACTTATTTCCCTGCCACGCTCATGGTTATGTTGTCCTGGGTGTCGTTCTGGATTGATCGCAGAGCTGTTCCAGCCAGAGTTTCATTAGGTAAGATTATGGCGTTTTGCCCTCGGGCTCGTCACTGCTGCTTCCTGTGTCGTGTCACGCACCTGCAGATGTTAACAGGATGTGGTGATTTTATCCAGGTATTACCACAGTGCTCACCATGTCCACCATCATCACAGGGGTGAACGCCTCCATGCCCAGAGTCTCCTACATCAAAGCTGTGGACATTTACCTGTGGGTCAGTTTTGTGTTTGTGTTCCTGTCCGTGTTGGAGTACGCGGCAGTCAACTACCTGACCACGGTCCAGGAGAGGAGAGAGCGTAAGCTCAGAAATCGAGCAGCTCAAGAGCAGGTAAAAAAAATCGAACATTTATTTTTAATTATGGATGCATTATTTTTTCATAATTAAGAACACATGACATGAAATATGTAGAGTGTTGAGGCTCTTAGTTTTTGTTTTTTAGTTTTGAGTGTAATCTATCTGTTAATACCTAAAAATAGACCGTCGTCACATGACCTTGTCATATTGCCTATTTTATTTGGTTCTCTGAGCTTTATCATCTCGGAAATAAATATGGTTATTTGGATTATTTAAGTATGTTTATAAAATGTCTTCACCTTAGGCAATCCAATCAAATAATGAGTCTAGAAAGATTTTAAGAGCTGTTAAAAACACATTTGAAATGACTACATGTTCATTCATCAAAATGGAAATGAAAGTCGAGAACAATGCATTGTGGGATACGGTACAGAACACGGCATACTCTTGTTACACTATTGTTTTTCTCTGCCACTAATTTGGGTGCAAAAACATGTATGTCAGTATGCAATAGAGCTTATTCACAGCAGTGCCCTGTTTGATTTTTAACGAGACTGAAAGCGAGGTTGTGAGGGATAAACATAAGTTGTATTTCAGTACGTTGTATTTAATGTGTTTTGGGGGGTTTTCTTCTGACGAAAAATATATTTCCAAGAAATCTCAGTAGACCAACATGAGCTGTGGAAAATGATAAGTGATCTAGGAGCTTTATACAGCAGATGTCATTGAAAACAAGTTCTTTCTATCCCTCACAGCCTTGTCGTGGCGCTGCTCTAAATAAGGTCTATTCCATAGCCACAAGCTAGGTTTAGAATTGATATTTGAACTCTACTTACTACAATGGTGGCTACTATTTTTTTTAACCCTCAATCGGGTCATGGGGTCTATACGACCCCAATTGACTTTTACTTAATTAAAAAAAGGTTCCCTTCATCTCAGTGGAATAAGATTTTGTGACTTTTCATACATTATCTATCTATACACACACACACACACAAAAACTGGGCTTGATTCGGTTGTTCTGAAGGTATGTAAAAAAAATGTTTACACTTCTGGTCTTCAGGGTCAATATGACCCCACATTGAAATGAATGGGAAATGTGAAAAAAACTAAAAAAAATAAAAAATCTGGGATAAATCTGAATATTTTTACACAGGAATGAAGGCCTAGTACTAGAGCATAAATGCAATGTATCATAAAAAAAATAATATTTCATATGCAAGCTAATGGTGTAGTTGAGGAATTTGTGGTATATGGATACAAAAGTACTTTATAACTCCAAAAACACAGCATTAATGCATAGATGAGTAGTAAGCAAAAAAAAAAAAAAAAGATATATTATTTGTATGATTAAATGTATATTTTTTTGTACAATCACTCAATCAATTGTTGGGGTCGTGTATAGATCCGGAAGCCCAGAAGTGTAAACAGGAAACGAAGACCATTTGAAGGTTAAGTACTATTTTCCAACTGGAATCCGCTACTGTTATGTGGATGGAGGAGAGAACCCAGGCACAGACGAAATGCAGACACTAAACGTTTATTAAAGGGTTAGTTCACCCAAAAATGAAAATTCTGTCAGTATTTACTCACCCTCATGTTGTTCCAAACCTCTATGTGTTTATTTGTTAGGCTGAACACAAAGGAAGATATTCCCCACAAACAGATCTCATTCCCCATTGACTACCATAGTATGTATTTTTTCCTATGGTAGTCAATGGGGAATGAGATCTGTTTGATTAAAACATTCTTCTAAATATCTTCCTTTGTGTTCAGCCTAACAAATAAATACATAGAGGTTTGGAACAACACGAGGGTGAGTAAATAAATACTGACAGAATTTTCATTTTTGGGTGAACTAACCCTTTAATGCCATCTGATAATTTGCCCTTGTTAAGGATCTCTTCGCTCTCTTTGTTTTCTGTTCTCTCTGGGTGCCCTACTCAACATGTTCCAGTCTTTGCCGTGCACCTGCGGTATGTCCCACACCAGGACCATGATGTTGGACGGGACCTACAGTGAGGCTGACGCCAACAGCTTGGCTGGCTACACAGAGGCTCCCATGGTTCACGAAGAATTGGTGCCGGAGAAACAGGAACATATGGTGGTTCACCTGTCAATGAGCAGCGAGTCCACCACCACTAAGAAAAAGGGCATCCGCGCCTTCCGCATTATGCAGAACACGCATGCCATTGATAAGTACTCCCGCATGATCTTCCCGGGAGCCTATATAGTTTTCAACCTCATTTACTGGTCGGTGTACTGCTGATCGTTCTCCAGCATCTTACACACTTTAAGACTTTTGGAGGTTTACACAACCATCCTTCTGACTTTGTGATGCAACATTGGTTCATGCGATACCAAACTGCAGTCACTTTCATTAGCAAAAAAGACTGGAGAAATATGGTTGAGTGCTTTGTATAGGCCTATTCAGGTTTATGACTAATTAACTGTAAAACGTTTATCAGACTTTTTGTACGGGATTGTGTTTTCTCTTCATGTTTGCGTCATTGGTCTATGGTACGGTATGTACAGAGCAAAGTCTGATTTTAGCAACTCTTTTAAATGTGTACTAAATAATTTTTTCCACTTTTACTTTTTATACCTAAAAAAATAGTACTTTTAACAGATATGTTGAAAGAATAGTTAAGAGATCCAGTCATATCATTGGCCTCAAAAATCCTGTTTTTTTCTTCTTCTACATAACGTGGGGGCCGCCATGTTTAGATCACATGACCATCTGTTTTGTGCAGTTTTAGCAATTTAATACGTTTATAAATATTTAGTTATCTAGCAAAGATTTATACATCATTTTTACAGTTCTTTACAAAAAAGAATCAAAAAGGCCATATAAAACAAACCAAATACAATATACTGTAAAGATACAACTCAACAAGACAATATATATATATATATATATGAAGAGTTCAGATGCAAAAGCCTCTAAATGCCATTTGAAATTTTCTTCTAAAATGACCATTTTTATCAAACTTGTATATTTAAGTTCAGTAATTTCACTTAAATGGCAATGAAGATTACCTATTAATTGTCATTTAAGTGAAATTACTGAACTTAAATATACAAGTTTGATAAAAATGGTCATTTTAGAAGAAAATTTCAAATGGCATTTAGAGGCTTTTGCATCTGAACTCTTCATATATATATATATATATATATATATATATATATATATATATATAAAGGAACAGGACAGAAATTAATAACAAATGAAACTGCTCCGATGTAAAGTGGCAGTAGTTAATAAATTAAATGTAATGAATTAACACTAACTTAAAATTATTTTGTAAACCTTTAAGTCTTTTTATTTGTTTTTCTGCACAACGTCCAGTTTCATTTCATTTAGCCGTATGCTAATGCTAGCAATCACTCATGTTAATATATAGTAATTACCAGTAACAAGAAAGAATTTCCTTTCAGTTTGAGGTTTGTTTGGATGTGCGTGTTAAGTGGAGTGTGTGTGTGTGTGTGTGTATTTGATACCATTATAATTTTCATGCAAAATAAATCGGTATGTCTTTACTGTGGTTCATCTGTATGCATGTTAGTTTTATTTATTATACTTATGTTTTATATATCAGTTATACTCTAACCTGAACTTGCCATGATACCTTACAAGAGTTGAGAGCAAAGCTTGTTCATGTAGGCAGTCAGTGCTGGGTAAATGTTAGTTTGTGATGAAATGGTTTTGAATACAACTTGAAACGCCTTATGTGCAACGTTAAACAATGAAAGTGATGGTTAATGGTTGGTTGGTGGAACAATTTTTAGTGCACATTAGTACACATACAGGCATCACATGCCAAATTTTCCAAACACCTGTTGCTGTAAATGAAAATGCTGTGAACTACAGTACGTATAGTGCTTGAAGTTTGTATTTATATTTGAGGGTATTACCAAATCATTGAATCTATGAAGTCAGTTCCACTCCATAAGATGTTTCTGTAATTGTTGGAAAGTTAGGAATGTAATATGTGTTGACCAGAAAAAAAGGTGCAATGTAAAATTATATATATGTATAGATCTAAACGTATTTTTTATTTTTTAAAATGTATAAAGGTGAGGCTTATTGTTTGTTGCATTACATTATCACACAGTACCCCTGAAATCCCCTGTCCTAAGATAACTCAATAAAAAAAAATAATCACTGTGTCCTGACAGAAGGCATAAATATAGTAAAGTTTCTCAGTCGAGTCCCTGCTCAACACCATGAGATATTTATAAAAGCATATAGAAATGTGATATTAAAAGCAGCCTTTATCCTGAGTGTCCTCTTTCTTTGAGTTCAACAATGTCAAATGGCTGTTGTTTTTTCTTTCATCTTGTCATTTTAAGCAGTAGAGCTGTATTTTCTAGTCTTATGAGGGAATAAACTGGAATTTATAAAATATTTGACTTGATGGGTCCACATAAACAAAAAGCTACAACATTAATTTGTTTGGTTATTTGATCATTTTCTTTTTAATTGTGATAATTTAATGCCGGAAATTTGTTTGAAACCATCCTCTATAGTCTGAATTTATTCATTTGTGGAAGTATCTAGATATGTAATATTTCTAATATTTTACTCATTATGCAGAGGTGGAAAGTAGGCTAACGAATTACATTTAGCGGTACTCGTGCAACGCCTTATCAAGTCTTTTTTTGTGCGTATTTCTACTTTTTTAAGTAGTTTTTAAAATTTGTAAATTTTTTATAAAACATTATACGGTTATAAATCAAAGATATCCACTAAGTAAATATCATATGTACATGAAACATTATCACAAAACTGTCAATAATTTCTAAATAATAGCAAAATACGTAATAATATTATGAATACAATTTATTTAAACACATTTTAAGGTATACATATTTTTGTTTAATTTAGTAAATCTATTTTGCAGAACTTCAAAAAAAAGATAAAAGTTTACATTTTCATTTGATTATGACCGTTTTTTGATCATTTGTTTCAAAAAGAAATATGTTTAAAATACTTTTGACTTCTTATATATTTTAATAGTACATTATTCATCATGTTAAAAATAGTTGTTAATCTAATGATAAGTTATTGAATTTAGTTGACATGTTTTATTGAAATTTGAATAAACAAAACGAACAAAATGGTTTTAAGTTTTTAATAATAAAAGCATTTGTTAAACCCAAAAAAAACTGCTTTCATTCATTCAACTGACAATAATAATAATATGGTAACACTTTACAATAAGGTTAATTTATTAAACATTAGTTCATGGATTAACTAACTAACCATTTGTTACTGTATTTGTTATTCTTTGTTGACGTTAGTTAATACAAATCTAGCTGTTCATTGTTTGTTCATGTTAGTTCACAGTGCATTAACTAATGTTAACAAGATTTTAATGAAGTATTAGTAAATGTTGAAATTAACATTATCAAAGATTAACAAATGCTGAAGAAGTATTGTTCATTCTTTGTTAATGTTAACTAATGTAGTAACTAATGAACCTTATTGTAAAGTGTTACCAATAATATAATAATAATAATAATAATAACAACTGTAATTTAATTTTACCGTTTATTTATTTAATAATTGGCATAGTCCATCCAAAAATTAAAATTAGCCCATGTATTATTAACCCTCAAGTCATCCGGTGTATGGCATTCTTCTTCAGGTGAATACAACCAGAGTTATATTAAAAATGTCCTCTTCCAAGCTTTAAAATGGCAATGAATGGCCGTTTCTGTTTTGAAGTCCATATAAGTGTATATCCATCATAAAAGTTCATCCATCCATTCCATTATACTAGTATGGAAGAGTATGGATTATGGAAGGGTTTTATTACTAGTTAATTATTTAGAATTTTTATTATACAAACAAATGTTTTTGGTTGTGTTTATTTATTTACTTATTTTCGCCAGTCTGTTACAGTCAGTAAAGCCCGCTCTTTTTTTTTTTTTTTTTTTTTTTTTTTTTTTTTTGAATTATTCCGGCGCGCGTGCGCTCATCAGTTACTCAGCGGATGTGCTGCTTCTGCCTGCCTAATCTCCTCCTCGACCAGCCCGAGCAACGGACAGGCCTGCATTGACTTCCTGACGGATCACAGTAACTTTGTTGCTCAAAGAACAACTTAAGGTCATTTCTTATCATAAATACTCGCATCAGATGCACATATATCCGTAAGTACTACCACTTTATCTATTATTTAAGCTCCGAATACTCCGTTATTTCAGTATAAGTTAGCTGCATTGCTGTGCTGTGTTACTTCCTAAACACAAAGTTGACAGCTTCAAAAGTGTGACACTGTGGGATTTAATGATCTTAATTGCGCTCTGCATGGTTCAGTCGAGGCTGTAACGTTAATCCTCTATATTTTGTTGTTACACTGAATTATATCTGACTTTAAGGTTGAATTTATGTTACGTTACCTTCAACTGCTTCTTTTATTCAAATGCATTTTCGTGTAAAAGAGGGCGTGTGGTTGTTTTGGTTGTGACTTGTGCCATAATTATTCGTTTATGTTTATAACATGTTAAAAGTGGACAAATGGTTTCATTAAAGGAGGCATTTGTTTCTTACAATCTGCTATTTGAGCCATGTATTTAACCATTGGACTAAAATTTCCAGTGTAGTTTACAAACCAACGCCAGAGATCCCCTATTCAGTTTCTGTGTGTGTGCGCGTATATATATATATCCTGTTCACCAAGGCTGCAATTATTTGATTAAAAAAAAACAGTAATATTGTGAAATATTATTACAATTTAAAACAGCAGTTTTCTATGTGAATATAGTGAAGTGTAATTTATTCCTGTGATCAAAGCTGAATTTACAGCATCATTACTCCAGTCTTCAGTGTCACATGATGATCCTACAGAAATTTTTATAATTTGATGCTCAAGAAACACTTACAGTATGATTATTATCCATGTTGAAAACTGTTTTTTACATTTTTATTTCAGGATTATTTGATGAATGGAAAGTTCAAAAGAACAGAATTGATCTGAAATGGAAAGCTTTTGTAACATTAATCACTACAATTCAAAAGTTTTGGGTCAGTAAGAATTTATTTTTATTTTTGGGGGAAAGAAATTAGAAAATACTTTTATTCATCAAGGATGAGTTAAATTGATCAAAAGTTACAGTAAAGACATTTATAATGTTAGAAAAGATTATATTTTAAATAAATGCTGTTCTTTTGAACTTTCTACTATTCATCATAGAATTTTGGGGGAAAATATGGTACACGGCTGTTTTCAACATTGAAAATAATAATTTATGTTTTTTGAGCATAAAATCAGCATATAGAATGATTTCTGAAGAATCATGTGACACTGAAAACTGATGTGTAATCAGCATTAACCGTAATGATGTTGAAAATTCAGCTTTCAAATGACATTTTAAAATATATTAAAATAGAAAACAGTCATTTTAAATTGTCATAATATTTCACAATATTACTGTTTGTCATTTTTTTCATCAAATAAAGCAGCCTTGGTGAGCAGAAGAGACTTCATATAAAAACATAAAAATCTTACTGATCGGTAGTGTGTATATATATATATATATATATATATATATATATATATATATATATATATATAATGTATGTATATTGTGTATTTAAAATATATAGATATTTTTTATTTGTATGTTTGTTCACGTTTCTACTGCATAACCTTTAAGACCCCTAAATTGTATGAAAACCAAGACACTAGCCAGGGGATTACAGTGTTCTCCAAATGTATTGTTTTTCATATGAAAAGGGTTATGGGAATGCCAGAGAAGGGAATGCTGTGGGAGATATGACTCATACAGGAAAGTGGCTTATAATTACAGAGGGTGCCCTCTGTAAAGAAGAAAAAAAGAAGATATTTGGCTTTGCTTTTATTTCAGTCTCTTGTTTTGAAAGAACATACTGTATGTTGGCACAAAGAACTGTGTTTTGTGCCCCCTAAGAAAAGTTATGCTGCCTTGCTGATGTACAGGGTTTGGCGGAAACATTGTGCTGTAGGGTGGAGTGGTTTAGCTAAGTGGTTACATTATGGCAGATGTGTTTGGTACAAAGAACCAGCTGCCCAAGCATGATTGATTAACTATCACCATTTGTGAGCAAAGCAAACCCTGTAAATATTACAGTTTGTTTGTTCTATACATTTATAGGGGATCTCCTTCCAACAGTGTAAGCCCATCTTGCCACAATCATTCATTACCCTTACTTTATTTTATTTTTTGATGGTAGTTTTATTGCAGTGTTATTTACAATGCATTTTAGCAGAAACTATGGTGACAACTTAAATGAAAATATTTTATATTTATATATTTGACTTGCCATTTCCAACAAAGTCACTTAGTTGGAAAGCGACTGTATTCCGCTACGTATACCAGGGCTCCAGACTAACTTTTCCACTGGTTGAACTGGCGCTACCAACTTTCTCAGTTGGTCGCACCAGCATTTGATTTGGTCGCACTTTTTTTTTTACTACATGCCATGGGATTAATCAATACTAGTGGTGTTAATGGACCAAAGCTAGCAAAGGCTTTCTGGGTTGCAGCACAAATACCTGTAATATATTAATTATCATTGCCAAATTTCAGGATTTTCATGGATTTTGGACAGTAATTTTAATCTGTAATTTTAAGCATTTTAAATTTGTATTATATACATTTACATTTGAATCATAATCGACTGTTTCTATCTGTCTATCATCATTTTTCTATCAGCATCATCTTTCTATCTTTTAAAAATTAAACATTCAAATGTATGCATTGCATTTTTAAAAGATTAGAGTTTTATAATATACTAATACAGATTTTTCGTTATCAAAGTTTATAACATTAGTTAATCAGCGATCTCACACTCCTTACCTTCTGCATTTTATAATAATTTCCTTTTCCTCAGTCGAGCGATTACTCTCATCTAACCACTGAAAAGACGTAGGAAGGGGCACGCTGTTTCGTGAGACATTTTCATTTTATATGCCTTAATTAGTGAATTCGTAATTGGTGTGTTTCAACATCAGTGTGCAATGCGCGTGACATCTACGTTCGTCAGTAAATAAACCATATGAAATAAACTGCACGTGTCTTGCAGAATAACACTGTAGCCGGAGCTACTTCTCTCCATTAATGTCTATAGCGAGTCACGCAGGCACTGGACAACTCCGCATCCTGGATAATATAGTCCAAATATAAACACTTAAATAAACACCATAGTGATTCAGGATAAGTCAAAAACACTGTTTGGAAAATGGATTCATTATGTAGCCGTCTCGTTCATTTTGAACATAAGTTACGGACTTGCAGCAGCTGATACAACGGTGTTCTGTTGCGCGAGCGTCCACTCGCACAAATGCGACCACATAAAATTTGAACTCGCACATTCTCAAAAAATGGTTGCAGTCTGGAACCCTGACGTATACAGTTTTTCAGTATATTTGTTTTCTAGGAATCAAATCAATGACTTGGCATGGCTTTACCAGTGTCACTTTAAAGAGCGAAGACATACATATTTATAATATGATCCCTATGTTTTTGCATTAGGTCAGCCTTAACCTAATGACCCAGCAAGAGCAGCATGAATTCAAGGAATGTTTGGAGGAAGCCCTGTCCTGGATGCAGGCCGTCCAGGAGAGGCTTAAACAAAATGACAACACCCAAGGGCCCAGATCAGCGCTGGAGATCAGGCTCAGAGAGACAGAGGTGAGACCTCCCTTGACCTTCAACCTATTTTGAGCATGGTAGTACTCAAATAGAACCATTTCAGTTTCTCAAATGTGTCTCATGTTTGCTAAAGAAGCTATTGTGATCATTTCACATTACAGCTGCACGATTACGCTAATCGTTAAAATATTGGGATCTCGATCACTCAAACACCCTTGTGATCTTATTCCTAAGTGAAAATGATTCAGCTATGTGTATTCAAATCTTTGATACGTACGATCACAGTGATCTTTCAGATCTGCATGGCGCTGCCGCAGAGAGAGCATTGTCATGTTTGAAACCGCTTCACAAACATACTTTTTTCCAACCACACTATCAATATTTCTGTGACAATCATTAAAATCATTACTGAAGTACTGGGAAAAAAGCCTCCAGCAGCTTGAGAGTTCAAATGAAGACTATATTACATTGTTACACCAGTAGGTCATTGAATCTTTCACTAAAGAGTTCATTAAAAAAACTGGATACTGGATTCATCCAGTAATGAAACAAGTCAAGTTTGTTTTAGTGAGTCATTGAATCATTCATTCAAACCAATTAAAACATACATTGTAAATAAATAAACAATCAGAACCTCTGTTATTTTGTTCTTTATTCAGAATTGTGGGAGACTCATGATCTCTTTTTTGAACAAAATCATAGTTGTCGATTTGCCCAGAATTTTGTTGCTCTATTTCATAGAGATACATTGTACATAATCTCATCGGTTTAAATGTTCCATTAAGCATGACTTTTCTTTGTTGTAAAGAAAATCCATAGCTCAGAGCCTGATGGCCATGTGAAGATGGACAGGGTGCTTGTGGCTTCTGAAGCTCTGCTTCGAAATGGAGATGAAGAAATGAAGAATCAGACTCATTCGAAACTCAAAGATCTGAAAGCGCTCTGGGAGGAGACGTTAACCTACATCATTCACTGTCACAGGTACAGATTTTGTCCATAGGTTGACCAATTATATCACCAATGTATCGCCAATCATAAAAATCTCTGCCTATCTACCATATTTTTCAATGCGGAAGTAAGACGTTTTCTGTGACCGTGTGAGGCTTTCGATTCATTTGCTGTTATAGGGAAATAACAAGAAAAATAACTGCCAGCGTGTTAATAATTAAGGACACTACATTAAAATAATATGGTAAGAAATACCAGTTTGCAATAACAAGCAGTATAACAAGCTGTTTTGTACAGCTAAAAATAACTGGAAGCAAATGACACCGGAACCTGACACTATTTAAAATAAAAGTATATGTTTACATTATATAAGTGTTATTATATTTATATACTGTGTGTATGTTACATATATATATATATATGAAGAGTTCAGATGCAAAAGCCTCTAAATGCCATTTGAAATTTTCTTCTAGAATGATCATTTTTATCAAGCTTGTATATTTAAGTTCAGTAATTTCACTTAAATGGCAATGAAGATTACCTATTAATTGTCATTTAAGTGAAATTACTGAACTTAAATATACAAGTTTGATAAAAATGGTCATTTTAGAAGAAAATTTCAAATGGCATTTAGAGGCTTTTGCATCTGAACTCTTCATATATATATATATATACAGTATATATATATATACATACACACACACACAGTTAAAAGCTTTGTAGGAAATTTTTGTTTATTAGTATGTTAGTTTTGTCATTATACTATAATTTGAGCACAGAATGCCACGAATCAGAAAATAGGATATATAATATATTTATTTCATATTTTCTGTTCCCCCCTGATAGTCGTATCGAGTGGGTGTGGCTGCACTGGAGTGAATACCTAAAGGCCCATGAGGAGTTTGGGATGTGGCTGGAGAAGATGCACAGGGCTCTGGAGCCTCTGCTGGAGATGCAGCTGGGTCTCCAAGAGAAGCTGTGGCAGGTGGATCATCTGCAGGTCCTTCACAGTGACATCCAAGGCCAGGCACTGTTTCTGGAGAGGCTCCTGGATGAGGCTGCAACCCTGTTCAACCGGACCGAGGACCCCAGTGTAAATGTGCAGGCTCAGCAAGGTCTTCAAGATGCCTACAACCATATTCGAGACCGAGCACAGGTAAACCTTCATCAGGTCATTAATTAAAAAATTCAAGAGTTTAGTTATCACTGACAACTGAGGTGGGAATCTCAAGGCACCTCACGATTCGATTCAATTACGATTCAGAGGGTAACGATTATCCATGCATCTCTTTTTTTTTAGACTACTTGGTACTTTTAAACCAAAATATTTAATGAGCCATAAAAATTCCCCCAAAATTTCCAATACTTTCTATATTATTTTTATTGATAAAAAAATGGAAGTGATTTGGCAAGTCAACTGGGAGGTTACATTTGCCAGCATATGTCCCAACATTGCAAAGAATCAACATGAATTAGCAGCATAGTTGTAGTAAATGAGTACAAGACCAAGATTTTGGGGTAATTGTTTTGAATCCAATTAGGGTCAATTTGACCCAGACCATACAGGCTGTAACGAGAAATCGAAGAGTGCATGAGGGTTAAAAGAACAGCATTTATTTGAAATAGTTGCTTCAGTGTAAAAATCTTTTGTACAATTTAATGCATCCTTCCTAAACGAAAAAAGTATTATGTTTATTTTAAAAAAAAACTTTGAATGGTAGTGTGCAGTTTATAATTAACCTCTATTAATTTTGGCTTTCTGAATGCATCAATCATACTTATTGCTGTTACCTGGAGGATTAATTGAATTTATACACTTGAAAATAATACTGTAGTGTCAAAGATATGACTTTTTACATTAATAGAAATTGATTACTTATTTGCAGGAAAGGTTGGCATTGGCAAAGAAAGTAGTAGAGGAGCACCAGCAATACCAAAGTGACTATCATAAATTCCAAACCTGGCTGATGTCTAAAACAGAAGAAGTCAGCCGTTTCAGTGACATGGAGGATACGGCACAGAACAGGCTGAAAGCCCTGCAGGTACACTGACCTACTTATTTGGGGGAGGGGAGGTCAGAATGATCAACTGGGAAAATCATCTCTGCTTTGGAAGCCATGCTGTGGATAAGTCATTCCAGTTTAGCCGAGTACTTGCTAATTTGCATCCTCATTCTCATTACAGGCTACTGTATTAAAGGGGGCATGTAAAAACTATGATTACTATGTCTAAAACTATGTAAAATCTAGTACTATGTAAACATGCAGAATCTTAGTTAAGTAAAACATGAACTGCAACCAAAGATGCAAGAGCGACTAATAAAACTAAAAACGCCTGGATGAAAAACTAAGATAGGGAGGCCACATGTGGACTGTCTCTCATAAAGCCTGAAAAAGATCCAACCCCTAAAGGTTTACTGAACCAATGAGCACTGTGAAATGTCCAAGTGGGGAGGTTGCTCTAGTTAATTTACGAGTCTTTGTCCCAAGTGTGGTTATACCTTCATTAATGCTCAGATAGATATAACACATCCACACTGCATTCTAGAAGATGGTGATGTAAATCAAAGTGTGAGTCATTAAATAAGGTTTAATTAGGTAGGAGGCATGATACAGGTGAGGTTACATTGATCATTGTTGGTTGTTTGCCAAGGTACATACCATAATATGTACATAATAGTACATAATAGACAGTAAATCATTTACACAATGCTTTGACGCATGTTCATTTATTGATCAGTTAGTCTATGATTAATGCAGCTAAGTCTGTATTAAAGATTGTTTCTGTCTTCCCATTGTCTCTCTCTTGCACATGCACTATTTTCCAAAGGAATGTGGTCGTAAAACCTCCTTACACTGTTTCAGTTCTGGCGTTCGTTTCCTTTGGGATGTTAGTTTTGGAGTTTCACAAACCTGTCTGATGGGTCCGGACCCTACAGATTACTTTGCTGACCACATTCTACCACTTGCTGCCTCCCTTACACATGTGTCGTGTGACTCTACTAAGGTCATTTCCAGTCTGAGGCAGTGTGGAACTCCCAACCATTTCCTAATGTAGGAACTTATTAACGCTTCCAGCTTATCCACTGTTGTCAGAGATCTCATACACAGTCAGTGTGGCCACAGCAAACCTCGGCAATAGACCAAACTGAAAGCAGCAGAGTTTTAGTTTGACTGGTAGGGCGCAGCTGATTATGCTCTTCAACCCTTCCACTGGTTGTCGTCTAACTTCTCCCACTCGAACTGTGTCCTTTAGATCCCCATCGTACCATCTCCCAAGACTTTTCACTGGCTTCTCTGAAACTATTGGTATTGCCTCACCATTAATGAAGAATGTTTTATCTACTGCCTTTCCTTTAAGTATCGAGTTGCTCCTTGATTTAGAGGGCTTGAATTGCATTCTTGCCCATTCAATATTATCAGTTAACTTACCCAATTACCGATTAGTGCAGGCTACTGTTTGTCATGGTTGACGTCATCCATGTATGCTCTGATTGGTGGCAGAAGCCAAGCGCTCTCCTCCTGCTACCCATCTTGATGCCCTAATGATTACTTCCATTGCCATGGTAAAAGCCAGTGGAGAAATGGTGCATCCTGCCATTATTCCAACCTCTAAGCATTACCATGCAGTGCTGAATTCTGGAGTTGAGAATCTAAATTGCAAATCTCCAAAATAGGCATTTGTTATTGACATCGGTATTATGAAAAAAATCAAATGCTGCCCAAAGAAGCTCATGTGGCACTGAACCATATGTCATATGGAGCTACTTCCTCTCCTTTTTAGCTGATTGAATTCGTTGCCAGATAAAATTTGATGTGTTCTAAGCATCCTGAGAAGCCTGGAATGCCTGCTTTTTGAACTGAAGCGTCAATCAAGCCATTCTTTAATAGGTAGGTGGACAATCTTTGGGCAATAATGCTGAATAAAATCTTACCTTCAACGTTTAATAGTGAAATAGGATGAAACTGACTGATGCTTGTAGCATCTTTTTCTTTAGGTATTAAGACTCCACCTGCTCTGTGCCATGCTCTAGGTACAACTGGTTTTTCCCATGCCACTTTTATCAATTTCCACAAAACTCCATTAGACCCTGGAGATGATCTATAATATAAATGGTCTCGACAGAATTAATAAAACTGAGCTGATGGCTCAGAAATACTTTTCTGAGCTGTTCACATCCTTGGACTTATTCTTTGTTTCCATAGCAACGTTCACCATGCCAAAATGGACCAATGACTTTGTTGTTGTTGTTGACAGGAAGATACTTCATCATTACATTCCTTCATTTATTCTCTCTCGAAATATTGAAGAGCAAAAATCCTGTGCCGCTTCTTTCTTTGCCACAGTCACGTTTGGCTTGCTCCCTGGGGGATTAAGGACTGATTTTCTGTAAAGCTGCTTTGAAACAATATGTATTTTGAAAATTGCTATACAAATAAACTTGACCTGACTTTCACTGTTGAGGCCGCTGCCATTTTGCATATATATATATATATATATATATATATGATGGCAGTTAGAGTTTGACATTATGTATTTGTATTTTTTTTAACTGAATATTTGCAGTATAAGAATTCAGAACAAAAAAACTAACTGTTTGAAAATACATGTCTATAAAGTTCAGCCATAAAAAAAACATTTCAAATGTTCAATATTCGTTAAAAAAACAAAACGAATTCAGAATTATTTAAACTACCATCTAAAATTCAATTTTGTTAGATTACACTTCAATTCAAATTCAAATAATTTTGTCATATTATTAGCTCCATTATTTTTATTTTTATATTTTCAGATTTCATTTTAAACTTAGTTTATGTTTTTAGTATTTTTTTATGGTTATCATTAATATTTGTATTATTAAATATTATTCTATATCATTATTTTAGTTTTTAGTAAGTTTAGTAATTCAGTTAGTTGCCAAGGCAGTATTTCTAAATTTTCTGAAGTTGTTCATCTAAAATTTGTTTTATTTTCTCAACTTTATTTCAATTAGTGCAAATGATTTTTAATCAATTTAGTGGTAGCTTCGTTTAACAATAACAACAATGATAATATATGGAGTTAATCATTGTATATTCTATCTGCAATATTTCTTAATTAGTGGTCTGTGTACACATTGAGATGGTCATCTTTGGCTATTGATCACATTCCACTTCTTATGCCATGTTAAGAACGCCTTTTCTCAAATATATTATGAAGAATATTTACAATGAATCATATTTAATTCATTTTTCCTCCCAGGAGCTGAATGCTAGTATAGCCCAAGAAGAACTCACTCTCCAGGACATTGAAAGGTTGTCTGAGGTGGTGAAGGCCAACACGTCTCCAGCAGGTGCGGAGAAGATCACAAAAGAGATGGAGGAGTTAAGGCTGGCCTGGCAGAGGTTACGCCAAATGCTGGTAGAGATTCAAGAAGAGCTCCAGAGCTCACTGGACTCTGAGAGCGAGTATTCAAATCGCTGTAAGGAGCTCTGGGCGGACCTGGGGCAGATCAGATCCCTGGTCCAGAACCTCAGCAGTGAGCTGGAGAGCAGGGATGGAGAGAGGACTGAGGAACACTTGGTAGCTCAATGGAAGGCACACACGGTTAGCACTGTTCATTTCTCTCACCACTCCCAAATACTTTAAATGCCTTCTTGTATGACACAGATGGAGACTCAACATATTTTTGTGACAGCTCATGACACTTACAGTGATTTAGGGAATGCCTTGGGTAAATTCCTATTGGGGTGTGTGTCAGTAATTTGATCCGTAGTAAGTCAAATTTTACAAGTAGAAGAGCTCTGTGGTTTGCAATACCTCCAAAAAGTGATGGGCACACAAGGGTGAAATGTTGTGACACTTTGTATTCAGTATTTCAGTGCAAACATCTTGCGTCTTATTCACTTACTGCATTCACCTTGCACAATCACATTTTTTCTATCATTTTAGACATTGAGATGATTTAATTAAGTTTTCTGATTTAAACTTGGCAAAAACAGTGTCAGAAGTTGTGTCATGGCATAATATATAATAAAAACGGCATACGTTTACATATTTTAGATATTGCTATTGAAGATTAAAGGAACAATGTGTAGGAATTGCTCCCATCTAGCAGTGAAAATTTATTTTGCGTTCAAGCGAATTGTGCTCTCCAGCACCTCGCTTTTTCAAATGCGCATTGGATCTACGGTAGCTGTTATGTACCAAAAAGCGATGACCGGATGTCTTCTAATAGCACTTTAACTATAAATGTTCTCCTGTCTATATAATAAAGTACACAAGCAAACAATGAAAAAAAGCTTGTAATTCAGAATGTAACATTGACTTACCTGTCGAGAAGAAAGCAGGACTTCAGCGTCTCTTTTGAACTCTTTCTCCTGCATTCGCTCTATCCACCTGGAAAAAGCTATCCCGACATTAACTCGTGTTTTTTGATAATCTCCGGTCACGTTTCCTTTTACAATCTATTTTGGATTTTCTGGCGAGGAGGATTTGCAATGCATCTTTTTAAACTTGCCGGGGCAGTGACAAGCACCTCTCACGGCTCTGCTCCTCCGTTTCTGTTGCTTTCAGTTACATCATGCTGGCTCTGAACGCAAACGCACTGTGGGAACGCGTTGGCTTAGTACTTTTTGTCCCTCTCTGCTATTATAGTTTTTCAAGATGGCAGAACTACACGTGGACCTACCCGTCCCATGTAAATAAAGATAATAAATTCTTCGTTTATGAGGATAAGTCAGATAATTGGCAGAGGTATTTGTACACCATTGTACACCCCGTCTCTGGCCCAAGAAACTGAGAAAGGCTCCAGCCCTATGACCCTAGAAGGTCATATAAGGATCTATAGTCGTCAATATATATTAGTACCTATATGCCATTTGCGTTACAATTAAACCTTTACTGAAAACACCCAATCAATTGTAGATGATGATAATGGCATTTGAAATCTGATGTTTTTATTTCTATTTGACAAAGTTATTAATTGGACCAAGTTTGCTTTTAGCAGTGGGGGAAAAAAAACAAGGATGAAAACCTTTTTTAGATCAATGAAAGCTGTCTGGACCCCATGTGGAGAAATTCTCCTTCCTTGCTTGAATGAGCTCCCTTCAAACTCATGATGTGTGTACTAATTTCTCTACATCCACATTTCAGAGGGTGCGCAACAAGCTCATCGCAGAGGAGCCCAGGGTGGAACAGCTAAAATCCCGGTTGAAAGAGCTATTCCGATTCCCACAAGATTCTAAAAACCTGTCTGATGAGGTGCTAGCAGTGGTAAAAGAATACCAGAGGTGAGCGGCAACCTCACACGCACACCCAAAGAGCCTCCAGCAAAGGAGGAATGAGGCTAGGAGAAATACTTTGATGGATATTTTATTAATCATTAGCTATTGATGATGGTTGGTAAACATTCTATCATGCAGACGCAATGGGAGGCTCGTCACATTCCCATTGTGTTTCTGTCAATTGGGATGTCAGTCACACAGGTCTAGTCAGCCGTAAACAATGTGTATCCAGCGATAAAAGAGTGCTAATGTAAGCACTTCAAACAATTAGTGCATTACACACAGGGTTTACTGCATTTATTTATGCATTTGTTTTGTGGCAGCCATCTGTTGAAAGCCTATGAGCTCATACTGTAAAGGACTTCTCAGTAGAGTTGTTTTGTGTTTCCTGTGACAGTGTGAAGGGCAGATCGTTCAGGCTGTCCTCTGAAAGCGAGACTGCTCTCCAGCAGATACTGCAGGATCCTCTGTATGGCTTCAGTCAGTGGAGTCAGGTGGTTTCTCAGGTACTGGAGGCTTCCGCCGAGGTGACGGAGTTCTCCCACATCGCTCTGCTCGTGCAGAATATAGAGGTACAGTTTTCTTGGAAAAGCATGTGAGCGTGTGGTGTAAAAATGTGTCCCTCCAGATACATTTCTGTTCAAATGTTTGGGGTCAATAAGATTTTTTATTTATTCAGCAAGGATGTATTCAAACTTTTACACTAATCGGGCCCATTCCAAAAATGTAAAATTAATTAATTAATTTAAATTAAATACATATATAACAGAAAATGTATATGTTTTTTTTTAAATTTGCAATAATAGCTGGAAACTATATTATGTAACTCTATTGCTATTAATTCATAAACATGCTTGCTCAGATATTATCGCTTATGGCACAAAATACTTTATAATTGTTTTATATTTTTAGAAATGTTTTTTTAAAGGGATACTCCACTTTTTTTGGAAATTGGCTCATTTTACCTCTCCCCCAGGGTTAAACAGTTAATTCAGACGATTTTTTTTTTTTTTTTTTTTCCGAAGAATATCAGTATACAGACAGTTTCTGGTCTCATTGACTTCCATAGTATATTTTTTTCCTACAATAGAAGTCAATGAGACCAGAAACTGATATTCTTCTAAATACCAGAAAATCAGCTGAATTAATTCGAAAACGGTAAAACTCAACCGTTTAACTCTCGGGGAGTTGTAAAATGAGCCTATTTCCAAAAAAAGTGGAGTGTCCCTTTAAGTGTTATCTTATGTAATTCTTGCAATTTAGACAAAATCATTTATGTTAGCCAGCTAAATAAGATTACTGAGTGATGAAGTTGTTTGAATCTCTGTCACATGGGTTTTTGTTGAAAACACCTCAGAACACCACATGCAGAGATTTGAGCTGTATTGAAGTTTTTTTTTTTTTAGTCTGAATGATGCAGTGTTTTCCCATTCAGTACTTTTGTTACCCGATTTACACTTTGTTTTGGAAAAATAAAGGGTACAAATCCAGTTTATGCTACAATCTGTTGAGGATATGATCATATTGTATTTAAGCATTTGCAGTGATTTTTGCCTTCATCTAGGCACCCTAATTCGGTGTTGATGCTTTGTTCTCTTTGAAGTTATTGAGTGTGCTCTTTCTTCTTTTGTTTTGTTCTTTTGTAGAAGTTACTTAAAAACAGCGTGCAACTCCAGGAGCGCTTGAGTTTGCTCCAGGTGAAGAGTGATCTGCTCAGCTCTGTTTTTGGCCAAGAGAAAGCTGTTGATCTGTTGGAAGAGCTCAGCGGGGATATGAGGAAGAGAGAGTTACTCCACAGCCAGCTCCAACAGCGCAAGAACCGCCTGCAGGTACACCAAGAGCCAGAGCTCAAAATGTTGTTGCTGTATACAGACTGTAAAAGCCTGAGCTACATCAACAGTCTTTACCCCCGCCATTAGCCATAACATGCATAGTCTTACATAACAGAAAATATGGTCGAAGTCACAGCTTATCATATCTGGCTGAAAACACAAGAAGCCTTGTTTGTTGGAATAAATGTATGCAGGCAGATAAAGTTGTAAAGAATAACAACCTATTCATTTTTTTTAGTTATTTACCTTTCAATGAAGAGGAATTTTTTTATTGGTATTTTATCAATTTCTACAGCAATTAAAAAAGTTGTATTGAATACAAACATAGCTCAAATTTAGCTCAAAAAAAAAAAACAGCAAAAAACAAAACAATAAATGGATATGTTTAATATGTTAATTATAGTACTATGGAGGAAATGATAAAGTACAAACAAATGTCTAATATATATATTAGACATTTGTTTGTACTTTATCATTTACGTCATGTACGTTTTATATTATAGTTTACTATTATTAACTAAATTTATAATATAATTTTATTATATATATATATATATATATATATATATATATATATATATATATATATATATATATATATAAGGGCTGTCAAACGATTAATCGCGCGATTAATCTCATCCAAAATAGAAGTTTGTGTTTACATAGTATATGTAGGTGCACTGTGTATTATTATTTTATATATATATAAATACACACACACATGCCTGTATATATTTAAGAAATATTTTCATGTATATACTATATATATATATATATATATTTATATGTAATTTATATTATACATAAATATAAATATTTTATATATAAATAATATTTTTTTCTTAAATATACATGCATGGGTGTGTATTTATATATATAGAAAATAATTATACACAGTGCTCCCACATATATTATTTAAACACAAACTTTTATTTTGGATGCGATTAATCGCGATTAATCGTTTGACAGCCCTAATATATATATATATATATATATATATATATATATACAGTTCTGCGCAAAAGTCTTTTGCGTATTAGTATTCTCAACCAAAAAGGTTGTAACCCAGTTATTTAAATGTTTTACTGCTGGTTGTCAGTATGAAATATCAGTTTACATTTCCATATATTCCATGGAAGATAATTTTATTCAATTATTATTATTCTAAATCACTTTCTTTGTTTTCTTTTTTATTAAAATGTTATCTTTGTATTATTTTGTGTGTATTATAAATTTTATCATATCTGCATCTTTTTTTTTAAACGATGTGCCATTTTCAGATTTTTATCAGTTGGTGAATATAATTCTTACAATATATGTTATCTTATGTACACCCTCAGGGTTTGATATCAAAGACGAAGGACTTTTCCGATGCCTATGAATCCATACATAAAAAACTGACCTTCATAAAGGAACGGTTTGTCAAGACGGGTGAACTTCAACCTGACATTCTAGCCAAGAAGAGCCAGGCCGATCAACTCCGGGTGAGCAGCAGAGAAAACAGAAGCTTATAGCTGTTTCAGACTTCAAAAAAGTTTGCTTTTTGAATTTCTTTTTAAACAGCTGTTTTGGTTTTAATCTCTGCATGTGGTAAGCTGTAGACGTACAGTGACTTTTGATTAGATCATCTTTCAGGAACAGACTAAAAGAGTCATGTGAATAATTTAAGGAGCTAGGAGTAATGTCACGCTGAGCTCAATGTGTTTGCGCTGGTTGATCAGAGTGGCTTGTCCAGGTGGGAGCGGGAAAGACTCGCTAGAGGCAGACTGAATGTTAAATGAGTGTGCATCTATCTACAGGTCATTAGAAAGGACTTGGAAGATTGTAAAGCTCATATCATAGCTCTGGAGACGCTGGTGTCATCCAACCCTGCAAACAGGACAAAGTTTGAGCGTCTGTATGCCCACTGGAATGTGCTTTATAATGAAGTTCGGGTAAGATCCGTTTTGGTTTTCCCCCATATTGTTTTGTTTTTCCTTTTCTTTTTTTCTTTCATGGTACACAAAATGAGATAATTTGAAGTGTGATTTGGCTGCTCTTTTCTGTACAACAAAAGCAGACTACAGTGAAGTAGTTCATGCTATATTCCAATTTATCGGAAGCCATACTAAACTACGCTAACTTTGTGTGGAGTATTTGTTAGCAGAGTGGAAATGAAGTTTATTTGGAGTTTTTTTTTGGTGCCTAGACCTCTTTTTTGAATGTCGGACTGTCTCTGTGTTTCTATTGATCCAAACTCCAATAAATTAACCAGCAATTTAAATCCAATGATACACTCCGGGATTTTTAGAAAGATTTTTAAATGCTTTAAAAAAAATACAGTAAAAAACAGTGATATTATGAATTATTATTACAATTTATACTAAGTATTTTCTATTTGAATTCTTTTGAAATGTAATTTATTACTGTGATGTCAAAGATGAATGTTCAGCATCATTACTCCAGGCTTCAGTGTCACATGATCCTTCAGAAATCATTCTAATATGCTGATTGTGTGCTCAAGGACGCTTAATATTTTTGTGAAAACATGATAATTTTTTTTCTTTCGTAAATAGAACAGCATTCAATGTTTTTTTTGTGGAATTTAAAAAAAATATGTCTGTAGATCTTCTCAGACTGCAATCTCTTGAAAATGATATCATATTTTATCATATTATCATACAACATCGCACTCGCAACTGTACAAAAACTGTATGAACACAATTTCTTGGATATATCATGACCCCAGACATAGCAAACGGATACACGTAAACGTAGACATAACATAACGTAATACAAAACAAAACCTGTAGAAAGAATTTTACAGCAACAGTGGAAAATTTAGCTATAAAGTTATGAATACGTATAAGCTCAAATTAGATTTTAGAGCTGTTGCGAAAGGAAGATTTTCATAGAGTTCATTAATTTTCTTTCTCGGTGAACTATTCCTTTTATTCCTCAAGTTTTTTTGCATGGCTAATTGATAGAAATACGTACATATATTTTTACTAAGCACTTCAAAAATGCCCAACTTCACAAGTGATTCTGATTTAACCCTGAAGATCTGTGGAAACTGCTGAGATCACACCCCGGTTTCCATACCTCCTGCTGTGTGTTGATCATGATGGTGATGAAGGCCTTGATCAAACCTCCTTCATTTTTTCAGTTTATATATATATATATATATATATATATATATAACAGATACCAGAATGTTATTGCACGAAAATCCTTCTCAAGTCTGTTTCAGCTTCATAGTGCAATGTATTTGTGTATTCACATGAATACATTTTCTTGTTCATAACAGATGAAGGTGAATGAAAGTGAGAAGAGCATTGCAGAACATGAGAGTTTACATGAAAATATTCTGAATTTGGAGAAGTGGTTGATGATCATGAGACAGAAGCTGGAGTCGTTTCGTGGATCAGATGGGGAATGGAGCATTGATAACCGCCAGCATGAGGCTGAGGTACGCCTATATGCTACACTTTAGCTTAGTTAATACAGTTAAAGGAGTAGTTCACTTTAAAAAAAAACAACAACTTTTGCTGATAATTTACTCACCCCCATGTCATCCAAGATGTCCACGTCTTTCTTTCTTTAGTTGAAAAGAAATTTAAGGTTTTTGATGAAAACATTCCAGGATTTTCTCCATTTAATGCACTTCAATGGGGTCCAAACGGTTCAAGGTCCAAATGAGAGTTTCAGTGCAGCTTCAAAGGGATTTAAACGACACCAGACGATGAAGAAGGGCCTTATCTAGGACCCTTCGAGTCATGACTCGAAAAAAGATTTGTTAATTTTGACGAACGAGTTTGAACAGGAGAGTCACGAACGCTCATCACAGAGCAGAGCAAGGCGAACATTTGGGCTTATAAAACTTAAACTCTTTTATGTATTTTTTAAATGACCGATCTTTTCGCTAGATAAGACCCTCATTCATCGTCTGGTGTCGTTTAAATCCCTTTGAAGCTGCAATGAAACTCTCATGTGGACCTTGAACCATTTGGTTCCCAATGAACTCCATTATATGAAAAAAAAAAACGTAATTTCTTTTCGACTGAAGAAAGAAAGACGTGGACATCTTGGATGACATGGGGGTGGGTAAATTATCAGCAAAAGTTTTTTAAAAGTGAACTAGTCCTTTAATCTTGCTTTTATTAAGAAGATTACATTAAGAAGAAATAAACATGAAAAGCTTCTGAAATCTTTTACGATGCTTGAAGGATCTCATTTCAATTTATAATGGTATTACTATTATCGTTTTCTTTTATTTGAATAATTGATTAATTTGTTGAATTATTTTGGTTTAGTAATCTGAATAAAGAAGCCAAACATTTTTGGAAAAGGATTTTGTTATAAAGAATGATATTCCACAACACCTTTCAAACAATGTCCAAGCTTTAAAACACTTAGAATAAATAAATACTATACATTGTGTGCTTTAAAAATGTTTAATCATTTATCCCGTATAAATAGTTCCCACTGTTATGGAAAGCAAAAGGTGATTTTAAATAATTTTCAGTCATGGAAATTTAGAAAATCTTTAGAAAAGAATTTTTTTTTTTTTTTAAAAAGTGGAATCCCTGAATATTAGAGTACATTCCAAGCTAAATAATAATTGAACATTTTTTTGTTAGCTATTTTCATTATCACTTTATGTCAGATAATTGTGGCAGCACCTGTATTTTGGAGAAATCATAAATACATCATGGTATTGTTTTGTAAGAAATAACATTCTACACTTTAATCTATAAATGCATTTAACCCATTCATAAACGTTTTTGACAAGATTCAAATACGTGATGTATTACTATTACAACAAGTCACTTTAGTCACTCATGACACAAAAGCACACAATGTGCAGGATATGAGCGCATGAATGTTTGCCTGTGCATGCGTGACTCAATCTTGTGTCACTGTTGTTGTCCCCTAGAGGGCGCTTGGAGAGTTTCCAGAGAAGGAACTTCAGCTTCATCAGACGGAGGTTGAAGGTCACACCGTTCTGGCCAAAACCTCGGAGAAAGGCAAAGTTCACATCGTTCAGGACCTTAAACGCCTTCGAGAGTCCTGGACGTCCCTCCACACGCTTAGTCTCAATCTTTACAGGTTAGAAGTAATGCTTGCAGGGTGTTGATTGTATTAAATGGACAGAAACTATGACTCAAGAAGCATAATTGATTCAGTTTTCTCAGACCTGTTTTAAAAACATAATAGGAATTCCAAAGGCCATATTTCACATTCTGTTTTAATTGCAACCAGTTCACCTACCTATGATAATAATCTCAATTATTGTTGATTGCTATGTGAATCAGTTCTGTGTTTACTAGAATGTAGCATTACTTATTTAACTTTTTATTTTGTAGGTGATATGTGAAATCTTTTTAAATTGTTAAAATGCTGATCCAATTTAACATTTTTTGCCTCGTTAATTGCCAACATGGACAATATTTCTCTTTATCACTACTGAATATAAATGAAATTAAAAGGGGAATTTTTGACAACACTTGTTACTTTCACCATCACTTGTTAGGCTTCTAAATGGACATGCTGCCACAGGCGACCATGACTCCCTATCACAGAAAACAGAGTTCCTGCTGGACAGAAGGGCAGACGGGGATCACCAGGACACATCCTCAGTCTTTGAAGTGGGAATTGACACTGGTGACAAAGGACTTCAATGGCACCTGCACAGATCTGAATCAACAGATCACCCAGAGGGGAACATTGTCATCTCTGAGGGCATCGCAAGACCTGGACGTTCAGAGGTCGAGAGAAGAGAGAGGAGTTACCGAGACCAGTCCATGGATGATGAGATGGATGCAGTCATGCCTGCAAGTGACCGGAAGCAGATAGTGATAAAATACTCTTACGAAGATGACTTGCTTAGGAGCGGTGGTCGGACTGGTGAATGGGTTGAAGAACACACAGGCAGTTCTGGGATTAAAGACCTGGATATGCAAGGCAAATATGGCTTTTCCTATGATGCACAGAGAGTGGTGCAGCCGTCACAGATCCCACCTGATGAGACCAGTGCTGCTTATCAGGTTAGGATGATTCAAATATGATTCTTTTTACTCCTACTGGCACCATTTGGGCAGGCATTATATCAGAAACTTGCAATATATTTATTGTGATTTTTGCATGCGATATATTAGAAAATAACAGTGAAAATTGCAGTCATTTTATATATTGTCGATTCATGTGCTGTTTTATGTTAGCAGTTTGGTAATACGCTGTTATACTGGTACATGTACACTATTGTTCATTGAACTAAAAGTTTGGGGTCATTTTAAAATTACTATTTAATTAAGTGTTAGTATTATTAAAAGTTAAAAATAGTCATTTAATTTTTTTTATAATTATTGATTATAGGAATGTTTTTTGAGCTTTTTGAGCATGAGATAATTAAACCATACCCACTCCAAACTTCTGAATGGTACAGTGAATGAAAATGATCTTTTCCTCTTGTTAATTTAGATGTAAAAAAAAACATGTGGAAAACATGCCTTCATTATTTTAAATTGGGGTAAAAAGTTTTTAAATGTGATTTACCTTACATTAAAAAACTTTTTGAGCCATACCCTTGCACCAGTGGCTGTTTGGTCAAAATGTAACTTTGAAGCGGGAATAAGCCTATTAATTATTTCAGAGCACATGCATTAAAAGAGATATATCATCAAAAGAACTAAGAATATATCATGATAATTTTTTTTAGCTAGATGACTCAGCCCTAAAGCCACTATTAAGCATGCAACACGTAGGCTATAATAATAAATGGACAGAGGGATGTCTTTTTTCCATTTCTCCTGTAGATGGGCTCTCAGGGGCCCCAGCGTCATGCTGATCTGGAGGCCCAGAGGAGGGAGTTTGAAGCGTGGCTTCACAAGGAAAATGACAAACTCACAGGAATTCTGAACAACCAAAGATCCCTGAGCTCTAAAGAACTGAGGATAAGACAGAATACACTCAAGGTTGGTAGTGTTTGTTAATATTTTTTGCTTTCTTTTTATCTGTTTTTGATTAAAGTTTCACGAAGAGTCCAAAATATCAAAAAGTGTTTGAGTGAAAAACAATATTTGATAGCTTAGATATCTTATTCAACAAAGCGCAGTGTGATATTTTACTTTGGTCTCACAGAATATGCTGGATTATTTTCTATATGTGAAGCTACATGTTTGTGAGAGTCTGGTGTGTAGCGTAATGTACGTTTCCTTCAGTGCGAATGAAGTCGCAGATCTGTGAAGCTTTAAAAGGCTTGTGCTCAGTTGTTACCCCAGGCTTGGAAAAATTCTAGCTTCACAAATACCTGGAAGCTGTCATATTTGATGATATTTAGCCTGACAACTACTGTGCCACATTGACTTTTTTCTTTGTTCACTGACAGCTCATATTTGGAAAAGCTCTTGAATGGCAAGTCATAGGTGGTCTTCCTGTTGAATAATACCTTGAAACAACATCAAACAACAAATGGAGATTGTGCTATGCGAAGAAGCCACATTGAGATTGTTTTCAATTATTTAAATATCCACTACATCTGACAAAGTGCCCAGATACTTCAACACTAAGTTCTGACTTTATGTTTGTAGAAACCGATTCCTCCTCCATTAGTTACTGTTTGCTAAGCAGACACAGAACGTCTTATGGACATTATCAGGATTATGCGGTCATAAAGTGTTAAAAAGTGATAGGATATTATTCCTATGTGGGCTGAAATTAATTCACACATTGCAAAGAATTGTATCGGCCATTTAGTGACTTTTCCTTCCTAGTTGTTTCTTTGTTATTAAGTGCCCCAGTAATAATATTTCAGATATTACTGTAAAAGTTCATACCAATGCACACACAGGATTTCCATGTACATTGCCGTTCAACTGTTTTGGTGTCAGGAAGATTAAGTCTTCACTTCAATTTAATGCATAAAGACTTTTATTTAGCAAGTATGCATTCAATTGAAGTGAGTGAAGACTTAATTGTTTCGAAAGATTTCTATTAGTAAATGCTGTCTGTTTAGTGTTTAACTTTCTATTTATCAAAAGAAACGACTAAAATGTATGACAAAAATTTTAAGCAGCACGACTGTTTTCAATATTGATGATGATAAATGTTTCTTGAGCAGCAAATCAGCATATTAGAATGATTTCTGAAGGATTATATAACATTGAAGACTGAAGTAATGATGCTTGCCAGCACAGGAATAAATTGGATTTTAAATATATTAAAACAGATATATTAAATTGTAATTAAGTATCTGTTTTTTTTATAAATAAAAGCTGCTATAAGAGACTTAAAAACTTTTTTTTTAAACGGACTGACAACATTTTTAACTGGTGATTATAGATGGCAAGATGCTAAGGCAGAATTGGTTGGTAAAAAATAATAATAATAAAGGGTCAATTTTGAATTTGAAATAATTGGATGATGATTCAATTATGAGCACAAATCTTTAATAGCCACACCCACACAAACCCTTACTAGTAACTTTTGTCTTGATATCTGTATAGGGTTTACGTGCTGGTGTAGCCTGGGGTCAGAGTCAGTTCACAAAACTGATGTCTGGTCAGCAGAGTAAGTCAGGGGAGGTGGACACAGAGCTAGAAGAGCTGCGTTATTGCTGGATGTTATACAAATCCAAACTTCAAGAGGCTGGTGACCTCAAAGGGCTGCTCAAACACAAGGTATGAAGAAAAAAAATATTTTCCATTTATATTAAATTATATTCACTTATATTTTTTATCAAATCAAAATATAATTATTATTCAACTTTTCCTCGAGAACCAATTGTCTAGCTATTTTTCTTTACATTCATACATATTTTCACTTGTGCCATGAGTACATGTTTTAACCTGAAGCCATCATTTTGAAAAATGGTGAACTTTTTTTTTTTTATGATAAATACTGTACCAGGAAAGTCATATATCATCTACTAAATGATTTCTCCATTAACCAATAAAGATGTTGGTGTAGTATCATGTGTCCACCAGTAGGGAGCAGCAGCTTGTAGCCAAATCTAACTGAAAGCAAATGTTTCTGTTTGTTTCAGGTTGTCAGTGGACAAGAACAGGAGCTTGTCCGAGCTGGAAAGGTAGGTTTTATTCATTATACATACGTCTTGATGTTGTGTGAGTGGGCTTGTGTGTAAAGTGGGTTTCAAAAATTCCTCTGATATGACACTGAAGTATGTTTGAACTCTCTTTGAAAAGAAAGTATTCCCTTTTAAGGTTAGAACAGAATTGAACGCAGTGTTTATTTATTGACACAACTGGGGCTGTTTGTTTCAGCAGTGCAATTTCACTGTGTTATGTTGTCATGTGATTTCTAATGTAATGATTTAATGTAATATATTGTTGTGATATTCTTGAGTGGAACACCCATATTTTATGACCAAATCAACTTCTGATTGACAAAAAATATATTTTTATAGTGTTTCGCAGCAAAGTGAAGTGCTTTTACAGAAAAATGCAGCTCATTTAGCAGTTCAAATAAATTCTATATATTGAATTTCACACTGAAATATGTCACATTACGGAAGTAAAATGGGATGGGAATGCCGTTTCATGTTGACTTAAAAAGTTTGTAAGCACTCTGGAGTGAAGTGGGACACTGTTCGGCTGGATTAGTAGGAGGTCTTTGAAATAGAGGCACATGAATAGCATCTTGAAAGCCTGAACCAAAGCACCGTCTTAGCCCCCCAAAGACAAATGCTATTTTTTGGCTCCGTGGGCCGCTTAGAAACATCAAGGCAGTTGCTCCGCTGCATCTCTCTGGGGAGTGTGTTAATCTTTCTGAGTAATTTCTCAAATTTATTGTGGTGTTCACACCTTTTTTAGCACCTCTTTTCCCACTCTCTGGCCATCTGTTCATGAGCGGTCATGTCTTCTTGAGAAGAGACCTGCTGGTGCCCTGCTGATTGCATACGAAAGGCTGCTCCGATTGGCCTGCTTTATTTACATAAGCAGATATTAGTGGATGGAGATAGAAATGTTGTTTTGCACATGCAGCATTACCTTCCAATTACCAAGGCTATTCGCAGATGCTTTGGCTAGTTCTGCAAAATATGCACACACATAAAAAAAAAAACTTTTGAATCGTAATGAAATGGGGCATCCAAACATAATGCCAATTAAATTAGGAGGGTTTTGTTTGTTTTTGATCTGGATGCTTCATTATCATTTACTGAGTGTTACTGAGTTTACTGAGTGATGTGATTAAGTCATTGTGGTCATTTGGCTAATTGATTTATGTATTTTTATTGAAAATATTTTACATAAATTAAATTTATTTTTATTTATATTGATTAAACTTTATATATATATATTAGGGCTGTCAAACGATTAATCGCGATTAATCGCATCCAAAATAAAAGTTTGTTTTTACATAATATATGTGGGTGCACTGTTTATAATTATTTTGTATATATATAAATACACACAGGCATGTATATTAAAGAAAAAATATTATTTATATATAAAATATTTATATTTATATATAATATAAATTATATATAAATCTATATACAGTATATACATGAAAATATTTCTTAAATATATACAAGCGTGTGTGTGTGTATTTATATATATATATATATATATATATATATATATATAAAATAATTATACACAGCACACACACATATATTATGTAAACATAAACTTTTATTTTGGATGCGATTAATCGCGATTAATCGTTTGACAGCCCTACTATATATATATATATATATATATATATATATATATATACTGTAGATTAATTGCAATTAATGGCATCCAAAATAAAAGTTTGTGTTTACATAATATATGTGTGTGTGCTGTGTATAATTATTTTGGATACATAAATATGCATGCATGTATATATTTAAGAATTATTTGCACGTAAATACTGTGTGTATGTATGTATATATATATTATTATTATCTATATTATAAATAAATATTTTATATATGAATAACACATTTTCTTAAATATATACATGTATGTGTGTATTTATAAATACAAAATAATTATACACCGCACACACAAATACATTATGTAAACACAAACTTTTATTTTGGATGAGATTAATCACCATTAATCTGTGCACAGCCCTAATATATATATATATATATATATATATATATATATATATATACTGTATATACAGTGCTAAAGTGCTTTTTATAATGCATATTGATCACCACGTCTTTAAGATTTCTTTTTAAGATGTATTGTATAAAATGAGTTCTTTATGTCCAGTTAGTTAACTAATCTGTCAAGCAACCAATCATCTATTTATGTCTCCTAATTTTAACCAACCATTCCAGAACATATTTTGCTCTTGGCTGTATTTTCCCATTGCAAACATGTTTAAAGCTGTTCATTAACTCATTATAAGACCACACAAGCAAATGTTGCTCACCTGAACCTCAGCGTCTGACTCTGTTGTGGAAACCGCCATCACCTTCTGCTGTCACTATCATGCAGGGTAAATAAATGCACACTCTGATTGTCTCCGTCACTGACCAAATACAATCTTCTTTTGAAGATGACACTACCCTTTCTGCCACTAATTACAGGCTCCTCGCATAGAATAAATAGTCATTTGTTGTGATAAAGTATATTTTCATATGTAATTATCGCGCCAGAACGATAGGATGATTGGATGATGTGTATCTGTAAGGACATTATGCAAGGCCTGAGCACTGCTGCAATTACCTTCCAGTGTAATTATATTTTCCTCAATAAAGGGCTAACAAGAGAGAAAAAGAGTGGAAAGAGATTTCTGCTTTTCATCCACCCACATTTCCTCCTCCTCACTTCCTCGTACTTCTGCACTCTCTCTCTCTCAAACACATAGTAAAAGTTCCCATGTTCCTCAGCTTTGCTACAGAGGCGTTAAATAGAAAGGGTCACATTAAGTTCAGATATGTCACAGTCCGGCGCTCAGAGCGATGGCAGTTGTTGAGCTGCTGTAGGTGGATATTCACTCCCACAATTCCACAGGAGCTTGAAAAACTTCCCCGTGCATTTCATCAGGTACACATTTTTTTTTCGGCATCCAGTGAGTCATCTTGGCAAAAAACTTCCATCATTGTTATGTTTTTATCAGATGTATATTGAATGAGAGATGTCAAGTCACACGCCAAGAGTTATCTTTTTATCAAAGAGTTTTCTTTTTTGTAATCTGACGACTTTGAGGACTTTTATGAGATTTATGAGGGATTTTTTTCTGCCCTTTCATCATCTACCAGGAGAAAAGTATAAGTCTTATAGCTTATAAGTGTAATAGTTCTTTTTTATGTGATGATAAAAACTTCTAAAACTCAGAGAAGTATCTTTACACGCAGAATTTGAGTACACATGTGTACACATTTCTGTAATAAACCCTAGTAGTGAGTCACCAACATTTTTAGGGATCATAAGACTACATATACCAATGCTCTGAGATGTGCGCTTGGGACTGCATATCTGCATTGGCTGGACTGAACAGAAATATACAATATTTAATGCAGTTTGAGGATAAGAAACCACATTTATTGAACAGTCAATGTCTGATTCTATTGCCAGTTTATTATGTGTTATTTAAATGCAAGTTCGGCCATCAGGTTTTGAAATTGCAGTTTTTCCCTATTTGAGTAAATAGGCGTTGGCCTTGCATGTCCAAAGTGAAATAAATATATAATTTTAAAGGAACATTTCAAAAATCCTTTTTAAATTATACAATCCTAGAAAGCACTGCAACTATTTAAGTGAAGGTTTTCTATAAGAAGGGAAAGTTTTTTTTTTTTTTTTTTTACTGAAAATATTATGTGTTTTTTATATCTCCATGTATTTTTCATGAGAGCAGTGATTCCCAAACCTTTTTTTGTCAGTGAACCCCTTTTGTACTATAATATTTTCTTGAAGTACCCCCTGAGATTTAAAATAGTTCAACAATTAAAAATGCTAAAACAAAATTTTAAAAAAAGTATTTTAAATTTTTCCCTTTTGTAATGTTTCATTTTGATTTAAAAATGTATTTATTTTAATTTTATATTTGTATGATTTTAACTAATTAAGCTTTTCATGTTGCCTTATGTGTAATTCACTCTGACAGTGTTGTGCAGTGACTGCAAGTCATTCATTTTCAATGCGAGTTAGCGATTTGTCACAGCAAAGTTGAGTAGACTACAGTGAAACAGTAACTACTGTGAAACGCTGTAGTCATTTGAACGCACTCTCTAGGTTTTGTGATATAGCCGTTCAGCATGTAACGGCATCTGTGGATGTGTGTTTTGCAGACGAACAGCAGTCTGGGATTCTTGTACCGTGTGTGTCGCGTGGCTCTTCCTCTCCAGCTCCTGCTGTTGGCTCTTCTGCTGCTGGCCTTCCTGCTCCCCATGATGGACGAGGGCACTAGCTGTTCACTGTCCAACAACTTCGCCCGCTCCTTCAACATCATGCTCCGCTACGACGGACCTCCGCCCACTTAAGCGTCGACAGTCCGAAGCAGCTTTTTTAAATGCGCCAATCTGCTATCGTGTTCATGTAACAAATACTTCTATTTTTTATCAATGTTCTGTTAACGCTTTGAGTCATTTTATTTTTAGTTGGTCGATGCTGCAGATCAGAAACTGTGTTTGTGTGAGAGAGAGTGAAAGTGTGAGTGGGTGGATGGCATAGATGCTCACAACCTGCTCAACATGATTCAAGCTGTTCATTTCTCTACAGGCTTTAGAGAAACCAATGCAGCCTTTACAAAGAGCAAAACTCCCTTAAAGACATCTACTCAGGAGCCATCGCAAATTTCTTGTGTTTTTAGGTTCGTTGTATGTTATTGCTAGTTCCTAAATGTTAAAGGGATAGTTTGCACACACAAAAATATAATTCTGTCATTATATACTCACCCTCAAGTCCAAACCAGTTTTATTTCCTTTATTATTATTATTATTATTATCAAGTCAATAGGGTCCAATCATGTCGTTTTGGACCCCATTGGTGTTCATTAAATGGATAAAAACAGTTAGTGAGTGACGGTGAGTAAATGATGGCAGAATTTTTGGATGAACTATCCCTTTAAATAATTTTACTGTGGTATGTCTTATATTTAAACAGAAGTGTGCATGTTTTTATTCACATGTCTTGTTTATATTCTGTTGTTCACTATTTTACTCAGGCCACTCAGAAACTGAACTGGGTTTAATAATAGGATGTAACTTCTCATTGTGTTGCGAGGATTGGTTCTGATGTCATTGAGTAGATAAGACTATGTAAATATTTCAAAACTAAGCTCAGTTTTATGTGTTCTTCATATGTTGGTGAGCTTTAGAGGAGGAAATGGTCAAAATCAACACAGACATTCCTCTATCACTCAAAGCAAAGGTGCTATGCTCATGCGTTCGTTTAATAGACAGTTTTCCTTTAATGGTTTTTGGAAATTGAGATTGTAGAATCAGATTGTTGGACTTGACTGAGTTTTGGCATTGGCTTGCCTCTGGTTGTTGTTCTAGGTTAGTGTGTTTTTTCTGGCATAGATTATGGTGTAAAAATAGCTCTGTTTGGGGAGAATGGCCTTTTTTGAACACAATTTAGGAACTCTGACCTTCTTGGGCTTTTTTTTTTTTTTTGCACGTCTCAGAAGGGCCCGAAACTATCAGAAGTTAAGTTCAGCTATTCTTTTTTAAGATGGCTTCTTTAATGTCATGGTTTGATAAAAGGAATGCCTTGATTTTATGTTTTTGGTCCAGAACGAAGGCTGCTTTGCCTTTCAAAGCTGGCTTTTTGCAGTGTGAGACTTATTTTAGAGGCTAATTGCATGGCTTTTCAGCTTTAAGTAGTATTACGATCGCACAACGCACTGAACTGCTTTAATCCTGTATCAAAATGCCATTTTAAAATCATATTCAGACCTCTCTGCTATGCTAAAACTGTAATATACGTTAATATGTGATGCGTTATCTAATGTTAAATGCATGAATAGTAGTCTGAAAGAGACTTAACATGAAATATGCTGCATTTTCTAAAAAGAAAGCGAAATATTGAAGCTCCGCGCTTCAGTTTATTGCACTGCTTTATTGTTTGTATTTAATCTCGTTTTATGCCAATGCAAGCCATTTGATGATGAATACAGGTTTCATCAATGACACTGTGATTCATTAGGCTGCAAATGCTAAACTGTATAAAATTTGGTTAAATGGTTCAACTGTTTTTTTAAGATCATTAAAAGTATGCTAATAGAGCTAGTTTACAGCACTGTGTGCATGGAAGAGATTTCTCATTGGAGAAATCTTTGATTTGGGAAGAAAATACTGGAAATTATTTTCAAAGACAGCTAACAAAAATGGAAGCATGTAGAAATTATAACGTTATGCATGAAAGGTTGCAAGACAATGTTATTAACGAAAGTTAAACATTTATTTTATTACTATATTTTGAATTAAACTCATATAATGTATCTTTAAACTGATAAATATATAAAGTAAAAAAAAAAAACTATAACCAGTATTTTTGTATTTTACTCCTGGCAATAAACATGCAGTGCATTTTTGGTGCTGTTTGTGTCTCTTTTGTTGCTATGGACTTTAGATTGAATAGATAAATGTGTGACTCAATATCAAGACTCCCATTCAGAAAGTCTTTTAGCAGGAAACGGCATTAAACCAAAAGCTGAACTGGTCTGACGAGATGTGCAATGATAACGAAACACAAAACCAGCCTGCTGGTGTGACAAAACATCACGCAATAGCGCACAGCTAGGTCTTCTCCAGCTATAGAGGCCATGTAAGGTCCTGAGGTCAGCGCGAGGTTACTTGACGATCTTTGATTTGCTTCAAAGCTATAGGAAGGTTTTATATTTCACTGTAAAAAAAATATTTTCATGATTTGTAATCACAACGTTTTTTCTTTGGTCAATTCAACTTATATAATAATGTAGTTCAGATAACATAATATTTTGAGTTTCTGGTGGTTATTGTGTTAACTCATTTTTTTCCATTTCAATGAACTTAAAATTTTAAGGCAACCAGGTTACTAATTTTTAACAAGTTAAACCAACAATATTGTTTTACAGTGTGCTAGTTAGGTTACGGAAATGCGCATTTGAGTGTTTATTTGCATGGATTTGTCATGGTTGCCTAAGTAACCATGTGTGTGGTTCTCTGCCTATTCCATTTAATTTAGGTCACCAGCTGTAAAGAAAAATGATTGCCGTGATTATCAATTTAAAATTCAACATTGGAATAAGTTATGTGTTGTTTCAACTTAAAGTACTTGTTTGTGCTTGACTTAAAATATTAAGTTTAGTTAACTTGAGTTGAGTTGGATATATATATATTGAGTTATCTCAAAAAACTCTAAGTTAAGAATTGCAGCTTTAGATGTAAAAAAAAAATATTGCTGGCTTAACTTAAGTTAAGTAACCTGGTTGCCTTAAAATTTTGAGTTGATTGAACTGGAAAAAGTGAGTTAATACAATGAAAGAGATTGATTTAATCATCAGAAACATAAAATAATAAGTTATCTGAACTACATTAATTATATAAGTTGATTTGACTAAAGAAAAAATGTTGTGATAACAAATCTTGAAAATATTTTTTTACAATGTACATTTTTGCACAGCACTGTCAGAACGACTATTGGTAAAACGTTGGTAACGCTTCCTTTTACAGTCCAGTTACCCATGTAAATACTATGTACTTATTTTAGTAACTACAATTACTGGGTAATAACTAGAACTAACCCTGAACCTACCCCTAAACCTACCCCTGTTCCATGTACTTACCTTATATTAGCCAGTACTTTCTAGGTAAGTACACTGTAATTATACTGTAAGTACTGTACTGTAAAAGGAAGCGTTACCAAAACGTTTAGTCACTATCAGACTGCACAGATACATGTTTTGGTTAAACATTGGTCATAACGGAATCCGTTTATTGACATTTCCTGTGTAGTCAGGTGGATGTTTGTCTTCTAGGTGTGTGCGTGAACTATAAAGGCTATCTGGCATAAAGATACACTATGACTATGATAATTTTAGTGGTAAAGCCCACTTGCTGAAAGCACACTCACTTGGCCTAATTCATACGAGTGGGAAAGAGTTGGATCTATTCTACACACTCACCCACATGATTTCACACTGCCGTTTCCTTACTGTGTAGCAATGAGCAGATATTTCTCTGGCGTGAAAATGACATCTCAGTGGAATCCAAATCATGTTTGGTTACCGATGCCCAAATATTTATGGAGCGAGGAAGCAGCTTGAGGGACTACATTAGAAATTAGCCATTCAGGTGAAAGTAATGGGGTCTGAATAATACAGTGATCTTTTACCCAGATTCATTTCATTGGAGCACGGCTGTGAAACATTAGTTTTTGCAGCTCTCCACCCTTTAAACGCTGAAACATTAACCAAAAACCAGTGCAAAAGTGCCCTTTATCTGCAAAACAAGAGGTGACTGCAGTTCTTACCTGGTTTGAAACCTTGTAAAGGTACACTGTAAAAAAATGTTGTTGGTTTAATGTAAAAAAATGAAGTAACCTGGTTGCCTTAAAATATTAAGTTAATTGAAATGGAAACATTGAGTTAATACAATAAAGGAGATTGATTTAATCATCAGAAACTCAAAATATTATGTTATCTGAACTACATAAATTATTTAAGTTGATTTGACAAAAGAAAAAATGTGATTACAAATCACGAAAATATTTTTTTTACAGTCGGTTTTACACAAGTGTTGTTATTGTTAGAACTAGATTAGATGAAAAAGTTGTAGTACTAAAATTGTTAAAACTATTAACTATAAATATAAAAACCAGAAATGTAATTCAAAATGTTAATAAATACCATACAGGTAAATAAATAACACTGCTTTAAACAAACACTGACCCACCAATCTAGCGTTATAACTCTGTTTATTCTGTTTTATTGGCATAGAGCTTCCACATCCATTGAATAAATAAAGATGAACCACATGATGTGTACGGAAATCTGCACTGTAATAGAATTATCTAGACAGAAGACATTTAAGAGATTGAAGCTATAGTTACACTAGCCGGATGTGCTCCGTAATCAGATTTAGCCATTTAACTTTTGACCTATGAGTACAAGTTACACATTTGCTGGTTAAATGGGATATGAAAAACACACCAAGAGCTCCTGGTCACATGATGAACTGCTGTTGTTGATGTGCCGGACATGACTCACTTCGCTAAAGACTGGGATTTTCTTGTTGCCTTAATACTGTCAAACAGCAACATCACTTGAGCAAACTGGATGACTATTTCATTAATTAAGCAGAACAAAAGGTTAATGTCATTGTGCACCTGGTCTGTTAAAGTTGAGGCTGAAGGAATCTAGTTTATTGCTCTGGCTGGCCAGTGTCTCTGTAGTAAATATTTAATTCTGTGGCATGTTGCCATGGTAGCCAAGGCTTCCATGTCAAAGGTGCTTTCCTATGGGAAAGTCTTGTAAATGCAAATTGACAGCTAGAGAGAGAGAGAGAGAGAGAGAGAGAGAGAGAGAGAGAGAGAAGCTTCATTTGAAGAACTGCCTTTTCTGGCTGTTGAATAAAGAGGTCTACGAATACAAATTATCTATTATCTATCTAATTAAGTTTGGGTGTGTGTACGTGTATATTTCTGTCATGACAAGTCTGAGTGATTGTCATGGTAATGAGTATGACAATATTGATATGTTTGGTCTTGGCGGATTTGATCTGCTACGCTGCTGCGGGACACGCTACTGCCAATACATACACGAAACGCCGTTGTGAGCCAGTAAGCGTACATGAATTACCCGTAGTAGATCTATACTGGAGCTGGGGAAGGTGAAGGGTTTCTGAAAGCACTCTGCACTGCTACTGCAAATGCTGACCAAGTATTTGAAGGCTTAGCAGTGAGCTCATTGGCTACTGATACAGCAGGAACCAATCAGCTGTGCCCTCAAGTAGATCGACTTGTTATTGTTAGTTCAAGTTAAAGTTAACAAATGGAACTTTATATTATTGTGACCACCACATGTTCGCTTACACTCACCTGTATTTATTTTATTACAAAAATACTAGTTATATTGTGAAATATTATTACAATTTAAAATAAATGTTTTCGATGTTAAATATAATTTATTCCTGTGATGGTAAAGCTGAATTTTCATCATCATTACTCCAGTCTTCAGTGTCACATGATCTTTCAGAAATCATTGGAATATGCTGATTTGCTGCTCAAGAAACATTTTTGATTATTATCAATGTTGAAAACAGTTGTTTTAATTGATGAAATCATTGGTATTATTATTATCAATATTTATGAGACAAGAGTAGATGTTAAAACTTAATGCTGATTTGTACTCCTCTTTCGCTAAGACGTAGCTTTACAGTAAACTATGCTTCTTCATCCATTTACGCTTCCATCCATAAATGGTGTGACTCCCCTTCTGTCCGGCATTAACGGCTGCAGTGTACTTGCCCCGTCAGCGCACACAACGACTGCAACTACAGTGTGGTCTCCCCAGTGGACCAACACAACAACTGTCTGGATTGAGCCGAGTAGGGTACACCAGTGTCTTCAAGTGGGCACCTTCCGTCCTCAGTGTTTCGTCGACTAGCCCACGACACCTCAAGAGGGCTCGATAGTGACTCTGGCGTCCCAGAGTCACCCCCCTCCATTCCCCACTCAACTCAGCCCAGCTTACTGACCTTTACATCCCTCCTGCTGCTGAGGTTGCGCCTTCCTCGTAGTTCCCCTGTGACCCAACCACAATCTCTCCGCAATCCAACCATAGCGCCAACCCGTTTGACTACGGCTGTCGAGCTTCTCTCTCTTCGTTAAAGTAGGTTCAGTGGCAACGGTTCCGGATGGCATACTACCTACCGAAAAACACAATATCTGCCCAAACACCAACCCTCATTCTGGAACGTAATGACTGTAATTACTATGCAAATACAAATAAACCAACAGACTCTTCGAGTTTTTCAAGAATTCGACGAAACCGTAGCGTGGTAGCCAGTTGCTGCTGCTTTCTGCTGCTTCAGATAAGTTCTTTACTGTGCGACGCAACTCTTGGCCACTGAATCCAACATCTCTGAGGAACCGGGTTGTAGAGTGTGCCACAAATCCTTGACAACACACTTCCACTGGATAAACCTGGACTCTCCATCCTCACTGGTCTGCTTCAGTGGCCATATGAGAATACTGCAGTTTCTTCCTCTCATATGCCTCATCTACCGCATCCTCCGCATCAGTTGAGCAATGCATGCTGATCGAGATCACAAAACAATATCTGGTCTGAGGTGACAATCTCAGGTGGAAAAATAAGTCGTTGATCAAGATCAGCCAGCATCTTCCAGTCCCTAGCAGCTTCCAGTTGTCCTGGGCGAGAATTGGGTTTAATACATTTTCTTGGTGGTTGCTCGCTTGGGCTGAGGAATATTGTCTTCTGTGTGTAATGTTTTCCTAGAACAGGCAACTTAGTGGTCATGTTGTGCTTGCCTTCCAAAGCTAAAGCTAAACATTGCAGTACTTGGTCATGGCGCCAAGTAAACCGACCTTGGCTAAGAGCCACCTTACATGCTGTGCCTGTCCCACGATATCCCCAATTTGAAGGGCAGCCTTTGCCTCTACCACAGATTTCTTTTCTGACCACTTTCTACCAGTTTTTAACACAGGTGCTGCCTCCCTTACACTTGTCGTGTGACTCTACTAAGGTCATTTCCAGTCTGACCTTGGCACACTTTAACTCTCTTGGTTAAAGCAGAGACTGACAGCTGCAATATTCCTTTACTATAAAGTCCCAACCATTTATGGATGTGTAAACTTATTAACACTTCCAGCTTATCCACTCTGTTGTCAAAGAAAACTCGTACACAGTCAGTGGCTACAGCAACCTCGGCAGTAGACCAAACTGAAAGCACCAGATTTTAAGATTATACATGTTAAACATAAGATTTGCTTACACTAAATCTTTCAATTTGTGTAACACGACCATTTAAAGCAAGTAAACATGATAACTGCAATAAATGCATGATGATTTTAGAAATGGTGTAACGTAATAATCCTCAAAGCTTTACGCCTGTAGAAAGTCATCATCCACCTAGAACAGGCTCAACACTAAAACAATTGTGTAGAGAAATGTTGTTTTTTTAATAATTTAATTACCACACATTTGTTGTTCAGAGCACCTAAAAGTGCTTTAATAAAAAATATAACCTTAATTTGTTTTAAAAGCTTCCAATCTAAGTCCATCAATGTAAACATGATTTTTATTTGCTTTTACAAACTAGAGACAAATCTAAATGATTTTCTGTCACTATTTACAGCACGTCACGGATGTGGTCGATAATGTCTAAATTAGGTTTTTTTCTAGGTTGTTGTCTACTAGCTAAGCACCCAGACAGGATATAAAATACCCGTTTTGTGTGTCTGCAATGGGCAGCTGTAAAATTGAACAGTGTGTTTAGTGACAAGTGCATATTATTCAGACATAATTTACCAAGGGAAGAGCCTGTTATCATGCGCTCTTTATTGCAGCTACTGTAGTTGAATATTTTGTATGCCAGCAGTTGTTCATCAGAGCAGCACAGGCTGGGTTCAGTTGCGGTGACTGCAAACGGCTCAGGCTGACTGACCTGATATATGAAATCACCCTTTTAATTAAAGCTGGCTAAACCCAGCTTAATGATGCCTTTGTAGTGGTCTGTGAAGAGAGAAGAGTGATACGTTGGGGTTGTGGGACACGCCCCTTTATGGTGCACTGAACCCAGTTAAAATTTCCCACTGATATTCAGTTTTGGATCAGGTGCCAGATGGGGGGAAGTGATGTCACATAATGATATAATACCATCAGAGTGTGAAAATGAATGGATCAAGTATTGTGCATTAGCAATCGCCGTCGCTAACTCCATGTTTCACCGAGGACAGATGGTCGGCACCAGTGTGTTGGCAGCATTAGCAGGGCACTTGTTCTGTAAAGCATAAAAAAATAAATCCAATCAGTGCTAGTGCAGCAACTAGTGGCATCACATCAGAGCCTCGGGTCAATGCACAAGATGCACAAAACAGCTGTGGCCCACATTAAAATAAGGTGAGTGTCAAGTCTAGCTGCAGAATCTCTGCCTATATAGATTTATGTGGTGTCGGTATTAATCAAAATTCAAAGCTCAGACGTTCCCCCCCTTGAGGTTTTAAAATAATTGTTTCCAATACTGATCAATACAGCAAACATTAATCCTACAATACCCACAACAACACACCCCAATGGCAATTCATAACTGTTTTGCGAATTGGTGGCTAATTCGTAGGATCTGATTTGTAAGTTTTCGTACAATCTGCTTACACCACACTGACAGTTAGGTTAGGGTGGACCTTTTATTCTTTCTTTTTTCAAAAAAAAAAATCGTAGAAATCACATTGTACAGATTAGGCTACTTAATCGTTGTTAAAATAGTTCAACCCTAAAAATAGTTCAACCCGTCCACTTCGCAAAGTGGAAAACACTTCAAAATGGCGGCAAGGATTCACCCGAGGGGAAGTGCGAGTCTAAAAGTCGACTGGAAAGCAGTCATGATGATTTTACCTGTTCAGCTAATGACGTTTAGTCAGTCAAGTTTATGTAGACACGTACAAATACTTACATTTTTCATAAATAGACCAGTGAAATACAATTTAAAAAGACAAGTCCTCAACACTATCAATGTAAATCAAAAGATTGTTTAATGATCTCAGATGTAGTTGTTTTATAACCTGGTAAGCTTCATAATTGAGTTCCAGTGGTACATTAAAGTTAATTCACCATAACTTCAGTTCATATCCCCTATTTCAACTTGTCATTGTTATCCAAGAGATTGACTGTCTGCAACCCCATCATACCTACCATGAAGCCCTCAGGCTGCTGTAAGTGAACCTGAGTCTCAACGTGGCTTGGCGTGAATTGCACAGCATTCTTGTGTGGTTATTACAAGGTGAGATATATAAACACAAACGAGTAATTTTATCTTACGGTCCTAAAGATTACAAACTATTTTATTTCATTTCCAGGAAACATGGAAATTCTCAAGACAGTATCATATTCAACCTCACAGTTCAACAAATCAAATGCCTATTGCATTGCAATACTAAGGAGAAAGATCTTTGGATGAAATATTGTGTTCCAGCTTCTGTTTGTGGGCGGTTTTTACTTCTCATCTTTTTCCCTGTTACACAACATCCGCCTCTGCCTGGAACAGATGGGTGAGTGCTGCTGTCCATCGATCTTTATGAATATTCTGCATACTGACCCTCGGAGACATGTCGTCATAATTATTGCAATGCAAAATCAACAGAGCTGTTACTCTCTTGCTCTCTATCTCTCTCATGTAGCCTACAAGAGAGTTAGCAACAGCACTCTATTCACCAAGATAGCACACGAATGTATCTAAGATGTCTGCTAAAGAGCGCTTTATTTGGAAAATTTCTGCTGTGTAAAAACATCTAAGGTCTTAGGAAAAGCAGTTTTATACATTGCAAATCATAAACATCTAAAAGACATTTTCAAAATGTCTATTTAACATCCAACAGGAAACATGCAGACATCAAATAGACGTCTCTGTGATGTAGGCCTCCTATTAGGGTGCTCTTCTACATGAAACACTACAAGATTATTTCAATTATTACATTCATTGTAAAATAATAGGCTACAGTGTTTATGTACAGTACGTTGTATTTTTGGAAATTATATTTGGTCACGGTCACACTTGGCTACTCGGCTACTAATTTAAGTTTAGAGTTGAGGTTCATGTTTGCTAATTAATCTGCTTTAGCTTCACTTGTTATATCAGTAATCTCATGTTCTCGTAAAATATTAAATTCATGACATTTCGAGATAAAACTAGTAGCAAGTGCTTTTTGCAGTGGCTAACCAGTTTACTGTGGCTTAGGCTAATCGATAACCTTTACCATTTCTTATCAGATTGACTTGAGCAGTGTACTGATATATTTGTTAGTGTCATTAGAAAAGCACTGCAGGAGTGGTCACGAACGAGAACTTTAAACGGTCAGTCGGACATGTGCACGCGAGATGGGGGTGGGTAACGTTAGGTGATTTGCACATCACATGAAGCAGATTTAGCTCGGTCAGTTGAGTAAAACGTATGCAGCGAAGCCACATACGAACGATTTGTGCATCACATTTGCACATCTCTGCATGCAGACTCGATTCCTCCAAGATGTCTTGTCTTTCGTCAGATAGAGAGAGAGAGAGAGAGAGCAGATCTGAGAAGTCCAATTCGTTTTGGTGAACTGATTCATTCTGGCGGTTCGTTCAAATGAGCCGAATCTCACGACTGATTCACCTGTTATATTGAGTCTTCTTTCAAAAGTAGCGACTGAAGTCTTTTGCACGTCATTTGATAAGAAAGGTTTGATTGAAACACGATAATAGGCTATATTATTACAAGTGATTCTAATAATGGCTTAGATCATAGCTAGTAATATTTTAGACACACAACCTGTTTTACATTCCTGTTTCTGCAAATATGAGCATCTGAACTTAAAACCATTTATGCATATTACTTTAGGCTTAAAAGTTAATTTGTATCAATGCTATGGCTATGAGTGTATTTCCTTGAAAGTCGCCTTCTATATGTTTTTTTTCTAGAAATTGAGACAATGCTTATTTCCAAAACAAAAATGTAGCTGGGCCTAAATTTAATAGAGATACTATTTACAATGTAGGTCTAATGTAGCTATATACACTAAATATTATGGATCTTGAATGCTTCTTGGAAACAGGGAACATGATTATTTTCTAACATAGCATAATAATCTTTATTTCTTTTCAAAATATTTATTATGTGTTAATATTGTATTTTGAAGTAATCTTTACTTGTTTATTGTCGTTGTCTGTTGCAACCATGCAACTTCCAATTAATTCCTTGATTAAAAAAAAAATAGCTATACTTATCTTAAAATTATGTCACTGATTGTTTTCTCAAGAGGATGCGCACCTTTATGCGCACGTTTATAAAATCTACTTAAATGTCCTAATTGACCAAACCCTGGCTAAATCTAACTCCTGTCAGTGAAAGAGACTCATATATTTATTTAATCATCCATTGTTCGCACACCTCGGTTTGGCCTTCGCTTCGCCAATCGGTTCGGCTGGGGGCAAAGAATCAGTTCAAAACAATGATTCGTTCAAGAATCAAACATGAGAAAGAGAGAGAGACAGATCCCTCAGAGTATCAGAGGTAGTGTGGGCGTGCACAGAGAGAGAGAGAGAGAGAGAGAGAGAGAGAGAGAGAGAGAGAGAGAGAATCCTGCAAACATTAACCAGGTGGTTATTCCTCACACATTTCCCTCTTATTTTCCTCCTCCAAGCTGCGCTCGAGAGACTTTCCTGTGCGTCACGAGGAATTCAAGTAACTTTACTGAAGCAATGCGGGAGCCGAAAACCAGCATCTCTTCGGATACAGACCCCTGAAACCCCCACAAACTCCACTCATGGCCACCGCCTGGCCACCCGCCACACAGAGCACTTTATAAGGAGAGAAATCTACCGAAATCACGGGACGAGAGCCACATATAACGACGAGCAACTCGCTGTTTGATCCAGATGGCGGGACACGAGTGGGATGATTGGTTTGAACGGGAGGAATTGATAGGGCAGATCAGCGACATCCGAGTGCAGAATCTGCAAGGTAAGAGTGCTGGAGGCATGGGATGGGTAAAAGAGTATGATCACGAAGACACGAACATTGGTATAGAAGTAACTGGAGTTGATCCACTGTCTCCATTCACCTCTCGCTTTGAAAAAGAGATACATTTACATGTAACAAATATACCGGCGATATATAACAGCGTTGCGCTTTAGTGTTCCATTATGGCAAGCCAATATAACATGCATTCCTGAACGTAGCCTACTCTGTATCTGTTTTTGTTTCTCAAACCTGTTGTCTAAGGATTATCTTATAATTAATTAAGTAGTGACTGTTATGTTTTTTAGGTCCACTAATAGTTCAATTAATTATTTTCTTACGCAAGTTTAAGTAGTTTAGAATAGATATATTTAACAGGGATACTTCTATTAGCACTATAGCTGTTAAGGGCATTGTCAGCGATTTGCAGCCAGTGACATTTATCAGACATTCATTTTCAATGATGGCTGGTGATTTCCAATTACACTAGCAACAGCTGCCATTGTCAATGCAACAGAGTTGATTTTTTAGCATCTTGCCATATTATTGAGATGACGTGTCAATGTTTTAATTTGCCTAAACCTATTTGACTTGGAAGACAGGTTTGTAGCCTACTTGTGTGTGGCTTGTTACATTTCCTTGGCCTTTTTTAAAGCCCAAAGTAGGCTATACTTCGGTTTTTATCTGTGCGCAAGGTACATGATGCAAATGTACATGATGCAAATGTCGTCACCAAAATAGTATGTGCGTACTGTACGCCCGCACCGCCTGATTTTTTTTGTAACTTTCTACATTTTTTTTTTTTCTACATTTGTGCAATGATATCCTATTGTCACGAGTCGATACTTATCATGATATTATTGCGATTGATATAAAAGGTTAACAAAAAATGTATAGTGGATTAAAATGCTAAATTTGGAATTACATTGGGGGAGCAAATGAATATAAGCATGGACTTGGTGCTAGTAACACAATGCACAGGAAAATAGTGACACCAGAATACAAATATTCATGATTCTGAGGCTGAAAATACTGAATTATTTGAGACTAAAACACTTGCACTCTGTCACTGACTAGATATAGGCTATTTAAAGTAATGTCGGCCACTTTTTACTGGTAACGTAAGAGATTTGGCATTATCAGGAACCACAAATATCTCCATATATCCCAACATATATTTCTCACACAGATATTTTCATTTTGGGTGAACTACACAATACAGATTGTCACTATCCACAAAAGCCTACATATTGTTGCAATTTTGTATCGCTATATATTGTAACACAATATTGTTACATCCCTAGTTGTTCCACAAGGTTGTTTCACAATAGAAAATAAAAAATAAAATAAAACGAGTAAAGTTAGTTTTAAGGAATAAATGTTACAGTGGCTTGCCATAGTTATTATTATTATTACTTTTTATGATTAGTAACTTGACAGCTGATAGAAGGCCCCTATACATTTGAGAAGTTCAGACAACCAAGCAATCATCCTGACTGAATTACAAAATCTGTTGTTCACGATGCAGAACCAATGGCTCACTAAAAAAGACTGAATGAATTTGGCCCTTTTTTTGGAGACAACTTTCTAGATCAAGGAAGCAACAGTTATCTGAATATAGTCTGCATGTCACTGTTCACCTCCAAATCAGCATTAGGTCCTACTTATTTGACGCATAAACAAGAATAAATCGTTGGCCTGGAAAGAATTGATTTAATGAGCAGGAGTTTTACACATCACTGATTGTGCATGTTCTCGGCTTTGCCATCAATTACTTTAATGTGTGCCGTTAATCGCTGCTCAGTGTTGGCTGGTGGCATTTCAGGCTGTTATATGTGTTTAGTATTGCAGGTTTCATGACTATGAAAGACTAAATACATGTCAAGAAGTGAGAGAATGAACATTAGGGCCTGTAAAGTAGCTCTCTGAAAACTTTCAAATTGAAAATAAGGCCTCTAGGCTGCTTCTGTGACCTAGGGCTGTTCATTGCAATGGGAATTTTGGATATAATATGCTGATTTCATGCAGCCGCCATTTTGAAATCGAAAGCGAGGCTCCAGTGGGAAGAACCCGTAAGTACAGATTGGTCAACCAACCTGAAGCTGCTGCCACGATTTAAACTATTAGATGTTAATATCCAATATAGGAAATGTAGTTCATTCCTGCTTCTTTTTTACGTTCGGAATTATATATAAAAAATGAATTTCACTGTATATAGTCTAAAGTATGAAAGAAATGTATGTACATTTTTAGAATAATTAATTTCTATGTTAAACACAACAATATGCCATCGCATTCACGACGCTCCTATGATTAAAGGCGACACTTCTGGTTTTCTTCCCATCGGAGCCATTTCAAAATGGCGACTGTGTGAAATCAGCATAAGTGGCTTGGATTTAGGATGTATAGGGCTTAGTAGCAGAGAAATTACTGGAGAATATAAATGAAGCATTACAGAAAACAGATGCTGGATTACATAACATATTGTCTTATTAAAGTTAAAAGCAATACCCTCTGGATTGGAACTCAGGATTTTCAGTGCAATAGTCTGCAAACCCTTGAGAGCTTCTAGATAATTTGGGATGCTGGCTAAATCTATATCTATGTACACATGTTCCACTATACAATATTTGGTGACAACATAAGAAGTAAATTTGTATTGTTATTACAGATAGAAGTTATAGTTGATCATTGGTGGTATATTTGCTCTTTTTAGTGATTGCCGATTATTTTGACATCTGTGCACTGTGTGTATGTGTGAAACAAATATATTACAAATAATTCTACTGGTTGATATCTTCACTAACAATATATGATGCCTAAAACTAAATCAGATACCTATATTGAATATATGTTTCTCAATAGTAACTCTTTTTCTCTCCAGCCACTGTGGTTAGTGGCTTTTTACTTTTTTGTACAAGTGGTCTGAAGATACATTTAGCTCACGAGGCGTTACACAATATTGTGTCCGCGAGACAATATTTTAAAACTATTTTACGAAATCTTTAATGACAAAATATTTGACTGGTAAGTAACAAAATGCACAGCAATGCAGGATGGATGTATTTTTGAAATGTTTTGACTGTAGGGCTGTCTGTCACTTGTTTTTGTTGTTTTGCAGTAATTAGTCGATTATTTTGACGATTTTTGTTCGTTTCGAGTAATTAGTCGATTATTTTGACGATTTTTATTCATTTCGAGTAATTAGTCGATTATTTCGACTAATTAATCGAACTTTTCAGTAATTAGTAGATTATTTTGACTAATCACTCTTACTTATTGTTTTGAGTAATTAGTCGATTATTTTGACGATTAATTGAGTAATCAGGTTTTAAATGACATAAAACCATAACAATGAGGCAATAATAATCGGTTCAAAGTATCAAAAGCAAGTAATAATTAGTTTTTGTTGAAGAACACTGTTAAAATACTAAATGTAATGCATAATGGAAAAAATCAAGCTATGCACACATTACGTATTAGAACAAATGCCAATATTTTAGACTTTAGTGTGTGCTTTTCCCCTTATTTAGACTGAAAAAAAGCAGGAAGACTGAAGCTTATGCTACAAGGAAAGCATGTTTGTTTTCAGGGATTGACTTTTTATCATAAAGGTCTTAAAATCTTCTAAAATGGTGAACTTCTAAACTTGCCACAAAGCAGAGCGCCGCTGATGATAGCAGTAGTGCATATAAGAGTCGGACATCTGCTGAAGCGTTCTGAAGTGCTGAAACAGAGCCAGTGTGCGCTAGAGTAGAAAAAGTGCAATAAAGTAGAGATCGGTGTGAATATACTGGACTCTCATTGGATGAGTTGTCAAGCAGGACAGATTTTCATATGAAGTGTTGAATGAGAAATTGCTCAAGTACCCCCTCCCTCCCTTTTTCACGTGTACACTTGCATACTTTTTAGACTCTCTTTAGAAGGCTTTTCAAGAAGAGTTGACCGTAGGGTAGAAGACCGAGTTCGCAGAAATGTCTGGAAATCAGAACACCATCTCCCTGTTTTTTCCGTTATTCTCCTGGTTTTATCTGTAATTTTCCTCGGGCAGCTGAAGCTACTCCGATATCCACTCAGCACAAATTTAGCCTCACTTAAAAAGTCTTCCCTTCTGTTCCCTGTTTATGCAGAGAACACGATGAAATGATGAAATCTAAGTACATTGTGAACTGTTGTGTGACATGTTGTTTGGTTAAAGGGATAATTTACTCACACTCATCATTTACTCTTACTTATTTTCTTTATGGAACAGATATAAATACCAATGTTTCTATATCAACATATCTATAAAGGAAAAAAATCTGTATTTAAAGGGATAGTTCACTTTGAAATAAATTTTTGATATGTTTTAGCTTACCTCAAGGCTGTAGTGTCTTTGTTTCCACAGTATTTTCAATTTTGATATTTTAGGTCAAACCGTTCTTGTCTCTCAGTCAGGAGGTCCATTGGGTCCACCTCAAAGAGCATGCACAGAGAAGTCCAAATTAGACATGATTTAATGACTCGTAAATGTAAGTACACATTGATGGCCTAAAACACAAAACGAGCGGTTTGTGTGAGAAAACGAACAGTGTTTCCGGTGCTTGCGCTTGGACGTGACTGTGGTTACATGAGGTAAAAACAATATAAATACTGTTCGTTTTCTCACACAAACTGCTCGTTTCGTGTCTTAGGCCATCAATGTGTACTTAAATTTACGAGTCATTAAATCATGTTTAATTTGGACCCATATTCCTCCATTATATGACTGACAGACGAGAACGGTTTGACCTAAAAATATCAAAATTGAAAATACTGTGGAAACAAAGACACCAACATCTTAGGTGCCCTTGAGGTAAGCTAAAACATATCAAAAATTAATTTCAATTTGAACTATCCCTTTAAGTCTTAGGGTCCAATATGAGTAAACATTCTTCAAATGATCTCCTTTTGTATTCAGCTGAAGAAATAAATTCATACAGGTTTGAAACAACTTGAGAGTGAGTCTCAAGTTGACTGAATCTTTTTTTTAGGTGAACTATCCCTTTAAAGGTAATTCCCTCTTTGAAACATGATTTTCCTGTTGTTTATCTTCAAGCATAGTTCTGTTCTTGTTATTACCTGAAGAATCTCAGATAGACGTTATTATATGCAGAAAGCATGGAAAGTCGCTGGCATTTCCCATGACCCTCCTTTTTAGATCTGAGGGATTCTGTTTGGCTCTGGAGCCGCAACATCGGTGGAGGAGAGCTGTCCTGTAGGTGTACCATTATCTATATTTAGCCGGCACTTTCTCCGGCACGCATGAGCGACTGGCCTGCCTGACATAGGCTGCATGTAAGGACGAAGCAGCTGAGTGCTAGAAACCTCTGCAGCTGAGAAATTATGTAAGCTTGGTTAACGCTATAGTTTCCAGGCCAGTTATTGGTGAATCCAAGGATTACTTAAATCACGTTCTGCCTATAGGATGTTTATCGTGTGCTGTTTGTATTTCTTAAGTTTAGATTTTCGTATTGATATCATGGAGACAGTGTGCAATTAATTAGTGATGGTTGTCAATGAAATAATCACTAGGCTATATTCTTCAGATCTGATTGTACTAAGTCATGGTACAAAACGTTGGCATTTAGCTTGTCTAAAACATTGCCCATTGATTGCCATTGTATTTGAAAAAAGACAACGTTTCTCAAAATAATGTTCCACAGAAGAAAGTCATCAGTGTTTACACATTAGCAACCGTATTTTGCATTAAAGGAGTTGAGTTTTGCATGGTAATGCAACACCTTTTTTTCATGTCAACATTTATTTTTATACTTGCTTGCTGCCCAAAAAAAAAGAATTTTGAAAACAAAAATGTTATGCCTTTGCTGTTGGTTACTGAACACTTTTTTCAGTTTTAGGTAATGATAACATCAGGAAAGTCGTTTTATTAGTTGCAGGTGGTTCTGGCGGCCGGCACAGACCAGTGGTGATGAAAGATGAATAGTATCAGTGTTCTTCTGTCAGTTTTATAAGTAGTCTCATTGTCTAAACAGCCTAGTTTTCCTGATTAGCCAGTCATCTTGATAGAAAGATGATAAAAGTCTTGTTCTAAAGCAATGGTGTAATGACTTGGCATTGTTCGTCATAACACATCCATCTTTTGTCTCTAAAACAGTTGTTGGATTGCTATGGGTTTTTTTTTCTTATGATACACAAACTGTCAATAGTCAAAGGGTTTTTTCCATGACAGTTTTGAAATATCTTACAATGTTCGCTCACTGCAACTTGCTTAGGGAGAGAAACAAGCTCTAATTGCTCTTGCATAAGAGTCTCTTGGTGTCAAGTAGAGTTTTCGCGAAAGGATTAATTAAATTCTCTCGGCTGACAGATAATAGCCATTGTCCAACAATAACACCCCTTCTGCTGATATTCAGTACTAAATGCTCCAAGGTTACAACACTGAGATAATACAACTGTTTTGACTATACACATACGTGCCATTTAAAATAGTTTATTCAAATAGGTTTTTATAAAAAAATATGTTTGTGCTGTTCTTCATTCACCCAGTCTTTTCATCCCTGTTTACATTCCGCATATCTGTGATTAGAGGTGAGCTCTTTTCTCTTGACATTGAACAGCTTGACTAGTTCCCTCATTCCCTCTCCGGGGACATGCTTACGATTCGTTTGATGTTTGAAAAGTGCTGTTCACATTGTGCCTTACGCTTATAAAAGGGCATTTAATCCATTTATAAACATAAATGCTTCAGTGTTAACCTTTTATCAGGGAGTAAGTGCTGCAAAATACTTTTTGTTGGTGAATCTCACAAATAATTTAAAGCCTTTTTAGGACGATAAAGAGATTTTGCATTGTGACAATTTTCATGACAAATAAAGGCACAAAATTTAAAATGTTTGCATTAAAGGGGTGATGAACTGAGAAATCAAATTTTTTCTTGGGCATTTGATTTGACATCTAAGAGGTCGTCATATTATAAGAATATCCTGTAAGTTTCAGAACTGAAAACGTCCTTGTTAGTCCAATAAAAGCTTTTATTGACACCAAGCTCACCAAACGACTCGTTTTTCAAAGTGGGGAACTATGACGTCAAAGAGGATAAAACCCCACCCTCACAGAAGAAGATCTACACCTACTTTAACACGGCCAGTTTAGCCCCGCCCACCGATTCGCGCATTACACGCGTAGCTATTGCAGTGCCTGGTTGCGGAAGAAGAAATCTTAGAAATTCTCAATGTTAACCAGGTTAACGGCCTGTCAATGGCGTAATGTCCGTGTTATCCTCGGTTTCCTCTTTTACTGCTGTTGTAACCATGGCAACACAGTGAGTCTCACATGGCGTCTAGTACTCCACTCTGTTGTTGTTTCGCACAGTCACCACGGACAATCCGTTATCGTTTGCAGCAGGTTCTGTTGCCAAAGATAACACGTAAAACTGCACTGCGTTACCTCACCATTTAATTCGACAAATGAAGTGACTTGTATGAGTAGTAATTTAGCATTAAACATTACGTTACTTGCGGCTAATTTATTAGAATGGAATAAAATCATGTGATCAAGCGTAACGGTATTAACTTGATTCATTAACATGATTTGTGAGTGCCGTCAGATTGATTTCCATCAGCAGTGGAGGTTAAGATGACAAATCCCATCATTCCTTGCTCCTTCACACTGTCATCAAGCTATGCTTTTTTGTTATTGCTTTGAATATGTGACCTTGGCAACAATTACATACTGTGCTAGTGCTTTTAAGGACATATTAGTTTGTCATTACCATAATGCAAATAAAACCCTTCTCGCTATCATTTTTAATTACAGACCTTATTACAAACCTTAAAAGATAAACCACTTGGATGCGTTCCAGTAATGTGAATTTGGGTGGAAAATCGATTTAATCAGCATGAGCAGAAAGGTACAATGCAAAAATCGTTCTAAAAGTCAACGTTTTTTATGCAAAATATCTCATGAAATGTGACCTAAACATTTAGAGCTTTCCAATAAAGAGCAGCAGGTCTCTGTGTAGCCCACTCAGGGTTGAGACAGAAGCGTATCTAAATGTATTTATTTAAACAGGGAAAACATTGACCAGCTCACAATGGATGCTTTCAGAGTTTTAGAAAAACTGAAGCATGACTTGGTGACATTATCCTTTGTGCCATCTTTTAAATGAATACAGTACAGTTTTTGACCATTTAACTTTTGTGTGCCCCCCCAAACCCCCCCCCCCCCCCAAATTCATTTCACAAGACCTTCTTTTGACTGTAGTATTGTGTTTAATAAATGTGAACTGGAATTAATGGAGAACAAAATGCAGAGCGATATGTTCTCATTCATGCCCACCCAATCACAGTGCCATCACATTTTGTACAGTTTGAATATTATAAAGAAGCCAATATAGAGACAGTGTTGTTTTTGCAAAAATTGCATCGCAATTGGCATTTTTAATTTTAAATATGCCTTTAAGCTCACCTTTAAGCACCTTGCTTGGGTAGCTTACCCAAATAAGTGAATTCAAGCCAATTCCACTTAATATGCCTGGTAAAATGTGATCGTATTTGAAACCATACTGTTTGGATTGTTTTTCCTCACAGTGCTTTAATGTTACCCCAGCTATTCCAATGAATTTCAATATAACACCATTAAACACAACCATGGTTGACCAATGTGCTCCACAATAAAACAGAAGACTAAGACAAAACAATAACATTACTAAAATACAATGCAATAAAACTTCCTCAATGATAATGCCAAATCAAAAATATGTTTTAAGTTAAAGTTAAAAACAGATAGTGATGGTGGAGATCTACCACAGAAGTTTCCACAGTTTGGAGACAGCTACCGAAAAGATGAGTGCACCCCTACTTTTCAGCTTTGACTTCAGGATACACAACAATGTCTGGTTGGATGATCGGAGAGACAGAACTGAACGATGTTCAATCAGTAAATCCGAAAAGTGAGGAGGAGCCAAAACGTTTAAAGATTTAAACTCTAAAATTTAGAAATGTACTCAATAACACACAGGCAACCAGTGCAAAAACCCTGTAAAACCAGCGCAATGTTAATTTTGTTTAATTTACGGTAAAATACCGGAAGCTGTGGTTGCCAGAAATATACCGTATAAAATACAGTAGCAAGATTTTATGGTAGCAAGGTTTTACAGACTTAACTTAAAATTTACAGAAATAAACTGCATTTCATTATCTGATATAATGTTAATTTACCGACCTATTGAAGTATTAATATCTGTTTTGTACTATTGTAATACACTGACAACCAACAATCACAGCAGTGATGAGTCACATGATCAATCAAAGATTATCACATGCACCTCTTCCACAAGAAATTTAATATTAATATATAGAAGCTGCACGGTGTCATTCATCAAACATTAAACGCCATCATGGTGGCACACATGAAATTTTAAAAAGGCAATAAACATAAATTTAACAACATTAAATGTCACATAAAACACTAATGTGCATAACTGATTATAAAAAGACGAAGCAAACTATGAAGAAACAGTTTTCAACAAAAATACATCAAATGTGAATTTTACGGTTTTTCACTGTAAATTATACGAGTTGTTCATTTTCACTTTCAAAAACGGTATTTTACAGTAAAATTACATGAAATGTATCATTACATCTGTCACAGTTATTTACCGTATATAGCAAAGAAAGGTTCTGTTAACCAATTAACAGTTTTTCACTGTCGCATTTTTAGTCTTTTACCGTTAAAATCATGATAATTTTTACAGTCTTGCATCTATCTGCAAGTTTTTAACTGCAAGCGGGATAGAGTTGACCGGCTAATCTCAAAATGCAGTTAAAGTGATCCAATCTATTTGTAATAAAGGCATGAATTACGTTTTCAAAATTTTTGCTTGACAGAATAGGTTTGACTTTTGTTAGTAGTCAATGCTGAAAGAAACATGATTTGTTTGTCAAATTTCACACCTTCATCAAAAACGACACCCAGATTTTTTTTACCCAAGGCTTCACAGAAGAGGATTACTGATTATACAAAAGATTTCCAATTCTGATCCTGCACCAGCCAATCAACTTCCATTGAGATGAATGGGAAGGGTAACAGTTTATAGACCTCCTTGTTTGCACCATAAATCAAACTTTAATGTTGTGCTTTTGGAAGCCATTTTCGTGACTACATAAGTGACTAGTGGTTCTGTTTTATTCCCCTCTCCAACTATATATAGGAAACTCTTCTGTTTGAAAGTCACAATGTCGCCTGGTGATAAGAATGCTTGGTTTCCTGCTGGTTGAAATCTCACTTGGCAAACCCATTCTTTGCATGTTAAGCAAATACGAGTCACATGATTCAGAGTCTGTGTATTTATCAGGTGACTGAAAGAGTAAAGAGTCCTGAACAATAGAATCCGGTAACTGAGTTATGATAACTTAATGGATTCTGTTGGTTTTGAATTATTTGCATTTGATTCTGAATTTGATCACATTCTGCAAATCTGTGCATCCTAATTTTATAAATAGAATTTTATAAAAAAATGATAAAATGAGATGGTTCTTCCACAGAATTTGCATTTCACCAGAAGAATGATGTCATTTCTGTTTGGACAAAACATCTTTGCTTTGTTGTTCCTTGATTGATTTACTTTGGATTATTATTTTAAAGAGCATGTACAGTCATCGTAGCATGAAGTCATCTGAAGTGAACTTCTGTGGATCTCGCAATGTAGACACTGGATCAATTGCAAATGTCTGTGCCATGTTATATTAAGTAATATGTGGAGCCTGGGAACTGAGAGAAATAGAGCAGAGTTTGCTTTGATAGGCAAAATTCTTGCAAATCAGCTAATACTTGGCATATGAATAAAACTTAATTATATCACTAAAGCTGTCATGTTTTAGATTTATTCAGTCCTTGACATAATACAATAACATTGAGGGTTGCAATAACTAAACAATGAAATTGTTTATAAGTAAGCAATAAGGAGAGGCAAGTGCTGGATCGTGAATATCGTTACTTATGTACAATACAGCACTTGCCTCGAGTACCTTATTGCTTTTATAAAACAGTTACCAAACTATACAAATATTAAAGTAATATTAGTGCAACTTTCACAAAGTAAAATCACTAAAAGCCACTAAAAAAAATAGTCCCTGACCGTGAACAGCAACAATGTTCCAAACAAATAAAGCACAGATATTGACCAATCAGAGTCAAAGATTGGAACTAACCATTTTATAAAATACAATGATGAAAACGACTACTTCTTTATTGATTACAGCTTATTTATTAACGATTTAATTATTGATTAGTTGAGTCACACGAACCTCCATCAGTGATGGCACATTGATGTGTTGAAAAATCAATTTCTATTTTTTTTTCAGTAAATTCAATAATTTCAGTTTTGCTAAACACCTTTGTGAGAATTAACTGTTGCTTTTATCATTAAACTAACAATTTGTTGTCGTTAGACCTCAAATATAAGTTTTTAAATTAACCATAAAGGGATCTTAATCTTATATGCAACATATTTATATTTGTATATGAATGATAACTTCAAAAGGAGGAAGTGTTGGAAATACTTCATTTGTTTTCATTATGTTTGTGGGTGGATCTCACAAAACCATTCGAAATAATATCTGGCTTGTAAAGGAAATGAATCATATTTTTAAAGGAGTAGTTCACTTAAAAAAAAAAAACAAAAAAAAAAACTTTTGCTGATAATTTACTCACCCCCATCCAAGATGTCTATGCCTTTCTTTCATCTTTCATTGTTTGATAAATGAGTTCGAACAGGAGAGTCACAAATGCGCACAGAATAGAGCAAGGGGAGCATTTGAGCTTATAAAACTTAGACTTTGTTATTTATTTTTTTAAATGAGCAATTGTTTCACTTGATAAAACCCTTATTCATCGTCTGGAATCGTTTAAAGCCCTTTGAACAGTTTGCAGTTTGCACTGAAACTGTCTTTTGGACTTTGAACCGTTTGGTTCCCATTGAAGTCCATTATATGGAGAAAAATCCTGGAATGTTTTTATCAAAAACCTTAATTTGTTTTTGACTGAAGAAAGAATGACATGGACATCTTGGATGACATGGGGGTGAGTAATTTAACAGCAAAAGTTTTTTTTTTTTTTTTTTTTTAAAGTGTACTACTCCTTTTAGTCCATTCATTGTTTTTGGATTGTGACATTATGTTTATGACAGTTAAGAAAATATTAGTTGTCATTACCATAATGCAAAATGTGGAGGAAAAAATGGAAGATTCGATTAATCAATGAAAAAGTCTAAAGATTAATCAGTTTACATGCTGTAATTATAAATACAAACAGGATTGCTGACCACAGCAATACAAACTACAGTCCTATCCTAACAAAGACATTCTCATGAAAGGTTCCAGCTCTGCTCATGTTGAACCTTCAGACACACAGAGTTCAGGCCCGTCTGTCACACTTGAGAGCTCAAAGCTGTCCTGTTTTGTTTGAGCGCTGGCTCTTTGGAGCTGGAAGACGGCCCCCTCATTAAACAGACATGGTCTGTGCAGAAGATGGAGAGGGCTGTTTTCTTGGCTGGGGCCCCGGGCCTGAAATGCTTTATAGATCCTTTGGCAGGGAAAAAGAAATGGAGGCTGGCGTGTTTATGTTCTTTGTGATTTCTACAAAGGGATTGCGTTTGTAGTACTGTAAAATTGATATTGCTTCACTAAAGATCAAAGTTATTATCTAGTTTCATATCTTTTTTATGCTGTACACAAACGTGTATCATCTAATATTGAAGAAATCGTTCGCACAAAACAATATAAATAAGGTATAGTTTTGGCTGAATTTTTTTTTTTTTTTTTGAAACATTTATCATTATCGATTCGGTCAGTATAGTGTGTATTGCATTTTTCATCTTTTTTTACATTCAGAAGAATTTTGCCATTATCAAATGCTCGATTAAGGTTAATTTAATAACACTGCTTAATGTAATTTTTAGTTAATTTCAAAATTAATATAATGTTTTACACTCACTGTACATTATAATATTATGCCAATATTCGTTTGTAGTGTTTAGGTTTTGGAGTGTTAGATTTAAAATATATTTGGTCTAAGGTGTACATGATCAGCCATTTATTAATTATTGACTCATCATATTCTACATTAACTAAACATAAATTAATAGATAATTGGATTTACACGACCAAGCAATAAAGATACCAACACCCAGCATGTCATACTGGGCTTGGTAATGCAAAGGCAGTCATTAGTAACCAGAATCCTTTGCAAGGATTAGCTCTTTTTCAGGGCTGAGCAGAAAGAACTAGTTGTTGGAAGCCAGGAAACACTGTTTCATTAAACTTTTCATTACATGTTTAAACATGGGAGTGTTTTTATTTGAATTAAAGAATATGAAGTCAAGTGGAAAACGTAGATAAACTTGTAAAGTGTTTTAGTTGACGTAATTTAGCACTAGCCGAATTCAAGGAGACATTTAACAGCGGTCACACATTCCCCTAACGTTGAATGATGAATTATCTGCCAAAAAGATTTTTATTAAGAAAAGCGCTCTGCTGTGAAGCATTTATGGTCTTATTAAATGTGTTGTCACAAAAATGGTTTTAACTTGGCCACTCGCTGAATGTGCACTATTGTGCTGTTGAGTTCTGTGTATGTGGCGTCATGCCTAGACTTCCTGTTTGACTGTTGGGTCATTATTCCATCATGGCATTTAGACCAGTTATTGATTCCAGCAAATGGAGCCTCTTTATGTTTTGGTACTAAATATAAATGAGGAAAGCCATGCCTCCAGTGATATCCCCATCAGGATCTTCCCATTCCTTGTGTGTGTACTGTACACCTATAAAATCCAAATGAGCCGCTGGCAGAGGAAAAGAAAACTTGAGAAGGAAGCATTCATCATGAGGTAGACGCTTTGCCTGACGGATCATGTAATCAAGCACAGTCTCCTGGGAGGCTCCCCAACCACCACCATCTTATTTCAAAGCGTGTACACAAGGTCCAAAGAAACATCTGACCTTTCCTCCCAAACATGAAGTCAAAGAGTCACCACTTGGTACCGTATCTACCTTTTTCACATTAAAAGCAAGTTGTTATTGGTCATACTGTAAGTCAGAGGTGAGTTATTTTGAACATGTTTTGTTCTGTTGATGAAGAATAATGATAAAACTTGACAGAAAATGCCACTTAGCTGGTTTACGTGGCTTGTGTAACAAACTACATACCCCACTATTGTGTCTGCGACAACATAAGAAGGATAAGATAAAGCATCAGTTACAGAACTAAATCTTTTCTTTCTTTTTTTATGAACCTCATTGGTTCTTTCAGAAGCTCAAACGTGCTGCGTAACACAAGAATGAACCTCATTGGTTCTTGTAGAAGCTCAAACGTGCTGCGTAACATGAGAATGAACCTCATTGGTTCTTGCTGAAGCTCAAACGTCCTGCGTAACACAAGAATGAACCTCATTGGTTCTTGTAGAAGCTCAAACGTGTTGCGTAACATGAGAATGAACCTCATTGGTTCTTGCAACGTGCTGCGTAACACAAGAATGAACCTCATTGGTTCTTGTAGAAGCTCAAACGTGTTGCGTAACATGAGAATGAACCTCATTGGTTCTTGCAACGTGCTGCGTAACACGAGAATGAACCTCATTGGTTCTTGCAGAAGCTCAAATGTGCTGCGTAACACGAGAATGAACCTCATTGGTTCTTGCTGAAGCTCAAACGTGCTGCGTAACACGAGAATGAACCTCATTGGTTCTTGCAGAAGCTCAAATGTGCTGCGTAACACAAGAATGAACCTCATTGGTTCTTGCTGAAGCTCAAACGTGCTGCGTAACACGAGAATGAACCTCATTCTGTTTATTATATAAAGTGATCGTGTCTCCTCAGAAAATTCAGACTGAACCGTTCCATTCATATGGATTAGTTTTACGATCTCTTTATGAACATTTTGAGGCATGAAAGTGGTAGTCATAAACTGCCAGTATAGAAGGACAGAAATTATTCAGATTTCGTTGAAATATTTGTATTTGTGTAGAAAATGAACAAAAGTCTTCTTGAGTGTTTAGATTGATATGATGGTAAATAAATTAGGTCAGGTTTTTAAAAAAGCCAGGTCTGCAGATACCCTGAATAAAGCAGTTTACATGCAAAGCGTAATTGGGATGAAAGGCAAAGTGTAGGTGTTTCAATCTGGATTTTGCATAAACAGTTTATGATCTTTACACACACACATACACACAAACAGTTTAAGATCTAAACGATAATGTCATGGTGTTTTTAGCATATTAAGTGTAAACAGTGAAACTGCATATGAACCCACTCTGATTGCACTGATTTGTGAAGCAATGTATGGTATACTTGCCAGAGACAGTAGCCTTACATAAAGTCCATTGCTCAAGAGCACAATGATGGTAGTTTTTTACTAGCCCAGACCCTTTCAAAAGCATAGTTTTGCTTTGCACATTGCATTTTAATGGTTATTCTACAGCAAAGTGTAAAACATTAAGGTATTAATGATGTTTCTACAAGTGTATGTGGTTTCTTAGCATAATAATGCAAAGGGAAGCAAAGTTGCCATTGGCTGCTCATTAAATAAAACAGCTCTGTGGAGGTTTGCCGTTTATGGTCACTGGTCAGTCCACATCGACTATAATTATTGTGCTGTTTAGCCTTTGTTGCCATGGCGTACTCACAAGTGAGCAGTTCCTTCAGGCTACATGTGATTAATGACATGGAGCTGCTGTTTTAGATGAAGGAACTTCTTGCCGTTTCATCTCTGTGCATCATTTACCTCTGTTGACGTGACACTGTTGTTTTTGTTTCTCTTCCAGTTGAGAGGGAGGTGGTGCAGAAAAGGACATTCACAAGATGGATGAATCTACATCTAGAGAAGGTCAGTAGGAATTCATTAGTTTCCTATGAGCCCAGTAGATGGAGTTTATAGACTTCAGATGTTCAGATTATCCTCCTTGTGCATAGATCGATGCGTCTTTGTGGCGGTAACGTAGCCTACTACAAACAGGAAATGTATACCTCCTTCTCTCTCTTGAATTATTAATGAAGGAAATTGAAATTGTAATTTCTTAGCATTAATTATGCATGAGGTTGAAACATTAACCCGAGTTGTAGGAAGAATATCAGGGCTGAGGAAATGGTTTTTTTGGGATTTACTATTTTTTTGTGCGGTTATAATGGCGGTTTTTGTGCGAATAATGGAAATTTTATCGAAAAAATTATTTACTTACTCAATTGTATGTATATACGTATATATATATATATATATATATATATATATATATATGTGTATGTATATAATTATTACATGTGCGTCTGCGTCTTTAATTTGTGCGTTGTCAGTCGATCACCTGCAGAACTTTCCATTCCGATCTGCGCTATTTTGGAATTGTGCTCCCACGCTAATTTGCCCTGTTCAGTAAATCTGGCCCTTGCTCTTCTGATGCTCCCTTCGCCCACTTTCACTATCATATTTTCCATACCCGAATTGATGAGACAGACACAAAACACACACATACATTTGCATAAGGCATTAGTCATTGAACACAACTCGTTTAGGCCTGCTCCTTTGTTTTCTCTGGCAGTCCTCTGCGACTCTTCTTGTGTTGTAGACGGTTTGTAGATTGTAATGCTGCCATTCTTCAGCGATGAATCCTTTGTTTTCATGCACAATGTTGCTCTATTCTTTGCCCCTAAGTATTGGCTTCTTCTCAAAACTTCGACCCACCATCGGACAATTACACTTTGTCTGTTCTGTTTTGGTGGAAAATTTCACCTTTAACCCTCCAGCTTCCACTGTTGTCCCATCACATCCTTTTTATTTATCCTTCTGAGAAATGTTATTATTGAAGAAGAGGGGGATTTTCCTCCTACACATGGTAGCTTTTTTTTTAATTAAGATTCAGTGAAATTAACCAAGAGTAAACATAAAGGGATAGTTCACACAAAAATGAAAATTCTGAAAAATCAATGTCACTCCAATGACAGTCTACGGAACTAACGCTTTGACCCTTCAAAAAGTTGTTACATATATAATAGAACTATAAAAACAATATGTATTGTCATTGACATGCAAACATTCCCAGCAAACAAATTTAGGTTCTGGGAACATTCTGGGAATGTTAGTTTTTGGTTCCCAGAACGTTCCTAGAACTTTCCCTTAAGGTTAAGGGAACGTTCCCGGAACATTCTCCTTACGTTATAAAAATGGAACCTAAAAATAACCTACAAGGAACGTTTCTGTTACGATCTTGTTTGGTTCCCAAAAAAATAACTTCATGGGACCATTCGGGAACGTTAGGGGAACGTTCTGTGTTTGCTGGGTTGGTATCTTTACAAATATTAGCTCAGTTTGAGATTACAGGGGCCTTTTTCTCAGGAGAAAAATCTGAGATGCAAAAGTCTTCAGCAATTGTAAACATTTTAATATATTATTTGACAATTTTTTCATAGTATTGAATTTAAAAAAAAAAAAAAAAATTCTGAACTTCTCTTATATGAGATCTGTATTTTATTCAAAGGATCAAAAGACTAGGACTAGGAGTCTAAAAAACACAACACAAAAATTAGACAAAAACACAACAAATAATATATATATATATATATATATATATATATATATATATATATATAGATATATATATATATAGATATATAGATATATATATAAAAGTTTTTAAAAAGGACACATAAGATAAAACAATATGACAGAAGTATTACCTTTTGTATGAGTATAGATACTGAACTGCATGTTTTTTTGTGTTGTGCAGTGTAACCCTCGTTTGGAGGTGCGGGATCTGTTTCGTGATATTCAGGACGGGAAGCTTCTGATGGCTCTACTTGAAGAACTCTCAGGATGCAAACTGGTGAGAATCATTTCAGTAGATTTTCTGAATCATTTTACTTCATCTGTTCCCACAAACTGCTAAGAAAACGCTGACCTTTGATCTTTCAGCTGCATGGGTTTAAGCCATCCTCGCATCGTATTTTTAGGCTCAATAACATCGCTAAGGTATTGACATTTCTGGAAGAAAGAAACGTAAGTATCGTTTGAGGCACCCTCACAAATAGCAAATAAAACACCCCGAATGCTTTTCCTGAAACTGATAAATCTGTGTCTGCTTTAGGTGAAATTAGTCAGCATCGACGCAACGGATATCGCAGATGGCAACCCATCCATTGTGCTTGGGCTTATCTGGAATATCATTCTATTTTTCCAGGTAGCATAATCTGTTTCTTTATTTCTACATATTTATGCTTTTACATTCGGATTAGTCCACATTTGGTTGAAGTTAGCTGGGGAAATAGTTAATCAGTGGATTATTTGTGACTCAAGAGTCGTTTCTATGTGGCTTAAAGGGGCTGTGGGAAATGATGAGGTCTGATTGGACCAACGATTGATTATGATATCCCTCTGATTCTAGTTGGATTAGGGTCCAACATGTGGACTAATCTTATCTTGTCTTTAAGAAAAGACAACTGTCTTATCACTCATGTCTAAAGAGTGTTTAGATAGGACCGAAGAGTTTCCTGAGCGGCATGATAGGAACGGCCACCGCGCTGAGCCAATGGCTGTCATCTACTCGTTCAGTAATGAGCTGTTTGTATTACAGATCAAGGAACTCACGGGGAACATTAAGAGCCAGTTCCCCTCCTCCTCCAGCCTGTCCTCCATACCCACAAGCTCGGATTCGGACACTTCGCATTCCAGCACACCCTCAGATGAGAGAAAGCCCACCATTGCACCAAGAGGTCATGGGAAGGCAATCAAGACCCTCTTGCTCTGGGTCCAGAGACGCACTAGAAAGTACGAGAGATTTTAGTGACCACTGGGAATTTTTTTTACTTAGTTATTCCAGATTTCAAAGCATTGCTTGCTACTTTGTTCTTCTAGATATGGAGTTGCAGTGCAGAACTTTGGAAAGAGCTGGACAAGTGGTCTGGCTTTCCTTGCTGTGATAAAGTCCATTGACCCCAGTCTGGTGGATATGAGGAGGGCTTTGCTCCGAACGGCCAGAGAGAACATTGAGGAAGCATTTAGAACAGCACACTACAGTCTTGGCATCCCAAGACTCCTTGAACCTGAGGGTAAATATTAAGGTTGATATATAGTGGCCCCAAAAATGTACACTACTGTTCAAACGTTTTTGAGAAACTCCATTTATTTCATCAAAATAAAAGTAAAAGTAAAGTAAAAGCAAAAGTAAAAACAGAAATATTGTGAACTTTGCATCAGTCACTTTTTTGGATCAATTAATAAATCCTTGCTGAATAAAAGTATTAATTTCCTATAAAATATATATAATATTGAAAATTGTACATATTTAACACATATACATTTTTATATATTTTATATTTATACATATTTAAATGATATATTATTATTATATATTTTTATATTTACATATTTTATTGAATTTCTGCTAAATTAATAAATGTAAATAATAATAATAATAATAGAAAGAAATTATAATAATCCTATGGAAAACAATAGGGCCTTTGCCTTTTCAAGGCTTGGGCAAGATCTTGAGGGCATTTGTCATATCTTTGATTTATTTTAATATACAGTAGCTTTTGAAATACATTAGCAGAGTTGAACTAAAAAAGTTTTTCCTCAGATGTGATGTTGGATCCCCCTGATGAACAGTCCATAATGACCTATGTGTCCCAGTTTTTGGAGCACTTTCCTGGAATTGAGGAGGTAGGAACATTTCAATGAATTACAGCATCAATATACAATAAGTCTCATACATCTCAACTAAATGTGCTTTCTTTTCTCCAGGATGAAACCTCAGATATTCTGGAGAGAAGTAAAGCCAGTGCTCGTATGAACGAACCTCCTGTTCGGAATGGGGTTCAGAGAAAACGGGAGTCTTATATGGTCAAGAGAGACTCGGTTCAGCCACCACCCAAGATCTTCATCTCCTCGGTGTCTGAAGATCGTGAGCAGATCACTTCTCCAGTCCAATCACAGACCCCTGAGGACAGACCATGGACCAGTGAAAGGTCATCAGTGGGTTCAAGTCCCAGTCCTGCAAACGACAAGCCCCTTTATCACTCATTGGACTTGAATAAAGACGTGTCCACCACAAGCACTCCGCAACCTTCGTTCTCGGATTCTGCGGTCAACTCGCCAGACTCGTGGAGTGAAGTACTCAGTGAGACTACTAACTCTAACCGGATCAATGAGGATCCTGTATGCGAGAGCAGTACGGCTGGTAGTGTTGAAGTGACCTCAGATTTAGGGTCACCGTTTTCACCAGAGAGCATGCCGGAGAATCATTTGGAATGTGAGCTTTTCATAGATGAGGGAAACTATTCCCTCGGCTCCATGGATAGTTTACACGCCAAATCCAATGCGCCATCTGAGGAGGACAATGCTTACAAATATATCTTAGATCTGAAAGAAGAACAATCTGCTTATCATTCGCCCAGCGACAACACGAGGAATAAATCGGACACAGGATGTTTAGAACAAACCGAAACCAATCCTTTGGAGCACCAGGAACCAGTCAAGCCATCTTTTAATGATCCTTCATGTTTGGAAAGTGACTCAGGATACTTTCAGGATAACAAGGAAGCCATGCCAACTCAATCTAAGGATGAGAGACCTCTTACTTCCATTGTTGATGAAGAAGTGAGTGGACATCTGGAATCTGAATCTTTTCAGGACAATGAAGAGTCTTCCAATACAGACGCTTTGCAGAGGAATGCTTTTGAACTGACAGACGGACCTGAGGAGAAGCCTTTCATGACTGAGTATGACAGTGAGCCGGAATGTCCAGTTTTGCAGTTTGAGAGGGTTTCTATATCAGGAAGTGAGGAGGATATTAAACTGTGCACTGATCTGGCTGAAGAACCAACAGAGGAACCAGGCAAAAAGGATCTTGAAAATGGTCATTCTGAAACCATGAATGAATGTAGTGACCTCCATGATGGGGAACAAGTAAGTGTCTCAGGAATTGAGGTAAAGGGTGTGATACTTGACAACCTGGAAGAACCTGTCTCAGACCAGAGCCAAACGGAAGTTGAGGTTCCTAATGAAGATCAGGTGTGTTATATGTGTGGATGTTCGGTTGCGAAGAGCTCGACTGAATCAAGCGAACAGGATGACAATTGTCTGTCCCATTTAAACTCGACTGAGAGGGACTGTAATTCAGACTCGAGACATTTCAGTAAATCAGAAGCAGGTGGAAATTTTGAGGACAATCCAAGGAAACAGAACAATGAATTAAACGGATCTGTAAGTGATCTCAAGAATGAGGCAAGAGAGAGTAAAGGTATTCATGAAGATCTGCTTATTATAGGTAAGAGCAACATGGAAAGTGGGTCAGACGGCATAAGGAGGACTGAGTTTTCCCACAATACAAATGGTGAAAGCCAAGCTCAGGTTTCAGACAATATGAAGCCTGGAGGGCCCAAGGATAACAGGCCTGTATCAGTAGTGGACTCCCATTATGGCGTTCTGAAATCTGTCAATGAAGACAACTCTTCATCAACCCAGAGAAAGCATCTAGAAGTTTCCAGCTTTGACTCACCAATTGAAGCGGAAACCACCTGTGAGGACTCCGAGCCCATTATTGGTGTCCGTGGGTACCTTGAAAGACATCCCGCGGAGCTACGTCTGTCTCTTAGCATGACTCCGCTTCAGCCGGCACCACCTAAACGTTCGCTTACCGAATCGGATACGGACACCGAAGACACTTCAGAGGAACATGGCAGGGGATTTAAGTCGAGAAAGGTTTTTTTTTCATTCTCACTTTTCTTTAGCCTAGAAAACAGGCTCAGTTTAATGCACAGACTGACCTACAAACAGAAGGTATCAGCATACGAGCTTTTTTAGGGTCATGGCCTCCTTTTTCCAAATGTAGTTCACTTGAGCGCGTTACTCAAAATGATTTTTTAATGATCTATTACAGTTGCTATTGAGTCCTGTGAGTATGGCCCAAGTTTTCAGAGCCAGAAGAAATATTACTGTATACATCTAGTACACTTTCCATTCACGATTAAAGATTGATAGTTGAGACGAACTATGAGTTCCCTCATTTAACCAGTATGTAGATCAGCTCTCTGTAGAGTTGGGTTCAGTAGTAGTGTCATCAACTCCCTGTAAAACCATTAGATAAGCGATAAAAAAGTATTTTGGCTTTCTTGGAGCTGCACATGCTGAGGCAGTGTGAGTTTGAGTCAGGTTCATCCAATTTCCCTATTCGCTCTCCTTTTTTTCCCAGTTGACCTTTTAAAACGAGTGGTAAAAAGGCCAAATGGAAAAACTGTTGTGGTTGAGATCATTCACACAGACTAAATTCGTTTTTGGAAGAGACGCTCACCAAGGCTGCATTTATGTGGTCAAAACTACAGTAAAAAGTAATACAGTAAAATATTATTATGATTTTAAAATTTTCATTTTTTATTTTAATACATTTTTAAATGTAATTGGTCATCACAGTGATAATATTACCAGAGAGGATATGAAATAGCTTGAGTCTGTATTCGGGATATTGAACTTTTTAATCTTGCATTATAAATTCACTCCATTCTGCATGTGTCCATTTAGGACAGAGTTGGATCTTTGCATCTCCAGGAGCAAAGCCTGTTTGACAGACACCCGGGAGAATGGGGTGCGGTGGAGCCTGATTCACCATCTGAGCATTGTGAGCTCATTAAGACAGATGAGGACCTGACCAGCGCTGGTGCCAGAGAAAACACTGGGGCTCTGAGGTATTAATAGAGACTGCTACAGAGACACAGTCTGGGCCACAGGGGTGCGCTCTGTTTTCTGAAGGATGTGACCTCATAAACCTCTTAGAACCACTGCAAATTGCCTTACATGCACTTGTTTGGTTTTGAAAACTTTGGTTGACTTTTGGTGAATAGGTCATATCCATTTTAGATGAATGATGCAAGCATTTTTATCTCATAGCATGTTGTGTTACTGTATAAAAATGTGCGTTTTCTATTACAGCTGATTGAAGTCATTAAACTCGCTCTCTGTTTTTTTGGCCGGGATTCAGTCTGTCATGAATAAATGAGCTTAATTGTTACTTTGGTCCATATATGAGTTCAGTGAGGCATATGAAATGTGTGTTCTATCAACCATAACAAATTTATCATGTTCTTAAAAGGGACGAAGTGGTGATGGATGCAAGCCAAACTTTGACTACTATACACGACTTGAGAAGGGTCGTTGACACCAGCGAATCAAAGGTTTGCTAATGTTCTTGATTGTGCCTCCCAATCAACCCTGTTAAAATTTAAAGTATATCTTATGATAAACACTACAGTACCATTCAAAAGTTTGGGGTCAGAATGATGTTTTTTTTAAGAAATTGATACTTTTATTCAGAATGGATGCATTTAATCGATCAAAAATGACAGTAAAGACATTTATTATATTACAAAAGATTTCTATTTCATTATTTTATATTATTTTTTGTGCACCAAATCAGCATATTAGAATGATTACTGAAGGATATGTGACACTGAAGACTGGAGTAATGATCCTGAAAGTTCAGCTTTGAATCACAGAAATAAATGACATTTTAAAATACATTAAAATAGAAAACACCAACATTGAAATTGCAATAATATTTCACAATATTACTGTTCTTACTGAAATTTTTATCAAATAAATGCAGCCTTGGTTAGCATATGAGACGTCTTTTAAAAGTTCTTAAAAATCTTACCGACCCCAAATTTTGGAACAATAGTGTAATTATCTCTTCTTAGATGTCCAGATTATTAATATTTATAAAGGCTGACAGCCTTTTCCCTGGTACTACTAAATATATTGACTTTTAATTTCACCAATCTGATTGTTTCTTTTTAATAGGGACAAAATGGGAAAGCCTTAGACCGCAGCAAAATGGACACCACCATCATAAATAAAAGGTAACATATTCGCCCTTTTTCTGTTTTGCCGGTGGGTGCCCAGTGCCTGTACTCCATACACACTGCGCTGTTTTGAGACACACACGTACATTCCTGCCACTTTATTTTTTGCACAGAAATGCACTGTAATCTTTGCATCATAAGATTTCTTTACTTTTACTTGGCTTAAAGGGGTCATGACATGGAGTTTTTATTATTTGAATATGTTCCTTGAGGTTTACTTGTAATGTAAATAGTTTTTTTGCACAAAAAAAACATATACAGTATGTGGAAATCTTATTTACAGACAAAGCATTATAAAATCCCTTAAGATTTGCGATGTTGAAGCTGTCAGATCCAATACAGCTGACTGCTTCATCTGCCAATAAAAGTTTAATTTTTGGACTAAACTTTGCCTCGTTTACAAAATAATTCGCAGTCAAACTCTCTGAACAAACATATAAACCTCCAATGAGTTGTTTAAACAGGACGCATCAAAATGGATGTTCCTTTACACTTCTAAAAGTGAACAGGCATATGTATACTGTCCAGTGTAGACAGCGTCAGTGTTTGTAATGGCTTCTATTTGCGTTTGACGCAACGCTCGCATGCCGAGTGGACAATTGTGATCCGTTAAGTGACTGAACGGCAGTGGGCGTGGCCTATGTCGTGACGATGTAAATCTATTCGTTGATGTCTTGCTCTGGAGGCAGGTATATACAAATCCCCCTACATCCATATGAGCTTGATTGAATAAATGCTTTGTTTATAATGAGGAGGACATCAGATTAGATAAGATTGAATGGTACAAAGATCTGTTAAATGTCAAAATACATTTGATTCCTCATATCATGACCCTATTAAGTTTCATTTTCAACACACCATGAAGTCACTTGACAATCATTTGTCTTCATTGTTGACATGTTTCTTATTTAAACCACAGTACAAGATGATTCATATTCACATTTTTGATTCGTTTTCTTGGAAGAGAAAGACTGTATACATTTGAAATGTGTATATCTACAAAAGGTTAATTTAGTCAACTTTCAGGAGTACCCCAACATATAGATTAGCATCAAAGCTAACAGAAACAGACTAAACAAAACTGATTTAAGTTTCTTTAAAGTGCTGCTACTATGTTATTTTAAAGGTCTAACTACACATTTACAGGCACCCAAGGTCAAAAAACACTTTAATTTTCACATGATATACATTTCAGCATATTCTCTTTTATTAAAGTGTCTGAAACATTTTGATAAAGGATTCGGTCTTTCTAAACTCCCCCTTTCCGAGAGATTAGTCTACTCTAATTGGTCAGAAGATCCAGTCTGTTGTGATTGGTGACTCGATTTATTTGAAATTCTAATCCCGTGTGTGCACTTTTGTTTCATTACAGTTTGGAGAACCAGACTGCTGCGAGTCATGAAAGCACATATGACACAACCGTGTCCGACCTTGTGTACGTCCTCTTGGCTGCTTGGCTCTTCGTGTACTGCCTTCTTGTCCTGCCTCAGATTGACTTAAGGATGCTTCCTAAACTCCTGTTCAACATAGATGAATGACTGGAATATTATTATACAACAGAATTGATGCTCACACCTACAACTCAGATCATGTTTTTATAGGTCAGCTTCCTGATATATAGGAATTGTTCACCCCCCAAAAAATGAAGTACGGACATTCTGATAAAGCAGTCCCTATTGTGCTGTATGGAACATGAGGGTGAGTAAATTGTTTTTTTATTTTTTTTTTTTTTAAATGAACTATCCCTTTGACATGAATCAGGACCCGTGACCCAAATGTTTAATGAGTAAATTAAAACGGATTGGAAAATTGGCCATATCGATCAGCTTTGTTGCCTTTTATATTTCCATTCACATCTGCACACAAAGAAAAAAAATATATACTTTTTTTTGCAGTTTTTTTGTAATCAGTTTGTAATCAAACAGACACTATTACAGGTCCACAAGCAACACAATTACACAATAGATTATTTATAATGCTTCAGAAGAACGTGCTTTTTGACCTTTTATGTTGTTTGTACGTACACTATATGAAGAAAAGGCATCTGTGCAACTGTTTGTATAAAATAAGTGAAGGTTTGTGGTATGCTTTAAGCTGTTTTTGAATGTATCTTTTGAAAAAAGTGATGGCATTACATAGACCCCTTTATTTTTTTTGCATTATTTTTAGTAAACAATGAAGTCTTTCAGCACAACTAAATGATTATGTTCCACCAACGTTTATATTTATACACCAGATATGGCTCTAAGTTAAGAGACACTTGTAAGGTGTCAACAGCACTTTTTAAAACTCAAGACAAGTACTGCCAAAGATTCAGTAAAGGAAACCTATTCCCAACACAGTGAACAAATTATGAATTTGCCTATTCTTTTAATAATACATCCTGCACTTAAAGTATATATTTGATGCATTTTGCAAAATGCAATAGCACACAAAAATGACATTTGTTAGTGACAAATAATGACACATTTATTAGTCATTTTACACAAATACATTATATTGACTGAATTTGTAATATTGACACTGAAGTTGTTAGTGGTGGTTTTCCAGGACTGATATAATTCCCTAAACGGAAGGTTTTAATTTGAGCCTGTGGGGCTTGTAAAATGTTGTAAAAATGTGGCTTTTTTTCTTATATTTCCTACATTTTAAGCTGAAATACACTTCCACGATATACTGTACAACAAGCCTACTGGCTGCTGAGTGCTAGTCGCATGATCATAGCAAATTAAAGTGAACTCTGGACAAAGCCAGAATGTTAATGCGTCCTTATTCATTTATACGCCGATGTCCAAAATTGTGAACAAGCCAAACTTTCTGCATGAGAATGTGTATGGGAAATAACTTTTGTCTTTAACATTTTTAAAGGTCACCAAGTGAATCTGTCCTGCTTTTGTAATGAAAATGATTAAATTTTCATGTTAAAATGCACTGGAGTGCAATAAATGATACATTATTTGGTTGCCACGACTGGTGTGTGTTTTCTTGTATCGAATTGTATGTCTTCGTCCTTAGTCTAGCCGTTTAGCCTTAAAATGCAGACTTTAGGGTCACTGACTTTCACTTTATGGACTAAAGCCAAGTAGAATTGTTAATTATTAGGATTAATTTTCATCTTTAAATGACTAAACATAATTTAGACACACATCAAACCTCCATCATATTTTCCCACTGCACATAAATGGCTGGCGTGACAGGGTTGAGTTCAGACTGAAGGGGGTGGTCAAAATCCCTTGCCTCTTCAGCATATATATCATTTTAAATGCTCATGTATTTCTTTTATAAAATCAGTAATCAAGTATATTCATTATCACTTAATAATATATCCACATTTATATATATTCCTTGTGCTTATGCTTTTGAAAATTATTTTCTTAAATGCATGCTGATGTAAGTAACCTTTTAGGTGCACAAGGCCATTTGTCTCTTTCTATCAGGAGAAAGGTTTAAAGGCGTCATGAACACACATGTCCAACACATATGGTACTTCTCTGTAGGTGGTCAAGCTATCTCTGTATTTGCTTTAGTAATCTTATTTAAATTGACACGAACTATAAAAAAAAAATATTTGTGTGTGTATGAAGGTGTAGAGGCAGGTTCTATAAAGTTTTTATTTTACATGTTCACAAAATTATTTATTTTTCTTTTTGTTGCCTTAGGAAAACTTGTGCAATAAGGGGTAAGGATGTATTGGACAATAGCTCAAAATGGCAAATAGTGTGTTATAAGAAGGGAAGATGCAGGGTTCTTGATCGGTGCACAGAAACACCCAAATTCACCAAAGGGGCTCCAGTGTGCAGCATCTACCTGGATGTTGCGATGGCAGCCATATTTTGTACCAGAACACCCACCACACACCAGCTTACTGACGGCTCGCTGTCTCTGCTCATATTCATCCCAAGGGTGTTCTGTCGGGTTGAGGTCAGGACAGGTGCGCAGTCATTTTAGAACAGAAAGGGGCCATCTACAATCTGTTCCCACAAAGTTGGGAGCATGACATTGTCCAAAATGTCTTGAAAATAATAACAAAATAATGTAATAATATATAATAATAGTAAAAATAATTTTGTTCTTTCTCAAAACTGAGTTTTGATTTCTTAGTGATCAATTTATGTACAAGTGTTTTCCCACATGATTATTGGCTGTATGACATCAGTAAATTAAGGCATTTAAATTAAATGGCAGTGTTTCCCAAATGAAACACAAGAGCTGTTAGTTTTGAACGATGTGTGCAATGTAGAGAAATGTGTTTAGAGTTTTGCAAAAAGTTTGTTTTTCAAATGCAAACTGAGTGCAAAGCAATAATGTCTTTGTATTTTGCAGACTTGGTCTTAAGATTGGGTACATGAGTGAATAGTTTCACCGAGTGTGCCTCAAATTCAACTTTTAGTGTCTTAGCAATTTGAAAAAAACTGTAAAACAAAACTGACATAGGTAGCCTATGGAATTAACCAAGAAAATTTTTCAATTGCATGGAACTGAGAAGCATAAAAAAACAAGAGAAATATTTTAATGAAAGCAACAACAACAACAAATGTACACATCAGCTTTGGAATGAAAGAAAATAAACCTGGAAATCTGTTTGTAATATGCACTTAATCTGTGTTTTTAAAACATGATTAAATAGATTAAGGCCTACTCCTGTCTCAATATAAACCCTGCTGCTGGGAAACCGCCCCTAAAGGTTTAACAAAGTTATTCTTGCCACTATAACTTATGGCTTCCTAAAGACAAGTTTATAGGTAAATAAAATATTATTAATAAAAATATCATGAATATCAAAACACATTCAACAAATAGAATGTAGTAATTTTATTATAGCACTCATCAGCCTGCAGCACAAAGAGATGATGTTCCTGGAAACAATACAGACAACAGTATAAACTAACAAACTAAACATTGTTTAGAGCAGAATACGTGGATACTTACAGAATGTGCGCATTAAGAAACACGTTCAAATTGGTCGTCTTAACACGACAAGAATTAGCGTGTTTACGTGTACAAAAGAAACACGTAAAAATTGGCCGCGTTAGCACGGTCAAACATTCCGTGTTGATGGCAAGCCGTTTTAGCATTTAAACCTTTTTTCTGACTATCTATAAATATATTTAAAGCTAGTAACAATTGTATTTTGACGAGTGATAATTTTAATTCGCCTAGTCAGAATGACAATTAGAGATATCTGCAATTATAATTGCACTAGTAAGCAATCCGATCTGTAATATATTTTGACTAGTCAAAACTCATTTTAAGATATCTGTAATGATGTCTATAATTAAATTGAATATATCTTTAAATGAGTTTTGACTAGGACGAGTTCCAATTCAAGATATCTCTAATTAAGTTTTGCCTAGTCATAAATACAGTTCAAGATATCTACAACTGTAAATTGACTAGTAATAAATTACTTAAAGATATCTACATATGTATTTTTGGATATCTTTAAAAACGACGAATTAATGATATCTCCAATTTGATTATGACTAGACAAAACCCAGTTAGAGTTATCTCAAATTATAATTTGCACTAGTGACGATTAAATTAGAGATATCTCTAATTGAATTGCCTCTAGAGCAAATTATAATTTGAGATATCTCTAATTAGAAATCCAGTGGTAATAATTTTTTTACAGATATGTTTATTTACAATTTCTACTAGTCAAAACTCATTTGTAGATATCTGAAAATATTTTCCAACTGAAGTCAATGAAAGAATATGACTAGTCATAAAAGTATTGTAGATATCTGTAATGTATATTATGACTAGTCAAATTAACATTGCAGATATCTTCAATGCATATTATGACTAGTCAGAATCACATTGTAGATATCTTATTTTGCAATTACGACAAGTCAAAATTGCAGAAGAGATATCTGGAACTGGAATTATGACTAGTCAAAACTGATTTATGACTAGTACGGGAAGGAGTAAACACGGTCAAACAGTCCGTGTGACGTAACACGTACAAATTGGCCGCGTCAACACGGTCAAACAGTCCGTGTGACGTAACACGTACAAATTGGCCGTGTTAACACGGTCAAACAGTCCGTGTTGAAGCGTTCAAAATAAACACGTAAAAAATGGCCGCGTTAAACGCGGACAAAGAGTGCGTGGTCAAATTTCAGGCGTTTCGTTTAATGACTATGGTAACTTATGACCAAAAAGAAGGGCAATTATAATAGATGGATTATAATAGATTAATATAATATAACATTTTTGATGAGGGGTTCACCCTCATTGTCATCTCTGCTCCTCCACTTTCCTGCAGAGTTTAACTCCAACCCTTATCAATTGAGAACCCCTGGTTTAGAATTTGCTTTTCTCCTCCCGAGCATCACAAATTCATACATCTATTATAATTGAAGTTTTGGTATTATAACCCCTGCTCAAACCATTAGAAAAGATGAAGGCTGTTATATTAACGTTGCCCACTAGAGGGCAGGGCACCATAAGGAATCGTTTAAGTCTATCGTTTCAATCAATTTGAATGGAAATAAATCCATTGATCTAATTCACTATTGTGGAAAGTACATTTTTATATTGGCTAATTGATTTATATATATATATATAGCCTAAATGTGTGAAATGCATGAATCGCTAATATTTGATGGTGGAAAAATATTTACATCATATTTCAGCTGCAAGTCAGGAATCAGAGCAGACTGTGGATCAAATATTTTTTTTAAAATATCAAATAATGTTAAATGTTAATATTGTATTGACATAATTTATGTAGGCTATTTTAATTGACTGTTGCTGCTAGCTGTGTATATAGCTACTCGACGCGTCCGAGCGCGAGGCTCCGTGAATGCTGTAAATTGCATGCAGATGTGAATTCAATTCAGCAGCAGAGTGAGTGAATCTTGCTCTAGTCCCCGGACAAACGGCGAAATCCTAATTTATTGGCTTGTAGCGTCACTTGCTGGTCGACTGTAATATAGGCCTATACGTTATTCTGTCCACGTCGAGCTAATCAAACTGTTGAAACACTTAATTTAACCGTAAATACACAAATAAAACTACTGCTTGTGTGAGATGACATGTGATAGAGCAGGAAACAGTTGGTCGACTCTGACAGTCGAGCGGGTGCTCCAATTAGCCGAAATTTAGTTGTGAATTCCACTGTCGTCTTCAAAGAAAGACGCCATCTAACGCGGGTTTGCTCGGATGATCTAACCAAATGTTGTTAAAACTCACTTTAATCCCACAAAATCTGGTAAGTGCTGTAAAATTCAATCCCCCGAGGTTTAACGTTTGTGTCCGTTATCTGGCACTTTCCAGGAATAGCCTAGGCCTACATGCTGTTCCATTTTCGTATTTTGGTTAGATAAACTATTATCTAACATCAAATCTTTGGCAAGTAGCTATTTTTAAATGGAGCATTTTTGTCAAAATCAGAGATTTAGAAGTCTTTGTCTGTATATTTACTACAACAATGTCACATTTTGGGCATAATCTGTTGAATTCAATTGTATTCAAATAATTGTTAAAGCATTTAAAAAAATGAACGGTGCTTAAAATCGACACGATAAAAATATTGAAATAACCTTATTTTATATTTTAGCCTTTTCTTATTTATTTAAAATATAAATAATATTAAATAATTTATTATGATAGGCTGTAGCAGACAAAAACATGAACATGATGAATAGGACATGTGGCTTTGCATGGTTAAACAACATACAGCTATTATCACTATAAGGTGTAGGCTACTCACTTTTGTTGCCAGCTATTTTGACAATAATGGCTGTGTTGAGTTATTTTCAGAGGAGAGTAAATATATAGGCTACTGCTATACACACACAGCACATTGACTCTTCTAAAATATATTATATAATATAATAATATAAAACTATGATATAAGTTTCATTTATATAGTATTGTCTCTTGAGAAGGTATGTATGTTTAGTTAGTATTTATTCCTAGACAATGAGCATCACACCAAAATGTTCTTCGTGTTACTAAAAGATGATTCCCTGTCATTAACTTGTAGTTCTCAAAGATTTGTAGGAAATTCACACAATAATTATTACATTTATGATTATGTATTGTAACCCAAATTAGTCAATGTAAACATTTCTAACCTTGGGGTTTTTATGAAGCTAAACCTTTTTTTGTAAATCAAGAATTTTTGTTTGCAATGTAGACATCAATTAACAGCCCTGAACTACATGTTCTCTGCTGGACTTGCTTCATTTTTCCAGGATTCCTCTCATCTGAGGTTTTCTTTTACCATTTGCCCATCTGGCAGCCCACTTACCAAACATAACAATGTTTTTTTTTTTTTTTTCGGATACAAGAACATTAAGTCCTCCAATAATTTCAGCTAATGCAAAACCTGAATGAGAAATCCAATGGTTACTCCTTTTTAATTTTTTTTGTAGACTGTGGTCAAAAAAAAAAAAAAAAAAATCACACCAACAACCAGTCTGTTTTTTTAAAGCTGATTTACTTACACCAATAAAAAAAAATATTAATGAAATGTTTACATCTTTACACCTTATTTGCATAAGCCTTTATCATTGCACAAACTCACCGGGTACCGGCACACTATATTAATGTTCATAAGGCAGACGAGCACGTAATATTCATACATTTTGATTTGCTTAAAAGGGGTGGGGAAATGTTCTTATTTGGAACAGCTAAATAGCAGCAGTGCAAAACCTGTCTGGCATAATACTGTGATTCAAAAGCACTATTCAGCAATAAGGACAGATGAATATTGACCTCTGTACACACTTGTACCCTCAAAACAGCAGCATTGCAAAGAGAGATCCTTAATTACATCAATACACATATCCGGTTATTAAGAAATACTCTACACATATGCTAACATTCAAAATGTTGGGGTTAGTAAGATTTTTGTTCTTATGCAGGCTGCATTTTATTTGATAAAAAAGCAGTAATATTGTAAAAATATTATTATAATTTAAAACGTCTGTTTTTCTGTTTTTAAAATATTTTGTCATTTATTCCTGATGCAAAGTTGAATTTTCAGAAATTATGCTAATATGCTAATTTGCTGCTCAAGAAACATTTCTTATTGTTATCAATTGTAAAAACCAGTGTGCTGCTTAATATTTTTTTTTTTGGAAATCATGATTTTTTTTTTTCAGGATCCTTTGATTAGAAAATTGTTACAATCTTAATCAACTGTCATTTTAATGGATCCTTCCTTGCTGAATAAAAGTTTTAATTGTTTTTTTAAAAAAATACTGACCCCAAACTTTTGAACGGTAGTGCATTTGTGCAAGAGAAGTGCTGTTTATATGTGCCTGATGAGACAAATAAATCCATAAGACTATTACATCACTGCTCAGAGATTCAAAGAGAATGCATTCTCTTCATAACACCATAAACATACTGACTAAAACATAAAATATGTTTAAATTAAAGCTAAAGTATGAAGCATTCAAGTTTTATTTAGTGGGTAATGTACCTTAAGCCATTATTACTATTATTATTATAATTAAGTCACTCAAAGTTATCTGGCTACTCAGCGATGCATGATGTCACTAGCAAATCAAGCAGTAATTGGCTGTATTAATTGGGCAGTAAGGTAAAGTACAGTATTCCGTCCAAGGAATTGGAGGAGGAGGTGTCTTGTTACCTACAGGTTTTTTAAAGTGCAGGGAAATCATGTGCATATGTTGTTTTTGTGTTTTTCAGAAAGACAAGCTTGAAGAAGTTGCTCTGACGGTCGTGGCATCATATGACAGGTCCGCTGGTTAAATAACCTCTGAAGCACAGGGGAGGGAATTATATTATGTTTTGTGTACAAAACATTCAAATGTGAATTTATTTAAGTTTAATGTTAATGTATTAATAATATAAAAAGGTGACATGCATTTAATAGCATACTAATATTCAATCTACTCCTTGAATCATCAAATTTAATCTTGAGTTTCATAATATTAGATTGTTACATGTTAGATTTAAATGAAGATTTCAAAAGTTATCCACTTATGAATTTATTGGCATACCAGTTTGTTGATGGGCTTGTATCTCATCCAGGCCAGAGAGACTGCGGAAGGATCGGCGCTCCTTGAAGGCCACGGTCGGAAGCATATCCTCCTCGTCCCTCAGCTCCAGATTTGGTGTTTTTCCAGGACCTGGTATCCTGATTACAGGCTTCACATTCTCACAAGGCAAGTTATCCTTCACCGATGCTGTTTTCTAATGGGGCCAAAAAATGAGCTGGGCTTCTAGATGAGGCATAAACAAAGAGCCTGCCAGACACTGATAGCCTTACCTTTTCTTCAGAGTCTGTCTTTCTTGTTCTTTTCATGATTTGTTCCAGCCGCTGATTTGGATAAAATTGAAAGCACAATATATTTGTACAACTACAATATCATTCTATTTTTTTTAAGAAGTCTCGGTAACACTTTACTTGAAGGGGTGTGCATACACTCTAAAAAATGCTGGGTTGTTTTAACCCAATTTTGGGTAAAATATGGACAAACCCAGCCATTGGGTTACATTTTTAAATTCAATTTTTTAACCCAATGGCTGGGTTTGTCCATATTTTACCCAAAATTGGGTTAAAACAGCCCAGCATTTTTAGAGTGTAAGACTAACATGACACCTTTATAATCATGACTTGAGATGAATATATGAAGGATGTTTTATGCATGTTTGTGACAACTGTTATTAAGTGTCATTCGCTCAGTTATAACATTTTTAATGCAAATGTGACATTGTTTGAGATGTCTTTATGACACCTTGACATAAACCAATACATCATCACCTGTCAGAGTCTTTGTCATGACAACTTGACATTACTAAGACAACACAACCTGTCAAAAACATGACATAGATTAACGGCAGATTAATTATCAAATTTAAGAATATAAAATTAAATTTACTCAATAAAACATTTCTTATTATTATCGATGTTGAAAGCAGTTGTGCTGCTTAATATTTTGTGGAGGCTTTTTTCCAGGATTCTTTGATTAATTGAACGTTCTAAAGAACAGCATTTTTCATTTTTTAACATCATAGATGTCTTTACTGTGACTTCTGATTCAATCCGATGCATCCTTGCTGAATAAATGTAGACGTATCCTAAGGCATACCTTTTTCCGTTCTTGGCGTTCGGCTTCCTCTCTCTGGAAATGACTCTCTCTTTCCAGTCTCTGCTGCTCTGCCAGCACCCTTTGACGAGCCTCTTCCTCTCTCTGAGAACACATGGAGCATTATTGGAGTTTTTACTCAAACTGCCGATGATCCATCTATTTTGATATGATCCTAGCTTTATTTTAAAGGGGGGAAATGGTCTGAAGCAAAAAAAGATGGTAATGCCAGTAAGAGTAGCAAATATATTTAAAGCTTGAACAATGATTGTTTTCGAACATGTTTTCCGACACTTCTCCTTCCGTCACTGGTTGGACAAATAGGCAGTCCTGCCTTAAAGTAACTGACCACTTTTCATATGGCCTTATCATTTTCTACGTATTAAACTGAATATGGAAAAAGCTTTAATACCTGCTGTTGAAGCCTTTTTTCCTCCTCTTTTTGTCTGCGAGCGTTTTCCTCCTCAGCCCGAAGTCGCTCTTCTTCCTCTCTCTTCCTCTTTTCTTCCTCCAGTCTCAGGGCCTCTGCCTCCTGGTTGGCTCGTTCTTCGGCTCTCCGACGGGCCAGTTCCTCTCTGCTCTTTCTGCAAAGAGAAGACACTCAAGTTCATTTACACTTCGGGAATTTATATCTGTCATCTTGAATTTCATGTGCATTTTAACTTAAATTTAATAAAGCATACATCTTTTTTTAACTCTTTAGTTGCTTCAGCAAAGTTTGGGCTTTTTTCATTTGCATGATAATCAAAAGTTAAAGGAGTAGTTCACTTTAAAAAAAAAAAAAAAACTTTTGCTGATAATTTACTCACCCCCATGTCATCCAAGATGTCCATGTCTTTCTTTCTTCAGTCAAAAACAAATTAAGGTTTTTGATGAAAAGATTCTAGAATTTTTCTCCATATAATGGACTTCAAAGCACGGTTCAAGGTCCAAAAGACAGTTTCAGTGCAAACTGCAAACTGTTCAAAGGGCTTTAAACGATTTCAGACGATGAATATGGGTCTTATCAAGCGAAACGATCGCTCATTTTAAAAAAATAACGAAGTTTAAGTTTTATAAGCTCAAATGGTTGCCTTGCTCTGTTCTGTGATGAGTGTTCGTGACTCTCCTGTTCGAACTCGTTCATCAAAATGAACAAATCTTTTTTCGTGTCATTTGGTTCATTCAACGAACAAAATAAACGAGTTGACTCAGGAAAAGATTCGTTCATTTTGATAAACAAGTTCGAACAGGAGATTCACGAACGCGCATCACACCCTAACCCTAACAGAGCAAGGCGACCATTTGAGCTTATAAAACTTAAACTTTTTTTTTCTTTTTTTAATAAATGAGCGATCGTTTCACTTGATAAGACACTTATTCGTCATCTAAAATCGTTTAAAGCCCTTTGAACAGTTTGCACTGAAACTGTCTTTTGGACCTTGAACCGTTTGGTTCCCATTGAAGTACATTATATGGAGAAAAATGCTGGAACGTTTTCATCAAAAATCTTAATTTCTTTTCGACTGAAGAAAGAATGACATGGATATCTTGGATGGCATGGGGGTGAGTAAATTATCAGCAAACGTTTTTTTTTAAATGAACTACTCCTTTGAGTTTAAAATACTTGGACACAAAATGGTAATGATACTAAAGTATACCGCTCTTTCTCCTCTTTCTGTCTGCGTTCCTCTTCCTCTTTCTCTCTCTGGAGTCGGGCTTGCCTCCTTTTCTCTGCCAGAATGCGAGAGGCCTGCTCCGGGTCTGTAGTCCAAGTAGATGGTCTGACTTGAGTCCCGTCACCAATCTGACTTGGTCCTGAAAGTGAATAAGAGAAGAGAGACATATTTCACCAGGGTATTCAAAATACCTTCACAATATCCACAAACACTTTTATGGTGTCAACAAGAACTGCCAAAGAAGATTAGTTAAATATACTGAAAACTATTCCCAACACAGTGAACAAATTATGAATCTGCCTATTGTTTTAATAATAAATCCTGCACTTACAGTTTATGTATTTCAGCACAGTGTATCTGTTAATAAAAACGCCCGTTCCTTGCGTAAATTTTGTTAATTTCAACAAATAAATCTTTTAATCCTTCCTTAATAATAAATAACCTAAATACCCACCACAAAGAACCATTTCAGCATAGAAGGTTCTAAACTGATTTCTTAATATCATTCAATTGTGGGAGTCAATGGAAAATGTATTTGAGTCTTTCACTAACCATTAGGAATCCGAGAGCCTGCTGGTGTATTCAGAGGCCCATTAGCAGCTGGATTCAACTGGAGGTGGTTATCTCGCAGTGTTTCGTCAGGTTGTAGATGATCGGAGGAGAGTTCATACTCTGGTTCTTGATCCTCCTCTTCTGGCAGCGGAGGTAAACTGTCTTGTTTAAGTGTGGCGTGTCTGACATGCGATCTGTTCTGCAGCCTTGGAAATGTTTATATAAAAAGAGAATGGGTCAAAATCACCCACAGTAGCCTTTTTTTATTTTTCTGAGTGTGAGGAAAGTTAAGTGTTACTCATTCTTGAAGGAAAGTAAAATCACAAGTGAGATCTTTTTAAAGCTGTACTACACAACTTTAGCCTCTTTGTTGCTGCTGAAGTTGTTTCTTATGTCAGTTGTTTGCCACTGCTCTGCTGCATGACATGCAAGGACTGAGGACATATGACATGAAACTGAAATTTGCCTCCATATAGTGCAGCTTTAGTATCTCAATTGTTTCCCAGGCCTAAGACAGGAATGATATTGCAAGGAGAAAAAATATAAAATTGTCATCATTTACACCCCCTTATGATGTTCCAAACCTGCATGAGTTTTTCTTTCTTTGAACACAAAATAAGATGTTTTAAAGGATGTTGGTAACCAGACAGTTGACGGTAGCCATTGACTTCCATAGTATTTACTTTTATACATTCACCTAAAGGATTATTAGGAACAACTGTTCAATTTCTCATTAATGCTATTATCTAATCAACCAATCACATGACAGTTGCTTCAATGCATTTAGGGGTGTGGTCCTGGTCAAGACAATCTCCTGAACTCCAAACTGAATGTCAGAATGGGAAAGAAAGGTGATTTAAGTAATTTTGAGCGAGGCATGGTTGTTGGTGCCAGATGGGCCGGTCTGAGTATTTCAAAATCTGCTCAGGATTTTACTGGGATTTTCACGCACAACCATTTCTAGGGTTTACAAAGAATGGTGTGAGGGGAAAAATATCCAGTATGCGGCAGTCCTGTGGGCGAAAATGCCTTGTTGATGCTAGAGGTCAGAGGAGAATGGGCCGACTGATTCAAGCTGATAGAAGAGCAACTTTGACTGAAATAACCACTCGTTACAACCGAGGTATGCAGCAAAGCATTTGTAAAGCCAAAACACGCACAACCTTGAGGCGGATGGGCTACAACAGCAGAAGAACCCACCGGGTACCACTCATCTCCACTACAAATAGGAAAAAGAGGCTACAATTTGCAAGAGCTCACCAAAATTGGACAGTTGAAGACTGGAAAAATGTTGCTTGGTCTGATGACGATTTCTGTTGAGACATTTAGATGGTAGAGTCGTAATTTGGCATGAACAGAATGAGAACATGGATCCATCATGCCTTGTTACCACTGTGCAGGCTGGTGGTGGTGGTGTAATTGTGTGGGGGATGTGTTCTTGGGACACTTTAGGCCCCATAGTGCCAATTGGGCATCTTTAAATGCCACGGCCTACCTGAGCATTGTTTCTGACCATGTCCATCCCTTTATCGCTACCATGTACCCATCCTCTTATGGCTACTTCCAGCAGGATAATGCACCATGTCACAAAGCTCGAATCATTTCAAATTGGTTTCTTGAACATGACAATGAGTTCACTCTACTAAATTGGCCCCCACAGTCACCAGATCTCAACCCAATAGAGCATCTTTGGGATGTGGTGAAACGGGATTGATTAACAGTTGGCTACGTCAGCTGATTGATTAACAACATCCTTAAATATCTTCTTTTGTGTTCAACAGAGGACAGAAACACACAGGTTTGGAAGAACTTGAGGGTAAGTGATGACAAATTGTACATTTTTGGGTGACCTATCCCTTTAAGTCTAATATTACAAAATATATATATGTGTATATATATATATATATTTATATGTACCATGATGTTGGAAGGACAGTATGCCCCGGTGGGTTTGTGTCTTGTTTGGGCTTGATTTCAGTTGTTTGTAGTTGTGGCTTTTTCAAGTCTTGTTCCTCAAAATCACCTTTTGCCACCTGATATAATACATTAAAAAAAAACTTTTACATGCAGTTCTCCATGCAACAAAATAACTTCTTTGGGGGGGGGGGGGGGGGGATTTAAAAAAAAAGATCTAACTCCCACCAGCTCTCTGTTCGTGGTTCTGCGGATGGTGACTTTTGGATTTGAGCTTGCAGGCCTGGTTGGCACTTTCCCACAATTCACCTTTGGTTTTTGCATGGTGCTGGAGTTCATGGTATGACATGAGGCTGAACGACGACAAACATGAACAACTGAAGACGTATGTTGTGGGTTTTTTGTTTGTAAGACAAGGATAAATACATGAATGAGGATGAATGAGAAATCAGGTGAAGCAATGAGCAAGAGAAGAAAACAGAAAGTTTATATTTATAACACAAAGCCTCAGACTTTGGTTTTCACTTTAAACATCTGAATGAAAGATGCAGTTTGTCACTCTGAAGTGATACCTGTGTCTCGTGACAGACACACAGCACTCTTGCTTCTGGCTAGATAAGAGACGGTAGGGGTCTGAAGACGACGGACAAGGTCAATCTCCCACTGACTAAGAGAGCGGCGTTTAGCTAGAGAAGAGCAGAAAGCAGAGCGACCAACAGGAAGTGGTCAGAAAGGGAGTTGGGAAAATAGATGCAAGGCTAGAAGACCAGAGCCAGGTTTAGTGCCAGTTGCGTTTTTGAATCATGCATTGAGATATTCACCATTTTTGGTTTCGTTCTTGGTGACCTTTCGTGAGCAGTGGCCAGGTTTGTGTTTGGCCTTCTGACTTTTTTCCATCGTCTTCCGCACCACGGACTCAAAACGCTCCTAAAACATGGGATGAAAACACTCCCATGATTCCATGCTCCATATGTTTCTCATCATGGTTGCAAAATCTCAAGAGCAATTTTTCATCATCGTTGCTGCAGTCAGTGTTAAAGTGTTTATAATACTGATGATATACACCACCCCAATCAAAAATGTGGACGCTTAACTCAATGTAGTAGCTATTAACTTATTTATTGAACTGTTAAGTAAAATCAATCACTTGCACTCAAGTGATTGATTTTACAGTTCGGGACAAAAACTGCACTCGTGTGATATTGCTTAACATATAATCATATAAAAATCTGACGACAAACTCATACAGGGGCTTTTTTACCCTGACATCTTGAATTTTAGAGGCATTGTAAATGTTTTATAGGCACTTTTTTCAGACGTGTGTTCACGTAGAGGACAATGTGGATAAATCTAGATTTAAATTCTCAGAGACAAGATAGTCAATGCCTGACCTGTCGTTTAAAACGAGGGGATCTGAATATTATGGAGCAGAAAGGTTTTGACTGAAACGTGAAGACAAACAATATAGGGTTTATGTGTTTTTCAAGCCATCTCAAGGTATTTATCGACAAAGTATATGAATAATGTAGTGCTAATTGACAGACTTTTAATGTTTTTTTAAATAAGCTTCTGCTCACCGAGGCTGCATTTATTTAATCAAAAATACAGTAAAAATGGTAATATTGTGACATTTTTATTACAAATTAAATGCTGTTTTCTATGTCAATATATTCTAAGATGTATTTATTCCTCTGATGGGAAAGCTGGATTTTCAGCATCATTACTCCAGTCTTCAGTGTCACATGATCCTTCAGGATTTGCTGCTCAAGAAACATTTCTGATTATTATCAGTGTTGAAATTTGTCCTGCTTAAATTTGTTGTGGAAACCATAATGCATTTTATTTTTCTTTTATTAATAGAAAGTTAAATTAACAACATTTATTACATTCATTTATTAAATGGAAATCTTTTGCAACATTATAAATGTCTTCAACTGTCTCTTTTGATCAATTAAATGCATGCATGATGAATAAAAGTACTACTTTCTCTCTTTGTTTAATCTTACCACATGGTTTCCACAATAATATTAATTAAATTATAGCGTAATATCTTTTTATTTATTTATTTATTTTAGGGCTGTTGATTTAAAAAAATATTATCAATCTATAAAACTTATGTGTGTATATTGGTACCATATATAAACTATACAAAGAAAATCACTCCTATAAAGCGTCAGTCACAATTGATCTCCTGCACAAACTCACTCTTTCTTCTTTGATCCTCTGTCTGCGTTTCTCCTCGACCGCCACCCGCCTCCTTTCCTCTCTTTGTCGCTGCTCCTCCAACTTCTTCCGTCGCTCCTCCAGGTGTTTCTCGTAAAACTGCTTGGCCCGCTCCTCCCTCACCAGCCAGCCGCGCTCGCGCAACGCTACAGTTCAGGAACACCAAAAAAACTTCAGAAAAGCTTTTTGTTCTTCAATTGGTAATGATGTTATATGTTGAGAGATAGGAAAATACCCAGCTGTTTTTGGTGCATCTCTCTCCGTTCCCGGGCCAATCGCAATCTCTCGTCCACTTTTTTCGCATTTGACTCTAAATTACACAAAAAATCAATTTGAAATGTTTTATGCCACATATAATATTATAAATTCAACTATGTTGGTATAAATGAGCTGCTGAGAAGAGCTCAGAAAAGATTCAGCTTTAAAGACTTTTCTTTATTGGCTGTATCCATGTCAGCAGTATCAGGAAATTAAAGGGTTTGAGAAAGGAAAATGCAAATTGAATTGATGGGTAGATATTAGCTATTTCAGACCTGTATTATTTCCATTTCGTTTATGGATATTAATCTGTGCTGATTTAATGTGCTGTGGAGCACATGCTTTTCTTTTCTGCTCCAGGGCTGTGGGTTTCACATCAGATCTGGAATCTGTGGGGAAAACAAAAAAACAGGCTCCTTGTTTAGTATTTAGAAAAATAGATATATGTAAACACCAAACATGCAAATCCTTGTTTTTTGGTCGGTAAAAATTCTGCTGAAATTTACCAGATTTTCCAACCTCGTTTGAAAAGCAGACTGTCAGTTTAGAATTTAAGGGATGTTATGTTTTACAAAATTATAACACGATTGAGGAATGCTAAGCTGGATGCTTGGTTCCCAAACTTTTTAGAGTGGGATACCCCCCATTTAACATCCTTCTGCTTACCCCATCTCCTCTACTTGGACTGCAGTCACTCCTTTTCTATTAATGGACAATATTTGCCCCCTTAAATTGTCATCAGGTTGGTTTTTACCTCAATAAAATAATTATTTACATTTAAAAAAAAAATCAATAGCGAATTATGCAATGATGGTAAAAGGAAGGAAGGAAGGAAGGAAGGAAGGAAGGAAGGAAGGAAGGAAGGGTAATTTTGAATCTGTTATTGAATCGTTGACTCTTCCTATTGGTTCAAAGCTGCTGGTTTGTTTACTGTGTGTTGCTTGGAGACTCAGCAGTTCTGCTGTGGCTTTCGTTGGAAATATTATCTCTTGCAAAACAGTGAACGATATTGATAATACTGTGTGAACTGTTGTATTAAAGCAATGTCACATTGGCAATCGTCTGGATATTTGTAAGAAATTGCGTTCTTGCTCATAACATCAACATTAAAAATCAAAACTCACACAGTGTATGTTTTTGTATTAACGAGAGTTTGAGTCTAAATAGATCTCTATGCGGTCTGTGTCTATATATGTTTGACAGCGGCAGTGATGTAGTGCAATTTGATTAGGTAGCATAATCTGCATGCAACCTATCATATGCACAGTGTTTCTGTGGATGCAGTCAGTTTTGACCACAACAGATGAGGTAATTTGATTGGATGTCATGTATTTGACCTTTTACGGCACTATTTTGCCTGTTAGAACTACATGTTTGGTTTTTAGTGTTATTTTAAGGTGGGGTGGAATTAAATGAATGGCAAAACTTAGCATTTTGCTCACGTATCCCCTTTGTCACCTTGCGTAACCCAGTTTGGGAATCACTGGCATTATGGAAGCCTTCATGGTGATCTCTTCAAAAATTCTTCAAACAGGCTCAAGATTATGTTAATTCAAACATTTGAGTGACACATGTATTGGTTTCATAATTGTTATTCAGATTTTCATCAATCCCATTGTCTCATGAGTGTGGTCTGTAGAATGGGATAATGCAGGATAATGCACCATATTACAAAGCTTGAATCGTTTCAAATTGGTTTCTTGAACATGACAATGAGTTCACTGTACTAAAACGACCCCACAGTCACCAGATCTCAACCCAATAGAGCATCTTTGGGATGTGGTGGGACGGGAGCTTCATGCCCTGGACGTGCATCCCACAAATCTCCATCAACTGCAAGATGCTATCCAATCAATATGGGCCAAAATTTCTAAATATAAAATACTTTCAGCACCTTGTTGAATCAATGCCACATAGATTTAAGGCAGTTCTGAAGGCGAAAGGGGGTCAAACACAGTATTAGTATGGTGTTCCTAAAAATCCTTTAGGTGAGTGTATTGTTCAACTTTTCATACTGTATGTCTCTGGAATCCAGTTTCGTAACTAAGACACACCCAAGGTTAAAAGCCGTGCTTTACTAGTGTGAAACATGGCTTTTGCCAGAGTAGTGTCATTAACCAGGGGATTTAAAAAATATATAATTAACCAATTAGTGTATTAAAGCAAATACATGCTTGGGCCACCAGGCATCTCTCTATCACAGCAGTGTCTTTAACACCAAAACAAAACTTGTGGGCCAAAAGGCAGATATAAAAATGAACATGAGACCTGTCTCGTGTCCGTTTCGACTGTCCTATGAATCAAGACAGCCCAAAGCCTGTACACCATTACAAAGGCAACATTTGTTTTACTGTTTCTGTGTAGAACAACAAATTCAGCGCCTGACTGAAGCGTTTACAGTGAACTCTTGAGGTGAACTTAACACTCCAGAGCACAACAGTGACATCGAGTGTGGAGCACGATGCATTCAGAACTGCTGAATTTGCATCCGTGAATATATTTAGTCAGTTGTTCTAAGAAAATTAAGCAGATGTACTTGTCATTGGGGCACCTTGCATGAAAGGCATCTAGCATGTGACGCAAGACCCTTATAAACACATTTAGCTCAGCTAGCCTCAACACACACACACATTCGTAATACGTCACTATCTGAGCTAACCAACCATTAAGAGATACCTTGTAATTTAGTATATACTGTACACATTTAGATGGGTAACGGTTTTTATGGCTCCTAAGAGAAACAGTCCATGTTTTTGTACACAGAATTGTAGCATACATATTCCCAGTCAAAGTTGTACGCAGTTTATGTTGGACCCTGAATTAGCAGATGCAATAAATGTGAGCAGAATAGCAGTTTATGATGAGAATGAACGTCATTTATCGCCTGCTCCTCACCAACCTTTCCGTTTCCTCGCAGTGTCGCACATCTTCAGCTGTCCTTTCTCTGCGAGACCCAGCTCTGCCGTTCTTCCCGTCTTCCTCCACTCCCGTTCCTGCTCTGCCAGGCTCAGATGAGCAGGCATCTTTCTGTTTCAAAGCTCCTGTGAGTCTGTGTGGGTTCGTCTAATTCATGCAGCGCATCTGTGTTCCCTGTGCAGAAATCTTCCACTCCAGCTAACCGCTTGTCAGAGCATCCCTAACAGGGAATATACTGGTGGAGAGAGAGAGAGAGAGAGAGAGAGAGAGAGAGAGAGAGAGAGAGAGAGAGAGAGACCGAGTGTGAGACAGAAATTCTTCCTGAGGGAAATTGTGTGAGCAGCTGATTTGCTCCTGTCTGGGCTGTGTCCAGCACACGTGCACGGCTAGCAAACTCAGCGAGTGCACATGTGCCATCCTCTGACAAAAGAAGCCCATCCGGCTGGTAGCAACTGTGATTATTGGAGGTGTGTTTGTCTTTAATAAACCCATAGAGCTCCTTGCTTTGCATTGCCTGGTCACATTGAAGGCATGCAAGCAGATGCAGCAAGGATGAAATCTTCACAACACAACACATAAGATCCTAAGTGGTTGCCTGGGTGATCGTGAGACTGAATGGAGGCGTGACATTGCATGCCAGTGTCCAGAAATAGCAGCAGACTGTGCAACCCTGCAAAGAAAACGTGATCTCAATCTGCACAAGGATTTGTGATTTGTAACATATAACATACAACCGGTCACAGATCAGATTCATGGGGACAGTTCTTGTACTTTTCACATCCCATAATGCGTTTCTACAGATCGGCTGCCTGTGCTTGAGGATCTGCTCTCAGACTGAAAGATGATGTAATGCGATCACTCCGTAACAACTGCGATTCCATATTTGTGGTTTTGTGTACAGTAATACAGTAGTTATATTGTATTGCATTAGTCTTCTTTTAGCAAATTTCTATCCAATGCAACTTGCAGTTCATGTTTTGGGACAATCACCCTTGAGGAATGGGTTGGGTGGGTGAACTCATAAATCACCCTTTCAACACACAGTTTTTAACCTTTAAGCTAAACTGTAAACCACTAAGACACACACCACTCATGCATGTAGTGGAGACAAAAGGCTGTAGTAGGTTCGGTTGTCACACTTTTCAACACTCTTTACCCCATATAAATCCAATTTCTGTACAAAAACCTTTGTTTGGCTATGAAAAAAAAAGCTGCTAAATTCCTATCATTATTGGATTGAAAAACAGTTTATGTAACATAAATTGGTTTAGATCGGTTCTGTGATGGGGCATGTTGTCACAATAGAAACTTGCCATTGAATATTATACTATAGGCGTTTACGTAAACTACAATTAATTATATCAAGACATTAATGTCCGATTTCACAGACAAGGCTCAAGTCTAGTCCCAGACTAAAATCCATGTTTGAGCTGTTTTAACTGAAAACAACTTGCACTTATAAATCTTAAAATATGACACTGCCATTGTTTTATTCTCATGTTTTTTTTCCCTATGCCACATTTTTTGTTGTAATTTAACTAAAGCTTAATCCTTGCTTAATCTAACCAATCTTAAGTGTTTTTTTATAAATATTAAATTTAAATGTTGTTACTGTATACACCTTTTCATATTATACAGTTGTTGTTTTTTGTAATGCTTTACAATAAGGTTTCATTGGTTAAATACATTAGTTAACATGAACTAATAATGAACTGCACATCTACAGCATTTATTCATCTTTGTTGATGCTAATTTCAACATTTACTTATACATTATTAAAAGTTAATTAGCACATGAACAAATAATGAACATTTTTTTAACTATCATTAACAAAGATGAACAAAATACAGTAACAAATGTATTGCTCATGGTTAGTTGTCAATGTTAACAAATGAAACCTTATTGTAGAGTGTTACCGTTTTTTCAGCAAATGATACTGTAAAGTCATTGTGACCGCTAACCTTGGTATCATCTATATATAATAACCTACTGTAGCATTACAACATATGCAATTTAGATTTATCTGGAACACACGTCAGAGTCAAAAGAATTCTTTAAAAAGTTTCACAGGGTTCAAAGTACACGTCTTTAATTTGTGTAAATGCAAATTTCCGGTTGGTTACATTAACACCCACATAGAGACTAGATTGTGATTATAAACAGGTTAGGTGAGCCTTTCCAGGGTGGCGGCACTTCTAAGTTTGTCACATTCTCAGGATGTCTGAATGGTAAAACTTCTGATAACAATTCAAACAGATGTTAATATTCTGTACAGATCGTATTTCATTTGCGATTTGATAAACAATCAAGTTTTTCGGTTTATAATATGATGGCTATAGTGTGTAACACTGAAATTTCTTTGGTTTGATTTCTTTCTGTATCTAGATATCACACAGTATATCTGAAAAAAGGGTGCGACAGGGAGAAATGTACACAAGTAAATGAATGAGTGATCTGTCTGATGGCATGATGACAGGTGAAAGAATGAGGAAATTGAGCTTGTCAAAGCGTTTTGCCCTTCCTGTCAGAAAGGTAGTGTCAGTGTTTTGCTGACAGGAGCTGACTGACTGTTGTCTGTGCCGATATGTAGGGTTCAAGAGAAGAGACTGCCCAGGGATTGGATCTGAACATTTTAAACAACAGGTCACTGACTGAAGGAGGTCATTGAATTATCATCTCTACAGGTATTTTCGTTTTTCACTATATTTCATAATTTCCACCTGGCATCTTGTATGCAAGTGAGTCCAGACCTATTCATTGCCTTCTTTTTCTTCAAAGGACGTTTATTTGGTCTTGCTCTTATTGTTGAGTGAGCATAATAATCGAATAGTGAACTGGGAGAGGTGCAATTTTAGCATTTTTAAATGATTAAGAGCAGATGGATCTCTTAAGTTTAGTCCTGGGATCTGTTCCATGTGTCATTTTGGTTTTGGGTGAGGTTTACCTACCTTACTTGTAGTACTGTTGGAATTACAGAAATGCGGTAAAAAGTGTCTACAATATACCCACCAAGAAAGATGATTTACTGATTCATTAAAACGTGGTTTGATTTGTTGTCCTGGTCAAATTACAATACTCCTAGTTACGTATAAACAAGCAATATTAAATCCATATAATGTGGCAGTGCCTTCTATAGTCAGTATAATAGTTCACCCAGGTATGACACTTGTATATTCAGTACAATAGTTCACCCAAAAATGAAACTTCTCTGTAAAAATGTATATGACCTAAGTTATGACAACATACATTTTTTACATTGCTTGAGCTTTTCAAAATAAGCAATTTAACTTTTTCTTTAACAAGTTGGATAAGATTCAAAAAATTTTTTAAAGTCAGTTTAATGTAATTTAGGTTGAAAAGGCTTAAACATCCAAGTTGATTGTACTTAAAGGGATATTTCAGGATTTAGCATGAAGCTTCGTATTAGTAGAAAACCTGTAGTATTTTCGAATTACCATGCTTTCTTCCCTTCCACCCTAAGACGAGAGATTTATGTATTTTTTGTCTGGAACAAAATCCTCGCCATTTTGTATCATCGGAGGATTTTTTTAGCCAGAGGCTAAAGACTACCGCATGTTTTCAACCGACCATGAATGTAAACATAGTGTCAGCCATCTTTTTTTGAAAGATAAGCTAGCAGGCTCTTGTTCTGTGGAGAAAGCTGAGTAGTAACTTTAGGGGTTACCATCCTCTTTTTCCTGGACATGTCCGGCCATCGATGTCCGGGATTCAACTTTTGCTTTCTGCAGTCGCCATTCATTGTTTACATGCACACCTTTTGTTTCAATTTAACTGAATTCATTCTGATTGGTGAATCTGAATGTAGTGTTTACATGAACGCTAAACAAGTGATTGGTTGATGTGTGTATTAAGATTGCTAAGAAAATCCCCGCTCCTCCATGAGAGATACGAGAGCATCTCACCGGTGTCACTTATCAGTAATCACGCCACCAGCCTCGCGCCGTTCTCATGTGGCCTACCCTCATCCTTCTCACCATATAACATAGGCTAATGAATGGCGACTGTAGAAACACATTTCTCGAAACATATTTTTGGCCAGACTCATCACGGAGACTCACTAGTAGCCTAGACTTGTTGTTTAACTACTGCGCTCTGTTACTGGTAGGCGTGGCCTCCTAGGACAGCGAAGCAAGTGCATTCTGGGTGTTGTTGTCTTCCATCCACATAAGCCAAAAATACATATTCTGGCTTTTCTCAGACTAGAAAGCTCCAAATTCAAAAATAATTTCACATTTCTTCTACATAGATGACCCATTTAAAATACACATTCATCTTTAGAGGTAAAGTATTCTTTTAAAAGTTTAAGGCAGCAACTTTATTTTTTATATATAGTACATACAGTATATACACAGTGTTCTGTCATCATTTACTTGCGCTTAAGTCATTCCAAACCTATATTATTCACTTTGGTCCCACTTTATATTAAGTAGCTTTAAGTACTATGTACGTACATTGAAAAATAACCTTGTGTTCATGTTGTATTGTAAAACACTTGCTGCTATTGAGGTGTGATACGGGTAAGGTTAGGGACAGGTGTGGTGGTATGGGTAGGTATAAGGGAAGGGACAACTATGTAATTACAAATGTAATTAAATAAATTAATTACAGTTGTAATTACATGCTGGTATTTTTTAAATATAGATGTGAATTAAAATCGTACAAAATAAGTCAATGTATAAAAATTATTAATTCCAATGTAAGTAAGTACATAGTACTTTAGGGTTAGTTCACCCAAAAAATTATATCATTAATGACTCACCCTCTTGTCGTTCCAAGCCCATAAGAGCTCTGTTCATCTTCAGAGCACCGTTTAAGATATTTTAGATTTAGTCTGAGAGTTTTCTGTCCCTCCTCTGATAATGCGTACGATATACTGTCCTTGTCCAGAAAGGAAATAAAGACATCATCAAAGTAGTCCATGTGACATCAGTGGGTTAGTTAGAATTATTTGAAGCATCGAAAATACATTTTGGTCCAAAAATAACAAAAACTATGCTGAATGAAACTTCATTCAGCTTTGTATTCTCTTCCGGTTCTGTTGTCATGTCAAGCCGACAACAGTGACGCTGCTGACGTGTATCTGGTGCGTCAATGTATTCAGGTTTAAATAAATATGGCTGGGGAAAAAAATCTTCCTCTGTGTCGAAATTCTTAGACATGTTTGCGAAGATTGTTTTGTTTACAGCGTGCGTCTCCCTCAGACTGTAAACGAAGCTCGGGCGCACCAGACACACGTCAGCAGCATCTTACGTCATTAGCGTCACTGAACGCGGATCGACAACAGAATCGGAAGATAATACGATGCTGAATAAAGTCGTAGTTTTTGTTATTTTTGGACCAAAAAGTATTTTCGATGCTTCAAAACATTCTAACCCACTGATGTCACATGGACTACTTTGATGATGTCTTTATTTCCTTTCTGGACAAGGACAGTATATCGTACACATTTTCAATGGAGGGACAGAAAACTCTCGGACTAAGGTTGCGTCTCATTTTTTTGTCTTACTCCTAACTCTTACCCCTTCCCCTCGGTTTTGCGCGTTCATGTGAGGGGAAGTGGTGTCCCAGTTCTCATTTTGATTAAGGGCTAGGGCCAAGGCGTAGGGCTACATAGTCCTTGAAACGAAGTTTAAATCTATAATATCTTAAACTGTGTTCTGAAGATGAACGGAGGTCTTACAGGCTTGGAACGACATGAGGGTGAGTTATTAATGACATAATTTTCATTCTTGGGTTTAAAGCCGCTCAATATAAAGTGGGACCTTAATGATTTCTTTGGAACAAATAAATTTGATTCTGGTTATTTAAATAAAAACACAAATTACAATGAAAAGGCATAGAAAAGGCATATCAAGCTTCAAAAAGGAAATAAAAATAGTCCATACAACTCTTGTGCTTAATTCCAAGTCTTCTGGAGACTTAAAATAGGTTTGCGTGAGAAGCAGACTAAAATTTACATGGCATTTCAATTAAAATATTCCTCCATAATGAGTTGTTAACCACTCCGTGTGGGAAATTGAGTCAACTCTAGAACCGGCTCAGTCAGATGAAGTGTCAGTTTTTCTTTTTTCTAAACTGGACAAACCAAAGTATTATAAAGGCCTGACTACAATGAGTGATTCATTCACAAATAAGGCATCGCTACTTGGTCTGTTTCTTATGCAAAGCTATCCTGTGGTCTCAGAAGAATTGACATATAGGTATATGGATCACTTTTTTATGGTATTTCTGTATAATTTTTTGAGGCTTGAAAACTTAAGTCATTTTTCTTTGTATTCACTTCGGAAAAAACAATTCACTTGGGTTTGGAGATGAATATGAATTCTTGTGTATGAAGTCTTGTGTTTAAAGCCCCTTAGGAGAAGAAAGAGGCTTCATCTGGTTTATCAAAAGTGAACTGTGGCTTCTTAAGTATAGGATTTTACAATTTAGTGTGGGGTGTTTTGTTCCTCCTAAAGGGATTTGTTGCAGCACTTGTCACCTCTCAGTGGTGATGCCAATGGATACATTGTGAAAATGTCTTTCTTGTCTGTCTTTCTGTGGTAATCGATGTGCTTCATGACATAGGCAAAAGAGTCAAGACCTGATGATGCAAATCCATGTGAAAGTTGTTCATTTCTTGGGAGTTTTCTGTCTTTGCAACAGGATTGTGAACCTATTTTTAACTGTCCTTTTTTTTGTGTGTAAAGCACTTTTCAGCCACAATTGAAAATGGTATGAGGTCCACTTTGACTATTTATTCAACAATTGATCTGTCTTCCTGTAGGTACCACAATCATGGCACCAGTCAGCCCAGATCTCTTTGGCTGGGCGATCTCAGAGCAACCAGAGGCCGCATTTCTCTCCATAACTGTCCTCGTCATCATTAGCATTGCGCTCTTGGTTCTCTGTGCAAGCTGTAGAAAGTAAGTGCTTCCTCCTGAGTGACCTTTGAGTGAGTTTGCTTGTTTTTGGTTTAAAAAAAAACATGGCTCAAAAGATGAAGTCATCTGAAAACACAGCTACAAGGACATGCATTGTTGCCTATGTAGCCGAAAGTCACCTGCGCTATTGTTGTAAGCTACATTCCTAGACATCACTGTCAAGATTTTCCACTATACACATTTTTAAGGAATGAGGCTGGAATGTGGCTCTGTCACAAAACACAAAAGAACTGCGACTTACACGTTCTCGTTCTCGTTCATGCTTCACGAAGACATGAAAAACAGAGCCAAGTGAATAAGGAGTATATTGTAGGGTTAACATTTCTAAAGTCTATGCATACTGTCTGCATAGTGATGATATATAAGCCAGTGGGTCAAATACCAGTTAGCATTTCAGTTTCATTCACATTGTTTAAACTCATTAAGGTAAAAATAATATATACTCCTTATAAATAAAATAATATTATAATAATAAAAAGATTTATTCACATTTATTTGGAGCTGCAGTTTTAATCTCAACCACTAGAGGCCAGCCAAGAACAGCATTTTTGCACTGACAAGACTTTTAGTATCATCAGTGTTGCTCTAAAAATTAATTACTAGCTACTAATACCATCTTCAAGAGTGTAATTAGGTTACTGTACAAATTACTCTCTCTAAAAAGTATTGCATTACTTATCTCTTTCTAAATCCCATATCAACCTAGACAGGAAACTGTTTTAATTCTTTCAAATAAACAATACAAACCTGAATTAAATATTGAACTGTTTTAAAGGGAGAAGGTTACATTAACATACATTTTAAAATTCACTTTTGTTTTATATAGAATTGTTCTGTTCTCTACAGTATTTAACATGCAATTACATCCAAAGTACAGTAACTGTATTTACATTTTTCAAGGGAAAAAGTATTTAAATTACAGTAATCACTTAGCAATGCATTAAACCCAGCATGTCATACATTTATTGTTAGCAATTGAATCTTGTTTTTGTTAAATAACTTCAGTGCATGTGGGATGGCTTTAAACTTTATTGCACTGGCAAAATGGGATTGTATAAGCAATACAGTCACTTATGTGTTTTAAACTTAAGTTGAAAAGTTTATCAGAAGCATGGCCGTGCTTTAAATCACAAATAATTTTGATTTATTGTATTACTCAACAGACATTCGTTTGAGTTGGAGAGCAACAGTGCAGCCAGTGCACCAGAGCAGAAAACATCGACACTTGTGAGCGTGGTGAGTGACAAATGAAACAGCATAAAACTAAAAGAAAATGGACATTGTTTTTATATAAAAGTGTTGGCTTTCTAAAAAAAAGTAATTACACGGTTGAAGATGTTAGTTGCTGGTAATTGTGGTGATGGCGTAAAAGTAGCTGGTGATGACGCATAGGATAAGACACATGCCTTTGGTGTGAGAGACCCGGGTTTGAATCCACTGTGAGACACCAATGTGTCCCTGAGTAAGACACTTAACCCCTAGTTGCTCCAGAGGTGTGCGACCTCTGACATATATAGCAATTGTAAGTCGCTTTGGATAAAAGTGTCAGCTAAATGAATATATGTAAATGCAATTATTTAATTACTTTTTAAATCCCAGATCAACCTCGACCAGTTAAATTTTGGTTTTAAATCCATTATAGACCACAGAACAACTTTACATAAAACAAAGTATTTAGTGCAATTACATCAGAAGTAAATGTAATCAAATTACAGAAAAAATTAAGACTAATTCCTTCACTTCTTCAAGGGAGAAGTCATTAAATTACACTACACCCAACACTGCATAATACTATTTTATATTTAGTATATTATAATATTTCTTGAACCTATCATAAACTCAAAGGTTCATGGTTTCTTGGTTTTAAATAACGCTTTATGCTAAAAAAAACATTTCTGTCGGAGGAGAAATGTCTTAAATGATTGCATATAATAGTATCATGTTTAACTGGTTATTTCATGTGTTTTTTTCTCTAGTAATAAAGTATGTTTACAAGCTGCTTAAAGTGCCCCTATAATTTTCTTTTGGAGGTCTCTTTCAATACGTTTATGCTGTCACATGCATCATAAGCATCCTGTCACATGAAGTTTCTATTTACCTGTTAGTTTTAGTTTATTTTGTCCCTGTTCATTATTTGTCATAGTTAATTGTGTACATGGTTACTCGTTTTTTTTAATTGATTATCCCACCTGTTACTTTTTTTCTCCCTCCACTGAGGTTATGTTTTTCTTTAGAGTTTTTTCGCGTACAGAAGACAACGTTGTCAAAACGATCCCCGCTCACACAAATCTGCGAAAACAACCAAAATCGCTGTATTATTCATGCCGGACCAGTAGTTGGCGATGCCGAGACTACATCCATATAGACTGAATGCACATGATGTCACCGTTTTCACAAATTCACATTTTTGTTGTTTACAGAGACGATAACGATTTCAAAAGTTTGCATTTTCAAGCCCCCAAAACGCCATTGTTAGGAAAACTGTGAAAACTGTGTTGTGGAAACACAAATGGAATTCAATGCAAAGTCTCAACATGTCGACAACATGAAACCAAACTCTTCCAGTTTCAGCTGCAACTACAGTGTTTGAGGGCGGGTCAAATTAGACATTGTTCTTGGGCAGCCAATGAAGGCCCATAGGCTATAATTATGCAAATGTATTACATTATTATGTAGGTTTGTAACAGGAAGTGAGACTGGAATTGCTGACGACTTTTTGGCAGTTCAGAATCAATTCTTTCCTTTAGGAGACAATAACTTTATTTATTGTGCACTTTGATCTTTAAAACTTTGCAGACATTTGACATTCACAAACCGCTCTATTACACACTGCAGGAAAGGGAATATTCAAAAAAGCATAATAGAGGCACTTTAATTCATAAAATTTAAAGGGATAGTTCACTTTGAAATTAATTTTTAGTATGTTTTAGCTTACCTCAAGGGCATCCAAGATGTAGGTGTCTTTGTTTCCACAGTACTTTCAATTTTGATATTTTTAGGTTCGTGTCTGTCAGTCGTTTTTACCTCTTGTAACCCCAGCCACGTCCAAGTGATCTGAAAGCACAGGCGCTTCAGTCTGTGCAAGCACCGGAAGTGATCTCTCGCGCGTGTACGTCACTCATTGTTTCACAGAGATTTTGGAAGTGTTACCCTTCACTGGGAAGATCTAAATAGGTTTAGATCTTCCCAGTGAAGGGTAACACTCCCAAAATTTCAAAGTGAACCATCCCTTTAAGTAAAATATAAACAAAATTGAAACAAAATGAATTAAAGCTAAATTCATAAAAATCATCCCATGGTAGGAAAACCTAAAAGGTTTTATACACGCTTTTTTTTTCTAAGAGTGAATAAATGCTCAAATGTGATGTAAATCTTGTGCTAAACTCTTTCTCAATTGAACAGGCAAGAATGGGCGATTCATCAGGAGCCAGACACAACCCTGCTGCTAATGAAATCACGGGTGATGAAATCGGTAAACTGAGTTGTCAATGAATTTCTTTTGAATCTGACTGGCTGTTTATCACTCTGCAAACCCACTCAGCAGATGCACTAATCTTGTCTTTGAAGGTTTTGAGCCTGAGGATTTAACAATATCTCAAGGAGGAATCGTGTACAAACCTTGGAGAAGTCACACTCTCTCTCAAGGTATGTCTCTCCAGGACAAAAAAGATAATTGCAAGGAATTCAAACCACAACAGTAATTATTCCCTGTAAAAAAATTGCTTTACTTTTCACCACACATTCTGTTCCCAGAAATGAGAAATGCACAGATTAGTCCAACTGTTAAGAGTTATTTGTGTTAGATTCTAACACACAAACAATGCATGTACTTTCTGCAGGTTCAAACCCACCAACTCAAATAAATGGCGGTGTTGGGACAGTAACGCTTCAAGCTAACTAGGAAATTGTAAGCACTTCAGATGATTCTGTTTGACTTTTAAAATACTCCTAAAGGAATAGTTCACCCAAAAATGAAAATTACCCCATAATTTACTCACCTTCAAGCCATCCTATATGCAGCCGAACACAATCGGAGTTGTATTAAAAAAATATCCTGACTCTTCTTTGTAATGGCTTTGAAATGTGCCTGAGTTTTTGAAAGTCCACAAAGCGCTACATCATAAAAGTAATCGATATGATTCCAGTGAGTTAATAAATGTCTTCTGAAGCGAAGCCGTGGGTTTTTGTAAGAAAAAATATCCATTTTAAAACTTTAGAAACTAAACTTGATCGCCAGAACTCGACTCTCTCGTGAACTGTTGCCGAAAGATTATAAAATATGGTTGTTATTTTTTATTTATTTATTTATTTTTTACTTAATAAATGCCTTCTGAAACAAATCCATGAGTTAACCCACTGGAATTTGAATGGATTACTTTTATAATGGATGGATGCGCTAAAAACTAAGCCACTTTTCAGTGCCATTCAATGTCAAATCTGGGAAGAGCCCGGATATTTAATATTCAGAATGTGTTCAGCTGAAAGAAGGGAATCATATATATACCTTGGATGGCTCAAGGGTAAGTAAATTATGGGATAATTTTCATTTTTGGGTGATCTATTCCTTTTAAGTTGCATTTCAGTAAAAATTCAAATGACAATATAAACATGTTTTATTCATCTTATTTTTTTAATACAGATAATAAAAATGGCTTTGGTGTAAACAAGCCTGTAGAAAGTTCCACCATCTTTATTATGCGACCTGAAATGCTCTTAAACAAAACCCTACACTATTTGGAGATAAATGCTTTCTGTATTCTTCTGGAGCCAGGCTGAAACCCTGCTTTGTGGTGCTAAGTCCCATAAAGTGCCCATCAAACTTCATAAGAAATATTGGACCCCCCTCAGCATTGACCAAACTGACCTCAAAGCTGAATCCTTATGCAACGGTTCAGACAGAGTTGACAAGTGTCCCTCAGGGCAGGAAGAGCTTGATCTTCTGGTCACACCTGTTCTGACAAATAGGGGTCTCTTTTCAGATGGTCAGCAATTAAATGTGACGCAAGAAAGTCACATTTCCATCTGAAGATGAGGTGGAAGTTTCGCCTCCATCATACCAAAGAGACATGAAGAAATGAGGATTTCCATTGTATCTTTTTCAGATGAATTCCAGTATTGTGAAAATATTCTGTATTCATATTCATTCTTAATGGGGGTGATTATTGTATCTGTCAGATCAATTGATCTGGATGTGTTTGACTTGATGGATGCATACTGGTGAATATTTTTAGGTTTTGACCAAATGTACGAATTCTAGTGGGCATGAATACATCCAATAAAAACCTGTAAATGTAAAATGTAATTAAAGTAACAAGTTCTTTAGAATTAACCCTCCTTTTCTGGTGAGATTGACTTTATTTAGGGGAAATATTTGCACTCGTGGGCCTCTTTTCTTTTTTTATGAGATATGCAATTATTTTATTTATTTAAAACAAGCAATGAAACAATTATTCATATTTAATGATTAATAATTGTGTACACATGTAAGAAGCCACTTTATAAAATATTAAAATGGATGATTTTTGTAAAATATTTGAGACAGAAAAATATGGATGAAAAAAAAGATTTGAGTCAATTATCATTTTCTACAAAATATAGAGCTTTTTTAAAATAAAAAAAAATTAAACCCACATAAGGATTCTTTAAAAGGACACTCATTTTTTGTAATTTCCCTTTTTTTTGTCATTGACCCTTGTATCAATGTTCAAATGGACATTTTTTTTACCAGTTCTTCACTAAGCATTTTTTTTTTTTGCGATATTACAACAACAACATGGTTTGATCGGACTATAAGGGTTAATTTGCATGCCCTATCTAATAAATTATAAATGTGTGTAATGCTTTTGTTTTGCTTGAACACACATTCATACATATGCATATTCAGAATCACAAATTATACGTTGTGGAAAATATAAAAAGCCTGCAGCAAAGGGTTGCATTATGCGTTTATCATAATCATTACCAACTTTAGTCTATTTTAGGTCGCACGTAGCCTACTGTTAAAACAGTGACATCCTTTAAACATCTTTTCCACATTTCTTTGACCTGTGGTCTTTGTCCGTTATACGCGCGTTCAATTGTAAATAAATAAGCAAGAAGAAGAAATGTTTAAAGTAAACCGATCTTCACGTGACCCCTGTTCTTGCAGTGTTTGAGCGCACGCGGATCTGTGGCTGACGTGCATAATGCATCTCCTTGGATGTTCTGGCATGGTGATGTACGTGCGCTCTCTCACGTAAAGCGTTTATTGGCCTCAGCTGGTTCACGAGCGCAGCGCGTGGGGAGGTGAGTCACAAAGATCGACCAATGGCGTGCTAGCGGACGGGGAAAACTCGAATTATGTAACCCTTTCATGCCCTCCCCTTAAGAAAACGGCTACTATAAAAAGAAAAAGAAAACAGTAACTGTTTAAGTTTAAGATGTTTTTTGTGCATTTATAGATAACAGGTCTGCTTTTAGATGAACAAATAGACGGACACTTTATTAAACCTCTCATTGTAAACCATTAAAATGCATAGATTCGTTTAAGATGTGAGACCTATCATAAGACAAGTGTGTGTTCTGGTTCTAAACCGTATTGTGATCAAAAAAAGATACATTTTGGTAAACATTTGAAAATAAATCACAATGTGTGTGAGATGTTGAAGAATATGAAGACAGTTCTGACTAAATCTAAATCTGCATTTTAATCAACTGTCATAATTTATAAAGCATATATTTATAGCATATTGTTTCCTGAAAACAAGTCAAATATGACCCGACAAGGTTAGACGGGTTAATTCTATAAGTGTAATGCAGACAGTGCAACATCTGTCAGCCAAAACTTACAAGGTACACGATGTTCCCATATGCAAAGAGACAAATACTGCACAATTCAGACACGTATATGATAGCTAAATGAGTGCCATTTTAATGCACAATTCGTGTTGTGCAATAAAAAAGCATATACGCATATAAACATGTGCTGAAATCCACATTTCAAATCATTTGCTAAATGAGCAACAATGCATCAATTTGCATTCCTGGTTAAATGCATTTTACTGTAGTAATGCAGAGCCACGGAAATTTAATAAAGTGGTGTAGCATGAAATACATTTTCATATGTGTGTCCATTGTGTTTCTTGACCCTTCCTCAACTTCTGAGTAAACAAGTTGGAATTGTAGGGCGTGTGTCTTGGAAAGCGCTGTTTAGCCAATGAGCGTCGACATCCCTACCACGTGGTCAGGTTGTTTACTACAAGAGCAGAAGCCCGCTAGAAGGCGCTTGGGTGAAAACCCGGCACTGGATTACTCTGATACGGCTCACCTCTGTGAAGACGGAAGCAATACGGATTAAAGGAAAATCAAACAGAAGATCATGGCATATTTGTCATGTAAAGTGACCACTGTTGATGAGAATAGACTGCTTTAAAGGTGGTGTTCTTGCGGCGTTGGTGCTTTATCAAACAGATACGGTTACAGTAACTGTACCGATCCAGGCCGGGATTTTGAATACCTAAACACAACCCGTTCTGGTCTCTGAAAAAGGACATTTTCAAGTTACAGCCGGTCAGAGCGAGCCTTGTGGGAAGGGGGTGTGTTGAAATTTGGCAAAGGTACGTGTGTTCATTGAAAGTTTTCTCTATGTTTTAATGCTTTTGTTTCTTATAGTTGAGCTGTGTTTCTCAGACAAGACTACGTTGTTAAGGTTAGTACAATGCCAGGCGAGGTTAGTATTAAGGTTCGTACATTATTTCAGTTAATTCACGTGAAAAGCTTTTGGATGATCATGTTTGATACGTATGGCTTGTTTGTGCGACGATGTGCTTCGTTTTAGCAGAAATATTATTTTAGTTGTTCTATATGGATTCAAAATCTACACAAGTGTGAACTTTTGCATTTGATATAAAATGTAAAAAAAATAAAAATCCCTGCACAATGGGGAAAAAAGTCCGTTGGTTAATTAATTTGGGTTTATAATGTGCAAAAACGATTTTCTAAAAAAAAATCTGAAGAGGCTGACCGTGCAGCTGCATTATGTTCAGTTTACCCAAAACTCCGTTCAACGCTTTTCAACGAATACTATAATCTGCTCCTGCTGCGCGTTCTCGTTGCGTCGCTTCTGCAACGGGGCTGCGAGTGCGAGCATGTGGAGACTCACACGTTGATATAAACTGTCCAATTCTTGAATGAACGGCTCTTTTGAGTTAGATCTTTTCAATTATGTTTTAACTGGGCGTGAATGAATCCGTCTGAATGTCTTGTTCGATTTGAGTTGTTTTAATAGTCGAACAGCAAAAATAACTTAAATGAAACGTTCATGACTTGATTGCTGGCAGTTAATACGAGATAGAGATTGTTTAATAAAATAATCAAATTTATTAAAATCTGTAAAAACTTGATCAGCCTGAGATTGTTTCAAAGCAAATTTATCGGTATAAATTTAATCTAAGAGCTGAATCATGGCTACAAACAAAATGAATTCGGATAACGTTACATTAAATCACATTATGCACTTAATCATATAAAACCGTAATAAACAGCCCTATGCGAGTTTGTGTCTATTGCTTCTTTGGAATGTTTTGGAAACATGTAATATGCCACGCCGGTGTGTCGGGGAACACGCGATGACGTCATTACGAGATGACCTAATCGGACATCCCAAATCGCTTATTGAACCAGTTCTTTGCAAGAAAGTGATCTCAGGAACCGGACTTTTCATCAATAGTTCTGAATATACCGAACATCCATGTACCAAAACCATTACATCATACTATAATCACCCAGTTAGTTATAATTAAACTGCTATTTTTAACAGATTTTCGAAAGGAAACTTTTTTTAATGAATTTTGTTTCTCACAAATTTCTAATTTTAGAATAAATAAGTTATTATTTGTCCCCCGATTAGACATCTGTCATAGTAGCCTATATTGCACATTATATCTAACCGCTGCATACTGTGCAACACATTGACATTTCAATTAGAGGTCAAAACATTATGTATACTAAGTAACATTGTATGATATTAATGATTTGCACAGTATTTTTTCTCCATTGTTATATGCATCTAGCTAGACACTTATCCATTGGTTTACAGGAGATCTACATTTTTGATGAAGCTTATCTCCTCATTCACCTCTATTATTCTGAATAATACAAGAATAATATTTGTAAGCAGCTCCCATGCTACCAAATATGTAGTATTTGGCAACCAAGAGAGTTTTTTTGGTGCAATCAGTTGCAATTACTCTGAATCACCTTTTACTGGAACGGAGGAAACTTAATACCGGACTGCAGCTGGTAATAATGGTGGTTATGTAGTAATTACCAATTCCTCTATGCCCCAACTCTCTAACTCTTTGGTGAACATTCTTAGGTTACAAAGGCTACCATGACCATAACCGTTTTAATGTCTTGCATCAGTTTTGCATGGTTCATCAAGTGCTGACAATGACTCATAGTCATTCTGCACAGTTGCACGTAAACTTTGAATTTTACATCATTCGTCCTGTGATGTCTTAATAGTTTGACACTTAGTTGCCGGATGTTTCAAGTAAGGATGGTGCTGATTTCTCTGATCAGATTCAACAGGTGACAGCATTGTTGAGATTAATATGAATATTTTGTACATGTATACCAGTAACTTGTCTTTTTGTTTATTTCTTGAATTCGTAAATGGCAAAGTTAATATATCTAGTTATCCATTTAGATGTCATAAATATTTTATTTTGCTTTGAACTAGTGGTGGGTTTTTCTGTTATGGGTTTTTCCATTTTCAATGATACTGATATCTAGAGAGCAGGGTGTCTAAACTGAGATATTTTTTTGGCCCATTCAAGATATGCACACAATAAAATGAGGCCAAAATATCAGGCTCTCTTTCTGGCAATAAGATGTACTAAGTGACCTGAACTACATTAATCATTTGTTTTGTTTCGTCTTATCAGCTTCCGGTCCGTCGTCTGAATAGCGCTGCTGAATCTCCATCAGGAGTTCGTCAAAGCAGTTGAGAAGATTCAAGGTGCGACGAACTGACAATGGTACCGAAAAGCAGGCTTGGGAAGCGTTCCCCACTGGGCACCCTGGTGTGTGGCTCCTCAGACACAGAAACAGGGCCCCATGGATGCCTAGAAAGTGGGCTTCACAGAAGCAAGCTTTACCCTGGACAGAAGGTAAGCACGAATGTCTTTGTTGTTGTAGATTAACTCAAAATATGATTGGCGTTCTGAGTGAAACGCACTACACAATGTCAACACTGGAGCACGCTGCCACTTCATGGTGTTTTTCTCGATACGTTTCAGGTGTATGTGCACTGCGGAGGACAAGAATGTGGAGGTGTGGTCGAACAGCATAACCACGTGGACAATGAGGTGTCTATCTTCCTGCCCCAGCTTAACCAGCACGTTCATCGCAAGCTGGAAGATGTATGGACAAACCCCACGTCCAGTCCTAACTCCTCAGTCTCCTCGTCCATTGATGTGCCAAGAAGGTATGGCTTGTTATTGGTCTCAGATTGATGAATGTTGACTTTTTGAATGAGGAGCACTCCCTTATAACTCTACTTCAACTCTGCAGGAATCCAGAAACAGTGGACATGGATGAGATTATGGCTGCAATGGTGCTTACAAGTCTGTCGTGCAGTCCAGTCATCCAACACACAACTCCAGGGAGCGTAGCTCCGGGTTAGTTGAACCTTACACATTCATAAATGCTTTACCTAAGCAATGGCACAGTGTGTACACATCTGGTATAAACCAGCTGAGATTACTCAGCGCTTGCTGAGATAGGCGTTAGTCACCAAGAAGAAATCCTTAATAACTGCACGTGTATCGAAATCTTACAAAATCCAGTGGAACAAAATATTACACTAGTACAGGATTGCATAATCATCATAATTTTTAATGACTTCTGAAGGATTAAATAAGGTCCTACTGCCTAAACTGAGACTTCTGGGAGGGAAATAAATAGGATTTTTAAATGTTTTTGACAAGTCTCTTATGCTTACCAAGGCTGCATTTATTTGATCAAAATTACAGTAAAAAAACAGTAATATTGTGAAATATTATAACTTCTATTTTAACATATTTTAAAATGTAATTTATTCCTGTGATGTGCTGCTCTCATTTTGAAAACAGTTTTGCTGCTTAATATTTTTGTAGAAATATATTTTTGTTCTGTATTCCTTTATAAATAGAATTATTTTGCTTATTTAATGCATCCTTGCTCATATTTAAATTCTACTGACCCCAAACTTTTGAACGGTAGTAATTTAATGTTATATTATGTACTGTATGACATTTTGTATTAATATTAATTATTTTTATAATATTTATATATATTTTTTCCAATGTGTTCTAGCATTTAGAAATGGGTTCGTAGAGGTGCTGGAAATTCTTTAATTTTAATATAGTTTTATATATCGACTCATCCAGATTATATAGAATGCCAAGTCTACTTACAGACATTTTGAACCATGAAACTTGTAACTTGTAATAAACAACAAATGCTATCATGTTTTTATTTTTTTTATTGCACTATAACTTCTGATTTAATGTGATGAAGTATGTAAATGTACTGTATGTAAACATGTAACTTACCACAGTTGTTGTAAGGTGCTGCAAAAGCTTGGAAGTGCTTGAATTTGCCTTCCGGAAAAAGGATTTTATGATGAAGCATAACTCAGTCACCTATTATTCTGTTTGTATTAGCTTTGTGTGGAATGGAAAATGGTGGTGGTGAACTGTCTGATGGTGGATATTGGAGCTGCGACCATGGAAACGGAAGCCCCGCCCCATCCCCACCCATCGCAGAGATGGACAAGAGCGCCCCTCTCGTTGATGAAGGCCTGGACATGGAACTGGACCAAATGTTGTTTAATGAGCCAACGCCAAGAAAACGCAAGGTACAACTGAATTTATATACTGTATAATATATGAGGTGTTAGTTTTATGGAGTGTGTAGATTAATTGTCTTGTTTGTGTTGTTTTTCACCCTGTAGAACTCAGTAAAAGTAGCATATCGGTGCTTGTGGCCAAAATGTGGAAAAATACTGACCTCAGTAGTAGGCATCAAACGTCACATCCGAAATTCTCATCTTGGGTAAGCATCACAATCGCCAAACGTCTCCCAGAAGTGTCTAGCCAATGTAGGCAGCAATATGGGACTGGGTTTAGATTGTAAACACACTGTGTGTTATGTTTTCTGCAGACAAAGTGATGAGCACTCGCAAAGAGAAGAAGACTTCTACTACACTGAAGTCTATCAGGACTTGGAGCAGACAGCTCCCCCTGCTGGCTCCCGGCCCTCCTGTGTGTCCCCATGCAGTCCCAGCCGGCATAGGCCCCCTTCTCCCTCCACCCCGGAGACGCTCCATCCCAGCCCGCTCAGCCAGTCGGCCCCGAGCAGCTCCTGGCAGGTCCATACCGAGCACTCTTACCAGGTGAGATGCCCTTGACGGCTTTTAGTGCCATCAAAGATCTGATTGGTGTCACACGTCGCTGTTTGCATGTTGTCCTAAATGAAGAAACGTGGACAATTGTTTAATATGTTGATTCTTTAGGCTCATCCACCCATTCCGGTTGTGACTCCGTGTAAACCAGTTTCTGTTCCTGTGTCCTGTCATTGGACTCAGTCTCTCACAGTTCACCAGAGCAAACAGGTGAGATTTATTTGTTTTTATTAATGAGACCATATTATGATCTGTTACAAAGTCTTGGTTTTGTTTTTGGAGTCTACTAGAATAGTTTTTCATGCTTGACTGTTCAAAAAACGCATTGCATTGTTGCAGCACCTCTCCTACCAGTCTGTCAGTAACACTCAAGAGTGTGATGAAATGAAATGGAATATAATATATAAATGGTACCGAATGCTAGGTTGCTTATTGTGCCCAAGAGCATGATTTATTTAAGTCCACATGTCATTTAACAAAAAAACTATGCTTCTAACTACAGTTTGAGCGCTGTAGATCCAACCACATAAGATTGCGATGTTGTTTGCGAATGTTCGTTGGAACTATGGTTTAGAGAAACGCCAAATCGTTGAACTATGTTGGTAACCACGGAAATTGCGACCATAGCTGGCTAATGATTGAGTGGATGAAAGTGGACAAGCTCAAAACGTTTAAGACCCCGTTTACACTTGTATTTAACATCTTAAAGGGATAGTTCACTTTGAAATTAATTTTTGATATGTTTTAGCTTACCTTAAGGGCATCCAAGATATAGGTGTCTTTGTTTCCACAGTATTTTAAGCTGTGGCTATTAAGCACCCGCGCCCTCAGATCACTTGGGCGTGGCTGTGGTTACAAGAGGTATAAATAAATAAATGATATAAATACTGTTCATTTTCACACACAAACCGCTCGTTTCATGTCTTTGGCCATCAATGTGTACGTACATTTATGAGTCATTAAATCATGTTTAATTTGGACTTCTCTGTGCATATACGTCCCTCATATGACTGACAGACAACAACGGTTTGACCTAAAAATATCAAAATTGAAAATACTGCGCAAACACAGACACCTACATCTTGGATGCCCTTGAGGTAACCTAAAACATACCAAAAATTAATTTCAAAGTGAACTATCCCTTTAAAACCAGGTTTAAACAGGGCCATTTTGACGTGTTTGATCCCAGTAGGGAGCTCAAGACTACAATCGAGGCATTTCAGGGGGTTCAGAAAGCGCTTACTGAACTCCCTTTGGAGTGACTTCGTGCTTTGTAACATGGCAGACCTTTTTCAGACTCAAACAGCAGAACTGCACACTCTTTAACTGATTCTATTATCATCTACAAGCTCAAAGAAAGCACAGATGTATTTAAAGAGGCCTTTTGGCTGTGAATATGTATTGGTAATGGATTGTTTATCCATGAATGTTTTCTCTGAGGCTTTCAGAATACACAAAGCACCACATGGTCTCATACATTGTGTTTTCGCACTGGAAATAGGAGTGACATAACCATGTTGTTTGTGTGTCCTTTGTTCCGCCCACAAGAGATGCTGGTGGTATTGCAGTGCCATCTAGTGGAGCTCAGGCCAATGTGTTCTCTTTGTCTAAACACAGGCTTATCACTAGGTTGAAAAATCACATTGTGATGTGCGTATTTTGATCTTGCTGGTTTATAACAGTCAAGGTTTTATCAACAATTTTTCTTTGAAAATAATAATCTCTAATCTCTGCATTTTTTTTTCACATTTTTACTGCAAAAATGCATTGTTTGTACTGCGGAGTAGTGTTTGCAGCTGTGATATTTTAGTGCGTCATTCTGTGACTAATGGTGGCCTCTCTCTCTGGTCCCCAGGGCTCACCATTCCGCCGTCGTTCAGTTAGTGTTGGTGAACAGTGGCTCCAGAATAACAGCGCCACCTTCAGGCCACATCCTGCCAGTGTTTCACCACCAAGAAATCATTGCACTTCCAGGTGAGGATTTGGATCGTTCAGTCTCTTTTAGTTAAACTTTATTTATAAAGTTAGTTTGAACAAAAAAATAAAAAAACAAACAAACAAAAAAAAACATTGATATTGATATCAGCCAATAAGTACAAATTAAAATACTGAAGAAATAAAAAAGGCTTGATTTCATATTTTTTCTGTGTAGCTGTACTTTTCTGTTGACGTTACTACGGGAAAATAATAGTAACCAATAACATCTTAATATTTTAATATAAAATCCTGATAAATTTAAATTACCCACTCTATTATTTTTCAGTCAAATATTTAATAAACACACTATTTTGTATAAGATTTTTTTTAAATGTTTTTGAAATTCTCTTGTTTCAAAGCTGCAATTATTTGATCATAAATACTGTAAAACATTGATATTCAGAAGTATTATTTTTCTGATTTAATATGTTTTAAAATGTAATTTATTCCTGTGATGCAAAGCTGAATTTTCAGCATCATCATTACTCCAGTCTTCAGTGTCACATGATCCTTCAGAAATCATTCTAATACGCTGATTTAGAGCTTAAAATTTCTTTTTATTATAAATGTTGAAAGCAGTTTGTGCTGCTTAATTTTCCTTTTCTTTTTTAAACCGTGATATTTATAATTCTCTGACTTGAAAGTTTGAAAGAACATTCATTTGAAATGAAAATCTTTTGTAACAATGTAAAAGTTTTAACTGTCACTTTTATCAGTTTAATCATTGCAGAAAAAAAAAATTTAATTTCATTAAAAAAATCTTACTGACCCCAAACTTAAACAGTAGTATAAATCACATAGTAAACTGTGTTGTGAATAGCATTTTCATTAGTTCTGTTGCATAAAGATTAGATGTCAAATTTCCATTTGAAATGTATTTTCCACTAACAGGAGGATTCGAGGCGAAGCCAAGAAATGCAGGAAGGTGTACGGCATTGAACACCGAGACCAGTGGTGCACCGCCTGCCGCTGGAAAAAGGCCTGCCAGCGATTCCTCGACTGAATCCTTCTTGAGATTGGAAACGGAACACTAAGCTTACAAAGACTCACAAGAGGGGAACTGATCTGGAACTGTGGTTGGAAGAAACCAAAAGAGCACCTTTGTGACTTAACTTTTTTCTACTTTTTATCACAAATACGTGTTTTGCGTTTTATTAAATGTGCTAAAGAGCCATGTTGGTGCTGGAAAAAAGATAAAACAAAAAAAGGACAGCCTCTGCCCCACAACTCCTGCAGTCTTCCTGCATCTTATACCATATCAAGAATTGATGAAGTGTTACCTTCCTTTTACATGCAGTAAGCAGCCATATACTTCACGTATATGCACGTCATTTAACGTGGTTTAAACATTAACGGATGGAAGTTAATTTATCATTCCGACTTAATTGCTGAAATGAGACGGGAGAGAGGTCTCTACTGCAGTCCGACGCTTTCAGGGGCGAAATTGGCAGCTTACCGTCAATTGTAGATTGACAAGAAACCAGAGTAAATGTTTCAGTATCATATAACGTTTATGTTCATGTATGCCATGTTTACCTGCTGATATGCAGTTTCTTTCTTCGATTTCCAGTGTAAGATTTTGTAATACAAACTTTTGAAAAGGAAACAGGATTTTGTATTACCATTTTGATATCTGCAACGTGTTAAATCGTGCGTCATGTCATTATCGGTGTATATGTCACAGGTTATACTTCTGTGAAATGAGACCGTTCGCTTTTCTGTCGTGTCATTATTAAGGAAGTATTTGTGTAAACATGCATGATCTGATACAATTTATTCAGTTACGTTTGTGCTTCTCGCCCCAGTCCGCTCACTTGCTGTTCGTTTGTTTGGTCCGTGTTCTTGCCAAAGACAAAAATCTCAGCAAGATCGTAGGCATCTCTGCAAAATAATGTGAAAAAAATATCTGTTGACCATTTATGAGTTTGATTGGTTCACATTCTTAATACTGGGTCCAAATATTTTCTTATTTCGAATAACACTTCAATGCGTCATCCTTTTTGTTTTTATATAGCCTAGCTCAACTCTATTCTTTGCAAAGCTTGAGGCTTTGACATTATTAAAACTGAATGTACCTTATCCTGAAGATCTCCCAAAATCTTTATGCATTTCCAACAGTCAGTGTCGTAGATGTGTAAGAACATCCTGGTCTGAGAGACATTCAATTAACCTCATGGAGAACAATATTTTTGTACATTTTTGTAAAGTACTTCCAAAGTATTTCCTTTTATGAAATGTCTCGAACTGTCTGAGATCTGTATAGTAGGTAAAAGTAGTATTTCTTTTCATGAATCTTATGTTGCTTCATGACTTTTTTTTAATAAACTTTTGTGCAAACATGTATGACCAACAGCAAGTGGTGCATTTTAATATTTGAGAATGAGAAGGTGGGGTGCTTTCAGTTTCCAATATGTTGAACAAGTAGAAAATATTACATTGTCTTAGACTGAAATTAATGATGAACAAAATACTTCAGGACACAATCATTTGCTGCATGACAAGCTACAGAAAATAGTAAACTATTTTATTGACAGTTCAGTTTTACTATGTACAGTTCATGTTGTGAACATCTGATTTTTATCTTCGGCATAAAGGGAAACGTATGACTCAGCAATGTTTGCATAAAATACATTATTTCATATGCACAAATTCAAATAAACTTTGACAGCTTAAAAATAATAAAATGAAAGCTTTTGCTTTTCCCATTCTTTGATGAGGATGCAAGCTGTGCATGACAGAATTTGTTATGTTTGTATTGGCATATTACAGTGATGAGGCTTTGCTGGAATCTGGCTTTGTTTTATTTATTTATTTATTTTTTTTTTTTGTTGGGTAGACAGTAAACACAGATTAGCTTTCCTTAATCCCCTTAGAGGGATAGTTTACCCAAAAATTACAATTATATCATCAATTACTCATGCTCATATCAGTCAGAACCCATTTTATTTTCTTTCTTCCTTAAAACACTAAAGGAAATGTTAAACAGATTGTTCAAGCTGCTATTTTACCAATACAATCTCATGGCAATTTGCAACTATTTTATGTTTTGGCAAATTGTTGGCTAGTTCTAATTAATTGGCGCATTCACATTTGTACTGTTTAAGCCGAGTGATGCTTGGTTAGGGCTGAAAAATAGTCCATATTACTTCTGAAGTAATAATATATTTAGTGCTAAGAACAGACAATTAATCTGTTATCACTCCTCAAACATAATTGGTTTGTGACTGATGGTTTCATTTGAGATTTGAAAGCAAAATTTAGGTGATAAGTTATACTTAAAAAACGTACTCTGTTTCTCATTGGTTCATTAGATTTTAATGGTGATTTTGGAGCTCACGCCCTTACGCCACACCCCCGATTTCTCACGCTGACGTGTCAACGTTGTCGGTCAGATGCCTGAAAGATAAGTTTATTTATTGATCTACCTGTTGAGCCACTCGTGATCGACTAGTTATACCGCAAATTAGTTAAAATGTCCTGTAATTCATAGCGAGCGTGCACGTGGGACAGATATGAGATCCTAACCGCGCACGTGCACAACTGCAGAGAGGTAAGCGAGCACGTGCAGACCCAAGTCTCACGCCAAGCTAAACTTAAAAGTTGGTAGCTCCGTTGATTTTTTTTTTCATATTTGGTGATCTATTCCTTTTATCATTCTATTTTGTGCCTTGTTCACCCGAAATCTGAGATGGTCCTCACTGCAGAACACAAAATCCAGGGGGATCCAACTCCTCCCTCACCCACCCATCCATCTCCGCCCCCTGATCCCTAACCCCGTTCCTAATCCTACCCCTTAGATCTGGATCCAACTCCGCCCCCTGGACCTCGTGTACTGCGATCAGCTACTACTGGGAAATCCCGCCTTAATGTAGAGTTTTCATTGACCAATAGGTGGCAGTGTTGTAGAGGAGATGAGTTTGAATCTAGTAAATCTTTTAAATGATGTTTGTACAATGTATAGCCTAAGTGAACTACAGGGGCCTTCATACCTATCATATCATATGCAATCTTTAGATGTCTCTTGAATCTGAAGAGTTTTCTTCAAACTTCAAGCTAATATTGTTGGCTTTGTTTGACACAGATTAGATGCTTTAATGAGTAAATGCACATCTAACCCTCTGGCACTATGAGAGCTTTTTTGTGTTTAAGAAGAACAGTGCATGATATCTTTCGAATGAGCATAAGAAATGGTTTGCTGGGTAATTTTATTCGCTTCGAAGATCCAACTTTACTCATTCTGTTGGGTGACATCAGACATACTATCGAACTCGCTAGCTCGAGTACTCATGCCCAAATACTGCTTGAGGAACTCGCTAAAACGCTTCTGGTTGTTCCATTTGCGGGCGGATTTGCGGACGCCAATGAAACCCCCGTATCTCTTTTGCAAAGACCTGCCAGGATCCATGAACTTCCTGTAGCCATACTTGTTTTTGAGGAAGCCTCCAAAGCGTTTGATTAGGTGGATGGCAGCTTTTTCTTCCTCGTCACCTTCCATCTCGTTGTCTCCATCTCGCTCTTCCTCAGATTGCTGTGCTGACTGTAGTTGCAGGAACTTGTATTTTTTACTGAGCTTCATATCTCTGTCCTGATCATCCATTTCCAAAGCCCGTGTTATGTGGTCAAACCTCTGGAGGGTTTCAGACATCTCCCCTTCTTCTTGGTCCACAGGCAGAGAGGTGTCCACCTCTTCATCTGCTCTTTTCAGCATGGCACCTCCAACCGATAATGAAGCTTTTGGTTTCTGCTCCACAATGGTCCTGCGACACATCTCCCAGGTGTCGCCTGGAGAAAGTTTACCATAACACTCTACCAAACACACCTGAAGAAAGACACAAACAAACAGTTGCAGAAAGTTGCGGCTGGTGGTCAATTTGTGTCTTACTGTACATTTTTGATAAACGTTTTTTTACACTGATGTCATTTCTAGTGAGAAATTACCATATAGTCAAATAGTTATTCACTAAGTTTTCACCAAAGCTCACTCTATTTTGCTGTAAATCATTAAAACTTTACATTGCCTCAGTTTTGTGAGGTAGGCTGGGCAACCTTCGTGCACAGACACTGCCTGCAAAGCCATTGCCGAAGTTTTCGGTTGCAGCCCATGGGTGCCGTCAACTGTCTGGTTACCAAAATTCTTTAAAATATCTTATTTTGTGCTCAACAGAAGTAAGAAACTCATACATGAGGGTGAGTAAGTAATGACAAAATTTTAATTTTTAGGTGAACTACACTTTAAGATGATCTCCCAGTCAGCTAAACTGGTGTTCTGAGGAACAAAAGTCACGAGTCACAACCTTTTTATCTATCCATGGCTATGCTTTGGTCACAAGTCATGACGACCCTCGCATATTTAAGTGGGAGGAGTGCCAGGTCTTTTTCATGTAATCCAGTGCAATCAATTAACCTATTCGAATTAAAAGTCTGGCTTCGAGGGAGTTTGTTAGTGACCAGAAAGAGGGAGCGAGGCAGAGAGAAGAATATGGTCATTCATGCTGAAAATGAATAAAAACACCTCAGGGAGAGCCTATACGTAACGATGGAGAGCTACTCTGGCCAATCAGTTTCCGTAAGCAGCCTTGCCAAATGATGTTATTGTGTTTCTACTTAATTACACAACAAGATAACTGAATCACCCCAGCTGTTTTGAGTCAAAGGTCCATCTTTAACCAAATTAGCACTTCTGCCTCCGCAAATGCGTCTTATTGACATGAATCAGAGAGTGTGTCCTCCTCTCCTCGGAGCTATAATCAACTGCAGTGCACGACCACATTCCGCTGTTATGATCATTATGATTATGTCAACTAATGACGAGACTCGGGGAAATTCGATACAGTTGAGGCCACAGATCTTGAACAGAACAGACAAATTAAATAAGATAAACGAAGCTGTAGAAGATCTGGAACTCGGGAGTAACAAAGAAAATAATACTTTTACGTATTCCGAAGAAATATGCCTCTTACTTTTGGTTGATTAAGGAGCTTTAGCACTTATGTGGTCTCTAAGGTATTTTGAGTGGTTTATGTGGTGTCGTGTCACTGTCAATGAGTCTTTGACATTCCGGTTCTCTTTTGAACGGTCACTTCGTACTGTGTTGCTATACACAGTGGGAAAATTATTTTTTTCTCGATTTACTGAAGCCTATATTTAAAACAGTGCAGTCTCATCCCAAGACGTCATATAGCTGACATCTTGGGACATCTTTTGACCATATGTCAACATCCGCCTTTTTAGGGTACCCTTAAATGTCGGTTAGATGACGTTATCGGATCCTAACACTACCCATACTACCCCAGACCTAAACCTACCCCGTCACCTAACTGATGTTAAAGGTAAAGCGTCAGTTGTATGACGGCCCGGGATCGTCAACTAGCTAACCAACGTTTAAGGGTACCCTAAAAAGGCGGATGTTGACGTATGGTCAAAAGACGTCCCAAGACGGCAGTTATATGATGACTTGGGATGAGACTGTGTTATTTAAAACGCATTTGCAGCAGCACAGCTAGCCCATTGAGCGTCTGGCTTGCTCATTGGCTGTGCTGCCGCAACTGCACATCCAATGGCGCGGGCGCCTCTGATGAGCGACCAATGAGATCACATCATTATCCGTCAGAGTCCGTCAAGGGGTGTGGCCTCAGCCTATATTAGTCCCCGAATTCGCCATTATAGCAGGTTTATATGACTGAAGCGACAACTAGTCAGTTAGTGCCGTGCTCCTCAATACTTCATTCCCTAACTCAGGGACTTGAGGTTATTTGAGTTACCAAGTAGTTTCTCAAGTAGATAAATCGTTTAATGTAAGTTTATAGGTTTTTATTCTTCTTTTATGTTGTCTGCTTGACAAAAATGCATGATAATTAATTGTTTCTTATTTGGGGATCAACTTTTCTAATTTGAAACTTACATTTCTAATTTGAAGGAAAAAATTAAATAGAAACAAATGAGACAATTATTGCCAAGCTTTAAAAAAATGAATGTGGATGGTTTAGTTTTGGAAACATGTAGCTAATAGGAAGAATACATTTTGAGCTCATTAAATCTCTGATCACAGATGTTTATATTGTCTATATTGTCTATATTGTCTAACTCTAGACCATGATATATTTGAGATCATTGAGGGTTTTTTTTCTGAAGAAAAAAAAAAACTGTGCAAAATTATCCAAATGCTTTCCATTTAATCTGATTGCTGTCTTGGAGAGATATTTAAGAGATCTCATCTGTGATATTCTTTCGTACGGGAAGTGATGGCCACTGTAGGGAATTACCAAATTGTTGAAGGCATATTCATTTGGCAGTTTTTGGCTGCAGAAGAGGCAATCCTTCTGACAGTCACACCATGCTGGGTTACACAGTCCAAGCAACAGTAGCGTCCACAGTGGAGTCTTCATCACGGAGTGTGAGAACAGCTGTAGAGAAAAGAGATGATGGTGCGAGAGAGAAAATAAGTTAAAGAAGCAAAACTTGGTATGTGTGTATACATTAGTTTAACGTTTAAAAGACTTTTCTGGAATATTTCTGATTGTTCAAGTATTATTAGCACTATCTTTTGTAACTCAAATCTAATAAATTCAAAATCAAAAACCAACTGTAATAAAAAAAGCCTGAAGAATAACTTCAGAATTATACAACATTGAAAAGTTTCTCATATTAAAATAGAATGTCTGTATGCGTTGGTAAGATTTGTTGAAAGAAGTTCAAGGCAGCATTTATTTGATAAAAATACAGTAAAACCAGTAATATTGTTAAATATTATTACAATTAAAAATAACTGGTTTCTAGCGTACTCTATAGGCCCGTTCTGTTATCTTCCTGTTTATTAGTTATAATCTGTATAGTTTAAAGCACTATGTAAATTAAGGTGACTTGACTTGATCAATTTAAATCAGGGTTCTATGTTGTTTGGACTTTGTTTGCCGTTTTACGTCTTAGTTTGTCACCATAGTACTAATTTGATCTGTGTCCAAGTCCATGACCATGTGTTTCATTTGAGTTTTGTCTAGTCTTGTCTATACTTGTAGTTGCCCCATTCTTATGTCTGTGTTTCCCTTTTGGATTATCCATTAAAAATGTTACACTGACATTCATCTTTATTGTCGTGTGCCTATATCTACAACCACCAATTGTGCTGAATAAAAGTATTAACTTAAGGTTTCGTACTCAACTTTAGAACGGTATTGGTGAGCATAAACCATTTGAAATCTGGCTAGAAGCTCAGGAGTCCCTTGTTAGAAAATGAAAGCATCGTTGTAGAAGAACTGAAATAAGACTCCCTGAGCTTAGAATGTCACATTGGAGCTAAATATGTTACCCAGTCCATATAAAAAGTAACTTGATTCCAGATTGGTCATAGTTTATTAGAAATGTTATATTGTCACAGTGTATAGTTGGTTGCTGGGCGACTTTGTTTAATACGTTTTAATAGACTATTTTCTTTATGGAAGCTTTCGAATTTAATAAAATAAATTGATCATTAAATATTGAACTGAGTTGAAATTATTTGTTTATTTGGCAAGTAGCCGTGTAATGAGCAGAATAATGTACAGAAAGTGATTATTGCAAAATAATCAGGATAATTGGATAATGGCTGTCTGAATGTACTTTATCCCTCAGATAATCTAAACTTGATTTAGATGTAAAAATGTATCATGTGTGATGTTAACAAACTATATTTAAAGGTACTTTTTGATTGTATTTGAGACAGACTTTGCATTTGCATGTACTTCATTAGCAAAACTCATCATCTGTAGTAATTGAAGCCAGAATTAGTGCTTGTGGCGTAATGGGAGCAGAAAAGAGAAGAGGAGGATTTGAGCTGCTGTGATGCATGCTGGTTAAGCAGTCTTAGTCACCACATTATTCCAAACAATAGAAAGGACTATAAAGCTTCAGCATTTCAGCACTTTAAGAACAATAACCTTATTCTGTGGCTTCCTGCTCAAGCAAATAAAGTACACATTTCAGCATTGACAGGTAGTTTGACATACTGCCAAACCATCAGTTGTTTAGTTGCTTCAAAAACAAGATATATCAATTTCACCTGCATTACACTTGTTCTGAAGGTGTCACCAGGAACAAAAGCAAAGGTGTAAGTCACTGAGAATTCGATCGGCACCCCTTGAGTAAGTTTTATTGAATTTGGTCACCGTACGAGCAACAGACAGAAAAGACATAATTATAAGTGTGTGAGTGAATTACACAACTATATGTATGGGGGAGAATGGACTATTGATTTTCACACCCTCCCCTTTAGGTTTTTTTTTCTCTTCTCGGGAACTACAAGATGACGCATCTATAGATTCTGGCCAGGGTTCAGCATTGTTCAGAGGTGATATTTCAAGTTTAGATTCTTTGTTGCAACTACAGTATTTCTCCTCAGCATTTATTTATTCTTGTTGAAGTTTCTCATTTGAATTTAGATTACCAGGACAAGTTATTCTGTGCACCTCAAGTGCCCCAGAAGTTCTTAATCTCACTGCAGTTTTAACAGACCTATACATACATGTGGGATGCAGAGCTTGGCAGGCCTTCAAAATGTAATTAACTAACTCAATTATGTAATAAAAAAGACTTAACCAAGATAGACACAGTGATTTAACTCCTGACCTTTGGAATTATCTCATATACCCAAAGGAAAGAACAATTTCTCATTGACTAAGTGGGAGGAAATTGGTGCAGTTTGAGAAACTGTGCTTTTTATATCATAAGAAAGCTTTTCTCTTTTGAAAATAAAATTGTGATCTATTTAAGGCATGCCAGCGTTTCATATCTTTTCAGAGTGACACTTTTAGATTCGGTGTACCAAATTAAGATTAATTTAATTTTTTTTAATGCTGCACAGAGGAGGCATAAATGCATTTACTCAGAAATTGCAATTGCACTCTTAAAAAATCCTGGGTTTAGCCTATGTTCGAAGCTTATTTCTTTAGCCTCTTGTTAGTTTTTGTGTTACAGGCTCAAAACTTCAATAGAATTTTAGACTACTCTCAAAATTTACATGCTGGATAGCAACATGGCACACTTACAAACTCACACAGAGAATCTTGTTAATTTTAATGAGTTTGGAACAACCAACAAACGGTTACCAACGGACTTCGAAGCTGCTCATCATGGTTTTTGGTAAGTGACAGTGCAAGTGAATATCGGTTGGTCTGCCACAGAATTTAGGGAAAAGAAAGGTTAATTGACTAACTGAAAAGACCACGCCAGTCTTCAAAAAAGTATATTCCTGATGATTCCTCATCCCAAACGTATCCCTGTAGCAGCAGCATTCATTCTCTAGTACTTAGCTAGCTTTAGCCGTATTAGCTAATTTCAGTGTTTTTTTTTAAACGGCCATAACTCCTCAGTAGAGACTTTTTTTTTTAAATGCTCAGAAAATATGCTCTAAGAGAGATATGTGTCCTCTATGTCAATTTTGCTTCGACCAGAAGTTGAGAGAGAAATTGCATAGTTTGTTTTTGCATATAGTACTGTACAGTATATAGAGTGCATGATTTGTCAAAAGCTAGTTAGCTAGTAGTGTCAAACATCTAGATTTCTTTCACCCAAATGCACAGTAATTTCCATTGGCAGATTTGGTTCTGATCTTATTGGGTTTTCTGTGGAGGAAAAGTTAATAAGAAGAGAAGGTAGCAGAGGATTGGAAAGTACTGTAAAGAGGAGTGGGTTAGAGGATTGAACAGAATAGAAAAGTGGAATGAGGGCTCCTGAGGAAGGAAGAGTGGAATGAGGAGACAAGAGTGAAAAGGACGGGGCAGACTGAACAAGAGAGAACAATAGTGGATGAAAAAGAGGAGTGAATTGATCAGATGTGGTTTGTTGGTGAGGGGAAGAAGGGACCACAGCTGATCAGTTTCAGGGATGGTATCTGGGATGAGAAATGCTTTGAATGTAATCAAGGACTGATATATATATGAGGTAACATTGTGAACTCCATGGCTTTCTTTATGGAATTCATCCCTCAAAGCTGTAAAGAAGAATATAGCATTTAGGTCTGGACAACGGTGCCATAGGGTGCACCGTCTCTGAGAGAGCAGGTCCTGGGCCAGGGAGGGGCTGTCGCGAGGAGCACAAGTTCCACGAACCAGGTCTGGTTGTGCCAATACGGTGCAACTAACAAGACCTGCTCCTCATAATTCCTGACCTTGCACAAGGTCTGTGCAAGAAGGCTCACTGGAGGAAACGCATACTTGTGTAGGCCCAGGGGCCAGCTGTGTGCCAGAGCATCCGTGCCGAGGGTCCCCTTGGTCAGGGAATAGAACAACTTGCAGTGATACATGTCTGGGGCGGCAAACAGATCTACCTGTGTGGTCCATGCTGAGGCCTGGTTGGTGGCTGCTGCTGGGTCTTCACGGGAGGGGAGGATGCCACAGGTGGTCGACCTCAGTGACGAGTGTATGGAGGGTCTGCGGCTGGCGGACGGGTGGGGCATCCAGGAACCGATTCTTATTAGTGTCCCTCATATCGGCCAGGTTGAGCCAAAGGTGGCGCTCTTGGACCACCAAGGTGGACAACGTCTGACCAACTGAACATGTGGTTTCATTCGAAGGGGGCAACACAGCCAAATCCTCATCTCCAGAGGACGGAAGCTCCCTCTCTGATGCTGCGATCGACATCTGATCGTCAGGCGGAGCCCCAAAGGACAGAGCTGGTCGTCCATGAGAAGGACCAGTGCGTTCCTTTGGGGGCTCCAATGGTGGAAGTGCTTGTAAGGTGTGAGGGACCCAAGGAGTTTGCCTCAGCAGGGAAGCCCTCATGTTAATCCTCATATCACCCTGACCATGCAGAGAAGTAGGTTTATTCTGAGGTCCAAAATAAATGCTAGATTGGGGCATAGGCGAGGGGACTGCACCTCCCTTGAGGTAAGAAAGTCTCGATCTCAGCGCTGCCATAGTCATATTCCCGCAATGGAAACATGAACTATTCACAAAAGCTGACACATTGTGCTAAATGCCCAAACATGAGAAGCAACTATTGTGGCCGTCTGTTGGCGCCAGGGAATGACCGCATCCAGAAACGCATGACTGGACAGACATCCTGAAAACGCTTGTGTTGCTTTTATAGTGGAAAACAAAAACAGAAATAGAAACTCTTTCAGTGCTGAGGCACCTAGGGATAGCCGCAGGGTAATCGGGGTATACACTCAAAGTGGAAAGCCCACCGGGATCGACACATATACACAAGCAATGCTGTGAAAACAGCAGTTGTGAGCTGTAAAATGCTCGAGGCAACCGCTGATTGCGCAGTCACATCAGCACTGGATACAGAGTCTTGCTTTTCTGGAGTCTTCAAGCCCGCTTCCTGTTTCTCTATTTCATGCACCACCGTTCATTGTCTCGTTCTGTAGATACTCGAAGTTGATAGGGCTCCCTGAAGTGATCCCAATTATGTTGTCACGTTGATGTTACGTTGCACGTGAGCGACTGATAGGGAACTGAAATTTTATTAGTACGTACTAAATCAAAACTGCTTAATTGTGGAAGTTTTACACGTACTATCCCCAAATCTGTTATCTTTCCTTCTTCTCAGGCCAAGAGTCTGGGTGTCATGCTTGATAGTACTCTGTCTTTCGAGGCTAATGTAAATAATATTACATGGTCCGCATACTACTATCTGCGAAATATTAATCGTCTTCGACCATCTCTTTGTGATAATGGTACTGCTGTCCTCATGCATGCATAAGTTAACTCTCGAATTGACTACTCTAACTCTCTGCTCAGTGGTGTTTCAGATTTCAGCAGCTCAGATCATTACACAAAACCGTTGAATGAGAATATTACTGAAGTTTTAGGGCACCTTCATTGGCTTCCAATCAGATATTGTATTCAATTCAAAATTTTACTTTTTACTTATGAGGCTCTTCTTAATCTAGCTCCTTCATATCTGAGTGAACTTCTTCATGTGTATGTACCTACCTGATCTCTCAGGTCTTCTGTTTCTGTGACTCTTGTTGTACCATCTGTGCATTTGACTACCATTAAATTTGGAATACTTTACCTCAAGGTAAACGTAATAGTCTTAGTCTTTCAATTTTTAAATCACGTAACCCTTTGATTCTTAGGGTCAAAATTAGCAGAAAAAAACACAAATAATAAGTAATTAAGACCACGTCAGGTTCAACCCATATTATTGAGCTTTTGAGACTTTGGCTCCCTGACTAATAGGGATGCGATTTGTGAGGTTGAGTCAATCTTTTTTCGTGTTCAATGGAAACACCTGCCCCTTGCATTAAATAAATGATTCGTAATAAAGATAGGACTTTGATACTTTGTCGCAGTCGAATCTTTATTTGTCGCAATATGATTTCATCTCTCACAATTACGACTATTTCTCATAATTGTGACTTTATTTCTCAAAATTGTGACATTAAACAGCACAATGTCACACTTAATAGTTTATTTCTCACTGAGACTTTATATCTTGCAATATGACTTTATATCTCAGTGTTGCTTTATTTCTTATCATTTTTCATAGTATTTTTTTGCTCCAATATGGTCTCTCATAGAAATGATGAATGAAAATATGAATATGAAATCTAATTACAATTTATAAATAATTAAATGAATACCCTGTAATTACAAAAGCAATGTTTCAGTGTTTTGCTGCTGCGTTTTATTTTATTTTAATTTACAGAACAAAAGCAGCATCAGATCTGTCTCTGATTCTATGGGCTGAGATGGATCAGATCGCAACACAGAATCTGGTGCAAGCACTCAGCATCCATAAGTGTTAATGTGTTCTTTCTTCATATTTTAATACACCTTCAGTTATGTTAGCTTCTTTTCCATATTCTGATCAGATAAAAGGAGGATAGAGACAGTTAATTAATGGATTCTAACACTTCAACATTTCTGTCATTGATGCTCATAAATATCATGATGAGAAATATCAGACGTTGTCCAGTAAACAATGCAAGTGTAAAGAATTCCATGTTCTGCTTCATTTCCCGTCTCCATCACCAGTTGCTACTCTCTTGGAGATATTGTCCATCATTTCATGTATTATCTCCTGAGATTTTAAATGTATTGGTTGAAGACACTCACTGGCTCAATTAAACTCAAGAAATAAATGGGGTTAGTTTTGCACAGCCCATTTCTCAATCAAACGCGTCATAATCAAAGCTAAAGACCAGAGGGGTTCTCAGTGGTGGAGATGCGAGGTTCACTGCTGTGTCTAATTAGACCAGAATTGTGCAACTGCAGATGGAAAGCTGGAAAGATATTGCTGCAAGGGGTAATTACGATCACATATACCCCCGGTTTTTACAGACAAGGCTAGTTCTAGACTAAAATGCATGTTTGAGCTGTTTTAACTGAAAGCAACTTGCACTGGCATATCTTAAAATATGTCACTGGCATTGTTTTGTCTCACGATGCTCACCACCAGTAATGTTTTTTTATAAGGCATGTTAATAAAAGCTACTTAAATGCCCTTATTTACCTAAGGCCCAATCCTGGCTTAATCTTTTAATTTACATTTATTCATTTAGTAGACGCTTTTATCCAAAGTGACTTACAAATGAGAACAATAGAAGCAGTAAAACTATAGGACAACAATATGTAAGTGCTATAACCCCTCTCATTTTAATTTTAGTGCAGTTTTTTTTTTTTGTATCGAATAGAAGAGACGAGAAGAGAAAGTGTTAGAACTACTGAATGAAGTGCTGCCAAAAAAGATACGTCTTAGAAGCAGTTTCTTGAAATCTAAGTGCTGTGAAACAGGGCCATAACATTTACTTTATGTATGTACAACTAGAAACTAACTTCATAGCCTAAGGAAATAAATAGTGATACAGTATATGATCATAATGGGCTGGGCATTGGGGCAGCAACTATATGACGCTAAGAGCTGTACCTGGTTTGAATTAATGACGTCAATTTCCTTCAAGCATGACGCTTTTGATCAGGTAAAAAGAAGAAATCAATGACCATTATTACTAATCCAGTATTAACCCAAAAGCCATTACCATCCAATAGTTGATGTGTACAAGTGTCATTATTATTGGCTGTAAACATAATGAATGTCAATGAAATGACCAGTGATGCAGCAACACCCCCCAGGAACATTTTATTGCTTATACGTTGCTCTTACATAGCACAGGTGAGTCTCAGTTAGACTTATGGATAATTTATGTTTCTCCTTAAATTCCTTAGGAGAAATAAAAAAGAGAAAATTGTTGACGTACAGTGAGAGTATAGAGCTAAAAAATGAAGGTGGACGACAGAACAGACAGATTCTGTCGTCGTTCTGTTTTTTTTTTTTTTTTTTTTGGAAGAATCTGATGATGTTTGGGTTTGTTTTGTGATCTCTGATGTTTGATTGCTTTGCATGCTTTTGGTTTCTTGGCCAATGTCAGCACAGTTTGAGATCTCTTCTGAAACTCTAATGCCTGTATACACATTGAGCGATTTAGGGCTGTTCCAGACGAAAGATTACCAATAGTGTCGATTTCTGTGGTCGTCGTTTCTAAACGGGGGTTCTACATCATACAGTGAAAGAGATTCAAAGAGATTTTATAATTTTATGCTGCTACGACCTACGTCTACTGACTAGCCAATTAAAATGCAACATGAAATGTCATATGGATCAACTTGACCTGGCACTAAAGCATAAAACTATTTAGTGGAATGCCAATTTGGCCTCTTTTCCCTAGCAATGGCCACGTCCATATTCTCCTCTTTTGCTTCCTCCTATTTTTTAATTTTTTAGGGCTCATAAAAATTGCAAAAGTGCAATTCATGTTTCTCTATTTGTTTATCACTAGCGCATCCTGATGACGTTTTATTCTTCTGTCTTGTGTCGTAGCCTACGATTCAATAGGTGTAACCATCGTGTCACCAGTCTACATATATGTCGTACCCAAGTTTATTAGTTCAGTGTCGTACAGTGTGATTTGTAATGATCCTATAGGATTGCTGAAATCATACAGTCTGTGGCAGGATCTCGCCTCAGTGGTAAACACGACACAGACAGGCAGACAGGTAGGGTGAAAGGAAATGAGACAGAAAATAATAGAGTGTAGTGGACTTTGTTCAACTGCAGGGCGACTGCAGCCCATGAAGGTCAAAGACAAACATTTGTGCGGACACACGTATACACCTACAAACTCACAAGCAGATCAACGCAGGCACAAATTGAATGCCAAATTGCCCCAATAACCACATATAAAAAACAATTTCTTATAAGAAATAATTAGTGACTGGAATTGAAGGATTCACCACACTTAAACAGCAGTCGGGATGGGCTTTGCATTGACACCCACGATATAAAGATAGATGATCTAATCAAAAAGCTTAAGGTTGTTTTCATGCTTGCGACGCGAAAGTAATTGTTTCATTTGCGGTATTGAATGCAGTTGTTTAACTCAAGATAACGGGTAGGGGAACTCCTTGATGAAATATCATCCTGCAGTGCAGTTTTTATAGTCCAGCATCAAACAGACATGTTAGTCTTGATGGTAGATAAACTGTTTGGAATTTTAAAAAGTGTATATTTGATATTACTTTCAGGTTTGTACTATTACTATGGCATTTAACATCTCTTTTATTGATTGTGTTGTAAGAATGAAGCATAAATCTGAGTCACACTGCTGTACTGCGCTGCACTTCTTCAAACAAAGGCTTCCTTTTCTCCTGCCAGTGCCTAATATCCTTTATAGCTACTATTTTGAACTGGCTGACCACTGTAAAAACTATATAATTCAAAATAGTCCAAAATCTTCATGTTCATAAAGCTCGATTATCATTTTTATAAATATTTCCACTGCTTGTGCTTAGATAATTTTCTTTTATGCTTTTTTTGCATGATATTTAAAGCACCAATAGGATAGCTAATCAGGAGTCAATTTCATAGTGGCTAAATTTGTGGCATAAGTTTCAGATGAACTGATAAATTTGCCATCATAGCAGCACTTTCTCTCAATGATTTTTTTCTACAATCTCAGACAAAAAAAGACACAAAATCTGTCACTCATATGTACACATACTTACCCTTGAGGTACTAATATGCATCCTTAAGGGGTAAATAGGCTACGAAGGTGTGAATTAGGTACTGTCAAAGTAACGGTTTTTGCACCTTTTTTCTGAGAGTAACAACTTTTATGAAAATATTCTATTTATCATTATGTGGATTTTTCTTTACATAGTTTTGTTTAAAAAAAAATAAGTACAGAAACAATTGCCATTATTCTAATAAAATACAACATACGACATTAGGAGTTTGCTTAGAAGGAATCTTTTTCAAAATTCTTTTGACTTGTAATTCAGCCAGGTTTTTGTTATATAATAAACAGTATTACTACTTTTCTTTTTCTTTTTTTATGACCACAATTCTTGCAAACTCAGCTCTGATCTTTTAGTGACACTTTAGAACAGGTTAGGTATGAAATGATCTGTTGCAACATCAGAAAGTTACATTTTAAATCATCCAATGCAGAATTACATTCAATGCATCACAATCTTTAAAGGCTAATTCATTATGACCTCATGTAAAATCAACAAACAATTTATGTCACTCTTAATTTTTGTAACCTGAGCACTAAATCCAAACTAACTCCAGCATTTAAGACACTTATAGGCACTGGCCACAGATAGAACATTGCTAATGGCCCATGAACGGAGCAGGTGCTGGGCATTTTGCTGCACCAAAAGTCAACTTGTTTTCAAAAATATTTCACAAAACTGCCGATATTCCCTCTCAGCTGAATCGAACACCTCAGAGTACGGTAAATTTCTCCCTAAAGTTAAATGAGGTGTATAGTAGCCTGGATTATGCCTTGTAAAGAGTTGCATTGATTTCACTATGGACAAATCAATGATATAATTATGAGAGCAAAGTGAAAAATACGTCCCTATCATTCCTAAGACAGAATACAGAAGACACAACATGCCCTAAACCATCATTTTTATGCATAATTTGATGCTTTATATCAGTAAATCATGGGGAAAATGCAATAAACTACTGATCTGTTGAGATATTTCACCCAGAAAGGATAATATCGTCTATTACACCCCTATGTTGTTCAAAACCTGTATAACTTTCTTTCAAAAGAAGATATTATACGTTGGGGTCCAAACAAAATTGAACACAGAAAGAAAATAATAGAGCATTTTAACTATCCTGTTAACGTCCAAGTTTAACATAAAATTGTTTTACTTGAATTGCACACTCTAAGTTTCAAATAATCAGCAATTAGATATATGTGCAAAGTGGCCTGAGTAAACTAATGTGAATGTGAAGTGTTTCTCCCCCTCTGTCAGCCTACCTGAGCTGTGTGCGGTTCAGGCACCTGTCCTGAGCAGATCTGCTGAAACTGAAGGCAGTTATATTCTCCTATTGCCTGCTTCTGTTTGTTTCCTAAGAGGATGCTGTTGCTCGGTCGTCTTATAGAGACACACCCCTCCCTGTGGTCCAACCCCTAACCCCCTGTTTTACAAGTGTGTGTATGTGTGTGAGAAAAAGAGGGAGAGGGAGAGAAAGAGAGAGGGAGAGAGAGAGGACACAAAAGCCTGTCTTGCGTATTGGGATGGGTGGACGTCAAGACCTATCTTCTACGTCAAGGACTGCAGTCTCTCAGAACAAGCTAGAAAACTAAAAATACAAGCAAAACATTTTCCCAGAATACTCGTACACTCATTCAGCGTGTTCTCTGTCCATTCATCCTCTGTGCTACTCTGATGAAGTGATGCTTATAATTTGAGGGTAGACAATAGAAATGAGGGAGTTTAAACCAACCAGACCCTATACTTGAATGAATAGGTCTTAATAGATATTCAGGTAAATTAGAAAATGATTCATTCAATGTATACAACAATATTTGAAACAGTTGTTCAGATTGTTTGTCCATCAAAGAATAGATGAGAAATATTTGGGATTATAATGAAATCTCTCTTGTCTTGGCAGATCTGAGCACAGTTTGAGACCCTAGAAGACATAGGTTATGTGAGATTACTGTTTTTGTAATGTAAAAAATGAAAAGGCATAAGCATTTGTTCTGTTCTCTTTTGGGAAAATAGTTGATGTTAAAGAAATCTCCTTCAGAAGTTTTCTTTGGGGAAGTTTCTTTTTAATTATGATTGAGATTTCTGTAATGTTTTTTTATCTTATACTTTATTGGCAAAAAATAAATAAATAAAAATACCACTATCACATCACCCAGATTTGATTGACACAAAGTGAAATAAAATGTATTTTACCATTATAAAATGGGCATTTTTACATATTGTCCTATCATACTAATATTTATTCTCATTTGAGATTTGAGATTGAGATTTACAAACTACATACTAAACACAACGTCCCCTGAACAAGTTAAAAAAAAAGCAATCCTTGTTTAAGACATCTCCAATTATGGAGTTCTGAGGTGAGAAATTCACTGCACTCTGAAGACGAGTGTGTCTTTTTCACCAAATGGCCTGTAGATAAATGTGCCCGATGTATAGCGAAAGCTCCTTTGCATAGTCTCACAATGAATGGCAGTTTTAAAATAAAACTATTTCATGGTGATGCCACAAAATCCAAAAAACAATGCAAGGGCTCGAAAGTGTTGAGATTGCTTTTCTAACAGCGAGTCGCTTGTGAATTGAAACTCAGTCTTGTCTAGCAAGTACAAAACAGCCAAATCAGAACAGGCCAGCACTCTGTCCACAGGTGAAGGGACCAGAAAATTGGCCCTCCCAGCTGTGGCCTCCACATCTGCTTCAGCCAGATCTTACAAAGTGAGTTTAAACAGTCATGTGTTTGTCCTTGGGCGGGTGTATAGAGAACCTCTGATTATGGTGATGGTAAAAACAGCCTCTCGCTGAGATGACCATCTCGTGATGCTAAGAAGGGCTTCTGGCCCAAATGATGTATCATTGTAGCTCTCAGCATGATAGCATGGAGTGGGGAGATCTGATAAGTGTGTTACAGGATGAGTTGTGTTCACTGATCTGGCTTCAGCATGTCACCATGCTGAGGAAATGGAGCCAGAGAAGAAACTCATGCTGAGAGAGAAGAAAGCATTTTTGCGAGATTTTCTGGGGATCAGCTCTAGTGTGAGTCCACGATGGGCAGAACTGTTGGTTTGTTGTGTTCTGGACTCAGGGCATGATGCATGGAAGATAAAATGTGCATATTAGAGAAGTCCAAGTCCCACTCAATGCAGTGGGAAAACAAAGAAAAGCGTTAAAAAAGTGATTTAAGTGTTTTTTCCCCAGTGATCGGATAATTGGTGGCATCACTTGGCATCTTCTATACGCTGATTTCACGCAGACGCCATTTTGAAATGGCTCCGGTGGGAAGAAAAGTGTTGCTTTAAATCATAAGAGAGTCACGAATGCGATGGCGTATTGTTGTGTTTAATGTAGAAATTTGTTATTCTAAAAATGTACATAGATTTCTTTCATAGTTTAGACTATATACAGTAAAATTGATACATTTATAAATACATTTTTAAAATATATATTCAGAACATAAAAAAAGCAGGAACGAACTCTACAGATCCTATATTGGATATTAACATCTAATAGTTTAAATCACGGCAGCAGCTTCAGGTTGGTTGACCAAGACATTGTTGTCTATCTGTACTTCCGGGATTCTTCCCACCGGAGCCTCGCTTTCGATTTCAAAATGGCAGCTGCGTGAAATCAGTGTATTAATTAGTGCTTAATACGTTGGAAATTAAAATGAATTGTTATACATGTATTTTAATATAGTTGATTGGATATGAGTTCAGTAGATTGCAAAAATTGCATTACATGATTTTATTTGTTTGATACTGGCATAGGCCCAAATTACCAGTATTAAAAGAGAACTCCGGCGCAAAATGAACCTTTGGTCTAATAAAACATTGGTACCTTGTCAACCGTTCTCTGAGATTTGTTTTCATGATAATCGAATGATGGCACAGGAAGTGCCATCTTTCGAAAACAGTCTCGACTAGTCGAACCACGAACGACGTGCTAAGTGAGCTGAACTGTATGAACGGCGTTCGTGGTTCGACTTGTCGAGACTGTTTTCCAAAGATGGCGCCGCCTGTATACACGAAGTGAACTGTCTTTATAAAGTATCTTCTAATTAAACGGTCTGTACACTTACAACGTTCTCAATGCTTCGTTTTGCATGCAGGGACCCTCATTATGTTACTGTGTTAGTGTGGGGCTATTTTGAGCCTTGTTAGTGGTATAAACTAGCGATTTCTCTTTACTTATTACATGCCCCCATTACTAGCATTATACACTAAACAGTTTTAAGACATACAACTCTATTATAGATAAAGATATATAGATAAAATGTTTTATTATACCAAACGAGTATTTCAAACGGATTTCTTTATATTTTTTACTTCCAAGAAGAGATGTACTAAACCTCAAAGCAAAGGTAAAGAACAGAACAGGGCTGTAAATTCACACAATAACAAACCTAAATAGCTTATGCTCAGAATCATGAACACTGTTATCATTTTGTGCCGGAGTTCTCCTTTAATGGAGGACATTTAATGTGCTTAAAACTAGTTACTTTTCATGCTAGGCTAATGTTATTTTTGTAGATAGTAGTTTATCAATATCTAATAGGTCTTGCATCAAAAAAACTAAACAAAAAAAAAACAAAAAAATTTGATTTGTGCCTCCAAGGCTTTAAAAAGTAATGAGACACCAAAGCGCAACATATTCACGTAACGTGCCACAACGTAACAGAGTCCCGTGTTGATGATGGCTGTGTGCTTTGTTAGATCTTTTGGTTTCAAAATGATATAAACTTGTGTCTGAAGACTCAGTCAGCCTTTTTGTTGATTCAAGACTGCCAATGTCAGAACAGTGCAATTTCAGAAACCATCCCAAAGGTCCTTGTACAGCTGTATTTTCTTCCTGGCATCATCAGCTTGATTGTAAAGTAAACATTCCCAAGTTGGTTCAACCAAAATCAGAGTCATTGATAAAAATGAATGCAATCAATCAAGGGCCCAAGAAATCCCCAGTATCATTAAAACATGAGAGAGAACAGAGATGCATCATATATGCAATCAGTTTGATTAATAGAACTGCACTGCTAGAATCCCACGGGATTATTCCTAAATGACGTTAACGGATTTATTTATATTTTTTACTTCCAAGAAGAGATAAAGATACTAAACCTCAAAGCAAAGGTAAAGAACAGAACAAGGCTGTAAATTCCCACAATAACAAACCTAAATAGCTTATGCTCAGAATCATGAACACTGTTGTCAAATTAGCTTTTTAAAATGCCTGAAGGACATAAATGACTTATTTTCTTAACAAGTACTCGTGATACCAAAGAATGAGCATTCAATGTTTACCAGATTTATACGCTTTTGCTATAATTTATTCCTTTGTGCAGTTCTTTTGTTCTTTTGTTAATTCATAGAAAAACATTGTAACTGCAAATGGCATACAAACAATAGATACAAATGAATCTTACTCCTCTTACATCTTAATAATCTTAATTATACTTTTTCTGGCCAATCATTTTTACCAAATGAATGATCCCTAAATACCTTTGAAGAACTTCAGTGTTCTTCAAATGTTAAATTGTTCCTTTTGCTCAACAGGTAGAGAATGGCGCTAGCAACGCCACTGTCATGTCTGTAATTCACAGACACACACACTGTAAAAATGTGCAGCTTGAAAGCATGTTGCTTTGTATAAAAATAAATGAAAGATTTAGCAAATGCAGAGTTTTCTTAAAGCGATAGTTCACCAAAAAAACTCACCCTGTTTTACTATTTTACTCACCCTGGTGTTGTTCTAATGCCATATGCCCTTCTTTCTTTTATGGACCACAAAAGGAGTTTGTTTTTTTAAATGTCCAGCTCGTATTAGTTCTGGCAGTGAATAGCGACCAGCATCAAGCTTTTTAACAATTTAACAATCTACATAACAGGAGTGTTAGAGCGAATGTAATACCACAGTTCAATTTATCTCGCCCAGAATTTTTTTTTGTTCAAATCTGTCTAATGTCATCAGACAAATGGTAGTTACGGTCCTGATTACTCGGTGAAGAAAATACACGGATACTTTTTGAGGGGGATTTCTTAGCGTTGAATGTCATGTCGCTTTTTTGCAACACAGTCTCATGAAAGTGCATATCTATAGCACTAATGTCATTTCTTGTGGCATTTTTACGCCAAAAATCGTTTCTGCGTGCATATGCTATGCACTTAAAACCCCTTGGGTAGGTTTAGGGGGGAGGGGGGTGGGGAATAGAGGGGAGGGGGGGGGAGGTACGCGCCATAAAGTGCGTATCATACTGTATGACGCGTACCATATACATGCAAAAACTATTTTTGGCATATAAATGGCACGAGAAATGACATTCGTGCTATAGATACGAACTTTCATAAGATCGGGCTCCTTTTTTGTTCATTTAGAGTGAACTGCGTCACACGAACGTGCACGTAGCCATGCACTAAAGGTCAGGTTTCCAGTCAAATAATACATTAAATATCATATTGTGTACCCCCAGAACATATGTTACATGGGACCAGGGTGAGTAATTTATGACTTAATTTTCATTTTAGGGTGAACTATCCCTTTAAATCCCATGTATAGTATCCATGAATGTGATTGTTTCATATTTAGGTGATGCTATTTGTGGAATCAGACAAGTTTGACTTTGAGTGTCTAGACCAGCTATTTTTAGGATGCATGAATGCAGTGCAACTATTAGAAAGTTCGAGACAGCTCCAATTTGCCCTTGTCGCTGAAGTATAACAACGTCGTATCAATTTCTAACGCCAAGGGCGAACTGCAAAAGAGTAAAATGGTTTTGGAGTGGTTGTCAATCAAAGAGTATGAGCTTCATGTTGAAACTTAATTGAAAAATTCATCTGATGATATTTATATAGGGTGTCATTGCCAAAGGGCATTTGCAGCATCTTAAAGAAGGCAACAAATTAAAAACATTGTTTAGGTATTCATTGTCACATAGTTCCTCAATTAAGAAAAACGGTATCTGTTATGCTTGCCTCAGCTCAAGCGTATTTGCTATTTAACAAGATGTCAAAAACATGTTTTCCGACATGAGTAAATAGCTTGACTATACTGTTGTCAAACATTAAATCCTCTTTCTCATGGTCATATGATGTCCTTACACATGGGTTTTTGGACACTCTGACCAAGTCAACCGTTGTACGTTTACACAGGAAAGTGACCATGTTGATGTTTAATGACCATGCTTAGTGCTTTAGAATCTGAGAGACAGTGAGAGCTTGAGATCGGGGCAACAGCATGTGCACTAAAGCCGGCTCCAGACGGAAGGCTAACATTGGTTGACTTGCGCTTTGCCACCAGCAGGCATTAGCTATCACTGTGAATCACCACAGCAAACTTCATCTGAATACATTACCAACTGATTATCAATGCTCAATAAACAGATGGGGTTACACTATATTTGGACTCTACATGGCCTGAGGATGATTAATAACACTGACTAACAAGTTCCTACACTGTAAAAATGAATATACTTTATCTAATCAATAAAATTGTGGCAACAGATTACAAGCAATATTATTAATTAAATTGAACAAATTGGAATTGAGTAGTAATTAATCAAATTATTCCTTAAAAGTTAACCATTTAAAATGAGTAAAGTTTACACCAAAACATTTAACAAAAATATATGAATAACAGACAGACGTCAAAGATGAATTATTTTATATTACTAACTTTGAAGACAGCTGATGTTAACAAGCAGAATCACTGAAGGAGAAAAACTTAATTTTAAGACAAACCTAAAACAAACACCGATCACCATAATGGTGACTTAAACATACTTTTTTTTTGTAAGTTTTACTCATTTTAAATGGTTGACTTTTAAGGAATTAATTTGATTCATTATTACTCAATAATGAATTTATTGAGTAATAATGAATCAAATTTAATTTAATTAATGATATTGCTTGTAATCTGTTGCCACAATTTTTTTTGATTAGATAAAGCGCATTTTCATTTTTACAGTGTTTTGTACAGGAGTTTCAATACAAACGGGTATTGTTCAAAGACATTTTAAAATATCTAAAAATGCAGCTTAAAATAATACAGTATATGAAACTTTTTGGTTTGCATCTGCTTTGGATGATGATTGGATGCCGAATGGTTTGGCTCGGCATGATTACAAACCGGTCTCAGCCCGCAATTCTGCTTGTAGTGACTTCGCCACTCAGGATTGGCTATTTTCTACCAAGCGCACTATTTAAGTATCAATATCTGATATTTACATCTCATGTCTGTAAACTCTTGCATAACACAACAACTGACACATTTGTATTACATTCCAAAGAGCTCCAGTATCAGTCCCACAGTGGAAAATGAAACCATATTGGCTGGGCCGGATTGACACAAAATGGAACGGTTAGATCTCTCATTCAGTGCAAGTCTATGGGATTTGTTCATCTGTTTTATCACCTACAGCGAAAATCACAAGCCTCTTTTGAGGTCAGAATGATTTGATCCCACAAACAGTGCATGCCGAATTGTGATCCAAATTTTGATACTTTCTTTTGGTGCAAAGATATAAAATAAAAGGGAATTTGTCACTTTGACAGGTCATTCATTGATTATATTACACAAATGACATGATCGGTTCCATACAGTGAAACTGTGAGCTAATGTTGTCGAACTAAATATTAATAATATTACTGCTCACAGTAAGCCTATACTCATTTAATTAATCATACAGCATCACAGCTGACTGTTGTCACCAATGATACATCATGGAAGGCAGCCAGTCATCAAAATCTCCTTGAAAATTAATCACCATTGTGCAACGAAACCACATATTTATTTAGTCAGAGAGCTTTTCTGCCAAATGAATGCGACTGCCTGTATGATGCTCAACATTTGGCTTATAGGAGCCAAAACAAATGCTGCCAGACATGTGAGGAGAATTTAACGTTTGGTTACACCACGTTTTCTATCTAGAAGACAATTCGATCTTTAAATATGTTTGTACACTGTACATTCCTCAGATGAAGCTGTAATTGTAAATTATTTTATTTGCTATTTATTTAGTATTCAATTATTATTTCAATTTAATGATGTATTTATTTTTTTGAGACAAATAAAAATGGATAAAATTCTTTAAGGTTCTTTAAGGTCTTTGGTTTCCCAGCATTCTCTGCACATTTGAGTTCTTCAGTGGCTACATGTAACAGAATAATTTGGGAAAATTTAGTTATTATTTTGTTGTATGTGTTATGCAGTTTACAGTGCAGTAAAACATTTGATTTGTATTATGTAAAAAAAGAAAGCATCTTATAGATTCTGCAAGTGGTAGTTAACTTATAAACATTGTATAATGGTGTGGTCAAGCCATGAAAAATCCCTTTCATTATTTCAGTCATTTTAGTTGCTAATTAAATAGCCATTAGGAGTTGCAGCTCATTTATGATTACCCTAAGGAGGAATGACAGACTTTTCGAAGGGGCACATTGTGTTACCTCCAGCCTATATTCAAAGAAAACAGCAAAACAGCTTGCACAATGAAACAAACTAAAATATATCAGCCCGAATCTCATCATTGCTTTAGTTCATTTGACAATTTTGATTTGCATTTAATAACACTGTAGCTGAAAACCTTTGCCAAGCTCTGCGATGCTGTAATTATGACAGTAAACGAGCAATTATATTTTTTGTGTTTCCCCGTAATCCAATGTGAAAGGCCGCGGAAACACTGGGGTTTGGAACATTGCGAAGATAAGTAGCTTATCTCTCTTTCTGCAGGTGTTTGAGACTGCGATCCAATCAGGGAATTTCAGAAGGAATTCATTGACTCGATCACTTGTAGTAGATCCAGAGTGTTTGTGAAAAAACAAAAGGCATTTAATTATTTTTTGGATTCATTAATATGCCAAACTATTGGCATGGTAGTCACTTTCGTTCCGTGTGATTAACAATGTGTCGCATGAGAATGTAACTCAGTTCATCTGAGAGAGGTGTTTGTAAAAAGAATTGGCTGTACAACACACAGGATGCTTATTTTTGACAGTTTCTAAATAATTCAGTCTTTGGGATTGTTGGTATGTATGGGATTATATTCTGAATTGAATAGTATAATGAAAACTGTGCAGCATTGCCCTCTGCCTACTATATTGATTATAAATGATCAGATGACCTTTTCGCATTGCATGTTTAATTCAGCGAGTAGCTATCATATCAGAAGCAAATATGCTTTTTAGCATTTTAATACAACATGGTATGTAAAAAGGCCTTAACTCTTGGTAGTCCAATCAAGCATTGAATCAAAAAATGGATTGTGTGTGTTTGTGTGTGTAGGAATGAATTTTAATATAAAATATATATATATATATATCATTTATTGAATACATATATATATATATATATGTATGTATAATCATTTTAATGTATTGTTACACATTTCCATCATATCATAGTATATTTTGACTTATACTATGTAGCCTATAAGTCAACTTATAAGTCAACACCGACGTTTAAGGGAGCCCTAAAAAGGCGAATATTGACGTATGGTCAAAAGACGTCCCAAAACGTCAGGTATATGACGTCTTGGGATGAGACTGCGCTGACACAGCGCACGTTACAGGACTGATTCCGGCAATGTTACTAGGTCCCCAACCCGTTATCGATGCCGGTATCAATCCCGGGTCGTGTTTGCGTTCACACAGAAGGCGTTCCGGCAATTCCCAGGGATCAGTGCGCTGTGTGAAAGGGTCTTTACATGGATTTTCGTAATGTTCTTGGCTGTTTAACAATTTTGTTTTCACAAACTTGTCATTTAAACCCTAATCAGAAGAGAACAAAAGAGCAGGATGAATTGTGATAGACAAACTGTGGGTATTATTTTTATTATAATAAATCATAGCCTAATCATTATAAGTACGGAAGAAATTACATCAGCTTTCCTTTAGCACATTTTTGAGCCACAGAAATTGCATGTATAATATGAAAATCCCCAAAATGGGGTTGTATTTTATTTTATTTTTTTAACTGTGAAGGACCAGGAACTGTGTGTGTGTTTATACGCTGCTAGGCCAACTGTGAAATTTTCTCTGTACATTCTTGATAAGTCCACTTTAAGACCCCTGTCTTTCTCATTTAAGGTGATACAAGGAAATCCTCCACGTCGAATATGAGGTCCTTGGGTCGGTGTTATCTAGCCGGAAAGCCGAGAGCAATTTGGGTGTAATTTCTAAAACAGCAATCTCTGTAAGTGCAACAGAGCGAGGAATTATGGAAGTATGGCTTGTTCGCATGCTTGGTGCGTGGACATTGAAAATTATTAAATAATTAACTGCTCAGAGACGACTCCTCAAAAAGAACCAATGAACATTAGAATCCTCAAATGGGACAATAACAATGATAAGAATGTTGGTAATTGCGTTTGGAGAATTTTCTATACGAGTCAATCCAAGGCTTGTCGTAATGAAATTGTGTCATTCGGACAATGTCGCTATTCAAAAAAGCCATTAAGTCTTTCTGTGAAACTGAAGCTAATGTTTGGAACAGGAAGTTTCTCCAGTGTCGGAACTCAGGTCAAACCCAACATTACAGTTCGATTAAAAAAAGCGCATTGATGCTACATCTGGCAGGGGCACGGCGAGGCTGGAAGGATGACTCTGAGGTGCTCAGAGGGAAGAGCAGTGTTTCATTTTCAGTTGGACCATTCTGCAAGGAAAAGGGCAACCCTCTCAGCAGAAGAGACGCACTACAGATGCCATTCATTTAAGAGCTGCTCGAGTGTGTCATCTCATTCCAATAAAAAGCCCAAAGGTTACTGTCCCAGCCCCCTCCTGTCTCTCTAACACACTCCCCATTTATTATTTTACCACAGCCACCCTCTGTCCATTTAGTTAATGGACCCATCGTGATTTCCACACATTTCCAGTTCTCTAGTGTTGACATATATTCTGAGTGACAATGGAAGTGTTTGATTGTGCATCCAAAGTGTACGACTCAATACTTTCGCACTCACCAACCCCTTTCAGTGCTCCACTTATCCCAAAGTAAAGTTCTTAACTAGATAAGCCCGTAAAGAATAATGGAGGAAATCACAACAGGCTTAGATGGGGATTCCCTCCTTAGAGAAAAAAAGCCTTTTTGAGCACGACTTCTTAATCAATTCGTTCTGCCGCTGATTTGAAATCTTAAAAGGAAAAGCCTTTCAGGATTGTGACATAATTGCTTTTTTTTATACTCATTTAAAATGTATTGTAGATGTTGGCCGCTAACAACGCTGCAACATCAGAGGCAAACGAAATCTGTGGTTCATGTGAGAAGTAATTCAGATGAGAGGAACGCTCCATTAGACTTGAACACAATTGATAATTACCCTGTGTATGCGTAAATACATCTTGTGGGCCAGTGTGGCTATCATTTATTTGCCTTTCCATAATGCCTCCCAGAGGAACTATGCCAGGCAAGTTTTTGAAGAGAAAAAAAGAGATAATGCAACCCTTTGTAACATTCAGTCCACTGAAAGCAAGTTTGACGAACCCACGTGCAGCTTTATTGAAAGTAATCAAAAGTGAAAAAACTCAAAACAAAACAAAACAATGACTGAAGTAATCTTGACCAAGAACATAACATAGACGTGAATATAAACATGAACTAGACAACACTGGACTCACTAACAGGGTTACATGACTCGTACCCGACTTTTGATGTAGGAGTAGCATTAGCTTAGGTGAGAGTAGACGCCTCTCGTTGTTCGAACAAATAAGGCTTGGGCAACAAACTCAAACTCCTCTTCTCTTATATCGAAATCCTCTGACAAATTCTTGTTTTAGACTTAGCGACCAGTGTTTCGTTTTGCTCTATCTTCTGCGTTTCCGCATTTGTAAATACGTCATGCGTTGGGTCAAACGTCACTCTTCCACTGGAACTAGACTAGCGTACGGCCATTACTGGAAGCCAGTGATTATATTTTATAAAGTTAGAAATATGGATATTTTTCTTACAAAAAAATGCAGCCATTCGCTTTAGAAGGCCATTCACTCCCATTATTATAAAGCTTAGATTTTTTTTTTATAACTGTGTTTGGCTGAAAGAATAAAGTCGTATGGCTTGAGGGTGAGTAAATTATGGGATGATTGGGTGAACTAGCCTTTAAGACATAATGCACAGATCCAATATACTGATATTGGACATATGCATTGTCTTTCTTTACTGTTTATACTCACATAAGATATAACTAACTATGTTAGGATACTCGCCAAGACGGGCATTTTGACATCATTTTGTGTGAAATTGTCCATTTAAGTGCAAGAAGACGTATAAGAGAACTCAATTCAGTATTGAATGTGTGCACACAAAAACTTCTCACTCAGCTTGTGAGATCTGATCGGGACAGTCACAGTTGCCAACTCCTGGCCATCAGGCAGTCCTGTCGATCACTGCATTTAGATCTAGCAAATCATAAAATCGACACTTAGTCATTTAGCCAATAGTTAATTTGAGCAGGGTTGCCAACTTTTAAGTTACTCAGACTTAACTTTTAACTTTTGAGTTAAGTCTGAGTGAGAATTATGAAAGGTGGGGGCGGGGTTGTAAAACAAAAAAGGCAAAAAAAAAAAAAAAAACGCCACAAAAACCTTGCATCTCAATAAGTATATAGTGATTTTCAAAACATTTGATAACTAAACAGAATTTCAATAAGTTTAGTGACATGTTATGCCAAAGCATTCTCATCATCCAACGCACATAGTTAACACGCTTCAGTTATGGATAGGTTTAGGTCTGGGTAGGGTTAGACCACTAGGAGAGGCACCTTCTGGCCCATATATATCTGGCGTCTCATATTGACGCTAAAGGGTGCCATGTGCGTTGGATGCATGACGCCTTGGGATGAGAATGGGCTGGTTATGCTTACGGTACTATAGCCTACTGCTTTTATTAGTGCTTGACACAAATTTCACAATTTCAACTCATAATCTTGCGATACGATTCCAGAAATCACTGGTGTTTAGTGTTGTTTGGACCCCAGTGTCCACTGACTCCACTGAAGAAACACGAGGGTGAGCAAATGATGACATAATTTTCATCTTTGGGGTGAACTGTGCCTTTAAGACATTCCATTTTAGATTGGCTCTGAACACCATTGGCTTGAGAATTTTTATTACCAATAACCTCTGTGACCCTGAGAGATGAATATGAACATGCATTTATCCTTCATCACCATTATCCTCTGAATGAGTGCAGCAGACATATTGAATAGATATTGAAGACTATCTTGGTTTTATTGCTAATCATATTTCAGGTGGCTAATCGTTTATGGCTTTTAGCTTTAGGAGCTGTATGTCATATTGTTTGCGACATGTGGTGCCACAAAAGCAGTAATGGAAGCATAATTGGCTATTGGAAACAAGGAAAATATGAGATGAGACATAACAATGGGAAATGAATCACTGGATGTCTCCTGCCGATAAACAGCTCGAGAGAAATGCCCTTTGGATAGTGGAAGGATTTGGGCAGACAAACTGTGTTTGAAATGAATAAGGAAGCGAGTGTTTGTGACTTTATAGTTGAAACATTCTATTCGCCGGGTATGTGTAACTGCATTGATCAGATGATATCTCTGTTGTGATGAAATTGAATAAAAAGCTTTGTTTTAACTTGTTCTCCTTGACTGAATCTTCCATTTGAATTGTAACGTCGTGGGCCTTTCTCTCACTGAGGCAATCATCAGCTCACTGAATCGAGTGGACGCACCAGTTCTCGTTCCGTCCTGGCCGGGAGACATGGACGTCTTCCGATGACAGAGATCTGTGGACGCTTGTCCTGAACACTCTGACGTGTTGATAGGCTTTCTAAAGATAGAAAGCACCCCCATGATAAATACTCCCAATTGACTGAACTCAGCAGCTGACAGACCTGAAAGCATTTTTATGCATTTTACTGTTCTGTTGCTGCTCTGCAGAGGCAACAAGACGAGGTCTGTGAGGGGAATAATCCCAAAAAGGAAATAAAACTCTGTGATGTGTGAGAGAGCGAATGGGTTTAAGATGATCAGAAGCTGAAATCAACATGAGTGGTGTGATGACTATAGATTTGTTAAGCAACAAAGTGCATTTTTTTTCTTTTTGTAGCTATTCCTCATATCAGGAAATACCCGATTAGTTTAAACAAGACAACTCTTGAAATGGTTTAGCATTTTGTTATGGTAATGTTGAAGTATTTGGTCTTGGGGCAGACTAAAAAAGGGTTAACTTTAAGGCCGTAGTGTTTTTAGCAAGCTGAAAATGCCTAGTTGTGGACTCTTGATAGTTTTGGCAGTGCAATGCGATTGCTCATCTGCAATACAAGACGTTTCCTGTCAGATGTCAAATAGACGTTTAGAAGATGTCTTTAAGATGTAATGATTTAGAATGCATGTTAAACTGACATCTTAAAGGGATACTCCACTTTTTTTGGAAATAAACTCATTTTATCACTCCCTCAGAGTTAAACAGTTGGGTTTTACCGTTTTTGAATGTATTCAGCCGATTTTTTTGATATTTAGAAGAATATCAGTAACCAGACAGTTTCTCGTCTCATTGAATTCCATTGTATATATTTTTTTCCTATTATGGAAGTCAATGAGACCAGAAACTGTCTGGTTACTGATATTCTTCTAAATATCAGAAAATCGGCTGAATGGATTTGAAAACGGTAAAACTCAACTGTTTAACTCTGGGGGAGTGGTAAAATGAGACTATTTCCAAAAAAAGTGGAGTATCCCTTTAAAGATGTTTGTAAACAGTAGATGCTTTCCAGATGAAGTGATCTTTAACAGACATCTTGCAGACTTATACGTGCAATCTGGGACGTTTCTTTTCAATTGAAACGCATTGCTTACTATGATACAGAATATCCGCTGAAGTGTTACTAGTATCTCATTTCACATATAGTACTTTGTTCATGTATTGTTTCTATATAAAAATATCGATTTTAGTAGTATTTGCCCCTCTTGTTTTATTATGCTTACTGTTGTTATCTGTTGACGTTGTACAAGCAGGATGTGGCGGTTGGTCGGTGTTGTATTTGTTCCGCCCCTTCTCCTCTGTGATTGGACAGCTGGGTAACAAGTTACAGTGATGAGGACTGTGTTTTACCCAAAGTTGAACATTCTTCAACTCTCGGGGACCTGTAAAAAAAATGCTTCGGTGTGATAGAGGCGCAGCGCTCCCACTGAAAACAACTGGAAACATACGCTAGCCTCAGGAAAATATTGCTTTGGTGGACACGCGGCTTAAGAGATGCAAATAATTATGTTTACGTTTATTTCAACTGGGTTTAACAAGTGAATCAGTCATGCATTTCTGTGTCTGCTTACTATGTCTGCGAAAGGAATTCCTCTCAGAAACTTACAAAAAAATCAAATGAGACTGTTCAGATAAAACATGCGAGTGGCTGACCTGTGATCCGAGAGGCAGTCTATTAACTGGCTTACTAAACACAGTAATGATGGACAGCTGGTGAGGGTCGAGGTGCTGCCTTCAAATTTAGAGAGTGCAAGATAGAAAGCAGTACAAAAATAACATACTTATCAGTTTAAAAAAAACAAGTTAAAAAGTGTAGTTACTCCATTAACATAATTGCAGAGATGTCACTCAAGCAGCATGTAGATTTGCAAATGGTAAGGGAAACTATCATGCAAGGTTTAGGCTACAATGGGCTTTTTTTCTGGCCTTAAAATTGGACAATTATATATATATATATTTATATATATATATATATATATATTAGGGCTGTCAAAAAATTAATCGCGATTAATCGCATCCAAAATAAAAGTTTGTGTTTACATAATATATGTGGGTGCACTGTGTATAATTATTTTATACATATAAATACACACACATGCTTGTATATATTTAAGAAATATTTTCTTGTATATAATGTATATAGATTTATATATTATTTATATTATATATAGATATCAATATTTTATATATAAATAATATTTTTTTCTTAAATATACATGCATGTGTGTTTATTTACATATATACTAAATAATTATACACAGTGCCCCCACATATATTATGTAAACACTAACTTTTATTTTGGATGCGATTAATCGCGATTAATCATTTGACAGCCCTAATATATATATATATATATATACACACACACACACACACATATATATATATATATATATATATATATATATATAAGCTTTTTCTGATTTAAAGTCTCCAGGGGCAAACGCCCCCAATGGTGGACCAGAGTAATTGTAATTGTATGTATTATATATACTAAAACTACATTTTAAAAAAAATGCACATATATTAAATTAAATTGCCTCTGACAACACAGATTTGATGTCTTGCATTTCAGCTGATGACCTCATTAATCTGAATTTGGCCAGACTGCATAGTCTCAAACAGTGTCTGTGCAAGTGCTGTGATAATGTTAATTGCTATTTAGTGTGTTGGTAAAAATCAAAGGGCATATTTAACCTTGTAGTTGTTGTACCTACTAACTATGAGGTAAGCATTTGATCAGATTGCTCCGTGTTCAAAGCTACTCACCTTCAAACCCTCAGATATTAGAATAATTTTTTTTTCGTAAGAGGAGAGTTAACCTGTTTGTTAACTCACACCGGAGTTGTAAAGCAAGGACCTGTCTGTGTGTGGTGGAGGAGACTGTCATTGAGGTGCTAGGGAGAGACAGGGGAGCTAATTGGGGTCAAAAACATTTCTGCCGGCGACACAGATGGCAGCCGTCTGGGGCCTGCGAGACTTAAACATCATTGTGGTTGTGGCCTTGAATTATACTTCTCAAAATGGAGTCCACCTCAAGGACTAGCAAATAGTAGCATTTCGCGAATGCTTTATTCAATTATGAATGTTATTTTTATTTATTTTAAAATATTGTCTAGAGTAGTTTTCAATGCAAAACACAGAAAAAAGGAGGTTTTACCTTGTAAACCTTTTCCCAATTACCTCGTGTAGGTCTCAACGTAAGTACATTTTTGTTTGATTTAATTAAAGTTCTAGGAATTTTGTCACCAAACAGCTAAGTAAACACACACAGGTGCACATCTCTCTCTTTGGAAAAGAAATAACTTGGATAGGCTAGATACCAATAATATGACTTTTAGAGCTATGCTAGTGTCTCTTTGTAGTTTAACCTTCAGATGTGCATACATTACAATCCCGAAATAAATGTGACTTTTTGAAGTGGTCTTGCAGTCACATGCTCATAGACGTCATTGAACAGAACAGATCACAGCGTTTTCTCTGCTGCTGTGCACGACTGCCAAGCACATGCAGTCTGACCTAGCCATGCGAGTTTCCTTTATTCCATTTACACTCGCAGAAACTTTTGCAGTAATTCGTAGTGCAAAGTTCTTGATTTTTATAGACAATGCACTCAAAAATAGCCAAAAAAAGTGGCATTCAAAAATAATCATGTTATCAATTTTACACAAGATTTATTTGCAGTGTAATATTTATATGGCAAACGTCTCTGTAATGGTATTTAGAAATTGTTTTATTTTGATTTTTTTTTGTGCAGTTAATTATTTTGTTACCACCGTTGCTCTCCCGTGGGCCAGCAGGAGCAGAAAGACTGACAGATCCAAAGGTTCCTGTTCCTCTGTGACGCACATGACGGGAGTCGAATCAATGAGATGAGGCTGAATCAATGAGATGTCAATGGCGTCTCTTATCATTGCCTGTTGCAGCTTGACGATGATCTCAAGCTAAAGGCAGTGCAGAGGACATCTTGGGTGTCTGGCAGTTTTCTTTCACTCTTTACTCTGATATTTAAAAGAATATTTGAATATGTTTTAGTTTGTTTAGAAGCTGGCGTTCCTTTCAGACTCTTAAGGTTGAATGCAATGGGCTTGTATCCAACTATCATTCACTTGCCTTTCACACACTTTGGCTTTCTTCTTTCTACAAGTAAGATTGATGGAGTGTGCTAACTGGCAAACTCTTAATGGGATTTCTTTACCACTGCAGTGATTCACTAGAAAGCAGTTTGAGGTTTGAACTCGGTGATGGAGAGAGGTGCCCTATTGCTCCGTGCACCTGGTCAAGGGAAGATATTCTAGATAAACTGCTGAAGGAAAGGTGCCATGGTTTGTGCCATGTCCAAGAGAAAAGTGAATTACTAGAGGTACTCTCAGTTGACATGAGGCTCTTATGGGCACTGATACTGCATCTGCTGTTAGGTCATTAACGTAAATGGAGCCATTTGTGTCTCCATGACTTGTACTGTTATAATGAAGATACATATAAATACATTTTTTGTTTTACTGACTTTTCCGCTTAAAAATTAATAGTCTGGTTTTTCTAAAATACGTTTTTTGACTACATGGCTGAAATTAAAGTCCATTACTGACTATTTTGTGCTAACCCTCAAGCTTTTAAAATGGTAAAAGAAACTTAAAATGTCAAACAGAATAGTACTAAAACAATTCACTGTTGTTATTATTATTATTTTCAACTTGTATGAATTTCAAACTTAATGTAGCAGATACGAAATAAATGGGAATGGCACATTTATTAAGAAATTCTGGTAAATATTATATTTATCCTGCATTAAAAAGACAAAACTTGCTGTTGATTGTACATTTGCCCAACTCTTATGAGCCAAATATCAAATTACACCATAACCTCTCCATTTCCTCATTCAATATCGCCAGAATAAGAAAAATACCCAGAAGGCTACTCACTGGTTTTAGTAGAGCCTACATCACCCACAATCTAATTTGAGTCATTCTGCGTATGATAAAGGCCCAGATGAGATTCTTTGTCATAGGCAATGACTCCTCCCCATAAACATGCTCAATTCATTTGACTCCTGCATAATGTGAAACTATATTCTGCCACAGGACTCATTAGAAAAGGACCATAAAAACAGCACCTGCACCACTGAGCGCTCCATGTGTACAGCATCTCTTTTGAAATCCACCAATTCAACGGGTGTTTTAATGCATCAAACACAAACCTTTAGAATTGAACTGCTATTCGGTTATGGAAAACTGAAAAGTAAAAGTATAGAACTGAAATTGTAAAATGTATAATCCATAAAAGATAAAAGGTCAACCAAAGAAATATCTGGGCCATATTTCATTTTAAAAAAATACACAAAAATATAATATAATATATGAATTGTTGCGATGAAATTGAATAATTATTTTCAATTATTTTCAACATTGTATCATATCGATTGAGGGGAAAAAAAGAACTAAATTGAGCTGGATAATGACTCTATTGCCTTTTCTGTAGAGCCGCTTATAGCTGTATTGAACACATTTCATAATTGATGAACGTTGAAACAGTTATTGAACTGTAACTGATTTGAAACATCATTGAACTAAATTGATCTGAACAATGACTATTCAGTTCTGTAGAGGTATATACCGCTATACCGCTAAAATTGAATTTCTGTCATGACAACTCTCAAGAGTGTTTTGGTAACAATATTACAATGAAATCTAAGTTATAGTTTTTAATTTATCCTTACACTCAATTGGATCGAATCATCTCAGATAGTTCTCAGTGTGATCGAGTACAAAATCATCAATCAACTGATCTATGTACATCTACTGGTGTTCCTCGGGGATCTATTTTGGGTCCATTGTTTTTTGGTTTATGTATTAATTATCTTCATTCTGTATGACAACTCTGCATGACCTCGATTAATATGCAAATGTATGCGGATGATACTGTAATTTTTTACATGGTAATAGTTTGACACAAGTTGCTAATGAACTTACATGTATGGCATGGTTAAAAGGAAAATTGTAAATGTCTAAAACAGTATGTATGTTTTTTTTTTTTCAGTCAAACAGTATCAGTAAAGAGCCAGATGTTTTTGTGTCTGGGATGAGGCTGCAGGTAGTTTCTCAATAAATATGAGAACCTTGGAATATTGATTGATTCTAAACTTACATTTAAAGCTGAGGTTAAAAAGCAGGTTAAACTTAATCTTTACAATTTGAGGCTCAGTAGAGATTATATGTTGATGTTTATGCATTCTATGTTTATTTGTCCCGGTCTCAGGAGAGTTCAGTGACTCTAAAACCATTAGAGTCTTTATACAAACTTACACTTAGGGCCCTATTTTAACAATCTAAGCGCATGGTCTTAAGGGCACGGCGCAAGTGCACTTAGGCCGTGTCTGCATCCACTTTTGCTAGGTTAACAACGGGAAAAATGGTCGTGTGCATGGTCTAAAAGGATTGTCCCTATTTTCTTAATGAGTAATGGGTGTGTTTTGGACAATAAACCAATAGGAGTGCAATTTCCCATTTCTGGGACTGAACGCGTCTCCAGAGAGCAAACGGATCTGCTCGTGCGCAAGGTTAAAGCGCACAAGCAGACCATCTACGGGACAAGATAATTCCGCCATATCTTTATGTAAACAATATTAATCTTTTACATTGTAATCCTTTTATTTGTAGTTTGTGTGCTGCTGCGTGTTCCTGTGTGTGTAATAAGTATAGTGTAAGTGTGTTGTGCACCCACCTATAGGCGCATATTACTAATGCACCCTTTAAATAATAAAAAGAAATACTGCGCTATTGACTTTAGACTAGGTATTTGTTGGCCATGGGCGTGCAAATGGGCGCAAATGCATTTGCTATTTAAACAACATGGCGCAGGATGTGAAAATGATAGGGCCCTTAAAGTTCTTGATAAGAATCTGGTACACTTTCATCATTGTTCAATATATATATAATCTCCTGAGGTAGGAAAATATGATTAAACATGAAAATGTATGCCTGATGTACAGTATAAAAGTCAGTTGGTTGGTATTATAACAACCCGCTTATCGCTCCACAAGAGGAGATTGTATTGTGCCTTTCAGACGGAGGAATCTTAGCCAGTCTGATTTCTCTGTTGAAGCTGTACGAGAAGGGAACACTATTCTAGCAACTATAAGAGAACTAGATACATAAGAATCAGGTAAAGAAATGGTTAATTTAGTACTCAGCTTTGTCAACATACTCTTTACCTGCTGGCTGTCCTGCTATTGTTTTGTATTTGTTTTTATTTTCATTGATTTGTTTTTATCGATAGATGTTTTTATGGATTCCGTTATGTATTTGATTAAATTCTTCAAGCATGTATTTTAACCATATATTTCTTTCTGGGGTGGGTTTTAACATTCTGTCCAGGGATGACAGATGAAAAATAGGCTTCTATCTATTTAGATCTATCTATCTATCAGGTTTGTGTCTATTACCTCCCTAACATTGACGCTTCCTTTGTTTATGGGCTATAATTTGACCACACAAAATGAAGCGAAAAAAAAAAAAAACTTTAGAGAAGAGAAAGAAAGAAGAAAAAGATGAGAAATGAAACCTAACGTTGTGCTGAGTGAGAGAAGATGGTTGCTCACCCCCGATTTTCCGGAAACCCATTCCCAATCTACTAATCCTGCTCTGGCACAGTATGAGTCATCTAACACACGGAGCAGCGCAGCTCTGTCTGCATTCTCTACAGGGCAAGAAGGGCAGGAGACTGCATTTAATTCTGAGTTTCTTCTTGGAAAAAATTGCTGATGTACTGTGTATTTCCACCATTTTACTTCTGGCTTAACCTTCTCAGGGTTATGATTCATACATTTCAGCTCTGTTTTGTGCACTCGGAAAATATTTGATAAAGTGTGTACATTTATGTCTCTAGTGCAAATAATCACACTTGCAGACAATTGTGAAAGTGTGAAAAGTAATTATACCCTAATTTGAGAGCATTTGCTCTCATCGTCAGATGTTCTGCTTTAGATCTTGTCCTCTCTAATGTTGTCGACAGGACCATTCATAAGCAGCACTTCTCTAAGCCTGGGGAACAGTTAATTGATTACCCATGCCACCTACCCCCTTTGAACCCTCTCTTTAAAGATAAGTGTCGTCCCTGAAATCGAACCCTCTGCCTGCCACGCTTCCGTCTGATTAGCTGCCGGAACAATTATCTTAATCGTGTCATCTTAACGAACCCCCACGATAAGCCGCCTTGGGGCCAGTAATCCAGAAGACCTTCGCCTACACGGAATACTGTCCCTTATCGCCCTTCATAATAAAGATGAATTCAGTCGAGGAAAAGACCACATGAAGTTCCCATTGCGGGTGTTTACACTTGTTTGTTATTGACAGTTGATGGTTTATCTAATTCATAATCAAGCTATTAAGTTAAATCATCATCATGACTGAGCAACATTTAATGTGTGGAAAAACAATGTTAGGAAAAACAAACTCAGTGAATAGCTAGCTTGCAGTATGCAAAAACAAAACATATTTTTACATTTTCCTAATTAGATGTGTCGAAATTTAGCCACCATGACGCTAGAGTGTTGTGATTGGTTGTCATGTGGTTGCCAAGCTGTTCTGAATGGTTGTTAGGACATTGCTATGCGGTTACCAGAGTGTTGTTGATCGTTGCTATGGTGACCCAAGTCAAAATAGCCCATTCTGGTGCTCAAAATGTATTATTCTGGTACTCTGTAAAATATAGTCTTCCCCCTCAAAACATAGGCATTAGTTCATGTCATGTCATTTAAATACAAAATGATTGAGCTAGTCATAATGCGTCACATATATTTACTTTTCTTTTAGACTTTAGTACACGTGTCCTGATTTGCTCAAGTGAATTGTGCAGATGAATCTTGAATTTCACTAATGAAGAAGAATGTAACACATTAGATCAACCAACGATCAATCAGTTCTCTAAAATAGCTGAGATGCATGTCACGAATCTTCAATTTAGAAAGAATAAAGACAGAGCTTAATACAGTTGCAATTCATTATAATGGAAGAACAAGGAAACAAACAGGGTCAACAGCCAGGAAGAAGAAGGGGAGTAAGGATGTGGTAGAAAGGTTGGTAGGGAAAACAGAGGAAGAGGTAGATAAGGCAAATGACGTAGACACGTTTCTGATGTAATAAGGATCACTATTGTGGAACATGTCCTCAATTAGGACCTACAATGGCAGGTCGAAAGGTGTAGCTGAATGCCTGAAAATCATTCATGTCTTCAATCATTCTAACGTTTGTAGAACATCGTAGCAATGGTCCACAATAGTAGCCCTGATTTAATCAGAAGCATGTCTTGACCTCTTCTACCTTGTCTCCGTACCCTTCCACACATCCTTATTCTTCTTCTTCCCAACTGTGGACCCTGTTTGTTTTCTTGTTGTTCCTCCATTGTCAGAATTTGTAACACTGTTGTGCTCTGTCTATGCTTGCCAAATGAAGCTTCATGAGATTCACCTCTGAGCTCTTTAGGGAACTGGTTGATTTTTTGGTTGATCTAGCCCTTTACATTTCCTTCTTATCACTAGTTAAATTCAAAATTCACCTCTGCAATTTATCAATTCAGGAGACATTTACAAAAAAAGTAATAAAATGTATAGAAAATATGCTTAACGGTTTAAAGTTCAACCATTTTGCATTGACTGACTTGTGTGATGAACATATTTTTATCAACATGCCATAAGCAATTGATAATGTAGGAAACAGCAGACACGTGTACATAATACATTGCATGGTTATAAGCATTTGCAATTTTTTCAACAAATAGAAATTGCTTTTATGAGGTGCACAAGTGACTAGATGATGCAGAGGTTGAACAAGTCATTTCAAATATTTCAGATGGGATCTGAGAAATGCACCAAAGCATTACATTATATGTACACTATATGCAGCACAGTCTTGTCTTATACTTTTATATATAACAATGACACACTGTAATTTGTTGACAGGTCAACGGTGTCACTGTGAATCCTGTCCAGCCTCTAGCAATCAATATCCCACATTCAGTCATGTGTCAATTTGTACTGTTAAAATTGATGTATGCCATACAGATAAAAGTGCAGTCTCAATCATTGTCATCAAAATCATAGCCATAGTTTTCATCTGAAAATACACTGTTATATTGACAACGTGGCTAAACATTTTGACTAGCTTGTTTGTGACCAATGACACAAGGGCTGATGGCACTGATGTGTTCATTGACATAAATACTTCCTTTTGAGAGATGACCTATTGATTTTGAGAAAGTTACAGGTAGTCCATTGTGTGGTGCTGTTTGTATGAATTGTTTTGAGAAATACACTCGCTAGTTTGCAAATTTTAAGGAGTAGTTAATTAAAAAAAAAAAAAATGCTGATAATTTACTCACCCCCATGTCATCCAAGATGTCCATGTCTTTCTTTCTTCAGTCAAAAAGAAATGATGGTTTCTGATTTGATTCATTCAACGAACGAAATTAACGAATTGACTCGGGCAAAGATTTGTTCATTTTGATGAACGAGTTTGAACAGGAGATTCACGAACGTGCATCACAGAACAGATATATATATATATATATATATATATATATATATATATATATATATATATATATATATATAACTTAAACCTTGTTTTTTATGTCAGATCGTCGTTTCACTTGATAAGACTCTTATTCATCGTCTGGAATCGTTTAAAGTCCTTTGAACAGTTTGCAGTTTGCACTGAAACTGTCTTTTGGACCTTGAACCGTTTGATTCCCATTTAAGTCCATTATATGGAGAAAATCCTGGAATGTTTTCATCAAAAACCTTAATTTCTTTTCGACTGAAGAAAGAAAGACATGGACATCTTGGATGACATGGGGGTGAGTAAATTATCAGCAAAAGTTTTTTTTTAAAGTGCTCTTTTTTTAAACTACTCCTTTAAGGATGATTCAAGACAAAGCCACTGAGAAAAAAAAAACATAATTGTGTATACACTAAGATTTCCTCACACATTTTATTGTCCATGAATCTTTTATGTTTTTCAGCACACATTTGACGATTAGAGGATTGCCTAACCTTATTCAATAAACAAATATTTACCCATAGTGTCCCATATGCATGATATTTACCCATATGCAATAGAAAGGAGTTTATTAATATTGGTCTGAAGTGGATGTGGTTTGCTGATCTAATCTAATAGTATCTTCAGGTCTGATAGGAGACGAAAATACAGCAGTGGGGTGTAGGCTGCCCGCGTGGTGGGATTCAAAGCAGATGCCCTTTCCCCTGGAAGGCCCCTCCTCTTGTCACACAGATCACAGGAGATCCCTCTCAGGCCCCGTCAGACCCCTCACGCGCTAACATTTACACTAAATTACCAAGCTTCAAAGTGCACTGTATGTACCGAGACTGCAGTGATTTAGTCATAGATCCTGAAAAAACAAACAAACAAAAAAACACACAAGGATTCAATTTCGCTGTGGAATTTTGCTTACATTTGATTAAGGCATGTGATTTGTTCAGTAAGCTGATCTAAATCTAATTTAGACTTTAATAGGGTCTTTGCCAATAATTGCACAATTGCGGCGACTCTAAATAAATGATACAATCAGTGAACGTCAAATTGTATTAGCATTTCAGCTGTATTAATTGTGTTGGGGTTTCTCCATATTGTGACTTGCCTATGTTCTTGAGCAGACATGTTTTCACTGCAACACTGATGAATGAATATGTGCGCACAACCTTTTTCTTTTACTTCAAGGACAGTGAAATGAAACTTTCTCAACCAGGGTGGACCATGACATTTCAGTTACAGACAATACTCATGTACTCAATACAGTTACTCATGTAAGTGCAGTCAGTGTGATTGTACAAGAACTGTGACTCAGCCTCAAGTGACAAATAGACCAAGTTGTATTAGAACTTTTTGACAATATCATTCTTTTGCTCACTTTTCAAAACAATATAGTTCACTCAAACATTTTATATTTTGTCATCATTGACCCACCCTCAAGTTGTTTCAAACCTGTAAGAATTTCTTTCTTCTGCTGTCCACAAAAGAAAATATTTTGAAGAATATGGCTAATCAAAGGGTTGTGGGGCACCATTGACTTCCATATTATTTTCAATGGTGCCCCACAACTGTTTGGTCACAAACATTTTTCAAAATATCTTCTTTTTTGTTCAGCAAAACAAACACATTTATACAGGTTTGGAACAACTTGAGGGTGAATAAATGGGTAACGCTTCCTTTTACAGTACTTACAGTGTACTTATCTAGAAAGTACTGGCTAATATATGTATACATGGAACAGGGGTAGGTTCAGGAGTAGGTTCAGGGTTAGTACTAGTTATTACCCAGTAATTGTTACTAAAATAAGTACATAGTATTTACATGGGTAACTGGACTGTAAAAGGAAGCGTTACCAGTAAATAATGACAGAATTTTCAATTCTTGTGTGAACTATCTCTTTAAATATCTATTGGTCTCACAAAAGTGAATTTGGGTGTTTTTATTTGAGAACTCGGCATCCTCTAGTGGGACTTAATAGTATTACATGCAGTCATCTGTGTGTATCTCATTTGCTTTAGTAATCTTATTTAAATTGACACGAACTATAAAAAAAAATATGTGTGTGTGTATGAAGGTGTAGAGGCAGGTTTTATAAAGTTTTTATTTTACATGTTCACAAAATTATTTATTTTTCTTTTCGTTGCCTTAGGAAAACTTGTGCAATAGGGGGTACTTTTCAATGATGTATTGGACAATAGCTCAAAATGGCAAATAATGTGTTATAAGAAGGGAAGATGCAGGGTTCTTGATCGGTGCACAGAAACACCCAAATTCACCAAAGGGGCTCCAGTGTGCAGCATCTACCTGGATGTTGCGATGGCAGCCATATTTTGTACCAGAACACCCACCACACACCAGCTTACTGACGGCTCGCAGTCTCTGCTCAAATTCATCCCAAGGGTGTTCTGTCGGGTTGAGGTCAGGACAGGTGCGCAGTCATTTTAGAATAGAAAGGGGCCATCAATCTGTTCCCACAAAGTTGGGAGCATGACATTGTCCAAAATGTCTTGAAAATAATAAAAAATAATGTAATCATATATAATAATAGTAAACATAATTTCGTTCTTTCTCAAAACTGAGTTTTGATTTCTTAGTGATCAATTTATGTACAAGTGTTTTCCCACATGATTATTGGCTGTATGACATCAGTAAATTAAGGCATTTAAATTAAATGGCAGTGTTTCCCAAATGAAACACAAGAGCTGTTAGTTTTGAATGATGTGTGCAATGTAGAGAAATGTGTTTAGAGTTTTGCAAAAAGTTTGTTTGCAAAATACAAAGACATTATTGCTTTGCACTCAGTTTGCATTTGAAAGACTTGGGGCCCTATTTTAACGATCCGAAACGCAAGTGTCAAAGCGCATGGCGCAAGTAACTTTGTGGGCGGGTCCCGGCGCTATTGCTATTTTCCCGGCGGGATAAATGCCTCTTGCGCCTGGCGCAAATCTAAAAGAGGTTGGTCTGAAGTAGCTTCATTATTCATAGGTGTGGTTTGGGCGTAACGTGAAATAAACCAATCCGAGCGCCATCCAACATACCCTTTAAGAACAGGTGCGCATGTTGCATGACGGATTGTTATTATAACGGCGGGTTTACCAGGCGCGCGCCAGGAGCGTTCACAGCCGATAGACCGACGTTCTTGTCAGGGCAGTGAAAGACAGAGAAGTGACAGAGAAGTGTATGGGGATGGGAGAAACTCTTGCACATCAGCGTCGGTTAAACATTATAGCCTATACGTATGTTTCTTGCCACTATTTGGGCAAACAGGTCTGATCCTTTAGTACTACAATAGCCTTAAGAAATGGGTATTTCGGTTTTTTCATCTTCATGTAAACCACAATGATTTCCCTCTTGTGTTAATATTTTTCCTTGTTATAATGTATGATTTGCAAAAATAAAAACTACTGCATCTATGTTGATGAGAGAATCAGTATATGCGGGTTGTGTACCCGCTACATTATGGCCAAGCATGCGCGCTTAAAATAGCATTATGAACAACGCGCAACGCGCCACTGACTTTAGACCAGGTTTTTTCTGGTCAGTGGCGCAATTGTGTTCTGGAAGTGTAAAATAGCACCAGGGAATGTTTGCGCCGAAACACGCCTCCTTTTTGCGCCAATCCGCCCAGGGAGCGCAAGTTCATTTCCTAGTTTACCGACGTGCGTCTGTGGAGGGGAAAATCCCGCTTTGCGCGCGTGCAAAATAGGAATGAGACATGCGTTTGTGTATAAAGTCATTTGCGCCGGGTGCAAGATAGGGCCCTTGGTCTTAAGATTGGGTACATGAGTGAATAGTTTCACCGAGTGTGCCTCAAATTCAACTTAGTGTCTTAGCAATTTGAAAAAAACTGTAAAACAAAACTGTGACATAGGTCGCCTATGGAATTAACCAAGAAAATTTTTCAATTGCATGGAACTGAGAAGCATAAAAAAACAAGAGAAATATTTTAATGAAACCAACAACAACAACAACAAAAAATGTACACATCAGCTTTGGAATAAAAGAAAATAAACCTGGAAATCTGTTTGTAATATGCACTTAATCTGTGTTTTTAAAACATGATTAAATAGATTAAGGCCTACTCCTGTCTCAATATAAACCCTGCTGCTGGGAAACCGCCCCTAAAGGTTTAACAAAGTTATTCTTGCCACTATAACTTATGGCTTCCTAAAGACAAGTTTATAGGTAAATAAAATATTATTAATAAAAATATCATGAATATCAAAACACATTCAACAAATAGAATGTAGTAATTTTATTATAGCACTCATCAGCCTGCAGCAGCCAAGATGATCCTGGAAACAATATGACAACAGCATAAACTAACAAACTAAACATTGTTTAGAGCAGAATAAGTGGATACTTACAAAATGTGCGCGTTAAGAAACACGTTCAAATTGGTCGTCTTAACACGACAAGAATTAGCGTGTCTACGTGTACAAAAGAAACACGTAAAAATTGGCCGCGTTAACACGGTCAAACATTCCGTGTTGACGTAACACGGACAAATTGGCCGCGTCAACACGGTCAAACGGTCCGTGTGACGTAACACGTACAAATTGGCCGTGTTAACACGTACAAATTGGCCGTGTTAACACGTACAAATTGGCCGCGTTAACACGGTCAAACAGTCCGTGTTGAAGCGTTCAAAATAAACACGTAAAAAATGGCCGCGTTAACGCGGACAAAGAGTGCGTGTTAACGTGGTCAAATTTCACGCGTTTCGTTTAAAGACTATGGTAACTTATGACCAAAAAGAAGGGCAATTATAATAGATGGATTATAATAGATTAATATAATATAACATTTTTGATGAGGGGTTCACCCTCATTGTCATCTCTGGTCCTCAAGGTCCACTTTCCTGCAGAGTTTAACTCCAACCCTTATCAATTGAGAATCCCTGGTTTAGAATTTGCTTTTCTCCTCCCGAGCATCACAAATTCATACATCTATTAATTGAAGTTTTGGTATTATAACCCCTGCTCAAACCATTAGAAAAGATGAAGGCTGTTATATTAACGTTGCCCACTAGAGGGCAGGGCACCATAAGGAATCGTTTAAGTCTACCGTTTCAATCAATTTGAATGGAAATAAATCCATTGATCTAATTCACTATTGTGGAAAGTACATTTTTATATAGGCTAATTGATTTATATATATATAGCCTAAATGTGTGAAATGCATGAATCGCTAATATTTGATGGTGGAAAAATATTTACATCATATTTCAGCAGCTGCAAGTCAGGAATCAGAGCAGACTGTGGATCAAATAATTTTTTTAAAATATCAAATAATGTTAAATGTTAATATTGTATTGACATAATTTATGTAGGCTATTTTAATTGACTGTTGCTGTGCTAGCTGTGTATACTCGACGCGTCCCCATGGGCTCTGTATGGGGTGCGTGGTTCAATGTGCTTATGGCCAGGAGGTGTCGCACAACATGAACAAATAAGAACTTGACCTAATATTATGATTAGAAACCGTTAAACGGGTTTCAAACCACTTATTTGTGCTAACAGAACAGTATACAACATATGTTGGTAGTGTTTACCCTCCTCAAAATAAGTAATATCGAAGAACCTCTATTCCCAAAGCTATTCTGCTGTTCTGAGTTTATGTGAGCCTTCGGAATATCCAACTTTATATGGATAAGAATCATTTTAAAAATGTCTGCTAGGTACGGAAAACTACGGAGAAGATGGGGTTAAATGGGAAGAAAATACCAAAATATCTGACCTCATCTCAATGGCACGAACTTCCAAACATAATCAGCACTTCCTCATCGGAGGAAAGGCTGTTCCAGGAGATGATCTGATCGCAAATGGATGTAATGGCAGAATTTTTTATGTGCCTCAACAAAAATCTACATTTAATTAAAAAGGCTTATTATATTAATTACAACAATAATTATTATATGATTGATGTTTATTAATTTTATAATACTATTTATAATTATTGGTGGATGTAAGCATATATTTTATATATATATATATATATATATATATATATATATATGAAGAGTTCAGATGCAAAAGCCTCTAAGTGCCATTTGAAATTTTCTTCTAAAATGACCATTTTTATCAAACTTGTGTATTTAAGTTCAGTAATTTCACATAAATGGGAATGAAGATTACCTATTAATTGTCATTTAAGTGAAATTACTGAACTTAAATATACAAGTTTGATAAAAATTGTCATTTAGAAGAAAATTTCAAATGGCATTTAGAGGCTTTTGCATCTGAACTCTTCATATATATATATATATATATATATATATATATATATATATATATATATATATATATATATATATATTTTTTTTTTTTTTTTTGAGGGACTTTTACTTTAAAAGAGGAACTTCCGCTGGGCGTCATGAATCACCACCGTTAACATCACTGGCTTCATGCTGCTCTCAGCCATGAAATAAAGCGGCTCATTATTACGACCGTGACATCCACGCTGGAGTTCTTAAATCTGTTCAGTCTTCATTTTCTTGGGTTTCCTAATTCTATAAAATACGCGTGTCTTGTCTCAGTGATATTGGATATTAACCCAGAAGATTTAACTTACGGAGCTGGATGGGAATGTAGAGCAGCACCATTGTTATAATGAAGTTGGATCCAGCTTGAAAAGAAACCAAAATTCAACAAAACCGCAACAGATACTTTGGGATCTCCTACCATTCAATCAACAATTTGCGATCAGATTTTGGAACTAACTGCCAGATTTTTACGTTTTTCCACTGTCGTTGACATTTACATTCAATCTTTTTCTGTCTGAAACTGGTTTGTTTGCCATTATGTAACGTTAACTTAAAAGTGCTGCATTGACAAATCTGCATTTGGCTGCCTAACATTAGTCTAGTCCTGTGTATTGCAAATATTATCTTATTTGTTTAATGTTATTGGATAGACACTATAACGTCACATATCTGCAGTTTACTCAGTTTAAACCACCATTTAAGTAGTTCAGGTATATATATTTTTAAATGCATCGTTTTTTTAAACGTCCATGTTAAAGCAAAATGTGGTAACTTAGGCTGTCACAGCCAGGCATGAATTATTTAAACCCTGCTTACTTATTAGTTGCTTGGTTTCCTGCTGGACAAAAGTCTTGACATTTGCAGTTTGACCCAGTGTGAATGTGACAGGAATCCAGGAGGGAGTTGGCTTTGCTCTTGACTGTGTTTTTGATCCAGCTAAAACTCCAGCTGTCAAGACATTCCAATAAACTTTTCTCTTACATTATTAAAACGACAATGTTTTTACTGTGCCGTTCAAAACGCAGAAAAGCAACCCATAAAGGACGATGGTGACCATTTTTGGACACGACAAGCTTCAGATATCACGAATTATCCGGGACTCCGGTGACAGGCATATCTAGATGAGTTTTATTTTATGAACTCGAGGCTGCCTGGAAGTTTTTCGGTCGTTTTATAGCACGTCTTCTCGTGGATATATCGACATACAACATGGGCGACTCTAATTTGAACAACTCCAACGTGAAGGTGGCGGTTCGGGTCCGGCCCATGAACCGGAGAGGTGAGTTGAGTTTCATATCTATCTGTCTGTCTGTCTGTCTGTCTGTCTGTCTGTCTGTCTGTCCGTCTGTCCGTCCGTCCGTCCGTCCGTCCGTCCGTCCGTCCGTCTGTCTGTCTTACATTTTAGTCAACTTCTTTCTTTAATTGTTTATTTTAAATGGGTGACAAATGTGACAAGTGTATTTTAAAAGTACAAAATATACATGTAATTACATATTAGATGACAATTCTATAATAATTTTTTGAAATTATAATATGCCATACTGCTTGAAGTTATAATGTCTAATAGTCTGTAAATATGATCTCTCTCTCTCTCTCTCTCTCTCTCTCTCTCTCTCTCTCTCTCTCTCTCTCTCTCTCTCTCATCCATCTTTTTATCTGAGGACATCCAATTAGTGTCATACATGTTTGCTTTTTTCCTTTCAATTTTCTTCTTCAAGATTATTTGCATGAATACTTGCATCATCATGCATGTTTCTCACATGAACGGCTGACATTAAAGCCGGTCTTGCCGTGGGAGAACGTGTGTCTTGGTAAATCCATCGACGCGTGAAATATTAGCTACATTGTAGGGATGTGGTCACGTGTCCCACTGGAGCGTAACATTAAGTCACAAGACTCGAGCACTGATCATCGGCTGACAGCCTGTGTGAGCTTTCCGACTCATAAATATCCTTTTGAATTCCCAGTGTTCGTTTGTATTGTTGGAACTGTTAAAGGACCCTCATTACTGTAATATTACAAATTCAAAGATTCTTCAGACTGTATTTCAGTCTTGTGTCAGACATAGACCTTATGTCTATGTTTTACTTGCTTTCTGTTTTTACTTGCACTCTCTCTGTCTTTCTCTCTCTGTTTTGGACAAAGGCAGGAAGGGAGTTTGAATGGACTATTTGCCAACGTTGCATAACCACAGGTTCCCATGGCCAAATGAGTTTGGGTCCTTCTACAAAATGTTCATATTCAGTCCTAAGACCGTAAAGAGAACTTCACAAAACATTTTAGGTGGATAAAGGGATTTGGAGGTTAATGTTTTACCATTTCCCCACATTAGTTGAGTCCACCTCACCTTACTTCCTTCTTGCATGGCATGAAGAATACCGTTTCATGCTACTAACTGAACTATGCATTGTTAATAGTTTTACTTCCATGAACTGAAACAAATAATTATGGAAATGTGCTTCGGGGCATTGTCACTGCTTCTGTTTACTGTAGTAGATGATAATTTGCTTGGTCTTTGTGTTATTGTGTTCAGTATTTTGTCAGTCTTTCCAGTTCATGGCTGTTGCCAAAATTACATGTGCTTATCTTTGTTACCTGAGTGACATAATGCAGGAAATTCAGATTTTTGGAATGGCTACTAAGATGTGGTAAATCCAGATGGGGTTCCTTATTGGACATTGGCCACCAATGCTGGGAGGAAACCAGTTGTTTCCTGCTCTAACAGGAAGTTGTTACAGCTAGTGTGGCTTCGGAGTGCATCCTTTCCAAGGATTTCTGAGTCAGCTGCAGATGCTTTCCACTTCCCTGTTGTTGTCGTCAGCAGGAGAGTTTGGTTTCAGACATGCTTTGGCCTGCTGTCGTATTGGGTGTGTTGCTATTAGGCCGTGCCTTGTGTTTGTCATTAGTCTGTGCATCATAAACTTTCAGCTGACTGTACTACAAAACTTTATTTGGTGTCAGAAAGCCTTTTTACAAACAGTCTGCTGCTGAGAAAGTGTTCCGTGTTCTTCCTGTTGTTCCTCAGGCCAAGCTGAAAGTGAGACCTGAGCCAATCCCGGGGCTCAACATTAAGGGTGACCCGATGGCACATGGCCAGTGTGAGGAGAGTTTCTTGCGAGTTCATGGAAGTGTCATTTGAGCTGCACAGCTAATGCTGTGTTTTTGCTACATCTTTTGGTCATGTTCAATGTGTTTTGTGATCTTTAATGTTTTGATTTCCATCTTCAATATTCATGCTATTTTTTGTCATTCTAGGCTATTTATTATTTTTATTGTTATTATTATTCATTACTAATTTACATAAATATTGTGTATTTATTTATTTAAATAATTGTTTGCCAACTATTCAACTTAGTCAATTCTTTCATAAATTAAATCAAATTATTCCATTATCTCACATTGAATTATGTGATGCAAGCATAAGTCCATTGACAATAAAGCCTAGTATGCCAATTTCTGGTCACCTGTGCGGTTGCAAAATTAAGCATGGTGGTCATACATTATCCCCCTTAATACGTGGCTACTTTATAAATAAACTAATAATAAGTTGACATGAAATATTAATTTTAATTATTTAGCTTGTGAGACAGATATGAAACTAGAATGCAGATTCAAAGGCAGAATCAGTATTCAAATGAATTGTACTAGTTAATTTTTGGGTCTGTACCTGCTGTCATACTTTATCTGATTTAAGTACAGTATCGCTCCTGGGATCAATAGCCTTATTGACTACTATCTATCTTATGGTTTAGGTTTACTGTAAACTGTACTCCAGAAATATCATTTGACTTCATAGTAGTTTGATTTTGTATGTTTTGCTGATGAAAATGGGTCAATGTTGATGAGTTTATTGCACTTTCACAGTGAAGTCATTTCAGTTTAGGATAAATCCAGATTTGGAACTGGTTTGTTCAAGCTGGAAAAAAAAAGGAAAATACATTGATAAAATGCTATTAATAAGATTCCTCTATGGCATCTAGCATGTGTAGTATCTCTTCAGTTTCACAGATTTTTGCTAATGTAGTTAACAGCCTGTCAAGGGAGTTTATAATTTGATTGTCCTTAAATGGCCTTTAATATCTGAGGGCATGAGTCTGTAAAACTTGAATGCCCTGAACTCTTTCCATAGCTGTGAGAATAGTGATGGGTGATATCAGGAAAACTCTCTGTATCAGAATGATGGTCTGAATTCAGTCCTCAAGTTGTGAATCCCCTGCTATTGATTTTAACCCTTTGTTCTGCACAATCAGGATGGCTGGGAACTCAATAGGTCATAAGATTGTCTTGTTAGTCTTATCTAAGGACAGACATAGGACCAACGTGTTTAGAGTGACAGTAGCTTTGGATCCTTTTTCTTATTCCAACAACCTGAATCTTTTGAGATGATAAAGAACAACAGGCATTTAAATATTTGTTTGCTTCATAGGTGTTTTTTTATCCCAACAGAAAAGGATCTGAACACAAAATGTGTTGTGGAAATGGAGGCGAATCAAACATTTCTGTACCCGGCAAACCTAGGAAAAGATTCCAGGTAAGTTGAATTTGAAAGTCTGACATACACTACTATAGTTATATAGCCCATTCCACACTCAAGCACACATAAAGCTTCCCGCAAAGCACCAGCAAAAGTAACGAAAAAAGTTCTGAATCAGTGTCAGCTGCAAAGATGAAGTTGACAACGCTGACTCCCTATCTTCGCAGTGTTGTGGACACACCTTTAGAGAAAATGCACCTATCGTATGGATTACATTATCAGAGAGTATTTGTTTTTGATTCTTATGTCGGTGAGGCCAGTAGCAAACTGTGAGTTTTGGTTCATTTTTGTTAACGCACTCCACTTAGCACATAGCACATAAGCACAACACTTGTTGTTTTTATGAGTGTACACAAATAAAAGTAGACCCTTTACAGTTTCTTATCTGTATGACCAAAAATGAGTAAATGACACCTCCTCAGTAAGCGTGCTAACACTGTGCACAAACACTTTGATATGGACCTATAGGGAACACTTTTAAAAATAAAGCGAGCGGCTAAGTAAAGCGGTTACTACTTGCATGTTTTAAGTAAGCCATATTTGAGGTCGATGTATGATGGGTGAACATTTGGATTCCCTGCACGACATTACAAGGACCAGCTGTTAACGGTCTGCCACCACATCTTTGGATTTTTCCGCTTCCTGTGGATTTTTTTTTTCTCTGACTGACCAAGTTAAAAAATTTTATTTGAACGTTTCTAACTAAGGGGGCACCCCTTGATGATGATGATAATAATACATGTTTCTTCACCACATCAGCATATTAGAATGATTTCTGGAGGATCATGTAACACTGAATACTGGAGTAATGACACTGGAATTTTACAATAGAAAACAGTTATTTTTTTTCTATTGCACTATTTTACAATAGCACTTGTAATAGAACTCCTACAATAGATTTTCATGCATCCAAGGTAAACAAAAAAAAACAACACTTTTGACCTTTATTACCAGATTCAGTAACATCAACCCCTCCTTTCTGTGATGAGAGCCCCTTCCTGCTCTGATTGGTCCAGTGATTTGTTGTGATCGGTCTACCGCTTACAGTGCGTGTCAAAAATGAAATGCCTATTACCATATCTGAATTTCATCTCCAGAGACTTCCTCGGTGCTTAGTGATATGAACAGATGGAATCACAGCACTGAAAACAGTGTTTTTTGACATGTCAACAACACAAACTAAACTCTTCCTGTTCCAGTTACAACTACAGTACTTGAGGGTTGAAGTGGTCAAATATGTTGTTTGCGGGCAGCCATTAAAAACTGCAGGCTGTGGCATTATGCAAATTTGTTATATTGTTACATAGTATGTATGTAACAGGACATGACTCATTTTGACAGCTAATTAGTTAATTAATTATTTCTTTTAGGAGACAATAACTTTATTTGTCATGCGCTTTGATCTTTAAAAATTTGCAGACCTTTTGCATTCATAAACCGCTATATTACACAAGAATAATAGGGGCACTTTAAATTGCAATATTTCTGTAATACAGTATTACTGCTTTTACTGTATTTTTGATCAAAGAAATACAGCCTTGGTGAATCACACTCAGACTTGGACTGCAGAGAGCTTGCCCAGTGTGAAAACACCCTAAGAGACTTTTTTCAAAGACAATTTGCTGACTACAATCTTGTAGATTTTCTGACATTGTAGCTTTGTTCGGAATAGCGTAAGAATTGGAGCATTGAGTAATTAAACTAATTAAACTAAAATAAATTGTTTTAATTCTCATATGATACAAATATAGAATATACCGTTTACAAGATTGTGAATGTATAATTGTTTACATTATTTTAGTTGGATATTACATATTTGGGACCCTTCATAAGATAGCTGAGAGCAGGGTCTTTGAGATCAGATCGAATGTATTCTTGTTGGTTTTCGGTCGGTCGGTCGGTCGGCTCGTACGATGGGGGCTGAGGGAGAACAGGAATGTGGACGTGCGGTTCTCTTTAACACAGCCTGCTGTTCGCTCCGTCCTGCCGTGTGTCGGGGCATAACTCTCTCCATCTGACTTCCTCTCTTTTTCTCTGCCCTCCGTTGTCAAGGAAACGCTGAAGGAGGGTTAACCCTAGGTCATCCATAGCTGAGGTGCTCTTGTGTCTGGAAAAAGGGGAAAATACAAGCTAGCTTTAGCATCTGTCAGCCATAAACATTTCCTCTGACTTTTATGGCGGGTACACAAGAGAGCACAATTATTTTTTATTTTGCTGCTTTTCTCTTGTCGTGAAGTGCAAACAAAGACAGAGGTTGAACAGGTTTTAAACTTGGAAGTGAATGGTCGAGCCGCCTGCTGCCTTCGAACAACAGACAGTTTAATTGCAGCGCTGAGTTCATGTGTCGTGCCGCGCTGAATCGTCGGCCCTGATAATGGCCCCTGCGATGCAGATGCCTCAAATGGCAAGGTTCACATGACCAAAATAGCTTTACTTATGCAGATTATTGCTGGCATTTCTTATTAATTATGATCTGTTAGGCACTACAACACATTCCAGACAATCTTTTGATGATGGCTACACATGGCTTGTTTTTATGTCAGTGTATACTCCTCTTTCAATCCTTTGTGTGGTCGTACCGCTCTCAGCATGTCCGATGGCATCACATGCTCGGGATGAATGAATCTTAGTGCCTGTCCATTTGCTTTAATGAAATGACATTTGAAAGGTTTTATGTTTGCAACTTAGCTCCTTGGGTTGTTTTGGATGGAATGAACATGAGCAATGATCTTTACCAGAAGCGTTATGCCTACAAATCAATGTATGACTATCTTTATGAATTATGATAGAAAACATCTCTTTCAGGTACTGTAATATTTATAGAGACCAATAATTGCTTGTCTCTCCCTACTATTTTAGTATCATTAAGAGTATTTTACAGCTGTGCCCTTTTATGAATTGAGTAGCTTTTTTTTAATCTCTATCATTATGTTCTTTTGTTAGATTATGTTCTTTTGTTAAGTTAAGGAGTTGCTAGCACATCAAGACTATGACCATCCCATCTGAACTGCAGACAGGGCGTGTTTTGGTCTTGCAGAAAAGCAGTGAGACATACACTAATTAGAATTAGTTCAGGTGTGTTGAGGATAGGGCTGGGCTGTATGGCAAGAAATATAATCACAATATTTTTTTCCCCGTACTGATTGATATTAAGGCTATAACGATATAGAGAAGCTATAACGATATAGAGAAACTATATAGTTGGGATCACTTTTGTAACATTTTTTTCCAGCTGTTGAACAATAAAACATTGACAGCCAATCAGAATCCATTGTAATTTAAGGCCTTGCACATTTAAAATGGCAGACGACGTAATCGGCGAGATGCAGAAAAATTCACCACTGTTTGACATGTCAAGCCTCGTTCAAGAAAATAGATATGGAAAATAATCATTCATACCCCTGAATTAACGGTGAGAAATATTATGTCTCCAGCACTCTTTCGACACTGTTAGATTATTAGATTTATTACACTAGCTTCACTCAAAACATAGCATGCTGAGGACATCCGCTGGTTAAAGGGCTAGTTTACCTAAAAATGAAAATTATGTTATTATTGACTCACTCTCATGTCGTTCCAAGCCCATAAGACCTTCGTTCATCTTCTGAACACATTTTAAGATATTTTAGATTTAGTCCAAGAGTTTTCTGTCCCTCCATTGAAAATGTATGTATGCTATACTGTCCTTGTCCAGAAAGGAAATACGGACATCATTAAAGTAGACATCAGTGGGTTAGTTAGAATGTTTTGAAGCATCGAAAATACATTTACAAAGGGATGAACACAGTCAGAAACAATGCTCAGGCACTAAGGGGCCTAGAGTATGTCAAGAAAACATCCCCCACACCATTACACCATCACCACCAGCCTGCACAGTGGTAACAAGGCATGATGGATCCATGTTCTCATTGTTTACGCCAAATTCTGACTCTACCATCTGAATCTCTCAACATAAATCGAGACTCATCAGACCAAGCAACATTTTTCCAGTCTTCAACTGTCCAATTTTGGTGAGCTCTTGCAAATTGTAGCCTTTTTTTCCTATTTGTAGTGGAGATGAGTGGTACCCAGTGGGTTCTTCTGCTGTTGTAGTCCATCCGCCTCAAGGTTGTGCGTGTTTTGGCTTTACAAATGCTTTGCTGCATACCTCGGTTGTAACGAGTGGTTATTTCAGTCAAACTTGCTCTTCTATCAGCTTGAATCAGTCGGCCCATTCTCCTCTGACCTCTAGCTTCAACAAGGTATTTTCGCCCACAGGACTGATGTTTTTCCTTTCTCACACCATTCTTTGTAAACCTTAGAAATGGTTGTGAGTGAAAATCCCAGTAACCGAGCAGATTGTGTTATACTCAGACCGGCCCATAAAGGAGAAGCGGAAGCATAAAGGAGGAGTGACGACAGTGGCGAGAGAAGCAAGCCTGATTTACGTTGTGATTTTATGTTCTGTTTTGTGTGCCAACAGTCGTCTGTGAGGGGCTGCTGGGTATACTTTAATTTTTATTTGATTATTTATTATAAAACATCCCATAACAACTGAACAAATGTACTAGCAAACCTTATTTAACAATAGGCCAACATATCGCTAGAATAATTACTTGAATTATTATATATGTTACGTTAGTTTTCCTTATATTATCTTATTAGCTATTATAACTTATAGAAAGGGTGCAACGTTATAAAGTTACATTACATGTATTGCAAAATACGTAATGATTTGAGCACCAAGTTTGTTGTCAAAGTATGGGCAGGCCTTGGTCAATGTAAAGCATATTGTTGATGTTTCGTCCCTACTAGTGAATGTGCCATATAACTGTTTATCTGCCATCATCGGTGGCCTTGCTGCTTACTAGCCTGCGCGTTCACAGTAGTTGCCGCTGTGGAGGGAGGGCTGTAGCGCAGCAGAGAACAAGGGGGTGGGATCTGTAAGTTGTGCTTGTTCAAATTTTCAAGTCAACGTTTTCTCAAAACTCCCTACTGCAGCTTTAAATCCAAGTATTTCTTGTTTAACATTCATATCAAGCAAATCATGTTGAGACTGTTTACAATGAGCAGATGAGCTTGGGGCATGTCTTAAAGATGGATTTTCATCCTGGGTTTGTTGATGATCACTTACAACTAGTGTTGATGAGGGAGGTGAAGGAGGAGCATATTCTCTCACCACACAGTCAACAAAATGGGAAGGAGGTCTTCTCCTTCTTACGCCGCCTTCACACTGGCAGTTGAAATCAGCTCCGATGCGGCTGCGAAACGACTGGAAGTCATTCATTTCCTATGGAGATTCGCAGACCGCATGCGAAAGGGTCCGAAACGGGTCCGACCGAGTGCGGTGCGAAGAAAATCGTGTCCGTTGGTCATCCGCATGCGTTCAAAAATTTGAACTCTTGCGAAAAGCTACGGACGGTTCCTATCCGACAATTCCAGCGGAAGTTGAGCGTTGCTATGGTACTGATAAACAAACCCGAATTATTAACTTTTAATAAAATAAATAATGATTTTATATTGTTAAGTTGTCATGTCATTTTTTATTTTCATGACTTTCTAACGTTTATAAGGGCAGTTAATACAATTAAATTGAAGGTAGATATTAAACTATTGACCACTATATCACATTTTTAGCCGACCTGACATGTCAACGTCCTCAGCAACTTTCCTCACGCAGCATAACCCTCTCATCAGAGAGATCATACAAAACTGTCAGAATAAAACTTTAATCTCTCCGCCATTTTTGTTCTACCCGCGTCCGACGTTTTTCACTGTGTAGTACGACGTCCGTTGGGAACGTATTGCGTATTGCGGAGCTGATTTCATCTGCCAGTGTGAAGGCAGCGTTAGGCTGCGCCGGATTGCAGGTAATCCATTCCACACACAATGTGAATGAACATCCTCTCCATCCGTTAACATCTGTCCATTGGCATTGTGTATATCAGTTCCATGTGAATTATTGAAATTCGTCATGTCAAGAATTACCTAATTAATCATCCTGAACTTAAAATAAAAGAGAGCAAAGGACTGGTATTTGTCCATGTGTTTTAATCAGACACACCATCAAGTTTCTGAAACTCCAACGAACTTTGGATACATTTAACATCTGATATCCAAAAGAGAATTTTTTCCATATCAATAGAAACCGTCAGTGTCCTGTTTGCTTTGCGATTTTTCTCTTTGTGAGAAAATGGATGTGTGGCGTGAAAGTGTGTGAGTCTCACTGTGAATTTGTGAGAGTTGGCAGCCCTGCAGATTCAGTTTGTAAATGTTTTTGGTGGGTGTGCTTGTGCTGCCACGGTCTTGTTCATTTGCCATTTTGTTTGTGTATCTCTTTGGCAAACGCTGAGCCTGTTCAGAATTACGGGAGCCCAGAGGGGAGCGTCGGCAGATGTTAGAGGGATACTCCACTTTTTTGGAAATAGGGTCATTTTACAACTCCCCCAGAGTTAAACAGTTCAGTTTTTACCGTTTTCGAATCCATTCAGCCGATATTCTGATATTTAGAAGAATATCAGTAACCAGAGAGTTTCTGGTCTCATTGACTTCCATAGTATATTTTTTTCCTACTATGGAAGTCAATGAGACCAGAAATTCTCTGGTTGCTGATATTCTTCTAAATATCAGAAAATCGTCTGAATGCATTCAAAAATGGTAAAACCCAAATGTTTAACCCTGAGGGAGTTGTAAAATGAGCCTATTTCCAAAAACAGTGGTGTATCTCTTTAAAGAGTGTAACGGTACGTTGTGATGGGAAGAAGGAGGCGGGAACTGGTGAACAATCAACACTTTAATAATAAATAAAACATACAAAATGTTTTATCTTATCCTCACGGACGACTGTTGGCCACATAAAACAGAAACAAAACATAACATAAAATCAGGCCTGTTCCTCTCCCGATCTTCACTGTCATCACTCCTCCGTGAGAGATGCGAGACCAGTGCGTCTCACAGGCGTCGCTCATTACCACTCACGCCACCGGCCTCGCGCGGTTCTCTCATGTCTCTCGGCCACGTCCTGCTCGCCACAAAGAGAAAATCGATTTTCATTCAAAAAAGTCGACGTAAACCACTTATTCAAGTTAATTGATAAAATCACTTTATCACCCAGCCCTATCTAGGTGTGTTTGATTAAACACTGCAGGACAGTGAGCCTCCAGGACCGAAATTGCCCATCCCTGCTTGATAAGGTTCCTAGTACTTACCAACCTCTGCATTTCAGCAAATAAATGACTGGATAAGCATCACATGTTCATGAGCACCGCTGTTAAGTTTAATTGCGCACATTGTACTTTTCATTACACTTCATTCACATTCATTCACAGTTGTGCAGCTTCATCGGAGTAAAATTCATCTCCATGTCATGTGTAAAACATGGCTTGGGGTGCATTGTGTTGCTTTCGGCCTGCTCAAGTGCATTAGGTTCATCCACGAGGCCACGTCTGTCGATGCGCACGTTTATTAAAAAAAATCTAGTGGATCCTAATTTAGGTCAAAAGTACCAAGCATCATCTTTCCTAGTCACGGGCTGCGTATTTGCAAGCAATTGAAGCGGAAGCACATTTTTTTAAATGACTCGATCTCAGACCTTGAGAGCTGAGGGGCAGTTCATGTTTTTCTGGGTGCACATTCAGGTTGTCTTTCTGACTAGCCTGTCATGCGAACGCAGGCCATGAGGTGTTAGACTGTGTTTGGCACAACCCTCGGTCTTTGGCATGCTCGCACTGACAGCTGTCACCGTAGCGTACGTCATTCTCCCATGAGAAGGCTGCAGTGGACCATAATCGAGGTTCATTCTTTCCTCCCCCTTGTTCTCAGACTTGAGCCCCTTCAAGAATGCAGACAAAGACATGGGGATTTACAGTCCTGGCCTTGCGTCGACACTTTACTTCGGAGTGGTCGATACAATCTTGAAGGAGAGATTTAAACAGTTCTCTGTAGGAAATGCTTTCCTGAAGAATTCGGGCCTATTAGGAATATTAAGACAGTCTGATGAGGCAATGAGTGAATCCATTAAATTGCACAAAATTGAATCGCAAGCATGTTTCTGGAATGCACCCTGAGTTTGCATGAAATCCTGATTGATTGCGGCGGAATTAAATGCATGTTTGTTGCCATTTGAAGACAGATCGAGGGCAGTGGCTTGTTAGTCTGCAAATCTACCACCTTCTTAGACTGTAAATGGAGACTTTTCCCTCCAGTGGTTTCAATGTGGTTTTTATTTTCTGCCTGTGGTGCTTTGGTCTCGGTTTCATTTGTATACTATTATAGCACCAAGACAGAGTGGTGATTTCCTCATTGTTTGCAGCGCCAATAGAGTGATGCAGAGAGTGGGGGAAGGGACGACACTGTTGACACAGTCTTTCATTGCAGCCTCCTCCCCTATTGAAAGTTCCTTGGATAATAAAAATGCAACTATAAAAAAAGTAGTAACCATTTGTGGTGAATTTGCTGTTATTATGTGGTGATATGTGTTCCAAACAAAGTTAATTTTTTAACCACTGTATATTTTGTACGGGTGGAAAACATTTTATTCACTTGTATTCATTTGACATATTATTTAATGCGTTCAACGAGAACAGATTTACAGAACTTAAATGCAGTAACTGTGGGCTTTCTTTATACATCTTTTAGAGTTCAACAAGATCATGATTATTGCATTGACTTTAAAGTGCTTTTTATTTGGCAATTATGTTGTTCCCTGAAGACCACACAAGTTTAGTTCCCAACTATGTCAGTACTTAGCAAGGTTGCTGATAAAATTAATTTCTGTAAATCAGTTCTTTTTACTGTCAGTGATCTGGTTGAAAGTGATCTAAGTGATTCGTTCACTTGATGTTCATTGGAAGTCTCTGGGCCTGTTTACACCTAGTAATAAGTTGCGTTTTGGTCAATTGTATCAAGTGCATTGTGCTAAATACAGGTGTTAACAGAGTCTAAAATGTTTTTAAGCTCATAAACTTTCGACCAATTCCAGAGGTAGTCAAAAACGCATTAGACTGGATAAAACAGACGATCAAATACCAGGTAAACGAGGATGTTTCTTCCTCATCTACCTGTGATCTGATTGACTAAAACTCATCCCTGTTCACACTGGGATGAATTTCGCCTGTGTTATTCGCTGACGTTTAACGCCTCGTGACTAAACAAAGGGCGCCAAACTAAGGGCGTGAGTTCACACAGACGCGTAAAACGCCATGCGTAAAAGTGTCATTTTGAAAAAAAAAAACACCTCTGGTTCGTTTTTTTTTTAGTTTGACGCTCCGCATGGGTGCCATCTAATGTCAGGGAATTAAATCGTCATGTTCACTCAGCTGATCGTCAGCAAAAATCGCTTGGGTGTGAACACAAAAAACGCGCTGATATTCGTCCTGGTGTGTACGGGCCTTTTAATACCAGGTCTAAACAGCGCCTGTGTGTGCTATTTTTTACATGCTTTAAAATGTGTGTAATTACTCCAATCTTTAGTGTCACATGAATCGATCCTTCAGAAATCGTTCTAATATGCTGATTTGCTGCTTACATAACATTTCTTATTATTATCAGGTAAAAACAAATGTTCTGTTTAATATTTTTTTGGAAACACTTTTTTTTACAAAAAACGTTTTTACAGAATTCTTTGAATAGAAATTTAAAACAACAGATTTTTATCTAATAATGTGAAAGTGTTTAACTTTAATGCATCCTTGCTGTAGAAAAATATATTTTTCTGTTAAAAAAAAATCATACTGACTTTGAATGGTAGTGTTTTAAAAATATGAATTATGTTTAAGGCTATTGTTCTTCTTTAGCATTCAACATTAAACATTTTTCTGTACGTGTTGCTTTAAACATTCAGATATAATGTTGTTATGCTTGTCCAGCTCTAATTGCAAGACTTGTTGTGGTTTGGGGGAAGGGTCTCATGCGAGAGCTCAGAGTCTGTGCTGCACGCTGCCAAACCGTCACTCTCTAAATGAATGTTTTTGTGTGTGCGATTGCTAAAGAAAGTAAGAGTTTGTGTCTCCCCCAGAAGCTGAGGACTCTGCTCATTCAGTGCTGCCTCATATCAGGAAGCCTCTGACTCACTCAGACAAAAACAGTGTCATAAAGCAACGTACAGGATTACTCGCGAGGCTACTCGATGACATCATGAGAGAACTCGCGTGATTAACGGCACCACAATGCTGATCCTAGTTCTAGCATGGGTATCTCTCTGCGATTGGTCTCACCTGTCACTAGGGCATTTTTGGGTAATAACAACCACATGCCTCTGTCTCCTGTAGGGAAAGCAGACACAGGCGTAGAGACAGAGCATATGCATTTTTCACTTGTACAGATGGCTCAGGGACGATTCCAATCGGTACAAATGTACTGGACAGCCGTGTTTGGAAAACACAGAGTGATGCATTGTGGGTTTAGTTGAGCTCTGTTTGGAAACCAGAATGGGAACTTGGGAGCAGCTGCCAGCTTTCCTGAGGTTGTCATTGTGTTGTCATGGCCGCCGTTTTTGGACGATCAAAAACATGAATCTTACTTTGCTCTTTTATCAAAGCAGCGGTTTGATTTTCTCCAGTTTATACAAAAAACATCTAATCTGTGTGGTTTTTATTATTTAATCTTTTATTCAAATTTATTGTAAATTTATTAATTGATTTAGATTTTTTTATAACATCAGATTATATTCTGCAATCAGAATAGTATTTTTCTAGAAATATTTAATACCAATTTTATACCTAAACCCAATCTGTGTTCTAAAATATATATATTTTTAAATTTTTAATTGTAATGTATGTTTTTTGATTTATTCATTTGATTGGGTTTTAAATGTTCATTTATTTTAATTAATTTTAATTTGTTTTATTTTTATGATGTCAGGATATTTTCTGCAATCATAGCAGTATTTGTCTAGTAAATTAACTATAAAAAATTATCTAAATATATGAATATAAAATAAAATATATTAATATAAAAAAAATTATTTCTGTTGACCGCATAAAATGAAAGACATAAATTTACACTGACTTAAACAGAAACACAGAAAATGTTCCAAGTGATGAATATTCTGTTACAAATAAGACCATCCAGGTACTCAATTTAAATCACTATCATGTATTTGAACGTATTCATTCACACAAACCAACCAAACAAACCATTAACACAAATGATTTCCCAACTATAAGTGAATAAGAGTAGACTGTTTAGCAGAGTGCATTTAATCAACATTGTATGTGCAAAGTTATACAATTGTGCTCAGAATGATAAAGACCGATAATATCATTTATAGATGAATAGTATGATGATTTATTTCAGTACTTTGTCCATTCCGTCATCGCCTGTATGTCATCGTATTTGTCATGTTGGCGAATCATCAGATATTAGATGTGAGCAGAGGTATAGTAGTATAGGCTTTGCCAGATAGTACAAGGTCAAAGTCACTTGGGCTTGTAACGGCTGTTTGGGAAAGGAGGTGCCACCGGCGAGAGCTGCGAGCTTGAACAGTCTGGGTGTAGCACACAACCCTTTGAACTCATTCACGATTACACATATACCTACCTCTGGCTGCACTCTTGGCTGTAGAGGTTTGGTAGAGATCTCCTTAAGATTTAGTAATCTGTCCTTTAGGTCTGGAAAACATGCATTTTGTTCCTCCGATGCTTGAAATTTGATTTGTATGCCCTGAAAAATCTGTTAGCCATGACGCACAGCTCATGCCCTGCAGTTGTAGATGAAAAGATTGTGAGGGAAGATTTTGGGAAATTGATAGCATGGTGACAGGATAATTTTCTAAGAATATGCACATCTTGATTTCGACTGTCTCTCAGAATTCTTATTTTCAGTGTTTTTTAGTCACAGATGTACAGCTGCCATGTGTGTTTGTCCTCCCCGTTTGCTCAAACCTCCTCCAGGAACTTGAGATGAAGCTCAGCTTGACACATCCTTCAAGGGCCAACATCTCCCCCAGTTCTCAGCGTGGTGTGACAGGGGGGGACGTCATCGTGCAACTACTTATACCACAAGTGTGCATGGCCTGATTTTAAACGACAAGCTGAGCCTGGGGTCGTTGGAACTGAATCTAGGCATATTTTGCCCCAGCTTTCCATCCCTCGCTTTTTCGTTTGCTCACTGTGTACTGCATGGCTGTACACGCTTCGGTGATTTCCATAAACTCTTGTAGATTTAGATTTATAAATAGATTTGTAGATTTGGGATTATAAAAAGGGTCGCCATTGTTGAAGATTCGGTTATATGTGCCGAGGGCATGAATAAATAGGGAATAACTGTGCATCATAGAAGAGACCCGTAGTTATGCAATTCTTAAAGGCAGCTTGAAATTGAAATTTACCCCATTTACTTTGTATATAGGCCTACTTTTTTTCTTAGCTTATTGATTCATCAGTACATGGTATTCCAAAGAAGTTTCTGCAGACCACTTTTCATTAATTTTGATAATTTAGTTTATTTATAATAATACATTTTTATATGAATTATATATATTTTAAATAATAATGTATTAATGGCTATTACAAGTTCATTTTGGGTAAAATACCATGCGCTATTTTTATTTAGTTTTTATTTAAAACAGAAGTTTCCTTCAATTTTGTTCATTGTTTAGGCCGTCCATAATGGTTTGGAACAGAGCATTGCATTTTGCATTAGTGGTTTTTCATTAGCCAGAGAACATCATCATCAGAACTGAGTTGATTGGGCCTGGAAAGGCACAGTCTTATGGGAGTGATTAGGTTCCTTCAATATGCTCCCATAGTCGTCGTCTTATATAGGTCATTGTGTTCACAGAGTGCCGTGCAAAGCCATTGAGGTGCCCTGCCCTCCACAGATAACACAACATTTGAGTCAGGGCTCCAAATGCATATTTACCCTGTAAACGGCAAGGCTTTTTCAGTGAGAGACGGGCTGTTTGTGTTCAGGTCCACTGAGCAAAGTACAACTGATGACATGGATTCGCTCAGGATGTGTGATTGTGTGCAGAGCCGACAGTTCCTAGTTCCCGTTTGAGTGCGCTCGGGGTGATGACATGCTATTTTGGTCAGCTGGGAATTAGTGTTAGAATTTGGATAATGTGTGTTGTTTTATGTTCTGGGATATTTAAAGTTCATAAATATATATAAATACACACACATGCTTATATATTTAAGAAATATTTTCATGTATATACTGTGTATAGATTTATATATAATTTATATTATATATAAATATTTTATTATAAATAATATTTTTTTCTTAAATATACATGCATGTGTGTGTGTAATGTGTGTGTGTGTGTGTGTGTGTATATATATATATATATATATATATATATATAATCTCATAATATATTTATGTGGTACTCAAGTGTACTTCTAAAAAATACCATGGTACTGACGCCTGGTATATGTACAACATGCTATTAATGGTATCATCATGATATCACATTAAAATAAACATGTTTTTATTTTCTATTTTATTATATTCTGTATTCTAATATTATATTCTTATACATTAAGCTCTATTTTTCCATCTTTTTCCCATATGCACCCTCTCCTTGGATCAACTTTCAGCAGGGGTCAGCCAAAGGTACAGCACTCATTTCTATTTGAAACGAAACAGGAATACATCATGAAAATATGAGTTTGAGTTTGATATGAGCATAACAAACAGAAACTCAAAGTAACCATATTTCTTTCTCTTTTTAGACCTTCGCCTATGACCACTGTTTTTGGTCGATGGACGAGTCGGAGACAGAGAAGTTTGCTGGTCAGTTTCTGCAAACATTTCTTGAATAACCCACTTTTGTTTATTTCTTGGTTCAGTATCAAGTATCTCATCTGTATTATCTTGTTATGATGGTTCTTGTGCTGGTGGTGTGGGTAAGGGTAAGGTTTTGTTTACACATCAAGCTCATCTGTACTAACAAGGTTTTTCCAGAAAATCTATAATGTGTCACCTTGAAGATTACAATACAATTACAGACATTAATTGGTTTGGTTTTTTTGGGCGGTGATTCCAAAAATGTATTATTAAAAATAATTTTGCTTTAAGAGAATTTGTTTTATGCATTTGCGTTAAATTTAAGCAAAGATTTGTTGACAGATGTATTTTGGTGTTATTTTGGTTTTTACTGCAAAAAATTTAACCATGTACAATGAATCCTATTTTAGTGACATTATTTAATGACAAGCCCATTTGAACCCCTGGTTCTCATTATGAAATGGATCTATAGGTTTTACATTCTGCAATATGTTTTTTTTTTTTTTACAGTATTTGTTGAAATGTGTTGCATTCTCCTGTTTTTCCCCTTTTCCACATCCTCTCCTTCACATGACGAATCATCCAGAATAATTCAGTGAAGCCTATTTTAGGACCATGACCTTAATTTAGCTTATTTGTCATTTTAAGGTGAAATATCACTTTGGTGATATGGCTCTTTTAAGGTTTTGGGAGATTCAATTGTCAAATCAAATCTTAATTGTCATTCAATTATATTTTTACAGGTCAAGATGTAGTGTTTCAGTGCCTTGGGGAGAGTCTTTTGCACAATGCTTTTCAGGGTTATAACGCCTGTATTTTTGCTTATGGGCAGACTGGTGAGTAATATTTTGGACACAGTAACCTTTGCTCATATTTTCAAAGCACTCTGAACTAGGACTGTGTGATTTAATCGTTATTGATTTTCTATTTCTATTGTCCTCCAACGATTATGAAAACAAGACAAAACGTGGTTAAACGATTCAGCGGTGCGCTTTCTATCCTCTCTAAGCCAAAGTTAATATCCAAATCATCTGAATAAGTGTTGCTAAACTGCAGGATGTTCCTGATATAAAAAAAGTGTCATTAAAAGCAAATTAAGCCTCGAAACATACTGTTTCCCAGGCGGCTTTCTGTGCGTGCGTATACTGTGGGCTTCAGATTGGCTTTTATATATATTCGAGTAATTATTATTTATATTAAGTAGCATCTGCTGTGATGTTATTTCCATCAGGCTCTGGAAAGTCGTACACCATGATGGGTTCGGTGGACCAGCCTGGTTTGATCCCCAGACTCTGCAGTTCTCTGTTTGACCGGACCATACAACACCAGCGAGAGGAAGAGAGCTTCACCGTAGAAGTCTCTTTTATGGAAATCTACAACGAGAAAGTTCGGGACCTTTTGGACCCCAAAGGGTGAAGCCTATTGTGTCTTATGTTCAATATCTCAGCTGTACTCTGCTGTTAATGTCGATCTTACACAATATCCGTTTGCTTTGTTTCCCACAGGAGTCGACATGCCTTGAGAGTGAGAGAACATAAAGTTTTGGGGCCTTATGTTGATGGTCTGTCCAGACTTGCGGTTGAAAGTTACAAGGTGACAAAATCTTTTTTTTTTCTTTTTTTTTTTTTTTTTAATGGGAGAATGACATGCACTTCGCACAATAATTAACCTTTTACCTCCTTTTTTTAACAATACATTCTGTCGTTCGGTTAGTCATGTGATTAATTTATCCCCTCTTTGGGTCTGTAGTTGATGCTGAGCAAATCCTGCTTTAGGAATGTTTGTAGTTAGCTCACGAGATTGCATGTGTTACTGCTGAAGTATTTGGTATTATGCACAGAATTTGCAGAACATTTCCACAGATTTTTGAAGAATTTGATGATTTTTTTGTTGTTGTTTAAAATAGTTTTTTTGCATATCCTTTACCTGTTTATTTATTAACTATACTGAAGAATATTGGATTTAATTGGATTAAATGTGTTAAATATTATGGATTATCATATTCTTCCAAACCTAAATCCATTCAGTAGATTCCAGTGTGGAAGTCATTTCAATACCTAAAAACCGGTTACTTTGCAGTAACCATATTTCATTAGCATTGTGCATGCCTAATTCTTTGCTGGATTCAGGACAACTTTATTGCTTTTCTTTTGTTTTCTTTTTTTTTTTTTTTTTTAGTTTTCTTTGAACAAAAAATAATTGTGTACATTAGTGTGCTGTTGTTCTGACCTTTGAGACTATTATCATGTTCCTTTTCCAACTCAAAGGACATAGAGTCCTTGATGTCTGAGGGGAATAAATCCCGCACTGTGGCGGCCACCAATATGAATGAGGAGAGCAGCCGCTCCCATGCGGTTTTCAATATCATCCTCACGCACACGCTGAAGGACCTGCATTCAGGGGTAAGAACACACTTAAACACACTGTTCGGAAGCTCAAAACTGATTTACATAGATTAAGATTTAGATACAAGATAAAACAAGTGGAAAATCACTTAAATGGGTCAAACTCTACATTTCAAGTTCACTTGTAAAGTTAGTCAGTATTTTTTTGCTCTATAAAACTCATAATCGTGATACTTTCCTCCGATCAGTTTTTGCTGCTATACCCTTTTAGACTTTTGGATGTAAATTACATTCTATTGGCTTTGCATACCAGCATAGTTTGTTTATCAGGCTGGTTCAAGTTACTGAATAATGAATAAACATTAATATGTAAATGTGGGTGGTTAAATGTTAATATATTCATAATTTTGCAGTCATGACCTCTGATTTACATGTTTTGCGGCTCCTTGGTCTGGGTGGCCTGGGTTAGGGAGCATTGTGTTGCACGCATCAGAGTCTATCCTCAAACTCTCTTATTTTAAGAGCAAGGAAAACCATGTTTTCCCTGATACGTTCCTCTTTACTTGTCTTACTTAATTTGTAAATAGTTTTGTTTCTGCTGATAAAACCCAGATCTTGCTAGGTCCTCATGAAAAAAGCCAAGTACTGCAGGAAGGGAAAGGTTGAGAGATGAGTCATTGTGTCCAGCCCTGATGATCTCATAGATGAATGTATTTGAATACCCTTTATCAGCTGATGAGGACCTGTGTTGGCACAGTCCAGTGCTCAGTCTAAAATTTTCCCTTTTAGGTTTTTGACACCACCCTTGCTTTTCTTCCATTCACTTAAATCATTAAAGTTTTTTTTACTATTTATAATATTGCGTAATTTGATTCAGCTTCAAAGATCTAGCGTATAGGTTTGGAACGAGTAAATAAGAAGTGAATTGTGTGAACTTTACCATTTAGTGCACTCTGTCCCATGGTAACCTTCTCTTTTTGGGTTTATCGTGAGCATGGGAAGAGCTCATGCAAATAGCAGGAAAATTGATGAATAAATTATAGAGTGTTCGAGTTTAGACGTCAACTGATCTCCTCTGGCGCTGTCCTGGTGTCACTGCAGTTTTCCTTTGTGGCTTATGTCATGATCACCTGACTCGACTCGTGTCCAGTCCCTAATCTATAATTCATCACAGCCTGGACTGCGTTGGTCACTCAACAGGTGCATACAAGACTACAGCAGCCGAGATCTAAACTTAGCATGTTGTCTCTAAAACAGAGCAATGATAAAGTATTAGCCTGCATGTACACACACACACACACACACACACACACACACACACCAGGCCCAGCCCTTATGACTGTGGTGTTTGTGAGCTCAGTCATTGATAAGTAATGATGTGTGTATTTTTCCAGCGCAGTCATCAGCGTTGCCTTTTGCATGCTGTGGTTTCCCATGCAAACAGGTCTGTGGGTCTGCTGAGAAGGAAGGGCAATAGATTACCTCTGATTTCCATGTTCTTTTGTTTAAAATATGTTTGAAACAGAATGAAAAAAAAAAGTTTTCATTGTCTTTGCTTGGTCTTGCAAACTCTCCACTATCCAGTGCTAGCATTTCTTCCATTGTGTTGCTATGCAGTTGCTAAGGTATTCTGAGGGGTTAGTGCATAGTTATGCGTTTGCTGTGTTTTTCTGCTTGATTGTCAGGGTGTAGCAAGCAACACATTAACCCTTTAACATTAGCACTCATAGGTGTTGCTATGAGTTTGGCAAGGTGTTCTGAGTGGTAAGGTGTTCTACCGTCTTGCTAGTATGTTACCAGAGTGTTCTGAATGGTTGTCGTGGGATTGCTATACAATATCTAAGATGTTCTGTGAAGTTAAAGCATAGTAAAGTATCCTGGGCGGTTGTTAGGGTGTTGCCATGTAGTTACTAAGGTGTTCTGATGGGTTACTATGTGGTTACTAGGCCATGGGCGCTTGTTAGGGGATTGCTTTGCAGTTGCTACGATGTTTTGAGGGGTTAATACATAGCTATATGGTTGCTAGAGTGTCCTGGGTGGTTGTCGGGGTGTTGCCTTGTAGTTTCTTAGATGTTCTAAGTTGTTAAGTAGATACATTGCGGCTTAGATGTTCTGGGCTATTGTCAGTGTTGCTCTGTTGTCTCTGAGATGTTCTGAGTGGTAAATTCATTGCTACTCAGTTTCTAGGGTGTTCAGGGTGGTTGTCAGTGTTCCCCTGTAATTTCTATTCTAAGTGGTTTATTCATAGCTATACAGTTGCTAAGGTATTCTGGGTGGTTGTCAGGGTGCTGCTATGCTGTTTTTAAGGTGTTCTTAGGGGCAAATGCATAGCTATATGGTTGCTGGGGTGTTCTGGGTGGTTGTCAGGGTGTTGCCATGCTAGTGCTAAGGTGTTCTGAGGAGTTAACTTGCAGAGGTCATTCACTTAAAGTGTTAAAGTTACTGTAGCAAGAACGTCCTGTTAATTCTAAAGGTCAGCAAGGAGGTGGAAATGGGTCATTAAAAAGTAACATTTTAAGGGGGAAAAAATAAAATGCTACAAAGGTACAGAATATGCCTGCTAGTTGATTAAAGATTAACGAATGAACTCCGGCTCTTTATGATTCTGTATTCTCAGCCAATGTGCATTCGGAGCCTGAAACTTTTGCAACACAAGGACTCTTTGTTGTTGTAATGCACTGTAATCTCGGTCCAGCTCGCCCCCACCCCCCAAAACACAACTTCCCATATCCTCTCGCCTCTTTGTGTCTCCTCTCAATTAAACCTCATCTCTGATGCTCAAACAGGGGGATTGTGTACAGTAAGGTCTGATGCTGGGCCGTATAAAGGAACTCCACCCCACATACTGGTCCAATGCTGTGCAATAGAGAGGAGAACAATGGATGCTTGTGCATGGCCTGCCATAGCCTCTCTTGCCATTGTTCCTTCTTAATATAGGACAGCTCACCAGAATTTGTCCAGCATGGTCATTCATACACAAATTTAACGTTTGAAGCCATTTCCCTGGATTTCTAAGGAGGACAAGCACAGAGAGGCTTGACAACCATGGAAATGTTCAGTAGTGAGGGATTATTAGGTTGCTTTTTCCTTTTATTATTAGTTCCCGCCACTGTTAGTTTGCTATTTTCTTTCCAGAATAACTAGGTGGTAGGCGCCATTCATGGAAAGAGACACGTAATGAGGTCATGTGATATACTATTCAAACATAGTAGGTGGTGTATACTCCGCTGTAAGAAGTATGCTTGCTAGTATTACATTTTGATCAGTATTTCTCATTTTTTTGTACTATCTCTCTTACTACAGACAAGTGGGGAAAAGGTGAGTAAGCTGAGTTTGGTGGACCTGGCAGGAAGTGAGAGAGCTGCAAAGACAGGCGCTGCAGGCGAGCGGCTCAAGGAAGGAAGCAACATCAACAAGTGTGTGCACTGTTGTCTCATTCTGCATGATTACTTTGTCTTTTTTTATTTAGTCTGTTTTGTCTTGGTACTTTTTTGCTCCAACCTACAGAAGGTTTGCATGAATCTTAGAGAAGCTGTCAAGAACAAGGTCTTAGTGGATTCTGAAAAATAACTTTTTTTAACTCGAAGAAGTTGAAGCCTAAAAAGGAAGCGTAAAACAAACATTTATGCTTTTCTGCATTAGGACATAATTTTAGGAAAACGTTTTGCATTATTTTATTTTATATTATTATTATTATTAATTATTATATTATTCATTGTACCAATAATTATTCATATTAAATTAATCAATTAATATATGTGTGTGTGTGTGTGTGTGTATATATATATATATATATATATATATATATGAAGAGTTCAGATGCAAAAGTCTCTAAGTGCCTTTAGAAATTTTCTTCTAAAATGATCATTTTTATTAAGCTTGTATATTTAAGTTCAGTAATTTCACTTAAATGGCAGTGAAGATTACCTATTAATTGTCATTTAAGTGAAATTACTGAACTTAAATATACAAGCTTGATAAAAATGGTCATTTTAGAAGAAAATTTCAAATGGCATTTAGAGGTTTTTGCATCTGAACTCTTCATATATATATATATATGTATGTATGTATGTATATATATATATATATATATATATATATAGATGGATGGATAGAGAGATAGATAATTAAGTATTATTATTTTATCTTTATTTTTTATGCATACTTTTTGGGGTTAAATGTGACAGATCCTTTCACTTAAGTCTCTGAATATCTGAGTCACTCCTGAATGTTTTCCTATGGCACTGAATTAAGGCGTTTCCTTTTCTGTTGAATGGGTGCTTTGAATTTTAAAGGGCACATATCATGGAAAACTCTTGAAATACTTTTGATCTCTTATGTAGACATACTCTTCATTTACAGTGTGAAGCTCCTCTCTAATACTGTGTCTGGACATTTTAGTCACCTAAGAATGTATTTTGCAACATTGATTTGTGGTGTTCTTTTTTCTGTGGCTGAGAGAGGAGTTTTATACTGTGGAGAATCAGTCTTGTTAAAATGGCCACATGTAAGGGCACCGTTTGTTCTGAGGAAGGTTTATAAATCTGCTGAAGGATTTTTGGCCTGCAGGTGCATATTTCTCTGTGTTCTGTGTCTCGGTCTGTTTCTCTCTCACTTATTTTTTTCCCTATTTCTATCTTTCCTCTCCACACTGGACAGGTCTTTAACCACTCTGGGTTTGGTGATCTCAGCTCTGGCAGACCAGGGTGCTGGAAAGAACAAGAACAAGTTTGTGCCCTACAGAGATTCAGTGCTGACATGGCTGCTCAAGGTATGAACACTCATTCTGTCCGGTAAACACTGGGAGAGAGAATTTCCACAGATTTTTTTTTTTTTTTACTTTTTCCAATCCACTGCCACACTCACTTAAATGTATAATGTCTGTCTGTCCTTCTGATGTAACCACAGGACAGTCTGGGTGGAAACAGTCGAACTGCCATGGTTGCCACCGTTAGCCCTGCGGCCGATAATTACGATGAGACGCTGTCAACGTTACGCTATGCAGACCGAGCAAAGAGCATCGTCAACCACGCCGTGGTCAACGAAGACCCTAACGCCAGGATCATCCGGGAACTCCGAGAGGAGGTGGAGAAACTGCGAGATCAGCTGACGCAGGCTGAGGTAGACACATTTTCTTAGTGTTTTGTTGCAAAAGGTCAAAAACATTGTTTTAGGAACCTGTCATGTTCCTCCTTAGTCTATGAAGGCACCAGAGCTGAAGGACAGACTGGAGGAGTCTGAAAAATTGATACAGGAGATGACGGTCACCTGGGAAGAGAAGCTGAGGAAGACTGAGGAAATTGCTCAAGTAAGCGCCACAATAATTTGCACTGTTTTGTCTGCATCGTAATTTTGTTTATGTCTGGTTTCTCTGTAGTTCAAGTGCCATAACACCATCAATCAAACACAGAAGTGGATACTCATGTTCTTCTTGCTTTGCGATTTTGTTCTGCATAGGAAAGACAAAAACAGCTGGAAAGCCTTGGCATCTCTCTGCAATCTTCTGGTATAAAGGTTGGAGAAGATAAGTGCTTCCTGGTCAATCTCAACGCTGACCCTGCCCTTAATGAACTACTGGTTTATTATCTAAAGGTAATGCACAACTAGAACTTTTTTTCTGTATGATACTAGAAATGTTTCTGATGTTTTGTATAGACCATTTCAAAAGATGTAAACAACACTGGCCCAGAAGCACTTCCTGTTTCAGTTTTTTAACACTACATAAAAGCTGGGATAAAATACAACCAACAGAACATTTAAAACTGAATCAAAAAGTTAAACAAACATCTTTAAGAAGTTTTCTTTATATGTGAAATAAAGAAAACAGTTTCAAACTGAAACAGGAAGTGCTTCTGGACCAGTGTTGTTTACATCTTTTGAAATGGTCTATATTGGCAGACTTTTTTTTAGTGAAATATAATATATAAAAATATATAAACAATATTACTGACTCAAAACTTAACATTTATTCAGCAAAGATGCATTCAATTGATCAAAAGTGACAGTGAAGACTTTCTTTTACTTACTTTAAAAAATAAATTTCTAAATATCAAAGAATCCTGGACCAAATATATTACTATTTAAGAAAAAAAATAGCGCCAAATAAGCATACCAGAAAGTTAATTCAGCTTTGCCAACCCAGGAAACAAATCAAATTTTAAAATATATGAACAATTTGGTAACACTTTACTTGAAGGGATGTGCGTAAGACTGACATGACACCTTCATAACCATGACATGACATATGTCTTGAATATGAAATAGGGTTTATGCATGTGACAACTGCCATTAAGTGACATTCGTACAATAAAGAGATTTTGAATGCAAATATGACATTGTTTAAGATATCTTTGTTATGACATCTTGACATAAACCATAACATCATAACCTGTCAGTCTCTTTGTCATGACAACTTGACATTAAATTAAGTTAAACTGTCATGTGGTTGGCTTTGACATTGGCTGTCATAAGGCCATTATAACTGTGTCATGAATATTTTTCACAACTACAGTGGTGCTAATTGAATTTGTCATTTAAAAGTCAGAATGGCTTCATAACGCCAATGTCAAAACTAACCACCTGATAGTTTAATGTAATGTTAACCAATAAAGCTAGGTGGTTTCTTAAGTTTGATAATTAATCTGCTATGTCTTGTTAATGTCTTTATAATGTCAAGTTGTCATGACAAAGACTCTGACAGGTTATGATGTTATGGTTTATGTCAAGGTGTCATAACAAAGACATCTCAAACAATGTCATATTTGCATTAAACATGTTATAACTGAGTGAATGACACTTAATGACAGTTGTCACAAACATGCATAAAACATCCTTCATATATTCATGTCATGATTATGAAGGTGTCATGTTAGTCTTTTGCACACCCCTTCAAGTAAAGTGTTACCAAAATATTTTTTTAATAAATAATAATAATAAAATTTCAATCAAGTTTCCCACGGGTCCCTGAAATCCTTGAAAATGTGTGAATCTGAAGGAAAAAAAAAGTAAGGCCTTGCAAGGTTTTTGAAAACAAACATGGACACAGGTCCTTGAAAGTTCTTGAATTTATTTTGTGCAAAAAGTTTTCTGGAAAAAATTCCATATTATTCCCTCCGGTCTGCTAATGCCAACACTTTGTGGACTATGCATTCTAGCTTGCTTGATTTACATTAGTTACATGCATTTACATGTTACGTCAAGTCTTTCCACGTAAGATACTTTGTATTGTACATTGCCATGATGTTCATATGTGCACTAAACTACTACGATGGTACATCAACTTTTTACAGACACACCATGAAACATTGCAAAAATAGGCTGAAAGGATGTAACCTTGCTCTCTCTTGAAATCTGTCCCCACATTAAGTGAATTTAATGGTATTAGATCTGGAAAGTCCTTGAAAGGTCCTTGAATTTGAAGTTTATCAAAGTGTGGGAAATGTACTGTAAAAAAAAAAATCTTACTACCAAAAACTTATGTATGGTGGTATAATAATAAAACATTATTATTATTATTATTATCATATCAGAAACAATAATGTATACCGTCTTTTTGCTTCCTAATGTAATTTATATTATGGTATAATAATATAATGTACCTGGAGCCTGTCTGGGCATTTAGTGCTTGAAATAAGGCATCCGTTAAGTTTTGGTCTGTGTGGTAGTTACAGAAGTTGATGCTGGGATGTTTTGCAGGAACACACTAAGGTTGGATCAGCAGATTCCCAGGACATCCAGCTGTGCGGAATGGGCATCCAAGCAGAGCATTGTGTCATTAACATCACACCTGAGGGAGCTGTCTTTCTCAACCCCTACAGAAACTCAAGGTAATGCATTGAGTGTTTTATTTGTGGAGATATGTAAACCAAAAGGTCATGTGTTCAAAGCCCAGTTTGGTCCATGAACTGGAGAGAGTATAACCACAGGCTATCTTTGCCCTGTGCATGCATACTACATTTACATTTATGCATTTGATGGGTGGTCTTATCCAAATCAATAAGTTTATAATGTAAGTTAAAGAATAAAAAAATTGTGAAAGAAATGCAAGCAAATCTCCGTCTCTGTTGAGGTAAATGTTAAATCTTAAGTTAATGAAATAATCTACTGTTGCCTCTGTTGCAGGACATGTGTGAACGGATCTCCAGTCACCAGCCGGCAACAGCTTCACCATGGTGACCGTATTTTTTGGGGAAACAATCACTTTTTCAGGTCAGTGTTATTACCCCAGACTGAAGAATGTCACCCTGCGGCTTACTGTATTTGTACACGACTGCATTATGGTTATCTTCTTTTATGAAGAGGTTTTATATATTTGTGTTTTCTTCAGAATAAACCTACCGAAGCGACGCTTAAAGAGTGAGGAAGAGGAGGGTGAGGGAGGGAGCATGAAGAACAGTAACAGCAGTGAGCAGCTGGACGGAGAGGGAGATACTGCCAGCGAGGTGTCCAGTGAGGTCAGCTTCAGCTACGAGTTTGCTCAGACTGAAGTCATGATGAAGGCTTTGGGCAGCAACGGTGAGTTTCATCCTTTAAGCTATATTATAAACAAATGCATATGAAATATGCCTTCATTTAAAATATATTATCTACACAACAATTCAAAAGTTTTTGGTCTGTAAGATTTGTTAATGTTTTTGAAAGAAGTCTCCAAGGCTGCATTTATTTGATAAGTAATATTGATAGAATTTATTGTATTGTAGAATATTGAGGAATGATTACAATTTAAACTAACTGTTTATACACATATATAAAATTACATGAGATATATACATACTGTACATACATACATACATGTTTATATGCATACATGAGAACATGAAAGATTTTTTTTTATCTGATTGCCAAGCTGAATTTTCAGCATCATTTCTCCCAGTCTTCAGTGTCACATGATCCTCCAGAAATCATTCTATATGCTATTATAAAAACACTTGATATTTTTGTTGATACGTGATGTGTGAAAGTCAAAAGTACAGTGTTTATTTGAAATGGTAAACACATTTACATGATATTACAAAATATAAATTACAGTAATATTATTATAGTAATATTAGTAATATTACAAAATATTTCTGTCAATTTTGATTTAATGCATTCTTGCTGAATAAAAATATTAATTTCTTTTAAAAAAGTGAATAGTAGTGTAGCTCAAAAAAATATTGCTGCTGTTGAAAATATGGACACTTATTCTACATTTAAGGGAGGCATTTTACTCATTTTACATGTCAATAAAAAAACATCACACACCTGAAGATAATAGGTATGTAGGAAAAACAACCAAAAAAGTCGACAATCTGCAGACGAGAAACTCCCTCACACGATCAGAACTTGCATTTAAAAATTCGTTATTAGCAACATTTCGGTCTCACGACGGTATAGACCTTATGTAGCCCCGCCCCTTTTCAGTGTTGTGCTCGTTGTCTTTTGACTTCCGGACTGTATTTCCACAGCGATCTTGCGTAGGTATGATTGAACTGCTCGTAAAAAAATTCCTGTTCAACATTTGTTAAGACATCTGCTTTACAATGCTTATGATAAACATTACAATGCTCATGATAACTTTTGTTAACTCTACAATAAGTAAATCCACTTCACCAGCTAATTACTCCTCGACAGCGATGCCATAGAAATATACAGAGCCGGAAGTTCAAAGACAATATTCTAAAGATGACGGCGCCCACGTTTATCTGGTGCATAAGGTCTATACAAATTTTCAAACTCATCCCATTTAACACCAAGCACATGACCACTAAACCAGGCAACACCTGTAACCACTTCCACTAATTGTGGACACATAATAATTACCACCACCTCACCACATTATCATCATTATATATCATCACAACAATCATTAAAAAACAACAACAAAATAAGATAAAAATAAAAACAGTTAAAGCAATACAATTTATAGCATCACATTAACCAATGGTCATTCATTCCTCACTCATTTTACATGTGAAAAGGTTAGCCAATTAAAACCAACGTAATTTTCATAAAGTCCTAAAGGTACAGTAGCAAACACTTTCCAAAATGGTGTGAAACATTACTGTTTTTGTCATCCAACAGACCCTATGCAGGCTGTTTTACAATCTCTGGAGCGTCAACACGAAGAGGAAAAGAAGACCGCTCTGGAGCGTCAGCGGCTGATGTACGAGCAGGAGCTGCAGCAGCTGCGCAGACAGCTGACTCCAGACAGGCAGAGCATGCAGATACCGCAGTCGCAGCCCTTGCAGCCGCACTACCGCAGCTTGGAGAGACTGAGCCAGGGAGGAATGTCATCATCACCCAACGCCCAGCACCGCCTGCGCCAGTGGAGTGAGGAGAGGTGGGCTTTATATTTTCGGCGAAAACAAATTTGTTTTGCCCTCCCAAGGAGGAATTTGGTACACGGTGAGTTTGTTGTAACGCTCTTGTTGTGATGATGCTAGGGAGGTGGTGCTGACACGGAGCTTGCGGAAACTGAGGGAGCAGATCGTACGGGCTAATCTGCTAGTGCAGGAGGCGAGCTTCATCGCCGAAGAGCTGGACAAAAGAACCGAGTACAGAGTTACTCTACAGATCCCTGCTGCAAACCTCAATGCCAACAGGAAGGTCAGGAACCTTTTGCAGCAGCACACAGGAGAAACGTAGCATGGATGGTGCGGTCAGTTGAATTTTTTTTTGTTTGTGTACGTAGCGCGATGCTGTCCTGAGTGAACCCGCCATTCAAGTGAGGAGGAAAGGCAAAGGGAAACAAATCTGGGCCCTTGAGAAGATGGAAAACCGGCTGGTGGATATGAGAGACCTTTACCAAGAGTGGAAGGACTTTGATGAGGACAACCCCGTATGCTCTTTTTCATCTCCATAAAAGCTCCCTTAAAAATGAAAAAGGTGACACTATAGATGCGGTTCTGCTCTCTGTCTCATAGGTGATGCGCTCGTACTTCAAGAGAGCCGACCCTTTCTTCGACGAGCAGGTGAACCACAGTTTAATCGGGGTGGCCAACGTTTTCCTCTCCTGCCTGTTCTATGACGTAAAGCTACAATATGCAGTTCCCATCATCAATCAGAAAGGAGAGGTGAGGATGATGCGTTCAGATCTGCCAGCAAATATGATCAGTGGTTTGTCTCTGTGGATATTTCATGATAACGGACTCGTTTCATTTCTGAAGGAAAAGTGGGATGTAAATTAAATCGAGTGCAAATTGATCTGTGAAATTGAATCTAATCTAGTCATCAAATCAAGCATGAGACACGGTTCATCTCGAGGGGAGCGCTGAAGTGTTGTGTTCACTTGTTGCTGGTGTCAGGTTGCTGGGCGACTGCATGTGGAGGTAATGAGGATGGGCGGAGGGTTTGATGATGGCGTAGCTGGAGGAGATGACGGTGATGGAAGCCCGGATGGGGATGTACAGGAACGCAAGCTGGTCTGTATGGTGAGTACTGAAGTGCACAATAGAGGCAGACTTTGTGTTTAAGGTTTAAAAATAATAATAAAAAAAATATTACATTAAAAATGAATAAACATATTTTGGTTACACTTAATTTTATTGTGTCCCTGTTATAAATTATACATTTAAGTACTCAGTAATATTAATTGAGTGCATGTACTTACTATATGGTTAGGGTAGGATTAGAGTTTGGTTTAGGGTTAGGGTAGGATTGCATGTAATTATGCCTAATTTATAGTTATTACTACAGTAAATGCATGTAATGTGTAACAAGGACACATTAAATAGTGTTACCTGATTTTTTTTTTTTTAAGGAGTCTTTTATGCTAACCAAGACTGCATTTATTTGATAAATACAGTAAAAACAGTAATAATGTGAAAAAGGTTAAAATACCAGTTTTTTTTATTTATTTGAATACATTATAAAATGTAATTCATTGCTGTGATGGCAAAGCTAATTTTTCATCATTGTTACTCCAGTCTTGATCCAGTCACATGATCTTTCAGAAATAATTCTAATATGCGGATTGGCTGCTCAAGAAACGTTGAAGTTGTGCTGCTGAATATTTTTGTAAACCCAAAATGTTTTGTCAGGATCCTTTGATGAACATTTATTTGATATAAAAATCATTTGCAACATTATAAATGTCTTTTATTGTCACCTTTGATCACTTTGTTCTTGCTGAAAATAGTATTACTTTTCTACTGATTCATACTTAGAGATACTTAAGATACTTTTCATACTTATTTTACTCCTGTCTCTCAAACAGATTAAGATCCTGCAGGCGACAGGTCTCCCGCAGTACCTGTCCAATTTTGTCTTCTGTCAGTACTCTTTCTGGGACCAAGCAGAGCCTGTTATCGTTGCCCCGGAAGTAGATCCGTCTGCCTCCTTCTCCAGCAGTAAAGACCCCCACTGCATGGTGGTGTTTGACAGCTGTAAGGTATGAATCAAGACGTGTCCTTTTACAAGCTGATAGCAAATTAGGCTCAACATGTTATAATCCTATCAACCAATCATAGCTCTAATGGTGATCCTGGAACATGCTGCTTGTTAAAATGATGTAGAGTTGTGAATTATTACACATATTGACCTTCAGCCTTTAAAACTGTGGTGAATTGTGTATCAACATGCATTTACTTTTCATGTACTCTGTACTGTATAGGAACATGCTGTGACTGTAACAGAGGAATTTATCGAGTATCTAACAGAGGGTGCTGTAGCCATTGAGGTTTTTGGACACAGACAGGCTGATCCAGGCAGGAACCCTGCGCTGTGGGATCTCAGCATCATCCAGGCCAAAACACGCACATTACGTGACAGGTATGAACACAAAACTGAGCTTCAGCCCCCCCTGCAAGTGTCCAATTATGCTAATACAAATGTAGAGAACGTTGTGTGCATTAAGCATGAATTATCTGATGATCTGCTTCTGCTTTTTTGAATGGTTTGACTCGTATGTGTCCTCAGGTGGAGTGAGGTAACCCGCAAGTTGGAGATGTGGGTGCAGATTCTGGAGTTGAACGAGAATGGAGAGTACATTCCCGTGGAGGTGGTGCCAGCGCGAGATATTCGCACGGGTGGCATCTTCCAGCTCAAACAGGTCAGGACACCTCATGTTCCTGAGGGGTTAGAAATTACACCACTGTAACCATGTTAGCCCACTGCTGCCATCTATAGTTATATTATGATCAGATTATGATCACAATAAAGCATAGCATGAATAACCTTAGGCTTAACCGTTTTTTTTTTAGTCACATGCTCGATACAGACATTAACGAGGTGTTTTTGCATGCTTCCCTTGAGCAAACTCTATTTCTTTTTTTATCAATTTATTTATGATTCCTAGACATGTGATCTGTATTTTGCTTGTGCTCTTTTATTCTATCTACACTGTTTAACATTTCGGATCAGGGTTTTTGTCATGGGGTATTAACTGTTTTTGTTTGTCTTTCCCAGGGCCAGTCTCGGCGGGTTCAAGTGGAGGTACGTTCAGTGCAGGACTCTGGCACGATGCCTTTGATTTCAGAGATCATTCTGGGAGTGTCCATCGGCTGTGTGGAGATAAGGCAGGTGCGGATGACCAAAAACAATGAGCCACAAGAGGTAAATGTGCCTTTTCACTTGAGCTTTTAGCATTTAGCTGGATCATGTCTGGATATTGTCAGAGTTTTCAATGTTTCTGTTGTTTTTCTTTGTAGCCTGAGGGTGATGAAATGGACAGTTATCAGGTATGTTTGGTTGTGATGCAATACATCTATGATATTGATTTTCAGTTGATTAATAATATCAGAAGTTATTGTTTTATATTATATAATATATATATATTTTTTTAACTTTCTCTTCATTAAAGAATCTCCAAACAACATATTAAGCAGCTCAGCTGTTTTTAACATTGTTAATAATATTAATAAATCACAACATAATAACATTCAGCATACTAAATCAGCATATGATTTCTGAAGTGTGACACTGAACACTGGAGCAATGGCTGCTGGAAATTCAGCTTTGCTATCACACGAATAAATGACATTTTAAAATGTATTCCAATAGAAAATGTGTTTTCGTGGTGTTGTGGTGCTCCCTCTGAGGTGCAGTTTTAAATCCAGTCTGCATCATTTCCTAATCACATTCCTGTCTCTCCCTCCCACTTGTTTCCTGTCTTTCTCCACTGTGTTTGCCATTAAAGGCATAAAGGGTCTATGTAGTTAGCAAAAAAGATGCCAAGCAATAGCAACTTTTGTGATTATGCATTTGTCTACCATCCTGTAGGAGCGTGATTTAGAGCGTCTGCGGCGTCAGTGGCTCACCGCTCTCACTAAGAGACAAGAATATCTGGACCAACATCTTCAGACCTTGGTCAGCAAAACAGGTAAAAACCAGACAGAGACATTTTACTGTTTTGTAGTCTCAGCTCAGTAGTTGACTACAAAAGAGTGCTTTCCTCTCTTTAATTTGTGGCTAATTAGTTTTGTTCTGTCCTTGTGTGGGGAGCTTTTGTGTTTGTTGTTACTATTTGTATGACATCATGCATTGGTCATGCAAAATCCCACTCCACATAATTACTTTTCTGATCAAAAATTTGCATAATTCAGACTTGAAATTGGGGTGGGGAAAAACTTTATCAAATGAAATCAATGAATCAGAGCTACATTAATTGGTCAGCATTTTATTTCTGCATGTCTATTGATATTTTTTTAAATTGCATAATTTAGCATAAATTAAAGCTGTGAGAAATCTTTGGTTTCTTGACAGCTCTGCTTATATTTATCATGATCGAACAAATGTTGTTATCTTCATCTTTTCTAAAAGTTTTTTAAGCATACATTATAGTGTACTGTGTTATTATAATATTAAATAATTATTTATAGAGAGATGGATGGGATGATATTTAAAATGGCTGGGCATTGACACAAATTTCACAATTCAATTCGATTTTGCATCACAAGTTGTGATTTGATTTCAATTTGATTCAGTTCGATTCAATTTTAATTAATTAGGGCTTGCACGTCCAGTACAAGGACAAAAATATTCCTCTAAACTTGGTACAGTAATATTACACTAATATTAATATTAGTCTAATAATACACTAATATTAAAGGTTAAAATCATCTGATTTGTAGGCTACTTCATTTTAAATTACAAAAGGAAGTTGTTTTATAATAATACATACACGAATACTTATTGTATGACAATTATGATTCTACTTATTTTTTTTTTAATTAAATTTCGTGGCTGTCATAAAAATGACAAATTAATCAAACACTGAATACTGAAGATTATTACTTTTAAAATATAAAGTAAAAATACAATGAATATGTGATATAATGCTTATATTTAACATAATTCTCCTTTCTAGATTTTTTGGTCAAAAGGTTAGGTCAAAAGTTATCTAAAAGTAGTCAGAATATATTACCTTAAATGTGTAAAGTAATGGATTACGTTACTAATTATAATTTTTGTCATATAATTTAGAATCAGTAACCGACTACAATTTGTAAGTAATCTACCCAGCACTATATATACATGCTATATACATAAACACAACAAATATGAATATATATTTTTTATCATAATTTTGTTTATATATATTGATGACAGGGCCTTCTCTGCAGAAATGGCATGACAGAAATGAATGGACACATTGTTGATTCTCTCTGTGACCAGATAAGTCTGAAGATGACGTGGAGAGGGAGGCCCAGCTGCTTGAGTGGCGTCTGACGCTCACGGAGGAGAGAAATGCAGTGATGGTGCCCTCTGCTGGCAGTGGAATACCTGGAGCTCCTGCTGAGTGGTATGACACAGCTGCAACCATACTGAGCAATTTTCATTAAAACTCACGGTTTAAATTAATCGTTATAGATAGCTGGTATACATGTTGTCTGTCAGAGGAGGTTGAATGAAATTCAATGTAAATTCAGCTTAGTTTTTGGCAGTTTGCTTTTCAGGGAGAATGTTCTAATCCTTAAACGATGTGTTTGATTTAAGGCTTTGTTTGTGAAATGAATGTCAATATCAGTTAAACAGTTTTTACAAATGTTTAGTCATGAGTATTTGGGCCATGTGTTGATTTTCATGTCTGTCTTGGCAGGGTACCAGTACCTGGGATGGAAACTCACATTCCAGTGCTCTTCCTCGACTTGAGCGGTATGTTTTTCCTGCCTGCTGAAGAACAGCAATGTTCTCTGCAGAAAGCAATGTCCTCTACGACCTTTCTTCCGTTGCTCCAATTTGCAAGCACTATTTGTCTTCTCTTAACACTCATTTTCACACTTGTTCCTCCTTTGTTTCTGTTCTTCCTCCCTCCAGCTGATGACTTCAGCTCTCAGGAGAACCTAGACGTTCCTGAGGCAGGCGGCTGGGACGCTATGCTCAGCTCAGAAGATGAGGATGAATTTTTTGACCTTCAGATCGTCAAACACTATGATGGAGAGGTAAGAATGTGACACACGCACATTCAGGGCTCTCGCACGCTTCCCTAGTTGTCTGTGAAGGAATGTATTAACCTATTTTACTTCCAGGTGAAAGCCGAAGCCTCTTGGGACTCCACGGTTCATGAATGTCCACAGCTGAGTCGAGGTGCCGCCCCAGATCAGAGAGTATACTTGATCGTCCGCACCGTGGTACAGCTCAGCCACCCTGCAGAGATGCAGCTAGTCCTGCGCAAACGCATCTGTGTGAACCTCACTGGACGACAGGTGCGGCACAGTCTACTTTAAATGACTTATGCCACAATCAGAACTGCAGAAAAGCCTTCTCAAACTTTCTGCTGTTAAAGGGGTTATTTAACCCAGGAATGAAAATGATCCCGTAATTTACTCAAAATTACTAAAAAGCTCAAAAAAAGCACATCCATCCATCATAAAAGTAATCCATATGACTCCAGTGGATTAATAAAGGCCTTCTGAAGCGAAGGGATGCGGTTTTTTTTTTAAGGAAAATATCCATATTTATAACTTTATAAATTATAAACACTGACTGACTAGTGACTGGCGAGTCTAGTTCCAGCAGAAGAAATATGTATATTTCTTATTGGATTATGGATTGCTTTAATGATGGATGAATGTGGCTTTGACCATTCACTCCCATTTTAAAGCTTGGAAGAGTCAGGATATTTTTAATGGCACTGATTGTGTTTGGCTGAAAGAAAAAATACACATACACCTAGGATGGCTTGAGGGTGAATAAATTATGGGATGATTTTTTGTTTTGGGTGAACTAACCCTTTAAATAAGCTTAACATACAGACGACTTTTTGAGAAACAAAAGTTTTTCAACTCTATCCCTGAGTATTTGTTTTCTTTTGTTTAAACAGGGTTTTGCCCAAAATTTCTTGAGAAGAATGTCCACCAGGAGCACTATTCCCGGCTGTGGTGTGACCTTTGAGGTTGTCTCCAACATCCCTGGGGTAGGCATACAGTACAAAATCTGCTATTTTTGCTATGTGTATAATGCATTGGAGTCTGGGTTATTTGGGTTTTTCAGTTACCAATGACAATGTATAATACTTTTGCTTAATTCAGAACAGTGTTGCTAATGCTAACTTACAAAATTACAGAAATTACAATTAAAATATTAAAGATGGCAAATAACATCATAAATTAATATAAATAAAAGCTAATTTAAATATTAATAAATACTATAATAGTATATGAAAAGTACTAAAATTCAAAACATTGATTCAGAAAAAAAAAATGTCTGTAGATTTCAGTATTGAAGGAAGGAGAAACTTCCATGTTCTTAATTTACCCATTATCTTAAAACAGGCAGTTATTCAGTCATATGCATCACTGCAAAACTCTCAGCAACACCTAAATGTCATGTTAGTTGGCCATTACCCACAAGAAATGAACTTGTATCAGCATAAGTTGCTCCGGTAAAGATGCACACCTGGTTTCTTTGGCTGAATTGTTTCTAAGCGCCTGTCTTTCTCGACTGTGTACGTCAGCAGGACAGTCAGAGCTCAGAGGACAGGGAGATGCTGGCCCGTGTGGCCACCAGCGCTGAGAACGCCAAATCTTTAGACAATGAAGCTGCCACAGAGAAGTACCTACGGAGCGTCCTGGCTGTGGAGAACATCCTCACACTGGACCGTCTGAGACAGGTCACCCTGCTACCTCCACTTATATTTTTTTTACTGATGAGTCTACATTTTATCATCTTTCTTATTTCATAATCATTTGAGCACGATTTTTTTTCAGATTTTTTTTCATAAATTTAATGGCATTAACCACCCTTAGGCCGTGAAACCACCCTTTTAAAGAAACCCACCCTTAGGCCGCGTCCACCATAGTGTTTTTAGCCAGTTGATGGAGTTTTTTCAGTTGAGAAGCTTTGCTTGCAGTGATTCGAAATATCCGCGGAAGTGTTTCTAGTGTCTCATTTCACATTTAGTTTGTTTCTGTATTGTTTCTATATAAAAATGTTGATACAATGTAAAGTATTGTTTCTTGCTCTTGTTGTAAATTTTGTTCCATTATTATGCTGCTTGTTATCTGTTGCCATTGACCAAGCAGGATGTGGCAGTTGGTCAAAGTGGTATTTGTACCTCCATTTCTCCACTGTGATTGAACAGCTGGGTAAAAAGTGAAAAAAAATTTCCCTAAGGTTGAACATTCATAAACTCTTGGGGACCGGTAAAAAACGCTGAGCATTCAGCATGAAATAGACACTTAGCAACACGTCACACTGCTGCCGTTTTAAAAAAAGCGGCGCTCCTGTTGAAAACAATTGGAAACATAAGCTAGCCTCTGGGGGAAAAAAACGCTTTGGTGGACACAGGGCCTTAGTAATCATTTTTTAAATATGTCAAACTTATTTGCAAAATGTTTGTAAATCGCTGTAGCTTAAGGAATAAAACTGAGGAGAGAAATGTGTTAGCACATCATTTGACTAATTCTATTATCATAGTGATAAATAGCAGTTCTAGGAATCCATTCACTAAAATGAATGGTGACTTTCCATTGCGGTCAAGTTTCTCAAGTTCAGCTCTGCATGTTGTTTTCATCATGTAAATCCGATCATGTATTACAGGAGGTGGCAGTGAAGGAGCATTTGGCAGGTAAAGGCAAGGGCAGCAGACGCAGTCTCAGCTCTCCCAGTGTGCACCGGGTAAGCGCATCTGTAGCCTTAAATTCATCTTAACCGAGAGAAATATTAAGGACACTTGGCATCAACAGAGCCTGGCACATTCTGTATTCATACATCAACTCTTCTTCTTCTAGTTATCTGGAAGCAGACAGGATCTGTCACTAAACTCAGTGCTGGATGACAACAAGGTAAGATTCTAGGGTGAAAAAGGCCATATGGTCCACTACAGGAAACCGGTTGTTTTTTTGAGACCTTTGATATCCAATTTTCTTATGTAAGAATCGATGGGAGAGTCAGCAGGATATCTTCGGTACATCCTCCCAGTTTAGCAAAACACTGCCACGACCATCCAGACCTCCTACACCTCCTACACAGAATCAGGACCCTGAGCAAGGTACGACATAATGATCACTCCTTAAGTGAGCAGTTCAGGATGTGAACAGTTTTTTTTTTCTGCAATAAAATAATCGTCCTTTACCATTTCCAGCATGACCCTCTCTTCATTTGTCTTATCTTTCAACTTTCAACTCCGTGTTCTCTGTAAGTCTGTCAGACTCATTCCTGCCTGTGTGCTGGTTTATGAAATGGTAATTTAACTTTTATCTAAATCAACTTCAAGTATGCTTGTTAGAGGGAAAATATCCGTTTCTAGTTTGAGGTTTGAATCCGCAACTTTTTGGTTACTACTGAACATCTGTCTTGTTCTCTTTGTGATCTGTCACAAAATGTCAATGTGACATTTTGTATGTGTGTGACATTATTTTCCAGCGTCATGCACTCCTTTTATATATTTCCTACATCTGTCTTTGTTTCACCATCGTTGTCGTCTCTCTCCACACACCTCTACCTTGGTTTTTGCCTCCTTCTTTCCCAACCTGCCCACAGGTTTTTCAGGGCTTGCTGATTCTTATATCTCCACAGTCAAGACCCTGGTTCCTCAGATGCCCAAGCTGCTCAAGTCCCTGTTCCCCGTGCGTGAAGACAAGAAAGATTTGAGGCCCTCTCCACAGTCACAACAGGTCTGAACTAATTTTTTTTACTTTTAACATTTCACCCATTTTAATGAGTAAACCATGCCCAAACCTCGCTTTGCTGCCCTGAGTCTCATGTTTCCTGTGCAGGTCATATTTCAAAAAAAAAAAAAATTGAGAAATAAAATGCGTAACTAAATAATGCATTTTTAAGACTAAGTTATATATTACATTTTCAAATCCAATTATGTGTAGATCATGTGGTATTTGTTGTAGTGTTTTTAATTTAATTTTTTTTTAATTTTTTAGAATTTCGGGGTAAAATGTGCTTAATTGTCATAAATTTGAAAGTGTAAAAAATATATAATGGTCCTAAAACTAGATTTTATTTCTAAAAATATGTCTTCAGTTAGAAAACTCTTTAAATCGAATGAGCTGTACCTATGCTTATAAACATTTCTACATGTAAATTCCAGTCAACAGTGATTCGTGCTTAAATGGAAAAAAGCAATGTGAAGTATCCATCATAAAAATAGCCGAATTAGCGCTCGCAAAGCCTTTCAGAAATATGCTGCATTTAGATGAGTAAATCATATGTGGTAATCAAAGAGGGATGCGAATGCTCTTGACCGATTTAATTTGAGTCAATTTTACATTCTAGTATACAGTCGTTCTGTCTTCATGCCGCCTCATTTCCATATAGACAGAAATTCCATACGCTACTACATTGCCAATATATCCGTGATATATTATCCATCTTGTGTGAGGCAAATTAAGTCTTTAAATTAAGCCTTATTGCTTGGTGGGGTTTTTTTTGTGAGAAAAACAGGCTTTTTCGGTTTTCCTTGATTAAAACTGTGTCCTCATTTTGTCAAAGTAAATCATGTCAGAGAAACCTGATTATATGTTAGGCAGGAGTCTCTAGATAAACTCCAGTATTTAATTTCCCCAAGATTAATTGTCAAGCCATACTCTTTCATCATATCTCCTAGCATGCTTTCAACGGAGACGTAGAGGGGAAAAAATATGACAGTGATATTTCATCGTGTACATCACTTCTCCCCCGCATGCAGACTTTTGATCTGTCAGTACTTTAGATCAAAAGTAATCCAAATGCTCCCACCATAAAGAATGAACACGTGACACTTAAATCAAGCTTTGTGTCGCCTCTTTGAAAACCATTACTGAAATCGTAAAAACAAATTTAATACGTTCCATTCATCTCTCCAGCATATGCCACGAATAATGACTCAAACAGCCAACAACCCTGATGAAGGAAGAGTAAGAATAGAACCAGTAAGTAGATCTCCACTCTGATCTCATGCTCTGTCTTTGGCAAAATTAAATAAATATAAATGACGAATTGGGTTACAGGCTTGTGTTCTGTGGAAATATAGCCTAGGAAGATATTTTAAGATCTAAGTCTTTCTCTCCTGCATGTGATGTAAATTGCATGATATTAAATCTGTGGTTTTCCTAGCATGTGCACTCTGTGTCAAAGTCAGATGATAGGTTGAGGTGTAGTTAAATATTCCTTGTGGTTTTGGACGTGCTTCCTAGGTCGCAGTAATGGGGAAGAGTTCTGCTTCAGACAGACACTCAGATGCTCCTGATGCCCCGTCCTTTCTGCATGATCCGCATGACCTGCCCCTGAGCCCCATCAGCGAGGCCTCCAGTGGCTATTTCTCTACTAGTGTCTCCACTGCTACCCTTTCCGATGTTTCCATTGCTTGCGGGGACCTTACCCCTACTCCCAATACCCAAACTGGCCCAGTAGCATCCAGGCAAAGAGGAGACGACACTGAAGACTGTGTCTCTGCTCCTGTAGAAGCTGGGCTAAGCTCTGACCCGCATAGAAAAGAGGAAACTAACCACAGGAATGGCGTCACCACCTCCCAGCAGGAAGTACAGCTAAACGCAAACCCTCCCCTGGTGACGAGTACCTCCATAGACAACCCTTTCTCCCTCCAGAAGGTCAAAGCCAATGAACTCCAGTCTTTCAGCAACATTCTTGGAGACGGTAGCGGGAAAGCAACCACAATGCAGTCGCAACAAACTAACAGCCTGGAAAAGCTGGAGATAACTTTTGAGGATGTAGAGCCCAAGGAACTTGCTTGGCTCAAGGTGGGAGGGAGAGTCACCGTAGGAACCAGTAAGTCTGGCACGGTCCGCTACATTGGGCCAACACACTTCTCTGAGGGCGTCTGGGTCGGCGTTGAACTGGACACTCCCTCAGGTTAGTCAAATTTTCCATTATCTGAGAAGTTTTCTGTGATGTTGACACCTTGATGAGGCTGATTTACAGACTTGTTCCTCAACAAGTCCCCCCCCCACCCACCTCATTAGGTTCAAACCAAATGAACCTGGTCAAATAACAGAAGACTTGACTTGATTTCTCTGTTCTAGTGACACATTTTCTGAGATGCTGACACCACCTTGGTTACATTGATTCATAGACCTTGTTCCTCTTGTATCCTTTGTCCATCAGGTAAGAACGATGGTTCCATTGAGGGACAGCAGTACTTCCGATGCAACCCTGGTTACGGGGTGCTAGTCCGTCCAGATCGGCTGATGCGAAGGGAAGCTTCCAAAAGACACACCGAAAATCGCCGCAGCGGAGAGTTTAGTCAGCAACTGAGGGGAGGAGCCGGCACTGCCATTCAAAAAGGAGAGAATCGCAAATCTTGGACCAGCTAATTGACAATGAGCTGAGCAGGACTGAACCTCCACAGCTGAGCTACACCTCCAACATCGCAATCGAACGGGGGAGGTCAACTCTATCCATCAGTGTTCTTGGGCTTTGCATGGAGAGGTGGTACAACATTCCCTTACAAACTTCTCTATCAGTTTCGGTGCTATGCTAATGTGTAGCATGTGGGAGTGCTATGAATTTTAACTAGCTGCTTCAGCTATGTTCTGTGGGATTTGCAAGCAAGCCTCCTTGAGTTGACTAAATGAATCTTCCAGGTCTTTGGGATCAACCCATCAATCTTGTTTGTGCCCTGGTTTTATCAAGACTTGATACTGCAGAATATGCTTGATTTATCTTCTTTGCGCAGTCAGTAATCGATTGGTAGTTTCCTGAATGTGCCTTTTTAAGTCAACCCATTTTTTTTTGTTTGTCATCCCTCATTGCACCCTTGTAACACTAGTTAAAACGTGGTAAATGGTATGGTAGACGTGTCAGAGATTATCTCAGGGATTCGATCAGACTTAATGGATATTTGTTCATCTCTTAGCCACTATCAAGAAGGGTGGTTGGCTGCATGTATTTCAAGATGGGTGTTGCCCTGAGCAGGTCGATGCAGGTAATTGATGTCAGCAGTACTATTGCTTGGCCATTGATTGGATGACTAAATTCACAAGATTGAATATTTTATTTGGTTTGGTGCAATTTGAAGGCTTGCCTATCAGTATTTAAAGGGGGAAACTACCCGCTTGGTCTGTATCCTTGATTGCACATGGAGGGTTTTTAGACTTGACTGAATTGGCACATTCAGGCTTAATTAACTGGCCTAATTATTCTCTCTCTTAATGGTTTTAAGGATTGGACTGGGGGAAAAAAGTATTTTAGAGGGCTTATTTACAATCTGATGGGTTAGCGCACATTTTTGTAAGCAGCCTCTTAATTGGAACTGGGTTATTGAAACTACTTCAACACACAATTACTTTGTGCTGCAATTTAGTGACAATTTAATGTAGCTCCATTTGATTGGTTTCTAAAGTACTGTCTTCCACAAGAAGGTCACGGTAAAAGCACATTCCAGTTTTGTGTATTGGACCAACCCTGGCAATACCTACATCTTATTTATTCAAAATAAAAAGAGTGATTTCATTAAATATTTTTAGCATACTGTATAAGCCAAATTGGCACATTTATATCATTTTTATTAGGAGCATGGTTCCACACCGATATGATACTTTTGTCTCCACATCGTGATGGAGAGAAAAGACGTGTTATTTCATTCCTTTTATATTCTATTTTCGTGGAAATCCTCTTGTGATTTCTGAAGTCAAATGCAATATCAAATTATTAAAACATATATGTTTTAATGGTTGTAGGTATGTATATTGAATTTATAAAGTGTAAAAATCCAATGAATGGGAAATTAATTTGCACATTTGATTTATACTAGATAGCTTATGTGCCCAAAGGGTACTTAGTTTTGTTGTAAATTAACTTAAACTAACCAATTATCCACTGTAAATCTGCTTTTCACTGAATTTGGTGCTCTAAAGTCAAAAGCGTATCAAAATTTAGATGAGATGATTTTTCCACAGTTTCAAGTTGCCTTTAATTTGTTTTCCTGTTGAGTTATGTCTTGATGTTTGTGTTAAGTCATAAAAAAATGGGTTGAGATCTTCCCATTTTTATTTATTTATTTTTTCCTGCGTCTTGATTTGTGCCTCATTCATCATGAGAAAAAAACATGCACGAATGGAGCATGACTGTTGCTGTGATTATCAACCACACATTAGCAACTAGTCATTCTTGAGTATTAATTTAAAGGTTATACAAGAACAGATTGTTTGCCTTTGGAATGACAATTCTCAACTAAGTTTATTTTAATAGATTTTTTATTTCAGCAATAACACTCAAAATGCTTGTAGGAATTTGATGGTTCTTTGATTTGAACCTAATATTTGTTCCTTGTCACTACAAAGGAGAAATGAACTCATTGTTGAATCTCAATGAGCTGATCTCCTTTCACGGCCCCACATTTCAATCATAGAAACTTTCATCTTGTTGTATACTGGTGTAATAGGTGATTATTTTATTTTCAAGTGCAATTTTTCAATTTTTTTAAAGATTTGTATATCATTTAAAAGGCTAAATGCATTCTACATCCATTCTGGTTAAAGTATGTCTTCAGTAGCAATGACACCTTGATCTTTTATAAAGTGGCATAGATCCAGAGCCATATCCGAGCAACCACACAGTGGCCTTTTGAAGTCAAATCCTAAATACAGTTGTGGATAATCATGCTCTCCTCCTGTTTGAAACCCTTCCCATTGATGGCACCCAGAGAAAATGGGTTTGAAGGAAACTTTGGGCCCTGCTGTTAACACAGATGTCAGACGAAGCTCTTGGCAAGAAGTTGCTGCTCTACTTTTGTAGCCCCTCCCCTCTCTTCCTCCTCCTCTCTTTGATCAGTGAGTGTACGGCTCCATCTTTCACCACTAGTCTGTCCCTCGTCCTGAGGTTTAATGATTTTATGTCATGAACGTTGTCCTGCAAATGGAGCTTTTTTCCCTGAGTATACGCGTGTATGTGTGTTTTGTATATAGTTGCATCTTGAGAGTTCAATCTGAGCACAATGCTGGTTTTGATTAATTTAATTATCTGCAATTATATGCTGATATCCAAAGAATAATCATGTATAATAATTCATTTATAATTTCTTTTATATTGACTGTACAATAATCTGGCTGTAAAGGTAAAAATAAAAAGTGAATTGATTTACACGTCTTATCACTTGAGTTATTTTTGTTTTTTGGTGGCCTCGATTACTTGTCCTTGATGTGAAGAACAAAAATAACATGGTTTTTTATTACATGCAAACCAGGGGGTAGAGTTAAACATTTGGGGATTAGCCCATATCAATTTAAACATTTGGGGATAAACAGTTGGGGATTAGCCCATATCTAGTTGATCCAGGTGTTATGAATATGGAAGGAGAACCCAAGCGCAGACTGGATGCAGTGACTCGACGTTTGATTACACAGAAAACAAGGGAAAGCAAAACCCACAAGGGGGCAAAACAGAGACAATACAAACGAGGGATAACTAAACTAGATAACACTTGACCAAAAACTAGACTATTAACAAACAGCAAATACAAGATGTTCTTCTGAGACAAGCTACTCACAGGTAGACTCACAAAGTGACAAAGTTTTACAATGAACCGGCCCAGGAGAGCAAACACAAGGGGATTATAAAGGGAGAAACTAATGAGGGGAACAGGTGAAACAGACTAGGTAATAATGACAGGATGAGGATAACAAGGGGGTGGGGTCTTAAACGAGACAACACAAGCACATGGCCCAAACGACAGGCCATGCGCTTGCACACAAGACATGGTTCTGCCATGATCCTGCCACAAGACAAGAAAAATCAATGACATGATGGCAGAATCATGACAGAACCCCCACCTTAAGGAGCGGCTTCCAGACGCTCCTCAAGGGGACACGAGACATGATGACAGACTGTGACAAAGACACAAACCAACAATACATGACAAAAACTAACAAAGAAATACAAGAGAAAACAATAAGAGGGTTGGGATTGAACAATAAAAACAAATATAGCTGCGAGCAGCGATTGGGGGCCCATGCCGGTGGCACCGCAACCGGATGGCGGTACCACCGGCTTTGGCCCTTCATCGCTGCTATATATATATATATATATATATATATATATATATATATATATATATATAAAGCCGGTGGCACCGCCACCTTGGTGCCTTTAGGATTATTCTGCATGACATGCAAAAACGGAACCCCCACTTTGACTGTTGAAAAGAAGTGTGCTGTAGAGCTTGCATCAATGCGGACTCGACCGTGTGGCCAACTCCATGTGGCTTTAAGCGCATCATTCTCCACTCGGGATGCGCATAAGCACTTTGTGCCCACTGTACTGAGCCTTTCATATCATAATGCAGTGACGCAATGACAGATTATTAATTGCCTTTCTTGTTCTGTCCTATCTCTTATATGTTGATAATAGATAGGACAGAACACTAAAAACTCAAGCTGTTTGCTGCATGTAAAATGAAATATTTTTTGGATTTGACGTTTATCTTTATAATGAAGTTGTCTGTATTAAGTAGATTGCATTTAAACACAAGAGTGATTTATTAGTTCAACACACAAAATTCTACTTTCGTCCCCTTGGAATTATAAGGTTCTATCTGCGTTCTGAGCAGTTTTGAGATATTGAGCTTCAAAGTTTTGCATTACATATAGGAAAATTTATATGGGGAACAAGTTTCATTCAAACATGAAAATAACAGGGACCCTAAATGTATTCTAAACATACAATATCAAAATCCTCTCAAATTTGTAAATGGGGGATTTTTGGAATGGGTCAAATTCAGATAGAACCTTCTAATTCTAAAAAAACACTTTTCGCTTAGAATTATAAGGTTCTATCCGACAAAACATTATTTGAACATTTAAATAAAAAAATAATGTTGTAACAATGTCTCAACATGTGTTAGAAAGTAAAATTTTATCCTTTCTATGACATTTATTTAATATTTTTTAGCACTTCCATGTATTTAGGACATTTCAAATTAAGCTAGGTAGGTCTAAATATTTTCCCCAGTGCATAATCTTCATTTTTGATATCAGTTTGGTGGGTAATAAAACACATTGCAGAAATTATAATTTTAATCTTTCTTTTGCTTAGACAGAAAGCAGCCACTGTAATACATCCGAGCAGGACTTTATTCCAGCTAAAGTGAGCCAGGTAAAATGGCTTTCTCTCTAGACCTCAATATGGCTGAAATAACATGCAAACGTTTATTGTTGTAATTAAGACCCCATTAGATAAATTGTTAAATATTTGACCTATAAGCCTTAATATAGTAAAAATTAAGACGTTTTAAGACTTTAAAAACTGCAAGAAAATCGACATGCTTCAGCAAATTAATTCATAAAGTTTAATAATCATTGGAAAATTATTCACTGACTATATAATTGTCACAGTCTTTGTCTGCACCATTCTGTCTTCGTCATCTTCACTACACTTCCCAGCATCCTCTGTGATAGTCTCCACACCTGAACTCACTCCCTAAATCATCCACCTGTTCATCGTCCTGTTCATCTGCGTCACCTGTCGTCACCTTGTTAGTTTTCATTTGTTTCTGTATTTAGTTCTCTCTGTTTTAGTCTGAGCTTGTCGGTTCTTGATTGTGTTTCATGGATAGTGTGAGTAATCTTCTGCCAGTCTTCCTTGTACCTGTTTGGAGTTTTTGAGTAAATGTTTTGTATTGAAGCCTCAGCCTGTCTTCATTCCACACTACACCGTGATAGAACAGACCAAACATGGATTTCCCTGCAGTGAGTCTAATGTGTCTTGAGCAGGGAAACAGCTCTCTTGAGGAACACCTGGAGGTTTGTTCACCAGCCCCACTCCAACGCCCGAGACCATCCAGCCCGAGACCGTCCGCCTGAAGGGCCTTCACCGCCTGAGGGGTCTTCACCGCCTGAGAGGTTTTCACCGCCTGACGGGTCTTCACCGCCTGACGGGTCTTCACCGCCTGAAGGGTCTTCACCGCCTGAAGGGTCTTCACCGCCCGCCTGAAGGGTCTTCACCGCCCGAGGGGTCTTCACCGCCTGAGGGGTCTTCACTGCCTGAGGGGTCTTCACTGCCTGAAGGGTCTTCACCGCCTGAAGGGTCTTCACCGCCCGAGGGGTCTTCACCGCCTGAGGGGTTTTCACCGCCTGAGGGGTCTTCACTGCCTGAGGGGTCTTCACTGCCTGAAGGGTCTTCACCGCCTGAAGGGTCTTTACCGCCTGTCTTCACTGCCTGCCTGAGGGGTCTTCACCGCCTGCCTGAGGGGTCTTCACCGCCTGAAGGGTCTTCACTGCCTGAGGGGTCTTCACCGCCTGAGGGGTCTTCACCGCCTGAGGGGTCTTCACCGCCTGAGGGGTCTTCACCGCCTGAGGGGTCTTCACTGCCTGAAGGGTCTTCACCACCTGAAGGGTCTTTACCGCCTGTCTTCACCGCCTGCCTAAGGGGTCTTCACCGCCTGAGGGGTCTACACCATCCTGGCAATGCCCTCAGCCTGCTCTGGGACGCCCTTTTCCTGCTCCGCTCTGGTCACACCCTCAGCCTGCTCCGCCCTGGAGGCTTCCTGCTCTAATTCAGCCATGCCCTAATCATCCTCCAGGGTGCCCCCCCCACCCCTTTGATGTTTTAAGGCGCGAGGTCACGCCTTTGTAAAGGGAGGCGTTCTATCACAGTCTTCGTCAGCACCATTCTGTCTTCGTCATCTTCACTACACTTCCCAGCATCCTCGTCTCCACACCTGAACTCACTCCCTCAATCATTCACCTGTTCATCGTCCTGATCATCTGTGTCACCTTGTAAGTGTTCATTTTGTATCTGTATTTAGTTCTCTGTTTCAGTATGAGCTTGTCGGTTCTTGATTTATGTTTCATGGATAGTTGTCCCCTTAGAATTATAAAGTTCTATCTGACATTTTTGTCAAAATTGAGTTATTCACATTTTCTTATTCTATGACTTGTTTGATGTGTTTTAAGTTGTGTACATTGTGGGACTTTTTATAGAAAAAACAAAAAGGTTCTATCTACAAAGTAGAACTCTAACTTGGCTCTATAAGGTTCTATCTGTATAAGCCAATCAACACTTCGAACGCACAGAAGAGGACCAATCAGAATCAACTTTATATGTCACGTTGCCGGCTTTTTCCTTGAAGACAAGAATAAACCCCATTAAGGCATTATGCTAATTTACAATAAATTAAAAATTCACTAAATTGTGTAGTCTAATGAAGTGGCTTATCTTTATATTTAATCATTTTCTTTATCATATTTTAGTTATTACTGATAACTTTCATTATTATAGTTATTATCTGAATTATACAAATATGCAGTGAGTAAATTGAATATTTTAGAAAACCATTCAACATGCAAGTGTGTGTGTGTGTGTTTGAAAGTATTTGTGTGTCGGTGTATGTTTGAGATAGTGTGTTGGTGTGTAAGAGAGAGAGAGTGAGAGACAGAGAGAGAGAGTGAGAGAGTGAGTGTGATTAAAAAAGGGAGTCTGACATTTTTTGTGATTATCATAGTGTAGTGTGGAATGAAGACAGGCTGAGGCCCCAATACAAAACATTTACTCAAAAACTCCAAAAAGGTAAAGGCAAACGATTACACACACTGTCCATGAAACATGATCAAAAACCAACCAGCACACACTGAAACAGACAGTACTAAATACAGATACAAAATGAACACTAACAAGGTGACACAGATGATCAGGACAATGAACAGGTGGATGATTGAGGGAGTGAGTTCAGGTGTGGAGACAAGAGGATGCTGGGAAGTGTAGTGAAGTTGAAGACAGAATGGTGCAAACGAAGACTGTGACAGAACGCCCCCCCCTTTACAAAGGCGTGACCTCGCGCCGTAGAACATCAATGGGGTGGGAGAGGGTGCCCTAGAGGATGACGAGGGCATGGCTGAATTAGAGCAGGAAGCCTCCAGGGCAGAGCGGGTTGAAGGTGTGACCAGCGCGGAGCAGGACCAGCGCGGAGCAGGACCAGCGCGGAGCAGGACCAGCGCGGAGCAGGCTGAGAGCGTTGCCAGGATGGTGACAACCCCTCAGGCGGTGAAGACCCCTCAGGCCGACGGTCTCGGGCGTTGGAGTGGGGCTGGTGATGTCATCCACAGTGAAGGACGATCTGCAGGACCCCAGCAGCCACTCTACAAATTGGGCAAAGCTTCCTTGAAGTGGTTCCCCAGACAACTGCGTTAGAGTGGTGTTGTTCAGTCCCACACGTAGAAACGTGCAGAGGCAGTCATCTGGGAAACTGGTTTGAGGTACAAAATCCAGGAAAACCTCCAGGTGTTCCTCAAGAGAGCTGTTTCCCTGCTCAAGACACATTCGACTTACTGCAGGGAAATCCATGTTTGGTCTGTTCTTCTATCACAGTGTAGTGTGGAATGAAGACAGGCTTAGGCTTCAATACAAAACATTTACTCAAAAACTCCAAACAGGTACAAGGAAGCCTGGCAGAAGATTACTCACACTATCCATGAAACACAATCAAGAACCGACAAGCTCAGACTAAAACAGAGAGAACTAAATACAGATACAAATGAACACTAACAAGGTGACGACAGGTGACGCAGATGAACAGGACGATGAACAGGTGGATGATTTAGGGAGTGAGTTCAGGTGTGGAGACTATCACAGAGGATGCTGGGAAGTGTAGTGAAGATGACGAAGACAGAATGGTGCAGACAAAGACTGTGACAATTATATAGTCAGTGAATAATTTTTCAATGATTATTAAACTTTATGAATTAATTTGCTGAAGCATGTCGATTTTCTTGCAGTTTTTAAAGTCTTAAAACGTCTTAATTTTTACCATATTAAGGCTTATTGATCAAATATTTAACAATTTAATTAATGGGGTCTTAATTACAACAATAAACGTTTGCATGTTATTTCAGCCATATTGAGGTCTAGAGAGAAAGCCATTTTACCTGGCCCACTTTAGCTGGAATAAAGTCCTGCTCAGATGTATTACAGTGGCTCCTTTTAAAGATTAAGATTTAAAGATTTTTAGATTCCTAAAGATTAAAATTATAATTTCTGCAATGTGTTTTATTACCCACCAAATTGATATCAAAAATGAAGATTATGCACTGGGGAAAATATTTAGACCTACCTAGCTAAATTTGAAGTGTCCTAAATACATGGAAGTGCTAAAAAATATTAAATAAATGTCATAGAAAGGATAAAATTTTACTTTCTAACACATGTTGAGACATTGTTACAACATTATTTTTTTTATTTAAATGTTCAAATATTGTTTTGTCAGGTAGAACCTTATAATTCTAAGCGAAAAGTGTTTTTTTAGAATTAGAAGCTTCTATCTGCATTTGACCCATTCCAAAAATCCCCATTTACAAATTTGAGAGGATTTTGATATTGTATGTTTAGAATACATTTAGGGTCCCTGTTATTTTCATGTTTTTTGAATGAAACTTGTTCCCCATATAAATTTTCCTATACGTAATGCAAAAACTTAATATCTCAAAACTGCTCAGAACGCAGATAGAACTTTATAATTCCAAGGGGACAAAGTGTGTGAAATCTTCTGCCAGTCTTCCTTGTACTTGTTTGGAGTTTTTGAGTAAATGTTTTGTATTGGAGCTTTGCGTCAGCCTTAGCCTGTACTCATTCCACACTACACCGTGACAATAATCACAAAAATCTCAGACTTCCTTTTTAATCACACTCTCTCTCTCTCTCTCTCACACACACACCAACACACTTTCTCACACATAAGCACACGTACACACTCGCACACACACACATACATACATACTACTGGGGATTGCCCCACTGGAAACTGGGGCCCGTTTCAATAAGGAGGTTCAACCAACTCTGAGTTAAAGCTTGAACTCTGAGTTGACTTACTCTGTGATGGGAAACTCTGAGTTTTCGGTTACAGAACAGCTGAAATGAGTTAGTTCAATCAACTTCAATCAATCAATCAAGTTGACTGACTCTGAGTTAAGCGCATGCACAACAACTATAAAAAGCCATTATCAATGGAGCGCAAATATTACGAGTCACCATGGCAACAGCACCAGATAAAAAGAGGTTTTATGTGTAATTAATTACTAAGTAGTCTAAATATTGTAATTTAATTAATGGGATTACCCGTAATTTAAAATAAAATATGATGCAATTACAATAAATAGGCCTACTGCATAAACTATAGACCAATTCAGTATAAAACAATAGTGGATTTAACATACATTTTTAAAAGGTGTTTTTATGTAACCTTCTCCCTCTACACACTTTAATCAATTGAAGAATAATCCATGCAATTGTATATTGTTAATTTGAAAGCATTAAAAGGGCAGTTTCTTGTCTCTCCTCCTTGTATTAATCAAGTGGTTGAGGTTGATATATGATTTAGTAATATGTATACTTTCTAGAGATAGTAATTATTACATTAATCTAACTACACCGTTGAAGATGTAATTTGTAGTTAATAATTCATAACTATTTTAGAGTAACTTACTGTTATAATATCAGAGGTGAAACTGGAAGAATGTTATTCAACCTAATGTATGCTACTATTACTTTGATAAATTTTTTACTTAAGTAAAAATACCAGTCTAAAAATCTACTCAAGTAAGAAGTAGTTAATTTAAAATATGGGTAAAATTTGCTGAGTAACTTGTTTAACAGCAGGGGTGGGGAGGGTTTCTCAGTAGAGAACCGTCTCAGAAAATATTACGGTTTATGGTATTAACAATTATTAAATATATAAACTGCATTCTTAAATTACAGTTATTATTATCATCGGTTAAAATGACAGTTAAATAAATTAAACACTTGTTCAATAAAACATATGTAATCAACTAACTTCAATAATTAATTATGAATAAGATTAATGAATAAGATCTTATTTTTTATCATTAATAACTTATTAAATTATGTTTGAAAAATAATTGAGTTCTATTAAATGTTTTTTATTCCAATTTTTTAATGATTTAATAGAAATATATTAATCAAAAACGGTGGTAATCAAATAAAAGTTTAGCAAACGTTTTAATCCTTTTATTTTTTGGCAAATTGCTGCAAAACAGATTTAGTCAATTAAGCCAAGGACAAACAATATACAGGGGTTGGACAATGAAACACACTCAGAGTTTTCACTTAAACTCCTTTCTGAAACAGGCCCCTGGTGGACTATGTTATTGACCGCTGCAGAACTCTGGTCAAGGTGTCGGCGTCATCGAGTTTAAGTGTTTTTAAGGCACAAGAGTGACCATACACATGGTAGTTTCTGAAATAAATAACATAACAGAAATAAATATTCACTCACTAAATAATTCAACAACTTAAGAAATTACAAACTCAAATATAAGCATCTCTGTAGAGTGCACGCAGGGGCGGACTGGGACCAAAAAGTGGCCCTGGACTTTCTGACCCACAGCAGCCCACCATACGGTGGCCGAGAAAGCTCAACATGCTGCAACTGAAGCAAACACTTGCAAATAGAAAAAAACACCTGCAAAAAAAAAAAAAAATTGACAGTGTTACCCCTTATGTTTTTTTTTTTCAGGTCAAAATTTTGACCTTCGATATCTCGGCTCTGGAAGGGTCTAGAGCCTCCATTTTTGCGCGCTGGTCGAAGTCTCGTGGCCCTCTGTCAGAATCCAGAGTTTCAAGAAGATCGGAGGGGGTAAAAATTTCGGCCAAAAAAAAAATGACAGTGTTACCCCTTATGTTTTTTTTTTCAGGTCAAAATTTTGACCTTCGATATCTCGGCTCTGGAAGGGTCTAGAGCCTCCATTTTTGCGCGCTGGTCGAAGTCTCGTGGCCCTCTGTCAGAATCCAGAGTTTCAAGAAGATCGGAGGGGGTCAAAATTTCGGCCAAAAAAAAAAATGACAGTGTTACCCCTTATGTTTTTTTTTTTCAGCTCCAAATTTTGACCTTTGATATCTCGGCTCTGGGAGGGTCTAGAGCCTCCATTTTTGTGCGCTGGTCGAAGTCTCGTGGCCCTCTGTCAGAATCCAGAGTTTCAAGAAGATCGGAGGGGGTCAAAATTTCGGCCAAAAAAAAAATGACAGTGTTACCCCTTATGTTTTTTTTTTTCAGGTCCAAATTTTGACCTTCGATATCTCGGCTCTGGAAGGGTCTAGAGCCTCCATTTTTGCGCGCTGGTCGAAGTCTCGTGGCCCTCTGTCAGAATCCAGAGTTTCAAGAAGATCGGAGGGGGTAAAAATTTCGGCCAAAAAAAAAAATGACAGTGTTACCCCTTATGTTTTTTTTTCAGGTCAAAATTTTGACCTTCGATATCTCGGCTCTGGAAGGGTCTAGAGCCTCCATTTTTGCGCGCTGGTCGAAGTCTCGTGGCCCTCTGTCAGAATCCAGAGTTTCAAGAAGATCGGAGGGGGTCAAAATTTCGGCCAAAAAAAAAAATGACAGTGTTACCCCTTATGTTTTTTTTTTTCAGCTCCAAATTTTGACCTTTGATATCTCGGCTCTGGGAGGGTCTAGAGCCTCCATTTTTGTGCGCTGGTCGAAGTCTCGTGGCCCTCTGTCAGAATCCAGAGTTTCAAGAAGATCGGAGGGGGTCAAAATTTCGGCCAAAAAAAAAATTACAGTGTTACCCCTTATGTTTTTTTTTTCAGCTCCAAATTTTGACCTTCGATATCTCGGCTCTGGAAGGGTCTGGAGCCTCCATTTTTGCGTGCTGGTCGAAGTCTCGTGGCCCTCTGTCAGAATCCAGAGTTTCAAGAAGATCGGAGGGGGTCAAAATTTCGGCCAAAAAAAAAAAATGACAGTGTTACCCCTTATGTTTTTTTTTCAGGTCCAAATTTTGACCTTCGATATCTCGGCTCTGGAAGGGTCTAGAGCCTCCATTTTTGCGCGCTGGTCGAAGTCTCGTGGCCCTCTGTCAGATTCCAGAGTTTCAAGAAGATCGGAGGGGGTCAAAATTTCGGCCAAAAAAAAATGACAGTGTTACCCCTTATGTTTTTTTTTCAGCTCCAAATTTTGACCTTCGATATCTCGGCTCTGGAAGGGTCTAGAGCCTCCATTTTTGCGCGCTGGTCGAAGTCCCGTGGCCCTCTGTCAGAATCCAGAGTTTCAAGGAAATCGGAGGGGGTCAAAATTTCGGCCAAAAAAAAAAAAAGACATTGTTACCCCTTATGTTTTTTTTTTTCAGGTCCAAATGTTGACCTTCGATATCTTGGCTCTGGAAGGGTCTAGAGCCTCTATTTTTGTGCGCTGGTCGAAGTCTCATGGCCCTCTGTCAGAATCCAGAGTTTCAAGAAGATCGGAGGGGGTCAAAATTTCGGCCAAAAAAAAAATGACAATGTTACCCCTTATGTTTTTTTTTTTCAGGTCCAAATTTTGACCTTCGATATCTCGGCTCTGGAAGGGTCTAGAGCCTCCATTTTTGCGCGCTGGTCGAAGTCTCGTGGCCCTCTGTTAGAATCCAGAGTTTCAAGAAGATTGGAGGGGGTCAAAATTTCGGCCAAAAAAAAAAATGACAGTGTTACCCCTTGTGTTTTTTTTCAGGTCCAAATTTTGACCTTCGATATCTAGGCTCTGGAAGGGTCTAGAGCCTCCATTTTTGCGCGCTGGTCAAAGTCTCGGGGCCCTCTGTCAGAATCCAGAGTTTCAAGAAGATCGGAGGGGGTCAAAATTTCGGGCAAAAAAAAATGACAGTGTTACCCCTTATGTTTTTTTTTCAGGTCCAAATTTTGACCTTCGATATCTCGGCTCTGGAAGGGTCTAGAGCAGGGGCGGACTGGGACCAAAAAGTGGCCCTGGACTTTCTGACCCACAGCAGCCCACCATACGGTGGCCGAGAAAGCTCAACATGCTGCAACTGAAGCAAACACTTGCAAATAGAAAAAAACACCTGCAACTTAAAAAAAACATCGTCATCAGTTTCACAACACATGTGTGCTCCAAATGCAAAATGCACTGCCAAAGTTCACAACACAACCAAATACAGAAACGCGCTGCACATAACACAGACCACAACGGATATGTTTCCAAGTAAACCAAATAGACCTAAGTAGCGAAGCCCTAAAATATGCGTGCATGTGTGTCTCAACTTTTAAACTTTGGTCCCTACATTACCTAATATTTCTTACAAAACTTTTCTTTATGAAAATTTTAAACAGAACATGTAAGGGCGTGGCCAAGAACAGGCAGGACAGGTTGTGGACAGATAAGAAGATTTATTTCTTCTAAAGAATAATTACACACAGGGGTAGATCCAATGAAAATAATTTCCAAAATAAAGTCCATATAAAAATCAAAGACTTAAGATGGAAGTCAACTGAAACAAACAAAAATTAAACTGGCCTCAAAATGAATAACTAAATCTCCCCTGGTAAACAAAATAATTAACAAAACCACTAAGGTCAGCAGGCCAGGATGTTACTTTGGCTGGACAAAAATCTAACTACCATTCACACATTCCCTCTGATAAATATACCTCTTAGCCTCTACCAAACAAAAAGAAAATGTAAGTATCAAAATAAACCTTTCCCCATCTAACAACAAATATTTAACTAAAAATATACACGATCATAACAAACATAATTTAATCAACTGCTTGAAGCACAATACAAAACTACGTACTTCAAACAAACAAAATAGAAATTAAACTGGATGAAATAATAAAAAGGAATCCCCCTCCTCATCGGATCACAATGGTACAGTCCAACTTCCTCTGGGACAACTCAAAAGTACAGGCTGAAGCCCCGCCTCTTCCTTTTGGCCTTCACATGGAATGCGGCCGCTCACTCCATGCACCAGAGGAATCCAGGACTCAGGTAAAATCAAACAGTAAAGAGAGAATATAAGTAGAGTGCATCCTTCCATACATTCAAACTTTAATAAACTGTTTAACTCATAACCTTGTCCTGTGTTTATTAATAATGCTAAGGGATTTTAAATAAAGTAACAAACCATACTAAATTAAACTTCAAAATAAACAATGTAAATCATAATAAAATTAATGTGAGGTGAGCAACGCACCCATCACACTCTGCCCCACCTCCGGTTCCTCGCCCACATGGCGGGAAAGAAAGTCATCAGTCAGGTTCTCTCTTCCTGGCCGGTGGAGAATGGTAAATCGATAGGGTTGCAGTGACAAGTACCAACGGGTAATCCTGGCATTAGTGTCCTTCATGTTGTTCAACCATTGGAGTGCTCGGTGGTCAGTCTCTAAAGTGAAATGTCTGCCCAAGAGATAATATCTTAAAGAGTCCAAGGCCCATTTCACTGCCAAGCATTCCTTCTCAATAGTGGAGTAACGCATTTCCCTAGGAAACAGCTTTCGGCTAATATAGGCCACAGGGTGATAGTTTCCCACTTCTCCTTGAAGTAGCACTGCTCCTAGTCCAACTCCTGATGCATCTGTCTGTAAAACAAAGGGTTGATCAAACCTAGGACTGTGCAACACTGGACTTTCCTGTAGAGCTCCTTGAATATCCTGGAACGCTCTCTGGGCCTGCTCAGACCACTGAATCTGGTTTGGGCCATTGTTCTTTATCAGGTATGTTAGGGCAGCAGCTCTAGAAGAAAAACTAATCCAAGGAAAACTATCCGAGGAGCTAATCCGAGGAAAGTTTCTTGGTCTTAGGTAGTGTACAGGACTTAATAGCTTGCACCTTCCCCACTTGTGGCCGGATGACCCCATTTCCCAGGACATACCCAAGGTATTCAATCTCTTTCTTTGCCAGGGCACATTTATCAGGATTGATGGTCAGTCCTGCTTCTTGGATGCGTCTTAAAACCATCTGCAAGTGCTTCAGGTGCTCTTCCCACGTTTTACTGAAAATCACAATGTCATCAAGATAGGCTGAAGTGAAATCAGACAAGCCATGCAAAACCTGGTCCATCAGTCTTTGGAAAGTGGGAGGAGCTCCATGCAGGCCAAAAGGCATAGTCTTAAAATGATGTAGGCCCCAAGGAGTCCGGAAAGCAGTCAATTCCTTGGATCTGGAACTTAAAGGCACTTGCCAGTAACCTTTACATAGATCAACGGTGCTCAGATATTTCGCATTTTCCAGGCGCTCAATCAGTTCCTCAATACGAGGCATTGGGTATGAGTCAAATTTCGAAACTGAATTCAAATATCGAAAGTCAATGCAAAATCTTGTAGTTCCATCTTTTTTTGGTACCAAGACCACAGGACTGCACCATTCACTCTTGGAAGGTTCAATCACACCCAAAGAAATCATCAAGTCCAATTCCTTTTTAAGATCTGGCAGTAATCTTTCAGGTATACGATAACTCAGTCTCTTTGGAACTGCATCTTCTTTCAAAACGATGTCATGCTCTACCAGCTTTGTTTGACCCGGCTTCGCCTGGAACAATTCAGGATTACACAGAGACTGAAGTTGCTGGGTTCAAGTCCCACTCTTTGCATTAAAATGCTTTGTTTTGAATGGTTTTGTCCAAATAAAAAAGACATGTCTGCAAAATAAAGTGAAAGAGTGGAAGCTTGAATGGCTCAGTGGTTAGAGTGTTACTCTATCATGTTGAGGATTTGGGTTCAAGTCCTGCTCTTAGCATTAAAATTCTTTATTTTGAAGGGTTTTGTCCAAATAAAAAAGACATGGCTGCAAAATAAAGTGATAGAGTGGAAGCTTGAATGGCTCAGTGGTTAGAGTATTACACTATCATGTTGAGGATTTGGGTTCAAGTCCCACTCTTAGCATTAAAATGCTTTATTTTGAAGGGTTTTGTCCAAATAAAAAAGACATGCCTGCAAAATAAAGTGAAAGAGTGGAAGCTTGAATGGCTTAGTGGTTAGAGTGTTACTCTATCATGTTGAGGATTTGGGTTAAAGACCCACTCTTTGCATTAAAATGCTTTATTTTGAATGGTTTTGTACAAATAAAAAAGACATGCCTGCAAAATAAAGTGAAAGAGTGAAAGCATGAATGGCTCAGTGGTTAGAGTGTTCCTCTATCATGTTGAGGATAGGGGTTCAAGTCCCACTCTTTGCATTAAAATGCTTTATTTTGAAGGGTTTTGTCCAAATAAAAAAGACATGCCTGCAAAATAAAGTGAAAGTCTGGATGCTTGAATGCCTCAGTGGTCAGAGTGTTCCTCTATCATGTTGAGGATTTGGGTTGAAGTCCTGCTCTTAGCATTAAAATGCTTTATTTTGAAGGGTTTTGTCCAAATAAAAAAGACATGCCTGCAAAATAAAGTCAAAGAGTTGAAGCTTGAATGTCTCGGTGGTTGGAGTGTTCCTCTATCATGTTCAGGATTTGGGTTCAAGTCCCACTCTTTGCATTAAAATGCTTTAGTTTGAATGGTTTTGTCCAAATAAAAAAGACATGTCTGCAAAATAAAGTGAAAGAGTGGAAGCTTGAATGGCTCAGTGGTGTGAGTGTCAATCTCTTGTGTGGAGAATCCATGTTTGAGTCTCTTGATGGTTAACATTTTTAGTTTGATTGGTTTGGTCCAAATGAAAAGACCAATCTTCAAAAAGGACATCCAACTGTAAGTGGTTCAGTGGTAAAAGCGTTGCTGTTCTGTGTTGACAACCCTGGTTCAAATCTCACTTTTGCGGTTGAAATTACTTTAGTGTGATTTTTTGAGACAAACAGAAACATTGAAATGATGAAGCTCCTGTGGCTCAGTAGTCTGAGTGTTGTGATTCTATGTGGGAAACCCAGGTTCGAATCACACTCTTGTGATGCTTTAGTTTCACTGGATTGTCGAAGTAAGACATGCTCCCAAAAAAAGAAGAGTGAGTGTGCAAGCTCCAGTGGCTCAGTGGTCTGAGTGTTGTGATTCCATGTGGGAAACCAGGGTTCGAGCCTCACTCTTATCATGCTTTAGTTTCAACGGGTTTGTCCAAGAGAGAAAAAGACATGCTCCCAAAAAAAAGAAGTTTGAGTGTGGATGGTCCAGTGGCTCCGTGGGTGAGCTCTCACTCCCGAATCGGGAGGTTGGGATGTTCCTGGTTCAAGACCGGGCTGGACCGTGAAGCATGGTTGCGTTGACGAACATCCTCCAGATCTGCAGCTGGGGGACGAGAGACGGTCAGGACACGAAGGGGGGAGGAAATAACCTAACTCCTCCCCCTGGGGATTTCTGGGACGATATCCAGCAGCGGTGTTGCTGCAGAGAGAGGCATTTTTTTGTGGGACTTAACCAAAATTTTAATTTTGGAATACATGAAATGTACACAGATTAGCATGCACCAAAAAATATTTTATTTCTTACCTCATACACACAATTATCTATAGTTCTCATCCTAGATACTCCTCCACAATCTTCAGTCATCCTCCTCCATCCTCCTCCATCCTCCTCCATCCATCACTTACTTCAGTGTCCAGCCTAGTCTTGAACCAGGAACCTCCCAACTGGGGAGTGAGAGCTCACCCACTGAGCCACTGGACCATCCACACACATGCTGAATTTTTTGGGAGCAAGTCTTTTTCTCTCTTGGACAAAGCCAGTGAAACTAAAGCATGGTAAGAGTGGGGCTCAAACCCTGGTTTTCCACATGGAACCATAACACTCAGACCACTGAGCCACTGTAGCTTGCACACTCACTCTTCTTTTTTTTGGGAGCATGTCTTACTTCAACAATCCAGTGAAACTAAAGCATCACAAGAGTGTGATTTGAACCCAGGTTTCCCACATGCTCCCAAAAAAAGAGGTTTGAGTGTGGATGGTCCAGTGGCTCAGTGGTCTGAGTGTTGTGATTCCATGTGGGAAACCAGGGTTCGAGCCTCACTCTTGTCATGCTTTAGTTTCAACGGGTTTGTCCAAGAGAGAAAAAGACATGCTCCCAAAAAATTAAGTATGAGTGTGTATGGTCCAGTGGCTCAGTGGTGTGAGTGTTGCGCTCTCGTGTGGAGAATCCTGGTTTGAGTCTCTTGTTGGTAAAACTCTTCTTTCACCGGTTTGGTCCAAATAAAGAAGACATGCTCCCAAAAAAAAGAAGTTTGAGTGTGGATGGTCCAGTGGCTCCGTGGGTGAGCTCTCACTCCCGAACGGGAGGTTGGGATGTTCCTGGTTCAAGACCGGGCTGGACCGTGAAGCATGGTTGCGTTGACGAACATCCTCCAGATCTGCAGCTGGGGGACGAGAGACGGTCAGGACACGAAGGGGGGAGGAAATAACCTAACTCCTCCCCCTGGGGATTTCTGGGACGATATCCAGCAGCGGTGTTGCTGCAGAGAGAGGCATTTTTTTGTGGGACTTAACCAAAATTTTAATTTTGGAATACATGAAATGTACACAGATTAGCATGCACCAAAAAATATTTTATTTCTTACCTCATACACACAATTATCTATAGTTCTCATCCTAGATACTCCTCCACAATCTTCAGTCATCATCATCCTCCTCCTCCTCCTCCTCCTCCTCCTCCTCCTCCTCCTCATCCTCCAACCTCCAACCTCCAACCATCACTTGCTTCAGTGTCCAGCCTAGTCTTGAACCAGGAACCTCCCAACTGGGGAGTGAGAGCTCACCCACTGAGCCACTGGACCATCCACACACATGCTGAATTTTTTGGGAGCAAGTCTTTTTCTCTCTTGGACAAAGCCAGTGAAACTAAAGCATGGTGAGAGTGAGGCTCGAACCCTGGTTTTCCACATGGAACCATAACACTCAGACCACTGAGCCACTGTAGCTTGCACACTCACTCTTCTTTTTTTGGGACCATGTCTTACTTCGACAATCCAGTGAAACTAAAGCGTCACAAGAGTGTGATTTGAACCCAGGTTTCCCACATGGAATCACAACACTCAGACCACTGAGCCACACACACTCACACTTACTTTTTTGGGAACATGTCTTTCTTGGACAAAGCCAGTGAAACTAAAGCATGATAAGAGTGAGGCTCAAACCCTGGTTTCCCACATGGAATCACAACACTCAGACCACTGAGCCACTGGAGCACACACACTCATGCTTCTTTTTTTGGGAACATGTCTTTCTTGGACAAACCCAGTTGTTACGACCCTATGGTTGTACTTCTGTTATCTCTGTTGTTATGTCCGTCTCTCAATGTGTTTGGATAGGAACGTCATCGATGGATCCCTGTCGGATGATTGGATCGCCTTCCTGATTGGTTCCCGCATGACGATTGCTGTTCGATCCTGATTGGAGCAACGCGTCTTTAAAAGAGACGTCATTTCCTTTACCGAGCAGAGCAGATCAGCAGCGCAGATCAAGCAGAGCAATTCTAGAGCGGACAAGGACTTGTGAAATCTTATGTTTGAAGTTGAGAGAGACTTTGTGATTTGATTGTTAGGAGATTTTGAGACTAAGCACTCGTTTGTTTGTTTGATCTAAAAGAGAGAGTTTGTTACTTTGATTTTGCTTTCATTTGTTTCTTTGGAAAGAGAACGATTTACTTTTGAGACTGTTTGAACGATTGAGTCTGTGAGTATTGTTGTTTTCTTTTATGAAAGCTGTTTGTATCTAAAAGATCCTCCAGGTTATATTCGACCCTTTTGCCTGTTAATGATACTGATTTGGACTGCCCATTTCAGTTTGATTGCCCAATTGTACATATTGTAAATACTTAATTAATATTGGGAAGTAGGGAGTTTGACGCCACTCTTTTCTTTATTGTAACCCTTTTGTCCCTGTTTTTGGTTAGGGAGTTAGTTTATTGATTGTACTTTTGTTTCTTTTGGTTTAAGGTTTAGAAAGAGGGTTTATCTAAAGATTGTTTTGTTTATTATTTTGGCACTGTCATCTCCTGAAGAATATCCCAATCTACAAAAATAAAGAACTTTAATTTAAAAATTTACATCACCGCCTCGACTCCTCTTCATGTTACCCCTTTCCCCCTAGACGGGGCGTAACACAGTGAAACTAAAGCATGATAAGAGTGAGGCTGGAACCCGGGTTTATGCAGTTGGTCCAGTAGAAAAAAGTAAAGCAGGGCACAGGTTTATGCTAGTGGTGAGTGATTATGCTACTAAGCATCCAGAGGTTTTTCCTTTAAGGACTATTGGAGCTAAGCAAGTAGCTTCCTGCTTGATTGAGTTGTTTTCTTGCGTAGGATTTCCTACAGAGATACTGACTGATTGTGGGACTAATTTCACCTCAAATCTCTTAAAGCAAGTCTACAAGTTATTGAGCATAAAGGGTTTGAAAACTACACCGTTCCATCCCCAAACTGATGGGTTAGTAGAGAGATTTAACCAAACCCTAGACCCTTGCTGAGCTGAGATATTGAGATCCCATTTAGCACCCACTAGTCTCTAGACCCCATGTGGGATCTCAATATCTCAGCTCAGGTAGGGTCTAGAGCCTCCATTTTTGCACTCAAGTCTAAGTCTCATGGCCCTCTATCAGAATCCAGAGTTTTGAGAAGATTGGGGAAACTTAATTTTTCGCCCCAAAAAAAAACATAAGGGGTAACACTGTCGTTTTTTCTTCTGGTCAAAATTTTGAGTTTCGATATCTCAGCTCTGGAAGGGTCTAGAGCCTCCATTTTTGCACTCAGGTCTAAGTGTCATGGCCCTCTATCAGAATCCAGAGTTTTGAGAAGATTGGGGAAACTTAATTTTTCGCCCAAAAAAAAAAACATAAGGGGTAACACTGTCCTTTTTTTTTCTGGACAAAATTTTGAGTTTCAATATCTCAGCTCTGGAAGGGTCTAGAGCCTCCATTTTTGCGCGCTGGTCGAAGTCTCGTGGCCCTCTGTCAGAATCCAGAGTTTCAAGAAGATCGGAGGGGGTCAAAATTTCGGCCAAAAAAAAAAAATGACAGTGTTACCCCTTATGTTTTTTTTTCAGCTCCAAATTTTGACCTTCGATATCTCGGCTCTGGAAGGGTCTAGAGCCTCCATTTTTGCGCGCTGGTCGAAGTCTCGTGGCCCTCTGTCAGAATCCGGAGTTTCAAGAAGATCGGAGGGGATCAAAATTTCGGCCAAAAAAAAAAATGACAGTGTTACCCCTTATGTTTTTTTTTTCAGGTCCAAATTTTGACCTTCGATATCTTGGCTCTGGAAGGGCCTAGAGCCTCCATTTTTGCGCGCTGGTCGAAGTCTCGTGGCCTTCTGTCAGAATCCAGAGTTTCAAGAAGATCGGAGGGGGTCAAAATTTCGGCCAAAAAAAAAAAATGACAGTGTTACCCTTATGGTTTTTTTTTGTTCAGCTCCAAATTTTGACCTTCGATATCTCGGCTCTGGAAGGGTCTAGAGCCTCCATTTTTGTGCGCTGGTCGAAGTCTCGTGGCCCTCTGTCAGATTCCAGAGTTTCAAGAAGATCGGAGGGGGTCAAAATTTCGGCCAAAAAAAAAATGACAGTGTTACCCCTTATGTTTTTTTTTTTCAGCTCCAAATTTTGACCTTCGATATCTCAGCTCTGGAAGGGTCTATAGCCTCCATTTTTGCGCGCTGGTCGAAGTCTCGTGGCCCTCTGTCAGAATCCAGAGTTTCAAGAAGATCGGAGGGGGTCAAAATTTCGGCCAAAAAAAAAAAAATGACAGTGTTACCCCTTATGTTTTTTTTTCAGGTCCAAATTTTGACCTTCGATATCTCGGCTCTGGAAGGGTCTAGAGCCTCCATTTTTGCGCGCTGGTCGAAGTCTCGTGGCCCTCTGTCAGAATACAGAGTTTCAAGAAGATCGGAGGGGGTCAAAATTTCGGCCAAAAAAAAAAAATGACAGTGTTACCCCTTATGTTTTTTTTTCAGGTCCAAATTTTTACCTTCGATATCTCGGCTCTGGAAGGGTCTAGAGCCTCCATTTTTGCCCGCTGGTCGAAGTCTCGTGGCCCTCTGTCAGAATCCAGAGTTTCAAGAAGATCGGAGGGGGTCAAAATTTCGGCCCAAAAAAAAAAATGACAGTGTTACCCTTTATGTTTTTTTTTTCAGCTCCAAATTTTGACCTTCGATATCTCGGCTCTGGAAGGGTCTAGAGCCTCCATTTTTGCGCGCTGGTCGAAGTCTCGTGGCCCTCTGTCAGAATCCAGAGTTTCAAGAAGATCGGAGGGGGTCAAAATTTCGACCAAAAAAAATGACAGTGTTACCCCTTATGTTTTTTTTTCAGGTCCAAGTTTTGACCTTCGATATCTCGGCTCTGGAAGGGTCTAGAGCCTCCATTTTTGCGCGCTGGTCGAAGTCTCGTGGCCCTCTGTCAGAATCCAGAGTTTCAAGAAGATCGGAGGGGGTCAAAATTTTTGCCAAAAAAAAAATGACAGTGTTACCCCTTATGTTTTTTTTTTCAGCTCCAAATTTTGACCTTCGATATCTCGGCTCTGGAGGGGTCTAGAGCCTCCATTTTTGCGCTCTGGTCGAAGTCTCGTGGCCCTCTGTCAGAATCCAGAGTTTCAAGAAGATCGGAGGGGGTCAAAATTTCGGCCAAAAAAAATGACAGTGTTACCCCTTATGTTTTTTTTTTCAGCTCCAAATTTTGACCTTCGATATCTCGGCTCTGGAAGGGTCTAGAGCCTCCATTTTTGCGCGCTGGTCGAAGTCTCGTGGCCCTCTGTCAGAATCCAGAGTTTCAAGAAGATCGGAGGGGGTCAAAATTTCGGCCAAAAAAAATGACAGTGTTACCCCTTATGTTTTTTTTTCAGGTCCAAATTTTGACCTTCGATATCTCGGCTCTGGAAGGGTCTAGAGCCTCCATTTTTGCGCGCTGGTCGAAGTCTCGTGGCCCTCTGTCAGAATCTGGAGTTTCAAGAAGATCGGAGGGGATAAAAATTTCGGCCAAAAAAAAAAATGACAGTGTTACCCCTTATGTTTTTTTTTTCAGGTCCAAATTTTGACCTTCGATATCTCGGCTCTGGAAGGGCCTAGAGCCTCCATTTTTGCGCGCTGGTCGAAGTCTCGTGGCCTTCTGTCAGAATCCAGAGTTTCAAGAAGATCGGAGGGGGTCAAAATTTCGGCCAAAAAAAAATGACAGTGTTACCCTTATGGTTTTTTTTGTTCAGCTCCAAATTTTGACCTTCGATATCTCGGCTCTGGAAGGGTCTAGAGCCTCCATTTTTGCGCGCTGGTCGAAGTCTCGTGGCCCTCTGTCAGATTCCAGAGTTTTAAGAAGATCGGAGGGGGTCAAAATTTCGGCCAAAAAAAAATGACAGTGTTACCCCTTATGTTTTTTTTTTCAGCTCCAAATTTTGACCTTCGATATCTCAGCTCTGGAAGGGTCTATAGCCTCCATTTTTGCGCGCTGGTCGAAGTCTCGTGGCCCTCTGTCAGAATCCAGAGTTTCAAGAAGATCGGAGGGGGTCAAAATTTCGGCCAAAAAAAAAATGACAGTGTTACCCCTTATGTTTTTTTTTCAGGTCCAAATTTTGACCTTCGATATCTCGGCTCTGGAAGGGTCTAGAGCCTCCATTTTTGCGCGCTGGTCGAAGTCTCGTGGCCCTCTGTCAGAATACAGAGTTTCAAGAAGATCGGAGGGGGTCAAAATTTCGGCCAAAAAAAAAAAAATGACAGTGTTACCCCTTATGTTTTTTTTTCAGGTCCAAATTTTTACCTTCGATATCTCGGCTCTGGAAGGGTCTAGAGCCTCCATTATTGCCCGCTGGTCGAAGTCTCGTGGCCCTCTGTCAGAATCCAGAGTTTCAAGAAGATCGGAGGGGGTCAAAATTTCGGCCCAAAAAAAAATGACAGTGTTACCCCTTATGTTTTTTCTTTTTCAGCTCCAAATTTTGACCTTCGATATCTCGGCTCTGGAAGGGTCTAGAGCCTCCATTTTTGCGCGCTGGTCGAAGTCTCGTGGCACTCTGTCAGAATCCAGAGTTTCAAGAAGATCGGAGGGGGTCAAAATTTCGGCCAAAAAAAAATGACAGTGTTACCCCTTATGTTTTTTTTTTTCAGGTCCAAATTTTGACCTTCGATTTCTCGGCTCTGGAAGGGTCTAGAGCCTCCATTTTTGCGCGCTGGTCGAAGTCTCGTGGTCCTCTGTCAGAATCCAGAGTTTCAAGAAGATCGGAGGGGGTCAAAATTTCGGCCAAAAAAAAAATGACAGTGTTACCCCTTATGGTTTTTTTTTCAGCTCCAAATTTTGACCTTCGATATCTCGGCTCTGGAAGGGTCTAGAGCCTCCATTTTTGCGCGCTGGTCGAAGTCTCGTGGCCCTCTGTCAGATTCCAGAGTTTCAAGAAGATCGGAGGGGGTCAAAATTTCAGTCAAAAAAAAAATGACAGTGTTACCCCTTATGTTTTTTTTTCAGGGCCAAATTTTGACCTTCGATATCGGCTCTGGAAGGGTCTAGAGCCTCCATTTTTGCGCGCTGGTCGAAGTCTCGTGGCCCTCTGTCAGAATCCAGAGTTTCAAGAAGATCGGAGGGGGTCAAAATTTCGGCCAAAAAAAAATGAGAGTGTTACCCCTTATGTTTTTTTTTTTTCAGGTCCAAATTTTGACCTTCGTTATCTCGGCTCTGGAAGGGTCTAGAGCCTCCATTTTTGCGCGCTGGTCGAAGTCTCGTGGCCCTCTGTCAGAATCCAGAGTTTCAAGAAGATCGGAGGGGGTCAAAATTTCGGCCAAAAAAAAAAATGACAGTGTTACCCCTTATGTTTTTTTTCAGCTCCAAATTTTGACCTTCGATATCTCGGCTCTGGAAGGCTCCAGAGCCTTCATTTTTGCGCGCTGGTCGAAGTCTCGTGGCCCTCTGTCAGATTCCAGAGTTTCAAGAAGATCGGAGGGGGTCAAAATTCGGCCAAAAAAAAAATGACAGTGTTACCCCTTATGTTTTTTTTTCAGGGCCAAATTTTGACCTTCGATATCTCGGCTCTGGAAAGGTCTAGAGCCTCCATTTTTGCGCGCTGGTCGAAGTCTCGTGGCCCTCTGTCAGAATCCAGAGGTTCAAGAAGATCGGAGGGGGTCAAAATTTCGGCCAAAAAAAAAATGACAGTGTTACCCCTTATGTTTTTTTTTTCAGGTCCAAATTTTGACCTTCGATATCTCGGCTCTGGAATGGTCTAGAGCCTCCATTTTTGCGCGCTGGTCGAAGTCTCGTGGCCCTCTGTCAGAATCCAGAGTTTCAAGAAGATCGGAGGGGGTCAAAATTTCGGCCAAAAAAAATGACAGTGTTACCCCTTATGTTTTTTTTTCAGGTCCAAATTTTGACCTTCGATATCTCGGCTCTGGAAGGGTCTAGAGCCTCCATTTTTGCGCGCTGGTCGAAGTCTCGTGGCCCTCTGTCAGAATCCAGAGTTTCAAGAAGATCGGAGGGGGTCAAAATTTTGGCCCAAAAAAAAAAAAATGACAGTGTTACCCCTTATGTTTTTTTTTCAGGTCCAAATTTTGACCTTCGATATCTCGGCTCTGGAAGGGTCTAGAGCCTCCATTTTTGCGCGCTGGTCGAAGTCTCGTGGCCCTCTGTCAGAATCCAGAGTTTCAAGAAGATCGGAGGGGGTCAAAATTTCGGCCAAAAAAAAAAATGACAGTGTTACCCCTTATGTTTTTTTTTCAGGTCCAAATTTTGACCTTCGATGTCTCGGCTCTGGAAGGGTCTAGAGCCTCCATTTTTGCGCGCTGGTCGAAGTCCCGTGGCCCTCTGTCAGAATCCAGAGTTTCAAGGAGATCGGAGGGGGTCAAAATTTCGGCCAAAAAAAAAAAAAAGACATTGTTACCCCTTATGTTTTTTTTTTCAGGTCCAAATGTTGACCTTCGATATCTTGGCTCTGGAAGGGTCTAGAGCCTCTATTTTTGTGCGCTGGTCGAAGTCTCATGGCCCTCTGTCAGAATCCAGAGTTTCAAGAAGATCGGAGGGGGTCAAAATTTCGGCCAAAAAAAAATGACAATGTTACCCCTTATGTTTTTTTTTTTTAGGTCCAAATTTTGACCTTCGATATCTCGGCTCTAGAAGGGTCTAGAGCCTCCATTTTTGCGCGCTGGTCGAAGTCTCGTGGCCCTCTGTTAGAATCCAGAGTTTCAAGAAGATTGGAGGGGGTCAAAATTTCGGCCAAAAAAAAAAATGACAGTGTTACCCCTTGTGTTTTTTTTCAGGTCCAAATTTTGACCTTCGATATCTCGGCTCTGGAAGGGTCTAGAGCCTCCATTTTTGCGCGCTGGTCAAAGTCTCGTGGTCCTCTGTCAGAATCCAGAGTTTCAAGAAGATCGGAGGGGGTCAAAATTTCGGCCAAAAAAAATTGACAGTGTTACCCCTTATGTTTTTTTTTCAGGTCCAAATTTTGACCTTCGATATCTCGGCTCTGGAAGGGTCTAGAGCCTCCATTTTTGCGCGCTGGTCGAAGTCTCGTGGCCCTCTGTCAGAATCCAGAGTTTCAAGAAGATCGGAGGGGGTAAAAATTTCTGCCAAAAAAAAAAAAATGACAGTGTTACCCCTTATGTTTTTTTTTCAGGTCAAAATTTTGACCTTCGATATCTCGGCTCTGGAAGGGTCTAGAGCCTCCATTTTTGCGCGCTGGTCGAAGTCTCGTGGCCCTCTGTCAGAATCCAGAGTTTCAAGAAGATCGGAGGGGGTCAAAATTTCGGCAAAAAAAAAAAATGACAGTGTTACCCCTTATGTTTTTTTTTTTTTTCAGCTCCAAATTTTGACCTTTGATATCTCGGCTCTGGAAGGGTCTAGAGCCTCCATTTTTTGCGCGCTGGTCGAAGTCTCATGGCCCTCTGTCAGAATCCAGAGTTTCAAGATGATCGGAGGGGGTCAAAATTTCGGGCAAAAAAAAATGACAGTGTTACCCCTTATGTTTTTTTTTCAGCTCCAAATTTTGACCTTCGATATCTCGGCTCTGGAAGGGTCTAGAGCCTCCATTTTTGCGCGCTGGTCGAAGTCTCGTGGCCCTCTGTCAGAATCCAGAGTTTCAAGAAGATCGGAGGGGGTCAAAAATTCGGCCAAAAAAAATGACAGTGTTACCCCTTATGTTTTTTTTTCAGCTCCAAATTTTTACCTTCGATATCTCGGCTCTGGAAGGGTCTAGAGCCTCCATTTTTGCGCGCTGGTCGAAGTCTCGTGGCCCTCTGTCAGAATCCAGAGTTTCAAGAAGATCGGAGGGGGTCAAAATTTCGGCCCCCCAAAAAAATGACAGTGTTACCCCTTATGTTTTTTTTTTCAGCTCCAAATTTTGACCTTCGATATCTCGGCTCTGGAAGGGTCTAGAGCCTCCATTTTTGCGCGCTGGTCGAAGTCTCGTGGCCCTCTGTCAGAATCCAGAGTTTCAAGAAGATCGGAGGGGGTCAAAATTTCGGCCAAAAAAAAATGACAGTGTTACCCCTTTTGTTTTTTGTTTTTTCAGGTCCAAATTTTGACCTTCGATATCTCGGCTCTGGAAGGGTCTAGAGCCTCCATTTTTGCGCGCTGGTCGAAGTCTCGTGGCCCTCTGTCAGAATCCAGAGTTTCAAGAAGATCGGAGGGGGTCAAAAATTCGGCCAAAAAAAAAATGACAGTGTTACCCCTTATGTTTTTTTTTCAGGTCCAAATTTTGACCTTCGATATCTCGGCTCTGGAAGGGTCTAGAGCCTCCATTTTTGCGCGCTGGTCGAAGTCTCGTGGCCCTCTGTCAGAATCCAGAGTTTCAAGAAGATCGGAGGGGGTCAAAATTTTGGCCCAAAAAAAAAAAATGACAGTGTTACCCCTTATGTTTTTTTTTCAGGTCCAAATTTTGACCTTCGATATCTCGGCTCTGGAAGGGTCTAGAGCCTCCATTTTTGCGCGCTGGTCGAAGTCTCGTGGCCCTCTGTCAGAATCCAGAGTTTCAAGAAGATCGGAGGGGGTCAAAATTTCGGCCAAAAAAAAAAATGACAGTGTTACCCCTTATGTTTTTTTTTCAGGTCCAAATTTTGACCTTCGATGTCTCGGCTCTGGAAGGGTCTAGAGCCTCCATTTTTGCGCGCTGGTCGAAGTCCCGTGGCCCTCTGTCAGAATCCAGAGTTTCAAGGAGATCGGAGGGGGTCAAAATTTCGGCCAAAAAAAAAAAAAGACATTGTTACCCCTTATGTTTTTTTTTTCAGGTCCAAATGTTGACCTTCGATATCTTGGCTCTGGAAGGGTCTAGAGCCTCTATTTTTGTGCGCTGGTCGAAGTCTCATGGCCCTCTGTCAGAATCCAGAGTTTCAAGAAGATCGGAGGGGGTCAAAATTTCGGCCAAAAAAAAATGACAATGTTACCCCTTATGTTTTTTTTTTTTAGGTCCAAATTTTGACCTTCGATATCTCGGCTCTGGAAGGGTCTAGAGCCTTCATTTTTGCGCGCTGGTCGAAGTCTCGTGGCCCTCTGTTAGAATCCAGAGTTTCAAGAAGATTGGAGGGGGTCAAAATTTTGGCCAAAAAAAAAAATGACAGTGTTACCCCTTGTGTTTTTTTTCAGGTCCAAATTTTGACCTTCGATATCTCGGCTCTGGAAGGGTCTAGAGCCTCCATTTTTGCGCGCTGGTCAAAGTCTCGGGGCCCTCTGTCAGAATCCAGAGTTTCAAGAAGATCGGAGGGGGTCAAAATTTCGGCCAAAAAAAATTGACAGTGTTACCCCTTATGTTTTTTTTTCAGGTCCAAATTTTGACCTTCGATATCTCGGCTCTGGAAGGGTCTAGAGCCTCCATTTTTGCGCGCTGGTCGAAGTCTCGTGGCCCTCTTTCAGAATCCAGAGTTTCAAGAAGATCGGAGGGGGTCAAAATTTCGGCCCAAAAAAAAAATGACAGTGTTACCCCTTATGTTTTTTTTTTCAGGTCCAAATTTTGACCTTCGATATCTCGGCTCTGGAAGGGTCTAGAGCCTCCATTTTTGCGCGCTGGTCGAAGTCTCGTGGCCCTCTGTCAGAATCCAGAGTTTCAAGAAGATCGGAGGGGGTCAAAATTTCGGCCAAAAAAAAAAAAATGACAGTGTTACCCCTTATGTTTTTTTTTCAGCTCCAAATTTTGACCTTCGATATCTCGGCTCTGGAAGGGTCTAGAGCCTCCATTTTTGCGCGCTGGTCGAGGTCTCGTGGCCCTCTGTCAGAATCCAGAGTTTCAAGAAGATCGGAGGGGGTCAAAATTTCGGCCAAAAAAAAAAATTGACAGTGTTACCCCTTATGTTTTTTTTTTTTCAGGTCAAAATTTTGACCTTCGATATCTCGGCTCTGGGAGGGTCTAGAGCCTCCATTTTTGTGCGCTGGTCGAAGTCTCGTGGCCCTCTGTCAGAATCCAGAGTTTCAAGAAGATCGGAGGGGGTCAAAATTTCGGCCAAAAAAAAAATGACAGTGTTACCCCTTATGTTTTTTTTTTTCAGCTCCAAATTTTGACCTTCGATATCTCGGCTCTGGAAGGGTCTAGAGCCTCCATTTTTGTGCGCTGGTCGAAGTCTCGTGGCCCTCTGTCAGAATCCAGAGTTTCAAGAAGATCGGAGGGGGTCAAAATTTCGGCCAAAAAAAAATGACAGTGTTTCCCCTTATGTTTTTTTTTTCAGCTCCAAATTTTGACCTTCGATATCTCGGCTGTGGAAGGGTCTAGAGCCTCCATTTTTGCGCGCTGGTCGAAGTCTCGTGGCCCTCTGTCAGAATCCAGAGTTTCAAGAAGATCGGAGGGGGTCAAAAATTCGGCCAAAAAAAAAAATGACAGTGTTACCCCTTATGTTTTTTTTTCAGGTCCAAATTTTGACCTTCGATATCTCGGCTCTGGAAGGGTCTAGAGCCTCCATTTTTGCGCGCTGGTCGAAGTCTCGTGGCCCTCTGTCAGAATCCAGAGTTTCAAGAAGATCGGAGGGGGTCAAAATTTTGGCCCCAAAAAAAAATGACAGTGTTACCCCTTATGTTTTTTTTTTCAGGTCCAAATTTTGACCTTCGATATCTCGGCTCTGGAAGGGTCTAGAGCCTCCATTTTTGCGCGCTGGTCGAAGTCTCGTGGCCCTCTGTCAGAATCCAGAGTTTCAAGAAGATCGGAGGGGGTCAAAATTTCGGCCAAAAAAAAAAAATGACAGTGTTACCCCTTATGTTTTTTTTTCAGCTCCAAATTTTGACCTTCGATATCTCGGCTCTGGAAGGGTCTAGAGCCTCCATTTTTGCGCGCTGGTCGAAGTCTCGTGGCCCTCTGTCAGAATCCAGAGTTTCAAGAAGATCGGAGGGGGTCAAAATTTCGGCCAAAAAAAAAATGACAGTGTTACCCCTTATGTTTTTTTTTCAGGTCCAAATTTTGACCTTCGATATCTCGGCTCTGGAAGGGTCTAGAGCCTCCATTTTTGCGCGCTGGTCGAAGTCTTGTGGCCCTCTGTCAGAATCCAGAGTTTCAAGAAGATCGGAGGGGGTCAAAATTTTTGCCAAAAAAAAAAATGACAGTGTTACCCCTTATGTTTTTTTTTCAGCTCCAAATTTTGACCTTCGATATCTCGGCTCTGGAAGGGTCTAGAGCCTCCATTTTTGCGCGCTGGTCGAAGTCTCGTGGCCCTCTGTCAGAATCCAGAGTTTCAAGAAGATCGGAGGGGGTCAAAATTTCGGCCAAAAAAAATGACAGTGTTACCCCTTATGTTTTTTTTTTTCAGGTCAAAATGTTGACCTTCAATATCTTGGCTCTGGAAGGGTCTAGAGCCTCTATTTTTGCGCGCTGGTCGAAGTCTCGTGGCCCTCTGTCAGAATCCAGAGTTTCAAGAAGATCGGAGGGGGACAAAATTTCGGCCAAAAAAAAATGACAGTGTTACCCCTTATGTTTTTTTTTTCAGCTCCAAATTTTGACCTTCGATATCTCAGCTCTGGAAGGGTCTATAGCCTCCATTTTTGCGCGCTGGACGAAGTCTCGTGGCCCGCTGTCAGAATCCAGAGTTTCAAGAAGATCGGAGGGGGTCTAAATTTCGGCCAAAAAAAAAAATGACAGTGTTACCCCTTATGTTTTTTTTTTCAGCTCCAAATTTTGACCTTCGATATCTCGGCTCTGGAAGGGTCTAGAGCCTCCATTTTTGCGCGCTGGTCGAAGTCTCGTGGCCCTCTGTCAGAATACAGAGTTTCAAGAAGATCGGAGGGGGTCAAAATTTCGGCCAAAAAAAAAAAATGACGGTGTTACCCCTTATGTTTTTTTTTTTCATGTCCAAATTTTGACCTTCAATATCTCGGCTCTGGAAGGGTCTAGAGCCTCCATTTTTGCGCGCTGGTCGAAGTCTCGTGGCCTTCTGTCAGAATCCAGAGTTTCAAGAAGATCGGAGGGGGTCAAAATTTCGGCCAAAAAAAAAATGACAGTGTTACCCTTATGGTTTTTTTTGTTCAGCTCCAAATTTTGACCTTCGATATCTCGGCTCTGGAAGGGTCTAGAGCCTCCATTTTTGCGCGCTGGTCGAAGTCTCGTGGCCCTCTGTCAGATTCCAGAGTTTCAAGAAGATCGGAGGGGGTCAAAATTTCGGCCAAAAAAAATGACAGTGTTACCCCTTATGTTTTTTTTTCAGCTCCAAATTTTGACCTTCGATATCTCAGCTCTGGAAGGGTCTATAGCCTCCATTTTTGCGCGCTGGTCGAAGTCTCGTGGCCCTCTGTCAGAATCCAGAGTTTCAAGAAGATCGGAGGGGGTCAAAATTTCGGCCAAAAAAAAAAAAAAAATGACAGTGTTACCCCTTATGTTTTTTTTCAGGTCCAAATTTTGACCTTCGATATCTTGGCTCTGGAAGGGTCTAGAGCCTCCATTTTTGCGCGCTGGTCGAAGTCTCGTGGCCCTCTGTCAGAATACAGAGTTTCAAGAAGATCGGAGGGGGTCAAAATTTCGGCCAAAAAAAAAAAAAAATGACCGTGTTACCCCTTTTGTTTTTTTTTTCAGGTCCAAATTTTGACCTTCGATGTCTCGGCTCTGGAAGGGTCTAGAGCCTCCATTTTTGCGCGCTGGTCGAAGTCCCGTGGCCCTCTGTCAGAATCCAGAGTTTCAAGGAGATCGGAGGGGGTCAAAATTTCGGCCAAAAAAAAAAAATGACAGTGTTACCCCTTATGTTGTTTTTTTCAGCTCCAAATTTTGACCTTCGATATCTTGGCTCTGGAAGGGTCTAGAGCCTCCATTTTTGCGCGCTGGTCGAAGTCTCGTGGCCCTCTGTCAGAATCCAGAGTTTCAAGAAGATCGGAGGGGGTCAAAATTTCGGCCAAAAAAAAAATGACAGTGTTACCCCTTATGTTTTTTTTTTCAGGTCCAAATTTTGACCTTCGATTTCTCGGCTCTGGAAGGGTCTAGAGCCTCCATTTTTGCGTGCTGGTCGAAGTCTTGTGGCCCTCTGTCAGAATCCAGAGTTTCAAGAAGATCGGAGGGGGTCAAAATTTCGGCCAAAAAAAAAAATGACAGTGTTACCCCTTATGTTTTTTTTTCAGCTTCAAATTTTGACCTTCGATATCTTGGCTCTGGAAGGGTCTAGAGCCTCCATTTTTGCGCGCTGGTCGAAGTCTCGTGGCCTTCTGTCAGAATCCAGAGGTTCAAGAAGATCGGAGGGGGTCAAAATTTCGGCCAAAAAAAAAAAATGACAGTGTTACCCCTTGTTTTTTCTTTCAGGTCCAAATTTTGACCTTCGATATCTCGGCTCTGGAATGGTCTAGAGCCTCCATTTTTGCGCGCTGGTCGAAGTCTCGTGGCCCTCTGTCAGAATCCAGAGTTTCAAGAAGATCGGAGGGGGTCAAAATTTCGGCCAAAAAAAAGTGACAGTGTTACCCCTTATGTTTTTTTTTCAGCTCCAAATTTTGATCTTCGATATCTCGGCTCTGGAAGGGTCTAGAGCCTCCATTTTTGCGCGCTGGTCGAAGTCTCGTGGCCCTCTGTCAGAATCTAGAGTTTCAGGAAGATCGGAGGGGGTCAAAATTTCGGCCGAAAAAAAAAAATGACAGTGTTACCCCTTATGTTTTTTTTTTTCAGGTCCAAATTTTGACCTTCGATATCTCGGCTCTGGAAGGGTCTAGAGCCTCCATTTTTGTGCGCTGGTCGAAGTCTTGTGGCCCTCTCTCAGAATCCAGAGTTTCAAGAAGATCGGAGGGGGTCAAAATTTCGGCCAAAAAAAAAATGACAGTGTTACCCCTTATTTTTTTTTTCAGCTCCAAATTTTGACCTTCGATATCTCGGCTCTGGGAGGGTCTAGAGCCTCCATTTTTGCGCGCTGGTCGAAGTCTCGTGGCCCTCTGTCAGAATCCAGAGGTTCAAGAAGATCGGAGGGGGTCAAAATTTCGGCCAAAAAAAAAAAATGACAGTGTTACCCCTTGTTTTTTTTTTCAGGTCCAAATTTTGACCTTCGATATCTCGGCTCTGGAATGGTCTAGAGCCTCCATTTTTGCGCGCTGGTCGAAGTCTCGTGGCCCTCTGTCAGAATCCAGAGTTTCAAGAAGATCGGAGGGGGTCAAAATTTCGGCCAAAAAAAAGTGACAGTGTTACCCCTTATGTTTTTTTTTCAGCTCCAAATTTTGATCTTCGATATCTCGGCTCTGGAAGGGTCTAGAGCCTCCATTTTTGCGCGCTGGTCGAAGTCTCGTGGCCCTCTGTCAGAATCTAGAGTTTCAGGAAGATCGGAGGGGGTCAAAATTTCGGCCGAAAAAAAAAAATGACAGTGTTACCCCTTATGTTTTTTTTTTTCAGGTCCAAATTTTGACCTTCGATATCTCGGCTCTGGAAGGGTCTAGAGCCTCCATTTTTGTGCGCTGGTCGAAGTCTTGTGGCCCTCTCTCAGAATCCAGAGTTTCAAGAAGATCGGAGGGGGTCAAAATTTCGGCCAAAAAAAAATGACAGTGTTACCCCTTATTTTTTTTTTTCAGCTCCAAATTTTGACCTTCGATATCTCGGCTCTGGGAGGGTCTAGAGCCTCCATTTTTGCGCGCTGGTCGAAGTCTCGTGGCCCTCTGTCAGAATCCAGAGTTTCAAGAAGATCGGAGGGGGTCAAAATTTCGGCCAAAAAAAAAATTGACAGTGTTACCCCTTATGTTTTTTTTTTTCAGGTCAAAATTTTGACCTTCGATATCTCGGCTCTGGGAGGGTCTAGAGCCTCCATTTTTGTGCGCTGGTCGAAGTCTCGTGGCCCTCTGTCAGAATCCAGAGTTTCAAGAAGATCGGAGGGGGTCAAAATTTCGGCCAAAAAAAAAAAATGACAGTGTTACCCCTTATGTTTTTTTTTTCAGCTCCAAATTTTGACCTTCGATATCTCGGCTCTGGAAGGGTCTAGAGCCTCCATTTTTGCGCGCTGGTCGAAGTCTCGTGGCCCTCTGTCAGAATCCGGAGTTTCAAGAAGATCGGAGGGGATCAAAATTTCGGCCAAAAAAAAAAAATGACAGTGTTACCCCTTATGTTTTTTTTTTCAGGTCCAAATTTTGACCTTCGATATCTCGGCTCTGGAAGGGTCTAGAGCCTCCATTTTTGCGCGCTGGTCGAAGTCTCGTGGCCTTCTGTCAGAATCCAGAGTTTCAAGAAGATCGGAGGGGGTCAAAATTTCGGCCAAAAAAAAAAAATGACAGTGTTACCCTTATGGTTTTTTTTTCAGCTCCAAATTTTGACCTTCGATATCTCGGCTCTGGAAGGGTCTAGAGCCTCCATTTTTGCGCGCTGGTCGAAGTCTCGTGGCCCTCTGTCAGAATCCGGAGTTTCAAGAAGATCGGAGGGGGTCAAAATTTCGGCCAAAAAAAAAAATGACAGTGTTACCCCTTATGTTTTTTTTTTCTGCTCCAAATTTTGACCTTCGATATCTCGGCTCTGGGAGGGTCTAGAGCCTCCATTTTTGCGCGCTGGTCGAAGTCTCGTGGCCCTCTGTCAGAATCCAGAGTTTCAAGAAGATCAGAGGGGGTCAAAATTTCGGCCAAAAAAAAAATGACAGTGTTACCCCTTATGTTTTTTTTTCAGCTCCAAATTTTGACCTTCGATATCTCGGCTCTGGAAGGGTCTAGAGCCTCCATTTTTGCGCGCTGGTCGAAGTCTCGTGGCCCTCTGTCAGAATCCAGAGTTTCAAGAAGATCGGAGGGGGTCAAAATTTCGGCCAAAAAAAAAATGACAGTGTTACCCCTTATGTTTTTTTTTCAGGTCCAAATTTTGACCTTCGATATCTCGGCTCTGGAAGGGTCTAGAGCCTCCATTTTTGCGCGCTGGTCGAAGTCTCGTGGCCCTCTGTCAGAATCCAGAGTTTCAAGAAGATCGGAGGGGGTCAAAATTTTTGCCAAAAAAAAAAATGACAGTGTTACCCCTTATGTTTTTTTTTCAGCTCCAAATTTTGACCTTCGATATCTCGGCTCTGGAAGGGTCTAGAGCCTCCATTTTTGCGCGCTGGTCGAAGTCTCGTGGCCCTCTGTCAGAATCCAGAGTTTCAAGAAGATCGGAGGGGGTCAAAATTTCGGCCAAAAAAAATGACAGTGTTACCCCTTATGTTTTTTTTTTCAGCTCCAAATTTTGATCTTCGATATCTCAGCTCTGGAAGGGTCTATAGCCTCCATTTTTGCGCGCTGGACGAAGTCTCGTGGCCCTCTGTCAGAATCCAGGGTAACACTTTATTTGGATAGTCAATCTGTAGATGCTCTACAGAGTATCAACAGAGTATCAGTATCATTTTTCTACTGAATGTCTGCAGACTTTCAACAGTTCATCTGTACATGATTTACAAACTATCAACAAATTATCATAAATTCATAATTGAATGTCTGTAGACATTCAACAACGAAGTGTTTATAGTACATCTATAGATATTCAACAAATCATCTATAAGCCATAAGAAGCCTTTAAAACCACATTTGCAACTATCAGTAGTGGTCCCTAACAGGCCCGGCTCCAGAAATGAAATGAAAGGTGGGCCAAGTGATAATCCAGGTGGGCCAGCCAGGGGGGGGGGGGGGGGAGTCAGTGGGGTGGGGGGGGGGGGGGGGGTGGAGCGGGATAATACTTTAGTCTCACATATCTGTTGATATAATTTTAATATCATGCATTTAAGGCATGTTTGTTTGTTATTGGTGCGTTTGTTTTTTCTTCATTTTTACGTTCTACTGTAACCGTCATCTTTAAAAAAAGACAGTTAATATAATCCAGTTATTTTGCTAGATTTATCTAACTGAGGAAGTAACCATTAGCACATTGGCCTTGAATTATATGCATGGCCCACTTTTAGATATGACTTGTTAAACTATACTTTGTCAAGATGGAGTTTTTAAAAGTGAAAGGGTCAGAGAGTTACTTATTTAGTAACACACTATACTTATCTCTTAAATAATTTTGAACAGCTCTCATATTAAAAACTATCCAAACTGTGATAGACCTAAAATAGCTTTTGTAGCCCTTTGCCACTCTTAAAATGTCAGAGAAAAGGACAGAATCAGAGATTATTTAGAAAATAGAAAATTGTACTTTGAATATTATAGGCTACAGTAAAAACCCATAAAGTTGATCATTATGTAAATTATTTTCATTTCATGAATATAGTGACCAACATGAGCCCAATACACAATGAAATCAATTCACCAAGTTAATAACATTAAATATTTGTTTTAAATGAGTGTCTTTTATCTTACCTATACTAAACTTAAAGGTTAAGGTTGACACACAAAAAAATATTTTATAAAAATACCTCATATTTCAGCATTTAAATCATCTCTATAAAAAGAATGCCTCAAGAAAGATACATTCCTGACATTTATAATGCACAGTTATTATTATGCGCTCTCCACAATGACAAAGAAGTTTTAGTAATGTATTTCCACCACAGAAAAACGCTTGCTGACGCTCTGCTAAAAGATTTATTTACGGAGAAGAGAAAAAACACCCAAGCGTTTGGGTGCACGTGCACTTCCATACTGAAAAGTTTATGAGCGCGTCTCCCGCGAGCGCGCAATGAGCGCGCTTCCCGTGCGCCTAATCGCCTATTTGAGGTAACGACCTCGAGCGCGCAAAAGACGCGATACGTGAACTTATCAAGAGACCCCCTTGACATCGCTTCTGTGCACGGCACTCTCGGCAAGCAGGGGCGCCATTGCCAATAATTGAATCGAAATTATAAAAAATAGAAAACCTTCGCGGCACAGAGGATATTTTTTTAACTGCTCGTGCCGCCCCCCGTGTGACATGAAGAAATGCCCGGGCGACTGCTCGGTTCGCCCGTGCCTAGAACCGCTACTTTACTGTTGCTTAGTGATTTTTGCGCTTTTTATGGCAGTTAACTGTTTATTTTCGGCTGCCATCGCCGTTCTATCAGCAGCTGTTGCTTAAAGTCCCTATTGACTGCTAAAAACTTCACAACACCTGAAAAAAATAGAAAATAACGTATCTCGAGCTGAATTGAATATCGCACTAATTTTGTGATTGGCTGTTATGTGGTGTGGGGCCAGGGTGGGCCAAGCTTCTGATTGGGTGGGCCAGGCCCACCCTGGCCCCCCCGTGGAGCCGGGCCTGGTCCCTAAATGTATATTTTCATTTTCTTTATGGTAATCTACATATCTATAGCTACTCAACTGCATTGCTACAGCACATTTGTAGATTTTCAGTAGCATCTCTGTATCTTTGCATTTTCATTATGGTAATCTTCATAATTTATATAGCTACTCAGCTGCATTGCTACAGCACATTTGTAGATTTTCAGTAGCATTTCTGTATCTTTGCATTTTCATTATGGTAATCTACAAATTATGCATAGTTACTCAGCTGCATTGCTATACATTTGTAGATTTTCAGTAGCATCTCTGTATGTATCTTTTCATATCTGGTGTTTTATATGACACGTACAGCAAATATTTAGGAGTGTATTCACAACATCTCTAATGTATCAGTAACCCTTTCACAACACATGTGATGTTCAAGTAACTATCCATAGATGTTCCTTGTGACTATCCAAATAAAGTAAAACACACGTGAAGCTTAGTTGACAGTTTATAGCTTATGTACTTCACATGAACAAATTATCAAGTCATTTTTTTCTGTTTTGTTATTTTATTAACATTAAATAGATAGTTCTCCCAAAAATTTTAATTGTCATTAATTACTCTCTCAACTTGTTTTAAACCTGAATAAGTTTCTTTCTTCTGTTGAAGTTATTTGGAAGAATGTGGGTAACCAAACAGTTGATGTACCCCACTGATTTCCATTGTACAGATTTTTCCCAATGGAAGTCAATGGGGACCAGCAACTGTCTGGTTACCCACATTCTTCAAAATATCTTCTTTTGTGTTCAGCACAAGAAATAAATTAATACAGGTTTGGAACAACATTTTAGTGAATAAATAATGACAGAATTTTTTTATTTTTGAGTCGACTATCCCTTTAAGGACAAGCGGTACCATGTTTATTATTAGGGCTACTGTCACTTTAAGACCTGTAGGTGACTCGTCTTATACACGCGCATTTGACAAGCAGATTTCTCTCAATTTTCTCGGTTTGCTTTCAGTTTAGACATAACCAAATTTTCTTCTGTAAACCGTGTGTGTATTTGAGAGTATTAGCGAACTAAGACTCGAAAGATAACTTAGTCCAGCAACCAGGCACTGTTAGACAAGCTTTTAGTGCATGTGCACGTCGGGTGTTAGTGCTCAGAACCGCGCATTAGCAGTGAATGACATTTACATTAACCGGTAAGGCTTTAAAGCACATGCAAATAATGAACTTTTGTGAACTAAATGAACTGATTTGGCCGTTCCTCTGCGTTAATATTTTATGTGAGTATTTGTCGCGTTGTACACTAATGCTGTTGAGACGGAGGCGTCAGAACTAAAACTGATAGAATGCACGATATTCATATTTTTTTTACAAAAGCAGTCAGCAGCTTGCTTGGAGCAAGGATCATAGCGCAATTTTGAACTTTATCGATATATCGCCCAGTCCTACTGGGGACCTTACGGTGATGTTCTTGTAAACTGACAACGATAACACAGTAGCGCGAGAGCGACTGAGGTACGAAATTGAGCAGGTGAACGAGCTGAACGCAAGTACGTCCTTGTTGATACTTGGAAAGGAAGGGAGAATCTGTACGCACGTCAGTCAGTTATGTCCTCATAACCTCTCTTTTTCACTCCGGACCGGCGGCAGCCGACCCAACCGACACCCGTGACCCGTCCCCCTTCCCTTTTTTATTTTTTTACAGATCTGCATGATTCACGTAGGTCACATTTTCAGGTCGGAAAATCCGGAATTCCGGATTAATCCGGAAAAATCACATCCCTGATCAATGCATTTACAAACTCTCCCAATGCTATAAAATGAATATCTACAAATCAAGTTCAGTGCATTCACAAACTGGAGCAATAGGGAATATACCAGGTAAAAACAATCAACTCGTCAACATCTTTTATGGCTGTAATTAAAAAAAAAAAAAAGCACCAGAGGTCAACATTTTAATGAAATGAAATCCCAGAATTATATTGCAGGTATATTGCATAATTTACAAAATTTTACACATCATTTACAGCAAACAGAGACTCTTTTACAAATAACTGCAGAAATCTGCCCCAAATTGAAAAAACAAAAAAACAAAAAACAATTACAGAGCCTAATGCTAATTAACACCCTACCGTGTGAACATTTTTCGCTCGTTTCACCTGCATGGTGTTAAATAATACACTATAAAACCTTAAAAATACATTCTTTAACCTACTCGTTTAACCATTTTGTGATAGTTTATTTACCTTGAGACATAATGCGTTTTCTCCTATAAAACACAACAAAAATTCACAAAAGACATCAATTTTATAGTTTGATGTAATCAAAATCTTTAGAATCCATAGTTGTTTGCAAGAAACAACTCCTAATTCAGCATTTTATCCAGTCGTGATCTTCGTCTCCATTCTCAGCAGCGACCGCACACATCAAATCCGCGCGCTGGTGATGAATTCAAATTCAAATATTGCGCCCTTCAGTGTTGCCAACTATTTTCATATGAAAGTAGCTAACACCTTCCCTAAAAGTCGCTAAATGTCGCTAGATGACGTCATATGTTAATTAGCATATTCGTGACGTCATCACGTCGTACTTGCGTTCCGCTTGCCTAATGTGTATTCTCTATAAATTAATGCTCAGCTCACACATTGTATTAAATATATTATAATATAATATAGACGAATGTAAAATCAAGCTCATTTCCTATATATTTTTGTCGCACAAAACGAGTGATAGGCCTATATAGTGAATGACAAAAAAAGTAATACAGCAAGCACAAGAAAAGAAAGGAAACTAAATTGTTTAAATAAAAAACATTATTATTTAAAGAAAGCAGATAAGTGATAGGTCCGTGGGAAATCACTGCTCATTCACCTCTGTCAGTGGCTTTCAACAGAAAGCTGAGCTGATCCTCTCAGCCATTCACTAGACGTAGAGTGAATGACGGCAGGGAGAAAGCAAAAAGTCGGGGTCTGAAAACAAGTCACTAAAAATAGCGACTCATTTGCGCGATTGTTTTGCAGTTTGTACCTGTACCTATACTATATACCTGTACAGTTTGTACCTAGACTTCCTGCTCACGACTGCGCATGACTGGTCCCCAAACACGCAAGTGCGCAGACTCAAGTTCGAGATGTCAGCGCCATATCGAGACACTGGCGGCCTCAGTTCTCTCTGATGGAAAAGAGCGAGGGGGCGTCGTCCATCTTTTTTTACAGTCTATGGTTTGTACGCGGATGAGAACATCTCCTGCTCTGTCTGTCTACAGCTGGGAGGGGCTGCTGCGCGAGGACTGGGCCACCTGTGAGTGATTTGGGACGGGGTGGGACCCACGGCAGCACTCGCTGCTCGTTGAGATGAGGAAAAACGATATGTGATTTTACGTCAGAGAGTCTCCAAAACAGTTTCTAATAACACCAGAAAACGTCGCTAGATTTGTCGCTAGTCGCTTTTTTGAAAATTTATCGCTAGGGGGTCTGAATACTCGCTAAATATAGCAACAAAATCGCTAAGTTGGCAACAGACTAGATACCCTATTGGCCTCTGAAAAACGAGAAATACGGCCGCCATCTTAAACCGGTCGTACTCTTGTCTCGTTGCGTGGCAGCAGATAGGATGCCAGAGCACTGTGGAGCATTTTTCTGTTCTAATCGCCGGACCACCGAAAATAGTGCTTTTCACAAGTAAGTCTTAACATTACCCTATTGATTGTATTTTGTGAATAGAATATTACCAGATAATGGAGAAGGAGCAAGGATATTTGCTATTACTGTACTGAAATCGTTGTGAAATGCTGTTTACTGCATCAGCCGGTGTTCACCCGGCTTGGAGAGGTGGGGTAACTGTTAAATTAATAGTTACAAGAGCTTCTAGGTTATCAGATAAGCATTCAACTGGCCTGTTTTATTGGTTATTTGTGTTTGCGCACATCAGGTGGCAACGTTGTACACGCATGACAGCGATGCGAAAATTGAGTTAGCAGCTACAGTCTAACTTCTAGTTTTATTGATAACCTATATCTTATCACATGCGATTTGGCTATTGATATTACAGAAGTCCTGTGGTAAAATTATTAACTTACTTCAGCCTAAAGTTAATCCGAAAATGGCTTTAATCTAGACATTTTCCCCTCCCAAATCCACATATAATAAAAAGGTATAGGCTTAATGTTGTACGAATTTAGAAATTACTGATGCAAACACGTTGAAAAGCTTCTTCTCATTTTTTATTACAAGTGGCTGTTCGGTGGATTCGGTGGCTGCGTTCTTGTGTGTGTGTGTGTGTGTGTGTGTGTGTGTGTGTGTGTGTGTGTGTGTGTGTGTGTGAGAGAGAGAGAGAGAGAGAGAGAGAGAGAGAGAGAGTGTGTGTGTGTGTTCGTGCGTCTGTTCGTATATGTGCGTGTGTATGTCCATGTGTCAAATTGTTTCTTCGACTTATTAAAATATCTTACTTTACTGCTGCTACTATCGGTTTCTGCTTCTTTATTATTTTTTATTCTTTATTATTTTTTATAGTGTGTGATTTATAAAATACATGATATCCTTCATCACATATATTGTGTTTGGTCACTTTTATCTTATTTCAGAATATAATATTATTGTTAAACTTACAATGGATATTAAAATACGCCGAACCATGTGTCCTGTATCATAGCTACATGAATGACCTTTGCAGCAAAAAAAACGCGTGAAAATCAGTTCAGTATTCAGTGAGATATGATTAATTTAATGCGCTGACAGCACATTTCACCTGCCATTCAGATTACACTGAGCGGAGCGGATGACCGGTTTAAGATGGCGGCTCCAATTCTCGTCCGTGCCAATAGACCATTTCAAAAGATGTAAACAACACTGGTCCAGAAGCACTTCCTGTTTCAGTTTGTAACTGTTTTCTTTATTTCACATGTAAAGAAAACTTTTTAAAGATGTTTGTTTAACTTTTGATTCAAATGTTCTGTTGTTTTAAATGTTCTGTTGGTTTTATTTTATCCCAGCTTTTATGTAGTGTTAAAAAACTAAACAGGAAGTGCTTCTGGGCCGGTGTTGTTTACATCTTTTGAAATGGTCTATAAATTATGAAGATTACCATAATGAAAATGCAAAGATACAGAGAAGCTACTGAAAATCTCCAAATGTGCTGTAGCAATGCAGTTGAGTAGCCTAACTATACATAATATGTAGATTACCATAATGAAAATGCAAAGATACAGAGATGCAACTGATAATCTACAAATGTGCTGTAGCAATGCAGCTGAGTAGCTATAGATATGTAGATTGATGCCATAAAGAAAATGAAAACATTCAGGGACTGCTACTGATAGTTGCAAATGTGGTTTTAAAGGCTTCTTATGGGTTATAGATGGTTTGTTGAATATCTAGATGTACTACAAACACGTTGTTGTTGAATGTCTTCAGACTTTCAATTATGAATTTATGATGATTTGTTGATAGTTTGTAAATCATGTACAGATGAACTGTTGAAAGTCTGCAGACATTCAGTAGAAAAATGATACTGATACTCTGTTGATACTCTCTAGAGCATCTACAGATTGACTATCCAAATAAAGTGTTACCAAAATGACAGTGTTACCCCTTATGTTTTTTTTCGGGGGGTGAAAAATTAAGTTTCTCCAATCTTCTCAAAACTCTGGATTCTGATAGAGGGCCACGAGACATGGACCTGGGTGCAAAAATTGAGGCTCTAGACCCTTCCAGAGCGGAGATATTGAAACTCAAAATTTTGACCAGAGAAAAAAAATGACAGTGTTACCCCTTATGTTTTTTTTCGGGGGGTGAAAAATTAAGTTTCTCCAATCTTCTCAAAACTCTGGATTCTGATAGAGGGCCACGAGACATGGACCTGGGTGCAAAAATTGAGGCTCTAGACCCTTCCAGAGCTGAGATATTGAAACTCAAAAATTTGACCAGAAAAAAAAAATGACAGTGTTACCCCTTATGTTTTTTTTCGGGGGGTGAAAAATTAAGTTTCTCCAATCTTCTCAAAACTCTGGATTCTGATAGAGGGCCACGAGACATGGACCTGGGTGCAAAAATTGAGGCTCTAGACCCTTCCAGAGCTGAGATATTGAAACTCAAAAATTTGACCAGAAAAAAAAAATGACAGTGTTACCCCTTATGTTTTTTTTCGGGGGGTGAAAAATTAAGTTTCTCCAATCTTCTCAAAACTCTGGATTCTGATAGAGGGCCACGAGACATGGACCTGGGTGCAAAAATTGAGGCTCTAGACCCTTCCAGAGCTGAGATATTGAAACTCAAAATTTTGACCAGAAAAAAAAAATGACAGTGTTACCCCTTATGTTTTTTTTCGGGGGGTGAAAAATTAAGTTTCTCCAATCTTCTCAAAACTCTGGATTCTGATAGAGGGCCACGAGACATGGACCTGGGTGCAAAAATTGAGGCTCTAGACCCTTCCAGAGCTGAGATATTGAAACTCAAAAATTTGACCAAAAAAAAAAATGACAGTGTTACCCCTTATGTTTTTTTTCGGGGGGTGAAAAATTAAGTTTCTCCAATCTTCTCAAAACTCTGGATTCTGATAGAGGGCCACGAGACATGGACCTGGGTGCAAAAATTGAGGCTCTAGACCCTTCTAGAGCTGAGATATTGAAACTCAAAATTTTGACCAGAGAAAAAAAAATGACAGTGTTACCCCTTATGTTTTTTTTCGGGGGGGGGGGGGGGGGGGGGATTAAGTTTCTCCAATCTTCTCAAAACTCTGGATTCTGATAGAGGGCCACGAGACATGGACCTGGGTGCAAAAATTAAGGCTCTAGACCCTTCCAGAGCTGAGATATTGAAACTCAAAAATTTGACCAGAAAAAAAAAATGACAGTGTTACCCCTTATGTTTTTTTTCGGGGGGTGAAAAATTAAGTTTCTCCAATCTTCTCAACACTCTGGATTCTGATAGAGGGCCACGAGACATGGACCTGGGTGCAAAAATTGAGGCTCTAGACCCTTCCAGAGCTGAGATATTGAAACTCAAAAATTTGACCAGAGAAAAAAAATGACAGTGTTACCCCTTATGTTTTTTTTTTTCGGGGGGTGAAAAATTAAGTTTGTCCAATCTTCTCAAAACTCTGGATTCTGATAGAGGGCCACGAGACATGGACCTGGGTGCAAAAATTGAGGCTCTAGACCCTTCCAGAGCTGAGATATTGAAACTCAAAATTTTGACCAGAGAAAAAAAATGACAGTGTTACCCCTTATGTTTTTTTTCGGGGGGTGAAAAATTAAGTTTCTCCAATCTTCTCAAAACTCTGGATTCTGATAGAGGGCCACGGGACATGGACCTGGGTGCAAAAATTGAGGCTCTAGACCCTTCCAGAGCTGAGATATTGAAACTCAAAATTTTGACCAGAGAAAAAAAATGACAGTGTTACCCCTTATGTTTTTTTTCGGGGGGTGAAAAATTAAGTTTCTCCAATCTTCTCAACACTCTGGATTCTGATAGAGGGCCACGAGACATGGACCTGGGTGCAAAAATTGAGGCTCTAGACCCTTCCAGAGCTGAGATATTGAAACTCAAAAATTTGACCAGAGAAAAAAAATGACAGTGTTACCCCTTATGTTTTTTTTTTTCGGGGGGTGAAAAATTAAGTTTGTCCAATCTTCTCAAAACTCTGGATTCTGATAGAGGGCCACGAGACATGGACCTGGGTGCAAAAATTGAGGCTCTACACCCTTCCAGAGCTGAGATATTGAAACTCAAAATTTTGACCAGAGAAAAAAAATGACAGTGTTACCCCTTATGTTTTTTTTCGGGGGGTGAAAAATTAAGTTTCTCCAATCTTCTCAAAACTCTGGATTCTGATAGAGGGCCACGGGACATGGACCTGGGTGCAAAAATTGAGGCTCTAGACCCTTCCAGAGCTGAGATATTGAAACTCAAAATTTTGACCAGAGAAAAAAAATGACAGTGTTACCCCTTATGTTTTTTTCGGGGGGTGAAAAATTAAGTTTCTCCAATCTTCTCAAAACTCTGGATTCTGATAGAGGGCCATGAGACATGGACCTGGGTGCAAAAATTGATGCTCTAGACCCTTCCAGAGCTGAGATATTGAAACTCAAAATTTTGAACAGAAAAAAAATGACAGTGTTACCCCTTATGTTTTTTTTTTCGGGGGTGAAAAATTAAGTTTCTCCAATCTTCTCAAAACTCTGGATTCTGATAGAGGGCCACGAGACATGGACCTGGGTGCAAAAATTGAGGCTCTAGACCCTTCCAGAGCGGAGATATTGAAACTCAAAATTTTGACCAGAGAAGAAAAATGACAGTGTTACCCCTTATGTTTTTTTTCGGGGGGTGAAAAATTTAGTTTCTCCAATCTTCTCAAAACTCTGGATTCTGATAGAGGGCCACGAGACATGGACCTGGGTGCAAAAATTGAGGCTCTATACCCTTCCAGAGCTGAGATATTGAAACTCAAAAATTTGACCAGAGAAAAAAAATGACAGTGTTACCCCTTATGGTTTTTTTTTTTTCGGGGGGTGAAAAATTAAGTTTCTCCAATCTTCTCAAAACTCTGGATTCTGATAGAGGGCCACGAGACATGGACCTGGGTGCAAAAATTGAGGCTCTAGACCCTTCCAGAGCTGAGATATTGAAACTCAAAATTTTGAGCAGAGAAAAAAAAATGACAGTGTTACCCCTTATGTTTTTTTTCGGGGGGTGAAAAATTAAGTTTCTCCAATCTTCTCAAAACTCTGGATTCTGATAGAGGGCCACGAGACATGGACCTGGGTGCAAAAATTGAGGCTCTAGACCCTTCCAGAGCTGAGATATTGAAACTCAAAATTTTGACCAGAGAAAAAAAAATGACATTGTTACCCCTTATGTTTTTTTTTCGGGGGGGGGGGGAATTAAGTTTCTCCAATCTTCTCAAAACTCTGGATTCTGATAGAGGGCCACGAGACATGGACCTGGGTGCAACAATTGAGGCTCTAGACCCTTCCAGAGCTGAGATATTGAAACTCAAAAATTTGACCAGAAAAAAAAAAATGACAGTGTTACCCCTTATGTTTTTTTTCGGGGGGTGAAAAATTAAGTTTGTCCAATCTTCTCAAAACTCTGGATTCTGATAGAGGGCCACGAGACATGGACCTGGGTGCAAAAATTGAGGCTCTAGACCCTTCCAGAGCTGAGATATTGAAACTCAAAATTTTGACCAGAGAAAAAAAATGACAGTGTTACCCCTTATGTTTTTTTTCGGGGGGTGAAAAATTAAGTTTCTCCAATCTTCTCAAAACTCTGGATTCTGATAGAGGGCCACGGGACATGGACCTGGGTGCAAAAATTGAGGCTCTAGACCCTTCCAGAGCTGAGATATTGAAACTCAAAATTTTGACCAGAGAAAAAAAATGACAGTGTTACCCCTTATGTTTTTTTCGGGGGGTGAAAAATTAAGTTTCTCCAATCTTCTCAAAACTCTGGATTCTGATAGAGGGCCATGAGACATGGACCTGGGTGCAAAAATTGAGGCTCTAGACCCTTCCAGAGCTGAGATATTGAAACTCAAAATTTTGAACAGAAAAAAAAAATGACAGTGTTACCCCTTATGTTTTTTTTTCGGGGGTGAAAAATTAAGTTTCTCCAATCTTCTCAAAACTCTGGATTCTGATAGAGGGCCACGAGACATGGACCTGGGTGCAAAAATTGAGGCTCTAGACCCTTCCAGAGCGGAGATATTGAAACTCAAAATTTTGACCAGAGAAGAAAAATGACAGTGTTACCCCTTATGTTTTTTTTCGGGGGGTGAAAAATTTAGTTTCTCCAATCTTCTCAAAACTCTGGATTCTGATAGAGGGCCACGAGACATGGACCTGGGTGCAAAAATTGAGGCTCTAGACCCTTCCAGAGCTGAGGTATTAAAAACTCAAAAATTTGACCAGAGAAAAAAAATGACAGTGTTACCCCTCATGTTTTTTTTGGGGGGGTGAAAAATTAAGTTTCTCCAATCTTCTCAAAACTCTGGATTCTAAAAGAGGGCCACGAGACATGGACCTGGGTGCAAAAATTGAGGCTCTATACCCTTCCAGAGCTGAGATATTGAAACTCAAAAATTTGACCAGAGAAAAAAAATGACAGTGTTACCCCTTATGTTTTTTTTTCGGGGGGTGAAAAATTAAGTTTCTCCAATCTTCTCAAAACTCTTGATTCTGATAGAGGGCCACGAGACATGGACTTGGTTCAAAAATTGAGGCTCTAGACCCTTCCAGAGCTGAGATATTGAAACTCAAAATTTTGACCAGAAAAAAAAAATGACAGTGTTACCCCTTATGTTTTTTTTCGGGGGGTGAAAAATTAAGTTTCTCCAATCTTCTCAAAACTCTGGATTCTGATAGAGGGCCACGAGACATGGACCTGGGTGCAAAATCGAGGCTCTAGACCCTTCCAGAGCTGAGATATTGAAACTCAAAAATTTGACCAGAAAAAAAAAATGACAGTGTTACCCCTTATGTTTTTTTTCGGGGGGTGAAAAATTAAGTTTCTCCAATCTTCTCAAAACTCTGGATTCTGATAGAGGGCCACGAGACATGGACCTGGGTGCAAAAATTGAGGCTCTAGACCCTTCCAGAGCTGAGATATTGAAACTCAAAATTTTGACCAGAGAAAAAAAAATGACAGTGTTACCCCTTATGTTTTTTTTCGGGGGGGGGGGGGGGGGGGGAATTAAGTTTCTCCAATCTTCTCAAAACTCTGGATTCTGATAGAGGGCCACGAGACATGGACCTGGGTGCAAAAATTGAGGCTCTAGACCCTTCCAGAGCTGAGATATTGAAACTAAAAAATTTGACCAGAAAAAAAAAAATGACAGTGTTACCCCTTATGTTTTTTTTCGGGGGGTGAAAAATTAAGTTTCTCCAATCTTCTCAACACTCTGGATTCTGATAGAGGGCCACGAGACATGGACCTGGGTGCAAAAATTGAGGCTCTAGACCCTTCCAGAGCTGAGATATTGAAACTCAAAAATTTGACCAGAAAAAAAAAATGACAGTGTTACCCCTTATGTTTTTTTTCGGGGGGTGAAAAATTAAGTTTCTCCAATCTTCTCAAAACTCTGGATTCTGATAGAGGGCCACGAGACATGGACCTGGGTGCAAAAATTGAGGCTCTAGACCCTTCCAGAGCTGAGATATTGAAACTCAAAAATTTGACCAGAAAAAAAAAATGACAGTGTTACCCCTTATGTTTTTTTTCGGGGGGTGAAAAATTAAGTTTCTCCAATCTTCTCAAAACTCTGGATTCTGATAGAGGGCCACGAGACATGGACCTGGGTGCAAAAATTGAGGCTCTAGACCCTTCCAGAGCTGAGATATTGAAACTCAAAAATTTGACCAGAAAAAAAAATGACAGTGTTACCCCTTATGTTTTTTTTTCGGGGGGGGGGGGGGGGGGGAATTAAGTTTCTCCAATCTTCTCAAAACTCTGGATTCTTATAGAGGGCCACGAGACATGGACCTGGGTGCAAAAATTGAGGCTCTAGACCCTTCCAGAGCTGAGATATTGAAACTCAAAAATTTGACCAGAAAAAAAAAATGACAGTGTTACCCCTTATGTTTTTTTTCGGGGGGTGAAAAATTAAGTTTCTCCAATCTTCTCAACACTCTGGATTCTGATAGAGGGCCACGAGACATGGACCTGGGTGCAAAAATTGAGGCTCTAGACCCTTCCAGAGCTGAGATATTGAAACTCAAAAATTTGACCAGAGAAAAAAAATGACAGTGTTACCCCTTATGTTTTTTTTTTTTTTTTTCGGGGGGTGAAAAATTAAGTTTCTCCAATCTTCTCAAAACTCTGGATTCTGATAGAGGGCCACGAGACATGGACCTGGGTGCAAAAATTGAGGCTCTAGACCCTTCCAGAGCTGAGATATTGAAACTCAAAATTTTGACCAGAGAAAAAAAATGACAGTGTTACCCCTTATGTTTTTTTTCGGGGGGTGAAAAATTAAGTTTCTCCAATCTTCTCAAAACTCTGGATTCTGATAGAGGGCCATGAGACATGGACCTGGGTGCAAAAATTGAGGCTCTAGACCCTTCCAGAGCTGAGATATTGAAACTCAAAATTTTGAACAGAAAAAAAAAAATGACAGTGTTACCCCTTATGTTTTTTTTTCGGGGGTGAAAAATTAAGTTTCTCCAATCTTCTCAAAACTCTGGATTCTGATAGAGGGCCACAAGACATGGACCTGGGTGCAAAAATTGAGGCTCTAGACCCTTCCAGAGCGGATATATTGAAACTCAAAATTTTGACCAGAGAAGAAAAATGACAGTGTTACCCCTTATGTTTTTTTTTTCGGGGGTGAAAAATTAAGTTTCTCCAATCTTCTCAAAACTCTGGATTCTGATAGAGGGCCACAAGACATGGACCTGGGTGCAAAAATTGAGGCTCTAGACCCTTCCAGAGCGGATATATTGAAACTCAAAATTTTGACCAGAGAAGAAAAATGACAGTGTTACCCCTTATGTTTTTTTTCGGGGGGTGAAAAATTTAGTTTCTCCAATCTTCTCAAAACTCTGGATTCTGATAGAGGGCCACGAGACATGGACCTGGGTGCAAAAATTGAGGCTCTAGACCCTTCCAGAGCTGAGATATTGAAACTCAAAAATTTGACCAGAAAAAAAATGACAGTGTTACCCCTTATGTTTTTTTTCGGGGGGTGAAAAATGAAGTTTCTCCAATCTTCTCAAAACTCTGGATTCTAAAAGAGGGCCACGAGACATGGACCTGGGTGCAAAAATTGAGGCTCTATACCCTTCCAGAGCTGAGATATTGAAACTCAAAAATTTGACCAGAGAAAAAAAATGACAGTGTTACCCCTTATGTTTTTTTTCGGGGGGTGAAAAAATTAAGTTTCTCCAATCTTCTCAAAACTCTGGATTCTGATAGAGGGCCACGAGACATGGACTTGGTTCAAAAATTGAGGCTCTAGACCCTTCCAGAGCTGAGATATTGAAACTCAAAAATTTGACCAGAGAAAAAAAATGACAGTGTTACCCCTTATGGTTTTTTTTTTCGGGGGGTGAAAAATTAAGTTTCTCCAATCTTCTCAAAACTCTGGATTCTGATAGAGGGCCACGAGACATGGACCTGGGTGCACAAATTGAGGCTCTAGACCCTTCCAGAGCTGAGATATTGAAACTCAAAATTTTGACCAGAAAAAAAAATGACCGTGTTACCCCTTATGTTTTTTTTTTTCGGGGGTTGAAAAATTAAGTTTCTCCAATCTTCTCAAAACTCTGGATTCTGATAGAGGGCCACGAGACATGGACCTGGGTGGAAAAATTGAGGCTCTAGACCCTTCCAGAGCTGAGATATTGAAACTCAAAATTTTGACCAGAAAAAAAAATGACAGTGTTACCCCTTATGTTTTTTTTTTCGGGGGTTGAAAAATTAAGTTTCTCCAATCTTCTCAAAACTCTGGATTCTGATAGAGGGCCAAGAGACATGGACCTGGGTGCAAAAATGGAGGCTCTAGACCCTTCCAGAGCCGAGATATCGAAGGTCAAAATTTGGACCTAAAAAAAAAAAACATAAGGGGTAACACTGTAATTTTTTTTTTGGCCGAAATTTTGACCCCCTCCGATCTTCTTGAAACTCTGGATTCTGACAGAGGGCCACGAGACTTCGACCAGCGCGCAAAAATGGAGGCTCTAGACCCTTCCAGAGCCGAGATATCGAAGGTCAAAATTTGGAGCTGAAAAAAAAACATAAGGGGTAACACTGTTTTTTTTTTTTTTTGGCCGAAATTTTGACCCCCTCCGATCTTCTTGAAACTCTGGATTCTGACAGAGGGCCACGAGACTTCGACCAGCGCGCAAAAATGGAGGCTCTAGACCCTTCCAGAGCCGAGATATCGAAGGTCAAAATTTGGAGCTGAAAAAAAAACATAAGGGGTAACACTGTCATTTTTTTTTTTTTGGCCGAAATTTAGACCCCCTCCGATCTTCTTGAAACTCTGGATTCTGACAGAGGGCCACGAGACTTCGACCAGCGCGCAAAAATGGAGGCTCTAGACCCTTCCAGAGCCGAGATATCGAAGGTCAAAATTTGGAGCTGAAAAAAAAAAACATAAGGGGTAACACTGTCATTTTTTTTTTTGGCCGAAATTTTGACCCCCTCCGATCTTCTTGAAACTCTGGATTCTGACAGAGGGCCACGTGACTTCGACCAGCGCGCAAAAATGGAGGCTCTAGACCCTTCCAGAGCCGAGATATCGAAGGTCAAAATTTGGAGCTGAAAAAAAAAACATAAGGGGTAACACTGTCATTTTTTTTTTTTGGCCGAAATTTTGACCCCCTCCGATCTTCTTGAAACTCTGGATTCTGACAGAGGGCCACGAGACTTCGACCAGCGCGCAAAAATGGAAGCTCTAGACCCTTCCAGAGCCGAGATATCGAAGGTCAAAATTTGGAGCTGAAAAAAAAACATAAGGGGTAACACTGTAATTTTTTTTTTTGGCCGAAATTTTGACCCCCTCCGATCTTCTTGAAACTCTGGATTCTGACAGAGGGCCACGAGACTTCGACCAGCGCGCAAAAATGGAGGCTCTAGACCCTTCCAGAGCCGAGATATCGAAGGTCAAAATTTCGAGCTGAAAAAAAAAACATAACTGTCATTTTTTTTTGGCCGAAATTTTGACCCCCTCCGATCTTCTTGAAACTCTGGATTCTGACAGAGGGCCACGAGACTTCGACCAGCGCGCAAAAATGGAGGCTCTAGACCCTTCCAGAGCCGAGATATCGAAGGTCAAAATTTGGAGCTGAAAAAAAAACATAAGGGGTAACACTGTCATTTTTTTTTTTGGCCGAAATTTTGACCCCCTCCGATCTTCTTGAAACTCTGGATTCTGACAGAGGGCCACGAGACTTCGACCAGCGCGCAAAATTGGAGGCTCTAGACCCTTCCAGAGCCGAGATATCGAAGGTCAAAATTTTGACCTGAAAAAAAAACATAAGGGGTAACACTGTCATTTTTTTTTTTTGGCCGAAATTTTGACCCCCTCCGATCTTCTTGAAACTCTGGATTCTGACAGAGGGCCACAAGACTTCGACCAGCGCGCAAAAATGGAGGCTCTAGACCCTTCCAGAGCCGAGATATCGAAGGTCAAAATTTGGACCTGAAAAAAAAAACATAAGGGGTAACACTGTCATTTTTTTTTTTGGCCGAAATTTTGACCCCCTCCGATCTTCTTGAAACTCTGGATTCTGACAGAGGGCCACGAGACTTCGACCAGCGCGCAAAAAGGGAGGCTCTAGACCCTTCCAGAGCCGAGATATCGAAGGTCAAAATTTGGAGCTGAAAAAAAAAACAAGGGGTAACACTGTCATTTTTTTTTTGCCGAAATTTTGACCCCCTCCGATCTTCTTGAAACTCTGGATTCTGACAGAGGGCCACGAGACTTCGACCAGCGCGCAAAAATGGAGGTTCTAGACCCTTCCAGAGCCGAGATATCGAAGGTCAAAATTTTGACCTGAAAAAAAAAAACATAAGGGGTAACACTGTCATTTTTTTTTTTTGGCCGAAATTTTACCCCCTCCGATCTTCTTGAAACTCTGGATTCTGACAGAGGGCCACGAGACTTCGACCAGCGCGCAAAAATGGAGGCTCTAGACCCTTCCAGAGCCGAGATATCGAAGGTCAAAATTTGGAGCTGAAAAAAAACATAAGGGGTAACACTGTCATTTTTTTTTTGGCCGAAATTTTGACCCCCTCCGATCTTCTTGAAACTCTGGATTCTGACAGAGGGCCACGAGACTTCGACCAGCGCGCAAAAATGGAGGCTCTAGACCCTTCCAGAGCCGAGATATCGAAGGTCAAAATTTGGAGCTGAAAAAAAAACATAAGGGGTAACACTGTCATTTTTTTTTGGCCGAAATTTTGACCCCCTCCGATCTTCTTGAAACTCTGGATTCTGACAGAGGGCCACGAGACTTCGACCAGCGCGCAAAAATGGAGGCTCTAGACCCTTCCAGAGCCGAGATATCGAAGGTCAAAATTTGGAGCTGAAAAAAAAAACATAAGGGGTAACACCGTCATTTTTTTTTTTTGGCCGAAATTTTGACCCCCTCCGATCTTCTTGAAACTCTGGATTCTGACAGAGGGCCACGAGACTTCGACCAGCGCGCAAAAATGGAGGCTCTAGACCCTTCCAGAGCCGAGATATCGAAGGTCAAAATTTGGAGCTGAAAAAAAAAACATAAGGGGTAACACTGTCATTTTTTTTTTGGCCGAAATTTTGACCCCCTCCGATCTTCTTGAAACTCTGGATTCTGACAGAGGGCCACGAGACTTCGACCAGCGCGCAAAAATGGAGGCTCTAGACCCTTCCAGAGCCGAGATATCGAAGGTCAAAATTTGGAGCTGAAAAAAAAACATAAGGGGTAACACTGTCATTTTTTTTTTGGCCGAAATTTTGACCCCCTCCGATCTTCTTGAAACTCTGGATTCTGACAGAGGGCCACGAGACTTCGACCAGCGCGCAAAAATGGAGGCTCTAGACCCTTCCAGAGCCGAGATATCGAAGGTCAAAATTTGGAGCTGAAAAAAAAACATAAGGGGTAACACTGTCATTTTTTTTTTTGGCCGAAATTTTGACCCCCTCCGATCTTCTTGAAACTCTGGATTCTGACAGAGGGCCACGAGACTTCGACCAGCGCGCAAAAATGGAGGCTCTAGACCCTTCCAGAGCCGAGATATCGAAGGTCAAAATTTGGAGCTGAAAAAAAAACATAAGGGGTAACACTGTCATTTTTTTTTTTTGGCCGAAATTTTGACGCCCTCCGATCTTCTTGAAACTCTGGATTCTGACAGAGGGCCACGAGTCTTCGACCAGCGCGCAAAAATGGAGGTTCTAGACCCTTCCAGAGCCGAGATATCGAAGGTCAAAATTTTGACCTGAAAAAAAAACATAAGGGGTAACACTGTCATTTTTTTTTTTTTGGCCGAAATTTTGATCCCCTCCGATCTTCTTGAAACTCTGGATTCTGACAGAGGGCCACGAGACTTCGACCAGCGCGCAAAAATGGAGGCTCTAGACCCTTCCAGAGCCGAGATATCGAAGGTCAAAATTTCGACCTGAAAAAAAACATAAGGGGTAACACTGTCATTTTTTTTTTTGGCCGAAATTTTGACCCCCTCCGATCTTCTTTAAACTCTGGATTCTGACAGAGGGCCACGAGACTTCGACCAGCGCGCAAAAAGGGAGGCTCTAGACCCTTCCAGAGCCGAGATATCGAAGGTCAAAATTTGGAGCTGAAAAAAAAACATAAGGGGTAACACTGTCATTTTTTTTTGGCCGAAATTTTGACCCCCTCCGATCTTCTTGAAACTCTGGATTCTGACAGAGGGCCACGAGACTTCGACCAGCGCGCAAAAATGGAGGTTCTAGACCCTTCCAGAGCCGAGATATCGAAGGTCAAAATTTTGACCTGAAAAAAAAAACATAAGGGGTAACACTGTCATTTTTTTTTTTTGGCCGAAATTTTGACCCCCTCCGATCTTCTTGAAACTCTGGATTCTGACAGAGGGCCACGAGACTTCGACCAGCGCGCAAAAATGGAGGCTCTAGACCCTTCCAGAGCCGAGATATCGAAGGTCAAAATTTGGAGCTGAAAAAAAAACATAAGGGGTAACACTGTCATTTTTTTTTTGGCCGAAATTTTGACCCCCTCCGATCTTCTTGAAACTCTGGATTCTGACAGAGGGCCACGAGACTTCGACCAGCGCGCAAAAATGGAGGTTCTAGACCCTTCCAGAGCCGAGATATCGAAGGTCAAAATTTTGACCTGAAAAAAAACATAAGGGGTAACACTGTCATTTTTTTTTTTTGGCCGAAATTTTGACCCCCTCCGATCTTCTTGAAACTCTGGATTCTGACAGAGGGCCACGAGACTTCGACCAGCGCGCAAAAATGGAGGCTCTAGACCCTTCCAGAGCCGAGATATCGAAGGTCAAAATTTGGAGCTGAAAAAAAAACATAAGGGGTAACACTGTCATTTTTTTTTTTTGGCCGAAATTTTGACCCCCTCCGATCTTCTTGAAACTCTGGATTCTGACAGAGGGCCACGAGACTTCGACCAGCGCGCAAAAATGGAGGCTCTAGACCCTTCCAGAGCCGAGATATCGAAGGTCAAAATTTGGAGCTGAAAAAAAAACATAAGGGGTAACACTGTCATTTTTTTTTTGGCCGAAATTTTGACCCCCTCCGATCTTCTTGAAACTCTGGATTCTGACAGAGGGCCACGAGACTTCGACCAGCGCGCAAGAATGGAGGCTCTAGACCCTTCCAGAGCCGAGATATCGAAGGTCAAAATTTGGAGCTGAAAAAAAAACATAAGGGGTAACACTGTCATTTTTTTTTTTTGGCCGAAATTTTGACCCCCTCCGATCTTCTTGAAACTCTGGATTCTGACAGAGGGCCACGAGACTTCGACCAGCGCGCAAAAATGGTGGCTCTAGACCCTTCCAGAGCCGAGATATCGAAGGTCAAAATTTGGAGCTGAAAAAAAAACATAAGGGGTAACACTGTCATTTTTTTTTTTTTGGCCGAAATTTTGACCCCCTCCGATCTTCTTGAAACTCTGGATTCTGACAGAGGGCCACGAGACTTCGACCAGCGCGCAAAAATGGAGGCTCTAGACCCTTCCAGAGCCGAGATATCGAAGGTGAAAATTTGGAGCTGAAAAAAAAAACATAAGGGGTAACACTGTCATTTTTTTTTTTTGGCCGAAATTTTGACCCCCTCCGATCTTCTTGAAACTCTGGATTCTGACAGAGGGCCACGAGACTTCGACCAGCGCGCAAAAATGGAGGCTCTAGACCCTTCCAGAGCCGAGATATCGAAGGTCAAAATTTGGAGCTGAAAAAAAAACATAAGGGGTAACACTGTCATTTTTTTTTTTGGCCGAAATTTTGACCCCCTCCGATCTTCTTGAAACTCTGGATTCTGACAGAGGGCCACGAGACTTCGACCAGCGCGCAAAAATGGAGGCTCTAGACCCTTCCAGAGCCGAGATATCGAAGGCCAAAATTTGGAGCTGAAAAAAAAAAACATAAGGGGTAACACTGTCATTTTTTTTTTGGCCGAAATTTTGACCCCCTCCGATCTTCTTGAAACTCTGGATTCTGACAGAGGGCCACGAGACTTCGACCAGCACGCAAAAATGGAGGCTCTAGACCCTTCCAGAGCCGAGATATCGAAGGTCAAAATTTGGAGCTGAAAAAAAAAACATAAGGGGTAACACTGTCATTTTTTTTTTTTGGCCGAAATTTTGACCCCCTCCGATCTTTTTGAAACTCTGGATTCTGACAGAGGGCCACGAGACTTCGACCAGCGCGCAAAAATGGAGGCTCTAGACCCTTCCAGAGCCGAGATATCGAAGGTCAAAATTTCGAGCTGAAAAAAAAAAACATAAGGGGTAACACTCTCATTTTTTTTTTGGCCGAAATTTTGACCCCCTCCGATCTTCTTGACACTCTGGATTCTGACAGAGGGCCACGAGACTTCGACCAGCGCGCAAAAATGTAGGCTCTAGACCCTTCCAGAGCCGAGATATCGAAGGTCAAAATTTGGAGCTGAAAAAAAAAACATAAGGGGTAACACTGTCATTTTTTTTTTTGGCCGAAATTTTGACCCCCTCCGATCTTCTTGAAACTCTGGATTCTGACAGAGGGCCACGAGACTTCGACCAGCGCGCAAAAATGGAGGCTCTAGACCCTTCCAGAGCCGAGATATCGAAGGTCAAAATTTGGAGCTGAAAAAAAAACATAAGGGGTAACACTGTCATTTTTTTTTTTTGGCCGAAATTTTGACCCCCTCCGATCTTCTTGAAACTCTGGATTCTGACAGAGGGCCACGAGACTTCGACCAGCGCGCAAAAATGGAGGCTCTAGACCCTTCCAGAGCCGAGATATCGAAGGTCAAAATTTGGAGCTGAAAAAAAAAAACATAAGGGGTAACACTGTCATTTTTTTTTTTTTTGGCCGAAATTTTGACCCCCTCCGATCTTCTTGAAACTCTGGATTCTGACAGAGGGCCACGAGACTTCGACCAGCGCGCAAAAATGGAGGCTCTAGACCCTTCCAGAGCCGAGATATCGAAGGTCAAAATTTGGAGCTGAAAAAAAAACATAAGGGGTAACACTGTCATTTTTTTTTTTTGGACGAAATTTTGACCCCCTCCGATCTTCTTGAAACTCTGGATTCTGACAGAGGGCCACGAGACTTCGACCAGCGCGCAAAAATGGAGGCTCTAGACCCTTCCAGAGCCGAGATATCGAAGGTCAAAATTTGGAGCTGAAAAAAAACATAAGGGGTAACACTGTCATTTTTTTTTTGGCCGAAATTTTGACCCCCTCCGATCTTCTTGAAACTCTGGATTCTGACAGAGGGCCACGAGACTTCGACCAGCGCGCAAGAATGGAGGCTCTAGACCCTTCCAGAGCCGAGATATCGAAGGTCAAAATTTGGAGCTGAAAAAAAAACATAAGGGGTAACACTGTCATTTTTTTTTTTTTGGCCGAAATGTTGACCCCCTCCGATCTTCTTGAAACTCTGGATTCTGACAGAGGGCCACGAGACTTCGACCAGTGCGCATAAATGGAGGCTCTAGACCCTTCCAGAGCCGAGATATCGAAGGTCAAAATTTGGAGCTGAAAAAAAAACATAAGGGGTAACACTGTCATTTTTTTTTTTTGGCCGAAATTTTGACCCCCTCCGATCTTCTTGAAACTCTGGATTCTGACAGAGGGCCACGAGACTTCGACCAGCGCGCAAAAATGGAGGCTCTAGACCCTTCCAGAGCCGAGATATCGAAGGTCAAAATTTGGAGCTGAAAAAAAAACATAAGGGGTAACACTGTCATTTTTTTTTTTTGGGCCGAAATTTTGACCCCCTCCGATCTTCTTGAAACTCTGGATTCTGACAGAGGGCCACGAGACTTCGACCAGCGCGCAAAAATGGAGGCTCTAGACCCTTCCAGAGCCGAGATATCGAAGGTCAAAATTTGGAGCTGAAAAAAAACATAAGGGGTAACACTGTCATTTTTTTTTTGGCCGAAATTTTGACCCCCTCCGATCTTCTTGAAAATCTGGATTCTGACAGAGGGCCACGAGACTTCGACCAGCGCGCAAAAATGGAGGCTCTAGACCCTTCCAGAGCCGAGATATCGAAGGTCAAAATTTGGAGCTGAAAAAAAAAACATAAGGGGTAACACTGTCATTTTTTTTTTTGGCCGAAATTTTTACCCCCTCCGATCTTCTTGAAACTCTGGATTCTGACAGAGGGCCACGAGACTTCGACCAGCGCGCAAAAATGGAGGCTCTAGACCCTTCCAGAGCCGAGATATCGAAGGTCAAAATTTGGAGCTGAAAAAAAACATAAGGGGTAACACTGTCATTTTTTTTTTGGCCGAAATTTTGACCCCCTCCGATCTTCTTGAAACTCTGGATTCTGACAGAGGGCCACGAGACTTCGACCAGCGCGCAAAAATGGAGGCTCTAGACCCTTCCAGAGCCGAGATATCGAAGGTCAAAATTTGGAGCTGAAAAAAAAAACATAAGGGGTAACACTGTCATTTTTTTTTTTGGCCGAAATTTTGACCCCCTCCGATCTTCTTGAAACTCTGGATTCTGACAGAGGGCCACGAGACTTCGACCAGCGCGCAAAAATGGAGGTTCTAGACCCTTCCAGAGCCGAGATATCGAAGGTCAAAATTTTGACCTGAAAAAAAAAACATAAGGGGTAACACTGTCATTTTTTTTTTTTTTGGCCGAAATTTTGACCCCCTCCGATCTTCTTGAAACTCTGGATTCTGACAGAGGGCCACGAGACTTCGACCAGCGCGCAAAAATGGAGGCTCTAGACCCTTCCAGAGCCGAGATATCGAAGGTCAAAATTTCGACCTGAAAAAAAAAACATAAGGGGTAACACCGTCATTTTTTTTTTTTTGGCCGAAATTTTGACCCCCTCCGATCTTCTTGAAACTCTGGATTCTGACAGAGGGCCACGAGACTTCGACCAGCGCGCAAAAATGGAGGCTCTAGACCCTTCCAGAGCCGAGATATCGAAGGTCAAAATTTGGAGCTGAAAAAAAAACATAAGGGGTAACACTGTCATTTTTTTTTTTGGCCGAAATTTTGACCCCCTCCGATCTTCTTGAAACTCTGGATTCTGACAGAGGGCCACGAGACTTCGACCAGCGCGCAAAAATGGAGGCTCTAGACCCTTCCAGAGCCGAGATATCGAAGGTCAAAATTTGGAGCTGAAAAAAAAACATAAGGGGTAACACTGTCAATTTTTTTTTTTTGGCCGAAATTTTGACCCCCTCCGATCTTCTTGAAACTCTGGATTCTGACAGAGGGCCACGAGACTTTGACCAGCGCGCAAAAATGGAGGCTCTAGACCCTTCCAGAGCCGAGATATCGAAGGTCAAAATTTGGAGCTGAAAAAAAAAACATAAGGGGTAACACTGTCATTTTTTTTTTTTGGGCCGAAATTTTGACCCCCTCCGATCTTCTTGAAACTCTGGATTCTGACAGAGGGCCACGAGACTTCGACCAGCGCGCAAAAATGGAGGCTCTAGACCCTTCCAGAGCCGAGATATCGAAGGTCAAAATTTGGAGCTGAAAAAAAAAACATAAGGGGTAACACTGTCATTTTTTTTTTGGCCGAAATTTTGACCCCCTCCGATCTTCTTGAAACTCTGGATTCTGACAGAGGGCCACGAGACTTCGACCAGCGCGCAAGAATGGAGGCTCTAGACCCTTCCAGAGCCGAGATATCGAAGGTCAAAATTTGGAGCTGAAAAAAAAACATAAGGGGTAACACTGTCATTTTTTTTTTTGGCCGAAATTTTGACCCCCTCCGATCTTCTTGAAACTCTGGATTCTGACAGAGGGCCACGAGACTTCGACCAGCGTGCAAAAATGGAGGCTCTAGACCCTTCCAGAGCCGAGATATCGAAGGTCAAAATTTGGAGCTGAAAAAAAAACATAAGGGGTAACACTGTCATTTTTTTTTTTGGCCGAAATTTTGACCCCCTCCGATCTTCTTGAAACTCTGGATTCTGACAGAGGGCCACGAGACTTCGACCAGCGCGCAAAAATGGAGGCTCTAGACCCTTCCAGAGCCGAGATATCGAAGGTCAAAATTTGGAGCTGAAAAAAAAACATAAGGGGTAACACTGTCATTTTTTTTTTTTGGCCGAAATTTTGACCCCCTCCGATCTTCTTGAAACTCTGGATTCTGACAGAGGGCCACGAGACTTTGACCAGCGCGCAAAAATGGAGGCTCTAGACCCTTCCAGAGCCGAGATATCGAAGGTCAAAATTTGGAGCTGAAAAAAAAAACATAAGGGGTAACACTGTCATTTTTTTTTTTGGGCCGAAATTTTGACCCCCTCCGATCTTCTTGAAACTCTGGATTCTGACAGAGGGCCACGAGACTTCGACCAGCGCGCAAAAATGGAGGCTCTAGACCCTTCCAGAGCCGAGATATCGAAGGTCAAAATTTGGAGCTGAAAAAAAAACATAAGGGGTAACACTGTCATTTTTTTTTTTTGGCCGAAATTTTGACCCCCTCCGATCTTCTTGAAACTCTGGATTCTGACAGAGGGCCACGAGACTTCGACCAGCGCGCAAGAATGGAGGCTCTAGACCCTTCCAGAGCCGAGATATCGAAGGTCAAAATTTGGAGCTGAAAAAAAAAACATAAGGGGTAACACTGTCATTTTTTTTTTTGGCCGAAATTTTGACCCCCTCCGATCTTCTTGAAACTCTGGATTCTGACAGAGGGCCACGAGACTTCGACCAGCGCGCAAAAATGGAGGCTCTAGACCCTTCCAGAGCCGAGATATCGAAGGTCAAAATTTGGAGCTGAAAAAAAAACATAAGGGGTAACACTGTCATTTTTTTTTTTTGGCCGAAATTTTGACCCCCTCCGATCTTCTTGAAACTCTGGATTCTGACAGAGGGCCACGAGACTTTGACCAGCGCGCAAAAATGGAGGCTCTAGACCCTTCCAGAGCCGAGATATCGAAGGTCAAAATTTGGAGCTGAAAAAAAAACATAAGGGGTAACACTGTCATTTTTTTTTTGGCCGAAATTTTGACCCCCTCCGATCTTCTTGAAACTCTGGATTCTGACAGAGGGCCACGAGACTTCGACCAGCGCGCAAAAATGGAGGCTCTAGACCCTTCCAGAGCCGAGATATCGAAGGTCAAAATTTGGAGCTGAAAAAAAAACATAAGGGGTAACACTGTCATTTTTTTTTTGGCCGAAATTTTGACCCCCTCCGATCTTTTTGAAACTCTGGATTCTGACAGAGGGTCACGAGACTTCGACCAGCGCGCAAAAATGGAGGCTCTAGACCCTTCCAGAGCCGAGATATCGAAGGTCAAAATTTCGAGCTGAAAAAAAAAACATAAGGGGTAACACTCTCATTTTTTTTTTGGCCGAAATTTTGACCCCCTCCGATCTTCTTGAAACTCTGGATTCTGACAGAGGGCCACGAGACTTCGACCAGCGCGCAAAAATGGAGGCTCTAGACCCTTCCAGAGCCGAGATATCGAAGGTCAAAATTTGGAGCTGAAAAAAAAACATAAGGGGTAACACTGTCATTTTTTTTTTTGGCCGAAATTTTGACCCCCTCCGATCTTCTTGAAACTCTGGATTCTGACAGAGGGCCACGAGACTTCGACCAGCGCGCAAAAATGGAGGCTCTAGACCCTTCCAGAGCCGAGATATCGAAGGTCAAAATTTGGAGCTGAAAAAAAAACATAAGGGGTAACACTGTCATTTTTTTTTTGGCCGAAATTTTGACCCCCTCCGATCTTCTTGAAACTCTGGATTCTGACAGAGGGCCACGAGACTTCGACCAGCGCGCAAAAATGGAGGCTCTAGACCCTTCCAGAGCCGAGATATCGAAGGTCAAAATTTGGAGCTGAAAAAAAAAACATAAGGGGTAACACTGTCATTTTTTTTTGGCTGAAATTTTGACCCCCTCCGATCTTCTTGAAACTCTGGATTCTGACAGAGGGCCACGAGACTTCGACCAGCGCGCAAAAATGGAGGCTCTAGACCCTTCCAGAGCCGAGATATCGAAGGTCAAAATTTGGAGCTGAAAAAAAAATAAATAAGGGGTAACACTGTCATTTTTTTTTTTTGGCCGAAATTTTGACCCCCTCCGATCTTCTTGAAACTCTGGATTCTGACAGAGGGCCACGAGACTTCGACCAGCGCGCAAGAATGGACGCTCTAGACCCTTCCAGAGCCGAGATATCGAAGGTCAAAATTTGGAGCTGAAAAAAAAAACATAAGGGGTAACACTGTCATTTTTTTTTTTTGGCCGAAATGTTGACCCCCTCCGATCTTCTTGAAACTCTGGATTCTGACAGAGGGCCACGAGACTTCGACCAGTGCGCAAAAATGGAGGCTCTAGACCCTTCCAGAGCCGAGATATCGAAGGTCAAAATTTGGAGCTGAAAAAAAAAAACATAAGGGGTAACACTGTCATTTTTTTTTTTGGCCGAAATTTTGACCCCCTCCGATCTTCTTGAAACTCTGGATTCTGACAGAGGGCCACGAGACTTCGACCAGCGCGCAAAAATGGAGGCTCTAGACCCTTCCAGAGCCGAGATATCGAAGGTCAAAATTTGGAGCTGAAAAAAAAACATAAGGGGTAACACTGTCATTTTTTTTTTTGGCCGAAATTTTGACCCCCTCCGATCTTCTTGAAACTCTGGATTCTGACAGAGGGCCACGAGACTTCGACCAGCGCGCAAAAATGGAGGCTCTAGACCCTTCCAGAGCCGAGATATCGAAGGTCAAAATTTGGAGCTGAAAAAAAAAACATAAGGGGTAACACTGTCATTTTTTTTTTTTTGGCCGAAATTTTGACCCCCTCCGATCTTCTTGAAACTCTGGATTCTGACAGAGGGCCACGAGACTTCGACCAGCGCGCAAAAATGGAGGCTCTAGACCCTTCCAGAGCCGAGATATCGAAGGTCAAAATTTGGACCTGAAAAAAAAACATAAGGGGTAACACTGTCATTTTTTTTTTTTGGCCGAAATTTTGACCCCCTCCGATCTTCTTGAAACTCTGGATTCTGACAGAGGGCCACGAGACTTCGACCAGCGCGCAAAAATGGAGGCTCTAGACCCTTCCAGAGCCGAGATATCGAAGGTCAAAATTTGGAGCTGAAAAAAAAACATAAGGGGTAACACTGTCATTTTTTTTTTTGGGCCGAAATTTTGACCCCCTCCGATCTTCTTGAAACTCTGGATTCTGACAGAGGGCCACGAGACTTCGACCAGCGCGCAAGAATGGAGGCTCTAGACCCTTCCAGAGCCGAGATATCGAAGGTCAAAATTTGGAGCTGAAAAAAAAAAACATAAGGGGTAACACTGTCATTTTTTTTTTGGCCGAAATGTTGACCCCCTCCGATCTTCTTGAAACTCTGGATTCTGACAGAGGGCCACGAGACTTCGACCAGTGCGCAAAAATGGAGGCTCTAGACCCTTCCAGAGCCGAGATATCGAAGGTCAAAATTTGGAGCTGAAAAAAAAACATAAGGGGTAACACTGTCATTTTTTTTTTGGCCGAAATTTTGACCCCCTCCGATCTTCTTGAAACTCTGGATTCTGACAGAGGGCCACGAGACTTCGACCAGCGCGCAAAAATGGAGGCTCTAGACCCTTCCAGAGCCGAGATATCGAAGGTCAAAATTTGGAGCTGGAAAAAAAAACATAAGGGGTAACACTGTCATTTTTTTTTTTTTTGGCCGAAATTTTGACCCCCTCCGATCTTCTTGAAACTCTGGATTCTGACAGAGGGCCACGAGACTTCGACCAGCGCGCAAAAATGGAGGCTCTAGACCCTTCCAGAGCCGAGATATCGAAGGTCAAAATTTGGAGCTGAAAAAAAAACATAAGGGGTAACACTGTCATTTTTTTTTTTTGGCCGAAATTTTGACCCCCTCCGATCTTCTTGAAACTCTGGATTCTGACAGAGGGCCACGAGACTTCGACCAGCGCGCAAGAATGGAGGCTCTAGACCCTTCCAGAGCCGAGATATCGAAGGTCAAAATTTGGAGCTGAAAAAAAAAAACATAAGGGGTAACACTGTCATTTTTTTTTGGCCGAAATGTTGACCCCCTCCGATCTTCTTGAAACTCTGGATTCTGACAGAGGGCCACGAGACTTCGACCAGTGCGCAAAAATGGAGGCTCTAGACCCTTCCAGAGCCGAGATATCGAAGGTCAAAATTTGGAGCTGAAAAAAAAACATAAGGGGTAACACTGTCATTTTTTTTTTTTGGCCGAAATTTTGACCCCCTCCGATCTTCTTGAAACTCTGGATTCTGACAGAGGGCCACGAGACTTCGACCAGCGCGCAAAAATGGAGGCTCTAGACCCTTCCAGAGCCGAGATATCGAAGGTCAAAATTTGGAGCTGAAAAAAAAACATAAGGGGTAACACTGTCATTTTTTTTTTTGGGCCGAAATTTTGACCCCCTCCGATCTTCTTGAAACTCTGGATTCTGACAGAGGGCCACGAGACTTCGACCAGCGCGCAAAAATGGAGGCTCTAGACCCTTCCAGAGCCGAGATATCGAAGGTCAAAATTTGGAGCTGAAAAAAAAACATAAGGGGTAACACTGTCATTTTTTTTTTTGGCCGAAATTTTGACCCCCTCCGATCTTCTTGAAAATCTGGATTCTGACAGAGGGCCACGAGACTTCGACCAGCGCGCAAAAATGGAGGCTCTAGACCCTTCCAGAGCCGAGATATCGAAGGTCAAAATTTGGAGCTGAAAAAAAAAAACATAAGGGGTAACACTGTCATTTTTTTTTTGGCCGAAATTTTTACCCCCTCCGATCTTCTTGAAACTCTGGATTCTGACAGAGGGCCACGAGACTTCGACCAGCGCGCAAAAATGGAGGCTCTAGACCCTTCCAGAGCCGAGATATCGAAGGTCAAAATTTGGAGCTGAAAAAAAAACATAAGGGGTAACACTGTCATTTTTTTTTTGGCCGAAATTTTGACCCCCTCCGATCTTCTTGAAACTCTGGATTCTGACAGAGGGCCACGAGACTTCGACCAGCGCGCAAAAATGGAGGCTCTAGACCCTTCCAGAGCCGAGATATCGAAGGTCAAAATTTGGAGCTGAAAAAAAAAACAAAAGGGGTAACACTGTCATTTTTTTTTTTGGCCGAAATTTTGACCCCCTCCGATCTTCTTGAAACTCTGGATTCTGACAGAGGGCCACGAGACTTCGACCAGCGCGCAAAAATGGAGGTTCTAGACCCTTCCAGAGCCGAGATATCGAAGGTCAAAATTTTGACCTGAAAAAAAAACATAAGGGGTAACACTGTCATTTTTTTTTTTTGGCCGAAATTTTGACCCCCTCCGATCTTCTTGAAACTCTGGATTCTGACAGAGGGCCACGAGACTTCGACCAGCGCGCAAAAATGGAGGCTCTAGACCCTTCCAGAGCCGAGATATCGAAGGTCAAAATTTCGACCTGAAAAAAAAAAAAACATAAGGGGTAACACTGTCATTTTTTTTTTTTGGCCGAAATTTTGACCCCCTCCGATCTTCTTGAAACTCTGGATTCTGACAGAGGGCCACGAGACTTCGACCAGCGCGCAAGAATGGAGGCTCTAGACCCTTCCAGAGCCGAGATATCGAAGGTCAAAATTTGGAGCTGAAAAAAAAACATAAGGGGTAACACTGTCATTTGTTTTTTGGCCGAAATTTTGACCCCCTCCGATCTTCTTGAAACTCTGGATTCTGACAGAGGGCCACGAGACTTCGACCAGCGCGCAAAAATGGAGGCTCTAGACCCTTCCAGAGCCGAGATATCGAAGGTCAAAATTTGGAGCTGAAAAAAAAACATAAGGGGTAACACTGTCATTTTTTTTTTTTGGCCGAAATTTTGACCCCCTCCGATCTTCTTGAAACTCTGGATTCTGACAGAGGGCCACGAGACTTCGACCAGCGCGCAAAAATGGAGGCTCTAGACCCTTCCAGAGCCGAGATATCGAAGGTCAAAATTTGGAGCTGAAAAAAAAAACATAAGGGGTAACACTGTCATTTTTTTTTTTGGCCGAAATTTTGACCCCTCCGATCTTCTTGAAACTCTGGATTCTGACAGAGGGCCACGAGACTTCGACCAGCGCGCAAAAATGGAGGCTCTAGACCCTTCCAGAGCCGAGATATCGAAGGTCAAAATTTGGAGCTGAAAAAAAAAACATAAGGGGTAACACTGTCATTTTTTTTTGGCCGAAATTTTGACCCCCTCCGATCTTCTTGAAACTCTGGATTCTGACAGAGGGCCACGAGACTTCGACCAGCGCGCAAGAATGGAGGCTCTAGACCCTTCCAGAGCCGAGATATCGAAGGTCAAAATTTGGAGCTGAAAAAAAAACATAAGGGGTAACACTGTCATTTTTTTTTTGGCCGAAATTTTGACCCCCTCCGATCTTCTTGAAACTCTGGATTCTGACAGAGGGCCACGAGACTTCGACCAGCGCGCAAAAATGGAGGCTCTAGACCCTTCCAGAGCCGAGATATCGAAGGTCAAAATTTGGAGCTGAAAAAAAAACATAAGGGGTAACACTGTCATTTTTTTTTTTTTGGCCGAAATTTTGACCCCCTCCGATCTTCTTGAAACTCTGGATTCTGACAGAGGGCCACGAGACTTTGACCAGCGCGCAAAAATGGAGGCTCTAGACCCTTCCAGAGCCGAGATATCGAAGGTCAAAATTTGGAGCTGAAAAAAAAAACATAAGGGGTAACACTGTCATTTTTTTTTTTGGGCCGAAATTTTGACCCCCTCCGATCTTCTTGAAACTCTGGATTCTGACAGAGGGCCACGAGACTTCGACCAGCGCGCAAAAATGGAGGCTCTAGACCCTTCCAGAGCCGAGATATCGAAGGTCAAAATTTGGAGCTGAAAAAAAAACATAAGGGGTAACACTGTCATTTTTTTTTTTGGCCGAAATTTTGACCCCCTCCGATCTTCTTGAAACTCTGGATTCTGACAGAGGGCCACGAGACTTCGACCAGCGCGCAAGAATGGAGGCTCTAGACCCTTCCAGAGCCGAGATATCGAAGGTCAAAATTTGGAGCTGAAAAAAAAACATAAGGGGTAACACTGTCATTTTTTTTTTGGCCGAAATTTTGACCCCCTCCGATCTTCTTGAAACTCTGGATTCTGACAGAGGGCCACGAGACTTCGACCAGCGCGCAAAAATGGAGGCTCTAGACCCTTCCAGAGCCGAGATATCGAAGGTCAAAATTTGGAGCTGAAAAAAAAACATAAGGGGTAACACTGTCATTTTTTTTTTTGGCCGAAATTTTGACCCCCTCCGATCTTCTTGAAACTCTGGATTCTGACAGAGGGCCACGAGACTTTGACCAGCGCGCAAAAATGGAGGCTCTAGACCCTTCCAGAGCCGAGATATCGAAGGTCAAAATTTGGAGCTGAAAAAAAAACATAAGGGGTAACACTGTCATTTTTTTTTTGGCCGAAATTTTGACCCCCTCCGATCTTCTTGAAACTCTGGATTCTGACAGAGGGCCACGAGACTTCGACCAGCGCGCAAAAATGGAGGCTCTAGACCCTTCCAGAGCCGAGATATCGAAGGTCAAAATTTGGAGCTGAAAAAAAACATAAGGGGTAACACTGTCATTTTTTTTTTTGGCCGAAATTTTGACCCCCTCCGATCTTCTTGAAACTCTGGATTCTGACAGAGGGCCACGAGACTTCGACCAGCGCGCAAAAATGGAGGCTCTAGACCCTTCCAGAGCCGAGATATCGAAGGTCAAAATTTGGAGCTGAAAAAAAAACATAAGGGGTAACACTGTCATTTTTTTTTTTGGCCGAAATTTTGACCCCCTCCGATCTTCTTGAAACTCTGGATTCTGACAGAGGGTCACGAGACTTCGACCAGCGCGCAAAAATGGAGGCTCTAGACCCTTCCAGAGCCGAGATATCGAAGGTCAAAATTTCGAGCTGAAAAAAAAAACATAAGGGGTAACACTCTCATTTTTTTTTTGGCCGAAATTTTGACCCCCTCCGATCTTCTTGAAACTCTGGATTCTGACAGAGGGCCACGAGACTTCGACCAGCGCGCAAAAATGGAGGCTCTAGACCCTTCCAGAGCCGAGATATCGAAGGTCAAAATTTGGAGCTGAAAAAAAAACATAAGGGGTAACACTGTCATTTTTTTTTTTGGCCGAAATTTTGACCCCCTCCGATCTTCTTGAAACTCTGGATTCTGACAGAGGGCCACGAGACTTCGACCAGCGCGCAAAAATGGAGGCTCTAGACCCTTCCAGAGCCGAGATATCGAAGGTCAAAATTTGGAGCTGAAAAAAAAACATAAGGGGTAACACTGTCATTTTTTTTTTTGGCCGAAATTTTGACCCCCTCCGATCTTCTTGAAACTCTGGATTCTGACAGAGGGCCACGAGACTTCGACCAGCGCGCAAAAATGGAGACTCTAGACCCTTCCAGAGCCGAGATATCGAAGGTCAAAATTTGGAGCTGAAAAAAAAAACATAAGGGGTAACACTGTCATTTTTTTTTTGGCTGAAATTTTGACCCCCTCCGATCTTCTTGAAACTCTGGATTCTGACAGAGGGCCACGAGACTTCGACCAGCGCGCAAAAATGGAGGCTCTAGACCCTTCCAGAGCCGAGATATCGAAGGTCAAAATTTGGAGCTGAAAAAAAAATAAATAAGGGGTAACACTGTCATTTTTTTTTTTGGCCGAAATTTTGACCCCCTCCGATCTTCTTGAAACTCTGGATTCTGACAGAGGGCCACGAGACTTCGACCAGCGCGCAAGAATGGACGCTCTAGACCCTTCCAGAGCCGAGATATCGAAGGTCAAAATTTGGAGCTGAAAAAAAAAACATAAGGGGTAACACTGTCATTTTTTTTTTTTGGCCGAAATGTTGACCCCCTCCGATCTTCTTGAAACTCTGGATTCTGACAGAGGGCCACGAGACTTCGACCAGTGCGCAAAAATGGAGGCTCTAGACCCTTCCAGAGCCGAGATATCGAAGGTCAAAATTTGGAGCTGAAAAAAAAAACATAAGGGGTAACACTGTCATTTTTTTTTTTGGCCGAAATTTTGACCCCCTCCGATCTTCTTGAAACTCTGGATTCTGACAGAGGGCCACGAGACTTCGACCAGCGCGCAAAAATGGAGGCTCTAGACCCTTCCAGAGCCGAGATATCGAAGGTCAAAATTTGGAGCTGAAAAAAAACATAAGGGGTAACACTGTCATTTTTTTTTTTGGCCGAAATTTTGACCCCCTCCGATCTTCTTGAAACTCTGGATTCTGACAGAGGGCCACGAGACTTCGACCAGCGCGCAAAAATGGAGGCTCTAGACCCTTCCAGAGCCGAGATATCGAAGGTCAAAATTTGGAGCTGAAAAAAAAAACATAAGGGGTAACACTGTCATTTTTTTTTTTTGCCGAAATTTTGACCCCCTCCGATCTTCTTGAAACTCTGGATTCTGACAGAGGGCCACGAGACTTCGACCAGCGCGCAAAATGGAGGCTCTAGACCCTTCCAGAGCCGAGATATCGAAGGTCAAAATTTGGACCTGAAAAAAAAACATAAGGGGTAACACTGTCATTTTTTTTTTTTGGCCGAAATTTTGACCCCCTCCGATCTTCTTGAAACTCTGGATTCTGACAGAGGGGCCACGAGACTTCGACCAGCGCGCAAAATGGAGGCTCTAGACCCTTCCAGAGCCGAGATATCGAAGGTCAAAATTTGGAGCTGAAAAAAAAAACATAAGGGGTAACACTGTCATTTTTTTTTTTGGGCCGAAATTTTGACCCCCTCCGATCTTCTTGAAACTCTGGATTCTGACAGAGGGCCACGAGACTTCGACCAGCGCGCAAAAATGGAGGCTCTAGACCCTTCCAGAGCCGAGATATCGAAGGTCAAAATTTGGAGCTGAAAAAAAAACATAAGGGGTAAACACTGTCATTTTTTTTTTTGGCCGAAATTTTGACCCCCTCCGATCTTCTTGAAACTCTGGATTCTGACAGAGGGCCACGAGACTTCGACCAGCGCGCAAAAATGGAGGCTCTAGACCCTTCCAGAGCCGAGATATCGAAGGTCAAAATTTGGAGCTGAAAAAAAAACATAAGGGGTAACACTGTCATTTTTTTTTTGGCCGAAATTTTGACCCCCCTCCGATCTTCTTGAAACTCTGGATTCTGACAGAGGGCCACGAGACTTCGACCAGCGCGCAAAAATGGAGGCTCTAGACCCTTCCAGAGCCGAGATATCGAAGGTCAAAATTTGGAGCTGAAAAAAAAACATAAGGGGTAACACTGTCATTTTTTTTTTTTGGCCGAAATTTTGACCCCCTCCGATCTTCTTGAAACTCTGGATTCTGACAGAGGGCCACGAGACTTCGACCAGCGCGCAAAAATGGAGGCTCTAGACCCTTCAGAGCCGAGATATCGAAGGTCAAAATTTGGAGCTGAAAAAAAAAACATAAGGGGTAACACTGTCATTTTTTTTTTTGGCCGAAATTTTGACCCCCTCCGATCTTCTTGAAACTCTGGATTCTGACAGAGGGCCACGAGACTTCGACCAGCGCGCAAAAATGGAGGCTCTAGACCCTTCCAGAGCCGAGATATCGAAGGTCAAAATTTGGAGCTGAAAAAAAAACATAAGGGGTAACACTGTCATTTTTTTTTTTGGCCGAAATTTTGACCCCCTCCGATCTTCTTGAAACTCTGGATTCTGACAGAGGGCCACGAGACTTCGACCAGCGCGCAAAAATGGAGGCTCTAGACCCTTCCAGAGCCGAGATATCGAAGGTCAAAATTTGGAGCTGAAAAAAAAAAACATAAGGGGTAACACTGTCATTTTTTTTTTTGGCCGAAATTTTGACCCCCTCCGATCTTCTTGAAACTCTGGATTCTGACAGAGGGCCACGAGACTTCGACCAGCGCGCAAAAATGGAGGCTCTAGACCCTTCCAGAGCCGAGATATCGAAGGTCAAAATTTGAGCTGAAAAAAAAACATAAGGGGTAACACTGTCATTTTTTTTTTTTGGCCGAAATTTTGACCCCCTCCGATCTTCTTGAAACTCTGGATTCTGACAGAGGGCCACGAGACTTCGACCAGCGCGCAAAAATGGAGGCTCTAGACCCTTCCAGAGCCGAGATATCGAAGGTCAAAATTTGGAGCTGAAAAAAAAACATAAGGGGTAACACTGTCATTTTTTTTTTGGCCGAAATTTTGACCCCCTCCGATCTTCTTGAAACTCTGGATTCTGGACAGAGGGCCACGAGACTTCGACCAGCGCGCAAAAATGGAGGCTCTAGACCCTTCCAGAGCCGAGATATCGAAGGTCAAAATTTGGAGCTGAAAAAAAAAACATAAGGGGTAACACTGTCATTTTTTTTTTTGGCCGAAATTTTGACCCCCTCCGATCTTCTTGAAACTCTGGATTCTGACAGAGGGCCACGAGACTTCGACCAGCGCGCAAAAATGGAGGCTCTAGACCCTTCCAGAGCCGAGATATCGAAGGTCAAAATTTGGAGCTGAAAAAAAAACATAAGGGGTAACACTGTCATTTTTTTTTTGGCCGAAATTTTGACCCCCTCCGATCTTCTTGAAACTCTGGATTCTGACAGAGGGCCACGAGACTTCGACCAGCGCGCAAAAATGGAGGCTCTAGACCCTTCCAGAGCCGAGATATCGAAGGTCAAAATTTGGAGCTGAAAAAAAAACATAAGGGGTAACACTGTCATTTTTTTTTTGGCCGAAATTTTGACCCCCTCCGATCTTCTTGAAACTCTGGATTCTGACAGAGGGCCACGAGACTTCGACCAGCGCGCAAAAATGGAGGCTCTAGACCTTCCAGAGCCGAGATATCGAAGGTCAAAATTTGGAGCTGAAAAAAAAAACATAAGGGGTAACACTGTCATTTTTTTTTGGCCGAAATTTTGACCCCCTCCGATCTTCTTGAAACTCTGGATTCTGACAGAGGGCCACGAGACTTCGACCAGCGCGCAAAAATGGAGGCTCTAGACCCTTCCAGAGCCGAGATATCGAAGGTCAAAATTTGAGCCTGAAAAAAAAACATAAGGGGGTAACACTGTCATTTTTTTTTTTGGCCGAAATTTTGACCCCCTCCGATCTTCTTGAAACTCTGGATTCTGACAGAGGGCCACGAGACTTCGACCAGCGCGCAAAAATGGAGGCTCTAGACCCTTCCAGAGCCGAGATGTCGAAGGTCAAAATTTCGGACCTGAAAAAAAAAACATAAGGGGTAACACTGTCATTTTTTTTTTTGGCCGAAATTTTGACCCCCTCCGATCTTCTTGAAACTCTGGATTCTGACAGAGGGCCACGAGACTTCGACCAGCGCGCAAAAATGGAGGCTCTAGACCCTTCCAGAGCCGAGATATCGAAGGTCAAAATTTGGAGCTGAAAAAAAAAACATAAGGGGTAACACTGTCATTTTTTTTTTTGGCCGAAATTTTGACCCCCTCCGATCTTCTTGAAACTCTGGATTCTGACAGAGGGCCACGAGACTTCGACCAGCGCGCAAAAATGGAGGCTCTAGACCCTTCCAGAGCCGAGATATCGAAGGTCAAAATTTGGAGCTGAAAAAAAAACATAAGGGGTAACACTGTCATTTTTTTTTTGGCCGAAATTTTGACCCCCTCCGATCTTCTTGAAACTCTGGATTCTGACAGAGGGCCACGAGACTTCGACCAGCGCGCAAAAATGGAGGCTCTAGACCCTTCCAGAGCCGAGATAATCGAAGGTCAAAATTTGGAGCTGAAAAAAAAAACATAAGGGGTAACACTGTCTTTTTTTTTTTTGGCCGAAATTTTGACCCCCTCCGATCTTCTTGAAACTCTGGATTCTGACAGAGGGCCACGAGACTTCGACCAGCGCGCAAAAATGGAGGCTCTAGACCCTTCCAGAGCCGAGATATCGAAGGTCAAAATTTGGAGCTGAAAAAAAAAACATAAGGGGTAACACTGTCATTTTTTTTTTGGCCGAAATTTTGACCCCCTCCGATCTTCTTGAAAATCTGGATTCTGACAGAGGGCCACGAGACTTCGACCAGCGCGCAAAAATGGAGGCTCTAGACCCTTCCAGAGCCGAGATATCGAAGGTCAAAATTTGGAGCTGAAAAAAAACATAAGGGTAACACTGTCATTTTTTTTTTGGCCGAAATTTTGACCCCCTCCGATCTTCTTGAAACTCTGGATTCTGACAGAGGGCCACGAGACTTCGACCAGCGCGCAAAAATGGAGGCTCTAGACCCTTCCAGAGCCGAGATATCGAAGGTCAAAATTTGGAGCTGAAAAAAAAAACATAAGGGTAACACTGTCATTTTTTTTTTTTGGCCGAAATTTTGACCCCCTCCGATCTTTTTGAAACTCTGGATTCTGACAGAGGGGCCACGAGACTTCGACCAGCGCGCAAAAATGGAGGCTCTAGACCCTTCCAGAGCCGAGATATCGAAGGTCAAAATTTGGAGCTGAAAAAAAAACATAAGGGTAACACTGTCATTTTTTTTTTTGGCCGAAATTTTGACCCCCTCCGATCTTCTTGAAACTCTGGATTCTGACAGAGGGCCACGAGACTTCGACCAGCGCGCAAAAATGGAGGCTCTAGACCCTTCCAGACCGAGATATCGAAGGTCAAAATTTGGAGATGAAAAAAAAACATAAGGGGTAACACTGTAATTTTTTTTTGGCCGAAATTTTGACCCCTCCGATCTTCTTGAAAATCTGGGATTCTGACAGAGGGCCACGAGACTTCACCAGCGCGCAAAAATGGAGGCTCTAGACCCTTCCAGAGCCGAGATATCGAAGGTCAAAATTTGGAGCTGAAAAAAAAAACATAAGGGGTAACACTGTAATTTTTTTTTTTGGCCGAAATTTTTACCCCCTCCGATCTTCTTGAAACTCTGGATTCTGACAGAGGGCCACGAGACTTCGACCAGCGCGCAAAAATGGAGGCTCTAGACCCTTCCAGAGCCGAGATATCGAAGGTCAAAATTTGGAGCTGAAAAAAAAACATAAGGGGTAACACTGTCATTTTTTTTTTTGGCCGAAATTTTGACCCCCTCCGATCTTCTTGAAACTCTGGATTCTGACAGAGGGCCACGAGACTTCGACCAGCGCGCAAAAATGGAGGCTCTAGACCCTTCCAGAGCCGAGATATCGAAGGTCAAAATTTGGAGCTGAAAAAAAAAACATAAGGGGTAACACTGTCATTTTTTTTTTTGGCCGAAATTTTGACCA